>OU343058.1:42211688-47011688 GCA_910593695.2 Ocypus olens
CAATTGAAAATAAACCCATTAAAACGTAAATATAAAGTCGGAGAAAGTAACATGATGGCCACATCACCATTTTTTTATTGAGAGTTCATCTTGTACCGACGAATAAACAATTGTTTTCACCAAGTTTTGCATCAATCGTATTATTTAAATTCAATCGTATTATTCTTTCTGGGTGCGTTTCATATGAAAGTGTTTTATCAATCTAAATATTAACACTAAATTAAATAATACTATAAATTCTGTTGGGTGACTTTCAGTTTTAAAATTTTACCATGCGACATTTTTGTTAGAGAGCTTTTAAAGATACATGTTTATAGGAACTTTTGCTTTCTCCGTTACGAAGTACGAGAAAGTATTGTGATCGTGAAATTTTTTCAACATTTTTTTTTATGGAAATATCCGTTTTGAGGTCCCCAGCATAACAAACATGAGTCACATATTTTGTATAATATTACGATGGCATGCATTTTAGATATTATTTTTATACAGCATGTAATTCTGCTACTGTTTCCGTGATGCGAATGATTTTTTACCCGGTGGATGATAATAGGGATTCATAAATCTCGGAAATTATACCGAGACAATGGAAATTTATCGACGTGATAATGCACTGTTCTGCTTAATGGGCCAAAATTTTAATGTGCCGCACGATTTATTCAAAAATATAATATACACATTTCTAATCATCAAAAATCATTCAATTGAAATAAGTGTAATATGTAACAATAAAGTTGTTTCCTAAGAAAATATTGTTAATTAAATTTCATGTTATTTATGAAAAAAATAACAGCTTGTCCATTCAGTTGAAGCTATATTAACATTTCAATGAAAATTAAAGAAAAAGAAAAATCTACTTTTGATCAACCACAGCGTAATTTAAAGATTATTTGCCTTAAAATTTTAAGCCGAAAATCAATAGCCTAACGATAATCATAAAACTACTACTGAGTTATAATCTAAGATAAAATTGAATCCTTTCTATTTATTTAGTGTCTGTGTGCAGTGATACATACATTCAACATAGTTTTGCTATTTATAACACGTAAATTATTTGTTGTATCATAAATTAAAATTTGCACATATTGAACAATTGGCATCTGCCGTAAATTAAAATTTAATAAAAGAACAATTAAATTCAACAAATATTGTAGAAACAACTTCAAATTGAGATTTAAAAAATGAATTATCGCTACCGTGCGAAAGAGAGCTATTAATAAGCTCAGGTTGTGGAAAAATTTAATCAGAAACTGTAATTATAAAAAAAGGGATGCATTTATAATTTCACCTTGCGAAATTAAAAAAAAAAACAATTATTTTTTTAGTTTTTAGTCGATACAGGCATGGGCGTAAATTAATAAATTTTCTGGCTTAAATGAAAATAAATTCTTATAAATAAATTATACATTTAATTTGAATTAGTAAATCAAACCCAGTTTCATCTCTAGGCTTTACTACGATTAATTTAATTATACAAATCTAAGTCATAATTTTTATATTCTTTTGTTATTAATTACAAAATGGCTTTTTAATTTCAATTTTATTCAATTGTATAATGGTAAATGTTTTCAAGATATTCAGTTAAATTCAAAAAGCGAGACAGTTATTAAAATTATTGTGATTAATCTAGATCAGCGTTTCCCAAAATGTGGGTCGCGACCCAGCAGCGGGTCGCAGAAAAATTTTACCGGATCGCGAAAAAATATTGTAAAAACACAAAAAAATATTTTTTTTACATATTATTTGTTTTATAACAGTTAGTAACTAGGAATAGTGGCAAAGTGTGTATTTGTAGTTTTTCGTATAGCAAACTGTTTACCGAATTATGCAAGAAAATGGGGAGTGATCATAAACACCTACTTTTGTATTGTAATTAATTCACAATGGCTTTCAAAAGGAGACGTTTTAAAACGTCTGAGTTAAAAGAGGAAACTTTGGTATTTCTGAATGAACACCCACCATATAAAAAATATGCTATTTTTTTTAATTTAAGGATAGATTCGTCCATTTTGAGTGGTTAATAAAAGTACTTTATTTGTGCGACATATTTGCTGCATTCAATTTGCAAGGCTTTGGATTCAATATTTTCAAAGTATCAAAAAAAGTCGCTGCAATAATTAAAAAAAAAATACTCTGTGGAAACAACGACTTTCAAGAGAAGTTTTAAATCTTTTGAAAAATTACATAAATTTATTGAAATCCATGCAAACTATGTTGAAGAAGATTTACATCCAGAAACACTTCCAGTTTCAATTTAAGAATATCTTTAGGAACTATTTATTATAGTTTTAAACACTTCTTTCCAGATATTCCTTCAAATAATCACTTGAGCACTTACCAAACCGCAAAAAAAAATATAAAAACAATTAAAACAAACTTTAAAATCACTTAAAATAGATTCTATTTTATTCTGTAGTTCTATAAAAATCAGAAAACATTTCTACCTTAGGTTTTAAAATAATCACACTTGAACAACTCCCGGTTCAATTCTTTTTTTTTACAAACTGCAAAAAAAAATAAAAATAATTGAAACAAAACTTGAACTTTTGACATTCCTCTAAAGTAGATTGCACTTTAAATATCTACTAAATTTTGGGAACATTCCTTCCTTAGGTTTCAAAATAATCACATTTCAACATCCCCGCTTCAATTCTGAGGTCAAACATTTTCTAAACCGCAAAAACACGAAAAAAAAAATATTGAAACAACCTCTCAATTTTTTTAAATTCACCTAAAATATATTGCGCTTATTTTTTCTGCAAAAAGCTACATATGTTACTACGCTAGATTGCGAAATAATCACACTTGAACACCCCTCATTTCATTTCTGAAGTCAAACATTTTCCAAATCGCCAAAAATTATAAAACCAATTGATTTTTTTTTATTCACTCAAAATGTACTGCAGTTCATTTTTCTATAAAAATTTGCAAACATTCCTACCATAGATTTCGAAATAATCACACTCCTGTTCAATTCTGAGGTCGAACATTTTACAAGCCCCAATTTAATCAAAATAGAATTGCATTTCGAGATTCTATTAAAATCTATAAACGCCCTTGGTATCAACTTTAAAATATTTACCCTAAAACACTAAATTCAATTTTGAGGTTGGACATTTTCCAAGTTGCTTTGAAAATAAAAACCAATTGAAAAAAAAACCAGACTTCAAATTTACTCAAAACGGATTAATTTTCATTTCTATAATAAAATAGGCAAACATCCAAGTCCCAAACTTTGAAATAATCACACGTGCAATAAAAAACCATTTTTTTACTTAAATTTACTCAAAACATATGAATCTTCGGTTTCAAGTTTTTTCCGAAATTTCAACTTTTTTTTTTTTTTTTTTTTAAAGGAAGGATGGTTGATGGAATTTCGGGTTAAGGAGAGTGAATGATCAAGGGAAATTGGCGTAAGCTACTTGGCTATTCTGCCACAACCGATTCTTTGTAATAAATTCATTTGATAATGAATGGGACATACACTAGACATCCATGGACCCGCACGGCCACTTCTTCACTCCGAAAAAGTGACCGCTCGGATGGGATTTGAACCCACGACCACGAGGCCCAGAAGCAGGAACGCTACCCACTAGGCCACCGCGGCCCCAAAATTTCAACTTTGAAAATGGAAAATCATGCATTCGCCTAGATTTTCTTAATTTCCTAGAAAACAACTTAGTGGATTATCTTCAAATTGTAAAATCACACTCTGAAGACTTCTAGTAATAAAGCAAGTAAATAACCCCAAAAGAGTTCAAGCTAATTTTTCCGAAATTTCAACTCAAACATTTTTGAAAGGGAAAAATATGCATTTGGCTAGATTTTCTTACTTTCCAAGAAAGTCCCTTAGTGGAGTGGATTATCTTTAAACTTTAAAAGCATACTTCTGTATATTTCTAGCAATAAAACAAGTAAATAATCATAAGTAAAACCACAAGAGGTTTATTTTTTTCCGGAAAAACTTCGAAATTTTTCACGATAACTTTGTTGTTTATTAATTTCACGAGAGCAAAATCACGTCTTAAATCGCGAGACCGCAGTCGAGCGATTTGGTAATTTTGCTCGAGTTAAATTTTAGAAAACAACAAAGTTTGAGTCAAAAAGTTTTTCCTGGATAAAAATAAAACTAGAGTGGTTTTTGGCATGATTATTTCATGAAAAGCAATTTAATTACACATTTCTTCCAAATAAATAAGACATATTTCTTAAACGGTTTTATTAATTGGTTTTATAAGTATTTGAAAAATTAGATAGATGGAACAGTTTTAAAAAAATAATTTGGGCAAGTTTTCCCGAAATTTTGACTCAAACATTTTTGAAAATGCAAAATCATGTATTCGCCTAGAAAATGCCTTAATGGAATATATTTAAATTTTACAACCACTTTCTATAGATTCGTAGTAATGAAACAAGTAAATAATTAAAAATAATTTGAGCTAGTTTTTCCGAAATTTCAACTAAAACATTTTTGAAAGTGCAAAATTATTCATTCACCTAGATTTTCTTAATTTCCAAGAAAGTCCCTTAGTGGATTATCTTCAAACTTTAAAGGTATACTTTGTAGACTTCCAGTAATAAAACAAGTAAATAATTTAAAAAAAAAATCATTTGGGCTAGTTTTACAGAAAGTTTACAGAAAATACACATTCGGCTAGATTAGTGTTTCTCAACGTAGGCGATATCGCCCCCCTCGCGATCTATGTCTAAATTGGGCGTTTATCTGACAATCCGTATTTGAGGGGCGATGGTCATTTTGTGGTGGCGAATGCATTTTGAATACCAGTCTGCAGAGATGACTCAAATCGCCTAAAACATTGATCAAGATTACGTCTTTCGAAATTGGAAGCAAATGTTATTAAATTTTGCCAAAATAAAAGAAAAACTTGCTCATTTGCCAAGTTGCGTTGAATTTGCATGTAAGTTTTTAGTATTCAAATGTGGATTTAAAATAATTTTTCTGTCGGAATTGAAAAGGAAGAAATATTTAATCTTAGTGAACAAGAAGTTGATACTTTAATTGAAAATTCATGCGACTCCGATCTTAAAAAAGTGTTTGAAACTATACCGCTCATTAATTTTTGGTTGCGCTGTGAATAGGAGTATCCAAGCGTAAGTGAGAAAGCGATACAATTTTTAATGCCTTTTGTCACCAGTTATACGTAGAAACTGCATTCTTAAAAAATAAATATCGAAACATTAGATGTCGAACCTAATTTGGGAATAAAATTAGCATCATTACCTCCTAATTTGAAATTTTTAAGTGATGACAAACAACACAATCCTTCACACTAAGGACAAAATATGTGTAACAAAGTTTACTTCATTTTCTAAAGTTTTAAATGAATATAATTGTTAATTTTTTAATTATTTATATTTTTTTAATATAATTATTATGCAAATTTTGTGTATGAAATAAACAAACAAAACACTTGATTTTTATTAAAAAATACAATTTGTTTTGTAAATAAATGTTTTTATTATAGGTGGGTCGCGAAAAATGTTAAAACCTCGTACCGGGCCGCGGTCAAAAAAGTTTGGGAAACGCTGATCTAGATATTAAAGAAAATGTTATTGCAACAAAAATTATTTCAATGCGAACATTGACGTAAAACCATAACAGGAGTTAATACAAATTCTAGAGCGTATGCTAAACAACTTCTGAAAACAACTTAAAAATGCCTTCTATTAATCTGTTTCTTGAATCTTTTCCTGTTCATTCGTTTATAACGACAATAAACTATTCAAACTCTGACAAATTAAACGATGGGAATAATTCGTAAATAAAATCTTTTCATATTTCGCATCTTAATTCAAAAGGAAAATCCGCTTTAGTTAATTCATGTCAAGAATTTAATGTTTTACATTTAGACGGAAGTTAATTAACTTCGTTTATAAAAATTAATGCAAACGATTCCCCTTAGGAGAGGAATCTGTAAAAACGTTCCGCTACCTCAAAGTACACGAAGCTGAAATAAATTCGCAAATGAATAAAATGCTTAAGGATGGTATAATTAAAAATTCGATACCTCCATAAAATACTACTCAAAAAGTAAACAGCAATGGCGTATAGTCATAGACCACAGGAAGCTTAATAATGCTACAGAAGGTGATCCATAATTATTGCATATCCACTTATAACCGAAATATTAGATGTAAATTTTCAACAAATTATCAGATAGTATTTTATCTAGTAAATATTCAATAGCATATTTATTTAGATTTAAATCTGAAAAAAAATCTCAGTTCTGTTTATCGCATTCGTGGTTTTTCAATTTCCTCCGTTTCCAGGAAAACTCTATTCGAGGACACGATAGATTCTATCGCATTGTGATAGTATTAAGGATCTAGGAGTTTTGTATGATAAAACACTTTCTTTACGTAATCATATTTTCGGGATATCTAATGCCTCACTTAAACCTTTCGGGATGTATTATTCGTGAGATTTCAATAATATCGTGTGAGCCGCACAATTTTGTTTCAGAGTTGGCTGTGAGATAAATGCGGTATGTCGCATATTATTACGTCATGAGACTTGAATTAGATTTAAAAAAATGAATTAATCTCAGACATGATGCTATGTTTCTCTCTCTCTCAGGCATGGTCGACTCAGCAGCAAAATTTAGTGCTCACACCTTATTAATACTATAAAGACTTTGTAGAATTATACCAAACACTCGAGGCGTATTGCGCAGTGACTATCTTAAATTCAATTAGCTTCGAAGATTTGTTGTCGCGTTCTCTTGCATCCGAATACTTTCTCACTCTGCGCAAACTTTACCACCACACGTCTCGAGTGCTCGGTAATATTGTACTTTTTGCTCATTCGCTCGAAACTAGAATACTGCTGCTCATTGTGGTACACATATTTTAGATCGAGAAAATATACAGAATTTTAAAATTTATTTTCTTATCTGAGCACAAAGAATACCCGCCTCAAAATGAAAAATTATGAATATCAAAAATACTGGATGAATTTAAAATGAATTCTTTAGAAGATCGTAGAAGCTATCTAACAGCAGTTTACTTATTGTTGACCAACAATCAGTGACAGCTCGTGGTGTGACTCACGGTACGGCCGAGGTAGCAGAGATGATAGTACAGATAGGTGCGGTCACGCCACCAGTCGTCTTTGCCTAGCTGCATCGCCACCTCCGTTATCTCGGCCGTACCATGAGCAGTGTTGCCAGATTGGGGGTTTTTCCCCAAAATGGGGGCAAATTATTGTCTTGGGGTGTATTTTGGGGAACTTCAATCAATGGAGAATTTTTTGGGGTGGGTATTTTATATGAGGGGTATTTTTGGGGAAATTAATGAACATGTTATTACATTTGCTATACTCGGCGCGCCGACCAGGTGGTATGATCACGTTGCGTTCACCCCGCGTCCTCGCGATAGTTCGTCGAGACGTTATAAAAAGCCTGATTCATACAACCTTGCCACATTTTAGTTCTGTACCGGAAATTTAAATTTTTCTACTTTAATCCACAAATACTAACTAGGTATTTACCACTTCCTAATTAATTGTAATTGAAAAAGGCAGATTTAAGGATAGAATATAATCACTACATTAAAATAAGACAGAAAAACGAGAGAACGGGCCTGATTAAAAATTTCGGCTGCGTGAGGCACACTTCACATGCGTTAGCGCTGACCAATCAGCGAACATCACGCGAAAATCACGCAAACCCATGATACCACCGATTCGGTGCGCCGAATATAGAAATCATCATTACCATACAGAAGTCAGCCATTTTCCTCAGCAATGAGGAAAAACCTGTAATATCATTTATGGAAATTGTCATAGGGATTCTGTTATTGCCGTTTTCGTAATTTTGTTATCCCCAATGAGATGCTGCACTTTGATTTAAAAAATATGTATGTGTGCCGAAAAGAAGATGAAAATATTGAGGATGAAGATGAATAATAAATTTTAATAAATTTTATAATTATAATGCTTTAATTTTGTATATTTTCCACTGTATTTACGTTTTATTTCCCAAATTTATTATTTTGGAGAGGGACCGGGGCGTAATTATGGGGGAGTTTTATTAAATATTTGGGAAATTAAAAATTGCTACTGGCAACACTCGTTGCCCGAAAATAAGTTATTATTATTATATTAAATATTCAATCTCTTTGTTTGCATTTTTTATCTTTAGGCCTAGATTTAGATTTATGATCTGCAGTTTCTGTATAACTGAATAATTTTTCTTCACTTTGGTTAAAATTTTCGATTTTTTGGTCGGCATTTGTTTCGTTTTAGACCCGAATTTTTGATTTTCTGCCCTATATTTCAACCTGAAATATTAACTTTTATGCGTGATTTTTTTGCCGGTATTTTCGAGTTTCGGATTTTTTGTCCTTTATATTTTTTATAATATTTTTGCGTTTCTGGTTGGCAATTTATCTTGAGCCAGAGTTATTTTTGGAACTGAAAATAGCAAATTATTTTTCTTTTGCTTGATTTTTCATATTTTTATTTTTTTAGACCAGAAATTTTATTTTTGCTTATAGTTTAGATGTTTGGTCTGCATTTTTTATTTCTTTATTTGTTCTAACTTTTAGAGTTTTTGATTTTGGTCAAAATTTTTTTAATAGTTTGTTGAAATTTTCTACATTTTTCATTTTTCGATTTTTTTAGTTTTTTTTTAATCTTAATTATCAATTTTAATGAGTGAATTTTGGATTGGTCTACACTCTTGTTAATTTTTATGTGCGATTTTTTTTGTTTTGAGGGTATTTTCGAGTTTTTTGTACTAAGTTTTTGATTGTTTGTCCTTCATTTTAGATTTTTTAACATAAGTTATTGTTTTTATAAGCGAATTTTTTTTAATTACTTTCGAGTTTTGAGTTTCAGCAATTTATTTTGGGATAACGTTTTTTAGCATTTTTTATTTTTTACATCAGGATATTTGATTGTTTGTTTATATTTCAGATGTTTGGTCGGTGTTTTTCATTTCTTTGTTTCAAATTTTAGAGTTTTTGACCTATAAACCAAAATTTTCGAATATTTAGTTAAAATTTTGTTTTTTTTTTCTGGTCTGCACTTTTATTTTTGCCGAGAGTTTACGATTTTTGGTATAAATTTTTTGCCTATATTCTTAGTTTGTTTTTACCTTGATTTTAAATTTTAACGAGCGAATTTTTGATTGGTCAATACTTTAGATTTTTAACCTGAATTGTTGATTTTTGTGTGCAAACTTTTGGCCGGTATTTTCGAGTTTTTTAACCAAATTTTAGATGTTTTAACCCGAATTATTGTTTTTATGGGCGAATTTTTAAAATTATTATTGAGTGTAGAGTTTCGGCAATTTACTTTGAGGTAAAGAGTTTTGGGGCTGAGAATGGCAAATTATTTTGCTTTTGCTTGAATTTTTAGCCTGCATTTTTAATGTTTTGACCAGAGTTTTTGTTTTTTCGGCTTATATTTTAGATGTTTTTGGCACCTAAACCAAACTTTTCGATTTAGTTGAATTTTCTGTTTTTTTGACTGCATTTTTATTACCAATATTTTTAGTTCTGTTACAAAGATGAAATTAATTTCACCCTGGAAAAGTTTAGTACTACCGTTATTCCATGCTATTCCGTGCATGTGAAACCGAATCTTATAGCCTACTATGAGTTAGAGATGGATAACTCTTGCGTGAGCCGACTCAAAGAGTCATGTCAGTGAAGTGACTCGGGTAGTGAAGTGACTCGATAGAAAATATTGAAGTCTTTTTGAGTCATGCGAGTGCAAAATGTATGGTTGAAAAAAGTTTTCGAAAAGGAATTGGAAAATTTTTGAAATTTTTTGATCTCTCAATTTTGTGTATGGCACATACAGGGTGTCTCGTTTCAAATGGGTGGTGGATAATGGTATTCTGAACAGAAAAGTTCAAATAAACATATGTCCGATTTCTTACCGTTACGTTATCGAGATAAATAATCATAAAGATTTTTCTGTTATAAATTTTCAGTATAAATTTCTTAGATTTCCATAAATTTAAATAAAAACGTTTGAGTAGGTTAATGTTTGTTTGACAGTTGTCTATATAAATCTATTTGATACGCCAGTTTGTTAATTACGTCTCGTTTAAGTAATTCCAATAAAATTAAATTGACTATTGCATTCATATTATTAAAAATGTTTGTCACTGCTCTGGTAAAAATAACAGTCATTTTACTTGGTGTAACTGAAAACAACTGGCAAGTTGTTTTGTTATTTTTGTATAAACAACTGTCGAATAAACATTAAGCTGCTCAAATATTTTTGTTTAAATTCATGGCAATCTAATAAATTTATACTGAAATTTTTTTTACGAGCGAAAAATCTTAAAGATTATTTATCTCGATAACTGTAAGAAATCGGACATATCTTTATTTGAATTTTTCTGTTCAGAATAACATTATCTACTTCCTGTTTTCGTTTGGCATACTCGAAACGAGACACACTGTATATTGATTTCTTTTTAAAGTGACGATCTTATTTTTGGCTCTTCACTTTATTGTACAGATACGTTTTACTTTTCCAAATTACAAGTATATTGTCTTGTCATTTATACAGCTGAGATGGTCTGACTCTCCGAGTCTACTCTTTTCACTGGAAAGTGAGAGCGTGTGAAGCAGATCGCAAGAAAGAGTTGTTTTGCCAATATCCAATGTGAAAATCTATTGTTGGGTTGTTACTTTTTCTGATTTAAACACAATCGGATTTTTAGTGATGTATTTCCTATTATTTTCCAAAAACTAGATTTCAAAAAACCATGTTCTTCATTTCATTTTGGCATTTTCTGCAATTAATGTTAATGTATTTATTATCGTTTCATAATTATAGACAAAAAAAGACAAACATTTTATGAATAATATGTTTAAACAAAAAATGTTAATTTCTTTGTTATCTTCAAAATTTGTTAAAATGTGTTTGTAATATTTTTTATATTTGAAATATTATCGGAATACGCAATAAACGGTTAAGGTAAACACCCACTTCCGATGTATGAAATTTTACCAAAAGGTTTTAAGTTCTTCGGATTTTCAAATAAGATTTATGTTCAAACTTTTATGTCAATTGCAGTATTAGGTTTTGAGATACATCGCGCACAGACAGACACACAGCCACACGAACATTTGTTTACTTTCTCCGTTACGAAGTAGGAGAAAGTATTGTGATCGTGAAAATTTTTTCAAATTTTTTTTGCGGAAATATCCGTTTTGAGGTCCCTAGATTTCAAAGATTTCTGGAAATGTTTTGTATGTCTGTGTGTATGTGTGCCAAAAACTAATAGAGCAACTGATCTGAAACTTAAGTCTTATTTGACAATCCGAAGAACTGACAAGCTTTTGGTAAAATTTCGTACATCGGAAGTGAGTGTTTACCTTAACTTCTTTTTGTTTTTTACAATCATTTTTTAAACATGAAAAATATCAAAAATATTGAAGACAACGAAGAAATGAACATTTTTTGTTTGAAAATATTTTTTATAAAATCATTGTTGCTCGAGAATATTTTTTCTTTTTCTTTTTTTCTTTTTGGTTTGTAATTATGAAACGATAATAGTTACAGCAAATTTACTACATAATTGTAGGGAATGTCAAAATGAACTACTTATAAAGAATACGTTTTTTCAAAATCTGTTTGGTCTTTGAGTAAACTGACTATAAGAATTTGAAGTATAATTTGTAATTTTTCATCAGTTTGACGTTTTAAACGTGTTTCATCCGATTCTACAAAACGCTGTATGTACAATTAAAATATCATTTATATTGAAAATAATCCATGAAAGTATAAACATAAATAATTATACTATCAAATCGGAGAAAGTAACATGATGGCCACATCACCATTTTTTCCAGAAATCGTTGAAATCGGTCCCTAGAAGCGAAACCGATATTTACGTTAAAAATAATTTGAATTTTTTTTACGATCACAATACTTTCACGTACTTTGTAACGGAGGAAGTAAAAAATCTATTAGCCGGAAAGAAAATTACTTAATCGGGGGTTTCAGAGTGCACGATTTTTAAACGTTATGGCATGCCCATCTTGAATGATCAATACTGATTACTTGGATTGATTGGATCATTACATGAGCTGACTTGCTTAAACCATATCAACACAGATTCAGCCACGTATTAGTACTTCCCTTTTCGCTTTCATTTTCTATTGACATTGCACGCATTCATGTTTAGTGCATCACGCGACTTTAATCATTTTGATAAGGACGTTCGAGACACTCGTAATTTCGCGACGTTTTGCCTTTGACAAAGCATACGTTTAACTTATCATATCCTTAAATGAGCGTCCCATTGTTGTTATATTCACCGGCATTATTAGGATTTTAAGTAGAAGAGGAATAACACACACTGACAAATTTTTATATTTTTACATTTTCTAATGATGCACAAATATTGTAATTAAATAAAACACTGGTTAGAAATAAGTGACAACGAATACAAAAAGGTCATATGAAATTATATTAAACAATATCATTTTTGTAATATTAATTAAACTTTCAGAGTAATATCTAAAAAGCTATGGAAATTATAACTTAACCGTCTATTGCATACTGTTCCCGAATGGGAACATAATTTTTGTTAGGCAAAGTTCTGCTATGCTACGAAATAAATAAAACAGATGCGAAAACTGTAAGAGATCCTTAACTAAATTTATTTTGAAGAAATCTTTCAAAAGACTTAATTTTTTTTCTTTATTTCTCAACTGGTAGAGGAAACATGTTCCACTTTGTTTCTATGTTTGGAATATCAAAGTCACTGAATTCAATTCAAGTTTACTAAAAGATTCGTCAAAACTTTAAATTACAACTGCTTACTATCCATAATCGAGCGTCGCATTAAACAAGTTCCAGTAAACTTTCAAAGATTATATGTAAACGCTCAACAAAATGATTGGCGCAATTAATTATTGATTTTTAAGAACTGTGACGTGCCAAGAGAACTCAAACGCGTAATTCTATTCAGCAATTGCCTGATTCTGCACCAAGTACTAACTAGTAACTTATAAATTTATACCCATGATATTTTACAAATGTCTGGTGCAGAATGTAAGAAACAAAAAATTAGAGAGAAGAAGAAAAAAGAAAATTGACAAAAAAGGTTAGATCACAGGCGCGTATTCAAGGGGGTACAAGGGGTACTCCCCCAGAACATCAAGAGGTTTTTACTTTCCTTGTTGTGAAGTACGGGAAAGTATTGTGATCGTGAAATTCTATCAAAATGTTTTTAACGGAAATATCCATTTTGAGGACCCTAGAGACGACTGCAACGATTTCTGAAAAAAAAATTGTGATGTGGCCATCATGTTACTTTCACCGATTTGATCACTTCCGGTGTACGAAATTTTACCAAAAGTATGCAAATAGTATATTCTGTAACAAGGTTAGAATGGAAATTCGATGCGAGTGGAATATTTCGAGCGCGAGCCGTGAGGCGAGCGCGAGGAACCACGAGCATCTGAATTTCCATTCTTACCGAGTATCAGACTATACTTTCTCCTCGACCAGATAAAATAGACTAATAAAATAATGAGCACAAAGAACTTACGTTTTATCACGTTTGTGGTTATGTTTATAGTATTTTGACAATTGTGATATCCAAGGCTAATTGTTTTATTCGAAACGATGTGAGAATATTCATTCTATCCCTTGTTATGGAATGAATTACATGCAAAACGCATAAGCGCATAGTGTTTTGTTCCATAACAAGAGTGAGAATGTGTACGTTCTATAATCAAAATTGATTTCAGAATGCTTAAATTCTATGGTGGTCGTGGAGAAAAGTATTTTCCTACGACACCATAAGAAACTTGTTAATAGAGCACAAGTGGGCTAGAAACATGACAATATCATTCATCTGTTAAAAATCCCATATCGTCACTTGTGTGATATCATCGTAAGACGTTGTATCAAGCGTGCATACGAACTATCAAATGTTGACAGTTTCCGTCAGTCAGAATCGTTGTGTTTGTAATTATATATTCAGGTAAGTTAATGAAAACTTTTGCTATTTGCTTCATTGTAATGTATAGTATGTACTAATAGACCTTTAGAAAATCTGAGTGCGGAGGAGATTGATTCGTCAATTGTCTGTACACCACCAGGAGTGAGTAAAGCAGCTCGAAACAGGATATTAGATTTGTTAATGATGTTACACTTAGAAATATTAATGAAACGTTGAAGAAACAGATTTGTTTAGTGTCGTAGGAAAAATTATGTTCATAACTCGGGAAAAAGTGTGATCTTATTTCTGGTGTGTTTTCCTCACTCGGATACGCTGCGCTTCTCCTCGTTCGTCAAACTTCACACTCACTAGGTATTTGACACTTTCCGCTCTCGTTATGAAATATACTATTACCAAAAGTATGCACGAAAATTAATTGTTTGCGCGAAATCATGAATATCACATGTTGTACCTTAGAACTCCATTAACAATTTTTTTTATTTTAAGTCAAATAAGGCTTACTTTAACCATTTTTCCATTCGTCCAATAAAAACAAACAAATTGCACCGACGGAAAAAATTAAACACTTGAGATTTGTAAAAATTTAGGTAATTTTCAAATGGCCATAACTCAGCTTCTATTCAACCGATTTTGACGATCTTTTGAGAAATAAAAATCAAAATATGTCCTCTTTGAAAAAGTTTATCCCCCACTCAAAGAGAGGGCTATACGCCCCTCCAAACAAAAAAATAAAATGACCACAAAATGCAGTTTTTTTTAAACACCCATAACTTTGTGCCACATTGCCGTAGGAACTTCGTTTTTAAGTCCTGCACAGGTAATTGAACACATTTCAATGCCCTTTTGGTGGATCGAGTCGACAATTTTTTTCCAGCTCGGTATACGTTGCCAAAGTAAGACGTTTTTTGCCCAAAAACGTGTTTTCTTTTTGTTCGGGGGTTTAAGGATTCGAAAGGAAATCATTCCAATCTGAGTTCACCCCCTTAAAGTAGGGCCAATAAGAGATTTTTTCCCGAAAGAATCACCAAATTTGGTTGAAAAGTCGCTGAGTTATGTGCGAAAAACCACAAAATGTACTTTCTTTTCAAACAGCCATAACTTGGTGCGAAATCGTCGTAGGAACTTCGTTCTTCGAGTCCTGCATAGGGAATGGATCAGATTTTAATGCCTTTATGGTGGATCGAGTCGACAAAAAATTTCCAACTCCGTAGACATCGTCAAAGTTGAAAATGGTTTTCGAAAAACTTTTTTTTTTCGCAGGGGTGCTAGAGAGGGGCGGAAGGGGTTACGCTTAAGTTCGTATGCATGACTTTAAAGAAGACACTTCAAAGTTTTTCGTCCTTAAAGATTAATCAAAATCGATTGAAAATACGCCGAGTTATGGAGGTTTGAAAATGGTCAAAATTTCATGAATTTCAAGTCTTTCATTTTTTTTCCTCCAGTGTATACCAAAATTTCGATCGCAAGAATTGCAAGCAATGGTAACGTGATGTGATCTTCCACATATTGAAGCTGCCCACTAAAAAAATCGCTATTGCTGATAAATAACGCAACTTCAAAATTCAACATTTTAACCACGAATCTTTTATTTTATTTATTTATAAGAAATAAAGGGTCTTAAAGGAAACGTGATTTTCTATAAAAATTACTTTATCATTTCATTAATTGCAAGCAAACGTCCCTTAATTTTTGTGATCAATTACTTTCATAAACATAAAGACATTGAGCAAATTGAACAAGTTAATTATTTTTTCTGTAGTAAAAATTTTGAATAAATAAACATCGAAATCCGGGATACGAAACAATTTTACTTTACCATCGAACATCTAAATCAAATTTTGGTTCTATATTGTAATTCCAATAATTAAACAATCATCAGTTGCCACTCGTATTTTTTTTATAATTTTTAATTAAACCGCATATAAAATCCATAGTTAATTTTGTCGCATATATTGGCTAATTTTAAGCGCATATAAAAAAAATTATAATGCCTTTTTTAGCGCATATAAATCCGGAATTTAGTTATAACCTATAAAAAAAATTATGACAAATCTGACGACTTAACTCGTTACTATGTTGCCATGTTTCATAAATTAATTTTACTTTGTATAAAGCGACATCTGTTGAGATCATTTAGAATCATTTTGGGGCACCCTGTATGCAAAATATTACAAAAACATTTAAACAAATATTGAAGACAACAACTAATCGTTACAAACTGTGAAGATTTTTATAGAAGTAACCGTTTACATTCCGTTGTTAGAGAATGTAATCGAACACTTCGAGTTTAGATTTGAGGAACACAATTTTGTTTTATTTAACTTTAACTTATTTATACCTTCCGAATTGTCAAAATAGTGCAATGCCGATATGCAAACGGAATTAGATAAAATTTACAATATTTCAGCAAAATGAAAAATACTCCTCTTTACTGATGTGTAAGTAATCTGCAGAAATGGAGTTATATAAAACAAAATTGAATGAGTGTATCAACAATAATGAAACAATTTTTACAATGTATTCGCAGTGTGACAAACAGATGTTTTCTTTGATCAAAAAAATGTTTAAAAATAGCTTTAGCTTTGCCAGTAGAAACATTTCTTATGTAAGATGGCAACATTTTTGTACTGCCAGTTCGACAACGAAAAGATCTCACAAAATCAAGAACAAAAATAGGGGGTTGTCATTAAAAAAAAATGAATGACGTCATTACTCAAAAACAAATGACTGAAAATCGACAAAAATCATGTAAAAATGTGTATTTTAATTTTAAGAAAATCGACCTGATTTTTTCCCAAGATATTTGATTTCAGTTATACTGAATTTATTCCATACTTTAGGCGCGCACTGTATATTAATTAAAGTAGCGTAGCCTCAAACTTTGGGTCCCACCGCGGAAATTAAAAAGGGCCCTTATATTTTTACTTTCACCGATAGAAATTCGGGAATGTATTGTTTTCAACGTTCGGTCGGGCCCCTATTTGGGTCGTCTTTCCCCAGTGGCTGCGAGCCCTACGCTACGCCACTGATTAACGCCAGTTAGGGTTGATATGCCTTGATTTTTATTAAGTTAAGTTAAAGATTGAAAATGTCGAGCTTTAGTTTTGACTTTGTTTTTTTACGGATTGTGCATGGGGTATGAAAGAGAGTTTGGAGTCGAATAGGATGCCTAGGTATTTACAAGTGGAGGTGGGATGAATGATTGTGTTGTTAATATTGATAGAGGATGAGTGAGGTGTGATTTTTAACAGTAATCTAACGAGTGCCTATGATTTTGCCGGCAATTATTAGCGTGAAGATCACGATTGCTTGTTGCGGCGAAAATTCGTTCCATGAGTCCAATTTTGCTTACTTTTTTTATTATTATTCAGAAAATATTCAACAGTTATATAACGAGTGCCTATGATTTTGCCGGCAATTATTAGCGGCAGGATCACGATTGCTTGTTGCGACGAAAATTGCGATTTTCTAGAAGCAACAAGCAAGAGTGATCCAGACGCTAATAATTGACCCATGTGAAGTTGGCACCCCCAAGCAATATTTTCGCATGGAAGGTTTTGCCCAATTTCGCCCAAGTTATGCCCAGTTTTGCCCAACGATTAGTTTGTTTTGCCCAAGTCCCGTTTAGCGATGAGTTAAAGGTCACAGTTTTCTGGTATAGCACCCCCATGAGCGATTTCATTAATATAACTTAGGGCACTGTTTTGCCCAAGTTTTGCCCAGTTTTGCCCAGTTACTAAACAGTTGTGCCCACGCTCACAAGCGTCACAAAACCACAACAACTATTTCCGTCATCAAAAATGAAAAAATATTGTTTTCGACAAATTAAAATTTATATAGTGTAACACGATCTATTGAGTTTTGCCCAGTTTTGCCCAAGCAACAGATTACATGTAGGAAGCAATAGAGAACCATGAGTCAATGTACTAAAAGTGAAGGACAACTTTAGCCGAAATCACAATGATGTCAAAAACAAAAAGGAAATGTTGTAACATTTTGCCCAAGTTATGCCCAGTTTTGCCCAATGATTAGTTTGTTTTTTCAAAGTCCCGTTTAGCCATAAGTCAAAGGTCAAAGTTTTATGGTGTGACACCCCCATGAGCGATTTCACTAAAATAAACTAGGTCACAGTTTTGCCCAAGTTTTGCCCAGTTTTGCCCAGATACTAAAACGTTTTTCCCACGTTCACGAGTGTCATAAATAATAAGTGTAGAGTTTGCGATGCCAAAAATTACAGCATTTTTCCCAGAATGAAAAACACTCTTTAAATGATTCTTAAGTTTTGCCCAGCACAACACATGTTATACGGAAGTCTCTAGAGTATTGCCCAGGGTCATTGCTGTTCTAAAGGGTTTATAGTTTTGCCCAGGACGAAATCAGCGTATGGATAAGTCTAGAGTTTTGCCGAGGCCATAGATGCCGAGAAATCGATGTTCTGATAAGTCTAGAGTTTTGCCCAGGCCAGAAATCGATCTTATGTTATGTTCAGAGTTTTGCCCAAGACATAAATCTATTTCTCGACAAGATTAGAGTTTGCCCAGGCCAGAAATCGATCTTATTATAACTGAAGAGTTTTGCCCAGGCCAGAAATCAGTGATTGGATAAGTCCAGAGTTTTGCCCAAGTCAGGAATCGATGTTATGATAAGTCTAGAGTTTTGCCCAGGCCATACATCGATTTCATAACAACTCTAGACTTTTGCCCAGGACAAAAATCAGTGTTTGGATAAGTCCAGAATTATGCCCAAGCCAGGAATCGATGTTATGATAGGTCTAAAGTTTTGCCCAGGCCATAAATCGATTTCAGGACAAGGTTAGAGATTTGCGCAGGACAAAGTCAGTGTTAAGTTAGTCGATAATTCTAGAGTTTTGCCCAGGCCAGAAATCGATCTTATGTTACGTCCAGAGTTTTGCCCAGGCCAGAAACCGATCTTATGTTATGTTCAGAGTTTTGCCCAAGTCAGGAATCGATGATATGATAAGTCTAGAGTTTTGCTCAAGACATAAATCGATTTCTCGACAAGATTAGAGTTTTCCCAGGCCAGAAATCGATCTTATGATAAGTGAAGAGTTTTGCCCAGGCCAAAAATCAGTGATTGGATAAGTCCAGAGTTTTGCGCAAGTCAGGAATCGATATTATGATAAGTCTAGTTTTGCCCAAGACATAAATCTATTTCACGACAAGTCTAGAGTTTGCCCAGACCAGAAATCGATCTTATGATAAGTGAAGGGTAATGCCCAAGTTGAAAATCAGTGGTTGGATAAGTGTAGAGGTTTTCCCAGGCCATAAATCGATTTCATGACAACTGTAGACTTTTGCCAGGACAAAAATCAATGTTTCTATAAGACTACAGTTTTGCCCAGATCCAAAATCGATTTTGCGACAAGTCTAGTGTTTTGTTCAGGACAAAAATCAGTGTTTGGATAAGTCGAGCGTTTTGCCCAGGCCATACATCGATTTCTGTACAAGGTTAGAGATTTTCCCAGGACAAAGTCAGTGTTAAGTCAGTCGATAATTCTACACTGAAAAAAAAGTATCGTAAGCACAACTATACACATGTTTCCCGCAAACATTGTGTATGATTGGAATGGAACTAAAATACTCTGCATGGTTGAGGTAACATTACTGGCATGGTTGCCGTCGTTTGATTGGCTCAATCATACTGTTTGTTGAGTCCATCATACCGTCTGGTTGGGTCAATAATACCGTTTGATTGGGCAATCATATCGGTTGGTTCGATCATATTGTATGATTGAAGCAACCATATTCATATTGTTGCCGGAATAGAATGGTTCGGTTCTTCTAAACAAATGTTATTATTACCACAACAAAACTCATGTAATCATATACGTTTGGTTGTCCATTTTTTTCAGTGTAGAGTTTTGACCAGGCCAGAAATCGATCTTATGTTATGTCCAGAGTTTTGGCCAAGCCAGGAATCGATGTTATGATAAGTCTAGAGATTTGCCGAGGCCATAAATCGATTTCGTGATAACTCTAGACTTTTGCTCAAGACAAAAATCAATGTTTTTATAATTTTAGAGTTTTGCCCAGGCCAGAAATCGATCGTATGGTATGTCCAGAGTTTTGTCCAAGCCAGAAATCGATGATATGATAAGTCTAGAGTTTTGCCCAAGACATAAATCTATTTCACGACAAGTCTAGAGTTTGCCCAAGACATAAATCGATTTCACGACAAGTCTCGAGTTTTGCCCAGGACAAAAATCAGTCTTTGGATAAGTCCAGAGTTTTCGCCCAAGCCAGGAATCGATGTTATGATAAGTCTAGAGTTTTGCCCAGGCCATACATCGATTTCAGAACAACTCTAGAGTTTTTCCCAAGACATAAATCTATTTCACGAGCAGTCCAGAGTTTTGCCCAAGCCATAAATCTATTTCAGAACACTCTAGAGTTTTGCCCAAGACATAAATCTATTTCACGATAAGTCAAGAGTTTGCCCAGGACATACATCGATTTCACGACAAGTCTAGAGTTTTGCCCAGGACAAAAATCAGTCTTTGGATAAGTCAAGAGTTTTGCTGAAGCCAGGAATCGATGTTATGATAAGTCTAGAGTTTTGCCCAGGCTATAAATCGATTTTATGATAAGTGAATAGTTTTGCCCAAGCCATAAATCGATTTCATAACAAGTCTAGAGTTTCACCGAGAACAAAAATCAGTGTTTGGATAAGTCCAGAGTTTTGCCCAAGCCAGGAATCGATGTTATGATAAGTCTAAAGTTTTGCCCAGGCCATAAATCTATTTCACGACAAGTCTAGAGTTGTGCTCAGGACAATAATCAGCGTTTGGATAAGTTTAGAGATTTTCCCAAGCCAGAAATCGATGTTATGGTAAGTCTAGAGTTTTGCCCAGGCAATAAATCGATTTCAGAAAAACTCTCGAGTTTTGCTCATTACAAAAATCACTGTTTGGATCCAGAGATTTGCCCAGGCCATGAGTCGATTTCACGACAAGTTTAGAGTTTTGCCCACGACAAAAGTCAGTGATAAGTCAGTGGATAAGTCTAGAGTTTTGCCCAGGCCAGGAATCGATCTTTGTCAAGTCCAGAGTTTTGCCCAAGCCATATGGACCATATATAAAAACATATATGGGTGATTCATTCTTTAAAATCTTAACACTGTACGAAGTTAGTCGCGTTAAGCAATCTTATGATCGATTTCTGGCCTGGGAAAACTCTAGACTTATCCAAACACTGAGTTTTGTCCTGGGCAAAACTCTAGACTTGTCGTGAAATCGATGTATGGCCTGGGCAAAACTCTAGGTGTATTCAAATACTGTTTTTCGTCCTGGGCGAAACTATAAAGTCTTTAGGACAGCAATGACCCTGGGCAATACTCTAGAGACTTTGGTATAACATGTGTTGTGATGGGCAAAACTTAAGACTTATTTAAAGAGTGTTTTTCATTCTGGGAAAAATGCTACACTTATGAGAACAGTAATTTTAGGGTTTGCAAACTCTACATTTATTATTTGTGACACTCGTGAACGTGGGAAAAACTTTTTAGTAACTGGGCAAAACTGGGCAAAACTTGGGCAAAACTGTGCCCTAGTTTATTTCAGTGAAATCGCTCATGGGGGTGTCACGCCATAAAACTTTGACCTTTGACTTATGGCTAAACGGGACTTTGAAAAAACGAACTAATCATTGGGCAAAACTGGGCATAACTTGGGCAAAATGTTACAACATTTCCTTTTCGTTTTTGACATCATTGTGATTTCGGCTAAAGTTGTCCTTCACTTTTAGTACATTGACTCATGGTTCTCTATTGCCGCCTACATGTAATCTGTTGCTTGGGCAAAACTGGGCAAAACTCAATAGATCGTGTTACACTATATAAATTTTAATTTGTCGAAAACAAATTTTTTTCATTTTTGATGACGGAAATAGTGGTTGTGGTTTTGTGACGCTTGTGAGCGTGGGCACAACTTTTTAGTAACTGGGCAAAACTGGGCAAAACTTGGGCAAAACAGTGCCCTAAGTTATATTAGTGAAATCGCTCATGGGGGTGCTATACCAGAAAACTGTGACCTTTAACTCATGGCTAAACGGGACTTGGGCAAAACAAACTAATCGTTGGGCAAAACTGGGCATAACTTGGGCGAAATTGGGCAAAACCTTTCATGCGAAAATATTGCTTGGGGGTGCCAACTTCACATGGCTTAATAATTGCCTAGGAAAAATCAGTCACGAGTTAGATTCGAGAAGACAATTGGCCGAAAAGAAAGTCTACACTTCATAATTTGAAAAATTAAATTTAGTGACACCAAGAGTCAGACGTGTATTAATCTGCGCCACAATACTTGTAATAAAAGTGAGCTTTTTTGAGGATTTTAAGAAATGCCTATGAGTACAATCGCTCATGAAAGCACTAGCACATTACCCGACATACGAACAGATCGAATTCAGGAGAAAACTGTTTAAAAGTCCGGCAATAACTGACGTTTTGTACGTTATAGAAAATGTACTAACGCGTTGCTAGGCAATACCAACATGAGAGATTATGTGATTAGATACCAACCAGGGTGAATTGCCATGCATAACATGCAGCATGGTCTGTTAGGCATCGTAATTAGAATTTTATTGGATCATGTCATCAACATTATTTGATTTCATTGGTTAAAAAGTAAATGAGGGCAATTGTCGTAGGGAATTTAGATTTGGAAGGGTTGACTTTCATACGCCATTTGTAGGGAATATTGTAATGGATCAAATATGGACAGTATAGGTTATATAGAAGTGATAAGGGAGAACCTTGCGGTAGGATTTTAAACGGGTCGAAAAGGGTTTGTCTGATTCTAACCTGGCATGAGAGGAAAGTTATGAATGAGAATGAGTAAATGACGTAGGATATTCACGAGGAAACATTTATACAGGAAGCCAATTTGCCAAACCGAATCAAATGCTTTCTGGATATCCAGAAACTGTATTGCTGACTTATGCCCTTCGAGATGATCGGTTTTGATATTGGAGGTTAGAATGGATAAGGGAAGCATGGTAGATTTTTTTTGGGAAGGAAGCCAAAATTCAGGCATATGTTCGCTTGAAAATTGAAGGAGTTTTTGTTTGATAAGGGATTCAAAAAGTTTACCTATAATCGGCAGCTGGAAACTAGTGTAGGATCAGTATCAGGTTTGGGGATACAGACTATAACACCTTGTTTGCATTCGGAAGGAAAGTATTGGTGTGAATTGCAGTAATTAAATATTTTTGAAATGAACATTGGATATCGTCGGAGGGGTTTTTAAGGATTAGTCGAGAAATTTTGTCAAGGCTGGGCGCGGAATTTCTACCAGAGTACAGCCGTGTATAATAATCTCTCTCGTCTATTGAATCGTCGATTGGTGGGGGAGGGGTGTTTTGTCGAAAGCATTGAACCAGTCATTTACTAAATTAAAGGTATCATTGTTATAGTCGTTGTTATCTGATATTTGAAATTTCTTTTCAAAATTCTTTCGCGATTAATGTATCGTCTGTCATTATTGAACCGTCCGTTGATCGGATTTTTTATATTTCGCGATTTTTTTTAAACTTCGGTCAAGTATGTTTCTCCTTGTTTCTCATTCATTTGTGAACAAGTCTCAGACCATTTGTGTTTTTTACATTAAACAATTACATTTTTAATTTCTCTATTCAGTTTATTGAATTTATTTTTAATTGCACTGTCCTCGTAAAATTTACTGTCTCTTATATTTCAAAAGTCTAAGAATGTATTTACGTAGGGGATATCTGTAATATAGTTTTTTTTTTATTTTCGGTGTATGAAGTGAGTTAGATTTTGACAAGGATAAATTGAATAGGGAAATAGTGATGGAATTTATGTCTTGCGTAATATCAATTGTTGTTATATCGTTGATTACTTTATCTATATTGCAGCTCTGGTAGTGTAATAGTAGATTGTTTGACAAGTTTTAAAAGCTTCGTTTTGCATGCGAGTACCAATTTGCATTTCGAGACCGTAGGGCGAGTAAATGTAAGGTACGAGAATACAATGTAGCTTTCAAAACGTGTTTAACACTCTGCTTTTCCTACGACCAAATATTTTCTTAAGTATGTTTCAATCAGAATTTTTCTCCAATTTACCCGCGTCTATCTCAATTAAATATGTGCGTATTATTAGTGTCAAACCATTCTTAACTTATAATCTAAATTTGCTTATTACTATTTTAAAATCGATTAATAAATAATTAATTGTTCTTCGTCACTTCCCATTTTATTTTAATGATTTTCTTAAAGTTTGAGGATTTCACTTTCAAAACTTGTTTTGAGAATTCAATTTTCAAGCATGACATTACTTGTCAAAAGTGACAAATATACAATTGACAACTTTCAATACAAAGGTATTGCGACATGTCTGTTTTCGGGAGCGAAAAATAGGAAAATATATTCCGGAGGGGATAGGGTTGTCTAATACATATTAATTGAATTAATATAATAAGTAAAAAGTTGGGTAAAATCAAAGGATTAACTGATAAGTCTTGTTGAAAAAAAAACGCAATTTATTTTCACTTTTCACGAAGTTTTAAATTTAATTAAACGAGTTATTATTTGTAAACAAATATTTAATTAAATAATTCGTATATAACTGGATCGACAGTGTAAACATGCCTCCGACAGGGATCTAGGTTGCAGATTCACACTTTTGTTCCAGTTATATAATTAATTCATTAATTATTTCTTTACAAATAACTCATTCAATGCAATTTATAATGTTTTACTAATCCTAAGGTTAATAAAGTGTATCTGTACTTTTTCATTCAATTTTGATTTCAGGCACCCGAGAATGCTAATTTTGGGGTGGAGAGGACAAATTCGTCCAAAGTTCAAAATTTTCATATTTTCGTTTAGATATTACTAAATTGGGGTTATTTGGATTTTTATTAATTGGATAATTTTAAGAGAAATTCCATAGAACATTTAATTAGTTTAAAAATTGATCAGTACTAAGATTTAAAAATGAGTACTAAGAATTTCGCCTTTTTTGGCTTCTTGAAAAATTGGGTTTTTGGTAGAATATATAAAAAAATGGTGATGTGGCCATCATGTCACTTTCTCCGACTTGATGATATCATTCATATTTACGCTTTCATGGTTTATTTTTAATTTAAATCATATTTTAAATGTACACCGAACGTTTTGTAGACTCGGATGAAACTGACGTTTAAAACATCAAAATTATGAAAGATGGAAAATTTATACTTCAAATTCAAAAACTCGGTTTACTCAAAAAATAACGAGATTTCGGAAAAAAACTTATTCTTTAGAAGTTGTTCATTTTGGCATTCTCTGCAATTATTATTCACATAAATTTGCTGTAACTATTATCGTTTCATAATTATAAAACAATATTTAAAAAAAAATACATTTTTTTCTCGAATAGCAATGATTTTATGAAAAATATTTTCAAGCAAAATATGTTCATTTCTTTGTTGCCTTTAATGTTTGTTTAAATGTTTTTGTGATATTTTTCATATTTAAGAAAATATTGGCAAAAAACAATTAAGGTAAACACCCACTTCCGGTGTACGAAATTTTACCAAAAGCTTTTCAGTTCTTCGGATTATCAAATAAGACGTATGTTCAAAGTTTCATATCAATTGCTCTATTAGTTTTTGAGATACAGCGCACACAGCCAGACACACACACACATACACACACAGACACAATTTTTTTTTGTCCAGAAATTGTTGAAATGGTATCTAGGGACCCCAAAACGGATATTTCCGTAAAACAATTTTTTGAAAAAAAAAATCACGATCACAATACTTTCTCGTACTTCGTAACGGAGAAAACTGGGTAAAATTCTTTAATATTTAAAATTTTAAAAAAATTCTTGATTTTCCGATGGTTCAAGTAGTTTCTTGTAAGGGACTGTTGTGATTTTATTAGGGATGAATTGAGTTAATTTTATTCAAACTGGTTACTTGAAACATAAATCATTTCTGAAATATTTTATTCTAGATCGGAGAGTTAAAGATTTATTGTTATTAATTTTTAGGATTTATTTAGTTTTAAGCCATTTTAAATATATTTTAAGGAAATTAAATTGTGCTAGTTTAATTTCATTAAACATATTATAGTTGATAATGTTAAAAAATAAATTAAAAAATAAGGGGTAAAAATATGAATGATTTTTGTTAGTAACTAATCCAATCATTGAAAATGCGCTCAAAATTAATAAAATAATATTTTTTACAAAATTTTTCGATTTTTACTTTCTCCGTTACGAAGTACGAGAAAGTATTGTGATCGTGATTTTTTTTTCAAATTTTTTTTATATGGAAATATCCGTTTTGGGGTCCCTAGATGCCATTTCAACAATTTCTGGAAAAAAAAATTTGTGTCTGTGTGTGTGTGTGTATGTGTCTGTGTGTGTGTGTGTGTGTCTGTCTGTGCGCGCTGTATATCTAAAACTGATAGAGCAATTGAAATGAAACTTTGAACATCCGTCTTATTTGATAATCTGAAGAACTGAAAAGCTTTTGGTGAAATTTCGTGCACCGGAAGTGGGCGTTTACCTTAACTGTTTTTTGTTTTTTGCCAATATTTTCTTAAATATGAAAAATATCACAAAAATATTTAAACAAACTTTGAAAACAACAAAGAAATGAACATCTTTCGCTTGGAAACATTTTTCATAAAATTATTTTTATTCGAGAAAAAAAAAATTATATTTTCAATTTTTGGTTTATAATTATAAAACGATAATAGTTACAGCAAATATATGTTAATAATAATTGTAGATAATGCTAAAATGAACAACTAACAAAAAATAAGTTTTTTTCGAAATCCCTTTAGTTTTTGAGTAAATTGAGTTTTTATATTTGAAGTATAATTTTTCATCTTTAATAATTTTGACGTTTTAAACGTCAGTTTCCTCCGAGTTTACAAAGCGCTCGATGTACATTTAAAATATGATTCAAATTGAAAATAAACCATGAAAGCGTAAAAATAAATGATACCATCAAGTCGGAGAAAGTAACATGATGGCCACATCACCATTTTTTTTAGCAATTTTAGGCTAAAATTTCAATCCTTCGCCCATATTTTCTATTTTTACCCAAATTATTGATATAATCGTCGTGAGTTGGTTTTCACTTTCACAATTTTCGAAATGGTATTTTTTACGCCCCGGCCCGGCCCGGCCTGGTGTTATAAATTGAGAGATCGACCCGGCCCGGCCCTGACCGATAATACAGCATTAAAGGAACGGCCCGGCCCGCCCCGTGCAGAGCTCTAATTGGTACAACGTTAAGACAGTGGCGGCTCGTCAGGGGAGGCAGGTGAGGCACTGCCTCACCATTAATTTTCAGGCACTGCCTCACCATTAATTTTCTATTTTATAAAATTATAAATCTATTCAATAAATTTCTTCCGTGTTGGCTTTAATATTGATAATTAATTATACAGTAATTATAAATGGATGTATTAACGGAAAATTCCCGATTTTTAATGATCAGAATTAGCGCGCCCATCCAGGCCGAACTTGCGGCAGAAATGAACCAGAGCGGTAGGAATTTATGCAACTTAATATGCCTCCACACAGTTTACCCATATCATATTCGAAGTAATGTGCAGATTTATTTCGATATCGGAGGCGAGCCTCACAGGCTTCTCATTGGTCGGAAATCACCCGCCGTCCGTTGATCAGCGTTAGTTATTAAAGGTAATCTTATTGATATTTATTAGTAAATAGTATTTATTCCTATATTATAATGGATGACGGAAATAGCACTCTTACAGTGAGAAATTGTAAAGACATCGTAAATTTCTTGCTTGATAATCCATTTAGCCGGTTGTCGTACGATGATAAAGTTTATGTAAAAGGTATCAAAAGGCCTTGCCCTGATCTTAGTTTATTATTGATTCAAAAACATCGATCATTTAAAAGTGCATGGTTTGACAAATGTAGTTGGTTGATAGGTACAATGATTAGAAATAAATTATTTTGTTGGCCTTGCATATTGTTTTCAAATA
Source organism: Ocypus olens (assembly GCA_910593695.2). NCBI lineage: Eukaryota > Metazoa > Arthropoda > Insecta > Coleoptera > Staphylinidae > Ocypus > Ocypus olens. Next base: position 42,239,641 of record OU343058.1, read on the forward strand.
GCAATGAGTCGGTATGGCATAAAACAGGTTATGACGATTTAAAAAATTTAGCGCGTTCTATTGATAAGCATTCCAAAAGTAGAGATCATATATCATCAAATTGTAAATTTCACATTTTAGGTAAACAAAATATAGTTAATGTTTTAAGTACGGCTCGGCAAATTGAAATCGAAACGTACAATAACAACGTGAAGGAAAATAGGGGGATTTTAAAAAGATTAATCGATGTGACAATATTTTTGTGCAGTCAGGAATTGTCATTTAGGGGGCATGACGAATCAGAAACCTCAAATAATAAGGGGAATTTTCGAGAATTAGTTTTGTTAATGAGTAAAACGGATGGGATTTAAAAAAAAAATTAGATGATGCTTCAATTTTTTCGGGGCTTTCAAAAACAATTCAAAATGAGTTAATTGATTCAATCAGTTACACACTGAAGAATCAAATAGAAAGTGAAATTTTAAATTCCAATTTTTTTTCATGGCAAGTGGACGAAACTACTGATATCACTTGTATTTCTCAATTATCAGTTATATTTAGATACGTCATCCAGGGAACACTTGTTGAAAGGTTTATGGGATTTTATGATGTAAATTCTCAACGAACGTCAGAAGATTTATTCACCTTGTTAACAGAAACATTTGGAAAATTTAATATCAAAGAAAAATTAATTGCTCAAACTTATGATGGTGCTGCTGTTATGGCTGGTCATTTGAATGGTTTACAAACCAAAGTAAAATCAGTAGCTCCACAAGCAATTTTTACTCATTGCCATGCTCACGTTCTAAATTTAGTGATAAGTAAATCGTGCAACTCAATAAAAAAAGTACGAATATTTTTTTCAAATCTAACAGGATTTTCTGCTTTCTTTTCAAAATCAACAAAACGAACCGCAGTATTGGATGAAATTTGTAATGCAAGAATACCATCTAATGCACAAACACGTTGGAATTTTACATCTCGGGTTATTTTTACAATTCATGAAAATAAAAATAAATTAATTGAAGTATTCAATTTTATAATAAATTCAGACAAATTTGATAATATATCTATCAGAGAGGCATACGGCTTAAAATCATTGTTAGAAGACAACCATTTCTGTTTCTTATTAGATTCCTTCAAACTTATTTTTGAACAAACAAGTGTTGTATTTTTAATTCTTCAACACAAACTAACTGACATCACGTATGCAAGAGGGCGTTTAACTTCACTTATTTTAAAATTAAAGGAATTTAGAACCAATGAAACATATTTTAATCATATATACGAAAAACATTTTTCTGACATAGAAAATCCTCCGAAAAAGCGAAAGCGCTCTGATGATGCAGATGATACGGGATTACAATATAAACAGATATTTTACGAAATTTTAGATACAGTGGTAGGACAAATCGAAACAAGATTTTTTGATCTAAGTAAATTAAAATTCTTTGATTTAATTTCTGTTAGTAAGTTTGAACTGTATTCAAAAACGTTTCCATTGCAGTTGTTTGAAGAATTAATTAAGCAATATCCATTTTTTGACAAAATACAATTACGAAATGAACTGTGGGTTCTATATTCAGATAAGCTTCTTGGTGAGTCTAAAATGCCAATGGATATGTTAGAATATATAAAGAATAATGACTTGCAAGTATGTATGCCTGAATTGTACAAACTAATTTCTTTAATAGTAACCATACCGGTAATATCTGCATCTGTGGAAAGAAGTTTTTCCGTATTAAAACGAATAAAAACATGCACAAGAAATCAAATAGGCCAAAATAGGTTGTCAAATATGTCACTCATTGCTATTGAAAAGGAATTTGTGAAAACACTTTGTAAAAATGAACATTTTTACGATCAAATTATAGATTATTTTGCTGAAAATAAGAACAGAAGAATACCATTAATATATAAAAACCATTACATTTTTTGATTACATTTTTCTTGAAACACTTTTGTGCAATCTCTTTAAATAAACAGGATCCGTTTTCTTTAATATTCAATATACACATTTCTAGTTTTGTTTAAGAATTTATTTATTTTCAAATGAATAGTTTTATGTTGTATTTTATATTTAATATTTATTAGAGTATTTTTAAGTTTGTTGTCCCATTTATTTCCATAACACATTCCATTATTTATTATAAACCTACGTAGAGTTTTATTTTTGTTATAGAATTTAAATATTTATTTATTTTTATTTAATAGTTCAACCTTATTATTTCCTTTCCAATTTTCCCATTCCGGCAAGAAAATCTTCACACCTTCTCGTGGTTCTTGCTGAACAATAGAATATCTTAAAGATATACCGGGTGACCCAGGGTTCCGTAAAAACCCCATAACTTATTTGCTATTTAAGATACCGACTTCTATTTTTCATAAACTAGTACCCACACCTATTCTATATATTTTAAAAATATATATGTTTTTGTACAGGGTGTCTCAGTATAAGTAACAGATCAAAGTTATGTTTTTTTAAATGGAACACCCCATATTTTATACTTTATTTTTAATCCTCCTAAGAAGCTGATAACAATAGTATAAGATAGTATGGACGGTATTACAGACTAAGATTATGGACGGTTGGTTAGTTATGGGCAAATTTGTGCCAAAAACATGTTCACATTGAAAACATTGCAGAAGCGTTCCTAGCAAAGATTGCTTCATTTTTTATACACTAGAAAATTTTCCAAATCAAGAAGAATAATGCACATCGGCTTTAGTCCTTTTTTGTTCATACTGCTATACAGGGTGTCAACATACGCAAAATAATGGATAACAATTTTTTTCAAATGGAACACCCTATATATCAACCTTCTGTTGATTTTTGGATTTTCAGCCTAAACTATGCATTTTCTGAAAGAATAATAAGAGACCAAAGTTGTAGAGCGGAATTTTTCCAGAAAATGCATAGTTTTGGCTGAAAATCCATAAATCATCAGAAGGTAATAAAAGAAATATGTTTTTATTGATAAATCTCAAGAATCCTTAATATTTTGTTATGCAAACTGTATATCATTGGAAAGCTTATCAAAAATGCCATAGATTGGTGGCAACGTGGTGGTGTTTTATTTGAAAAAAATAGTTATCCGTTGTTTTGCGTATGTTGACACCCTGTATAGCAGTATTAACAAAAAAGGACTAAAGCCGATGTGTATTATTCTTCATGATGTGGAAAATGTTCTAATGTATAAAAAATGAAGCAATCTTTGCTAGGAATGCTTCTGCAATATTTTCAATGTGTACATGTTTTTGCCACAAATTTGCCCATAACTAACTAACCGTCCATAATAGACCCATAGTATCTTATACTATTTTTATCAGCTTCTTAAGAGGATTAAAAATTAAGTATAAAATATGGGGTGTTCCATTTAAAAAAAACATAACTTTGATCTGTTACTTATACTAGGACACCCTGTACAAAAACATACATATTTTTAAAATAAGTAGAATAAGTGTGGGTACCAGTTTATGAAAAATAGAAGTCGATATCTCAAATAGCAAATAAGTTATGGGGCTTTTACAGAACCCTGGGTCACCCGGTATATACACAGATGTTTTATTGGCCGAGTGAAGTGTCGACAATATTAAATCTGTGCCTCACCAAACCAAAAGTTGACGAGCCGCCACTGCGTTAAGACAATAGATGTCGCTAATTAAGTTATCAGTTAATTCTGAAAATGAATTTTGAATGTATTACAAATCTGCTTCACACATTGTTTTTTTTTTTTTTTCTATGTTGACGCCAATAATTGTTCAATAATAAAAACTTAAGTCAATCATATTAAGAAAATATTCGTAGATATTACCGTTATCGCCGGCCCACTAGCCGCGTGCGTTAGCGCGCCAGAACTAATGCGGAGGGTCCTGGGTTCGAATCCCGGCGAGGGCATGGATGTTTGTGGATGTCTATTTTCATTTAATATGAATATTATATTATAAATTATCGGTTGTGGCTGAATGACCTACGTTGTCTAAGCCAATGTCCCATATCATCCATAATTCCCCAACCCAAATTTCCGTCAATCATCCTTCCTTTTAAAAAAAAAAAAAAAAAAAAAAAAAATTACCGTTATAAAAACCAAACATATCGGTCAGTACAACCTAGGTTAAAACGATTGAATAAATGTATTTGAATAATAAACAAGTACACTATTACCACATACTTCTACAAATTGAGGAGGCAGTTATCATTTCCGTCTGAGTCGCCAGCGCGGGGGTGTCTTAATAATCGCGGCACTAACACTACTAAAACTACGCATTACTCACCTGAAAGAGCCCCGATAAGGGCAATAAAAGTCCTACAAGAAGCCATTTGGCAGACGCGCAGCTATCATTCCGTCTTTCCACACTAATATTTATTATTGCAACAATTTAATCCACATGATTGTACCGTGCAAATCGCATTCGTTCCACTCCGCGCGTCTTCACTTCCAAAAAACCACTATAGTAGATGGCGCGAATTAAATAGTTGCCCTTTTATATTGATAGGGTCAACCGACCAGAAATTTAAACTAGACTGTTGTTGTTGGTACTGTCGCTTCTTGCTTGCTGTTAATTAGATTTATTTCGTGTGGCGCGCTCAAAAGGCGAGCGAAGACTGAGCCGAAATCCCGCATGGAAGTGAGCTTTTCGCGCTCGGCCTTTACTAATTTCACCCTTGATTTAGCCGCAATTTCAGGCATTCTGGTCATCCAGTGGAGGACCAGAATAAACATTTTTCTCGCGCCGTGTCTTTCCCCAGCGACTATTATGACGTCATCTAATTAATTCGTTATTAAAACAGCTTAATTGGGCGATGTCGAATCGCTTGTATAGTGCGGTTAAGACGAATTTATGGAAGGTCTTGAGATGTCAGTCGATTTTAAATTGCTAATTGCCGAAACTACATGTGTTGATTAAAAACTTGAAATTTCAATGAAAAATTACCACCGTCCAGAATAAAATTAAAAAGTTAATCAAATATGATTATTATAGTTTAATAGTAAACAAATAACTTAACCTTACTCGATGGATTTAAGATTTGCAATTTAGATTTATCCAGCAGCTAATTTTCGGCAATTTTTAATACAGGTGAGCTTGCCGCCTCTATGCTAACAGCAAAATGAAAATTATTATTTTTATTTTATTAAGGAGTAATTCCACATCAACTCAACTCAACTCAACTCAAGGTCTAAACCTCACCATCTCAGATTTTCTTGGAATTTTACTGAGATATGTGAACTCGTTTGTGAATTACAGAGCTGTAAAGTTTTCATAAACGTTCCAAAAACAGAAAACACAATTTTTGAATTGAACTTGCCCAATTGAGACCGGGGATAGGTGGCATTTTAGATCATTTCTCATACCCTTTCCTATGATATAGAACATTATACAGGGTCCTGCATTTCACTTCCCGCCATCTATAGCTCATTTACTAATTAAGTTGGAACTTTGATATTTTGCGGAATATATTTGCATCCTCGAATGCATTTCAGGAAAATATTTTTGATTATACAGCGTGTCTCAAAAAAGTGTGACATGCTGTATATTTTATTGCTTGTTTGGGTACCTTTTATGGTTGCCTACAAACAGTGTTGCCAGGAGTAATTTTTAATTTTCCCCAAATATTTCATAAAAAACCCCCAGAATACCCCTCGCATAAAATACCCCATAGATTGAAGTTCTCCAAAATACACACCAAAACTTTAATTCACCCCCATTTTGGAGAACCCCCCCCCCCCCCCTCAATCTGACAACACTGGGATTAGAGAAGGCGCGCTGATAAGATTTCGGAATTTGCAAAAAGAAAAGTTTTATAACTCAGTTTTTCCGAAAATATGTAGGTAGTACAAAAAGCCCATTTAAAAAATTAGAAAAATATTGAATCGTGCTGTGGTATGCTCCAAATAATTCAAATAATTCTTTAATTTTTCGGAAATAATCGCTAATTAAATACTTAAAATGGTTTGCATTTTTTTTTTCATAATTTCCAAACAGTTCGAGTTATACCGGGTGATCAGTTTCATTCCGGGCCAAAGTATTATATTTAACAATTACTAAAAAAACTAAATTGACTGCAAAAATTATTTTTTTGATTTAAAAATTTTCGAAAAAAAAAATAAAAAATTGAATCGAAATATTTGAAAATTAAGTAATTCCTTAAACACAAATCGCGCAGTCTGTATTTTCTATCTAAATATCAAAGTACATTAGTTTTATCTTAAAACAACCACTAAAAACAAAAATTTCAAATGAAATAAATAACCTAAAATGAATACAAAAATCAGGCCAAAAATATCAAAAATTCAGTCTGCAAAATCTAAATTATAGGGCAAAAAATAAAAAAACTTGGACCAAAAAATTCGAAAATATCGACCATAAATTCGCTCATTAAAATCTACAATTAAACAACATTAAAATTAATAATTAGGGTAACAGAATTAAAAACATTGGTAAAAAAAACAGAAAACTAAAATTTCAAAAAAACAGAAAATTTCAACTAAATCGAAAAGTTTGGTTTAGGTGCCAAAAACATCTAAAATATAGGCCGAAAAAACAAAAACTCTGGTCAAAACAATAACAATGCAGGCTAAATTGAAAATTAAAGCAAAAGCAAAATAATTTACCATTCTCAGCCCCAAAACTCTTTACCTCAAAGTAAATTGCCGAAACTCTAAACTCAATAATAATTTTAAAAATTCGCCCATAAAAACAATAACTCAGGTTAAAACATCTAAAATTTGGTTAAAAAAACTCAAAAATACCGGCTAAAACTTTGCACACAAAAATCAACAATTCAGGTTAAAAATCTAAAGTATTGACCAACCAAAAATTCGCTCGTTAAAATTTATAATCAAGATAAAAAAAACTAAGAATATAGGCAAAAAATTTAGACCAAAAATCGTAAACTCTCGGCAAAAATAGAAAATGCAGACCAGAAAAAAAAACGAAATTTTAACTAAATATTCGAAAATTTTGGTTTATAGGTCAAAAACTGTAAAATTTGGAACAAAGAAATGAAAAACACGGACCAAATATCTGAAATATAAATAAACAATAAATATCCTGATGTAAAAAATACAAAATGCTAAAAAATTGAAACTTTATCCCAAAATAAATTGCAGAAATTCAAAACTCGAAAGTAATTAAAAAAATTCGCCCATAAAAACAATAACTTAGGTTAGAAAAGTCTAAACGAAGGACAAACAATCAAAAACTTAGTACAAAAAACTCTAAAATACCCACAAAACAAAAAAAAATCGCACATAAAAATTAACAAGAGTGTAGACCAATCAAAAATTAGCTCATTAAAATTAATAATCAAGATAAAAAACTAAAAAAATCGAAAAATGAAAAATGTAGAAAACTATTAAAAACATTTTGACCAAAATCAAAAACTCTAAAAGTTAGAACAAATAAAGAAATCAAAAATGCAGACCAAACATCTAAACTATAAGCAATAATAAAACTAAATTTCTGGTCTAAAAAAATAAAAATTTGAAAAATCAAGCAAAAGAAAAATAATTTGCCATTTTCAGTCCCAAAAATAACTCTGGCTCAAAATAAATTGCCAACCAGAAACGCGAAAATGTTTCAAAAAGATAAAGGACAAAAATCCAAAACTCGAAAATACCGGCAAAAAAATATCGCATAAAAGTGAATATTTTAGGTTGAAATATAGGGCAGAAAATCAAAAATTCGCGCCTAAAAAGAAGCAAATGCCGACCAAAAAATCGAAAATTTTAACAAACAAATCGAAAATTTTAACAAACAAATCGAAAATTTAAACCAAAATGAAGAAAAGCAAGGTTCGTCAATTATCTTTTGGTATGTAAGATATTTGTCATTTCTGAGCGCATTTGAAACATTTGAAGGTAATTCCGCGTGAGATGATATTTTTAGAATTTTTTTAATCACGAGATGAAGATTTCACTCACTTAAATTCAAGTTCAAAGTGCCGCTATTATGTTTACCAGAGGTGCATTGATTATTTTTTGGTATGTCCAAAAATTCTCATTTCTGAGTGCATTTGAAAAATTTGTGAGGGTAATTTCCCGTGCGATAAATTTTTTAGATTTTTTTTAATCACGAGTCACTCAAATTCAAGTTCAGAATACCGCCATTTTGTTTACAATATGTTAAAAATATGTCATTTTTGAAACCATTTGAAAAAATTTAAAATCATTCCACGTGCGATGATATTTAAAAAAAAAAATCGCGATTTCACTCACTCAAATTCAAGTTCAGAGTGCTGCCAATTTGTGACCAAGCAAGGCGCGTCCATTATTTTTTGTGATGTCAAAAATATGTAATTTCTGAGAAAAATTTGAAGGTAGTTTGAAGTGCGATAATACTTTTAGAAATTTTTTAGTAGCTTTGTGCAGATTTCACTCACTCAAATTGAAGTTCAGAGTGCCGCCATTTTGTTTACAAGAGGTGAGTCGATTATTTTTTGGTATGTCAAAAATCTGTCATTTCTGAGTGCATTTTAAAAATTTGTGAAGGTAATTCCCCGTGCGATAATATATTTAGAAATGTTTAAATCACAAGGTGCACATTTCAGTCACTCAAATTCAAGTTCAGAGTGCCGGAATTTTGTTTACAAGCAAGGTGCGTCAATTACTTTTTGATATATCAAAAATATGTCATGTTTGGAACATTTTAAGATAACTCCAAGTGCGACGATATTTTTAGAATTTTTTTAATCGCGAGGTGCACATTCCACTCTCAAATTCAAGTTCAGAGTGATGACATTTTGTTTCCAGGTGGATTGCGTCAATTATTTTCATATTGGCCAACAAGAAATATTTTTCGAAATCCTACTAAATTCTGAAGAAAAAATCAGTAAATATGAAATTTATCATAAAATTCCCTTTTATTCCATGAAATCGAAGAAAGTTACATGATGACCACATTTCTTAACAAATTTGAAAAACAAAAATTGCATGTTTAAAATAATTTCGCAAAACTTTATTTAGGTTGGGGCGGCAACTTTTTTTACGCTTGTAGTGGCGTAACCCCAAGCACCGGCGCTGCATAATAATAATTATTGATTATGATTAATTTTACTATCAATCATTCTTTTATTATTTGAATTTTATTAAAATTACTATTTCATGAAGCGGAGATTTAATCTTCAATTTTTTTAACAATGAAGCCATTATCATCCCAAATTTATATTTTGTCCTGTGATTTACAACAATACTAACTATTTATAGAATTAATTTGAAAAATTAAAAATATGTACTTTTTGAAAAAAATGAAATCAAAATTTTAAATTAGGTTTTGAGAATATGTTTCTTATTTTAATCTATGTATTGTTGTACATTAAAGGTCAGAATAACAATGATTTTATTAAAAATAGTAGTAGTAAACAATGTTTTATTAGGGCTATCGACCTATCGGTCTTTCTGCCCTTTATTAAAAATATTTTCAAACAAAAGATGTTCATTTCTTTGTTGTCTTCAATATTTTTGTGATATTTTTCATATTTAAAAAAATATTGGAAAAAAGCAGTTAAAGTAAACACCCACTTGCAGTGTGCAAAATTTAACCAAAAGCTTTTCAGTTCTTCGGATTGTCAAATAAGACTTATGTTCAAAGTTTCATATCAATTGCTCTATTAGTTTTTGAGATACAGCGCGCGCAGAGACACACACAGATACACAGACACACACACACACACACACACACACACAACACACACACACACACACACACACACACACACACACACACACACACACACACACAGACAGACACACACACACACTCAGACACAATTTTTTTTTCCAGAAATTGTTGAAATGGCATCTAGGGACCCCAAAACAGCTATTTCCGTGAAAAAAAATTTTGAAAAGAAATCACGATCACAATACTTCGTAACGGAGAAAGTAAAAAAGTAAAAATATTTGTTTTTTGACCTTTAAAAAGTGCTAATTGGAAAAAAAAAATTGTAATCCATTTTAAAATCACATTAAGGCCATATTTTGAATCTTCAAAACGCTTTGAAACCTTTAAACAAGTGCTAATTATGAATTTTGCGTTTATTTCACGAGAAAATTTGGTAATCCGTTTTAAAATTACAATCACTTCGCCATATTTTGATGTAACAATTTTCAAAATTGGACTACGGGGTTTGATAGTTATGCAATTTTAAAAATCAAAATTCCGACTTTAAAATGTTCGAAATAGAAAAATGTGATTTTTTGCATTTTGTGTTAGTTTTACGAAAAAATGTCATCCTTTTTAAAACTATAATAAATTTTCCATATTTTGACGTTTCAATTATCACTAAATTCGTAACATTTTGACGTTAGAATCAATAAAATAGGACGAGTTTAACAGTTCTGCAATTTTCAATGTTCGGACTTTAAAAAAGTTAGATTTTAGCATTTTTACGAAAAAAAATGGTAGTCCTTTTCAAAACTACAATGAATTTTCCATATTTTAACGTTTGAACGATCTCTAAATTCGTCACATTTTGACGTTACAATCATTAAAATATGACAAGGTCAGCAGTTTTGCAATTTTCTACGTTCGCACTTTAAAAACTGAGATTTTTGCATTTCGTGAGAACATTTTGTAAACCGTTTTAAAATTGCACTAAACTTGTCATATGTCATATGAATCATTAAAATCAGACAACTCGTTTAGCAATTGTGCAATTTCACCAAATCAAAAATCAAAACCGCGATTTTAAAATCATCAACCTTTAAAAAAAACGTGAATTTGGGTGTTGTGTTAATTTCACGAAAAAAAACTACACGAAATTTTCCATATTTCGACGTTTGAATTATCAAAATCTCAAACAAAGATGTGCAATTCCACAACATTTTAAATCTTCGGAATTTAAAAGTGTTTTTTATTGATTTCATGAAGACATTTTTTATAAAAGTTTATAAAACCCACTACATTCGTCACATTTTGACGTTAGAATCGTCAAAACAAGTCAAAGCGTTTGACAGTTGTGCAATTAAAAAAAATCAAAATCGAAATTTTGAATCTTCCGACATTAAAAATGTGCAATTTTGACGTTTGACATTTTATTTATTTATTTTTAATGCCGATACAATGCAGTTTACGTACATCAAAAAAAAACGATATAAATTCATGTTAAAATAGTTAAAATGTAAAAAAAAATGAGGGGAATGGAGGTCTAGATTTATTCAATCTGATTTGATGTTTACGAAAATGTCAGTGGTGGCCAGGAACGGATTTAGACTTGATAAGACCCTAAGCTATTTGAGATATGGGGCCCTTTATAAGTCTATATAATATATGTCAGTGCCAAATATGATTTTCGTTACCTAGAGGGTAAAACTGAAATACAATTAAGAATTTTTATTCATAAAAATTTAAAAATGCAAACTCTAGTAAAAAGAAACAAAAGCTCTTTCAAACGGCGCAATTTACAAAGTCTTATTATCTAACATCTTGAAACATGTTATAAATAATAATAAAGATTAAGGAATTATATTAAACTAAAATATGTTTCTTGCCTTTGTCAGAAAAAAGTCACTGATGACATCATCAAATGATAAACTGCGTGGTTTGTCACTTTCTATGCACATGAGAGTGAGGGAACATAATTTATCTCGAGTCATAGTTCTAAATTCATTTTTTATCCTCTTCAGCTGTATATATGACAATTGCTCACTCGGACATTTTTTTGGGGGCCCCAAGAAACTGGGGGCCCTAAACTATAGCTTGTGTAGCTTATACGTAAATCCTGCACTGGTGGTGGCATTTAGAAAATAAATGTTCATTTTGTATTTTTTTATTACATTCTTTTGAACCAAGGCTGAAAGATCTCTGGTCATTTGTAAAAGTGTCTCAATCAATGTATTATCTCTCTCTATCTTTTGAACCTTCCGGGTCCGCCCTCGGATCTTCCTACATAAATTTGCTGCGTGCTTTTGTGACTTCCATAAGGTCCCCACCAAACCGCCGACTGTACTCGCAATCCTGAGACAGACGGATCCCCCACGTGCTGCAACTGCCAGGGCAATCACACCGCAAACTTTAAGGGCTGTGAGAAATTCCCTAAAAAGAATTACTCATCGGCGCTTAAAGGTGGCTCAAAACCCACCCCAATGGTGAATTCCAATTCACCCAAACCGTCAGCCACACCTAAAACACCCAGCATCACTCCCAAAGCAAATACCGCCCCCACACCAATTCCAAAAGGCCCCCTGGACATTTCTGAAATGTTCAAAGACCCCACCTTCCTTGCTAATATCGCCAGACTTGAGGCACTAGGCCCGATTCTCGCCGCCATCGGCAAACTTTAATTTTCATCCTTTCTTCGAATAATAAAGTAATTACGTCCGAAGCACGCTTCGGACGTAATCTGCACGCAGAATAGGCACGTGGAATGCTAATGGTCTCACAGATAAATCTTCTGAACTAGAGCAGTTCATCCGTCGTCTCGACATACATATAATGCTTGTCAGCGAAACAAACTCTTCCTCGCGACATGGCCTGTATATTAATGGTTATAATCTTCATCTAACCCCTCGTACGACTGGAAACGGTGGTGGCACCGCTATCTATGTCAAACGTGGCCTTGATTACTCTGTTCTAGACAATCCAGACACTCAGTCTCTTGAAATCACTTCTATTATAGTTCGCATTAATGGCGAAAAAGTTAAGATCATTAGCGCCTATCATTCTCCCTCGAGACCTTTTGTAGTCCAAGACTATGAAAACATCCTCTCTGACGATATTCCAACCATCATCGGGGGCGACTTCAATGCCAAGCACCCCAGCTGGCGGAGTCGCACCACAAATACTCGCGGTCGTAACCTTTTTGACTTCATTGTTCATCACCGTTTTCCACTCGAAACAATTAGCCAAACGGAACCAACTTTTTACCATTCTTCTGGTTACCGTCCAGACATTCTTGATTTCTTTATCGTGAATCGATTAGATTACGACATTGATGTCTGGACAGCATCCGAATTGCATTCAGATCATAATCCTGTCATCATGGATATTCATACCGAAATTTCCAGATATGAGAAAACAGCCAGATCCACTGACTGGACTAAATTTAATGACATTATCCTAGGCCTCGTTCCACCAATTCCGGTGATGCGAAATAAAAACGAGATCGATGAAGGTGTAAAAACCCTCACAGCGGCTATCCATAAAGCCATTGATGAATCCACGACGGAAAAGTCTGTTTCTCAGAGCGATCCGCTCAATATTCCTCGTAATATCCTCGAAAAAATCAGGGAAAAAAATCGTGTCCGTAGAATATGGCAACGCACACGCTGTCGCCAAACGAAGCAAAATCTTAATCAGCTTCAGAACGAAATTCATAATGATCTTAAAGATCTTCGCAATAACCGCTGGAATCGGCTCATTGACGATGCCGCCCAGCATAAACCCCAACTTTGGAAGCTCACTAAGACTTTCACCAGAGCGAGAACGGCGACTTCGGCAATCCATGGAAGACAAGGCGTTGTCTACCTTGCGGAAGACAAAGCCGAAGCCTTCGCGGAGAGCCTAGAGTCGCAGTTCTCGCCAAACCCTCTCACTACCAGCGACGAGCTTCTCGACGACATAGAGGAAACACTTGATCGTTTCAATGAAACTCCTAACTCCACGCCTAAACCGACCTCCCCTACAGAGGTCAAAACTCTCATTAAAAATGCGCCGAATAAAAAAGCGCCAGGGCACGATAGAATTAGTTACACCTGCCTTAAGCATCTTCCACACAAAGCAATTGTTTTTCTAACAGCGATTTTTAACTCTTGTCTCAGAATAGGATATTTCCCACAAGCATGGAAACATGCTACTGTGGTTTTAATTCCGAAACCGGGTAAAGATGCTAAATTTCCGCAAAATCATCGCCCTATTAGTCTGCTCTGCGTCATGGGTAAACTATTCGAAAAAATCATTCATTCGCGCCTTAGCGAATGGTCTGTCGATCACAAAATCATCCCGAATACCCAGCATGGCTTCATCAAGGGCCTTTCTTGCAATCATCAATTAATTAGAACCAGTGATTTTATAGTCGAAGGTTTCAATCGCAAACAAAGCACACTAGCCATCTTTCTTGATGTTTCTAAAGCTTTTGATCGTGTCTGGGACGAAGGTTTGATTTTTAAACTCCTTAAGCTCAATTGTCCAACTTATCTGGTTAAACTCATTCAACAGTTTATTACCGAACGCACTTTCTCAGCTCGTTACGAGTGTGCAATCTCTGACCCGCGTGTAATGACCGCCGGGGTGCCGCAGGGATCCGTCCTCTCTCCAACTTTGTACAACATCTATGTACACGATATTCCAAACCCTCAAAACATTCTTACTGCTCAATATGCAGATGACACGGCGTACATGTATCGTGGAAAATTCATCCCTCATATGATGAACAAAATTCAGTCCGCACTCGATGAGCTCGAGGAGTGGACACAGGAATGGCGAATTTCAATCAACCCTGAAAAAAGCCAAGCTATCTTCTTTTCCTTGGGACGCTCTCTGCCCCCAAATAATCTTACTTTCAACGACCAGCCCATCCCCTGGGTCGACAATGTACGCTATCTTGGTCTCATTATGGACCGTAGACTTAACTGGAATAAACACGTCCAATACGCCATTACAAAGGCAAACACTGCGTTTGCACAATTAAAATCCCTTCTCCTAAATAGCAACCAGCTATTCCTATCCAATAAAATCCACCTATACAAGGCAATCATACGTCCAAAAATGACGTATGGATGCCCTGCATTTATCACCCTCTCCGCTACGCAGATGCGTAAGCTGGAGACCACGCAGAGCCGCATGATCCGCCGGATCGTAGGCGCTCCGTGGTTTGTCAGAAATGCGCAACTGCGTCTCGAAACCAAGACGCCGAGTGTTCAGGACTTCATCCATCAGTTGGCCCTCAGCCATTCTTCCAAATTCGATGTGAGCCTTCTGCAAGACCATTTCGAAATCCAACCTAATCCCACTCATGGGAAAAGAAAGCGCCCACTTAACCTGGGTCAGTAAATTCATTAATTTAAAATCAAATATCCATCAACTCATTAAACTTTTCAAAATTTTTTGGTCTTAAACAAAATTTTTTTCCACACACCCTTACCATTTCAAAATTTCTTTAAGCATTAATTCCTAATTAATATTTATCGCAATAATAACGTCATATCCCAAAGTCATGAATAATATCCCCACGAATCACTACGATACTGTAGGAAAAATTTCTTTAATTAAATTTGAAATACAAGAGGAGAGTTTTTAGTTGGTATACTTCGCGCCCATCAGGGGGAGGACTCCAACACTACCCCACTATAGGGGTGTCTATAAAAGATTTACTCTCCTCTCATCAAAAAAAAAAAAAAAAAAAAAAAGTGACTTCCATTGTGTGTGCACGGTTAATTGACAATAACAAATCAATTTTGAACACGGTGAATAATGTTGGATATTTATTTATATTGTTTTAATATCATGCTGAGACGTAAAAGAGGCAAACAACACCGACCTGTGGTATTGCTGAAAATACAAGGTATGAATACATTGTGTGATTTCATCTTGAAATAATCTTACCTGCAATAAACTAGACTTTGATAAGCTATATACAAATAGGGACATATTGGGCTCTTCAAGAATTTTCAGTGAAAACCTTTTAACCACCTTGGACACACCGTCAACATTTGAATATTTTAGATGATATCTGTGGATTATGTTACCAGTGTTTGAAAACTAAAAAAAAATGGTAATGTGGTCATTATGTTACTTTCTCCGATTTGATGATTTAATAGTTATATATTTATACTTTCATGGTTTATTTTTAATTAAAATCACATTATAAATGTTTTGCAGGAACGGATGATACTGACGTTTGAAACGTCAAAATTATGAAGTTGGAAATGACTAATTATATTTATCTAAAATCGGGTGTAATAATCGAATTATAGTGGTCATTTGAGCCATGTAATGTTGCTCATTATTCACTAGTGACAGAATAAGTTTCTCTCACGGAATGCATAGATCCTTCACAGGATTTTTGAAATATTTCAAATTGACACCACGTACGTCAAAATTTCTTGTCAAAATTTTATAAACATTATTTCAATATTTAATGCAATTACAGACGATTTCGGATAAAATGTTATATTATACTCATGTGGAATTCCTCATTAGTCCCTTAAGAAAATTGGTAAACTTTTTCTTGCGGAACTAATTACGTACATTCCACATTCGTAGAATAAATAACTATTCAAATATAATTGTCACATGTAATAATACATACATTAATTTACCTCAGAAGAAACGTCATCCATTATAGAATAAAGGAAAAATATAGCAAACGGTGATGTTATTAAAAAACAAAGAATTGTTGACATTTTCACGTTGAATTCAGTGTTGGATGTTGAGTTAAGTGTATAAACCTTTAACAGGTTAGTGATGTTAATTCCAAACTCCATAATAAGTGCGAATATAAATATAAAAAGCTCGGACTTGAATGCATGGATTAAATTGCGCAATAGAGTCTTCAGTGTTGAATATATAAGTTCCGCAACGCTGAAATTAAGAATTCTTAATTGAATAGTTAAAGCAAACCCTTTTAGTACATACCAAAGTCGATGAAACGGGCACAGACGCATCATATGCGCATATTCCAACGTTTCAATATTTGTAGTTGAGCAATAAATACAATTCGTCCTTTCCCTCTTCAATCCCTGACGTAAAGTGTAATTAATTGTTTTCAAGCATACAATTATTCGAATAATTAACAGTTGGGGCATTTCAAGACAAGAGAAAATGGCAACAACGAGAAATTTTATTTTGTAATTCTCATTTAAGCTTGTGATTTCAAATAAATATATTAATACGTACAATATAATACACATAACAGCAACAAACAAATAAAATAGGCCCAGGTAAAAATATACTTTATAGTAAATATAATCGATTATGTTCAGTCTGAAAAAGGTTGTAATTTTTTCGAATTTTTTGAAGCTTTTTAATATTTTTATATATTTTTTCTGCGATGTAAAACGCAACGTCGGGATTGTTATTAGCACATTAATTAAGCAAATGTATTCATAGCCAAAGCCAAGATCTTCGTATACAGTGGTTAGATTCGAATAATTAGGAAACATTCGCCAACAGGCGAAGAGCACGAAGATACACCAGCCACTAAATTTTAGTTTAGCCTGCACCGAATAATCAGACGTCAATTTGGAATTTTCGTAATCGCACTTTATGTAATTACAAAATGTTATCCGGTTTATGATGAAATGCAGTTTTAATTCTTCGTATAGAGGCGGAAACATCTTGGAAAAGTGGATTTATAATGATAAATGCTTAGTATTGATTTTACATAAATGTATACTTAACTTATTTATGGCTGATAATACGGGGATTATTTTATTAATTATTCAAATGTGTAGATAAATTATTATTTATTTTAACCTATTGAAAAATTAAATCTAAATTACCTTCCTCCCTCGCCCCACCGAAAAAGTCACTTTATGAAAAATTATCAGAGAGTACAAATAATTTATTAATGTTACCAATATAAAAAATGTTTTATTCATATCAGTTAAAATATACGTATCTTTAACCTCCAAAAAGGTGGGCAAAGACATAACTCTTGGTCGGCAAAAACATTTTGCGAACCTCTCGCAAGCTCGCTCGGCGGTGAAACTCCAGCCGCATCCGTAAATCTGTCACTTTATTGTTAAACAAATAACTATTCTTTTTATAAAATGAGCTATGTTTCGTCGGCAGTCAGAAGCTGTCACTGTCAGGTGGCGAGGCCCCGGTGTTTTTTTTTTTGATGCGAGGAGGAGAAATCTTTATAGACGCCCACGTAGCGGGGCAGTGCTGGATTCGCCAGAAGGGCATATCAGCTAAAACTCCTCCTCTTTGTCGTCGAGCGGGTGTTGAGTTTATCCAGTCCGTCGGTGGTTGACTCTCAAAGCGTCAGGGGATGCCTTGGTAGTCGGTTGGATTGCGGTGGCAGAGGAATAGCCACTATGACTCATCGGTGTCCTGCGGCCGGAGCTGTAACAAAAGTAGAAATTACTAATGCCTAACCTTGATTCCCTACGACTGCCAGGCGGATCCTAGGGACTGCTGTTGTCACGATGGTGGCGTGGTCCATCGGTCCTTTGGCGGTGGAAAGAGCTGCCAGCATCTTCGCGACGATGCTGCCGACCATGGCGTAGTCGGGTCCGTTGGAGGCCTGGGCTGTTGTCGTCTTCGGTGTGGCGGCGGCGTAGCTCTTGGTCTGTGGCTTCGGGGTGGGATTCTGGGATTCTTCCTCTGGGTGGCGAGGAAGCGGAGTCAACCTCGGTAGTTTGCAGGATGGGTCTCGACGCAGTTGGTGCAATTTTTCGGGTCCGTCCTTGGCCTCTCACATTACTGCGTCAAGTGTGCGCCGGCACACTTAACACATTTTGGGGGCAACGTGCAACATCGCTGCGTGTGCCCGAACTGCTGCCAGCGGTAGCATTGCTGCTTGCTACCGTCGTGTCATTTGGGTTCGACCTTCACGCCGAGCCCCAGGACTTCCTTGACGGCTAAGATGCGTCGTGCATTTTCACCGGCGTCGAGCTGGACGTAGACCATCCAGAGGGGATGGGTCTGTCCAGTCTGTGGATCCCTCCTGGACACCCTCTTTGTAGTGTCTCTGGGTGGATGGTTTAATGGAAAACACATGAACACGTATAGTTTTATTTTCCCACACACTTTTACACTAATTCGATGTATATAAACGTAACTTCATTCGCAAAAATCAAAACGTGCTGACGTGCCGGCCGCCATACATGTACTCTGCTTTCATTTTTGACGACTGCACACTCCAACTGATTCACGCAGACTCCCTACATTATAATTATACATTCACGGATGTGGTGGGGAGCCCTTGGTTCTTCAGATCATCGGCGATCTGGTCCTCGGTCAGTGCTGGAGCGATATTCCTGATCACCGCCTTACCCGTCTTCTCCTCCTGGAGCTGGAAAGTGTGGTCCTGGACGCCCATGGACTCTTGTCAGGGTGCGAAAGTCCATGAGCGTCTCGGCGAAAACACGCAGCCCCCGGGCTGCATTTTTGGCCTGGTAGACCTTGATGGAGTATGCTTCTATCAGGGCCTTAATTTCCAGCCAGTTAGTTTCCGCTGGCAAGACTACTGGAGGAGGTCTCTTAAGCGGCAGCGCCTTCGGAGTAGCTGATGCAAGAGTTGGGAGTGTTGGCAGACGCGCGAATCGGTTTCCCGTGGGCACCGTGGGTACCGACGCTTCGGCAGGTGTGGGCTTCGGTGGATATTTTCTTCCAATTTGATGCAGATTTCTATCTGCAGGAATCTGACTTCCAGTCTTTCGATCGTGCTGAAAAGTTCCTTGTTCTCTGTGGCTAACTCGTTCATCCTTTGGATGTCGTCCGTCTTGGTTTGGTGTGCGTCTTCAGTTGAGGGGGTCAGGGTCATTGCCTTCACCCTGGCGTAGTCAATGTCTTTAGAGTCACGCCCTGCTATGAAAACGGCTGGGCACGCTAGTTGATCTCAGAAAAAGGCTAGTCGATCTTAGAAGACGGCTAGTCGATCTTGGAGCCGTTAGAATGGCTTGTCGATCTCAGAATTATGTGTCCGCTCGCCTAGTCGTGAAAACGACTCGGAGAGCGGTTTCGGTTCTGAAGCTCGGCCTTCGTTGGTCCTTCGTTGGCCCTCGCTCCGCTCGACATCTGCTCCGCTCTGCGTCTGGACTGCTCTGTTGCCGATTTTTTTTTTTTTGATGTGAGGAGGAGAAATCTTTTATAGACGTCCCTGTAGCGGGGTAGTGCTGGATTCGTCAGAAGGGCATACCAGCTAAAACTCCTCCTCTTTGTCGTCGAGCGGGTATTGAGTTTATCCTGTCCGGTGTTGATTACCTCTCGAAGCATCAGGGGATGTCTGGATGATCGGTTGGAGTACAGTGGCGGAAGAATGGCCACCGGGACTCATGGGTGTCCTGCGGCTGTATCTGTAACGAAATAAAATTACTTTTGCCTAACCTTGATTCCCTAGGACTGCCAGGACGATCCTAGGGACTGCTGTTGTCACGATGGTTGCGTGGTCCATCGGTCCTTTGGCGGTGGACAGGGCTGTCAGCATCTCCGCGACGATGCTGTCGACTATGGCGTACTCGGGTCCGTTGAGGGCCTGGGTTGTTGTCGTCTTCGGAGTGGGGCCCGCCGTAACGGCAACATAGCTCTTGGTCTGTGGCTTCGGGGTGGGACTCTTCCTCTGGGTGGCGAAGAAGCCCGAGCATCTGCGGTAGCTTGCAGGATGGGCCTCGGCGCAGTTGGCGCACTTTGCCGGGTCCGTCCTCGGCCTCTCGCATTTCTGCGTCAAGCCTGCGCCTGCACACCCTACGCAGAAGCATGAGTGCTGCCTGTGCCCTAACTGCTGGCAGCGATAGCATTGCTGCTTGCTCCCGTCGTGTCGTTTGGGCTCGACCTTCATGCCGAGCCCCAGGACCTCCTTGAAGATGCGTCGTGCATGCGTCGTGCATTTTCGCGGGCATCGAGCTGGACGTAGACCATCCAGAGGGGATGGGTCTGTCCAGTCTGTGGATCTCTCCTGGACATCCCCTTCACGGATGTGGTAGGGAGCTCTTGATTCTTCAGATCGTCGGCGATTTGGTCCTCGGTCAGTGATGGGGCGATGTTCCTGATCACCGCCTTTACTGTTTTCTCCTCCTGGAGCTGGAAGGTGTGGTACGGGACGCCGGTGTCGAGGGCTCTCGTCAGAGTGCGAAACTCCGTGGGCGTCTCGGTGAAAACCGGCCTGGTGGACCTTGATGGAGTGTGCTTCCATCATGGTCTTGATTTCCATCCAGTTAGTCTCCGCTGGCAAGACTACTGGAGGAGGTCTTTTGAACGGCAGCGTCTTTGGGGTAGCTGCTGGGAGGTTGGCAGTGTTGGTCTGCACTGCCGGGGGAGACGTCGGTATGGGTGTGATACGGATCTTTGGAGCGGGTGGGAGCGCTGCCTTTGCGGCAGGTTGTGGTGCCATCTTTGAGTGTTGCGCCGTCTTCTTGGCGGCGCAGGGAGTCGCAGGTGGTGAGGCGACCCTCTTCTTGGCCGTCTGTTTGGAGGTGGAGGCCTGTTCTTCGTCCGTGTCCATTGGGAGACACGAGTAGCGGTTGCCCGTGGGCACCGTGGGCATCGTGGTCATCGTAGGTGTAGGGGTCCTGTCCCGGGTCGGAGTCACTGGCCGTGCCAGCTCCTCTAGTCGTTTAGTTCACAATCTGTATTTACTGTATATTATATAATTTTTCCCTGTAATTGGAATACTCTGTTGGGAAATAAATTTATTATTATTATTATTATTATTATAGTCATCCACTTGAGCTTCTCTTGGAGCCTGAGGTTTTCGGTCATCGACTTGACGAGTTCTCTGGCTTCGGTGTAGTAGAGCTGCTCGTAGGGACCGTCGTCTTCTGGGCCCTGGCAAACTGCGCGGCGTAGTTATCCGCCATGTTGAGCGGTGAAAACGGCTTTTCGATCTCAGAAAAAGGGGGCTAGTCGATCTTAATGACGGCTTGTCGATCTTAAAGCCGTAAGAACTGCTTGTCGATTTTCAGAATTAGTGTATCAGTTCCGCGAGTCGTAAAAACAACTCGGAGAACGGTTACGGTTCTGAAGTTCTGCGCTGTGGTCGGCGTCCGGACTCGTACTCTCTGTTGCCGAACTGCTGCATTTCCGTTTATATCCGACATCCAGCCAGAAATGACACCAAACACTAAAGCAGCCCATTTCAGGGGGTTGGACATTTGGACTGCAGCAGGGAGGCATAAACACCGGGCCATTTCGGAAAATCAAGGAGATCAAAAAGAGTCCAGACGCCGAGCGGAGCGGATGTTTTCACGACTAGCAGAACGGACACATTAATTCTAAAGATCGACAAGCCGTTCTAAAGACTTCAAGATCGACTAGCCGTCTTCCGAGATCTAAGATCGACCAGCCGTTTTTACGGCTCAGCATCATGTCCGAAGACTACGCAACACAGTTTGCCAGGGCTCAGGCCGCAACGACGCTTCCGGCCTACCAGATGAAGTGGATGGAAACCCCCAGCGAACTAGGACGTCAAGCAATCCGTTTCGCGGACTTAGTAGTCGAAAAGACCGCTTTGGGGGAGAAAGTTTATCAGCTGACCAAGCGCCTAGACGTGCTAACCCAAACACTGACCCACAGCGCCGGTCCAACACCGAGGCTGAGCTCTAAGACAAAGCTCGCATTACCAGCTGCAACCCCCAACGCCACCAGGAAGGCTCCGCCCCCACCAAAAAAGGCCAAAAAAGCGGCCGCAAAAGCAGCGGTGCCGTACACCTCCCACACCATGACCCCACCAACACCAACGACTACCCCGGCTGTGCAGTCCAATACAGCTAAACTCCCCTTCGTCTCCCCTGCACACAGACCGCCTCCAGATGTCCTGCCTGCAGATACGAACTGGCCGGCTTTGATAGCCGGCCAGTTGGAATCACACTCCATCAAGGTACACCAAGCCAAATACGCAGCCCGGGGACTGCGCATTTTTCAAAGACCTCGAAAGACTTCCGCACCCTCACGAGGGTCCTCGATAACAACGGGACGTCGTATCACACGTACCAACTCCAGGAGGACAAGACTACAAGGCGGTAAAATACGAAATATTGCCCCAACCTGCACAGAAGCCGAGATAGCAGAGGATCTTCAGAACCAAGGACTCCCGACACTCCTCGTAAAATGTATGACCCGCAGGGATCCACTGACTGGACAAACCCATCCCTGTGGATGGTGTACGTACAACTCGATAGTGGCGTGGATATACACCGCATCCTCGCCATCAAGAAAGTCCTGGGGCTCGACGTGAAAATCGGTAGCAAACAACAATGCTACCGTTGCCAGCAGCTAGAGCATACGCAGAGCTGCTGCACGATGCCCCCACGATGTGTCAAGTGTGCAGGCGCACACTTGTCGCACAACTGCGAGCGGCCAAGGACGGACCCGGCGAAGTGCGCGAACTGCGCCGAGGCCCATCCCGAGTCGTACAGAGGCTGCACTCGCTTCATTGCCCATATGAAGAAGAGTGACCCTACACCGAAGCCTCTCACGAAGGCTCCAACCAGCAGAAGAAGACGGCACCAACGGCCTCCCCGGGGCCGGACTACGCGCATGTCAGCACCATCGTGGCCAGTCCCTCGGCGCGGCGAACGGCCTGACAGACCACGCAACCAATGTGGCCACATCGTTCCCCAAGATCGGCGATCTTGAGAACAAAAGTCTAGGCAACATTAATCTTCTTTTTGTTTCCAGGTCGGTCCGCAGCGAGGCCTACAATGAGTTACGGTGGTAATTCGGCACCGAGGCCGAGATCGCAGAGGATCTTCAGAAGGACTCCCGACACTCCTCGTAAAACGTATGACCCGCAGAGATCCACTGACCGGACAAACCCATCCCCTTTGGATGGTGTACGTACAACTCGACGGTGGCGTGGATATACACCGCATCCTCGCCGTCAAGAAAGTCCTGGGGCTCGACGTGAAAATCGGTAGCAAACAACAATGCTACCGTTGCCAGCAGCTAGAGCATACGCAGAGCTGCTGCACGATGCCCCCACGATGTGTCAAATGCGCAGGCGCACACTTGTCGCACAACTGCGAGAGGCCAAGGACGGACCCGGCGAAGTGCGCGAACTGCGCCGAGGACCATCCCGCGTCGTAAAGAGGCAGCACTCGCTTCATTGCCCATATGAAGAAGAGTGACCCTATACCGCAGCTGCGGCAGGCTCCAACCAGCAGAAGAAGACGGCACCAACGGCCTCCCCGGGGCCGGACTACGCGCAAGTCAGCACCATCATGGCGGAGATGCTCCAAACCCTCGACGCGGTGAACGGCCCGACAGACCACGCAACCAACGTGGCCACATCGATCCCCAAGATCGTCCTGGCGATCTTGGGAACAAAAGTCTAGGCAACATTTCATCTTCTTTTTGTTCCAGGTCAGTCCGCAGCGAAGACAACAATGAGTTACGGTGGTAATTCTTCCGCCACCGAACTCCAATACGAGTCGAGGTGGCAATTTTCCGCCACCAAACTCCATCACCGAGACGAGGCGGCACACGGCACACCAGCAAGCGGACGTCTATCCGCACAACGATAAGTGGAGGAGTTTTAGCTGGTATACCCTTCCCCGCTACGGGGGTGTCTATAAAAGATTGCTCCTCTACACAAAAAAAAACAAAAAATCAAGGAGATAGAAATTAATTTTTGACGGACACAGTCTCGCGTCCCTTCTCCGCAACTTCGTTTGAATAATAATAATAATAAATTGCTTTATTTTAAACAAAAGACAAAAAAAGTAATAGCATCAATAACACAGTAACTTAGAAGTAGATACATAAATAAATATTATGATGCGAGAAAGATAATAACGCACATCCTAAGGTCGGATTCAGCTTTAAGTACATTCTCAATGCTGCTCTTCCATCCAAACCTAATGAATTGTTTTAATTACGTGTTCCCCGTGTTTTTTTTTTGTAAAATATAATTTTCGAAGTGGAACATTATTTTCGATTTTGGACAAAACCGTAATCGGACCATCGCTTACCGTCACCTGAATTCCTCAGCGACGCCGACTCCACAGAGCCAGCCGGAGGTTTACGAGGGCGGGTTTTGTTCGTCCGAAGAATGTCTTCTGGGGTCGTCGAGGCGAACCCTCCAAGGATTCAGTCCGGCGTAGAGTGTCGCGGTCGATGCGATGCCATGTAGGCGAGGATATGGTTTAGCTGTCCGTTTCCTTCTGGGCGTCGGAGGCAGTGGTGACACTGGGATTGGAGTCGAGTGGTCCTGGTCTGGTCTGAAGAGGGCCCGGGGCGTCGTTCGTTGCTGGTAGTCTGTCGTCTGCCTCGGCGGCATTGTCAGCGGGTCTGACCGAATCCTCCTCTTGGGTGTGGAGATCGGTGATAAAGCTACTGGACTTTTCTTAATCGTCGCACTCGGCGTTTTAGATTTAGATGAAATCTCGACGCTTTCCGCATTACTGTACTAGTTAATGCGAGTGTCCTAGCTGTGGTACCTCCTGACGGTTTGTCGGAGGAGAGCTTGCCTCTGCTTCGTCCGCAGCGCGTTATGAAGGGTCGTCGCGTCTTTACCCTAGGAATACTCTATGCGCGCTCTGTCTCGTCGGCGGGTGGTACGTTAGCCCTTGCTGGTGGCGCGCCCAACCCTTGCCGGGCGGCGCGTCGGCTTGTTCGCTGGTCTCGCGTTTGTGGTGTGTATGCGTATACATATATGGTTGTCTAGCGTCGATCCCCACAATTATGTTTTCAAGTTCTTTTTTTACAAAAGAGTGCAAGTGCAACTTTAACGATTTTATTATAAAATGATCCCAATTTTAGGAACGCCTTCATGTTGATCCATGTAAAGTCATACTGAGCGGTGATTTTAATAAATATTTCAATACTGAATTATTATTATTATTACAAACGCTGCTGAGCTATATCACTGTTTAGACAAAAAACTTTTTGTACCAAACGCTCACTTTGTCAGGTTTAATTTTTAATTCGCCCCCTGTAATTTTTAACCTCATAAAATTACATGATAATCCCTGAAATAATTGTTTTTTCTCCTCTTCCCATTTTTTCTCCTTATTTTTTTTTTATTGCGCCTTTAATTCTTGTATCTTTGTTTCCATCTTCTCTAATTTACTAAGATAGATTTACTATCTAGTTTTTCTTCCGTTTTTTTCCGCGACGCTGTCCTCCGTTCGTTTTCTTTTGGCAATTTGTTCGAAGAAACTCTTCGTCACCGCAACTGTTTGTTCGGGCTCTGCTTTCCATTCCCGTCGGTCCTGACCGCTGCAAGACTCCGCCTGAATTTTCATCATACTAAGAAATACTTAGTTGTAGTCTCAGTAGCAGAGCTCAGTGCATTTTAATCTTAGACGCTTGCATCTACACCACCCTTTGCAATGTTTTGTGCATGCACATTTAACTAGATGCTCCTGGCACGTCTTTGAAATTTTTGATAGGGTTCTCCACAATTATTGAAGTTTGCCAGCATCACAGGTCCAACCACATTGCGATGGTACCGGTATTGTTGGGCGTGGATTGGCGCACTCGCTCCTTACTGTTGCCTAAAGATCTGCCCGCCTCAGATGTAACTGCAGAGAATCTAATGTTGGAGGAACGGACTCAATGAGCCTGCCTTTGTAGTTTGAAGAGGTAATTCTGTCATATATTAATACTATGTACCGCTAAATCATAGCTGAGGTATCTTCTGTGATGATAAATTTGTTGAGCTACACTGCAGGGCGTGCGAAATTTTATGTTTTGAAAAAAGTAGTGTTTGGAGCGTGACATCTATATACGCTACAGAAATATTGATACTTCGAATTCGAATCTGAACATTATTCTCCAAGTGTTAAACTAATTTTCTAATTAAGAAAAAAAAAATTACAAAAAATTTCAAATTACATGACTTACCCCCCTTAAGTAATTCGTGTTAATTTATAGTATATTAGTAACTCGGTAGTCCCAGACGACCATTAAAGTTTACGCCAACTATAAGCATTTAATGTAAAAACAGTATCTCACGTTTACCGAATCAATTATCTTCCAAGAACAGTCTCACCTCGTTCCGAATAAACCCAGAATTTTCAGCCCGCATCCTCTCAAAAATAGCAACGCATAATGTCGAAGTCAAAGCTAAATTAGTAACGCGATTAAGACAAATAACCCTCTTGATATCGTACGACACATTTCAACGCCTTCTATTTAAGAACTGGAAACGTACTTAAGGGGTTTGCGTCCCCTTCAAATTTATCAACGTACGTATTAATTAATAAATAACGATCCATTTAAGCGACCATCAATAAAAATTATTAACATAATTTTTTCGTTGTTTTGTCAGAATTACACTAACTCGGATAATCGAACGACTAATTTAACACTTGCGCCTTCCATAATTACAAGATAAATTACGTCATGCCCTCTTTCTGACATTTCGTATGCAGAAATTACATCAATTAGGGAGAATTATCTTATCTTTGTGTGCGATGGGTTCGGAACAAAAGGACGGCGATTCCGCGTGTCGGTAATGTTATCGGGATGTGAATTTTTGCCGTAATTATCGTTAATTAGCCGCACGCAAAAAGCATTTTCACATTATTTTTAATGTGAAATTATGGAGCGTGTTTTGAAATTCCAAACCATTGTTGACTGCGCCAATTAAAGGTTATGTAACAATCAATTGGAAAATGTAAACGCTGCCGGGACATTTATTGATGTCAATCAGCCAATTTATGTTTGTTAGGCGTAACTAATTGATATTGCTCATTCAACTGCATTGCTAGATGTATGTAGCAGGTGACTGTAATTGATTTTTATGGAGTTGGCAATGATTTTGAAAAATGTATTGATAATATTTGCTAGTGATTTTTAATATATTTGTAGATCATTGACGGTTCACCTATACAGATAGGTGCGGTCACGCAGCCAGCCGTCTCTGCAACTGACCCTACCCACAGAACACATACCTTTAGAAATGAAACCTGCATGTTAAATTTCGGAAACACGATTTTTGGCGCCACCTGGTGTCGGGGTGGCAAATTACTACGATTTCCACAAAAATTTAAATACTCGTCTACACGATATATTTCAATTTAATAACACTAAAAATATAATCAATCACCTATCTGTATTACCACCTCTTGTTCTTCGGCCGTACCAGAGAAAACCCGCGAACCGTCACTGTTGTAGATATAAAACCGATATAATAAATGTCACTGCGACAATTAATAATTTATTAAGGTGCACACAATTACTAAAGGGGTAAACCAGGAAGGAAGAGAAAGAAAACCAAGGAGATCAAAAAATAGGACGACAAATAAAGTATTCATGTGAACATTAAATATTGTTCCCCCATCAGAACACCTACACACCGGTTTCGACCTTTCAGGTCTCATCAGTGTAGTTAGTTGCTGATGGGGAAACGGAGATTACTATTGGAATATAAGTATTCCAAACACCAAATACTTATATTCCAATCTCCGTTTCCCCATCAGCAACTAACTACACTGATGAGACCTGAAAGGTCGAAGTCGGTCTGTAGGTGTTCTAATGGGGGAACAATATTTAATGTTCACATTAATATTGTTATATTTGCCGCCGTTGGCAATGTCCATATCTTGTCGGTGTTAAAGCCACCCGGATTTGGTTCAGTACAGCATTCAGGCAATAGATACCGCCACTTTGGCGTTGCTGCTATTAAAGGATTCAAGTTAATTAGGTGGGCTAATTAGTAGGTCCGGAAATCCTAAATGGGTGACCACAAGGGGATTGGGAGGAAACAATAACGTGTGCAGGACCGAGAGAAAATTCAGTAATCGACTGTATCTTGGTGGCGGATGACATTCGAGATGATGTGAGAGAACTTAGAGCGGAGAATAGGTGAAACTCGGATCATTTCCCTACAACAGTGAATATTGGGGCGAGTGTGAAGCGAACAGTTATTAAAAAACGGTGTTGTTGATGCTGGTCTGAGAGGGCGAAGAAAATACATGCGGAAAAAAATCCAAGAGATGGACTTTGAAGATGTCTCCTCAATAGAGCAGCTGGTGGAGAGGGTAAAACAGACAATGGCGAGAAGGAAGGGCGGAATCTATGTGGATAGAGCGGCATGGTTTGACGAAGGGTGAAGGAAGCCAAGAGTGTTCTAAGAATAGCAATAAGAACGTGGAGAGATGGAAGTATTAGGGAGAAAGAAATTAAATATGCTATGCGGAGCTTCAGTATGGAATGTGACAAGAAGAGATGAATATTATGAGCAAATTAAAAATGAAACACAAATGTGTCTACTTCAAGAATAGAGCAGTAACAATAAACGTAAAAGGAGGAAAAATATACATTAATACTTGGAAGATTCACTTTGAAGGGCTGTTGCACAACTTTTTAGCTGCTCATAGTGCAAATAAATAGTTTGTTCAAAAATCTGGCGACAAAATACAAACGATTGCACTTTATTAATTGCAGCTAAAAGGTGCTTTGCATCGAAATAGCTCAGGAAGAGCAAAAAGCATTAGGAACAAATTTTGTAAATATTTCAATAATGGTAAATTATACGAGAACAATTTTATTGTTTTACAAAACATGCAGTATTTTACTTTAACACTGCCCAGCTGTACTTATTGTACCTAAAAATAAATTTGTTGTAAATAAAAATAAAGACAAGTCACCTACGTTGTATAGTGTGGTCATCATCTTCTATGCTATCCATTGTATATAATGCGATCTTTGCAACAATGAGACAATTACTGAATGCTAATACTGATCGATTGCGCATGATCTTTAATAATACTATCAGTTCGACTCTAATAGCTGGATTTCAACAAATCTAGATTTCATCAGTTTATTCATTACATCAGTATTTTCTCTTTTAGTCGTCAATACGTTTAAATACTGACAATATTATTGATTTACACCGGGCGCTTTAAGGGGGTAAGTGCCGCGTCGAAAATCGATGCATTTTTGATGGTCAGCATATACATAGTTTTGACGTTAATATCAAATATTAAGAAATGATATTTTGTACACTTGGAGAGAAAGGGTTAATCTATTCGTCTACAGAATTCGATTTTTTTTTAATCATCAGACAAACTGTATAATTTATCCTGAAAATTACCAATATTAGATGGATATCTGGAGCATTTTCTCTGCAAAAAACTAAAAATGTAATGCTACAGAAAAATAATTTATACCATTGAAAACAATATGTACCTAATAAAATTGTCATTAGTTATCAAATAAAGTCGCAAAAACGTAAGAGCTGCACCTAGGCTTGCCAGATATAAATTTCGAAAAAGGGGTATATATTTTCGTAATATCGGTTTTTGACGAACAAATAAAGAAAATGAAAATGTACAGGTCCTCACAGCGCCGCAGGCGACTTTTTTTTCAAAAAGGGAGCGTGAGAAAGCTGAAAATTTTTGTATAACCTATTTAGGAGCGAAACATGTTCCATAAATCCATAAAAGGTATTTTAATTTTTTTTTTGTAATAATGTTTTTTATATCATTTCCGCTTCCACCGCCGCCGCTCCCGCCGCCACCGCTTCAATCGATTGTGATGAATCTTTGAGGGCGAAAAACTTTGAAGTGTCTTCTTTAAAGCCATGCATGCGAACTTAAGCGTAAACCCTTCCGCCCAAACAACACTGAAAAAAAATGTTTTTCCAGTAAACCATGTCCAACTTTAACGATGTGTACGGAGTTGGAAAAAATCGATCAACCATAAAGGCATTAAAATTTGATCAATTCCCTATGTAGGACTCAAAGAACGAAGTTCCTACGACGATTTGGCACCAAGTTATGGGTATTAAAAAAAAGTGCATTTTGAGGGTTTTCGCACATAACTCAGCGACTTTGCAACCAAATTAAATGATGCTTCTTAAATTCAACAAACCTTACTTCATTGTTTATTATTAAACCTTTAATCCCTCCATAAATTACTGTTTAAATCATTAAAATAAATGAAGAATTGCGACGACATGACTTATTATTCCGGGATTTTTACGGCACGTTTTTTGAACAAGATTAAGGGTTACAAGTTTTTAGGTGATTTAACTTTAAAATTATCAAAATTATCCCTCAGAATTACTATTTACAAGCTTTTAAACATTTTACGTTCGCATTTCCACGCCTCGTCGCCATCTATTCGACGATAGCCGAACTACTAAGTGATGTTTTGGAACAGCGCCAAAATGCTCGAACTTTATACGTATAATCAAAATGTTAATATTCAGCAATGCGCTGTACACGAAACGATAGACGATTTAAATCCGAATCGAACGGTGTATAAAATAGCTGAGGCAATTTAGCGGTTTTCTTGTAATTTGCGAATGAAAATTAAGTACGACACACTTACCGACATTTACAGTTCACTGTAACTTAAAAATTAAACACAGAACAATTTGCTATATTCTCCAATGAAATACGAGACCCAACACTTATTACTGATTATTAATTCAACTTTTTATATCAATACTGCGCTACAATAAGAGAAATATATGAGGAATCCTAATCTTCATAGAGGGTACCCTCTGTTATCGTGGGGCTAAACTACGTTTTCATTTGTGGATTTAATAATTGTTTTAATAATGAAAGAATATTTAAAAACTTAAGAAGAATGTTATAATAAAATAAATTTACTTGTAGATATTTTCGAATTTAAATTGCAGAAACAATACATTATAATATATCCGCCTAATCACAGGCAACCCGATATACGCATGATTACTATTAATTTATTATTAAAACTTCCAATTCTAAACGTGACAGGGATAAAACCATAAGTATAATCCTTAGTAAAGCTTCAAAAATAGTGGCAATATTAAAGTATTTAAATTGCAGAAATAATTATATTATTTAAACGCCTACTTACTGGTAACCCAATACACGTGTAACTAATAATGATTTATTATTTAAAACTTCCAATTGTAAACGTAACAAGGACAAAACCATAAGTGTAATATTTTTAAAGCGTTACCAAGGACTACACTCATACTTGTGCCCGTATTATGTTTAAAATTGGAAGTGATTAATAATAAATTAATATTAGTTATTCTATATTGGGTTGCCCGTAAGTAGGCGTTTATATAATACCATTGTTTCCGCAATTTAAATACTTAAATATTCGCACTATTTCTGAAGCTTTACTCAGGATTACACTTATGGTTTTGTCCCTGTTACGTATAAAATTAGAAGTTTTTAATATTAAATTCATTAGAGTTATGCGTATATCGGGTTGCTTGTGATTAGGCGTGTATATTATAAAATATTGTTTCTGAAATTTAAGTACGTAAATATCCACAAGTGAATTTATTTAATCATGAGACAACATTCTTTTTAAGTTTTTAAATATTCTTTGATTATTACAACAATTATTACATCCACAAATTATTAAGTAGTTTATCCCCACGATAACAGGTAGAGCCCTCTACTTAGATTATGATTTCTCGTATATTTCTCTTATTGTAATGCATTAACAATATAAATAGTTGAATGATTAATCAGGAATAAGTGTTGTAACCCGTATTTGATTGAAGAATATAGCAAATTCTTCTTTATTGAATTTTTATGTTACAGTGAGCTGTAAATGTCGGTAAGTGTGTCGTGCTTAATTTTCATTCGCAAATTACAGGAAAACCGCTAAATTTCCTCAGCTATTTTATATACCATTCGATTCAGAATTAAATCGTCTACCGTTTAATGCACAGCCCATTGCTAGACATTAACACTTTGACAATAAGTATAAAGTTCGAGCATTTTGGCGCTGTTCAAAAACATCCCTTAGCAGTTCAGCCACCGTCCAATAGATGGCGACGAGGCGCAGAAATCCGAACGAAAAATGTTTAAAAGCTTCTAAATAGCAATTCTAAGGGATGATTTTTATATTGTAAACATTAAATGACCGCCAAACATATAATCCTTTAATCTTTTGAAACAAAAGTGCTGTAAAAATCCTGCAATAGTAAATATTGCCGCAGCAATTTTTTAATGGTTAAATTGATTTTAATGATTCAAATTGTAATTTACAGAGGTATTAATGGTTTAATAATAAACAATAAAATAAGATTTGTTGTTGTTAGGAAATTAACATTTACTTTCGGAGTTATTTTAAACCCAAATAACTCCTAAACGTTTATTGATTAATGTCCTTGTTAGCTCAATTGTAGTTATTGTTTCATCGCTGTTAGACTTAAAAGCGGGTTTTAAATATTAACTTAATAGTAGAAGAGGTTGTATAAAAAGAGATAGCATGAAGCGATTAGTTTTGATGCATTACTTGGTGCGGGGTGGAAACTTGTATTTAATTTTTGCAAGTATTCATATAATCTGGGTTCTTTTAGAAAAATACTCGTACTAAATTAATTTAAGTTCAAAATGTAGCCAGTGTAAAATGTGACGGTTAAGGCTCCACTGGATGAGATCATAACTGATTTTGATTCGGACGAAATAAATGCTGTAAATAAAACTGAACATATTTAACACGTATATTCACTGTAAAATGTAATATGTTTATAAGTATATATCAGAGGCGGCTCGTGGATCTTTGTTAGGCTTGCCAGATATAAATTTCGAAAAGGGGTATATATTTTCGTAATATCGGTTTTCGACGAACAAATAAAGAAAATGAAAATGTACAGGTCTCCACAGCGCCGCAGGCGACTTTTTTTCAAGAAAGGGGCGTGAGAAAGCTGAAAATTTTTGTATAACTTATTTAGGAGCGAAACATGTTCCATAAAAGGAATTTTAATTTTTTTTTTCTAATATTGTTTTTATATCATTTCCGCTTCCGCCGCCGCCGCTGCTTCCTTCGCCGCCGTCGCTGCCACTGCCGCAGCCATCGCCGCCGCTTCCGTTGCCGCCGAGCCACCAGTCACTCATCCACGAACTCGCCTGGCATCCCCGTGCTTCACGAACATTGAGTGAATTGTTAGTGACTATTTACTTTTCGTGACTGTTTTCTGTTTGTGACATTATTTCTTTACTTTTTTTTTGTTCCCGCGTGTATATATTCTTATATTTGAACTTGAATTTTTCCGTCAGTAAATAATAGCGATCGTTATCGCGCTTATCAGACTTTTTATACCTGTGCCCTATCCTTGTTTCTGTGGTTCTTGTGCTGTTTCATAGCGACCCCGACTCTATGAGCTAGCTGGAGGTCATCGAGGGCGGTTTTTCAACTGAGTTTCATTTTAAAATTTAGTATTTACTCAGAAGCGGGGTAACGCGTGACACATAAAGCCTAAAGGCACGCATAGCTTGTTTAATCCTCAATTTCATACTTATCGTAGTAGGGCGTTTAAAAACCGTTTTTTTTTTATACGCGCTTCTTGAACGCTTTGATGGAATGGGGTATTTTTGGTACCTCTTTCGGATTTTTTGAAAAAGGGTATTTCTAAAATTCCATACAGGGAAAAGGGTATTGTACCCCTAAAAGGGGTACGTCTGGCAAGCCTAGCTGCACCTCTACAAACACGAATTTGCTTCATTTTCGCCGTTGTAATGAACGCCACCTGCATGAAACATTTTGTATCAACCCTGGAGGCGTGTACAAACAAATTTACGTACTCGGTAAAATTTTAGGCCCAAGATTGTGGCGATTATCATTTTCTATTAGACCATTCTGGTCTAACTCTGGCGCGAGGCACTTACCCTCTTAAATTGCTCATTTCTCAAACGAGTGTTTTTATTATCGTATGCAACCATATGTACATAGACGCGTACATGATATAACCTTTGGGATTTAATCGGTTTCTTCATCCGTTTACAATCGTAACTTTTACCCTAAAGGCATTACATTGATGTCCAATAGGTGAAAGTGGAAGAGGCGCGCACCCAGGGGGTGGCTATCGGGCTTTATATTTATGGAATTTTATTATCGATATTTGGATATAATTTTAGGATATTAGGGCCCGATTTTCCTAGTTTAGTGTTTTGGGATAAAACATTTTAGACCTTAGAATATATCATTCGAAATGTTCTTTTTTTATTTAATTTGAAGAAATGCGGTTCCAAAACTTATTATTTTAAGCGTCAACAATGCAAAAAAAAATACTAGCAGCCATCATAGCATAACTTGAGATGTAAAAAATACAAAAAGTCACCCTTTTGTTATCCATCGAACATAATTAGGCTTTATATGAAAATTGCTCGTAAGAATCAGAAATTTGCTTTCGTTCGACTATTTTGTAAATGGACGCTATTTAGATATGGTCAGTTTATTTTAGGGGAATTTAAGTTCTAAATTTTTAATATTTTTAATCATGTATTTTATTAAATTTCTTATTTAAAGATCCCAATTTTGGATTTTGTGTTGAAATTTTAAATTTTACTGTCTATATTTCGGAATTAAGGACTACTTTGATTATAAGAACTAAATTTTGGATCTTCAAATTCCAAATTTTAATTTGAAGACTTTAAGTTTGTAATTTTATTATTCATGTTTGAGACCAATTTTAGGATTTTCGTATTTTATAGTTTAAATTTAAGGTTTTGTGTTAAAGAGATATATGTTAGATCTAATAATGTATCATTTGTAATGTTTTGTTAGAAAAGATTTAATTTTAATCTCATCATTCTTTAAAGAAAATAAGCTTTATCGTATTCATCACACATTGTTAAACTTTAATTGAAAACAATTGCTATTTCCTTGGTAGAAACAAAACAGCAACGCTTTAAACTTGAACTGGCAGGATGAAAATTTTATTCAACTATTTGAAAATTTGTGAAAACATAATTAATCAAAAAGTTTGCTTCAAGAGCTCAAAAAATTAAAAAAAACTTTTGATTTCTATTTTTTATCCGTAAAAACAATTGCTATTTTCTGGATAAAAATAAAACGGCAATGCTCCAAACTTAAACTGAAAGAAGAAAACAGCATCAAACGATTTAAAAAAATTAAAAAAAAACAATCAAGGCTTCACAAGCTCGAATCTCAAAGCTCATTCTGTTTTAATTCCAAGCTAATTATCTCAAAATTGTCTTTTTTAGCTTGGCATTTTTTACACCAAGGGCAGCTCATTTTAAGATCAAAACTTTGAAATGTACGTTGAATTTTATTATATAAAAATTTTCTTTTAGGTAAAAAATATTGTATCCAAAATGGGGTGTAATAAGCGAATTACTACGATCATTTAAGGGAAGTAATGTTGTTCATTACACACTAGTGAGAGAATAATTCGAACTCACGGAATCATTAGATCCTTCGCAAGATTTTTGAAATAATTCAAATTGACACAAAGTACGTCCAAATTTCTTGTCAAAACGTATCTATATTTAATACAATTACAGATGATTTTGGATAAAATGTTATATTATACTCATGTGGGATTTCCTTTACTGAACACTTGTCCACACAAGGAGAGGATTTCCTTAAGGAAATCTTCTCCGTGTGTGGGAAACAAAACAATTTTTTTTTAAATTTTGTCTCAAAATTCAGTTTTTACTCATTAGTCCCTTAAGAAAATTACTAGAGTAAACTTTTTCTTGCGGGACTAATTACGTACATTTCACACTCGTATATTTACTTATTTATTTATTTACTATATCTTTGTTCTCCTTTCTTACCAAATAAAATTCACAGTATGACTAAAGATCAAAAAAACATACTCAAAATAAATAAAATAGAAACAACCTTACTTATTGCAGAGAGTATTAAATAAATTAAAAAAAACGAAATATAGCCTGAATATATAAATATTCAACCTGTTCGTAACTCTGCAAGCAAAATTAAGTCTTACTAAGACTATAAACAAATAACTTATTGAAACAACTACTTCCCTGGCTGATGCCACGCCGGATATTGAATGATACAAAAGAAATTTGCATGTTATTACTAGTACTACTAGTGAAATAACATTGGTTTAAGATCCCTTATTTCTACCCACAGGACTAACTTGAAAAATGAAACTAAATTGAATTTGAAAACTTTAAATTATAAAACTGAACCCAAAACTATGTAAAAATTAAGTAAATAGCCATCTGCAGACGCGTTTCGAGATTTATCTCTCATCAGTGCAGCTTCGCATTTAAATTGAATGTTAAAGAATAAAATACACTTACGTGAAGGTGACCGTGACCGTGAAGGAGTCGTAAACAAATGAGGAGATTATAGAAGGGTTGGACTGATTTTATACCTGAATTTAGGTGATTAGTGAAAGTACAGATGTGAAGAAATAAATGATCTTGTTTTCAGTTGGAAAACCGAATACTCGATTTAAATAATAAATAAAATAGAAACAACCTTACTTATTGCAGAGAGTATTAAATAAATTCAAAAAAACGAAATATAGCCTGAATATATAAATATTCAACCTGTTCGTAACTCTGCAAGCAAAATTAAGTCTTACTAAGACTATAAACAAATAACTTATTGAAACAACTACAAATTTCTTTTGTATCATTCAATATCCGGCGTGGCATCAGCCAGGGAAGTAGTTGTTTCAATAAGTTATTTGTTTATAGTCTTAGTAAGACTTAATTTTGCTTGCAGAGTTACGAACAGGTTGAATATTTATATATTCAGGCTATATTTCGTTTTTTTGAATATACTCAAAATAAATATTATTTATTATCTTTCGCACTTAATGAAACTTTCTATAAACATTTCTCGGGAAATTTGTGTCAAAACCCTTAGCTAAGTTTATAACTAGTTTATAACAATCACAACCATCATTTTGCAAACAACTAAAATGAGCTTATTTACGCATTAATATTATGGTGGCTGCGCTAGGAAATTAAGATGCGCTCGCATCTTTCGAGAATATTTTGATTGTCGCGAATACGGCTACACTCGATCTTTGGGACATATTTTTTGGGATTGCGAATAGCGCTAATATCACTATCTTTGTAGTAGGTTACTTAAATAGCGTATTCATTCCATAAGGTAAAGAAAAAGCTTCCTCTATCCAAGAGAAAGTAGTACAGCACAAGCGGCGTCTCTGTCTTAGTCTCCTCTACGGAAATGCACGAGCCGCCGCCAGTGGTTAGTAAACTTGAAAGATTTTTTGGTAGTGGTTTGTCCCCTCCCCGACTCCAGCATTGAAACCTCGAATTAAATTGTATTAAAGAAAAGAACGTGTTGTCAAAAAAACAACAATAGCCAACATTGAGAAGTCGCTTCAATAACTTTAGAATCGTTTACCGCATTTTGAGCAGTTTACATTACTTTTGGAGAAAAAAAAAGAACCTTTATTGGCATATAATTTAACTGTACACAATATTATACTGCATGCTTCACCCTCATCTCTCACCCTTTTCCCTTCCTCTACTGCTTTCCTTTTCTCGCCCGATTTTCTCCAGGGTTGTTACCCCAGCCCCATCCTCTCTCATCCACTCTGTTACCTTTCTGCTCCCTTTCATACACACCCAACACACCCACTCCTCTTTTACACCTTCACATTCCTCTGCTAGATGCTTCCATGTATCTCTTCCCCTTTCACAGAGTCCACATCTCATGTACTCTTCTCCCATCCATTTTTTCCGCCCCTCTCTCCGGAGCCACACCTTGCCCTCGCTATTATTACCCTTTCTTCTTTGCCCCAACTCCCATCCCATAAGTAACTTGGTGTCCGCCCAAACACCTGCTATCTTCTGAACTTGTCATTGTACTAACTTCTAGCTATTCTTCCCTGCCTCTCTTGTGCGTCTACTTCTTTCACCTTCTCTTTCACGCATGACACCACACCAACACCTCTTCCAAACCATACATTCTCTTTCTCTCCTCTCTCCATTTTCCTCCTTTTGCATTCCCACAAGCCCCCATACTGTCTTTACCAATCTCTCTCTTCCATTTCCCATAGTTTCGCTTCGTACCTTGCCACCCTCTCTATTGCCTCACATGCTAATCTTTCTCTATTTATTTCCTGCAGCAAAATATACCACGGCGTAGATCTTTCTACCACAAGGGTTCGATTTTAAGGAACCACACTTGCCCTCTTTCAATAATTTCGTGCGCCCTCGTCCCCCATAAAGTAAAACCAAGATAATTTTGTTAAACTCTTGTAAAATCGTCAAAAAGATTTATTGCAGCGGGTAATGTAAATCTCTCAGTATTTATGATCCGTGGCTGGCCGTAAATATTTGTGCGAACCCACCATTCAATCTATACCGAAAGTTATTTACATATTTCCCTTTTAAATCTGTTTAATAGTTAGGTACCTGCTCTAATTACATAACAGATTACATGCAGGTAGATTTAAATCTACAGTAAATAAGTATATAAATGTTGCCCCGATGTGCTGGATCGCATATTGCTTTGTGTTACCTGTGCGAAATATTAAACTATTTTAAAAATGGTGTTCGATGCAAGATGCAGGAAGTTAATTCAAAATGTGATACATTTTATGAAGAAAGAGAAGGAATCGCTACAACCACTTGTCCCTTTAACATCATATGTTAAGCGTGCCGCAATGGCTCTCAAACTGCACGAATCAACGATCCGAAACATAATTTCCGAAACAAAGGAGGCGAAAATATCCCCTGTATGTAAAAGGATAAGAACAAAACCAAAAATTGATATACCAATTCAATAAATAAATGAAATATGAAAGGAAATTTACAATATGCACAAATTAAATGAACCAGTGACCATTACTTTATTATTGAAACGTTTGGAAGATCGCTGTTTATACGATGGGGCCAGAGAAAGTTTACGAAAACTGGTGTTACCAATGGGTAAGCACATTTGAAACTAGATTAATTATAATTTAAACATAGAAATATGATTAGTAATAAAAAATTAATTTAGTATAAACCGAAACCCCAAATGAAAAAAAAGTTTATTATTGCAGTAAGCAAAAAATAGTATAGTTTTTCTTCCTTTGGTTTGAAATGACCTTTTAATTAATTTAAAATAATTAATTACAAACCCATTAACTCTACGACATTTAATTGTTTGTAAGTGAATAATGTTTCTTTATAGGTTTTCATTACAAAATCCACGAAAATCGGCGAGCTTTGTGCGAATCTGCAAATGTTGTTACAAAAAGAAGGGAGTTTTTAGAACAATATAAATTTTATAAGGAATCAAATTTATATGATTTTATATTTTTGGACGAAACATGGATTTTCTCCAAGGGGGGAAATTTACGCACCTGGCAAAATGACCAACCGGAAACTTGTCATACATCCGGAAATAATGGAGGAAAGCGGTTTATAATCTTACACGCAGGGGGGAAAGATGGTTTTAGTACCAACTGCAAAATTAATTTTTTCCACTAAATGCAAAACGGATGACTACAAAAACAATATTTAGTAGACAATATGGCAGCTGAACAGGGACATCGCATATTGCGGTTACCTCCATAACCCTGTCATTACAATCCCATTGAACATATATGGGGCATATCAAAACAGTATTATAATCAAAATATAGGTAAAAATGGCTTTTCAAAGCAGTAATGGATATGTGGGATGAAGCTTTAGGTAAAATAACTGTTGAAATGTGGCAAAACTCCATTACCCGCTGCGATAAAATAATAGATTCATGCCCACTTGCACCGCAGAACTTAATCATGATTAAATTTTAATCATGATTAACTTTAATCAGAGTATTTCTGTTGCACCGTCGGCTGATTAAGCATCTATCGACCACCGAGTATTATTATAGAGAGCACACGTTTTTCTAGGGATTTTAAGTTCTTTTTTGGTTGTTTTACGTCGTTCTATTGAGAACAGAGGAAACAAATGCGCGGTAAATATGAATACTAAATGCTATCTAACATACTATTATTATTATTTCTTATTATTGGACAAGGTAAACAAACCAAAATTAATAAAATCATTAACCTCCAAGTCATCGATTTCATCAATCTGCTCAACTATTCCCAAATCCATCGTTTTTAATAACAAAGACAAAACAAAGGTTATTAATTTCAAAATCATCTACCAAATGTAACTAACTTCACGACTATATTCGTCGTGAAGTTATTCGTTTTTGAGTTAATCGGCCAAAATCGGCTGATTAAATATTTGACGTTTCTTGGGGACTTTAATCATGATTAAGTTGCGGTGCATGCCAATTCTCCACTAACCATTGATTAACTTTTTAATCATGATTAAGTAGCTGCGGTGCAAGTGGGCATCAGATTATAATAACCAATTATTGCGTATTAATAATTATCAACCAAAATTGGTAATACATTTAAACAATGATGATGATTGTAATAACAGTGATTTGTTTATAACTGATGACGAACTGTAATAAATAATATCACTTATTTCATAATAAAATTTCATACTTAAATAAAATGCCCCTTTCGTTAAACCCAAATTCAATTGTTTTATTTTTACTAAAAAAACTGTAATACACATTAATGCCCACTTGCACCGCAGAACTTAATCATGATTAAATTTTAATCATGATTAACTTTAATCAGAGTATTTCTGTTGCACCGTCGGCTGATTAAGCATCTGTCGACCACGGAGTATTATTATAGAGAGCACACGTTTTTCTAGGGATTTTAAGTTCTTTTTTGGTTGTTTTATGTTGTTCTATTGAGAACACAGGAAACAAATGCGCGGTAAATATGAATACTAAATGCTAACTAACTTATACTATTATTATTATTTCTTATTATTGGACGAGGTAAACAAACCAAAATTAATAAAATCATTAACCTCCAAGCCATCGATTTCATCAATCTGCTTAACTATTCCCAAATCCATCGTTTTTAATAACAAATACAAAACAAAGGTTTTTAATTTCAAAATCGTCTGCCAAATGTAAATAACTTCACGACTATTTTCGTCGTGAAGTTATCAGTTTTTGAGTTAATCGGCTAAAATCGGCTGATTAAATATTTGACGTTTCTTGGGGACTTTAATCATGATTAAGTTGCGGTGCAAGCCAATTCTCCGCTAACCATTGATTAACTTTTTAATCATGATTAAGTAGCTGCGGTGCAAGTGGGCATAACACTATTATTTAACCTGTTTCACAGTATTTTGTTTGACTTAGGGCCGCTTTTACAATCGTCGGATAAATGATGGTTAACTTATACCCTCTTTAACTAATCCCATCGTTTATCTCTCAGTTAACGCACGTTGCCTTTTACAAACGCTTAGATAGATTTTCTCCCGAAACGCCAACGTTGGCAGCATTGAGGATACATGCGGTTGCGTAGTTTATAGAATTGGCATTTTTCGTTTTGCTTGCGGAAAGGTTAGAAAGTTGTGTTTGTAATCATTGATGCGATCCTTGACCCCCTCGAGCTTCTTTTCAATATTCCACCTAGAAATATGCCAGAATGCATGTTTTTTAGAAACTAGTTTATCGCCCTCTAACGGCCCCTGTATGTAATACCGATTGCAGATCGCTATAATGCCGGTATGGTGCGTGTGCTTGCTGTGCGCATTGCCCGAGATTTATCTGCTGCTCCAAGCTCCGGATAAGACACAGAGCATTAAGGGATAAGATAACTGCGAGTTATCTGCTTCTTAACCCTAACCTTGCTTTAACTAGGCATTGTAAAAGCGAATTTTCGCATTTAATCCGGAGATAGTGTTAACCTTAATTTAACCGACTGTTGTAAAAGCGGCCCTTATTTAATAACAATTTAGATAAACCTTTGTGATATATTTTAATCTTTCGATTATTATTAATGGCTAGTTTACCTGACGACGTAATAAAAGTCCCGAGCAGCGGGAAACCATAAAGTGGTCGAGCGACCGAGCGTCCAACCCCCAATTGTATATATAAAATATAAACTGCAAATCTCGTCGTTTTCTATCTTTTTTCAGCCTGTGAGCCTTGTATTTAATAACTAAGAGGGAACGATTTTAATGATATGCTGTCAAGCGACGATGACACTTTTACAAGAGTTTCACAAAATTATCTTGGTTTTACTTTACCTCCACTCCATACATTAATATTGGTTTCACGCATGCGTACCACACCTTGCAAATCACCCTTATGTTGTTTCCTATCAACCCTCCCCATTTTTCCTAAGCCATTCCCCATGCTTTCCTCACTTTTCCTTGCACCCATTTTAGATGTTCCTCATATCATTACTTTTAGAGTACGACTGAATATTATTTTAAATAACTTATTATTAATGCAGATGAATGGGGTAGAGAATTTATTATATGAGCCAGAGCACAGAGAAATGATAATAAAACCTCCGGCACAAAAGAAAGCTGCTGTGAAACCTTTTTTTACAGAAATGTAATTTAAATAAAACAATAATTTATAGTTCTTGTGTAGGAAGATTCTATAAAAACATGTATTTTTCATGATCAATAAAACATTTTTTAACTTTGTTTGCACAACACATTCGTGTATTAGTTGACTGCAGTTTTGGCACTTTAGTTTGGGTAATGGCACGTGTATTTGCCAAAACTGCAGTCAACTAATAAACTAATGTCATACAAAGTTAAAAAAATGCTTTATTGATCAAATAATTTGTAGGTGAAGGAAGCGGTTTTCATTTTACAGTTTAAGGGAACGGTTTTCATTTTACTATTTAAAAAGCTACTTGTAGACTAGGATTATTACCAAAGGCAAGAACCTTAGCTTAAGTCTAACCTAAGCATAACTACCACCTGTTGCAACTGCTAACTCATAAGTGATGGCTACTAGCCATTTAGAAATACACACAAAAAACAACAAACAGTTTGACAACTACTAAATTTTTATTAGGGGATGGCGGGTTGAAGTTGTGAAGTGAAAACGCAAAATACAAATATTCTAATAATAAGAAAAAGTGCCAATGGTTAATTTATTTATATTTTACCATAATATTACCTCCGTCTTTCAATATAAACAACACATAGAATAACATAAGCTTCAACATAAATATAAAGACTTTGTCATATAATAAAATTGCACAATATAAACAATAGCTAATATATATATATCACAGAATATTTATTCACACTCATCATCGTATGTGTAAATCTTTTGCTTTTCCAACCGTTTAAACAATCTCTGACACTTCGGACACATAC
This sequence comes from Ocypus olens, assembly GCA_910593695.2. Lineage (NCBI taxonomy): Eukaryota > Metazoa > Arthropoda > Insecta > Coleoptera > Staphylinidae > Ocypus > Ocypus olens. Next base: position 42,283,092 of record OU343058.1, read on the forward strand.
CTTTTTTACGTTGGAAGCAAATCTTGTGCAGTACAGCGTTACAATCATTACAAGTAACGGCGGCAGTATCAAACGGATACAGTATCTCATCGTTTGAACAGATTTCGCATATGTGGCCTCTACCTTTACACGTCTCACACTTTTCCTTTATGTGTTGTATGAAAACAGACGCAAGATTGTGTAGCTTCGATGGCAGTTCTCCGTTGTTGGTCTCTACCAAGTCTTGCAAACTGTAGAGCTCTGGAGTCTCGATTAGGTGTGGGGTATCTACGTATTTCCAGAGGAAATGATCTCTCTGGGCTTTGCTGCATACTAGTAAGTATTTCCTCATTTGGTTCAGTTCTAGACGTATCCTCTTCACAAGGCTTAATTCATGGACGATGTTGAACAACTTTGGATTTAATTTTTCTAAGTGGATAAATGGACGCCCCGCTGTGATTTTTAACAGTTGCAAGCTTGCTTGTGCAACTGGTTGTGGTTCGAAATCCCAGTTATGCATGAGACGTGCGGGGATTATTGCCGAGCCACCCCAGTGGCAAGCCGAGCAGTAGTATAGGCCACTGTAATCACAACGCCGTGCTTCTGTTTCCGTCCAGCTAGCGCCTGTTAATGGAAATATACATATTACAATCTGAGTGTTATAAATGTAAATGTATCTCTAATTGAATGTACTTTACCTGAGAAGAATAATTTTCCAAAGCAGAAAAATCCTCTAGGTTCAGCTAGCATTTACAAAATTGTTTACAAGCATTAGTGGTAAGTATAAAGCAGGTTAAACAAATTAAGGTGTTACTGCCTTTGTTGTTACAGTTTATTCGGTGATATGATTGATAATCATAATTGCAGTCATTTGTGTGAATAGAGTGAAATGAACCAACTGGGTTGATTTAGATTATATGATATTTAAATAAAACACTTTAATAAAGATCATGTCCCATATAGCACAAATATGTCCTATGTACGTACTATGAACGTATTGTTTTAGAAATGCACACGTCCAATGTACATACATCTTGCCCCGCTTTCGGCCCATGTACGTACGTGGTATGTCCATTTGGCACAACATTGTACCAATTCTGGATGTTGCGGGCATAAGCCGCTGCATTATTAAATAGGATAAACGAATAATTAAGTAGATTCCATAATGTCACTGCTAATATCCGATTTCAATTTACGACACTTGTAATTTCTTTGAAACGGAATTCTATTGTGCACAATGAACAATTGAATTCCGTCAAAATATATCACAAATTCGTCTCGCACCCAAATGAACGACGGGGCGACTTACGAGTGCATAAAGTGCGTCCTTGGGTAGTATTATTTGTTCGGTTCGAAAAAGAGCAATTACGGTCACATCTGGTGACCAAACGGGCAGGACCACCGGATTCCAGCAACGTCGCCTTTTGAAGGGAGGATCATCTGAGTACCCTCACCGCTCCGGCAGAAAGGAAAGTCACGTGGTTCCACCACCCCGACGCAGCCACCCTCCCGAAATCGAAGAGCAAAGGCCGAAGAAAAAATATTCTAACTTCAACTCCGAAACATGCAACACGCATTTTTATTTGTAAATGTAAATTAATGTATTCTTTAAATTAATATACTTGTACAGTTAAACAAGTTAAATTTTTATTTGATGACAAAGTTCATCTGGTCCTCCGAACTATTCAACATTCCTTCGAACTATTCAACACTGGACATACACAAATTTGCGTACATTGGACATACTCAAATGTACGTATGTAGGACAAGTACGTCCTATGTACGTACTATGGACGTATAGTTTTCATCCCATGTACGTACATAGTATGTCCATTTGGTACAGCATTGTACCAAATCTGGACACACAAATATACATACATAGGAATTACGCCATTAAAAAAATTGAATTTTGTTTATGACATCCCCCAGTTTGGTTCCAATATAACAAAGAAACATTTTGTGCCAAATTTCAAAAGAATTTCAATTGAAATTTCCTATTTCAATCAAAGACAAAAAGGGGTTTCAAAGCCGATTTATTTATTTACATATATATACAAGAAAGGTGATTCTTTATGGGGGTGCCATTGGCTCTGAAGCGGGCAAGCCATGGCGAGAGCTTGTCGGGCTATCGGTCAGGTTTACCCAACGACGATGAGCCGAAGTCCGCCGGTTGACATGCCTGTTGCCCACTGCTACCATTCCGTCGGTTTATTATTGGGGCGCCCTCTGTTTGATTTGTTTGCGGTCCATCCTGCGTGGTAGGGGATATTCGTCCAGATATGTACGTACTATGGGCGTATATTTATGTACGTACAGTGATGTACCTACCACGGACGTATATTTTTGTACGTACACTGTACGTTCATATTACCCCCATGGACGAATGTACGTAATTTGGACGTACACTGGACGAAATGTGCTATTTGGGGTTGATCATGGGGTAAATGATTTCATTCTGATAATCGATGCAAACTTTCAAGATTAGTACTATTGAATCAGAATGGAATCCATAAGGACTTTTTTTCCTAAACTACAACCAGAAAATGAGCACGTGTGCCATAGGTTTGCCATCACTGTCTTAGACCCACACAAGTATCATTCCCATCTCCCAACACAATTAGTAATTCCATTGATAATTATTTTGAACTGCTATTGTCCCAGGACTTGGTATAAGTTTCACCAACACAGATCATACCATTGATGTTTTGTATTTATTGAGAGTTCACTCTCTTACACAACAAGCCATGTTAAATAAAATTACATTGCTTAACCACTTCGCACCCATACTGCTTTGATAGGGCTATGGCAAAATCCCAGGTTTACTAAAAAATTACTTTTTTGTTATTACCTTTTTCTACGAAATATTATTGCCGTTACAAACTTATTCATTTATGCAAAAACATATGAAAAATATTCCATAGATGGCGCTAAGGGGTAATTTTCTTTTTTTTTACGTTTTTGTTTTCTTTTTTTTTTTTGTCGACCTGGGCGTGAAGAGGTTAACCAAAGAATCCTGCGCCCACAAAAGTAAAGTAGTAAAAAAAGTAGAAGTGACCATCAAACATAACTTATAATGACCAAATTGGAACCAGCAAATACAATATGTACAGGACGCCAAATCTAAGTTGGCCAGACGCGCAGAGAGGAAGCGAAAGCTATCTCTCTACTGCCGGCCGAGTACAGTCTCTGTAAGAGCATGCACATATTCTTCGTGTGCGCTATTCATTTAAAACTCAATCGGGCACTCTCCTCCACATAATTAATTAATTTTGTACGAGAATTATCTCATGAGATTGACTGGCAAGAGCACGGCCACGAGTTAATTTATTTTGGAAAACCATTGCACTGTCACTTTTGAAAATGGATGTAACAGGCGCGCGAACTCTTCACGAAATCTATCGAGAGCGCCCTTCGAAGGTACCGCCCACAATTTTGCCACCGCGCAACGGCAAGTTATGTTTGCCGACCTGTAAATATACAACTCACCTACAGGCAGAGAAGCTTTACACTCAGCACATTGATATTGTTGTATAGATAAACCTGCCTCTGGACAAATGTTCCATTCATATTCTCCCTTTTCACTAGCAACTACGTGGGCACATTCTCGCACAACCATTGCCATACATTTGTGGTGGCAACTGTAACCACAATCTTCGCACTGGTACCACGCTTGAACAAGATGCCTGGAAAGAAAAAAGTTTCGTTAAGTTCAAATAAGGTGTGTTTCAAAAAGAAATTCATTGCATTTGCCTATGAATTCAAATGTGCATATCGCTGATTAACATTTTTTTGCACAGTGATCAACATTTTCGATATTAACTGTCTCGATGACAACTAGGAATGTTTAGTCAGAGACATGCACATTTCAATTCATAGGCGATTATGAAATTTTCACTGGGGTTTGTATACTATTTATTTAATAATAATAATAAACGTTTATTGTACTTACTAAATACATAATAAATACAATGGCCATCGACCGGAGTCCTTCAGCCATATTTATTTATTTTTTAAAATTCACTTATTTGAATTATTATATACATATATACAAGTACAACAATATTTAACAAAAGAGAATACAAGGGCGTATGCAGTGGCGGTTTCAGGGGGGGGGTAATCGGGTAATTACCCCCCTAATAATTTTTTCCTTATCAATTTTTATTGTTAAAAATTACTGATATTCCATATTCTAAGCAAATAATATAACTGGTAAATTTTTCCAATGCTTTAAAACGTTGGAAAATGATAGGGAGATTTCACGGAACAGGTGTATGAGAGCGGAAGCACCAGTTTATTTATCTTTTTCTAATTACCCCCCTAGACTAGTTCGCTGTAAACGCCCTTGGGCGTGTGAGTGTGTGGAGAGGGAGCAATTGGGGTTCCCGAAGCGAATGTTGGTGGTGGAAAAGTCGACACAGTGCTTCAAGAGACAAACAGGAAGAATCTGGGGAGTGAGGCAATGGTGAGAATGGTCAAGTACGAGATGAGGTTATGTGAGCTAGGGGGGGAGAGGTTGGTGAAAGCGGTGTGGTGGACAAGTGGGAATATAGCAGAGAGTAAATGGAGGATGGAGTGAAAGAAAATGTATGAGAGAGTAGGGCAGTCGGAAGTGAAAGTGAAGGAATGGTTAGAGAGAGGAGTGAATATGGCGGCGTGGGTGAAGGAGGAGAAGGAAGTAGAAGCACAGGAGAGACAGGGATGTATTATGGCATGTATGGGAGGTGGCAGGTGTATGGAAGACTGCCAAGGTATTTGAGCAAGGGCTAGGTGTGGGTCAGGAGAGAGAGAAAGAAAGAAATGGATGGAGGAATATAGGAGATGTGTAATGTGCGCTTGAGGGAGGGAACGTGGAGTCATCTTGTTATCGGCGCTTTATCGTGACCGCCGTTCTTTGCTAAATCAGCTAATTTACGCTACATCCTAACTCGCGCGATTTTAGTAATTCTTTCATTCAACAATCGGAACAACGAGCCCTCATACCTTTTTTTTTCTGTCTTTCTACATTTCTTCGGGTCATTCATTTGCATATTTTAGTACACATCGTAAATTCTTCGCTTCATCAATTCTTTCCAAATGCGTAAAGCTTGCCGAAATATTTATTTTCATAGTACCTAATAAAATTCACATTACGGTAATGTGAATATTTTAGGAACTGTTGTAGAGCAGATGGGCAGAGCTTTTCAGGATTAAGCGAACGTGCTGTCATGAAAGGGCACCCGCTTTAAGCAAATAATAGACGCAGGTACAGCAGTACCAGGGGGGGTTAATTGAATAGGGAGAATTGGAAACGCGACACCCACGCCATCTCACAGTCATCTGGCCCAACTAACGCATTGCAACGCTGCCAAATCTATGTACAAATCTTTGTAAGCAAGCTATATGGTCATATTTTTGTTGGTTAAATTTATTTTAGGTATTTAAGAACATCCAAATATCTGGTAATATTCAAAGTCCACTAGTGTTAATTGTTTGTTTAAGTCTATTTGATAAATTTTAAAGCAAAATAGACTTTTGAATAATTTCACAAATGAGAATGACAACATCTATTTCCCATCAAATTTCCGGCCTTTTTATACATAACCTCATTAACGTCACGAGTTGAATTGTTATTCGGCCAGGTATTTATAATTCAAATTCAAGTTAATAATCTTAAACCTGAAAGAGTATGCAATGGGTAAATTAAGTACTCTTAAGGCACCTTATTGCAGTAACGTTTATACCCGCGATTCAAATATTAAAAATAAAGCTTTCTTTACATATCCGAAGTGTCCTAATTGCAGAGATAAATGGGTTAATTCCATTGAATGTATTACTCTAAAAAAATTCCACTTTCAAAAGTTATGCACATTTGCGTGGACCACTTTTTAAGTATTTATTAATTCCTGTAGAAAATATTTAAATTGGAATGCAATTCCGACAATTTTTAATTTACCTTCATGTAGTACTTCTTCCAGTACAATTCCTGCAAAATCTTTTTTTAAAACGGCCCCTTCAAGAATGTAGCTCACTTCATGATTTAACATCCGCCCCAAAATAAATTAGTTTGGAAAATATTTCAAGCGAATCCCCTTCAACATCATTTAGAGCTTTACTTTTTGCGTTTGATAAAGTCTAAGCTCTTTATAAAGCAAGTGTCTGCGATTTCCGCTTTTATTTGGATGCGTCGCACTGATGAGAACCAAAAAGTTCGAAACACTTGCAAAAATGAATTGTAAAGTCGCAATTTTAAATTTCCCGCCGGCTCGATGTGTTTGGCCAGATGACTTGCAGACGGCGCTGATGGCGTTTCCAAAAGTTAACATTGAACTGTCCCTCTTTATCCTTAATGCTCTGTGAGCAGTACCAATTATGCTAATCTTGGGAAGTTCGAAGGATCCCTTTTCTCTTCACAGATGTTTTTTGTGCAAATTAGTATTGTTCAAATTGTTCATGTTTTATTTATCACACACGGCCACATTAATATTATCAACCATCAAAAACACAATACTGAACAATCAGTTGATATTTTGTTATTGTTGTTTTTCTCTGCGTTTTTCTTTTTTCGTGTAAATTATGAATATTGGACGTCACGGTTACCGTACAAAACAAAGGGAAATGGAAATTAGGAGACACATCAAATAATTTATCAAAGACGAGAACAGAGCACACAGTCGTATTTCTACAACCCAGAAAGGTACCCCTAGTGCCCTCTCGAGACAAAATGAGGAACCACATAATCACCTGGACCAATCGGGGACTTCGGCGGCGAAGCGACAACCCCTGCCACCAAGGGTAGGGGGTTGTTTAGTTAAGTCCTTTCAACACCAAGCCCATCGGTCAGTTATCAGTCAGCCAGAAGTGATAAGTAATCAGTCGTAACAGTTAACAATCAGTTCGAAACCTTATCATCCAGAGTGCAACACCCATCGACAACCTTCACCACAACCTTTTGGCCATGCATCGAACGTGACACCGTCAAAACGACCACCACGTCTACTTATGGTAGATGCTGCAGAAATTGGGGAGGGAAAAAGAATGAGCACGAGAATTATTGTTATTATAATTGTATTTTTGGTTGATGGAAGTAATTATTGTTAGACATGCCAATAAAGGTCTTCTTTTTTTTTAGTAGGTTCCATTTTTGTTTTAATCTTAATTTTTATATACGTAGGTTTTTTTATTTTTATTTTTACTTTTGTTTCTTCGTTAATTTCATATGTTTTTTTGTTTTCTCTCTTGTAAATTTTGTAAATATTTTGTAATCAATTAAACTGGATGAAGAAACATCATCACCATTGAAAATTGACATTTTTTTGTTATTGAAAATACAAACCCAAGGTGAACGTCGTGGGCTGAGCTACCCATTAGTTACGCGTGGAAGCCCAATTCACTACAATTGGCGCATCATCCGTAACAATCTGGCAGAGGAATGTGAGGGGGTAAATGGATGAATGGATGGGAGGAAACAGGTATAAAAGAGTAATGAAATGGATGAGAGAGGATGGGGCCGGGATAAGGATTCTGGAGGGATTGGGATGCGAAAAAGAGCACAGGAGGGAGTGGATAATAATGTGGTAAGATAAAGAGATGTTATGAATATGTTAAAGTTTTATAGTTTATGTATGGAAAAAATAGGTATTTCATTCTAATATATTTGAGAATTGGAGTTTTAAAAAATATAGGATTTTGAGAATAATGAGAACATTTGGGAATAATATTTGTCATGGCTTGGTGATATTAGTTTAAAGAACTACAGTGTATGAAGGCATATGCACACATGATCTAATATTGGGTATATTCGCAGAAAATAGATGGGTGGCGGAAGGACTTTGGTCGATCGCCTTTGTAGTTAGTATGTATTAAGTATAATAAACGTTTATTATTATTAATAGATGGGTTCGGTAGCGTCTTTTTTGTTTAAAAATAATCTTGAGGATATATTTTTAAATGACAGTTAGTTTTTGCAGGTGATTCCTGTACGTCCTACCTCATACGAGTATACCATAGTGGATTAATGATTCAACAAAAGATTTGTAGGCTATAATAAGTAATTTTCTTGATTGATGAGGTATTCTTGTGATAAAATTTGTTAATTAGTTTCCTAATTTTATTTTTTACATAGTCAATTATGTTGTTACATGAAGTGTCCAAGTGTTGATCAACTATAATGCCTAAGTACTTAACCATTTCGCTCTGCCCAATCTCGACACACATACTGTCAACTGTCAACTGTCAACTTGCATATGTGTAATTGGGTCTGTTTGCCTTTCATTGAGAATGCTACATATTGAGTTTTGTCTATATTTAGAGATAGTTGATGAATATTTAGCCAATGTTTTATTTTTCTCATTTCTCTTTGCACTTTTGTTTCAGTCTCGTGCCATGTTTTGCCGTCAAAAAGAACTACTGTGTCATTATATTCACAACCATTCAGGTAAATTTTGCCTCTACAAAAATTGAATTCATCTAGTTGACAGTTTTGTATTATTGCATTAACGTCAAATCAAATCTAATAAATTTGGTAAAATCAGGCAGGAAAGTAGCTGTCGGTAATGTGATGAAATGAAGGAGGGAAATAGCAGTCAGCAAAGAGACATTTTCCAAATTCGGAACGGCCAGTAATGTCAACATTATTTATACGGTTGCAAATAATACAAATAATTGCATAAGTTGATACATTCTAGATGAAACATATAATTCACTTTGTATACGTACCATATAGATCCAGTGCAGTGATCACAATATTTACTGGCAGCATTTTTTAGAATAGGCTGTAGATGAAAATGATGCCCTCTAACAGTGCGCTTTGATACTCCACTACTCTTATTTCTAGGATGTCTTTAATCAAAAAAAATAAACATATTAGTAAAATCTTAGTCGCAAGTTAATTTATAAAATAATTAAAATTATAACCTGCAGTTTATTAAAATGGAATAATACGTTTCATATGATAAATGCAACAATCTATAACTTTTAAATTTTTAAGATCTAGAATATAATTCATGTGTATAAAAACAGAATAGCAGTTTAATAAATTCATCCTTAAATCTAACTCAAAAAGCATATCAAATAGGTCTGATTTAATAGTTTAAACTACCAAAAATCATTTCGAACGATACATATGGAATGGTGGATACCTTTAGCATTGTATCAAGCACCCGGGGCTTGTTGCGCAGTGACCATCTTAAATTCAACTGGCTCTGGAGATTTGTTCTCGCATTCTCCGAATACTTTTTCACTCTGCACAGCAAACTTTACCCTTACACGTTTCAAGTGGTCATACTGTGAGTCTATATGGCTGACTTCTGTTCCAGTTATAAAAGGTGCTGAGAAAATGATTGCTTGTTTTTTTAAACTTTATAAATAGTCGAGTCAAATTAGACCAATTAGACCAACATTAATCGGTAAAGATCTGAATTTTGATATACATACTTATTACGGCTTCCCATTGAATATACTAAAAGTCCCTGTCAAAATCTGCTCGAGCCGCCATCTTAGGAAAAAGGGATGCTTTTTCAGTTTTTTGCCTATGGCTCAGTCACTATAACTAATGTGAAAAAATAGTTCAGATAAAAAATATGGTTTATTAAATTGCCTATAAAAAAGCATATTAACATTTTTTTTAGCTCCAATACTTTAGCTGTAATCTGACGTTGAAAGGCAATAGCTATTTATGTAACAAGTCCACAATATAGCATTTTCTTGGACGAGACGTTTATGGCCGAGTGTACATGTCGTACATAATTGATAAAGTAAATTGGACTCTTATGTCAGTATCAGAAATGGCAAACTTTAATTTTGGTTAGAACACCCAATAAATACAATACAAATTACTAATGAAAAAGAGAGATCAACTATGAAAGTGGTTTATAGCAATAGTACTTACTTTATCTTTATTATTCATTATATTTACTCCTGAAGAAGTTTGCAAGGTTTGGACATTTATTGTGCGAGTTAGATTGTTTAACCCATCAGGGTTTATTTGAATAGGGAGAATTGAAAACAAATTAACTAAGAGAGTTAAATCTTTACCTAAATTAGATGAAATGTGCTCAATAATGTTTGATGAAATGTCACTAGCAGCGGCGGCTCGTGGATGTTCGGCGGTGAGGCAGCGGAAGAAAATTTGACCGAAAAAGCAACGGAATATTTGCTTCCTCTATTAGAGTAAGTAGTGCAGCACGAGCGGCATCTTTGTTTTTGCCTCACCTACGGAAATCCACGAGCCGCCGCTGGTCACTAGCTAAAGGATTTCAATTTGATGAATCAATTGATAGAGTAATTGGCTATGTGGATCTCCGGTCTCTTGGTAGAAAACATGAATTGGCTGATTGTGCCTTAGTTTTTATGATTCAAGGACTAAAAACGTGTTGGAAACAACCAGTGGCATATTATTTTACTAACGGTACTACCAAAGCATTTGAACTAAAAAAATGAATCACGAAGCAAGTGTCTGCGATTTCCGCTTTTATTTGGATGCGTCGCACTGATGAGAACCAAAAAGTTCGAAACACTTGCAAAAATGAATTGTAAAGTCGCAATTTTAAATTTCCCGCTGGCTCGATGTGTTTGGCCAGATGACTCGCAGATGGCGCTGATGGCATTTCCAAAAGTTAACATTGAACTGTCCCTCTTTATCCTTAATGCTCTGTGGTTCAATCTAATCATCCATTTTCTATGAAATTTACAATGAGTAACATAAGTGTGGCAGCAAATGCACACTATGATTAAAATATATATAAATTAATTGCTTCAGTTTGTATATAAAAAGTATTCCAAAAATGCTAAAAGCAGTCGAACATAAAGCTTTGTATGTACCTCGTCCCCAATAGCACTTCATAGACTCGCCTCCATTTGATTCTTTCAAAACCATAAACACCCTAACCCTAAATTTTGAAATTTATTTATCCAAATGGAGCATAAATTTGCGGAAAATATTAATAACTTTCGTGTCTCTAAAAAAATATAAAAACAATTGCTATCGACTTAAAACTTGCCAGAGTTACTGGAAATACACCCTAAATTATGATTCTTTAAAAACCATAAATGCCCTTTACCTAAATTTTGAAATGAATTTATGCGAACAGATCGTAAATCACATGCTTAACTGGGTGTGACACCACATTAATGCTCAATTTAATGATTTCTCATTTATTCATAATCTTCACAGGCCATGAAGCAGTTTCAAAAGCTCAGGAGACCTTCTTTTCTTTTCGATGTTGGATTACAGCTGAAGTATTGGAAGTACAAAAAGATGTTAATAAGCTTTTTTCTAGACAATTTAATAACCTATATTTTTTTATCTAAACTACTTTTTCATATCAGTTATAGTTGCCGAGATATAGGCAAAAAACTGAAAAAGTGTACCTTTTTTCCAAGATGGCAGCTCGAGCGCAACAGATTTTGACGGGGACTTTTAGTATGTTTAATAGGAAGCATGTATACCAAAATTCAGATCTCTACCGATTAATGTTTTTTTTTTCTAATTTGACTGGACTAAAAATACAGTATTATACTTTATTTTATCCTATACTGTTATCATGTCAATAACTCCTTAGCAACGAGTAACGTTAAGGTACTTTTAACAACACTAGTGTTGTTATATTATCTTAAGGCAACTCGTTGCTATGGAGGTATTGGTAAACAAATCATGTCAATAACTCCTTAGCAACGAGTAACGTTAAGGTACTTTTAACAACACTAGTGTTGTTATATTATCTTAAGGCAACTCGTTGCTATGGAGGTATTGGTAAACAAACATGACTTCGCTTTTTGACAGTTTTCATTACACATTTTTCGAATTAAAAGAAATAGAAATAGGATAAAATAAACCGTGTTACGACACACGTACGTTATTTGCTTTTACATTACTCGAGAATTTAAAAGCACTCGCTCGTGTTTTCAAACTTTTCTCTCGTAATGTAAAAACCTTCATAACGTTACTTGTATCGTAAATTACTATTATGTTGTACTAATATTCGTTTGAATGATTTTCAGGCAGTTGTTTAACAAAATTTACATATTATTTATACAAATTATCTAACCTTTACTAGAATGAGCTTTATGTTATTATAAAAAAGATGATTTAATCTAAAAATATATCTTACTCGGGATCTTGCATTGCTTCCCGACATTCCTGCAACCGTAGCCTCAACTCTATCAGGTGTCGGACAAGCCATTTACGTTCTGTAGACACATTATCACATTCCAGTACCAATTCCTTACATCGGCTGATCGCCCTCATTAATTCATCCTCGGTTGCTTCCTACAAGTTATTGTGTATGAAAAACAGAATAATACTCGATTTTAATTACAAAAAATTATTCTACACATTGGCATTTAAAATGATTCAAAAGATCCAAGATTGAATAATAATAATGAGAGAAATTACGATAAATGATTCGAAATTAACCCTTAAATTGCGGCATTAGGAAAAGGCTCCATGCCTAAACCGATAGAGTAATTTTGTTTGACGACATTCTTATACTTAATGCCTTGCAGTAGGTGTACTGTGTATGGACCTGTATGTATATATTGTATGTCATTTATATTGGAATAAATACGATTATTATTATTATTATTATTATTATTATTATTATTATTATTAAAAAAAAAAAAAAAAAAAAAAAAAAAGACCTTTATTGGCATATTAACCTATTACAAAAACAAAATAACTATTCTACATTCCCCAACAACTAAATCATAAATTTAACTCTCTCCTACATTCCTTCTCCCTCACCATTTTCTGCAATATCTTTACCCCGGCACCATCCTCTCTCATCCATTCCGCTACACCCTTGTTCCTTTTTCCCCCCATCCATCCTTCATTCACTCCCTCACACTCCTCCGCCAGATGCCTCCACGTATCCCTCCCATTTTCACACATTACACACCTCATATACTCTTCACCCATCCACTTCTTCCTCCCTCTCTCTTCTGATCCACACCTAGCCCTAGCTAATGTCACCCTCTCTTCTCTGTTCCACCCGTCCTCATCCAAATACTTCGGTCTCCTTCCATGTACCTGCCAACTCCCATACATGTCATTATATTCACTTTTTTCTATACTTCCCTGTCTCTCCTGTACATCCACTTCCTTCGCCCTCTCGCTCACCCACTTTGCCACATTTACCCCCCTCTCTAACCACTCCCTCACTTTCACCTCAGACAGTCCTACTCTCTCATACATTTTCATTCGTTCCTTCCTCCATTTACCCCCCCTTTCGTTCACGCATGTCTTCCATACCGCCTTTACCAACCTCTCTTCCCCTAACTCCCATAACCTCATCTCATACCTAACCATTCTCTCCATAGCCTCACATCCTAAGCTTCCTCTGTCAGTCTCCTGAAGCAGTATGTACCCGGGAGTCGACCTTTCCACTCCCAGCATACGCTTCAGAAACCAACACTGCTCCCTTTCCACGCACTCATACCCTTTCACGCCCCACACTTCTACTCCATACATTATTATCGACTTCACACATGCATCCCACACTTTACACGCCAATCTGACGCTGTTCTTCATCCATTCTCCCCATTTTTCCCACACGATACCCCACGCTTTCCTGGCCTTTCCTTGCACCCACCTTACATGCTCCTCATATCCCCCTGTCCCTTTAAACATAAACCCCAAATACTTAAATATTTTCACTCTCTCAATCACTTCTCCCTTCCATTCTAACACTTTCACGCTCCCCTCTCTTCCCTTATTCCTAAATCTCATCCATTTCGTCTTCTCCACATTCACACACAATCCCCTCTTGTCCATATACCTCTCCGTTCTCCTCAACATGTCTTTCATCCCTTCCCAATCTCTCGCCATCAACACCATGTCATCCGCATATGACAGCATCCACACCTTATCCTTCCCGATTACTACTCCTCCCGCCTGCCCTTTCCTCAACACATCCTCCAGTTCGCTTAGGTATAAGTTAAATAACATCGGGCTTAACGGGCATCCCTGTCTCAATCCTACCCACGTCCTAAAACTCTCCGACACCTCCACTCCCACTCTTGCTACCACCCAGGTTTCCTTATATACTCCTCTTACCCACTCAATCATACTCTCATTCACTCCTTTTCTCCTCATACATTCTAGCAACTTCTCCCTCGGCACTGAGTCGTACGCCGCCTTTAGATCCACAAACACCGCATACATGCTTCCCTTCTCTTCAGTCACTCTCTCCGCCATTCTTGCCAGGGTAAAGATCTGCTCCCTTGTTCCCCTCCCCCTTCTAAATCCCCCCTGAGTCTCTGGTATTAAATCCTTCTCTTCCACCTCTTCTTCCAGCCGATTCTTTACCACCAGCATAGCGATTTTGTAGCCTGTGGGCATCACTGTGATCCCCCGGTAGTTCCCGGCCTCCTTCTCGTCCCCTCCTTTATGTACCGGGCACATCGTACCCCATCTCCAGGCCTCCGGTATGTTCTTTCTTCCCCTCCACATTTCGTTCAACAGCTCCCTGAATTTCTTCTTCCCCCCTTCTCCTATCTCCTTCCACATCTCTGCCTTCAGCCCATCCAACCCTGCCGCCTTTCCTTCTTTAACTTCCTCGAAAGCTCTTTCCACTTCCTCCTTAGAGAACTCCTCCGTCATCTCCATACACCTTCCTTGTCCCACTTCCTCTGGGTACCCACTTGTTTCTCTACATTTCCTTGTCCACTCCTCCAGTGTTATCCCTACCCGTCTCCTTCTTTCGCCTCTCTTCAGTACTTTCCATATTTCCGACTCGTTTCTACACTTCTTCAACTCTTCACTTGTTCTTTCCACCTCCTGCCGCTTCTTCCTCTCGCATATCCCCTCATATTTCCTTTTTGCTGCCGTTACCTTCCTCTCCTCCCCTCCACCTCTTATACATTCCCCCATTGCCTTCCTTAGTTCACTTTTTGCCTGCCTGCATTCTTCATCAAACCACCTACTCCCTTCTCCCGTCCTTCCTTTAGCTTTCCTTCCGCACCCCACAATTAGTTCCTCCATCTCCTCTATTGATTCGACGTCTTCCCACTGGATCCTCCTCATCTTCATCCTCATTTCTTCTATTGCCTTTGCCCCACATTCTAACTTTCCCATTTCTTGCTTCTCTTCAGTCACCTTCTCCTTCTCCATCCATACCTCCACTTTTAGTGGTAGATGATCGGAGCCCATCACTTCCTCCACCTCCATACTTTTTATTTTCCTTTTCGTCATCCCCTTTATCGCCACATAGTCGATCACCGACGATCCCCGCGGCCCACTATAAGTTTTCCTCCCTTCCCAGTCCCCCTCTGTGCATCCATTTAGAATTTCCCATCCCTCCTCCATCACCCACTCCTTCATTCTCTTACCCTCCCCGTTTATACATTTGTCCCTGGACTTTCTTTCTACCACAGATCCCTCTTCATTAATCCCTCCCCCCATTTCTCCCATTCTTGCATTAAAGTCTCCTCCTAGCACCCATTTTCCTCCTCCTTTCGTTCTCTCCTCTATCTCCTTTCTTATTATATTCCAATTTTTATTTACATATACCACCCCTACGTTTATCCTCTGTTTCCCTTGTCCATACTTTATCCATGCCACGTCTTCTCCTTCTCCGAATTGTCCCGTCACGTCCATCCCCATTTCCTTCTTCCATCCTACTATCATTCCACCCCTCGCCCTTCCTTTCGTTGCACACCTTATCGCATCCTTCCTCTCCCATATAAAGCTTCCCGGTAGCCATCTTTTCACTTCTCCCCACTCTTCCTTCCCCATCCATGTCTCTACTAGCCCCACTATGTCCTTCCCTACTAACCACTTCTCCCAGTCTCTCTTCCACTTGCCCTCCTTTATCTTCTCCTTAATTCCCGCTATGTTCCAAAACCCGATAGTTACTGACCCCTTCTTCCCTTCTCCCCCCCCTTTATCTCCTCGCCGCTTGCCTTTCCCGCTGTGCTTCTCTCCCAGTCCACTCTCTGCCCCTCTGTCCTTTTTTTTACAGCTCCTTCTCCCTTCTTCTCTCTCCTCTCCTCCTATCTCCTCCTCATTTCTTACTTTTTTGGCTCCTCTTGTCTATGTAGTGTCTCCTTTTCCTTATTCCATCTCCACAGCTCCCCATTCACGAACATTCTCTGGTAACCAACCCTTACCATCTTCCCCCCTTCTCTCTCCCTACTTGCTTTCTCTCTTATGATCTTCTGGATCCTCCTTTCCTCCTTTGTCATATCATCCTCGATGAACACTCTTTCCTGTATATTTCTTAATTTATTTTTATTTTTCATTACTTTTATTTTATCTTCCATCCCCATCTTGACTACCATCACCTTCCCAACTCTATCTACCACAAAGCTTTCTTGTACCTGCACCTCTACTTCCAGTGCCTCCTTCAGAAATGTCATCACCTCCCCTTTTCCCTGCATCTCTTTTCCTCGTATAACAATGTTGCTCCTCCTCTCCTGCCTCTCCCTCTTCTCAGCCTGATCTTCCAGCTCCATTATCCTTTGTCTAAGTCTCTCTCTCTCTGTATTCCATACCTCTTTCATCTCCTTTATCTCTTCTCTCCACATCTCCCTCGCTTCCCTCATTTCCTCTTTCCAGATCTCCCTTTCTTTCCTTAATGCTTCCGTAATCATTTCCACTAGTTCCCTGCAATTTCCATTGCACCCTTTACTCATCACATCCCCCACCCTTTTTTTCATCCTTTCCTGTTCCTGCTCTCCCTCCCCCTCAAACGACGTGTCCGCCATCTTCCTCTTCTCTACCCCCTCCTGCGCTGTCCCTTGTTGCGGCGACCTCCTTACTCCCGTTCCGCCACCAAAGAAAACTGCCTTCCTTCTATTCTCCTCCTCCTGCTTGTCCCACTCCTCCACTTCCCTTCTCTCCTTCTGTTTATTCTTCCCGCCCATTTCAATCCCCACTTCGGTAGCTCTAATCAATGCAATGATCGGCGATTGGATTCGAATGTGCCCGTTGCCTGTAGTACCTCTTCTGGGGTAGATTGATAGGTTCGGGTTATTTTATACACAATATTACTTCAGCACGAGAAACTAATTCTGCACGAAACGTGAACGGTTAAACACAACCTCCTTATTATTATTTTACTTTATTTAATTAATTGATTCAAATTGCCCGCCACATAAAGATGTTTACCACCATAAAAATCAAAACCGTTTGCTGTCGAGTTTATCGCGATCGGCAAAAAGTACGTGTTCACAAAAAAACATGCAAAAACCGCGCTGCACCGCGAAACCACCGATTGTCTTACTCTCCTCGCTTTATTCCGTCGTTTTACGTTAAACGATTCCTCCTGAATCCGCGCACCTACTGTTATCAAACTTTCACTATCCACTGCTTGCACCTTCACCTATCGTCCATCCAATTTTCTCTAATTTTGCACTATTGCAACCACTCTTCCTTTTCGTTTTTACTGAGAGCACTCTTCACGTATTGATATACAACACTCAAATTATTATTATTATTATGGTGTGTTAGATTGACGTGGAACTTTATATATGTTAACAGTAACTGTATCTAGCAGATTAAGAAAATGTATATGTATGTTAACAGTCTGCTTATTGTTTGTCAAAAGTGAAAGAACTAGAAAGTGACTTTTCGCAAAAATGAAGAAACATGTTGAAGCAGAAGCAGAACGTAAATATGCGTCTACAGCAGCAAAAGGGTTAAATTATAAACTCATTTTTAAGTTGTCATTGACCCCGCAACTATAAAACCAGATTTTATGCTAAAGATTTTTATATTTTCTGCAAAATAGTTGTTAACTAATTCTGAAAATATGGTACATACACTTGAAGTCAGGCACGCACCCAGAAATTTGGCTTGGGGGGGGGACTCACGCATATAATAACACGAACAAACCAAATGTGTAAACTGAAAATCCGTGAATATGACATTAAATAATTGTTGCAATTAAATAAAATTATAAAAAGTACCATTTTCCTATGGCCAGGTTTAGTGGTTAACACTCGGTATATTAATGTCTTGGGGGGGGGGTTGCTCAAGCCCGATAGCCACCCCCCTGGGTGCGCACCTGCACCTGCTTGAAGCATGTACATTTTTTTTAAGGAAAGTTGCTTGATGGGAATTTGGGTTAGGGTATGGATGATATGGGATATTAGTTTAGGCAACGTAGGTCATTCAGCCACAACCGCCATGTTAATTGTGATTCAATAAACCTATTTTATTGTCAATAAACTTTGACCTCTGATCTTAGATTAAATTTTAAGGCTAATTGCTTGTTTGAACTAAATGCAAGTAACATCATAATTTTCCAATATGAAAAATAAATTACTTTGCTAGTTCATGAGATAAAATACACTTACAAATGATAGAAACGCCCTTGAACAATGATTTAATACCTAAAGTCTATGTAGAATGCCTTCATGATCACCATATGGGAAGAGTACCAAAATTTGTCTCACAGTTAAGGTTTCCATCTCAGGCCTACTTCTCACCCAAAAAACACATACAGGGTGTAAAATTGGTTCACGCACCATAGGGATTTCCATGTTAAATTCTTAATGTTTAAATATTGGCTCCCTGAATGATTTTAGAGAAAAAGTATGAATATGTTTCTTGTAGAGAAAAAAATACTCTACACAATCGTCTCCTTACTTATTTTTTTACTTTCCATACAAAGGGGAAATTGAGAAAATTAGAAATACTAGCAAAAATATGTGGTGCCTTAGAATTGTTGGAACAAAAATCCATTGAATGTTCCGAAATTTGCAGACCATTCTGTTAACAGTTGTGTGGTTTAATGCACGTGCGCTATTAGCAGAATAGTTCGATTTTACCATTAGGATCTTGTCATACAACAAATCCATAGTATTAACTCAGAATTACTTAAAATATGCCTAAATTTGTGATTAAAACATTAACGTGACAGCTAACGTTCAACGGCTTATTGTTTCAGCAATTCCAAGGCACCACATATTTTTGCTAAAATAGTAGTTTTAATTTCCTCTATTTTCCCTTTGTATAGAAAGTAAAAAAATAAGTAAGGAGACGGTTGTGTAGAGTATTTTTTTTTCTCTACAAGAAACATATTTTCACTTTTTCTCTAAAATCATTTGGGGACCCAATATTTGAACATTAAGAATTTAACATGGAAATCCCTATGGTGTGTAAACCAATTCTACACCCTGTATACATATGTTTTTATTTAAATAAATTATGAATAAAAATATACTAAATAAAGATGTAGACTTTTCCATGTATATTTCTTGTCTGATATTGCAGTTTTTCTTTATGCATCCGTAAAATTCTTAGGAGCTCATGTCGAAATTAAGTTTTATGTATAATTCTGCCTTTATCAGCTCAACCCGCATGCTGCTATGGTTGTTTGGCCAAGTATTTCTCATAATCAAATAAATTCTTTCAACGCATGCATTACTTATAGGTATCGATAAAATGTTACCAATAAGTGTTTGTAATTCAGTGATAACACCAAAGGGAAAATATTTTTACCCATTTTTAATCGGTTGGAAACTTGAGCAATATTTTGAAGAATCAATTTATCAGCAACTAATTCTACATTTATGTATTTTGCATCATCTAATAAATCTTGGCATTTTAAATTTTTGATAACAAGTTTGCATGATTTTGATGGAAGGACAATAGGCCCGAGCCCCGTTTGGCAAGATATAGTTAATCAAGTTATCTTTATTGAAAGTTAAAGGCATAGGAAAATTATTAAATAATATAAAAACGTGTTTGTAAATCTACAAAAATGAAATTTTATAAAGACTTAACAAATATCATATTGAAACTACTTCCATGGCTAATGCCTCGCCAATTTTTTGCAAACAGGTTGAATATTCAAATATTCGGGCCATATTTCATGTTTATTAAATTTATTTTATCCTATCCTGTTATCATGTCAATAATTCCTTAGCAACGAGTAACGTTAAGGTACCTTTAACAACACTAGTGTTGTTAAGAAATTCTTAGTGTTGTTATATTATCTTAACGCAACTCGTTGCTATGGAGGTATTGGTAAACAAACATGACTTCACTTTTTGACGGTTTTCATTAAACATTTTTCAAATTAAAAAAATAGAAATAGGATAAAATAAAACGTGTTACGACACACGTAACGTTATTTGCTTTTACATTACGAGAGAAAAGTTTGAAAACACGAGCGACGAAGGAGCGAGTGCTTTTAAATTCTCGAGACCTTCATAACGTTACTTGTATCTTAATTACTATTATTTAATGCATCAGCAATAAGATGGTTTTCAATTTTTTAATAAAGTTTTGTGTCAAATTTTGCAATGTACGTTATATATTTTGAGCGGTTTGTGGCTAATTTTAATATATCCCTTTGCTTTTATCCAAAATTTTGCAATGTAAACTATGTTTTTATTTACATTACAGCAAATTCTAATGATTAAAGGATTAACAATCATCTAAACAGAACTCAGTTCATATACCAAAAATTGTTTACGTATAAGTCTTACTAATTAAATATATATGCAATTTATCTATCTCTACTCCGTTTAATCACGTACTTACCTTATTGAGAGCCAATTGCAATTCTTCTGCGGCTAAACTTGAAGGCAAAAGATGGTCTTCGGATGTGTCTTCGCCAGAATTGCACCCTGAGGTAGTTGACGACGGTGTTGAACACATTGTAGCGATTTGTCCATGCACTATTTAACTTTGTGTTACAATAAAAATTTAAACATAACCTAAATTCGAACGTCAATAGTAGCGCTGTATTTATAAGAAATTATTCGATCCCCTCTACGAAATTCCAATTTTCAACTCGTGCGAGACTAGATAAACGTATTATAGATAACAATTTAAACTGTAAAATATAATTGTAAATTGAATATCCACTTTTAAAAACAAAGTTATTATAATGCTTTCATAGTTGATTTTTACTTTTTCCGTACGGTACGTGATCGTGAAAATGGTTTTAAACATTTTTTAAACAAAAATATCCCTTTTCAAATCCCTAGAGGCTATATCAACGATTTTTGGAAATAAAAAAATTTGGTCTATAATTATGAAATCAGGGCCGCGCTAAACGGGGGTGTTATGGGTGGGCACCCCACCCGGGCGGCAGGTCTTGGGGGGCGGCAGGCTTTAAGAGGCGCCGGTCATTGGCCCGAAGCATCGATGCTAAGAGCACTCTAAGCTTGGCGCCCACCAAATCTTATGGATTTTTACAATTTGTTTTTTATTTAAAATCGGCGCTCGTAAAAAAATCGATCCACCTAAGCCGTCCCGAAAATAAAACTTTAGGTATGATTTATTAAATCGAAAGTGGCACTTTACATAAATCGTACTGAAAGTAGTTATTTTGTTTCACTTTCGGAAAGATTTCTTTATTTTCGGGACGCCTTTTGTTCACAGATTAATCTGTGCTTTTGTTACTTTCGGGACGATTTTGCGCATAAATGTAGGCGGCCTTGACAAAAACATAAACTTCATATTTAATTATGACAGCACTTGTCATGTAACATTCGTGTGCGTTTTTGCTTTTTACTTTCTCCGTTACGAAGTACGAGAAAGTATTGTGATCGTGATTTTTTTTTTAATTTTTTTAACGGAAATATCCGTTTCGGGGTCCCAAGATGCCATTTCAACAATTTCTGGAAAAAAAAAATTGTGTCTGTGTGTGTGTGTGTGTGTGTCTGCATGTGTGTCTGTGCGCGCTGTATCTCAAAAACTAATAGAGCAATTGTTATGAGACTTTGAACATACGTCTTATTTGATGATCCGAAGAACTGAAAAGCGTTTGGTAAAATTTCGTACACCGGAAGTGGGCGTTTACCTTAACTGTTTTTTGTTTTTTGCCAATATTTTCTTAAATATGAAAACTATCACAAAAACATTTGAACAAACTTTGAAGACAACAAAGAAATGAACATCTTTTGCTCGAAAACTTTATTCATAAAATCATTTTTATTCGAGAAAAAATGTATTATTATTTCTTTTAATTTTTGGTTTATAATTATAAAACGATAATAGTTACAACAAATTTATGTGAATAATAATTGTAGAGAATGCCAAGATGAACAGCTTATAAACAATAAGTTTTTTTCGAAATCCCTTTAGTTTTTGAGTAAATTGAGTTTTTGAATTTGAAGTATAATTTTTCCATCTTTCAAAATTTTAACGTTTTAAACGTCAGTTTCATCCGCTCGATGTACATTTAAAATATGATTTCAATTGAAAATAAACCATGAAATGATACCATCAAGTCGGAGAAAGTAACATGTTGGCTACATCACCATTTCAACATAGAAAACGGCTGCAGAAAAAAATATTGTACGTAACTCGTTCCAAAAGTGATTTTACGGGACTAAGGGTTCCAGGACTCGCCTACGGCTCGTCCTGGAAACTTCCTACTCATCCTGTAAAATATCACTTTCGGAACTTGTTACGTAAATTACTATTACCCCAAGTACAGAAGGCGCCAGTCAGTTGAGTTGCATCTACAAGTTATTCATGTTGCTCGAAAAATGGGTGAATACGGCAGAATTTTCCGTTTTTTTCTCAAGCGTTGAAGGGTTTCTTCGAGTATGATTGTAAAATCAAAATTATGAAAGTTGGAATTAAAGTTTCTGGAGCCATCTAAAGAGTTTATCAAGTTTTTTTAGAATAAACAAGTCCGTAAGAAAGAACCGACCAGTGACGGTTCGCGGGGTTTTTTCTGGTACGGCCGAGGAACAAGAGGTGGTAATACAGGTAGGTAGGGTCAGTTGCAGAGACGGCTGGCCGCGTGACCGCACCTATCTGTATTACCACCTCTTGTTCCTCGGCCGTACCAGAAAAAAACCCGCGAACCGTCACTGGAACCGACCCTGATGGCATCATCCCTTGCATCACAGAAGACATACAGGTAGGGTTCAATCGATACGGGTAAATACAAGTAAAGTATCGATACCCGATAATATTACTGTTACCCCAAACATCTGTGACCTAAAGTATAAGTGGGTAATAGACAGAACTGAAACACAGAAAACTGTTTATATAATCAAGTACAGATAATTATATCTCTCGCGCCATTAGAGGTCGCTGCAGTATTTGATTATACATTAAAACTACTGTAAGGTTTAAATATCCATATAGAAGCGATTCAAAGTCAACATCATGGCTTCTAAAGACCATCTCTGAGGTACCGTTGCGCAATTTGCGGTTACTCAGGGCCGGCCTTCACCATTGCAAAATGGTAAGGCTGGCCCCCAAATTAAATTTAAACAAAAGCGAAGTATAAATTATAGGGGCGTTAAATTTTGATCTGGGAGCACCTTCAGCCATTTCCGTGAACACAGTTGCACAGTATAGTTCCTATGATGGAGCTATACAGTGACATTTGTACGAAGAGTTGATTCTATGGTTTGGGAGTGCGCTCACTTATTTATTTATTCATTTAATCCTCAGATGCGCAGACTGAAATATCCAACGAGGACGAACGCGCTGAGGAAAGGCTCGTTAGCATCACCACCTGCGACCCTCAACGCCGCCAGGAAGGCGGCGTCCCCATCAAAGAAGGCTGGAGGTAGGTGGTGGGGGCCGCTAAGGCAGCGGTCCCCAGCACCAGGACCCCACCCGCACCAACGTGTCACCCAGGCTGAGCAGTCTAACCATGGTGCAAAGATTACATGGTGTGCCTATAAATCCCGTACCACGCCCCTTTTGAATATTTTTGATGCTGCAATTACCAACCATGAAAAATGAAACTATAAAAATCAACACTAACGAAAATAAATTCCAAAACACGTTAAAATTCGATTTCGACATAAAAACACGATAAAACATTTAGTTTATTACACAATGATATATTAAAATATCACGAGCTTTAAACTTTTTTTTTTTATTTAAAGCAATTAGGTTGGTAAGAAAATTAATAAATATGGTTTTTCCGCTACCGACAACGTAAATACGCATTGCATACATGGTTACAGGTACCGTAAGTGGCTGATAACATTCGTGGTGTTTGTAGTCCTTGACGACGGAACTTAATTTTTTACTTACGGACCTAGGAAAATAATAAACAGAAACCTAACGCTCCAACATATAGGCGAGCAACACATTTTCGTCTATACCTATAGCAACGGCATCCTTTTTACATAACCACGGCTTAAAAGAGTCGTAACAGGACACATACCTTTTTCGATTTTGTCGGTAACAGGTTCTAACACGCAATATTCGCAGCTTCGTTTGCATCCAAGCCCGCAAAAACTGTCACTGGATTGACACAAACAAACAAAATTCGACATTGTTTTCTCGGTTGCTGGGTTGCCATAGGACGCATGGGTGACTATAAAAATTGTAATCCCAAATGTCACAAGCCGTATTTTAGAATATTTTCTGATCTTTTTTAAGTATTATATTTCCGGTAGCGGAAAAAAAATAATAAGCAACACGGAACGTAATGACAATTAACATTTTCGGCAGGCGACGAGCCTCGGCTCCGCCTCGTCTCGTATTCGCCTACCTCAAATGTTAATACGTCCTTACGTTCCTTGTTGCTTAAATAACTATTTAGATGTTTAATTTGCTATTTGCAAACTAAACAATACGAAAAAATATGATAAAATGTAAATAAAGTACGTGCGACAGACATTTAAATTAGTTATATCGACTTTTTTTTAGCTTAGCAAGTAGTTTTACAAGGTTGCATCACTGAGCATCGGCCAAATGAGAGAGGGGAAGATTTTAGAGTGAGAACGCGGCCGTCTAGGCACACCATGTAATCTTTGCACCATGAGTCTAACTCAGCTAAACTCCCCTTCGTCCCCCCTGCACACAGACCGCCACCAGTTGTCCAGCCGGTGGACACAAACTGGCCTGCTATCAAGGCGTCACATTCCATAAGGTACGGCAAACCAATACGCAGCCCGGGGACTGCGTATTTTTCCAGAGACCCCGACAGACTTACGCACCCTCACGAGGGTCCTCGATGATAACGGGACGCCGTACCAACTCCCGGAGGACAAGATGACGAAGGCGGTAATAAGAAATATTGCCCCGACTTGCACAGAGGCCGAGATCGCAGAGGATCTTCAGAACCAAGGATTCCCGACACTCCTCATAAAACGGATGACCCGCAGGGATCCACTGACCGGACAAACCCATCCCATGTGGATGGTGTACGTCCAGCTCGACGGTGGCGTGGATATACATCGCATCCTCGCCGTCGACAAGGTCCTGGGGCTCGACGTAAAAATCGAGCGCTAGCATCACGACGGTAGCAAACAATAGCAATAGCAATGCTACCATTGTCAGCAGCTAGGGCATACGAAGAGCTGCTGCACGATGTGTCAAGTGGCACCATCGTGGCGGAGATGCTCCACGCCCTCGGCGCGGCGAGCGGCCCGACAGACCACGCAACCATCGTCCTGGCGATCTTGGGAACCAGAGTCTACGTAACATTTATCCACTTTTTGTTCCAGGTCAGTCCGCAGCGAGGACAACAATGAGTCACGATGTCTATTCTTCCGCCACCGAAGTCCAACACCAGTCCTTGTGGCAATTTTACGCCACCGAACTCCATCACCGAGACGAGGCGGCACACGGCACACCACCAAGCGGACGTCTATCCGCACAGCGACAAGTGGAGGAGTTTTAGCTGGTATACCCTTCAGGGACTTCAGCACTACCCCGCTACGAGGGTGTCTATAACAGTAGTTGTTTCAATAAGTTATTTGTTTATAGTCTTAGTAAGACTTAATTTTGTTTGCAGAGTTACGAACAGGTTGAATATTCACATATTCAGGCTATATTTCGTTTCGTTTTATTGAATCTATTTAATGCTTTCTGCAACAAGTAAGGTTGTTTCTAATTTATTTATAACAGATTTCTCCTCCACACATCAAAACAACCAAAATATCCAACAAATATCTTGAATCTCGTTTCTTATAGTTTTCAATATAAATGAAGACAAGTATTAGGTGTGTAATCATCACAACAGAGTGTGTTATGTGATACTGAGGCCAAGATAATGTGGGATTTTAAGATAATTTAACGAAAGCAACTATAAACCGTTTGTTTATTATGGCTTTTGATAACTGGTGGCGGTGGAAAAATACAATTTTGAAAACGTACGTGGGCGCCTAAATTGAATCACTTGATAAATTTCATTACGCTCACTGTCATAACTAAAATCTGAATTAAGGGAAATTATAGGGTTCACTGCAGAGTAGAAAAAATTCTTGGTGGAGAGTGGACATTTGGAAAATAGAGAATGGGTTTACTGGGCCAGACTATTACAACGAATTTCCAGCAGAAAGAATCAAGTTTTTACGCGAATTTGGGAAACATCATTTTGAGAAACGAAAAGAAGAACAGGAAAAACAAAAAAACGGTGCGTATTTGAAGGGAATATTGAGAATCTAAGAACAATCCAGTGACGGTTCGCGGGTTTTTTTCTGGTACGGCCGAGGAACAAGAGGTGGTAATACAGATAGGTAGGGTCAGTTGCAGAGACGGCCGGCTGCGTGACCGCACCTATCTGTATTACCACCTCTTGTTCCTCGGCCGTACCAGAAAAAAACCCACGAACCGTCACTGGAACAATCCTTGGTTGTCTTTAAGAAAGTTATTTTAATAAGTTAGTATTCCACTTACCACTTGTCAATGCAAGTGTGAAATGACAATAGTTACATAATAATTCAAAATACCATTTCTTTTCACAGTAATTCTGTTTGTTGAACAGATAAGTGAAATTTGGTATACATTTAGGCAACTTAGACAATCCTATTTGCATACATGCTAATCTTGTATATACATTACAAGTTCGTTTCAAGTAGTTTTTTCAATACCATAAATACATTCTTTGTGATTGGTTTTAATTAGACTATGTATTTATTTCTTCATACCCGTGCCTTGCATCCCTTTACCATTCTACGGTTTGGCAATTCTTTCGGGACAAGACCCTTTCGCGGTGTTCGCGAACACGATCCACTGCGCAGTAAATGAACCACTTGTGGCAGCACTGTTTATTTTAGTAAACAACGATTCTTCCGTGAACCTGACAAAAAAATGGTAAATATCACCTGGAATTAAAAGTTACCTACACGATTATTCTTAAAAACCAAGCAACACAGATATTAAAAAAAAACAAAAACATTTGCATTGTCCGCTTTACTCACTTTTATGTTTCTTGTCAACTCATTCAATCAATCAATCACTCATAACAAATCAAAATTTATTGTGACATTTAATAACAAAACTCTCATAAACTCTCTTACAAGGTAATGCACAACTAGGAAATAATGAATTTTGAGGATGAATACATGTACGAGGATTCGGGAAACGAGACAAGCGGCGATGATGTCGACTTTGGCGTAGAAACCGATGGCGGTTCGTTCACGAATATCCAGGGGTACGAGGAGGAGTACCAGTACGAGGTGCTCTCAACAGAGCAAATCGTACAGCACATGACGGATTGTATCAGGGACGTGAACACCGTTGTTCAGATACCTTCCACGACGACACGTATTCTTCTCAATTACTTTAAATGGGACAAGGAGAAGTTGATGGAGAGGTTTTACGATGGAAATCAGGAGGATTTATTTAAGGAAGCGCATGTTATAAATCCATTTAAAAAACCCGTACCACCTCCGCTCAAGTCTAAACACTCAAAGAAAGCCGCAGGTAAATAATAGGCTTGTAAATTGTAGTTTTTTTGATATTGTTCACCAATAGGGGATTAAAATATTAACACCATATATGAATTATGTTAGGCTAGTATTGTCAATGACCATTATATGACGAATGGAGAAAAATACAGTTTGAGAGTAATATATAGCTCTTTTTTTTAGATATGCTTCTAAGGGCCGCTTTTACAATAGTCGGTTAAATTAAGGTTAACACTATCTCCGGACTAAATGCAAAAATACGCTTTTACAATGCCTAGTTAAAGCAGGGTTAGGGTTAAGAAGCAGATAATTCGCAGTTATCTTATCCGGTGCTTGGAGCAGCAGATGAATCTCAGTTAACTCGCAGGCAATGCGCACAGCAAGCACACACCATACCGGCATTATAGTGATCTGCAATCGGTATTACAAACAGGGGCGGTTAGAGGGCGACAAACTAGTTTCTAAGAAACATGCATTCTGGCATATTTCTAGGTGGAATATTAAAAAGAAGCTCGAGGGGGTCAAGGGTCGCAACAATGATTACAAACACAACTTTCTAACCTTTCTGCAAGCAAAACGAAAAATGCCAATTCTATAAACTGCGTAACCGCATGTATCCGCAATGCCGCCAACGTTGGCATTTTGGGAGAAAATCGCTGTATTTGTCTCTCAATCACCTTTCCAATAATCCATAAATATACAGGGTGTCCCGTTTGAAATTCTGAAGTTGATGTCATTTTTCCGGAAATGAAATCTATGTATTCAGAAAAGGCCATCATTTCAAACCATTTAAAGCCACCAAATTTCATTTTCGTAACCGTTTTCGAGATATCGCCTGTCTACTACCTCGTGGGACACCCTGTATATCCCGACATTTATCATGATATATATCGATATCTATAAACTCCGATATATATCGTGGATATTTATGGAATTCCCCCGTTGTTCGAATATTCCCAGTTGCAGCAATATGAATAGTAAGCATTTGCTATAATATAAACATTTTGATGTTCGTATTTGCATTATTTCACATTTATCCCTCTAAACTAGGTTATTAACTTTTTATAATTTTTCCAGGACACTCAAACCTAAACATTTTTGAATTTTAATAAAGTTGGAAGTCTCCTTTTTTCGATTTTTGGCAGTTGAAAATGGATATTCTTAGATTTGATGATGATTATTAGAAAAACTAGGTAATTAACTTGTAAGAATTTTCCTGGTATATAAAACCAAATCATTTTTGAGTAATTTTAAAAAAGGTTAGAAGTTAGTTCATCTAGGGAAATTCTATGAATATTCTGAGTTTTCGATCTCTTCTGTTGATTCGTATGTAATCTAGTCCTCTTCTCTATGAATCTACCTCATAAAAAAACAAGTCAAATTTACAAGAAATTTAATTTTTTCGCATCCTATTAAATAATATAAACGTTGCTAAATCATTTTTGATTGAGAAAGTTGTCCATTACTCGGCCGAATCATTTTCTCCACAGGTGACGTCCAATCACATGATAGCATTTTCATTGCCCAACAGATTTCAGCCAATGAAATGATAGCAGTTTCATTGCCCAACAGTTTAGTTGTTGTTATGGTTGCCATTTGTTTGTATGAACATGTATTCACAAACTTCAAAATTTCTCCAGTGGAGTGCTCAACAGATTAGTGTTTTAGGTACGTTCACATATACACTCTTTCGTGGGTTATTGAATACCGTTCTAACCGTGCCTTAGTTACACAGGCCGTACAGGAAAAATTCTAGTGTGCGAATTCCAAAACTGTGTTATATCCGTCACGATTGGAGTGGCGCGTAGAATTTTAAGCAGACTAAAAAATTTCAAGGATCTAATCCCGTGCGAGACGGGCGGAGGCAAAAAGTGTGCGTTTTTATATTGTACGATGTTTTTGCATTTACACGTACGTTCCTTCGCCCGGGATTGGAAATGGCCAGTCCAATCGCGGGAATGCGTGTGAGTGCCGCTTTTAAGTAGTAGCCTGCGCTCCACCATATTTGTTTTGTTACTACGGTTACCATTGAAAACATGAATTCATAAACATCCTAATTTTGTCAGTGGAATGCCTCAATTTCCAAATATGAGAAAAATTCTTTGTTATAATTTAATATAAACAGAAAAATCTTTAGGTAATTATTTAATATAATGCGAAAAACTATAGTATTAAACTCGTGAGCAAGTTGGCCATTGCCACTCGGGTGAAACTTCAGCCTCGTGGCAATGGCCAACTTTCTCACTCGTTTAATAATATACTATAATTCTATAGACTTACGTAACCTCATATTAATTTCATGCAGACCATTTTGTAAAATTCATAGCGACTGAAGAGTGCGACATCTGCTTTATGATTCTTCCACCCACTGAAATGACCGGACTGGAGTGCGGACATCGTTTTTGTTACCAGTGCTGGAACGAGTATCTCACTACCAAGATTATGGAGGAAGGTGTGGGCCAAACGATCGCGTGTGCTGCTCACAATTGTCCGATACTAGTTGATGACCAGACCGTAATGCGTCTCGTTAAGGACAGCAGGGTTCGGCTTAAATATCAACATTTAATCACCAACAGCTTCGTGGAGTGCAACAGATTGCTGAGATGGTGCCCCAGTCCAGATTGTACATTTGCTGTTAAGGTATTTACTTCAAACTTTGTATCATTTATATTTACAGAGTGTCCCTATAGTGCGTTCTCGGGTGTACCTCGATAACAGTATTTAGATATAAAAGTAGTTTAATTTTGAAAGTTATAAAAATAGTTTTACGGTGGATTTGACAAACATTTATTGAAGCCAGGTTTTATTTTTCAGCTGTGTAAACGTTCTTTATGCGTCGTTGTCCGTCACTGTCAGTTACCGAATGCATTATTGAATCGTTGTTTAAATTAGAAATAAAGCCTCAGAAAGGGATTTAAGGTAAAGGTTAAAAAAATTGAAAAGAATTAGTTAATAAACATTGTGAAAGAGTAAATATTAATTAAAATATGTGTACTGTAATCGCAGAACCTAACCTCAAATTATGCATTCCGTTTACCATTTCAAAGATCGTTTACACAGCCAAAAATATAATACTAGTGTTATGTCAATTTAAGCCAGAGTTATATTTATTACCAACTTTGTGAAATCCATTGTTAACTGTTTCATTTTAAACTGTTTTTAAATCTTATTTATACAATATGTTACGTTCTGTGTGTTCCAATAACTTATTTATACAATTTTATTTATTTAATTATTGATTTAGTTTTATTTATACAAACAATTTATATATTGTTTTTGCCTATAATATGTATGTAATTACCTTCATGACTGCACTGCTAATTCCACATTAAAGATTATTATTATTATTACAGGTGCCACATGTAGAATCAAAACCAGTGCAGTGTTCATGCGGGCACATATTTTGCTTTGCTTGCGGTGAAAATTGGCACGATCCAGTCCGTTGCCTGATCCTAAGAAGGTGGATAAAGAAATGCGACGACGATTCTGAGACTTCCAACTGGATAGCGGCCAATACGAAAGAATGCCCGAAATGTAACGCGACCATTGAAAAAGATGGAGGCTGCAACCACATGATTTGCAAGAATCAGAGCTGCAAGGCCGATTTCTGTTGGGTCTGCTTGGGACCTTGGGAGCCCCACGGTAGCAGCTGGTACAACTGTAATAGGTACGATGAAGACGAAGCCAAGGCAGCTCGAAGTGCTCAAGAAAAGTCACGAGCTAAACTGCAAAGGTACCTCTTCTACTGCAACCGTTACATGAATCACATGCAATCTTTGAGATTCGAGCACAAACTGTACATGTCGATTAAGGACAAGATGGAGGAGATGCAGCAGCACAACATGAGCTGGATCGAGGTGCAGTTTTTGAAGAAAGCCGTTGATATACTGTGCGAATGCAGACAGGCCCTAATGTACACATATGTGTTTGCATTTTATTTAAAGAAAACCAACCAATCTGTGATATTCGAGGATAACCAAAAGGATTTGGAAACTGCTACGGAGATGCTGAGTGAGTATTTGGAAAGGGACATCACACAAGAGAATCTCATCGACATCAAGCAGAAGGTACAAGATAAATATAGGTATTGCGATGGTAGGCGTAAGGCTTTATTGGAACATGTTCACGAAGGTTATGAGAAAGATTGGTGGCAATATTCAGATTAACTTTACCAATGATTGATTGATTATTCCAACTGAATTAAAAGAGTTTATTATTATTATTAATATAAATTAATTTGTTCCATTAAATTTGTATTTATTTTTTAGGTGTCGTTTTTTCATTAATATCGGGTCAAGAGTAGTTGTCTTACCTCGATAGTACAAGTACTAAGTATTGACTAACTGTTTTTGATATAAACTAATATCAATTTTGTTAAATGTAATGAATGGTTCTGACTGTGATGGATATTCAATATTTTTATGTAGTGCGATAAAAAGATTATATTTGATATAAAACTGAAAGTTTATTTTACATAAAAATAGTTTGTATATAAGAGGATTATTTAAATTGACATATTTATTCTATATCATGTGAATCTCTATTATTTATTGTCTGTAAAACTAATGAAACTTTGTCATTCCATTATACGACTTGGTGTTTGACTTCCAGATATTGATTTTCTTATTGTGTTAATAGTTAAATACATGATGTAATGTAACAAATCAATTGTCTTTTTTGTTGTTTCAATAATCAACTGTGATTTGAGTTATAAACTGTGACGACTCGCGGGGTCACACATGGTACGGCCGAGGTAGCAGAGGTGGTAATACAGACAGGTGTGATCTCGCCGCCTATCCGTATTTCCACCTCTGCCGTATCATGAGTCACCCCGCGAGATCATTGTGTAAAATCCTACACCTGTAATACAGTCTGTTCAACAAGAAAAGAACCAGCAGGTTTTGAAGAAAAATAAAAGATATCTTTCTCTTTTTCTCAGCGTGATTGTACCATTGGTGGACTACGTCGCCATTTATTTCAGTGTCACTTGAATCATTGCAGTGAACAGATGATTTTCAAACTGAGTGCTGTATACAGGGTGTTTCAGAGCTTTGGGAACGGTCAATCACGTGCTTATTTTTCAAAATTTCGAAAAATGTTTTATACAAAAGTTGTGTATATTAGTGAGCTGCACGCCTTAAAAATATTTAAATTTATACAGAGTGTCTCATAACAAATTTACAGACCAAACTTATGTTTTTTTTAAATGGAACACCCTGTATTTTTTGTTATTCTTGAATTATATGGAGCAAATAAAGGTGAGTTACTTCAATACTCCCTATACCTATTGTTTGCCGTTTTCGAAATATTTGAAGATTTGTTGAAATGCATGGTCTGGGTGAAATTTTATTTTTGCCCCAGGTATTGACGTTGAACGATTAAAATCATTTCAATTATTTGTTTGAAGATTCGAACTATAGAGCCAACCATGATTTCATACAAATTCAATTATCCAATTATCTTTCAGATTATAATAATTATTCCTGATATAATAATTGCCGAATACAAGAAAACTATTGAGATTAGGAACAGGGAACCCTTATACAATCTGAAAGATAATTGGATTCTACTTAAGAATACGTTACTAAATACAGGGTGTGCTATTTGAAAAAACGAAGTTATTTAACTTTATAAGTTCGGTTTTTCTACCGCACTTTTTTTATGACTCTATATAATTTTTTGTATGAAATCATGGTTGGCTCTATAGTTCGAACCTTCAACCAAATAATAGAAATGATTTTAATCGTTCAACGTTAATCACTGGGGCAAAAATAAAATTTCACCCAGACCATGCATTTTAACAAATCTTCAAATATTTCGAAAACAGCAAACAATAGGTATAGGGAGTATTGAAGTAACTCACCTTTATTTGCTCCATATAATTCAAAAATGACAAAAATACAGGGTGTTGTTCCATTAAAAAAAACATAAGTTTGGTCTGTAACTTTGTTATGAGACACCCTGTATAAATTTAAATATTTTTAGGGCGTGCAGCTCACTATTATACACAACTTTTGTATAAAACATTTTTCGAAATTTTGAAAAATAAGTGCGTGATTGACCGTTCCCAGAGCTCTGAAACACCCTGTATAAGGCGGTTTTCCTATTCACACACCTGAAAGGTCAAAGAAGTTCGTTGTGATGTGGATGCACAATAAAAAAAACGTAGATGACCTTCCAGAATGGGGGAAAACAAAAGCGATGTCCATCAAGCAAGAGTTTGAACGCAGAGAAGATGTCCCAAAAAAGTGTGGCTTCCCAAGATTAGCCAACAAGATGTTTGGATGCAATAACAGAGATTGGGTCTTGAGAGGACAATGACCCAAGACATCATAGTCGCCTCTGCAGAGTCTGGAAGAAGGAAAATGGTATCATGATGATCGATTGACCTTCCCACTCTCCTGATGTCAACCCCTTTGAAAATATATGGACCATCGTAAAGGGCAAGCTTGCAGGGAAGCCTGTTCATAATTTGGAGTAGCTTTCAAAGGTTCTTTGAAAGATATAGCATTCTCTTTCCATTGATTACGCCGAAAAACTGGTCAAAAGTATGCACACAAGGTGCCAGGCCATTGTCCGCAACGGTGGGGATTTTTCTTTTTATTAATTAAAAGCACGTTAGCATACCTGCAAAATTTTGCGAATCTCAAAACCTTGATGTTCTAAAAGGGATTATGAATCATCTGTACATTTTGTAAGGTACTCTGCAAAGTCTTGGTATACGTGACACATTTTTTGAGTTTTTTTTTAAAGAAAAATAATAAATTGGAAAGATGGAGTTGGGAATATCATCTAGAGCAAGGACTGGGGCCACACACACACGGGTTTGGGAAACGGCTGGTATACAAGGTGTTTCAAATTTGAGGCTCACCATGGGGATCTCGCTTATTTGAAGAGATAGAGGGTATGTTTAAATTTGGCACTTTTGCAGAATTTTACGCTGATTAATAATTCACTGAGAAAAATTACTTAAATTGTTTTGTTGTTGAGTTAAATCCAAAAAACTGAAAAAAACTGATTTTCGGTTTTTCTTTACATATTCGTTATTTGAGGCGATATTTAAAAACGGTAAAGACGTTCTTATAGCACTTTTTTATTATCTAATAGATGGGATAAGATTTTTACTTGTAACTTGTTTTGTTTGTTTTGAACAAATATGGCGTCCATAAGAAATAAGCAAGTTGATGATGGTCCAAAAGAAACTCAAAAACAAAACAATTTAAGTAATTTTTCTCAGTGGATTATTAATCAGTATAAAATTCTGCAAAAGTGCCAAATTTAAACATACCCTCAGTTTCTTCTAATAAGCGAGATCCCCATGGTGAGTCTCGAATTTAAAACACCCTGTATAGGCGCTACATTTGCATTACGCCTCTGAAACTTGATTTGAATCAAAGGGGTGACTGTCTTGCACGTGATTAAGCTCACCGCGCACCCCCACCCTAGGCCAGGTTAAAACGTTCATGCCCTACTTACAAGAGAACGGTCAGGGGCGTCCCTCACCGATTGCGACGTACTTTGTATATGTTGTAAAGCATCAAAAAGTAGGAGACCCGTAATTTTTTTATGTGCCTATCTCGAGGTTTAAGAGGTGAAACCACCTCTTGAAGAAAATGGCTATTTTCATTTGTAGCATATATCTTCTAAAATATGAGGTATATGAAAAAATGTTTTATATAAAAGTTTTACAGTATTTTATGCTCTTTGCACAATGTACTAAGTTTTTTAAAAAATTAAAAAAATTTAATCTGGGCCGTTTTCTTCAAGGAGTGGTTTCACCACCTAAGCCTCGAGATAAGCACATAAAAAAAATACGAGTCTCTTACTTTTTGATGCTCTACAATAAATACAAGGTGCGTAGCAATCGGTGAGGGACGCTACCGTCAGTTCCCTTGTTAGTATGTTCTAAAGATGACGATAAATAACAGGTGTAGATCTTTAACATAACAAATTACTTATATAGCCAATTTTAGAAATCAATTCCAGCAAATTCCAGAGTCTAATTTTTAATTTTTTTTTTTATGCCTGGCTTTGGTGGTTGACCATTAGCCATCATCTATGTCATATATGTTTAAGTTATAAATTAAAATGAATAATGAAAGACGTATACAAACAACCAACGAATACTTCTCGACAGAAAAGTCTTTCGTCTGAGCTGGGAATTGAACCCACACGGCCGCGGTGCAACTGGCACAAGCGCACGCCTGTACCCACTACACCAATGGGCCGCCCTATTTTTAATTTTGCGACAGCTTAGAAAGAGTGTATTTAACCGTTTGTTATTGGATACATAAAATTAAGCACAATTACGTTCTCACTATTTATTTAAAACATTTTGTCAACAACTTCTTACACATTTAAAACCACGACACGATATTAATCTTACTCTGTTTTTGATTTCTTCGAAGCCGGCTCATCACCAGATTCCTCAGCATCAAGTATATTCTTCGGTTGAGTTTTGGTGTAAGCGGGAGTAATCCAATAAGGATTTTCAGCCGCCTCTTTTGCATACTTCAAGATAGCCTCCCTGGGATCTTGATCGTCATCAACCCTCTTGCTCAAACCCAAATTTCTAATGACGTAACTGCTCAATGTACCACCACTGGAAGCAACGCGCCCACCCTGACCGGAAGTGATTGGCAAGTCTGGCCTCTTAGACTTCACAGGATCTAGCCTGTCTTTTTCCATCTGCTTCCTACTAGTTTTACGTCTTTCTTGCCTGAATAGGGGTAGAGCGTGCGGGGTTATGACCTGCTGTGAACTTATTATCTCCGCGTGTTGTACCTTCCGTTGTGTTTTTGTGGCGCATAACGTGGCTCCGCGTAAACTGCGTTTTTCGTCATAGAAACACTTAATAATACCATTCCCAGTGCCGGCGAAAATTTGATTCAACTTGGGATGCCACAAAACTTTAATGATGTGTGAATTTGCCACTTCTAGCCTCCGTGTTAGTTGGAAGTTTGAAGTATCGTAAAATAGAAGGTACCCAGTTTTCTCTCCTTTCTTTAAAGAAGTGCAGGTTATTGCTAGTCGATCATCAGGGCTGAAGATTGCATCTGTCATGTCGTATCTAGAGTATAGATCTGTAATTTGGTTTAAAGATTTTTTGAAGTTACGCAGATCCCATAACTTCATAGTATCATCACAGCTTCTGGTCAATAAATGCTGCCCGACGTGGGAGTATGTGATTGAACTTATTTCCGTCGCGGTATGAGCTTGCCGGCACATACTCGCAGGCGCTACAGTGCTCCGTCTTAAATCCCACAATTGTAGTGAACCATCGGCGCAGCCGAGCCCGAAAACATGACCATCCCTACTATAACAGCAGGTGGTTGGTGTTGTTTTAAGCCCATTTTGTGCTCTACACTTAACCAGGGCTTTATGATTCTTGCCTCCGTTATATATATCCCAAGACCGCGCCGTTCCGTCAGCCGCTGTCGTTAAAAATTCTTCTCTAGATACGGGGCTCCAAGCGCCGCTCATCAATCCCGCCGTGTGGCCTTTTGTTCTCGCTTGATCGGATAGATACATGTCACCTTTAACCGTTTCAAGTTTTTCAAAACCGTCTCTGTCGATGACTTTTGCTTGAGCAGCCCCGGACACTACTAAAAGCAAGTCTCCCGTGCCCGAGTAGTGTAACCCCCTAATTGGATGGTTGTCGCATGGCTGGAGGGTTCTGAAGGATCTCATCGATGAATCCATGCCGGCGAAATCCCAGAATGAAACATCGTAGTCAACGGAGCCTATAAAGATATTGGATTGCAGCCATTTCTATAAAGTAATCTATAATTAACATTTTCTGTGATCCACAGGAGTATACTCGCGAAATTGTGATATATTCCTATGGTGGGCTGGTCCATTGAAGCTATGAAAGAAATGGTAGGAAGAGGCAAAATATTTGAAAGTTTGGTTAAACCGAGAAACAGGAAAGGTGGAAGAAAATTGATAAAAGTAGATACAATCCAGAGTGTAAGAAAATAGCGGAAGGGTCAGGAAAACCAGGAGAATGGGAGGAGAAAGTACCGATGGTAAGGTATAGATGTGGCAGCAAAGAACGGGGAACTGCTTTTGGATGGCAGGGGAACGGAAAAGGTGCAAACTGTATGGAAGGGAAGAAGAACGATGGGAACATTGGAGAGTCAACTATGTGGGAACTTGGGACACGTGGAGAAAGCAATATGGGCAGGGGGAGTGGACATAACTTTTGAAAGGAGGAGCTGAGACGTTAAAGATGGAGGAAACAAAAGTCTTGTATAATAACTAGATTATGGTGAGATTGTCGATGTGATATTTAAGTTAGGAAATGTAATGATGCCAATAAAGGATTAATAATAATATGGTGTCCGAGACAACTTAAAATATGTGATTATTAGATTTATTTCAATTAATTTTATGTAATCCAAAAAATTAGTTGTTACAAATCTCAATACTCCTACAAGTGACAATGACACGCAGACAGTGCATTGCGAGCAAACACCTTGCATACCGAAAAGGTTAAACTGAGTTTGAGAATTTGCATAAAAATGGCAAATTTTTCAATTCAGTTTAAAACATTGATTAGTGGTTGAGGTATTACCTTGTATCATAAAGTTCCAATTTTTGGAACTAATGTTGAAGCATTGTACTCAACGATGTACAGGACTTGCCATTGCGCAGTGGCAAAATTGTGGGCGGTACCTTCTAAGGGCGCTCTCGGTAGATTTCGTGAAGAGTTCGCGTGCCTGGTACATTCATTTTCAAAAGTGACAGTGCATTGGTTTTCCAAAGTAAATTACCTCGTGGCCGTGCTCTTGCCAGTCAATCTCGTGAGATAATTCTCGTACATAATTAATTATGTTGAGGAGAGCGCCTGATTGAGTTTTAAATGAAGCACACGCGAAGAATATGTGCTTGCTTATTACAGAGACTATACTCGGCGGGCAGTAGAGAGAGAGCTTTCACTTCCTCTCTGCGCGTTTGGCCAACTTCTATTTGCCGTCCTGTAATTGATTAAATCAAAGTTTCGTTCACATTTAACCAACAAGTATTTAACTTGATTATCAATAATTAATTTCTACATTTCATCATCCTTCAACTAACAAAGAAAGAGTAAATAAAAATGTAATACATATGTAAAAATTGTCAAAATAAATTGACTTTTTTACCAAGAACTTTAGGTGCGGCTCCCAATATTTTCAGGCTCTTGCTGCAGAAGGTCTGGTTACCTCTGGTATATAATATAATAACACTGCCAATTATAACTTAATGGCTGTGAATCATGGGTATTGTAGAATAAATATGAGAGAAACGTAAATGCCACAGTGGAAATTATAAGGAAAATGGCTGGGTGTCGAAATTTGATAGAAAAAGCTACGACATTAGGGAAGAACTAGAACATAAAGGAATAGCAATGAATAGTATTAAAAACCGACCAAGGCGGGAATAAAAAGAGGAACACCGAAGAAAACGTGGCTGATTAGAATTCGCAAATTCGGCTACCGAAGAGGAAAAATACTGTTCCATTTCAGTCTATCATAATATGGGTAATAACAAAAAGTAAACAAAAGCACAGAAAAATAATTACCTGAGGCAAGACGAGCACCACTAGGATCACAGCTAACTGCTGTGACAGCTTTAGTGCCATGCGCCATTGTTACTTCATGGGAGCATGGTATAAATGCTCCTTTTTCTTCATCACTCTCTTCATCAGATGAGGAATCGGAGTCAGAGTCATCGTCATCTTTTCTTGACCTTGATTTCTTCGTCTTCGATTTGTTCTTCACTGTGTCGGCATCATTTTCAATGTTTAAACCTTCAAATGGATATTCTCAACTCACAGAAAACAGAAAAGCTACATAAAATCAGAATATAATAATATTTAGTTATTCTTAGCATAATCCTGAAATGTAGATTTTTTGACGTTTTGCTTTATTTTCAGTCATTAAGGGGACCAACTCAGTTACGAAGTCAAAATTTCGATTTTTTTTTCCATAAATCGATAGTAGTATTCCTAGAGAAAATGTTCCTAAAGTTATTGAGCGAAATTCGAAGTTGTTTCGGTAGATACAGCTCCCGGAACAGATACTCGTGACGTACGCACTAGAGAGTGCTTAGCGATGCCCCATCTCTCAGTCTCTCGCGCAGTTCTATCGTTTCGGCAGATGTTGAGTCAGTGTTTATGTACGTAGTCTGCATATGTGTTTGTTTGTATAAGTGTAGTATAGCAGATTAGCCTATGACTGCTGTAAGTATTCAATAACCATGACTTTTTTGTATCAAAAATTTTAAACTCATTTTTCTCAACTTCACTTCTTTTAAACTGCCACGCACGATACACAAAAATTTAATTGACCAATCGACGTCTTTCTTTGATTTTTTCTTAACTAATTACCAACAAAAAATATTCATAAAAAATTACATTAATCAATTTCTTGCATAAGTAAATCGAAATTTTTTCGTTAAAAATCATAACTTTACCTTTAACATCCCTCACTTTTTGTAATTCTTTACTTTGTCTGAGTTTTTTTAGTTCATCGATGATATAATTCCAAATCAAATAAGAAAAAAAATTGGTTCATGTTTCAGACAAGAATTGGATCCGCTCTCATTTACGCCGATTTACAACCGCGGCGCAGCATTGCGAAGACATTTACATATCGCAATACTATATGTTTAAATATTTATTAAAAAAAAAAAATGTTCTAAACATAGACTAAAACACCCGTACAGTTTTAGAAAGATTCGCTTTACTGTTGTTTAGATAAAAATTCACAAAAATCACAATTTTTCCCGTGTCCTAAACGAGTCGGTCCCCTTAAGTTACTTTCTTGCTTGCCTTGCTCTATTACTAAATACATGATGAATATTTGTACTACTTTCTTTGTTTAACACGTTCGCTGCCACCGCAATTGGGATTGCATTTACGCAAGTATAAAGTCTGACGCGCTAGCGCGTCGGTGGCAGCGAATGTGTTAAACATAATATTAGGCCCATTCTAGAGCTGGCGCTATAAAGTTTGTAACAAGCATATTAAATATATCTTAAAATTCACTATTTTATGTTAATCAAAATTAAATAAATTTTTTTTTTGGCTTAGGAAGCTGGTCCATTCTGCCAGAGGTACCATTTAACTATTTTGTATTGATTTCTCTTATTTATTTATTTATATATCATTATTTATTATATATAATGAGTAGGGGAACAGACACGGATCATCCATGGACCCAAACGGCCACTTCTTCATTCCGAAAAAGTGACCGCCCGGATGGGATTCGAACCCTCGACCATGAGGCCCATGAGCAGGAGCTCTACTCACTAGATAAATAAATATTCAAATTTGTTCTAGCAACTATTTAATTATAAATGGAATTTCGTACTCTGTGGTATTGGAGGTCCAATAAAATC
This sequence comes from Ocypus olens, assembly GCA_910593695.2. Classification (NCBI taxonomy): domain Eukaryota; kingdom Metazoa; phylum Arthropoda; class Insecta; order Coleoptera; family Staphylinidae; genus Ocypus; species Ocypus olens. The sequence goes on from OU343058.1 coordinate 42,324,003, forward strand.
ATCATCATCATCATCATCACTACTATCATCTTCTTCGACGGTGTTTCCCTTTTCATTTTCATCCTCAAGAGTTTTTTCCTCGACAGGTGGTTTTGTTATTTCCCTTGCTGTCTTTGTAACTTGTGCCATCATTTCCTTGAATAAAGACACAATACATTTAAATAATACATGAAATAATGAAATAAACAAATATTATACGATCACAAATGTGTAAAGAACGATAATAGCAAAAAAAGAGGATCCAAGGACAGCATTAAAAAAAAATTGATTACACAGAAACATTCAAATGCCAATGTACAATCAGACACCACAGATGAAGATTAGAAAGTAAAGTAAGCCACAGAATCATGGCAGATAAAAACTACCCTGCTAAGCTAAGTAAACAAATCCTGAAGAAAACACAAATGTACTATTCAAAAGAATATACATACTAATACTGATATATTTTATATAGGGTGGCCAGAAAATAGTGAAAGGCTTCAGATAGAACAGTTCCTTGATTAATAAAATAGAAACAACCTTACTTATTGCAGAGAGTATTAAATAAATTCAAAAAAACGAAATATAGCCTGAATATATAAATATTTAACCCGTTCGTAACTCTGCAAGCAAAATTAAGTCTTACTAAGACTATAAACAAATAACTTATTGAAACAACTACTTCCCTGGCTGATGCCACGCCGGATATTGAATGATACAAAAGAAATTTGCATGTTATTACTAGTACTACTAGTGAAATAACATTGGTTTAAGATCCCTTATTTCTACCCACAGGACTAACTTGAAAAATGAAACTAAATTGAATTTGAATACTTTAAATTATAAAACTGAACCCAAAAGTATGTAAAAATTAAGTACAGAGCGACCAATTCAAGTTGGGCGCTGAGGAGGCGTGCCGCGCAGAGTGCGATGATTTATATTCCAGAGTGGGGAACACATTAGCGCACGAAGACAGTCGCAGTCATAAATTTACGTGCGTTTAAAAAAATCACGTAGCACTAACAGAAAAATGATACGAATTAAAATGACTAAAATATGCTTTATTAAAAACAATATTAACAATAATGCATATAAATTTAGTTATACACTCCAAATTGTTTTTTTATAATAATGGGTAATTAATACGAATCGAAGCTATTAAAATGTACTTTATTCACAATACAATAAACAATTTTTTCAACCTAATTGTCATCTGAATCGCTGGAGGTAGTGTCGGAATCGGGGTCGTCATTGTTTACATTAATAATTAATGATTCAATGACGTCGTCTATGTTACTCTCAACAACACGTTTATTTGTTTTACGATTTTTATGGGGCGATGAAAATGAAGTGCTTTGACCTGAATAGAAAATGTTATTGTAATTAATATATAATTTACAACATTTTATATATTTTACCTTCACTAACCACCGGCGTACGGTGCTCTCGGACACGCCGATCATGGCAGTAACCCTCTCCTGAACCTTCGTGGTTGGCACTAAAAGTTCACCAGCGGCACGCTCCCTTTGCGTAAACTTAACTACATTGTAAATTATTTTCCGCGATTGACTGTTAAGTGGACGACCTGATAACTTAATCTTAAAATTAATTTTCACCTCGATTGTACAATGCGAATGGTTCACGAAAACTAACGACTGCAACTATCCCCGCTGCTAATACGTTTGTGTCTCTGCGCAAGCGGCCAGACTCGATTGGTTTCACTCTAAATAGCCATCTGCAGACGCGTTTCGAGATTTATCTCTCATCAGTGCAGCTTCGCATTTAAATTGAATGTTAAAGAATAAAATACACTTACGTGAAGGTGACCGTGACCGTGAAGGAGTCGTAAACAAATGAGGAGATTATAGAAGGGTTGGACTGATTTTATACCTGAATTTAGGTGATTAGTGAAAGTACAGATGTGAAGGAATAAATGATCTTGTTTTCAGTTGGAAAACCGAATACTCGATTTAAATAATAAATAAAATAGAAACAACCTTACTTATTGCAGAGAGTATTAAATAAATTCAAAAAAAAATGGTGATGTGGCCATCATGTTACTTTCTCCGACTTTATATTTACGTTTTCATGGGTTTATTTTCAATTAAAATCATATTTTAAATGTACATCGAGCGTTGCGTAAACTCGGATGAAACTGACGTTTAAAACGTCAACATCATGAAATATGGAAAAATTATACTTCAAATTCAAAAACTCGGTTTACTCAAAAACTAACGAGATTTCGAAAAAAAACTAATTCTTTAGAAGTTGTTCATTTTGGCATTCTCTACAATTATTATTAACATAAATTTGCTGTAACTATTATCGTTTCATAATTATAAACCAAAAATTTAAAAAAATTAATAAATTTTTTTCTCGAATAGGAATGATTTTATGAAAAATATTTTCAAGCAAAAGATGTTCATTTTTTTGTTGTCTTTGATGTTTGTTTAAATGTTTTTGTGATATTTTTCATATTTAAGAAAATATTGGCAAAAAACAAAAAACAGTTAAGGTAAACGCCCTCTTCCGGTGTACGAAATTTTACCAAAAGCTTTTCAGTTCTTCGGATTATCAAATAAGACGTATGTTCAAAGTTTCATATCAATTGCTCTATTAGTTTTTGAGATACAGCGCACACAGCAGACACACACACACACACACACACACACACACACACACACACACACACACACACACACACACACACACACAGACACACACACACACACACACAGACACACACACACACACACACACAGACACAAATTTTTTTTTTCCAGAAATTGTTGAAATGGCATCTAGGGACCCCAAAACGGATATTTCCGTAAAAAAAATTTTTGAAAAAAAAATCACGATCACAATACTTTCTCGTACTTCGTAACGGAGAAAGTAAAAATAAATTCAAAAAAACGAAAATTCAATTTAGTTTCATTTTTCAAGTTAGTCCTGTGGGTAGAAATAAGGGATCTTAAACCAATGTTATTTCACTAGTAGTACTAGTAATAACATGCAAATTTCTTTTGTATCATTCAATATCCGGCGTGGCATCAGCCAGGGAAGTAGTTGTTTCAATAAGTTATTTGTTTATAGTCTTAGTAAGACTTAATTTTGCTTGCAGAGTTACGAACAGGTTGAATATTTATATATTCAGGCTATATTTCGTTTTTTTGAATTTAGTTCCTTGATTATTTCCAAATTGACAATCCAAAGCTAATGCTTTGAGGTGCTTTGTTAAGCCATCCGACAATAATAAATTTGAAAATATGCTACTATAGAGAAGAAATACCGTTTACAGTTAACTTAAACTATAGAAAATTACATTAAAGTAACCAATCAATTAACACCAATAACAATAATATCAATGTTATAACAATACAGGCTAGCACATGTTTATTCAGAATGTATGTTAGTTAATTGCACTATAAAACAAAAACAATTAAACTCCATTGTGGCAAAGCAATTAGAAAAAAAAACATTAACACTTTCAATCCAGGATTCTAACATGCAAATGTGAGATCTCCAATGGTATAGTAGTATATAGTATACATAACAATAGTATATTGTACAACAAGCATATAATGATGGCTATTATTCACAAGAACGATGTTTGCGGAACGAGCCGTAGGCGAGTGGAGCAAATCGTTTGAGTGATTAATAGCCACTATATGCGAGTTGTACACTATACTTTGTTCACAAAAATTAAAATCAAAATCAAAATAAAAAAAACAGAAACAAAATCAAAGTTATAATCGAAATTAAAGTTGTAATTACAATTACAATTGAAAAAAAATTAAAATCAGTATTAAACAGGGTAAACAAAATATTATCATAAATCGCGTTCTGTGAATTAAAGGGCGAATTAAAGTGTTTAATAACCTTATTAAACACGCAAGTGCGTGTGCGTGTTTAATAAGCATATTAAACACATAAATGCGTGTTTAAGAAATTGAGTGTTAAATGTACCCCATTAATGCTGCCCGTAGAATTAAATAATGCACACATTATAACATTTTCGTGAACAAAAGTATTTTACGCACAAGTAAAAAAATGATGTACGAGCCAATTTCACATGTGCTTAATAGCTTTACAACTACGACATGTACGACATTTATTTGCTTAAGCTAAAGACAAATTGAAATGCAATCTTGTGTCAATTAAATTTTCAAGGCTAAACTTAATTACCAGTAATGAACATTGAACGATGTTGACAACGTTTCCATGGAAACCGTACATTATATTATTACCACACACCTTCTACATTCCATTACAGTTATTACATATTGAAATGTGTATTCAGTAGCTTACAATGGATGGTAACAGTGTGTAATATATCAATTATAAACTGAGAGTAGGTAAAATACATTAACTATTATGGGAGAAGTAATCTCATTAGCCTTCTTTCAATTAACGCTCTTCTTTCTCAGAATAAATTAAAAGCGTAAGCTATATGTGAACCAGCGGTGCTTTGCAACCTTTCGTTAAGGATGTTAAGAGAGAGATGTTAGTGGATCTTCTTAACAACCACCAGAGATTCTCTTCTCACTCTTATACAGTTTTCTCTCCGATTTTTTGATAATTTTACAAATATAAGTACTTACTTGAACATCAAACGACTTTGCTTTCTTGCCGAACGTGCTAATACCCATGATCTCCTTCATTTTTTGATGCTCGGTATCATCTTCGAGGGCAACAATCTCCTCTACTCTCTGAACATTTTGGTTTAACGTTCCAATGGTACCAATTGTGCCTGTTGCCTCAGGAACGGTTGCTTTTTCAGCAAAATTGCTACTGATTTTCCCAAAAACGATCTTCTTGCTTCTATTCATCTTGATCTCTATAATTGATGCTTGCAGAATATAAAATAAATTATGTTGTAGTATAATGCCAATTTAGCTTGACAGGTTATGAATTTGTTTTGACGTTGTGTACAACGTTGCCGATTGTTTGTATTAGTTCTATTTGAACTACAATCAATTCTTCTTTATCACTAAACATACCAACATAAAAAATATGAGAGTCGATACCGGTATATATAATCATTCATTGAGCGAAATTCATTGCTTACCTTTTAGGGTTATGTGTTGTTAATAGTAGATTTTAAAATCGAAGATAATGGCGTTAATTAAGAATTTAATTACGAAAACTAATAAGACAAGTCTCCTTAATTTAAGTAAACGATCATTATGTACCGAATCCACAGAGCAACAGGCAAGCAAACTTGGAGGTTATGCAAAAGCTTTCGAGAAGTTTGAAAATATAAATGAAGAGAAAGATACATCACCACCGCAGACGTTCAGTTGTCTATTGAGGAATTCAAAGTTTGTTGATGTAAGTATAATTTAAGTTGTGTATTTAAAAATTTCGTTTCAGTGAACACATTAAGAATTATTGATGGAATCTTGCCCCGAATGGTTCGATTTATAAAACTATTTTTATATCAGAGTTAATAAATTTAAATCACAATAATATCACAATGAAACTGGATTTCAGAAATGATACAAATTAGTGTGTGGCCTCACAGCCTCGCAGAACCGGTGGGAACCAATCTATCCAATCTATCTTTAATTTAAATATAGTTTAAGTTACCTTATCTTAACCAGTTAGCTGTGTGACGAGTATCCTCGTCATGAAGAATTGGCTATATTTTGTGTAATGTTGAGCAGGTACTTGTCATATTGCAATTTCTTCATAACGAGTATACTTTGTAAGAACAGCAAAAAAGAAGAAATGGCAATATATTGTGTTTATGTCGAGTAGATACTCGTTATGAAACAAAATATTTCCATCTCTTATGACGAGTATACCTGTCAAACACAGCTAACTGGTTAAGGGTGTATTGATATATCCTTAGTCTAATATATGAGCTATCAAAATTAGAAACTGGAAATATTTGATTATTGAGCGTAGTCCTCTCTTATTTTAAGATACTTATTGCAGCAACCTGCAATGTCTCTTAACCCTCTCTATTCTTTGCTAATCAGCCCTTTTGTTCTTTAAATTTACATCTTTTCGTACCTTTTCAGTTGAGGGAAAAGATGGTCATCTGACTGAGCTGGATCTGGTGAATAAGGGAGATGTTGCAGTAATTTAAACCCTAGATTATGAATTGCATTCTAAAGAGCGATTTGTATGCAGGCGCATTGTCCAGCAAAAATAAGACAATTTTGCTCAAACCTTCATTTTTCCACCTTTGTTTTGTAGGTTTTTCAGAAATGTAGAATAATATTTAATCCTTATTACCCTTGTCCAGATAATCATATCTGCAAAACTGAAATTTTTAATAAAACGGTTTTCCTAAGTTTTAATATTAAAATGATTTCGTTCTGTAACATGATGAACAAAGAGAGGGGGGAGCTGGCATGGTCTGACACTTTGTGACATAGGGGTGGGGGGTTAAAATTTGTGACATTTTTCCTGGAAGCCGCCTTATCCCTTAACCAAATAATTTAAGTCATCAATTATCTCCATTACAGATCGATAAGCTGTTTTCAAAATTCTATTGTATAATAATGCTTCAACTTTTTGAAGTAAAATTTGATAAAAACTAATAACTTTGATGGTATCACTTTATTAATTTGGAGTAGCTACTATAATTTCTTCCTACTTCCAAGTTATTAAAGTAATACCAACAAAGTTATTCGTTTTTATTTGAATTATTCAAAATGTATCACGAGGTGAAAGCCTCCACAATTACTTATCTAAAATTTGATAATTATGTTTTTTTTTTTAATTATGATTTTTATTATCTACAAGAAATAACCTAGGCCAACTATATGTCAATACCACCTCATATATATAGAACATAGTTGAAAATGCCATAATTTTGACAAATCCTGGCCGGAATTTCTTTTTCGAAAATGATCTTTCATCGAAACCCTGTTTGAGTTCTTTAATAAATTACACCAGCTAATTTTTATTGTAGGAACTTTTATCTGCTACCCTGTAATCATTTTTTTGCTTCAGAAAGATAATTCTGCATGTTAAGTCAATATTTTGGTGGTTTTCAAACAAATTAAAATTTGATGCTTTTATTTGTATATTTATTCCAGTTGGGTGACCCTGAAGGAAAAATCGTACAGGGCAGAATTTTTCATACTGTAAATGATGATTTGTATGTAGATTTTGGTTGGAAGTTCCATTGTGTCTGTGCTAGACCTAAAAAAGATGGCAAGTAAGTGATTGTTAATAAATCTGTGGCTTGGTGCTAAATGGGCCAAAGTTAAATATTTTACAATTGAGATAAACGAGATAAAAGATTTTATTAAAAATGATTTTATTTGCTGATTTTGTAAAGTATAAGTTTTTTTTAAATCTGTTATTGGTTAAACTAGACACTGGCCCTTTCAGCATTAAAGTTAATATTAAAGATATTGAGAAAAATAATCTAATGTACTGCTTAACTCCAAACAGTAAAATTCTGACATAGGCCCTTTTAGCATCAAGCCACAGAAATATGAATGAGATTTTATTTTCACCGATAAATGTAATAATGAATTTAAAATGAAATATATTTGTAAATCTGTAATTTGAGTCTATAGAAGAATGCACATAAGACTGGGTTAGAGGTTATACAGTAAATTATCTATTGCAGCAATTCTTTTCCTGGCTAATACTATGACGAACTTTGAATTACACATTAAATAACTTATGTATCACAAATAGTTTTTTACTAGTAAAATAATGCAGGTTTTCTAAATTGAAAATGAAAATACCCACCAATATAATTTACTTTATTTCATTTTGTAACTATAATCTTGATTATTGGCCCGCAACAGCGGGCATAATGTTCCATTTACGGCCTTTGGGTCTGTAATTGTGTTGTTAAGCTACATTCACCATGGTACCTTTGAGCTAATGTTTTTTTGTTGTGTTAGAGTAGCTGTCTCAATATTTATTTATCTATTTACTTTATCTTTTGTCCTCCTTTCTAACAAAATAAAATTCACAGTATTACAAGAAATCAAACATACTCAAAATTGAATGTCGGTTAATTCAGAATGATTACTCACAGTGTAGCAATATCAATTTCTTTGAATAAATTTCAAGTTGGTTCTGTACGTAAAAATAAACTGATCTTAAACCAATGTTATTTCACTACTATACTTGGCGCGCTGACTCGGTGGTATGATCCCGTTGCATTCACCCCGTGTCCTCGTGATAGTTCGTCGAGACGTTATGAAAAGCCTGATTCACACTGCCTTGCCACATTTTAGTTTTGTGCCAGAAATATAAGTCTTACTACTTTAACCCACATATACTAACTATTTACCACTTCCTATTTAATTGTAATTGAAAAAGACTGATTTATGGATAGAACGTAATCACTACATTTAAATAAGACAGAAACATGAGAGCACATGCAAACAACGGGACTGATTAAAAATTTTGGCTGCGCGACACACGCTTCACTTGTGTTTGCGCTGACCAATCAGTGAATATCACGCGAAGATCACGCAAATCAATTATATCACGGGTTCGGCACGCCAAGTATCGTACTAGTAATACCATGCAAATTTCTTTTGTATCATTCAATGTCCGGCATGGCTATATAGTCACTGAAGTAGTTGTTTCAATAAGTTATTTTTTATAGTCCTAGTAAGACTTAATTTTGCAGTCGCAGACAGTTTGAATATCCATATATTATGCCGGGTTTACACGATGCCAATTGGAGAGACAATTGTCAGAGGACAATTTACTGGCATAAAAATATTGGCTACGTGTAAACACCTCTTGCCAATTGGCGTGCCAACTGCCCTGCCAGTTGTCCTGAAATTCGATTGTCTCCAGGAGTAGACAGAGGACAATTGGCTGGGCGGAGTGATGCCCCCACCACTCTATCAAGACAGTTGTCTAGACAATTGGCGCTGTGTGAACGTTGTAGGGCAGTAGACCTCTCGTTTTGTGCCAGTTTGCCTTGGTCAGTCGAGACTGCTACACAACAGACGATGAGCACTCCACCATTTTTCGTCACCAACTGCCGTGGCAATAGTTTCACCGTGTAAACAAGTTCTCATTCATTTGGACTGGCCTCAGACATTCACGCAACTGGCACAAGACAACTGGCTCCGACAATTGTCTCTTCGATTGGCATCGTGTAAACGCGGCTTTAAGGGTAGATTTCGTCTGTATTACATTTATTTAATGCATCTGCAGCAACTGAGGTTTTCACAAGTTTAACTTAATAACATTATACCTAGTATTGTTTCTATAAGTTTCACTGGTTGTCAATATGTATATGATAAAAAACATTTTTTTTTTTACAGTTTGTATGTTCGGGGAGCCAGAGTCAGGCTGCTGGTTAAGGATTTAGAGTTATCTTCAAAATTTCTGGGTTTTGAAAAAGATTTAACGCTACTCGAAGCAGATTGTTTTTTGCTGGGATTAGTGCAAGATAGATAATTAGTTTTTATACTTATTAGTGATTTATTTGCAATTAAACATTTACCATAGCTAATTTGTTTTTTTGCGAGAATACTATTTCGAATTGTATTGAGATTTTAGGCAACTAAAATAGCGGTAGTGTTATTGATGGAAGTTTGTTCAGAGCTTTGACCGTTAACCATTGTGTAAATATATTCAATAATCACTGAATAAAACATTTATATAATGAATTACTACGTAGTAACAGTCGCAACCATCACCATGATTAAATATATTCAATATACACCTAGGCAAAAAAAAAACCGTACAAGTAGTTTTCTACTCATTAATATAACTCTGAAAAGCCCAATTTTTATGGATAAGACAGAGTACTTTTGCTCTAAACTTAGAGGTTGGTTTGTTTACATTTCTATTTTGGCTCTTAATTATTAATCACTGAATACTTGTAACCGACCAACCCTTTTGTGGGTATTTGTTCACAATCTTTTGTGCAGATAAATTGTCATTGAAAGAAATGTTGAATGAATAACTTATCTTTTTTACTAACGCAAATTATTTTTGTCACAACAACTAAATTGACTGATAGAAGTGACAGCTAATGTCTGAGATTTATTAGAAAACAAAAACAAATCATGGCCCACTAATTTTGATACCTGCAAATGAGACGCGGTGGTGCATTATAAACTCTCATCTTTGCAAAGCCTTCATCAATATGAAATATCCTCGATAAAAAGAAATACAATTAATCATTTTTGCAATCTACAAAGTGTAAATATTTTGTTTTTCAAAGAAATAATTAATGCTTTAATTATTATTGAAAATTTGAATATCTACAATTTGTACCGTTTTTTTGTCCCACTGTGTATATTTAAGCAATGCTTTGACTATACAGTGCGTTTTTCTTTTTTATGCACTGTAGGGATGTGCATGTTACAATTTGTATGCCTGTTAATGGTTTGACTCTTATGAATGTCTGCATAATTTTTGGTAGGCTTTAAGTTTATCCCTCCCTGAACAACTTTTTTCAAGTTTTTAACATGAAAAAATTCGAAAATATTAAAGAAATTATCGAAATTAATTACATACGTATGTACGGTTGCCTAAAATTATCGAGTAAACATTCGACTTTTCAGGCCAGTGTTTGGGTTTGAGGGAAAATATATGTTTTTTAGCCTACATTTCCAACAAAATTATCTAATTCGTTTCAAGACAATTAAGCTACTAATTATGTAATTTCTACTAGGAAGAGATTATTTTCTGCGAACGGAATTTTGGAATGTTGGAAACTTTCTATTGTCGAAAAAAACATTTATGCTGAACCGCACTTCATGAATACAGAAGTGTGGGACAGAGACATTTAATATATTTTACCTTAAACTCGCACACAATGGCCTGAAATGTTGAATGTTTGCACGAGAATGTTAGGCAACCATACATACAGAATGAGTTTCTTTAACATTTTCGACTTTTTTCGTTATAAAAATTATTTGAAGTTGTTCAGGAAGGTGTAAACTTAAAGTCTGTCAAAAGTTATACTGAAATTCGCAAGAGAAAAATCATTAACAGGCATATACATTTTAATATGCAAATCCCTAGGGTGCATTTATAGAAAAGCTTACTGTATAAATTTGTATGTAATCAAAGGTTCACAGAGATCAACAATGTTTATGACAGCAATTCTTAAACTTTAGAATTTCGCGTTACCTTTTTACCATGGAGTATTTTAGTCTGCAATAAAGATGTTGATGTATGTGTCAATATTCATTGGCCGCCACCAGAAAATATTTTGTAATATTAGTTAAATATATTTTATGTATACAAAATTTCATAAATTGTTTTTAAATTTATTTAGGGCTTAGAATAATATTAAGCATATAGATAAAAAATTCAAAAATAGTTGGAAGCACATTTTCTGGAAATCCCTTTAATAATTCAAGTAAAATTATATTGGCTGTCTGGAGTTCTCCAATGTGCAGTGTACATTCTGTTAATTTTGGCATCTTGTGATTTTTTTAAGGTAACTTGTTTTAAAAATAGTTTTGTGTGCTTTTATCTGCCGATTTTGCTAAACAGAAGTCATTTTCAAAACTGATTATCACTATTAACAATACGTTCAAGACACTGAGAAATTTAAAAAAATGTTGGAATTAAACATTTTTAATATTGGCCAATTTTTGTCGTTTTTTTAAAGCAGTAGTACTGTCAGAGTTATTTTGTGTATAATTATTTGATTTTTTTTTTCGAGGCTTGCACGACCCAAGTTGTCGAAGCACCCTATAAAACCCAAATCTCTAAGTTTCTCAAAGATAAAACATTGCATTCAGGCGCATTAAGTTAGTTATACATTTTTGATCATTATTTTGTATTTCATTATCCACATATTCTTATGCTTTTGACGATTTTGAATATTCAAGCTCAAAAATGTGTCAAAATTCATTGGTTTTGAGAAAGCCACGAGAAAATGTTTTGTAAAATTTAGAGAAATTGGTGAAGTGAATTTTTATATCCGCCAAAATTTCTGTAATTTATTTAAAGCGTTTTAACAATATTAAACATTTATAAAAAAAGAAACTTTAGCAGAAAAGGCAAAGAGTCGTTTGCGCCTCGTTGTAAATACGGCCCTGTATTTGACGCCAATATTGCATAAGACATGCTCATAAAAATTATTTTTAAACAGATTTCACCGATAGTTTAGAAAGCTGGTAATTAAACTTTACATCACTGATCTACATAAACAGGAATCTACGTAAATTGGGTTTTCCTACTCGGAAGACCAGAGGAAATCATTAGATTATATATCATTTGAATATTTTTTAGAGTTTGATTAAATGTTGTTATAGCTTCAAATTTGCAACAATCCTTTGAGATTTTTGCGTAGAATTAATGACACTGTAAAAGACCGACATACCGAACACCAATGCAAATGGCGAATTCTTGTAGTGCACGGTTTTAGTAAATTACAATTACATTGCTTCATGTTTATAGTAAAAATTTGCATCACCTTGAATCAACTGTAAGTAGGTAATATTCCATTTATAAAGTTAATTCTATTACACACATAACAATCAATTTAAACGAGACATCAATATTTGCACCTAGATTACTTATATAAACTGACATTAATAAGCGATTTTACAATTTAAAAATAAAACTATCGTGTAGTACAAAAACACATCGTTTTTAAGTTGTAATTGCGCAGTTACAAAATTCACGAGTCACGATTTGAACTAGGCAGAAAAACAATGGGGTTTCTTATCTTCTTTACGAGGCCAATAAAATTATTACTTTTCCATGTAAATAAATTACAGGGAACTACAGGTTTTTTAAAAATATTTGTAATTGCGCGGTTACAAAATTCTCGCAATTTTATCAAGAGAGATATAGAGAGTGTCAAGATTTTAACTAGGCAGAACACAATGAGATGTTCTATCTTCCTTACGAGGCGAATAAAATTATTACTTTCCAAGTAAATAAATTTCACGGAACTACGGTTTTTTTTTTATATATTGTAATGACGCTTTGGTTTTTCTATTTTATATTTTTTCAAGAAGTAATTATGTTTTACTGAAATTGGAAAATTATGTTATCTGCTTCCAAAAGTAAAACATATCTTATTTATATGTACTGAATACATTATAACGGTTATGTACAAATATAATAATTAACATAATGTATCAGGCGTGGGTAGAGTTTTAGAATAAGAATTCCTCATTTCGTTTTCGTTCCATTTTAGCGCGCATTTTGAGAATATCCAGGGACTGGATCTCAAAATGAGCGCTAAAATGGAACGCTATGAAGAAGAAGAAGAAGAAGAAGAAGTGTTCCTTAAATATTTGTATGAATTGAACTTTAAAATGAAATGAAAATAAATTCTCACATATACCTTGTTTTAGGTATATGTGAGAAGTTCAATTCATACAAATATTTAAGGAACACTTCTTCTTCTTCTTCTTCTTCATCATAGCGTTCCATTTTAGCGCGCATTTTGAGATCCAGTCCCTGGATATTCTCAAAATGCGCGCTAATCCGGAAATCCCTATATTGAACGACCAGCTTGACCTAATTTACACCCCTATTTTCAAAGCCCTTGTTTAATTAGTTTTTATCTGTATCTTACCTGTATATAATATATCCCTTTGTAAATCGGTTTTTAAAACACTTCATGTTTGAAAATGGTAATTGTATTACCGAAACTTAAGTCACAAAAATAAATATATAAGTTATACAAAACAAAGTTAAAAGTGCTTTATTAAAATTTTTGGGTTTTCAGATATTCGATTTTTTTATTTTTTTACTCAAAAACAAGTAAAGCTAGACGTTTACAATTAAAACATTATAAAGGTACTTTTTAACGAGGAATACAATACCATACTTGGTTTTCAGATAACCTTGAATACCATTGAGAAACCAAGGTTAACTTTTGTTTTCCTAATTTTGGATTTTAATATTTTCTGGGAGTGAATAGTTTTGTTAATTTAATGGTGCATCGCACTTGATATTATAGTGTAGATTTTATGTCAAAAATGTAACTATTTATTTTTGCATAGATGCTTTGGAAACTAAATGAACACATGACCAAACGCAGAATACTACACGAAGCCTGTTTCTATTTTAAGATCATTCAGACCAAAAAACCTCCATATCTTCATAGAAAAATTCAATTTAGAAGCGACATACATAGCGTCAATATTAGAAACAAATGCATCATCAACATCCCTAAGTTTTACACCGAGATTTTCAGAAGATCCTTCAGATACAACCTTTCGCGACTGATCAGGACTTTCCCAAACAAGTTTTTAGAGATGAAAATTAAAACATTTCGTACAATGTATCGAAATAGCATATAGCACCACCCATTAAATTTAATTTTAAGGGCAGAAAGACCGATAGGTCGATAGCCCTAATAAAACATTGTTTACTACTACTTTAATTTTAATTATTAATTTTATTTCTATTTTTCAACTGTATGTGCGCTGCGGTACGGAAATGTAAGCGTATTAATTTATGTATATTAACTTATTTTTAATTTGATAGGAATTTGTGGTAGACCAGAGAAACCTTCGGGTTTCATCTGAACATTTTCCTTTTGACCCCCTTTTACTGTAACGTATCTTTTTTCTTTCTAATCTGTAAATTTTGTAATCTGCAAATTTGAGTGGTCAATAAATATTATTATTATTATTATTATTATTATTATTATTATTTTGTTGAGAAACTATTTAGAAGAGTTTCTATAGGTTTTTCACACATAATTGAAGAACGAGATATGATAAATATTTACTAAAAATTACATTGTAAAATGACAATAAATGAATAAGTGGCTATTCAACTTCAAACATATTTCTGCCCTCCTTTAACTCGTTGTAAAGTACTGATGAAATTTCTAAGTAGTTCATCAAAGATCTTTGAAATGTTTCTGTAAATTTCATTAGAAAGGGTGGGCCATCGCAAGGAATCTTTTTAAAATCTTAATCGGCTAGATGGAATTTCATGATCTTGCACTTATTTTATAGCCAAGAGTATTCGGTTATACATGGAATATGACATCAGTCAAATGGCTGCCACGGCTGGCCTTACAATAGTCCATTCTGTCGACCCAATTTTTCAGAACTTTTTCCAACGTCTGCGGCTCTATCTCAGCAATGGCATTTTGGATATTGACTTTAAGATCGTCAATCGTTGCTGGATCGTTGGCATAACAACGTTCTTTAACGGCACCCCAGAGATAAAAGTCCATGGGCGTCAAATCGCAGCTCCTTGCTGGCCAATTCACATCTCCACGACGGCTGATTACACGATTTTCGAACTTTGACCGCAATAAGTCGATAGTTTCGTTGCTAGTGTGGCATGTCGCCCCATCTTGTTGGAACCAGATGTTGCCCACATACAAACCAGCAATTTGCTCCTAAAAAACGTTTGCTATCATGGTCCTATAGGGGTTTCCGTTGACCGTTTCGCCAGATTCAAAGAAAAATTAGCCGATAATGCCGCCGGCCCATAATCCGCACCAAACAGTCACTCGTTCGGGATGCATTGGCTGCTCAACGATCACGTGTGGGTTTTCCGATGCCCAAATCCTGCAGTTTTGCTTGTTTATATAGCCCCCGAGGTGAAAATGCGCTTCATCGGAAAAGATAATTTTTCGCCAAAATTCACCATCGGCTTCCAGCTGCTCTAAGGACCAATTAGCGAAGTTGATCGAACTATCTTCTATGTTACTTGGACCTTATAGGCGAATAAACCGATGTCTTTAGACTTTATGCAAAATACGCCTCATGGTAGTGCGACTAATGTTCAATTGCTGAGAGCGATGACGAGTCGATGTTCTCGGGTTGGCTTGCACACTACGGGCTACAGCAGCAATATTCTCGGGTGTACGAACCGGACGAGCGCGTGGAGCTTTAGTACGGTCCACCATCATACCAGTTTCACGAACTTTGTGCACAAATTTCTTCATAACACTTGCATTTGGTGCACATTCACGACCGAATTTTGTACGCAATTTTCGCATTGATTTTGCAATACACGAATTACATTAAAAGTAAATTTTTAACATTTCCCAACGTTCATCAAGCGTATAGAGTGCCATTTCGTTAACCGGGTGTTGTATACTGAAGAACTGTCATACATCAGATGTCAAATATTATGAAAGTGAAAATAAAGTGGTAGTTCAAGAATATTCCAAGAGATGGCCCACCCTTTATAAATTCCCCCAGAGAAGGTGCGGGCTAACGCACGACACTTTATTTGAAATAAATTTATTTGGGAACATTTCAATTAAACAATTGCTTACAATTTGGCTGCTGTGTGGAGACTCACCATCTTGTTGAAACCACAAAGCGTTAAACGGTTTAATGCGATATTGTTATTCAACTTAAAAAATCGAGATAACGTTCATATGATTCAATTTTTGTCATCACTGTATGGGCTAATAAGTTCATATCCCAGCCAGCGGCGGTTCGTGGATATTCGGCGAGGACGCTGCGGAAGAAAATTTGAACAAAACAACAGCGGAATATTTGCTTCCTCTATAAGAGTAAGAAGTGTAACACGAGTGACATCTCGTCTACGAAGACCCACGAGCCGTCACGTCACTGAACACAACCCGTAGATATTTCCAGCAAAATATACTAGTGGGGGCTGTTGATCATATTGCCGAGGATTCTTTATACATACTTCATACTTGTTTATTATAGCGGCTTCCATAAATGATGTCACAGGTTTTTCGTTAAATTTCTGTCACAATTCAGCTGAACTCCCCCCCCCCAAACCTTTGACATTATTTATGGAAGCTGCCTAGGGCGATTAAACAGAGCAGAGCCAGAGTTAGTAAATTTACATTCATCTGTCCATATTCTACTCGCCGGCCATTATTAGCTTTGTAAAACTTACATAATACGTAACCTCCAAATCCTTTTCGATCATTTTTCCGATTGCTGCTCGGGTTCAGTTACGTGGGAAAATTAGGTAAACACACGGTGCTCGGAGAAAACTTACGCGGGGTTGTTTATACTTAGCAGAAGCCGTTATTGGGCTTCTTACACAGGCAACATCTGAAGGAAAGTCTCTCGTTCTACTGTGCCAGGAAATAAGTGCGCCGGTCGATGACGTTTAAACGTCAAATGCCGGGCCACTAAGAGACGGTCACGGCAAGCAAATTTCGCCACCGTTCGGCGACTCGATTTTTGTGCGTGGATAAGTAAGGGACTCGCATGGAGGTCAGGGAAATCACACGCGGTGTTATTAAAACTTCGGGGAACCTGTTTTTGGCCTTTTAGGTACGGGAAATTCGAAGGCAACTTTCAATTAAGCGAAAAATACATTGTAATGTCAAACAAATTTACGGGCGGCTTTTATTGGTCGACGCAGTGTCTCATCTGATTGGCGATATAGCATGACGTAGTCTCACCTGATTGGCTCATTACTTTTACAGCCTAGGCATAAATAAGCATTTTTAAAGCCTAGTCCGCAAAAGTGATATTTCACGGCCTAAAAGCAGTCCGAAAAATCTCACATTTCATATCAATCCGCGAAAAAATCATTTTTATTCGAGAAAAATCATTATTAATTTTTTTTCATTTTTGTTTTATAATTTTATAATTATGAAACGATAATAGCTACAGCAAATTTATGTTAATAATAATTGTAGAGAATACCAAAATGAACAACTTATAAAGAATAAGTTTTTTTCTAAATCTCTTTGGTTTTTTAGTAAACTGACTATTAAGATTTGAAGTATAATTTGTCAATTTTATCTTTCATAATTTTGACGTTTTAAACGTCAGTTTCATCCGAGTTTACACAACGCTCGATTTACATTTAAAATATGATTTAAATTGAAAATAAACCGTGTAAATATAAATAACTATGATTCTATCAAATCGGAGAAAGTAACATGATGGCCACATCACCATTTTTTCAGATAGGTTAATATACTTGCAAAAAAAGAGTACCTTAAAGTATGCTTACATGTTAATGTTTATTTCTAATTACTGTATTCTATAATAATCCAAAAGACTTATTAAAGAACTTAGAGTGATTAGCCTTTAAAGAGTTCTAAATGCCTTATTCATACATAAAATAAGTACAGAATGAATAAAAATATTTGGCTTGATTTTTTTACAATATTAAAGCCCAATGGTTCCCCAATAATGTTATTACAGTTCTAAGTTTGCATTTAAGTCAGATTTTGAAAAATCAATACTTCTATATTTGAACATTGAAAATCTCAATTCTTGGGTTTTTGATGGTAATTATCTTGAAACCTTAATAATTAGTGCTGTTTGGTCTTTTTAGAATGATTCCCCAATAATGATGTTAAAGTTGGAAGTATTTAAATCAATTTTTAAAAAATCAATACTTTTTCATTTAGAGCTTTAAAAATGGTCATTTTGGGGTTTGATTTTGATTATCTAGAAGACTAAATAATTAACATTGCTTGATTGTTTTATATAATATTAAAGCCCAATAATAATAATAATAATAATTATTATTATTATTATTATAATTCTTTATTGTCACGTATGCCACGAGATAAACAGTACAACATTAAAATAAAAAAAATAAAAAAATGTATTACAGTTTCAGTGGATGTGTGCCAATGATTAAGAAGGTTTAAAAATATTCATAATTTTGATTTGAACTGAGCATTGAAAATCGCAATTTTTTAATTTGATGGTGATTTTCTAGAAAACTAAATAATTAACGTTCTTTGAATTTTTTACAAAATTAAAGTCCAGTCATTCGCCAATAATGCTGTTAAAGTTGGAAGTTTGTATTTAAGACAGTTTTTGAAAAACATTTATTTTTTATTTTTGAAAGTTGAAATTTGTAAATTTTGGATTTGATGATTATCTGAAAAACTAGGTCCTTAACGGACATGGCTATTCTTTTATATCAAACCCTTATCATTGATTACCAATTTTGTGAAACTTTGAACTTGCATTTGTTTCCGGTTCTGAATAATGCTTATTTGAAAATCGAAAAAGCATTATTCAAAACCCCTAAAAATAGCCATTCTTGGTTCGATCGAGCTTATCTGAAAAACTAAATGTTTAACACGCTTTGATTTTCAATAATATTAAAGCCAAGTTTTTCCGAAATAATGCTGTAAAAGTTGAAAGTCTGCATTTCTTTTGGTTTTTGAAAAATTCGATTTTTGAGCGCTGAAAACACCCATTTTCGTGTCTATTGAAGATTTAATGAAAAACTAGGTAAATAAAGTGCATTAATTATGATTGAATTCAAGCCTGATGATTTCGGAATGAAATGAAGTCTGTAAATGTTTTCAGTTTAAAAAATAAACGTTTTTTTTAATATTCGAACGCTTAAAAATGCTCTTGCTTGGGTTTGATAGTGATTAGCTGGAAAATTAAATGATTAACATGCTTGGATTTTCCTAAAATTTCGAATCTCAATTATTTAAGGTTAGCTTCTTCGATTGTTGAGCTTTGAAAATGGCTATTTTTGGCGATTGTCTCGAAAAATACCTAAACCTTATCATTTTTTAATAATTCTTTAAAAGTTTACATTTCTTTATTGAAATTTTGTTGAAAAAATGATTTTTTTGAAAAATATTTTCAAACAAAAGATGTTCATTTCTTAGTTGTCTTCAATATATATTTAAATATTTTCGCAATATTTTCCATATTTAAAAAATTATTGGAAAAAACAAAAACACCCACTTTCAGTGTACGGAATTTTACCAAAAGCTGGATTGTCAAATAAAACTTATGTTCAAAGTTTCATGATAATTGCTGCATTAGTTTTTAAGATACAGTGCGCGCGCGCGCACACATACAGACAGACACAAACATTTTTGTTTTCCAAAAATTGTTAAAATGGCACCCGAAAAAGGATATTTCCGTAAAAAAAAATTTGAAAATTTTTTCTCGATCACAATACTTTCTCGTACTTCGTAACGGAGAAAGTAAAAATTAATTGTCCTACCTGAGCTCAAAAATGTAATTACAAATAACGTTGATTCTTTTATTGAACATTCGAATGTGTACGACAATGATCTAAATTTAAACGAATTAATTCAACTTCAAAGTTTTATGACAGACGATTTTATGTTATGTACGACGGAAAAATACATAGTTTTATCATTGAAAATCAATTGATTTCTACTTTTCCAAATTTATCAGGATATATTGAACCTTAGCTGTTAGTAACGCAAACGGGTAAAGATCATTTTTATCTCTGGAAATAATTTAAACTTATCTCCGCAGTACAATAAATCAAGATAAACTTACAGATTTAGCTTTATTAAATATGGAATAACAGTTATTCAACGAAATTAAGCACGAATCTTTAATTGCCGATTTTGTAAACTCCAAAGTAAAAAAAGCACCAATTTGATTTTGTGTTACTTATATTTGTGATTTTGTATTTCAATGTGTCGATTTGAATATTTTTTTGCAATAAAACCTTTATATCATATTTAATAAGTTTGTATTCATTCTTAGAAGGGGCCCCCGGGATAAATGTGCCTAGGGCCCCAGTGTACCTTAATCCGGCCCTGATCAGTTGTTCAATATAATACACTTTCCAATTATTATATCAATATAAAATGTATAGAAATTTTTAAATACAATCGATTATTTTCAAATTAGAATATCTCGGATTCATATTAACATTGCGATATGCAAGTATTTCGCGCGATTTACATTTTCTAGTTTAAGTTCAATGACTTGATAAATCATTAGCAACCAAGTGGAATAACATAAATGATCTTGATTAGATAAGATTAGCGAACTTGAATTTTCTCTAATTGAGTGCCAATGTTCCATTAATACTGTTATGTAATGTTCTTGACCTTTATTTTCTCCAATGGATAATATATAATGTACATATTCAGGGTTTTATTTTAACATATGATTGTTAATGTCTATGTTCTATGTCATAATAATCACCTCAACGCATTGGAATGTATTGACAATGAAGGCAACCAAGTAAACAAAGGTCCCGTCGACCTGGCACAGTACAGTGAAAGCTTAAAATGATTACGAATAAAGTGAGGTTAATGAAACAAACAATGATAAATCGTAAGTAATTATAATAAATAAGCAGTATCCAAGTCGATTGTAAAATCCTTGAATAGCATTTCTAATGTGTTGCGGATTTCTTCTTAATTCATCGCAAACAGTAATTATACGATCTTTTAACTCTGAAGTATTGTTTATAATAATGTTATTATAAACATTGCTTTTTAGATACCCTCACAAAAAAAGTCGTTTGGAGACAAATCAGGCGACCGGGGCCAGTATTGGACCAAATCTACCTATCCAGCGATCAGGAAGTAATTCACTGAAATAATTATTGATGGCAGCTGTTGAATGTGGAGGCGCTCCATCCATCTGATAATAAGGAGCAGCAATGTTCAGTGTATGAATTTCTGGCATTATATGAGTTCGCAGAAGATCTAAGTAAACATTACTGTTTAGATTTCCATTATAAAAAAGGACCAATAAGGGTACCATTAATTAGTCCAGCCCACAAATTAACTCTCGCATTGTATTGTGTGTCAAATTTTGTAAGCGAGGATTATTGCACGCCCAAAATCTAAAAGGTGAAGGAATGGGTGTAAGGAATGGGTATCGATAAGGAATGAAAAATATTAACCTATAATTTTGTGGATTAACTTCACCATTTAAGGAAAATGATGCCTCATCAGTAAATATTATTCTGTGTAAAATTTCTTGATCATTATTAATTAAATTGAATACGGTTTCACAGAATTCTGTTCGTTTGCCTTTGTCCTCATTTGATAGTTGCTGATGATTTGAAAACTTGTAAGCATTGTATTTAAATTATTTTAATGTCTTGTAAACGGAAGCTGAACTTATTTGAAACTGTGCTGCGATAACTCTTAACGATGATATGGGGTTCTGCTCTACGTAACATAAAATGTTGAGTTTCATCTCTTCCGTTAAAATGTGATTTCCTTGAGCCCTTTCAATGTGAAAATTACTCACGCAGCCAGTATTGTCAAAATGATGGACAATATTACAAATTGTTGAGATGGATGGAACTTGTCTGCTCGGATACTCAACCGAAAACAAATCTCTAACACGTCGAATGCTGTTCCCACTTTTGTACCAATTAATTATCTGTATTCTTTCTTCGGCGGTGTAATACATTTTTATTAATAACACAATTTTGACAATTAAATAAAACTGAGTCTAAGTATGGTTGCCCACATTGCAATGTGTTGATGTGATTATTATGACATAGAACATAGACATTAACAATCATATGTTCTGAGTTAAAGAAAAGACCCTTTATATTGCAATTTCAATTAATGTTTCCATAAGAACATTTTGTAAACATCTACAATTACAATTACAATAAAATAACTTTTGCAAGAGTGATCTGATTTATTTGATATAATTTTTCTATATGATGTCCGGTTTCGAATTACTACTATTCTGGACTGGTACTTATTTAGATCTTATTTAGTAGTAACAAGATAAGGCATTTTTGTTTCGCAATTATTAGTATGACTAATAATGCCTCTATGAGGGATCACCGGTATTATAAAAGACACACATACCATTAAAGGCACTAACCTCCATAAACACGCACGCAATACTTTTATTTCAGATAAATGTTCATTTTACTTTCTATCGAATCATTGGTTTTACCCATAATCCGAAGGAATGGTAATTACCCAACTGTCACTATTATGCATAAACTATTACATTTCTTATATTGATTAAAATATGGAAACTACGTCTTATTCTAGTTCACAACTACGAATTGATATTTACAGCAAAATAACTTGCAGATAAGTTTTTTCTTAATCGGTTACCCGATTTCAACGGGGCGTTATATTAATAATAATAACATTTATTTCGCAACAACAATAACAAAAACATTTAATAAGTAAATACAATAATATCACTCCTTAAACTATGAATATTAATGTATATTGTACAATTTGTATTATCTTACGTGATTTGGTTACAATGAAGTATGTCAGTGGCGGATTTTGCATTTGAGAGGCTCCAGGACCAAATTTCAATTTTTTTCTAAATATTTTCACTAGGTATCCCTACACCCTACAGTGTGCATTCTAATCTAATTATGAAATTATTGGTACAAGAATTATAAAGTTTCTATAGGTAGACCTGTTAAATAAAATAAATTAGTAATTCATGAATATCTCCCCCGTTTGTGCTCACCTTACGTGGTGGGGGGCTTGCGTATTCAGATGATCCTAAGGCCGTCCGCACACGGTCGACTGATTTGTGACTCTAATTGCAAACTGGTTTGCAACTATTCACACAACACAACTAGATTGCAACTAAAACGGACACCTACCCACACACGAGCATTTGAGCGTCTGAAACCAGTCACATCGGATCCACCAAGATAGAGTACTTTGCATTGGAACATACTGAACATAATTCGTATCAACTATGATGTCAAGTAGTAGTTCAGATGAAGAAGATATTATTGACTATTATCAGTATCGAAGAACAAGAAGATCAATAAGGGATTATTGGTGTCATCCTTATATACCGGGTGTGGCACTTAAGACGCCTCGGACCATAGCTCCTTTATGATAAAAGCTATCGAAAAAAATCTAAGAACAAAGTGGTGCATAGTTACCGTCGCTATGTTTCAAAAATATTTCTAATCATCAGTGGCGTGCCGTACTCCAGTGGCGTACCAAACTTATGTTTTTTTTAATGGAATGCCCTATTTTTTATTGCAGATTTGGAAAGTGCTCGACGAGTACTTATTTTTTTATCTAACATGTACCCTTGGCCGCCAAGATCACCAGACCTCACACCCCTTGACTTCTTCCTTTGGGGCCATATCAAAGACGAGGTTTACAGGACGGTACCAACTACTGTCGAGGATATGAGGGAGAGAATCACCAGAAGTCCTTAGGGCAGTGTCTAGAGCTTGTGAGTCGAAGTTGCGGTTTTGCCTCCGGCAGGAAGGTCGTCATTTCTAACATTTAGTTTAAGTTGTTAAATTTTCTTTATCTGCATTTTTCATATCATGTTGAATAAATAGGTACATACTATTATGTTGACCGTATTTGTGTATTTGTTTTCTCATGGCACACTTGGGAACGGAAAACGTTTCCCGACATTTGCGATGAAATTCCTTTTTTCTCCGAAATTTTGTTATGCAATGTGTAATTTTTTTTACACCAATGAAAAATTTAGAGTTTTGGCTATACAACGCCGTAATTTTTTTAGGGGGGTGCCATTTGAAATTTTCGGAAAAAATGACAACATGCGAAGATCAATCAAAAATTATTTTTTTTCCATAAATTACCCGAAAAAAAATTATGTAAAGGTATACGAGGTCTTCACCTGTACCTCAATTCAAAATTTAGGCCCCGGCGTCAATTAGTTTCTCTACAAAAAAATCTCAAAAATGGGGCGCAATTTTGAAAGAAGGGGTTATAACAGCGAAACCGCTAAAGTGAAGGGTATAACATGTTAGATAAAAAAATAAGTACTCGTCGAGCACTTTCCAAATCTGCAATAAAAAATAGGGCATTCCATTTAAAAAAACATAAGTTTGGTACGCCACTGGAGTACGGCACGCCACTGATGATTAGAAATATTTTTGAAACATAGCGACGGTAACTATGCACCACTTTGTTCTTAGATTTTTTTCGATAGCTTTTATCGTAAAGGAGCTATGGTCCGAGGCATCTTAAGTGCCACACCCGGTATATAGAAATGCTCATTTAAGACTGTTTGTAGCAGCACGACAACTAAAAATTACAGATAGCAAGTTTATAGCATTCTATAGAATGTCAAAATATTGTTATATGGAATTGTTGAGATTGGTTACTCCTTACATCATGAAGCTGGACACAAACATGAGGGAATGTGTGGATGCAGATGAAAGACTATTAATAACTTTGAGGTAAGATTTTTTTTATTGTTGGTCAAATTAAATAGAAAGTAAAAAAATGCAATATTCGTTATAAAACAAAAAATTTAATAGTTACATAAATTGTTGAGATTTATAAGCCTGTGAGAATTCGCGATAAAATTCATTCGCATTAACGACCTTGGTAGAGTTTGTTTCATTTGTTTGTAGTGATAATTGTGGTGGAGGCGATGATACTTGTGTCGGTAGTGATTTTGTAGAGGAATTCGAATAATGAGCAGAGTGTGGTGAAGGTAATGGGTGATATTCAGGTGGTGGTGGTGTAGAGGAATTCGAAAAATGAGCTGAGTGTGGGGAAGGTATTGAGGAATATTCAGGTGGTATTGTAGAAACATTCGAAAAATGAGCTGAGTGTGGGGAAGGTATTGGGGGATATTCAGGTGGTGTTGCAGAAAAATTCGAAAAATGAGCTGAGTGTGGGGAAGGTATTGAATGATATTCAGGTGGTGTTGCGTTTGCTATCTCATCAATAACATTGAAAACTTTACGTTTGAATGTTTTGATTTGAGAATCACTGAATTCTTGTAATTCAGGCATCAAGCTGAGCAGGAACATTTTTAGAGCCTCTTGTTTGTCAGTCGTGTCACGTGAGGACTTCTGAGCTTCCATTTTTGCTTTTTTGGCTTTAAAATATGCAGCCACACACTGATCTGCATCTGCTGCAGCTTTGTTCCTCCGCACAATCTTTTTCGCTGGAGCAGCCGAGGACTGAATCGGTCCTGTGTTTATTCGCGGTATGGGTGTTTCACGTTGTGACGATGGTGGTGGTGATGATTCTTGTGTGGATACATCTGTTGTATCTTTCAGATTCTCAAATTTCCACCTGAGGGAGGACCCACCGTTTTTATGAATGGTAAACAAAATTGCATGGCTTCTGTCAAATAGTATGGCTTTTTATTTGCCCCTGATCCGCTTGGTGGAGGTTTCATTTTACGCATAAATACTGTACGAAGATTACGCCACTTCTCTCTGCATTCTGCGACTGAAATGAACATAAATTATTTATTATTACTAATTACTATTTATTACATTTAAGGGATTTGTTAAATTATTGTTTCAACATTTTATTTTTATATATTTTTTAGCTTCATTATTTTCTTCTTTATAGGTACTTGGCAACAGGAGATACTTTTGTGTCACTTGCTTTATACTTTGAAAGAGGAGAGACTACGGTTGGACAAAAAGTTAAACACACTACTAAAGCTATTTGGGATGTATTGAATGAAATTTATATGCCTGTACCTACTGAAGGTCAATGGAAAAGTATTGCTGATCGATTTGAAACCTTATGGAACCTACCAAATTGTATTGGAGCGGTGGATGGAAAACATATCCGAATAGAAAAGTTTCCAAATACTGGTTCAGAAAACTTCAACTATAAGCACTTCCATTCAACTGTCTTACTGGGTTGCTGCGATGCTGATGGTTGTTTTACCATCATTGAACCAGGTTATGCTGGTATTTTCTCGGCCAGTGCAATGAAATACTGGATGAATAGTAATGCTTTAAACATTCCTTCGCCTTCCCCATTGCCTTACGATGAACATAAACGTCCATTTCCTTATTACTTTGTGGCAGATGAAGCGTTCCCCCAAATGAAAAATTTAATGGTACCCTATAGAAAAGCAACCCTCAACGATGTGAAGCATATATATAATTACAGGCAGAGCCGCGGAAGAAAAACTATTGAATGTGTGTTTGGAATGGCTGCAGAAAAGTTCGCGGTGTTGAATGGGCCCATATGATGTCGAAGTAAAGAAACAGTGAATGACATTGTAAAAGCTGCATGTGTGCTGCACAACTATGTACGTAAAAATGAGGGAATAGAGTACATACCCACAGAGTTAGGGGGGAATACTGATATTAAAGGAACACCAACCATCATGCCAAGCCAACCTGTAATACGTGAAAGTTCATCGGCGGATTCTTTGAGAAATTATTTGGCAAACTACTTTCTTTATCCTCGTGCATCTTTACCTTGGCAATGGAATTACGCACAACGTACTAATTATGGGTCGGATTAGTACTACATTATAAATTGTTTTACTACTTTATAAAATTTTAAAATTTTACATGTAATTTTAATAATAATGTAATATATAAAATATATTTCATTAGGTATCACTAATGATTTGATTATTATACAAACCAATTGTCTATATCTTATTTTTATTGTATTTTAAACAATGAAACAGATTCCAACAAAAAATTTTGGAACTATTTCTCAGGGGCTAATAAATTCAAAACTATTATACCTGACATCTTCATTTTGTCTGCAATCTCCTGCCAGGCTTTTTCAGTTAAATCTTTCCTTGAATACTGAGGAAGTTTATAATTATAAAGACATTCATGTCTTTCAACTTCTCCAACAAAAATTATATTAAACTTTTGGTCACACATTTTGACATTCGAAAAACTAAAAACTTTGCCTGTCTTAGAAAAAAAGAGGATTAAAGAAAATAAATTATTTTCTACACAAAACAATGCAACCGCAACTGAGCTGCGACTGGGAAAACGCGGTCGCTCACAACCAGTTGCAGACTGGTCTAGTTTCAGTCCGGCCGTGTGCGGTCTCCCACTCGTAAACACACTCAAGGTCGCAAGACAGTTGCATGCACAACCAGTTTGAGACTTGCGTTGCAAATCAGTCGGCCCATGTGCGGACGGCCTAAGTGCTACACCAGCGGGAGCATCTGCTCCCGGCAGGGCCACCCATGTTGGAAAGGACCTAGGTGATGGATCTGACTAAGCAGCACGCAACATGGGGCAGAAGGGGCTCTCAGCCGTAGTGAAGGCAACCCTTCTAGGGAAGGACATCCGAACAAACCAAAAAAATTACTTCTCATGAATGGACACTACCAGTAATGAAAAGATTACGGAGCAGGAGCTCGGAACTCCAATTCCGGTCGGAGACGGGTGTGCTCGGGCGGGCACCCACCGACCGCCATCCACCGACTGCCCTAAAACAACAAATCAGGTGTGTTCGCCTTCGGGTGGCGCATCACTAACCCACCACACCGCGAGTGCACTGCACCAGTCCCCCCTGCTAGAGCCGGCCAACAAGTTGCCCCTGACAAGGACACTGGGGCGGCGCCTCGCGTGAGGGTGAGAAAACAGCTCTGCGGGGCTGAAAAGAAAAGGAGGAGGAAACTGAAGGGGGCTGGCAGTACAGCCTCCACTGCGGAACGGGCCACCACGAGCTCCAAAGCAAGTCCCCAAGAAGGGTAGCCAAGCGGCACAAGTTACAGCAGCTTCCCCTCCAAAAACAAAACCAGAGGGGGCGACGGCAGCAGACCGATCTCCAAAAAGGGACCTTCTAATAAGCAAGGCCCTTTGCTGGGAAAGGTAAAGCAGACCGTCCCCTCCACTAAGAAGCGAAACAGGTCGGATGACTGGGAATTCGCTTGGGCTCAATCCCAGGAAGAAACCCGAAGAAACCAACACAAAGCCCAGAACATACACGGAGGCCATCAACAGACATCTGCAGATGGCCATCGTCGACAGAAGCAACCTCCAAGGTAAACTAAAGGAGGAACAGGAGAAGCTAGTACGCGACTCCCTCATGAGGGCGATCCTGGGAGTAAATCCGATGAGCACGGTCGCGCCACACTTCTCCAGGTGATCCTACTCGGGGGAGATACTGCGTATTACCTTCGCGGACACCGACTCCTTGAAATGGCTCAAGGAAACGGTCAACAGACTAGGGCCTCTTTGGATGGTAGCCGAACTGTCAGTAGTGCAGCCTGCCCAGGCTAGTAAAGGCTTCAGCCTGGCTGCCCAATGCACAGGACAAGGATGAAGCCTTGACCTGTCTGGGCATGCCAGCTATGATATGGCCTGGGGAAAGTGACCCTTCATCTGAAGCAGCCAGAAGAGAAGGAGACCACTCCGAAGACTGCTGAGGACCCTCCCATGGAGAACGCAGCAGTCACCCGAGAGTAAACACACCCCAGCTCCGAGGCTAGACCAAGACGGACTGGGAAATACAAAAAGGCAAGTCTCTCTTTGCTTATTAGCAATTAAGCACTAACCATACAATCAAGACATTGATCTAATTTTCACAGGCAAACTCAATATCATACAAATTAACCTCAGACACTGCAAGATGGCTGTGGCGCACTTGTGCCAGCATCTACATAACCACGAGGATAACATAGCCCTCATACAGGAACCCTGGCTAACAAGCGAAACGGTTGCCGGTATGGGCACTCTAAGAGGAAAGATGAATTACTTCACCTCCACTAAACCAAGAACATGTATCTACACTCCTAAGAATGTGCAGTGCGTGTTCCTACCACAACTAAGCTCACCGGACCTCACAGTGGTCAGTGTAGAGGGTGCTGAGGGCAGGACTCTGATCCTGATATCTGCCTACCTTCCGTATGATAGTGAGGCCCCTCTTCCCACAAAGGAGATGGCGGCACTCATCAAACACTATGAGGACTGCAAGTTAGATTTGATAATAGGGTGTGACGCCAATGCCCATTACATAGTGTAGGGCAGCAGCGGCACCAACCACAGAGGAGAATCTCTTCTAGAGTACCTCTCAACTACGACCCTAGAGTTAGTGAACAGGGGTCGCGCACCCACTTTCGTGACCCCCACTAGACAAGAGGGCATAGACATTACCCTCGCAAATGCGAACACAGCAAAGCAGATAGAGAACTGGCGCGTCCACCAAGACGTGTCTTTCTAGGATCACAGATGGATCTGCTTCAGTATAGGAGTTACGACCGTGGAACGAATCCTGGCTCGAAACCCAAGAAGAACGGATACGGAACTGTTTAACAACTGCACATCCAAACACCCAAAAGAATATGTCTTCAGGCAGGACACTGTAAACAGGGTCAGGACGGTTGAGAGACTGTCTCTGAAACTACAGACCAGCCTTTTAGACTCTTTTCACGAGGCCTGCCCCGCCAGGAAGGCAGGCACATCTGCCAAACCTCCCTGGTGGTGCCCAGAGCTTGACCAAAAAAGGTCTTTACTCTCGTAAAGCCTTTAACAAAGCAAAGAACTCCCGATTTGAGGAGGAGTGGGTCACATTCAAGAGAACCCAGAGGGACTTTAAAATGGCCCTTAGGAGGAACCAAAGGGCCTCATGGCGCAACTTTTGTGAGGGTATTAACTCCGTATCGGAAACAGCTCGCACTAAAAAAATACTATCTGGGTGCCGCAGTGCACAGCCAGGCATATTTAAAAAGGAGGACGGCACCTATATTGCTGACCTCCGAGAATCCCCAAGTCTGCTTCTGAAGTCACACTTTCCTGACTCCAAAAGTGGATCTGATGCAAACCATCAAAATGACTCAGAATACTTCCCCGCAGCGGAGGACTGGCACATGAGCATGGAAATGGTAACCGAAAGCAAAATACAATGGGCAATAAAATCATTCTCCCCTTTCAAATCGCCAGGACCGGACGGTGTGTATCCTGCCCTTCTACAGTGGGGTCTGGTGCAGATGCTGCCGCTACAGTGCAGACTGTTCCCGGCATGTATTGCAATGCAGTATGTACCGAGACCATGGAGGGAAGCCAAAGTGATTTTTATTCCTAAATCAGGAAAAACTGACTACACTGCAGTCAAATCGTTCGGACCAATCAGCCTCACGTATTTTCTTCTAAAGACCTTAGAGAGGCTGTGCGACAATTATATCAGGGAGCAGTGTCGCTTGAGCAGCAAACTGCACCCAAACCAACACGCCTACAGGCCAGGGAAATCGACTGAGTCGGCCCTTCATCATGTGGTATGCAGGATTGAAGGATCGCTGGCGAACAAACAGTCAGCAGTCATAGACATCGAGGGAGCTTTTGATAAAGTCTCCTACACCAATATAGAACAGGGTCTAAACCAGTGGTGGGGAAACTTTTTTTAAGACGGGCCATTTGTAATAACTAGACAATCGTAGCGGGCCAAAGAATAATGCTTAATCGTTAACTAATTTATGTGTTCTATAAACATATACATATATTATTACATACACTTATTATTTTAATAGTAAAAAAGCAAAAGGTAACAAAACCATAAGCACAAAATATAAAATGAATTTAGTGTAGTTCTTGATGTGAAGTATTATCACTTTATTTTCTGGTGTCATTACTGGTTGATGGTGCATGAGAAAAATGAAATTGAGACTGTTTCATCAAAATTTCATCATAGTCCGGTTCCATTTGCGAAGCAGAAATTCTTAAAACTGATGAAAGGTGCTCATCTGTAATTCTGTTTCTTAAAGAAGTTTTCCTAAGCTTCATTGTTGAAAAGATTTGTTCGCATATATAAGATGAGCCGAACATTGTCATTATCTTCATTGCATGAGTAATTAGATTTGGGAAATTATCTGGACTTAAATTTTTATAAAATTCTAGTAATGGTACTGTATGAAAAGTTTGTTTCAGGAGAGTATTACAGTTCAGTTCTATTAACTCAAGTTGAAATTTTGCATCAACTTCTTCGTAATTAACATTGAATGGGGTCGCAAAAATACTAAACTCTGGTTCCATTTTTCTAAAGTCCTGAAATCTCTTCTCAAATTCTGTAGATAGTTTTCTCATCGTGTTTTTTAATCTTATTGTTTGATATAGTGAATTTTAAAGATTGTATCCTTGGAAAATGGGAAAAATCAGATTTAGAGATCTGATTAGCAAATAATAATAACTGTAATTTGAAACTTTTCAGGTATTGCCAAATATCGTGAAGAAACTGATTTTTTCCTTGCAATTTGAGATTAAGTTTATTCATGTGTACGAGGAGGTCTGTAAAAAAAGCGAAATCAGAAAGCCACGTTTCGTTTTCTAAGACGTCAAATTGATTATAAATGTCTTTATCAAGAAGAAAATTCAAAATATCGTCTTTTAAATCCCAAATTCTTTCAAATACTTTTCCAGCACTTA
Source organism: Ocypus olens (assembly GCA_910593695.2). Classification (NCBI taxonomy): domain Eukaryota; kingdom Metazoa; phylum Arthropoda; class Insecta; order Coleoptera; family Staphylinidae; genus Ocypus; species Ocypus olens. Next base: position 42,355,683 of record OU343058.1, read on the forward strand.
ACCAACGAACTTTTGAATAATACAGGATATCGGAATGCTCAGCATGTACGGACTCCAAAAACTGTTGAAACTGGCGATGTAATAATCCTATGGAACGAATCATATTTACTAGTTTTACAACAATATTAAGTATATGGTCAATATCTAAAGCCGATTTACAGAGAGCATCCTAATGTATAAGGCAATGCAAAAAACAACATCATTTTCCGGATACTTAGAATTAAATTTCCCAACAAATCCTTGATTGATTCCAACCATATTAGGAGCACCATCTGTAGTTACATTACATAGCTTGTCAATAGGTAAACGAAGTTTATCGATGCAATTTTCAAATTCACAAAATATATCGGCACCAGTCGTTGTTCCTTTGATTGACTGCAGCCCTGCAAGTTCTTCTGTAATTTCAAAGTGGGCGTTGATTCCTCTTACAAATATGAGTAACTGCGCAGTATCGCTGATATATGTACTTTCATCTATGGTAATTGAATAAAAAATAAATTTTTGAGTTTTTGTAGTCAGTTGTGAAATTAGATTTTTGTCAATATTTTCAATTCTCTCGGTGATTGTTCTTCTTGAGAGAGACAGTGACTGAAAATCCTTTTTCTTGTCAGGGCACATAATATCGCACACATCTATCATTCACTGCTTTATAAATTCACCATCTGAAAATGCTTTATTAGATTTAGCAATATTATAAGCCAACACATAACTGGCTTTCGTAGCTCATCTTTGAGAATGATTAGCTCTCTGAAATAATTGTTGTTGACTTGATAAATTTTTTATTAAATCTTTCGATTTAATTTTTTTCACCTCTTCACTTAACGATGAGTAGGAGTGGTTTTCATGTTTGCTCTTGAAATGGCGTTGAATGTTATATTCTTTTAAAACTGCAACAGTTGTATTGCAAAGTAAACACACAGGTTTTTCTTTAAATAAAGTAAAGAAATATTTCCACGTCCATTCTTCTTTAAAAACTCGACATTCTGAATCCACTTTTCTTTTTTTAACATCCATTTTAGACGTTACCTACTACGGAGAACAACACACAGAAACGCAATTGACGAAAGCTAACTGCTAACTAATGCTCTTACGCGGGAGTTTGTTGAGGCACTGGGAGTTTGGGGGATTACACAAACAATTACTCGAGTCACAGCGGGTCGTTGCAGATGACTGACTAAGTCGCTAACTAACTGATCTTCGGGCGGCCTCGCTTGTATTTATACCTACCTGCGAGAGTGTCTGAGAGTTTCGAGCGAAGATGAGTCATCTGTTTAGGTCGGATGGATTTGTCCAGAATACTATTGTGTTTTGAATATCGCCGCAGGTAGTTTTTATGCGGGTCGTCATATTACGAAGTAAGAACGCGTTCAAACATTCTCACGACGGCACAGTTAAACGGGCCGGATTAAACCTTTCCGCGGGCCGGACTTGGCCCGCGGGCCGTAGTTTCCCCATCACTGCGCTAGCGAAATAATTTTGGACGTGCAGAGGATTTTTTTTATTTATTTCGTTCTAAAATAAATTTGTTTGACATACCGACTTTGAAAAGGTTTTTTCCAACTCTGTATATTTTTATATAATCTGACGCAGAATTTAATTCTGATTGAAGTATACTAATTTTCTCACCTACCTTTAATTTAATTTTTAAGATATTAACATGTTTATAAAAATGCCTTAATATTTGGTGCAGTAGAAAAACAATAGGATTGTAATTTATCAAGCGGGCCTAGAAAAGATTCTTGAGGTCCAATCTAATCCGTGATCGTCAACAAATGTGGTTTCAACATGACGGCGCACCAGCTCGCTTCAAAGGTTACATGCATATTTTCATGAACGATAGATTGGTTCATATTGATTTTCATTCAAAATGCAAAATATGTAAGAAATTACTAAATTACACAAAAACCAAAAAGTGTTCTAATTTATAAACAATAAAGTTTCTTTTTAAATCTAATAAACTAAACTTGTTTAAAAGGTAATCAGTACTCAAGAAAGTCAACATTTTTGTCACTGAATGAAACACTTACTATGTTTTAGAATCACATTATGTTTTAAAACATAGCAAGTGTTTCATTCAGTGTTATTATGGATTACCACGTCATCCACGTCGCAACCATCATCATGATAATTTTTGTCAATCGGTTTGGTGAATGATGTACATTTGGACCATAATATCAGTTCAGATATTGCTAAGACTTCTTCATAGATATTAGGAACTAATCATATTCATAAGTCGTAGTAGTGATTTGAATTGTCTAAAGCCCATTCATTGCTCATCACAGACTTTCTTCATATACGATATTTTGCACGGCGTATTGGCTCGTGATTTCGCACGAAGATAATTACCATATAAATGGAAATTGCTTAGTGTTCCATTCAATGAATTCCGATAATATCGGCTTCGCGGCAATTGGAAAATCAATTAATATTCATTTGCTGCATAATGCCACGTTTGAAACGCAGTCTAGTAGTCTGTCTGCGTAAAAACAGGATACGGATGATGGATGCAATTAAAACATGTACAATTTAAATTTGTTTTACATACAATTTATGTGCATATATACATTATTTATTTATTACTGCGACATTAGAGAAATCTTCATCAGTTTTAAATTTTAGCGACCTAAATGTGGGTAAGCGTGGGTCAAGATATGCGGGAAGTATATGCTACTGCTTACCATCGCCCGGTCGTCGGATTATATCTATTTAGTCATAGAAACACTGATTAAAACACTTATTAACTTACTAATCAGTGTTTCTATAATGAATTACCACGTAGTAACGGTTGCAACTATCACTATGACTATTTAGTCATCTATAATCTATAAATTACACATTGTGTAATTCAATGTTCGTCAATGTATTAGCCAGAGAAGTAATTGTTGCAATAGATAATTGACGTAGTGTTATTGTTATACAATAAAAACAATTTAAAACCTCATCATACGTCAGGGTTTTATTATTTAATTGTATTGTACTAAAATTGATTCACCGCGTAGTAGTATCTATTTTTATAGTTTATAAAGTCGAATAACATATTTTCGAATCCATTTTGAATTAGAATAAAGAGTAGATTTTTTTAATAATTTTTTAAATTATTTAAGAATAGGAATGACCTAATTTCTATCAAAATTTAAAAAATGAGGATTTGGCCATCATTTAACTTTAATAATAGGTTATGATTTTGACCTTTCTTACCAGTTAATAATTTGCAATAACATTTTTGGAAACACATTAAATATTATTTTTTAAAATTTCAGGGGGTTATAACTTATAACCCCGTAATACCCTCTCTATATACGGCAGAGGCGGCTCGTTATGTAGAGCCAAGGAGCCATGGCACTACCTGTACACTCAAGCTCAGCAAGAATTTTTAACTAGTTTTTAAAACACTTTTTCGCCAGTTTAAATGTTAAACAACGCCTGTATAACTTTAATGAATAGAGAAAAATCGCAATGCATTTGTTCCCCAGCACAACGCCGCGGCACGTCGTTAACGGTGCCAGCTTCCATGTAGCGCACCGAGCGCACGACATTTCGTTGGGATATTGCGGTTACCGTGAGGTGGGGCGCGGCTCGAGAGCTGCTGGAGAGGGTCGTGCTCTGAACATGCATTTTGTGCTGAACAAGGTCTGGCACTTCCGGGCGGGCGGCGATGACGCGCACTTATTAGACATATTTTGCGACGACATATAACTCTAACATTTATTTGCAATAATTTCAAGTTTTGTAAATTCAAATAGACAAACATGAGTAGAAAATTTTCTAGTAGCGCTGGATATTTTTTACTTTCTCCGTTACTAAGTAGGAGAAAGTATTGTGATCGTGAACATTTTTTCAAATTTTTTTTTACGGAAATATCCGTTTTGAGGTTCCTAGATGCAATTTCAACAATTACTGAAAAAAAAAATTGTGTGTGTGTGTGTAATTATGAAACGATATTAGTTACAGATAATTTATATTAATAATAATTCTAGAGAATGCCGAAATGAACAACTTACAAAGAATACTTTTTTTCGGAATATCTTTGGTTTTTGAGTTAATTGACTATTAGATTTTGAAGATTTTTTTTTTATTTTCATGTTTCATATTTTTAACGTCACTTTCAACCGATTCTACAAAACGCTCGATGTACATTTAAAATACGGTTTAAATTGAAAATAAACCATGAAAGTGCAAATATAAATAACTATGATACCATCAAATTGGAGAAAGTAACATGATGGCCACATCGCCATTTTTTCGCCAGTTTTTAAATTGCACTAAATTCTGCACATTTTGTGCTTGGATAATTTATTTATTTATAATTTATTGTTGTGTTATTATTATTTTAGAATTATTTTATTTTAATTGTTTTTAATTTTATTTTATTGTTTCGTTCTTTATTTATTTTACTAATTTGTATAGCACTAACACATTTATATTTCAATGCTTAACTGTGCACATTGATTTTATTCTGTAACATAAATATAATGTTTCCATTATAGGATTATTAACTTGTTGGAAAAAAAAAATTCAAGGATCAAAATCGCGATTTTAAAAAAGTGCAATTTTTGCATGTGTTAATTTAACGAGAAAAATTTATAATCCGTTCTCGAATTACAGTAAATTTTCCACGTTTTGACTTTTGAGTTATCAAATCGGGGGTCACGTTTGCCTGTTCTGTAATAAAAAAAAATCAAAATATGTATATAACTCCGAAAACGTGAAATTTGATTTTATAAAAAAATTTCTTTGACAACTTTTGAATTGCACTAAATGTGGTACATTTTGTCGTTAGAATCATCAACATCGGCAGTTTAAAAAACATCAAAATCGCGATTTTAGAATATTGAAAGTACAAAAAGTGCAATTTTTGCGTTTTGTGTTAATCTAACGAGACAAATTCGTAATCTTTTTCAAAATTACACTAAATTTGCCGTATGTTGTCATTTGAATCATCAAAATTAGAGAACGCTTTTTGGAATTTAAAAAATCAAAATAACAATTTAAAATCTACGAACATTGAAAACATAAAATTTTGAAGTTTTCCGTTTATTCAACGAAAATCTTTTTAATAAGTTTTTAAATTCATTGCATTTACTACATTTTGATATTGGAATTATCATAGATCACGTTTTCCCGTTCTGTAAAAAGAAAAAATCAATATTATAATTTAAAATATTCGAACTTCGGAAACGTGAAATTTTGACGTTTTGCGTTGATTTTACAAAAATGTCTCTTGGACAACTTTTAAATTGCACATTGTTTTTAACATGTCGTCGTTCGAATTATTAAAATCGGACAACGTGTTCGGCAGTAAAAAAAAACAAAATCGCGATTTTTAAATATCCAAACTTTGAAAAAAACATCAATTTTACGAGAACATTCTGTAATTTGTTTTCAAATTTCACTAAATTCGCCATATTTTGACATTTCAATTATCTAAATAAGACGTAATTGACTTTTCTGCAATTTAATTAAATCAAAACCGATATTTAAAATTTTCGAACAAATTTTTTTGACTTTTGAATCATCAAAATCAGACGGGTTTGGCTGGTCTGCAATTAAACGAAATTAAAATCCCATTTTAAAATTTAACTTAACCAACTTTTAAATTGCACCAAATTTGGCACATTATGACGTTGGAGTTATCAAAATCGGACAGCGCGTTCTGCAATTATGCAATTTAAAAAAAAATAAAAATCGTAATTTTAAAATATTCAAACTTAACAAAAAAGTACAATTTTTGCTTTTTGTGTTAATTTTACGAGAACATTTTATAATCCGTTTTAAAATTACTCTAAATTCGCGGTATTTTTACGTTTGAATCATCAAAGTCAGGCGCGTTTGCTGTACTGCAATTAAAAAAAAAAAATCAAAATCGCAATTTAAAATCTTAGAATTTTAAAAACTTGAAACTTTGACGTTTGATTGATTGATTTTACGAAAATATTTCTTAACTGACTTTGACACATTTTGACGTTGGAATAATAAAAATCGGACAGTGCGTTCAGCAGTTATGTAGTTTCAAAAATCAAAATCGCGATTTTAAAATATTCAAAGTGCAATTTTTGCATATTGATTTATTTTACGAGAAAGGTTCGAAATACGTTTTAAAATTACACTAAACACGCTATATTTTGACGTTTGAATCATAAGAATCGGAAAATGCACTCGGTAGTTATGCAATTTCAAAAATCAAAATCGCGATTTTAAAATATGCAAAAAAGTGCAATTTTTGCATTTTGTGTTATTTTAACGAGAAAAATTCGTTATTTTTTTTTAAATCACATAACATTCTAGAATGTAAAAAATCAAAATCGCAATTTAAAATCTTCGAACTTTGAAAACGTGAAGTTTTGACGTTTTACATTTATTTTGCGGAAATCCAACCAACTTTTAAATTGCATTAAATTTGGCACTTTTTGACGTTGGAATTTTTTTCGAAACCTTGTTAGTTTTTGAATAAATTGATGGTTATAAAAATTTGAAAGACTGTCATTTTCATCTTTCATAATTTTGATGTTTCAAGCGTCGGTATCATCTGATCCTGCAAAACATTTGATATACAATTGCGGACAAAATAAAGTAAGACACCATTGTAATCTAGTGCGCGACTTTCCTCTAAATTGTATTCTTAAAGATTTTTCGATAAAAATGCTCATTTTCCATCAAGCGTTCTTCGGCCCATTGGGCGAACCGAAATCGCATCGGATGGTCGTGCGGCTTCAGCTCTTGCACCAATTGAATTTTGTACCGCTTCAAACCGAGGTCTTTCGTCAAAATTCTTTGAAGGGACGTGCGAGAAATGTTCAATTCCTGCGAGCGTTGTCGAGTTGATGTTGATGGATTGTCACTCACATTTTCGGCAACAGCAGCAATATTTTCGATTGAGCGCACTGGACGAGCACGGGAAAGCGTTGCTTTGTCCATTAACGAGCCACTTTCACGCACACGCTTCACGAATTTATCCACAAACTGCTTGGAAGGCGCTTTATTTTTCCAGATTTTTGTGCGCATTTTTCTTGCAGTTTCGGTTGAAGGCTCACCATTTTGGAAGTAAGTTTTCAATATTTCCCAATTTTCTTCGAGCGTAAACTTAACCATTTCGTAAACCGCAAATATTTTACTAAATATTTGACACATTGGCAAAGTCATTCGAGCTGTCAAAGCCGAAATAATCGATAGTTCAATAAGCAACCGATATATGGGCCACCCTGTAGTAACCTTCACGGGCAGATTATTCGAAAACTAATGAGATTTGGAAAACAACGTATTCTTTATGAGTTGTTCATTTCGACATTATCTACAATTATTATTAACATAAATTTTAAGTTACAATTATCATTTCATAATTATAGACCAAAAATGACAAAAAATTCCAATTATTATTATTTTTTTCGAAAAACAATAATTTCATGAAAAACATTTTCAAACAAAAGACGTTAATATCGTTGTTACATTCAATATTTGTATTTGTAAATGTTTTTGTAATATTTTTCATTTTTTTAAAATTTCACAATACTTTCCCGTACTTCGTAACGAAGAAAATAAATAGTTATTTAAGCAACAAGGAACGTAAGGACGTATTAACATTTGAGGTAGGCGAATACGAACCGAGGCGGAGCCGAGGCTCGTCGCCTGCCGAAAATGTTAATTGTCATTACGTTCCATGTTGCTTATTAATTTTTTTCCGCTACCGGAAATATAATACTTAAAAATGATCAGAAAATATTCTAAAATACGGCTTGTAACATTTGGGATTCAAATGTTTATAGTCACCTATGCGTTCTATGCGTCCTATGGCAACCCAGCAACGGAGAAAACAATGTCGAGTTTTGTTTGTTTGTGTCAATCCAGTGACAGTTTTTGCGGGCACGGATTTGCATCCGAAGCTGCGAATATTGCGTGTTAGAATGTGTTACCGACAAAATCTAAAAAAGGTATGTGTCCTGTTACGACTCTTTTTAAGCAGTGGTTATGTAAAAAGGATGCCGATTCTGTAGGTATAGACGAAAATGTGTTGCTCGCCTATATGTTGGAGCGTTACGTTTCTGTTTATTATTTTCCTAGGTCCGTAAGTAAAAATTAAGTTCCGTCGTCAAGGACAACAAACACCACGAATGTTATAAGCCACTTACGGTACCTGTAACCATGCATGCAATGCGTATTTACGTTGTCGGTAGCGGAAAAAATATATTATCATTCTATATGAATTAATTAGTTATTTAACTCTATCAAAGACAATGCGTAAATCTTGACTAAAGCCTATAAATAAACCAATTATTATAAATCGATCTTCACATATGAATTAATCGCCTCAAGCTGGGATATAGTATTTTGCGTTTTCCAAAAAAAGCTTTCTCGGAATCACGAACAGGATATTATTATTTGTATAATTACAGTTCCACTCGCTATTAATAAATGTTAGTAATACCGTATTGTGAGAATAGTAATTAATTACGAAAGATGGGATTTACGATGGTAAAGTATACAATGCATTTGCAGATAATTAATTCGGTATCAAGAAAGCTAATTATGTTAATGGTAATGATGCTTTTTTTATACTTTTACGGTAATGCTAATTATACAAATCGCTTAATTATTGATAATGAGATAACATTATAAGAGAGTTCAGCATGTAATAAAGAAGAACGAAATCCAAAATATACCGGGTGCCCTAATAAGGTTAGCCAGCAGCGTTATATTAGAAACTATTAAGCCCACGGCTTCGGGAAAAAAAATCATATTTTATATGAGTTTTCCTTTAATACCCAGTTTGTATGAGTTTACTCAAAAAAATGAAACACAATTACTGTGATCCTAAACCTGTACAAACTTGGTATTAAATAAAAGCTTATAAAAAATTTAAAATCATAAAAATATACAGGGTGTTCCATTAAAAAGAAATGAGAAAATGTATATTTTGCGTTCAGCAACACCCTGTAAAAACTGATCAGTAGATCGCTACAAAATGACAACCCATTAAAAGCTGAAGTAGAAAATTTTATAACTGAACTAAAAAAAAATGATTTTTTTAAATGGCGGAAGTGTGACTCTAAAGTTGGGTCTGATTTTGTAAGAGAAAATAACCAAATAATCGACGATCAAAACATCCTAGTACCTCATATAAATTTGTTGCTTTTAAAGTGGTCTAGCTAAATATTGAACAAAATACTGGGTATGGTATGTAACTCAAAAATGGAACATCCTGTATTCATACAAATATTTTTAGAACATCTATGATAATCCAGCAACAGATTTTTTTCAAAGCTTTTAACCTTCCGGGCCGGGCGCCAATTCTGTAAGACCCGGTGCGCGAATAAAAGTTGGTCAATTTTCAGCAAACTGTTTTTTCGAGTTGTCTAGCCGAGTACCTTAATTATTTCTCCTTTAGTTTACGTTTGGAAAGCGAAGAGTTTGTATGATTTTCTAGTTATTTGAAATTAAAAAATAAAATTTTGTCAAATTTCATGTAGGAGATTGTTTTTTGCTTAGGTCTCTGAGACCTAGCGCCCGCTACGGTGTCAAGATTTAGCGCGCCCGGCCTGAAAGGTTAAGGTAGCCACAATACTCCGTGTTCGGGTGGGACACCCTGTATGTAAGCTTTTTTAAACAAAATAAAAATAAAAATTAGTTTTATTACTTGACACCTTTAAACAGTGTATTAAATTTATGTTTGTAGACATTAAATATTGGAATGCACGATTTATTTTAAATATTGGAAAATTGTTTTAGATTAGAAACACACGATAACACTTATTCAATTATTTTTTTTAATCAAAGTCGTGATTATGACCAAAATCGTCTAACATAAATTTCTAGTGAGTTATGTAACTGCTGCTGATTGAATACTGCTGGGGTTTCCTTTGCTGTCGTGTGTAAGATTAAGGCCCGGTCTTACATGCACGGAATAATGCTTAATATAACTATTCCAGGGTCAAATTTATTTCATCTTTGTTCGACATATAAAGCATGTTATGTGTACAACAATACAGGGCGCTTCAGGGTGACGGGAGCAATCCTCTGGATAACAAGCACATACTGAGTGTTTCAAATGAAACCACCCAAACATGGGCGTCCGCAAAATTTTTTTAGAGGGGGGCAAAACTTTCATACAGAAATTTCTAATAAATAATCCTCAAAAATGACAATTTCGAATTGTCAAAAATTCGTTATTTTTGCCACCGCAAACGGCACATAAAGAAATTTGCAGCTGTCAAAAATTGTTGATTTTTACTATTAAAAACAGCAGTTTTTCATATTAAAAAAAAGAAAATGACAATTTAGAATTATCAAAAATTCTGCATTTCTGCCACCATAAACGGCACAATTAAAAGGTAAATAAAGAAATTAGCAGCTGCCAAAAATTGTGGATTTTTACAATCAAAAACGGCATGTTTTGATATTAAAAAAGAAAATTGCCATTTTTGTATTGTTAAAAATTCTGCATTTTTGCCACCAAACGGTACTATTCAATGGTAAATAAAAAAAATTGCAGCTGCCAGAAATTGCGTTTTTTTACTATCAATAACGGCATTTTTTGATATAAAAAAAAAATTCAACTGCTGAAAATCACATTTTCGAACTGTCAAAAATAGCACTACTATCACAAATGGCACGTTAGCAATAAAAAGGAAATTTTCAATTGCTGAAAATAACTATTCAGTACTGTCAAAAATTGCTCATTACTGAAACCGGCAGTTTCAACAATAAATAGAAATTTTTTTCCAATGCCAAAAATGTCAAACTGTCAAAATTTGAGGATTTCTACTAACACTATCCACATTTTCCAATATTAAAAGAGGGAAATTACCAACGGCCAACTGTAACAATTATAAATGGTCAAAAATTGTGCAATTCTACTGTCAAAAATGGCATTTTTCAATAATAAAAAGATACCGTCAAAAATGACAATTTCGAATTGTCAAAAATTTTATATTTCTTCCACCATAAAAGGCACATAAAGAAATTTGCAGCGGTCAAAAATTGTGGATTTTTACTATCAAAAACGGCATTTTATCATATTAAAAAAAAGAAAATTTTAACTGTTGAAAATGGCAATTTCGAATTGTCAAAAGTTCTGCATTTCTGCGACCATAAACGGTACGATTCAACGGTAAATAAAGGAAATTTGCAGCTGCCAAAAATAATGTTTCTTTACTATCAAAGACGGCATTTTTTGATATTAAAAAAGAAGTAAATTTCAACTGCTAAAAATGACAATTTAGAACTGTCAAAAATAGCACAATTATCACAAATGGCATTTAGCAGTAAAAAGGAAATTTTCAATTGCTGAAAATAACTATTCAATACTGTCAAAAATTGCTCATTACTGAAAACGGCACTTTTCAACAATAAAAAGAAAATTTCCAAATACCAAGAATGTTAGACTGTCAAAATTTGAGCATTTCTACTATCACTATCACCATTTTTCAATCTTAAAAAAGGGAACTTTCCAACGGCCAAAAGTAACAATTATAAATTGTCAAAAATTGTGCAATTTTACTGTCAGAAACGGCATTTTGCAATAGTAAAAAGATACATTTTTAACCGTCAAAAATTCCGCATTTCTGCCATCACAAACGGCACGATTCAGCGGTAAATAAGGAAATTAGCAGCTGCCGAAAATTTTGGAATTTTACTATCAAAAAACGGATTTTTTTGATATAAAAAAAAAGAAAATTTCAACCGCTAAAAATAATAATTTCAAACTGTCAAAAATCGCACATATCTACCATCACAAATGGCACGTTCGCAGTAAAAAGAAAATTTTCAATTGCTGAAAATAACTATTCAGGACAGTCAAAAATTGCTCATTGCTGAAAACGGTTTCATTTCAACAATACAAAGAAAAATTCCAAATGCCAAACATTTTCAAGTGTCAAAATTTGAGCATTTCTACTATCACTATCGGCATTTTTCAATATTAAAAAAGGGAAATTTCCAATCGTCAAAAGTAACAATTACAAATTGTCAAAAATTCTGCATTTCTGCCACCACAAACGGTACGATTTAACAGTAAATAAAGAAATTAGTAGCATCAAAAAATTGTGAGCATTTCTACTATCACTATCGGCATTTTTCAATATTAAAAAAGGGAAATTTCCAATGGTCAAAAGTAACAATTACAAATTGTCAAAAATTCTGCATTTCTGCCACCACAAACGGTACGATTTAACAGTAAATAAAGTAAATAAAGAAATTAGTAGCATCAAAAAATTGTGAATTTTTACAATCAAGAATGGCATTTTTGATATTAAAAGAAAATTTCAGCTCCCTTTTGACTGCTTTTTGAGGAAATTTTAAAAGTTTTAAGTCGATGGCTGTTGTTTTTATGTTATTTTCATCCGTATAAATATTTTAAAATTCCAAGAATCTTAAGCTTTGTTTGCCAGGGATTATATCGTAATCTAAGGATAGAGTGTTTGTACATGTTTGCAGAAAAATCATTATGACTGCTTTTTGAGGAAATTTTAGAACTTCCAAGTCAATGGCAACTGTTTTTATATTTTTTCAGGATGGTACATGTTTTAAAATTTCAACAATTTTACGCTTTATCTCAAGCGATTATCTCAAAATCTAGGGTTAGCGCGTTTGTACATTTTTGCAGAAAAATAATTATGCCTGTTTTTTGAGGAAATTTTAAAAGTTCCAACTCGATGGCAATTGTCTGAAAATTTCTACAAATTTTAAATGTTTTAAGACGATGGCTATTGTTTTTATGTTATTTTCATCCGTATAAATGTTTTAAAATTTCTAGAATCTTACGCTTTGTTTGCAAGGGATTAAATCGTAATCTAAGGATAGGGTGTTTGTAGATTTTTGCAGAAAAATAATTATGACTTCGTTTTGAGAAAATTTTAAAAGTTCCAAGACGATGGAAATTGTTTTTAAATTTTTTCAAGCCATCAAGATGTTGACGAGTGCTTTAAACCCTGTCCCACCCTCCAATTTACGGATGATAAACAAGAGTTTACATGCCGAAATTAATTAGTAACACAAGAGTATGAAAGACATTTAAAACTTTATGTTCTTGTGATTCACTTATTTATTGGTGGAAATATCGGAGCGTGGGCAACAGGTGGGATTGTAGGATAGGGACCACCCACCACCCGACGTATCAACTTTATTTTAACCTTCAGACCCTGTTAGGATGAAGAAACTTCTTCGGCAATTAATTGGAGAATTTGAAATATACAAATTACGATTTTGTAGTTTAAATTGAAGTGAATTAAGGGGCCTGTGGGTAGGCCCTATCCCACCCTCCATTTTTTTAAAACTCATTCTTAATAAGTTGTTTGTTCATTTTAGAATTATCTACAATTACTATTAAGATAAATTTCATGTAACTAACATATTATCGTTTCGTAATTATAATTTACTTTAAACCTTGCGCTCTGCTCACGCGCGATTATTTCGAAATCTAGTTAAGATTATTAGTATTTTTTTTGCAGAATACTATTTATAAATGTATTGTTATTGACTTAAAAAAAATTAAGTCGTTAACAATTGTTTTTGATTTTTCCAAGCAAAAAAAGCTGTTAAGGTTTTTAAATACCACACATTCTTCGTGGAGATTTCTCCTAAAATCTAGTTATATAGTGCTTGGAGGTTTTTACTGATTCTTAATTTTGAATGAATTTTGGGTGATTCTGGAAAATTTCAAGACGATGGCAAGCCATTAAAATATTTTCCAATTTCTTCAACCAAACGCTTTGATCACAGAATACTATAGTACCGGTTTAAAGAAAACTGCCATAGTTTCCAAGAAGATTGAAATAGGTTTCCGATTATACAGAATTCGTTACTGCTGAACTTGTGTATTTTTTTTCTGCTATACTGACCAATTTATACTATCATTTTTGCTGTACATTCTGGATATTTTTATTTCTCCCAAATCGACGACTAGTGGTTAAATGACCTATTTAAATTTTTCCAAAAACTTTCCCAGTTATATCGTGTGAGCCACAAAATTTTGTTTCAGAGTTGGCTGTGAGATAAATGAGGTATGTCGCATATTATTACGCCATGAGACTATTGAATTAGATTTAAAAAAAATGAATTCATCTCAGACATGACTGCTATGTTTCTCTCTCTCAGGCATGGCCAACTCTGAAACAAAATTCTGTGGCTCACACCTTATAAATTATATAATTATATTATAAATAATTGGCTAACTGGTACTATAGTGGTACTATAACTTAGACTAGGTTTAATTACAATATTCATAAGATCCGGTTTAATCGAATTTAAAAAGTTTTCTATACGCGAAACTTCTCGATGTATAGAAAAACTTTCTATGGTACTATCCACTACCATTAAAATTTCACACACTAGGTATTTTTTTTATATTTTTAAGATATCTTTGAAGCGAATTTTTGTGGCCCACTCATAATTATCTGTGGCCCCTTTCAATATTAAGGCGTAGAGGCCTCCCTATGAAATACTGTATAGCCCCAAGGGGGGCATATGGCCCACGTTGAGAACCGCTGCACTAGATCGTTGATATTTTTCTGCAGAAAAAAGTAAAAACCAGAGTTGCCCAAATGTCACTGTCTATTTAAATCAATTTCAAATATCTTGGAGTTTCAATAGAGAAATGGTTGTATCAATTCCAAGTAGGTGATAAAATGAACATTGCAGGGTTCAGGTGAAGAATCTGAACTTTCAATTGAGGCGCCTCGTGCGGACAATTTTCGAACTAAGAGTTCAGTAGTCGTCAAACTGTATAGTTTGAATAGATTTGAATTAAATATTACACAAACGAAATCGAATTCTGTGAGTTCTATAAAAGTTGTAACAGCTTAAAGCTTGTTAACACCTTTTATGATTCTCGACATTAATTTCAGCATTCTTAATAATAAAATTAAACTAATTATTGACCGTGTTTTTCCTGTTCGACCTACTTTTTACTTTCTCCGTTACGAAGTACGAGAAAGTATTGTGATCGCGATTTTTTTTGGCAAAAATTTTTTTTACGGAAATTTCCGTTTTGGAGTCCCTAGACATCATTTCAACAATTTCTGGAATTTTTTTTTTGTGTCTGTGTCTGTGTGTGTGTGTGTGTCTGTCTGTGTGCGCTGTATCTCAAAAACTAATAGAGCAATTGATATGAAACTTTGTACATACGTCTTATTTGATGATCCGAAGAACTGAAAAGCTTTTGGTAAAATTTCGTACACCGGAAGTGGGTGTTTACCTTAACTGTTTTTTGTTTTTTGCCAATATTTTCTTAAATATGAAAAATATCACAAAAACATTTAAACAAACATTGAAGACAACAAAGAAATGAACATCTTTTGCTTGAAAACATTTTTCATAAAATCATTTTTATTCGAGAAAAAAATTTATTATTATTATTTTTATTTTTGGTTTATAATTATAAAACGATAATAATTACAGCAAATTTATTTTGATAATAATTGTATAGAATGCTAAAATGAACAACTTAAAAAGAATAAGTTTTTTTCGAAACTCCTTTAGTTTTTGAGTAAACTGAGTTTTTGAATTGGAAGTATAATTTTACCATGTTTCATAATTTTGACGTTTTAAACGTCAGTTTCATCCGAGTTTACAAGGCGCTCGATGTACATTTAAAATATGATTTAAATTGAGAATAAACCATGAAAGCGTAAAAATAAATGATACCATCAAGTCGGAGAAAGTAACATGATGGCCACATCACCATTTTCTTGTAATGCTTACTTCATTATTTGTTTTGGTATTTTCCCGGATTTGTAGATACATTACTAGGAAAATATTCATTATTTTATTTCAAGTTTATAAACTTTGAATAACATTTTATGGAATGCATTGGGAAATTCTCTAAAGACTTTTTTTGCAACAGGTGTCATCAGATGACAAATTTTAACATAGGCGGTGCAAAAATATTACAAAATTTCCTCGTCGTCAATGTCAGTGGGATAATTAGAAAGGAATTACATGCTAAGGTATTACAAAACACTTTTGTCACAGTAAATTACAAACGTCTAATTATAAGAATTGTCGGTTTTATATTCGTATACCAAAATACGAACTTCATGTATAACACCGGGAAATACATTGAATTTCTTATGTATTTGCCTGTGTGACTATCTCAAAATCGAATACAGGTTTTGATGCAAAACTTAAAACTTAAACTTTATTTGACAATTCGAAATGCTGAAATACTTTTAATCCATTTTTGAAAATCAGAAGTGTATGTTTGCGCTGCGTTTTTTAGTTCTTTTTTTAATATACATAAAAACATTTTTGTTCACGAAAATGTTATAATGTGCGCATTATTTAATTCTATGGGCAGCTATAATGGGGTACATTTAACACTCAATTTCTTAAACACCCATTTGCGTGTTTAATATGCTTATTAAACACGCCAATTAGCGCTTTGATTCATAGAACGCAATTTATGATAATATTTTGTTTAGCCTGTTTAATACTGATTTTATTTTTTTTTTCAATTGTAATTGTGATTACAACTTTAATTTCGATTTTAATTTTAATTTTGCTTTTGTTTTTGTTTTTTTTTTGTTTTGATTTTGATTTTAATTTTTGTGAACAAAGTATATTGTACAACAAGCATGTAATGATGGCTATTAATCACTCAAACGATTTGCTCCACTTGCCTACGGCTCGTTCCGCAAACATCGTTCTCGTGATTAACAGCCATCATTATATGCTCGTTGTACAATATACTATTAAAATGTTTAAGATAACGGAAAAGCTAAAAACTTTTGTAATTTTTTTTTTCAAATAAAAAGTTTCAAAAAATTGTTAAATTTTTTTATTTATAATCATGCTATGATAGTTGTATTAAATATATACATAAAAGAAATTTAAAAATCAGTTTTTATTTAATCGGTTAAAAAAACCATAAATATGCAAAATATGAGAAAAATCCTCTTTATAAAATCAAATCGGAGAAAGTTACATGATGACCACATCAACATTTTTGTGTGAAGTGTTTCTAAATCCAAAATTTATTCGATTAACTGTCTCAGTTTTAGATTATACTTGGAAAACATGAATAAAGATTGTTTTTATGTGGTTTTTCAGACAAATGTCGGAGCTAATCCTAAAATATTTATTTATTATTGCACAGTAGTAGTAAAATGATTTTATTAGGGCTATCGACCTGTCGGTCTTTCCGCCCTATTATTGCACATTTTATACATTTTTTAAATGTAGTGTTTTATATGTCAAATTGTTATATATATTTCTGTCATTAAATTGATTTTAAAATTGTCTCCAATAGTTTAGCAGAAAAGAAAAAAAAAT
This sequence comes from Ocypus olens, assembly GCA_910593695.2. Classification (NCBI taxonomy): domain Eukaryota; kingdom Metazoa; phylum Arthropoda; class Insecta; order Coleoptera; family Staphylinidae; genus Ocypus; species Ocypus olens. The sequence goes on from OU343058.1 coordinate 42,372,942, forward strand.
GCTTTTGGAATATTTTGAAATCTGCCCTTGGGGTGTTTGTAGATATTTGACAAAGAAAAAATGTAATTTTCGCGGATACACAAATACCCCTATTGATAGTTGAAACTGCCAACATATAATCGGCTATGACACAAAAAAGAGAATTCTGGTCTCGTTTTATTAAAATGTGCTTCCGACGAGAAACGAAAATTCTCGTGTTTCACGATGGTCTTAGAGGAGAATTCTCGTTTTATTAATTTGACCTCTACAGTTTGAAAATGCAGAAACGAACATTCTCGTATTTTACAATGGTTTTAGACGAGAATTGTCGTTTTATTAAAATGCGATGTCTACTAAAAACGGGAATTTTCGTCTTCCACGGTGCACCTTCGATGAAAATTCTAGTTTTATTAAAATGTGCTCCCAACAAGAAACATGAAAATTACATTTTTGACCATAGAAATTTGATACTTTCAACGTTCGACAGTTCAAAAATGCAGAAACGAAAATTCTCGTGTTTCTCGTGCCAACAAGAAACATGAAAATTTTGAACATTTTTGACTTTCAACAGTTCAAAAATTCAGAAACGAATGTTCTCGTGTTTTACAATGGTCTCGGCTGAGAATTGTCGTTTTATTAAAATGTGATGTCTATAATAAAGTTTTGCGAAATTATATTAAACATACAATTTTCGTTTTTCAAATTTGTTAAGAAATGTGACCATCATCTAACTTTCTCCGATTTGATAGAATAAAAGGGATTTTTATGATAAATTTCATGTTTATCGATTTTTGAAAAATATTTCTTGTTGGCGAATATGAAAATAATCTCAATCCGCTTGGAAACAAAATGTCATCACTCTGAACTTGAATTTGAGAGTGAAAGGTGCACCTCGTGAATAAAAAAAATTCTAAAAACATCATCGCACGCGGAATTATCTTAAAATTTTCCAAATCTGCTCAGAAATTATATATTTTTGACATATCAAAAAATAATTGACTCACCTTGCTTGTAAACAAAATGGCGACACTAATAACTTGAATTTGAGTGAGTGAAATGTGCACCTCGCGATTAAAAAATATCGAAAAATATTATCGCACGTGGAATTAGCTTCATTTTTTTTAAATGCACTCAGAAATGACATATTTTTGACATACCAAAAAATAATTGACTCACCTTGCTTGTAAACAAAATAGCGACACTATTAACTTGAATTTGAGTGAGTGAAATGTGCACCTCGCGATTAAAAAATGTCATCGCACGTGGAATTAGCTTCCATTTTTTAAATGCACTCAGAAATGACATATTTTTGACATACCAAAAAATAATCGACGCACCTTGCTTGTAAACAAAATGGCGACACTATTACCTTGAATTTGAGTGAGTGAAATGTGCACCTCGCGTTTAAAAAATGTCTAAAAATATTATCGCACGTGGAATTAGCTTCAATTTTTTCAAATGCACTCAGAAGTGACATATTTTTGACATACCAAAAAATAATCGACGCACGTTGCTTGTAAACAAAATGGCGACACTATTAACTTGAATTTGAGTGAGTGAAATGTGCACCTCGCGATTAAAAAATGTCTAAAAATATTATCGCACGTGGAATTAGCTTCAATTTTTTTAATTGCACTCAGAAATGACATATTTTTGACATATCAAATAATAATTGACTCACCTAGCTTGTAAACAAAATGGCGACACTATTAACTTGAATTTGAGTGAGTGAAATGTGCACCTCGCCATTAAAAAAATGTCTAAAAATATTATCGCACGTGGAATTAGCTTCAATTTTTTCAAATGCACTCAGAAATGACATATTTTTGACATATCAAAAAATAATTGACTCACCTTGCTTGTAAACAAAATGGCGACACTATTAACTTGAATTTGATTGAGTGAAATGTATACCTCGCGATTAAAAAATGACTAAAAATATTATCGCACGTGGAATTAGCTTCAATTTTTTCAATTGCACTCAGAAATGACATATTTTTGACATATCAAATAATAATTGACTCACCTAGCTTGTAAACAAAATGGCGACACTATTAACTTGAATTTGAGTGAGTGAAATGTGCACCTCGCGATTAAAAAATGTCTAAAAATATTATCGCACGTGGAATTAGCTTCAATTTTTTCAATTACACTCAGAAATGACATATTTTTGACATATCAAATAATAATTGACTCACCTTGCTTGTAAACAAAATGGCGACACTATTAACTTGAATTTGAGTGAGTGAAATGTGCACCTCGCCATTAAAAAAATGTCCAAAAATATTATCGCACGTGGAATTAGCTTCAATTTTTTCAAATGCACTCAGAAATGACATATTTTTGACATATCAAAAAATAATTGACTCACCTTGCTTGTAAACAAAATGGCGACACTATTAACTTGAATTTGAGTGAGTGAAATGTGCACCTCGCGATTAAAAAATGACTAAAAATATTATCGCACGTGGAATTAGCTTCAATTTTTTCAATTGCACTCAGAAATGACATATTTTTGACATATCAAATAATAATTGACTCACCTTGCTTGTAAACAAAATGGCGACACTATTAACTTGAATTTGAGTGAGTGAAATGTGCACCTCGCGATTAAAAAAATGTCTAAAAATATTATCGCACGTGGAATTAGCTTCAATTTTTTCAAATGCACTCAGAAATGACATATTTTTGACATATCAAAAAATAATTGACTCACCTTGCTTGTAAACAAAATGGCGACACTATTAACTTGAATTTGATTGAGTGAAATGTACACCTCGCGATTAAAAAATGACTAAAAATATTATCGCACGTGGAATTAGCTTCAATTTTTTTAAATGCACTCAGAAATGACATATTTTTGACATACCAAAAAATAATCGACGCACCTTGCTTGTAAACAAAATGGCGACACTATTAATTTGAATTTGAGTGAGTGAAATGTGCACCTCGCGATTAAAAAAATGTCTAAAAATATTATCGCACGTGGAATTAGCTTTAATTTTTTCAATTGCACTCAGAAATGACATATTTTTGACATATCAAATAATAATTGACTCACCTTGCTTGTAAACAAAATGGCGACACTATTAACTTGAATTTGATTGAGTGAAATGTACACCTCGCGATTAAAAAATATTATCGCACGTGGAATTAGCTTCAATTTTTTTAAATGCACTCAGAAATGACATATTTTTGACATATCAAAAAACAATTGACGCATCTTGCTTGTAAACAAAATGGCAGCACTCAAATCCAAATGTGTTATTGTGTTGATAATTGTTGAAATTGCTCCTACGCAATATACAGTGAATTACAATTAACATCAACTTTAAACTTTTGTGATGAATATTCCATAGGGTTCTTGTTTACTTGACAATCAAAATGATCATTGATCCTTCAACGTTCGATCGACCGCCGCCCCTGAGTTTGGCCGCTACAGGCGGCTGCCTGCCTTGCCTGTACGTTCCGCCGGCACTGTATGTAGTGCATTTTATTCCAGCGTCGATTATCTGCGCGAGAATATATTCCAAAACTGCTGGCGTGACCAATGGCGTGAGAGATAAAATGTGTCAAAATGACGGAGTAGATTTAAAGATGTTTGTTTCGCCGCTTCTATAGCCCGTTCTCCGGAATCTGACGTCTGTGGTCATAAAAGAGGGTCGGAGCTCGGTAAGTAGGGGACGTAATATTTTTTTGTCTCAAACGAATCTTTGTTGAGAAGTACTGGTGTAAAAGTGCGTATACCAATCGAAGCGAAGGACAGTAATAAATGTATGGTATGCAATTAGACGAACCACCAATACCTTTTCTTCGAGGGTGCGTCGATCCTCAGGGCGGACCGACCGTTTTACGACCTCGGCCGCCAGATTCCACCGAATAGGCTATACATACATGGGGTGTTGGTTGTAGTATCTCGGCAAATTTGTTGTTTTCGATGTTTGTCTCCATACTATTTATATACTTTAAAATGCTACGAATGTATAAACTCGAGTAATGAACCATAAATAATAATGTAGCGGCTGGTGGCTTGGTTTTTGATTAACATTTGTTTTCGCGGTAATGTTAAGCAGGTGCCTTTGATTAAAGTTATCGCGTACGAATTGTCCGCTGTCAGTTTTTAATTATCCTAACTATCACAATGAACTTCAACAAAGTTGTCGAAGGTAAAGAATAGTGTACAACATGCATCTAATGACTATTCCCCGCTCGTATGAATTGTAGAATTCGCCTATCTGCTCATGCTGCAAACTTCATACTCGCTAGAAATATTTGACATTCCACGCTCGTTGTACAATATACTAATTCTATGTAGCGACTGTGGGATAATATTGAATTTTAGTTAGCAACTATAATAGGCAATATATAATAATTCATCACATAAATAAATGATTAAAACAAAGCGGGTCTTGGATAGTCAAGAGTAATGGGGCGGCTCGTGCATCTTCGTACGCAAAGAGAGGCAGTTGGACAAACGGTGTGAAAAAAAAGTGTCACAAGCCTGAAGGGGGAGAGTATGATCTAAAATATGCAGAAAGGTCTTAAATAAAACTATAGCCAGCTAATAACTTGCAAGCGATTAGTAGTACGAAAATTAAATTTGGTGGATTAAAATGATTAGTAATGATTACCTGGATTTCATATCCGGTTCTCCATTTCCGAAAAAAAAAACTATATCAACTGTACAATTACAAGCGAGACACTATTTATATTTATGAATGCTTGTAAAACATTCAGAATTTAAACTGAGTTTTCAATTGGTATAATTAATACGTATTCCATATTACTATCTTTAATAATATGATCTACCAATACGTCCATATTAAAACAATTAATTGTTAAAAAGTTATCAACATCTATATTTTAATTCGGTTGAAATAGACCCGAGGAGAACATAAAGGTTAAATTTCAAGAGTTATTTGATATTTACCTCAATATTTTATTACATAATATCGTTAATTGTATTGTAAAAAATTTTGAACTAAAATTTTATTTAAAAACAAGTCATATTAATAATATTGCATGCAATCGCTGCCTAATCCATAATTAAACTTAAAATAATATGTTTATATTATTGGTGGTTAAAACCTGGTGAATTTTTTAATTAAGTTTAATCGAAAACATTCTCTGTCGCATGTTAAAAACTTTTACGTTTTGCATTCCAACGCATCGTAAATTTATTGTTTTATGTTAATACTGATGACAATTGCTATTACATAAATAATGCTAATGCCAGAAATTATGCAATTCCGGCATTTTCATACGGTGTGACACATTCCAGTTTTATTAATTGAATTCATTTATATTCAAGAAATGTTATTTTCATTATGAGAAAATTGGATCTACATATTTTAATATTCTGCAAGGCAGAACTGGCTAATTCGTAGTTTCTCATTTAGAATTTTCGATTTAATCAAGCTTGGTAGATGTAATTGTAATTTAATTTGTTAAAATATTTAAGCCCATTGGAATTTAACATGTAAAACTATATTTATACAAATACCTAGTTCCCTATAGGGAGATAATCGGAATTGAGGTGAATTATGTATCTGTGTTTAAACCTTGTTAGCCTTGATTAAATAATGCAGATAATTCACAACATCAGGAAAGAGAACAAAATATTATGAATGAAATAAATGAGTTGATAGCTGTGGTAAATGATTCTAATCAAAGCACATGACAAATTGGTCAAAAACTTAATATCCGTGTAAACACAGAGTATTAAATACCTTCAATAGATAACTTAGTCATTTAATAAGGCAAATATTTTGTTCACTGCACTCTTGATGAAACGAAATTATGCTATTGGGTAATTTTAAATTAAAACACTCGTTTGGCTTCATAATATTAAAGTCGGATCAATGACGATCTTCTCAAAAATGACTAGCAGTTATTTTCTAGATACTATTCTCAAAGGAATTACAAAAATTACTGTTAGTTATTAATATATTAAAGCTGGAAACAAATTAATAACACTTAAAACACTCAACATTTTTATGTCCTTGCAACATGGCCAAGACCAATTTCTCGACAATTCATTAAAGCATTAGTAGAAAACGGACCAAAACAAGATACGGATACGGTAGGCATTTTAGTAGAACTTGTTTTTTTTTTTAATTTTGCCCAATAAGAAAAAGGTCAATAGGCTGGGATTACTGTGCAACAGTTTAAAAGACTCTGTGTTTTACTTTCCTTTTACAATATTTGGTAAAAATAAAATATCGTCAATTGGAGGGGCACATTTTATTGTTTTGAAAACTTATTCTATAAAATAATTTGGAGAGCCTAAATTTTAACATTAAGAATTTAACTTGGAAATTCCCATGAACTAATTCAAATAAATTTTCTCCACTCTGAGGGAAACCAGTTTATAATCTAATTTAATCGATTCTTGGTCGCAATAATTATCACTGAATGATAATACACCGCGTATTTTCTTATCACTTGCTCGACAATGAATCTGCGCAACAGATTAGTTCTTCGTCGTTAGTTGAGTGAGGTGTGTCTATGCGTGAATAATTGTGCCGTCATTTAACACGTTCGCTGCCACCGCAATTGGGATTGCATTTGCGCAAGTATAAAGCACTAGCGCGTCGGTGGCAGCGAACGTGTTAATATTAACAGTAAATTAATTTCTCAAATATTAAATTAATGAGTGGTTAGGTGTGTGCGTACTGGCGTTGCAGATAAAATAGGAATATCCGAAAACATCTACTCTAAGGCAAAAAACCCTACGGTGGACAAACCATAACAGTCAATTGATAATTTTAGGGTAAGTACTTCAGATGATTTGTAGAGGTACTCGTTTTCAAGATGACGGATACAGAACGAAACTTGGGTGAATTGCACTTTACGGTCATAACGCGAAAAGACGTTTGAAATAGTTTTCTTGGATAGAGTAAATGATGTAGAAGCTAAAATTTGAAATTCAATTATACTTCAAATTTTAAAAGCCTTTATTGTCATTTTACTCAAAAACTAATGAGATTTCGTAAAAAAATTATTCATAAATCGTTCATTTCGGTATTATCTACAACTATTATTCATATAATTTTGATGTAACTATTGTCATTTCATAATTAGAGACCAAAACTTACAAAATGAATAAATAAATTTTTATCGAAAAAATTTTTTTATATGAAAATTACTTCAATAATAACATGTCTAGAGCCCCAAAAAAAAAATCTAAAATCGCGCATGTCACCGTAAAGAGCAATCACTCCCGAAACTTTTCCGAATATTGGTGTAAGTTACGTAAAACATTACACTTTGAATATTTTTTCATTGTCAAATTCACTTGTAATTAAACATTTATAAATTAATTATACAGGGTATTCGAAAAGTATGGAATATCCCGTATAGCTCCGTAAATATCTACTTTAGAGAAAAAAGTTTTAAATAGAAGTTATTTAACACTTAGTTATCTACCACCTTGGAAATATCAATTTTATTTTTTGTTATAAACAAAAGAGCAACGAATAACACTTACATTTTTTTAAATGAAAAGGCACATCTTTATTATACTCATTTGAGAGTTTTTTTTTATATTTTATAAAAAAAAAACCTTTATTTGGCATAACCTTGTATTACAACTCAAAAAAAAACTCAAAACTTAGAAACTCAACCTCTATATTTCTATTTATACATGTACACACATCTCCCTTACCTTCTCAAAGTCCTCTCGACCTCCAGTTAGCTACACTTCTCTGTCCTCAATCTCACCAATAACTTACACACCTCTATCCCGCTGCCTCTTTCACACAGACACACATTCCTACTTCTTTCTTTCACTCTCATCCTTATCGCCTCCCTCACTTCTTCACATCCATTCATCCAGTGCTCCCATTCATCTCTTTCTTCCCCGCAAAACCCACACCTCGTGTATTTCTCTCCCATCCACACCTTCCTTCCCTTCTCCTCGTTCTCGCACCTAAACCTCGTCAACAAACGCACTTCGTCAGGCTTCAAAATTTTAAAATACCGAGGCGGGCCTGCGAACACCTGCAGACCTTGGAACTTCGGGTTATATCTACTGTTGTTAATTTTGCTTTGCCTCTCTTGCAACTCCATCGACAGTAACCTTTCCGCCACCTCCTTCTCGATCAGCTCCCCCCTCGATACCTTTTCTTCGAAAACCGTCGCTGACCACCCCGCCCTGACATACAACTTATTCCTCTCATGCATCCATCTTATTCCTTTACCTTTCCTCATCCATTCTCTGTAACACACCTTCCATACCTCTTTCACTACTCTTTCATCCCCTAAGCCCCATATCCTCCTCTCAAATTTTTCCACCCTTCTGGCCGCTTCCCACTCTACCGACAATCGCCGACTCTTCTGCAGAACTATATAATTTGGCGTGGTCCTCTCCAACCCTAATATCCTCTTATCCTCTTCAGGTATTGCATCTACACTTTCTCGATATTTTTCTGCCCACTCACTCCCCACACCTCTGATACATACAATATTATTGTCTTCACACAAGCATCCCACCATACCAGTGGCAGTGGCCTCGGAGCACCGGTAGTAGTACCGTAGGCATTCTTCGCCCGGTGCCCCTTCCGCCTTAGTTAGTAGCCTTATTAAACAACACAGTACAGCCATATGTTACATTACATTTTACATTTAACGATATACAAGAACACTTATCAGTTTACACTTTACAGTTTACATCTACACACATTTACTACAGAATTTGTCCTCGTTGCGTATATTACACTTAGCCGTGTTCTGGGAGCTGGTTTGCCTGAACAGCGTCTAGTTCCTCGTCCTTGTCGCCCAGAACCGCTTTTGCGAACCCTGCAACTGCTTTCCATTTGTCCAACGACTCCAACATTTGTCCTGTAAGCGTTACTGCATCCACAGCTACACCGAGCTCCTCCGCCAAGGCGAGCCTTTCAGCGGCCCATCTGCCGCATGCCACGAGTGTATGCTCCGCGTCATCAACGACTTCAGGGCAATGTATGCAGGAGTCGTTGTTAGCTTTTCCAATCCTTGCGAGGTACGCACGGAAGCTTCCATGGCCCGTGAGGAGCTGCGTGGTGAAGTAATCCAGGTCCCCATGTCGTCTAGTGACCCACGGACGCAAGTCAGGGATAAGTCTGCGGGTCCAGGCCGCCTTTGTGGCTCCGGCCCACCTTACCTGCCACTTCGCCAGCTGCCGCTCTGTCGATTCAATCTTCGTTGCCCGCTTGTCTGCCCCCTGCCTTATCATATGAAATGCGCAGGCGCGTTCCACTAGGATTATGTCGGGTGGTACCGTGGACGCCAACACCTCCGCTGCATCTGTTGATACCGTACGGTATCCCCGTATCACTCTCAGTACACCCGGCCGTAACGCGCTGCGAAGACGATCCGCGTTCCTTCGCGATTTAACGCAGTCCGCCAGGGCTGGTGCCGCGTAAAGCAGCTTGGCCCTCGCAACCCCAGCAGAAGGCGTCGCTTGCCCTCACAAGGCCCCCCCACGTTGGCCGTCAGCCTGGACACCGCTTTTACTGCCTTGGTAGCCCCCGCAGCTGCCTCCAGCACTTGTGCGCTGTGTAGTGGGTTCGACTCCACAACCACGCCCAGATATTTCAATTTGTTGGCATTTGTCACGCCATGTCCTAGAAGTCGTATTTGTTCGCCTCGAACTCTCTCTGCCCTTCGCCTGGACAGCCAGGCTGCCCCGGTTTTCTGGCACGCAGCTGAAAGACCCGCCGTGGCCAGCCAATCAGCCACCCGTTGAGTGGCTATCTGGGCCCTGCTCCTCAGATCCTCGATGTCGCGGGCCCGGATCACCAGGAGAAGATCATCCGCGAAACCCAGTATCTCTACGCCCTCTGGCAGATTTTTTTTGTGGGGAAAATAGCAAAATTTTATAAGAGACAAAAAATACGTAAAGTTGAATGATCTTGCAGAAAAAAAGTATTCCTTATGATTTGACCTTGAATAAAAATATTTAGGTATCTTAAGAAGTCGATGGTCCTAGTTTGACCACTTACTTTAAATGTAGGATAAAGAAACATATCGCAAAAAGTGCATGGTATCAATGTAATTAAATGTGCCAAATTAGGTTTTCTTACCTAATTCCAAAATAAAAATATTTGAAAAATAATGAAAAAAAATAATATCTTTGAGGCCTCGTAGATGGCTTAGGAACCACTTTTGGATAGAGAGAGTTTAGTTAAATCGTCTTATTTTGTTTCAGAACATGTGGTAGAGCGTTGTACAGACCATTCGGGGACACCCTGTATCTGTGGTCACTATAGCTTTCAAGTTCCGTCTCTACTTTCCACTCCTGTATATTAAGGGCTAAACTGGTCGACGCCAACGTTATGTCGATAATGGATTCTGCGTTTGCCCTCGAAAATGTGGCTTCTCGGCCAATATTCGCCACCTCCAATCGTGGCCAGGCTATCCACGAGAATCTCCCCCCTTCTATCGACCCGGTGTTCGCCCCACAGGTGTGCCTTGGCATTAAAATCGCCCCCGATTATAGATCTGCCCCTCTGGCGCCGCAACAATTCTCCAGCTCGTCCAGCCAGGCTTCAAACTCCTCCAAGGCCTTGTTGGGGGAGGCATAGCAAGAGATAAATGTCATATCCTTGAGTGAAACCCAGACTATGCCCTTACATGGGCTTCCAGACGCCGTGATGAGGTGCCTGGCATCTTGTCCTACTAGTATGCCCACGTCGCCCTCCGGACAGTCCCTGTACCACAGAGGGCCCATTCTACCGTCATTTGGTTCGCCGGCAAGGACGACTCGAACTCCCAGCTCCCTGACCGTGGCCTCCAACAAGTCATGGGCTGCATGGCAGCGGTTGAGGTTAACTTGTATCACCTTAAATTTAGATTGATGCTGCGGTCCGGCTCCAGACCGGTGGCGCCTGTCCCTGCCAGGTCCCCTGGGTTGTCATGCTTTCTCTGTCTCTACGGCACCCCTGGAGGCCAGCCCAGATTCCACAACGGCCGTCGCGAGAATCGCGGCCTTGAGCGCCTGGCACCTTTTGCTTCCCGTAAAATGGTCAGCATCAGCCCCCATCTCGTTGCACGGCACACACCTCGGTTCGTTTTCGCAAACTGCTTTGATGTGATTCGTCTCGCCGCACCTTCTGCATTCGTTGGAGCGATCAGGTCCCTTGCACGCCGCAGCTAGGTGGCCAAATCCCTTGCATCTCCGGCATACCTGTGGCTTGGAGTGCCGCTCCTGCACACGCATCTGGACCATCCTACCGTCAACCTTCTTTTGTCCAGGAGCATGCGGATGGTCTCCACGGAGCTCTCGACGAGCGCGATGCACAGATTACTGCCGTACTTCCTAATCCAGGCTACCTTCACAGACTCCGGTGAAGCCCCTGTACACCTTACCACCTCCTCGATGATTTCTTCTGCCGTGACGTCTTCTTCTAGGCCTTTTATTTCGGCCACCGCCTTGCTCCCGTTGGTTATTTTGACTTTGTCCTTGCCAACGATCCCTTCAATTTCTTTAAGGAGACCATCCCCACTAACCCCATTCTTGAGCTCTATAACGAGATTCCCCGCCAGGCTCCGCCTTGCCGAGGAGACGAGACCGGCGCGTTCCCCCTGGGCTACTCCCGTCCTGACCGCCCTAAGTGTCGCACTGTAAGTGTTGGTGGTGACCATAAGCCTGACCGGCCTGGGGAGTGCTGAAGGCTGGTTATGTCTCTTTGGCTCTTCGCGCTGTGCATTCGCATCGGTTCCTCTCTTGTCCGCCTTGCGCTTACCTGCGACCTGGCTCCAAGAGGGCTTCAGTGTCGAAGCACCGCCGTCCTCTCTTCTTGAGGGTCCCGAAGTTGGCTCACCTTCTACTTCCCGGTCCATGTTTGAGGTGGGGTTCCCCTCCTCCAGTTCCATTGTCGCTCTAACTGTAGTTCTACGAGTAGGTGCGGACCCCACCTGTGGCTGCAGAGTATTGCGGCTCGTGAGTTGGTCCCTGGAGCTAGTAGTGGCCGCCGATCCCGCCGTTGGCCCCTTTTTCCTGGCAGCCATCTGGTTAATGTTGTCCCTTTCCTCTTCTGATATGGGGTCCTCGCTGAAGTTCTCAGCTGAAACCTCCATCCGCGCCAGCAGCCCGTTTACTTTGGAACAAGCTTCCAGGAGTTCCTGCCTGACCCCTCTGACTCTTCTGATGGCACGTGTAGCTAGAGGGGTTATGTCTACATCTCCTGTGTCTCCCGCTTGTCGTGCCGGCCCCGTGGGCGTGCCGTGGCGTCTTCTGCCTGATTGGTCTACGTGTCTACGTTTGGGTCGCCCTGGCGGTCTTGCTCCTGTGCTCCTCCATAAGGCCTCTGCTTGTCTCCCGCAGCGCCTCACCGTTGTTCCTAAGGGCCAGCTCTACGGAAATTTGCTGTAGCTTGGTCACTTGTTGCTTAATGTCATTTTGCGTGTTTTTATATCTATTGACGAGTTCGGCAAGCGTCGACGCCGTTTGGCACCATACCATTTGCATACACACATTCTTACCTAGCATCCCGTTCTATATACCCCGCATACGCTCCATAGCCACTCTCGCTTTCTTGCACACAAATTCCACATGACGCGCTTTCGTCCCTGTTTCACTGAACATATACCCAAGATATTTAAACTCACTCACTTGCTCAATCTGTTCTCCCAGCCAACTCAATTCTTCCTCATTTCCTCTCCTTCCCACATTTTTACAAATCATCCATTTCGTCTTTCTCACATTCAGTCAATCTTCTTTTTCCAAAGTACCCTTCCAATCTCACCTTCATCTCTCTCATTTCCTTCACTGTTTTCGCCATCACTACCACATCATCAGCATACGCCAGACTCCACACCTTCTTTCCACACCCACCACTATTAGCTCTGACTGCCCCAGTTCCAACACTTTAAAGAGGACTGCAATAAAAAAAGGACATGTGGCTGGGACTTCTGCGACTTGATTCCCTCGAATTCCCTTTGTTCCTAGCAACTCTTCAAAGTGTGCCTTCCATGTCTCGATGTTTATACCCTCTCCTCTTACTTTGCTGATCCATGTCTGCGACGTATAGGTTGAATAGCAGTGGGCTTAATGGACACCCCTGCCTCACCCCACATTCCACCTGAAAACGGTCCGACACATGCTCTCCCACTCTCACTTTACATCACGTTTCCTTATATACTTCCCTTATCCACTCCACAACCTGCTCAGATACTCTTTCCTTTCAAACTTACAATCATTAAGGTTCTATCCACCGAATCATACGCCGCTTTCAGATCCACAAACAGCAAACACAATCTCTCTTTTTTTCAGCTCTCTCTCAATCATCCAGTTAAGTGTAGCCATCTGCTCTACCGTGGACCGCCCTTTCCTAAACCCCCCTTGTATTTCCGGTAGCCACCTTTGATCTTCCTCCTCTATCTCCACCCTATTCTTGACCATCGTCATGATTACTTTATAGAGGCTATCCATCAACGAAACCCCCCTATAGCTTTTCGGATCGCTCTCATCTCCTCCCTTGTGAATTGGCACAATGACTCCTTCCCTCCACTCCTTTGGAAACTGCCTTTCTCCTCTCCATATTTCGGTCAGCAGCACCAACATCCTCTCCTTCTCTTCCGGACTAAATCCCTTCCATGCTTCTGCCTGAATCCCATCGGGACCTGCCGCTTTCCCATCCTTCATCTCCTGCAGCACCCTTTCTAACTCTGCCATACTTAAATCACCCTCCCTCTCGAAAACCCTTCTCTCTGCGACTTGTTTCTCTCGAATTCCCTTTGTTCCTAGAAACTCTTCAAAGTGTGCCTTCCATGTCTCGATGTTTATACCCTCTCCTCTTACTTTCCTTCAAGTACCTTCAAAGTTGTTTTTCGCTCTTCAACTCCTTTACTCTCTTCACCTCGTCTCCCAGCCACATGTCCTCTTTTTTATTGCGGTCCTCTTTAAACCTAACTTTTGCCTCTTTCGTCTCTTTGTCTCCCCTCCTCCCTTCCCTCTAAGCCTTTATCGATCTTCTTATAACCCTTTTCGCTTCCCTACATCCTTCATCAAACCACAAGCCTCTACGCCCCACTTTTCCTCTATTCCTTCTCGGCATCGCCTGTTTAACAGTCTCCGCCAGCTGCTCTACTGTCCTCACCGATTGAAAATTGACTTCCTTTTTGTCCTTATATCTTCTTTTTGCCCTTTCAGACCAGCACCACCCCTCCTCCTCTCTGCTGATTACTACCTCTCCCCTCCCCCTAGTTTTACCGTCACTGGAAATTTGTCAGAACCACCCCCATCCTCTACCCTGAATTCCTCCACGTCGTCCCTGATATCCTCCGTTACCAGCACGTAATCAATTGCTGACATTCCCCTCGGTCCTACGTAGGTTATCTCCCCCTCCCAATCACCTTCCGTAGCTCCATTTAGCACCTTCAGTCCCTGCTAGTCAGCCCATCTAATCCAATCCCTTCCTTCCTTATTTATTGTCCCGTCCTTCGACTTTCTCTCTCTTCTTTGTTGTCCTTCTTGATTCACTCCTTTGGTATCTTGGTTCCCTATTCTCACGTTTCAATCTCCCCCCACAATCAGATTTCCAGGGTGCTCCCCTTCCCTTATCAGTCTCTCTATCTCACTCCGTAATTCCGTTTCCTCCTTCTGATTGTATATCGTTACGGTTCTCCATATGCGGTTTCCTTTCCAAAACGACCGTTGTACTACCTTTCCCTCCTTCTCTCTCTCCCCCCCCCTCCTCTACCTCTTTCAATTCTATCCGCACCCCCATTACAATTCCAACCTTCGCTCTCCTCCTTGCATAAGCCCTTCTCGCCCCTGCACATTCCTATCTAAATCCCGATGGCATCTTCTTTTTTACCTTCTCCCACTCCTCCTCTTCTACCCATGTCTCAATTAGACCGACCATATCTTTATCCTTTATCCATTCCTCCAACTCCAAAATCCCCACCACCTCTTTCACTTTCTTTTTTAGCCCCGCGACATTCCAAAACGAAAAACATCCCCTCCCCCTTCTCTTTTCTGCTCCCCGCCCCTCTTCTACCTATATTCTGTCTTAGGCTCTGTTTGCGTTTTTTGACTCCGTTGGTCCCTTCTCCAGCATCACCGTTCCTGTATTCCATCTCCACCATTCGTTCTCTACCCGAATTTTCTGATAGAGTACTTGATTTTGTTTCCCTTTCTTTCTTTCTTCTCGCGCCTTTCCTCTGATACTAACTTGTATTTCTCTCTCTTTCTTTGTGAGGTCATACATCACTATTTCTGTCTCTCAGAGAGCTTTTCTTAGCCAAAATTCGCTTTTTATCTTCCATGTCATTACATTTCACCAGAATCGGCCGTCTCTTTCCCTCCTTCTTGGCCCTTAGCCTCACCACCTCTTCATAATTCATCACGATTTTCATATCCTCCACTAGTTTATTCACCACTTCCTCTACCTTCCCTTCCTCACTCAATCCATTAATAATTATATTTTTCCTTCTTCTTTCCTTTTCTCCGACTTCTTCCATATTTTCCAACTTCACTATTCTCTCCTCCAATTTCCTTTCTCTCCACCGCCCAACTTTGCTCCTTTTGTCTTAACTCTTCTTTGAGATCCTTTATATGGTCATCGTATTTATCTAACCTCTGTTCTAACTTTTCAAATTTACTCAGAATCTTATCAATTTTCTCCTCCTCCCTGCTCTCTTCGGCCCTCTTCCTTTTGCTTACTTGCTCGAAGAATTGTTTAAGGTCGCCGCAACTGCTCGTGCGCTGCCTACTGCCCATTTATCGAAACCTCGCTTAACTTAAACTTTTTCACCGCTCCACGTATATGCACTCCGCGCCGTCCGCGTAAATTCTAAGTAGTTATCGTAGTAGAATTCAATTAATTTCGTTTTTGCACTAGACTAGTCGCACAGTTTTATTTGCATCGATTTTTTTTTCTTTCCTGAGCCAGTGGAAAATTACACTCCGGCCATGCGTTTATAATATTATAGAAACAAACGTTAATAACACGCCACGGAAAAATAAATTTAGGATCTCAACACCATCCAGATAAAACTGCACTGATTGTATTATGTATATACCAAAGAAGATCAATTAAATATATATACAAACATCTTTATTTAAGAATTGATACAATTATATATACATACATATAAACATTTATGGTTTTCCGCAATTCTTAATTGGCTATCGACCATTATGATTAATGTGATGAAAAGATGAAATGAATTGAAATATGGTGGTATCTGGATGTTTAATTTTGGGAATGATATTGGGGTTACGTGGTAAGCAAAGATGATTTAGGATGTGTAAGATGTGAGGATTAGTGGCAAATTTAGAGGATAGGTGGATAAGGCGTTGGTCAATTGGAGTTATTTGGGATTTTTGATAGAGTAAGGTATCAATTAAATATTTGTTTAAACAGTTGAAAACGGTAAAAGAAGCGGAGCACAAAAATAACGTGTACACATGTTGTACGGCAGGCATGTCAAACTCATTTACCACCAAGGGCCATATCAAGTATTACACACAAGCCGCGGGCCGCATTACCAAAAAAACTATAATTGAAATCAAACAAAAAATAATTATTTTTACCTTGTACATAATTTTTTTTTTAAATATTTGATACCAACCTTGCCGGGCCGCGTGTTTGACATGCCTGCTCTATTTCAAATATTTCTGTAAAAGAAACATTTTGTGTGTCTGTATTGTGATCGTGAAATTTTTTTAACGGAAATATCCGTTTTGAGGTCTATAGAGTCCATTTCAAATATTTCTGGAAAAAAATTATGTGTGCGCCTGTGTTGTGACTGTGAAAAATTTTTCAGAATTTTTTTTTGAACGGAAATATCTGTTTTGATGTCCTAGAGTCCATTTCAAATATTTCTGGAAAAAAAATATGTGTGTCTGTATTGTGGTCATAAAACTTTTTCAAAATTTTTTTAACGGAAATATCCGTTTTGAGGTCCCTAGAGTCCATTTCAAACATTTCTGGAAAAAAAATTATGTGTGTCTGTATTGTGACCGTAATTTTTTTTTACGGAAATATCCGTTTTGAGTTCCCTAGAGTCTATTTCAAATATTTATGGGGAAAAAAATGTATGTGTTTATGTGTTTCTCTGTGTCTCTAATGTGATTGTGAAAATTTTTGCAAATTTTTTTCACGGAAATATTCGTTTTGAGGTCTCTAGAGTCCATTTCAAATATTTCGGGAAAAGAAAAATTGTGTGTGGGTCGGTATTGTGATCGTGAAAATTTTTTTAAACATTTTTTTGTCGGAAATATCCGTTTTGATGTCTTTAGAGTCCATTTCAAATATTTCTGGAAAAGAAAAATTGTGTGTGTGCCTGTATTGTGATCGCAAAAATTTTTTTCTCGGAAATATCCGTTTTGAGGTCTCTCGAGTCCACTTCAAATATTTTGGGAAAAGAAAAATAGTATGTGTATCTGTATTGTGATCGCAAAAATATTTTCAAATTTTTTTTCACGGAAATATCCGTTTTCGGGTCTCTAGAGTCCATTTCAAATGTTTCTGCAAAAGAAAAATTGTATGTGTGTCTGTAAAATTTATTTGTGTGTCTGTATTGTTACTCTGAAATTTTTTCCAAACATTTTTTTAACGGAAATATTCGTTTTGAGCTCTCTAGAATCCATTTCAAATATTTCTGGGGAAAAAAAAATTGTGTGTGAGTCTCCATTGTGATTGTGAAAAATTTTTCAAATTTTTTTTACGGAAATATCTGTTTTAAAGTCTCTAGAGTCCATTTCAAATATTTCTGGAAAAGAAAAATTGTGTGTGTGTCTGTATTGTGATTGTGAAAATTCTTTCAATTTTTTTTTACTGTTTTGAGATCCCTGGCGTACATTTTAAATATTTCTGGAAAAAAAATTGTGTGTCTGTACTAACCGTGAAATTTTTGCAAAATTTTTTTTAACGGGAATATCTGTTTTGAGTTCCCTAGAGTACATTTGAAATATTTCTGGAAAAAAATGTGGTGTGTATGTGTCTGTGTGTGTACATACTGTGAGCGTGAAAGTTTTTCCAAAAATTTTTTTAACGGAAATATCCGTTTTGAGGTCACTAGAGTAGTCCATTTCAAATATTTCTAGAAAAAAAAAATCATGCGTGTCTGTATTGTAACCGTGAAAATTTTTACGAAAGTATCCGTTTTTGATTTCAAATATTTCTTGAAAAGAAAAATTATGTGTGTCAATATTTTCAATTTTTTGGGAAATGTACGTTTTGAGCTCTCTAGTCCATTTCAGATATTTCTGGAAAAATAATTATGGGTGTTTTTCTATTGTGACCGCGAAAATTTTTTCAAAATTTTTTTAACGGAAACATCCTTTTTGCCGTCCCTAAAGTCCATTTCAAATATCTCGGGGAAAAAAAAATTGTATGTGTGTGTCACTATTGTGATTGTGAAATTTTTTTCTTTTTTTTACGGAAATTTCCCTTTTGAAGTCTCTAGAGCAGGCATGTCAAACACGTTTACCACCAAGGGCCACATCAAGTATTACACACAAGTCGCGGGCTGCATTACCAAAAAAAAACTACAATTGAAACCAAAAAAAAAAAAATTATTTTTACCTTGTATATATATTTTTTTAAATATTTGATACCAACCTTGCCGGGCCGCAGGCAACTTGTAAGCGGACCGCATGCGCGGGCCGCGTGTTTGACATGTCTGTTGTACGGCAACTCCAGCAAATATTAATTATTTACAATTTTTCTAATCGCCGAATGTAATTTTATTTTCTGTAATTTAACTTTTGAGTGTTGTCAATTTTTTTTACAGCTACAATATATTGTTTTAGCAGTATCTCAAAAAATAAGTTCATTCCTAAAGGATTTTGAAATTCTAAAGCTAATTCCAGCAGAGATGATTTGTTTACAATTTTTCTAATCGCAGAATGAAATTTTCTTTTCTGTAATTCAAGTTTTGAGTGTTGTCAATTTGTTTACGGCTAAAATATATTGGTTGCTTTAGCAGTATCTTAAAAATAAGTTTATTATCGATATTGAAATTTTTAAGCTAATTCCAGCAGAGATGAATTTTTACAATTTTTCGAATCGCGAAAATTGAGTTTTGCCATTTGCAAAGTTTGTCATGTACGAGAAATAAACGATCTTAAACCAATGTTATTTATCTAGTAGTACTAGTAATAACATGCAAATTTCTTTAGAATCATTCAATATCCGGCGTGGCACTAGCCAGGGAAGTAGTGGTTTCAATAAGTTATTTGTTCATAGTCTTATTAAGACTTCATTTTGCAGTCACGAACAGGTTGAATATTCACATATTCAGGCTATATTTCGTCTTTATTAATATTATTTTGCCATTTTGTTTTTATCTGTGAAATGTTAATTATTTCAGGGATAAATAAAAAAAAATGTTCACTCTGGATGGATTTTTTAAAATTAATTTTTGACAATTTTTATTGTCGAAAGCAGTTTTTTAGGTTTGATTTCTATTTTGTTCTCTGCAATTTTTTCAAGGGGATGTCAAAAATTAGTTCATTACGGATGGATTTTCAAATTTTTAAGCGAATTGCGGAATGACTAATTTTTTACATTTTTTAATTGTTGAAAGCAATTTTCATTGCTTCAAGTTTTAAGGTTTTTGTTCTGTTTGCAGCTGTGATATGTCCATTTTTTAAGGGGATGTTATTATATGGATTTTCCAGATAATTTTGTATGGTTGAAAGCAATTTTCTTATATGTGGTAAATAAAACACGTGTGTTGAGAATTTTCACAAATTTTTAATGTTGACACACTGCGACATATGTTTCGCCACACAGTGGCTTCATCAGGCGAAACATATGTCGCAGTGTTTCGACATTAAAAATTTGTGAAAATTCTCAACACACTTGTTTTATTTACCATATACCGGGTGACCCAGGGATCTGTAAAAGCCCCTTAACTTATTTGCTATTTGAGATATCGACTTCTGGTTTTCTTGAACTGGTACCTACACTTATTCTACATATTTTAAAAATATGTATGTTTTTGTACAGGGTGTCCCAATATACATAACAGAACACAGTTATGTTTTTTTAAATGGAACACCCTATATTTTATACTTTATTTTCAACCCTCTTGAGAAGCTGATAAAAATAGTATAAGATACTATGGGTCTATTATGGAGGGTTGGTTATTTATGGGCAAATTTGTGGCAAAAACATGGGCACATTGAAAACATTGCAGAAGCGTTCCTAGCAAAGATAGCATCATTATTTATACACTAGAAAATTTTCCACATCATAAAGAATAATACACATTGGCTTTGGTTCTCTTTTATTCATAGTGCTATACAGGGTGTCAACATACGCAAAACAATGGATAACTATTTTTTTTTCAAATGGAACACCCTATATAAGTTGCCACCAATCTATGGCATTTTTAACAAGCTTTCCAATGATATACAGTTTGTATAACAAAATTTTAAGGATTCTTGAGATTTTTCAATAAAAACTTATTTCTTTTGTCACCTTCTGCTGATTTTTGGATTATCAGCCAAAACTATGCATTTTCAGGAAAAATTATAAGTGACCAAACTTGTAGAGCGAAAAATTTCCGATCGACATAGGTCTTTCAACTTTTAAGATAATGCGTGCATTGCCCGCCAGAGCGCGCAAAATCGTGACCGTATATGCGCTTTAGCGTTTTTCTCAAATTTTTTATTAATAAATTGCACTATACTTTATTTTCCGCACCCTCTAGCGGAAAAACGGGAAATTATAGGGAAATTAAAATGGCCCATATCGATTGAAAATGTTCCGCTCTACAACTCTTAATAGAAGCATTTTTTGCCAAAAATGCATAGTTTTCCCTAAAAATGCAAATTGAAAATGTATGTCAATTTTTGCGTTTTTCAATGGTTTTTTGCATTTTTAGCGAAAACTATGCATTTTGGGCAAAAATTGCTTCTTTTAAGAGTTGTAGAGCGGAATATTTTTAATCGATGTAGGTCATTTAAATAATTCTATAATTACCCATTTTTCTGCTAGTGGATGTAGAAAATAAAGTATAGTGCAATTAATTAACAAAAAATTTGGGAAAAACGCTAAAATGGATATACGGTCACGATTTTGCGCACTCTGGCGGGCAATGCACGCATTATTGGAAAAGTCGAAAGACCTACATCGATCGAAAATTTTCCGCTCTACAACTTTGGTCTCTTATTATTTTTTCAGAAAATGCAAAGTTTTGGCTGAAAATCCAAAAATGAGCAGGAGGTGACAAAAGAAAAATGTTTTTATGGATAAATCTTAAGAATACTTAATATTTTGTTAAACAAATTGTACATCATTGGAAAGCTTATTAAAAATTCCATGCATTGGTTGCCAGATATATAGGGTGTTCTATTTGAAAAAAAATAGTTATCTATTATTTTGCGTATGTTGACACCCTGTATAGCAGTATGAACAAAAAAGAACCAAAGCCGATTTGTATTATTCTTCATGATATGGAAAATTCTGTAGTGTACAAAAAACGACGCCAGCATTGCTAGAAGCACTTCTGCAACTTTTTCAATGTGTCCTTGTTTTTTCCACAAATTTGCCCATAACTAACCAACCGTCCATAATAGACCCATACTATCTTATGCTATTTTTATCAGCTTCTCAAGAGAGTTGAAAATAAAGTATAAAATATAGGGTGTTCCATTTAAAAAAACATAACTTTGTTCTGTTATGTATATTGGGACACCCTGTACAAAAGCATACATGTTTTTAAAATATGTAGAATAAGTGTCGGTACCAGTTCAAGAAAACTAGAAGTCGATATCTCAAATAGCAAATAAGTTATGGGGCTTTTACAGATCCATGGGTCACCCGTATATTATGGAATTTCACCAGGTAACAGCCTCATCAATCAAATATTCAATTTTCTTAGCTTTGGTTCAAGTTTTAAAGTTTTCTATTTTGTTTTCAGCTGTGGCATGTCAATTTTTTTAAGGGAATGCTAAAAAATCGGTTCATTCTGGACGGATTTCGAAATTTTGAAACTTATTCCAGCAACGTTGATTTTTTCGCAATTTTCTTAATCGTTCAAGTATTTAGTGTTGCCACTTCAAAAATAGATTCATTTTAGGAGGGCTTTTTAAAGTTAGAAGCTAATTTCTGCAAAGAAGAATTTGTTACAGTGTTTCTAATCACCGACTAGAGATTTCCGTCCTGCAGTTCAGTTTTTCAGCCTTTATCCATATCCAATATAGACTACGCTACTGATAATAAGAGATAACTATCTTACATAAAAATGGATATTAATCAATTTCAATATCTACAATATAATAATGTGCAGATTATTATATTGTAGATATTGTAATTGAATAGTATTTATTTTTATGTAACACAGTTATCTCTAATTATCAGTGGCGTAGCAATTGAGTGATGATAATGATGATGAGTCGTAGACGATCTGTGCGTGTCAATATTGATTCAAGAATGAAAGAAAAAATAAGAAAAAGGTACACTTGATGTGCCGCCCCCACTCATATAAAAACGAAGTGCGGTGTCCGCCGCGGACGCACAATAAATAAGTTTGCGTACGATTGCACAGTTATCCATCAAAAGTCGACGAGCGTTGTATTGTTGTTCTTGGCTTTCGTTACTGCAGGTGAGTGAGTGATAATAAATTATGAATTGTTAATTTAAACTCAGGAGGATAATGGATACATTGTGGACCGCCCCTTACAGTGATTTTATAGTGTGCTAACTGCCGTTTTGTTACTTTTGTAAAAGTATCTCGCGAATTTCGAAAAAAATAAATTCGCGGTAGTGAATTAAAGTTAAAGTGATGGTAAATGAATGTTATTTTAAAGTGTGCCAAAACGACGACAAAAATAACTCAATCCTAATTATTTTTGATTAGGGTTAGAGTGGATGGCCATTCCGATGAGGTTTTAGTTTAATTGTGTAAGAAATAAACATCCACTTTAAATTTGTTTATGTGCCAATAATTATTAAATTGCTTGTAGCAGAATACCAAATTCTAATCAACCATTCTTTCTAAAAACAGTGAGAGTCGGTTCGTGTTTGGACACTCGTGTTAAAATTAAGATTTTTTATGGTTTTGGTTTGTGTCCAGAGGTATGTGTAGATTTTTATAAATCGTTTCTTAAAAAAGTATCCATGGCCTCAAAATAGGTTAATTTGGCCCTATTACGAACGATCCAATTTTTTTAATAATCTATGCTTTCGTGTTACAAGTTTATTTTAACTTTCTTATTTAATCCTGTAATATATGAGTTTATAGTTTTCGTAAAAAAAAATCGAACTAACTCGACTCGACAAAATATCAATTCTGAGGTTTCATTTTCCACCCCAGAAAATTACAGTTGGCAACACTTGAGTTTGACTAATAAAATGCAAGTTCACTATTTTTGAGCTTGAATTCCAATTTTCCGTCCCGAAAATTTACTACATTAGATTTTTTTTTTACGATTCCGATTATTTTTAATTTCCATATATTACTTGCTTAATTTTATTTTAATTTTATTTGGTCCTATAAAATAGAGAAAATTAACATATTTTCCATATTTTTCGAAATCAAAATTTTCATTTTGAGGTTTTCGAAGACGATTCCGACCATTATTACGTTCTCCGTTTCCGTACGGGAAAGTATTGTGAATGTGAAAGTTTGTTCAACATTTAACGGAAATATCCGTTTTGAGGATTTCGACAATTTTTGGAAAAAACGAAATTGTCTGTGTTTGTGTATTTCAGCGCCCTCTCCACAATTATAATAACGTTTTACTTTTGCTATTGCGTTTTTCGCTGTAACTATAAGAGCTTTAGGTGAACTCATTTTTGATATTTCTTTAAAGGTTCAGAACCTATAGATAAAAACAGAAAAACAATTTTCACTCAAATTCGTTTATTATTCGTTATCAAAAGATCTTGAAGAGTAGAGTAAAATAGTGAGCTGATTTTTGAAATTTCTTTTTTTTCGTAGGTATTAGCCATATAACTTATAGCAGAAAAAACAGAAAAACAGTTGAAATTCGATTACGTTTACTATTAAATTAAATATTAAAATAAATGTATGTTTTTATGATAATTTGGAATATTTTTGTGACAAGGCGAACAAAGTTTTTGTAATTCATTCATCAAATAACTAGTTATGCTCGAAAATGTTTTTGAAAAGTGAAATTTATGCTCAAAGATTTTCTAATGCAGAACGCTATCTTCACATTTAAAGTGATCGATTTAAATGCAAGTTTCTGTGAAAGTAACTTGAATTTAGTTTTCTAGACTCATACTGTAGATCGAGAAATATCTTATTTTAACTTTTATCATACAAACTATTATTTTCATGATTTATTTCGAATTAGATTTTAAGGAAAGTATCCATTCCTTGGAAACGATTTCATTTTTGATAATTGGCTGTGTGTATGTCTGCCTGACTATAGTCACTGCATCTTAAATAGAGATTTTGAAACAAAACAATTTTAAGCTTTATTTAAAAATCTGAGGAACTGAAAAAATTTTGATAAAATTTTGAAAACCGGTAGCTGGTGTATTAACCGTACAAAAATATTTTTAGATATGTTGAAGATAACGAAGAATTGCACTTCATTTGTATTTCAAAAACTCTTTGATTTTCGAGAAAGAAACCTGAACAAGGATGTTATAATTTTATGTTTTTGCAAATTTACCAAAAGTTTATGATCATTAAGCTTCACTTTGAAAAGACATAATATAAAAATATCCCTATTAATTTTTGAATAGTTTAGAAACGTTTTTTAGTCTAGAATTATGAAACCATTTACTGTGAGATCGAAAAAAAAAATTCAGTCATGAACAACAAGCCGCATGTGTTTTCTCAGTTCCTAAAAAAACTTTAAACGTAAAGGTTTACTTTTTTTTACTTATTTTATTAGAAAAATTTAGTAGCCTTTTCCTTTGCAAATAGAATACCCTGTATATTTTTACATTTTTAAAGAATAATTGTGAGAATTTTTTGTGAAAATAATTTTTTTATAAAATGCGTTATTTCTGAGTTATACCAATTACAGATTCTTGAACTTCAAGGTCGTGTCTACTATTCAAGACGGGCGATAAATATTCCAAAAAGTTAAAAGCGGTACATTATTGTTATGAAAATGCAAATAGATTATATTTGCGTCTATTTACTAACTAAAACAAATGATTTCTTGCAGAAATACTGATTAAAAGTTTGAAATTTTAGTCGGAATTAAAAAATAGAAAAAAAAAGTTTTATTGTTTTGTATATGCAAATAAATACTTTTGCATCTACTGACTAATTAAATCTGTTGAAAATTCCCCGTACTTAGTGCTACAGGGTTAGTTAAAAAAATTCAAATTTTTAGCTGGAATACAAACAAATTAAAGCATTGAAATAGTTGCGTAATTGTTTTTAAATGTTAACAGATATATTTTGCATCTTTTCACTAACCAAAACAGATTAGTTCTCTAAAAAAATATTTACTAAAATAATAAATATTAATTTTCAAAACCCTGCAGTAAGTGTAAAATTGTAGCTAGAATTTAGAAAAATTTAAAAAAATAGACCTAATGCGTTATTTTTCTACAAATTCTTACTGATACGTTTGCTTCTATTAGCTAACCAAAATAATTTCTGTTTTCGGAGAAATTTTGACAAAATTAAAGTTACAAATTTTTAAAATTATTCGAGCAGTATTGTTAAAGTTTTAGGCAGAATTAAAATATTGCAGAAAATGAAAAATGTAGAATTATTGTCTTAAAATTCAAATAAATACTTTTGCATCTATTCACTAACAAAAAAAAATTGAATACGACAAAACTTATAAATTTGCAAAGTTGTTTAGCCAGAATTAAGAAATTGTAAAAAAGTGAAACCGTTGCTCTATTGCGTTACAAATGCCAACAGAGAATTTTGCATGTATTTACTAACTAGAACAGTTTAGTTTTTCAAAAAAAGTTCAACCAAGACAAAACTCCCTTGCGCTAGGTGAAAATTCTAGTTAGATTTAAGAAATTTGAAAACAAAAATTGAAACGGTTGTTCTATCGTTTTGCAAATGCTAACCGATACATTTGTACCTATTTAATAACCAGAAGTTATGAATTTCCCTGCAATAAAGCAATACTTAACAACAAATTGAAACAGTAATTAAAACCTTTGCGTTATGATTTTGTAAGTGATAAATAGTATATTGTACAACGAGCATATAATGATGGCTATTAATCACGAGAACGATGTTTGCGGAACGAGCCGTAGGCAAGTGGATCAAATCGTTAGAGTGATTAATAGCCATTATATGCGAGTTGTACACTATACTTTGTTCACGAAAATTAAAATTAGGATAAAAATTTAATTCAAAATTACAATTAGAATCAAAATTAAAATCAAAATTAAAGTTGTAATTACAATTACAATTGAAAACAAATTAAAATCAGTATTAAATAGGGTAAACAAAATATTACCATAAATCGCGTTCTCTGAATCAAAGCGTGAATTAGCGTCTTTAATAACCATATTAAACACGCAAATGCATGTACGTGTTTAATAAGCATATTAAACACGCAAATGCGTGTTTAATGAAATTGGTGTTACCCTATTAATGCTGCTAATACAATTAAATAATGTGCACATAATAAAATTTTCGTGAACAAAAATATTTTTGCTTTTATTGATATTAAATATATGCAAAAATATTTATAAAACAGTCAAAAAAATTTCTAACACGTAAAAGTTGTCCCTGCAGTAAGGTTTACATTTTAGCTAGAATTCAGATATTATCAAGCCGCCCAGGGATGGCAGTTTGAATATTTACTTTGTTCACGAAAATG
The DNA here is from genome assembly GCA_910593695.2 of Ocypus olens. Classification (NCBI taxonomy): domain Eukaryota; kingdom Metazoa; phylum Arthropoda; class Insecta; order Coleoptera; family Staphylinidae; genus Ocypus; species Ocypus olens. Next base: position 42,399,649 of record OU343058.1, read on the forward strand.
TTATAATGTGCGCATTATTTAATTCTATGGGCAGCACTAATGGGATACATTTAACCCTCAATTTAATTAATTATGCTTATTAAACACGCACACGCATTTGCATGTTTAATAAGGTTATTAAACACGCTAATTCACGCTTTAATTCACAGAACACAATTTATGATTTTGTTTACCCTGTTTAATACTGATTTTAATTTTTTTTCAATTGTAATTGTAATTGTAATTGCAACTTTAATTTCGATTTTAATTTTGGTTTTATTTTTAAAAGTTTCTTTTATTTTGATTTTGATTTTAATTTTGATTTTAATTTTCGTGTACGAAGTATAGTGTACAACTCGCATATAATGGCTATTAATCACTCGAACGGCTCGTTCCGCAAACATCGTTCTCGTGATTAATAGCCATCATTATATGCTCCTTGTACAATATACTATCAATTCTATTTAATTGTTTTATTATTTGCTTTTAATTTTGTTATTTTTTTACCCGTTTGGTCAAAATAAATGTGCATGTATGTGGGAAAATATTCTTAATTTGAAGTGCAAGAATCTGTATTAATTGCATATAACTCAATAATGATGCATTTTATTTAAAAAAACATGTGTCTACAAAAAAATCTTAAAATTAATCTGACAATAAAAAAATGTAAAAATATATAACGGGTTTTCCGTTTGGCGGTTAGGCACTGTTTGGGCTGTAGCTTTTATTAACGAAAAGTTTAACGTTTGGGGGGTCCATTAATGTTCAGTGTATGTCCCATTCATTATAAATAAAAATAAATGTTACAAACAATCGGTTGTGGCAGAAGAGCCTTGTTGCTTCCCCTTAACAATTCCCCGCAATTCCGTGAAACATCCTTCCTTTTCTGTTAAAAAAATACAGCGTGTTCTATTCGAAAAAGCAAAGGTTACCAAATTTTCATAATAAAATGAACACCCTGTATTTTAAAAATATAATTAAACGATAGCTTGTTTACATCTAAGGAAATTTTGAAATTTTTACGCTTGGAGAATTATTTAGTCTTCCGGAAATTTTGACTAACCTTGTATATAAAAAATGTAGCGGAAATTTATTTTCATCAATATGAAAAAAAGACAAGTGTAATCAAGCAAACGGAAATCTTTTTGAACATCCAGAAAATTCGACTTTGTTAGAAATTTAATAAAAACAGTTTTTGTCAGTTTATTTTAAAATCCCATTTAACAAATAAAGTCAAGTCGTTACAGAAAAGTTATTTTTTTACTAAAATCACGAATTAAAAAAAACCCATTTTATCTCCAAACAATTAAAAAGCAATGAAAAAATATTCTTGTTGAGCCCTCGTTCAAAATTTTTCATAGAAGATAGAGTGCGATTTAAATTTTTTATATTGATAAAGATATCTAAACAACGAAACGTCGTATCAAAAAACTAATATTATTTTTTTGAAGAGCCTTAAAAAATAATATTTGTTATTGCCAAGGCACACTTTGTTATGTTTCAAGGTCAATGGCTCAATTTTCAATGTTTAAAAAAACCTTTAAATAACTCCCATAGCAAACAATTTTGTGACAATTGTGGCACATCATTAGTTTCGAGAGGTGAAAAGTTACTCAAAAATTAAATAAAAAATGGTGATGTGGCCTTCATGTTACTTTCACCGACTTGATGGTATCATAGCTATTTATATTTATGTTTTCATGGTTTATTTTCAATTTAAATCATATTTTAAATGTATATCAAGCGTTGTGTAAACTCGGATGAAACTGACGTTTAAAAAACGTCAAAATTATAAAAGATGGAGAAATTATACTTAAAATTCAAAAACTCAGTTTACTCAAAAACTAAAGGGATTTCGAAAAAAACTTATTCCTTATAAGTTGTTCATTTTAGAATTCTCTACAGTTATTATTAACATGAATTTGCTGTAACTATTATCGTTTTATAATTATAAACCAAAAATTAAAAAAAAAAAAATTCTCCAATAAAAATTATTTTATGAAAAATGTTTTTAAGCAAAAGATGTTCATCTCTTTGTTGTCTTCAATGTTTGTTTAAATGTTTTTGTGATATTTTTCATATTTAAGAAAATATTGGCAAAAAATAAAAAACAGTTAAGGTAAACACCCGCTTCCGGTATACGAAATTCTACGAAAAGCTTTTCAGTTCTTCAGATTATCAAATAAGACGTATGTTCAAAGTTTTATATCAATTGCTGCACAGACGGACACACACAGCACACACAGACACAATTTTTTTTTTCCAGAAATTGTTGAAACGGCATCTAGCGACCCCAAAACGGATATTTCCGTAAAAAAATGTTTTGAAAAAAATTCGTACTTCGTAACGGAGAAAGTAAAAATCCAGGTCCGCAAAAATGAAGTTGATATGGGTGTCTAAATAATGAAACGTGTTTGAGAAATAAAATTATTAAGCTTAACGTGTTTTAAGAAAGTGCTTTTGGTTTTTCCAAATAACCGAAAATAAAGTTGTAAAAAAATAAAAACCAAAATGGACTTTTTCGGTTTTTAATGAATATCTTCGGAAGTACTCGGAATATTTTAAATTTGTTTTCAACAAATTATTCAGCACTAAAATACGTAACTTTGTTTTAATTTAACCAACTCTCTATCTCTTATAGTAACCGAGATAACAATGCTAATGCATCGAATTTTTAATACCCTGTATACAGGGTGTTGAATTGCAAAGCGGGCCATAGGGATTTACATGTAAAATTTGAAATATGCTAATATTGGCTCCCTTAATTATTTGACAAAATCGGTCTAAGTATATTATTTTTAAAGCGTATTAAGCTGAATGATTTGGTACCTTACGCATTAGTTTCTGCACAGTATTTACTGAGATATTTGCAAAAAACTTTTTAATTATTTTGAATTAAAAACAAAGGTTTGCCATGAAATCATAATGGTGGATATTTCATTTTGTTCTAAAAAGTGACATTTGCTGCCGCATTGCGATGTACAACCGGCCGTGTATTCTACACAAGAAAAAGTAATGGTTTTACGCAGGTACTATTTAAGAACTTTACGTGAATTTACGGACTAGGCAATATGCAGCAAAAGTACTATTTAAAGAATAATTACTACTTTACTTTCTAAATTTGAAATTGGCTCCCTTAATTATCGGTTTACTTACATTATTTTTAAAACTCGTTGAGTATTACTTTTGCTGGGTATTACCTTTTTCAAAAATTCAACACTAAACAATTCACGTTCACTTCTTAAATAGTACCATTTAGTCATATGTAAATACTGTTTCTTGTGTAGAATACTCGGCCGACTGTTAATCGTAATGCGACAGCAAACGTCACTGTTTAGAACAAAATGAAATATCCGCCATTATGATTTCATGGCAAACCTTTGTTTTTAATTCAAAATAATTGTAAAGTTTTTTGCAAATATCTCGGTAAATACTGTGCAGAAACTATTGAGTAAGGCACCAAATAATTCAGCTTAAAAGGCTTTAAAAATAATGTAAGAAGACAAATAATGTCAAATAATTAGAGGAGCCAATATTAGCACATTTTTAAATCCGTATGGCCCGCTTTGGAATTCAACACCCTGTATACCCATATTGAGGTATTTTGAGACGATTCGAACCTATAAAATATCGTGAAAATATTCGAACTAGAAATATCCTTTTTGTGGTCTCCGAAGACTATTCCGAACATTTTAATTTTCATATAAATATAGGTGTTATTGATTAGATAAAAGGTTTTCCAATATGGATGATATGATTTTGAAGTGACGTTTCGGCCATTTGTAATATGTCATGCTCTGTTATTTATTTTTCATTGTATTCAGTAGTGTTCACGACTTCATCATGGAGAGATATATGCAAGAACAACGTTTACAAATTATTCAGTTTTATTATCAAAATAATTGTTCTCCAATTGCAACTTTTCGTGCGCTTTTGCCCTTTTATGGTCGTAATAATCGTCCAAGTGTGCTCGCTATTCGTCGAATTGTTGAAAATTTTGAGCGTACATTTTCTTTTCATAATGTTAAAGTGCCGATAAGACAAAGAACCGCTCGAAGTAATGCAAATATTGCTGCCGTTCAGGCAAGTGTTGCTGAAGACCGCTATTTGTCGATTCCAAGACGTTCTCAACAATTGGAACTGTCTCAAACCACAACCTGGCGGATTTTGAAAAAGGATTTGGGTTTGCATCCGTATAAAATTGTTCTCACTCAAGAACTGAAGCCATTGGACCACCGTAAACGTCGTGAATTTGCTGATTTTGCCTTGGAACAACTTGAAAACGATAACGATTTTTTTAAGAAAATCATTTTCTCCGATGAGGCTCACTTTCATCTGAGTGGTGCGGTAAATAAACAAAACTGTCGATTCTGGTGCAAAGAAAATCCACAAATTATTCAAGAAAAACCATTACATTCACCTAAATTGACAGTTTGATGTGGTTTTTGGTCTGGTGGAATCATCGGTCCGTACTTCTTTCGAAATGAAGCTGGTAACCCCGTTACTGTCGATGGAGAGTGGGATAGACCGATGCTAACCAACTTTTTATGGCCGAAATTGGAAGAAGTTGATCTTGACAACATTTGGTTCCAATAAGACGGGGCTACGTGCCACATAGCAAATGCAACAATTGAATTAATTCGAGAAAAGTTTGGAGATTCGATTATTTCAAGAAATTGTGATATTGAATGGCCTCTAAGAAGTTATGATTTAACACCATTAGACTATTTCTTGTGGGGTTATTTGAAGTCATTGATCTTTCGAAATAAACCAGACTCTCTTCAAGCTTTACAAGTCAATATTGAACGTGCCATTCATGATATACGACTTGATTTAGTGAAAAAGGTGCTCGAAAATTGGGTTCATCGAATTCGTTCCTGCAGAAGAAGTCGTGGAGGCCATTTGAATGACGTTTTATTTAGAACTTAATTGTATCGATTTGCACTTCACATTAAATAAAAAACATTTGAATTTCCCTAACAATAAATCATATCACTCTTATTGAAAAACCTTTTATATAGGCAAATTTATTTGCGATATTTTAGAAATTATAATGATTTTTACAAATAGAGCAAACAGACGGTCGTTAGCCCAGACCTTAAAATTAATGTTAATTATGTATTTTTGTAAATGTATTATCTGTATAAAGATGTTGTACATATAAACAAATATTTCTGTGAATCCATGAATATTCGCGTTCGAAATGTTTTGCGTAAATTGTAAACATTCGTGTTTTTTTTTTTAAATTTTATACACCCAAAATTTTTATATATCCTGAATTATTGTAGTAAAAACAACGATTTAGCCAAATATTATATTGAAGGATAGATGAAGAAAAGTGAATAAAATTAATGACCCGATTCGTTTCACTTTCCTTTCGCGCCGCGCCGCCGCACCTGAATAAAAACCGGCGAGCTGCCGAAATCAAGTTCAGTTGCAGCTGCTCCTGAATGATCTCCATTTGTGAACTTTCTTTATGCACCTAAAAACAAAAACAAGTGCGGAACAATCGGTGGTGTTCGTGCAATCAATATTGTGTGTTTAATTTTTCACGTTTATAAATAACTGTTGATATTTGCGTAAGTTGAATTAGACTATTTGAATCGCAGTGTTGTTTGTTCGATAATATGTGTTGAAACTGCTTTCTGGTGAATTACAAGCGGCAAATTGTATATTTCGTTTGATAACGGGCTATCTTCAAATATTTTTAACAATGTGAATATATGAATGAATGATATTTTAAAATAGGTATTGTTATCTTTTTTTTTGTTTCATGTAATTATTTTTTAAGTGACAGAAATACTAATTTATGTGTTAATAACGAAGGTCTTATACAAGTCAATAGGGAAAAAGGGAATACAAAACCTTCAGAGACTAAGACAAGACAAATAGAATATTGGCGCATTAGTGTGATTATTTCAAGAAATTAATCAGAGAGAGAGAGATCATATTTATTTAGACTAAACAAATACATACATGTCCGATGAATATGCATACATATACAATATGAGGTGATTAGTCTGTCTGGGCTATTGACCGATGGTCTTTCTGCCCTGGAAATGAATGAATTTGTGAGAGCTTCGTTTGAAAATTATATACGGGGTTCCCCATAATAGACTACCCATTTTATTTTATTAATTAGTTCCCTACGAGATAATTAAATAAGTTTATCTCTGTGGGATTATGTTCTGTAGTCTTTGGGATTTAAGTTAATTATTGATCAAGTAGGCAACTGTCACAAATAAGTTTTATATTAATAATTTTGTGGAACGTTATTTTTCTACGAGAAGTTTGTTAGTTTTCATCATAATTATTTAACTTTCATGGATTACTCAGTCCAACAACGTATGTTTTGTGTAGATACTTACATAAGAAGCAATTCGATAGAAGAAGTTAGGCGTGCATTCCGGCGTCAGTTTAATAACAACAATAGAGGTCACGCGACAAATCGTAAAACTGTTAAGTTATGGGTTCGTCATTGGCGTGAAAATGGTTCTGTACAAAATTTGAAGAAGCCTGGACGTCGAAGAACAGTTCGTACACCAGAAAATATTGAACGAGTTAGAATTGCGTTTACAAGAAGTCCTAAAAGGTCTGCTAATCGACAAACCCTTATCCTAGGAATATCAAAGGGAAGCTTAGATCGAATTCTTCAAAGAGATTTAAAATTTCAGCCCTATAAATACCAAATGGCACAGCAACTTATAAATCAATATAAAGAAGCAAGGTTAGCATTTTGTCAAGAATTTTTGAATTTACATCCAGGAGCAATTCAGTCTCAGCAAATTTTTATTTGAACGGCATGGTTAATAAACAGAATTTTAGATACTGGTCAAATGAAAATCCTCGTGAAATCTTTACACAGAACCTCCACAATCCAAAAGTCGTTGTGTGATGTGGAGAAGGATCTTTTGGTATTATTGGTCCATATTTTTTTGAGGATGAAAATAACCGCACTGTAACAGTAACATCCGAGCGCTACGTAAACATGCTAGAGACATTCCTCATTCCAGAATTAAATAGACGAGGATTACTAAACAATGCCTTACTATTCCAACAAAATGGGGCAACAGTTCATACCGCCAGAAACTCAATGCGGGTTCTGCGAGAAACGTTTAATGGCCGACTCATTTCTCGATTCCAAAATTTGCCTTGGCCTTCGAGGTACCCCGACTTAACGGCACCCGATTCTTTCCCGTGGGGATATTTAAAAGCCAAAGTGTTTGCGAGTCGTCCAGGTACAATCGAGGAACTCAAAGTCAAAATTCGTGAAGAAGTTGAAGGAATAGACAAAGGTTTGCTACGCCGTGTAATGAACCACTTTTTATTTAATATTGAAAAATGTGTTGAAGTTGGTGGAGGTCATTTAGAAGACGTGATTTTTAAAAGTTAGAATTAAATTAGCCAAATATTTATGTTATCATAAATCCCAAAGAGTTAGCTGTAATTTAGTATAATAAAAAGTTTGTTTTGTTAACTGAAAAAAAAATTAATTCAAATATTAAAATGGGTAGCCTATTATGGGGAACCCGGTAAATCGATTATACCGGGTGGACCATTTAATGTGTTTTCAGGAAATATCTTCGAAACAAGAAACTTTAGAAAAAAATGACCCAAACAAAAAATGATTGTATTGAAGGGGGCCATAATACCATAATTTTGTTTTTTTCATAGATGGCGCTGTTGTTGCTAAATCGAGGTCAACTTAGTTTTTTTAAATGGAAACCCCTACTTTTTATTAAAGAATCAGAGTCCTTGTTACAAAATTAGAAGAATTCACTTGGCTAACTTTTTCGTCAGAGTGATAGATGGCGCTGTAATCACGAAAAGAAGTTGTTGCATTTGGACGCTTGCGTATTCGAACTTCGCGCGCATGTGTGTGTGTGTGTGTGTGTGTGTGTGTGGTGTGTGTGTGTGTCAAAACATGACGTCGGCCGTATTTCCATGAATTACAATTTTAAATTGAAAAATAGCTGGAAATAGCTGGATTTTGATGCTTTCTTTGACTGAACAAAAGAAAATTTAGTTTGGTAATCAGTCGGTCTTCTGCATTGATGGCGAAAACGTTACAATGGTGCGGTATACTATCGCGGAAAAGGTCGACATGATTTTCGTGTATGGTGAAGCTAGACGCAATGCACTTGATGCGTGTGGCTTGTACGCGAAGAGGTATCCTGATCGAGATCATCCGAGTCACATGACTTTTCTTCGGATCGTGAACTCATTTGTGGACACTGGCAGCCTAAAACGAACCAGACATCGAAGACGCACCGTAACCGAGGAGAATGCCGAAGTTGATATTTTAGCTGCAGTTGCAGTCAAACCCAACATAAGTTCTCGTCAACTGGCGCGGAGTTCAGGCATCTCCAAAACGAGTGTTCTGCGAGTTCTTCATCGGCATAAATTTCATCCTTACCACGTATCGTTGCATCAAGAACTTCATAGCGACGACTTCCAACATCGAGTGCAGTTCTGCAATTGGGCTCAGCAGCAAATACGCAACAACCGGAACTTCGTTTCCATGGTTCTATTCTCGGATGAAGCAAGTTTCACGAATCGTGGCCAAATCAACCGGCATAACATGCATTGTTGGGCGGAGGAGAATCCATATTGGATCCGACAAGTGGACCATCAACGACCATGGAGCGTCAACGTTTGGTGCCGAGTTCTGGGAGATCACGTCATTGGCCCGTACTTCATCGACGGAAATCTGAATGCTGAAAAATACGGTGAAATTCTGACGGCTCATCTTCCTGCTTTACTCGAAGACGTCCCTCTGCTGACCCGATTGAGACTGTGGTATCAGCACGATGGTTGCCCTGCACATTTTGCCCGTATCGTCCGAGATATTTTGAACCGCCAATTTCCGAACAAGTGGATTGGTCGTGGAGGTCCGGTGCCTTGGCCGGCACGTTCGCCGGACTTGACAGCGCCGGACTTTTTCCTGTGGGGATTGCTGAAGGACAAATGCTATGCCGACATACCGTCGACGCCTGATAACATGAAGGAGCGTATTCACAATGCTTGTGCGAACATCAACAGAGACACCCTACGAGAAGTTCAGAGATCGTTTCAAACAAGGATCGCAAAATGTCTCGAGATGAACGGCCATCATTTTGAGCACCTGCTCTAGAGATGATTTCAAGTAAGTTAAACACAAGTGCGCGTCTACACACACTTCGACCCAATCGACTTCTTCTAACCTGCCATTTCTTTTCAGCTTCCTACAAATTACGCTCCAGCCGGACATCGACAACATCAACCTGCAGAGCGACATGGGGCTGTCAAAGCTGTCAGCAGCGCTCACGCTGAGCCCAGAATATAAAAAGCAAAATTTAAGTTATTTGTTTAATTTGAAATTATTATAAATTTTGAAATATCAACTTGGAAATGGATCAAAATTATTTATTTTGCATTTCCAAGTCGGTCGATCATACAATTACACTCTTGAATAAAATACTAGTTAAGTTTACGTCACATTCATATCCTTTACAAAAATAATAACAAAATAATGTAACGAACATTATTGGTGATTTTAGACGGGCATGTTCGCGGGTGCGCACACACACACACACGCGCGCGAAGTTCGAATACGCAAGCGTCCAAATGCAACAACTTCTTTTCGCGATTACAGCGCCATCTATCACTCTGACTAAAAAGTTAGCTGAGTGAATTCTTCTCATTTTTTAACAAGGACTCTGATTCTGTTATAAAAAGTACGGGTTTCCATTTAAAAAAACTAAGTTGACCTCGATTTAGCGACAACAGCGCCATCTATGAAAAAAACAAAATTATGTTATTATGGCCCCCTTCAAAACAATCATTTTTTGTTTGGGTCATTTTTTTTTTAAATTTCTTGTTTCGAAGATATTTCCTGAAAACATATTAAATGGTCCACCCGGTATATAAAACCGTGTAAATCGAAAACAGCAATAATTCTGCCATTTACTTCAACGTAAAATAAAAGTAACATATCTAGAAAAACATAAATATAAATTGATGAAGGTATAAGTACATTTTTCTATTTATTTTATTATTTCTTGAATCACTTTATCACTTCGTAAAACATGATTTTTTTAATTACTCAACTAGTTTCGAACCTTACAGCAATATCAAGTACATAAATCATTTTATATATCGTGGGTGGTTCAGCAATAATTACTAGAGACGGGCAAAACTGTTACTTTTGAATCACGTTGCTACCTGTGATTGCTACTTTCTAATATCAGTTACTTTAAACTGTGACTATGATCACGGTTAGTAAACGTCGTAACACCTTTTGGAATGGTTTCGCAAAAATGTTCTTGATATGATTCTGCTAATATTTGTCCATCTGGGCACGTAAATAGTGTTCCTTTTGATGACTGAAGGTGATATTTTGGCTATTTTATCTGCTATACCAAATAAACATATGACTGTTCTTGATTCAGTTCAAAATTCGAAAAGCATTTCGAGAGTTTTTGGAGATATATTTTGTCCGAGTTTATCTATGTTTTTGTCCAATCTTAAGCGTATTGCTATGTTGTAGTTTTTAATTAGAATTGTATTATTTTCATATGTATCTAAATTTTATTCTTTCCCTGTAACCGAATATTTTTTTGTTGGAAAATGTACAAATAAACAAATATTTCATGTTGTGCGGCGTTTACTTCGTGGTACATCTTGATTGTAGATTTTATTCCAATCTACAATAAATAAATAAATAGAATATTTGTTTAGTAAATTTGAAAAGTTGGATAATTTTAGGTATGTGGCAAATGCTTTCTTATTTTTGTTTTGCCTGTAAAAAAAAAAACGCATATTTTGAAAGATGATTTGCTCTGTTCTCTAAAGATTATTTTTTAAATAAACTCATTAACCAATAGAGATTTGAATTTTGGAAAATTTTCGTTTTGATTTTTTGAGCACCTGAACAAAAACATAGCAGAAAAAATATAAAACATGCAGACAAAATTCCATAAAAAATCATCCTCAATAGCTGAAGTATCGCTTATTCAAAATCAATTTGGTTTTTGTAAATTCAACAATTTTCAATAGAGATTTGGATTTTTGAAAAATTTTGCTTTAATTTTTTTGAGCACCTGAACAAAAACATAGCAGAAAAAGATATAAAACATATAGACAAAATTCCATAAAAATCAACCTCAATGGCCGAAGTATCGCTAATTCAAAATCAATTTGGTTTTTGTAAATTCAACAATTTTCAAAACAGGTAAGGATTTTTGAAAATGTTTGCTTTAATTTTTTGAGCACCTGAAGAAAAACATAGTAGAAACAAATATAAAACATGAAGACAAAATTCTATAAAAAAATCATCCTCAATGGCCGAAGTATTGCTTATTCAAAATAAATTTGGTTTTTGCAAATTCAACAATTTTCAACAGAGATATGGATTTTTGAAGTTTTTTGTTTTAATTTTTTGAGCACCTGAACAAAAACATAACAGAAAAAAATATAAAACATGTAGAGAAAATTCTAGAAAAAAATCATTATCATTGGCCGATGTATCGCTTATTCAAAATCAATTTGGTTTTTGTAAATTCAACAATTTTCAATACAGGTAAGGATTTTTGAACATTTTTGTTTAAATTTTTTGAGCACCTGAACAAAAACATAGCAGAAAAAAATATAAAACATGCAGAAAAAATTCCATAGAAATCATCCTCAATGGCCGAAGTATCGCTAATTCAAAATCAATTTGGTTTTTGTAAATTCAACAATTTTCAATAGAGATATGGATTTTTGAAGATTTTCGTTTTAATTTTTTAAGCATTTGAACAAAAACATCGCGGAAGAAAATATAAAACATGCAGGCATAAAAAATCATCCTCAATGGCCGAAGTATCGCTTATTCAAAATCAATTTGGTTTTTGTTAATTCAACAATTTTCAATAGGGATATGGATTTTTGAAGATTTTCGTTTTAATTTTTTGAGCACCTGAACAAAAGCATCGCAGAAAAAAAATATAAAACGTGCAGGCAAAATTCCATAAAAAATTATCCTCAATGGCCGAAGTATCGATTATTTAAAATCAATTTGTTTTTTTGTAAATTCAACATTTTTCAATAGGGATATGGATTTTTGAAGATTTTCGTTTTAATTTTTTGAGCACTTGAACAAAAACATTGCAGAAAAAATATAAAACATGCGGACAAAATTCTATAAAAAATCATCCTCAATGGCTGAAGTATTGCTTATTCAAAATCAATTTGGTTTTTGCAAATTCAACAATTTTTAACAGAGATATGGATTTTTGAAGATTTTTGTTTAAGTTTTTGAGTGCCTAACAAACACATAGCAGAAAAAAATATAAAACATGCAGACAAAATTCTATAAAAAATCATCCTCAATAGCCGAAGTATCGCTCATTCAAAATGAATTTGGTTTTTGTAAATTCAACAATTTTTAATACAGGTAAGGATTTTTGAAAATTTTTGCTTTAATGTTTTGAGCACCTGAACAAAAACATAGCAGAAAAAAATATAAAACATGCAGACAAAATTCCATAGAAAATCATCTTCAAAGGCGAAGTATCGCTTATTCAAAATCTTCAATAGAGATATGTATTTTAAAAAAAAAATATTTTTTTATTTTTTGAGCACCTGAACAAAACCATCGTAGAAAAAATATAGAACGTGCAGGCAAAATTCCATAAAAAATTATCCTTAATGGCCGAAGTATCGCTTATTCAATATCAATTTGGTTTTTGTAAATTCAATAATTTTAAATAGAAATATGGATTTTTGAAAATTTTTGAGCACCTGAAAAAGGAAGAGCATTTGGAGATTTTCGCAGTTTCAAAATTAGTTTCGTGGTATTATTTCAAAATGTATGTTAGGATATTCGCACTGAATTTTAAATTAAAATTAATTTTAAGTAATTTTGGGTTTACTATTTGTAGCAATTGTTTTTATGTATTTTTTTTTTCATGGAAATCATAATTTGAACATGAGCGTGAGAGTAAATGGGAGTATACAGTATTGAATATAAAGTAATATTTAGAAATGATATTATCTATGGTCTTCTAACAATTACGTTTTAACTAACAGTCGCAGTTTAAGTAGCAATCACTGTTTAGGTAACAGTTGTGATTAAGCAGCAATCACAGTTTAAGTCACAGTTTAAATAGCAGTGATTTTAAGTAGCTGTGATTTTAAGTAACAGTGATTTTAAATAGCTGTGATTTTAAGTAGCTGTGATTTTAAGTAGCAGTGATTTTAAGTAGCAGTGAAATTCGCCTATTAGTAACAGTAACGACCTGTAATTTTTCAATACCAGTGAAAAATCACAGGTATTAAAATACATGGGATTGGAATTATATAAGTTGTGACAGTATAGGTTATAAAGATGAAGGTGATAAGGGAGAACCTTGAGGTACAACTTGTAGGATTTGGAATGAGTCGAAAAGGGTTTGTCTGATTCTAACCTGGCATGATCTATTTGTGAGGAAGTTATGGATGAGAATGATTAAATGACGTAGGATATTAATGAGTAATAATTTATACAGGAGGCCAATATGCCAAACCGAATCAAATGCTGTCTGAATGTCCAGAAACAGTATTGTTGACCTATGTCCGAGATGATTGGTTTGGATATTGGTGGTTAAAATAGATAGGGGAAGCATGGTAGATTTTTTGGGTTTGTTAGTGATTTTCTTTATGTTGGTATTTCTTATTATTCGAATTAGAATAAAGTTAAAGATTGAATTTGCTAAATAAATTCACTGATATTTTTTTTTCATTTTTCTGCCGTTTTACAAGTTTCACATGTATATCAGGATAGATAGGACATTAAACTTAAAAAAAAAATTAATTTGAAGAATTTAATTATTTAAAAATAATGATCGAATTATAATTTATGGGCATATGTAGACCAAACTATAAAACAAAGGTGGTTAATTTTGTTTTTCTATAAGTCTATGATACGAAACAAAACTTATTAGGACGGCCACGGCCACCTATACGCAAGATTAATTAATTAATAATTAATGTTAAAAACAGCGTAGACATTCTATTTCAACAGGTTACTTATTAAACATTAAAAATATGTCGTTCTAAACTACTTTTTATTCATTTCAGTCAGGATATCGGTTTCGGATATCAACAGTTAGTAAATTTATATTGATCGTAAAACATTTTGTGATTTCACCTTCAACTTCGATAAAACAAAAATTGATAACACAGACGAATTTGCTGTGATAAGCGAACATTTCGTATTGTCTAGTAAGTGATTTTCATTGATTATGTATTAAAAAGCCACTTAAAATAGTACTTGATAAGAAGTATGCGATATCAATCAACAAATGTGAGATGTCTCTATTATTTTTTTAAATTATACACTGCGTGTGTTTTCCTTATCACAATTTGTGACTTGTAATACTAATAGTGAAATGTATGATTATATTTCATTTTTTTCCATTGGATTCATAATTTGCAAGGTTAGGCGTAATCTTTGATACTTTTTTGCATCTGATATTAAAGATACGCAGTTTCAGTATCTTGAACTTTTCCCAAAGACGCGTTTAGGCTGACGTTAGGCGTTTTTTCTCCGTGGCGGTTTGGCGTTCTCTTTCGGTGCGGGCGCTGTGGGTTCTTAGCAAAAATATGTTGATCTGTAGTTATGATTTGATATTTAACCGATTGTGTTGAAACTAACTTGGAGTTGAATTTAGCTATTAAAAATGGACGGTTTGCCGTCTACTTCATTAACACTTACTCCACTGAAGATACGAGAAGCTGCAGAATTAGCGTCTGCTAATTTACTACCCGAAAAATCATGAAAAGCATATCTCCCAGAGTATGAAAGCTTCAATAAGTGGAGAAGTGAATATATAATTGTCAACATTCATTTTGATAAAAATATTTATAATAGATGTGTTATACAGTGCGAACGTTGGCTGTGGAACGCTCCAAATAAAAAATTCCCCGATAATCTGCGGCCAAAATCTTCCGAAACGTCAACCTTATTTTTTTGAACGCGCATCTTTTCTGGTAGTTGTCAATTTTCCATACCCCCCTTTGCGTGATGACGCCATTTTTTTAATGGCAACCACCACATTTTTCGATGGATTCTGATTCTGCTTAAAATCCTACATACAGCAATATGCAGTTTGGTGATGTTCATTTGATTAGTCAGTGAAATTATTGGGATTTATGAAAGAAACTGATTTATGTAAAATTGAAAACAAAAAATGAGATAACTGTGGAATTTTTATCAATTTATTTGAATCAGATGAATCGCAATTTGCTGAAAAGTCATTTCGGTAGTGTTTTATTGTTGTTTATTGCCATTGATCTAGCGAAACATTGTTCGTTACTTAACAGAAAGGCAAAGAATTGAAATTTTAATTATGAGGGGATATGGGGACAGGCAGCGTACACAAGAAGTATGTGTTTTATTTAATATTAAATATCCCAATCAGGGTCCCATTGTGCGCTCCATTTAAAAAAATGGCGATGACGTCATTACGCAAATGGGTGGGGGTATGGAAAATACACAACTATCAGAAAAGATGCGCGTTCAAAAATTAAAGTTGACGTATCGGAGGATTATGGCCCCAGATGGTCGGGGAATTTTTTATTTGGAGCGTTCCACAGCTAACGTTCGCACTATATATTGTTGTCATGAACAAAGTGTAGTGTTCAACTCGCATATATTGGGTATTAATCACTCGAACAACTTGCTCCGCTCCGCAAATATTCTCGTGATTAATAGCCATCATTATATGCTTGTTGTACAATATGCTATTAAAGTTATCCTCTTCAGGGTATGCAGTATTCTATGCTACTAATCGTCCTAAAAATCTGGCATTTGCATTTTTGAAAAATATAAAAACTGATTATTAAAAAACGGAAGAGAACTTGGACCCTTATTTTCAAACGGAGAATATTTTAATCAGAAAAATAGTTTTTTTTCAAATAAACTAAACCTCAACAAAATATCTTGAATCGTTCGGGAGAACATTTTAAAATTTAGCCGAAAAGTAAGTTAGAAATGGCGGCCGCAGCCACATTTTTGGCGGTCAGTATTTCGAGCAAGGCATTTTTTTAAACAGAAAAAAATACTAGTTAATTACTGTTTTTACAAACGGGAAAGAAAGCCGATTTCTCAGTTGTCGAAAGCGTGAGAGAATAGTAGATTATATGTCAAGGAAGAGAAATGCGTGATTTATCCTGAGGTGTAAATTTGAGATACAACGCACCGAGAGAAAAATAGCATTCTCTCCCGAGATTTATATACGATGTTTTTCACAAACGAGATATTTTAAGAGTAAAACGTTCGTTCCTAAAACCCAACCTAAAAAAAAATTAAAATAAATAATGGAACCTCGCAGAGAGAGAAGTAATAATTTCTCTCCCTCGCGAGAGAAATGATTACTTCTTTTCCTAGGGAGAGCCGTGTTATTTCTCTCACGATTTCGACAGCTGAGAAATCGACATTCTCTCCCGTTTGTGAAAAAATTAAATTTCTCTGCCTATTATTACCTGTCACGGCTGACAACGTTTTCTTTTAGGTTAAGTTTTAGAAACGAACGTTTTACTCCAAAAATATTCCGTTTATGAAAAAATAGTATACAGGGTGTCCCATTTTAAATTTCCACCCCAATTATCTCGAAACCTGAGCAACACGGCAAAAAATGTTTCAGATGAAAGTTGTAGGGTTCGGAGGGGGACATATGCGGGTGACCTTGAAAATGATCTTGGGGACTATTTTCAAGGTCAAACGAAGATTACCTTTAATTTTTCAAATGGAACCCCCTATTTTTTAATAATAAGTTCTTGTAATAAATCCGGTTTTTATTAATAATTGAATTATGAATACAAACCGAATAGTTTGGTTCATGTGATTAATAACACTTAAATAATTACATTTACCGATAATTATTAAAGATTCATATCAAATCCAGGTAAATTTTATTAAATATGTTTCATATTTGAATTCCAAATTTAAAACGTCACAAGTCATTTTAGAATTGAGTTAGAGTACATTTTCTTCAATATCCTTACATTCTAAATATTTGTAGAGTATACATATTCTATTGATTTATTTTAGAGTGCAATATAATATTTTTATCATGAGATTTTTCACTTTTCCAAATTGAAAAAGACATAATTTGTTTTAAAGTTAAGTTCATGTAAAATTTTTTGAATATACTTAAATTCCTAACATTTTTGGAGGATACAAATTTTATTGAATTTTTTAGCATTAAATTTAATAATATTTTCAAATTTGTCATGTAAAATTTTAATTTTACAAATTTTTAAGTATAACACGTTTCAAAATCTAACTTAATTTCTTAAATGTCCTTATATTCTAAACATTTGTGGAGTATACTGACTTTATTGAATTTTTCAGAGTGAAATTTAATAATTTTACGTTTCCAAATTTTAAAAAATCATAAATCGTGTTCAAACTAAATTAGAGTGAAATTTCTCGAATATTCTCAAGTTTTGCGGAGTGTAAAGATTTTATTGATGTTTTTAGAGTGATATATAATTTTTTTTTAATTATTAAAGTTTATCGTGTGAAATTATACTTTTTCAAATTGAAAAACTATTAATTCTTAAATTAATTTAGTTACAGTAAATTCTATTGAATGTCCATACATTTTAAGCATTTCTGGAGTACACTGATTTTATTAAATTTTTTGGAGTGAAATATAATATATTTTTTTTAATTTTTAAAGTTTATTATGTGAAATTTTACTTCTCTAAATTGAAAATATCATAGGTCGTTTCAAAATTAGGTAAGAGTAAAATTTCTTGATTATCCTTAAATTCTAAATATTTGTGGAGTATACTAATTTTATTGATTTTTTTTAGAGTAAAATATAATATATTTTTTTTATTTTTAAAGTTTATCATGTAAACATTTTTACTTTCCAAAATTAAAAGAATAATAACACGTTTCAAAATGAAGTTAAAGTAAAATTACTTGAATGACCTTCAATTATAAACATTTGTGGAGTATACTGATTTTATTGAATTTTTTTATAGTGAAATATAATATAGTTTTTTTAATTTTTAAAGTTTATCATGTGAAATTTCACTTTTCCAAATTGAAAAAATCATAAATCGTTTGGTAATTAAATTAGAGTGAAATTTCTTGAATATTCTTTAATTCTAAATTGGAGAAATACTGATTTGTTGAGAATTTTTTAGATTGAAATTTAATACTTTAGATAAAATAGTTTCTTTCTTAATATCACACTTTATTTTTTTGTGACTCGATCATAAACTGATCATTTCCAAACTTAAAGTGTCACTGAAAAATAAAGTGTGATATTAACAAAAAACTCTTTTATTTAAAGTTCCAAAATGTATCACGAAGTTAACGCCTCAACCATCTGAAGTTTAATACTTTTTCAAATTTTGAAAGCTCGTGAAATTTTATTTTTCTAAATTGAAAATGTCATAAGTCGTTAAAAAATTAATTCAGAGTAAAATTTCTTGAATGGCCTTAAATTCTAAGCATTTGTGGAGTATACTAGTTTTATTGAATTTTTTTTCATCTTTTTCTAATGTTTAAAGTTAATCATGTAAAATTTTATTATTTCATATTGGAAAAGTCATAAATCGTTTCGAAATTAAATTAGAGTAAAATTTCTTTAATATCCTTGAATTATAAACATTTTTGGAGTATACTGATTTTATTATTTTTTTTAGATTGAAATATAATATTTTTTTTTTAATTTTGAAAATTTGTCATGTGAATTTTACTGTTCCAAATTGAAATATAATCCAGAATTTTAACATGTTAAATTCAAATACATCAGAGTCTGTGAAGGTAACCACCCTGTCTGAATTGATATGGACTTCGTCTAAATTCCTTTGTTTAAGTCTGTTTTTTTGATCCCTTTTTAATTTTGTTTTCAAATTTCTTCGTAATCTTACTTTGTTTCAAAGCATTTATAGTCGGTGCAGACATATATTCAGGATTATATTAGATTCGTACTATCCATGAAAATCTCACATTTTGGTTGGAAAAATTGCAGTTTGGCGACAAACAAGAATGTCAAAATTCGTAGTTGTTTCAATAATTAAAAATAAAATAACAGATTAACTTTGGGCCATTAAATTTACGAATTGCTGGGGAAGTACGCTTAAGCAAGAGCACTTGGTTTTAACAAAAATGGCTGTGTTAGAAGAGAAATTTTAAAGAGCAATATAATTTCTTTCTGGAAATGGTTTTAAGAATTTCTCACTTATTAATCTGATTGACAAAGTTACATAGTGGAAACTTTCCAAACCGCCCAGTTCTTACACCTATATAAAATTAATTCTTTCCTGAGTTATATTACAAATAGGAAACCTTGCCACTAGCATATACACAACATAATTCGTATAAATTATAGAGTTTGTCATATTGCTAATAATTAGCATACATTTACTTACGCTTTCGCCTAGGGTGCTAATTATTCACTTGGTTGGTACTCTTGATCATTTAAGCGTGGCAGCCAAAGGTGCACACGAGAAAAATAAAATCCCAACATCATGACTTATTCATAGCTTCTATCCGCCTTTACTCGTTTTGTGCTGAAAATAATAATAACAGTTTCGAAACAATGTGTTTGTTCGTCCATTTAAAATCAATTTAGTGATTTGTCACGCGGATTGTGCAACGGTCGTTAAAACAAACGGCCAATTTTAAATTAATAAATGCGACATCATTTCGTCCCCGGTAACTGTATCAGTGGGTCACTGTCAATATTTTATGTTATTATTGTTATTAACAATTAGATTAACAAAACAAGCGTGTTGTTTTAAAATTTCACCTTAGATGTTTGTATGAAAGGCATGTTCTGCTGCCGTACACATGTTCATAAATAATTCAGTGTATTAATTATAATATAATACTGTTAAATAATAAACTGTTAATTGAAAAGTAGAATCGGTGGTATTATAAAAGCATTCAATGTCAGTGTCAACGATTATTCAGCTTAAACTTCAGGGGCGACTCGTCAACCTTCGTAACGGAAGCAAAGAGAGGGATTTGTGCTGTACAATTTCTAACATTGTTTTGGATATTAAATTATTACACTTTATTAAAGCCGAAAGAGCGAAATAAAATCCATTTAAATATAATGTAAACAAATTATTCATGGAAATAAAATTAAAATATTTCAATGCCATGTGTACACGAATGATTTAAATTTTCATTGTTGGAAGAGAAACATGCGTTGCAAAAAGTAAAATTTTAATTCATCATTAAAATCAATTATTGAAATTGGATTATCACGTCATTTAAATAGTAACTCGTGCATGAATAAAATTAATTATTTCCGAATGGAAAGTTAGCTCTCAGTCAATGACCTTGATAGAAACTGCCAAAACGCGACTAACATGCGAATGACAATCTGCCTACTGATTTTTCCTTATTTTATGAATATTTTCGACTTGAAAATGATTACGGAAATACAATATTTTTAAAACAGTGCATTTTTCAATTCCAATTATATTTTTTTTTATTCTAATTAAATGTGTAATAAATATGTGAAATGCTATGTTAATAATAATAATAATAATGTTTATATGTGCCACTACCACCTACATGGTTACACAGGTCAAAGAGTACAATATTGGTTACAAAACACACTAAATATATGAAGATAGACAAAATTATGCACTGTAGCTTTCAAAACAATAATTATATATAAAAACATTAAAAAAGACATAAAACGTTAAAATTGTTATAGAGGTATAAAATGTTAAAATTCTTGTAAGATAAGAGACAATTTAAAATTTAAATACATAAAAGTTAAAGAGAAAGAAGATAACTTTCTAACGAAGGCATAGCCAACTATGGTTTCTATTTGAAGAAAATGTAATTTTGTGTTATATCTCAGAAAATAATCTTGATAGAAAAATTGTGATAATATTTTATTATTTCGAGTAAAATTATCAAAACCATTAAGTTTTTTCTATCTCTGAAACCAGAATCCAGAAAAATTGGTTTAAAAAATCAAATCAGCAATTCTTACATTTTTCTCAAAATGTCTTTCTTCTTATTCGTCTCGTAAAACTGCACTACTTTGCCCATTTAACCGTTTCTAGGTCTCTTAAACAGAGTCCGCCAGAAAAATGTATACACACTTTAAAGGAAACTCAAGAAATCGAATATATCTTTGTAAATATACTTTTTCGAAAAGTTTATTTTGATAACATATTATGTAAAGATCGATTATTATTTCTGTGTTTAAGTTGTGGTTTAATCTTTATTATTAACAAAGTTAGCAACATTTACTTTAAACAGATAAACTGCAGAACCAATTAAGTAAGAACAGTGAAATTTGACTTGTAGCCAACCAATGCATACATCTAGGCAATGAAGTAATTTGAAGGCAAAATCACAGTTAATAAAAAAACTATGAACGAATTAAGAAACAAGTGAAAAATAAAATGATGTTTTTTGTGTCTATTTCCATGAGTATTGGTCAAAACTTGATGAAATTTCCTTACTGTCTAGATAGGAACATAATTGATATATGTGCAAAATTTTAAAGTAATCCTGTGGCAAATTTTTAAGATATCAGAAAGAAATAAAAATTTTATGTAGATATTTCTTGCAGCGAGTATATTGCTCTTCATCCTAGTACGAGCATTCGGCCACTTGAGCGTGATGGTAGAGTGCGCGGGATTGGGGATACGTTATGATGGGGGAGTTTTTTTAGCGCGGCGTTTAAATCGTTCTTCCGTGCTCGATTTTATATGTCACATACACATTAGCCCGCATGCCCAATAACATGGGATGTTAGTCATATTTTGTGTTACTCGTCTCGCAAAGTCGGCACTTACGCAAATTAGTGTGTCGAGTTACAACTGCACTAAAAAAACATAGGGACCGGACGGCAGGGTACCTGCGACGATTCCGATTTATAACATGATATACTAGTAATGCGTTCAATAAAATGTATAAATTAATTATGTCGTGTATATTTTTAGATAAATAGAAGTTGTTGATTCCCTCATTATTGAAGAGTACAAAACTAACTTGAAAAGTATACAAGCTAATAAGAACATAATCACACATAATCGGTGAATTCCAGATATTTATTAGTACATAATTTAAGACCGATACAGTGACGGCTCGCGGGGTGACTCATGGTACGGCCGAGGTAGCAATACAGATAGGTAGGGTCGGTTGCAAAGACGGCTGGCAAAATCATTTGAACTTTGCAGTAACTAACTGACTAGCTAACCAAACATACACTTTTTCCAAAATTGCTCCTAGAAATTCTACATTGATTTCAATAAATGATTGGAATTTTGACATAGTGATATAATAGAACCGATAACAGAACTTTTGGTTAGAGTATGCTCTACTTTCATCACTATTGTATCTAAACTCCCGGCTAGATTCGCCACATTCAACATAGTAGCAGAGAAAGATTACGCAGAGTTGACGAGCCTTTAAATACATTAATTTTATAAGGTATAAAGTAAAAAGAAATAATACATCAGTTTTGAAAACTTTTTAAACATAACAACTTATAATATATGGCAATACTTTTAAGACTAAAACGAAAACA
The DNA here is from genome assembly GCA_910593695.2 of Ocypus olens. Taxonomy (NCBI): domain Eukaryota; kingdom Metazoa; phylum Arthropoda; class Insecta; order Coleoptera; family Staphylinidae; genus Ocypus; species Ocypus olens. The sequence continues at coordinate 42,422,157 of OU343058.1, forward strand.
TATAAATTAAAGGACTGAAGGACTCGGTCGATGGCCCTTTCTAACATATGTATGTTTTGTATGTTGGAATCAAAATTTTTTCTCGAAAATCAGACAGTTTACGAAATTCATCTATCAACAAAAGATTGTTATCTTAAATAGATGAATAATCATTTTTGTAATAGAGAGAGACTATACATTTATTGAGACACTTTTACAAATGAGCTTAACAGGCAATTGACCAGAGGATTTTCAGCCTCTTGTTTGTAATATTTTTCCTTCTTTTTAAGTCTAAAGTTTCATTTAAAAATGTCTATTAGATTTTGAGACACAGTGCCCATAAAGTAACAGACTTAGAGACAGGTTGACACAACAAACGGCCATACAGACTATTTTCCAAAAAAAAAAATTGTTTTCGGGGACCTCAAAATGAATATTTTCATGAACATTGTCAATCTCTAAAACAATACTGTACGGCGAAAGTTAAAATATGTTTAACATTTTAAATTATGTACAAGTCTGTACTCTTTAGAATAGTAGAACACCAATTTAGAAAAGGAATTTAAAGTTACCCCACATCTAAACATTTTGGGAAACTCTGTTCTAGACGTGTGCGCTAAAGTCCATACTTCTGTTACGGTTTTTACATATTGAAAATACATGATGAAAATTCTAAATTTTAAACAGAATAAAGTATTGTATCTACCAGCAAAAAATTAGGTTTAGATACTTGACTGGGGGCAGTTATGCCAAGTACAAAAGTAAGATGAACATAATATTTGTATTACAGGGCCCATTATAAAAGTAATACGCGTTTTCTAAAAATATATTTATTGATCGTACCCGTACAAATGTTTAAAATTCTTTAAAATACTCTCCCCCAGCATCAATACACTTGCGGAGACGGGTCTGCCATGCCTGGAAGGCACCCTAAAACTCTTCAACGGGAATGGCTCTTAGGAACGTTGTAACATGCTTTTGGATATTTTTCATGGACTCCCAACTGTCAACTCAGCCTTTTACCTGCAGGTGCTCAAGAGATTGAAACGCTGGGTCGTGCGAGTGATGGCTGACGTCAGGCACAGTCAGGCTCCACCATGACAATGCCTCCAGCCACACGGGCTTCATCGTTACCAATTTCCTGGCCCAGAGCAACACCTCGGTGGTCCTCCAGCCCCCTTACAGTCCCGACTTGGCTCCATGCGGCCTTTTTTGTTTCCCCGACTAAAGAGAGAGAGCCGATAGGAAAGTATTGGAAGTCCGTGGAAAACATCCAAAAGCATGTTATAAAGAGACATTCCCGTCGAGGAGTTTCAGGGTGCCGTCCAGGTATGGCAGACACGCCTCCGCAAGTGTATTGATGCTGGGGGAGAGTATTTTGAAGAATTTGAAGCATTTGTACCGGTTCGATCAATAAATATATTTTTCCTAGATAATGCGCATTACTTATATAATGGGCCCATGCAACAGATATGGTTTCAAACTACATTATAAAATCAGATTTGTTCTATGACAATAATGAAAATTTCAAGTTATATTCCCCAAGAGATTTCTTGGGAATTACTTGCTTACGATTATATCGCCCTTCAACAGTGTTTGGACGACACTCGCTAGAACGTGAAATGGTTGGGTTGGACGGGGTTTGGTGTAAACGCTACAGCAGAAGTGTTTTTTTTTAAACGGTGCAGACGTATAATTTAGAATCGCAGGCGCAACCTTGAATGTATTAGATATATGGAAATAGCACTGAGTTAATTTACCCTCTTTATAAGCTGGGTTGCCTACAGTCATACATAATTTGATTTAATCCCCCTCTCGCGGGCGTTTACCGTACTTTTGATGGGTACCCTACCGGTAACCTTCTTTTGGCTATTACTTTTGATAATGTATCTTGACCATAAACAGCAAACATTTCTTGACAGCAGGCTTGAATGTGCTTTGAATTGAATTTTGCGTTTAGCCGCATGACAACTAATATCATTCGCGCCGAATGTGTCTTAATCGAAATAACGAATAACGAATTTTTGCAGAAATTTCACTTCTCTAAATTAAGTCTTAATAAACGAATTCCAACAGTTGCCTATATACTACTCGTACTTTCAGTATGACTATTTGTGGCTAATGTTATCTAAAATATATTACTGTAAAGCCATCTAGTGAGATAAGGACACACTACTTTTAGATATAAAAAAAATATAGAAGTGTAAGTTACTGATAGTACAGGTATTTCTGCCTATAAATCACCTAACGAATTGAACTTGACCGTTGTTTTAATACCAACTTTATCTTATCACAAAACAAATATTTTTGATGAAGTGTCCTTAAAACTTATTTAGTGAATCCTCAAGGGTAACGAAAAATTACATATTTGTCATGCATATATTATTAATGTACCAGGCACGTTGTTAATGTATAAATTTGCTTGTATTCTACGGAAAAAAAACGTAATTCGTTATTTTTTAGCTGCAAAGTTTTCAATAAATTGTAAACATTGTTTTACTTCACCGGCCAGAGTAGAACAGTACAGAATCATACAAACTTTTACCAATAAATTGCTTTAGTATTTGTATTTATCGCCTCTATTATTCCAAAACCATATTAACCCTTTGCACTCAAGGCATTTTTCGCACGGGAGAACTAGCAACTCGTCTCGAGTTACAGGTACTTTAAAATCATTGGGCTAGGTTAGGTAGAGTTGGGTAAAGTTGGGTTAGGTGAGGTTAGGATGCATCACACCTCTTGGGCGCCGCAGCAGCGCCGTTCGAGTAGACGCATCAAACAGCCTGGGCACCGCACATACGGGTATTTGACTAATTTAGGCGGCGAAAAGTCCATTTCCTACAATTTATTGCAGGTAGAAATAAACAGCAACTCAAGCATGCCAAAGGGTGGGGGGACCATATGCTTTTGTTTCCCTCGCCCCCTGACATCGGGGTAGGTCGTACTATTAGTCGAAAGTTGACCTTTAATGTGAGTGCTTTTGTGTGATTTCGATACCGTGTCTCTGGGCTGAGTTTGAACTGTTGATATGTTTAAGTGAATAATAATTTTAAGAAAACAATTATGGAACGTAATATACCTGGTAAGTGAAAATTTATTTTCGCTATATTGGTGTTTGTTATTTTATTTACTTTAATAATCTAGCAGTGTAAAATTGTATGTTTTTGTTATAATTTGTATATCACTTTTTAACAAACACTAGGGCATACTTCAGGGTACGTCCGAGCTATTATTTTTACAATTTTTTTAAAGTTGAAAGTCCCTAGCAAAGAACGGTTTAAAATTTAGCTGCGCTTTTTTGCGGCGTGGCACACCAAAATAGTATATAGTGTATCAAGTGCCGAAAATAGGCTTTAGCAACCCGAGCAACAACAGCACGAGCGAGCGAGGGTTGTTAAAAGTGAAGGGTTGCTAAAGCATTTCGGCATGAGTTACACTCGATATTTTTTCGCCTGCCTTAAGTAAAAACAGTGTTTTAGGAAATTTTATATCGCGCACCATTGAACTGTCACCGTCAGATTTTTGCATAGCCTACACATATTCCGTGGAAGATTGTCTAGATTATGCATATAATTTTTTCGGCCCTAGATACGTTAAATCGTAGTTTCGGCCCGATTTTTATGGCCGAAATATATGGTTTCGGTAGAGGCAGGCGAAAAAATATATATTTTACTTTTCTTAATATTCTGAATATATACAAAACTGCTTTTTAAGTGGAAAATACTCCGATGACCAAATAATGGAAATTAGACATAAATTTTCATATATAAAATCTGAATTTAAACAAAGATGGCAAGCAGCCCAAAGAACGGATGAAATTGTTTTTAAAAATCAACTAGAAATAGTTGCAGCAAACGTTCGAGTTGCCAATAGAGGTTTAACGTCCGGGTCGACCATTGAAGCAGTTCGAAGAGTGCAGTGAGAGAAGCAAAAGAAGGAGGACAGAAGGGCTTCGAAACACTGATGAAAAAATTTGAACTCATGCTTAAACTGCAAACTTATGGAACGAGGGATGCTTCCAAAATAATTAAAGAAATTGTAACTTCTCCCAGACGAGCCGGAAAATTTAGAAAAGCATACGCGAACGCGCACAAGTCTGAAGAGACGCAATTGACGCCGATACTTGCTCTGTCGATGTTTGTGTAAGGGGATTTTTCTAGGCGACAATATGAAGTAATAAGAAGCACAAATAAACGTTTCTATCCTTGCTATAGCATATTATAAGAAGCAAGAAAAGAGTGCTAAAGTAATGGAAACTAGCGTTGAAATTCATTTTCAAGAATTATTAAATCTTACCGTGACGAAGCTTGCAACGTATTTTGAGGAGGTTCTGGAAACTGTGGATGAAGATGAAAGACATACGTTGCAGCTGATTTGTATATGGGGCTGTGATGGATCTCAGCAAACACAATTTAAGCAGAAGAACGAGAGTGAGTCAGATGACTCCATATATTTCAAAGTTCGTTTGTCCCACTCAGAATAATTTATGTGAAAAATGAGGAAAAAACACTTTGGCAGATGCTGACCCCATCATCGCCACGTTATTGCCGTCTAATAAGGATTAGATTTATCAAAGAGACCGCAAATATTACTATCGAAGAAATTGTGTACGTTGAGAATGAAATTAAGTCGTTGCAATGTACTAAATTTAGAATGAAAGAAAAATAATAAACATTTTAGAATATATCAAGGGATATAGATATTTCAAGGGAAGAATGCAACCTGGATGTATTTAATAGATTGCTGTTATCCTCAGATCCGCTTCTAACAAGCATGAGGTCAACGTCAAAAAAGAAATCTAGTCCATTCTTAAAGGAATTGTTAGAATTATTGATGCCTGCTGAGCCCCAAAGGACGATCAAAACAGTAAAGAGTCTTCAAGTGAAGAGGAAGTCATCTCCGATGAAGATTATATCTCATCATCTTAGTTTATTTACTTCTTCCTAAAATTACTTTAAATACTTAAAAAAAAATATTAAACCGCATTTAGTAGAAACAAATCGAGAAAAATAGTTTTGGCCGCCCAGATCAGTCATACAAAGGGTTAAAATACTGTCTCTACTGATATTTGCCTTTAGACTCTTTAGGGCGGCTATAGAATCTTGGTTGGTGAGGTAAAGAGATCAATGCGTCTCCATGATAACTGCTCATGTTTGCACAATTTACTCTTATAGAGGAAGCATCTATTGAAACACTGCTGTGGATAACTATCAAACAATAGTGTTGCTCACTAAGGACGGTGTTAAAAACTGTTCTACTATTTTACTGTTTTGGATAGTTTCTCACTTAACATCACGAATTGCCACTGCCGTTTTGTGTAAATTATAGCTCTACCGTCATCTCGAGGCGTGTGGGGATAAAGTTTGCGCAGAGTGAGAAAGTATTCGGAGAATGCGACAACAAATCTCAAAATTAGTTGTAGTAGTTGCGCGTCTTTATATACGTTTGTAACTATTTTATGAGTAGATTTTATTTTAAATAGAACATTAAAAGTTTGCTAAAATGGTAGTAGTATATTCTTTCTCAATGATATAATCTTTTTCTGATCGAAGAATTTACTGAAAATATATTTCCACAAAGATACCAGAATACGCTATTTCTAGATTTCGGTATAATCCATACCTGAACACCTCCCGTTTTTTAGGCTGGTTATAAAAGAAGAAGAAGAAACTTTACTCAAAATATGCAGGGTGGTTCAGATTGTTTTTGGGAAACTTAAACAGTGTACTAAACTCATCTAAATGAAAAAAAAAGTTCCTATAAGCATGTATCTTTAAATGCTTCCTAACGAAGATATCGCATAGTAAAGTTTTAAAACTGAAAGTCCAACCAACAGAATTTATAGTAGTAATTTATTAATATCACTAGATACAACACTTGAACACGCTGTTACATTTACAAATAGAAAAACTCTTCATTTCTTTAAATTGAATCAAAATTGATGCAGAAATAATAACACAAATTTGCTAATTCTTGACTAATTCATAAAACTGATTTTGTACTTTCTTTTCAGATAAAAATGGCGAACATACTAAACGAGTACCTGATTGACCACGATGATCATGGTCATGATCATGATGAAGACGAAGGTTCGCCGGTCACAGCGAAAGCAGTTGCAATGGCCGTCCTCTTCCTGGCCTCGTTCACAATCGGCTGCTTACCGATAAAACTCGCTACATGGTTCAAGTGGGAACATAACCCAAAAGGCAGTGTGACTGTTAAAATGCTCCTGAGTTTCGGAGGAGGCGTTCTGCTGTGCACAACCTTCCTTCATCTCCTTCCAGAAGTTAGCGAACACGTGGCCGAACTACAAGAAGCGGAAGACCTTCCCGAATTAAAAATGCACTTCGCAGAATTTTTAATGTGCGTAGGTTTCTTTACGATGTATTTGGTGGAGGAGTTGGTGCACTTTTACCTACACCACCGCGAGAAAAAGAACGAATTGGGAGCTTTGAAGAGGACCTTATCGGTACGCAGGGGCGAGATTAATGAAACGATGACTATATCTACGACTGAATTGGTGCATAACATGGAGGAAGCCAAGGCTAACCCGTTGGATTTCCACGACCACCACCACGACCATAAACATGACGAGCACACCGGACACAGTCACATAATTATTACCGAGGATGGAATCGTGCAAAGCCTCCGTGGTCTTCTCATAGTTTTGGCGTTATCAATTCACGAACTTTTCGAAGGACTAGCCGTCGGTTTGGAGTCATCTCCAGCCACAGTTTGGTATATGTTTGGTGCGGTTAGTGCTCATAAGTTAGTGATCGCGTTCTGTATTGGTGTGGAGTTAGTCTCATCGAAAACCCGTACCCTATTTACTGTGATATACGTATTCACCTTCGCTGTTGTTAGCCCGATGGGCATCGGTATCGGTATCATTGTTAGTGGTGATGATAATACGACAACGGACATTGCGTCGGTGATACTGCAAGGGTTAGCTTCCGGTACTCTGCTGTATGTGGTGTTTTTTGAAATTCTTCAGAAGGAGAAGGAAGGCAGCTTGAAGCAATACTTCGCTACCTTGGTTGGCTTCATTCTTATGTTCATCATCACATTATTAGGTGAGTGTTTAAGATTTGATATTATAGAAATGCAATGGATAGTGTGAGCGTATTAAGTGTCATCTAACTGTATTGCATTGATGAGGATTAACATGTTGCTAGCTATGCTAATTTTAGATGGCTGTGCATATTGCGGTGGAAAATTATTTACAATATTATTAACTGGTGGTTAAAGTGTGTAAGTATGTGTGACGAAGTTTTCTTGCTGGTGGTCATGGGTGACCCCCGCGGAGCTGAAATGCATTTTTTTTCTTGCAAGATTTACTCATTTTTCTGTCATGTAGAGAAAATACAAAATTAAAGTGTGTAAGTATGTGTGACAAATTTTTCTTGCTGGTGGTCACGGGTGACCCCCGCGGAGCTGAAATGCATATCTTTTTTTGCAAGATTTACTCATTTTTCTGTCATGTAGAGAAAATATGCTATTTCTAAAAAACTAAGAAAACTGGTTAGGTTGCCATTTGAAGCATTTAATTCAGAACATTTTTAGATCCGATATTTACTCGATTTATGTGTTTCTGGTAATCTTGGCTTCGCCGGTGACCCGTAGGGCACTTAACGTGTTAAAAGTCAGAAAACCATCCGATTGTCGGTGTTTTAAAAATTAAATTAAAATCGGAAGAAAAGATGCGGTTAAAATTGATATGCTGTGATTGTTGCGTACCACACCTTTACGCCTTTACAAATCCTGGCCGTTTATGCATAAATTGTATTTAATCAAATTATGTGTATATCATTGGCAGATCAATTTCGAGCGCAAAGCCCGATTGCCGATTTCGATAGATTGCAACTGTCTCAATCGGCAAACGCGTACTTTGCGCTCTTAATACACAAATAGCAAAATGTGCTATTTCTTAACTTTATGGTTTGGTTAGAATATCGCACGTATTTACTAGAAACAGTGGCGTCTTAAGGGGTTATCCTACTGTAAAATTTTCAAACAATCGAAAATTTGTTTTTGTCTTTAAATAATTCTTTGAAGTCGGTGAACACGATATCTCAGGCTGTGATTGATGAATCGACTTAAAATTTGGTACACATGTTCAGAGGACTATTAGCTTAGACGATTTTGTCAGTGCGTTTTGCTGGCGATATATATTAATAATAATAACATGTATTATTGCTCCGACAACTGCAAAAAAGTTTAGGAATTTTTTTTCTCACAACCTAAGACGAAAAAAAAAGAAAAGCTCTGTTACGTCATAGCTAATGCCATGTAGTTTGTTGGCCCCTTGAAAATATTTTTCCAAATAAAATCCACAAATAATTAGAGAAGAAATATTATTTAATTATAAAATAATCTAAATTTAAATAAAAAATATTTTTGAAATAAATCAATATACAGGTTATTCACGCTATGCGGCACGGGATATTGTGGCCAATATATTTTTAAAATTAATTTCATATTATATAGGGTGTTCCAAACAGTGGCGGCTCGTAGAACATGTTGATGGTAGAGCCACTTATACAATATACCCCCATTCCCGCTTTTTTTGAAGAAAGAAAGAACGATTTATCTTCCTAGACCGAAGTAACTGCAAAAATGTGTTTTAAGAAATAATTACAAATTATTGCTGAGCTTGAAACTACTTGGCTCTATATAACGAGCTGCCCCTGGTTATAACCCATTAAAAAAATATTGGAATTTAAGAGGTTGTTTATATTCTCAAAATATAATAATTTGGAAGTTGTACGGAATTATTTCAGAATTTTTAAACAATTTCTACTATTTTTTATTTATTTTAGAAAATGCTCAATTTTGAACGCAATTAAAAAATGCACGTTTAATTAAGAACAGTTATAACCCATTAAAAAAATATTGGAAATTAATAAGTTTATTATATTCTCAAAATATTATAATTAAGGAGTTGTATAGAATTATTTCCAAATTTTTAAACAATTTTTAATATTTTTTATTTATTTTAGAAAATGCTCAATTTTGAACGCAATTAAAAATGCATGTTTATCTACGAACAGTTATAACCCATTAAAAAATTATTAGAATTTAAGAAGTTGACTATATTCTCAAAATATGATAATTAAGGAGTTGTATAGAATTATTTCCGAATTTTTAAACAATTTCTACTATTTTTTTATTTATTTTAGAAAATGTTCAAATTTGAACTCAATTAAAAAATGCATGTTTAACTACGAACAGTTATAACCCATTAAAAAAATATTGTAATTTAATAAGTTGATTATATTTCCAAAATATGATAATTAAGGAGTTGTATAGAATTATTTCCGAATTTTTAAACAATTTCTACTATTTTTTATTTATTTTAGAAAATGCTCAATTTTGAACGCAATTAAAAAATGCATGTTTATCTACGAACAGTTATAACCCATTAAAAAATTATTGTAATTTAAGAAGTTGATTATATTCTCAAAATATGATAATGAAGGAGTTATATAGAATTATTTCCGAATTTTTAAACAATTTCTACTATTTTTTTATTTATTTTAGAAAATGCTCAAATTTGAACTGAATTAAAAAATGCATGTTTAACTACGAACAGTTATAACCCAGTAAAAAATTATTGGAATTTAAGAAGTTGATTATATTCTTAAAATATAATAATTAAGGAGTTGTATAGAATTATTTTAGAATTTTTAAACAATTTTTAATATTTTTTATTTATTTTAGAAAATGCTCAATATTGAACGCAACTAAAAAATGCATGTTTAACTACGAACAGTTATAACCCAATAAAAATGTATTGAAATTTAAGAAGTTGATAATATTCTCAAAATATAATAATTAAGGAGTTGTATAGAATTATTTCCGAATTTTTAAACAATTTTTAATATTTTTTATTTATTTTAGAAAATGCTCAATTTTAAACGCAATTGCCAAACACTTGAAATTGTCTAAAGCCACTGAAACAATACTTTATTTCACTTTCGGTGAAAGCAAGAAATACAAGAAAATCAAAACTTACGAAAAAGGAAAATCCTTTCGAGGCGTTTTGGCGGTTAAGATGTAACCTAGATGATGATTATTTTCTTCCCTCACGGATTGTTGAGGCGGAATGGAGCGGAAAACACAAACACCAACACATACACACACAAATCCGGAAGATGTATCACAACACAGCGGGCACTAAAATTTTCGAAAAATCAAAATTCCGAACCAAACGTCTTCCGCGGCCGCGATCAACAAACTGAATTGATATCAACAGGTGAGCCGTGGATTGGTGATAAGAATTTAATGTCGTTTCGAGCGGAGAAAAAAATACGAATATTTTGATAATCTTCAATCGCCCGGGGCAAATTAAAAACTGGTCGAATTTTAACACGGAGGTCGAGATAAGATGTAGAACTGCTAATTATATTATTCACGAGGATCTTAAGAAGTTACTTATATTCCTAAAATATAATGATTTTGGAGTTGCGTAGAATTATTTTAGAATTTTTAAACCAGTTCTACTATTTTTTATTTGTTTTAAAAATACTAGATTTTGAAAACAATTAATAAATACATGTTGAACAACGAACAGTTATTACCTATTAAAAAATTGTTGGAATTTAAGAAGTTGATTATATTCTTGAAATATAATAATGTTGGAGTTGAGAAGAATTATTTTAGAATTCTTAAACAATTTCTACTATTTTTTATTTATTTTAGAAAATGCTCAATTTTTAACGCAATTAAAAAATGCATGTTTAACTACGAACAGTTATAACCCATTAAAAAATGATTGGAATTTAAGAAGTTGATTATATTCTCAAAGTATGATAATTAAGGAGTTGTATAGATTTATTTCCGAATTTTTAAACAGTTTTTAATATTCATGATTTATTTTAGAAAATGCTCCATTTTGAACGCAATTAAAAAATGCATGTTTATCTACGAACAGTTATAACCCAGTAAAAAAATATTGGAGTTTAAGAAATTGATCATATTCTCAAAATATGATAATTAAGGAGTTGTATAGAATTATTTCCGAATTTTTAAACAATTTTTAATATTTTTTATTTATTTTAGAAAATGCTCAATTTTTAACGCAATTAAAAAATGCATGTTTAACTACGAACAGTTATAACCCAGTAAAAAATTATTGGAATTTAAGAACTTGATTATATTCTCAAAATATGATAATTAAGGAGTTGTATAGAATTATTTCCTAATTTTTAAACAATTTTTAATATTTTTTATTAGAAAATGCTTAATTTTGAACGCAATTAAAAAATGCATGTTTAACTACGAACAGTTATAACCCAGTAAACAATTATTGGAATTAAAGAAATTGATTATATTCTCAAAATATGATAATTAAGGAGTTGTATAGAATTATTTCCAAATGTTTAAACAATTTTTAATATTTTTTATTTATTTCAGAAAATGCTCAATTTTTAACGCAATTAAAAAATGCATGTTTAACTACGAACAGTTATAACCCATTAAAAAATGGTTGGAGTTTAAGAAGTTGATTATATTCTCAAATATGATAATGTGGGAGCTGTGTAAAATTATTTCAGAATTTTTAAATAATTTCTACTATTTTTTATTTATTCTAGAAAATGCTAAATTTTGAACGCAATTAAAAATGCATGTTTAATAACGAACGATTATAACCAATGGCGTCTCGTGGAACATGTTGATGGTAGAGCCATTTATACAATATACCCCAATATACCCCACCCCCTTTCCCAGACCAAAGTAACTGTCGAAAAAGTGTTTTATGAATGAATTAAAAATGCTTGTTGAGCTTGAAACTACAGATAGTGCCATGGCTCCTTGGCTCTATATAACGAGCAGCCCCTGGTTAGAAAAGCCCTAAAAGTATCAAAGTTTTGTATTTATTTAATTGCATTTTTGGATTATCCGATCAAAATGAGCGTCTTTTTTAATAAGGTTTTTAATGCCTAAACCTTAAGTTTTTTTAATAATTTGAATTTTGTCAAAATCTGAGCTAATTTCCATGCTTCAAATACTTAAGAAATATTTAAGTTGTGTGTGAAAAATTTGCAGAGAAGTATAAAAACAGATCATATTTTATTTCCCAAATATAACAAACTTGTGACCTTATACAGGGTGTACAAAAATTAAATCTAATCATATAAAAACTTTAAGTGGCTATAACTTGATTTATTTAAATGGAACGCCATATTTCTTTAATTACCAGCAAATGCACCTTTTAATTACCTATCTAATGGTATTTATAGCTTAAGCTTTAAGTCTTCGCGTTTTTACAGAAAACAAACAAAAATTTATTAAAAACCTTAATTTACACAAACTAAATGATTAAATTAAAGAACTACATTAACATTATATTATCATTTATAATAAATATTAAAATGGTTTGGTTCCTATACACATTGAAATGCACTATGGGTGAATAAATTAACATAAATATTGCACAATATTGTGACAACTAAATGTTCGGACAATTTAAGGAATTACTATTTTATTATGGCGTTACATCGCCAAGCGCTTTTACAACCGCTGCAATTTTGAGTATTGTTTTTATTAATGATTGACATATGTCAGGATCAAAACTTTGCCATAATTCACCCAATTTCATCTTCAAATCAGCAACAGTTCTTTGGGGATCATCACGCAATTTTTAAGACACAATGTCTCGATAATATTAAGGTCCGGCCTGTTCGAAGGCCATGAAAGGACCTTGATGTTATTGTCCCCAAACCATTTTTAGTGGTTTTAGGCGTATGACATGCAGCACCGTCCTGTTGGAATATAAAATTAATGTCTGGGTAAAGATCTTCCGCGTTTGGCATAAGACTTTTTTGATATTTTGCTGCATTAATTGTGCCTTCTACCACCTCATACCCTCCTAGATCCACTGCGGGGGTCTAGGAGGGTATGCACATCCAAATCATAATTCCCTTAGGAAATTTTACTGTTCTTTTGAGGCAATCTTTATGAAATGCTTTATTTACCGTTCTAATAACCGGTTTACGAAAGTCTCCCACGCACACGTCAAACTTCCGTCACTAAATATGACTTTGGATCAGTCTTCAACGGTCCATGCATCTTTGTTTTTACCCAAATGTGCCGATTTATTTCTGCTTTTCTGTCAATAGAGGTTTTTCTTTCGCCTAAAATGTTACCAATAATAAAAAAAAAAATCATAAAAACTTTCACATCGACCTTATGAGGCCTGATTTGTGTATCCACTGCCTGCAGCATTCCCTCCATAAGGTCTTTCATATTTCTGCATTCCACTGTGCTGTGATGGTTCTTAAAGTGTTATGACGACCCTGTTTGCAAATTTTTACTAGTAAACGTCGATCCCTGTCAGACACATTTCCCGGTCTACTCGAACTTTTGCCTTTAGATTGGACACTTCCACTTGATAATGTCGTAGTATGTCCTCAACTGTCGGCTTGGCCAAATCTAATTCATCTGTAGTTTTACGTATTGTTTTGCCCTGACAATATTTTTTTATTACCAATTAACGAATTTTACATTTTTCGCACTTCCTCTGGCCATTTTTGACTAAATTTATCGAAATGTTTGACACAACGATTTCTAACAAATAACTGACAAGTAACTAATAACTTTTCACAAGTAAATGTCAAAAGTTGTTTATTTTATACACTGTGACTATATAATAAATCCGAACATTTAGTTGTCACGATATTGTGCAATATTTTTGTTAATTTATTCGTCTATAGTACATTTCAATGTATATAGGTACCAAACCATTTAAATATTTATTATAAATGATAGACTTTAATATAATGGTAATGTAGTTCTTTAATTTACTCATTTAGTTTGTGTAAATGAAGGTTTTTAATAAATTTTTGTTTGTCCGAACATTTAATTATTAGGGCTCGTAGTTGCCTATGGTTTTTAGAAAAGTCAGATAATTTACAATTATGTATAAGAATAATAATAAAGAATATCTTTACAAGTATTCAGAAAATTGGAACGTAATTTATTATCCAATAGGCTACAGCAGCAATAATGGTAATACCATAACAACGATAACAAAAAACAAAAGCGAAATATTTAACACAGATGTTCAAAATGTCGACAGTTCATTTCCAGACACTTATTCTTTTTTGAAAAGCACTGTTAACTCTCGACAACATTTGCGGGGTTACACATTCAAAAGCTCGTCTTATGCATATTTTCATATCCTCTGATGTTGTCAGAGGCTTATTGTAGACAATTCCTTTTATGTATCCCCATAAAAAGTAATCTGGTGGGGGATCTGGAGGACCAAATATTGAAATCCATTTCTCCAATCCACCGATTTTGAAGGTTGGCATTTAAAAATAGACGAACCTCGTGATGATAATGTGGTGGAGCTTCGTCTAATTGAAGCCTCATGTTTTGATGTTTAAAGGGACTTCTAATAATACTGGAAGTTGGTGTAAAAGAAATTCGAGAACATCATACCATTTAATGGTCCTTCAAAAAAATTGGGTTCAATTAAATATGGGCCCAATATTCGACCCCACAGATTAATGGACCACCTATTCTGATTGCTCATGACTTTCATTGCATTCATCTCTAAATACAGCTATTATTACAGCTAGGGAAATATATTCATATTTCCCATGTTGTAATCAATAGTTTTTTTCTGATTGAAAGTATATTATTCTGTAAATGGGAAAATATTGGATTGTAAATTTTTGAATTTATCGGATTGGTAACGTTGCTAAGGGCCTTGTTTGTAAATATCATAGTTTACTTGTTTTGATTTTTGCTTTGTTTCATAAATTGGTGAAATGTCAAACTATGTGTTAACGCAAGCGACGAAAGACCGTGAATGTTTGGTTCCGTTAAAATCCAAAGCTGCAAAATCCATAAAAGATACCTTCCTAAGAAATTGGAGGTCTTGTCCCCGAGAGCAATTAAAACAATTCTTGCGAGAAGCTCCTAATAACATTTGTTTGATGTTTATATTTTCCTAGGGAAATATGAGTACTTCATATTTCCCTAGGGAAATTGAAGTGTGTTATGACATATCGTAACTAAGGCAATATCACTCAATATTGTTTCAATCAGAAAAAAACACATTATCAAAAAAGTTTTCATTTTCTCCCACTTTATCTAACACCCACATACAAAATTCAATTCGATTCTCAAAATCATTTCCATAAAATTCTTAGCAATGTGTCGACTCGATCCACCAAAAGGGCATTGAAATGTGTTCAATTACCTGTGCATGACTCAAAAAAATGAGGGGGAATAAACAGACTCCTGCGCAGGTAATTGAACACATTTCACACGTTGCCAAAGTTAGACTTTCTTTGTCCAAAGGGGTTGAAGGGCTCGAAAAGGTATCATTCCAATCTGAGTTTACTCTCTTAAAGTAGAACGAAAATGGGATATTTTCCCGAAAGAATCATCAAATTTGGTTGAAAAGTCACCGAGTTATGTGCGAAAAACCTCAAAATGCACTTTCTTTCAAACATCCATAACTTGGTGCCAAATAATCGTAGGAACTTCGTTCTTTGAGTTCTGCATAGGAAATTGATCAAATTACAATGCCTTTATGGTGGATCGAGTCGACAAAAATTTTCCAACTCCGTAGACATCGCCAAAGTTGGACATGGTTTCCAGAAAAAAAACTTTAAAGAAAACACTTCAAAGTTTTTCGCCCTCAAAGGTTCATCAAAATCGATTGAAAATACGACGAGTTATGGCGGTTTGAAAATGGTCGAAATTTCATGAATTTAAAGTGTTTCATTTTTTTCCACCAGTATATTTTTTAAACCACATGCTATATATTTTATTCCTTATTTGGGTACCTTTTATGGCTGCCTACATACTCCTATAATTTTATTGAAATCCATTCAGTGAAATCAACGAAAAAAATAAAAACTAAAAAAAAATAGTTTTGCACTATTGGTTTAAAAAATAAATAAAAAATAAAAATAGTGCCTCTTTAATAAAATCACACAAGGTACTTATTAAATAAGGTCTGATAGTCCCGTTAACCAAGTTTGATTGATATGAATTATACAGGGTGTCCAAAATTTAGTGTCAAACATTCCAAACTTTAAAGCACGTTATTTTTCTTATTTTAAATTGGAGCCTCTGTATATTTTTATATCATTCCATGCGGAATTAAAAAACAATCATTTTTCCTTATTACAACCCTATCGAAATTCATAACGCATTAAAAGTTATTTGCATAAAACTCGTTTGATCAACTATTCCAATAGTCATTTTATTGAATAAAAATCGAAGATGGCTTTGAAAAAAAATCTACTGGCATTAAAATTTAACAAAGTAACTAGAGACTATATTGCCGTTAGTAATGTAAAAGTTTAAAGCATTGTTAGCTTAAGCTCTTTATACTCAAGAATTATATTTTGTCATGGAAAAAATTTCTAGGATGCAAATTTATTTTGCAAAATATTAAAATTCCAACTTAATTAGTAAATGAGCTATAGAAGACAGGAGGTGAAATTCAGGACCCTGTATACAGTCAAGGAGCCATGGCACTACCTGTAGTTTCAAGCTCAGCAAGAATTTTTAATTCATTCTTAAAACACTTACTTTGGTGTAGGAAGATAAATCGTTATTACTTTCTTCAAAAAAGGAGCCCCCCTCCTCCTTTTTATATATTGTATAAATACTATAAATGGCTCTACCATCAACATGTTCCATGAGACGCCACTGGTTATAACAGTTCGTAGTTAAACATGCATTTTTTAATTGCGTTAAAAATTGAGCATTTTCTAAAATAAATAAAAAATAGTAGAAATTGTTAAAAAATTGTAAAATAATTCTACTCAACTTCCACATTAATATATTTTAAGAATAAAATTAACTTCTTAAATTCCAACAATTTTTTAATAAGTAATAACTGTTCGTTGTTTAACATGCATTTTCTAATTGCTTTCAAAATCGAGTATTTTTAAAACAAATAAAAAATACTAGAAATTCTGAAATAAATCTACACAACTGCAAAATCATTATATTTTACGAATATAATCAACTTCTTAAAATCCTCGTGAATAATAAAATTAGCAGTTCTACATCTTATCTCGACCTCCGTGTTAAAATTCGACCAGTTTTTTAATCTGCCCCGGGCGATTGAAGATTATCAAAATATTCGTATTTTTTTCTCGCTCGAAAACGACATTAAATTCTTATCACCAATCCACGGCTCACCTGTTGATATCAATTCAGTTTGTTGATCGCGGCTGCGGAAGACGTTTGTTCTGGTTCGGAATTTTGATTTTTCGAAAGTTTTAGTGCCCGCTGTGTTGTGATACATCTTCCGGATTTGTATGTGTGTTGGTGTTTGTGTTTTTCGCTCCATTCCGCCCCAATAATCAGTGAGGGAAGCAAAGAATCATCATCTAGGTTACATATTAACCGCCAAAACGCCTCGAAAGGATTTTCATTTTTCGTAAGTTTTGATTTTCTTGTATTTCTTGCTTTCACCGAAAGTGAAATAAAGTATTGTTTCAGTGGCTTTAGACAATTTTAAGTGTCTGGAAATTGAGTTTAAATTGAGCATTTTCTAAAATAAATAAAAAAATAGTATAAATTGTTTAAAAATTCCGAAATAATTCTACACAACTCCCAAATTATTATATTTAAAGAATATAATCAACTTCTTAAATTAAAATAATTTTTTAATGGGTTATCTGTTCGTAGTTAAACATGCATTTTTTAATTGCGTCCAAAATTGAGCATTTCCTAAAATAAATAAAAAAAATAGTAGAAATTATTTAAAAATTTTGAAATAATTCTACACAACTCCCAAATTATTATATTTAAAGAATATAATCAATTTCGTAAATTACAATATTTTTTTAATGGGTTCTCTGTTTTTCTAAAATATATAAAAATGGTAGAAATTGTTTAAAAATTCTGAAACAATTCTATACAACTCAAAAATATTTATATTTTAAGAATATAAGCAACTTCTTAAATTCCCATATTTTTTTAATGGGTTATAACCAGGGGCGGCTCGTTATATAGAGCCAAGTAGTTTCAAGCTCAGCAATAATTTTTAATTATTATATTTATAATTTTTAATTATTGCTTAAAACACATCTTCGCTAGTTAATTTGGTCTAGGAAGACGAGTGGATGATCCGTCACTGACTAGAAGCTATATAAAATTTTTTCAATTATTATGAAAATCACGAATATAGATTAGGTGAATGTTCGTAATCTTGTTTTACCCCAATATAACCTTGAACTTCTATAACACCATAATTTTGATATTGATTCCATTGAATTCTAACAACAGTGTACGCAAATTGAGAGGCAATTTAAGAAATCGAACCGTTTGTCGTAGCGAATCGTGCCGCAAAAATTCCCAAAATAAATTCAAGGTTCAATTGTGGCGTGAGTAAATCAATAACTGTCATCCCATTTATCACTTTTTATTCAATCATAGTGGTTTAGAAAATGTTACAATAATAATAAATCCAGTGTCCGCTTTATCAATTGTTATTTAATAAATTGTTAAAGACATTATGTTTCATAGACTTGCTTGAATTTAACATATTTACCTGCAATAATAAATCTGCATATTTGAAATTGATTTTTATTTCTTAACCCGCCAATGGTGACCTACTGGTCTGTGAGACCGGGTGTGTAGAATAACTTTATTCTCCGTTGTTGTTTTGTGTTGCAATTTCGAGTAGCTGCCGCATTGCAGAGTTTAAATTGATAAAATATATTTGTTTTATTGTCAAAGAGCATAAATTAAAAAAAAATACAACATGAACTTTTAGTAACACGTTTCGAGAAATCTTCAGTTGAAAACCCCGGTGCGTGAGACCGGCGTCATTATTAAATTTGCGTCACCAATGGCGGGTTAATAAACAAAACATCGTGATTACTAATGCGCTTGAATTTTCTTTTACAAAAACCTACTTGGTGAAAAAGTCGTCTTAAATATTTAAAAAGTTATCGGAACTCCATTACAAGAATCTAAAAACTTCTACTACTGGGGCAGTAATTTAATTCTAGGTTTACTGCGCCGACAAGAATTTGCAAGGGGATACGATTCAATCCCTCTTAGTGAATTTAGGATAAGGAAGTTATAAATTCACTTTCAAGTTACGTATCAGAGACCAGAGACCACTGTGCATCTTAGAAAATATATTGCTATTAATAATTTGGTTTAGTTCGCATGTCATCGTCATTTTACAGACTTCACATAAGTTGCTTTTTTTGACCGAACTCGTTCGTGCCTTGCGAATACTTATTAGCAGAGAGAGGATTTTAAGCAAAATCCATATTTTGCAAATAGTGCATATTTACCCACATAATGCAAATTTCGTTTTTGAATGCATATTTTAACATATAATGGTAATATTTGACATTTTGCCGCACGTCACATTGCAACATGTGCACTTTTTGATTTTTCCAAAAGTTGCATTTTTCAAACTGGTGTACACGATTACGGGAGAACAACTGAACGTATCGCGATATTTTTTTTTTATAATCTACAGTCAACACTTGGCTAAGTCCAGATCGTTCATTTTTGGAAAATTCAATTTTGCTGATTTTTGACAGCTTCAAGACGGGCAAAAAACATAGTAAAAAACTGACTTTTTTGTAAAAATTTCCACCATTTTGCGGAATTTTGAAAAAGTGAACGATCGGGACCTTGCTGACAACAATTAAAAGTCTTGTTGAAAATTATATTTCAGATCACTAGGGTTGATCCAATCCTGTACACCGTTTGACCCTTCACTTCTGATAGGGGCGCTGTCAATGCCATTTCTTCGAAGTCAAAACATTGATATGTAAAAAAAATCATGTGTGAAATTCAATTGATCTACAATAACATAAAAAAAGTTTCGTATCGAAATCTTCTCTAGTTTTTTTACAATAAATTCTTGAAAACTCGCCCCAAAATGGTTCTACAAGGTGTAAGTCCCCCTTAACCAACATTCAAGGAAATTCCGGCCAAACATTATCAAAAGAAAAAAAAATTGAAAACTACATTTTTGCAAAATATGATTTGCGGTTTTTGTATTATTCAATATTCGTCGTGGCATTTGCCAGGAAAGTAGTTCTTTCAAAAATTAATTTGTTAATTGTATAAATTTGTTGTATTTAAACAAACTTATGCGTATTTCAATATAATCATGCATATTTGTTACATATTTTCGAGGTTTTAAATGCCTTAATATTAGTGATGGGATAATTGGATGATTTTGATAATTGGAATACTGCGATTCGGATGACGGTAATAATCGAATGAAAATCGTTATCGGAATATTTGCTGAGCATCGGAAAATAATCGGAACCGGGGAAAAGTAATAGTAATCGGAGAAACATATTCGGAATTGTAAATATAATCGAAGGAATAGGAATATATTCGGAATAAAAGTAAACTCCTGGCGTGATAAAATCGATAGGCAAAAATAAGGTCTTTTACTCGATTTCAAAATTGCTTATCTTAAGCTTTTGAAGCAAATTCCTTCACTGAATATTTTGCTACAACTTCTCAAATCTTAGATTGACATTTTCGATTTTCCAGTTCAAGTTTGCAGCGTTGCTATTTTGTTTCTACTTAGGATATGGCAATCGTTTTTACAGGAAATCATATAATGTGTTGTATTTTAATGGATCTTGAGCTTTTTAAGAAAATTCTTTGACTCATGATTTTTCTACAATTTTTCAAATCGTAAAATGCAATTTTCGTTTTCACAGTTCAAATTTGGCGCGTCGCTGTTTTGTTGCACTTAGTATATGGTAGTTGTTTTTATGGAAAATCGAAAATATGTTGTTAAATTTTTAAATGAAATTCCTTTACTGATTTTTATACAGTTTTTCAAACAGTAGAATTATACAATGGAAGAATTTATTTATCATTACTAGTAAGTTAACGTGATGTTTCTTAACCTCAACAATTGATTATTTTATATTGTATTGCTTATTCTGTTCTTTAAGTTAATGTGATCTTAATCATGTATTGTCTAGTAAAATTTAGTTTTAATGTAATTAAATGATTTGCCATTTTATTTCACTGACTTTCTAGGCATTAAAGAGAGAAAACTTAATACACTTCACTTTACGTAATATATAGAAGCATAACTATCAGCCAGGCATTCATTAATACTGTAAAATGCTTTTTGACAGAAATATTGTTTCATTTTGAATTTAACTTGTTGATTACTCAATGCTTTCACTGATTCAGGCAGCTTATTGAATACTTTAGGACCGTAGTAATTGATGCCATTCAAAGATTTAGACAAGCGCAAACGTTCAGGATAAATGTTTTTTTGCGTTCTTGTGTTATAACCGTGAACATCGCTGTGTAGGCGGTACGAATTCATGTTTTTATGGATATACACAATATATTCCAGTAGAATATTGATGGCAACGTTAGAATATTGAGACAAATAAATTAAGCCCTGCAATCTTTTTGATACCTTAAGTTTGCAATAACCCGCACTGCTTTGCGCTGTAACCCAAATAGCCGTTGAGTTAAGGCCGAGTGCCGCCCCCAGATTAAAATAACATATATTAAATGAAACTGGCATAGAGCGAAATATGCAGTACATATTGCTGACAGTGGTATACGAGATTTGAGTTGTCTCAGCAGATATACAGTGCGAGTCTCCAACTTGGAATAAATTCAGTAAATCAAAGAATGTTTATTCTTCGGAAATATGCTCACACACATCGATTAGTATTTTAAATTGCGCTCTTTATGATGTAATAAAATTTTATACAGCGTGTCCCAAATTTGTGATATGACGTCATTGACTATTTTTTTTAATAGCAACCCTAATTTTTTTATCACTATTCTTAAAGAGTATATCAAGTTACACATGTGTGCCAAATTTCAAAAATTTTTTGCCTGTCATATAGAAGATATTTAACAAACATTATCAAATTTGTAGAATGAAGAAATCAAGTCACCTTAATCGAATTTTTATGCATTTTAAAAGTGGAATGCAAAAACGTGCTGGTTTGTCATTTTCTTTCAAACTGACGTTTATCATTTTGATGTTTAGTTATAAAAACAAGTAAGAAGTGTAGCATCGCATTCCACGCATATTCGAGTGAGGAGAGTATTAGTCGTTCCATTGTTGTGTTGACTGTTGTTCATCGTTGGTCGAAAAATTATACTAACATGCCGTACTTAACTGAAACCCACAAAATCGAAATTTTAATGATGATTGGCTATGGAGATAGGACAAGAACATAAAATGAAGTTATTTATTTATTTAGAGAGAAGTATCCTGACTTACCAGCCATATCTCAAAGTACCGTAAGCAAGATTGAAAGTCAGTTTCGGGAAAATGGGCATTTAAGAAAAACGAATAATCATCGTCAGAATGCGCTGAGTGAAGAGGTCAAAATTGATGTACTTCTCTCTGTTCAGGAAAATCATCATGTCTCCTCTAGGCAGATGGCTAGGGAACTCAAAATTAGCCAGTCTTCAGTGTCAAGAATCCTTAGAGAGCAAACATTTCATCCTTATAAAATGACAATCCTCCAGGAACTCACCGAAGATGATCCGGATAGAAGACTTCAGTTTTGCGAAAAAATGATGGATCTACTAGATAGAAATGTTCTAAAAATAGAAAATATATTGTTGATATTTGAAATTTGGTTTATGTTAAATGGTGAGGTAAATCGTCAAAATTGCCGTTATTGGGCAGACAAGAACCCACACTGGATGAGGGAAGGCCACACTCAATATCCAGAAAAAGTTAATGTTTGGGCAGGGATTGTTGGTGATCGAATTTTAGGACCAATTTTCTTTCCAAATAATCTCAATGGAGCGGGATATTTACAATTCTTGGAGGAAGAGCTAATTCCGAGTTTGGCTATTTTGTTTCCTTGCCCTGTAGAAGCTGACGTCCCGAATAGAAACATCTGGTTTCAACAGGACGGTGCGCCTCCTCATTTTGCAAGGCGTGTCCGTGAGTACCTGGATAATGTATTTCCACGAAGATGGATTGGCAGAAGAGGACCAGTTGAATGGCCACCCAGGTCTCCGGATTTAACACCTATGGACTTTTTCTTATGGGGGTACTTGAACAGCAAAGTTTTTAAGACCAAACCGCCAAATCTTGAGGAGTTGAAAGAACGAATAAGACAGGAGTGTAGACTAATTTCCCCCGAAGTAATTAGAAATGTTCAAAACGAGTTTCAGTTCCGTTTAGGGTATTGTCAGTTAGAAAATGAACAACATTTTGAGCATTTATTGAAGAAAGACTATTAAGTTGAATTCATTTTTCAAATTTGATACTGTTTGTTAAATATCTTCTAAATGACAGGAAATAAAAATTTGAAATTTGGCACACATGTGTAACTTGATATACTCTTTAAAAATAGTGATAAAAAAATTAGGGTTGCTATTAAAAAAAATAGTCGATGACGTCATATCTCAAATTTGGGACACGCTGTATAAAATTTTATTACAACAAAAAGAGCGCAATTTAAAATACTAATCGACGTGTCCGAGCATATTTCCGAAAAATAAACTTTGTTTGATTTACTGAATTTATTCCAAGTTAGAGACTCGCACTGTATATTCCGGCATTCCTTATCTGCTACTTCATCCCCATGAAACTGGAAGCTAAGTTTATTGTCTAAATGTATTCCTAGGAATTTATGTTAATTTATTTAGTATCAACCATTTTACGGTATGCAGTTGACTGTGTTTATTCAGTTCAAGTGCCGTTGATATGTTCGATGATTTATTTAACAGTGTTGTATCATCAGCATACAATAGATACTTATATTGAGGAGTCGAAAATGGCAAATCGTTTATGTATATCAGAAAAATGATTGGTCCTAATATCGATCCGTGAGGTACCCCATACTTTAAATCGATTACATCAGATGTTTTATGATTTACCGTAACAATCTGCTTTCTTCCCGATAAATATGAATTTATTAACCGGCAGCTGTCGGGAAAAGCTATGATTGGGCTTTTGATAGGTTCAGGTCATGAACGAAATCGCCAAGATCAGCCTGGCTCAATAGGAGTGTTTCATAGGATCTTTTTGGGAGGTTTCAATCGTTCTCATCATCGGCCATATTCTCCGCCTCGGCATGAACATGGTCCTCTTCCTCTGTATCCAGACTCCATGTTTCCAGAGCACTGTAATGGATAGCTCTTCCCTACGCGGGACCGGCTTAATGGCTGAGGGTGTGTTAGGATATGGTGCAGAATGTTTCAACTAAAATTCAAATTCCGTTGATTTTGGTAATGCAGAAATACCAGTCAAGTGATCCTTTGCCTTTCTCCATACCATGGGAACGGCGAATGCCATGTGGAGAAGCTTCTCTTTAAACCAATTATCCAGCAAAGTAGCACATGATGCACAGCATATATGTGGAGCATAAAAAAAATCAATAAAGACGAAAAGCAGCCCAAATATATGATCTGTTGGTAAATCTGCAAAATTGCAACAAAACTGCAACAAGTGAGGGTTTTTCAAATTTAATAACGGAAGGTCTCGATCTTATTAGATCTCATCAGCTCAAACTAGACGGTGACAGGGAATCGCTTGTTTACAATCACGTCATGACCTTCTAAGTATCCGCTAAGATAAATACACCATAAAAGCGACATCTGTTGATTGATTGAGTGTAACAATCCACCGACAATTAGGAACTCTCAACCAACGATAATTATAACGATATCAATGATAAACATTTAAATATTGTTTCTTCGTGCGACAACCGAGGGATGGTTTCGATCTTAAAAGATCTCATCAGCTCAGTATTGTTCAACTCAATTAAGGAATTTGGGCAACGTTTAGACAATAGATGTCTCCTTTACGGTGTATAGTTTATTATCAGGTATATTACTTCTAGATCAATAACTTTAATGATGAAAGATATATTTTTCGTAATCTACAATTTGTGTCTTAAAAAGGCCACAACAAATAAACAAATTATTTATCGAAACACCTACTTTCATTTCTAATGCCACGGCGAAAACATTTTTTGTATATTTTAATATTCGTAGTGGCGTCAGCCAGGAAAGTCATTGTTCTATTTATTAAATTGTTTATTTATTGTATTGTAGATTTCGAAAAGTATCGTATTTTTGTATTATTATTTTATATACTTGATTGTAAGTAAAGGAATTTGACTTTAACTTACATGTTATTTGTTAGTGCTTCAATATTTTAAATACGTTCTATTTATTTGTGCTATGATTTTTCATGTATTGGTTACTAGCAAGGGCTCTTGACTATAGCTCGTTCTAACCAATTATTTGTCAATAAGCTGATTTTTTTAATTCCGAGATAAATCTAGAGATTATTTCATTATATTTCAAAATTGCGCAGCACACGCTATTAATTTATTAGTTAAAACTAAAACTCTAAAGATAGCCTAGTCGTACACATTTAAGATAAATTGATAATAATAGTTTTTATTATAGTTTCTACGTAGATAGCAAGTAATACGCATCTAGAAATATTAGCACTACTTAAAAAAAACAAATTGAAATTATCCGGAAAGAATTGTAATAACAGTTTGGAAATTAGAATGGGTTTTAAAGCCTAATAAGCCCTAATACCCTAGGACATTTAGATGTTTCTCAAATTTATCTGATCACAGCCCGTTATAACAAAGCATAAAAGTCAGAGGCTCACCAGATACTTTCATTATATGCATTTAAAGATAGATGTGATCATACAAATTCCACATAGTGTAAAACTAGGCCTCGCATTTGTCAGCCCTGTACTGGTTCCAGCCAATTTGGGGCCCAACAGAAAATCGGACCGTACTTTGAATCACGCTAGTTTAGGAGGGTGTGTCAATGTAGAGATCTGGTAGTTCTCCTCAATTATTTTAATGTATCTAGAAGTACTACCAACGTTTTAGAGAGTTCTGTAAACTTAACCTGTACGGAATTTTTCGAAAAATGGGGTGCCAACTTGACACCGCACCCCAACACTGTAATTTAATACTTCTAAAAGAGTTTTAAGATGTGTGTTGGGTTAGTACTGCAGTTCTTGATCCTTTCGGAAAAAGAGTTATGTTTAATTTCCAGAGATATATTTTTACTTTCTCCGTTACGAAGTATTGTGATCGTGATTTTTTTTCAAATTTTTTTTTTACAGAAATATCCGTTTTGGGGTCCCTAGATGCCATTTCAACAGTTTCTGGAAAAAATTTGTTTGTGTCTGTGTGTGTGTGTGTGTGTGTGTGTGTGTGTGTGTGTGTGAGTGTCTGTGTGCGCTGTATCTCAAAAACCAATAAAGCAATTGATATGAAACTTTGAACATACGTCTTATTTGATAATCCGAAGAACTGAAAAGCTTTTGGTAAAATTTCGTACACCGGAAGTGGGTGTTTACCTTAACTGTTTTTTGTTTTTTGCCAATATTTTCTTAAATATAAAAAATATCACAAAAACATTTAAATAAATATCGAAGACAACAAAAAAATGAATAGCTTTTGCTTGAAAATATTTTTCATAAAATCATTGCTATTCGAGAAAAAAAATTATTATTATTTTTTAAATTTTTGGTTTTCAATTATGAAACGATAATAGCTACAGCAATTTTATGTGAATAATAATTGTAGAGAATGCCAAAATGAACAACTTCTAAAGAATAAGTTTTTTTGAAATCTCGTTAGTTTTCGAGTAAACCTAGTTTTTGAATTTGAAGTATAATCTTTCATGATTTTGACGTTTTAAACGTCAGTTTCATCCGAGTCTACGCAACGCTCGATGTACATTTAAAATATGATTTCAATAAATCGCTATGATACCATCAAGTCGGAGAAAGTAACATGATGGCCACATCACCACCATTTTTTCAATATGCATTCCTATTGAGATGTATGTCAGTCTGTGCGCGCCGTATTTCAAAAACTAGGACATGAATTAATATGGAACGTTGAACATAAGCCTTATTTGATAATCTGAAGAACTGAAAAGCTTTTGGTAAAATTTCATACACCTCAAGTATGCGTTAACCTTAGCCGTTTTTTATTTTTCTTCAATATTTTTTTAAATATGAAAAATATTACAAAAGCATCTAAACAAATCTTGAAGGTAACAAAGAAATGAGCATGCTTTGTTTGAAAATATTTTTTTTTAAATAAACGTTTTATGAAATTTTTCTGTCATTTTTGGTTTATAATTAAGAAACGATAACAATTAATCAAATTTATATTAATAATATTGGTAGGTAATGATAAAATTAATAACTTATAAACGATAAGTTCTTTTGGGAATCTCATTACTTTTTGAGTAAATCGTCGGTAAAGATTATTAGAATTTGAAGTATCATTTTTCATTTCCATCTTTCATAATTTTGACGTTTCAAACGTCAGAATCATCTAATACTACAACACGTTCGATGTACATTGAAATTGAAAAAAAATATGATGAAAGTATAAATCAAAATTTCAGGACTTTTTTCACGACTTTTTTAGGACTCTTTTTTCGGGTCTTTTTTGTAAGACCTTATTTTCAGGATTTTTTCAGGTCTCTTTTTTTAACCTTTCTCTAGAACCTATTTTGCAGGACTTTTCTTCAAGACCATATTTTCAGAAATCATCTTTAATGATATTTTTTTAGGACTTTTCTTTTCTGAATTTTTTTCGACTCTTTCTTCAAGACTTTATTTTAAAAACTTTTTGTTTTTGAGACTTCTTTTCAGAAGAATTACTTTTCAGGAACTTTTAATGCCTTCTTCAGATCTTTTCCGAGTCTTTTTGCAAGACTCTTTTTGGGTTTTTTTGCAGGACGATTTTTTCAAAACTTTTGGTAAGAGTTCTCTTAGAACTTTTTTCAAGACTAAAACGTTTTTGTTTGGGGCCTTTTTTTGGGACTTTTTTTGTAGGATTTTTAATCTGAATTATTTTTTTGGAACTTTTTTAACGCCTTTTTTCAGGTCTTTTCTTAGGCTTTTTGCAAGACTCTTTTTAGGATTTTTTTTTACAGGACAATGCTTTCAAAACTGTTGTTACGACTTTTTATAAAAGTTTTTTAAGACTTCTGTTTCAGTACCTATCTTTTTCGAATTTTTTTCAGGGCCTTTTTTTAAGACCTTTTTTGGGGCTTTTTTAAATGCCTTTTATCAGTTCTCCAAGGCTTTTGTCAGGACTGCTTTCTGGAATTTCTGGGGTCTTTTTCGGACTTTCTTAAGGACTCTTTACAGGACTTTTTTCAGAAATTTTTTTCAGGACTCTTTTTTAGGACTTTTTTCGGGACTATTTCACAGGCTTTATTCAGGACTTTTTAAGGTCTTTGTTCTGATTTTTTTTTGTATGCTTTTTCAGTACTTTTCTTCTGGCCGTTTTATCAGAACTTTTTCTAGGACCTTATTTTCAGGAATTTTTTATCAGATTATTTTTTCAAGACGTTTTTCAGGATTTTTTATCAGGATTATTTTATTAAGACTTTTTTAATGCCTTATCAGTTCTATTCTGAGGCTTTTTTCATGACTTCTGTTAGGCCTATTTTCTCGACTTTTTCGGGTCTTTTTTAGGACCTTTGTAAGGACTCTTTGCAGGACTTTTTTTCTGGACTATTTTACAAGTTTTTTTCAGGACTTTGTAAAGCCTTTT
This sequence comes from Ocypus olens, assembly GCA_910593695.2. Taxonomy (NCBI): domain Eukaryota; kingdom Metazoa; phylum Arthropoda; class Insecta; order Coleoptera; family Staphylinidae; genus Ocypus; species Ocypus olens. The sequence continues at coordinate 42,450,677 of OU343058.1, forward strand.
TTCGAGCTTTTTTGAAGCCTATTATTTTCAATACTTTTCTACAGTCTGTTTATCAGGTCTTTTTTAGGACATTTTTCAGAATTTTTTTGTGACGACTCAGTTTTCGGGACTTTTTCAGGTCTTTTTCAAGAATCTGTTTTTCAAGACATTTCTTTGTCAGAGCACTTTTTTCTGGACTATTTTTCTGGACTCTTCATCAGGACTTTTTTATCAGATTTTTTCAGGACCGTTTTATTCAAAACTTTTTTCGGGTATTCTCTTTGAAATTTTATAACCAGAACTCTTTCATGGCTTTTTCAGAAATATTTTTCAGGACATTTTTGAGGATTTATCAAGATTTGTTTTTAGGACTTTTCTCGAGAATTTATTAGGATTTTTTTTGTTTTCTAATAAACTTATTTAAGATTATTTGAATTGGAAGTATAATTTGTTATTTTTATCTTTCATAACTTTGACGTTTTAAACATCAGTATCATCTGATCTAAAATAAATAAACTATGGTAGTATAAATATAAATAACTGTTATGCAATCAAGATCGGAGAAAGTAACATGATGGCCACATCACCATTTTTTTTCATATATTTATTAGTTTAAACAAAATATTTCATTAAAATAATAAAAAATCTCGACAATGCTCTTATAAGGTAAAATATGCGAGAATTTTAAACATTCAGAATATAAACTTAGTTTATATTTGGTAGAATTAATATCCTTAATCATATAAATTACCAATATGTAAATATTAAAACAATTAATAATTATAAATAAAACACTTTCTTTGTTAATATCACACGAAATTGTGTGATATCAACGAAGAAAGTGTTTTATTTATAATTCAAAATGTATCACGTAAGTAAACGCCTCCAGTGTCAATCAATCAATTAATCATTCTCAATATTTATAAAAAATCCTATAAATAAATTAGTATTAACAGACTATTGGAGTAATATTACCAATATTTACATTTTCTCCCCTAAAGCCTTTTTTATCTTGCAAACAATGAAATACCTACTTAATTGGCAGTAATGCCATAAAATACTAATACAATTAATTATAACGAATTTTAAAAACAATGATGAATTATTATTTAAATTATTATGGTTGCGTAATTATTACGAAATAAGAACAATAAAATTAATCTAATTGTAAGTCTAGCATATATTAAATCGATCATGAGAAGTAGGTAGTAAAAATACAATTAATAAAATTGAATGCTAAATTCGATGAATGAATACATTTGTACGATGTTTACAGTAGTACGCTGTTTTTGTTTTCACGCTTCACGCATTGTAAACTCGATATGTAAATAAAAAAATCGTCATTGCTAATCAAGCTATCAAAATGCACATTAATTGTTTTTTTCCATATTTTATACCTTCCGTTTTAATAATAATAGAATGTTCATTTTTATAATTAGTAATCAAATTTGCTGCATCTGGAAACACTGTGTATCGTTGTCAAAATATTTTTTAGCTACTTCACTTTAATATCAGTTTGAAGTTTTCAAATTTTAAATAACATAATTTTCAATTAGTCGCATTTTAGCGCAAGTGTCTACAAAAGGTATCTGCATCCATTCAAAGATAGTTTTTGTAGTCGACTGCAGAACTAATTTCGAGTTCTGCTACTTAATGATCTTGGCTAAATTCACTTCTCTTGCTGAATCATTCTTACATACACACCCTCTGCATTCTTTTCCTTTTTACTTTTTTTTTCAGTCAAACAAGCCGCGCAAGTATCTTCTAGTATGTGATACTGTTGAAGAATCAAAATGAACTGGCATTCGTACAACCAAAAGGGATCGAGTATGTACCAAAGCGTGCGCTCACATGATATTGCACAAAAACAAAAGTTGCACAAATTGAGCATTGCCTTTAGGTTCTGGTTAAATTTCAATTTAATATGTACTGTTGCCAGTTTATTTTCAACCAATTCTAAAAAAAACTAATATTTTATCTTCAATTTAACAACTTACAATTCGACCATAAACGACGACAAATTCGACTATTCCATCTCCACATCACTTGAATTTGAATCAGACTCATTCTCGAGTATAGGATCAAGTACGCTATCCTGAGGGACACTAGCTAGGGTTTAGTGGATATTTTTTAGATAGATTTTTTGAAGTTGCGCAAAGGGAGGAAACACCATTTCCTCTCTTTGCCCGACTTAAAAAAATCTATCATTTAGGTACACTTTGATGAATATGTAGTAATGTTTTTATTTTGGACAGAAAGCCATCGTGCCAAAAACGATCAAACGCTCTCGAGATATCTAAGAATGCTGCAGTGCAGTATTGGTTTTGCTCAATTGCTTTCACTGTCCCATGGATCGCTCGATGGCGCTGTGGTTGCAACTGGATCTAAACTGATCTTCCGGGATTGTAATATCTTTTATAATCATGGGCTCTAGTGTGGTACGGAATAGTATATTCTGTAACAAGGTTAGAATGGAAATTCGATGCGAGTGAAATATTTCGAGCGCGAGCCGTGAGGCGAGCGCGTGGAACCACGAGCATCTGAATTTCCATTCTTACCGAGTATCAGACTATACTTTCTCCTCGACCAGATAAAATAGACTAATCAAATAATGAACACAAAGAACTTACGTTTTATTATCACGTTTGTGGTTATGTTTATAGTATTTTGACAATTGTGATATCCAAGGCTAATTGTTTTATTCGAAACGATGTGAGAATATTCATTCTATCCCTTGTTATGGAATGAATTACATGCAAAACGCATAAGCGCATAGTGTTTTGTTCCATAACAAGAGTGAGAATGTGTAAGTTCTATAATCAAAATTGATTTTAGAATGCTTAAATTCTATGGTGGTCGTGGAGAAAAAGATTTCCATCACTTTTGAGCATATAGGGAACTGTCGATCGGATTAAGCTTCTTTGGCACTTCTCCTTGGTTTAAGAATCATTATTATTTTGCCCACTTTTCATACTTCTTTGGAGAATGGCACTATTCAGCGAGGTTAAGAAGGCGACTCCTCGCATCTCTGGTAGTTCTTTCATGATCGTTGCTGTTATCAGGTCACACCTAGGAACTTTTCTTGAGCCCAGTTTTTATACTATCTATAATTTAAAATTTCGAACGAAATATTTGATGAAATACTTGTCACGCCCCTTCAGGCGAAAGGTATCTTTGGTGAAAATTTCAAATCCGCGATTTTCACTCAAATTTCCGAAGGTTTTTTTTACTCATGAAAAATGAAAAATTTGGTGCCTTGACACATAAAAAAATTCATAACTCGCAAACGATTAGAAAAATCGAAAATATTCAAAGAATAAATGTTGTAGAGGGGTCTTTTGTGAAGAGGATAGAATAGTTTTAAATTGTCCAGGATATACAGGGAAGGCTGTGCGAATTTTTTTCGTCTAATTTCTAAAGGTTTCTATAGAAGGCCCTTAAGACCACAGGAAAGATCAAATTTGCTCAATCCGTGCCCCGTCATAGCTGCTACATTGCCTAAACAGGACATCTCCATCGGCAGTGTAGAAGAGGGTACAAAAAAATAAAACATGTTTTTAAATCGTTTTAGGCAGTTTAAATTAAAATTGGGGAAAATCAGTATTTTAAAAAATATGCACTTTATGTAAAAATTTTAATGTGTTTTCGATTTGGTTTCAATAGTTATTGAAAAATCTGACATTTAAGTTGAATTCAATTTTTTCCCTTCCACACCCCTGCTGAGGTATTTCGAGAATGTAGAATTAAAAAATTAGGGGTGTTTCAAAAATTTTAAAAAAATTACGGAGCAAGGCTGGTTGTACCCCGAACCTACCCTAAAAGTTTCAACTCTTCAATTTAAATAGAAAAAAATACGTCCTTTTTCCGGGGCGGGCCAAATAAAGCTCCCTGGAGGGGCGGGGGGTGTTTAGAAGGTTTTGAAAAAATTACGGATCACGGCTCGTCTCACCCCCTGCCTACCCTGAAAGTTTCGACATATTAACTAAATTTAGGGCGGTCCTGATTGAGGTTGTTTCGGTCTTTAGCAAATTACATTTCGATGACTTTGTTCTTGTAATTTTGTCTAGTATACACCCTGAAAATTTCAGTTCGATCGGTTGATTTTTTTGATGGGTTACCAAATCGGGGGGTGCAAATGGCGCCCAGGGGTGATTCAAAAAATTTTGAAAAAATTTCCCATGAAAGCCCGTTATCCCTCCCACCTTTCCTGAAAGTTTAGGCTTTCAACTTGAAAAGAAAAAAATAAATCACTAAAAGAAGAAAAACGAAAAACTGGGTGACGCGCTCTAGAAGGGTAGGGGGTGTTTTAAAATTTTTGAGAAAAAATACAGATGAAGGCTTGTCTTACCCCGAACACCCCCCCCCCCCCCCCGAAAGTTTCAACTCTCTGATATAAATAGAAAAAAAGATATCACTAGAAGAAGAAAAACGAAAAACCGGGTGACGCCCACTGGAAGGGTAGGGGGTGTTTCAATTTTTTTTTAAATAATACAGATGAAGGCTCGTCTTACCCCGAAGCCCATTAAAAGTTTCAACTCTCCGATATAAATAGAAAAAAATACGTCCTCGAAAGAAATAAAAAGGAAAGAAGAAAATTTCCGTTAGGAGCCGAATAACTCGTTCTGGAGGGATGGGGGGTGGTCGGAAGGTTCTGAAAAAATTAGGGATCATGGCCCGTCTCACCCCCCCGCCTACCCTGAAAGTTTCATCTCTTCGATTTCCATAGATAAAAATACGTCCTCAAAAGGACGCCGGAAAATAAAAAAGGGGACGTGGCCTGATTGGGGCAAAAATTCAAAAATCTAGCACTGAGAGTCTCTTTGAAATCGATTTTAATTTCTAAAAAACACGGCCGTCACCCTCCTCCTTCGCCGCCAACCGACTTCTCCTCCGGCGCGTTTTGATATTTTTTTTAGATTTTCAAAATTCTCCCAAGGGGCTCTGCTGGTTTTAGAGGGGCGGGAGTGGTCGGGATCGACTCGATCGGCAATTGTCTATCAGAAACCATCAAAAAATCTCGTGCGTACTTTAAAACGCACTTCCAGGGGGTGTGGCCCCCGGGGGCGGGGATTAATTACCAAAATCTAATAATTTACTTCATTCGGCGCCCTCTATACGGTGTCAAAATTTCAAATCGATACGACGGTCTTGGAAATTATTTAAAATGGTACTCACAAACCGAGAAAGATTTGAAAGTGAAATTAAGAATTCACTTCTGTATATATATTCTATAGATACCTTTATTTATTTATTCTTTAATAATTGTTATAGACAGTTTGAGTTATAATATTTCTATAATTTAGAAAAAGGAATACGTCGTACTCTAGGGCAATTTAATTTAAATTTATTATTCAAATAATATCTTTTTATATTTTCGACATTATAGTAGTACTTATACGAAAAAGTCTTTGAGTCAAATTTTTTTCCTCGCTTCTCATCGCTGTAGAAACTTTAGGACGGGTATTCAGAAGTTTTTAGGTTTCTCGAAACGATTCCAACAATTTTGAAAAATGTCTGTCTGTCGGCGCTGTATCCCAAAAACTAATACAGGAATTAAAATTCAATTTTGAACGTACGCTTTAATTGATATTTCGAAAAACTAAGAAGCATTCGGTAAAATTCCAAAAACCGAATGTAGGTGTTTATCTTGACCGGTTTCTTACCAATGAAATTTTAAATACGTAAAATACAAAATTATTTATATGGATCTTTAAGATAGCAATGAACTGCATATCTTTTGTTAATAAATATATTTCATAAATTCTTTTATTTTCAAGATACACTTAAATATAGAGCACTTTTTTGGTCTCTAATTATGAAATAATAATACTTACAAGGCCGTAACATCGCAGGTCGATAGCCAAATTGGCTTCCAGTAATACCATGTATGTATTATATTATAAAATAATGTACTGTAAATAATTGCCAATAAATGTTGTATGTATGTATTAGAGATGGCAGCGCGGTGGCCCAGTGAGTAGAGCACCTGCTTACGGGCCTCGTGGTCGTGGGTTTGAATCCCATCCGCGCGGTCACTTTTTCAGAACGAAAAATGGCCGTGCCAGAATGCCCTAGTTGGCTACGTCAATTCCCAAATCATCCGCGCTTCCTCAACCCGAATTCCTGTAAACCATCCTTCCTTTTTTATAAAAAAAAAAGAGATGGGCAGACAGTTCAAGAACTGGTTCAATGAACCGGTTCTTAGCAAAGAGAGCTCAGGAACCGGTTCGGACAAATGAAACCACGGTTCCTCTGCTCTTTAATATGTACTTGGCATTTTCTTTAAGAATTAAAACTAGACGCGTACCCCTACCTGTAGAAGCGCCCCGGTGGAACGGCATGAAGTCACCTGCGGAAATTTCATGCGGTTCCAAGAGATGAAAGATGAAGTTAACTGCGAAAATATCATGTGGTTCATTCCACTATCTGCACGAGCTTCATGCGGTTCCTGGTATGAACCGCATAAAGTTTCCGTAGACAACTTCAAGCGGTTCACACCTCGAAACGCATGGTTTCCACGGCAACTTCATGCGGTTCATACTAGAAACCGCATGAAGTTCGTGCAGATAGCGTTTCCCTTAAGAACCGCTTGAAGTTATCTGCGGAAACTTACCGCGGAAATTTCATGCGGTTTTTTAGTCCAGAAATTAAATTTTTAGTTTTGGAATTTCAAATAAAAATGTAAATACGTTTAATTAAATTCAACATCTTAACGGTTTTAAGTCAATATTAGTCTTTTTACTTTCTCCGTTACGAAGTACGAGAAAGTATTGTGATCGTGATTTTTTTTTCAAATTTTTTTTTACGGAAATATCCGTTTTGGGATCCCTAGATGCCATTTCAACAATTCGTGGAAAAAAATGTGTCTATGTGTGTGTGTGTGTGTCTGTGTATGTGTGTCTATCTGTGCGCGCTGTATCTCAAAAACTAATAGAGCAATTGATATGAAACTTTTAACATACGTCTTATTTGATTATCTGAGGAACTGAAAAGCTTTTGGTAACATTTCGTACACCGGAAGTGGGCGTTTACCTTAACTATTTTTTATTTTTTGGCAATATTTTCTTCAATATGAAAAATATCACAAAAACATTTGAACAAACTTTGAAGACAACAAAAAAATGAACATCTTTTGCTTGAAAAAAAAATTCATAAAATCATTTTTATTTGAGAAAAAAATTATTATAATTTTTTTAATTTTTGGTTTATAATTATAAAACCTTAATAGTTACAGAAAATTTATGTCAATAATAATTGTAGAGAATGCTAAAATGAACAACTTATAAAGAATAAGTTGTTTTAGAAATCCATTTAGTTTTTGAGTAAACTGAGTTTTTCAATTTGAAGTATATTTCACAATTTTGATGTTTTAAAACGTCAGTTTCATCCGAGTTTACACAACGCTCGATGTACATTTAAAATATGATTTCAATTGAAAATAAACCATGAAAACGTAAACATAAATGGCTATGATACCATCAAGTCGGAGAAAGTAACATGATGGCCACAACACCATTTTTTTTTTCTTGACGCTTGTCACTTTAAGTCAAATTTTGACATTCATTAGTCATAAAGTCTTTTAACTTTAATTGAATTTGATATTTTTTAAAGGCTAACGGGTTTAAGTCAAAATGAGTCGTTTTTTGACGTTTGACGATTTTTTAAGTCAAATTTCGACATTAATTTGAACGTAAAGTCTTTTAACTTTCATTTAATTCGGCATATTTTCTAGACGATTAACGACTAATTTAAAATTAGTCTTTTCTCTTGACGCGTGTTGACTTTAAGTTAAATTTACATATTAATTTGGACATCAAGTTTTTACCTTTAATTAAATTTTTATCCAGTTTGATACGAAGAAAGTTCAACATTATTTGCTTGCAAATAATAATCATTTCAATATTTAATTAAATTGGACAGTTTTTTTAGAGGCTTTAGGTTTTAAGTCAAAATGAGTCTTTTTTCTTAACGCTTGTTGACTTTAAGTTAAAAAAAAATTATACATTAATTTGAACATAAAGTCGTTTAACTTTAATTAAATTTAACATTTTTTCTAGAGGGTTAAGGAATTAAGTCAAAATGAATGTTTTTTCTTAACGCTCGTTGACTCTAAGTCAAATTTCGACATTAATTTGTTATACAGTCTTTTAATATTAATTTAATTTGACATATTTTCTAGAGGCTTAACGGATTTAATTAGCCATAATTAGACTTTTTTGCTCAACACTTGTCGACTTTAAGTCAAATTTCTACATTCAGTTGTCCTAAAGTCGTTATAATCTCGGATGAAAATGCAACGACTGCGAAGCTTTAAGTAAATTTTAATTTTTTCCAGAGTTTAAGTCAAAATTAGTTTATCTTTTGACGCTTGTCATGAAGTCTTAGCTTGAATTAAATTTGTCATTTTTTCTAGAAACTCAATGGCTTTAAGTCAAAATTAGTTTTTTTTTCTTAACGCTTGTTGACGTTAAGTCAAATTTAGACATTAATTTGTCATAGTCTTTTAACTTGAATTAAATTTGACATTGTTAACAGAAACTTAACAACTTTAAGTTAAAATTAGTCGTTTGTCGTGGGATTTGTTGACTTTAAGTCAAATTTAGACTTTAATTTGCACGTAAAGTCTCAATTCTACCCGAATTTGACATTTTTTCTAGAAGCTTAAGGGTTTAAGCCAAAAATGTCTTGCTTTCTTAACGCTTCTCAACTTTAAGTCAAATTTCGACAGTAATTTGGACATAGTCTTTTGCCTTTAATTAAATTTAATATTTTTTTAGAAACTTAACGGCTGTAAGTCAAAATTAGTCTTTTTTCGGGACACTTGTCAAATTTCTACATTAATTTATTAGTAAAGTCTTTTAACTTTAGTTAAATTTCAAATTTCTTTTAGATGCTTAATAAATAAATAAATGAAAAATAAGTTGACCTGCAGCATAAAAAAATCAATAATATTTTATAATTTCATAATAAAGAAATTATACAATTTTGAAATTATTTATTTCATTAAAAAATTAAGAAGAGTATGATAACACCGGGTGTGCATTTTCCTGCTTTCCCAATTATTTTTGAGAAAAAGTACAAGTGTAAATAAATGTTCAGAGTTTAAAAATCTACCCGATTTGATTTATAATTACTATCGATGTGCTGCTAGAGAGGAGAAAATGTGAAAATGATAATGTAAAAATAGCAGAAGCCATCACAGGAAAAAATAAAACTTGCAATTTTAAAAATCAATCGATTTAGAAATATCAGAAACATGTAAAAAAACAGGGTAAGTATTTAATGCCCACTTCTCGTTTACAAATATTTACCAGTAGCTTTTTAGTTATTCATGTTGTCAAGTATTAAATACAAAAAAGGTTAAAATATATTGTAGTTGTGGGCACACTATGAATGCCCATAATTTATATTTTTAATTAATTGGATGGCTGGAACTCATTTCTGTCAATACAACTGTAGAAAAGACCCGTGAACCGCTCCAAGGAACCGGTTCACTCTAGCGAGTGAACCGGTTCGGAACGGTTCCCGACAGTGAACCGTTTTTGCCATCTCTAGTATGTATGTAAGTAATAGTTACATTCAGCTTATATTTACAAAAATAGTAGATAATTCCAGAATAAAAAAAGTTTTTGCGAAATCCCAATAGTTTAAAAAAAATCTATAAATATGCAAAATATCACAAAAAACCATACCATCTACTCGGAGAAAGTTACTTGATGGCCACATCAACATTTTTTATGACTGATTTAACGTCTTATAAGAAATGATTTCATATCAACAAAGCAAAGATATTTACTCGATGGTCACATCAACATTCTTTATGATTCAACCTCGCTTTTAGTGACTTTATATAGAGATAAGTCAAGTTGGCAAGGATAGTATAGTGAGTTAGATACGTTATCGATCTTACCAGATCCTATGTCGGAACTTTTTTTATGTGCATTCTTTATGTAAATCGGGTCAACGCAGGCCAGAAAGACCTATGGTCTATAGCCCATTTACAGAAATGCTTTCTTTGTTTTCCATGTGGTCATTAACAGGTTGTATCGTAATGTGTAAAACACACTTTTGTAAATGAAGATTGGTTAGGTATAGAACTTTTTGGTAAGGACTGTTTTCGGATGATCGGTGAAGGTTTGAGCTTTTTCGAGATCGTTTCTGGCCCATGAGTTAACGTTGTGTTGTATAGAAGATTTGTAATTTGTTTATTGATCTTCAAAGCTATTAGTCGGGGGTGTGTTAAGTTGGCATCCCAATGAAAAGTCCTGATGGTTCTCAATTCGCTTTGATGTATCTAGAAGAATTATCAACTTTGAATAAAGAGTTCTATATAATTGAGGAATTTTTCGAAAACTAGGGTGCCAACTTGACACCGCACCATTGTAATCCAATAGTTTTGAACTACTTTTAAGAAGTGTTTGGGATAGTACTATAGTTCCTGATACTTTTGAAAAAGAGTTCTGTTAAATTTCCAGAGATAAAAATATTCAAATCGTTGGTTTACTCAAAATAGTTCATGACAATTACAGATATAATTAATAAAGAACTACAGGACGCTATCCGGAACTATTAATACTATTGTCTTGAAAAGAGTTCCACAAGAATCTAATAGGTAGACGATTGCGCTCAATCCCCCGCCTCCCTCATATGCATAATCCATGTGAAAAAATGAAATGTTGCTCTTACACGGCCTACACATTGATTATTTATTGTAAAGGAATTCGCACGCTTTCGGACTTGAAACGAGATCAATTATTCACGATTCAAGGCGAAGGATTGGAGGTCATTGTCATTGGCGATTATAAAAAAAATAGATTTGTATCGTCGAGAGTAAGAGTTTTACTCCATAAAAATTAATGAAAGGAACTGTGGTTAAATTAGTGTAATAGAAAGCTAGTTTCCTGTTACATTTCCTGATAATTTCACCATATGCCGTGTTAGCTTAATTGACGTGCAGTTTATTTTAAAGACGTTTAATAAATCTAAAACCGATAAAGGTATACGATTTAAGTTTATTCTATTTAACCCTCTATTGCATGAATTAAATAATAGTGCTAAAAATATTAATAACTTCAATATGTGTTATTAAGGAGAAAAAAGTTGTATTTAAAAAAATGTGTTCACAAGAGGAAACACTGTTCGCAAAAAAAAACTAAATACACGAAATCAGACATATTAATAACTTAGACCATTCAATACTTTAATTTCAATCTAATTTGCAGAACATTTTTAAAACACCTTACAAAAATCAAATACTAGTAATTTTGACAACAATTTTCAAAACATGGTTAATGACTGATTCAGCTCTTTTGAGTCAAATTACATTACTCTTCCAACTGATGGCAACTTCGACGATACGGAATATCTACATTCTGATCAAAACATCCCACTAGCGGCGGCTCGTGCATAATCGGCGAAGAAGCTACGGAAGAAAATTTGACCAATGCGGCATCTCTATCTTAGCCTCCTCTACAAAGATTCACGAGCCGCCGCTGCATCCCACGTTCGATTCTTTAAAATCTACCCGATAATGTCTAAACTTTTACTAGAATTCCAACCAGCATATTCCTTCCGAATAGAAGAAAGGCATCATGGCGCGACCATTAGATCTTGCCTTCTTTGGTAGGATAAAGGAAGATAGTCTTCTGACCGTGTTTGTGATTTTCAGATTTACCTATGTCCGATGACCCTCCTTCCAGTTCTTGTTAGGCTTGAATACCCAATATCCTCAACCAATGAAGCATTTCAGAGGCCATCCGTCAGCCGTTGCTTTTGAATAATAGAAGGGCGTTTGACTCGATATGGCATGAAGGCCTGCTTTATATATGCCCTGCCATCTTAACATTTTAATCCATGTATTCTTAAAAAATCACCAAGGTGTTCGTCAAGAATCCTATTTATCTCCCATACTGTATAATATCGATTGCTATGACAATGTTAACCACAATTCTGGTTTCTTTAATCCGAAATAATATATTAGGTTGTCCCATAAGTTTCTTACAAACCCTTTATCATGCAGTATTTACGTATCCTGAAACCTTATAACTTCAGTGTCAATATCATCGCATTCAGTAGCCTTCTAGCTATCAAAGAATGTATTTCGTTGACTTAAATTTATTTTTACGAAGCCCTTTCTTATTATTTGATGATGGAAAATCAAAGGAAGCTTTTGAGACATGCAATGCTGCATTGTTTTAAAAAGGCAATAGTGCTAATAATACAGCAAATGAGATTTGTATGATTCATGGGAATGATGCTACAAGTGTACAGATAGTTCGCAGTTGGTTTAAAGAGTTCAGAGCCGGTAATTTTAATCTGAAAGATGAAGAACGTTTCGGCCGTCCATGCAGTGCAATCACAGATCTTATCAAAGCCATAGTTAAAGACGACCCGCAATATACTGTTCACGAAGTAGCTGACGCTCTAGAAATTCCTGTCCATAATCATCTGATAAAGTTTGGCAACAACAACCATTCAAATGTGTGGCTTCCTCATGAACGACAGATCGAAATAAACTTGAACATGATGTTTCAACATGTGATCTGCTTCTCCAGCGATGTATCCAACTTTTTTTTTATTAATTTTACGAAATACTGTTGCTAATTAGACAATCTAAAGGATTCAATTGCCAGAAAACGGCCAGAATTAGCGCACAAACGAAGCATCGTTTTTCACAATGATAATATCCCTTGTTTCTTTACTCTTCAGAAATACATTATTCTCATTTGACTGCGATGTTTTACCTCATCCTTCATACTGTCTGGACATTGCCCCTTCCGATTATTATTTATTTCTTTCATTCATGAATTCTTTCCGTGGTAAAAGATTTAATATAATAAATGATATAAAATTGTGCCTTGATCAATATTTTGCTAACAAACCTTGGATGTTTTGGGAAGCTGGCGTTGTGAGGCTTATATAGAATTCAATAAATTTTTATAAAACATAAATGATTATTTTATTCTTTCTTATTATTAAAACGAAAAAAACTTATCGAACAACCTATACATTCCAATTCGCATGTTTTAGCTTTAGTTTCTCGTGCTTCTACTTAGAAATCCGCGCTTCAAACCCTTTAAATGTCACTAAATTCAACCCTGGTTCTTTTAGTGGCATTTTAAAACGAATCCCTCTAAATCCAAGCGATTTATTCTCTTCCACAGAATAAACCCTTCATCACGAAAAATTAGAATCCATAGATCAGATATCTCTCCTTCTGACATCTGCAAATACTTTGGTATTTAATTTGCTTGCAAACCATGCCTTGTCCATTAAATCGAAACTCAAAGCAATTTTGTTCATTAACTTTCAAAACTCAAAACGTAGAGCTGGCCACATGGACATGCGTCCTAGATAAAAAAATCATAACATCTTCAAACAGCCTTAAAAATTTACAGATCTATTTGCAATCCACAGTGCCAGTTGTCATTTTTAGTTTATAATTTTGAAATGATAATAGTACATCAAATTTATATTAGCAATAATTGTAGAGAATGCAACTTATAAAGAATTCATTCTTTGAAATTATCATTAGTTTTTGAGTAAACTGATGGTAATTAGAATTATTTAAAATATCATTCTGAATTAAATCATGAAAGTATAAATATGACTAACTTTTATACCGTAAAATCGGAGAAAGTAACATGATGGTCATATCGTTTTTAAAATTTTGTTTTTAACTATACATTCGAGGTTAAATAGCAAAAAAAATATTTAAGATCGGTATTTAAAAGTGAGTTTTAAAGCAATATAGCCTTTTCTCAATTATTTCATGGTTCTACATAAATGTATCTATAATGTTAGCGTGCCAATAACACTTTAGCAACGAGTTGCGTTAAGATGGCCTTAACAACACTAGTGCTGTAAAATTTATCCTAACGCAACTCGTTGTTAAGGAGATATTGGCATACAAACATTTTTGACGGTTTTCATTAAACATTAAAAAAAAAATAGAAATAACATCAAATAAACCGTGTTGCGGCATACGTAATGTTATTTGTTTTTACTTTAATCCAGAATTTAAAAGCTTTTTCTTTCGTAATATAAAAAGCTTCATAACGTTACTTATATCGTAAATTACTAATACGATTTCTTGGCTAAAACTAAAAAAGTAAGAATTTTTAAACATTGTTAAGTTTCGTGAAAATCTCCACATTTAAAAAAATCGAATCGCGATATTTAAAGCATACCATTTTGTGAATAATATTTAATTTTTCTATACTTTTATCTATAAAAATTGATTCAGGAATTTAAAACTTGGAAAAAGAAATTCTAGTTTGACTTTGAAAATCGGTATATTTCAAAGAATAATCTTTTTCAGTTCTAATTTTACCTTCATTGATGTATTAATGCACAATATAAAAAAATCGACTATTTTCAAAAACCATAATCATACTCATACGTATTGAGTATTAAATGTAAATTTTACTCCAGCAATATATTTTTTTTAAATTTGATTTACGTTGAATTATCGAATAGAAACATATCAAATAATTCCTGTTTTTAGCTACTTTTACACAAACAAAAACCATTATTATAACATCCCTATAAAGTGGATCTCCACCACCGTGGGCAGTTGAGACCATTAAACCATATACCGTCATACGTTGTCATACATAATATTTATTACGTCTGCATCGACTAAATTAAACGTTTATTATGTAAAATGTAATAAATGAATTTTTAAACAAAATCAAAATTAAAGTTGTAATTACAATTACAATTGAAAAAAAAATTAAAATCAAAGTTAAATTCAGTATTAAATAGGGTAAACAAAATATTATCATAAATCGCTTTTTGTGAATTAAAGGGCGAATTAGCGTGTTTAATGACCATATTAAACACGCAAATGCGTGTGCGTGTTTAATAACCATATTAAACACGCAAATGCGTGTTTAATGAAATTGAGTGTTAAATGCACCCCATTAATGTTGCCCATACAATTAAATAATGCGCACATTATAACATTTTCGTGAACAAATTAAATTAATTTGTCTTGGTTAGTGAATGCTATAATTTAAGATATAACGCAACCTACAAAGTAGAGAAAATTAATTACTTAAATTACTATTATATCAATCTACAATCTATGTTGCTGTTTGAATAGGCGAGTTATGCCATATTTTCTAAATTGAGAAATATCTAGTTGGATTTTTAAACGAGCAACAAGATAGTTATTATGAACGCTTTCATGCCGAAGAATTACACAAGTAAGTGATTATTTTTAAATAAATTATTTACACTCAAGTGCTTTGATTTTCCGACTTGAATTGCATGTTCAAACAAATTGCTCAATTAGCTTACGATTGCGGTTTAATTTGCGGATAATAATGTAATAATTGAAAGTAAATACTGTATTACTTAAGTATTGATATTACAATAATTAATATTAATAATCTCTCTATTTTGAAAATTAATTAATTAATTATTACTTTTACTTGGCATATTGTAATTCGTCGAAGATGCATAAAGACGCGTCCACACTATGCCGCTGTATGCCATTTGGCAAGGGCATATGGCATCACTGGGTTGATAATTTGGAATTAAAATAAAAAAAATAACATTAAACTGAATATTGTAAAAAATATTGTATAACGTGGGAAGAGAGTTACCTAATTGTAAAGAAATAACCGCGACTCGAGTTTCGACGTGTAACTACGATTATCAAGTGACTTGTTATCAAGTAACTTGTTACAGTCATTATCAAGTCATCGGACAATGATGGTAATACATCTCAACTTGGGTCATGAATATTTGTTTGGATTTTGATATATTTATATAACTGTCACACGTTATGTAATATTTTTTACTACCTCTGTTCCATAATAGGAGAGCCATTTGAGTTTTCTTTCAAACTTATTGAAACTTGATTATTTTTTTAAAGTCTATTTTTATATTCTTAATATACACTAAATTCTTAATCACATGTGCCATGGACATCAAAATATTTGACAGTTTAATTTTTCAAAAGCGACAATTACCATTCGATTTTTTAAGCGAAAGTCTTCTAACGCCCGAAGTTTCAAACGATGAGAAGACCAAATTTAATCAACCAAAAGCGAACGGCTATTAGTATTTAGTTTTTCCAGAAAATGGACGGCTGCAAAAGTGAACGGTGATTTTGGCAATTGAAAAATACGGAACATCAAGAGCCACTATTAAAAGAACATGGAAACAATGTAATAATTCTGTTTGTGGTTTCGTTGAGAATACGCCTATGAATGTTGATTAAAAAAAAAGGAAAGTCGGGTCGGACAAAAATTGACAGAACAGAAAAAATTGCCAACATTCGATTAGTTGATCACAAAAGAAGAGGGACATTGCGGTCTTTATCAGTTGCAGTTGAAATACCGTCTTCATCGCTTTGGAGGTTTTTAAAAAATGGTGAAATTAAGAGGCATTCCAATTTCTTGAAACCGCTTTTAAAGGATGATAACAAGGTAGCAACGGCTCACTTATTTTGTAAAAAATAAACATCGGTAATGGCTCAATCATTATGGAGAAAATATAAATCGATAATTGGCTCACTTATTATGGAACAGAGGTAGTACAATATTTAGTTGTGGTAAAATCATAGTGAATTTTTCAATTCTCTTTAATGGTTTTTCGTACTTTTTTTCGCAATCCGGAACCGGTCTTATACAGGGTGTTACAAATTCGATGCGTTGCTATCTCGGTAATTATGAGGTAATGAGTTGTATAAATTAAGGACAAGTTACGTATTTTAATGCCGAATAATTTGTTAAAATTAATGAATTTTATCCTAAATTAGAAAATATTCCTACGTCGCTCGTGTTTTCAAACTTTTCTCTCGTAATGTAAAAAGCTTCATACGTTACTTGATCATAAATTACTATTAAACTATTCCGTCTACTTCCGGCTTCCGGAAATATTCGATAAAAACCGAAAAAGTATATTTTGGTTTTTATTTTTTTACTACTCTATTACTGGCTATTAAAAAAAAATAAGAACACTTTCCTGCGACACTTTGGTAAGCTCTGCCAGAAAATAATTTTATTTTTCAAATACGACCTTTCGTTATTTATATACCCACATCAACATTATTTGATTAAATATAGACCTGCATTTTGATTTCATTTTTGAGTAGCTTTTTTACTTTCAGAAACTAATGATGTGTCACACTTTGCTATAGGAGTTATTTAAAGGTTTTCTTTTTAATTTTAAATTTCTTTTAAACAAATTATTCAGCATTAAAATACGCAACTTTGCCTTAATTTAACCAACTCTCTATCTCTTACAATTAACGAGATAGCAATGCTAATGCATCGAATTTGTAATACCCTGTAGATTTTTTTTAACAATAATTAGCTGTGATTAAAACATAGTCCATTTTTTAATCAGTTTAATCATGGATTATCATTTAATAATAATAATTATTATTTATTCAAGTTACTACCCAGGGCTTACATTCGTCAAAATAATAAATCATTATTAATAACTACAACATAGAATAATAAAATTAATATTAAATTTGTAGTTAAACACATTAAAATAATTGTAATAATAAAATAGGACAAAACGCTAAAACTTATCAATATAAAATTTACACTTAAACACATTAAAATGATTGTAAAGATAAAATAAGACAAAACAGTAAAACTTATTAATAATTTAAAACCGTTTAAATTATAAGATAAAATATGACAAGCACATTTAATAACGGTAGCAGTCATCCTCTTAAAGAAAGTTGCTACTGATTCCTAACTTTTACAAGTTTACTCAAAATATATTATTCTACATGATAATGCAAAAATTCTAGATTTCGTATGAAAGTTATCTCAATTGCCATTTTTTTTTAAATTTAATGGTGGCCATTATGTAACTTTCTCCGATTTGATGGGATACTAGTTTTTTTTATGACACACTGACTGTTAAAAGTGTATTTTATGAATAGAAAATTATGCAATAATTCTATTAATAAAAATAAAAACACTTTTAACACATTTATCATACAATTTTTTTTTCTACCGCAATAAAAATATTTATACTTTTATAATTTATTTTCAATTTAAAAGTACATCGTGCGATTTGTAGGATCGGATGATACTGACGCTTTAAACGTCAAAATTATGAAAGATGAAAATGACAAATTGTTATAATGTTTATTGTCAGTTTAATCAAAAATTAATGATATTTAGAAAATGAAAACATATCCTTTTTAAGTTGTTCATTTCGGCATTCTCTCAATTTGATGTAAATTTGATCACGATGAACCAACAATGACAAACATGTTTAATAATTTTGTTTTCGAAAAACAATGATTTCATGAAAAGTTTGTTTAAATTATTTTTATTTGTTTAAATGTTTTTGTAGCATTTTTCATATTTAAAAAATCATCGGAAAAACTCACTTTTTACTTTCTTTGAACTGTCAAATAAGACTTAAGTTCAAATTTTTATTTGAAAATATTTAGAAGTTTTTGAGACACAGCAGACACACGCTGTTTTCAAGAATTGTCGTCTCTAGGGACCTCAAAACGGATATTTCCGTCAAAAAAATCATTTTTAAATTTTTGCGATCACAATATTATAAGTATAAAGTTGCTATTGATTCTAAACTTTAAAAAATAAAATAACCATTGTTCGGAATTTTTAATCATTGCACTTGATTCGAGCATAGATTATTTGAAGTTGAGAATTTGAATTGCTACTAATTCCAACCTTTAAAAATTTATTAAATATTTTATTTTGCATGATTTCTAAAAGTTGAGAAAAATCTCGCATCACATTCAGTCCATAGCCCAGTTAGACTAACCATATCATATTATACAGGGTGTTGAATTGCGAAGCGGGCCATAGGGATTTACATGCAAAATTTAAAATGTGTTAATATTGGCTCCCCTAATTATTTGACAGCATCGGTTTTCGTACATTATTTTTAAAGGTTTTTATGCCGAATGATTTGGTACCTTACTCAATGGTTTCTGCAGAGTATTTACCGAGATATTTGCAAAAAACTTTACTATTATTTTGAATTAAAAACATGAAATCGTAATGGCGGATATTTCATTTAGCTGTAAAAAGTGACAGTTGCTGTCACATTGTGATTTACAACCGGCCATGTATTCTACACAAGAAAAAAAAAGTAGTATAAGGTGTGTATACAAGGTGGTATTTCTAAATGTTATTTAATATTCACTACTTTATTCTCTCATTTTTGCAGGATATTCTATTTAAATTTTGAATAAATATTTAATAAGAAAGGCAAATATTTATAAAATGCCATATTATACCATTTAAAATGAAATAAATTACAACTTATGTACTAACAATTATTAATTAATTAATTGAGATTTTATAAAAACGATAAAATTAGCTTGCCCCGCATGGAATTGAACCACAAACTCGCTGTGATCGAAAATGATGAGTCACACTGAAAAAATTAGAAAAAAATAAAAAATCCATATCTCCATTAAAAACTGTGGCATTTACAAAAACCAAATTGATTTTGAATAAGCGATACTTCGATATTTTTTTTATGGAATTTTGTCTACGCGTTTTATATTTTTTCTGCGATGTTTTCATTCAAATGCTCAAAAAGATAAAATTAAAATTTTCAAAAAATCCACATCTCCATTAAAAATTGATGAATTTACAAAAACCAAATTTATTTATTTTTATTTATTTATTTATTTATTTGTTAACGGGAGCCCCCTATTTACAATAATGCGACAGAATACATATTTAAATAAACTTAAACTAAATAAACTAAATCTAGTTAACATATAGTTATTGCTCAATGATTTAAAGATAATAAATACTATAAAATTATAAATCGTTATTATTATAAATTTTTGTTAAGTGCCATTCTAAATTTGTGGCCTTCAACATTGAACAAATTGAACCAGGGATTAACATTTAGATCATTTGCCAATCTAAGCATACGACTGATGGTGTTATTATATGAGAAATTCGTATTATATTTGTTAATTGAAAATAAAGTATTACTCCTTAAAGCAGTTGAATAGTTTGAAGAAAATAATTTAATATCTGACAATAAGGAAGGGGAATTTATACTTGAATTTAGTAAACCGTGAAGTGTGCAAAGATCGGAAATTGATCTGCGAACCTCCAGAGTATGCATCTTCAATTGGCCCATCACTGATGAATAAGAACCTTGGATGTGTTTAGTGCCCTGTTTAAATTCAATAGCTCGTAAGATTTTTTTCTGCACACTCTCAATTCTCTCAATATCCATCAGCAAATAAGGTGACCATATTGGAGATGCATACTCAAGGTGGCAGCGAACAAGTGAACAATATAAAATTTTAAGGCATTCAGGACTCAATTCCTTTGAGAGATGCCACACAAAACCCCATACTTTTCTTGCCTTATCACAAATTGAAATGATATGGGTTCTGAAAGTTAAGGTGCTATCAAATAAAACACCAAGGTCTTTGATTGTATTAGTTCTAGCCAAAGGAATAGAGTCTAACATATACTCGAACTGAATGTTGCATTTAGATTTAAAAAACGAAATCACATGACACTTATCAATATTTAAATACAAGCGGTTATCCTGGCACCATCTATTAATGTTATTCACATCATTTTAAATAAGCGATTCTTTGACCATTGAGGATATTGTTTTGAGGAATTTTTTCTATGCATTTTATATTTCTTTCTGTGATGTTTTCATTCAAGTGCTCAAAAAATTAAAACTAAAATCTTCAAAAATCCATATCTCTATAGAAAATCGTTGAATTTATAAAAACCAAATTGATTTTGAATAAGCTATACTTCGGCCATTGAGGTTGATTTTTTATGAAATTTTGCCTGCGCGTTTTACATTTTTTCGGCGATGTTTTTATTCAAGTGCACAAAAAAATAAAATGAAAATTTTCAAAAATTCATATCTCCATTAAAAATTGTTGAATTTATAAAAACCAAATTGATTTTGAATAAGCGATACCTCGACCATTGAGGATATTTTTTATGGAATTTTGTCTGCGCGTTTTATATTTTTTCTGCGATGTTTTCATTCAAGTGCTCAAAAAAATAAAAATAAAATTTTCAAAAATCCATATCTCCATTAAAAATTGTTGAATTTACAAAACCCAAATTAATTTTAAACAAGCGATTCTTCGACCATTGAGGATATTGTCTTAAGGAATTTTTTCTACGCGTTTTATATTTTTTCTGCAACGTTTTCATTCAAGTGCTCAAAAAATTAAAACAAAAATCTTCAAAAATCCATATCTCTATTGAAAATTGTTGAATTTACAAAAACCAAATTGATTTTGAATAAGCGATACTTCGACCACTGAGAATATTGTTTTAAGGAATTTTTTTTACGCATTTTATATTTTTTTCTCTTTATCTCGAAATACTTCTCGAATTTTGAACTGATTGAAGGATAGTCGTATATTTATTTGGTATAGTAGATAATATAGCCAAAATATTACCTTCAGTCACAGGTATAATATCAAAAGGAACACTATTTACATAATCAGGTGGACAAATATTATTATTATTACCATTAACAATTTCAGAAGGTGTTACGACGTTTACTAACCGTGATCGCAGTCCAGTTTAAAATCACTGATATTAGAAAGTAGCAATCACAGGTAGCAACGTGATTTAAAAGTAGCAGTTTTCCCCATCTCTAGTAACTATTATACCATCAAATCAGCGGCATCATCATTTTTACAAGATTTTGCCGAACTCATATCTTCATGCCTACATTGGAATGCAAAATAAATACAAAAAAATCCACTGCACTCGAAGCGTTAAACAGTATTGACTTTCAAAATTACATAAACCACTGGATGCATAATGAACAAGATTTACAGGTTTGCATTTACATTTAATGGAGGTGAAATGGTCTGATCTCATCTCGGAAGCATTCCCTTCCTACAATTACTTACAATGCTACAGAAAAAGTAAATACGTTGATGGAATAATAATTTCGTCCAAATATTTGATCATCACACGCAATTCCTGTTCATGAATAATTGAATTTTTCGTAAAAGAAACGTTTCATATTCATGACATTTAGGAATCCTCATTTTTGACAAAAATCACGAATATGCTTGTGGAATAAAATATTTTTTTGGCAATGAAACAAAGCCTAAATTTTACTCTAATACGCACTTCCTGATCATGCGTGTGGTTTACGTGTGTTGGTTTCAATATTATTTCCGCGTCCGTTATATTTTTAACATTTCTATTTAAAAAATAATAATATGAAAAAGAAGCAAATTGCAGTTTGTAATTAGTATTACGTACGTTGCCATTGGAAACAAAGCCTATATTGTTCATTCCTGTCACATTTAATATTTAATATGCGGCCTTCGGATAATTATATTAATTCATTAAATACACTTGCTTACAGATTAATATACAAGTAAAAAAATCTTGATTGCGGCAATATTTTTTCATTTAGATTGTTTGCTCTTGTTTATTTTGTATCGTGTATAGATATATGTCATGTAAAATTAAAATTTAATAACTTTAGGGCCGGTATTATAAAGCTCAATTAAATTTATTCGAAAATTAAAATTTAAATAACGTTTGGTTATATCGTGTGAGCCACAATTTTTTTTTTCAAAGTTGTCTGTGCGATAAATGAGGTATGTCTCATATTATTACGTCATGAGATTATTTCAATTGAATTAGATTAAAAAAAAAATTCAGAAACAAAATTCTGTGGCTCACACCTTACATGTTGTACATACATGTAGCACAAATGTCAATTAAAATTTAATCGTCAGTTAAATTTATATGACCTTTATAATACCGGCTCTTAATCAGATATTACTCAAAATGGGTACCAGTAACAAAATTATGTTTCCTACAAAAGTTGCTCATTTTGTAAAGACCGTTTCAACGATACCACTTTCGACCTAACGTGCCATTTGAAAATCTGGAATTTAGAGAAAATTAATACCATCAGTGGTCGGCGCGTCTCTAAATTATTTCGAAAGAATTTTGATATGAACAAAGAGATGCGTTCATGGATTTCGCGTAAAGAATAAACAATCATCTATTTCACGTCTACGAAAAAAGGTATTTATTTTAGGTGTGGATTGATTTTTTTACGAGCGCCGATTTTATATAAATTGTTTGCAAATTGTAAAAACTAATAAGATTTGGTGGGCGCAAAGCTAAGAGGGCCCTTTACATCGATGCTTCGAGCTAATGACTGCCGCCCCCCAAGACCTACGCCCGGGTGCTGGGCACCCCTAACTCCCTCGCTTGACGGGGTCCTGCATTTGGTGCACTATATATATTATTGTTTGTTACATTGGCAAAATCCCAACTTAGTTATTGCTATTAAAATTTTATATTCATTTATAAAAAAAAATATAAAAATTTGAACAATTATTAAAAAAATATTGAAACTTATTGTCACTATGTATAATTTGTAACAGAATTAACGTGAATTAATTAACATCTGTGGTCTAGGCAACACCTGCACTCATTTATTGTGAGGTATAAACAATTTTTAATTACTTCCATGAAGTACTTAAAGGAAAACTTTTTTCAGTAATTACGTTTACTACCACACTCTTTTTGCAGCAAATAAGAGGGTTTCCATAAAGTTTGCGATCAGTCACGTCGTAAATTAAATGAGCAAGGTCTATTACGATATCCGCAATAATGTTAAATTGCTCAAACATAACTGCACTACTTATTAGTTGGTAGTTTGTTTCGAAAAGGTTCGTGACATTAACTGTATATTTAATAATAACTATTATTATTGAGGAAGACGATTATGCAAACTTATTACTGTTAAGGTCACGCGTTGTTGAGTTATGTTAGTTGTTTAGAATTAGCTTAATCGGTATAGTTTAATAAGTGGCTATTTCAAATTCATTAAATTGCACTCGGATTTTCACTTGTAACATCAAGAAATATCATTTAACCCAGTGGCGGCTCGTGGAACATGTTGATCGTAGAGCCACTTTTGTAATTTATTAGAATGAAAGATGGAAATGACAAATTAAACAAATTAAATACCGGCAAAAAATCAGTAATTTGCACATTTAAATCAATCACACACGTTCAAAATCTAAAGTATAGACCAATAAAAAATACGCTCTTAATTAAAGCAAAAAACTAAAATATACGCCCAAAAGATCGAAAATTTAGACAAATTTCGAAAATTCGCGGTTAAAAAATGCAGAAAATTAAATAATAAAAAATCCAATTGGAACGAGGAAATGAAAAATACAGGCCATAGATCTAAAATATAGGCCAAAAAATCAAAAATGCTGGTCTAAAAATAAAAAATTCAAACCAAAAAATTGAAAAATCAAGGAAAACGAAAATAATTCGCCATTTTCAGCCCCCAAAATAACTCTTTGGCTCAAAATAAATTGCCGACCAGAAACTCGAAAACCTCAGTATCACAAAATTTTTTTATGAACAAATAGTGTTCTGAATGGTCTAGGGATACCGTGTTTCCCGATTTTTCTGGAAAATTAAAGAAGGATGGTAGTTGAGTGTATTTGAAAAGTTTGGCATCACCAGCAATTGTTTTTCAATTTTTTAAATCTAGCGGAAAAAGTGCAGTCACTCTTCGTGCTTCACGTGTAATTATTTGAAAATCTAGGGATGACGTGTTTCCAGATTTTTCTGGAATATTGAAGAAGGATGGTGGTTGAGTGTATTTAAAAAGTTTGGCATCGCCAGCAATTGTTTTTCAATTTTTTAGATCGAGCGGAAAAAGTGCAATTTGAAAAAGTCACTCTTCGTGCTTCACGTGTAATTATTTTAAAATCTATCGATGGCGTGTTTCCCGATTTTTCTGGAATATTGAAGAAGGGTGGAGGTTGAGTGTATTTGAGAAGTTTGGTCTTAAAAAAAAAAAATTCTGAAAAAAATTCGATTTTAGCCAAAAAGTAACCGAACAGTAAAAAAAATCGCCCATAAAAAATAATAATTCAAGTTGAAAAATCTAAAATCAAGGGCAAGAAATCAAAAACCGTCAAAGAAACTTGAAAATATCGGCAAAAAATAAAAAAAAGTCGCGTATACAAATCAAAAATTTAGGATAAAAAATTCAAAACTTCGACCAAAACCTCGATCCTAAAAATCAAAATTGCGGACCAAAAAATCGAAAATTTTAAGAAACAAATTGAAAATTTAGAAAAAAATAAGGCTAAAAGATTAAAAATTTAGATCAACATCCGGGCTTAACGATAAAAAATGAAAACAAGAAGATTGAAAATTGCCGTATTCAGCACTCGAGGTGATTAGCCTCAGAAAATATAGGAAAAAACTCAAAATTTGCTCTGTAGCGACGTTTTGAAAATTTTTAAAAATTTATTACTTATAGGTTTCGCTTCAAATAAACTTCAATTATTCAAAAATAGTCTACTTTTAATTTCCTGAAAACAACGAAATGCTCCTGCAAAAAAACAAGGGAATAAACTTAAAATTTGCACTCGATGTTTTGAAAAATTGTAAAAAATTAATAATTTTTCAGAATTAGCTCCAAAATTACTAAAACTATGCAGAAAGAGTGTACTTTTCATTACTTGTAAAAATATTTGCAATATTGCTACTGAAAACAACAGGAATTGACTCAAAACTGCACTGGAGGGAACGGAAATTGCACTCAATGTTTTGAAAAAAATAATCACTTGCAGAATTAGCTCTTGATTAAAGTGAAAATATAAGCACAAAAATCGAAAATTTAGACAAATATCAAATATTCGCGGTTAAAAAAATGCAGACCTAAAATCCGAATATTTCAACAAAAAAAAAAATAAAAAGTTTAACCAAAATAAAGAATATTTTGGGCAAAAACTCTAAAATTTGGAACGAAGAAATGAAAAATACAGGTCAAATATCTACAATATAGGCCAAAAAAATAAAAAATGCTGATCTTAAAATAAAAAATGCAAACCAAAAAAATTGAAAAATCAAGGAAAACAACATTAATTTGCAATTTTCAGCTCCTGAAATAACTCTTTAGCTCAAAATTAGTTGCCGACCAGAAACTCGAAAACGGTAGTCAAAAAGTAAAAAAAATCGCCCATAAAAAATAATAATTCAAGTTAGAAAATCTAAAATGAAGGGCTAGAAATCAGGAACTGTACTTGAAAATATCGGCAAAAAATTAAAAAAAACTTGCGTATAAAAAGCAATCATTTAGGTTAAAAAATCTAAAATATAGGATAAAAAATTAAAAACTTTGACGATCCTAAAAATCAAAATTGTGGACCAAAAATCCGAAAATTTTAACAAAAAAAATCGAAAATTTAGAAGAAAATTATTTTCTTTGGAAATTTGTAAAGACACATTATTCAAAGTTACTCTGTCAAAATTTTAAGCATCTGTTGCAATAAATGTGGAATTCCTATGCAAATTTCTGAAAAATGCGCCTTATTGGTCATCAAAATTTGCTTATTAGTGCAACTATTTTTGTTGTGGCAAATTTGCGATTATTTTCTTTGTAAATTTGTAAAGGCACATTATTCCGAATTAGTTTGTCAAAATTTCAACCATCTGTAGCAATAAATATAGAATTGCCATGTGAATTTCTAAAAAATCTGCTTTTTTTGGTATCAAAATTTGCTTTTCTAGTGTAATCATTTTTGTTGAGGTAAACTTGTGATTATTTTTTTAAGAAATTTATAAAGGGATATTAGTCAAAATTGGTCTGTCAAAATTTCAACCATCTGTCGAAAGAAATGTGGAATTCTCAAGTGAGTTTCTGAAAAATTTGCCTTTTTGTTGATCAAAATTTGCCTTTTAGTGAAACCATTTTTGTTGTGGTAAACTTGCGATGATTTTCTTTGAAAATTTGTAAAGACGCGTTATTCAGAATTAGTCAGTCAAAGTTTAAACCATCTGTTAAAATAAATGTGCACGTACTTGTATTTTGAAAAATGCCTAATTTGATAAAACGATGATTTGCGAATCAAATTTATTTTTTTGTTGAATTTAGTAGACACGTTTTATATTTTTTTAAATTTTTTTGCTCTAGTATTACACAATTCAAAAACTAAAATTTTCAAAAATTCACAACTCGCGAAATAATCGGCGGATTTTCAAAATCTGCACTTAATTTGATAAAACGATGATTTGCAAATCTCATTTAATTTAGTCGACACGTTATATATTTTTTGATCCAGTATTTCACAATTCGGAAATTAAAATTTTCAAAAATTCGTGGATTTTTATAAACTGTACTTAATTTCAGTGGCGGCTCGTGGAACATGTTGATGATAAAGCCATTTATACTATTTACCCCCCCTTCCTTTTATCTTCAATTCATCTACCTAGACCAAAGTAACTGGCGAAAAAGTGTTTTAAGTCTTAATTAAAAATTCTTGCTGAGCTTGAAACTTCAGGTGCCATGGCTCCTTGGCTCTATATAACGAGCCGCCCCTGGTCCTAAGATTGATCCATGAGCCACACCTTGAGCAATTTCAGGCTATTGAATCAAACGTTCTGCTTGCGACTGAACAGTCTGCAGCTTCGAGGGCTTTAAGTATCACAGAATGATTAATACTCTCCAACTGTCCACTGGCTAGATTTTTTTTTTTTTGAGGCCATAGTTGATGTTTGGAAACCACTGGTCTAATATTTTAATAATTACCACCTACACCTATGTCCACGAGCAAAACATCAGAGACCATTAAATAAAATAAGATGAAGAATAAAATATCTCCTGTGAGTTTTCCTTTTATTTCAAGCAATCACGGAGCAAGGTCATATTGGTACCATCTTTCCTTGACTGCAATCTTACGAAAAATAGGGTATAGTTCAGTCACGATCTAGGATATTTGGTTTCATTCAAATATTACCTACGCACTCACGTATCATTCGCAAAACAACATCGCATTTATTAACACCTAACCGAATTTCGGCCAACATTGGAACGTGCAAGGTTGTCACGTATTTTTTTCTGTGCGATCGAAAAAAAGAGTCGCCAAGGAGACATAAATGCGTACCGTCTGTAAAACTTTTATTTAAAAAAATATTACTCGCTCCTTTCATGGCCGACACTTCCTCAATTTGAAATTTCGTAATACTGCAGAGACTACTCGTTAGATTATTGGTGTAAATGGGTAGATAAAATGTATATATTTTGAAATTAATCGATCAAAATACAGCCGGTTATTCTTAAATAGGCTGACTTATACTGGGTGTCCCGTGACACAATGCGCTTAGCTTAAGAGCGTCGTATTCCATGGGCAATTTTCAGTCAAAAACTGCTGTCCAGAACTTAATAGTTAAAGAGTTATAGGCAAAATTAAATTTGATTTAATAACATGCAGAATAAAGTAATGTTTTATTAATTATCAATTTTTTTAATTTTTTCTAT
Organism: Ocypus olens; assembly: GCA_910593695.2. NCBI lineage: Eukaryota > Metazoa > Arthropoda > Insecta > Coleoptera > Staphylinidae > Ocypus > Ocypus olens. Next base: position 42,478,958 of record OU343058.1, read on the forward strand.
TACCCACAAAAATTTAGTTTTTTGTTCAAAATTGTTGAAGTAAACTATTATAGTTTTTCATTTCAATTAGAACACTTATCAAACATTCAACCTTGAACTTCCCCCTTCTTTTGTTAACTTGTTATTCTTGTTTGTCAAATAAAAAAAAAAAAACTGACGTTACGAATTGTCTGGCTGTGTCTAAAGCATATTGAGAGAATCCACAACAGTAAGATGGCAACATTTTTATACTGCCGGTTCCACAGTAAAAAGATCTCTCAAAATCAAGAACAAAAATAGGGGGTTGTCATTTAAAAACAAAATGGCTGACGTCATTACTCGAAAACAAATGATGACCGAAAATTGACTTTCATGCAAAAATACCATTTTATAAAAGAATATCGACCAGTTCGAGGATTTTTTCCAAAAATATTTTATTTCGGTTTGATTGAATATATTCCATACTTTAGGCGCGCACTGTATATTTGTTTACGAAAAATATTTATTAAAAATGATAATTTTTAAAAACGCGTAGAGTAAACATTTACGTTTTTAAATCCTACCAAAAAAAATCTTTGGATTGTCAAACAACGCTTGAGCTTAAACTTTGATTAAAAAATCTACTAGTTTTTGAGATAGCTTGTGTGGACAATCTTCAGTCAAATGTACTTCTGTATGCTGATGATATGAAGATCTACAGTACTATTAATTCCATCAATAATTGTTTTGAATTGCAAAAAGATATTGTTCGCGTAAAGCAGTGGTGTAAGGTTAATGGTCTATTCTTAAATCTAAATAAATGTAAATGTCTTTCATTTGCCCGAAAGAAAGAGGTTATTATGTATGATTATGCCCTAGATGCTATACAGTTTCAACGAGTTGATAATGTTCGTGACTTAGGAGTTCTGTATGATACTCAACTCACCTTTCGTGAGCACATTAATAATATTTGCAGTAAAGGTATTAAAATGTTAGGATTTATTAACCGTACGTGCAAAGATTTTATAAATATACAAGTAATGAAAAAATTGTACTTTGCATATGTTCGATCAAATCTGGAATTTGCTTGTATTATCTGGGCCCCGCATTATTATGTTCACATAAATGCGATTGAGAAAATACAGAAAAAGTTCTTAAAAATGCTATTCTTTAAAATGCATCGGGAATATCCACCGATAAATATAACATATCAAGAACTTTTAGTTATGTTTGATATAAATTCATTGCAGCATAGGCGTAACAACTCAATGATATTATTTTTACATGGCCTAATAAATTATTTTATAGATGATCCAAACCTTGTGTCTATGCTGAATTTTCACATACCTAGAGTAAGTAGTCGTTACTGTCAACTATTTCAAATAACTCATGCCAGCACACTCGCGCATTATAACTCGCCAATGAACACTATGGTTAGGCTCTTCAATAGTATTCATTACACTATTGACATTTTTATAGAGTCAAGAGCAGAATTGTTGCGAAATATGTCACAACTATGGTAAAATGTTAAGTAGCCTCCATGTTCAATCAGATTTATGTGTATATTTAATTTTCAATTATATTACCTGTTATAATCTGCAATATCTGTCAGAATTTATTAATTTATTTGTCTATATGTGTGAATATGTATTTATATATGTATATTTGTTTTTTTTTGTATTTATATTTTGTTTATTTTATGTAACTTTCCCTGTAATTGGATGTTATGTCTGTTGGGAGAATAAACGTATTATTATTATTATTATTATTATTATTATTATTATTAATAGACGAGTAGATCCCACAGACTTTTTTTAATAGTCGGAATTATCTCGTAGGACCTCAAAATGATATTTCCGTTGAAATGTCGAATTAAAAATTTTTCAGAATTCTTTCCTGTAATTTGAGAAAATAATAGGTATATATACTTGGATCAATGGATCTTTGAGTGTACGTCACTACCGATAGTCGTCTGGTACAATCAACGCTATGGATTCCACCAGTGGCGTAGTCGAAACAAATTGCGCATCAGACAAATGAACAACAAATTGAAATTAGTCTGAGACCGCGACGTAAACGATTAAAACAGCAGTACGAATGAGATGTATACGCAAATATTTACAATTAACAAATAAAAAATAAATAACTCTAATAGAATTAAAAACTAAAAATAGTTATAGATAGTTTAGACTTAATTAACTTAATTTAACTAAAATTATGAACAGTTCTAAATGAAATTAAAGTGAACAATACAAAATACTATTTTATACATGTGTATACCTTTAACATAACAGGTTGTTGCAAATTGATTAATTACCTAATTAAATAAATAAAATGAACTAAGGAGCAAATATTGCCAACAATTTGGTTTTAAACATTTTGTATGTATCACTAAATATGTCACACGAATGATGCATAAATATCTATTAACTGTTATATACAATGACTGCTATAGCATCCACGATGTTACAGACATCGTGACATTTTCAAATAGGATGATGTGAATGCTATAGCGATCACGTCTGCGAACGTGTTAGAGGGGAAATAAACAATTGATACATTTTATTTAAAAAACATACAATAAATCGGGTGTATAAATAGCCGATAATCTACAAGTGGCGGTTATTCTTCTTAAAATTCTGAATAGAAAATGCCGATGAAAAAATGTTCTATCATTCCACATATGCCATCAGGAGCCACTTAAAAGGAATATACATTAGGCAACATTGCATTCATGTGCTGTCCTGTTTTTCAATAATCCCATGATTAATTATGTAGGGTTAGAGTAGAAGGTAATAGATAGATAGATTGGGGTTTATTTACAGATGTATATGCAAGGTAAAACAGATTATGAGTAAATAGTGTTGAGAGAAGTCTATTTTGGAAGTCATCTGGATGAGTGAGCTGTCCACGAAAGCGTTGGTGAAGCGACTGGATTGTTGTAGTGGAGTGTCCTGTCCCCACAACAGAAAACCTTCTTGAACTCTGCGCAAGTTTTTCTCAGACCAATAGCGATTGTTGTAAATGTTAAAAACTATCTCTGGTAAACATACTCTCATCATTCCAGACAATACATGTCGTGAATCCACCATCGCCACAAATTTTATTTAAAATGGTGTTGATAACATTCATTCGGTATATCTTATCATTTTCATAGAGCGGCAGGACCTTCATAAGATGAAATGGATAAAGGTTTTCTTGTAGGACCAAATGAGCTGTCTTGTTACTAGGCATACCTAATATAATCGGGTACCGTCGAAGGGATTTGCTCTTCAAGTTGCATTGTGCGACTCTGCTGTGGCCGACCATTGTTTGGATTTTTAGGCACAAATATACCTGTTTCACATAGCCGTTGATTTAGTCTTCGAAATACATTGGCAGAAGGATGCCTTTTATTTGGAAAACCTACATAATACTGTAGTTTTGCCATATGTGCGTTTCCATTACAGAAACCATACATCATGTACATGTCGGCGTACTCATTAAACCAAAAATCCATTGTAATTGAACAAATCAAACACAGAAACACAAATATACTGAAACGCGGACACTAATACAAACCTGATAATAATAAGAAAAGCAGAATTACCACAAAATTGGTACTAGCAAGTTTGAGTGAATTCGTTGTGTCAAACGTGACATAAGCGGGAGTCAAAATTGCCGAGTGTAAATAAGTGTTAAAAATACACATTTGGGATGAAAATATAACACACACACTGACAAATAACTTTTAAACTAATCATACTACTGAAATTGCAGAGTTTTCTGTAAATTAATACAGTATAATAATCCATATTAAACATCTGGACCTCATGAAATTTTACGAAGAATGGTACAACATTTTAGAACTAAGATAAGCTGCTTAGAATTTGTCACATGTAGATTATCCGCCAATTTATACACACCCGATATAGAAAAACATATCTATGTTGTTGAAAACTAATCACTTGAACTGAAATCAGTATCACTGCCACTCTTGTCATTGTCTACATGAATAATAATTTCAGGAATATCCTCTATTACTTTGTCTCGATCATACCATTCCTTAATTATTTTTTCGGTATGACAAACATTTGCATGCCACACTTCTGGTGTACATTTTTGTAATGCTTTATTCCACATTTGCACCACTTTCTCATCTCCGAGGCCGTTTGTCGTAATATGATTTTGCATGTGCCCAGATCATTTCGATGGCGTTGAAGGGACAGTGGTAAGGGGGCAATCTTAAAACATCATGTCCATGTTCTCGCAACAGTTGGTCTATTTTATATTTCTTCGGCTTTCTGTGAAACCTTGCTAAGTTCAGCAGTTCTACTTTAAACATTGATTTCTCATAATTAATATTATTTTTATCTAACCACTCAGCTATCTGCGCTTTTTTCCATGAAGAAGTTGGCTGCCTTTCCACTTCTACGCTGTGGTATGATGCGTTGTCCATAATAATTAATGAAGGCTCTTCTAAATTTGGTACTAACTTACTTTCAACCCACTTAGTGAATATTTCTGCATTCATATCTCCATGATAATCTAATAATTTCGATTTTGTTGCAAAAACTAAACTTGCATTTTCTATGAAACCACCACTGCATCCAGCATGAAGAACAATGAAACGTTTTCCATCATATCCTCCAGGTTTTCGTACACTTTTAACATTGGCGTCCTGCCATGACTTCCTACGACTTCCTTTTGAAAAAATCCATGTTTCATCTATGAACACGGGAGTACGACTAAATGTTGAATTTTTATTGTCCATGTACAATCTTAGAAACGATGCTCTCGTAGATGCTATTATGGGTGTCTCCATCAACGCCCTTCGGTTATCGTCCTTCTCAAATTTAAATCCTAGATCCAAAAGTAACGTTCGTAGCGAACCATAACTAAAATTCAATGCCAATTCTTGACGCAGTTCTTCTTTTAACAAATTAATCGTCACATGTTTTCCTAAAATTAAACAATATCTGCTTAATACTGCCTAAAGCAGAAATAATCATTAGTGTTGCGCAAGTGCGTAACAATTTATTTATAATGGTATAAAATTATACCATTCCCTAAATATTCCCACCAATAATAATTTAATTACTTGCTGCATATAAATTGTACAACATATTACGAACTGCTATTTTAACACCCTCGTCTAAGTCTTGAGTTTTCGATTTCTTCCGGGGTCTAGATTTTCCAGGGGTTGAAAGCGACTGATTTCTCTCACTCGCAATTTTAATACTGGAGATAGTCCGTAAACTTATTTTTAAAGCATCAGCAACTCTCTATGAAACGATGTAATATTAATAAGCAGGTAATTGGACAACAAAGAAAGAAATTACCTCTTGAACAGCATTCAGTGAAATTAAAGGCCGTTGATTTCCTTTTCTGCTGTAAAATAGGCCATTAGATTGACCACGAGATTCCGCGACTGAGAATTTAGACGTTTGCCCGGCATTTTGAGGTTAGGCCGAGCGATTTCACTGATTGTTATAAAAGTTCTAAAAAGAACTGTTTTTTATATATCACGAAGCAATGTTTATCACGACGTGTTTATGTTACGACACAAAATGTACTGTATACGTTGTAAAATCGAAGAAATATGCAAAAACGAACACAAAACGGAAAACACTGCTTATAGCGCCGCCACTGCATTACGAATCACGAAATGACTTACGGACCAAGGTTTTGTCTTTGTTCAACGCATGGTTTTACCGAGTGCCGTACGTCCTCGCCATGGACGACATACGTACACATATTATTGTGTCTAATTTAACTTATCATAGAGGGAGTAAACATATGAAAATGTTGTCGGAGATAGGTTCAGCTAACTATGACGTGCACAGATCCATTGATTCAAGTATACAGTACATTTTTTTTATAGTGGGCCATAGGATTTTACATGCTAAAAACTATACCCTGTGTTAATGTATATTTTATCATAAAATTTTGAAGGAAATTTTAGTAGTAATAAATAAATTATTTTTCTCCACGACCACCATAGAATTTAAGCATTCTGAAATCAATTTTGATTATAGAACGTACACATTCTCACTCTTGTTATGGAACAAAACACAATGCGCTTGTGCGTTTTGCATGTAATTCATTCCATACAAGGGATAGAATGAATATTCTCACATCGTTTCGAATAAAACAATTAGCCTTGGATACCACAATTGTCAAAATACTATAAACATAACCACAAACGTGATAAAACGTAAGTTCTTTGTGTTCATTATTTTATTAGTCTATTTTATTTGGTCGAGGAGAAAGTATAGTCTGATACTCGGTAAGAATGGAAATTCAGATGCTCGTGGTTCCTCGCGCTCGCCTCACGGCTCGCGCTCGAAATGTTCCACTCGCATCGAATTTCCATTCTAACCTTGTTACAGAATATACTATTCTACATGATGCGCTGCATTAGAATAATTAGAATAACTCAAACGTGTATGATTCCATTAAAAAATGAAATTATTTAATATAAATAACTGAGCAAAAATAATGAAAGTACATTGAATTTACGAAATGTCAGATTGATTAGTGAGGCAATTAATCAAACAAATTTATACCAGAAAATGTCTGTTTATACTGTTCAAGAACGGGTGGAATTTGTAACGGCAATTATAAGAGGTTTGAAATAGTTGTATTTTTCTACAAAAAGTCAGGGAATTTTTATTTTAGGGAAGTAGTTGACAACTTTTCAGCAGCGTATCCCGATCGTCCGGTTCTGAGCAAAATCACTTTTTAATGGAATAAGACATGTTTTAATTATTATAACTAAGCGCATCATGTAGAAAAATAATTGATTTATATTACTAACTAAAATTTGCTTCAAAATTATATGATAAAATATACATTAACACAATATATAATTTTTAGCATGTAAAATCCTATGGCCCACGATAAAAAAAACATACGGTATATTTATTTTTATCATAAATAGAGTTAACTAAATCCATAATGTGTGAAATATCTCTAACAATATTGTTATGTTTGTTTGTAGGTTAATAACAATATAATAATAATAATAATAATAATAATAATAATAGTCTTTATTTTCTACAAAAGTACAAAGTTTATCACACAATAGAATAAAAACAATATTGTAGAAAACCCATGGGCGGAGTACAGAATTTGGCATGCACAAGGCATTTCTGATACAAACTCAACCCAATTATAATATAATAATTCATGTTATAAATAAATGGAGAACAATTTGTAAATACAAAAATGAATTAACAAATCAAAGATAAGTAGCTAAATAATGAAAGTAGCTAAATGAATTAACAAATCAAAAATAAGTAGCTAAATAATAAAAGTAAATAATAATTTTTAACAACAATAATAATAATTTGCAGTAGTAATTGATTTACCATGTATGTACCATTAATAGACACAATTAAGAATTAGCTGGGACTTCATAAAATAACTAAATGATCGTGGTAGAAGAGTTTTATATAGGTAAGGAATATTATTGTACACTTTTGCGATGTTATATGTAAAACTACGTTCGAAATAGGTTGTTTTGTGCATAGGTGGTGTTAACATACCTTTATTTCTAATATTTATATTGTGTACATCTGTTCTGAATGTTATTTTATTATAAAGGTAGACTGGGCATTTTAATTTAATAATTTTGTGATACAAACAGGCCATATGGAGATATCTCCTATCTTTCATATTAATCCATTTAGTAAGTTTTAGGGTATGAGAAATTTGATCATATTTCCGTATACCGTAAATCAATCTAAGACACGAGTTTTGCACTATCTGTATTCTTTTTTGCGTAACTGCATCAAGACAGGGACCATAAACAACATCACAAAAATTGAAATGCGAAAGGACTAAGGTTTCACATAATTTTATTTTCAATTCACGTGAAAGAAAGCTTCTATTTGAATAAATTGCTTTTAGATTAGAGTATGCATTTCGAATACATTTAGAAATGTGTGATGCAAACCTTAGTTTTTTATCCACAACTAGTCCAAGACTCTTTGCTTCTTCAACAAAACGTATTGGTATACCATTTAGAAATAACGCAAGATCTGTTTCATGTAACTTTTTACTGAACAGTATCGCTATGGATTTATTAGGATTGATTTGTAAACAGTGTTCACTACATGCATCACTAAATGATTTTAATTCATTATTTATTTCGTCCAAAGAGCATGCTACATCAGAGTGGTTGAATGAATATAATAGCTGAGTATCATCAGCATACATATGAAATTTAAATTTAGAGAAATATCGTCCAAAATCACAAGTATATACAGCATAAAGTAGGGGCCCTAAAACTGACCCTTGAGGTACACCTCTAGTAATTTCATGGAAGACTGATTGGGTGTTTTCTATAACAACTGATTGATAACGATTCGACATGTATGACTTAAAGAAAGATAACGCATTATTAGATAAACCAATATAGTGTAGTATTGACAGTAAGATATTATGATCTATAGTATCAAATGCCTTGCTGAAATCTACAAGAATTAACACACTGTCTTCACCATAATCCCCAGCTCTAAAAATATTATCTGTTACGTCAAGCATGGCTGTTGTGCAACTATGATGAGGTCTAAACCCAGACTGTTGAACTGGCAAGATATTATACAGTGATAAATGCTCCCTTAGTTGATATGCTGCAATTTTTTCAAGTATCTTAGAAACAGTTGGTAGTATACTGATTGGTCTAAAATCAGCTAAAGTATTTGGATTAGAAATTTTTGCCAGGGGCTTAATTAAAGCCTGCTTCCAAGGAGCAGGAAAATAATTTTGAAGTAAACAAGAATTAATGATATGTGTTAAGACCGGTAAAACATGAGGGCAGCATAGCTTCAACATACTTGCATTAATATCGTCACTGCCCGTAGCATTTGTTTTTATACTATACAAAATTTGCTCCACCTCAGAAACAGTCACTAAACGAAACTCAAACAATTCATTAAATTTATATTTTGTATTATTATTATAAAATTGAATTAAATCTTGATTAATCATGGATATATGAGGTACTGAGTTAATAAAATAATCATTAAAGGAATTTGGATTTTCAAGTGATTTAGGAACTGCTATTTTGGGCTTGTTACTTATGTTTAATTCTTTTAACGTTTTCCATAAATCTTTGGGAGAGGCTTGACTGAGTCGGAAGTTATAATAGGCTTTCTTTTCTCTTCGAATCGCATTTGTTGTTAAATTCCTTAGTGATTTATAATAATTCCAATGCTCAAGATGTTTTGTTCTTTTGTACCTAATCAAGGCAATATTTCTTAGGTGCATCATTATTTTAATAGTTTCAGTTAACCAAGGAGTCGGAGATTTTGAAAAATGATACTTTTTATATGGAGCATGCCTATCGAATAATTCGCACAACATTCCAGTAAAAGTGGTAACTTTCTCATCAATGCTGTTCATAATATAAATATTGTGGAATGATATGTTGTCCAAATCATTGTAAAATGTTTCATGATCTATATTGCTTAATTTTCGGTAAGTACGAAAAGTACTCTCATGTTTTAAATGTTTTACTATAATGTCACAAAATATTAATTCATGGTCAGATATATGCACGCTTTTTGTTCCGGTATTGGTTATTATATCAGGATCTGATATAATCAGTAAATCGATAAGGGTTTGACTATTTGGAACAATTCTAGTAGGAGAATCTATTACTTGCACAAGACCAAATGAGTCCAAAAGAGATTTAAATGAGGTGGTAGTCGAATTTGTATGGTTGTATAGATTTATATTAAAATCCCCAGCACATATAATTTCATCATTAGAAGGTAGAATCTCTGATAATGTAATTTCAAATTCATTCAAGAAGGCATTATGATTAAAATTTGGAGGACGATACACAACACCAAAGGCGTAATTTTTGCCGTGTATAGTAATTCGTATCCAAAGTTGTTCTATATTGTATGACGTTTGTATTTTGTTATATTGTAATGTTTCCCTTATATAAAATGCTACGCCACCACCACGGGTTCCTCGATCGCGACGGATAATTCTGTAACCCTCAATGTGAATATTCTCAGAACGCAGATCATCACACAACCATGTCTCAGACAGACCCACAACATCATATGAATCTTCTAGAATTAATTCTTTAATCGAACTAAAATTAGCTGATAGAGATCTAACATTGATATGTGAAAGTTTAATACAACTTGTAGCCATATTTAGTGAAAGAACAACAATTTAAATCGAAGCCATATTAAACAATTCCACAAGTGCAATTCTATAATGTCCCAGTATTAATGATAGAAATGGTACATTACGACAGAATAATAATTAATTATTTAAAAGGAGGTAGATTATCAACAAAATTACAATTATAATAATGACAAAACAATATTTATCATAAATTAAGTGTTGAATTAATTACTACTACAATTACAAAACAATGGTAAATTGTATGAAACTAAAATGAAATACAGAAAAAAAAATATAATTGAATGAAAGTGAATATTATTTGAATGTAAAGAGTAAAGAGTAAAGAATAATTAGGGACAGATTTACGACTGCACAAGTATTTAAATAATTATTTAAACCTGATTTGCAGGGTTATTATGAAATATTTGCTAAGTATGTTTTACTTTTATCTACTATTTAACCATTAGGTACGGTTAGAATGTAAACATTTTCTTTCTTTAATGCCTATGTAAATCAGCTGTAATTGGCGAAAGGGTTCTATACTGAAAACTTTTCCACAAGGATACGCAATGAATGCAAATCTACTTTATTTTAAATGTATTGCGGTTTTACTTCACTTATTGATTAATTTGCGAGATTTAGCAATGCAATTCACGATTCCCTCGAAGGTGAATTTAATCGGTGCAATAAGACAACGCAAGACAATTTGGGGTAATCCAACCTTAGCACACCCAAGACGTTTAAGTTTAAATCAATCATGCCAACCTACTTCTGGTCTCGAAGGCCTTCGGCAATTTCGTATACCTTAAGTCAACGTGAATCGTGTTGTACATTATTTACCACATGTTTAAGTAAGGTGAATTTTCCTTAACATGCCATTCAATAATATAATTATAATTTTTCTACTTTGGTTTAACAATCGACCTTTTGTTATATCAAAAATAGTTTAATAATGAGATTTTTTATTTTACAGTTTTGTTCATTATTAAACTATTTGTGGTAACATTTTAGTTGTTGCGATTGGCAGTATTTAAACGTGACATATGTCGACATCAAAATGTAAAATTGCCGTTAATTCATAGGATAATTGGAATCGTCCAATGCGTTACACACTGAATATGTTCGAATGCATATTGGGGAGTTCGCCACCAGTACCCCTAAGGTTAAAGAAAACGGAGGCGTCATATTGTTTACTTTTTATCCGCATGGAAAATGTAGGAACTCGGTGACAATGGCCGGTGACGACGTTTTAGGCAACACAACATACATAGAGGAAAGCTTGTAATTTATTATATGTATTATCACTTTGTTTGCAAAAGGAATATCACGGAAGAGAGTATAATGCATGTTTCATTCGCGGCGAAAAAGAGCCGCTTGAGTCGGTGTGTTAATTCGGAGTGGATTTTTAATTAGCGTCGATCGATGCCTGACACGAGGAGCAAGAAATAAATGTAAACATAACCTTAAATTTCGATTATCATTTAGGCGTTGCATTATTTTATAAGCTTAAATTGGTTACAACTTACGTGGAAATAGTTTGTTTATCGCCTTTTGGCAACCTCCCCTATTTTTGGAGGTGTGTAAGTAATATTCTTGATTTAATATGTTTTAAAATTAAATGTTGAAATCGCCGTAGAAATACGTATATCAAATATTAAATTCGTTCGAAGGGATCAAATGTTTTTAGTGCTGCCAAATGTCAAAAGATAAAACTCACTAGGTTTAAGTATATATTTTATTTTAGAAATAAATCCTTAACTAAAACCAAAGTAGAAAAAATAGTATATTATACTTGTTTAATAAGAGGCATTGTAGGGCACTCGTTACATTGGAGCACTCCTCGCTGCGCGAGTCGTGCTCCAATCCCACTTGTGCCACAATATACCCTCTTATTAAACTTGTATAATAATGTACTATAATGTATTTTTACATTTTCCACCAAAAACGTATCTAGTTACAGGATAACAATAAAATTTAGATACATTAGAAAATAATACTATTATAATTACAAAAACGCTCAATATTGGGCCAAAACATAGATGAACTCGGACAAAATATTAAATGCTATGATAAGGATTATTTAAAAAAAAATGCGTGATATGGGATCTCTATGATATATTTAACTTTTGGAGGTAATACTACATATGTATAAAAGGCTTTATGCTTTTACAGATCACGTCTTAAATATTATTATAAATATAAAATAATTAAAGTTCTTATAATACCAAAATTCACACGAATGAGTAATCATTGAAATTTACGTAACCGCAGTCGTGCATTGCATTCCTTAATGGACGAGGGCTATGTATTGTTTGGTGAGCATTAAAACCGCAAGGATTTCCTTTTAATTGTACTCCATTGTCTAAACTATTTGTGAAAGATCGTATCTTCAAGTGCAGCAAATCAAAGTGGTGTGATTCATGCAGTTTTGACGCAGGATCGAATCTAGAAGGTTTCCAGAGGAGGGGAAACAAATATTCAAAAGAATTTAATGAAAAATTTAATGTCACAAAATAAATATTTACAACTCACATTTTCGTAAAGATCGACCGCAAACAATATAGGCTTGCGGAGCAGGCGCGCACCCAGCAATCCAGAAATTTGGCTTGTGGGAGGGGGGCTCACGCATATAATAACATTCATAAACGTATGTGTAAACTGAAAATCCGTGAATATGACATTAAATAAAAGTGCAATATAGCAACGGCATTACAATTAATAAAAATTCTAAAAAATGGTATTTTCTTATGGCCAGGTTTGGTGGTTAACACTCGTGCCCACTTGCACCGCAGCGACTTAATCATGATTAAAAAGTTAATCAATGATTAGTGGAGAATTGGCTTGCACCGCAACTTAATCATGATTAAAGTCCCCAAGAAACTTCAAATATTTAATCAGCCGATTTTGGCCGATTAACTCAAAAACGAATAACTTCACGACGAATATAGTCGTGAAGTTAGTTACATTTGGCAGATGATTTTGAAAATAATAACCTTTGTTTTGTCTTTGTTATTAAAAACGATGGATTTGGGAATAGTTGAGCAGATTAATGAAATCGATGGCTTGGAGGTTAATGATTTTATTAATTTTGGTTTGTTTACCTCGTCCAATAATAAGAAATAATAATAATATCGGTCAAGCCCGATAGCCACCCCCCTGAGTGCGCGCCTGCACGGGGGCGTAATTGGCCCCACCGCCCCCGCTCATTTTGAATCTGCCAGTGATTTCACGAGAGAATTTCGCAATACGTTTTAAAATTATCCTTAACCCGCCATTGGTGACGCAAATTTAATGGTGACGCCGATCTCACGCACCGGGGTTTTCAACTGAATATTTAAACGTGTTACTAATAGTTTATGTTTTTTCTGTAATTTATGCTTATTTGACAATAAAACAAAAATATTTAATCGATTTAAGCTCTGCAATGCGGCCGCTACTCGAAATTGCAACAAAAAAACAATAACGGAGAATAAAGTTATTCGACAAACCCGGTCTCACAGACCAGTAGGTCACCATGGGCGGGTTAATCCGCCATATTCTGACGTTTCAATAATCAAAATCGGATAACGCGTTTGACAGTTTTGCAATTTAAATAACCAAAATCGCAATTTTAAATCTTGGGACTTGAAATCGTGCAAATTTAACGTTTTGCGGTGATTTCACGAAAATATTTCTTGATCACTTTTTAAATTGCACCTAATCAGGAATATTTTGACGTCGGAAAAAATCCAAAATTGGACAATGCGTTCTGGGGTTGTGCAATTAAAAAAGAAAACAAAATTGCAATTGTAAATGTTCGGAGTTGGAAAACGTGAATTTCACGAAGATATAAAAAAAAATGTTTTTAAATTGCACTAAATTTGACATTTCGACATTATAATAATCAAAATCGGATAATGTGTTAGAACATTGTGTATTCATTTCACGTGAAAATTTAGCAACTAATTTTTAAATAACACTAAATTCTCCATAATAAGAATAATAATACTTTATTGGTGTTATAATAAAGTTTACACAGGTCACAAATTACAATATAAGGGTGGAAGATTACACAACGAATTATACTAGTAAACGCGTATATCTTGAGATAACCATTAAAAAGGTAGAATGATATTTTGCAGTTGTGCAATTTAAAAAATAAAACACAAAATTTGACGTTTTGCGGTGATTTCACGAAAATATTTCTTAACCATTTCCTAAATTGGACTAAATTTGAAATATTTTGTCGTAAGAATCATCAAAATTGGAAAATGGGTTCGGTAGTTGTGCAATTTCAAAAATCAATATTGCGTTTTTATAAACTAAAAAAGTGCATTTTTTTCTAATTACATTAAATTTTCCGTATTTTGACGTTTCAATTATCAAAATCTAACATCGCCTTCAGCAGTTGTGCCATTTCGAAAACCAAAATTGCAATTTTAAATCTTCGGATGTGCAATTTTGACGTTTTGTATTAAAAATGATCAAAATCGGAAAATCAGACCGGATAGGTGACAAAGGGATGGAAATTAGCTGCGTCTAAGCGCTTGATATGAGATGGCAGTATTAAGCTGAATCCTATGTGTTTAAATGTGCACATCATTTTTCAAAACGTACACAAATGTCGTTTCTGTCTCTCAAGAGGTTAATTTTTTCATATTTTGAAGTTTCAATCATCAAAATCTAACATCGCCTTTAGCAGTTGTGCAATTTTAAAAATCAAAATCACAATTTTAAATCTTCGGACGTGCAATTTTGACGTTTTGTGTTTGGCAGTTGTGCAATTTCAAAATCAAAATTATGATTTTAAAATCTTCGAACTCTAAAAAGTGCAATTTTTGCACGTAGTGTTAATATTATAAAACATTTTGTAATCCGTTTTGAAATTACACTAAATTTGCCATATTTTGATGTTTGAATCATAAAAATCGAACAACTCTTTCGGCAGTTGTGCAATTTCAAAAATCAGTTCCACATTTTGATGTTAGAATCATCAAAATGGGGTAACGTGTTTGTGTAGTGTGCATTGAATATATTTTTTGGACTCTATTCGTCACGTTTTGACTTTATAATCATTAAAATCAGAAAACCCGGTTGACAGTTGCTCAATTTCAAAACTAGAAATTTCGAATTTAATGACTTCAAAGTTTTTAAAAAGTGCGAATTTTTGCATTTTGCGTTAATTTCACAAGAAAATTTCGTAATCTGTTTTAAAATCACTCTAAATTTACCTTATTTTGACGTTTCGATTATCAAAACTTATTCAAAAATCAATATCGCGATTTTCTATTTTCAGATCTTAAAAACGTGCAATTCTGCCATTGTGCGTTGATTATGTTAAAGAAAAAAATAATTTTCACATTTTGACGTTAGAATCATCAAAATCGGACAACGTGTTTGGCAGCTGTGTAATGTACAAAATAAAAATCGCAATTTTATATCTCCAGACTTGCAATTTCAACTATTTTGACGTTTTGCGTTGATTTTACGAAAACATTTCTTAACCAGTTTTTAAATTACGATAGTACTTAATTCACATTCTAATGTAAGAATCATCAAAATGGATCAATTCGTTTGGCACTTCTGCAATTTAAAAAATGGTGATGTGGCCATCATGTTACTTTCTCCGACTTGATGGTATTATTTATATTTACGCTTTCATGGTTTATTTTCAATTTAAATCATATTTTAAATGTACATCGAGAGGATGACACTGACGTTTAAAACGTCAAAATTATAAAAGATGGAAAAATTATACTTCAAATTCAAAAACTCTATTTACTCAAAAACTAAAGGCATTTCGAAAAAAACTTATTCTTTAGAAATTGTTCATTTTGTAATTTTCTACAATTATTATTCACATAAATTTGCTGTAACCATTATCGTTTCATAATTATAAACCAAAAATTTTAAAAAAATTAATAAATTTTTTTCTCGAATGATTTTATGAAAAATATTTTCAAGCAAAAGATATTAATTTCTTTGTTGTCTTTAATGTTTGTTTAAAAATTTTTGTGATATTTTTCATATTTAAGAAAATATTGGCAAAAAACAAAAAACAGTTAAGGTAAACACCCACTTCCGGTGTACGAAATTTTACCAAAAGCTTTTCAGTTCTTCAGATTATCAAATAAGACGTATGTTCAAAGTTTCATATCAATTGCTCTGTTAGTTTTTGAGATACTGCGCACACAGACAGACACACACACACACACACACACAGACACACACACACACACACACACACACACACAGACACACACACACACACACACACCACACACACACACACACACACACACACACACAGACACACACACACACACCACACACACACACACACACACACACATACATACACACACAGACACACACACAGACACAAAAAAAAAAATTTCCAGAAATTGTTGAAATGGTATCTAGGGACCCCAAAACGGATATTTCCGCAAAAAAAAATTTTGAAAAAAAAATCACGATCACAATACTTTCTCGTACTTCGTAACGGAGAAAGTAAAAATTTCATATCACGATCGAATCGATTTTTGCATTTTATGTTAATTTCTCGCAGGGACGGATCCAGAATGTTTCTAAAGGAAGTGGAGGGGTATTCTAAACATGTATTTAAAAGAATTTAATGAAAAATTGAATAAAACAAAACAAAAATTGTAAAGTTCACGACAAACGACCAAACAATTTTTGGGCCAGGGGGTGGGATGCAATCGCCCTTATTGCCTCCCCTTGGATTTGTTAGTACTTTGACTTACGTTATGTACAATTTTATCCTGTTCGTGATAATAATAATAATACTATAAATTTATTCTCAAAAGAAAAACTTCTAACTTTACTGCGCACACCGTGGTTACTGTTTGTCCTTGCTCCGCTGCTACTGCCTTCGCTACTTCTCTTTTTCCCGTAAGAGCTACATGTTTTGGCAGTATATTGGGGATCGTTTGCACTCCTGTTTCATCCATATTGAAGATTTGAGTGGGAGTAAATCTGAACTTCTTCAATATTGTGTCCAAGTTGCTAAAATATTGGGAAACTTGTGTTAAATCCCATTGTTTTACCAACACTTGTTATGCGGGGAATCCGCAGGGATAGTTTGTTCCTTTTCATAAATTCCCGCGTAAAATCTCTTCCTGCAAGTTGAGCTTCGTTCGAAAATTGATGCACAAGGTTGTTCTCCCCTGCATATTTGAACAGAAGAAATCTTAACGATTTTAATGTAAGGCCAAAAAATCGTTTGTCCAGTTCTATGCAAAGTCGCACTATTTCGCACACCTGTTGTTCGAAGAATGCTCTTCGGAATCGCCCAAGCTTCCCCCCCCCCCCCCCTTTCTTCAGCCGATCCCTAAAAGTTGACTCGTGAAAGCCGATTTCTCTTGCTGCCTGCCGGATGGAAACCCCTCTTTCGATTAGTGCTCGTGCAGCAGCGAGTTTATCTCTAGACATCGCTACATACTTCGTTTTCCGTTTATATGTTCTGAAATGAAGTTCTATTATTGAAGTCGTTCATATGTTATATTTCAAACGCCGTTCTCTAATTAATTATAAATTAATTTATAAATAAAGGGGAAAGTTCCGCACTATGGGGTAAATCCCCGCACGCGTGGCTTTGCCTCTCAAACGCTGCGGGTTTTTGCCCCAAAACTTTTGTAAACAGAAAGGAGGCTAATTAGCGATACAATCAACTGAGTTAATAAAATTTTTACATCAAAAAAACGAAAACAAACTAACCTTTTCGCTTACAACCATCCAATTCGCTTTAAATGTCATGTCACACTAAACATCTTCAAGGCCGATCTGCTGCTTGGCGTCCGGCGCTGAGATCGTTCGCGGGCTATTTAAAAAGACGGTGCGTGGCTTTGCCCCGTGCGAGGTTTTGCCCCCACCTACCATTTATGAAATAAAAACATAATTTTTCCCTTAACTTTAGAGGGCTGTAACTTGAACAGAAAGGGGTTTTGAACAAAAAAATATATGAAAGACCTCCCTTAATTTTTGCCGGAAAATCACCCTTTAAAATCTTTCGCATATATTTAAAAACACCCTGTATATTAGTGATAAGAATAATAATTTTTATTTAGTTACGGCTGATTGCAAACTTTGTGAAAAATCGAGATATTGCAAGGTATAGATTTCTGCCAGAGACGAGAGAAATAATTTTTGACGTTTGGTACTTGTATTAGTTGATAAGAATAAAAATGTTGATTTAGTTACGGTTGATTACAAAGTTGAAAAATAATCAATTTAGGGTTGCTTTTTTTGTGGTGTTCATTTACACCTTTCCTAATTGTATTGTGAACTTTTTTATTGGCTTTCCCTTTCTACGAGATATTAATTTTCAAAATCTATTGCAGGATCTATTATTTACTTCGCACCGTCGATTAAAGTTCTATTTTTAATTATATCTATACATAACAAAAAATAACCGTAAAAGTAGACCGTAGATCAAGGAACTATATTCCTTTGCCCGTTTCTTAACACTGGCTGCAAGAACGTTGTTGTGAACTTAAATCAGACTTTTTTGGACTTTACCTCTCTTCCCTCCCATGTGCTAATTTCGTATATTTATTTGCGCATAAAGATAATAATAATAATAATAATAATTTATTCGAGCTATGATATAAAGATTTCCAAGTCAAGATCGAGGATATACAGTTGTAAGTTTCACATAATGTAATGTATATAATATAAATTATTTCAACAAAGTTGATAGGTGGTTAAATCCTATGCTTGATAAGCTAGCATTACACCTCCTAGTGAATAAATCAGTAAGAGACACATAGCCGGAATGTTTAAAATCAGCGTTAACAGTAAAAAATATAATAATACAAGAGCAGTAGAATAAATGTGGTAACATGTGGTTTGGGCAATGTGCTATAGACACGAAATAATTTTAAAAAGTAGTTAAATGGTAATAATAACAGTAATACTCCAGAGGATTGTTGCAAAATAAAAACTTTGCCATTGACCCACCCAAAAACAGTCCACAGCTCTAGAAAATGTCGAATGGGGAAACGACCGTTATTCAGAATAAATCCAAACGCTGTTGTTTTAATTCGCACATAAAAACGATGTACATCTACGTTATTTGAATATTTTATGAAATATGTCGCTTTGATCTTTTTCATTAGGATATTATGTTTTTATTTGAGAAGCATCTAAAATCATATACTTGTTTCTCATTGATCACTTGGTAAAACATTATGTTAATATAGGTTTAAAATAAAAATTCACTTGGTTTGATATGTATTTCTTGAAAATGGCACTAAGCCAAAACAAGAAAATAAATAAATTTAATCGTGATACAAATCAAGTGAATTTTAATTTTTAACCTATATTAGCATCTAAAATATTCATATCTAAATTTTGCGGCATACCATTTCAGTATGTCATCTATTTAAATGAATTAATATGCAAGATGCAAGCTTATTATTCGAAACTAGTTTGAAAGCGATTCTAACAATGGAAAATGGGTTTACCTTCTGACACGTCCGTGTCATCGAAAAACCGCAATGATTTTCTTTTTTTGGTGGTATTCCCGGGTTTGCCCAAATTAGTAATTCGCATGTATGTAATAAAAAAAAAGTCATCCAGTAAATCAGATAAAAAATACCGCAAAATGTGTTTAATTTTTTTTTCGGAAATTTGAAATGTCGTGATGTGTGCAAAATGTATAATTTTTACGAGTATATTAAAAAAATGGTATAATTGCTGTTTGTGGTTTAAATTCTTGGGTTTATCCAAATAATTAAATTATTTTCATGTGTGGTGTGGAAAACAGAACCTCGTTTTGGTACAAGACATCCACTTTCTCTTGTGCTGTGCTCTCTCATGTTGAAATAAGCACATTTGTTTACAACAGTAGGTAATTGAGCGAACCCAACCAATTAATCTACTGTTAGTGATAAAATGTTATATTTTAGTGCTTAAGTGATTTAATGTAATCAATTAAATTTATATGAGATGATTTTTCCCTTTTTATAAAGTTATAAATATATTGAAATGATTATTATTTGCAAGCAAATAATTTTCGAATTTTCTTCGTATTAAACTGGATTAAAAGTGTGAACCTACTGTCGGAGGCATGTTCCCACTTTTGATCCAGTTTAATTCGAAGAAAATTCGAAAATTATTTGCTAGCAAATAATAATCATTTCAATAAATTAAAGTTATATTAACTAAAACTTATGCTTGATGATTTCAGATTAATTAGCTGGGGTAAGTGTAATGTGTGGGCTTGTTTTAAAATTCCAGTGTATCATAATGATTGCTTGGGTTATTTTTATAATTCCATCAATACTAACAAGGAGATATGGTTTGATTAATGGATCTTTGCGTGTGTATCATTACCGAAGATCGAGTTTCTCACGTAAGTCAACTTACCGTAGAGAGATTCAACGCATGAAAATGTTGTCGGAGTTAGGTTCAGCTATCTATGACGTGCATGCAAAGATCTATTGATCAAAGTATAACTATAACATATTTACGATCAACTTTTATTAAAGCAAGCCACGATATGTTTGCTTATTACGTTTGAAGCATTAAATTTTGGCAAACGTCAAATATATTTCTAAAACGTAAAACAGCGTTATCTACTTTACTTGAGAACTAAGATAGAAACTAATAAAGATAGTAAAATGAATCCTACAATGCATCCAGTAAACCTTAAATCCAAAATTCATTTATTCTAGCAAAACATTAACTTGGAGTTGTTACAAATGATCTATCGTAATTTGCAAACAAAACAAAACTTTTTTTTTTATTAATTGCTTTGTGCCCTCATTCAAATGGGTTTGCACCGAAGTATCCGATTACAGATAAGCAAGCGTCTCCGTCCGTAAATCACTTCGCACCCCATAAAGTAGATATTAAATAATCCAAATTATGAATTTTGTGACTAGTTTTATGATAATTTTTGTACTTTCCATAAAAAAAAATATGGCTGAAAGAGAATCACAAGCTCTACAAAGTTTTTAGATCAAATGATACGTATTTAAAAAAAAATCTACAAAGGTTGCCAAATGAAAAAAATCAAATTCAATTTTGAAAAATTACCGATGACATCATACGTCAAACATTACATATTTATATGGATTATTAGTGACGTCACAATATTTTTCAGTACGCCAAAAAGTGCACAATAATTGACAAAAATCGCCCAGTCCGAGCATTTTTTTGAAAACATTTAATAGAGCAATTATGAATTTTGTGCAGAACTTCATGATACTCTGTATAATATCCCGAATGCGTTGAATATTATATGAAAATATCATTTTTAGAGTTAATTTTTGCATTGCACAATCGGCACGAGTCAAAGACGAAGACCGATTGCCATCGCAAAAATGCACGAAAAAAATAATCCTGGGAATATTTGATGCATGTAGGATATTTCGAAGAATATCACTCAATTTTAGAAGAATGTAAAGGAAGTAATATTTATGAAATTTAAAAATTCTGTTTTAAAGAAGTAAGTTGTGTTACTATGACATAACCACAAAGAAACGTCAAATAATTTTATACCTAATAAGTTATTATTACAATGTCGCAACGCTTTGGTAAAAATTCGGTTGCCAAAATAGTAGAAGCGAGTTACCACCCCTGTTAAAAATAAAAAGTTGAAATTATCAATTTGGACTCAGTTTAAAATAAGCTAGTCTTTGTTTTGACATAAGTAAAAATTTGCACTAGTGTGTAAGATATTTTTCATAATTAACACTGAATAGTGGGCTGATTGGATCAAACTTCAATAATTTGATAACCATATTGGCTTATAAATGTCACGTGAACAGTACAATATTCTTTATAACATAAGTCGATTATTCAGGTAATCGAGAAATTAAAATCAGTATAGCTTATTGTAATTTACTTCTAAATCGAAAATTGCTCCCAAAATAGGAAAAACAGATATAAACGACGGCCCGTTCCAAATGTTATGAATTACTCTTGCTTCCCGTTGACACCAAAATTGCTCCACCCGCTTAATATTGTGGTAAATACTAATGTTATGGTCGGTTCCTTTTTTGCCGGTTTTGTCGGTGGAGAAAATTTTAGTAGGTTGCCTTCAGATTAGTGTCCGCTGGAGGTTGGTATCTGGTGAACTCTACGGTGCCATTTTGATTTCATCAGTTTTCGGTTGACATTTAACTCTGAACTAACGATATGTTTGCGCAAACAAAAATTTACGATGTTCCCGGCGCCTCCACCAAGATAAATTCATACATGAGCTCATTTTAGTTATAGGTAGAGATGGACAAAACAGCTACTTTTGTATCAGGTTGCTACCTGTGATTGCTACTTTCTAATATCATGAGTTTCAACTGTGACTGTTAATCGCGGTTAGTAAACGTCGTAACACCTTCTGAAATTAGTAATGATTCTGCTAATATTTGTCCACCTGGTCCAAAATCCTAAATGCCTGTGACTAAAGGTAATATTTTGGCTATATTATCTGCTATACTAGTTTTTTGAGCACTATCCTTCTATCAGTTTAAAATTCGAGAAGTATTTGGAGATTATTTCAGAAAAAAAAAATGAAAAGTTGGAAAGTTTTAGGCATGTGGCAAATGTTTTCCTATTTTGGTTTCACCTCTGAAAATACGCATCTTTTGAAAGATTATTTGCTCTGTTCTCGAAGGATTATTTTGAAATAAAATCATTAACCAATAGAGATATGGATTTTTGAAAATTTTCGTTTTAATTTTTTGAGCACTTAGCCAAAAACATCGCAAAAAAATATAAAACGTGCAGGCAACATTCCATAAAAAATTATCCTCAATGGCCGAAATACTGATTATTCGAAATCAATTTGGTTTTTGTAAATTCAACAATTTTTAATACAGAAAATCTTTAAAAACCCTTTTGAAGATATTCGTTTTTATTTTTTAACACTTGAACAAAAACATCGCAGAAAAAAATTAAAAAATGCAGGCAAAATTCCATATGAAATAATCCTCAATGGCCGAAGTATCGCTAATTCAAAATCAATTCGGTTTTTGTAAATCCAACAATTTTCAATAGAAATATGGATTTTTGAAGGTTTTCGGTTTAATTGTTTGAGCACTTGAATGAAAACGTCGCAGAAAAAAAAAATATATAAAACGCGTAGAAAAAAATCCTTAAAAATATCCTCAATGGTCGAAGTATCGTTTATTCAAAATCTTTTGTAAATTTTAGTTTTTGTAAATTTAACAATTTTTAATAGATATGAATTTTTGAAAATTCTCGTTTTATTTTTTTGAGCACTTAATGAAAACATCACAGAAAAAATATAAAACGCGCAGACAAAATTCCATAAAAAAACATCCTCAATGGCCAAAGTATGGCTAATTCAAAATCAATTTGGTGTTTGTAAATTCGATAATTTTCAATAGAGATATGGATTTTTAAAGATTTTCGTTTTAATTTTTTTAACACTTGAATGAAAACATCTCAGAAAAAATATAAAACGCCAAAACAAAATTCCATAAAAATATCCTCAATGGTCGAAGTATCGCTTATTCAAAATCAATTTGGTTTTTGTAAATTCCGCAGTTTTTAATTGATATATGGATTTTTATACAGGGTTGGGCATATGTGTCGGAACACCTGATTTCTGGCTAAACGTCTGTTGTTTTCTTATTACTTTTAAAAGAAATGTTTATGGCTTTATTTATTCTATTCAGTGACGTACTTTGATTTTCAACAGCTGCTCTATTTTTGGAGATATGACGTCATCAGCAATTTTTTTAAATAGATCACCCTGTATATTTTTACATTTTCGAATAGACACTTTTCCAACAATTACAATGATATAGGATTTGGTGTGTGTGCGACTTGTGGTTTTCTAAATATTAAATAAAATAATTCAATCCGTCACAAGTTGACTTTCATCTTTTTTCCACGGCTTTCTGATAAAACATTTGTGTGTTTTTGTTTACTGTCACTGACAGATAGTTTCCGTGTTAAATATTAACATTGCTGTTCAATTATGGGTGAACTAAGTGAACGTGAAAGAATTACGTTGTTAATGATGGTTGGTTTTGGAGATAGGCAGAGATCTCTACAAGATGCATGCAATATTTTTAATGCAACATTCCCTGATAGAAATTCTCATATTTCAAAATCAACAGTTTCAAGGGTTGTGCAAAAGTTTCACGAAACAGGAAGTGTTAAAAATCGCACAAAATCCGGTTGACGTAAATGGGCCACAAATGAAGATAATTCACTTGATGTCCTTCTGAATCTACAAGAACCAAAAACGTCTGTACCTAAATTAGCTTTACATCACAGTATTAGCCATAGATCGGTAAGGAGGATATTGTCCAAAAATAACTTTCATCCGTATAAAGTACATTTAGTGCAGGAATTAAATGTAGATGATCCTGATAGAAGGATGCAGTTTTGTCAGGAAATGATGGATAACATTGAAATTAATAGTAACTTTGTTAATAACAAAGTATTTTCTGATGAATCAACATTTTGCCTGGACATAACTGTCGCTACTGGGCTGATCAGAATCCTTACTGGATGGAAGAAAGTCACACCCAACACCCTCAAAAATTAAATGTATGGGCGGGGATAATCAGAGGACATATCATCGGACCATTCTTTCTTAGAGAAAATTTAAACTCCAACCGGTATTTACAACTTTTGCGCGAGCAAATTATTCCGGCATTAATTCGGTTATTTCCAAACGAGCTAAATCCCGAACAATTGTCAGATGGTATTTGGTATCAGCAAGATGGAGCTCCGCCTCATTACGGAGGTAACGTGCGTCAATATCTAAATGAAATATTTCCACAGAGATGGGTAGGTCGAAGAGGACATATTGAATGGCCACCACGATCACCTGATTTAAGTCCTCTGGACTACTTTCTTTGGGGCCAATTAAAATCTGGGGTCTACAAGTCCAAACCTCAGTCGTTAGAAGAGTTGGAAGATAGAATTAATATGGCTGTGCAAGAAATACCACTGCAGACTATTCAAAACTCTTTAAAAGCCTTCGTTGATCGTTTAGGCTATTGTCAGGCTACTGAAGGTCACCATTTTTGAACATTTATTATGATTTTTTTTTCTTAATATTAAATGCTCAATATTTTGTAATAAAAATTTCATTTTCCATTATTTTATTTAATATTTAGAAAACCACAAGTCGCACACCCACCAAACCCTATATCATTGTAATTGTTGGAAAAGCATCTATTCGAAAATGTAAAAATATACAGGGTGATCCATTTAAAAAAATTGCTGATGACGTCATACCTCGAAAAATAGAGCAGCTGTTGAAAATTAAAGTATGTCACTCAATAGAATAAATAAACCAATAAACATTTCTTTTAAAAGTAATAAGAAATCAATAGACGTTTAGCCAGAAATCAGGTGTTCCGACACATATGCACAACCCTGTATATGTTATATATGTTTAGATATTTGCACTGAATCTTAAATTAAAATGAATTTTGAGTCATTTTGGGTTTATTAAGTTTATCGGAGTTTGTGGTTCAATGTAATGAATATTAAATAACATTTAGAAATGCCACCTTGTACTGTCTTCTTACAATTATGTTTTAAGTAACGGTCACAGTTTAAGTAGCAATCACAGCTTGTCACAGTTTGTCACAGTTTAAATAGCAGTGATTTAAAGTAGCAGTGATTTTAAGTAACAGTGATATTAAAGAGCAGTGATTTTAAGTAGCAGTGATTTTAAGTAGCAGTAAATTTTGCATATTACTAACAGCAGCGACCTGTGATTTTTCAATACAAGTGAAAAATCACAGGTACGTAAAATATCGCCCATCTCTACTCGTTAGGTAAAGGTTACCTATGAAAATATGCATTGTGATTGGAAGATAATGGAGGTGATATTGCGCATGGTCGTTGGGAAAAGAAAAAAGCAACATTGGCGATGAACGACGTACATGTAGATTGGCTTAGGAGGATTGTATTTTATGCTACATCTATCAAAGTAAGTCATCAAACGAGAAGGATCGAACTTTCTTTATTACCTAGCTTCATACAACTTTAAATGATTGCCATGAAAGATAGCTCTTTCATTTCCTCTGTCAGGGTTGGGGAGTACATAAGTGGCATACTTACTGCAGGTATGTGCAACCTTTGCTTAGCCGAGGGCGTAATTTCGGGACTTAATCAGGTCGCGGGCCGTAGGTAAGAAATAAGTAGGTAGTAGTGAATAAAAAGGCGATACAAATTCACACATGTTTTTATTTATTAGAATTATAATAGCATAATCAAACAAATAAAAAGCAAATTAAAAAAAAAGATAGAAAAATCATATGCAACTTAATGAGAGACTTGAGTTTGAAGCTAAGAAACAAAATGATCAATATTGGCGTGAATACCACTAGTACATAGGCTCAAAGTGTTTTCTAAATTAACATCTGTAAGCCGAGTGCGATGGGTATTTTTATTAATTTTCATGATTGAAAAAAGCTGCTTACATATACAGGGTATTCAATTTACGTGAAGACATTGAAATATCTCGAAAACTACACATCGAATAAAAAAAATTACTACCCTCAACCCCCTACGGGTTAGGGGTTGAGAAATAGAAAAGTTAAATAGGAACCCCCATTTTTTGTACGGATTTGAATACTCCGGGAAAAAATAAGAAAGTTTTATCTGAATTTTTTTTTTGTATTCGCGACAGACCAAGTAATGCCCAAGTCTTTCATTGTGGTAACCTGTTTTATGTTACCTGAGTTCATAGTGTAAGTATGCATGATTGGATTTTTACAACGATATATAGACATTGAAAAACATTTTGTGACATTCAGAGACAAACGATTCCTAACACACCACATATTTATACAATCCAGGTCAGCCTGAACCTCAACACAGTCTTCAGGTGTATGGATAACTTTAGAGATCTTTAAGTCATTGGCATACAATGTGGAGTTACAGTTTACAATTGATTCAAGTAAATCGTTGATAAATAGTAGGAAAAGGATTGGGCCGCAATGGGACCACTGGGGTACCCCCGAAGTAACTGTAATTGCATTAGATGTAAAGTTACCGATCTTTACAAACTGTTAAACAGTTACAAACTGTATCCTGTTATTGAGAAAAGAGGATATCCATAACAAAACCTCAGCACGTAAACCCAACGAACACAACAAAGCAAAAGAATAATGTCAATTCTATCAAACGCCTTGGTAAAGTCAGTATAAATAGTGTCGATCTGACACCGACTATCCAAAGCATTCGAGACAAACTCCTTATATTCCAGAAGGTTAGAAAGTTTGGACCTACCAGCAATAAACCCATGCTGGTTGGGAGAAAAAATAGACTTAGTACACCAAGCCAACAGATCTGCAACCATTTTATCCAACATTTTAGGGATCGTGGATTGAATACATACGCCCCTGTAGTTTTTTACATCCACTCTCGAGCCAGATTTCTGTAACTGGACAATGAAGCTATTATTCCATAACTCCGGTACTACGCCTTGATTCAATGATCTAGCAAACATGATATAAACAGGACGACACCAGGAGTAAATGCAATTTTGCAGGAAATAACTAGATAATTGATCAGGGCCGTATGTATGCGATGGTTTTAAGTTAGAAATTGCACTAAACACATCTTTAATATTTAAAACTAGTTTAACATCATGAACCTCAGAGGAAACAGAATAAGGTTGATGGGATGAATTAGATGAAGTGGTGTAGACAGTCCTAAAGTAATCCGAGAATAAATTAACTATATCAGGACCATTATCAGCGGAGATATCATTATAAATCATTTCATTCGGATAAGCAGCTTCCTTTTTTAACAATTTGGCATATTTCCAGAAATAACGCGGGTACGATTTAATAGATGATTGCACATCATTGAGATACTTATTGTAGCAGGATTCGGATAAGCTCTTATAATCCTTCCTAAGTTGTGAAAAAAGATAGTAGTCCTTAACCCGATCAGAAAGTTTATAGGATGCATGCGCTTCTTTCTTTTTCTTAATTAGTGAAATCAAATGTTTGGACATCCATCTAGGGTAACTATTCGTGTAATGCTGCGTATATTTATATGGAACAAATGTATCAATAGCGGTATAAATGATATCGTAGAATTCACTAATCGCGGCATCGAAATCATCAGTCGAAGTCAGGAAATCCCAGTTGATGGGATTGAGTTAATCAGGTTGAAATCAGCAAAATTATATAGAAATTTGTTTATATTTAGTAAATCAATAAACGTAAACACAAATATACGAGGCGCCACGAGAAGGAGGTAATGGTCCAAATAAACTCCTACGCTCTCGTATTATAGGACATAATGGAGGTTTAGGCAGAATAGATACTTTTAATCTCCTACAAATATTGCATACGTTTACATCAGCCATTTTGCCACCCAAGTTTTGTATATTCCAAATGCTCTAAAGAATGATACGCCAAATCGAAACCTCAGACCATTTATTTAGGAACATATATTCGTCGCAAGTATAATTTGCCATCCCTTAAAACAAAACGATGCTCATAATCATAATTCAAAGAGAGGATGATCTTAGACAACATTGTGTCTTGCATTTGCCTTTGCAAAATACTATGAAGTTCCTTCCAGAAGGCTTCGTCAAACGTTAATTTAGCTAAAAACATTAGGAAACAACGTTTGGATGGATATCGCAAAAAGGTATCTGGGATGATATTTAGCTTTCCAGTGATAAATTCGTAATTAAACGTAAACTCTTGCAAAGCTTAAATCCATCGTGTTATTTGTGACCATAATAGCCTACAGTTTATGTACAAAATTGCTTGGAAAAACTTATTGAAAAGCTACCCGATTTCAATAAGTTTTTCCGCAAAAATTAAATCTAGTACTTCCTTTTCACTAGAACTATAATTTCTCCCTCTATCAAATAAAATACGACTCGCAAGGCAATGATGAATTTTTTACCCTCCACAATTTGATACAAAGTTCACAGCGCTTCCACCATAAGCTCAATTCATAAATGAGCTTATTTTAGTTTTCTGTAAAGCGATGGTGTAATGTATTTCGCGCCAGTAAAAGAGATAATGCGCGGAATTTGGGCAACACTGCAAAATATGAATAGTCCAGTATGTTTTACCGAGCCATTGGATGGATGTGCATTTTGGGTACAAGAATAAAGGAGAACTTAAGTTACGGAAGATAGACTATCATTTGCGCCCCTTGCCTGTATAGCCGCGGTTAGTAGGAACATAACAGATGGTTTTGACTATTATTAACCAGCTTGATAGCTAAGGGTTAAATTGTACTCGAACTTTTTCATGTCAGATATTTATCTCCCATTTTATGAACTTATACATAGTTTCCATTTGGCAATTTAAATAAACAGCTGACACAGATAAAATCGCTCGTCTTCTGAAGATGCAATTTTATCAAGGGCTGCTTGTTTCTGCTTTTTCTTAAGGAAGGAGGATGGTTGACAGGAATTCGGGTTGAGGAAGTGCGGATGATTTGGGAATTGACATAGCCAACTAGGGCATTTTGCCATAACCGATAATTTGTATAATAATGATTTATAATGATGAAAGGGACATACACTAAACATCCATGGACCCGCGCGGATAGGATTCGAACCCACGACCACGAGGCCCGAAAGCAGGAGCTCTACTCACTGAGCCACCGCGACCCCCTGGCAACCACGTTTTCGTTAAAAATTAAAAAATTAAAGAAAAAAAAATTCTATTACCATTATATTCCATAAAATTTAAGATTTACACTAATTGCTTTCAAAATGTTAACTCTGTTTTAGTTTCTTATTTACGTATTCCGTTTTCTGGCACGTGTATCGGCTTTTAAGGATTATTTTCGTGGAATACAGAATATTTATAGTATTCTGTACTGCTACGAAATTTTGGGTGAGAAACCAAAACACGTGTCAGTCAGTGGCGGCTCGTGAATACTCGGAAGTGAAGCTACGAAAAAAAGCAGTGTTTCAATATTTGTTTTCTCTAAAATAGTAATCGAACATGAGCGATTGTCATGGAGTCGTATCTTACCTCTTTCGTGGTGCCTCTGACTTGAATTTTCATGAACCGTCTGGCGTCAGAAACCGAATGTACAAATTAGAAACCAGAGGCTCGGAATCGAATTATGAAATTTTAGAGTGTGTTCAATTTTCATTGACAATGTCAACGCAATGTAATAGATCCCAACTGAACTTTCTCAGAGCAGATTGTAGCATCTATTTTGAAAGAGTAATTCCTTTTTTATGTTATATATGAATGGGATTTAATTTTAATTATATCATTTAAAATGAAATATATTAGTAAACCTGTTATATAAGACAACGGAAAAGTGTTGTTTGGAATCTATAATAGTGTATTGTTATAAGAGTGATTATGATAGCCATTATTCATGAAGATGAGGTGAATAATGGCCATAATCACTAATATAATGCTAAGCTTTTCACCTTTCACCTATTAAACAAATACATTTATCAGTTATAACCAGCGGCGGCTTGTAGATTTCCGTAGAGGAAATCTCACTCGTACTGCACTACTTACTCTAACGGAGGAAGCAAATATTTCACTTATGTTTTGTTCAATCCATAATTCACTATAGTGAATTATCAATTCATAATTCGCTAGAGTGAATTATGGATAAGATTTCACTAAAAATATACTAATAATTGCAATATGACGATATTCCTACTAGTTTCTTAAAACAATGCATTTGCACTTTGTCACAACAACTCGCAGTATTATTTGAGAGATCGATCAGAGAACAATGTTTTCCAAATGTTTGGAAAACAAGTTACTTAACACCAATACACAAAAATGGAAGCCAGGACGACGTCGGTAATTATAGGGGAATTTGTATTCAATCGGTCATACCCAAAATGTTTGAACAAATATTGTCAAAACAATTATCATGGGCGGTCAAAAATATCGTAATTGACGAACAGCATGGTTTTGTGTCTAGTAGATCAACTGTTACAAATTTGTTACTTTATGAGAAGTATATAACCGATGCCTTGGAGAAGGGAGTTCAAGTAGACGCAGTCTACACTGACTTCTCCAAGGCATTTGATCGAGTCAATCATAACATTTTACTTAATAAGCTATCGTTAATAAGACTTAGTAATGAAGTAGTTGGATGGATTCGTAGTTTTTTATCAAATAGGCACCAAGATTGACTCGTACAAATCTAGACCAATAGAAGTTCTTTCCGGGGTCCGTCAAGGGTCACATATTGGACCAATCCTATTTAATTTATTCATCAACAACGTAATCGCGTGTCAACAAGGTTGTGAATTCTTATTATTCGCCGATGATATAAAAATATTTACTGAGATCAACTCTCCAAATTATTCTGCAAAATTACAATGTTGCTTGGATAAATTAGCGGATTGGTGTCTTACCAACCAATTGTTCTTAAATACTAGTAAATGTAAAATAATATCATTTACCCGCAGTACACCAAAAATATACTTCGAATGAATTGTCGCTTATCGCTTGGGTATTCCTTCATCAAACATAAATTATGAATATTTGCAATGTTACCTTAATATTAGCAGCCTTTTGAATCGTCGAATCATACAAGACCTGTGTACTGTTCACAAAATCATAAATGGGCACTTTGTCTCCCCTCAGCTTTTATCACTTTTCATTTTCTGGAACCAAACGAAAGGCTTCATAGCCGCCAGCATATACTATTTCGCCCAAGAACGCATCGCACCAATTGTTGTCTAAACAATCCAATTTCCAGGTTTATGTGTTTAGCAAATGCTATTTACTTAAATAATAATATTGATTTATTCAACATTAACACTACTTTGTTTCACAAGCATTGGCTCAGAATCAACCTGGAAATAATTATTATAAATTTGAATTGTCGATAATAAATATTTATAATATATTCATTTGTAAATTAAGGAGTTTTCCGTGTATTAATAAAATAAAATAATAAAAAAATAAAATAAATATAATTAAACTGGCTAGTGCCAGGGAAGTAGTTGTTTCAATAAGTTATTTGTTTATAGTCTTAGTAAGACTTAATTTTTAGTTTGCAGATTAACGAACAGGTTGAATATTCATATATTCAGGCTACATTTCGTTTTCTTGTATTTAAATATAATTAAGCTGAAAAATAGGTGATTTTTGGGCCTTTTTTCCATAAAATATAAAACTTCTTTAAAATTGAGTTGGTCTATGTGGTAGCATGTATTTTCATGAATATAACAAACATTTTATAAGAAAAACTATTGGCAATAAAAAAGTCATCCTCTTGAAGGCCGTTGAAAAAAGCAGGTTTCGCGGTGACCACTGCTACTCGGATTTGGATTATTAGAGATCACAAACAAAAGGAAATTTATCTAATATATTAAAGTAACTAGTGATTGAATGAACATTTTATCGCTATATTGATCTGGGACAAAATGGCGGACTTTCAAAGTTAAAATTATGAGTTTTCATGAAAATATCGCTATTGGAAGTGTAGAAAAAATAAATTATCCATTGCAACATAAATCGATAAATATAATTTGTAATAAATACCAATTTTTGCTATGCCACTCATGATATATCTTTTATCGTATACGAAGACATAAATAAATATATAAATGCAAGTAGATTGGAGTAAAACACTTTAACTTTTTTATACCACTATACAGGGTATTTTTTTTATCGAGGGCCATAGGATTTTATATGCTAAAAATTATACCTTCTATTAATGTATATTTTATCATAAAATTTTGAAGGAAATTTTAGTTAGTAAAATAAATCAATTATTTTTCTACATGATGCGCAAGTCAGAATAATTTAAACATGTTTTATTCCATTAAAAAATGAAATTATTTAAAATAAATAACTGAGCAAACATAATCAAAGTACCTTGAATTTCTGAAATGTCAGATTGATTAGTGAATTAATTTCATTTTTTAATGGAATAAAACATGTTTAAGGTAATCTAATTAAGCGCATCATGTGGAAAAGTAATTGATTTATTACTAACTAAAATTTGCTTTAAAATTATATGTTGAAATATGCATTAAAACAAGGTATAATTTTTAACATGTAAAATCCTATGGCCCACAATAAAAAAAACGTACTGTATATATATTTTTTTTATTCCTATCTACAATCAAGATGTACCACGAAGTAAACGCCACCAACATTAAACATTTAAATGCAAGTGTTGTTTTCTACTTCACCATTGAATGTATTACACGTCTTATTATTAGAAATCGCATATTTAATGGTTTTGAATTAAAGCTAGAAGCAATTAAAACAGCTATATAAGAAAGACAAACAATTTCTAATGATGCAATTCTTGTGTGCAATAAATGCCACTTCCTAATCTAATGTAAACATCTAAGAATGGTAATAAGTGGGTTGCCATTCGTATTCGTATTACTAATTTTAAATCGGTGCAAATATTGCCAAAAATAGTAAAATTTAACCAAAACTTGTGTTAATCATTAATAACACCGCAACTATTCATTTATTTATTATTATCTATAATGGTAGTTTTAATTGAAACAACTTTCGATGATTTATACCAATATATGTTCTTTAATAAGAATTCGTACAAATGCAATGTTTTTAATTTACATCAAAATGATTTATCTATTATCCTAAATTCCAAACACCCATAACTTTGTGCGAAATCGTCGTAGGAATTTCGTTATTTGAGTCTTGCGTAGGCAATTAAACACATTTTAATGTCCTTTTGATGGATCGTGTCGACACATGTTTTCCAACTCGGTGCACATTGCCAAAGTTGGACGTTTTTTTGCCCAAAAACGTGTTTTCTTGTTCGGGGGTTGCAGGGTTCGAAAAGGGATCATTCTAATCTGAGTTTACCCTCTTAAAGTAGAGCCAAAATGGGATTTTTTTCCGAAAGAATCAACAAATTTAATTTGGTTGAAAAGTCACCGAGTTATGTGCGAAATATCTCAAAATGCAACTTGGTGCCAAATCGTCGTAGGAACTTTCTTTGAGTCATCGCTATCGCAGTGCCTTTAAAAAACACTAGATGGCGTTATCCTATTACCCATCGCTGCTACTAGATGGCGTTATCAATCCAACAATATTACAACCACGAAATATGATAAGAACTGAGGGGTTTTTCTTAAAAACAGGTTTTTGTAAATTTTGCATCACACGCAAAGATGCTGATTGTTTAATAAACAATCAACCATCAAAGACAAAACCTTATACTTATTAATATTATTTAAATGATCGTTTGATCTGTTTGCGAAAGCGGGAGAATTTTCTTCTCGCAGGGGTCAGCGGGACACACTGTCTGAGAGCGGGATTGTCTTGCTCAAAGCGGGACGTTGGTTCGGTGATATATCCGCACAGGAAGACTGCTCACGCGAAAACTGCGCACAGAAAACTGCGCACAGCGAAAACTCCGCACACGAAAACTCCTCACACGGAATAATGCTCACACGGAAAACTCCACACACAGAAAATAATGCACAGTGATAATTGCGCACACGAAAAATGCTCACACTCAAAATTACTCACTTTTATCAATCCTCACAGGGAGCGCACAACAAATATTTTTGCTATAATTATTACATTTCACATTAATTTAAAAGTTTTTACTGTAATTTTTGAAAATGTGTTTATTTTTGGTTGTAATAAATTTTTGAAAATTATTGTTGATACAAAACATCTACCTTAGAATGAACTACGATTTTTGAAAATGTATCAATTTTTGAGTTATGAATTTTTGATATTCTTTTCAAGTTGTCGAATATTTGAACAAAAAAAAATAGAACAAAAAATGGTGATGTGGCTATCATGTTACTTTCTCCGACTTAATAATATCATTTATATTTACGCTTTCGTGGTTTATTTTCAATTTAAATCATATTTTAAATGTACATCGAACGTTTCGTAGAATCGGATGAAACTGACGTTTAAAACGTCAAAATTATGAAAGATGAAAAAATTATTATGCAAATTTATAAACTAAATTTACTCAAAAACTAAAGAGATTTTGAAAAAACTTATTGGTTATAAGTTGTTCATTTTGGCATTCTCTACAATTATTATACACATAAATTTGCTGTAACTATTATCGTTTCATAATTATAAATCAAAAATAAAAAAAAATTAATAAATTTTTTTCTCGAATAACAATTATTTTATGATACATTTTTTCAAGCAAAAGATGTTCATTTCATTGTTGTCTTCAATGTTTGTTTAAATGTTTTTGTGATGTTTTTCATATTTAAGAAAATATTGACACAAAACAAAAAAACAGTTAAGGTAAACACCCACTTCCGGTGTACGAAATTTTACCAAAAGCTTTTCAGTTCTTCAGATTATCAAATAAGACGTATATTCAAAGTTTCATATCAATTGCTGTATTAGTTTTTGAGGTTCAGCGCGCACAGACAGACACACACACGTGCACACACAGACACACACACACACGTGCATACACAGACACACACACACACAGAGACACAAAAAAAAATCCCAGAAATTGTTGAAATGGCATCTAGGGACCCCAAAACGGATATTTCCGTAAAAAAAAAATTTGAAAAAAAAATCACGATCACAATACTTTCTCGTACTTCGTAACGGAGAAAGTAAAAATAATACTGATATGGTTGAATTCTTAAAAAAAAACTCTAATGCAATAATACATTTAATTTGATTTTTGAAAACGTGTTTATTTTTGGATGTAATAAATTTTTGAAAATTAATGTTTAAAAAATACTGATATGGTACGATACATCTGCCTTTAGAATTAACTATGATTTTTGAAAACGTATCAATTTTTGCGTGAGTTGTGAATTTTTGATATTTTTTTTAAAGAAAATTACGTCTGGTCATGGGTCACGTTATGTATGCACCATGGGCATTACTTGATGTTTATACCCCTCGGGCGCCTTACATGTTAGCTTTTCGCATAAACATTTTGCTAATGCCCTTTGTACATAAATAACTATTAAAGGCCATAAATAATGTCAACATCTGATCGTAAAATACGTTTCATCTTCTCTTTTTCCATGTAACACAATAAAGGGAAATTAGTTTTGTCGTAATTAACTAATAACAAATACTATAATTAATTTAATAATTTGTACTTAAAGTCCTTTAAATAGTTTTAGGCCCTGCTCTTTAAATACATTTCATATTCTTATTTTATGCATAACTTAGGAAACTGAAATTAATTAGTCACGATAGCCTAATAACAGATGCTATATTTAACCTAATAATTACCTTAATTCGATGCGTGTATTAAAATTATTATCATGGTGATGGCAAACAAAACCATCAAATCGCATTTAAACCTAGCTGCAAATTATCAAATATATTATTCAATTCAAAAGATAAAATCAATCCCTTAAAGAAATCAGGCGTTTACGAAATTTCTTGTTCCGAATGCAATAGTGTATATATAGGACAAACCGGTCGTAGTTTCGAGAAAAGATATTCTGAACATTTCCGCGCCTTTAGATTAAATCAAAATTCCAGTTCTTTCTCTAACCATTCTTTAGAATGTAAAAAACTCATTCGCCGAAATCCAAAACATGAAAATTTTGCACAACTGTACAAAAGGTACAAAGCTTAACTTCCTTGAATCCGCCAAAATTTTCAGACTAAGCAATAATCCCCTCGTTAATCTGTAGAACGAGCAGACCGATTTAATGTACTCACCGCTTTTCAAAATTCTTTAATCTCTTAATTATGTTTAAATCTTTGCACCTGTTTACTGTAAACCATTTTGTTACCCTCACCCTTTTCTCGTACTGATATAAATGTAACTTCTTCCATTAATTGTTTCACTTGATAATGACAGTAAAACGTCGAAACTTAAGTCGCGATATGTATGTATATGTAATATTTGTACATACATCAAATAAATTGTGGTAAAAAACTTAGTAAGTGTTTTATTCAGTGTTTCTAAAATTATTATATTGCTTATTAAATATGCCAAGCAGAAATCTGTTGAAATAGTAGTGTATCGTAAAAATGTCCCTTGTATGGTTCGAAGAATTTTAGAAATGCGCCGTCGTACGATGCACTCTATCCGAATGCATTTTGTGGTTTGTTTTGTAATTCATATTATGGCTCAAGCTATTTTACGTGTATGGAATATAAATTACCCGAAGTGAAGTTGTGTATGAACTAAATTAAATACTGGGGAATTATTTCATTAATTAAGAACTATAAATATGTAGCTTTCCTGTTTTATGTTCTTGGATTAAATCTGTGATTTTATTAATTCTATTTCAATATAAAAATGATTTTATATAAACTAACGATTTATTTTTGTTACAGGTATGTACCTTGATCTTCACTGATACTTCGTAAGTTATTCTTTTTCAACAAAATATAATAAAATATAGTTTTTAATATACAGGGTGCCCGTTTTCGGAGGTGAAGCATGGGATCTCGGTTATTTGAAGAGATACAAGGTCGGTTAAATTAGGGCAAAGTTGTCCAATCTGGAGTGTAACATAATGCCGTTTTGAAACATAAAATCTTCCGACTACCTCCGATGATATCCCAAAAAAAAACGAAATTTTCAAAAAATGTTTTTATTTTTTGTGAGACTGTTTGAGATACTTCAAAACAATTGACACTTTATCATTGCCACTTTATACGCCCATTAAACTGCTAGACCAAACCCCAACACATGACACATCACCGTAATCAGAAAAAAAGTCTGTATTTGAAAATGTAAAAATACAAGATGGCGCCTATAAGAAAAAACAAAGTGGATGATGTTTCCCGAAAATCGAAACTTCGAATTTTTATTATTATATCACCACGTTGTACAAAGTGCCCTTGTATCTCTTCAAATAACCGAGATCCCCATGCTTGAGCTCCAAAAACGGGCACCCTGTATACATACGTCTTTATGCAGACTAATTTTAACATATAGTAACTTGTTTGCGTGCATAATAAATTTAATTTGGTTATCTTTCTGCCTTGATGTTTATAATTTCATGAATATGAAACCAACTTTATTGTTCTACGACAATTGTTTCACCACACAGTGGCTTCATCAGGTAGATGCAAAATAATGGTTTTACATTTTACAATTACCGCTTATATACTAAAAAATTGGCAACGAAGAATATATTTCTTGTTTGTATTTAATTTTTATCTTTTCTCGAATTAATCAAAATTTCGTACTAATACGAATATTCCATAAAAGGAGGCGTTAAAGCATAAATTAAAATTTGATTATGTACAACGAGCACGTACAAAACAATTTGGTTCGTCCTCGAGAGGAAGCGGACTATTTTGTTCCAAGAGCAATTAACTGTGGGTGTAATGCTAATTGAATCAATCTCGACAAAATTAACTAACGTAGTATCCTGCCTCTTGTAGGCTGCTGCCATTAATGCAAATATTTAATCTGTATTTACAAATGCACTGTTACGCAAGATAAACTCGTAATTGATGGTAATATTTTTACATCAGATACTGAGATGTTGGTGATGTGCTATGCTATAACTTCGACGCAATTGTTTTTCTGTTTAAAGGGTATTAGGTATAAATAAATATTGATTTGTTGTAGTTTCCCAATTAAGCTATATTATACCTGGTGGAAAAAAAATAAAATACTTGAAATTCGTGAAATTTCGACCATTTTCAAACCGCCATAACTCGGCGTATTTTTAATCGATTTTGATGAATTTTTGATGGCGAAAAGCTTTGAAGTGTCTTCTTTAAAGTCATGCATGCGAACTTAAGCATAACCCCTTCCGTCCCCCTCTAGCACCCCTGTGCTAGAGGGGGACGGAAGAAATCAAAAAACCAAGAAGACACTTCAAAGTTTCATCAAAGATTCATCAAAATCGATTGAAAATACGCCGAGTTATGGCGGTTTGAAAATAGTCGAAATTTCACGAATTTCAAGTTTCATTTTTTTTCCTTTGGAAATACATTTTTATTAAGACTCAAGCAGACGTGGTTTAACCAGACAATGATTAGCTCAAATTTAATTTTATGCTTTCACACATCGATCGTATTTCCGTCCCTTGTATGTTTACAAGACTTACTTATTTTGCAAGTCTAAAACATTGTGCAAATTAAATTGTTGTATCTATGTATCCTGGTTATCTTTTTTTTTAGTTTTGTTTTCACTAGTAATACAAGTTTAATTAATAATTGTCGAAATGAAAATTTATTCGAAATACGAAATATTCTTAACAAATACAACTCGTGTAATTAATGATTGCCGTAAATTCTTTCTATTTTGAGAAATAAGTTATGTTGCTTGGAAACCTAGAGCAACATAATTTGTTTTAAAAATACGAGTTGTATTTGTTAGGAATATTTCGCGAAGGAAAATACATAAATTTTAATCATTTCTTATCCAAACCGTTTTAGATTAATTCTGAACACTGACGTTTATGTAATATTATGACATTTATTACTTTCTCCGTTACGAAGTACGAGAAAGTATTGTGATCGTGATTTTTTTTCAAAAATTTTTTTTACGGAAATATCCCACCGGAAGTGGGCGTTTACCTTTTGTTTTTTGCCAATATTTTCTTAAATATGAAAAATATCACAAAAACATTAAAAAAAACTTTGAAGACAACAAAGAAATGAACATTTTTCATAAAATCATTTTTATTCGAGAAAAAAATTTATTCTTTTTTTTTATTTTTGGTTTATAATTATAAAACAATAATAGTTACAGCAAATTTATGTTAATAATAATTGTATAGAATGCTAAAATAAACAACTTATAAAGATTTTTTTTTCGAAATCCCTTTAGTTTTTGAGTAAGCTGAGTTTTTGAAATTGAAGTATAATTTTTCCATCTTTCATAATTTTGACGTTTTAAACGTCAGTTTCATCCGAGTTTACACAACGCTCGATGTACATTTAAAATATGATTTCAATTAGAAATAAACCATGAAAACGTAAATATAAATGGCTATGATACCATCAAGTCGGAGAAAGTAACATGATGGCCACATCACCATTTTTTCTGTAATATCACAGCTACATGTGATGGGCGCTTCCATACTGACTGAGATAGCAAATAACAAAGTGAAATACAAAAACGAAAACATTGGCAAATACCAATCAAGAGTCGGAATACAAAATTGAAAATGTAAAGTTTTTAGATATGAATACACATATTTGAGCCAATGAAGAAAATAATCGAAATTTGCACGAAAATATCTATTTTGACAATTTAAAACTTTAATAGCAACTAGAGAAACTGTAATTTCAAAGTATAAACTATTTACGAAGAAATAATAATTAATTAAGCAAGTTATATCTTGATGTCATCATGTATAACATAATGTGAGCTTTTCTTGTTTCTATTGTTTTCTTCAAACAAAACTTTAAACTTACAGTGATCTCGACAATGCAAAAAACAAGAGAGCTTTTGGTGTTTTTTAAAGAATGAGCATTTACTTTTGTTTTTTAAAGTGTGTCTCTCGTGCAAATTGATGTAAATACTGACAACATATTTTTACCAAAAAATTGAGAAATGAATGTTCCAATCGTTCGTTAAATTAAGGTAAGAATGTAAGAATTACATCTGACAAAAAATTAAATGTTAACAAATTTTATTCATTAAAAAAGCTAAAAACTGAAAAAAATTGTTTGTAGTTGAATTGCCAAAAAAATGTAAGAGAAAAGCGTAAAATTAATGACTATCATAACTGTATAAGTTAAAAATTGGATAATACCATTTGTCGAAAGTTTAATTATCAAAATATTTTGGGGTATTAAAAAGTAATAAACATTGTTAAACCCACTCTTTCCCAAATTAATTTTTTAAATTAAAAAAAAAATATGAACTCATATTTTAACTTTATTTATTTAATTAAATTTAAAAAAAATGTTTCCTAATTTTTTCAGAAAACAAAATCATGACCCCATATGGAAAATGGTACCAAGAAAAATAAAAACAAAAATTACGTGAACCTGATAAAAGATATGACGTCATATGGCATCTGCGAAAAAGAAAGGGTTAAGAAATTTGAAAATTAAAAAGAAAAACATTTGTTTTGCCAAAAAGAAACATGCCTCTGACGAAACTTAAAAATTAAAACACCATTTTGTCACAAGAAGTTAAAAATACCAACATTTACTCTGATAAAAAGAAGTTGAAACTTAAATAATTGCCGACACAAAATGTACAGGGTGTTTCAGTGCTCTGGAAACGGTCAATCACGTGCTTATTTGTGAAAATTTCGAAAAATGTTTTATACAAAAGTTGTGCGGAATAGTGAGCTGTGCTTCCTAAAAATATTGAAATTTTTACAGGGTGTCTTATAATAAAATTACAGACCAAACTTATGTTTTTTTTAAATGGACCACCCTGTATATTTTAGCATTATATTTTATTTCTTTTTAGGATTGCTCACGCATATAATAACATTCATAAACATATGTGTAAACTGAAAATCCGCGAATATGACATTAAATAAAAGTGCAATATAGCAATGGCATTACAATTAATACAAATTAAAAAAAGCGGTATTTTCCTATGGCCAGGTTTGGTGGTTAACACTCGGTATATAGTTCATCCGTTGAGAGCTGACGGTGACTCATGCACTTTCGTTATAAGAATTGCATTTTACATCTATCTTTTTCTATCATGTACGAAACAGTATGAAATAAAAGACCAAACGTGTGTCTGCGTGTTAAAGAATAGGGCAGCGTAAACGTAGGTCTAAGCTCACGCATGACTCTTTCATCGCATTGGCACACTTCATATAAACACACAAAACACGAGAGCGCTACGTCAAATAACATAACCGTAAAAGTTTGTTTGTATTGCACTTTATATTTCATTTCGATCGAGTTAATACTTAATTAATTCATCATGCTCAGAAATAAATCGCTAAAAAGTCAGTCTTGACATATGTTGATTAACGTGTTTAATTATTGTGAACGCAAATCGCCAAATGATAAACCGGTCTGAAAATATATAAGGTGGTGCGCGAGAATTTTTAAATATCCCGCCAATAAAAATAGCGCGGCACCAAATTTTCTTAGGGACATTTAGGGATTTTAAGCGATGAGTCACAGGCAGCTCTCAGCGGCCCGACTATATAAATGTCTTGGGGGAGGTTGTCTCAAGCCCGATCCACCCACTTGGGTGCGCGCCTGCCTCGTTATATGCGTTTTTATTTCCAAAATATTATTTTAAATATTTTAATATGAACGGTAATTTTATTATATATGGCAAGTAATTGAAACACAAATGATAAATTAGAACAAGTGTTTATAAAAGGAAGTATAGCATTTTAAGATATTCATAGATTTGATGTAGGCAACTTATTATACATCCGCGCCTTTATTATATTTGCTGTACAAAACACTTTCTATTTCTGGTAATGTGGCTCAACGCTACTTGCAGCTATTTGGCCAGGGTGATGTCCCGATTTTTCGGGAATATATTTTGGTTTTAATGTCCCGATGTTTCCAAGATGCATTTTCAGGACTGATGTGACTCGATTTTCAAATATTAATAACATTTAGCATTTATTTACCATTTTACGCTATTGATACCATATTTGATAGGCTTCTGCCCCCCCAGACCTGACCACTGGCCCACCGGGAAAATTGCCCGGTGTCCCGGTTGGCCAATTCGCGCTTGCGTTTCCCTAATTAACTATCGAGATCCTTCGGCAGTGTACATTTGTGAATTTTTTTTAGTGGAACCACTGGTGTAGCTCTTTACTTTGGCTAAGTCTATCCTAAACTTATGTCTACTGACCCCTTCCCATAGCAAAAATTTGACCAACATTTAGAATAAGACTAAAAGATTTAATTTAATTCACATTTAATGTGCTCTAATTTAGAGCTCCGCAAACTATGTTGTTTGGTAGACCGGTATTTTGGGTTCTAAGTTTCGCGGGCAAGCAAACAACTTTAAGGTTACGTATATACAGGGGTAGATCAATAAGTACCCGCGTTAGGAATGAAGACGCAGGTTTTTCACAATTTTTAATTTTTTAACATATACGAGGGTGGACCAATAAGTACCCGCATTAGGAATGAAGACGCAGGTTTTTCACAATTTTTAATTTTTTTATTTTTCAACGTAATCTTTTTTAAGGCGATACACTTTTCCCGACAAT
Source organism: Ocypus olens (assembly GCA_910593695.2). Taxonomy (NCBI): domain Eukaryota; kingdom Metazoa; phylum Arthropoda; class Insecta; order Coleoptera; family Staphylinidae; genus Ocypus; species Ocypus olens. The sequence continues at coordinate 42,522,051 of OU343058.1, forward strand.
TCTGGCATTTCTTTAAACACTCCAAAAAATACGATTTGTCAAACTCTTTAAAATATGCTAGTTTGAGCTGAGTGTTTTTCTCCTAAGCCACATATTCATGTTGGGAAACAAAAAAAAGTCAAGAGTACGGTGGGTGAGCAGCAATTCGTGGCGCAGTTCATGCAATTTGGCCGCGACAATTCTGAATGAATGTGCTGGTGCGTTATCGTGATGAAACAGCTTTATTTTCTTGGCCAAATGGGGTTATAAGCCACTGTAGTACTGCCACGTGATCGTTCTTCCATCAGCAAAAAAACCATGAGGATTATTCTCTTAATAAATAAAAAAATCGTGGCCATAACCCTTCCGGCCGATGGAACCATCTTTGTCTTCTTTGGAGCATATTCAAATTCAGTGAATCAATATATCACCGTTGTCATTGGTGGTGAAGGGTCTCAATAGACACCATCCTACCTCGTTTTTATTTCTGCGCATGTTTTTTCATTCAAATATGAAAAGTGAATTACGGAAAGATATTGTTCTTTTTCCATTTTATCGCGAAACACGAAACGGATGTGATATAACTGGCAGTCAAATAAAAACTTATCTATGAATCAGTCTGAACTTTAGTTTGGTGACGTTTGACAGATGGCAGTACACGACGATAATGCCAACTTACCTCAGCAATGCCACCTGTCTTCAAAGACGGGACCTTTTTTGATCGACCCTCGTATTGTGCAACCTTCATAGGAGTTGTAAAAATAAATCATAATCAAAACATTTTATTTCTATATTTAAAAATAATAAAAATGTATATAAAATTCATAAGCTAATAATAAGCCAAAAACTATTCTCCTAATACAGTTTCTCAACCTTTTGGGACGAAACGCCCACTTTGTCAGGTCCTCTTCTCTATTGGCCCCTTTAATTTTTAACAGCTTAAAATTATATGATAATCCTTAAAATATTGTAACTTAAGTTTAGGTTAGGTGTTAGTAAGACATAAAGCAAATAATTTGAAAGGAACGAAGTAAAACAACATTTAGTTGACATTATTTGAAGATAGATACACCATAAAAACGACATCTAAACGAAAGTTTTGATGAAAACTTTTAGGTATTTAGTATATTTAATAAAAGTATTAAAAAAGTTGTATCTTAAATCAGCGCAAATTGACAATATTTCAAAGGCAACCAAATCGCGTTTCCAATTTCTAAAATGTCCCGAGTTATTGAACGCGCTTTTTAATTTTATTGATTTATATGTTGAAATGTAATAAATTTGGTGTGATTTAAAATAATACTAAGAAATATTCATGACGAGTCAAGTACAATTGTCTAAATCAGAAGTTTCATAGGCAACCAAATTCCGTGTCTGACTTTTGAAAATGGCTGTGGTGTTGAACGCGTTTTTTTATTATTTATAATAATAATAATAATAATAATAATAATGATAATAATAATAATAATAATAATAATGTTTATTGTGCCAAAATATTACAAAAACACTTACACTCGCAAAAAGAATATCCATATATTCATAAAATACGTGCATGCATGAAAAATATGTATATAAGACCAAATGTACAAACTAAAATGTGTAGGTGTAGAAATCATTTATGTTCATTGGGCAGTTGGACAATAGTAGCTGTCTTATATAACTTTTATACTTTATGTAACTTAATTTTTTTTATATGCTAAATTGTAGAGAATATAATGTGTTTTAAAAAAATATTAAGAAATATTCATTTCAAATCAACGAAAATTATAAAAAATCGAAATTTTCCAAGTTTAAAGTAATCACATAATCGTGATCTTGATTTTTAAAAACTACTGAAGTATTAAACGTGTTTTAGATCATGAAGATTTGCATATTTGAATTTAGAGAATTTATTTTATTTTAAGAAAATATCCAAAATATTAGTTTAAGAAAGATCCAATGTTCACAAAAATTGCCAAAAATTCAAAATTCTCCGGATTCAAAGTAAAAAATTGAGTTTTGATTTTGCAAAATTGCTTAACTTCAGAACTTGTTAATGATATGAATGATTTGAATGCCAAAATTTGAAATCTTAAATTTATTAATGTTATGATTATGATCTTTAAAAAGCTAAAATGTAGTGAATTTGGTGCTTAAAAAAAAGAAATTACATATCGTATCAAAGAAAGTCGAGAATTTACTGTGATTTAAAAAGTATGGATAAATCTATTCTACCCTCGAATTAGTTGAACATAAATAAGGGTTGCACTAATGGAGAGTAATCATCAAACCTAGAAATATTGCATTTGTGATTTTTTATTTTGAACATCATTTGCAAAAAACTCTGGGCGATGTTCATTTAGTTGGATTTTGGATAGGATACACCCACCACCCTTCGTATCCATTTTAACCTAACCTACAAAACGCTGTTTGATTGAATGAATTTTTTTAATAAATCTTTATGCGGTGTCGGAATTTTAACAATAATTACGAAACAGGATTTGTAGTTTAAGTTAAAATTTACACAAAGGGTGGTGGTTGTCCCTATCCTACCCTCCAATTACTTGAATATAAACGAGGGTTGCGTAGATGAAGAGAAACAACAAAACGCAAAAATATTGCATTTGTGATTTTGTATTTTGTACATGAACAAGAACTCTGGGCGATGTTCAACAGGTTGGATTGTAGGATAGTACCCATCCACCACCCTTCGTATCCACTTTAACCTAACCCACAAAACGCTGTTTGACTGGATGAATTTTTCCAGTAAATCCTTCAAATTTCAACGATAATTACGAAACAGGGTTTGTAGTTTGAGTTAAAATTATTACTAAGGGCGGTGGGTGGTCCCCATCCTACCCTCCAATTAGTTGAACATAAACGAGGTTTGCGCTGATGGAGAGTAACCGCCAAACCCAGAAAAATTGCGATTGCGATTTTGTATTTTGTAAATTAATTCATTTGCAAGAACTCTAGGCGATGTTCAACTCGTTGGATTGTAAGATAGGGCCCACCCACCACCCTTCGTATCCATTTTAACCTAACCCACAAAACGCTGTTTGATTGGATGAATTTTTCCTGTAAATCCTTCTGTGATGTTGTGGAATTTTAACGATAATTACGAAACAGGGTTTGTAGTTTGAGTTAAAATGATTACGAAGGGTGGTGGGTGGGCCCTATCCTACCCTCCAATTAGTTGAACATAAACGAGGTTTGCGCTGATGGAGAGTAACCGCCAAACCCAGAAAAATTGCGATTGCGATTTTGTATTTTGTAAATTAATTCATTTGCAAGAACTCTAGGCGATGTTCAACTCGTTGGATTGTAAGATAGGGCCCACCCACCACCCTTCGTATCCATTTTAACCTAACTCACAAAACGCTGTTTGATTGGATAAATTTTTCCTGTAAATCCTTCTGTGGTGTTGTGGAATTTTAACGATAATTACGAAACAGGGTTTGTAGTTTGAGTTAAAATTATTACGAAGAGTGGTGGGTGGGCCCTATCCTACCCTCCAATTAGTTGAACATAAACGAGGTTTGCGCTGATGGAGAGTAAACGTCAAACCCAGAAAAAATGCGTTTTTGATTTTATATTTTGTAAACTAATTCTTTTGCAAAAACTCTGGGCGATGGTGAACTCGTTGGATTGTAGGATAGGGCCCACCCACCATCCTTTGTAGCTACTTTAACCTAACTTAGAAAACGCTGTTTGATTGACTGATTTTTTCCAGTAAATCCTTCTGTGGTGTTGTGGAATTTTAACGATAATTACGAAACAGGGTTTGTAGTTTGAGTTAAAATTATTACGAAGGGTCGTGGGTGGGCCCTATCCTACCCTCCAATTAGTTAAACATAAACGAGGTTTGCGCTGATGGAGAGTAACCATAAACCTCAGAAAAATGCGTTTTTAATTTTGTATTTTGTAAATTAATTCTTTTGCAAAAACTCTGGGCGATGTTCAACTAGTTGGATTGTAGGATAGGGCCCACCCACCACCATTCTTTGTATCCACTTTAACCTAACTTAGAAAACGCTGTTTGATTGACTGATTTTTTCCAGTAAATCCTTCTGTGGTGTTGTGGAAATTTAGCGATAATTACGAAGCAGGGTTTTTAGTTTGAGTTAAAGTTATTACGAAGGGCGGTGGGTGGGCCCTATCCTACCCTCCAATTAGTTGAACATAAACGAGGTTTGCGCTAATAGAGAATAACCATCAGACCCAGAAAAATTGCGTTTTTGATTTTGTATTTTGTAAATTCATTCTTTTGCAAAAACTCTGGGCGATGTTCAACTCGTTGGATTGTAGGATAGGACCCACCCACCGCCCTATGTACCCAATTTAACCTAACCCACAAAACGCTGTTAGATTGCATGAATTTTTCCAGTAAATCCTTCCGTGGTGTTATTACGAATATAATAATTACGAAACAGGGTTTGTAGTTTAAGTTAAAATTATTACGAAGGGTGGTGGGTGGACCCTATCTTACCCTCTACTTAGTTAAAGATAATTTTTAAAGAGAAGAAAATTTCCTATAAGATATGATTATAAAGTATAGTCGTATCAGTTATTGTGGTTGCGCTAGAGCGGTTTGAAACTGTTTGAAAAATCGTTGGTGGCGTAAAAAAAAATTCACTCGCTAGGGGTAGGAAAGGGAAGAGATCGCAGTCATATGGGATTGTAAGGTTGGTTTAGCGTTTACCCTGGCCTTCTAGCTTAACGCATGTTGAAGAATTTGGGGGTGGCGCGAACCTCTGCAGACCAATTTTCAAAAATTCACCCCTGCGACTGGGGGCGAGATGGAAGGTCGACGCTTCAACGGTGCGGGATACGGTCGCCCATCAGGTTAGGGTTACAAATTTTTCAAGTTTAAAGTCAACAAACACCAGTTTTCAATTTTTTTATTATAATATTTTGTATTTTAAAAAGTAGAACATTCAGTATAGTTTAAATTGTACTAAAAATATTCATGTCGAGTGGAAATTGCCAAAATCCGAAATTTTTCAAGTTCAAAATCAACAAAATCAAGATTTTGATTTTGATAAATTATTTAACTTATGAACGCATTATTCCATTTTGATGGTTTAATTTCCAAATTGTAGGGAATTTTGTGCTTTTTTTAAATATTAACAAAAATCATACAAAATCAACGCAACTTGGCAAATTTGCAAGTTTTTTTTTCTTAGCTAAGTTTATAATAATAATAATTTATTTCTCAACAGAAAAGAAATCCAATTACAAAGAAAAACTATAAAACTTACTAAATCTAAAACATTATACAACGCATATAGTATGTTACTAATTATGAATTTATAACTAAAAGACGAAACAAGCATATTATTATTATTATATAACAAGCCACAATATAATAATAATTCTCACTAAATAAGATTAGGAATTAACTTTAAAAACTCTGACAAGGTGTCACTAAAAATGTCAACAGAATGGTGATTGGTGTTTAATAACATTTGCTTCTAATTTCGAAAGACATCTAGATCAAATTTTTAGGCGATTTAAGCCATCTCTGCAGGCGGGTATTCAAAATGCATTTTCCCACACGAAATGATCATCGCCCCACAAATGCGGAATGTCAGATAAACGCCAAATTTAGATATCGATCATGCCCACGTGCAGGCGATATTGCCCACGTTGAGAAAAATTGTCCTAATATATGAAACAAATAAATCCTATTTCAATAGTGTCGAGCGCATGGCTTTCAAAAAGTGAAAAGCATTAACAGCGGTTTTTTTCCATTCATGAAATCAACTAAAACCAGAGATAGCCGTGCAACAATGTTACGTTTTTCAAAAATAAATTGGCGGACCGCTGAGATTTCTCTCGCGGACCCACTTTGCGGAGCGCTGCTCTAATTCCCCAACTAGTAAAGGCCATTTTAAATTTGTTGAAGTATCAACTTTTATTGTAAGTAATGTAATTAATCGTCTAAAATGAAGCAAAAGCATAAATATTTAAGGGCTACGGTGTGATATTTTAAAATCAATCAAGATGTTTATTTTTTTAAATGAGAAATGCAGTAAGTACATGAGACCAGTGCTTACTATTTATTTAATTGTTTAATCTGCCATTCCTGATGCAAATTACTATTCTAGGCATATTAAATCACAAATATTGAATTATCTATCGGGCAATGTAGCAAAAATTGGCTTTAAGTTAATAAGTAGCATAAATAGGTTCTTTGTAATACTCAAATTGTATTCTACAAATTTTATTACTAAAATGCCACAAATCGAAAAGTAAATATTCTTCAACAAACACGTCTCTTTAAAATTTTTAATAGATTTAGTTTACACAAAATACTATTATTACCCTAAATCAATTCGTACTGCAACTGATAATCGTTTACGAATTGATTTAGTGTTTGTTTACTATTAGTAATATTTTTTTAACTAAATACACTAAAATCTTTAGAGGAGCTTAATAAGATACGTGTTCATTAAAGAATATTCACATTTCGATTTGTCGCTTTTTAGTAATAAAATGTTCTACAAATTACGAAACAATACGATACAATTTGAGTTTTACAGAGATTTCTATAAATAATCAAATTATTTATTAAAATAAATAATTTCCCAGCTAATGCATCGGCGAATACTGAATTGTAAGAAAAATTATGTTCCCCGCCATTCAGTTTTCTAATTTTAAATAATTTATAGGGGCCGCAGTGGCCTGGTGAGTGGAGCTCCTGCTCACAGGCTTCGTGGTCGTGGGTTCGAATCCCATCTGGGCGGTCACTTTTTCGGAACGAAGTGGCCGTTCGGGTCCATGGATGTTTAGTGTATATCCCATTCATTATTAAAAATGAAAAATGTCAACAATATATGGGTAATTCCACTAGTTTTCACCGATGCAAAAAAATCGAAGTCCTTGGATTTTTTTCAAACTTTGGGAGATGGATTGTAGTATTGAAAAACTAAGTTTTCTCAAATTTCAGCTTTCCAGATATTAAACTTACAATTTAAGGTGTGAATTACGATTTTTGAAAGATCAGCATTTTCACGAAATCTTATAATTTCCAATTTTTAAACCTACGTAACTTTTTTCGTTCTGAAGATTTTGAGTTGAAATTTTGAGAGTGTACTTTGGTGTTTTTAAAGATTCTGTGGGAGTTTGATGTTGAAAAATTTAGAGGTAACAAAAATTGAGGTTCAAAGTTCGTTATTTTAGGGAAAATAGCCGAAATACCAATTTTTAAACTTACGTAACTTTTTTTTGAATGCATATTTTCAGCTGAAATTCAATAGGTATACTCTATGAATGTTTCTGAAAAACTTCTGAAAGTTTGGTACCATAAAATTGAGAGACACCCGAAATATAATGGTTCAAATATACGTATTTTATCCAAAATCGCTAAAACTGACATGTTCAAAACCACGTAACTTTTTTCTACCTGAATATTTTGAACTGAAATTTGGAGAAACTACTCTTGAAATAATCCGAAAGAACCCCTGAAATTTTTGTACCAGGGAATTAAGGGATACCGGAGATACAGTGGTTCAAAGATTAGCAATTTGTCAAAAACGATCATTGCTAAAAGTTACTAAAATTTAAACTTACTAGATATTTTTGTTGTTTAATAAGTAATGAAATCTTGTTTTGACATGTTTTACAATATTTATCACCTGGTATTAATTTTATCAAAGTATATTTCCATGAATCTTGACATGTCTCCATATTAATTATTCTCAAATCTGCTATGATTTTAGTTTTATGTGACTTGAATGAATCACAACAAACTATTTTGATTAAACTATAAAATGTCAAGAATTTCTATAAATGATGATGGCAAATTGTTCCTGTAGTTGTGTCATGACGTCCATCAATTCTGAATTTTAGAAGTAATTTCTCACTGTTACTTAAATCTGCTTTATTATGCAGTTTTTTTAATTTTGAAAATGTACTCAGGTGATATTCATTTTTTGTCCATAGCTGCACATCACAATTATCAATATCTACTTCCATTCTTAAAACAATTGCACAATTTTTAATCCAACCTAATCTATCACAATTATTATGTAAATTGTAAGTTACAAGTGAGAATTATAACTGCGAATTACGAGTCGTAGATGATAAATTTGACAGAAGCCAACAAATCAACAGTGCACTGTTTTTGTTTAATTTTATGGCAACAATTATTTTCGTGAAAATGATCATTTTAATTTTATCATTTTTTAGGGTTTTTATGAATGCTAAAAAATAAATAATAGCATGACTGCATGCAAGAACTTTTATTCTACAAAACATTTATTTACATGTTTCCTCTAAAATTATCAGGGAAGATAATATTCCAGTATAAAGAAAATAACATTGAAAATCCTATGTTCCGTTTTGTTACACTACACCCTGTATGGATATGAGTAAAGTTCTATTGCGAGAAAAATTGGAAAATTTGTATTGAGAGAAAAGCGAGAGAGGAGCGGAACGACTTGGGGAGTTTTCTGTTGTTGGAAGGCTGTTTCGAACAACAAACATTACAATGAATTTGAGATGAACTTTTTTTATGAAAAAATATTATTTGTTCAAGTTTGAATTTGCTTTTTTCAATATCAATTACACAATTATTAGACGTTATGTATTTTCTCTGCGAGGGTTCTTGGGAATTAGGTAGAATGTTATTTTTACAAAAATTCAATCGATATTCTCGTTGCTCTATCTTTACCGCCTCTAAGACCCCTGGTACCAAACTATTAGGGATTCCTTGGGAACACTAGAGAAATATATCCTCTAAATTTCAGATCAAAACATTCAGATAGAAAAATGTTATCATGGGAAATTTTGGTAAGTTTTAAAATTGGTATTTCGGCTATTTTCCCCAAAATAACGAACTTTGAACCACTGTAGTTTTGTTACCTCTAAATTTTTCAACATCAAACTTCCAGAGAATAGTTAAAAACATTTCCGAAGTACACTCTCAAAATTTCAACTTAAAATCTTCAGAACGAAAAAAGTTACGTAGGTTTAAAAATTGGAAATTATAAGATTTTTTGAAAATGCTGATCTTTCAAAAATCGTAATTCACACCTCAAATTGTAAGTTTAATATATGGGAAGCTGAAATTTGAGAAAACTTAGTTTTTCGATACTACAATCCATGTCCCAAAGTTTGAAAAAAATCCAATTGAAAATAATTGTTTCTATAGTAATTCTATATTCATATACAAAATAGGATAATTTACATATTTATTATATTTCTAAACAGCTTTAAGACTGATGCATTTGAAACTATGCAATAATTATTAATTTAAATATTCTAATCTCAGAAGAAAACATCCTGTCGAAATACATTTTCTAAGTTTTAAGAAATAAATTACCATTAATTATGAATACCTCACAAATACTACACTTTTACATCCAGGATCCGGCGAAGGCCAACATGTGTCGAAAACTTCATTAATTCAAACTTTTACTTATAATACGACCCGAGACGCGTTTGGGTTATTTATATTAAGCAATCATCTACGGTATGAAAGTCGTAAAAATTATACAATCTATTGAATACAGAATTAAGATTTAACTTTGAATGTTGGGTTAAATTCAGTTTTACACTAAAAATGTAATTTATAGTTAATTAAGCAATAAATACATTTAGACGAAAATAGCCTGAATTATTTAATCTGTCCGTGACTGCAAAATTAGGTCTATTTAAGACTACAAACCAATAATTTATTGAAACAACTATTTCCCATTGATATTTCCATATTGAATGATACAAATGAAATTTACATGTTATTACTAGTACTACTTGATAAATAACATTGGTTTAAGATCGTTTGTTTCTACCTACAGGACTAACTTTGGCAGTGTTCATGGCAGTGTACAAAATTAAACTAAATTGAATTTGAAAACTACTTTATAAAACTGAACCATAAAATATGTAAACATTAATTAAATAGCCATCTGCAGACGCGTTTCGAATTTATCTCTCATCAGTTGAATTAAATTAAAGCATAAAATACACTTACGTGAACATGAACACCTCGTGACCAACTGACAAGATTATGGAATGTTTTAACGCGTTTTATACCTGAGGGGAAGGTGATTAGTGAAGTACAGATGTGTAGAAAAAAATGATCTTGTTTACGGTTGGAAAACCGACTGACGATTTGAATAATAAATACATTTTCCAACCGTAAACAAGATCACCTACCAACCGCTGGGGGTCCACCGTCCACCCGCCACCCTTAGTGGGCCTACCCACCCTGCTTTTTTTAGATTTTTAGTTTGTTAATGGAGTTTCGTAGTCAAATGGTATTATCCTCTAATCAGAAGAACTAACAAGTGAGGGTTTATTACATTTAATTAAATAAATGAAAGGAATAAATCATTGTAGACTTTGTGTTAAAGGCACATGATTAAAAAAAAAACTGAATTGGGATTTTATTAAAGGATAAAACCCACCTACCAGCGTTACATTTTATTATAATGCAAACTTCAAACGTACGTTTTTACTTAAATGAAAACCCTACATTGATTACAAGTACAAGAAGGTGCGTAACTTCCTTGGCCGCTCTCGTATACCTACGCCGCGTCGCTCTTCACAGCCCGGCGTAATATTGTTTACTGGCGCAAAAAACACGTAGGAACTCGGTGACAATCGAACGCATAAATAGCGCGGAAGAAACCTCGAGGGTACAATGTATGTTTTATTCGCAGCGAAAAAGAGCCGCTTCTGTCGGTGTTTTTATTTGGTGTGGATTTGTGACATTTAAGCAAGTACGTAGCATACTGTAAGCTTAAAGGAAATAGTTTATCGCACCCTTAGCACCTCTCCTGATTTCTGGAGGTATGCAAGTAATATTATGTTTTCATATTATTGAAGTCGCCGTAGGAATAAAAACAAATCAGTGCTGCCATATGTTACAGATACAACTCACTACGTTTAAGTATATATTTTATTTTAGAAATAAATCCTTAACCAAAACCTAAGTAGAAAATATAGCATATTATACTTGTTTAATAAGAGGCATTGTGGGGCACCCATTCCATTGAATTATTAAACTTGTATAATAATGTGCTATTGTGTTATATGATATGTGTATATTTTGATATATTTTCGATTTAATTTGATTTATGTAGAACGAATTTGTTAATGCACCGATAAATAAAAAAAATAAATCAATTTGTGCCTCGAACCCCGGCAGCAACATACCTTGGCGCAGCTCTAATTAAACTTACCTCCGATTAAGAAACAAAAGAAAAGTATAGTTTTTTTTTATATTGCAAATTATAGACATGGTATTCTACTCTGCGAAAAAATCCGCCTTGTCATGTCATGTCATTATTTTATGATTAATGTAATTTCGTAACCGTTTATTTGACCAAATATTTTCATTTGTCATTACGATTGAGCAAGAGTTGTTCACCTTCATCCGGTAAAAATGATAATGTTTACTCCCGTGATTGTGTGAATATAACACCAATCCCGTACGGTCACTTCTTAATGTTATGTTTCTCGAATGGTTTTAGAGAAGTCGTTTCAAATGGATACGGTTGAGCAACTTTTGTTACATAACACACTGGACATGGTGAAATGATTTCATCCTCGATTGTGCAGGTGAAAGGAGGATCCGTTTATTCAACGATATACTGAACTTCCTTTGTTAATAAAGAATTGTATTTTATAAACTAAGGATGGCGGAAACATCTCAAATTGTTAACCAGGGAGAACTGCAGTATTTTAATTACTTTTGTATACTTATAATAAAGATTTGTTACAATTAAAATTAAGTATTTTTTTAATTAAAAATATGTACAACTGGAGCTATAACCAGGGGCGGCTCGTCATATAGAGCCAAGGAGCCATGGCACTACCTCTAGTTTCGAGTTCAGCATGAATTTTTAATTAAAGGTAAAGACAATAATTCGTCATTTTAAATGTTAAAACAATACCTCCCTAAGTTTAATGAGTAGAGAAAAATCTAATACATTTGGTCCCCAACGCAACGCATTGTATGCTAAGTGGCTCTACCATGAAAATGTTCCACGAGCCGCCACTGGCTATAACAATGCATAAAAAAATAGATTTGCTATCAATAAAATAAAAATTTCCTGACTTCTTGTAGATAAATACAATAAAGAGTTGCTTTCAATTGCGGAATGTGTTTGGCACAAATTTTGCTTGTGCATGCATAACATCTTTATTGGTCCATAATTTACAACTTTGTGCAATATACGCTGGTAGACTTGATAGTTGGGTCAACTTGAAACATAATTTACCAATCGATGTTTGAAAGGGAATTTGACCTGAATAATGGATATTTATGATATAATTGGGATATTTTTTTACCGTGTGAAATTTGAATCTTGAGTTCGTTTAATTGGTCTACCACTTCCTGGTTTACGGAGAATACTACCCGTTTCACGAAATAATACAACAGATCGTGATAAGGTATTTTTAAATTCATCATAAATAATGGGCACGTTAGGAAATTCTTCCTGAAACTCTGCTAAAGGTGCGTCGAATGAATACACCCAATTTCCGTCCACTTTAGTCCCATTTCGGAAATAACTTTCAATTAGATACGTTTTTTGCTGGTTGCTGTAAACCATTGTGAGCACGGAATAATTGTGACTTCTAGAAAGATCTGACGTTTATATGTCAATAACTAACAAGTGTGACAACTTAAATTTTTAAAACGAAAAAGTTATGGCACACTTGAGGTTTTTTTTTAATGAACATACGATATTTCAACTCTTTAACATGTATTTATATATTTTTGTATTTTAACTATTGTAACATGTGTTATGTCTCTACATCGAACTTTATTTTGATGTATGTAAATTTCCTTGTAACGGCATTAGCAATAATTAAATAAATTATATTTAGTCAAAAGGTTAAAATGTTCAAAATATGCAAAATATAAGGCCGGTCATTTGAATTCATAATTTCTAAACAGATTGATATTGGAGTCGTTTACTTCTTGACACACCTTGAAATATAAATCAAAACACTGGTCTGTTAAGATCAGGCGATTTATTAATTGCGACTGTAGTGATTATTTTCTAGAATTGACTAGATAATGACGAGAAAACTATTTTGGTGTATTAATAATAACAGAGAAAGTGTTTTATTTAATATCATAATTTCAATTATAAATTATAAATTTGTCTATTATGTATATACACATATAAAGATGGCCATGAAGTTATACAAAAAAATATGTACGTACTAGGAAGTCTGCATAGATAATTTAGAATAATATTGCGGAAAGAAAGAGATGGCCTTTCCACGTACAAATGGCTGCAATCGCATGTTAAATCTACACAACATCATTTGATTAATAATTTCACTGTTTTAAGATGTTCGTAATCTCAATTACCTACTGACTAAATTGTACGGTACAAAATGAAAAGTCAAATCAACTCATTTTTACTTCCTCCGTTACGAAGTACAGGAAAATATTGTGAACGTGAATATTTTTTCAATTTTTTTTTAACGGATTTTTTCATTTTGAGATCCCAAGAGGCGATTTCAACGATTTCTAAAAAAAGAATGTGTCTCTGTATGTGTATCTCAGAAACGAATACATCCATTGCTTCCCTTCTTCCATCCATCCACCGGCAAACGTTTCATCTACATGTAGGCATACTTGTATACCAAAGTGGGGTCTTGTTGAAACCATAATAATAATAATTTTATTTGCTGTTATCAACGTCCAGAATGTTTTACATAGGTCAATAAATAGAATATCTTGAGTACATGTAAATAATAGTTTGACATCTGGGTATTAAATAAATAAAAAAAACTCAATTCTTATAAGAAGAATTTCTCAAAGGGAGAAGAGGAACTTTATTCACGTTTAATGAATGTGTACTGTCGTAAAAAAATCGTTATTATTATTATTTTTATATCCATGGCCTGCGTAACGAAAACTGGTTTTCCTTTACAACTGCCTTGGTCCTCAGACTTTCCTTACTCCAAGTAACCCTAATAGTATATTATAGTACAAGTGATAAAAGTACGAATTTCGCTCAATCGTCGACCTGTTTGCACACACATCTGCCTGAAAATTCGTTTCATCATAAGTGTTGTATAGCGATTTGTTTAATGCTGCCCATAAAATATATAGAATAAAACAGGAAGAATATTTATTTCTGGTTTTACTCATTATAGACGGCAGGCGTGTGAAAAATACTTTCACTCACTCATTTCCTTAGCAACTGATTAAATCCATAAAAGTAAAGCTTTCATTTAGTGTATCTACGAACAGTTTAAAACATAAATTTAAAAATATATATATATATATATATATACTTAACGTGAGATACTTAACCTAGGAAAAACGCCGTGACTGTTAAAGTAAATAATGGAACCTCGTAGGGAGAGAAATGATTCCTTATCTCCCTTGGGCGTGAGATATTATTTCTCAACTGAGAACTCTAGTTTATCTCCCGTTTGTGAAAACATACATATTACTAATGTAAGTGACGCAAACAAAAGGGGAAGATACAATAGTTTTAAAATACTGGTTAAAATGTATGCTAGATCTGACATGACGGACATGAGAACACAGTTTAAAATAGAATCAAAATGATATATCCAAAAATTCAGTAATTGAATGCATTCTATACAAGTATTTTTTTATATGTTCCCTAAAACGAGCTAAGGGTAGATTTTGCCAGTTTGGAGCAATTTGTTAAATCATATTGGACGAAAATAGTTCTTTGACTTTCTGGTTTTACACACTCTATAAAATGCAGTATTGATTTCGTGGGAAGACCTTGTGTTGTGGTTATGAATATCATTAAGCGTTTCATAATAAAAAATGTTCATTATTGTATAAATTAGTGCATTATAGCTATTATTACAACTAGGGAAATATGAATAGTATATTTCCCGAGGTTGGGTAGTATACATTCCGAGGGCGGAGCCCGAGGGTTGTATAGACTACCAAGGGAAATGTATTCATATTTCCCGTGTTGTAATCAATAGTTTGTTTTTCTGATTAAAAGAATATTGTTCTGTAAATGGGAAAATATTTGATTTATTGATTTTTGAATTTATCGGATTGGTAACGTTGCTAAGGGCCTTGTTTGTAATTATCATGGTTGACTAGTTTTGGTATTTGCGTTGTTTCATAAATTGGTGAAATGTCAAACTATATGTTAACGCAAGCGACGAAAGACCGTGAATGTTTGGTTCTGGTAAAATCTAAAGCTGTAATATCCATAAAGGATATCTTCCTAAGAAATCGGAGGTGTTGTCCCGAGAGCAATTAAAACAATTCTTGCGAGAAGCTCCTAATGACATTTTTTTGGTATTTATATTTTCCTAGGGAAATATGAGCACTTCATATTTCCCTAGTGAAATATAAGTGTGTTAGGACATATCGTAACTAAGGCAATATTACTCGATATTGTTTCAATTAGAAAAAAAGATATAATTACATGGGAACGTATGTTTAATACATGTGTGTTTGATGTCATGTCTGACGTTTACACCTGTGATAATACGAATAGCTTTCTGCTGTAACCCAAAAATTCTCCAGGTATGATAAGGTGACCCCAAACAAGTACTTCGTAGTGCATTAAAGATGAGAATAGGCTGCCCAAATCACTTTCGTGTAGGTACAAACACGCCGGTCTCTTAGGAGATATAGATTTTTTCTTATATTTAATGCTCAGATCATTAATTTGCTGTTCCCATGATAAACTTGCATCCTGTAATATCCACAAAAATTTTACTGGATTTGTATATGGGTGTTCAATTTTCTTTTGTGTGAACCACATGGATTCAAGTTTAATTTGAGCTTATTTTGTTCAAACCAATGTTGAGTCTTCAACTGTGAAATCCACGGCTTCATAAAATTTATTAACGAAAGTAGTTGTAAAGGTAGAATTCTAACATGTCAAATATTTTTCGTACGACAGCGATCGACGAGAAGACGCTAATAAATTCAGGAATATTCGAGATGCTTAGGCCGCCAATCTGTCTTAACATCAGTGCAAAGGTTATATTAATAGAGTTATGGAGCTGTGAAAAATATTTTGCCAAAAATATGTCGGGACCTTCAAGGATTATAATTTAAAAAGACATTATATCACCACAAAATTTGCAAAAATACAAAAGTTTAACAGGGCAACTAAGAAAACCCAGTGAAGACGCTAAAGATATCATTGTGATGGAAATTTAAACCACCTGCTGTTCTCATGCAATAAGCATTTGGCACCAAGAATAGAATTCTTGAAAAAACTCGCAGATTTAAATGTTTTGCTACCATTAAATATTGTTTATCTCTTGTCCATAAATAACAACAACATTTCTGAACAGATCGTTAGGTTCCTAAAAAACTGCAAGATTAAGTGGTAAATGCGTATCCTCTCATTTGTTGTTAACCATTTTGTGCTCCAAACCTTTCCGAGGTCGTTTCTGTATTGTGAAATAAAAAGCGTTATGATAGACCCCTTAACGAGAAGAAAAGTGACCCAGTCTTATCCTAACCGCCCTGACCTGGCCATATGGACTTGCATCCGAGGCCAAAAAAAAAAAGATATCGTTCGGGCAAGTGAACGATATTCGTGGCGGAATATTCGAAGCCCTTTTGTGAGATAGTGCTTAATACAATTGGCAAATGTCTTGTGTCCAGAAAGAAGGAAAACGTCCGCAGAAGAACAGTCACTAAACTGGAAAAATAAAAGTCGCTCTTAGAGAAGTAGTGGACAAGTGTGTTACATTTTTCATAACATTGGATGTTAGTGCCACAGCGCAACTAGCAATTCTTATTCACGCAATTGATCAAAATTTGAAAATAACAGAAGATATGCTCGCGCCTCTTAAGCCTGAAAGACACTACAAAGAAGAACATATTTTTGTAGAAATTGTTAATGTTTTTATTTTATTCTATAATGTTAACATGCCAATAACTTCTTAGCAAAGAGTAACATTAAGGTACTTTTAATAACACTAGTGTTGTTATATGTACTTAACGCAACTCGTTGCTATGGAGATATTGGAAAACAAATATGATTTCGCTTTTGGGTGGTTTTCATGAAATATTTTTTTTTATTAAAAAACAAATAAATAGGATAAAATAAACCGTGTTACGACACACGTGACGTTATTTGCTTTTACATTACGCTACTTGGATCGTAAATTACTATTAGTGCTTTTAAATTGAAGGCAAAGTTAAGCCGTGTCACTATAGATGGAGCTGATAGGGAGAAGTTTGGGAGTGGTGGCTAAAATAAAATCACAATTATTACAGAGAAATATTGATATTAATTATCACATTTCACTGTTTAATTCATCAAGAAAATCTGTTGCTAAATCAAATGTTGAAAAGATTTTATGAGTTAAGAGAAGAAGTTGTCAAACTTTCATGGTAATGAAGGAAAGCCCCGGGTAAGTACTACCTTTGAGAAATGATGCAATGATTTTTGGTTGAACGAGCTAAATACAAATATGCACAAACTAGGACAATTTATCCATGAGCTATTCATCCATATAAAGTCTTTTCAAAGCAAACTTCGATTTTAGGAAAATTAGATTCTTATCATTTTCCCACCCTAGCTGCTCATAAAAATGTCTCTAGCACAGGAACTATCTCTAATAAATAGACTTTACATTCAGATTCGGGTTTCCGTTCACGTGAATTTCAATTCCAAATATTAATGACTCGTTGTGGACGTGGAGCAAGTGGAAATCTGTTCTGAAAAGTAAGTAAACTTCTGCAAAACTTTTACGTGGGATATATTTGCAAAGATAAATATTCAAATTTAATTAATTAAAATTATATGTAAAATAATGTTACTCTGGGACAGTAATTATTGCTACCAACGTTTTTTCCAAAATGAATAATACGTACTCAAAAAACAGATCAAGGATGATCGATACTAATTTGAAAAACATCTTACGAGTAAGAACATCATCTCTTTGACCAGAAGTTAAACTTTTTGTAAAAGGAAGGCAATCTCAAGTTTTTCATTAGTTCTAATTTTGGCACTATGTGATTATGAGTTAAAGTTTATCAGTTTAAGTATTATTTTTTCATTATTTTAATGCAATAAGTATGCTTACATATCTGTACCTTTTTTCATAAATATGATTACTATTATTATCAGTTGTTTTTTCTTGGCCCGAGGTCCACATTACATTCTTCTATTCGGTTCTTTACAAAAAAAGGTTGCCCTGGCCTGACTATAACGCATTTTAAACAACTTTATATGAGGCTTTATCAATACAAACAAATAAAAATTTTAATTCAAAGTTTTCGCGACCAGGGTCTACTAATAAATTTTTCATATATTTTTTCTTTAATATTTGTAGTTATTTTGTATCTAACTAGAGTTAAAGCAGTAAACAACTTTTGTTGACCACTGGTTTCAAGATTTACTTTTACATACAATAAAGTAACATAAACAAAAGCGTAGTCCTGTTTGTTAGTCTTCGTCTCTAACTTATAGCTTATAGCTGAACATATTTTATAGCTCTTAATTATGCAATATTTTTTATAAAAACTGGTCATCATTTATTCTGAATTTATTTAATATTAAATCATTTCATTTTATAAAAGATAAACATTAATTATGATTAAAATTCATATATTTCACATTTCTTCTTTTAAAAACACAGTACATACAAAAATAACTTTTTCAATTAAATAAAATGTCTTCATTCACCACATAAAATACATTACAATGAACAAAAACTCATTTTTGTTCAGTGGACGTGAACGCCAAATAATAACACAAAGTTTAGATCTAATTTTTTGCAAATATTTCTAAGGTACATTTTTTAAACTCAAACTTCCAAAGAATTCCAAATAAATTTTGAAAACTAGTTTGTTTAAGATGTGCTACAAATGATTCGAAAAAACAGTTGAAACCCAAATTCTTAAAATTAGTGGCTTTTGCGAGAACATTTAATTTTATTTAAAAAAAACAAGAAAATATTTTTGAAAACAAAAACAATCTAAAAGTGATTTTCACGCAATTTAAGGGCGGTTAATATTGAATGTTGTCTTACTAAAGCGTACAAAAACATTTCGAAAAGAACATTTTATTCTGAAACTTACCAAAAAATATATTTAGCTAAGATGTGCTAAAGATAAACAAAACGATTTCAAAGAAACTGCGTAAAAACAGTAAATTTTGAGAGAAAATGTCTAATTCTGTTTATAAAAAAGTGACGAAGGAATTTTTTCTAAAGAATTAATTTTGAAGGAAATTTTTCACAATTTGAAAACGTTAATTTTGTTTAAAAGAAAGTAGAAAATATTTCTGAAAAAAGCAATTTTTCGGAATTTGAGGGAGTTAACATTCTGAATTTCTTAAAAAAAAAAACGTTCTGAAAGCCGGCCTACTAGCCGCGTGCGTTAGTGTGCCAGAACTAATGCGGAGGGTCCTGGCTTCGAATCCCAGCGAGGGTATGGGTGTTTGTGGATGTCTACTTTCATTCAATATGAATAACATATTATAAATAATCGGTTGTGGCTGAATGACCTACGCTGTCTAAGCCAATGTCCCCATATCATCCATAATTCCCCAACTCAAATTTCCGTCAATCATCATCCCTAAAAAAAAAACATTCTGAAAACTGTTTTATGTTAGATGTGCTAAACATTACTTCAAAGTAACTTCTCAAAAACAGCAGATTTTGGGAAAATGTTTAAATTATGCTGTAAGGATGAATAATTAAACGGTTAGATTTTTTGGGGGTAATACCACAAGAGGTTAGAATTTGGCCGGATAAATTTTATTTGTTTGCACGAGCCATTGAATCGACACAAATTTCGAGAATGAATTGAGAGCGCTTTAGTGCGAGTGGATTTTGCCTAAGTGGTCAACAAAAATTGACAAACATAAATAACTGTTTACTTTACATGCTCCACCTAAACTTACAAGTAACACTAGTCAAGTGTAACACGCCGATTTTAATAGGCCGTGAATGTATTCCAGTTACGGTCAAAATAGGAGCCACGCATTTTTATACATGGCCGTTAAAGGGGTAAAACACCCTTTTGAAAAAATCGATTTTTATCATCATTGTTTTGATGTTACAAAAAAGATGTCAAATAAAAGTTTTATAGCTTTTAAGGTAAACAATAATAGAGCAATAAAATTTTTCGAAAACGTTATACAGGGTTGGGCATATGTGTCGGAACACCTGTTTTCTGGCTAAACGTCTGTTGTTTTCTTATTACTTTAAAACGAAATTTGTTTAGTTTTATTTATTCTATTCAGTGACGTATTTTGATTTTTTACAGCCAGCCTATTTTTCGAGATATGACGTCATCGGCAGTTATTTTAAATGGAACTCCCTGTATATTTTTATATTTTAAATGTTTTCATTACTTATTTTTATTTATTTTTTCTTCATTTCAATCAATAAAAAAATCAGTCCGTTTGCTCATACGTCTGTCCGTACGAACATCACATTAAATTGGCTGACCTGATTTTCACGAAATTTTCAAATTTAAACAAATCGTTTTTTTCGATAATTCAAATTAATATATTACACATTTTTACTTTTAATAACAATCAACATTGTTGCTTTTAAACTAATGTGAAATGTAATAACTATAGCATAAATATTTGTTGTGGACATATTTGATGTGAGGAATTATAAAAGTATGTAATTTTCCGTGTGTGCATTTTTAAGTGTGAGCAATTTTCGTGTGTGCAATTATAACTGTGCGTTATTTTCAGTGTGCGGAATTTTCCATGTGAGCATAATTCCGTGTGGGGAGTTTTTGTGTGCGGAGTTTTCCTTGTGCTCACTTTTCTGTGCGCATTTTTCGTGTGAGCATTCTTCTTGTGCGGATATATCACCGAACCCATAAAAATATGCTAGAGATACCCTTAAGGTGCAGCATACCATACTTAGTTCATTTTTTGAGAAAGTGTACTTAAACCCTTTTACTTTCAGACTCCTCAATTTACGACTGCGGTCAATAGCGTTATAAAGAAAAGTTTGTGTAAAAGTGAGACAAAGTAGAACGCACACAAATGTGCATAAATTCGCAATTTGTTTCTATCTTACTGAAAAACATTTTCAGTAAACAACCATATATACTTGTAATATTTAATTTTGAAGGGTGGCTATATCATTTTTGCACCTGGGCGGCCAACAACTCAGGAACGGTCCTGGTCTTGGGCACTTAAAATGATTCCTGGTACGTTGGTTGCGACAAAATTCTGCTGCAAATTGCTGTTACCTCTAATCACCTTAACGTACAAGGAGTGGATTCATGGGCGTCCGTAGAAATTTTTCCAGGGAGGGGGAGAGGCATGGCAAAACTTTCATACAGAAATTTCGAATAAATAACCATCAAAAATGATAATTTCGAATTGTCAAAAATTCTGAATTTTTGCCACCGCAAAGAAATTAGCAGCTGCCAAAAACGGCATTTTTCGACATTGCCATTTTTGTATTGTTATAAATTCTGCATTATTGCCACCACAAACAGTGGATTCAATGGTAAATAAAGAAATTTGCAGCTGCCAAAAATTGTGGATTTTTACTATCAAAAACGGCGTTTTTGATATTAAAAGAAGAAAATAACAATTTCGAATTATCAAACATTCTGCATTTCTGCCACCATAAATGGCACGATTCCACGGTAAATAAAGAAATTAGCAGCTGCCAAAACTTGTGGAGTTTTACAATCAAAAACGGCATTTTTTGACATTAAAAAATAAAATTGCCATTTTTGTATTGTTAAAAATTCTGCACTATTGACACCACAAACGGTGCGATTCAATGGTAAATAAAGAAATTTTCATCTGCCAAAAATTGTGGATTTTTACTATCAAAAACGGCTTTTTTATATAAAAAAAAAAGAAAACAACAATTTCGAATTATAAAAAATTCTGCATTTCTGCCACCATAAATGGCACGATTCCACGGTAAATAAAGAAATTAGCAGCTGCCACAACTTGTGGATTTTTACATTCAAAAACAGCATTTTCTGACATTAAAAAAGAAAATTGCCATTTTTGTATTGTTAAAAATTCTGCATTTTTGCCACCACGAACGGTACGATTCAATGGTAAATAAAGAAATTTGCATCTGCCAAAAATTGTGGTTTTTTACTATCAAAGACGGCATTTTTTTGATATAAAAAAAAAGAAAATTTCTGCGAAAAATAACAATTTCGAACTGTCAAAAACCGCACTACTATCATAAATGGTACGTTAGCAGTAAAAAGGAAATGATCAATTCCTGAAAATAACTATTCAGTACTGTCAAAAATTGCTCATTACTGAAACCGGCAAATTTCAACAATAAACAGAAAATTTCCAAATGCCAAAAATATTTAACTGTCAAAATTTGTGCATTTCTACTATCTATCGTAATTTTTCAGTATTAAAAAAGGGAAAT
This sequence comes from Ocypus olens, assembly GCA_910593695.2. NCBI lineage: Eukaryota > Metazoa > Arthropoda > Insecta > Coleoptera > Staphylinidae > Ocypus > Ocypus olens. The sequence continues at coordinate 42,544,347 of OU343058.1, forward strand.
TTCCAACGGCCAAATGTAATAATTATAAATTGTCAAAAATTGTGCAATTCTACTGTCAGAAACGGCATTTTTCAATAGTAAAAAGATAAATTTTTAACCGTCAAAAATGGAAATTTCGTCGAAAATTCTGCATTTCTGCCACGACCAACGGCACGATTCAACGGCAAATAAAAAAAATTTCAGCTGCCAAAAATTATGGTTTTTTTACTATCAAAGATGGCATCTTTTGATATTAAAAAATGAAGTGAATTTCAACTGCTAATAATGACAATTTCGAACTGTCAAAAACAGCACTACTATCACAAATGGCACTTAGAATTAAAAAGGAAATTTTCAATTGCTAAAAATAATTATCCAATACTCTCAAAAATTGCTCATTACTGAAAACGACACGTTTCAACAATAAAAAGAAAATTTCCAAATGCCAAAAATGTTAAACTCGAAATTTGAGCATTTCTACTATCACTATCGGCATTTTTCAATATTAAAGAAGGGAATTTTCAATGGTCAAAAGTAACAATTACAAATTGTCAAAAATTCTGCATTTCTGCCACCAAAAACGCTACGATTTAACAGTAAATAAATAAATTAGTAGCATCCAAAAATTGTGGATTTTTACAATCAAAAATGACATATTTTGTTATTAAAAGAAAAAAGAAAATTTCAACTGCTAAACATGACAACTGTCAAAAATCGCACATTTCTATCATCACAAATGACACGTTGGCAGTAAAAAGGCAATTTTGAACTGCCAAAAATAACAATTTACAACTGTCAAAAATTGTTAATTTCTACTAAAATGTACAGTAATAATACAGCGAGATTGAATTAAAAATTAGTCAAAGCAGGTCAAGAACAAAAAACCGCATGTATTTTCTGAGTTCCTAAATTTGAAAATATCAATATCCGGCAGCTTGACACTTGCCAATAAGTTTAGGAATTTTGGCTCATGGCCAACTTTGACTAACTTTTATTCGATCGCACTGTATTATACGCGTCGGGTGGAACAGTGCCCGCTCGTCGTTGTACGTCAACTTTTTTTGGATTCATTGAACATAACGTGGAACGCACTTTTTGTACATTTACCGACTACATACAAGTTTAGTATATAAAATATTACATTAATTTAGTAAATTCATTTCAGGGGGGCAGCTGCCCCCCTTGCCCCTAACTGCGGGCGCCCATGGGTGGATTAGATGTGTGATCCATCTTTGGCACACGTGTAGGTTATACTAAGAATATAACAGGTGCAAGTAATAGGACCCACTATTCAGCCGTTTTCGAGAAAAAAATTGGTTTTTAATATGTCCACTGTGTTTATGTATCTTTTACGTTATTAAGACGATAACGAGTCCGTGGCGGATTGGAAAGATAACCGGCTCGTAATCCCGAGGTCGATGGATCGAGTTTTATTGTTTATTATTGTCAATTAATATTTTTTTGATAGTTTTTATTTATAATTTATTTATGGATTTATCCATGTGTATTTAAATATGTTCATTTTACAATAAATTATATTACTTTCATCTTTAGGAGAAGGATTGTTAAACAAATTGAACAGAAGATTGAAAAATCAACATTTTTATCTCCAGTATTTTTACTTTCTCCGTTACGAAGTACGTGAAAGTATTGTGTGCGCTGTATCTCAAAAACTAATAGAGCAATTGATATGAAACTTTGAACATACGTCTTATTTGATAATCTGAAGAACTAAAACACCGGACGTGGGCATTTACCTTAACTGTTTTTTTGTTTTTTGCCAATATTTTCTTAAATATGAAAAATATTACAAAAATATTTAAACACACATTGAAGACAACAAAAAAATGCACATCTTTTGCTTGAATTTTTTTTTCATAAAATCATTGCTATTCGATAAAAAAAATATGATTAATTTTTTAATTTGTGGTTTATAATTATGAAACGATAATAGTTACAGCAAATTTATGTTAGTAATAATTGTAGAGAATGCCAAAATAAACAACTTCTAAAGAATAAGTTTTTTTTTGAAATATCGTTAGTTTTTAAGTAAACTGAGTTTTTGAATTTTGACGTTTTAAACGTGTTTCATCCGAGTTTGCGCAACGCTCGATGTACATTTAAAATATGATTTCAATTGAAAATAAACCATGAAAACGTAAATATAAATGGCTATGATACCACCAAGTCGGAGAAAGTAACATGATGGCCACATCACCATTTTTTTTCTATTTAAATCATATTTTAAATGTTCATCGAGCGTTTTGTAGAATCGGATGATACTGACGTTTGAAACGTCAAAGTTATGAAAGATGAAACTTCAAATTCTTACAATCTTCGCCCTCAGTTTACTTAAAAACTAATGGGATTAAAAAAAGGTATTTTTTATAAGTTGTTGATTTCGGCATTGCATATTTACAATTATTAATATTATTTTATTGTAACTATTATCATTTCATAATTACACCCAAGAATGACAAACATTTTGAATTAATATTTTTTTCGAAAAACATCAATTTCATTTGCGAGCTTCTTTAAGTAATTTGCTTTTTATTGGAGTACGGTCTGGTCCCATACAAATAGTGTTTAAGTTCAAGTTTTTACATATTTTAATAATTCCGCTGGCGTCATCTTTGGTATTAAAGTGAAGTTTAATGGGTCTAGGTCGTTCACCAATTTTTCCTATTCTAAATAAAGAACTCACAGCATCGGTGTTAGAATTCAAGGCGCGTTTAAGATTTTCATAATCATCGCACTGCCTAGATTTAAGATCGAATTTATTTGATTCCGGGATATTATAAATCATGACGTTACTGGCTCTTTTTATTCTGTCTTCAACCTCAAAAATAATATTTTCCGACGAGCTTAGGGAATTATTATTACGCAGAGAATCAATTTCCTTTTTAAGAACAGAATTTTCAGCTTTCAATTCTGCAACTTGTTCAGAAAGATGTACAAGTGATTCAGTACACGCGTTTACTTGCTGCTTAATTTCTTCAGAAAAGGGTACGAAATAGTTCTTAAATACCTCATCACCGTCAATAAATGGCGTTGTTAATCCAATAATATTACAACTACGAAATGTGAAAAGAAATTAGGAGTTTTTCTTAAAAAAAAGAACGTTCTCGAAGTGATCGCTATCGCAGTGCCGTTAAAAAAACACTAGATGGCGTTATCCTATTACCCATCGCGTCCACTAGATGGCGTTATCAATCCAACAATATTACAACCACGAAATATGAAAAGAACTGAGGGATTTTTCTTAAAAAAAGGTTTTTGTAAATTTTGCATCACACGCAAAGACGCTGATTGTTTAATAAACAATCAACCATCAAAGATGAAACCTTATACTATATACTAGGGATGGACGATATTTCACATACCTGTGATTTTTCACTAGTATTAAAAAATCACAGGTCGTTACTGTTACTAATAGGCTAATTTCACTGGTACTTAAAATCACTGCTACTTAAAATCACTGCTACTTAAAATCACTGCTACTTTAAATCACTGCTAATTTAAATCACTGCTACTTTAAATCACAGCTACTTAAAATCACTGCTACTTAAACTGTGACTTAAACTGTGATTGCTCCTTAAAATCACAACAATCAATTTAAAAACAAATATATAAAAACAATTTCTACAAATGGTAAACCTAAAATGATTCAAAATTCATTTTAATTTAATTAATCAGTACGAAAATATCTAAACATACATTTTGAAATAATACCACGAAACCAATTTTTAAATTGCAAACTTCGTTAACTGAAAATTAAAAATTGTTCAGGTGCTCAAAAAATGAAAACAAAAATCTTCAAAAACCCATATCTCTATTGAAAAACGTTAAATTTACAAAAAGAAAATTAATTTTGAATAAGCGGTACCTCGACCATTGATGATGATTTTTTATGGAATTTTCCCTGCGTTTTTTATATTTTTTCTGCGATGTTTTTGTTCTGGTGCTCAGAAAATTAAAACAAAAATTTTTAAAAATCCATATCTCTATTGAAGATTATTGAATTTACAAAAACCAAATTGATTTTGAATAAGCGATACTTCGGCCATTGAGGATGATTTTTTATGGATATTTTCCTGCGTTTTCTATATTTGTTTTCTGCGATGTTTTTGTTCAGGTGCTCAAAAAATTAGAACAAAAATTTTCAAAAATCCATATCTCTATTGAAAATAATTGAATTTACAAAAACCAAATTGATTTTGAATAAGCGATACTTCGGCCATTGAGGATGATTTTTTATGGATTTTTTTCTGCTTTTCGTATTTTTTTTCTGCGATGTTTTTGTTCAGGTGCTCAAAAAATTAGAACAAAATTTTTCAAAAATCCATATCTCTATTGAAAATAATTGAATTTACAAAAACCAAATTGATTTTGAATAAGCGATACTTCGGCCATTGAGGATGATTTTTTATGGAATTTTGCCTGCGTTTTTTATATTTTTTTCTGCGATGTTTTTGTTCAGGTGCTCAAAAAATTTAAATAACAATTTTCGAAAATCCACATCTCTATTGAAAATTATTGAATTTACAAAAACTAAATTGATTTTGAATAAGCGATACTTCGGCCATTGAGGATGATTTTTTATGGAATTTTTCCTGCGTTTTTTTATATTTTTTCAGCGATGTTTTTTTTCAGGTGCTCAAAAAATTAAAATAACAATTTTCAAAAATCCATATCTCTGTTGAAAATTATTGTATTTACAAAACCAAATTGATTTTGAATAAGCGATACTTCGGCCATTGAGGATGATTTTTTATGGAATTTTTTCTGCTTTTTTTATATTTTTTTTCTGCGATGATTTTGTTCAGGTGAAAAATATTTTCAAACAAAAGATTTAATTTTTTTTGTTACTTTCAATATTTATTGAAAATATTTTTCATATTTAAAAAAATATCGGAAAAAACCGAAAACGTTTAAGGTAAACACCCACTTCTGGTGTACGAAATTTTACCGAAAGTTTTGCAGTTCCTCGGATTGCCTAATAAGGCGGCGGCTCGTGGATTTCCGTAGAGGAGGCTAAGACACTTACTCTTCTGGAAGAAGCAAATATTTCGCTGCTGTTTTGGTATAATTTTCTCCAGTAGCCTCCTCGCCGAACATCCACGAGCCGCCGCGCCGCTGTCAGGAATTAACATGGTTAAATTTCTTATGCCGAAAGTGCTGTTTACCTATTTATTTTTCCCGATAATTTTTTATAAATGTAAAATATTACAAAAAACAATTAAACAAATAGAGAAGAGAACAAATTTTGTTTAAAAATTGTTTTCAGAAATTGTTTTTTGAAAAAAATGTTTTTGTCATTTTTGGTCTATATGAGAATGCCGAAATGAACAACTACTATATAATAAGTTTTTTTCGAAATCTCATTTGTTTCTAAAGACATTGACGATAAAAGATGATTAGAATTGAAAGTAGATATAATTTGTAATTTCCATCTTTTACAATTTTGACGTTTTAAACGTCAGTATCATCCGACTCTTTTGATGTGCTAAATATCTTTCACACATCAAATATATATTTTTATTCAATATTTTTAGGTGAAAATAGTTTTTACATTTTTTTAGGCAAATCAATTATAATATACACTTCCATTCTCTAATGGCACCGAAACGACTATTGAATTTCTTTGTATGTTTATTTATATACAGGGTGCCCGTTTTTCGAGCGGCACCATGGGGATTTCAGTTATCTTAAGAGATACGAGGTTGGTTAAATTAGGGCAAAATTTTGTATTATAACGTTGATTAATAATCTGTTGAGAAATTTGAGTTACCTTTTTTGTTTTCAAAAAATCGCGAAAAAATAAAAAATTTCAATTTTCATTTTTAATTTTTTATTCGAAAACTATTACTATTGCGCATTTTACACTAAGATATTATTAGAGCCCTTTTTAATGGAGGATCTAAATATGTTATTAGATTTATTGTAACTTTCAAGATCGCGGAGAAACAATAGACAAATTTTGTTTTTCTTATGGCCGCCATATTAGATTTCTACATTTTCTAATGCAAAGATTTTTTTCTGTTTACGATGATATATCACACATTATGTTTTTATTTTACATTTAGGCCAAAATTTTAAATTTATTATTTTTGTAAAGAGTTGGTTGCGACAAAATTCTGTTGCAAACTGCTGTCACCTTTAACCGTTGTATCTGGACCTTAATTTAAAGTTGCCACAAAGGAGATGCCTTGTACATATTCTCTTTAAATTCAAAGTAAGCTAACAAAACATTTTCTGAAACACCTTGTATTTTCTCTTTCTTGCACCAATCCTCAAACTTTTTAAATTGTTTTCCATACGGATTTATTTGGCAGTAATTTTCCGAAGGTATTTTGCGCAATTTCTCGTATTTCTGGCGGGGTAAGATTGCATTCGAGCATTGTTGATACTAAAAGATTATTACTAAAATAATACTGAAATATCAACAATTTAGCATGACAATATTACTGCGAAATATTTTAAAATTGTGTATTTTTATTTTAAAAGGCATAAAAGGTGCGAAGTAGAAAACAACAAAGTACTCATTCATCAGGCAATTAATTATTGCACTCGTTCTTTATAAAAGGCGCCAATAAAATTTGCCAAATGAAACTTGAATTAGTTATTCGCCTATTTGTGAGATGGCGCTTCTGCGTATTTCCATAGTTCAGTATGGAATCCGCCTTTCTTTTACCTAATTTCTCTATGGGAAAAACCCACAGCTACTAAAACCAGTCATTTCACTTCAGGGCTTTCGATTCGTAGGTGACAAGAGGGTCGGTCATTCACCTAACAAATTGTGAAAACGTTTCACGCAAGAAACGTAATCCTTGTATTTTGAGTTTTCAATTAAGAAAGCACTTTGATTTAATTCAATAATTATCTTTTTGGTTTTTAATTCCCGAATTTTCAAAACATCCTGACAGCAACATAATAAGATGTTGAACCTTAATTAATGTTTTCGTCGTGGAGGATGTTATCATTATTAGTCACGATAACAATTTTTTTGTTGTCCTTTAATAACATGCTCATCGCAATGCATTTCTTTTGATAACGTGGTGTTGTGTCCGATAAGCGGTGATCTCTTTTGAACTTCATTGTTATTAAGCCTTCGCGTTTATTAACAGTCGAGTTTGAAGTTTGTGGCAGGGCGCATATAATGTGGAACGAGCCGGTGGAAGGCGGCGGCGGCACGGAGGGGCAGATGGCGACGTAAATGGACGCTTCCTTTTCTCCAAGTTCCCAGTGCGTTCTCTGTGGTGCGTTCAGATCGTCGCCGACGACTCGATCCCGCGTTTCAGTTCTGCCCGTGCGCTGCTGGTGTTGGTGTCGGTATCGGTGTGAACGTGACGTGCAAAGCCGTGCAAGATGTGACCACTTATCGGACGGATCGTAGTTTTCTTTTGTTTTCCCTTTCTTCATACTCCACGCAGCGATTGCGGTTATTTTCTTCAATTTGTGACAGTACAGTGCGTACGCGGAAAATTTTTGCCGTAAATTACCAATTGTCGTTTGACTTGAAAATAATTTCAGGTGGGCTGATGTTTTATTGTCTCTTTGGAATAAATACACTCGTGATGAATTAATGTTTACTCATCTTTAGTTAAATTACAAAGTTTTTGAGTGTAAATTTCAAACGTGTCTTAATTACAGTTATTACTTATAAACACTAATTGTACATACAGGGTGTTTCAGAGCTCTGGGAACGGTCAATCACGTGCTTATTTGTCAAAATTTCGAAAAATGTTTTATACAAAAGTTGTGTATAATAGTGAGCTGCACGCCCTGAAAATATTAAAATTTATACAGGGTGTCTCATAACAAAGTTACAGACACAACTTATGTTTTTTTTTTATGGAACACCCTGTATTTTTTGTCATTTTTGAATTATATGGAGCAAATAAAGGTGAGTTACTTCAATACTCATTGTACCTATTGTTAGCCGTTTTCGAAATATTTGAAGATTTGTTGAAATGCATGGTCTGGGTGAAATTTTATTTTTGCCCCAGTGATTGACGTTGAACGATTAAAATCATTTTAATTATTTGCTTGAAGGTTCGAACTATAGAGCCAACCATGATTTCATACAAAAAAATTATACAGGGTGATAAAAAAATGCGGTAGAAAAACCCAACTTAAAATAAAATAAAGTTGAATAACTTCGTTTTTTCAAATGGCACACCCTGTATTTCGTAACGTATTCTTAAGTAGAATCCAATTATTGTATAAGGGTTCCTTGTTCCTAATCTCAATAGTTTTCTTGTATTCCGCGATTATCATATCAGGAATAATTATTATAATTTGAAAGATAATTGAATTCTACTTGAGAATACGTTACTAAATACAGGGTGTGCCATTTGAAAAAACAAAGTTATTTAACTTTATAAGTTGGGTTTTTCTACCGCATTTTTTTTATCACCCAGTATAATTTTTTGTATGAAATCATGGTTGGTTTTATAGTTCGAACCTTCAACCAAATAATAGAAATGATTTTAATCGTTCAACGTCAATCACTGGAGCAAAAATAAAATTTCATCCAGACCATGCATTTCAACAAATCTTCAAATATTTCGAAAACGGCAAACAATAGGTATAGGGAGTATTGAAGTAACTCACCTTTATTTGCTCCATATAATTCTAAAATGCCAAAAACTACGGGGTGTTTCATTAAAAAAAAACATAAGTTTGGTCTGTAACTTTGTTATGAGACACCGTATATAAATTTAAATATTTTTAGGGCGTGCAGCTCACTATTGTACACAACTTTTGTATAAAACATTTTTCGAAATTTTGAAAAATAAGCACGTGATTGACCGATCCCAGAGCTCTGAAACACCCTGTATATTTTGCAAACGATTAATTTATCCATTTATAGATTTTCTCAACAGGTATAGAACACAATTACAAGGAATTTTATTACAATACTTATTTATCAATACTTGTTGAAAGTTAAAGGCATTTAATTTTTGTCTAGAAATGGATTATCCGTGAAATATATATTATTATTATAATTTAAGATATTTTTCAAATATCATCATTGTTTTGGAGATACAAGATTAACTTGACCTTGGCACGTCTAAGCAAGTTTTAAAACGATCTTTTTTTCTAAATTGAATGACGTAATACTTACATATCTTATTTTTTATTAAGACTTATTAAAATGTTATTTAAATAATATGAAGCCTTAGAAATGTTGCATTTATCTATCGATATGTTTTTGCTACCAAAAATAAATAACTGTTAATAACAATTGTAATAATAACACATTAACCAGAAAGCACGAGAGAACATTTTAATAAACATTATTAAAAATATTAAAAATGCTTTTAATATTTACTTAGTAATATGAAATTAATTCTACCAAATAAAAACCAAGTTTAGTTTGAATGTTTAAAATTCTCGACTGGTTTCGCCTTTTTACAGCATTTTAAATACAATTAAAAAAAAAAATGATGATGTGACCATCATGTTACTTTCTCCGGCTTGATGGTATCATAGCCATTTATATTTACGTTTTCATGGTTTATTGAAATCGTATTTTAAATGTACATCGAGCGTTGCGTAAACTCGGATGAAACTAACGTTTAAAACGTCAAAATTATGAAACATGGAAGAATTATACTTCAAATTCAAAAGCTCGGTTTACTCAAAAACTAACGAGATTTCGAAAAAAACTTATTCTGTAGAAGTGGTTCATTTTGGTATTATCTACAATTATTATTCACATAAATTTGCTGTATCGTTTCATAATTATAAACCAAAAATTGAAAAAAAATTAATAAATTTTTTTCTCGAGTAGCAATGATTTTATGAAAAATATTTCAAGTAAAAAATGTTCATTTCTTTGTTGTCTTCAATATTTGTTTAAATGTTTTTGTGATATTTTTCATATTTAAGAAAATATTGGCAAAAAACAAAAAAACAGTTAAGGTAAACACCCACTTCCGGTGTATGAAATTTTACCAAAAGCTTTTCTGTTCTTTAGATTATCAAATAAGACGTATGTTGAAAGTTTCATATCAATTGCTTTATTATTTTTGAGATACAGCGCACACAGCAGACACACACACACACACACACAGACACACATTTTTTTTCCAGAAATTGTTGAAATGGTATCTAGGGACCCCAAAACGGATATTTCCGTAAAAAAAAAATTTAAAAAAAATCACGATCACAATACTTTCTCATACTTCGTAACGGAGAAAGTAAAAATGACAATTCTTGAAAATGCCATAATAAGATAAAACTACTCGAGAATTTTAAACATTCAATGATTAAACTGAGTTTTATTTAGAATTAATTACTACCCTTTATAAATAGGAAACTATTTTATTTAATAAAAGATGCTCAAAATAACCTTCAGTTACTTCCTGGCAATATCGAATACATTTAATGAAATTTTGAAAATAACAAATCAAAGTGTTAGAAGACATGTTGGCAATTTCGTGTCTTATACTTTCGTGTAGGTCTTTGATTTGTAGTGGTCTGTTGAGAGAGACAATATATTTATTGAGACACATTTACATATAATCTCAACAGGCAACTGACCTGAAGAAGCAGCCTTGATCTGATGATATATACACATGGGTTATACCGGGTGTTCGATAAAAAACGTCCAATGCCATAACGCTGTTATTTATTGACTGATTTGAATGCATTAAAAAACAAAGTCAATGGCCGTTTAAATACTATAAAATGACGGCAATGATATATTTTCTCAAAATTAACTTCAAGATCCTGTAATAGTACCAACTACTTAGCAGTGAAATTTTTTAATAAACTACCCAATAGTTGGAAAGTAATGCCATTTAAACAATTCAAAAGGGCAGTAACAAATTTGTTATTAAAGAATGCATTTTACTCCTTTGATGAATTTTTAAATATGGATGTTGTTGATACCGTTTGAGTGGTTTTCTAGTGTGATATTGATTTTAAACGTTTTAACATGTATGTCCGTAACTTAGATTTAGCTTTTAATATTATTTTTAATCATTGTTTTTGTTCCGTCTTATTTTTGCGGCAGATTTTTAAATTTATTTATTAGTTTTATCTCTAGGTTAAGTTTTTACGAGTATTTTAATTGTCAATTTTATAATATATTACTATATGTAGATTCATTTGTAACTGACGAGTGTAAACTTATTACAAGTATGAACACGAATAAACTACATTACATTACAAACTACATTACATTGTCAAATAATAGTCAACTTTAAATTTTTAAATGGCTGCATACACTTTCCTTATTTTATAATATTAGACATTGTTTTTTTGAATTTTTCTGAATCCAATACTAATTGAGTAAGGAAAGGTAACCCGTTGCGACGAAACTAAAAGTCGTAGAAATTGAGTTGAAATTTTGACACCGTATAGAGGGCGCTAAATGAGGAAAACTATTAGATTTTGGTTATCAACCCCCACCCCCAAAGGGTGGGCACCACCCCCAGGGGGCACGTTTAAAAGTACGCTGGATTTTTTTTCAACAATACGTGTAGGATCGCTGATCGAGTCGATCCCGACCACTCCCACCTCTCTGGAACCAGCACAACCCTCGGAGCGATTTTTTTTAACTCGCTGGAGGAGAAGCCGGTTGGCGGCGGAGGTGGAGGGCGGCGAAAAACTTTTTTGACCTTAAAAAATATTTCAAAAAGTTTATATTTTAAAATTATGTGAATTCATAAATTTATAACTCCTTAAATAATAATGATAATCATTTGGTTCTTTATTTATCTGAAGCAGAGATCATCTAACTTTTACAGAAAAAAACATTAGATACATATTTTAAACCATTGTCTCCTTTTTTTGAATTTGTGAGTTTAACTCCTAAATTTTTACCACCGCCTTCGGTCAAAAATGGTTAATTACGACTAATGAAGGCCGATCGCTTTGATTTTTTTCAACAAAGATTCTCTTCCCCTCCTGCGCATCCCCACCGCCGTACGTTGACCGGTTTCGGAATAATTGAGACTACCGTGAAGGAACGTAAAAATCACCCCCGGGGGGCGGAGGCAATTTTTTTGGGAATTTTTCCGGCAAGGTCCGATGCACCATCGATGGCTCCATCGATCCTTCCCAGTGCCGCCCTTCTGACTGTACCCCACCGCCCCCGGGAAATAAAAAACCCGAAAAAAAAGAAAGTGTTAAAACTCAAAAACGCTCTGATAGATTTTTTTCTAATTTTGTCCAGATACTCCCCTCAGCGAGCGGAATATCCTTGCAATTTTTAACAAAAATCGTTAGAGCCGTTTCGGAGCAATGGTCTCATATATGAAATTGCAGGTGTTCGCCTAAACGCCGCCACTGACTTTATTTTCGCTCTTGAAGGATCTGACGGTGGCGTGATCTCTTCACAAAGCATCCGCTCACATTATTTATATAAGCACACTTTTTGATTTGGTGCCCCCTTAACGAGATATGATTTTTCAAAAAGTGACCAAAATTTTTTTTTTTAATTTCCTCTCTCTTTTAGGTTTCTTTCGCGGACGTATTGTTTTCTATTTAAATCGAAGTGCTAAAACTTCTAGGATGAGAAGAGGGTGTAATGTGCTTTGATTTGTTATTTTTTTTTCATTTTTGGTTTATAATATGAAACGATAATAGTTACAGCAAATTTGTTTTTATAATAATTGTAGAGAATGCCAAAATGAACAACTTATAAAGAATAAGTTTTTTTCGAAATCTCTTTAGTTTTTGAGTAAACCGAGTTTTTGAATTTGAAGTATAATTGTTCCATCTTTTATAATTTTGACGTTTTAAACGTCAGTTTCCTCCGAGTCTATAAAATAATATATTCAATAATATTTTAAATGTACATCGAACATTTAAAATATTATTTAAATTGAAAATAAACCATAAAAGCGTAAGTATAAATTGATATCATCGTCGGAGAAAGTAACATGATGGCCACATCACCATTTTTCATATTTTCGTTCCAAACATTTAAGTTGTATTCCAGGCCTTCTTATGATTTCGCTATTAAAATTAGGTAATCGGTGAATGCTAATTATTACCCTTTGCCATATAAAAAATATCACAAAAATATTTAAACAAACATTGAAGACAACCAAGAAATGAACATCTTTTACTTGAAAATATTTTTCATAAAATCATTGATATGAAACTTTGAACATAAGTCTTATTTGATAATCCGAGGAACTGAAAAGCTTTTAATAAAATTTCGTATTCCCGAAAATTTACCTTAACAGTTTTTTGTTCTTTTAGCCTTTTTGGGACTTCAGGACAAAGTTTTCAGAACTTTTTTCAGGTCTTTTTAAAGGACATTTTTCGACCTTTCTTCGAGGATTCTTTTAGGACTTTTTCTTACAGGAAAAAAAAAATTCAGAATTTTCTTCATGACATTTTTTAGAAATTCGCTTTTCCTAATCTCTTTTGGATCTTTTTAAGGACTTTTCCAGATATTTTTAGCTTTTTTTTTCAATACTATTTTCAAAACTTTTTATTTGAGGAATTTTATCAAGGACTTATAAAAATTGTCCTGTAAAAACAGTCTTGAAAAATTGCCCTCAAAATACCATCTTTAAAAACTAATCAAAGAAAAGCATTGTTAGTAAAAAGTCCTTAAAATGGTCCTTAAAAAAAGTCTTGAAAAAAGTCCTGCAAAAAGATCTTTTTGTGGGACTTTTTTCAAGACTCTTTGGGATTTCCCTTTCAGGACAATTTCTTCAAATATTTTTAAGGACCATTTTAAGGACTTTTTACTTACAATGCTTTTCTTTGTTTATTTTTTAAAGATGTTATTTTGAGGGCAATTTTTCAAAACTGTTTTTACAGGACAATTTTTTCTTTTTCTGAACTAACTTCAGGACTTCTTTTATGACTTTCTTTAAGGACTTTTTAGGACTCTTTTTTGGGACATTTATTTCTTGTATTTTGTATGAAGATTATTTTTCAGGACTTTTTTTCACGGCTTTTGTCAATACTCCTTTTTCACGACTTTATTTCCAGGACTGTTCCTCCAGGACCTTTTTTAGGGCCGGGACATTGTTAAGAACCAATTCAGGACTTCTTTTCAGAATTTTCTACATTACATTTTTTTCTTTCTCCGTTACGAAGTACGAGATTTTTTTTTCAAATTTTTTTTTACGGAAATATCCGTTTTGGGGTCGCTAGATGCCATTTCAATAATTTCTGGAAAAAAATTGTTGAAATGGATGTTTACCTCAACTGTTTTTTGTTTTTTGCCAATATTTTCTTAAATATGAAAAATATCACAAAAACATTTAAACAAACATTGAAGACAACAAAGAAATGAACATCTTTTGCTTGAAAATATTTTTCATAAAATCATTGCTATTCGAGAGATATTTATTATTATTTTTTTAATTTTTGGTTTATAATTATGAAACGTTAATAGTTACAGCAAATTTATGTTAATAATAATTGTAGAGAATGACAAAATGAACAACTTCTAAAGAATAAGTTTTTTTCGAAATCTCATTCATTTTCAATTTGAAGTATAATTTTTCCATGTTTCATAATTTTGACGTTTTAAACGTCAGTTTCACCCGAGTTTACGCAACGCTCGATGTACATTTAAAATATGATTTAAATTGAAAACAAATCATGAATACGTAAATATAAATGATACCATCAAGTCGGAGAAAGTAACATGATGGCCACATCACCATTTTTTAGAATTATTTTTTCGGGAATTTTTTTCAAGCCTTTTTCAAGGACTTTGTTCAGTACTTTATTTAAGGACATTTTTTTACAGGATTAATTTTCAGGATTTCTTGTCCGGACTTTTTTTCAAGACTTTTTGGGATTATTTTCAGGACAATTTCCTCAGAAGTTTTTTTCAGAAATGTTTTTTTTTTTAATTTGTTTACGATGTTATTTTCATAACTCTTTTCGAAGACTGTTATTACAGGAAATTTTCGGGACTTTTTCAAGACTTTCTTCAGGACTTTTTTCAGGTCTTTCCTTCGCGATTTTTTAGGATCCTTTTTCGGACTCCTTTCAGGATTTTTTAAGGATATTTATTTCTTGTGTTTATATGAAGACTACATTTTTCAGGATTTTTTAAGGATATTTATTTCTTGTGTTTTATATGAAGACTACATTTTTCAGGACTCTTTTAACAGTACTCTTTTCAGGACTATTTTCACCTCACTTTCCCACAACTTTTTTTTCAAGACTTTATTTCCAAAACTGTTTCTCCAGGACTTCTTCTGTCAGAACTCTTTTTTCAGGACTTTATTTCTGGTATTTTTGAAAAACCTGCTTTTTTTGTCAGGACTTTTTTTAAGACTTCCATGTTCAGGACATTTATTAGTTTTTTAAGACTGTTTAATTAGGACTATTTTTAGAAATTTTTTTCAGGACTTTTATTAGTTTTTTAAGACTGTTTAATTAGGACTATTCTTAGAAATCTTTTTCAGGAATTTCTTTCAGGACTTTATTTCTGGTCTTTTTGAAGGACCTGCTTTTTTTGTCAGGACGTTTTTATCGGGACTTTTTTTCAAGACTTTCATGTTCAGGACTTCTATTAGTTTTTGAGGACTTTTAAATCAGGACTATTTTTCGAAATTTTTTTCAAGACTTTCTTGTTCAGGATATTTATTAGATTTTTTAGGACTTTTCAATCGGGACTATTTTTAGAAATATTTTTCAGGACTTTTTTGGCATTTTTTTTTAATTTTTCAGTAAACTTTCCGGTAAAGATTATTATAATTTGAAACATTATTTGTCATTTTTTCCTTTCATAATTTTGACCTTTTAAGCGTCATTACCGATCATGCGAAACGCTCGATTTAAAATATGATTCAAATTGAAAATATTGAATGAAACTATAAATATAAATAATTATACCTTCAAATAATCGGAGAAAGTAACATGATGGCCTCATCACCATTTTTACTTTCTCCGTTACGAAGTACGAGAAAGTATTGTGATCGTGATTTTTTTTCAAATTGGTTTTTACGGAAATATCCGTTTTGGGGTCCCTAGATGCCATTCCAACAATTTCTGGAAAAAATATTGTGTGCGTGTGTGTGTGTGCTGCTGTGTGTGTGTGTGTCTGCTGTGTGTGTGTGTGTGTGTGTGTGTCTGTGCGCGCTGTATCTCAAAAACTAATAAAGCAATTGATATGAAACTTTGAACATACGTCTTATTTGATAATCCGAAGAACTGAAAAGCTTTTGGTAAAATTTCGTACACCGGAAGTGGGTGTAACTGTTTTTTGTTTTTTGCCAATATTTTCTTAAATATGAAAAATATCACAAAAACATTTAAATAAATATTGAAGACAACAAAGAAATGAGCTTATTTTGTTTGAAAACATTTTTCATAAAATCATTGTTATTCGAGAAAAAAAAATATTATTTTTTTCATTTTTGGTTTATAATTATGAAACGATAATAGTTACAACAAACTTATGTTAATAATAATTGTAGAGAATGCCAAAATGAACAACTTATAAAAAATGGGTTTTTTTCGAAATCTCTTTAGTTTTTGAGTAAACTGAGTTTTTTAATTTAAAGTATGATTTTTCCATCTTTTATAATTTTGACGTTTTAAACTTCAGTTTCATGCGAGTCTACAAAACGCTCGATGAACATTTAAAATATGATTTAAATAGAAAATAAACCATGGAAGTGTAAATATAAATGATGATACCATCGGAGAAAGTAACATGATGGCCACATCACCATTTTTTTGTTACGTATTTCTCAAGTACCTTGAGTTCTCTTCATTCGGCCACCAAGGATATTACTTGATCTATTAAGTAATTTAATCTTTCACTTTTTATTCGTATCCTATAATTTTGTCGGTTGTAGTGTGATTTAGAATGCCGATATGCTCTTAAGTAGGGGTGTTCGATTATGGAAATGAATAATCGATTTTTGATTATTTTTAATTATCGATTATATCGATTAATCGAATTGATCGATTAATCGATAATCGAAATTATCGATTAATCGAAATGATCGATTAATCGATAATCGAAATGATCGATAATCGAAATGATCGATTAATCGAAATGATCGATTAATCGAAATGATCGATTAATCGATTAATCAAAATAAAATTATCGATTAATCGATTAATCGATTAATGAAAAATCAAATTATCGATTAATCGATTAATTGAATATTTCTCGAGTAATAATCAAAACATCAAAGTTTTGCACAGCCTCGTGAATACTGTTTTTCAATCTTATTAATGTAAATTGGAAGCTGTAATCAATTCGGCTGAATTAGGACATTATCACATATAACATTCGTAGTGCTTCAAATATTACGGATCATTTTTTGCGAGTGCTTTGCGTTCATAATCACGAGGCACGAGACGAAGACAAGAACCGATTACAATGGTAAAAATGCACCAGCAAAAAATTATCCAGCACGCGGGATATTCGGAAGACTATCGCACAATTTTAAATTAATGTAACAGACGTAATATAATAATGTCGCAATGCTTTTCGATTATTGATTTGGAATCAGTTTAAAATAGTCTTGGCTTTGACAGAAGTTAAAATTAGCACTTGTGCGTATACTCAGCAATGTTCATATTGTGTTCATCAGCAACTTATGTCACTGTTGAAAGCGAATTTAAGGGATACAAAATTCAAGCATTTCCCAAGCATTGAAAAATATATCCAGACAAACAAACAATGATTTGCTTTAACCCAAGCAAAATTCTTGAAATTAAAGTTGCTGAGAAGAGAAAAATTCAATAGAAAATTTGAAGATCTTTTTCAAATGTGTTTCAATGACATATCAACATAGAAGGAATTGTAAGTCAAATCTCTACAATAGTTGATGCAAATCAGGATTGATAGAAATGGAAATAATCAAACTTCAAATTTATTTGTATTTGAAATACAAAAATTGTTTTAGGAAATACAGTTAAGAAAAATACCCAATCTTGACAAATGTCTTGCTTTGGCTGGATTTATTGGCGGAATGGCGGAATCCTCATTTTCTGACGAGTATTCCAGAATTAAAAATAAGAAATTCTTTAACTAACAACTATTTAACTATCCGATCAGTGTCTATAAATATCTCTTTTATCGGATGATCCCACCTTTGAACATATTGCCAAAATGAAAGGCCAACGATCTCATTAGTATTAGTCTTATGTAAATATTTATAATGTTCCCAATTTTCTTTGTTTTACTTATTATAAGTTCGTTTAGTCCGATAATTCAAATACATCTATTATTCAAAGGATCTAAAAAATAAATAATCTATTGATAGATTATTAAAGTAATCATTACCAATAATGAATCAATTTATTATTCTCTGGATACTGGCGTCAAAATTCTGTAATTTTGATAATAATAATCTTTATTCCAATAAAAATAGACAATATTTAGAAACACGCACTTAATATGGAGATATTAATTCATATTAATAAATTATTATAAATAATTGTCACGGTATGTTAATATAAGCTCGGCATCATAAAAATGAGATTTAACCGATAGACTACAATTGTTTTTCATCGATATGCATTGCTGGTGCAGACTTTTCTTCGCAGAAAGTATAAACACCGGTGTATTTATTTATATTCACATGATTTATAACTCTATTGACATGCCAAAGTGTACATTTCACACATGGTTCTTATTATTTTTTTGTCGATTAAGCAACATTAAAGTCTACGTCGGCGGCGGCCGAATCATGGGTTTCTTTATAAACGGACGTTTTTTCTCGGATGAAACTCGAAAACTTGTAATACGCTTCCATTAGTATTTATACCCAAATATTTACAGCTTACCAATTTAATAAAAGTAATGAATAAAGTGGATATGATGGTTTAATGTTAATATAACAGATTGGGCGGTTATAAAAATAATCAAATACTCAAATGATCGATTAATCGATTAATCAAATAATCGATTAATCGATTAATCAAATTATCGATTAATCGATTAATCGATCAATCAAATTATCGATTAATCGATCAATCAAATTATCGATTAATCGATCAATCAAATTATCGATTAATCGATTAATCGATCAATCAAATTATCGATTAATCGATTAATCAAATGATCGATTAATCGATTATTTTTTAGAATTAATCGAACTGTCGATTAATCGATTAATCGATTATTTATCGATTAATCGATTATTTTGCACAGCCCTACTCTTAAGTATCAAATACATAGTATGAAATCTGCTGAGTCACCACCATCCTGCCAACTTTCTCGTCCGCTTTTGTAATACAGTTTTTATCACACAAACCGAACCTTTTTATGGTGCTTTAATAAATTAAATTATGACGCTAGGAATATGAACAGTTCGATATAAAAAATATGACTGCACCAGCGCACATGCAACATTATATAATCCCATTGTTAGATAACAATAAAGTAACACAGATTAGTTTTGCAGGTGCTTAATTAGTTATTTTGAAATTAGTGAACCATTTCGATAATGGAATTCAGCATACATTATTTCCTTTTAGTTTTGGCGGCCGGAATTGATGAACCTCGAAGGAGAACTGACAACAGTTTTGTTTTAACTTAATTGCAATAACAAGCACCTCTTTTAAGTAGAATTTGAACAGATAAGTCGCTCCGATAAATTGACTCATCGAGTGATAAATAAAACAATACATGTTGGGCATTTTCTGAAAATGATTAAGAAAATTTGCGTCGATAAGATAGCATATTATCGTTAAATTAGTAATTAGCGCGTGTGGTGTCGTTTCAAACTAGACTGTATTTTGTTTAAATTATTTCTTATATATTGAATAAAAATTATGGTGATCGCAATAAAACGCTTGCTGTGTTTCATATTGATAGATTCAGCTTCCTGGCACGTGTTTCGGCAATTAATTCATATTCTCAAAGGAGTAGTACTATTCTGGTGTGTAAGATGAATAGTATACATAATAATGTACGTATTGATAAATACGTAATTTCTATCAATTCAGTTAATATCAATTGATCGTAATGTAAGACTCGTTTATGATTTCACTCCTGCAAATCTTGCGATACCATTATCGTTGCATCTTTCAAAAATTGACCAATTAAAACGTTAAAAGAGGACAAAAACCAGTTTCTTACTTATTTCGTACACTTTAAACACGTTTATATTTTTAGAAGGCTAAAGTAAATCGTACTTTGAGTTCCGTAACTCTTGCTGAATTAAACATGAGTATTTTATTAGTTGTGCATTTGTGTCAATAATTGTATCAATTTGGTGTAATGCATGAGAAAAACAACAAGGTCTTTAATGAACATATTGTATTGGTAAATAATTCAAAGCCGTTTTTTTGTATCAATATATAAAGGGTTATTCAATAGCAACTTGACACTTTTGTTTTCTTATTGTGAACGCACCCTTAAACAAATTACTGCGCTGTCACTGTCAAAATACGCAGTAACTCAAACATTTTCATCATGCAAAGACTTACGAAGGAAGAACGTTTACAATTAATTAAAAATTACTACGGAAATTCCGGGTCAGTGATTGCAACTTTAAGAGCGCTTACGCCAATTTTGGGTCGCCATTCTCTCCCGAGTAGACAAGCAGTTCACAATTTGGTGAGAAAATTTGAGTCAACATATTCACTGTTGAATGTTCCCGTGCCAGTGAGACAACCCAGCGGTCGCAGCCAAGGGCGTTTCCAGCCAACTAGGCTAGGGAGGGTAATTAAAAAAAAGATAAATAAACTGGTGCTTCCGCTCTCATACAGCTGTTCCGTGAAATCTCCCTATCCTTTTCCAACGTTTTAAAGCGTTGGAAAAATTTACCGTTTATATTATTTGTTTGGAATATGGACTATCGGTAATTTTTAACAATGAAAATTGATAAGCGAAAAATTCTTAGGGGGGGGGGGGGGGGGTAATTACCCTTCATCCACAAAAAGTGACTGTATGGTGCGGTTTCCATGCCGGTGGCGTCATTGGGCCATTTTTCTTCGTTGATGAAAATTACCGTCACGGTGAACGCTACAGAGACATGTTGCAGCGTTATTTCTTCAATCAATTGCATGGGATGAACATCAGTGATATGTGGTTTCAGCAAGACGGTGCCACATCCCACACAGCTGGAGAAACAATCGACTTATTAAAGTCCAAGTTCGGTGAACGTGTTATATTGAGAAGAGGTCCTGTCGATTGGCCGCCGAGATCTTGTGATTTAACACCTCTAGACTTTTTTCTGCGGGGCTACGTTAAATCGAAGGTCTATGCCAACAAGCCGGCGGCGTTAGAGGACCTAAGAGCCAACATCGAACGAGAAATAGCGGCCATTTCCGTCGAATTGTGTGGCCGAGTCATCGAAAATTGGCTTCAACGAATCGACCGCTGCAATCGTGCCCTTGGTGGACATATGACCGAAGTCGAGTTCTATTCATAATTGCATTGATTGCACTTTAAGCCAATAATAAAAGTTTTGATATATCCCAAGTGGTTTGCGAGATATTTAAAAAAAAAGTTGTCGTTCTTATTCAAAAACCCATTACAATTGTACTGAATAAAACATGGTATATCAGTTTAAAATGGAATCATAGGAAGGTTCATAAAATATATAGTTACTTTTGATAAGATGAAGAATATCTTTCTTTTGGGAGAAAGGATTTTTTTTTGTTCAGTTTGTCGGATTCTCATTCTTTTTAATAATTTAATGAGTTATTTAACTCCTATCTTTAAAAATGGAGACAGGCATGTCGTTACTAAAAGTCGAGAGGTATGCATTAGAGATGGGCAAAACTGCTACTTTTGAATCACCTTGCTACCTGTGATTGCTACGTTTTAATACCAGTGATTTTAAACTGTGACTATGATCACATCGCAGAAAAAAATATAAAAAACGCAGAACAAATTCTACAAAAAATCATCCTCAATAGCCGAAGTATCGTTTATTCAAAATCAATTTGGTTTTTGTAAATTTAACAATTTTCAATAGAGGTATGGAATTTTGAAAATTTTCGTTTAAATTTTTGGAGCACTTTAACGAAAACATCGCGGAAGAAAATATAAAACATGCAGGAAAAATTCTGTAAAAAAATATCCTCAATGGCCGAAGTATCGCTTATTCAAAATCAATTTGGTTTTTGTAAATTCGACATGTTTCAATAGAGATATGAATTTTTGAAAATTTTAATTTTAATTTTTTGTGAATCTGAACAAAAACATCTCAAAAAAAAATATAAAAAACTCAGGAAAAAATCCATAAAAAATCATCCTTAATGTCCGAAGTGTCGCTTATTCAAAATCAATTTGGTATTTGTAAA
Source organism: Ocypus olens (assembly GCA_910593695.2). Taxonomy (NCBI): domain Eukaryota; kingdom Metazoa; phylum Arthropoda; class Insecta; order Coleoptera; family Staphylinidae; genus Ocypus; species Ocypus olens. The sequence continues at coordinate 42,566,544 of OU343058.1, forward strand.
TGTAACAATTTTCAATAGAGATATGGATTTTTGAAAATTATTATCAGAACTTTGTAGTAACCAGAATCAGAGGACTGCATGGGCCGGGCTTTGGCCCGGCCCGGAAAGCCCGCCCCGGCCCGACGTCGGGCCGGGCCGGGCCGCGCCGTATTTTTCAAACTCCGGGCCGGGCCGGGCCGGGCTTTCCGATGGATAATTTAACCCGGGCCGGGCCGGGCCGGGCTTGGATAAATTTAATTTTATTATAGTTTGAAAAATAATAACAAAGTGCAGTGAAAAATAAATTGGGTTATTTTTATTAACATGCATTCAATGTATTTTAAGGATTGTAAGGAGTACATGGGTCCAGTAATTTTATTTATTTATTTCAACATTTTTCGGGGACGGGCCGGGCCGGGCCGGGCTTTGAATATTCAGCTTCGGGCCGGGCCGGGCCCGCAACACATTTTCGTTTCATCGGGCCGGGCCGGGCCGGGTTTTAAATTTTCACTGTCGGGCCGGGCCGGGCCGGGCTTTCAAAAACCCGCTTCTGCAGGGCTCTGACCAGAATTGGCGCGCCAGAATACAAATTTTGACGATTGAAAATGCATTTTTACCAGAAATTGCTCTGTAAATTCTACTTTTCTTCTAACAATTTAAATTAGCTTGAAATTTAGACAAATTAATCTTTAACGATGTTTCTTTAAATTGGCTAAAAATAATTTTTATGACCAAAAATTATCCGAACTTTACAGTAACACAGATGGTTTCTCTAGAATCCAAATTTATATGGCCAAAAGTACACTTTCTCTAGAAATACCTCTATAAATTTCTCATTTCTTTAGATAAATGGTTGAAATTTGGACATATTAATCTTGAGTGTCGTTTTTTCAAATTGGCTAAAGAAAATTATCCGAACTATGTAGCAACAACAATGGCTGCGCTAGAAAAAACTCTGTAAATTTCATATTTCTTTATACTAATTTTTAAAATTTGAAAAAATTAATATCGATTCTTAAATAAAAAAAAAATTATCCGAACTTTGCTATAAAAAAATAACTCCGCTAGAATTCAAGATATGATGACAAAAATGCACTTTCTCCTAAATTTACTCTGTAAATTCCATATTTTTTCCGAGAAACGCTTGACATTTTCACAGAGTAAACTTGAAAAACCTGTTTTTCAAATCAATTGAAGAAAAAATTCCTTTTTACTTTTTAGTAACAAAAATAGTTGCGCTGCACACAACTTTTAGGGAATAAAAATTCTGAAACTTATTGATTTACAATTTCTATGCAATACATGAAAAAAATGGTGATGTGGCCATCATGTTACTTTCTCCGACTTGATGGTATCATTTATATTTACGCTTTCATGGTTTGTTTTCAATTTTCAATTAAATCATATTTTAAATGTACATCGAACGTTTTGTAGACTCGCATGAAACTGCCGTTTAAAACGTCAAAATCATGAGAGATGGAAAAATTATTTTAAAATTAAAAAACTCAGTTTACTCAAAAACTAAAGAGATTTCGAAAAAACTTATTGTTTATAAGTTGTTTATTTTGGCATTCTCTACAATTATTATTAATATCAACTTGCTGTTACTATTATCGACCATAATTATAAACGAAAAACGAAAAAAAAATTAGTACATTTTTTCTCGAATATCAAAGATATTCCTTTCTTTGTTGTTTTCAATATTTGTTTAAATGCTTTTGTGATATTTTTCATATTTAAAAAAACTTCCGGTGTACGTAATTTTACCAAAAGCTTTCAGTTCTTCGAATTATCAAATAAGACTTATGCTCAATTGCTCTATTAGTTTTTGAGATACAGCGCGCACAGACAGACACACACACACAGACACATTTTTTTCCAGAAATTGTTTAAATGGTATCTAGGGACCCCAAAACGGATATTTCCGCAAAAAAGAATTTTGAAACAATTTTCACGGTTACAATATTTTCTCGTACTTCGTAACGGAGAAAAAGAAAGTTCTATAATATGCGGGCGGAGTTTTTGAAGGGGTGGAAATAAGTTTGGTCGAGAAATATGAAACTTATTAATTGGCCTAAAAAATTGCAGCCAACACGCGAAAAATATTTTTATGATGTGCTGGGTAGTTTTTGAGGGGGTGGAAATATGTTTCTTCGAAAAATAATTATAAACGAAAAACGAAAAAAAAAATTAATACATTTTTCTCGAATATCAATGATTTTATGAAAAATATTTTCTAACTAAAGATATTCCTTTCTTTGTTGTTTTCAATATTTGTTTAAATGCTTTTGTGATATTTTTCATATTTGAAAAAATATTGGAAAAAACAAAAAACAGTTAAGGTAAACACCCACTTCCGGTGTACGAAATTTTACCAGAAGCTTTCAGTTCTTCGAATTATCAAAAAATTGCAGGCAACACGCGAAAAATATTTGTATGATGTGCGGGGTAGTTTTTGAGGGGGTGAAAATATGTTTCTTCGAAAAATATGAAATTTAGTAATTTGCCTAAACAAAATACAGCCAGCATGCGAAAAATAGTTACAAAATTATATAATGTGCGGGGTAGTTATTAAGGGGTTGTAAATAAACTTCTTTCTTTAAAAAATATGAAACTTATTAATTCGCCTTAAAAAAATGGTGATGTCATGATGTCATGTTACTTTCTCCGATTTGATGGTATAGCCATTTATATTTACGTTTTCATTTATTTTCAATTGAAATCATATTTTAAATGTACATCGAGCGTTGTGTAAACTCGGATGAAACTGACGTTTAAAACGTCAAAATTATGAAAGATGGAAAAATGATACTTCAAATTAAAAAAACTCGGTTTACTCAAGAACTAACGAGATTTCGAAAAAAACTTATTCTTTAGAAGTTGTTCATTCTGGCATTCTCTACAATTACTATTCACATAAATTTGCTGTAACTATTATCGTTTCATAATTATAAACCAAAAATTAAAAAAAAAATAATACATTTTTTTCTCGAATAGCAATGATTTTATGAAAAATATTTTCAAGCAAAAGACGTTCATTTCTTTGTTTTCTTTAATGTCTGTTTAAATGTTTTTGTGATATTTTTTATATTTAAGAAAATATTGGCAAAAAACAAAAAACAGTTAAGGTAAACACCTACTTCCGGTGTACGAAATGTTACCAAAAGCTTTTCAGTTCTTCAGATTATCAAATAAGACGTATGTTCAAAGTTTGATATCAATTGCTCTATTAGTTTTTGAGATATAGCGCGCACACACACACACACACACACACACACACACACACACACATACTAACACACACAGCAGACACACACACACGCACACACACACACACACACAGACACAAAAATTTTCCAGAAATTGTTGAAATGGCATCTAGGGACCTCAAAACGGATATTTCCGTAAAAAAAATTTTTGAAAAAAAAAATCACGATCACAATACTTTCTCGTACTTCGTAACGGAGAAAGTAAAAATCCAGCCGACACGCGAAAAATAGTAAAACAAATCTATGGTGTGCTGGGCTAGTTTTTGAAAGGGTGGAAATAAGTTTCTTTCTTCTAAAAGTATAATTAATCGGTTTAGAACAAAACAATTTTTTTTTGTTGAATTTGGTTCTCGTTTATCACGTGGTGAAACATTTGTAATATCTAGGGTTGTTAAAATGAGGCACTTGGTTGGTTTCACAATTTTTACTTTCTCCGTTACGAAGTACGAGAAAGTATTGTGATCGTGATTTTTTTTCCAAAATTTTTTTTTACGGAAATATCCGTTTTGGGGTCCCTAGATGCCATTTCAACAATTTCTGGAAAAAAAAAATTTGTGTCTGTGTGTGTGTGTGTGTGTGTGTGTCTGTCTGTCTGTCTGTGTGTGTGTGTGTCTGTCTGTGTGCGCTGTATCTCAAAAACTAATAGAGCAATTGATATGAAACTTTGAACATACGTCTTATTTGATAATCTGAAGAACTGAAAAGCTTTTGGTAAAATTTCGTACACCGGAAGTGGGTGTTTACCTTAACTGTTTTTTGTTTTTTGCCAATATTTTCTTAAATATGAAAAATATCACAAAAACATTTAAACAAACTTTGAAGACGACAAAGAAATGAACATCTTTTGCTTGAAAATATTTTTCATAAAATCATTGCTATTTGAAAAAGAAAGTATTAATATTTTTTTAATTTTTGGTTTATAATTATGAAAATATAATAGTTACAGCAAATTTATATGAATAATAATTGTAGAGAATGCCAAAATGAACAACTTCTAAAGAATAAGTTTTTTTCGAAATCTCGTTAGTTTTTGAGTAAACCGAGTTTTTGAATTTGAAGTATAATTTTTCCATGTTTAATCATTTTGACGTTTTAAACGTCAGTTTCATCCGAGTTTACGCAACGCTCGATGTACATTTAAAATATGATTTCAATAAACCATGAAAATGTAAATATAAATGGCTATGATACCACCAAGCCGGAGAAAGTAACATGATGGCCACATCACCATTTTTTATAAACAAATTCTTCTAGATTTCCTAAGACGCAAAATGAACACCAGATTAAGTAAACATTCTACTAACTTAGCAACGCAGCGGAGTTGGTAGTAAGGAAATACAACATAACAAAAATTTAGAACCACCCTACTTTTTGTAAGGTAAAATCGTTTCATTCACTGGACTAAACTCAAAACTCAAGAGAAAACACGTAGTGACTGTCAAACGAATTTATTAATTTCCGCTTTGTTACAAAATGCGAAATGCATTGTTTGTAAACATGAATTGCAATATAATTTCTGACAAAGCATGTTACTCTATATTTAGTAACCCCATTTTATGCATTTAAATTATTAACAACATATTGACATTTCTATGGATAATGCATGTAGATTTCAGCATTTAAATTTGGCGCGAATATGACGGTAGTAAAGAACCCTGAACTTTGGTTCATTTGGGCGACATCTATTGATAACTTTGGCCACTGGATGCAACCAAAACTGGTAACACTGGGCGTGTCTAGAGCAAACCAGAGATAGGTAACTCATGAGTGAGTCAATTAAAATAGTGGACTCTTAAAAATTAGTCGAGAAATTTTAGAAGCGAGGACTTGGTTTTTGATCTCCACTATGTTTTCGGGGTTCATTGCAAAACTTTAGAAGTGAGGATCTTGTTTTTTTGCACGTCACTTTTTTCCAGACATAATTTCTACTTTTCGATAGAGTCATAAGTCATGTAAAGAGACGACTCTTTCTAGTTCACTGTTTACAATACGTCGATTCACAAAAAAGGGAACAATAAAGGGACATTTTTTTACCCATATCCATAAAACAAAAGTAGTAGATTTTGTTTTTCTATAAGTCTACGATACAAGGTAAAATATATTAGGGCGGTCACGGCCACCCAGATGCAAGATTAATTGTTTTAAAATGACTCTTGTATTTTTTTTAAGAAACAATTGGTTCGCATGTAAAATTATATGCAGAATTCGAAAATAAAAAATATATAGGGTGTCCCATTTAAAATTTCAAATCGAAATTGCAACGAAAATTTTTAGATGACCACTAAACTCAAATTTGTATTTTGTATAACCCTACTAAATTTCAAATTGCTATCTCAGATAATAAAAAAAACTGCAGGGGTGAGCCCGTTTTATGTATAAAAAGAATATCAAGAAATGATTTTTATGCAATAGAGGGTTAATAACTAAACACAAATAATTAAAGGAAGTAGACACCGTTGGTTATAATTTGTTAAGCGATACGCTAACAAAATCCCCCAACTTTTGGCGAGAATTTTGAATCGATAACAAATATTTTCTCCACATTCTGAGACGATCAAGTTGACTTCACTAACATTTGTAAATATTATATTTAATAATAACGATTGTACTAAGAAGACATATTTTTTATGATAAACAAATATGTCAATTGGCCAATGAAGAAGTCTCTTCTTCAATATCAGTGAAAAATATTTTATCCAAAATCGTGTGTAATAAGCGAATTAATGTGGTCATTTGAGGGTAGTAATGTTGTTCATTACCTACCTTTGAGAGAATAACTCGGACTCACGGAATAATTAGAACTTTCGTAAGATTTCTGAAATAATTCAAATTGACGTCAAAATTTCTTGTCAAAATTTTATAAATATTATTTTAATATTTAATGCAATTGCAGACGATTTCAGATAATAGTAATTTACGTAACAAGTTTCAAAAGTGATATTTTACGAGACGAGTAGGTGTAGCCTACGTCCTGAAATCCTGCGAGTCGCGTAAAATCACTTTTGGAACGTGTTACGTACAATATTTTTTTCTGCAGCCGTTTTGTATGTTAAAAAAGCAAAAACACACACGAATGTTATATGACAAGCGCTGTCATAATGAAATACGAAGTTGATGTTATTGTCAAGGCCGCCTACATATATACCCAATATCGTATCGAAAGTAGCAAAAATCGTCCCTAGAGTAAAGAAATCGACCCGAAAGTGAAACAAAATCGTCCCGAAAATAACTACTTTCGGTACAATTTATGTAAAGTGGCACTTTCGATTTAATAAATCATACAAAATTTATTTTCGGTATGATTTATTAAATTATATTATACTCATGTGGAATTACTCATTAGTCCCTTAAGAAAATTCGAGCTTCGAGCTCGCGGATAAACATCTTCTTGCGGCACCAATTACGTACATTCCACAGTCGTATAATAAATAACTATTCTTCGTTGATCTTTGATGGAGAATTGCTTTTCGTTTTCAAATGGCGAATAGAATAAAGGTTAATAATATAAAACAGTAATATCTCAAAGTTTAATATTAAAATACCAATTACTTTATTTTGTAAAAGTTCAAATCGATATCTTCAATGTATGAGTAAAAAAGAAACGCGCGAGTATAAGTAATAAGGCCATTAATTCACTAAATTATGCAGTAATAACTCATTGCGATTTATATTATCATTTTCTCTTATAAGGTGAAAGTCAGAATTACATTACACGCTTTGCGCAATTTTAAATAATACATAACACCAATGTTTGACATTTATGCACAAAAACTTTCATAGAACCGAAACCGCCGTCCACCAAAAAAACACGAACTTATCACGAGTGTATTGTTTCGCAACCATAAGTCAGACGTAGAAGCTATAATCAATCTGATTTATTACAGTTGTGAATTACGACGATGGAACCCAACTATCAATCCGAATCCAACGACTTATTAGTCGCCAAAGTGGTCGCGATGACCGTACTTGGCGTCGCCTCTTTTCTCATCGGAATTTCACCAATAAAACTGAGCAGAGTAATCAATATAAAATCGACGGATAACGATAAAAATCTATTGATTTCGCTGCTGCTGTGCTTCGGAGGAGGTGTACTACTTTTCACCACATTTCTTCACCTGCAACCGGAAGTGCGAGAAAGCTTCGCTTATTTGGAAAGGGAGGAGAAAATACCGATAATCGGACATGGCATCTCCATGTCGGAAATCGTTTTCTGCATGGGTTTTTTCTTCGTTTACCTCATCGAGGAACTAGTGCATGTTTTCCTCGATAGGGGATTAGACGATGAAGCTATTCACCGTACGATGTCTATTAGGAAAAAAGACATGTGCATACCTAGAGTCACCCTCAATAAACTTGAAGATAATGGAATTTCATGCATCACTAGTTCGAATAAGGAACTTTTTAATTCGCAGTCGATGGTTAGTTTTAAAGTTGAATCCAGCCATCACCACCACCACAGCCACGGTCATAGTCACATTGATGAGAATATCAAGAACTCGTTCAGGGGATTGCTGGCGGTTTTGGCGCTCAGTTTCCACGCTGTTTTCGAAGGGCTCGCGGTTGGATTGGAGAAAAGTGTGCAGAATGTGTGGTACCTATTCGCTGCGATAGCTACGCACAAATTGGTGATTGCGTTTTGTGTTGGAGTGGAGTTGGTCAGTTCGAAGACGAAACTGACGCTGATTTTGATCTACATAGGAACGTTCGCAGTGGTGACACCTTTAGGTTAGTTTTTAAATACTTCTTTGGGCTCAGTTGATTGTACGTGAAAATTTAAATTTTTAAGCGTTTACTTAAGTAAGTTAAATTTAAACAATAGTGTGGATACAAAATTATATGAAATTAATAAACATCGCGGCTTGTTTTTGACTCTTTTAATATCTGCTAATAATAAACAGGAAAATTTGATACAAAATAACTACCTATACAGATTTATTTTTTTAAGCTCTATTGCTATTAAAATCTTGTAAACTACTAGTAATACAAAACCGAATGTGTAAAATGTGCCTGAATAATATTCTGTAAGAAGTTTTCAAGAACAAATTTTAGTTCACAAAATATAAACTTTATAATAAAACACGAATGTTACAATTTTACTTATATTTTTAGAGATACAGGTGGCTTCATCGGGTAGATAAAGAATTATAGTTTTATGAAGTTATACTTGGAAATTGTGTCAATTTAAATATACCGGGTGACCCGGGGATCTATAAAAGCCCCAGAACTTATTAGCTATTTAAGATATCGATTTCTATTTTCCATAAAGTGGTACACACACCTATATTACATATTTTAAAAATATGTATGTTTTTGTACACACCGGTAGACTGAAGGCGGCGGAAAGTTCGACAAAAATGTCGCAAGATTCTGTCCACAGGGAATTGTTTCTGAACCTTTAAAAACTTGATTCCCGTTGCGCACAAAATCGTATCTGCTCCTTTTTTCGAATTATCGTAAAAAACAATTTTCTTCCTTATTTATTATTTTTTCTTCCTTTTTTACGGTATTATCAATAAATAATTGTCTCTTTAAACAAAATATTTTATTGGTTTAACAATCCAAGAATTGATCAAGAAGAGCTGAAAGTACAAAAAAAAAACACAAAATTTGAAACTGGGATTGGCTTAGATGGGCCAAAAGAGCTGGAAAGCACAAAAAACACAAATTTGAAAATGAAGTTGGCTTAAATGAGCTCAAACTGGCACAAATCCATTGCAAAAATCTGACCAGTTAAATGAACATTGATTATCGAAGACAATCGTTTACTTATGCCAGGTGACCTAGGGATCTGTAAAAGCCCCATAACTTATTTGCTATTTGAGATATCGACTTCCAGTTTTCTTGAACTGGTGCCCACACCTATTTTACATGTTTTAAAAATATGTATGTTTTTGCACAGGGTGTCCCAATATACATAACAGAACAAAGTTATGTTTTTAAATAGAACACCCCATATTTTATACTTTATTTTCAACCCTCTTGAGAAGCTGATAAAAATAGTATAAGATAGTATGGGTCTATTATGGACGGTTGGTTAGTTATGGGCGAATTTGTAGCAAAAACATGTACACATTGAAAACATTGCTGAAGCGTTCCTAGCAAAGGTAGCATCATTATTTATACACTAGAAAATTTCCTACATCATAAAGAATAATACACATCGGCTTTGGTTCTCTTTTATTCATAGTGCTATACAGGGTGTCAACATACGCAAATCAATGGATAACTATTTTTTTTTCAAATGGAACACCCTATATAAGTTGCCACCAATCTATGGCATTTTTAATAAGCTTTCCAATGATATACAGTATGTATAACAAAATATTAAGGATTCTTGACATTTATCAATAAAAACATATTTATTTTGCCACCTTCTGCCGATTTTTGGATTTTCAGCCAAAACTATGCATTTTCAGGAATAATTATAAGAGACCAAAGTTGTAGAGCGAAAAACTTCCGATCGATATAGGTCTTTCAACTTTTAAGTTAATGCGTGCATTGCCCGCCAGAGCGCGCAAAATCGTGACCGTATATGAATTTTAGCGTTTTCTTTTCAATTTTTTTATTAATAAATTGCATTACACTTTATTTTCCGCACCCTCTAGCGGAAAAACGGGAAATTAAAATGGCCCATATCGATTGAAAATGTTCCGCTCTACAACTCTTAATAGAAGCAATTTTTGCCAAATATGCATAGTTTTCCCTAAAAATGCAAATTAAAAATGTATGTATCAATTTTTGCGTTTTCAATTGTTTTTTTGCATTTTCAGCGAAAACTATGCATTTTAGGCAAAAATAGCTTATTTTAAGAGTTGTAGAGCGGAATATTTTCAATCGATGTAGGTCATTTGAATGACATGGAAAATAAAGTATAGTGCAATTAATTAACAAAAAAATTGAGAAAAATGCTAAAATGCACATACGGTCACGATTTTGCACACTCTGGCGGGCAATGCACGCATTATTGGAAAAGTCGAAAGACCTATATCGATCGAAAATTTTCCGCTCTACAACTTTGATCTCTTATTATTTTTTCATAAAATGCATAGTTTTGGCTGAAAATCCAAAATTGAGCAGGGGGTGACAAAAGAAAACTGTTTTTATGGATAAATCTCAAGAATCCTTAATATTTCATTATAGAAATTGTACATCATTGGAAAGCTTATTAAAAATTCCATGCATGGGTGGCAAGATATATAGGGTGTTCCATTTGAAAAAAATAGTTATCCATTATTTTGCGTATGTTGACACCCTGAATAGCAGTATGAACAAAAAAGAACCAAAGCCGATTTGTATTATTCTTCATGATGTGAAAAATTATTTAGTGTATAAAAAATGACGCTACCTTTGCTAGGAGCGCTTCTGCAATTTTTTCAATGTGTCCTTGTTTTTGTCTCAAATTGGCCCATAACTAACCAATCGTCCATAATAGACCCATACTATATTATACTATTTTTATCAGCTTCTCAAGAGGGTTGAAAATAAAGTATAAAATATAGGGTGTTCCATTTAAAAAAACCTAACTTTGTTCTGTTATGTATATTGGGACACCCTGTACAAAAACATATATATTTTTAAAATATGTAGATTAAGTGTGGGTACCAGTTCAGGAAAACCAGAAGTCGATATCTCAAAAAGCAAATAAGTTATGGGGTTTTTACAGATCCCTGGGTCACCAGGTATATGACGTTGCGAGAATTCAACAACTGCTTTTTTCAACTGAACGATGTATGTAGGATCTTATGTCGATCCCAAAATTTTAAAAACTCCCTATGTATTGATTCTCCAGCTTGTTCTGACCACAGTCCATCGATATCAATAGATTCTAGATATTGTTTCAAATGGGCGGTTACCACGTGAAGTTTAATTGTTTCCGAGGTATTAGTTGAAACCAATGCTTTCTTTAGATCTCCAACAAGTGATTCCGCATCAGCATTAATTTTTTTTTGTGGTAAAACAACACGCCACCAGTTTCTTCATGGCCCTAAAAGCTCCAACAAAAGGTAGTAATTTGAGCTCCCCCACGTCAGCACAAATTTCCGGGGATAACAGGGGGTCTGATTCTTTCAGCATCTTTCTACACGCATTGCCCTCAAAGAGGTTTAGTTTTTTAGGCCAAATAATGGCCTTTTCGCGGCCAAGCAACGAAACTAAGCCATTCCAAAACAAATGGTTCACAAATCCTTGAAGGATGTGCAATTCAGGCAAGATACATTTTTCAATAACACAAGTGTCGGTAGATTCTTCAAACAGGGGACAATTTATACAATGAATACAGGTTTTTGGAATTATTTATAACTCACCAGTAAACAACTTTGGGATTTCAAATTTTTGAAAATATTACTCTGAGATATTTAAACAATCAATTTTTGGAGCAGTTAGGTACTAAATTTTACTTTTTAAAAGTTTTTAACTGTAAATAAAAAAAATCAGCGATGTGGAAAGAATGATGTAATATTGAAATAGTATATTGTACGAGCACGGAATGACACACATTTCTCACGAGTATAAAGTTTTGCAATTCATACGAGTGAAAAATGGTCATTCCATGCAAGTTGTACACTATACTTTACCTACGACAACTTTGTGATAGTTGCCGGATAATTAAAAACTGACAGCGGACAAATTGTACGCGATAACTTTTATCAGAGGCATCTGCTTAACATGACCGTGAAAACAAGTGTCCCTCACATTATTATTTATGGTTCATATTATTTCTAAAGGTTATACATTCTTAGCGTTTAAAACTAGGCAAATACTAACATCGAAAACAACGAACTTGACGAGGTACTACAACTAACGTCCCATGTATGTAAAAGCTGTGAAGCAAACATCTCTAAATCTACTCCGTCATTTTGACACATGGCAGGCTAGGTTTTATCTCTTACGCCATTGCTCATGCGCAGCAGCACATGAATGATCAGCTGATCATTCTCGTACAGATAATCGACACTGGGATGAAAGGCGTGACTTTTCAAAGAAATGACGATTCTTGAATTTATTTTCGGAGAAATATTTTTACATATGGTAATTATCTTTATTTTGTCTGGAAGCACTATCTCACTTTAATAGTAGCATTAATTCTAATTTTGACTGTAAATATTTTTTAAATATTTAACAGTAGCATTAATTCTAATTTTGACTATAAATATTTTTTTAAGCCAATGTTTATTATTGGCAACTTGCAACTTATCCAAATAAAATCCAAATTTATTTTGCTTTACATCTTTCAATATTCGTCGTGGCATTGGTCGAGGAAATAGTTGTTTCAATACTTTTTTTGTGTTAGTCTTTATTTGTAAGTTACTACTAAATAATCTTTATTTATCACGTATTTACAAATAAAGTATTCTACCTACAATATATTTAGGAACAATACTTGATAAAGGGCTATCGACCGTAAGTCTTTCTGCCCATGTTTCTTATTAGTTTTACGAATATGTTGGATTCGTCAAAAAACCATCACCCACAAAACACCTAAATAACTCTCCAACTCTAAAAAAAAAATTAAACAAAGATTTAAAAAAACGAGTTATTGTTTAAATATATTTTTAATATACAGTGTGTTCATTTTATTACGGAAATTAACTCTCCAACTCTCAAAAAAAAATTAAACAAAGATTTAAAAAAACGAGTTATTGTTTAAATATATTTTTAATATACAGTGTGTTCATCTTATTACGGAAATTTGGCAACCTTTCTTTTTTCAAATAGAATACCCTGTATATTTTTACATTTCAAATATTCTACGGATGGAGAATTATTTAGGTGTTCCGGTAATTTTGACGAACCCTGTATATTCAGGTTATATTTTGTTTTATTTAATTTATTTAAAGGTATTTAATTTATTTGAAATTTGTGAAATTTCGACCATTTTCAAACCGCCATAACTCGTATTTTTAATCGATTTTGATGAATCTTTGAGGGCGAAAAACTTTGAAGTGTCTTCTTTAAAGTCATGCATGCGATCTTAAGCGTAACCCGTTCCAACCTCCTCTAGTGCCCCTGTGAAGAAAAAGTTTTTTTTTCTGCTATGTCCAACTTTGACGATGTCTACGGAGTTGGAAAAATTTTGTCGACTCGATTCACCATAAAGGCATTAAAACTTGATCAATTCCCTATGCAGGACTCGAAGAACGAAGTTCCTACGACGATTTGGCACTAAGTTATGGGTGTTTGAAATAAGTGCATTTTGAGGATTTTTGCACATAACTCCCGACTTTTCAACCAAATTTGTTGGTATTTCGGGAAAAAATCCCATTTTGGCTCTACTTTAATTAATTTTAAATTTGCTTTTTTTCAAACACCCATAACTTTGTTCCAAATCGCCGTAGGAACTTCGTTACTTGAGTCCTGCGTAGGTAATTGAACACATTTTAATGCTCTTTTGGTTGATCGAGTCGACACATTTTTTCCAACTCGGTACACGTTAAAGTAGAGCCAATATGGGATTTGTTCCCGAAAGAATAAACAAATTTGGTTGAAAAGTCACCAAGTTATGTGCGAAAAAACTCAAAATGCACTTTCAAACACCCATAACTTGGTGCCAAATCGTCGTACTAACTTCGTTCTTTGAGTCCTCTATAGGGAGTTGATCACATTTTAATGCCTTTATGGTGGATCGAGTCGACAAAAATTTTCCAACTCCATAGACATTGTCAAAGTTGGACATGGTTTTCAGAAAAAAAACTTTTCTTTCACAGGGGTGCTAGAGGGGGGCGGAAGGGGTTACGCTTAAGTTCGCATGCATGACTTTAAAAAAGACACTTCAAAGTTTTTCGCTCTTAAAGATGCATCAAAATCGATTGAAAATACGCCGAGTTATGGCGGTTTGAAAATGGTCAAAATTTCACGAATTTCAAGTGTTTTATTTTTTTTCCATCATTGTATATTGTATGTAGTAACATCCCCGATGGCACCTTTACTGATTCGTGCATTTTTATGCAGAAGCATTAAATAAATTAAATGTAAACGAAAAGTAGCCTCAATGTATGCATATTCAACCTGTTCGTAACTCTGTAAAATTAAATCTTATAAAGAGGAAATATAAGTTCTTCACTGTGTGTCATTGTCAAAATGTTTTCTATAATAATAATATTAACCTTTTAAAATTTTCAAATTTAATTTAATTATATTTTAACATTTTTGTGCTACATAATAATAATAATATTTTTCAAATTAGTCCTTTTACGATCTTAAACCAACATTATTTATCCAGTAGTACTAGTAATAACATGCAAATTTCTTTTGTATCATTCAATATCCGGCGCGGCACTAGCCAGGGAAGTAGTTGTTTTAATAAGTTATTTGTTTACAGTCTTAGCAAGACTTTATTTTGCAGAGTTACCACAAACGGTTTTTTGGCGCCTACACCATCACTCAAATTATGACCAATCTCAATAAAATGTTAATTAATCTTCTGTTTGGCCCTAATCACAGAATATTTAATTGTAAAAACGAATTAAGTAATTTTTTGTTTATCTCGGATTTTGTTTAAGCAATTTTTTCCAAAACACCGAACATCCGAAGACGTTTAATTAAAAAATCAAAAGGTAGTGTTTGTCATCCTTTAGAAATGACTTTAATAGCCACAAATATTCTCCATTGTACTATTAACAACATTAAATAATAATTCGAGGACCTTTTTTCTTTCATTTTGTTTAAATATTTTTTCCTGAAATGCATAATTTTCGAAGACATGGTCAACTTAAAAAATCAAAAGTTGATAATGACCTCATTTTGAAATTATTTTTAAAACCAGAAATGTTCTTCATAGTCTTATTTACTATATAAGATAACAATTAGACGAACGATGTTTTTCTAATTTAAATATTTAAATATTTTTTTCCTGAACCAAAAATGTTCCTCATAGTCTTATTAACTACAATAAATAATATTAGAGGGCCGTTTTTCTTCCATTTTGTTTATTTTTTTTCCTGAAATGCATAATATTCAAAGTCATGGTCAACTTAAAAAAAATCGAAAGGTAATGTTTGGCCTCATTTAAAAATTAATTTAATAACCAAAAATGTTCCTCATAGTCTTATTAACTATATTAAATAATAATTAGAGGGACATTTTCTTCCATTTTGTTTATTTTTTTTTCTGAAATGCATAATATCCAAAGTCACGGTCAACTTAAAAAAATCGAAAGGTAATGTTTAGCCTCATTTCAAAATGATTTGAATAGCCACAAATATTCTTCATAGTGTTATTTACAATATTAAACAATAATTAGAGGACCGATTTTCCTCCATTTTGTTCAACAATATTTTCCTGAGACGAATATCCGAAGACATGTTCAATTTGAAAATAACAAATGGTAATGTTTGATCTCATTTAGAAATGATTTTAATAGCCGCACATGTTTTTCATGATTTTATTTAAAATATTAAACAATAATTAAACAACAGATTTTCTTCCATTGTGTTTAAATTTTTTTTTTCCTAAAGAAGACATGGTCAACTTAAAAAAATCAAAAGTTAGTTAGTGTTTGACCTCATTTAAAAATGATTTTATGATCAGAAATGTTCTTCGTAGTCTTATTAACTATACTATATTAAATAATAATTAAGGGCGTGTTTTTCTTCCATTTTGTTTAAAACTTTTTTTTCTGAAATGCATAATACTCAAAGACATGGTCAACATAAAGAAATAAAAGTCAGTGTTTAACCTCATTTGGAAATTATTTTAATGGTCACAAATGTTCCCTATATTGTAAAACAACCAAGTGTTACTTATCATTTCATTGCTCAAAATGTTTTACCAACAAATTATTCTTTATTTGCCTTCATTTAACCAACTCTCTATCTCTTATAGTTACTAAAATAGTAACGCTAATGCATTGAATTTGTAACCCTGTATATTTTTTTGGCCTCGGATGCAAGTCCATATGGCCAGCTCAGGGCGGTTAGGATAAGACTGGGTCACTTTTCTTCTCGTTAAGGGGTCTATCATAACGCTTTTTATGTAACCCTGTATATTGAAAAATATTAAAAAAATAGAAAACGATGTTGTATGCTATCAGGAGCTATTTAAAAGAAACGTACATTTCATATTTCCCTAGGGAAATATAAGTGTGTTATGACATATTGTAACTAAGGCAATATCACTCAATATTGTTTCAAACAGAAAAAAAAAATATATGTATGTTGTTATCAGTATTCTTCAATACATGTATTTTGTTCAAAATGAAACACATCTACCTACTTCTAAACATAGTAGAAATCTCTTTGGTAGCGTTTGCACTACTCGCTCCAGTATTTCTAGCAATAATAACTAAACCAATGGGAATAAAATATAAACATAGTGAGGTTGACTTAAATGCCTCATTTTAACAATCTTGAATAACAACACTTTCTAAACGACTGGATGTTCAAACTTTGAGGGTCTCGTGCGGGATCTTGACAGAACATTGTAAAATTAAGATAAGTTGCTCAAAATCTTACGAATAATTTTATCACGTGTAGCTTTTTTGCGCCAAGCATATCCGGAATGTTATTGAAATGTTTACAGCGATAAAAAGTGTCAAAAACAAGTCGGTGCACGAGAAGAATTTATCAAATTTGTCTTCATTTCAGCATAGTAATACTAACTTTAGGTTAAAATTGAAAATCCTCGCGAAAATGTTGAATATTCATATATTCAAGCTACTTTTTGTCTTTATTTAATTTAACTTTTAGTTGACTATGGCTTTCTTGATGACATATTAGATATCGTCGCTACCACAGCAAAACCATCTAAATCACATTTTTGATATATGCGGATAATAAGCATTTAATGTTGCATTTTTTAGCATAAATCGAATTATTGAACTAAATCATGATGTGAAAACATGAAAAATACATATCACCAGAAATGGGTGGGTTTGCCTTCAAAAAGTACATCTTCCATTATGGGTTTATACACCACAAAACGAAAAAGTTAAAAAAATGTGATATAGATGGTTTTGCCGTGGTACCCGCGATATATCGATGTCTGTTCTAAAGATGTAGTAAATAAGTTCAATTCGATTAAAAAACTATAATCCACTCGTAAAACGCTACGATCAAAACTGAGCCTAAAATGCGTTCAAATAAATTTGAGAGTCATCTTAGGCTGACGAAAATCTGACCTTGGAGTTCAATATGCGCATTTTGATGTTTACTTTTCTAGATGAAGATTTTGTAGAATTACATTTTTGTAAGTACGTAAAGATATTATAATTAAGCAAAACACAGATTGCGATTGCAATTAGTATTTTATTTAATTATTTAATATTTTTTTATTTATAGAAGGCAATGAGAATACTATCCATGGCCCAGTATGGAATAAATACAACAAACAACTTTAAATAATTGTTAGTATTTTACTTTTATTATTGTTATTGGTATAGTAATGCCAACGAGAGTTGAGTATGAGTAATTGTCTATAGACGCACGAGTTAATATTTAAAGGACGTATGTTAGAACTCTTGAGAGAACAGAAAATTGGCCCTATTCTGTTTTTATCACGGTGATAACTTTACGCCGTGAAAATGTATCACATCGTTTTCGATCGAACGGCAAATTGGTATTTCGTTTCTAACGTGAAAAAGTAAGCGTGACAACACTGTAAAATCGAAGGAAGTGAACTAATAACGGCATGCTTTCGCAATTTTTCAAATTTACGCGGGAAAACAGTACCGAGTGCACTTGAAGCGAACTGTAGTTAAGTTTAATTTTAAAGAATTATAGAATTGATAAGTACTAATCACCTTCTAATATGGGTGTGTTAATTCGAATTTCTCACAAATGTGTTGTTTTTAAAACAAATATTCAAATTCAAATTTCGGCATCTCAAATGCCGTAAATGTCGTTAAAATTGCAGCAAATAATCATTTTCAGCTGCTGCTTCTTGTTCCCACAGCAATAATAAAGCGAAATAAAGACCATTTTCACAATTTTATGGTTAACACACACTTATCACGTGCTCTGAACTCGGTGATAAAACTGAACCTTACTTTTCGACTGACGTCATTTGAAACTCGATCGGTGATAGAAACAGAATAGGAAACTTGCGTGAAGTGAAAAGTTTTCGATTTAAATCGAAAACTTTTCGAAAGTGATAAAAACAGAATAGGGCCCAATATATACGTAAGTAGGGTCGTTCAACTTAGTATTTTTTATTACAGATTCAGATTCTGTGTGAAAAACATTAAATTTTTGTATGTAACATTTTTTCGAAAAATGTAATTTTTTACCTTGAAATTAACTTGCTTGGGTCACTCGTTCTACCCATTTCACACAATATGAAAGTGGTCGTTTCGGATTAACATAAGGTATCATTGGATAGAGTGTACAAAAAGAAACCACTTTTGTTGAAAACACAATTAGATATTATTATTATTATTAATTGTTAACGAGATAATGTTTTTCATTTTATTTCTCACGTTAACAATAAATAATAATATCTGATCGTGTTTTCAATAATAATTGTTTCTTTTCGTACACTCTATCCAACGATACCTTATGTTAATCCGAAACGATCACTTTCATATTGTGTTAAATGGGGATCTGGGTCGAAATCCCGACAAACTAGAATCCCGACAGGGTCGAAATCCGACAAGCCAAAATCCTGACAAATCATTAATTCTCGATTATTCTTAATACTTTCAATTAAATGCAATTTTTAACTAAAATCCTTTCCTTAACCTAATCACGTAACCTAATCATAATCATTGTCGGGATTTCAACCCTGTCGTGATTCTGGCTTGTCGGGATTTCGGCTGTCGGGACCATGTCTGGATCCCGTTAAATGGGTAGCAGGAGTGACCTAGGCAAGGTCATTTTAAGGTCAAAAATGAAATTTTTCGAAAAAAGTTAAAACAAATTTTCATGTTTTTTTAGGCCGAATCTATAATGAAAAGTACCACGTTCCATTTAAAAAATTAACTTCTGGTCTGAATGACCCATTTCTGATCAGAACTGGAAGTTGAAAATATCATCATCAGATAGGGCATACCCGATTTAGTGGTCAATTTTTTTTTAGATTCTCCAAGTAAACTATTTCCCTTGATTTTAAAAGGGGTGGACGGGTGGTCGTATCCACCCTGTATATAGTATTATTCATTTCAATGTTGAATTATCTCGTAGAATTTAACTTATTTTAGTTTTAGCATACCTCAAAGTGTGGTAGTTACTGTAAAAGTATGCGCGTATTGAACTTGTCTTTTCTCTAAGGTGACTCTGATACAATTTATTTAAACAAACTATATTTGTGTACACAACTGTTTAATTCTAATACGCTACATCCGTGAATAGGAATTGGTACCGGAATTGCGCTAAGTGAAACTGGAACGTCAGAAATTGACGTGACTTCAGTTGTACTGCAAGGAATGGCAGCGGGGACTTTGCTCTATGTTGTGTTCTTCGAAGTGTTAGCTAGGGAAAGGAACAACAAGCACGGGGGAATTTGGCAGCTGCTGGCAATCATCGCTGGATTTGGAGTTATGTTCACGTTACAAATTATTAGTGAGTGAAATTAATTGATATTAATAATTGTTAAATTACATTGGAATAAAACACTTTAACTTTTTTATACCACTATATAGTGGTATAAATATAATGGTATAAAAAAGTTAAAGTGTTTTATTCCAATCTACAATCAAGATGTACCACGAAGTAAACGCCGCCAACATTAAACAGTTAAATTACATTATTTCAATTTTAATTTATATTACAATTCATATTTTGTAGTACAACCAATGTTTGATCACCATCAGATTTCGCGTTTGTCCTTATAATTCAGGTATTGCAAATATTATAATATTCATGAGAATTGCCCTCATGTACTTTTTGACCAATGAAATCGAATAATGTTGATGGCATGATCCAATAAAATTCTAATTACGATGCGTAACAGACAACGGTGAATTTTATGCATGAAAATTCACCCTGGGTGATATCTAAATCTAATCAGATAATCCATCATGTTGGTATTGCCTAGCAACGCGTTACTACATTTTCTATAACGTATAAAACGTCAGTTACTGCCGGACTTTTAAACAGTTTGCTCCTAAATTCGATCTGTTTGTATTTTCGGGTAATGTGCTAGTGTTTTTATTAGTAATAGTATTCATAGGCATTTCTCAAAATCTTGGTTAGCTTATTTTTACTACAATTATTGAGGCGTAGATTAATACACGTCTGACACTAGGTGTCACTAAATTTAACTTTGCGAATTATGAAGTGTGAACTTTCTGTTCGGCCAATTGTCTTGTCGAATCAAACTCGTGACTTATTTTTCCTAGGCAATTATTAGCGTCTGGGTCACTCTTGCTTGTTGCTTCTAGAAAATCGGCACTCCTCCACACAACAAGAAATCGTGATCCTGACGCTAATAATTGCCGGCACTCGTTAGATTACTGTTGATTACTGACTGAAGATTAATAACATTTCTGTACAACGAGTAAAAATTCTAGATCTGAATCTCAGCACGGCGTAGTTCCAAATTGATTCGTCATTTAAACTGCAACAATCACGCACACAATACGGCCCAATTATTAGAACACACACCATGAATATCAATGCGTGAACAATTTTCACCATATGAATAATAAATCGTTATTCGCCACAAACCCATCAAAACAAAATTCCATCAGTTTATTTCTTGCGCGTAACACTCCACCAGAAATTCCAGGCCGGTCTTAATAACAGCATTCTTCTGCATACCTCCACAGAATTTCCCACATTTAATTTCGCAAACGGAGGGGAGCGCGAGAAAGAGGAGAAGGAAAGAGTGCAGCGGACGTGGTGGGCCGTTTCTGGGGCGGTGCACTCGACCAGTTGTTGACCCCTGGTCGACCTTCGACAATCAACTTTTGCTTTTCATGAATAGCGCCCGACGACCTCCTAGATTCTCATGCTGGTACCCTACTTTCTAGGCTACCTCCTCGACCCACACATTTATTTCTAGGAGCGAACTCTTGACAGTGAATGTGGTATATTTATATTCTGTGAACGGTCGATGTAAATCAACGTAAAATATCGACATATATTGTTAACGTTTAAATGTCTATTTATTATTCTATACAAGGTGTCTAAAAAAGACACCACCAAAATGATATGGTGTATTCCTGAGACAAAAAAAGAGCAAATTAACTAAATTCATCTATATGAAAAATTACATACTTTCCAAGATACAGCAAGTCAAAGTTTAAGATTTTTAAAATATTTTAATCTATATCTCGAAAATGGCAGATGAGAATGATTTGTTTATTTTTTTCTGACAACTACATTAGGTGTACTACATTGTTTAAAAATTTCAAGAAATTTCTTCAAGTACAAAGGTGCTCCAGAGGACATGCTGTTTACATCATTACATAGAACTTTTTTATTCTTCATATTTTTTACGATTTTGTATTTTTTTCAATGCAACTCATCACTTTTAAAGAATTTATAACTCTTAAAGTTTTTTTGTTTACGCCTTATTTTTAACAAAAATAAATAAAAAAGAACTTATTAACTCCTCTGGAGCACCTTTGTGCTTGAAAAATTTCTTGAAATTTTTAAACAATGTAGTACACCTAATGTAGTCAGAAAAAAATAAACAAATCATTCTCATCTGTCATTTTCGAGATATAGATTAAAACATTTAAAAAATCTTAAACTTTGACTTGCTGTATCTTGGAAAGTATGTAATTTTTCATCATAAATTTAGTTAATTTGCTTGTTTTTTGTCTCAGGAATACACCATATCATTTTGGTGGTGTCTTTTTTAGACACCTTGTATATCGTTATTGAATGTGCTGACGAGTTAACGTTCAAACGATAAGTGATCTCTCTACGGCAAGCAGTCCCCGCTCCGTAGTCGTCAAGACGGGACTTCCCCGGATGAAGGAAGAATGGACCTCCCCAGATAAGGAAACGCTAATCTGATGACTCTAACAATATTATCCAAGTTTTCAAATTTAATAATCAATGCATATTTAATCCAAAAAATCATCAAATCAGGTTTAGGTCAAAATATTTACTACTTAAAATCCCTAAAATTTATAATGAAAATAATTGGTTTTGTGGCCCAATTTATCATTTTATAACACCAGATGTGATTGTATGTTTGTATTGAATTAAAGGGTAATTTGGTAATCAGACTATTGTTAAGTTTTATGTTCATTTTTTCACGTTCTTTAAACGTGTTTCGATTAAATATAACCATTATACAAATAATTTACGATCAATACTTGATTTATTGTAATTTTCATTGTTTGCATCATAAAAAGTGTGATTTTTATTATTCGCATATTTCGATGTATGCATAATTTCTATTTTTAATTTGAAAATGAGTCAAATTGGTGATTTTTTTTGTATAAAATAATCTTTTTTTAATTTACATTTTCATAAAGGTAGCAGAGATTATAATGGTTAGTATGGCTAACGACCACAATATTTTTATTTCGTATTTGGTATTTATTTAACGGAAACCATTTCATTACACTAATAAATGAAAATAAAATAAAATATATATACAATACAAGAAATTACATGACAGATTAAAATATATATACCGGGTGGACCATTTAATATGTTTTCAGGAAATATCTTCGAAACAAGAAACTTAAAAAAAAAATGACCCAAACAAAAAATGATTGTTTTGAAGGGGGCCATAATAACATAATTTTGTTTTTTTCATAGATGGCGCTGTTGTCGCTAAATCGAGGTCAACTTAGTTTTTTTAAATGGAAACCCGTACTTTTTATTACAGAATCAGAGTCCTTGTTAAAAAATGAGAAGAATTCACTCAGCTAACTTTTTAGTCAGAGTGATAGATGGCGCTGTAATCGCGAAAAGAAGTTGTTGCATTTGGACGCTTGCGTATTCAAACTTCGCGCGCATGTGTGTGTGTGTGCGCGTGTGTGTGTGTGCGCACCCGCGAACATGCCCGTCTAAAATCACCAATAATGTTCGTTACATTATTTTGTTATTATTTTTGTAAAGGATATGAATGTGACGTAAACTTAACTAGTATTTTATTCAAGAGTGTAATTGTATGATCGACCGACTTGGAAATGCAAAATATATAATTTTGATCCATTTCCAAGTTGATATTTCAAAATTTATAATAATTTCAAATTAAACAAATAACTTCAATTTTGCTTTTTATATTCTGGGCTCAGCGTGAGCGCTGCTGACAGCTTTGACAGCCCCATGTCGCTCTGCAGGTTGATGTTGTCGATGTCCGGCTGGAGCGTAATTTGTAGGAAGCTGAAAAGAAATGGCAGGTTAGAAGAAGTCGATTGGGTCGAAGTGTGTGTAGACGCGCACTTGTGTTTAACTTACTTGAAATCATCTCTAGAGCAGGTGCTCAAAATGATGGCCGTTCATCTCGAGACATTTTGCGATCCTTGTTTGAAACGATCTCTGAACTTCTCGTAGGGTGTCTCTGTTGATGTTCGCACAAGCATTGCGAATACGCTCCTTCATGTTATCAGGCGTCGACGGTATGTCGGCATAGCATTTGTCCTTCAGCAATCCCCACAGGAAAAAGTCCGGCGCTGTCAAGTCCGGCGAACGTGCCGGCCAAGGCACCGGACCTCCACGACCAATCCACTTGTTCGGAAATTGGCGGTTCAAAATATCTCGGACGACACGGGCAAAATGTGCAAGGCAGCCATCGTGCTGATACCACAGTCTCAATCGGGTCAGCAGAGGGACGTCTTCGAGTAAAGCAGGAAGATGAGCCGTCAGAATTTCACCGTATTTTTCAGCATTCAGATTTCCGTCGATGAAGTACGGGCCAATGACGTGATCTCCCAGAACTCGGCACCAAACGTTGACGCTCCATGGTCGTTGATGGTCCACTTGTCGGATCCAATGTGGATTCTCCTCCGCCCAATAATGCATGTTATGCCGGTTGATTTGGCCACGATTCGTGAAACTTGCTTCATCCGAGAATAGAATCATGGAAACGAAGTTCCGGTTGTTGCGTATTTGCTGCTGAGCCCAATTGCAGAACGGCACTCGATGTTGGAAGTCGTCGCCATGAAGTTCTTGATGCAACGATACGTGGTAAGGATGAAATTTATGCCGATGAAGAACTCGCAGAACACTCGTTTTGGAGATGCCTGAACTCCGCGCCAGTTGACAAGAACTTATGTTGGGTTTGACTGCAACTGCAGCTAAAATATCAACTTCGGCATTCTCCTGGGTTACGGTGCGTCTTCGATGTCTGGTTCGTTTTAGGCTGCCAGTGTCCACAAATGAGTTGACGATCCGAAGAAAAGTCATGTGACTCGGATGATCTCGATCAGGATACCTCTCCGCGTACAAGCCACACGCATCAAGTGCATTGCGTCTAGCTTCACCATACACGAAAATCATGTCGGCCTTTTCCGCGATAGTATACCGCACCATTGTAACGTTTGCGCCGTCAATGCAGAAGACCGACTGATTACCAAACTAAATTTTCTTTTGTTCAGTCAAAGAAAGCATCAAAATCCAGCTATTTCCAGCTATTTTTCAATTTAAAATTGTAATTCATGGAAATACGGCCGACGTCATGTTTTGACACACACACACACCACACACACACATACACACATGCGCGCGAAGTTCGAATACGCCAGCGTCCAAATGCAACAACTTCTTTTCGTGATTACAGCGCCATCTATCACTCTGACGAAAAAGTTATCTGAGTGAATTCTTCTCATTTATTAACAAGGACTCTGATTCTGTAATAAAAAGTAGGGGTTTCCATTTAAAAAAACTAAGTTGACCTCGATTTAGCAACAACAGCGCCATCTATGAAAAAAACAAAATTATTTTATTATGGCCCCCTTCAATACAATCATTTTTTGTTTGGGTCATTTTATTCTAAAGTTTCTTGTTTCGAAGATATTTCCTGAAAACACATTAAATGGTCCACCCGGTATACAGTTCAACACATGTCATTTTGAGTAGTTCTATATTCTACAGCTTCATTTAGCCTTGACGGGGATTTTGCCCAACGGGATCATCATAACTGGTACACCATAAAATTATTTCACTATAGAATCATATGAAAAAAAAATGTTATGTCAAAATTTGACAAAGTGTGACAGTACAAAATACAGTAGCGTCCCGCAGAAAATTTTGATGGTAGAGCCACTTAGCCTACAATATATCATCCCCTCCCCCCGCTCGCCTCACTTTTGAAGAAAGAAATAATGAAAATATTATTTATATGGACTTTCGATTTGTAGTGTATTTTAATTTTGTCCCAGATGTGCACTAAATCTGTACTTTCGTTCTTTGTCCACGTAATCTCATCTCCAAACAAAACACAAAAAAAAACAAAAATGCGTTTTCTTTCTTACATCCTCGAAGCCAATTGTTTTATGTATATTTCGATTTTAGGATAATCAAATCAGACAGCCTAATTGTTTAATATATTTCCTCGATAATACATGAGCAAAAAGGCTTAGTCCGTAATAAATTAATTTCTTTTACAAACGGGAGAGAAATTCGATTTCTCAGCCGTCGAAATCGTGAGAGAAATAACATTTTTCTCCCCAGGGAGAGAAGTAATCATTTCTGTCCCTATAGAAAGAAGTAATTTCTCTCCCTACCAGGTTCCATTATTTATTTTAACAGTCACGGCTGACGGGTTTAGGCTTTAGAAACGAACGTTTTACTACCGTTTGTGAAAAAAAAAATGTTTATATACCTCCGGAGAGAATGCTATTTTTCTCCCTTGATATACACCGTGTCCAAGATAAGAATGCACAGCATCTTGAAAACGGTAAAAGATACAGGGTGACTTAAATTAGGCAAAAGTTGCACTATTCAGAGTATGTTTACATGCCTATCGCAGAAATTCATGATTTGTTTATCGTTTTCAAAATTTTACAAAAAAATGCAATTTTTCGGATTTTTGATTTTTCCAATTTTTGTACTTATTTTATTAATATTAAAAAACTAACTGCACTTTGTCATTGTCACTTTTTAAGCTCTACAAAATGGCGCCTTCAAATTTTTTATCCGATGTTTCATCTCCGACTATATTACTTTCTCCGTTAGGAAGTAAGAGAGAGTATTGTTATCGTGATTTTTTTTTCAAATTTTTTTTGACGGAAATATCCGTTTTGGGGTCCCTAGATGCCATTTCAACAATTTTTTGAAAAAAAAATTGTGTCTGTGTGTGTGTGTGCCTGTGTGTGCCTGTGTGTGTTTGTGTATGTGTGTGCGCCTGTGTGTGTTTGTGTATGTGTGTGTCTGTGCGCGCTGTATCTCAAAAACTAATAGAGCAATTAATATGAAACTTTTAACATACGTCTTATTTGATAATCCGAAGAACTGAAAAGCTTTTGGTAAAATTTCGTACACCGGAAGTGGGTGTTTACCTTAACTGTTTTTTGTTTTTTGCCAATATTTTCTTAAATATGAAAAATATCATAAAAACATTTAAATAAACTTTGAAGACAACAAAGAAATGAACATCTTTTGCTTGAAAACATTTTTCATAAAATCATTTTTATTCGAGAAAAAAATTTATAATTTTTTATTTTATTTTTGGTTTATAATTATAAAACTAATAGTTACAGCAAATTTATGTTAATAATAATTGTAGAGAATTCTAATATGAACAATTTATTAAGAATAAGTTTTTTCCGAAATTCCTTTAGTTTTTGAGTAAGCTGAGTTTTTGAATTTGAAGTGTGATTTTTCCATCTTTCATAATTTTGACGTTTTAAACGTCAGTTTCATCCCAGTTTACACAACGCTCGATATACATTTAAAATATGATTTCAATTGAAAACGTAAATATAAATGGCTATGATACCATCAAATCGAAGAAAGTAACATGATGGCCACATCACCATTTTTTTTATATGGCCGTAAAAGTAGAAACACCCTGTATACGATAGCATTTTTGATTACTAATTTAACAATGTACCAGACATTATGCTTCTAATGCCAAAAAACAGAGAAAAATAAATTTTAATATTTTGTAGGTTCATAATCTAGTAGGCGTATAAAATATTAAATAATATCGCCGTACATTTCGACCAAATTTTCACTTTCACAATTTTCGAATTCGTTGTTATGGCCCGTGCTGGCCCGGTATTATAAATTAAGAGATTGCCCGGCCCGGCCCGTTTTAAGTAGAATTCCTATTTTTATTGTATATTTGGATTCTACGCTAAAAAAATGGTGATGTGGCCATCATGTTACTTTCTCCGACTTAATGGTATTTATATTTACGCTTTCATGGTTTATTTTCAATTTAAATCATATTTTAAATGTACATCGAATGTTTCGTAGACTCGGATGAAACTGACGTTTAAAACGTCAAAATTATGAAAGATGGTAAAATTTAAATGCACATTTAAAAACTTTACTCAAAAACTAAAGAGATTTTGAAAAAAACTTATTCTTTATAAGTTGTTCATTTTGGCATTCTCTACAATGATTATTGAAAGGCCGGCGCAATCTCAGTAACGCATTGTCACGGAGGAGTTGCTCGAAAGGGGTGGAAACCTGCCGAACTTGATCTCCGGCTGGAGTCGGCGTCGTTGAGTTCTTACGGAACTCAAGAGGGGGATGAGTAAAAAAATATCGCTTAAAATCAAAATATTTATACAGGACAAATACATAATAAGTCAATATACACCACACGAAATGTCAACGTTCAAGAATAAATACACACACGCATAAAAAAAGTTCAAAAGAGTTCGGTGAATGTCAAGAGAGCCAAATAAAACACTAGGGATAAAGGTCAGTAGAACCTGGTTCAAGGACGTCGGCGTCGTTGTTCCTAGCGAGGATCGGCCGATCACGAGAATCAAGCACCGTCGGGCCGAGGCAGTTTTTGGTAGATCCTGACGTAATAATGAAGCATTATCGTGGTTGCTGGCATTAATAAGCATTTTTAAAGCCTAGTCTGCAAAGTTGATGTTTTCCGTTGGTGGCGACTTCGGATCGCGGCGAGCTAGATGGTGGCTTCGAGTCGTCGATGACTTCAGCATGAAGTTCGAGATAGGTGATGTGAGCTGCACATCTAATGTGCAGCCGAGTAAAGGTGAAGGTGAGCAGTGAACAAGCTGGTCGCTTTTTTTAAGTGAGAAGAGAAGATCTTCTAAAAGACACCCTATAGTGGGGATTGTTGGATTTTGCGTAGTACGTACCAACTAAAACGTCTCCTCATTGAGGCGCTGTTTTCGAGCCAGTGATCTTTCTCTCTACTGACATCTCTGTATTTCGGTTCTGTATTTTTGTTCATTGCATTTCGCATCTGACATATAGCCATGTTTTGTAAAAGCCTACTCTAACCTTGGATAGAAGCGCAAAACTCGATTTATTGTCTTCCCGTTGCCGGCCATAACATATTATTCCGAATTAGTCATGTTGCAATTTTTGTGGGTTAATCTTTTTTAAGAAAAAAGAACGAACTGAAAAATCAGAAGTCCTGCATAAAAAAAGCAGCAGCTACAAATAAATCATTAGTTGAAGCTTCTTTTATAACTGATTTGCATATTAAAAATTAAACAATAGGCGAAGGTTCATTAAAGCCATGCGTGATTAATATTTGCGAAAAAATGTTACTAATAACTGAGGCCAAGAAAATAAAAGATATACCCATGTCAAGTGATATTATTTGTCATAGAACTACTCTTATTGCGAATGATCTTAAAGTACAGTTAATTCAGATTATTAAAAATTCACCGTGGTTTGCAATCGAAATAGATGAATCAACTGACATTTCAAACAAAAGCACATGTGCGATTTATTGACCATGACAAAAAATATATTTTTGAAGAAATTATGTTTTTTGCAAATCCTAAAATGAAGGCTACTCATTGTTTTATACTTAGGGAACAACTAGCTTCTAGAGAAATGAGTCCAGAATTACTCGTAGTAATGATCGATTCTGTGAAAGTTGTAAATTGTTTAAAATCGAATTTTATATATGAAATGAAATCAACACAACATTTTTTCCATGCAATATAAAATAGAGGCGATGAGAATTAAACTTACATGGATTCGAAGAATAGCATCGAAATGTTTCCAAATTATTCTCAAATGATTACAGATAATTGTGAATTTGATAAAGAACATACATATTATTTAATTCAATTCCATCTCCAAAAATGAATTGAAAAATTTTGATTGTGTTTTCCAAATAATGAAATTGATAGCAGAAAATTGTAGATGCGAGATTCCTATAATAATTGGCTTAATATCTAATTATCACTAACCACCTCTGCTACCTGAGGTGCGAGCCATCACTTTTTACAACCCCGGATAATAACCATTTAGCTATCGTGATAAACAAAAATTAAATGCCAAACAAGAAATATATTCACATTCCGTTACTTTTTACAGTAATTGCATAAAATTACTTGGAATTATTTTTACAGTATGTGTTGACGTATTTGGAATTATATTTGCTTATCTATGTTAGCATGAATTATTTTAATGATTTAATTTCTGTCAGTGGAATTGTTATCTACGACAACATGAACTTTTTTGTGTGAAGCAAAAAGATAAATATAATTGTAATAATAGACTTCCTTGAAATTTTTTATGTGGAATTTTTAGAAAACTTACTGTTTACCTTCCATCGCCAAGTTTAGCAATATACCTGCCCTTAAGTATCATCGATCAGAAGATTGCGTTGTATAAATACAAACTAATTGATATTACGCATTATGGTATCTTTGATATAAGATAAAATTAGTTAGTTCAATATGCGGGGTTCCGGGGCAAATCCCTACAAATCATAATCGCGACTGATCAAAATCAGGACTGGTCAGAATTCCGACAATTAAAACACCAGCATTCGCTTATTTAATGGGCTAGACATGAGTAACACAATATTTAGAAGATTTAATTATTTGATATTACATACCGTTTGCTTGAGATAAGGAGGAAACATAGGAACTAAACATGTACATTTATACATTTTACTGCTTCCCTGATTATTTTATAGAAAACTTAGAAATGTAAAAATAGTGGTCGATAGCCCTTGACGGTTCATCATAAATGTATTATGTATAAATGTATACTCTGGCCGCGCTATGAAGGTGTCTGAGGTGATTACCGAACGGTCGGAAGGGCCGCCATCATCAGAAGTGATTGGATATTATGTTACTTTACACTCACAGATAATTACACTTTATTTACTAGCTATTGGTGCACTATCGGCTTCTATTTATAAATCAGTGGTCCGTAAAATGTTACAGATAACGTTGGAAATAAAAATGCATGCAACCCAACATCTCATGTTCGCTTGCTGAGAACCTCAGACATTCGAGCACCCGCCCAACAACACGCAAATGAGGGCGGTCAAAGTTAATCATATTAGATGCCTTCATAGCGCGGCCAGACATTATTATCAAAAAATTCTGTAAGTCTGTCAATAAAGATGTTTCATATGTATGTAAAAATATGTTCAGAATTTAAAAATT
Organism: Ocypus olens; assembly: GCA_910593695.2. Taxonomy (NCBI): domain Eukaryota; kingdom Metazoa; phylum Arthropoda; class Insecta; order Coleoptera; family Staphylinidae; genus Ocypus; species Ocypus olens. The sequence goes on from OU343058.1 coordinate 42,597,198, forward strand.
CACCAAATTCTATTTACATTTACAATCGATGCGCTAAGAAATGAAACAGTGAAACTTAAATGGTCTTGAATATGTGTAAAAATAAAATAATAATAATAATAATTTTATTGGTGCTCATCTCATAAAGCAATGTTACACAAGATAAGTGCAGAGAAACAAAAAAATATGAATCATATTATTATAACCGACGATGTAAAATTAATAAAATACAAAAATATAGTAAAAATTAAATTTAAATTAAAAATATATTAAAATTTAATAAAACAGTAATACTAAGTAAATAGCAAACAGACACAAACAAAATTTAAAAGTTTATACAATACAATTCGTAGAATAAAGCTAACGAACATATAACAAAATACACTTAAAAAATTATGTAAGCATATCTAGAATAAATTAATATTAAATTAAAAATAATAAAAACTGAAAGTACTTATGACATAGTGAACAGCTAAAACTTGTAATTTTTCTGTCAATTTTAATATTTGTTTAATCACTGTATTAAAATGCGCAATTCTTATCAATATATAATTAGATACAAACATCAGTTTTTAAAGTTTTATTATGGCAACATTAATATTATATTATTTATGTTTGTACCATTTATACTTGTTTTTCTTGAGAATTTCAAGCTGTGGAGTGATGCACCTGAAGCACTTCTCCGATTTACCTCGTACTAATATTGAGGTTATTCGAAGCTGCAGCCACAACGTATGTTGCATTCGCTGAATTATGTTCAAGGTTTACTTCATTGAAATTCAATATTTTCCTGAAGCGGGACCGACATGGTTTGAAAACAGATCGGTATAAATTTTGATTGCATCTTGCTTTTTGTTTGCTCCTAGGAATAGGCACGTGTTTCTTCGGATATAATTTCCCGAGATCACGGCTCACGTAACATATTTTTTTAAAGCAAAATCATGCATTTTTTTCGTGAAAGATGTTCAGGAAATAATCAACTACTTTCCATGGGGCCAAAATTTTCTCCCATACTTGATAAATGTATTTGAGGCATTTCTTCATAGATGTTTGCGACGCAAACAGCTTATATATTTCTCTTTTATAAATTTGTTTATCTAATCTTTTGGAAAGTATTTGCGTGTGGTCCCTATTTTCTATTATATTTATTTTGTGTGAAAATGTGACTTGTAAAACTACTAAACACTTAATAATGTACATTTCTTTTTCGCGCTGTACCATGTAGTATATCCTGTATATCGAATTTAATTTGTATTTATTTGCCCTCAACCCTCATTTCTTAGAATTTGTAAAAGCGTATCAAAGTTATGTTCATCTTAAAAACACTTCACGTTCAAGTAATTGCTACCTTCTAACGAAATCACATCTTTTCCTATTGATCCTATTGATATTTTTGACCGAAATATGTTGTAATTTTTTATATTTTCTTGTACATTATTGGAAATATTTTCTTTAGAAGTGTTTAATGTCCGTCTCGTGTACCCTTAAAGTCTGTTTTGTGTTAAGGCGTTTTTGTGGAAAATAATAGTTAAAAGAAGTTGGTTCATAATTAAAAAATTATTTTATAAAATTTAATTGTGCAAATCGCTACATTGTATAGAAATAATACCATAAACATAATTCTAGTTATACACTGTGTTCATTATTGTTTGATAGCTATTTGAATTTCTGGCTCCTAAAAAAAACTTTTAATGTTGATACTTACCAGTGGCAGGACTATTAGGGAATTTATTTTGAACTAAACTATAACAAATGTTCAAAGTGTTGCCCATTTTGATCCAAACACAAACACCCGGCGTTTCATGTTGTTGAAGACATTTTGTAGAATTTCAGGTGTAACATTGTGCACCGATTCTGTTATTGTATTGCGCAGTTCTTGTAAAGTGTGGAGTCGATCAGTACACGCTTAGTTTTTTAAATATCCGAACATAAAATAGTCCAGCGGTGTCAAATCTGGTAAGCGAGGTTGCCATAGATCTTTGCTAATTAACCTATCTCCGAAGAACTGCCGAAGGTGATTTAACGTTGTATTTGCAGTATGCGCAGAAGCTCCGTCCTGCTGAAGGTATCGTTGCTGCAATTCATCATCATGAAGTTGTTCGATAAAAGGATTCAAGAGTAATTCCGGATAGCGAGCTGCGTTAATATTGTCATTAAAACAAATAGGGCCATAGATTCTCCTTCGGGACATTGCCAGCCATACACCAACCTTCGGAGGATGTAACGGAACCTCAACAAATATATGGGGGTTTTCTGCAGGTTTTCTGCAGGTTTTGCGAGTTCACATGGCCACTAAGGTGAAACCAAGCCTCGTCACTGTAAAACGTTAAATCTAACAAATCGTCATCATTCAGGAACTCGTTAAACCAATTGCAAAGCTGCAATCGGCGAGGATAATCAGGCAGCAGCAACTGTTGAGTTGCAGTTACCTTCTACGGATGTAAATGTAAAATTTTTTTGCAAGCCTTCTGACATGTACCGAGCGATAAATTTATCTGAGTAGACACACATCGGAGCGGTTTCTTTGGACTCACATCTAGTCTTTGTTGAATATCTGCAACGACTGTTTCCGTAAGGACAGTAGGTCGTCCTGTATATTTTCCTTTTGAAACGCTGCTGGTTTCATGGAATCTGGTAACAATACGGCGAACATGTTGCACAAAGTAATTGTGACCAAACTCAACATCAGGAAACTGCTCATTAAATTGTTCCTCGCAACTTCGATAGGAATAATTCCAACTCCCTTCTGCGTTGCGTGTCCCTGTTGGAAAATATGCTTCAAGGATAAACCTGTTGTGGTGATCTTCGAACGGCATTCTTAACCTAAAATCACATTTCATAATTAAGATTTGCATGTGTTAATGTGGATATTTTTTAACTTATTAATAAAATATCTGCAGTAAGATGAGATGGTATAAAACGTAAATGTAAAACTAAATATCTATAAAGCAGACGCTCACACGATCGCACTGAGTTAATTCTGCGGGCGCTAATGATCGTTTTGACACTCTCGCACGCAAGGTACCAACATTGCAATATGAAAAACAACGCGCCAAATTCAAATGCCTATCAAACAATTTTGAACGCAGGGTACAAAATGTTCCTTAGTGGTGGCGATAATATTATACAGTTAATAATATTATTAAAGGGTTTAGTAATGGCAAGTTGTCACGTCCTTTGGCAAGTTTCCAGAAAATGTTCCTTTTTTTGTCATGAATATGGAAGAAGACATTTATTTAAAGTGAGATTTTAGACACTTTCCGGATAGCTTTAACTTCTAATCTAACGTTCAACGATATTTTGCTACGACCTGTACAACGCTGATCCTTCTTATTTTAACCCGTCCCTTTACACCCTTCAGTTTGCTGATGACACGGCCCTTATCTCTCACTCCCGTAATTTATTATCTACCGTTTCTTCCCTCCAAAAACTTATTCAGGAAGTTGAAGTTTGGTATTCAAAATGGAGAATCCTAGTAAATCCTTCCAAAACTCAACTGCTTATCCCATTCCATAGAACTTCTCCAAATGATCCTAAAATCTCTGTTAATAAAATTATTATCCCACAGTCTCTATCCTGTAAATACCTTGGAATTCTAATAGATAGCATCATTTCCTTTAAACCCCATACCAAAGCCATTAAGGCCAAAATCGTTGCAAGGGCCAGACATTTTAGGTCTCTGACCTACAAAAATCAGGGTATATCCATTAAAACGGCCTGCACAATTTATAAGTCTATATGTCGGCCCTTGCTCGATTACGGCTGCATCCTTTTTCTCCATTCCAGAAATCTCACAACAAATAATGTACTGGTAGCAGAGCGTTCAGCCCTTCGTTCGATAACAAAAATCCGAAATCCTTCCAATCCACTATTCAACCCCTCCAATGTCCTACTTTACGACCTGACACAACTCACCCCTATTGATGTTCGCATGGACAATTTATTCACCAAATTCGCAGCTCGCCGTTCCAATCGAGAGATTCTTGATCTAGACTGCCTTCAGCGCAATCCTAGTACTCCCTGCAAATATAAATTCCCGGAAAAAAAACTGTATGACCGCATTAAATAATGTATAGATACAACAGGCTGGGCCGAAAGACCACTGGTCGATAGCCCATTTACTAAGTATGTAAATAGTTCTTATTTCTATACAAGCTTGTCGAGAAAATGTGAATAAAGATATTTATTATTATTTATTCTAACGTTCAAAAACGTGTAATTATTACCAAAAATATATTTTTTACAAAACTGACAATCAATACGAAGAAACGCCAAAGTGGCCTCTAATGTTGTACTATATCTACCTATAACGGTGTTTAGAATTTTTATATATTTTAAATAGCAATTTCTGTTTCCCATTGGCTACTATAACTGTAAGGTCGAAACTGGTCCGTAGGAGTAAGGACGGGAAACAAATATTTAATACGAAGAAAATTCAAGGGTAACTACCGTTAAATTATTTACAAAATACTATGGCACACTGATAAATTGTAAACAAATGCAAATTCTCTCAAAATTTTACGAAACAGGTATAATTATATTAATTCAAAACTTATTGCCACGAACGTTTCCAAAAATAAACCTTCGGTCCTAATTACAGGTGACCGAAATAAACAACTGAACATGATCCGAACCATCACCGTGAGGTTTGGAAATAAAAAAAAAACAACTATTCCCGGTGGTGTATAATGGGTTCAAGTTCGTGCAACTATTTTTATACAGTGCGGAACCCCTGGAGGAGTTGGGACGCACGCCATTGCTGCAACGCGTATCCGCCATAAAATCGATACCTATAAATAAATACCACGAATGATCGTGACTGAAAAGACCCATTGCATATATTTCAACAAATGGAATCCAGTTCTGCCCGTTTTTTTTTCACTTCACTTTCGAACCAGAAAAAAAATAACTCCGCAGTATTGTGGGCGCAGCCTTCAATAAGCAACGGCTAATATGGCAACAATATCACACAATGCAAAAATTAAAAGAATTCATTTATTTTTAGAAAGATATAGAGATAAACAGATTTATTCAGAAAACGAAAATAAATACTTGAATAAAATATTATAACTTGTACTTTCTGCTTCTTCTTGATGGGGTTATCGACGTATGTCCATCTACCCTATATCTTTACAAATGAATATAAATTTCCATAAATGTAAGTTGGTACCAAAAGTAACATTTCTATTTCATGAATTATAGTAGAGGAGCGCAACATTTCTATTTCATGAATTATAGTAGAGGAGCGTTACATTTTTATCTCAGAACCGGTGGAAGCTGCTCCAATTTGCATTGGATTTGTAATTTTATTTTAATGTTGGAGATCTAAAATATTACAACTTTTAGCGATATTCCTGTAAGTATCATCAAAATAAGTTGTGTGTTTAAAAATAATTTTGAATTTGATTTGAAACTCAAAATAGATAGCAGTTTTATGGTCCATTCGAAGTTTGAAAACATCCTTTCCTTTTCCCCGATTTAAAGAAAATATAAAAAAATTGTTAGGCTTGAAACTTTCCAAATTTACTCAAAATAGATTCTGCTCTATAATTCAATCGGAATCTGAAAACATCCCTTCACCAAATTTATAAATAATCATACGATAACACAGTGTATGGTTACGCTGAAATTGCTCATTTTTTTGGATAAAAAAATATACCGGGTGACCCAGCGATCTGTAAAAGGCCGATAACTTATTTGCTATTTGAGATATCGACTTCTAGTTTTCCTGAACTGGTACCGACACTTATTCTACATATTTTAAAAATATGTATGTTTTTGTACAGGGTGTCCCAATGTACATAACAGACCAAAGTTATGTTTTTTTAAATGGAACACCCTATATTTTATACTTTATTTTCAACCCTCTTGAGAAGCTGATAAAAATGGTATAAGATAGTATGGGTCTATTATGGACGATTGGTTAGTTATGGGCAAATTTGTGGCAAAAACAAGGACACATTGAAAAAGTTGCAGAAGCGCTCCTAGCAATGCTAGCGTCGTTTTTTATACACTAAAGAATTTTACACATCATGAAGAATAATACAAATCGGCTTTGGTTCTTTTTTGTTCATACTGCTATACAGGGTGTCAACATACGCAAAATAATGGATAACTATTTTTTTTCAAATGGAACACCCTATATGTCTTGCCACCAATGCATGGAATTTTTAATAAGCTTTCCAATGATGTACAATTTGTATAATGAAATATGAAGGATTCTTAAGATTTATCCAAAAAACTTTTTCTTTTGTCACCTCCTGCTCATTTTTGGATTTTCAGCCAAAACTATACATTTTCTGAAAAAATAATAAGAGATCAAAGTTGCAGAGCTGAAAATTTTACATCGATGTAGGTCTTTCGACTTTTCCAATAATGCGTGCATTGCCCGCCAGAGTGCGCAAAATCGTGACCGTATATGCATTTTAGCGTTTTTCTCAAATATTTTGTTAATTAATTGCACTATACTTCATTTTCCACGTCCTCTAGCAGAAAAACGGGTAATTATAGAATTATTTAAATGACCTACATCGATTGAAAATATTCCGCTCTATAACTCTCAAAAGAAGCAATTTTTGCCCAAATGGCATAGTTTTCGCTAAAAATGCAAAAAAACATTGAAAAACGCAAAAATTGATATATACATTTTTAATTTGTATTTTTAGGGAAAACTATGCGTTTTTTGCAAAAATTGCTTCTATTAAGAGTTGTAGAGCGGAAAATTTTGAATCGATATGAGCCATATTAATTTCCCTATAATTTTCCGTTTCTCTGCTAGAGGGTGAAGAAAATAAAGTATAGTGAAAATTATTAATAAAAAATTTGAAAAGAATACGCTAAAATGCATATACGGTCACGATTTTGCGCGCTCTGGTGGGCAATTCACGCATTATCTTAAAAGTTAAAAGACCTATGTCGATCGAAAATTTTTCGCTCTACAACTTTGGTCTCTTATAGTTTTTCCTGAAAATGCATAGTTTTGGCTGAAAATCTAAAAATCAGCAGAAGGTGACGAAACAAATATGTTTTTATTGATAAATCTCAAGAATCCTTAATATTTTGTTATACAAACTGTATATCATTGGAAAGCTTATTAAAAATGCCATCGACTAGTGGCAACTTATATAGGGTGTTCCATTTGAAAAAAAATAGTTATCCATTGTTTTGCTTATGTTGACACCCTGTATAGCGCTATCAATAAAAGAGAACCAAAGCCGATGTGTATTATTCTTTATGATGTGGGAAATTTTCTAGTGTACAAATAATGATGCTATCTTTGCTAGGAACGCTTCTGCAATGTTTTCAATGTGTACATGTTTTTGCCACAAATTTGCCCATAACTAACGAATCGTCCATAATAGACCCATACTATATTATACTATTTTTATCAGCTTCTCAAGAGGGATGAAAATAAAGTATAAAATATAGGGTGTTCCATTTAAAAAAACATAACTTTGGTCTGTTATGTACATTGGGACACCCTGTACAAAAACATACATATTTTTAAAATATGTAGAATAAGTGTGGGTACCAGTTCAAGAAAACTAGAAGTCGATATCTCAAATAGCAAATAAGTTATGGGGCTTTTACAGATCCCTGGGTCACCCGGTATAAAGACAATTGCTACAGGTTTGAAACTTTTCAAATGTACACAAAATCGATTCTGCTTTATAATTCAAACATAATCTGAAAACATCCTTTCACCAAATTTGGAAATAATCACACGAGAACATAGTTTATAGGAATGCAGAATTTGCTCGCTTTTCCCTCGTAAAAAAAATATAAAACGTTTCCAAAGACATTAAACTTTCCAAATTTAGCATAGATTATGCTTTATAAGTAATCATAATTTGCAAACATCTCTTCGCCAAATTTGGAAATAATCACATGAGAACATAGTTTATGGTAATGCTGAAATTGCAAATTTTTCTTGGATAAAATAAATATAAAGTCAATTGTTTTAAACAATGATTGATTTTAAAGTTTCTAAACTTACTCAAAACAGATTCTGTTCTATAATGTTTAATGCTGAATTTTGCTCATTTTTTTCATGGATAAGAGAAATATAAAGACAATTGTCACAGATTTGAAACTTTCAAAATTTACTCAAAATAGATTCAGTTTTATAATCCATTCAAAATTTGAAAACATCCTTTCACGAAATTTGGAAATAATCAAACCAGAACAAAGTTTATAGTAAATTTGGTCACCTTTCCCTGATAAAAAAATAAAACCAATTGTCAAAGACTTGAAACTTTCCAAATTTACTCAAAATATTCAATGAAAAATGTCATTTTTTTTTCAAAAATTCATAACTTTGCTCCAAATCATCGAAACGACTCGAATTTTTAAGGCATTTGAAGGAAATTGATTAAATTTTTCTGGCATTGTGGTAAAATTTCCCGCCGTTTTTTTTGCGCACGGTACAGCTTGTCAAAGTTGGACAATTTTTTACATAAAAAACATTTTTTTCTATCGCATTGTTACGGGGGGTGGGTTGGACTTGGGGTCAAAATCAACTACACGTTCTTAGAGATCAAACTTGAATCTTTCCCAAACTGAAAGATTCATCGATTTTCGACCAAATTGAACCAAGTTACGACGGTTTGAAAAATCGAGTTTTTTCACGATTTTTCGAGTGGCGCTTTTTTTTGACGCAGAGTGTAGTTGGGTTTTCAACATGTAACCTAAAAATTAATACAATTTTGCACTTTCTAATTTAATATTAATAATAACTTCGAAATCGTAGAAACAATTTTTATTTTATTTATTAACGGATTCACCATTTTACTTATAAATACAAAAGAATATATATATAGTTCATTCAAGTGAAAAAAACGAAGTTATAAAACAAGACAAAGGAACTACAAGGTAACTTATTGTTTTAGAAGTTGCATTAATACACGTAATGCCTTAAAAATATCGATATAATTGTATAGACTTTAATTGTTGTTTAAGTTAAGTAAGGTACTACCAATAATATTGAAATTAGGAAGATGATTGCATTTCCTACACGAGATGAAAACGATACCTTTCATCTCTTGTTGAAAAATATACTATTATTCCAAGTTAACATTAACTTATCATGTTTCATAAACCAGAATCACATTTTTCTCATTGTATTTCACGAGATCCTTGAAAGTAATAAAGCAACGCCTTGAATGTGTGAGATTGTTAAACGCGAACCTTACAGATTTCGCTAACACAATATATAATTTCGGTAAAAGCTCCATTTGCAGCACAACAAAAAAAAAAAGATAAATTATGGAGACGCCCACTGTTGGGCGCATGGCGCACGTTCCTGTGGCTGAACTTTGCCGAGCTATTGCATAATGGCATGAAATTGGTCGTGAGAAGAGGTAATTGCGAAGGTCCCATCATTGCGCGCTTGTATTCTGGGAGACAATTTGTAGACGGATGTATTTATCGAATAATTAAATATAATGCAACTTCTTGACGCAATTGATGTTTTATTTTAGCATTGGTAAATATACATTTATATGGATTTTTTTGTTACTATTTCTTTCTTTCAATCAAATTCTAAAAATTTATATAAAATGCTACTAATGATTATTTTGTCAATAGTATAGACGTATTCTAAAAAAGCAGAGCCGGATTTGAAGGTGTCGCAGCCAGAGGCAATGAAGAAAGTGGAGGCCGTTTAAATTAAATAATATCTCTTAACAATATTGTTTTTAAAATTAAAAAAAACAAATGTTTCATTATTAGAAAACGAATAACTTTTTGTACTTTTTTATACCCTTCCTGGCAAACAATTAGATCGGATCAGATTTGACATTGGCTGAAAATGTCCTTTGTTTAAATATAGGATTTTTCAAATATAAGTAGTATTTGAAACTACTCGTATCGTGGTTGATTTTTATGCATTTTTGAAAACAAGGACAGTATCAGGTCACAGGGAAAACGGGATTTTTTTTTATTTTCACCTTTTGGTCGTCACAGCAACAAATTTGTTTAAAATCAATTACATGAATAACACTGTATTCAAGTGTCATTACAGGTTTTCCACATTACATTACAATTTCTTTTGTGAAGAGAAATGGTTTTGCCTCTGCAAACTCTAAGCACTCTCGGCAGGGCCGCGGTAAAGTATGTTGCCGCCGGGGTGCGTGGCAAAAATGGCATATCTCAAACCTGTTTGCAAATTGTAAAAGCCAATAATATTTGGTGGGCGCCATGCAAAAAGGGCTGTTGGCATCGATGCATCGGGCTATTGACCGGCGTCTCTTAAGGCGTGCCGCCCCCAAGACCTGTCGCCCGGATGTTGGGCATTCCTGACTTTCGGAGCTTTTCAAAACCTGGTAGCAAAATTTGAAGAAAGTTGTTCTGTTATGAATAAAAAGAAATCAGGCCTCCAGTGGCAACAGATGTTGCAGCTGGAGTTTTTAAAGAAACGCAAAATTTAGCAAATGAAAACGAGAGCACGGCATTGAAAATCAAATGTATGCAGAATGGAGCATCTCCGCAAATCTTTAACCTATTAACCTAGTAAAACAGTTTTTAAGAAACACTTTTGGAGACCGTATCGTCAGTGGGCAATTTCCTGTAATTTTGGCGTGCAAGATCGCCAGATCTTAACCCTGCTGATTGTTGGTTATGGGGATATCTAAAAAGGGTGATTTTAATCAAACCTAATTCAATCGATCAATTGAAGGAATCCATTACACAAAACATAGCAACTATTCCAGCAGACCTACTCAGAAGAGCGGTTTGTAGTATTGAAGAAAGGTTACTTCTTGTTCAAGAAGAAAATGGCGGTCACATACAACATTTACGATAAACGTTATATTTTTAATAAATCCCATTTCTTTCTGCAAATGCAGGCATTTTTAATTTTCAAATTGCTCAATGATTGATAAAAATATCAATATTTCAAAATACAACTTTTGAAAAACCCTATATATTTAATTACTTTCTCAATAATAAATTAAAAATTCCAAAAATGGTTATAAAATTGTTGAATCCGCTGTTTGTGTAAGCTCTTGGGTTGTGAAGGCTGAGTCTCCGGGGCTCCGGCACAAGGATAGTCATTTTAAAGTAATAAATAAATAATAAACTTACAATTCTAAAAGGTGTAAATAGTCCAAATTCTTTTACTATATTTGTTGTTACTTTCTCCATTACGAAGTACGAGAAAGTATTGTGATCGTGAAAATTTTTTCATTTTTTTTTACAGAAATATCCATTTTGGGGTCCCTAGATGCCATTTTAACAATTTTTGGGGAAAAAACATTTTGTCTGTGTGTGCGTGTGTGTGTAGCTGTGTGTGTTTGTGTAGCTGTGTGTGTGTGTGTAGCTGTGTGTGTGTGTGTCTGTTGTATCTCCTCAAAAACTAATAGAACAATTGATATAAAACTTTGAACATAAGTGTTATTTGATAATCCGAGGAACTGAAAAGCTTTTGGTAAAATTTCGTACACCGGAAGTGGGTGTTTACCTTAACCTTTTTTTTGTTTTTTGTCAATATTTTCTTAAATATGAAAAATATCACACATTTAAATAAATATTGAAGACAACAAAGAAATAAACATCTTTTGTTTGGAAATATTTTTCATAAAATTCATTCATATTATTCGAGAAAAAATTTTTTTTTTTTCATTTTTGGTTTATAATTATGAAACAATAATAGTTACAGCAAATGTATGTTAATAATAATTGTAGAGAATGCAAAAATGAACAACTTATGAAGAATAAGTTTTTTTCGAAATCTCTTTAGTTTTTGAATTTGAAGTATAATGTTTACATTTCTCATCATTTTGACGTTTTAAACGTCAGTTTCATCCGAGTTTACAAAACGCTCGATGTACATTTCAAATATGGTTTAAATTGAAAATAAACCCTGAAAGCGTAAATATAAATGATACCATCAAGTCGGAGAAAGGAACATGATGGTCACATCACCATTTTTTTTTGTTTTCTTGTGATAAGTAATGAGAAAAGATAACCTTAAATGCTTACAAGACATACTTCGGAATTAAACTACGAGATCAATCCAGAGCTTGGGCTCCTCGCACAGTGTACAGTGTTTGTGTTGAAGATTTACGAAATCGAACAAATGGGGAGAAAAAAATCGCTACGTTTTGGGATACCAATGACGTGGCGAGAACAGTAGTGACTGTTACTTTTGTATATGCAATATGAAGGGTTCTAGTGCAAAGAATAAAAAATAGTGATGTGGCCATCATGTTACTTTCTCCGATTTGATAGAATCGTGGTTATGTATGGTTCATGGTTTTTTTCAATTTAAATCATATTTTAAATGTAAATCGAGCGTTTTATAGAATCGGGTGAAACTGACGTTTAATACGTCAATATTATGAAAGATGAAAATGACAAATTGTACTTCAAATCCTAATAGTCGGTTTACTCAAAAACCAAAGAGATTTCGAAAAAACCTTTTCTTTGTAAGTTGTTCATTTTGGCTTTCTCTACAATTATTATTAACATAAATTTGCTGTAACTATTATCGTTTCATAATTATAAACCAAAAATGAAAAATAAATCATAATTTTTTTTCTCGAATAAAAATGATTTTATGAAAAATATTTTCAAACAAAAGATGTTTATTTCTTTGTTGTCTTCAGTGTTTGTTTAAATGTTTTTGTGATATTTTTCATATTTAAAAAATTATTGGATTTCCCGAATTACGGAGTATTAATATAATTAAATAAATAATGGACGAACATTCTCCGTATATAGCTGAATCAAAAGTGTGAACATGCTTCCGGCAGGGAGAATCTTCGTCCATTATTTGTAGTCACAGGGCTAAACACGAAAATATGCCAATTTTTCACTTAAAAACCCAGTGTTTTTTAATTTTTTTATCAGGCATCTAAAACGCAAATACACACCAATATTTTCCCCCTTAAAGAACTCAAAAAAGGAAACTTTGCCGACTTCAAAAAAATTTAAAAAAATGATACTTTTTAGATATCGCTGTTTGAAAAATAGAACATTTTGGACGATTTTGTCGACCGAGGAAGCATGCAATCCAACTTCTGACGGCGGAAATGGATTCCTCGGAAAATTCTGCATCGATTTGCTATTTTCTAAATATTTCCAACTGAAATTCTCGCTCCGGCAGTCTACTAACGAAACTTTGTCATCGTCCGCAAAAAAATTGAAAAATCACAAAATTGTCCATAATTCGAAAATGGTGCAACATCCCGGCCTGAAAATTTAGGATTGTACATATTTTGGTGTCCCGAACACGACCCGATACTTCCGGTGGTGATTTGAAAACTATCCCATTCACTTGCAGATCAGTTGACATGGAATCTCCCATATCCAAACTTGAGACATGCTATGAGAATATTAACTCATGGCCCTGGTATTCCTATACCTAAGCTATCTAAAGATAGTAGTAAACGTAATACAGATAGAGCCAGTAACACTTATTCACCATCGCTTGCGTCCGACGAGTCGTTTGTTGAAACATCAAATACGTCACAAACATTATCAGGAGCCAAGCTGAATCACTTAGTTTATCTGAGCGTTAGGTACCAGACTACAGAAAAACTTACTTGCTGCTGATAAGTCAGTAAATTTCCAGAACAGAGACAAAGATCTCTTAGTCACTTCAGAGTGAAGCAAATCTAGCTAACTGTAATCAAATTCCAGATCTAATCAACAAACTGGGCTCTGTTAAATATGAACCAAATGATGAGGCTATTTATCGATTCTAGTAGAAGTCTCAATGGTGTGCCGCTACATAATGGCAATGATCTGTCTTCACTATTGCACTTATGAAAAACTGTGAAAATTTAAAGAGTGTTTTGAAGAAAATTAAATATGCGTGCAGATTTGAAAGCGATCCATCTAATCAGGGATTTACAAAATGTCTATGTTATTTATGAGAGTGGGACAGTATAGCAAGAAACAAAGACAATTGCCAAAAAGAGAAAGTTTTACACAAGATAGTAACAACATAATAAGGGATATCTAAGAAAATTTATTTGCCACCTCTACATATAAAACTTGGTGTAATGAAACAATTCGTAAAAGCACTTTTTACTTTCTCCATTACGAAGTACGAGAAAGTAATGTAATCGTGAAAAAAAAATTAATTTTTTTACGGTTACATCCGTTTTGGGGTCCCTAGATGCCATTTCAACAATTTCTGGAATGTTTTTTGTGTCCGTGTGTATGTGTATGTGGTGGGTGTTTACCTTAACTGTTTTTTGTTTTTTTCCAATATTTTTTTAAAATATAGAAAATATTGCAAAAACATTGAAATAGATATTGAAGACAACTAATAAATGAACATTTTTTGTTTTCATAAAGTAAGTTTTATTCGAGAAAAACATTTATTAATTTTTCTCTTCATTTTTGAAACTATAATAGTTACATCAAATTTAAATTAATAATAATTGTAGAGATTGTCAAACTGAAGAATAAGTTTTTCCGAAATCTCTTCAATTTTTGAGTAAATTAACTATTAGTATTTGAAGTGTAATTTGTCATTGTCATCTTTCATAATTTTGACGTTTCAAACGTCAGTACCATCAGATCCTACAAAACGCTCACGTACATATAAAATATGATTTAAATTGAAAAGTGTAAATATAAATAACTATACCATCAAATCGGAAAAATTAACATGATAGCCACATCACCACTTTTTAAGTATCTCATCGATAAATTTCCTGTTTTTTGTAAAGCAAATATAATAGAAGGAATTTTTATGAATACGCAAATCAGAGATCTAGTTAAAGACAGGAAAGAATTTTTAATCTACTATTTTATTTTTCAACATAGATTCCTTTAAAATTTATAAATGTAGTGCGACCAGTAACGCTATACTCTTGAAAAAAAAATCTTTTGGTTCATCTACAAAAAACTTCTACACAGCTCCTGATTAGAGGATAAACGTTGTCCCACAAATATTTTTTTGAGTTTTGGAAATAAGAAGTAGTCGCTCGGTGCCTATTGTAGGGTGAATGTTTCATGTCTAGAAAGCCCCAATCGCGGATTACATCTTCAACTTTTCGAGCTGTATGCACCCTGAAATTGTCACGAAACTGCAAAATCTTCTGTCCATGGTTATTCGAGCTATTAAACCGCACAGCTGCTTTTAAATGATTAGTTATATCCTTATATTCATCTGTTGTGATTCTAATTCCTTTCCACAACTAACAAGATTCCCTCAGCATCGCAAAATATTATCAGTTTTCGTGATGAAGATTGCGCACGTGCCTTCTTTGGTGGAGGTAATCACTGCACAGATTCTTGCTTGATTAGTGGATCTCAGTGATATACCCAAGTCTCATCACCAGTTACAATTTTTGAGAAGTCCTCGTCACCAGCTAAAGCTGCCAAGTCTCTTCGCAATGTTTCCCCTATACAACTTTTGCTCCAGAGTTGTAATTATATTACCTTGCTTCTTAGAGTCAACTAACAAGATTCCTTCAGCATTCCAAAATATTGTGGCCATCAGTTTTCATGATAGTAATTGTTCTTGAAAAGAAATAGAAGTCCCGCTCGCCATTAACAGCAGAGATTCGTGGCTAGAAATGGATCGATCTCTATCACATGTGTTTGGCACTAGGGACGACTCAATGACGTAGCATACATTCTACTATTTTAAAACCGCCGAGTTGCTTAATATTCCTAGTTAAGCATATTCCCATCAACAGACACATTGTACTAATGATGGCTAGTAGCCAGAAACCGGTCTGCAGTTGTCATTGACGAGAAACAATAATTAATGCTCAAAATTCTTCCATATTTGCAGATTACTGCTGGATAATACATGAGAGAAAATCTAAGAGATAAACATTGCAGACCGAACAAACAAAATGTTGCTAATGTTTTGTATATAAAGTGAACTGAATGTGACTTGAGTAATAAAATACGCACAAATAATAATAATAATAATGTTTATTGTTAGATACACTAGTACATACGAGTTCTACAATGATTAGATTTAGAACGAGAACAAAGTATTCTAATAACTAGAAATAAACACATAAAAGAACAAAATAATATGAGATATATTAGATATAATATTAAATCAATAAACTTATAACTTAAAACTCATACAAATGTTGAGCCATATACATTTTTCGAAAATAATAAGTGAATATTTTAATCTTGATTTGTAAAAAAAACGGATGTGATGGAGAAAAACCAAATTCTTTCTTAAAATCAGCGGTCCTGAAATATTAAGAATCAGTTTTCAAATGAAAAACAGCTCTCAACAAGCTTTATGTTGCAGACCTGTGCAATCAACAAATCCAATAAACTCCGTTTCAACTTTGTTCAATAATCATCATTTTATGTTGATCATTGGTCTACGGTTTATTGGTATTAAGATAAACACCCACTTCTGATACCGAAAGCTGTTTACCTCTTCGGAATATCATAAATTAAGTTCAAAGTTTAATTTGAAAATCTTCATTATTTTTTGAGATCCAAAATTTAAAAAGGGTGAGCATTCTCTTAAAATGGTTATTGTTGCGACTTTACCTGGTTTGCCACAACCCTGACCCTCACATTTGCACATTATTGCCTTATGTCCGTTCCAAGTAACTACCCTTAATTTAGTTTTTATTGCATGCACTATTTATGGTGTTTGCCCAAAAGTGCGCTAAGTGAACAAGGGGATATAGACGGCTTACCGAGCAATTGTTCGAAAAGGTGCGCAAATTGGATCAGGGGCCATAAAAAGCTTAGCGGGTAATTCCAACATCTGCGTGACAGACCCGTTAAAGATGCGTTTGGAGAAAATTGGCGGTGGTAATTTTCAATAACCAATCAGATCGATTTACATTACCACCACTCAGCCTTAGACTCCACCTCCAGCCTCTTAGAGGAACATCCAGAAAGTCATTCAAGACACTTCCACTCAAGTCTTTGAGCAGAGAAGATTTAGTATGTATCTTCTGATAACATTGTATGATTATAGTTATTCCTTTTCTTGACATGTGTAAATCTGTTGTTATGTACACGAATAAACTTATTATTATTATTATAGTACGATCGCGATAATTTTATAAAACCTTTGTAAATTCATGTAAATATTGTTTGTTTAATATATAAATTTGTTTAAACAAACATTTATCATAATTTGCAACTTACCATCCAAGTTGCAAATTGGTCCTTCAAAATAAGTTGAACAAAACGCATACAAACTCGCAACAGTTTAAAAATTTAAAAATTCGAAATAAAGCAAATTGTATGAGAACAATACTTTTACTCAAAACGAATTAGTAATCTGTGTATTTGAACCCTTCAGTCAGAAAGCGACTCATTGGGAAAGTACTTTCCCGGCTAGCATGTGTCACTGTAATTTTGGTAAATTATACCAATAGTTAATTTTAAAACATATTAAATCTAGAATATTTACTTAGACACCTCCAGAAATAAGGGAAGTTGCTGAGGGTGCGACAAAGAAACTATTTCCAAGTGAGTTGTAACCAATTTAAGCTTACAGAATAATGCAACGTACTTGCCTAAATGTTAATCGAAATTTAAGGTTGTGTTTACATCTGTTTACATCGATCGACGCCAATTAAAAATACACACTGAATTAATACATCGTCAGAAGTGACTCTTTTTCGCCGGGAATAAAAGATACATTATACTCTCGCTGTTTCTTCCGTGATATTCGTTTTGCATAGTAATAATAGAATAAATTACAAACTTTCCTCCGTGTATGTTGTGTTGCCTAAAACGTCGTCAATGAGCTGTGAGTGAATTCGTGCGTCCCGCATTAATCAACAAAATGTCAATTATTAAACCAAAGTAGAACAATTAATATTATTTGAAACTTATCTTTTATTACTAACAGTAGATTGTGAGTAAAATCGTATACATACCTCGGGGGAACTCACTCCAGCCTAGCGTCTGTAGCTTACCTCGATGCTTTGATAATCTGCCTTGATGCTCGGCTATAACAGAGTACTTCCCCGCTCGGTATGTAATTGTGGGGAAAGTAATTACAGTTATTTATTGTACAAGTGGGTATAGTAAAACATTCCCTGCCTAGAGAAAAGTTTGGCGTGTGAGGTAGACAGCCCCAGTTGGCCAATTTTCTCGAGTGGGCATATATTTCTTCGCCCACTCGTGCAGTATAACATTTTATCCAACACCTTTAGTACGAACAAAAATAGTAAGGAACTGCTCTAATAATTAACGAAATGTTTAAACTTCTAAATCAAGATACCTCTGAAAAAAGTCTCTCGACATTTAACGTCAGGATTAGGAATTTTAGGTTAGGAATGCGTGCAGTGTGCATCAAAATGAGATACCCTTCGGTCCGTTGAACAACTTAAGGCAAATTTTATATAGCGTGACTTTTTGAAAATATCGGAATGGAAGTAACCAAAGCACTTTGCCGCGGAGAACTTTCCCTGTCTAAAATTGCGGAACTTTCATTAAGAGGTGTGGAATGAAACATGTTTCGTATTTGTTACATTGGGCGCGTTCATCAGACAAAACTGTTAAGACTTTACTGCCAACCGTTAAGGATTTTTTTAATGAACACACTGTCGATCGTGAACAAGTTCGTCCAGCGGTCGCCATTTTTCCAAGCGTATAAATTAAACCGTCATGGAAATTTCCAAGTCTTATGGATATAAAAATATATTGTAAATTATCGCGTAACTGAAAGTGAGAAAATGCGAAAATGAAATTAAATGTTTTTGTGTAAATAGCTTAATGCAATTTATATTAAAAGTACACAAATGATGCACTGCAATCAAAATGGCCGACGTAGCGTCCATCAAATACCAACATTCAGCGTAAATCAAAATAAACAAGTTAACAGTTGAAAATTCTGACGAGCGCACCCATTATGTACTATTTTTTAAACCTCCTGGGTATTTTATTTGATCCTTTGCAATATAAGGTTTAGTTTCTCTAAGTATGTAGCACTTTGTATAACATTAAATCCAATCATCTTCAATCATGAAGATATTTGCTACCATTTATAAATGATAATTTGTAATTAAACTTAAAAACATCACTATGTTTCAACAATTTATTCAAAATCTAATCGTGGTTATTTACGTCTTCGTATTTTAAGATTTCATTAATTATTCGGCGCCGAAGACGAATTTAGACTAATAAATCATTGGCGTTTATTTATACCGCAAAAAATGTAATCCTTTATTTGCATAAACGAATAACATAGTTGTTAACTGGTTCTGTCCACACTTATTCAGGTATCACAAGGCAGGTATTTTATAATCTCTTCGCTGGAATCTGGCGGCTGAGGTCGTAAAACAGACGGTCCGCGCTGAGGATCGACGCACCCTCGAAGATAAGGTATTGGTGGTTCGTCTAATTGCATCCCATACATTTATTACTGTCCTTCGCTCCTATTGGTATAAGCACTTTTATACCAGTACTTCTCAACAAAGATTGGTTTGAGATAAAAAAACATTTCGTCCCCTACTTACCGAGCTTCGACCCTCTTTTATGACCACAGCCGCCAAATTCCAGAGAACGGGCTATATTTAGGGTATTAATGAACCTTTTGAATCTGTCGAGGAGTATACAACCGAAATGATAAACAATATACTAGGGAGTGTTGATTAATTTGTTTTATTAATGTGCGTTATTTATTCAAATTCCAAAGACTATAAAATCGACAAGGTTACACTTCATAAATCTAAATCCGGAAATTAATCCTACAACAATCTCTCTTTTTTTTTCTAAGCTCGAAAATTTTATTGGTAGCCACACCTCTAAACTCATTAAACAAGCCTATAAATATCCTATACCCAAATTTATTCTCCGCCTTTTTAAATATTTAATAATTTTACCGAGTGACCAGAACTAAGACGGAATTAACAAAAAAATGTTATTCGAATATAAAAAAGATACCTGCCAAAAAATTAACAATATGGAAAGCACAACATACTGGAAAGAAGTAAACCGACGAGAAGTTAGCCACGACTTTCCAGCCACGGATTTTGGCACATCCACCATCACCCGAATTATAACCAGTCTCAATGACATTTTAAAGGGCACTATGAACAACTTATTTAAAATTGCTTATTACATGTTGCTTAATACATTTATGTTGAATACACGAACGTATCCAGCACCAAACGACACCTTAACATTTTTTTAAATTTTAATAGTCGCGTATCTGTGGACAAGGATCGATTAAAACATTAATTAAATAAGTAATTGTGGAGGCTTTCACTTCGTGATAAATTTTGAATTATTCAAATAAAACGAATAACTTTGTTGTTATCACTTTATTAACTTGGAGTAGTAACTATAGCTGAAATTGTCGAAACTATAGTTACTACTCCAAGTTAATAAAGTGCTACCAACAAAGTTATTCGTTTTATTTTAATTAATAACTTAGTTATTTCTGAAGATATCCACAACTAAATTGTTTTAAGTTACCTAATTCAGGTTGCTTATCGTGTTTATGTTTAAAAATCGAATGTGTGTAGTGCCAAACGGCACTTATGATTTTTTTGAGGTTTTATTTTTCTCGATTTCTTGGTCGATTAAAAAAAAATCATTACTTAGTTGTTTTTGAAAGGCACTATAAATAAATGAGTGTACATTGTTCGGTCGTTGTTGCTTGTGATATTAATGTGAAATTTGTTTATGCAAGTAACGCTGAATGGCATATTATAATTTTTTTAATGTGATGTATAATTGTTGAAAATAAAGGTAAATTTTAAAAATTCATTCCATCCCGAGTTTTAACGAAAATTTCAAACGAATTATTTTTAATTATTAGTAGGATATCCCTTAATACGTTTGTACAAACATTTGGACTGGGGTTACACCCTAACGGCTGTAATTAATATTTCATTGAGATTGGTCATAATTCGGGTGATGGTGGAGTCGCAAAATCCGTGGATGGAAAGTCGTGGCTAACTTCTCGTCGGTAAGAAGTAAAGATGCTTTCAAAATATAAAAATCAAACTGCACTTATAACATTACAGACCCTTCCAATAATAACACGTTACTGACTAATGTATAACAGTATTGTTGACACATTTGCCACATATTTTGATATTGCTTACAAGCAGAAGAACGATATTAGTTTCTTCGATAATCTTCACACTTAGGTCAATGATTGGTATATAATTTTTCAACCAACCTCTCTTAATAGCACAATAGAGGATGAAAA
This sequence comes from Ocypus olens, assembly GCA_910593695.2. Classification (NCBI taxonomy): domain Eukaryota; kingdom Metazoa; phylum Arthropoda; class Insecta; order Coleoptera; family Staphylinidae; genus Ocypus; species Ocypus olens. The sequence continues at coordinate 42,618,304 of OU343058.1, forward strand.
CTATTTTACATTTCTAAATTTAGTAAAAAAAATACAAAATTATGATAATATTTCCAGACAAGAATCTTCCTTATCATATCCATCAACTCATTCTAATTGTTATACACAACAATATTTCCCATGGGAAACAGGGTATCCTAATCTGCCTTTCTAAACCCGATAACGACACATCATTTCCTACTGGCTAACATCCTATTACCATTCTTCATGTGATTGGCAAATTATTTGAATCAGTCACGAAACATAACCTCCTAAAAATTACCACACATTTAATTTCTGATTACCAATTTGACCTCTAAAATCCAAAATATTCACCATTATCTTCCCAACAGTCCAACAGCTCATCTTGAAGGCAACAAGTCCGCTGAAGTCTGCCATAGCATTTTTGGATGTCGAGAAGGCGTCTGACGGTGTGGCATCGAAGTTTGTTATATAAATGCCACCTCCTGAAAATCCTTACACTTGATCAATGTTATTGACCAAGTCGTATCTAATAATCCCTGAAAGTTAGAGTACACCAATCAATAATATTCATATTCAACATAAAACGTAATCAACCCTAATAAATCCTAACTTCTGGTTCCTTACCATAAACCCTGATCTGCATCTTCTATAATATCAATTTTTTTGCACAAATTTCTCCATTCCTGAGCTGCAAATATTTGGAAATTTTCTTCAACAATAAAATAAATCATTCCGGCAACACTTTCAACATTAATTGTAAGTTAACAAACTTGACTTTAGGGCATTCATGTTTTAAAATAAGGGAATATTTGAAAGTGCCAACAAACATTTATAAACCAATTTGTTGCCCCCTACTTGGTAGTAGTATGTCTAACCAAACAATTATGAAAGCAAAATACTGGCACTGTATTGTGTTAACGAAACGGAAAAACTCGGGACGTCCCAAAACTGTTAACATCAACATGAACGCGTTTTTGAGCAGATTTTAGAAAATCCGAAAAGCTTGAAAACTTGGTTTAAAGAGAACTTCCTGAAGGAGCTGGGTGTATCTTCTTATATAATTCAGGTACACCAACAGTTACAACCTTGGGATTATCGCAGTAGAGACAAATATTGCGCCAGAATTCTTGCTTGAATTTTTGTAAAAATTCTTCGCTTTCAAACGAAGCACATCATTTGTTGTTCCATATGAATTGGCGCATAACTCGATTTCTAGGATTTTCCAGACCCGATGAGGTTCAAAAAGTTCCTTTACATAAGTGTCTGGTTTGTAGTTTCGGGACACGGAATCATTGGTCCGTAGTTTATCGAAGAAAATGGTAGACAAGTCACACTCAATCAGCAACGGTACATACAATTTTTAACACGCTTTATCCCTGATCTACGTCAATTCTGTCGTGCACCTAATTTGGCATTTCGAGACCAACATTTTCAGCAGGACGAGGCAACTTGTCATACTGCTGCCGCAGTTCGTCAATTTCTTCAGGGATATTTTCAAAACAAAATCATTTCACGATTTACTGACTTCCCTTATCCTTCACATTCACCAGACCTTACCTCTCCAGACGCATACTTTTGGGGCATGGCCAAAGGTGTCGTCTTCAAACCATCGATGAATTAAAGGATGCCATTCGAGCCTTCTTCGCAGAAGTGAGACAACCCTTATTCGATAACATGACGACCAACTTGGAACTTCGTTATGAAGTATCTCTCTTGAACGAGGAGGTGCATATTTAGAACATGTAATAAAGTATAAATAATATGTATTTCTTAAATAAATCGTATAATTACAAGTTCAGTACTGTTTATTTCGGGCCATACTGTATATTACACTACATGTTATGAAAGTGCTTCATTATTCAACAAGAGAAACATTTTAAATACTAGCGCTTGCGAGTGTTAAAAATTACTTCTCTACTTTACTATACAATTTTTCCAATGTCAGAGTTCCTAAATATATTTCAGAGGATTTCTAAATATTAATTTATTTTTAAAGAATTTATTATTACGCCTAAATAGTAGCAGTTTCTAAAGACGTTGCTGTTGAAATTAAAATTAACAAACAATTTATTTTTCTACGTCGGTTATAAAATGTACAGTTTTTTTCATTAATTTGCGTTCATAAAATATGTGTTTTCTGAAGCCTTTCGGAAGCGTGAAAAAAAGTGCCACAATGGTTCATTTTTTCACCCTTTTACGTGAAGAAAAGTGCCGTAGCGGTTAATTTTTTAACGCAACTAAAAAATCGTTTACGCAAAGTGTGTCATGAACGCTTCGCAACACGCCTCAAGTTCTGCCGATAAATGTCAAACATTCATTTCCGATCAAGTAAACTTGATGATTATTATTATTTTCTTTATTTAAAAGTATTATTACATATAAAATTTGATTAAAGTTTTATCGAATTTATTTAAAGTTACGGACGTAGAAAAAAAATTGTATGAAACTCGAGAGTAAAGCAACTTTTTTTCACTTGTAGGAAATTGCCGCACGAGCCGCAGGCTACTCGTGAAAAAAAGTATTACTTTACTCACTTGTTGCATAAATAACTATTTTCTTACTAGTTGTGAAATGGTTTCATCACCAGTGAGGAAAATAAATCAATCAGTGGAGAAATGTATTTACTTTCCTCACAAGTACATGTGAATCCATATTTCCACTAACTGATTTACATTCCTAACAAGTGATGCAACTGTCAACATTTCTTTCTTAATTGAAAGATGAAATAGTAATTTACGATACAAGTAATGTTATGAAGGTTTTTACATTACGAGAGAAAAGTTTGAAAGCACCGGCGACGTAGGAGCGAGTGCTTTTAAATTCTCGAGATAATTTCTTAACAACACTAGTGTGAGAAAATTTTAAAAATACGAGGCCCGTAGGGCCCAGTATTTGTAATTTTCGAGACCTGTTTGAACGCACTTAACGAACCGAGTGTTGTATAGTATTTTTTTATGCAACCGATTTAAAATAGTTATAAAAATAGTTAAAAAAAATAGTTCAAAACGACTTTTATAATTAAAAATCGCTGCTCTTTTATCTAGCCCATAACGGTACTAGGACTGTCTGACTCAGAACAGGCTTGTTATTTTGTGAGTTTCCTAGCAACCGAAATTAGTCCGGGAAAGCCATTCGAACGTGACTAAATACACACACAGTAAGCATAGCAATATAGAACGGTAGCGCAAAAAAGGTACCTTAACATTACTCGTTGCTAAGGAGTTATTGGCATGTTAACATTATAGAGTAAAATAAATGACATTTTCGAAGGTGACGTTGGCAAAAATTTTAAACGATCGACGTCGGGCGCTGAACGCTATAGTCCCTCACTAAACTCCGACATCCCAATAACCTACTTCATAATCCCTCCGAAACTTTCCTTTTCTAAAAGAAAAAAAATATTAAATTGACGATTTTGGAAGCTTAGGACACGGAGAGTATACAATTCTGTCGTTTTATTTTAAAAGAAATTCTCTGTCCTTTAATTACAAGTTTTAAACGTTTAAACGTAAATTTGGAGTCAGTGATTATCTCCTAAATTATCTTTAGTAGCAACCATCACAGATTATCAAGCTTCATTTCTTTTTGTTTAGAAAAACGAGGTAAATTGATTTCCATTCTTATATTTGAGCTGATTTTATTTTAACAGGTTATTAAGTCAGCAACTGTATTATCTAGGGTTTGTTGTTTAATAGTAGTAGTAGTGCCATTTGTGAGGCAATTTGCCTACTAACTGACCATCGATGGAGAGAACCTTTGGCCGTGTAGATTTGTGTGTATATAACTCTTGTTACTTCAGAGGATTGGTTTCGTCACTCTGAAGCACCATTAATTGTATCCCAATGGCAAATTGTACCGGTCACCCATCCAATAAAGACCCGGATTAGCGTTGCTTGACTCCGGTGTGGCGCTAAAACCGAATGCGCCAACCACCGATGATTTAATCAATTTATTCGTTTCATTGATTCGCTATTATTGAAAAAAATTAATTTAAATTATTATTATGATTATTATGTTTGTGATTTAAACTATCGTTTTAACTATAGCCTAACACACTCCCCCCCCCACCCAAAAAAACACTCGAGAAAGAATTCTGGAATAGTCAAATCAGACGATCTTGTGGACCAATGCAAATCGCCAAAACGAGAGATTATGCGGCCTGAAGACGCTGGGTGCAGAATATCCATTATCGGTCATGTGTGTTTGTGTGGTTGCACTGTCTTGTTGGAACCACATATCCTTCAAGCCCAATTAATCAATTTGCGGCAGCAGAAACTCTCTTATCATGGTCCTGTACCGCTCACCATGCGCAGTCACAGTCTTAGCGACGACGTTTTCGAAAAAAATATGAGCCAATCACACCTCCAGCGTAAACGCCGCTTCGTGAATCGTTTGCGAATTTGCAGTGCTTTAGAAGTAATTGTTTTGTTTATTCACGTATCTGCAAAGGAGAAAATACTTCTCATCGCTCATGATGATTTTCGAAGAAACATCGTCCACTTCGGGGTCACAGTTCTGGATAGTTTGGTAATAATTTACAATCGCACTTAAATTACGACCAAACCATCCTCTAGGGCAGTGGTTCCCAAACTTTTTTGTCCTACCGCCCCCTTTCCAGAAAAAATATTACTTAGTGCCCCCCTGGAAATTAGTTTTTTTTTTTTATTTTAAAAGCAGTTAATGGGATCACCAAGATTGACTATTGCAATTTGTTTCTTTTTTTTTGTTAATAAATTGGTTACCGCATTGAACCCACGTTCCACTAAATCTTCTCTTCTTTCTTTTATATTATCACTGCCCCCTTACAGTTATTAATCGCCCCCAAATGCACTTGTGGCCATCAGTGCCTCCCTGAATCGCTGCAGCACCCACTAGGGGGCGGTGGCGCCCACTTTGGGAATCACTGCTCTAGGGTCTCTAAGCAAAATCTGCTGCACTTTTTGTTCTTTGTAAAGAAACATCTTCAAGTCTTTCACCAAAATTCGCCGCAGAGACTGATGCCCAATTGAGTGGCTTGTCATCTGGTTGATGTTATTGGGCCGCCTGACACCTTGCATCTCCTGCAGCGATAACGGCTAACCCACGGGGATGAAGCCGAGATACGAATATCGGCAACACGAAAGTATGTGGGCCACCCCAGGACAGTGGGGCGAGGGGGAATTTCAAATTTGCCGCTTTTGCAAAGATGGTTCCCTCGATGTTGCCAGATTTATCAAAGATCTTATTATGGGGATTACCGTTTTTAATAACCTTTAAATTTCACTACAAAGTAATAATTTTAACAATTAAAATTATGTTTTAAACATAATTAGACTCATTATCGCTTATATTTGTCATAATAACTTATGAAAGTATAATATTACTGTTTATTAAATATAATCATGTGCATTGTATATTTTATACTTCGATGTATATGCGGCAAAGCTTAATGAGTCTCACCATTTTTATTAACTAACCTCAATAGTGCTGTGAGTGCTAGCGATTCATGTTTGAAGGTAAGTTATTATATATTCTGTCTTATAAACTCGTCAATTGTATTTATTAGTAATGGAAACATCAAATGGCCGTATTAAATATTCTTGTAAAAATCCAGAATGTCAAAATTCTTTCTTTTCCGATACCGATAATTAATGTCGACTAGAAAAATAAACATTTCTATAAATTTCCCAAAAATGAAGAATATCTTAAAACATGGAAAACCATTTGTGATATTGAACAGTCTTCATTGTTTAAATTTTCATTCATGTGAAGATCATTTTATTCATAAACATTTTGTTAATCATTTCCGCAAAAAATTGAATTGCAATGCTGTTCTGACACCAAGAAGTAAGACAATATAACTACACTAATTTACTTTTTAATTATTTTAATGTCATGAATCCTGGAAAAGAGCAAACAACTGACCTGTTACGACGCCTGAAAGAAATATCTAAGAAGAACGAAGAGACCTGATGGAACATTGCACCTGGACTAGACCCTAATACCCGATTGTTGTGATATTTTTATATTTGATAATTTTGTTAATAATAATGTATATAATTATTCTGTTAAATATATTTTTTCCATGTAGGCCTATTTTTATTTTTATTTTGTGAAATCCAATCTTTTTTCTTTTACCAAAACCAGTAACTTCTTCATTTATGTACTATCTAAAAGTATAATTAATTATGTGCTCAAAAAACATAATTGATTATATTTTTAGTGTTATTACATTGAAATATATCGTGTAGACGAGTATAACATTTTTAAATTTTGGCGCGGAAATCGTAGTAATTTGCCACCCCGACACCAGGCGGCGCCAAAAATCGTGTTTCCGAAATTTAACATGCAGGTTTCACTTCTAAAGGTATGTGTTCTGTGGGCTAACCCCCTCTGAGTTTATCCAGTTGGTATTGGACGATGACAGAATTGACGATAAAATGCACGTTGAGTTAACACCACTGACATTATTGGGCAAAAACGATTATTCCGCGTCCTTGATGAGTGAAGCGCTGCATTGTTTGTTGGTGTGTATATTACACCTGTTACAAATGTTAAAATTCCGAATATATAAGACGCCATTTGCAAAAATGAGAGCATCTTTCGATAGGGTGATTACTTTTGGCCTACCTGTTATAACACAAATTATATTAGTATATGTAAATATTACAAGAAGTTTAGTCAATAAAGATATGTATAATAATAATAATAATAATATTAATAACAAACATGCAGAAGAAAAAACGGAAGTAAATCATTTTTCAAATTAAGTTGCGGCCAAGTTAATATTTTATTGCGTTTGAAATCTGTGAAATGGCAACGATGGAATGTAGAGCTGCGTCCTTAACCTTAAAACAAAATTTTAAGTTAACGCATCTCTATGAAAACAGCCTCTTATGCTGCACTATTTACTCTATGTTACAATTCATTAAACACTGTTTTGGAAAATTATTTGAATCATTTTTTTTCTGCTGCCTTGACTTTAATTTTAAAAATATTTTCATATTTGATTATACGAACAACTATAATAATGTTATTGTTTTTCTTTTCAGCTGGACACGAGCACAGTCATGGTCACAGTCACGATCACGCAGTACCCGCAGCGCAAGCAGTCACGGCCAGTCCATCCGACACCAACCTCTTCTAGTACCGACTAATCCAAACCTAACGATAATTCCATCTAGTTTATTTATTTTTACTATTCCATAGGTATTATCTTTTAATGAAATGACTGCGCCATGAAAATTACTCTACTTTCTTTGGTAATGACCACAGAGTCTACTGTTTAATTAGTTTTATAGTCGGCATGTGTTTCGCGATCGATTATACAGTGATGTTGTACTTGACTGCTCGCTCGTACAGATCCGCGTCCGTAACATTCCCGCTTTTAGCCAACCGGCCATGAGAAAAAAAGTGATTTAACAGTAGACTCTCCAGTGATGACTTCATTATTAACGGAAGGTGCGCGTGCCAGTACATACCGACGGCTAACGAAACTGTGATACATTTTTTTCACACAACTTTTCTGCAGAGTTTCACTTGTATATAATGTAAGCCGACTATTTTTTTTGAGAGGCAGAGGAAGCTCTTTCTCGGTGTAAATATTTTGAATGAAGTGATAGAATCCACTTTATGTTATTAGCAGAGTGTGGACGTCTGGGTACCGAGTCAATACCGGCCGTGGGAATATATGTGCCGCAGCAAAATGTGCGCGCGATATGCGTGGTGCGTATAGTACAATCGCGCAGAGGTGACAGTGACTCATGCTTTTTCGATCTAATAATCGCGTCTGGATAAATATCTATACGCGTTCGCATGCTTAAGAAAAACGCAATGAAATACGAAACGTATGTCGATATGTAAATTCAAGAGCCAAGTGCAACGTATGTCTTTTCTCATTCTATCTATTCTAACCTCAAAATTCACGTGCTTGTATCTGGTTTTGACCGTCTCAGATTTCGATTTAGTTAAGAGCAAAATTGATTGTATCTATTTCATTTATAAAAAGGTTAAATTTAATGACAAATTTCCAGTTGTCTTTACCGATTGCCGAAAAATACACTCGCAAAGTATTTGCACGCTCGAGAATTTTTAAATTTCCCGCCTAAACTGAATCGAATTATTTTATGGACACTGTCACCTTTGGGCGATTGTACTATACACAATCTTACAGTAGTACTGATCGTAGTCTATGCGCATAAAATCACGCACAATATTTGGTCTCGCTTGCAAACCTACATTACTCAAACGTCCACACTCTAGTTATAAGCGAGGAAGCATTGCTTATTTATCGAAGTATTTTGTATAAAATTATAGTGTATTTTGTTAATTATTTGCCGAGTTTTATTTTTACCCTATCTTGAATATGTTATTGGACGATACTAGATGATCATCACTTCAGGAATGTATTTTTGAATTTATTACAGTGATCATCAGAGATCAGTACCAAAGATGTTCGAAATACTGAAAACTGCAAAACCACATAAGTCATTTTTTGGTCATTTTTGTTTTATTGGCCCAATTTAAATACCTTTTAAACTTGTTACCGGCGTAGCTCAGCGGGGTAGCAAAATGGGAGATGGTACGACTCTGTGAACAAACCAGATATTAAAGACTAGCACGTGTGAGGTGGCCCCCGTGACGTCGTTAGCAAGTGAAGAGCGCATGTCAGACTTTCTGGACCACTAAGTGGATAGAGAGTTGGGGGTATCCGCTGGAGGGTTCCAAAACCAAATGTTTTCGGCAGCCACTATAACACAGGGTACTGTGGTGAGAGTTCCTGTATTATATTCACGAGATACGTAGGCACTGTTACAAACAAATCCACGTGGTTGGGCAGTGTCCCAGAACGATTAAGAGCCGTGCCAAGGTCTCGCAACATTGTATTACAATGTAACACGGCCTTCCTTTTTTGTGACGAAAAAATCACGTCAAAGGAGAGTCTAGGTCTAGTTCGTCAAATGGCGAGGAGGGCAATTCAACTTCAGGGCATCTACGAAGCGGCGCGCGAGCACAGTCTCTATTTCTACGCCGTCCTCTAGCCGTACCACACCAAGTTGCTGTTAACCTTGCGAGGGACTCTCTTTGACACGTGGATGGTGACGTCAGGTTAAGCTAAACGTCACGGCCCCACGTTGGGCGCCAAATTGTTACCGGCGTAGTCAGCGACAAACCAGATATTAATGACTAGCACGTGTGAGGTGGCCCCCATGACCTTGTTAGCAAGTAAGGAGCCCATGTCGGACTTTCTGGACCACTGAGTGGATAGAGGGTTAGAGCAAGGGTGCACCGATTAACAACCGCAACTAGTCGATTAGCACTCAGTGGGTCGATTTTGGACATTGCGCGTCCTACCTGAGCTCCAGTACCACGACAAGGTGAGGCACTGAACACTGGAGTCAACCGGCGGATACGGTTTCAAGACCGAGTGAAGAGGTGATGTTTTTGGCAGCCACTATAACACTGGGCACTGTGGTCCCTGTATTATATTCACGAGACACTTAGGCACTGTTCCAAAAAAAATCCACGTGGCTGGGCAGTGTCCTAGAACGATTAAGAGCCGTGCCAAGATCTCGCAACATTGTATTACAATGTAACAAACTGCAAAACCTTTTAACTCTTAGTTGATAACAGGGTGTTGGGACAGTTGCGCCCGGAACACTTGCGCCCAGAAGACAGGGCGGGGGCGCTCCGGCGGATCACTTGCGCCCAAGGAGAAGGGTTATAAATCTGCGTATTCTATTTTAACTTTCCATCACACTTTAGGTGACGGCGAGGCCGTCATAAATGCAAATTGCAAATGGTAGGTGCTTATGCTTAGGTTAGGGTGAGATTAAGGTTCCCCTCCTTTTTTGACCGCCCAGTAATTTTATCCGCGGTAGTTTAGGTGACGGCGGAGACGTCATGAATGTTATAGAAATATAAGAAATAGTTATACCGGCTCGCTGTGGTCGATGGCGGAGCGAAGCGGAGCCATCGATCGTCATTACTTTCCGGTTAATGGTTGTTTGATTGAATTAAAAAAAAAATGACAAAGGTGACATTCCCGTGTGGGCGTTTGGCGCAAGTGATCCGCCGGACGCGGATCTGGGCGCAAGTGTCCCGATTTTTGACGGCGACACAAGTGTCGCGGGCGCAACTGCCGCCAAACCGGTGAAGGGTCAGTTGCGCCCAGGACACTTGCGCCCAGAAGGGTGTTGAGGCAGTTGCGCCCGGGAGACTTGCGCCACCGTCAAAGTTAGGGACACTTGCGCCCAGATCCGCATCCGGCGGTTAACTTGCGCCCAAAGGGAAGGGTTATAAATCTGCATATTCTATTTTAACTGTCCATCACACTTTAGGTCATGAATGCATAAGAAGTAGTTATACGGGCTCGCTATGGTTGATGGCGGAGCGAAGCGGAGCCATCTATCGTTATTACTTCCCAGTTAATGGTTGCAAATGGTAGGTGCTAGAGCGAAACAAACCGTAGTTCACGATGAGATCACTTTTGATAAATTTGAATATAAATTTAATACAGATACCATAATAAATAATAACGTTATTGAAATTAAAGATGACCTATTTTCGGCTCCTCATAACTTTTCCCTCGCAAATTGTGTCAGTAAAGACTTTAAAATGGGAATGGGAATCGCTCTAGATTTTAAAATAAAATTTGGACAAGTTAAAAAATTATATGATCAACACCCAGAGTTGTACTCATTAAGTTACCTTAAAGAAGATGAGAGATATATAATTTATTTAGTCACTAAAGAAAAATTTTCTGACAAACCTACACTGCATTGTTTATTTAAAACATTAGTAAACTTAAAATCATTTTGCATTAATCATAATATTAAAAACCTAGCGATACCTAAACTAGGCTGCGGTATTGACCAATTAGATTATAAAATAATAAAACCAATGATCGATTTTATTTTTGACAATTCAAATATTCAAATCCAAATTTATTTAGGTCTAACATAGATCAATCTATTCCAGGATCCTCATCGTCCCTGTGTTCTGTGGGATCGAGATTCGAAATATCACGCACAATATTGGATTATTACCTATAAATTTGGGCCCTGCTCGATTAGAAAAATCAAAGCACACATGCATTCATCATTACGAACTAAAACCGCTATATGAAGAAATTAGTAAGCTTAACCTTCAATATGAATTCTTAAATCGAATGTTAACTAATTTATCGAAATTTAACAATGATTTCCAAAATTATAACAAGTTACTTAATTATTCTCGAAACGATATCTTTGAAAAAATAGCAACCATACAAATGTACGTTGCACCTAAAAGAACAAAAAGAGGTCTAATAAATGGACTGGGTACGATTATTAAAACAATAACCGGAAATATGGACGCTACTGACGATAAACGAATAACTGAAATCCTTAACCACGTAATTAATAACCAAGGAAACTTACAAAACCAATTAAAAATCGGATATAGTCAAAGTACAAATCTGATTAAAAAATTTAATGAAACCATTAATGATATTGGACACAACCAACATGTTTTAAAATCCAGAATTATGCAACTATCTGCAATCTTAAACCAAGAGATAGATCATCAACACGTTCTCTTCGCAAAAGATCTATTTAATCAATTAATATTACTTTTTGGCATTATATCAAAAATATTACAGAATATTCTAAATTCATTGACATTCTGTAAATTGAGAGTGCTGGACTCGTCTATCATTAGTCTTCAAGACTATAGTTTAGAACTATTAAGAATTTCTAAACATTATAACGAAGAGTTACCCTTCGAAATTAAACCGGAGAATATTTTAGACTTCGAAACTATTACTACCGTTACTTGCAAACTCGAAAATACTCGAATAAATTATTTCATGTCCATTCCTATAAATTATAAACATTCATTTAATCTTTATTTCATGTACCCTATTCCAACAAAGTTCGATTCTGAATTTATGACGATTATTTCCAAAACTAAATACTTATTAAAATCAAATTTTGATAACCATATAAGACCTCTACGTAACTTGTGCCTTGCCGGTATCAAACACTTTCAATGCTCGGAGACGCTTTTGCTGAACTATCACCCCATCTGCGAAGGAAATCTATTGGAAACCGGAGAAAGAAAAGATTGCGACTATACGAAACTAATAATTAATCGGAACCATCTAGAACGAGTTCCGAACACCAATCAGCTTCTTGGCGTGTTCAACGATGACGAAACCATCAAAATTAGCTGTCCCAACCAGGAGGAAACCCAACAACTTCAAGGAGTGTTCCTCTTTAACATCGGCCAGTGCTCTCTAAATTACAAAGGATATGTACTACCCGCCGAAGAAACATTTAATGGAAGCCCAATGATAATTAGTGCTTCGAACCCCAAACTAGTGAGCCGCAACAAAACGAACCTTGAAATCTCCTTAAAAAACTTAAAATTAGAAGATGTTCCCCTGCTTACTGCTACACCTATCGTGACCGAACAAACAATTTCACTTGTGCCAAGTGCGTGGACAGTTCTTCTCTACATCCTGATTGCTGCTAGTGTAGGAATCATCTATATCAAGCTGATCAAACCCCGGATGAAGAAAATCACCCTGACGGAGGAACCGCCTTCCGGAGGAAGTCGAATTTAAGGACGGAGGAGTAACCTGGCGCCTAATCGTGTACTCAGCACGATCTATATTTAAACTTGCTTAGTTTGTAGTAATAGTTTATATAAGTGACCGCCTTATCTTATTATACAGCATTCATAATTATATTTCAGTACGACCTGTATGTGCATACATCGTGTACCCGTATTAATTATAATCATTATTGTAAGTGTTTAAAATAAAGAATTATTTTTAAAAACTTAATCTCCCGGACCGCGAAGTTAACTTACACATATAATATAAGTTTAAATAAAAAATTGTTAATAATAAAATAAAAAAGTTCTTTTTGTATTTGTTTGATTTAATAAAGAAAATATATAATAATGTACTTTTTATGTGATTCAAATATCTTTAATGATAAAGCAAACCCATATTTTCACTCACTAAATATATACCCACTTATGGGTAAATACCCGGGTATTTACCCTGGGTATTTACCTTGAAACATAAATACCTGGGTATCTTGCATCACTACCTACAAGTAATTAAATTATGGATTTGATATCACTAAAATAATCGAAATAAAAAAAAGAGCAAAAACAAGCAATAATTTCTGACGTGTCAACACTTTACTTCGCCTATCGATGTTCAGAAAAAAATGCCAAACTTTTCAAATTTCATTTTTTTTTAACGGAATGCCCCCTATTTTATGTCATTATTCGATAGGTCTTTTTCTTTTCTTCGAGTTGATGGGGTATAACTTATGTCTAAACCGCATAGTTGTTGAGATATTCAATATTTTTCACAAAAGTAACCAAACAGTTGTACTTACCCGCACCTTACCAATAGCAGCGTGTAGCATTTGTACTTTCCCGCACGCTTAAATTAAATGTAGGCTAAAAACCGGTCCTGGTATGAACTGGATGTCATGCCCCATAGTCTCTATTGATATTAAACTCATTTAAGAATTGTTGAGGAGTGGAGCCGGAGCCGAGGCTGCGTTTTGCCGTATCCGCCACCGAATGTAGGTATTTTCGGTGTACACCAATCCTAGAATTTTGCATATTAATAATAATAATAAATCATTTATTGACTATTATACAAAACGCTAATAGAGAAAATTGCTTTTCATACTTTATCTTAAATTTTTCCGGTAACAAATTCAGTGCGATAGAGGTCGCAAAATGTGGAATATCGCACGGTGTACTTATAAAATCACTGTTATTGCTATTTTCACTGTTTTCACTCATAATTATTTGTTGAAACGACAATGTTATCAATGTCGCACAATAAACTGACGTTTACTATTATATTTGTTTTGTTTCTATAAAATCTACTCGCCCCCTAAATACGAGTGCGTCCAAGGTTCGCCATTTCATGATAGAGCAAACATAATGGCACATATTGATATTTATGTATATTAGTTGTACATATTTACAAATTGAGTTTGGGTTCTTCTGCAAAACGGTCGTAGAACAAATATTGTGTGTAATTTCAAACGCAAAGTGATTTCGATAGACTGTATCTCAATCAGTAAACACATACTTTGCACACTTATATTAAGTTTTTAACGTCTAGGTGTTAAATAAATAAATAGAAAAAATTAATTCTTATAAGAAGAATTCCTTAAAGGGAGAACAGAAACTTTATTCACGTTTAATGTATGTGTACCGATGTAAAAAAAAATCGTTATTATTTTTTATATATCCATATCCTGGGTAACGAAAACTGGTTTTCCTTTACAACTGCCTTGATCCTCAGACTTTCATTGCTCCAAGTAACCCTACAAGTTCATTTTGATTTTGATAATAAGATAGGTATTATGGTTGTTTAATTCCTCAGTTATTTTATGGAGCTATTCTATTAGGGTGGTAAAAATTAGCATCTATATTAGAAACCCAATACGCAACATTTTCTTTTCTGCAATACAATGTGTCTTTCTTGTATTTAATCTTTTAAAATCACCAACGAAAGTACAACTCATCATTGACGTAACCCAGTTAACCAGCAATGCACTAACATCATCTCAAACAGAAATAACATTGCATAAACTGTCCGATGCGCGAACGTAACGAGACTTCACTCTCACTTTTAACCCAGACAAACGTACCATTTAAAGGAAGACTTACTTTCAAATGTTTATTAACTAACGTACATACTATCGAAAGCCGAATTTCTTGGGATATTCCGATCCCTCGATCTAACATCTATATGATACAGATAAGCAAGTAAGTGCAGCATGAGAAATCTCCCCGTGAAGAATCCGACGGCCGTCGCCAGTTTTGGCCTGTTTGGCATTATTTCCTTTATGTAATAAAATAAATGTAGACTCGAATAATTAAACGAAAGCGATCCTAAAATACTACAAAATTTATATTAATGTAAAATCTATTAATGTTCGATACTTACCTAAAAGCCAAGCGATTTATTGTGCCGATATTTCGCATGTTTGGTCTGGAGTAGATCAAAACACCTATTCCGTACACCATGTTTGAATATAGAAAGGTTTTGGGGTCGTATGTGGTAAAACTGCAAGGTTTGTAATGGTTAAGATAAGTATACAGGTTGAACTACATGGTGAATACAATTGACATATATCCGGGTTTACGGCGTGGATGGACATGAACAGGTAAGCGATTCTTCCTTGGAGACCAGCTATCAGACTGAAGTTCGTGCGGAACCGTTTGAGAACTTCCTCGTCACTGTCCGGGCCCTCCATATTGCTTTATATGCAAGAACCATGGCATACATTCAATTTTGCTATGTTGTTTATGTCATATCACTTTTGACTGATACACGTCACAATAAATGCCAATGATGGTTAGTACCAACTGATTTTTATTAGTAACAGCGGCGGCTTGTGGACACTCTTAGGCGATGCTACAGAAAAAAACAGTGCTTCAATATTCTTTTAACATAAGCATAAGATTTGATAGCTCAGCATGCGCGATCGCCATAGAGACGCGTCTCGTCTCTCTGGTAGATTAAACGATCCACCGCTGATTACTAGTGTAGATAATTCCAATTTAATAATTAACCTAACTGGTCTTAAACTACACAATATTTTGATGGTGTTAACTTTGTAACCTACGACATTTTGAAACAAAACACGGGGAAAAAAGGTAAAGTTCCGTTACTTTCAAAAATCCAACTGCATAACGATAAGCCTTGCCAAAGCTATAAGAATATTTTTTATCAGGCGCTAATATTAGGTTATTTTTTTAAGTTATGAACAAGACGTATGTGTCATACATGATTATTGTAAATTATTCTCAAGAAACTAAACCTATTTCGCAAAAATGGGCAAAGGTCTTTATATGCTTATTGCAAAAATGATTACCACAACAGCATTTTGAATTTTGCAACACAGTTTACAATATTTTGTTGGTCCATTATTCTGCAGTAACTGTTAATTCTTAACACACGTTTCTAATCCCCTTGTCCCTCAAAATCAATTCCCGATTCAGAAACAAATGTGAAGAAATACTCAGCATCTGTGGATACTAAGCGCATTAGCTCTTTCAGGTCTGCAAGTTTTGCAGTGCTTTATCACTTTGCCATAATAATGGCAGGCAGTCAGAGAACAGAGATTGTGTCTGCCGTCCCATATGAGCCTTTGCAATATTTACAGCCTGAGGTTCTTCCCGCTTGACATTCTTCATTATTGTTATACAAGGTGGCCAGAAAAGGTGTGATAATCTTCAGGTAAAGTAGTTAATTGATTCATTTCAAGCAGAAAATTTAAGTAAAAAAATATTGTATTGTGGCTTATAACTCCTCACGAGCCAATGAAGAAATGTAAATTTGGCAACAATGGATCAAACAAGTGTTTAATTTAATAATAATCATAAATTTAACAAATCTACAAAAATTAATATTTGAAGTATACATCAAAAATGAAAGATTAAAGTAAATGTTCAAATTGATAACCATCCGTTTCTAAGCAGATCTGGAGCCGTCGTGGGATAGAATTAATTACTCGGAGCAACATCTCTTCTGTAATTAATTCCACTGCAACACGAATTCTATTCATGACGTCTACATTGTCAGACACCTTTTCTTTTAAAAATCCCCAAACGAAAAAATCAAGTGGATTCATATCCGGCGACCTTGCTGGCCATAGTATGGGTCCATTGCGCCCAATCCATCTATTTGGAAAATGTTCGTCCAACCATTCTCTTGAAATTCTTGCTGTATGAGGTGGTGCACCATCATGCATGTACAACATGTTGTTTACTAAATTTAGTGGAACATTCTCCAAAACTTCCTCTAAAATATTTACATAATTTAAGGCATTTAATCTATTTAATTTAACTGTTGAGCTATTTGTCTCGTACTAATATTGGGATCTTCTTGAACTGCATTCAATATCTGTTCTTCTAGGTGAACAGTGCGACGTTCCCTAGGTCTCCCTCCATCTATGTTATTATAAACGAACGACCCAAAAGTACGTAGCCTTTGGTCTAATTTTCTAAACGTATTTACGCAGGGCTGTTGGCGATTTGGATATCTTCTTTGGTACTCGTCTTTGGCACTAGTTGCATTACCATTGCAGAATCCAAATATCATGTACATATCTGCATACTCGTTGAATGTGTACATCTTCAAAAAGTATGATGAACTTATACAAACTTACACAAATAAATTATGACAAGTATATGTCAAAGTCAAGTGAAATTTAATAAGGTTACATATGAAAATACATAGTTGCCAGGTCTATTTTTATTAAAAAAATGCTTCTGAAGAAGTTATTAATTTGTTAAAGTTTCCAATTTATTTATCACCTATGTCATTTAAATTTTACAAATGTGTAATTGATTGTAAGTTCTATTGATTTTTTCCAAAATATATAGAAAATGACACTAATTTCCAGAGATACGTTTAATATTTTAACGACCTCGTGAGATGTTACGAGGAAGAATACAATATTTTTTTATTTAGATTTTTTATCAAAAATTAATGAACGAATCACACTACCTGAAGATTATCACACCTTTTCTGGCCACCTAGATGGTTTATTTTTGGTAAATATAATATCATGAGTTTTGAACCAGTTGATCGGTTGTTTGTTAACGTCTACCTTTCTGTTGGTAATGAATGCTTCCAGCAGGGCAACAGATAATGCCGTTTTTTCTAAATCCGACTTACAATGAATTTGTTAGTGCGGCGACATTCATTATAATAATGTAATCTCCATGTATATACATATGTTTATTACAGTTTGTAAATTATTTAGAAACAGCACAAATAGTAAAGTATGAGAGCACTGGGTAACACCTGAATTTACTTTAAAATACTTAGATCCATAATTATTTATTTTGACATATGTGATGGAATGATTCTAACCAAGACATGGTGACATCATTGAAGCCCAAAGAATTTAGTTTACATAACAACATTTTATGATTCACCCGGTCAAATAATAATAATAAATAAATTCAGTATTTGTGGCATACGATTGTAAAATTTTATGCACTTTTTTCTGTACATGCATATTTATGTTTTGCATGTACACAATTTTGATTACGGCGTGGATTTGTTTATTGTTGCAAAATAGATGTTTTTGTTTCCAGACAAATAGTACACATTCTAGGATATACAGATTGGTGGCGCGTACTAGAAACATAGGGCATGTACGACAGTCATGCGTTTACACTATGCACCTTGACAATTCTGTTTTAATAAGTGCACTGTCAGTTTATTTAGTTGTCAAATTGATTTTTTTTTGCATTGAATTCATATGAGTTCCTTGAGAAATACACCTAATTGTGCAGAATTAAAAAAAAAGGATGCTTGTCTCCCAAAAACCACAGAAAAAAGCCTCAACCTAAAACTGAGGGGCAAGAACTGGAGGAATTAAGAATTTGTGTTGCTGTAGAATAGAATTCGTGTCAGTCATCTCGAAATATTGGTGAACAGGTTAATTTACACCATACTATCGTATTAAGGATTTTGAAGCAGAAAGGATGTCGTTCCTTTAAAGTGTCAAAAACGCAAGTAATCTACCCCGTCGATTAAATAAGGCTAATGCAATGATGTGAAGACGTAATGGAGAAACCAAATAATAACCCGAATTTTCTCACGAACGTTCTTTTTACGGGCGAATCAACTTTTCCAATAAATGGACGACATAATCCTTTAATTGATCGTTTCTGGTCATGACATAACCCATGCAGACATTATAATTTGGTACCAAAATACTGAATTGCCACGGATTTAATACCTAACAAATGGTTTTGAGAAATCAGTGTATAATTTATCCACCTGACAACCGTTCTACAAAGCATTTGACAGAAACTGCTTGCAGACGAGAAAATTTGTAGTATATACAAAACCATGCTGACCACAAGAAATTATTTGCCGAAACATCCACAGCAAATGGTTTGCAGCCAGTTTACCCAATACTTTGGGTATCACTGACTGAATTTTCAACCATTTTTCGATGACCAGATTTAAAAATAGGTTTAACAAAGCTATCCTTCCATTTTGAAGGAAATTTTCCCGATAATAGCGATTTAATAAATATCCCATGAATCGAAATACTTAAAGTACAAATACGGTTTTTAAGAGTAGAGTTTGTGCAGCCTCTGAATTGATTTCAATGCGCACTCAACATCGCCAAACCCCAAAGCATTGGGAAGAAAGCTATGATCTAATAATAGGAATCGTAGAATTATTATATGCGTGCTCGGGTGATTGTGCAAAATATGTTTCAACCGTAAAACCAACTTAATGCTGCTATTCTGGCTTCTGCAGGAATTTGCATAGAAATCTAATTACCATTGAAGTACTATTTTTTTAATCCCCTCTTCTCCTTCATGCTCAACCCACACATTCGTGTGGAATGCATCCATAGGTTGTAAGGTACAGCTGCCTTTTATAGTAAACAATAGAGATGGGCAAAACTGCTACTTTTGAATCACGTTGCTACTTTCTAATATCAGTGATTTTAAACTGTGACTGTGATCACGGTTAGTAAACGTAGTAACACCTTCTGAAATTGTTAATGGTTTCTCAAAAATGTTTTTGATATGATTCTGCTAATATTTGTCCACCTGGTGTGGAATAATATTCATTTTGATATTATACCTGTGACTGAAGGTAATATTTTGGCTATATTATCTGCTATACCAAATAAACATACGACTATCCATGATTCAGTTCAAAATTCGAAAAGTATTTGGAGATTTTTGCGGAATCTTATAACAATGTTTGTTCAGTAAATTTGAAAATTTGGAATGTTTTAGGTATGTGGCAAATGTTTTCCTATTTTGATTTTACTTTTTTTGAAAGAAAAAATATCATTACCCATTGGGAGATGGATTTTTGAAAATGTTCCTTTTAATTCTTTGAGCACTTGGCCAAAAACATCGCAGAAAAAAATATGAAACGTGCAGGCAAAATTCCATAAAAAAATAACCTCAATGGCCGAAGCACCGCTTATTCGAAATAAATTTGGGTTTTGTAAATCCAACAAGTTTCAATACAGAAAATCTTCAAAAATCCTTTTGAAGATTTTCGTTTTAATTTTTTAACACTTGAACAAAAAAATCGCAGAAAAAAATATAAAATATGCAGGCAAAATTCCATAAGAAATCATCTTCAATAGCCAAAGTATCGCTAAATCAAAATCAATTTGGCTTTTGTAAATTCAACAATTTTCAATAGAGATATGGATTTTTGAAGATTTTCGTTTTATTTTTTTGAGCACTTGAATGAAAATATCACAGAAAAAAAATATAAAGCGCGTAGAAAAAATTCCTTCAAAAAATATCCTCAATGGTCGAAGTATCGCTTATCAAAATCATTTTGGTTTTTGTAAATATCACAGTTTCTAATGGAGATATGGATTTTTGAAAATTTTGGTTTTAATTTTTTGAGCACCTGAATGAAAACATCGCAGGAAAAAAATAAAACGCGCAGACAAAATTCCATAAAAAAGTATCCTCAGCGGCCGAAGGATCACTTATTCAAAATCAATTGGGGGCTTGAAAATTCAACAATTTTCAATGGAATAGGATTTTTGAAGATTTGTGTTTTAATTTTTTGAACACCTGAACAAGGAGAGCATTTTGAGATTTTCGCAGTTTGGTAAATTGTTTTTATTTATTATCTTTCAGTTCATGAAGTTTGCAATTTTAAAATTAGTTTCGTGCTATTATTTTAAAATGTATGTTTAGATATTTGCACTGAATCTTAAATTAAAATGAATTTTGAGTCATTTTGTGTTTATTAAGTTGTCGGACTCATCACTTTCGATCACAGCGAGTTTGTGGTTCAATTCCATGCCGGCCAAGATAATTTTTTTCGTTTTTATAAAATTTCAATTAATTAATTAGTCATTGTTAGTACATAAGTTGTAATTTATTTCATTTTATACGATATACTATGGCATTTTATAAATATTTGTCTTTTTTTATTAAATATTAATTCATTTGTATTAATACAATACCCTGCAGAAATGGAAGAATAAAGTAATGAATATTAAAAAAACATTTACAAATGCCACCTTGTACTGTCTTCTTACAATTATGTTTTAAGTAACAGTCACAGTTTAAATAGCAATCACAGTTTAAATAGCAGTTATTTTAAGTAGCAGTGATTTAAAGTAGCTGTAATTTAAAGTAGTAGTGATTTTAATTAACAGTGATTTTAAGTAACAATGATTGTAAGTAGCAGTGATTTTAAGTAGCAGTGATTTTAAGTAACAGTGATTTTAAGTAACAGTGATTTTAAGTAGCAGTAAAATTCGCCTATTAGTAACAGTAACGCCCTGTGATTTTTCAATACCAGTGAAAAATCACAGATACGTGAAATATTTCCCATCCCTAGTAAACAACGTTGTTCGGGATCATGTGCTTTTAACAGATCTGCTTTCAACTGGTTTGTATTGTTGTGGTAATCTTTGTGTTTAGCTGAGAGCTGTTCTTTGTCCTTTGTTGCTGTATCTGCATGTTCATTTTGTCAAAAAACTTGAAAAATTTTCAAATTTTTTAAAACAGATGTAGAAGGCTAACTGGGTTGGTATTTCCATTTTTGTAGAAGTCATACATCTTGGCTAGATTTAGCTGTAGGCGAATATACTTTTCTTTCTACAATAATGGGAAAGAAACTAATTTAACCACAGACTTCTTTCAGTTGTCCACCCTTAAGCTTGTTGCACCCATCTACACTGAGGTCACGCTGATCTCTCAAATTCAGGTGTGTTATTTTCTATAACTGTGCCATTTATTTGAAAGATTGTGTTTACACACCCCTGTTTCTCCAAAACGTACTTTATATTACAGCTTTGTCTTGAATGATCTTTTGTGTATGGTAAATTCTGGACTATTCTGTTTGACGCGACTTAACAATTGCACATCTTGCAGCGTGCGATCCTGTAGTGGTAAACTGACTCCACAGTCGTTTGCGCTCTGCTGAAGGAACTTTTGTAGTATATCGTTTTTTGCAGTTGCATTAGTAATATAAAAAGGAGCATGAATAACAAGTTTTCCTTTCGTGTTGAAACGATGTTTACGTTCTGGGCAATTATGATCGGAAACTTGCGTCTAACTATGTGCGCTATATCTTGAAAACGAACAGATTATTCAACTAAAACTTCGAACATAAGCTTTATTTGATAATCCAAAGAACTGAAAAGCTTTTGATAAAATTTCGAAAAACCCTTAACCGTTCCTGTTTTTTTCAGATATTTTTTTAACAATTAATAATATTAGAAAAACATTTTAACAAATATTGAAACGAAGAAAAAGATTACATCTTTTCTTTATAAATATTTCTCGTAAACTTTCTGATTTTTGAGAAAATGGGCTTTAAACTTTAAGGCTTATCCATAAAGTCCTAAATTATGTACTTTTTACATAAATAGCTATTTTATCTATGACTTACGTATGATATTCTTGATTTTAGCTAAATAATGGTATACGTTATTCCCGCAGAGAATAATGGGCGAGAGGGAATTGTGACTTCATTATTCCCTGCTACGAACCAATGAAAATGTGGCGCTTGAAACAAAATGCTTCAATAACTATGGTAATGTAGCGCCACCACGAACGCGGATCATCAAGAAATCGGACCAAGCAACGAGAAGTCAAGGATCACCAGGGAAACGAAAAATAAATAAATAGAATATATAATTTTCTCCGCCATATCAGACGTTCATGTATAAATTCGTTAATACCTTTTTAAAAACCACACAATAAAACCAGAGAACAACATAAGAGAAGATTTTATTTAATTGTTGTAGCGACACATTAGGAGCTACAGTAACGATAAACAAGTTTGCTCGCCAGTCGCCATTTATCAAACGTGATCATTCTCACCGTGTTGTGTTGTCTCTGTTTCAAGCAGGATTAAAATAAAAAATAATGGTTCTTATCTCTTGAAGAATTTTCTTGTTTTCTTAATTATTAACACCCTGTTCATCTGATCTCAATTTTTTTTGATGACAAACAATTCTTTTTCGACAAGCAGAATTTTTTATAAAGAATGACTTTTTGCCGTAAAATGAATAATAAAGTTTTTTTTCCTTTCGTTAACTGCATCCGAGAACACACTGTGTATTAAAAAGAGAATGGGCCCTAATATTGACCCTTGAGGTACATCTTGTAGTACCAGCAAAATCTCTGACGTGTGACCATTTAAATGAACTGATTGTTTGCGGTCACTCAAATATGATCTCATCAGATTGAGACTGAGCTCATCAAAGTTATTTTTATTCAGTTTCTGAATCAATAGTTCATATGGCACACTGTCAAACGCCTTGCTTAGGTCTAGGAAAGAAGCCATACAGCAGATATTATTTTCAAAGCTATTACAAATTAAATCACATAGTTTTAACAATGCATCAGTAGTAGAACGTCGCTGTCTGAAACCATAATGGCTGTTAGATAAAAGAAATATTTGAAATATAACAAAACGGTTCATAAATTATTTAATTTAAAAAAACATAGAAAGCGTCATGAAACTATTAAAAAATCAATTATTTTTCTGGGACAAATAAGGTTTTTTTCAGCTCAGCGTAAGACCTTTAGAATTGATTGCAATTTAGGTTATACCGTCGATTATAAAGACTATTAAAAAAAAACAGTGCGCTAACACTACCCTCCTTATATAAAATGGAATGCCTCCTGCAAGTTCATGGAAATAAACAACGATGTAACAATTTTTTCTGAAATTCGGTCAATGTAAATGTACACAAAATAGTACTCGTTACCACGTTATAAAATTGTACAATACTCTACCGATAGGTTAATCGTAACATTACCTAGTTTTAAGAAGAAGGTTAAATCTATGTTAATATCTAAGGTAGTTTACTCTATAAATGACTATTTGTTCAATTTTAACTGAAGAATGTATTTTAACTGGTGTACGCGTCGACATCAATAAATTTATTATTATTATTATTATTACAGTTATGTCAAAAATAAAGTAAATCGCAAGCTCGCTCGGACTCTAAACTTTAAGGATCATCTATAAAGTCCTAAATTAGGTACTAGTTACATAAATATAGCCCGTTCTCCAGAATCTGGCGGCTGTGGTCGTAAAAGAGGGTCGGAGCTCGGTAACTAGGGGACGTAATATTTTTTTTATCTCACACTAATCTCGGTTGAGAAGTATTGGTGTAAAAGTGCGTATACCAATTGGAGCGAAGGACAGTAATAAATGTATGGGATGTAATTAGACGAATCACCAATACCTTTTCTTCGAGGGTGCGTCGAGTCTCAGGGCGGACCGATCGTTTTACGACCTTAGCCGCCAAATTCCACCGAATAGGCTATAGCTATTATTTTGCCTATAATTATGAAATGAATAAACTTACAACACATTTACATTGACAATAACTGTAAAGATAGCCAAAGTAAACAATTTACAAGGAATAAATTCGTTTCGAAATTCTATTAGTAGCACTGGAAAATGATGGATCCATAGTTCTATTTACACTACTATCAGTGGTGTATTGGTAAAATAAGAAGTAAGGGAACGACGCATGGTGAGAGCAAAGAAGTGAGGGAACGCATGGTGAGAGCAAAAAAATAGTTCGCGACTTTCCACAAGCAGCTTGCTAATAGTTTTTCGGAGATCATCTTATTTTAGGCAAACTATTCTTTTTCTTGAAAGCTTTCTATTTTTTTTAATTCTTACTATACAAAATATTAACAAACACAAACGCGTTCCGTTTCTGAAAAAAGGTGAGTGAACGTCGTTCCCCCACGTTCCCCCTCCAATACACCACTGACTACTATCTGAAATGTCCTTTTGTGATATAAATTTTGTGGAAACCGCCCACAATCGATGACATCATTGTGGCACATTAAAATTGATCGAGAAGCTCTGCTTTTGGAGCATATGTGTCTACTAGCAAATATATATTTATTCACCTCCAGCGTAGATATGTAAGTGTATATTCACTCGCCGGTAAACTAAACCCTACTTACCGAGAAGTAACTTATTATCAGTCGTTCAAGTGTTACTTGACAGACATGCAGGGCTGTGCATAACCTACTCAAGCGCTGCAACATGTATGCTGCAAAGTTAATTTTTAAATTAATTAAATCCTGTTGTACCAGATTGAATACCCGTTGTTTACAAAAATGCCATCCAGATCACCGAACGGCCTTCTTATTAATTATGAATCGTGATGAACGCTTGCCTTACCTGCGGTCACATTCCAGGTCAATGAAAGACGACCCACGACTTTATCTCGATCGTATTGATGCATTACTGCTACAATATTTACATAAATTTATATGTCAACATGACACAACAAACAGAGGTGTCCTTAAAAATTACCGTGTTTGCTTCAGTATAATAATACTTTTGAATAAATATTTATTAATTTACTGCAAGCAATGGAAAATCAGAAAAATGAATCATGGTTTCCCTCCTCAAATTAGACCGACGTTATGTATCTCTCTTTGAAGAATCCGTATCAATAACGACCACTTCTAGTCTGCGGCACTCAGTTCGATAATGAATAGTTTATAGTCGAAACTATAGAGGCAGTGCCTAGAGTCATTTAAGGGGTCATGCCTAGCCAAGAAACCAAAATATAGGTGATTTTTGGGATTCTTTTTTTGCATAAAAAATAAAACTTGTTTAAAATTGAGTTGGTCTATGTGGTAGCATATATTTGCATGAATATAACATACATTTAAAAGAAAAAATATTAGTAATAAAGAAGATACGGCCATCCTGAAGGTGACAACTGCTACTCTAATTTGGATTATTAGAAATGAAAAACAAAAAAGATTTATTTAATACATTAAATTAAATTGATCTTGATTGATAAAACAGTTTGTCGAAATATTGATCTGGGACAAAATGGCCGACGTTCAAGGTTAAAATTTCGATTTTGCATGAAAATATAGTTAGTTTTTCGTCAAAAAAAACTATACGTACTTCCATAGAGAATGTAATTGTGAAGCTACTGTCAAAATATTTGAAATCGATCCATTCAACGGTGTTCAAGTAATCTCTCTTCCTAGTTTGAAAAAAGTAGTTTCGAGAAAAACGCGTTTAAAGTTTGGTCGACTCCTGAGGAACCCTAAATAAATTTCTCACTATAGGATCAACTGGATATTGTTTATAAGACCCTAAAATATTGTTTAAGCCAAGAAAACTAAAACGAGTTTTCTAAAATCCAAGAGTGGTGTACCCCTTAACAAAGTTAATAACTTAGTATATGCAAGTACACAAAATTAATACAAGTAATATTTATTTTGAATAGAATATTTTAGTAGGTTACAAACTTTTAGTGCAATTTGGAACAATCTCTGTAGTTGAGATATTTATTTGTTTAATTTATATGTCGACTAATTACAAGTATTACATCGTCACGTGACGTTAAACACCGATAGCTTAGTAATTAACGCGCCGGAACTGCACAGCTTTAAACATTGCAATTTATTTCGTACACCTTTTCTAGGGGATAATCCAACACTCTATTCCACAAATGTTTAGGATTTACAAAATTAATCAAGTAGGCATAAAAAATTGCTTGCATTTACAATTGCTAGCGACGTCGAAATTACCACAATTATTCATTCAGAATTGTTTTCCTGAAAAACTACACATCCTTGCATTTTCTTATAAAAATACAATTCTCCCAGTTCAATGAGATTTAGTAATGCAAACGATACAAGTTTTTTTTGTTTTTGTTTCTGTTTTTTTTATAAGCACACTCATTAGACTTAAAATATTTAAAATATTTTCAAGCAAGCAGATTGTAAATTTGGAAAAAAAAGGAACAAATTCGATGACTAGAAAAAAATATAGAAACAATTGCCATCGACTTGAAACTTTTCAAAAATACTTATAAGAGCATGCCGTATTGCAATTTTGTAAAAATGGCCAAATTTTCTTTCCTAGATTTTAAAATATTTTCAAGCAAACGGAGTGTAAAATCAAAAAAAAAATTGCAACAAATTTGAAGACTCGAAAAAATATAGAAACAATTGCCATCGACTTGAAACTTTCCAAAAATACTTATAATGCATGCCGAATTGTAATTTTGTAGAAATGGCCAATTTTTCTTTCCTAGATTTTAAAATATTTTCAAGCAAACGGAGTGTAAATTCAGAAAAAAATTGCAACAAATTTGAAGACTCAATTGCCAATTTTTCTTTCCTAGATTTTAAAATATTTCAAGCAAACGGAGTGTAAATTCAGAAAAAAATTGCAAGAAATTTGATGACACGAAAAAAATATAGAAACAATATCCATCGACTTGAAACTTTTCAAAAATACTTATAAGAGCATGCCGTATTGCAATTTTGTAAAAATGGCCAAATTTTCTTTCCTAGATTTTAAAATATTTTCAAGCAACAGAGTGTAAATTTAGAAAAAAATTACAACAAATTCGATGACTCGGAAAAATATAGAAACAATTGCCATCGACTTGAAACTTTTCAAAAATACTTATAACGCATGTCGTATTGCAATTTTGTAAAAATTGCCAATTTTTCTTTCCTAGATTTTAAAATATTTTCAAGCAAACAGCTTGTAAATTTAGAAAAAAATTGCAATAAATTCGATGACTCGAAAAAATATAGAAACAATTGCTATCGACTTGAAACTTTCCAAAAATACTTATAACGCAAGCCGTTTTCCAATTTTGTAAAAATGGCCAATTTTTCTTTCCTAGATTTTAAAATATTTTCAAGCAAAGAGATTGTAAATTTAGGAAAAAAATGCAGCAAATTTGATGACTTAAGAAAAATATAGAAACAATTGCTATCGACTTGAAACTTTTCAAAAATACTTATAACGCATGTCGTATTGCAATTTTGTAAAATTGGCCTATTTTTCTTTTCTAGATTTTAAAATATTTTCAAGCAAACGGAGTGTAAATTCAGAAAAAAAATTCAACAAATTTGAAGACTCGAAAAAAATATAGAAACAATTGACATCGACTTGAAACTTTTCAAAAATTCTTATAACGCATGTCGTATTGCAATTTTGTAAAAATGGCCAATTTTTCTTTCCTAGATTTTAAAATATTTTCAAGCAACAGAGTGTAAATTTAGAAAAAAATTGCAACAAATTTGAAGACTCGAAAAAATTATAGAAACAATTGCCATCGACTTGAAACTTTTCAAAAATACTTATAACGCATGCCGAAATGCAATTTTGTAAAAATGGCCAATTTTTCATTCCTAGATTTTAAAATATTTTCAAGCAAACAGATTGTAAATTCAGAAAAAAATTGCAACAAATTTGAAGACTCGAAAAAATTATAGAAACAATTGCCATCGACTTGAAACTTTTCAAAAATACTTATAACGCATGCCGAATTGCAATTTTGTAAAAATTGCCAATTTTTCTTTCCTAGATTTTAAAATATTTTCAAGCAAACAGCTTGTAAATTTAGAAAAAAATTGCAACAAATTCGATGACTCGAAAAAATATAGAAACAATTGACATCGACTTGAAACTTCGCAAAAATACTTATAACGCATGCCATATTGCAATTTTGTAAAAATGGCCAATTTTTCTTTCCTAGATTTTAAAATATTTTCAAGCAAACGGATTGTAAATTTAGAAAAAAAATTGCAACAAATTTAAAGACTCGAGAAAAATATAGAAACAATTGCCATCGACTTGAAACTTTTCAAAAATTAATTAAAACGCATGCCGTATTGCAGTTTTGTAAAAATGACCAATTTTTCTTTCCTAGATTTTAAAATATTTAATTATTTTTAAGCAAACAGATTGTAAATTTAGAAAAAGAAATGCAACAAATTTGATGACTCGAGAGAAAAATATAGAAACAATTGCCATCGACTTGAAACTTTTCAAAAATTACTTAAAACGCATGCCGTATTGCAATTTTGTAAAAATGGCCAAATTTTCTTTCCTAGATTTTAAAATATTTTCAAGTAAACAGATTAAAAATTTAGAAAAAAATTACAACAAATTGGATGACACGAAAAAATATAGAAACAATTGCCATCGATTTGAAACTTTTCAAAAATACTTATAACGCATGCCGAATTGCAATTTTGTAAAAATTGCCAATTTTTCTTTCCTAGATTTTAAAATATTTTCAAGCAAACAGATTGTAAATTTAGAAAAAAATTGCAACAAATTTGAAGACTCGTAAAAAATATAGAAACAATTGACATTGACTTGAAACTTTTAAAAATTACTTAAAACGCATGCCGTATTGCAATTTTGTAAAAATTGACAATTTTTCTTTCCTAGATTTTAAAATATTTTCAAGCAAACAGCTTGTAAATTTAGAAAAAAATTGCAACAAATTCGATGACTCGAAAAAATATAGAAACAATTGCCATCGACTTGAAACTTTTCAAAAATACTTATAACGCATGTCGTATTGCAATTTTGTAAAAATTGCCAATTTTTCTTTCCTAGATTTTAAAATATTTTCAAGCAAACAGCTTGTAAATTTAAAAAAAAATTGCAACAAATTCGATGACTCGAAAAAATATAGAAACAATTGACATCGACTTGAAACTTTTAAAAATTACTTAAAACGCATGTCGTATTGCAATTTTGTAAAAATTGCCAATTTTTCCTTCCTGGATTTTAAAATATTTTCAAGCAAACGGAGTGTAAATTTAAAAAAAAATTGCAACAAATTTGAAGACTCGAAAAAAATATAGAAACAATTGCCATCGACTTGAAGCTTTTCAAAAACACTTATAACGCATGCCGAATTGCAATTTTGTAAAAATTGCCAATTTTTCTTTCCTAGATTTTAAAATATTTTCAAGCAAACAGCTTGTAAATTTAGAAAAAAATTGCAATAAATTCGATGACTCGAAAAAATATAGAAACAATTGCTATCGACTTGAAACTTTCCAAAAATACTTATAACGCAAGCCGTTTTCCAATTTTGTAAAAATGGCCAATTTTTCTTTCCTAGATTTTAAAATATTTTAAAGCAAACAGATTGTAAATTTAAGAAAAAAATGCAGCAAATTTGATGACTTAAGAAAAATATAGAAACAATTGCTATCGACTTGAAACTTTTCAAAAATACTTATAACGCATGCCGAAATGCAATTTTGTAAAAATAGCCAATTTTTCATTCCTAGATTTTAAAATATTTTTAAGCAAACAGATTGTAAATTCAGAAAAAAATTGCAACAAATTTGAAGACTCGAAAAAATTATAGAAACAATTGCCATCGACTTGAAACTTTTCAAAAATACTTATAACGCATGCCGAATTGCAATTTTGTAAAAATTGCCAATTTTTCTTTCCTAGATTTTAAAATATTTTCAAGCAAATAGATTGTAAATTTAGAAAAAAATTGCAACAAATTTGATGATTCGAAAAAAATATAGAAACAATTGACATCGACTTGAAACTTTCAAAAATTACTTAAAACGCATGCCGTATTGCAATTTTGTAAAAATTGCCAATTTTTCTTTTCTAGATTTTAAAATATTTTCCAGCAACAGATTGTAAATTTAGAAAAAAATGCAACAATTTTGAAAACTCAAAAAAAATATAGAAACAATTGCGATCGACTTGAACATTTCAAAAATAACTTAACACGCATGCCGTATTGCAATTTTGTAAAAATGGCCAATTTTTCTTTCCTAGATTTTAAAAATTTTTCAAGCAAACGGAGTGTAAATTCAGAAAAAAATTGCAACAAATTTGAAGACTCGAAAAAAATATAGAAACAATTGGCACCGACTTGAAACTTTCTGAAATTACTTAAAACGCATGCCGTACTGCAATTTTCCAAAAATTGCCAATTTTTTTTCCTATATTTTAAAATATTCTCAAGCAACTTCAGAAAAAAATGCAACAAATTCGCAGAGTGAAAAAAATAAAGAAACAATTGCCATCGCCTTGAAACATTCCAAAAATATTTAAAAAATTTCTTTCCTAGATTTTAAAATATTTTCAAAGTTTCAGAAAAAAAATGAAACAAATTGAAAGACTCGATAAAAGTATAGAAACAATAGCCATCGACTTGAAACTTTCCAAAATTACTTAAAATGCATGCCGTTTTCCAATTTTGTAAAAATGGCCAATTTTTCTTTTATAGATTTGAAAATATTTTCTGTCCAAACAGGGTATAAATTCACCAGAAAAATACGACCAATTGGAAGACTCGATAAAAATATAGAAACAATTGCCATCGCCTTGAAACTTTCCGAAATTACTTGAAAGGCATGCCGTATTGCAATTTTCTAAAAATTGACAATTTTTCTTTCCTAGATTTTAACATATTTTTTAAGAAAAATAAATTGCTTTAAAATTTAAAAAGTTTGACACTAGTTTTTGGACACCCTGTATAATTAATATCAATCAAACTTGTTTAACCGGACTGTTGGACCTTATTTAAAGAGTACCCCGATTAATTATTTATTATTTTATTAACGAAATACTATTTTTATTTTTGAATAATATTTTAAACCAATGCTATAAAATGGATTTTTTTGCTGATATCATTGAACCGATTTTAATAAAATTTTGTGGGACATGTAGGTGATTATAAAAGGTACCCAAATAAGCAATTTTTTCTAATGAAATCTTGCGAATTATGTTTGCTTCTTCTAACCATTTCAAGGCCTACCGGTATTAAAACTGTTATGATTAAAATCAGTTAAGGTTGAGTCAGTGTCTAGGGCTATAATGATATCATCTCTTCCAGGTTCGATACACATGTTATTCAGCAACAAAAGTGTTTAGTTCTACGTCATTTTTTATTTCAAAACAATAAATATGTGTTCCATGATTGTTACTTCCAATTGTGGAATATTTATTTCAGTGGTATGAAAACATATAATATCTAGATTTTACAATGTCAAATCATTCGCTTTTGCGACCTGCTATTACAACTGTGGATTTTTTTAAAATTTGCGTCTGAAATGAGGCCAGTGGCGCATCCAAAACGGATTCTAGGAGGCACTTGAAGAAATATAAAAGAATAAAAAAATTAATAACTTAATTATCATTTATTCTTTAAATAGACTGACATTTTTATAAAGTTCACGAAAAAACCTAGGCTGAAGGGGAGGGGGGTTAGTTCTCCCCATTACCATCCAGTGAATAAGGCACTAAATGCCCACAACAGAACCGTCACAGTTTATGCCGGATTACCGGGCCTCCGACAAAATGGAAATGGTTTCAAAAACTTTCACAAAATATTGTACTTGTTGTTTAGAATATTTTGACTCGAATTTTTAAGAAGCATTTTTAATTGAATAAAATAAAGAAAATATATAATTTAAAAAAATCTTGAAATTGATTTATTTTTAGCCAACAATTTACCCGAGACAAATGGTCAAGAGTTTTTTTTTTAAATTCACATTCAATTGAACTGTATTTTTCCGCCTTAACATAAATAAAGTTTTGTGAAAATGTTTTATAACATTCTTAACATACTATTTTCGTTTTTCATATTCATTAAGAAAAACATTTTTTTCATTATACTCAAAATGGATACCGTTGAAATTTTGAAAAAAAAAATTCACGATTTTTTTTAATGTAATAGATTTTACAAAAAACACTTTTACAATTGACGAAGACAACCAAGAACTGAACATCTTTTGTTAATAAATTTTTTTCATAAAAACCTTTAGGAAAATAAAAATAAGAAACAAATTATGGGTTTTGGTGTATAATTTATAATGACAATCAAATTTACATTACAACAGTAATTGAAGGGAATTGAACACATTATTCTATTTATCCAAAATGAGCATTTTACAAAGTAATTATTTTTCGAAGTTTTTGAATCAAGTGTTTTTGAAATAAGGACCGTAAAGAACGTGGAAATAGCACAGCAATGCTCCAAACTTGAATTGGCAAAACGAAAATTGCAATTAACGATTTGAAAAATTGTAAATAACTAATAAATTGAGAAATTTGCTTCAAAAGCTTAAGATTCATAAAAAAAATGATGTATTTATGATTTTCAATCAAAACAATTGGCGTGATCTAGGTGGAAACAAAACGACAACGCTTCTAACTTGAACTGAGAAATCGAAAAATATTTGAAGAATAGTACAAAAATATTGATCAAGGAAATGGCTCCACAAGCTCAAGATCTTTCAATAAATTAATAATTTCTGATTTCCTGCGAAAAAAAATGAGCAAATCCTAGGTGGGAACAAAACGAAAACGGTCAAGTCTTAAACTGGGAAAACGAAAAATGCACTCAAATAAATAATCCATTTCCAATTCATTATTAAAACAATTGCCATATCCTAGGTGAAAAAACTTGGACTAAAAAAACGAAAATTGCATTCAGCGATAAAAAAAAAAATGTGATAAAAAAAATTAATCAACGAAATTTCTTTAAGAGCTCGAAATAAACAAATAATGCATTTTAGTTTTTCATAAAAACAATTGACATATTCTAAGTGGAACCAAAACGGCTCCAACAAACTCTACTTGGAAAACCAAAACTGAGTTTAACGATTCGTAAAATTATAAAATATGGATTAACCTATGAAAATTGTTCAAAAGCTGAAGGTTAATAAAAAACAATTTATTTATTATTTTCTATTAAAGCAATTGTCATATCCTTGATGGAAACAAAACACAAACGCTTAAACTTGAATTGGCAAAACGAAAATAGCATTTAACGATTTGAAAATTTGTGAAAAACTAATAAACCAAAAAAAATGCTTCAGAAGCTTAATATTCATGAACAAATGATGTATTTATGATTTTCAATCAAAACAATTGGCATATTCTAGGTGGAAATAAAACAGCAACGCTTCAAACTTGAATTGGGAAATCGAAAAATGCATTCAACAATTTGAAATATTGTAAAAAAAAATAATTAATCATGGAAATTGATCCATTAGTTTAAGATCCATAAATAAATAAATAATTTTTTATTTTCTATAAAAACAATTGCCATGTCCTATGTGGAATTTTCTGTTAAAACAAATGCCATATCCTAGGTCAAAACAAAACAGTAATGCTTCAAACTTGAATTGCATTCAACGATTTGACATATTGTAAAAAAAAAAACTATTAAACCGAGAGATTTACTTCAAAGGCTTAAACATCCACGAGCGGCCGCTGTTATCCATATGAGAATGATTATATACTACATCTACCCATAGATTAGATTTTTTTGCCATCTTAAGTGATAGAAATCCCCCTAGGTTTCCGAACAACTCTCTCCACAAAAAGTAGTACCTTACGAAACTTTATTTATAACGAAAATCGCACTCAAGAATATTACCGTGTAGTTGTGTAGCTGGTTCGTCACATCATTTAGAACGTTCTCCATGGCGGAAATTCAAAAAATAATTGAAACTAAAGAATAATAACAATAACAAACTGTCAATAATGTGTCTGTTTGTGACTTCGCGTATGAATACTTTTTACATTCTAGTGTTTGTCACTAAAGATGTCAGAAAAGTATTATCTATGGGTAGATAATACAATTATTGTAAATGGTACATACCGGGTGTTCGATAAAAACGCCCTACGCTATAACTCTGTTAGTTATTGACCAATTTGAACGCATTAAAAACAAAGTCAATGACCTTTTAAATACTTTAAATATATATTTTTTCAAAGTTAACTTCATCGCCAAATAATAGTCAACTTTAAATATTTTTTTTATTTTATAATATTAGACTTTGTTTTTCTGAATCCAATTATGCCCGATATGTTGATTTTAAGTTAATATTTATGCCAGAAAAAAATACTAATAAATCTTGTTCACGTGATTTTTTGGCAATAAAAGAAGTGTGCGTTAAAAAAAACTCGAATCCGCAAATCATTTATTGTAAAGTAATGTCAACCATTTGTTATTAGTCTGTTTTTCTGATATAATTATAAACGATAGCGAATTAACACATTAAAAGAATAATCTACACCTTATTATTGAAAATAATTTTCAACGAAAATTTAGTGTAAATGTGTGGTGTGGAATTTTAGATGGAACTTTAAAAATCGAGAAAAGTACCATCGGTTTCTGACAGAAGTTTTATAATATTGTCTTGAAGATTCACTGTTTTTGCAATTCAATCGCGTTTATTTTCAACAGGGTAATAGTGCTAGAATAAATACTGATTCATTAAATATTAAAGTTGTAACGTTGGTACTTATTTTTTGGGTCGTTATTATTCATGTTTGACAATACCTTACGAAAAATGACATTTGCCACTTTATTTCCAAGGCACTCTAATTATAATTTTTGAAAAATATAATTTGTTTTAATTTTTTTTCAACCAAAATATTATTAATTAATTAATATTATTGGATTCAGAAAAAAAAATGTTCAATGTAATAAAATTAAGATTATACTCACCCATTTAAAAGTTTTAAGTTGGCTGTTATTTGGTTATGAAACTATTATTGAAAAAATCAATTTTAATGTCATTTGTTAGTATTTAAACGGCAATTGACTTTGGATTTTAGTTCATCCACATCGGTCAATAAAAAACAGAGTAATGGCGTTGGGCGTTTTTATCGAACACCCGGTATGTACCATTTACAATAATTGTATTATCTACCCATAGATAAAACTTTTTTGACAGCTTTAGTGACAAACACTAGAATGTGAAAAGTATTCATACGCGAAGTCACAAACAGACACATTATTGACAGTTTGTTATTGTTATTATTCTTTAGTTTCGATTATTTTTACACCCGGTATGTAGTTTTAATATTTGTATCTAACTGTTATATTTTATAATTAACTGAAATTTGTATAAGTATTTAGTAGTAAAAACGATTATTTCATAAAATGGAAATTAATGTTACGAGTTCTAGATACCTGTACCTCTTTTCATCACAGAAATGTATCGGCGCCGTGGCTTAGTTGGTTAAAGCGCCTGTCTAGTAAACAGGAGATCGGGAGTTCGAATCTCCCCGGGGCCTGGTGTGACAAGTTTCACGTCCGCACCTTTTTTTGTAATAAAATTTCATACACATTTTTAAAAATTAATAGTATTGATCATTTTGTTTCCTAATTTATTACATAACTAAGTATTGAAATTAAATTGGACAAATTATGTTCTTCCTATTTACGTGTCTTAAATTATCGTATATTTCATATACATAGTTTTCATATAACAACTAATGGATAGTTCTGGGATCGAACTAAACACATAAGTGAAAAATTTAAAAGTTAAATTATGTGCTTTGATACACCTAAAGTGTGTACAATAATTGACATTCAAAATAAACGCCTGTTCGTTTCGCCAAAGATGAAGCTGACTTTATGCTCTACTTTGATGATGTAAAAAGGACAAGTTGCTATTATAACAAATTAAATGTTTTTTTTTCACTTACTGCTTAGGTGCGCCTACTCTAGAATTATGATAATACAAGATTTTACACCTACCTTAACAAGATGTGGTTAAGGATGTATTCATTAGATTAGGATAAGGATACATTTTAAACAGCTAATATAATATAAGTACAAATAATTTTTAATTTTTAACGTTTTTCACCACTCCACTATATTGAACATTTAATATAACAAAATGGAAGTTAATATAGGCGACCGAAGTTACATTCTTTCAAATACCGTAAGTTTAAATAAAATTTGAGGCAGCCTCATTTGCTGCAGAAGCATTAAATAAATTTAATAAAACGTTTTATTAAATTTATGGTAAGTTTATTTGGGATTTTGTTATAGTAATAGTAATTTACGATATAAGTAACGTTATGAAGTTTTTAGATTACTAGAGAAAATATTCACTAGTAAAGTAAAAACAAATAACGTGCGTATATCGTAATACAGTTTATTTGATCCTATTTCTATTTTTTTTTTTTATAAAAAAAAATGTTTAATGAAAACCGTCAATAGTTTACAACATCTTTCTTATTTCTAATCCGTTTTATGCCTACTTTAGATTATTTCCACAAGAAAATAGTATACGGTTTTATAGCACAGTATTATACATGAAATATCATCCGAAAATAATTCGATTTTTGGATGCAAATTGTGCATATTCTAGTAGTAGTAGCATTTTGCCTAATTGGCTATCGATTACGAGATCCTTTGTTCCGTGTAAATGTAAAATGTATGTGTTTGTTCATGTGCACCTGACAGTAACGGCTCGCGGGGTGACTCATGGTACGGCCGAGGTGGCAGAAAATACAGATAGGTGCGGTCACACCGCCAGCCGTCTCTGCAACCGACCCTACCTCTCTACCACCTCCGCTGCCTCGGCCGTACCATGAGGTACCCCGCGAGCCGTCACTGGTACCTGAGCTTGCTGCTTTAGTTACTCTAAAGAGCCTTTGTGCCTCGCTTAAGGTCTGTTTCCGTTATATAACGCGTAACAGGGGGTTGCTGTGTAGTATTTTTTATTATTCGAAAGTAGTTGATTCTTCTGTATTACATTAAGAGGGGGGTATGGTAATGTAAAATTTATATGTTAGAATTACCTTTGAAACGCCGTTATAAGTGCAAACTGTGACAATTTACTTGGATAACTATAAATGTGTGTCCTTTCCCAAGAACTTCCCGTCAAGGGATTTCTAAAATTAATTTAATTAACGTGAATATGATTATTTTTAATGGGCATGTATTCACTTTTAATTTTTACGACAAATAAATAAATAATTTCATAATGAAAGTTCAAACAAAGATTTTATCACGGCTATGTTGTTTATACGAAGTATACTTTTATTATTGGGTAAACAAAATCAAGAAATATGAGGTGTAAATCTGATTAGAAAAGAAAAACTAAATTATTCCCAAATAAATAAATTTGAGGCAACCTTACTTGATTTATTCCCATATAACCAATGTAAAAATGTGTATACTGGGCTGCATAGGTCGCCTAAAATCGACGACTAAGAAGTTCAACGGAAAAATGTTAGATGGAGATATTAGATTTTGTTTTGTTTATTTATTGAAGTTGGGTTTTACGAGACGATTTTTGCAATACATAAACTACTACCATACTTCCTAATATATTGAATACATTTTATGTCCAATTAAATCAAAAATTATGTATTTACAATAAATTCGAGTCTATTTTCGTCAACGAAGTGTCTTGTGACGGTGCTGCCTCGCACGCGGGATGCTAAACTAATTATATAAAAAGTAGCAATGTAATATACTGAAAGGCACCGCTTGTTCTAGTCGCTTCCAACGTAAATAGTCTGTTTATTCTCCATTCAGTTACATGTAATTTGATACTTGGCTGTTTGTTTTTCGAAGTTTGTTTTGACATAATAAACCGAACGAATATTGAATGCTAGATCGATGAAATCCATTCTAATACAAAATTAAATCTGCAACCATTTTATTTAAAATAAATGTAATAAGGAAACTTTTTTGGGAAAAATATATTTATTCGCATGTGGAAATAAACATTTATAGTGCCTCCCTATTATTCATTGACACAAATCATCTTTATTCAGACTGAATATACAGTTTTGTTTATTTTTTGAAGTTTATTGGGTAGATATTGATGAGTGCAGGATAATGGAGGATTAGTATGGAGGCCCAGGGGTGCTATTTTTGAATCGTTCGACACGTTGTCGCATGCGAGATATCGGCAAATGTCGATCACTTTTCATGAATCGGTATTATTGAATGCGTGACACCATGTCGCATGCGAAATATTTCGATCGACACGCGGGGTGACTCATGTCGAATGGCTATCCTAACCTAAAATAAGAACAGGGAAGAGTTTATTAGTTCATTATAAAATTTATACACATGTAATAATATAACCATTTTTCATTTTTGTTAATAGTCAGTGGTTAGTTATCAGTAAGTTACGTAACACTCGTGAATTTTATTGTATATCACTGTTTGCAATGACGAATATACTTTTCATGAATGCAGTATGTTATTGCTAAATTACTGTTGTGGGAGAAGAAAAATGTTTTCCTTAATTAACGGTTACTGATTATTAGTTGATAAACTCTGATTGATATTGTAATGTCCTATCTATCCTTAAAATAAACTTTAAATCACAATCTTAAACCATTTAACCAAATTAAAGTTTATATAATGTGGAATTCCCCGATATTAAATGCCCTTATTACCTGAAAGCCGTCACCTATTGTATATAATCCACAATAATTTTTTTTGTACATCATTCTTGAAAAGCCGAAACTAGTTGAAAATAAATCAATTTAATCGTGAAACAAACCAAGTGAATTTTAATTTTATACCTATTTATATAATGTCATCAATATCTTGTTATTTACATATAATTGTGTATTTGAAATTGTTAGGATTCCGAGTTCACTAACAACCACTATTCACAAGTAAATTCATTGGAAAATTTTCCATTCCGCAAATCCAGCTTCCCATAAAGGTAATTAAACATTTCCTCTGTTCACTAGATATATATTTTTTTTGGTTTCTGCCATTGTTTGCCCACAACTCGAATCTTATTTTGCAAAGAGACAGTTGATGTTTACCGTTTATACGCTCCAAATTCGCCAACCGAATGGAGTGGAGTGGTGACGCATTTTTAAGTCCCCAAAAAGAGCCGTCTGTACATTTTTTACTCACAATTTCCTCAGTTTAACAATAAAAGCGAACAGTCAAAAAGGCCCAATAAACCCCAGTAAACCTGCGTTTTATAGATGCAATATCCATAAAAACATCGTGGGAAGCTTTTTTTTTAATGTGCAGACGCACCCCTATTAGAAATTATATAAATTATGAACAAATACAAAAATTATTAATATTTAATTTTTATATAAATATATTTTCATTTTCTAAGTATCCAACATGATAAAAGTTTATATTGGCATCAATGAAATTGCCATGCTGCCAAACGACCCACACGACATGCTCGTGACTCTTCAAGCGTAAATCTCGATGGGTGTTCAAAAGTACCGTTTTAGTGTCGCGCAAGACATTTGTAATCGACTCTTCTCGCATGCGACACATGTCGACTACTTTTCAATAATAGCACCCCAGGGCTCTTATAATATTATATTTCTTTATCTCTCTCGCCACAAGATGTCCTTCACGCATTGCGTGACGCCACTGAGTATGCTTGGATACGCTAGAAGGGCTCAAGGGTAGAAACTATTGTTAGCGTTTGCGAACAGATGAGATTTCTCTATGAATAGCCATCTTACGCCTTTGTGAACATTGTGTAAATTGTGAGTGAACATTGTCTACTCGTATTATTAAAATAGATGAGATTCCTATCATCATGCATATTAAAGCAATTACAAGTGAAGTTTGAACTTATATTGTGCTGTTTCAAAAAGCCGAAAACAAAGTCTGTCTTGACCCATCGTCGCAGAAAGAGCAGGAAGTCAAAGGCTGTACAAATCAGTTTGCGTTTTTGTTCTGAATATGAAATAAATGACGTGGGTAGTTTCATTTACCCTTTTTCCTTTATTCCTGGCTAGGTAGATGTCAGTATTAGATTTGTATTACTTAGCTTATGGTGCATTTCTTCATATCACATAAATAAAATATTATAAAACATCAACTTTAAATTGGTTTCAGACATGCATAACCAAACATATTAGCCATTATTTATTTTGTTATATATACTTATTGTGGCTCATGAACATTTAAAATAAATTGCAATTTTTAAGACGGTTAACATTTTTTTGTAAAAAAATATTTAAATCTTAACAATAATATTATTTAATTGGTGCCTATAACTGTATATAAGTTTTACATAGGACTTGATAATTTAGAGTAACTCTTATACACATATATAATTAATAAACTAAAGGTAGTAGTTATATAAAAACCATAGCAGATAATTGCCTTTGAAAATAAAAGGTAAAACAAACATTTCGAATTGAAAAAAATTAAATAAAATCATAATAAAAACCAGTAAACAGAATTATAAAATAAAAAATGTAGTATGTACATAGATAATTCTATAATAAACCAGTGGTACCTCAGGGATGTTCGTAGAGGAGGCTAAAAAAGAAATACCGCTTGTGTTGCACTAATTTTATGGAAGAAGCAAATATTCTGCAGCTGGTGGTAAAATATTCTTCCGTAGCCTCCTCGCCGAACATCCGTCGCTGCAATAAACAACTTGAAAGAACTTTTTCGAAATTCCATTGGATTGAACAACAAAGATATTTTTCTGTCCGGTGGGTTTTTATAGTTTACGTATAAAAAATAATGAAAATGATTACATGATCTTGACCAAGATAACATGCGCCAAATATAAATACAGTGCATACGTTTGATGAAATTTGAAACTATCTGGTTTGATTAGTTTTTACTTTCTCCGTTACGAAGTACGAGAAAGTATTATGATCGGGATTTTTTTTTCAAAAAATTTTTTTACGGATATATCCGTTTTGGCGTCCCTAGATGCCATTTCAACAATTTCTGGAAAAAAAATTGTGTCTGTGTGTGTGTGTGTGTGTGTCTGGCTGAGTGCGCTGTATCTCAAAAACTAATAAAGCAATTGATATGAAACTTTGAACATAAGTCTTATTTGATAATCCGGAGAACTGAAAAGCTTTTGGTAAAATTTTGTATACCGGAAGTGGGTGTTTACCTTAACTGTTTTTTGTTTTTTGCCAATATTTTCTTAAATATGAAAAATATCACAAAAACATTTAAACAAACTTTGAAGACAATAAAGAAATGAACATCTTTTGCTTGAAAATATTTTTCATAAAATCATTGCTATTCGAGAAAAAACAATTTTTTTTTATTTTTGGCTTATAATTATGAAACGATAATAGTTACAGCAAATTTATGTGTATAATAATTGTAGAGAATGCCAAAATGAACAACTTCTAAAGAATAAGTTTTTTTCGAAATCTCGTTAGTTTTTGAGTAAACCGAGTTTTTCAATTTGAAGTATAATTTTTCCATCTTTCATAATTTTGACGTTTTAAACGTCAGTTTCATCCGAGTTTACACAACGCTTGATACATTTAAAATATGATTTCAATTGAAAATAAACAATAAAAACGTAAATATAAATGGCTATGATACCATCAAGTCGGAGAAAGTAACATGATGGCCAAGTCACCATTTTTTGGTTTACTATTGTTCCACATATCTAGCTTTCCTTTGCGCATGCATTTTACTCTCTTATTTCATTGCATTTTTAAAAAGATAATATATTTTTGTCTGGTAGATTTTTAGTGTAATATATTTCAAGAAGTAATGAACATTATTATGCAAATTATCCAAGATATAAAAATATCAAGAGTGTATATATACGAAATTTGATCTTGTTTTTATCATTTACGGCCGTACGCTACCGTAGTCACTCCACTCCTTCATATACTACGTTTCCATGAAGTATTGAAACCGTTTTAAAAACTCGATTCAGTTTGAATACCGCATGGAAACACTATTGAAAACGTATGGAAACCGTATTGAATTTCAAGGTCGATACGGTAAATTTCTGGGATCGTATCGAGTTTTGGATTCAAAACTAGTGCATGGAAACGCACGAGAGTCGAATATTCAATACGATCATGCGAAGACTGAAGCTATGCAAGTGACACATGCTGATTTTGCTTATTTCGCGATGTAACCTAAAAATGTGTGTTATGTTATGATCTAAACACGGTGTAAACAACGCGATAAGGTTATGTTTGCATTTTTCGAGAATCGCTTAAACGCGCCCTCTAGCGAGAGTATTGAAATGTATTTCGATACGAGGTCAATTCTAATTATGGAAACGCCTCAATATTCAAACCGATTCGAGTTTTCAAAACGGATTCAATACCCATGGAAACGTAGTAATTGTTTCAAGCTTTATTTTGTGCACGCTTCTTTTCATGAATCATATAAATGTGTCTCCCGCTGGCGTAAAATACATGCCTGGGTGTATACTATGGTGCAAAGATTACATGGTGTGCCTATAACTCCCGTACCACGCCCCTTTTGAATATTTTTGATGCTGCAATTACCAACCATGAAAAATGAAACTATAAAAATCAACACTAACGAAAATAAATTGCAAAACACGTTAAAATTCGATTTCGACATAAAAACACGATAAAACATTTAGTTTATTACACAATGATATATTAAAATATCACGAGCTTTAAAGTTTTTTTTTATTTAAAACAA
Organism: Ocypus olens; assembly: GCA_910593695.2. Classification (NCBI taxonomy): domain Eukaryota; kingdom Metazoa; phylum Arthropoda; class Insecta; order Coleoptera; family Staphylinidae; genus Ocypus; species Ocypus olens. The sequence continues at coordinate 42,661,278 of OU343058.1, forward strand.
TTAGGTTGGTAAGAAAATTAATAAATGTGGTTTTAGATGTTTAATTTGCTATTTGCACACTAAACAATACGAAAAAATATGATAAAATGTAAATAAAGTACGTGCGACAGACATTTAAATTAGTTATATCGACTTTTTTTTTAGCTTAGCAAGTAGTTTTACAAGGTTGCATCACTGAGCATCGGCCAAATGAGAGAGGGGAAGATTTTAGAGTGAGAACGCGGCCGTCTAGGCACACCATGTAATCTTTGCACCATGGTGTATACATACATATTAGAAGGTCAGCCTCGCCCCGCACCCCCCATAACCAGCGCGTGGTGGAGCAAACACGCGGTATATGTTTTTATAAGAATCGCCGATCTATTTTACTTTATCTATGCAAATGTTACTGCATCTTTCTTCAACAACACCTTCTCTCTCAAAATCGCGATTTAATTTTAAACTAGCGATTAGGGAGCCATCTGTGGGAATAGGCTTGCCAGACGTACCCCTTTTAGGGGTACAATACCCTTTTCCCTGTATGGAATTTTAGAAATACAATTTTTCAAAAAATCCGAAAGGGGTACCAAAAATACCCCATTCCATCAAAGCGTTCAAGAAGCGTGTATAAAAAAAACAATTTTTAAACGTCCTACTACGATAAGTATGAAATTGAGGATTAAACAAGCTATGCGTGCCTTTAGGCTTTATGCGTCACGCGTTACCCCGCTGAAAAACCGTTGAAAAACCGCCCTCGATGAGCTCCAGCTAGCTCATAGAGTCGGGGTCGCTATGAAACAGCACAAGAACCACAGAAACAAGGAAGCGGAAATGATATAAAAAACAATATTACAAAAAAAAATTAAAATTCCTTTTATGGAACATGTTTCGCTCCTAAATAAGTTATACAAAAATTTTCAGCTTTCTCACGCTCCTTTTTTGAAAAAAAAGTCGCCTGCGGCGCTGTGAGGACCTGTACATTTTCATTTTCTTTATTTGTTCGTCGAAAAACGATATTACGAAAATATATACCCCTTTTTCGAAATTTATATCTGGCAAGCCTAACAAAGATCCACGAGCCGCCTCTGATATATGCTTATAAACATATTACATTTTACAGTGAATATACGTGTTAAATATGTTTAGTTTTATGTACAGCATTTATTTCGTCCGAATCAAAATCAGTTATGATCTCAACCAGTGGAGCCTTAACCGTCACATTTTACACTGGCTACATTTTTAACTTCAATTAATTTAGTACGAGTATTTTTCTGAAAGAACCCAGATTCTATGAATACTTGCAAAAATTAAATACAAGTTTCCACCCCGCACCAAGTAATGCATCAAAACTAATCGCTTCATGCTTTCTCTTTTTATACAACCTCTTCGACTATTATGTTAATATTTAAAACCCGCTTTTAAGTCTAACAGCGATGAAACAATAACTACAATTGAGCTAACAAGGACATTAATCAATAAACGTTTAGGAGTTATTTGGGTTTAAAATAACTCCGTAAGTAAATGTTAATTTCCCAACAACAACAAATCTTATTTTATTGTTTATTGTTAAACCATTAATACCTCTGTAAATTACAATTTGAATCATTAAAATCAATTTAACCATTAAAAAATTGCTGCGGCAATATTTATTATTGCAAGATTTTTACAGCACTTTTATTTCAAAAGATTAAAGGATTATATGTTTGGCGGTCATTTAATGTTTACATTATCAAAATCATCCCTTAGAATTGCTATTTAGAAGCTTTTAAACATTTTTCGTTCGGATTTCCGGGCTTCGTCGCCATCTATTGGACGATGGCTGAACTGCTAAGTGATGTTTTTGAACAGCGCCAAAATGCTCGAACTTTATACTTATTGTCAAAGTGTTAATGTTTAGCAATGGGCTGAGCATGAAACAGTAGACGATTAAATTTTTAATCGAATGGTGTATAAAATAGCTGAGGAAATTTAGCGGTTTTTCTGTAATTTACGAATGAAAATTAAGCACGACACACTTACCGACATTTACAGCTCACTGTAACATAAAAATTCAATAAAGAAGAATTTGCTATATTCTTCAATCAAATACGGGTTACAATACTTATTCCTGATTAATCATTCAACTATTTATATTGTTAATGCATTACAATAAGAGAAATATACGAGAAATCATAATCTAAGTAGAGGGCTCTACCTGTTATCGTGGGGATAAACTACTTAATAATTTGTGGATGTAACAATTGTTGTAATAATCAAAGAATATTTAAAAACTTAAAAAGAATGTTGTCTCATGATTAAATAAATTGACTTGTGGATATTTAATTACTTAAATTGCAGAAACAATATTTTATAATATACACCCCTAATCACAAGCAACCGGATATACGCATAACTCTAATTAATTTGTTATTAAAAACTTCTAATTTTATACGTAACAGGGACAAAACCATAAGTGTAATCCTGAGTAAAGCTTTAGAAATAGTGCGAATATTTAAATATTTAAATTGCGGAAACAATGGTATTATATAAACGCCTACTTACAGGCAACCCAATATAGAATAACTAATATTAATTTATTATTAATCACTTCCAATTTTAAACATAATACGGGCACAAGTATGAGTGTAGTCCTTGGTAATGCTTTAAAAATATTACACTTATGATTTTGTCCTTGTTACGTTTACAATTGGAAGTTTTAAATAATAAATCATTATTAGTTACACGTGTATTGGGCTGCCAGTAAATAGGCGTTTATATAATATAATTATTTCTGCAATAAAATTACTTAAATATTGCCACTATTTTTGAAGCTTTACTAAGGATTATACTTATGGTTTTGTCCCTGTCTCGTTTAGAATTGGAAGTTTTTAATAATAAATTAATAGTACTTATGCGTATATCGGGTTGCCTGTGATTAGGCGGATATATTATAATGTATTGTTTCTGCAATTTAAATTCGAAAATATCTACAAGTAATTAAATAAAACACACTTTTACTTAGTTAATATCACACTGTTTATTTTATTAGTGACTGCAGTTTCGATCAAACAATGATCATTATCAAACTATAAGTAACGTAATTACAAAGAAACATCTTAATTTATACCGCGTTAAACAGAGGCGAGAACATTAGGTGTTTAACGCGGTATAAATTAAGATGTTTCTTTGTAATTACGTTACTTATAGTTTGATAATGATCATTGTTTGATCGAAACTGCAGTCACTAATAAAATAAACAGTGTGATATTAACTAAGTAAAAGTGTGTTTTATTTAATTAAAAATGTATCACGAAGTAAGTGCCGCCAACCTCAATCAGTTCATCTACAAGTAAATTTATTTTATTATAAAATTCTTCTTAAGTTTATAAATATTCTTTCATTATTAAAACAATTATTAAATCCACAAATGAAAACGTAGTTTAGCCCCACGATAACAGAGGGTACCCTCTATGAAGATTAGGATTCCTCATATATTTCTCTTATTGTAATGCATTAATAATATAAAAAGTTAATTGAATAATCAGTAATAAGTATTGGGACCCGTATTTCATTGAAGAATGCAGCAAATTGTTGTGCATTTACGTTTTAAGTTACAGTGAACTGTAAATGTCGGTAAGTGTGTCGTGTTTAATTTTCATTCGCAAATTACAAGAAAACTGCTAAATTGCCTTAGCTATTTTATACACCGTTCGATTCGGAATTAAATCGTCTATCGTTTCGTGTACAGCGCATTGCTGAATATTAACGTTTTGATTATAGGTATAAAGTTCAAGCATTTTGGCGCTGTTCAAAAACATCACTTAGTAGTTCGGCCATCGTCGAATAGATGGCGACGAGGCGTGGAAATGCGAACGTAAAATGTTTAAAAGCTTTCAAATAGTAATTCTGAGGGATAATTTTGATAATTTTATAGTTAAATCACCTAAAAACTTGTAACCCTTTAATCTTTTTCAAAAAAACGTGCCGTAAAAATCCCGGAATAATAAGTCATGTCGTCGCAATTCTTCATTCATTTTAATGATTTAAACGGTAATTTATGGAGGGATTAAAGGTTAAATAATAAACAATGAAGTAAGGTTTGTTGAATTTAAGAAGCATCATCTAATTTGGTTGCAAAGTCGCTGAGTTATGTGCGAAAACCCTCAAAATGCACTTTTTTTTAACACCCATAACTTGGTGCCAAATCGTCGTATGAACTTCGTTATTTGAGTCCTACATAAGGAATTGATCAAATTTTAATGCCTTTATGGTTGATCGAGTCGACAATTTTTTTCCAATTCCGTACACAAAGTTGGACATGGTTTACTGGAAAAACATTTTGTTTTCACAGTGTTGCTTAGGCGGAAGGGTTTACGCCTAAGTTCGCATGCATAGCTTTAAAGAAAACACTTCAAAGTTTTTCGCCCTCAAAGATTCATCACAATCGCTTGAAGCGGTGGCGGCGGGAGCGGCGGCGGCGGAAGCGGAAATGATATAAAAAACAATATTACAAAAAAAAAATTAAAATTCCTTTTATGGAACATGTTTCGCTCCTAAATAAGTTATGCAAAAATTTTCAGCTTTCTCACGCCCCTTTTTTGAAAAAAAGTCGCCTGCGGCGCTGTGAGGACCTGTACATTTTCATGTTCTTTATTTGTTCGTCGAAAACCGATATTACGAAAATATACATATACCCCTTTTTCGAAATTTATATCTGGCAAGCCTATGTGGGAAAATCATTCATACCAGACGAGTGTGGCATGCCCTTAAGCTAGTTGGATCAATTACTACGCTAGTAGGGAGAAGGTAAACTAGCTTAATGTAATACAGCCTTTAGACGTGGGTCTCTGCAGTGAGCTGATAAACTGTTACAACCTCCCTCGTCATCATCACCTCATCAAAATAAGTTTGTTTGTTATCTTCATTATTATTGTAAAATATTAATAGCTCCCAAATGCACTAGTGCCCAGGCCCATAGAACCTTAAGACTTCTTGGGATTTGTAAAAAAACAGTCGCTCATTTGCGCATTTTTCCATATTCCGCTTAATGATAATTGTTTTCTATATTCCATTTCCTAATTTACGATTTTTAAGTTCACGACGCGAGTAAGTAAAGATTTTAAAGTTGCACTATTGTGCGATTGTATAATATAGCTAGCAACCAACTTCACGAAAAGATACATGAGTTGCATAAGTAAATATCACAAAACATTCAGTAAATACGACTAATAACAAATCTGGATGGGATGACATGACCCTAGATTTTTTTAATAGCACTATTTCAGTGTTTCCCAAACTTTTTTGAATGCGTAACCTTCAGAACATTTTTCAAAGTTTACCGAACCCTCTACAGTTTCTGATTAATAGACACCTTCCTCCCCTAAATCTAATGTGATACTGAATGAAACAAATATTGTTTCAACAAAGGTATATAACAAATCTTTATTATCAATATTATTACAAATCATTATAAATATGTAGGAGACTCAGGTTCGGGCGTTAAATGGAGAACTCTGGTATCGCAATCAGTTGTGGTTTTTATTTACATAGAATACATAACACTTAAACTAGTATTCGATTCAACATTCGTAATTTTAAACTTAATACAAAACTTGCACAAAACTTCGTTTGAATAGAGCGCGGTGTCTTGAAACTGGTATCAGTGCTTTGTGGGTGGCTTCGACTTTTAGACTGGTTTCAATGCTAAGAGTGAGGCTGAGACTGCTATTTTATTTTATTTTATTTTATTTTTTTTTTTGAAGAGAGGAGAGAAGATCTTTTATAGACACCCCTATAGTGGGGTAGTGTTGGAGTCCTCCCCTGAAGGGCACGAGTATACCAACTAAAAACTCTCCTCAGAGTAGAGCGGAAAGAGACCGAACCTTGACCTTGGTCAACCGCCGGGGTCTGCTATTTTAGGGGTAAGCGCCAGGTATTTGTAGGCGCCAAAAGTCATAAAATGCGTCCCGGGCGCATCGATGCAGCGGTGGGGTACGTTGGTGGGGTAGTACCGCGGGGTGCGTTACTGTGCGAGAGAGCAAGTATTCGGGCGCGCCTGCATCTATCCTTCTCGGCGTTACAAATAAATATAAATAAATACTTGGCGTTCTCCTTTCCTCTTAACAAAAGATTTTATTGAATTAAACGAAGAACATTAAAAAATGTAGAAAACAATATAAAAGATAAATTAATCGCCTTAACATTTGTTCGGCAGTTGAATATGCGCGTCAATTCGGATTTCTATATTTTGTTTTTGTCGAAAATCCAGGTTCGTATAAATAAGTGATCGCAAAGGGCAATAGACTACGAATGATCTGTTTTACTAAATTAGGATATTCATCAAATGCATCTGACCAGAATATTGTTAACGAAACGGCCTTAAATGTCGCTTTCAATTGATTATTTAAACTCATTTCAGTTAAATTTTCATAATCTGTGGACATACGTTTTTTGGCTTTTCTCTTATAATGGAAGGATTTTCCACCCAAAAATTGTGGTTCTTCAAGTATTCTATTTATTCTTCAGACAGAGTTGTAAAAACGTCCACAATTGCAGTATGTTCTGCGCAAAAGTCTGATTTACACTATGTACATTTATTTAAACGCAAATAGTGGCACAGAGGCTGCTTAGAAAAAGTCTAGTAACTTTCAGTTTAATTATTGTTACAGAAATCGAAGTTAATTTGAAATGCAATTGAAACCGGTTACAACGCGTCTTTTATAACGCGCATTCGGATATGCCGCGAGTGTTTATTATGCCAATTTTTTAAAGGCACCTGACGTAAAAAAAACCGCATGCAACCAACGCAAGGTAAATAAAAATACTTAAGGATGTTCGGCCCGTTCGAAAAATGAAGCGTTTTTGGCACTCGGCTCTATACTGATAGTGATGTAATGGAAAAAATTTAAGCAATAATATTTTACACAGGATTACATAAAGGATGAATGTAGGTTACTAAAGAATTACATTTTTTATAAGCATTTCTGAAAATGTGTAATTTAGTGTTGAAAAATAGGCATTTTCAACATTAAATAAAATGTAAATAAACGCTGAAAATTCAAAATGTTTTACTACAGTGACACAGATTGATTCTTTGGTAATAAAATCCATTGAACCAAATTAGTTTTTCCTGAAAAATAAGGACACAATTACACTAGAGCTAGACCCTTGAGCGAGATATTTTAGTTGCCGTAAAGTAACGCCATCTGTAGAAAACAGTTCCCGCACAGCGGTAGGGGAATAAACGTACTAAGGCATATTTAGAAGCCCGATTTCAGTCGATTTTTCAGGGCATTTCGCGTATTTTAAGTTTCTTGTCGATTTAAAAAATAATCTACTTTATGTTACGTAGTTTAAGCAAATGCCCTACCATTATAAATATAATTGCGATGTACATGAAATCGCAATACTTCACATCAACAAATGAAATAATAGTATAAAATCGTAAGTAACTGTTGGGAATTGGCATACATTTATAACGAAAAAAAAATACGCCTGTGTGCTGAACTCCGATTTTCATCGGGGTACCAGCTGACGAAGATATCTTCCACACAAAATCACCAAAATTTTCAACTGTCAACATGTTTATTTTCATTCTCTGCTGGACCGACGAAATTCACCCGTCCTCGGACAAGGGCTGCAATTGGGAAAGTGGACATTTAGTCGCCAAATGATTTTTTCGTCAACCGCCGTGAAAGTGACGGCTTTCCGACTTGACACCATTAATCGAAAATTGATAATTCCAGTACACCGAGAGGTTGCTAGGCTCCGATGAAATAACAGTCCGGGAAAATTTTTGTCGGACAGTAGATGTAGCGTTTGACGAAAAAATAGTATGTGCGTCACGTAGGAAAAATGCATTCCCGGACTACTGTGATTGTTGGACTCTGCTAGCGCCTCGCCCAACAAACTTCACAGTCATCCGGGAATACTTCATTTTTCCCACTAAACACACAATCTACTATTCTGTGAATTTCTACAAAGTGCGTTCGCAGCGGTGCCGAATGCAAAGTACTGCAGGTAGTACCCCATGGCGACCTACTTCTTAAAAACTATATTACGAAGTTACAATTCATGTAAATATTTTGTAAATTATTAGTATTAACTCAGATTTATACCGAGACAGAGTTTTAAATATACACAGTTATTATTGTATGTACAGGGTGGGCAAAATTCGGTGAGATATTTCAATATATCTAAAATGGAAACAATTGACTTTTTGGCTATAACTCGAAAATAAAAGGAGATAAATAAATTTAGTTTTCATCATTGAGTTTTTCTCTATCTATTATAGTTATCGAGATCCCCATAGAAATGACGAATTTTGCCCATCCTGTAACGTATTTTTTTTTCGTCCGGTTGCCATAACCAAGTTCCCTTACAAAGGACACAGCGCCCAGGATGAGCGATTTAAATTATTACCGTCCAGGTAATAAATGCCGACTTTATTTATCCGCAAGACGAAAAACTAGCAAACAGTTTCCATTTAAAAAAGATGTAAGTAAATTTTAATCCAAAATCCACACACTGGGTATTCTATTTGTTTAAATAATGCAATTTCAAACAAACTGGCTCACGAATGACCTGCATCATTTTTTGCCAAACTGCCTTACAATAAAAAAATGGTACTTCTAGGGATGGGCGATATTTCACGTACCTGTAATTTTTCACTGATATTGAAAAATCACAGGTCGTTACTGTTATAAATAGGTAAATTTCACCGTGAGTGTGACTGTGATTGCGACTATTACTTAAACCGCGATTTGTTATTTAAAATCTCATCTGTTACTCAAACTTTGATTGCTACTTAAAACGTGATCGCTATTTAAAATTACAAAGTTACCCAAACAGTGATTGTTAATTAAACTGTGACTCTTACGTAAACAATGATTTCTACTTAAATTGTGACTGATGATTGTAAGAAGACAATATTTCTATACATATATAGCATTTCTAAATATAATTTTTTATATTCACTAGCTTATACTTCCATGTTGCTCTAGATTTTAAAGAATCTCAAGAGAATGCTCTTATGCTCATGTTCAAAATTACTATTTTCATGAAATGAACAATAAAATAAAAACAACTGCTACAAATACGAAACTTCCCAAATTTACTAAGAAAAAAACAATAATTTTGAAATAATACCGCGACACCAATTTTCAATTTACAAATTCCTTGAACTGAAAAAATAAATAAAAACAATTGCTAAAAATCTGCAACTTTCTAAATTTACTCAAAATATACTAGAGGATTCTGCAAAAAATACCCCTCGACGTTATTTATTTTAATTAAAAATAATACCTCGAGATCAGAGCAAATCATCATTCTAGGGACGCACCTCTTCAGAGTTAAAACAAAAATTGAAAAACAATTATAACATTTGTGTAGTGGGTACAGGCGAACGATTGTACCAGTTACACCGCGTGCCGTGTGGGTTCGAATTCCAGCCCGGCCGAAAGATTTTTCGGGGCCGCGGAATATTCGCTCGGGACCGTGGTCGTTGTAATTTGTCTTTCATTGTTCATTTAATTTCTAATATTTCTACAAAACAACGGTTGTGGCAGATTCACTCTCCCTAGCCCGCAGTTCCATCCTCGTCCTTTCTTAAAAAAATATATATCACGTACTTGAAACTGTCCAAAATGACTAAAAATGTATTCCACTTTATGATTCTGCAAAAGTCTTTAATGCTTTTCGACTAGATTTTAAAATAACTCCCCGAGAACAAACCAAATCGTTATTCTGAAGATGAGCTTTTTCTGAGGCAACGCAGACGTATAAAAACATTTGCGATATCCTTGAAAGTATTTTAATTTACCCAAAATACATTGCAATTTACGATTCCGCAACAATGTAGAAATGCTTCACTAATTTTTGAAATAATCACCAGAGAGGCAGAAACACCTCTGGTCAATAGCTTGTTGAGGTCATTTATAAACGTGTATCGATAAATATATTGTCTCTCTCTTTCATCCGAGAAAAAAATCGTCATTATGAACATGCGTCTTTTCGGAAGCAAAACAACAATGGAAAAACAATTATCACATACTTTCCAAATTTACTCAAAATATATTCTACTTTAGCATTCTACAAAAATTTCCAAATGCTTCTTGACTAGATTTTAAAATAATCTCCCAAGAATAGAGTAAATCGTCATTCTAAAGATACGTTTTCTTCGGAATAAGAAAACACCCCTTCTATAGTTTCTGAAATAATCGCACAGGAACAATGCTTATGCTAATTTTAAAACTACGAATTTCATAACTATAAAATATTATAGCAATTGCTACAACGCTGAAATTTTCGTTACTTTTTAAAGTATATTGTAATAAGATCAAATGGGAATGTTCAAATTAATCGTACAAAAAAAATTGTGACTAAATTGTGACATAAAACTATTTCAATAAAACGATTAAGTTATTTCATCAAAATTATTCATAATTACATTAAACCGGTGTTTAAAAGGTTTATTTTGTGTAAAGAGTGTAATATTTGAGAGTCGAGTGCCTGCAGCTCATATGAATTATCTGACGCGTGCACAGCCAGTGCGTTAATACGGTATGCCAGTGCCTAAGTCCGGTCCTTATTTTTCTGCGAGAGTGACGTCGCAATAGGATTTTAAAGAGATGAATATATGATTTGTTAGGTCCGCTCATTACTTGCCGTCTCACCCTTGCTCCCCTGAGAAAGTATTCGTTGCGGGACGAACAGCCTTAAGAGATAAAAGAATAAAAGAATGACGAATTGTTATAGTTTAGGAAATACTCGACAAGACTTGATTTTTATTTATATTAAAAAGAAGTATCAAAATAATAAAGAAAATGACACAAATATAAATATTTAATCCGATTCAGAGTCAAATTCCACCGCCAATAGATACAATTAATGGATCAATTATTTTCTCTATCATGTGATCCTGCTCCCACATCTGCTTCTTCATTTTTATTGAGTGAAGTACAGCATTGTTTCAATTTTCTAGGGTAACCTGCTGTACTGCTTCCCGAAATAACTAAAATATCCCCAATTTTAAATGTTTCGTTTCTACTTGAAACAATTTTTAGTTTGCATCCATATCAACACTATTGGGTTGAGTTCGCAATAATACGGTGGCAACCATAGTACTTTCCTTCCCCAACATTTTAAGTTTGCAAGGAATTCCTTTTTCTTCCATCCAAGCTTGTATGCCCTCGGCGATTTTTCCGATTGCCAACTATTATCTATGACGATAACACACTCTTCATCTAAATTTTCAATTATATTGGATAACCAATTTTCGAAGAGCTCCGAATGCATATCCTCGTGATAGTCGCCAGTTTGTTTCTACCTAAAATTAAGAGACTGCATCGTCCGATTCAACACGCATCACGATGATTCGCTTTCGCTTTCCTAATGAATGCTTCAGGCCAATGGATACTCTGTTAATAAATGTATCTTTCGCGGTGGCAACGGTTGTATCCATTTATACATGTCACACGATATGTTCTGCATTGACCCAGATCACATCGAGATAATATTTTCTTTTCCTCGCTGCGCAGTTTATTTTTATTTCGGAGGTAGTACTGTCTCCATGCAACAATTTCATCCTGTTGGATTGGCCCAAGCGGCTCGCCACGAGTTGAGCTCGTGCTCGATGTGATTGGCCCAAGCGGCGCGCCACGAGATATGCTCGTGGTCGTTGAGTTTGGCCCTAATATTTAAACACGAGGAGTACTCGTGGTTGTAGGTCAAAGGGTTAAGAAACTGAAAAGATAAATTCAAATACACATTGGAAAATCAGTATATTAATTTGGGTATCATTCATCAGCTCAGCTTACTTATTTACATTTTGCTGTTTTTTTAAGGGACCTCTTAATATTGCGGAGAGACATCGAGTTGTTATTTCCCACACTGTGCATGATATAAAAGTATATTAAACGGTAAATAAATATCGTCTTCAGTGCAAGTATGGCGAAAGCGAATTTTTATCATCTTCATAATCAGATAATGATATTATTAAAGGGTATAGTTATTTAACTTACGGACGATTTTGATGAAGCTTTATATCTATACCGACGTCGCGAAAGAAATTGATACAAATTTGTGAAATTGCAGTTTAGAAGACATTACCGAATGCAAAAGAATCTTGTATACGATGAAGACTTTCGTAAGTTCAAATTTTATACTAACAGAAATACTTGGCTTCGTGGAATTCCCAAAAGTAGTCTTGAAAACCACATTTTCCTGTTTCTATTTTTCCCAATCAAAATTATGAATGGCTTTATTTCAGGTTTTCTTGCAATTAAACGACGTCACGCGAAATTGGTCAACGCTTTGACGTCTCAGTCAGTATTTCTTGTTGAAGTGGCTCCAAATTACATACATTTCCCAAATACAGCCTTGGGAGGAACTGTCTCTCAATTTAAAAATGGTAAATCAGAGAACAGTTCCGGTTTGTTACTCGTTATATTGACTTTCGGGTATTGCACGATATTATGACTTAAACTTTCTCTGCAATATCCAAATGATAATCGAATGTGAAAAACCAAAGTAAGCACGTGTGTGTTTTTGGGCGTTTTCGACTATATAGATGGCGCTTCAATTAGCATTGTCACTCCAGTTCATAAGTTAAAGTTAACGTATACGAATCGCTTTGTGTTGCAGCCTCTCCCTCATTTGCATAGTTATCTAATTTATGCATGCAACTGTCATAAAATTATAATTCCAAGTGGACCAATAAAGACAAATTCATTTAGGGTAATTGTGTGCACAAAGGAATACCATGATATTTATTAGTATTTATGAGTGTACTACGTCGTTAGTGCCGGGATTTAGTTAAGCCTATCAATTACATGTATGGACCTACCATAAAGAGCTAAGAATGCAGATTTCGCAAATTCGAAGAAAATACCCAGAAGCGGGTATTTTCTGTTTTAGAGGTCACCCCTGGCACAGGGCTTGAAAAGGAGAACCCGCGGCCTAGCTGGACAACCAGAACTCTTCGCAGTTCCACCACCCCCCACGAGTGCAAGATGCCCCACCACCAAAGAAATGCGCAGCCCTTTGGGAATTTGTACATAGTTAATCATTCCTACACCAATATTCATTATAAACAGTTGTACAGTTAATATGTATATATTGTTATTAAACTGTAATTTATTTAACGGTCCTTCCAGTGTTAACTTTTTTGGTCCTTCGAACCGGATTAACAACATGACTTACCATTAATGACACTGCAAGGCATTTGCAATCATAAAAAAAAATTAAATAAATAATGGATGAAGATTCTCCGTATATAGCTGAATCAAACGTGTGAACATACCTCCCACAGGAGGTGTGAATGTGTACTCTGGTGTGGCCTCTGTGGTGCAATTGGTAGCATCCTAGACCGGAGATCTGGAGGTTGCAGGTTCGATCCCGGTCGGAAGCATGTTCACACTTTTGATTTAGCTATATACGGAGAATATTCATCCATTATTTATTTAATTATATTATAAATTCGTAATTCGGAAAATTATTGAACATAAAAAAAAAATTTATAGCTGTATTCACAGGTCGGCCAGGTAATAGTTATTTATTGTACGAATGTGGAATGTACGTAATTAGTCCCACAACAAAAAGTTATAGATAATTTTCTTAAGGGACTAATGAGGAATTCCACATGAGTATAATATAAAATTTTATCCGAAATCGTCTGTAATTACATTAAAAATTGAAATAATATTTATAAAATTTTGACAAGAAATTTTGACGTCAATTTGAAATATTTCAAAAATCCTATGAGGGATCTATGCATTCCATGAGAGAAACTTATTCTCTCACTAGGGGACAATGAGACACATTACATGGCTTAAATGACCACTATAATACCCGATTTTGGTTCAAATATATGATGCTCGTATGTTTAAATTATCCGATATTAGTAACGAACTGTCCGAGATGTGTGGTACAAATTATCATCTTTCAGCAGATAATACTTATCCGATTAGAGAGTGGCGTTTAACACCTTTTAAATATTATGGCAATTTAACGCTTATTTAATAAAAACATGTGGAACTAGAGTTCTATTGAAAATAGTTTTTTTTTTTTGAAGCAGATTTAAATAGCTTTTGCAAGTGCATATGCGTGACATGGATAAAATCTCTAAATGCATTGTGTCCTGTTGTGTTCTCCACAATACGTGCATATTAAAAAATTATCATTTAAAATTATGTAAAATAGTGGACTTGAGAGTAATTTTGCAGATGCTGAAAATAAATATAGAGAATTAGGTGAAATAAAATGAAATGTTTTAAAAGAAAAGTTTATATTATAAAAGCGCACTGACGGTCTAAAAGTGTTAAATTTTTAATTAATATAAGTCAGAATTATTTTATTTAAGATATATTGATTTATGTTAAATAAAGAACGGATCAATTCCATTTTTTTTTGCTTATAACGTCGTTTCTTATTTATTTCCTTTTCCTTGTGAAGTTCTATTAATACTTCTTATGTAGTTTTTATTTTTAATTCCTTAGGAGAAGGTTCTACATTTCCAGTTATTTCACAATCACAGCTATTTATACGTTTCTGTATAATTTTGACTGAGTTGGCAGACTCCCGGTTCAATTGAAGCTATTTTATTTAATTCCTTTTCAAAGGGTATTATTATCGATAACTGCTTTTTTTCGCTTTAATACAGTTTTGTATCTATTTTCTATTTATGGGCGTGTATAGGTATAACCCAACATTGCTAGAATGTCGGTTGAAATTTGCTTCCAAATAACAACAAACAACAATTTATCTGTTGGCGCCTATACTGAGCTGATGAAATATTATACGATCTAAACCGGTCCTGGGTTTAATACCATTTTATTTCTTCTTTATTTTTCTTTACACGTCGGCTGCTTTGATGATTTTGGTGTTTTTTTAATGGTTCGGTTGTAACTAAAATTAAAGTAGCAAAAACTGCATATTTAAAAAGTCATAATCTTAAATTAGTTACAAATAATTATCTGTCAACTAATCTACTAACAAAATAATCTTAGATAATTCAACTCATGTATAAAAAGATGCATTTAAAACGGCGGACAAAAAAATTTGCAAATGGTTAAAACTTTATTTACCTTCACCATGACAACGATCTCTATATTAACTTTTAGTTTATGTTACTGGTACATTTTATTTTTTGTCTCCTTTTTGTATATAGTACAGCATAGTTTAAGCATTTAGATAGACAGAACTCTTAATTTTTTTGCTCTTTTTTTTTAAGGATCTATTAATTTTGTTGAATTTATGAAATTTTATGTTGTTAAAGAGCCCAATTATTATTTTTTTTTATTCTTTGTTATATACGGTGTACATTGTTAATTTGTACTTTAAGTTTATTTTCATTTTAAGGTTATTTTAGTTTTAAGTTTATATCAATTTCAGGTTTATTTCAATTGTAAGTTTATTTTAATTTTATGTTTATTTAAATTTAAGTATATTACTACATTTCTCTGTAATTAGATTTTAAATCTGTTGAGAAATAAATATTATTATTATTATTATTATTATTATTATTATTATTAACAATTTTAGTAAACAGCCAACTTCAGTTGAACAGGGGTAGTTCGTGTCAGTTCTGAATACCTATGCCGTGAAATATAATTTAAATCCGTTTCAGACACGCTTCCACGTGAAATTTTTGTCACGATTTTCATTCCGATCCATGTATCAGTTATCAATTAAGTAAGTATTTCACCTTTTAGTTACGTGCATTTGTAATTAAAGCCGGCGACGGCATTTCGTACTTCGGCCGCGAGATGTCGCAAGCGTACGGTAGAGCTGCCACAATGCGTGAATTGCATTTAATATCCTTCTTGTTCTATCATGTTTTAATAGTATGAAATAAACATTGATATTGACTATATACTATTGGACTGCTAGCGCGCTTCATGTGTGTCTCCAAGCAACGGTGGCGCGGCGGGACCCTAAATGGTTACGGTATGTTACTAAATTGGTAGCTATTTTGTGTCTATGACATATGACTCTATGAGCTCGCATTGCATATTGTGATACCCTGCAATTTATTCACACCTTTGAATATATAAACATTTATATTGTCAAATATTCACACTTTGTCAAAATATTGCTATGCGGAAGGCTGCAATACGTCCACGTATATATGCCAATGCGGTTATAATACTCGTCAGCTGATTTACACGTCAGTTGACTTTTGACTTATAACCTAAAATTCTGTATTGGATTTCCATCAAATCCGGAACTTCGCAAATTATGGGTTGATGCTTTGCTTGTAAGGAACAGGCAGGAAACTGGACCCGAGTTGCCAAAATATGCTCGCATTTGCATTCTCCACGTTGCTGATGAATACATCGAGAAATATTTTTTTTGCTCTCCCGTTTTTAAATTACGCTTCATTTTTGGCTCTGGGGCGGGACTTATATCGGGCTCCAGCTTGTGGACAAATTTTGGAGCAGTGATCATATGGAAAATGGAGGGGGACTAGCAGTCCATTAGAATATAGTCAAAGTTGGAAATAAGTTCAGCAGCCATTAAACGATCAGCTGTTATTGGTTTTCTAACTTCATGCCGCTTGTAGTGTGTGCGCGCGTGTGTGTGTGTTGCGCGAGAGGTTATAACCTGTAATATAATATAAGAAACGTCAGAAATGTATGGAATGTATACTAAATGTAAGTAATAATATATATTTATACAGAACAATAATTATAAATATCATTTTAACGGTTGGATCCCTGTGATTTTACCACTCGCAAACGTGCAGGCGCGAATTTCGCGATTCCCGTGGCACTTAATCATTTTCATTTTACCCAGACACGATTTTGACGATTGGTGCATCATACAATTCCATCACAAATAAACAATGCTCAATTCATTTTCGAAATTTGGCTCGTGCAAACAAATAAAATTTTTCCGGCCAAATTAAACCTTATGTGGTATTACCCCCGATAAGTTCTTTCATAAGTAAACAACCAATCAGATTCGTCCATTTTTGTCGAACGCCGCACGCTACAGAAACTTAGAACGTCAATGTCACTGAGAAACGGTAAGACCCCGCGCGTCAGGGCGATTTGTTAAACTTAGGCTGATAAGACCCCCGCTGTCGGTGTCGATGTTCAGATTTATATCATATTCATAGATACCCTTGAATAAAAAATTACGATCGATCTGTCAACGTATAAACATGTCTGAATCACGCTTCGGGACAGAATGCGATGAAGCAATTAATAATTTAATTACAACACCAAAAAACACGGTCAAAAGTAAAAAATACGTATGGAAACTGTTCCAGCATTTTTGTGAGGTAAGAAAATACGAATTGAAAATTGTACTTTTAATAAATAGCTTTTCAAGTTTTGTACATAATTCAAGAACTTATCTTACCGAATGTACCTCGGGCAATGATAAATTCGAGATAATTTTGACTAGTTCCCTCAAGTGCGTTGCTTTAAGTAATTGCCCTCCGCCTGACGGCGTCGGGCAATTACTAAGCAACACACTTTCGGGGTTTAGTCAAAATTATCGCGAAATTATCAGTGCCCTTGGGACATTATAGCTGATAATTGCACCAGTTGAGGCAGCTACAAGATGATTTAAAATTGAATCTTAAAATGAGCCAAACAGCTGATTTTTAAGAAAAGATGGTTTATGGGAGTGCTAATTATAGAAACGAACATAAACAGAACTAACCACAACCGATTGAAGAAATGTCTATCTTTATAGATAGAATATTACACACAGTGGCGGCTCGTGGATGTTCCAGCCCATTTGGCCAATCCCTGTGCAAGTATTTTCTTCATCGTGACGGCCCCATTAAAACTCCCTCACTTAATTCCTAAGTAATGCCTTCATTCCCCATTTGTTATTCGAGATTGATTAGAGTTGATCCAGATCATGTATGTCTACTTTACAAAAAAAAACTATAACCGACTTAATAATTTATATATGAATTACTAGCTGACTCGACAGCTGTCCTGTCTTAACTATGAATATTAAATTTGAATAGGAATAATTAATAAAAAAAAAAATTCAAAAACTTAGTGTTTATTATTGTAATGCTCTATGATACACAACATTCTTCGTTTTATTTTCTGCCAACGTAATAAAATCGATACCATAATCATGAATTGAGCAAAGTAACTACTGCGCTGCGCCGTGTATAGCCCTTAAAAATTAAGCAAGGTCCATATATATTAAGACAGATAACTTGTGACGTACGTGTGTGGCCCATTAAAATTAAGCAAATTAACTGGTGACGAACGACGGTTCCGCTGCGCTGCACCGTAGTCCGTGCGTAGCCCTTAAAAATTAAGCAAGGTAACTGGTGCGCTGCTGCGCTGCGCCGTCGTCAAATACGTAGCTTATTACTGGTGACGTATACTGTTGGATTTGTTCGTCTGTTCTTTGGGCTAACTGATCGAACGGTCGATCGACGAGAGTAGAAAATTATTAAAGTAAAAATCGCTATTAAAAAATAGGGGTTGGTGTAGGAGGGTAAAAATTAAGGGTTGTATGTATTTTTTAATGCCGAATCATAAAAAAATAAAAATAAAAAATTTTGTGCAAAAAATAAAAATAAAAAAATTGCGGTGGAGCACCCTTATTACTTAGGGGTATAAAAAATAGTTTACGTCCTATTCTCAGACTATTTCATAAGAATCGGTCGAGCCATTTCGGAGGAGTTTTGTTACAAACACTGCGACACGAAAATTTTATACAGTGTGGAAACTTTAACTGGAATAAAATTCATAACTTCGATATAGGCGATTTTTGCAAAAAATCCCGAAACACGCTAAGTATTGTTTTTTCTTGCCCTCATTTCTATGTATATGCTGCTTGCTTATCTGTTCCCGGAAGAGCCCAGCCACCTCCGACTTTGTTTTTTTCAAATGGAAAGGTATGTCAAGTGACACCTCGTTTGAAAGGTCTCTTCGCAAGTAATACAACACACTATTTATTTCTTGAATATTTACAAATCCCACGTGATAAAAAAAAGAAAACCACTTTTACGTTGAACATGTTTCGGCGTAAAGTTGTATGTTTTTGACATTTGTTTTGATGCTTTGGAATATGGTATCAACAGGACGGAGCTCCACCCCATTATGCTGTGATCGTTCGTAGATATTTAGACGAAGTTTTTCCCAATAGATGGATTGGAAGAAGAGGTCACATTGAATGGCCGGCGAGATCTCCGGATCTTAGTCCCCTTGACTTTTTTTTGTGGGGATATCTCAAGAGTAAGATCTATGTAACCAAACCAAACGACATTGAGGACCTTAAGCAACGTATTAGGCATGAAATACGGCAAGTCACACCAGAAATGTTACAAAACATTAGAGATGCATGTTATCATCGATTTGCACTTTGCCAAGAAAGAAACGGTGCCCATTTTGAACATTTGTTGCATTAAATAGTATTCAAGTTATAAAAGTGGTTTTCTTTTTTTTTATCACGTGGGATTTGTAAATATTCAAGAAATAAATAGTGTGTTGTATTACTTGCGAAGAGACCTTTCAAACGAGGTGTCACTTGACATACCTTTCCATTTGAAAAAAAAAAGTCGGAGGTGGCTGGGCTCTTCCGGGAACAGATAAACAAGCAGCATATACATAGAAATGAGGGCAAGAAAAAACAATACTTAGCGTGTTTCGGAATTTTTTGCAAAAATCGCCTATATCGAAGTTATGAATTTTATTCCAGTTAAAGTTTCCACACTGTATATTAGAGATATCGTATGTTATTAAAAAAAAAACCTCAAATATGCCATGACTTTTTCGTTTTAAAAATTTCAGTTGGCACACTTGACACTTGTTGGGAATTGACATATAAACGTCAGATCTTTCTAGAATTCACAATTATTCCGTGCTCACAATAGTTTACAGCAACCAGCAAAAAACGTTTCTAATTGAAAGTTATTTCCGAAATGGGATTAAAGTGGACGGAAATTGGGTGTATTCATTCAACGCACCTTTAGCAGAGTTTCAGGAAGAATTTCCTAATGTGCCCATTATTTATGATGAATTTAAAAATACCTTATCACGATCTGTTGTATTATTTCGTGAAACAGGTAGTATTCTCCGTAAACCAGGAAGTGGTAGACCAGTTAAACGAAATTAAGATGCTTTTAACACAGCCCAAGAAATTTTGGAAGATGAACCTACGACTTCTCTGCGTCATTTGTCACAGCAAATGAATTTATCGGTAGGAACATGCCACAACCTTCTACGAAAAGATTTGCAAGTATACCCTTATCGCTAACATCGATGCAAGAGTTATTACCTGTTGAACCCCATACGACTGGAATTTTGTCAGTGGTTTTTACAAAATGTAAACGAGGATGTTTTACAAATCACTTTTTTTACCGATGAAGCTTGGTTTTACAAGGATGGGTATATTAATTCCCAAACTATGAGAATTTGGTCGGATGAAAATCCTCGTATATATCGAGAGAAACCACTACATCCAGAGAAAGTTGACGTTTGGGCAACGATTAGTGGGAGAAGATTAGTTGGACCGATATTCTTTGAAGGTAAAATCCAATTTTTATTATTAATAATAAAAATTCAATAACCGTGCATTCATTTTAGGTACAATAACTGCAAACCGTTATCGTACAGAAATTTTATTGCCTTTTATAAATGAATTAAATGATGACGAACTACAAAGTGGATATTTTCATCAAGACGGAGAAACTCCTCATTGCACAGTGGATAATTTGGCCATTTTGGAGGATTTTTTTGAGGACCTAATAATAAGTCGAAATGCACGGATTCACTAGCCGCCCCGTTCATGCGATTTAACTTTTTTGTTGTAGCCATACCTAAAAAAATGTATTTATGCACAACCAGTACACAATCTAGAAGACATGCGGCAACAAATTAGATAAATTTATAGAAATTAACAATAATCCAGTGTTGTTGCGGAGCGTAATGGAGGGTGTGCGACGAAGAGTTCAGGCTTGTGTTCAAGAAGAAGGAAGACACATACAACATTTAATATAATTTTATAGTGAAAAATTTAACGTAAGTATAAATTGACTATATTTTAATGTTTAATTTTGAGAAGTAACATAACCTCAATATGTGTAACCAACTTAAATTTTTAAAATTAAAAAATCATGGCACACTTGAGGTTTTTTTTTTAATGAACATACTTTATTAGATAATCATTGGAAGTTCATGAACATTTTTCGTTTAGAAATTTTCAAACCCACAATCCCGAAGTCTACAAGCAGGGACGGTAACGACTGCGGGCTCAAGGTGATTATTAAATATCGGTTTTGGAATCTGAACGATTAAATCAGTTTTTTTGGCGTCTCGGCGATAATAATTTGACAAAATTGATAGTGGTTTTAATTAAAACTTGTTTTTATCGCATTTTTATCCGCGCTTTGGTACCCGAATGGATGATTATTTAATTGTAAAATAAACGCCATGTGGACTTGTTCATGACTCACGCTCAATTCTTGTTTCTAAAGTGAGCACTGAGCCTAGGAATCCCCCAGAATTATGAAACAGATTCGCACTTGCAATGGCATATTTACAAACACAGTTTTGTTGTATAAATTATGTTTGGTGGGTTTTACACAACTTATTATTGATATGTAAATGAACTTTTTATGCATGGGAGATATTCCATATCTCGTTGCAGCGTTATTATGTCAAATATAATTATGAAAAGATTTGTAAATTTTAAAAATAACGAGACAAAATACAGAAAAATAATTTCGGATTTTTTTTGCTGCTGGGCGGCACTCAAGAAAAAATAAATTTTGAACTCATGAAAATCGCACTGGATATGTATCTCGTCTAATTAAGATTAAGTAGTGCATATAATGTTTATAAAAGATCAACGACCTACTTTCATGCATTCTCACAGTATAAGTCGCATGCAACAGGTTTGAAGATGGGTTTCCCCGTAGACCCATGACACACCCATGTTCGTTGTCGGGGATTTTATTGCAAACAACCGTTAAATATAGATCGGTATGAATTATGCAATATTTGATTACCATTTCATTGTAAACCGAGTTTATTACACATACTACGAATTGCATTGATGGCATCAAGGTCAATTCAGTTGAACTTCACTGTTTCAGAGAGACATCAAGGCTCACTTCTGAGAATATGGGGGACAAATTGTTATGATTAAATTTTTCAGGATTTTTTTACACCGATTTTCATGGAATTACAATTCCATGACCTACACAGTTTCGTGTAATTTCCTAAATGCCAAAATTAATTAATATTGATTATTTTACTACAAGATTGGTTAATTAATTGTATGCCTACGAAGGTTGTATCGAATATTATAACCAAATATAATCGCGAAAGTGTATGCGAGTGTCACCTTATCAAATCCGCAACAACAGCTGACCGGTTATATGAATCATCGTAAAATTGTACGTTTTGTTTAGTGAAAATCAATTACGATACCACTTTAGTAATTTTACAATTTGAATTAAATTTTGTTTTAGCCTAGATATATCATAATTTTGTAAACATGGGAATGCGCTATTTTGGTTATTACATTTTTACGTGGTGTCTGCTGATAATAAATTTCTTGGAATATAACGCAAACAAAACGTCACATTTATCGCTTAGTTTGTATTTATTAAAAAATACAACTTTTCGCTATTCCATTAACGGAAAGTCCAAATCAATTTAGCGATTCACGTTCGCAGGCTTCTAAATAGGAAACATTAAGTAAAATCAAATAGCACGAATTGTTTCCACCACAACTTTCTTCCACCCGTGATATTCGCGACGACAGTACCACCACAAAAATGTGTGTCGTTTTTGATACCTTCGCATAAACCTCAACTAACTTTTCTATCGATGGCAGAGGAGACCCGAAGAAATTTGAGGACAATCTGGGCACGCCACAGGGAAGTGTGCTCGGCCCCTTACTCTTCCTCTTGTATATAAATGACTTACCAAATTACCTAACCAATGGTACTGTATTTATATATGCTGATAACTCGACAATCCTCTGTCACTCAAATAATAAAAATGAATTACTGGGATAAGTTCTTTCATAAGTAAACAACCAATTAGATTCGTCCATTTTTGTCGAACGCCGCACGCTACAGAAACTTAGAACGTCAATGTCACTGAGAAACGGTAAGACCCCGCGCGTCAGGGCGATTTGTTAAACTTAGGCTGATAAGACCCCCGCTGTCGGTGTCGATGTTCAGATTTATATCATATTCATAGATACCCTTGAATAAAAAATTACGATCGATCTGTCAACGTATAAACATGTCTGAATCACGCTTCGGGACAGAATGCGATGAAGCAATTAATAATTTAATTACAACACCAAAAAACACGGTCAAAAGTAAAAAATACGTATGGAAACTGTTCCAGCATTTTTGTGAGGTAAGAAAATACGAATTGAAAATTGTACTTTTAATAAATAGCTTTTCAAGTTTTGTACATAATTCAAGAACTTATCTTACCGAATGTACCTCGGGCAATGATAAATTCGAGATAATTTTGACTAGTTCCCTCAAGTGCGTTGCTTTAAGTAATTGCCCTCCGCCTGACGGCGTCGGGCAATTACTAAGCAACACACTTTCGGGGTTTAGTCAAAATTATCGCGAAATTATCAGTGCCCTTGGGACATTATAGCTGAAAAGTTAATAGAGCTATCTCTGAATTCCAAAATTGGTGTGAAAGGAACAGATTAATTATAAACGAAAACAAAACTGTATTCTTAGAAATTACTGGACCGTATAAAAATAAAATACTGGAAAATAATATTCAGATTAATAATTTTAAACTAGAAAATAAAAACAATACAAAATTTTTGGGTTCATACCTTGATAGCGAAGTACAATGGGACATACATACTTCTGAAGTGTGTTCAAAATTAAATAAGGCATATTTTGCAATATTAACGCTAAAAAATATAAATACCCACTGCCTCCGAAACATATATTATGCATATGTTTATCCCAATTTGGGGTACAATATAATATCATGGGGGAAAAGCATAAATTCTACAAGAATTTTTCTAACACAGAAACGGATTATCAGACTAATCTTTAACTTGAAACCATGGGACTCGTGCCGAGAAACATTTAAATCAAATAAAATTTTAACTTTACATAGCATTTATATACTAAAATTGCTGGTTCATAGTCACTCAAACAAATCAAATTTTAAAACTCACTCCGAGGTACATACATACCATACAAGACATAATTCCAAATTCATTATTGAAAAGTTTAAGCACTGCTACCACGAAAGATCACCAATAGATTCAGGTTTAAAAAATTACAACCTGTTACCAGATTCAATTAAGAATCTCCCAATTAATAAATTCAAATGAAATCTCAAAGAAATTTTCATCAGGGAATGTTTCTATTCAGTCGCAGAATACCAAAAATACTTTCAGCAGTAATTTGATTGTCACACTACAAGTGTACATCTATGTGTGATTAGTGATTACCATGTAATCTTACTGTGTATTGTGTTGATATTAAATTATATTAGACGTAAGTTATTACTTGTACAAATATTGTTCTTTGATGTACCCAATCTGTTATATGTAACGGCCAAATGGGCAAATAAAAATTGAAATGATGCGGAAGTCCAAAGATCTACTGAACGAGGTCTACCTTTGACTGGCTCCGAAGACCAGCTCGTGACTTGATGAAGTCGGTAGTAGAAGACAGCGCAACGTGACAGCGCGCTCAACCAAAGCACGCGGGCTATCTCCTCATACAGGGGTCGGCGCTCGAAGTGTTACCAATTACAAATGCTGTAATTTTGTATTTTTTTTAATTTTTTTAAATTTAAAAACTTCAGTATATCGTAAAAACATTTTACATTTTAAGAAAAATATGTTATTGTTCGATGTAGCCACCTTTAGCGCGGATAATAGTATCGAGTCTACCCGGGAATGCTTCACACGCTGTACGAATGTGGTCTGATGGTATTTTAGGGGGCTCTCTTCCTAGCGCTCAAAGCGTCTTAGCGATACCCCTTTTCTACACAACCCATGGTGCTAGTGCTCGAAGCGTCTGGAGGTTGTGAGAAAGTAATTCGTAGTATAATGTCTGCTAACTCAGGCTAATCATTCTTTCTCCGACGATTTTGCATTTCGTGGCAGAGTAATAACTCAAATGTGAATTGTTTCACATT
This sequence comes from Ocypus olens, assembly GCA_910593695.2. Lineage (NCBI taxonomy): Eukaryota > Metazoa > Arthropoda > Insecta > Coleoptera > Staphylinidae > Ocypus > Ocypus olens. The sequence goes on from OU343058.1 coordinate 42,686,366, forward strand.
TCGTTGCAGAGTAATTACTCGGATTATTCATTGAGACAAGTTCACTTCACATATTAAAGAAATTACTCACCCTGTATGTTGTCGAATCACTCACTGATTCTCACCATTCTATTTCCATCACGGAAATCCTCCCGAATTTTGTGATCCCGTCCATTTTATCATCTAATTTGCCCCCGCCACATTCAGAAATACACGTGCCAAATTGCCTCGTGTATGTTTGAGTTCATGAACTTCCCCGTGAATTTACTTATTAGTAGTTTTCTGGTCTTGTTTTGAACGTTGAATTTTATGAATTGCATTTTTCTGAATCTCGGTCAGGAGGATGTTTACGTTTTCTTCCCGGTGCTAAGTGTGATTTTTGATGATACAAGTTAAAGAGTTCTTTGTACGAGGCGTATTTTTCGGCGTGGATGTGTTGTAGTTTATTTTAGCGATGTTATTCCGAGCGCGAGACCGCGCGTGTCTCAACTTCTTGCTTACATTATCTTTTACGATTGATATTTATCATGCGCTGTTATGATTATTGTGCGAATTACATTTATCATATTATTACAATTACGAATGATTTTGCTGAAAAAAAATTACATTAATTATTTTTTTACGGGACCCATGTACTCATTACAACGCTTATCCCCTTTTTGTGTTCTTCAATAATCCTTGCCTTTGCATGCAATGAGAGACATTTGGTTTTAATAATTTTAATATTTTCTGTTTCTGATTTTACCTTGCACATAAATATGATACAGAGAAACTTGGTCACTCAAATAAACTCACTTCGCTATGAATCATCTGGCACAATATTTGACAAGATTCGATTAATTTTCGGCCCCGAATTGCTGATTATTTTATGGACTGAGTCGATGTTCATGTTACCGAGCTTTTACTGCATTGGTTTGTATGTATTTTTAAAACCTGTTATCAGCAGTGTGTAGACTTGTTTCTGTTTTTAAAGAAAATCATAAACAATATGTTTAGTATACAGTTTCATAAAATGTCTTAAATCAATTTTATACCGAACTCTAGAGGTGTCTATCTTGACATACTCTTCACGGATTGTGTTCATTTTTCTGTCTCTCCAGCGGATGATATGCTTTACTTCGCATACGCATTAGCATTTCCACTTAATTATGTTATAGAAACAATTGATAGACGTATGAGAGAGTATATCTATTTAAACATGCAAATTAAACTGGTGCCAACAACTATTCATCACAAGTCAAATGGAAAAGCATTCCATCTTATTTCGTCAGGAATGTAGAAGCAAAAAACTTCCACAATATTCTATACGCTGATATGGAATTATATATCGATAATTAATTAATAAACAATTTGAAAAAAAAACGCTAAAATGCATACACGGTCACGATTTTGCGCAGTCTGGCGGGCAATGCACGCATTATTGGGAAAGTAAAAAGACCGATATCGATCGAAAATTTTCCGCAGAAAATGGACAGTTTTGGCTGAAAATCTAAAAATGAGCAGGAGGTGACAAAAGAAAAATGTTTCTATGGATGAATCTCAAGAATCTTTACGATTTCATTATAAAGTTGTACATCATTGGAAAGCTTATCAAAAATGCCATGTATTGGTGGCAAGATATATAGGGTGTTCTATTTGAAAAAAAAATAGTTATCCATTGTTTTGTGTATGTTGACACCCTTTATAGCAGAATGAACAAAAAAGAACCAAAGCCGATTTGTACTATTCCTTATGATGTGGAAAATTCTTTAGTGTATAAAATATGCAGAATAAGTGTGGGTACCAGTTCAAGAAAACTAGAAGTTATATATATGTATACAATTTCACCAATTGATTTATTGAAAACAATATCTCGCCCGATCAACACCACCCATATATTTTATGTAATTCAATATAATGTTCGTTTTCTGGTACTTAAACAAGTGACTGTCCTTTTGTCTTTCCACGCTAAAAGTAATGTATTGCTTCGTTGGTAAACTACCTTGGATATTTTTTTATTTCACTCGGCACTCGTTTTCTATTCGTTATTATCGTTCCGGTTATGTGGCATTTCAGTTTCGCCAGTTTTTGAGCCAAGACATAACTGGTGTAGTAGCGGTTAGGTTAGGTTGGGTTAGGTTAGGATGCCACACCTCTCGGGCGCCGCAGCAGCGCCGCTCGAGTGGACGCATTAAACCGCCTGGGCGCCGTGGCGGCGCCGCTCGAGTGCAAAGGTTTAAGGTGAGGGGAACCTACAGAACCGGGTTTTCAACTGAGGGGAAGTGATTTTTTATTTATAAGATAGTTATATTTGCATATATATTTATGATATGATATGAACCGAGTAGCTTATCGTTATGTCCTACAGTATTGGCAGATTTCCGGATTTTTTCTAGGTTAGGTTTTGTTTTCACAAACAACGAGTAAAACGTTCCTAAATCTAACCTAGAAAAAAATGCTGTCAGCCGTGACAGTTAAAATAAATAATAGAATCTTGCAGGGAGAGAAATGATTACTTCTCTCCCTAACGAGAGAAATCTTATTTTTCTCACGATTTCGACAGCTGATCGACTGTTTCTCAGTCTCAGGCATTTGAGCTGTTTCTAAATTTTTTATTGCAGTTATTAAGATGCAAAAATGAGCAATAAACAACAAAATCAAGTAAATGGAAATATTGACTTTATATGTAGTTAAATGCAAGGGCGGCTTGCGAGGAGCCATGGCACTACCACTAATTTCAAGCTCAGCAAGGATTTTTATATAATTCTAAACACTTTTCGTCTTCATTTAATTTATTTAATGCTTCTGTAAAGGTTTTCAATTTCAATTATCGTTCATTTTTTCCTCAAAAAGAAGGCTTATACTGAAGGCTAAGTGGCTCTACCATCAAAATGATCTACCAGCCGCCACTGGTTAAATGAGGATATATGCTCAAATAAGTTTAATGTGACAAAACCTCGAAATATTAAGTTACATGCGAAATAAAACTTGGTACTTTATTTCCGAGAGAAACGTATAGATACAATTCCCCAGTTCCACACGAAAGAGCAAATAAAACATGTAAAAAAATATAAATCCGGACTCTGGTTATAAATTACAAGAGCTTCTTCTGCCCATGCAAATGTCAATTTATGCAAAAACCGGATACTCAATGTTCTCCAAATTCTTAGAAGACAGGAATTTCCGAAATCGTTTACCGGCCTTATTGTGGTATTTTAGAAGGTGACCGGGCGTGAAATATGTATAACGCGTTTAAATGCTGTCTGAATATTGTGCAACCAGAATGAATGAAGATGCTCCCACTACCAGGCATCGTAGCCGGTGTAGTATATTTTAAATACAGTTGTTCGGTAGCCTTCTTGTTGGTCAGTGGTTGTGCAATAGACTCGCAATGGAAATTTTAAAACTGTCTGCAGTGTGCATTGCCATAAGGGTAAGTAATTTTGCATAATCGAAAATGGATAGCCTTAATTTGTTACTGTTATTGAATCGGCTATTGAATTTTTTTTCAAATTTATTTCAATCGGAATTATCCGTTTTGAAGCCCCTGTAGTCGATTTCAACGATTTCTATGAATGTGTGTCTGTCTGAGCGCGCTGTATCTCAGAAATGAATCCACGAATTAATGTGATGAAAATAAGCTTTATTTAATGATGCAAAAAACTAAAGAGCTTTTGGTAAAATTTCGTACAGCGGAAGTGGGTGTTTACCTTAACCGTTTTTTGTTTACTTCAGATAATTTTTTAAATATGAAAAATATTACCAAAACATTCAGAGATATAAATAATAATTACGAAATATCGAATAAATGAGATTTAGTAAAAACTTGTACAAGTAAAATGGAATGCGAGAAGTAGCAAATGTCATCCAAGTGTTGAAAATATGAAAGGGAATTGAAGTGGTATTTCATTGTTAATTTACCACTAAGGATTAAAAAATGTTTGAGTATATTAACATGTAAATATTGTGTTTGTTATCTATAATTTCAAGGCCGAAATGCGGTAAAGAAACATTTATTTTAATACCACGTAAGATAACATTTGAAAAAGGAATTGTCAGCTTTTTCAAAGTTGCTTATGCCTTTTTGAAAGAAATAATTGAATTATAATAAAAGTGGATACCTTGCTGTGGGCGACGAGTATGCTCATTCCACTGCGGACTTTCCACAGAAATACCCAAAACCTGTTACCGACCTCAAACTACTATTTCGTAAGAAAGTCCTTTAAACAATTAACAGTGTGCGTAAATATAAATGGATGGAATATCTCCCGCTACTCTTCTCCCACTTCTGTAACCGGCGTCGGATGTTCATTCAAGTTCCAGTCGATGCGAAGCTTTGATGCCGATCAGAACTCGTTCGAAATTGTTGCGCAATATGTTCATAATGGGAATTTTAACTTTTTGTGCTGTTGGTTTGATCATAAAGGTATGTCATTTCGGATTATTATGATTGCAGGGTTTTTTCCTTTTTTTGTTTAATGGCAACCCGTGGCGTTTTGTGAGAAATGCATCAAGTGTTTTATTAAATGATGAGTGACAAAACAAGACCTAAAGTGTAGCCTGAGTTCTGCTATTGTATGAGGTTAAAGTTTATTCATCAAAAGCTTGAAATTAATGTTTAATAAACGATTAGTGAATTTATAATACTATTATCACGTTGCGGAGATTATTATTAAGTGGTCGCGTATTTGTAAAGTTACAAGTAGATTTCAATACCATTTTCCTAGAAGAGTTTAAAATAAATGGATGTAAAATTAACTTTTACTTTTGACTGTAAATTATCTAATAATAATGGTAATCGATACTTACTGATGAATATTTTGGCTTATGCTAAAATTGTTTACTATGTTGTTGTAGTAATTTACGATACAAGTAACGTTATGAATGTTTTTACATTACGAGAGAAAAGTTTGAAAACACGAGCGACGTAGGAGCGAGTGCTTTTAAATTCTCGAGTAATGTAAAAGCAAATAACGTTACGTGTGTCGTAACACGGTTTATTTTATCCTATTTATATATTTTTTTTAAATTTGAAAAATGTTTCATGAAAAACGTCAAAAAGCGAAGTCATGTTTGTTTACCAATACCTCCATAGCAACGAGTTGCGTTAAGATATTATAACAACACTAGTGTTGTTAAAAATTTCTTAACAGCACTAGTGTTGTTAAAAATTTCTTAACAGCACTAGTGTTGTTAAAAATTTCTTAACAGCACTAGTGTTGTTAAAAATTTCTTAACAGCACTAGTGTTGTTAAAAATTTCTTAACAGCACTAGTGTTGTTAAAAATTTCTTAACAGCACTAGTGTTGTTAAAGGTACCTTAACGTTACTCGTTGCTAAGGAGTTATTGACGTGATAACAGTATAGGATAAAATAATATTATTGATGATAGAAAAATAAGCAATAGTAACCCATAAGAACGTCTTTACCATTTTTAAATATCTCCTCAAATAAAGGAGATATAAAGAAAAATGGTGATGTGGCCATCATGTTACTTTCTCCGACTTGATGGTATTATTTATATTTACGCTTTCATGGTTTATTTTCAATTTAAATCATATTTTAAATGTACATCGAGAGGATGACACTGACGTTTAAAACGTCAAAATTATAAAAGATGGGAAAATTATACTTCAAATTCAAAAACTCAGTTTACTCAAAAACTAAAGGGATTTCGAAAAAAACTTATTCTTTAGAAATTGTTCATTTTGTAATTTTCTACAATTATTATTCACATAAATTTGCTGTAACTATTATCGTTTCATAATTATAAACCAAAAATTTAAAAAAAATTAATAAATTTTTTTTTCGAATAGCAATGATTTTATAAAAAATATTTTCAAGCAAAAGATATTCATTTCTTTGTTGTCTTTAATGTTTGTTTAAAAAATTTTGTGATATTTTTCATATTTAAGAAAATATTGGCAAAAAACAAAAAACAGTTAAGGTAAACACCCACTTCCGGTGTACGAAATTTTACCAAAAGCTTTTAAGTTCTTCAGATTATCAAATAAGACGTATGTTCAAAGTTTCATATCAATTGCTCTGTTAGTTTTTGAGATACAGCGCACACAGACAGACACACACACACACACAGACACACACACACACACACACAGACACAAAATTTTTTTTTCCAGAAATTGTTGAAATGGTATCTAGGGACCCCAAAACGGATATTTCCGCAAAATAAATTTTTGAAAAAAAAAATCACGATCACAATACTTTCTCGTACTTCGTAACGGAGAAAGTAAAAACGAAAATCAGTTTTTTTTTCAGTTTTTTTGACTTAACTCAAAAACAAAAGAATTTAAGTAATTTTTTCAGTGGATTTTTAATCAGCATAAAATTCCGCAAAAGGACCAAATTTAAACATACCCTCTATCTCTTCTAATAAGTGAGATCCCCATGGTGAGCCTCGAATTTGAAACACCCTTTATACAGTGATACTGTGGGTGTTCACGTGTCTGTCGCGTTAATTTCTCCGGGTGGAACTGCGGTCGCCCATGAATACCTATACCCTTTTTAAACCTTTGCGGTATTGGCGAACGCCCCAATATACATTTTTAGTATTCAACGCATTCAAGCGTTCCTATTATCCGATGAGTTATCGTTAAATTTTGATGTCAACACCTGTCCTGTTCTAATCGTGACAACTTAAATTTTTACCAAAAACAGTTTAAAAGTGAGATAAAACTGTCTAACAATCGCGCTGATTGTTAAACAGTTTTTGATGCAACAATAACTCTATTATTAAATCAAAGTAGAAAAAGAATATTATAAAATTAAAACACGTTACACAGAAATAAATACTCTTGGTATTTCTTTTTGATTTATATTGTTTAAGTAAATGGTTTTTGTTTTATGAACGTTTAAAGACAGGGGATAAAACTTTTAAAATGGATTGTAGTGTTAGTCTAAAAATGTTAGGAGTATTTAATTTAGAACATTTATCTTTCGGTTCGAATAGAAGATTTACAGATTTTGGTGAGATTCGATGATTCGATATAAAGTTTAGATCTTGACAATATGCCGTAAACAGACAAATACAAATTAATCGGCAGTTTGAAGAAGGGAACGAATCCAAAAATGAAAGTTATGTTAAATTAAAAAAATGGTGATGTGGCCATCATGTTACTTTCTCCGACTTGATGGTATCATTTATATTTACGCTTTCATAGTTTATTTTCAATTTGAATCATATTTTAAATGTACATCGAGCGTTTTGTAGACTCGGATGAAACTGACGTTTAAAACGTCAAAATTATGAAAGAGGGAAAAATTATACTTCAAATTCAAAAACTCAGTTTACTCAAAAACTAAAGGGATTTACAAAAAAACTTATTCTTTGTAAGTTGTTCATTTTAGCATTCTCTACAATTATTATCAACATACATTTGCTGTAACTATTATCGTTTTATAATTATTAAGCAAAAATTAAAAAAATAATAATAAATTTTTTTCTCGAATAAAAATGATTTTATGAAAAATGTTTTCAAGCAAAAGATGTTCATTTCTTTGTTGTCTTCAAAGTTTGTTTAAATGTTTTTGTGATATTTTTCATATTTAAGAAAATATTGGCGAAAAACAAAAAACAGTTAAGGTAAACGCCCACTTCCGGTGTACGAAATTTTACCAAAAGCTTTTCAGTTCTTCAGATTATCAAATAAGATGGATGTTCAAAGTTTCATACCAATTGCTCTATTAGTTTTTGAGATACAGCGCGCACAGCCAGACACACACACACACACAGACACAAATATTTTTTTTCCAGAAATTGTTGAAATGGCACCTAGGGGACCCCAAAACGGATATTTCCGTAAAAAAAATTTTTGAAAAAAAATCACGATCACAATACTTTCTCGTACTTCGTAACGGAGAAAGTAAAAATGGTGGCCATCATGTCACTTTCTCCGACTTGATGGTATCATAGCCATTTATATTTACGTTTTCATGGTTTATTTTCAATTGAAATCATATTTTATATGTACATCGAGCGTTGTGTAACAAAATTATGAATGATAGAAAAATTACTTCAAATTCAAAAACTCAATTTACTCAAAAACTAAAGGGATTTAGAAAAAAACGTATTCCTTATAAGTTGTTCATTTTAGCATTCTCTACAATTATTATTAACATAAATTTGCTGTAACTATTATCGTTTTATAATTATAAACCAAAAATTAAAAAAATAATAATACATTTTTTTCTCCAATAAAAATGATTTTATGAAAAATGTTTTCATGCAAAAGATGTTCATTTCTTTGTTGTACTCAAAGTTTGTTTAAATGTTTTTGTGATATTTTTCATATTTAAGAAAATATTGGCAAAAAACAAAAAACAGTTAGGGTAAACGCCCACTTCCGGTGTATGAAATTTTACCAAAAGCTTTTCAGTTCTTCAGATTACCAAATAAGACGGATGTTCAAAGTTTCATATCAATTGCTTTATTAGTTTTTGAGATACAGCGCGCATAGACACAAACACACACACATACAGACACACACACACACAGACAGAATTTTTTTTTCCAGAAATTGTTGAAATGGCATCTTGGGACCCCAAATCGGATATTTCCGGAAAAAAAAATTTGAAAAAAAATCAGGATCACAATACTTTCTCGCACTTCGTAACGGAGAAAGTAAAAAACTGCAATATTACGAGAAAAAACGGATCTAAAAAATAGTTTGCGCCAGAATATAATCCGTTGTAATATGGACTGGAATCCATGTTGAAATAAAATCCAGCCTAAACCTAGTACAGAAATCTAGGAGGCTAATTCGGCCAATTACCCAAAGTGGTTATCACAAACTTTTCATGCTATTGAGCGACACATATTGGGGGTTTGTTAATACCAATTTCTGCATAAATAAGAAAGTAGAACACTTTTATACACTGGTGGAAAAAAAAATTAAACAATTCGTGAAATTTCCACAATTTTCAAACCGCCATAACTCGACATATTTTCAATCGATTTTGATGAGCCTTTGAGGGCGAAAAACTTTGAAGTGTCTTCTTTAAAGTCATGCATGCGAACTTAAGCGTAACCCCTTCCGCCCCCCCCCCCCTTTAGCACCCTGCAAAAATAGTTTTTCAGGAAACCATGTCCAACTTTGACGATGTCTATGAAGTTGGAAAAATTTTATCAACTCGATCCACCATAAAGGCATTAAAATTTGATCAATTCTCTATGCAGGACTCAAAGAACGAAGTTCCTACGACGATTTGGCACCAAGTTATGGGTGTTTGGAAAAAATTGCATTTTGAGGTTTTTCGCACATAACTCGACTTTTCACCCAAATTGGATGATTCTTTCGGAAAAAGCTCTACTTTAAGGGACCGGCGAGAAGTTAGCCATAAATTTCCAGCCACGAAATTATTTATTTCTATGAAATAAACTTAAAATAATAAACAATTTCATTAAATAATGATTCATTCACATTTCTCTATAGTCCTATTTAATTTAAATAATAAAATTTAAACTCGATATGTCTGAATATGCATTGTTTACACATAAGTAACACACTATTTAAAAAAAAATCATAACTTCTATTTGGAGTTCTATGCTCAACTTTTTTTGCAACAATTAGGTAGTACATGATATTATGTATAAACAAAATTAGAAAAATTAGGGTAACCTTGAGCTATAAACAATTTATGATTTATTCAAGTTGGCGCGACACGTTAGGCCGCCGGCTAGATAGAATAATTATTAAAAAAATCATAACTTCCATTTGGAGTTCTATGCTCGATTTTTTTGGAACAATTAGATAGTACATAACATTATGTATAAATAAAATTAGGAAAATTAGCGCCATATTACGAATAAAAAAAAATATTGCTATGTATTACTTTTGCACACTTATATAACATATAATTTGAAATAATATTGCGTTTTTCAAATGTGAAAAAAGTAAGAGCACGTATCACATTTAATGTCGTCTGTATGTCTTCCACATTTTTTGTAATTATTTTTAAAATAAATAAATAAATTCTGTAAGCTACAGGATCAAAGGTTCAAAGGTTGCAAATATTGGTATATTTCGTAAAATAGATGCTGCGTAGTATAGTATAAAGACACCACAATTCCAAGCATCGTCTTATTATTAACCAATTCAACTTTTTCTGAACACACATGTTCTAGTTTATGAAAATAGAAATTTCTTTTGTGGCTTCTAACGGAAGCTGGATAAAAAAACCGTATTTTTTTGAATTTCGGTAAATTAACATCCTCAATGATTCTGGTGAAATATGGGCATGATAAATTCAATTTCAGAAATCGTATGTTTTTTATGTAATAGGGAATCAGCTTCGTACTGTAGAAATATATTAATATGTGGATTATTTTTACTAAATATTTTTATTATATAATCAATTAGAAAATTGTCCAACCACATGTCACGTTTTTCTGAATGTTTATTTGAGGAGCAAAAAACTCAACAAATCCACTTTTATAATTTGTTCAGAAACCGCGAAAAACGTTCAGGAAGTCTATTTGTTGCTTAAAAAAAATTGCTTAAAAATAATTTTTAAATATGATTTGTTGAGTTTTGAAAGGCAATTCACACATATTCGGATTTATCTATGTTTGGACAGTAAGAATCGATACCAAGCTCATTATGGACCAAAATTGGATTGGTTGAGTTTTGCAGTTCAACTCCTCATTTAAAGTATTAAAACTGCTGTAATATAAAATTACTTTTTTATTCATACTGACAACATAATCTTTGTCAGAATGAAATACTTCCAGATCTCTGGCAAATGTGTTACTAATGTATTTTGTGAAAACTAGGTAACTGGCTTGAGTAGCGGGAATTATTTAATTATCATAATCTCCCTTCTAATGAATTGGTTTTGTTAAGCAGAGTTTTAAGGAATTGTGATAGGGTGGTGCCAAAATTCGTAGACATCCCATTATATTAAATACCACCTAATTGCTGCAAAAAAAGTTGAGCATAGAACTCCAAATGGAAGTTATGATTTTTTTTTAAATAGTGTCTTACTTATGTGTAAACAATGCATATTCAGCACATATCGAGTTTAAATTTTATTATTTAAATTAAATAGGACTATAGAGAAATGTGAATGAATCATTATTTAATGAAATTGTTTATTATTTTAAGTTTATTTCATAGAAATAAATAATTGAAAACATGTGATGGTCGAGTTGCCGGGCGAATTCGTGGCTGGAAATTTATGGCTAACTTCTCACCGGCCTTTAAGGGGGTAAACTCAGATTGGGATGATCACTTTTTAGACCCTTCAACCCCAAAACAAAAAAACACCATTTTGGGCAAAAAATGTCCAACTTTCGCAACGTGTACCGACTTGGAAAAAATGTGTCGACTCAATTCACCAAAAGGGCATTGAAATGCATGTGCACGACTCAAAGAACGAAGTTCCTATGACGATTTGGCACAAAGTTATGGGTGTGCATTTTGTGGTTTTTAAGCATTTTATAACATTGATGAGTTTTTATGTAGTAACATTAACAGTTAATAACTTCATGTTCAACCAACTGTATACGGGGCTTTTATTTTAACACTGAACATACTATTATTAACACCTATGTTTAATCGTAAAATAATCACATCAACACATGGCATTTAATTGAAATTGTATGCAACCAAATATACAGAGGTGACAGTGACACAGTGTTACGAATAAAGTTAGGTTATTCAAATTAAATACGGTTTCGCGGAATTCCATTCGTTTGCCTATGTCTTCATTTGATAATTGCTGATGATTTGAAAACTTATTCGCATTTTATTTAAATCCTTTTAATGTCCTATAAACGGAAGCTGAACTTATATTTGAAACTGTGCTGTGATAACTCTTAAAGAAGATATGGGATTCTGTTCTACGTAACATAAAATGTTGAGTTTCATTTCTTCCATTAAACTTCTTTTAGCCCTTTTACTATGAAAATTACTCACGTAGCCTGTATTGTCAAAATTATTGACAATATTAAAAATTGTTTCGATGGATGGAAATTGTCTACTCGGGTATGCAACCGAAAACAAATCTCAAACACAACGAGTGCTGTTACCGCTCTTATACCAATTAATTATTTGTATTATTTCTTCAGTGATGTAATACTTTTTTATTAACATAATTTTGACAATGAAATAAAACTGAGTACATATGGTTGCCTGCCTATTAATGCGTTGATTATATTACGATTGAACATAGGCATTAACAATCATATGTTGAGAGTTAAAATAAAAGCCATGTATGTATGATTAGTATCTGCTATTTTACTAGTTTAGTACTTAACGCTTAATTTTAATATGTCGACTCGTTAATTTTGTTATTTATTCGTTAATTTACAATTATTTTCATATTTAGACTTGTTCTGTATGCATTTATTTTTTCAATTATTTTAAATTATTTACACACCATGTTTTATTGTGTAATATCCATTGTCTATTAATTAATTTTACCTATATGGTTATTTTAATGTTCTCATTTGATTTGTATAATTGATTTTAATATGTCCATGACAATTGGCTATTCCTTAATTTTATCTGTGTATGCAACTAATTTAATACGCTGTTTTCTGCCTGCAAATGTATCTTTATTTAATACTCAATGTAATCTAATATGTCTCCATTTTTCTTGACTTATGTGAAACTTAAATAAAAATAGTTCTGGCATGAATAAATTTATTATTATTATAAATGATAATATAGTCGGAATTATGTACTGGTTCCTCGTAATTGATTAACTAATTAGGTGGGTGCGTTCATACTTATGAGAGGAGACAAGGAAAACTTTTCTGATGAAAACTTTATTTAAACTTTTACAATCAAGCACAAAAGTTATTGATTAACAGAGAAAAAGTTTAAATAAAATTAATTAAAAATACGATTGTTAAGAAAATAAAAGTGAATAATAAAAATGAACAAGTTCTGAAACGTCGCTCTCGCTGTCCCCACTATCTTGATTCTCCACACAAGTAGGCCGTGCTACTAGCTCATCGAAGAAAGACTTGTGTTCGTCGGGGATGTAAACCAGGAGCTTTTGTAAATCTTGAATTTGTTGTGTTTTAAGGGTATGTTGGTGCTGTAAGCTGGCAGTGTTGGTATAGAAGGTTAAGGTGGTTCTATCACTATATATGTCATACGATTGTGAGAGGCACCGTATGCATCCCTAAAAGAGTTCGGCCACGTAGCAAATTTCAGTATATTTTACACACAGAAGTGATTGATTTGCCCCTTCGCTCTCGTACGTTAAATATCTTACCACATCCCTCTTCGTCTGTGATTTATGCCCTTCCAAAGTGAAATCAGGACCGGGTTAGGCGCTTAAACTTACATGCTATGTTTATACGATCGGCAATGTTCACTAAATAATCGTTTTTTCATAGTAATCTTTACAATTTTATAAGTGTTCCTTTCGGGCAACGAACATATATAAATCACTTATCACAAGTCAATTTCATTGACGGGAACAGTGTTAGTCACCGGGTCAGTGAAAATGTCTCGATCATTAATCGCTATTATTAACACACTTGTTGGTTAAATAACTATTTCACTATTATTGACAGTTAAAAATCACCACTTTAAATGTCGAATCTAGCTATTTTTAACACTTGAAATGATTGTTTTAGTCGTTGGAAATAACAATTTTCCACATTTGAAAATCATTATTTTTTATAGTAAGATAGTTTATTTATGTTAATAACGAACGTTTTACATAGGTCAGTTTTAAAATATAAATTAAAATAATGTGATATAGCGAAGTAAAAATGAAAAGGAATACATATCACGAATAATCATACTTATAGTTATAGTTATACATAATTATTTTTGACAGTTCAATATCACAATTTTTTACAATTGAAAATCACTAATCCTGATTGTTAGAAATAATAATTTTAACCGTTGAAAATCACTATTTTTGTCAGTTAAAAATCACTATTTCTGCCAGTTGAAAATCAATATTTTTGACAGTTAAAAATCACTATTTTTAACATTTGAAAATCACTAAGTCTGGTAGTTGAAAATCACTGTTTTCGCAGTTACAAATCACTCAAATTTCACAATTTTTGCCAAAAAAATTAAAAAGACTTCATGATTCTATCTAATCGATTTTAATTTACTTCTATATTCTATTAACTTATTTGTACACCATGTACTGCAAAACTGTATTGTAGCACAAATAAAATTATTATTATTTTTTTTAACAGTTGAAAATCACTATCTTTGACAGTTAAAAATAACTATTTTTGGCAGTTTAAATCACAGTTTTTGACCGCTTAAAATCACTATTTCTGCTAGTTAAAATTACTTTTTTGACAGTTGAAAATCACTATTTTTGACACTTGAAAATCACCAAGTCTGGCAGTTGAAAATTACTGTTTTGGTAGTTAAAAATCACTATTTCTGATGGTTGAAAATCACCATTTTGACTGTCGAAAATCAAAACTTTTGACATTTGAAAATAAATCAAATTATTATTATTTTTCAACAGTGAAAAATCACTGTTTTTGCCATTTTAAAATGACTATTTTTGGCAGTTTAAATCACAGTTTTTGACAGTTAAAAATCACTATTTTTGACATTTGAAAATCACCAAGTCTGGCAGTTGAAAATCACTGTTTTGGCAGTTAAAAATAACTATTTCTGATAGATGAAAATCACCATTTTGACTGTTGATAATCATTATTTTGACTAAATTCAAAAAACGAAATATAGCCTGAATATATAAATATTCAACCTGTTCGTAACTCTGCAAGCAAAATTAAGTCTTACTAAGACTATAAGGCAGAGTTACGAACAGGTTGAATATTTATATATTCAGGCTATATTTCGTTTTTTGAATTTATTTAATACTTTCTGCAATAAGTAAGGTTGTTTCTATTTTATTTATTATTTTGACTGTTGAAAATCACTATTTTGACTGTCGAAAATCACAACTTTTGACATTTGAAAATAAATCAAATTACTATTATTTTTAACAGTTGAAAATCACTGTTTTTGGCAGCAGTTAAAAATGACTATTTTTGGCAACTTAAATCACAGTTTTTGACAGATTAAAATCACTGTTTCTGTCAGTTGAAAATCAATATTTTTGACAGTTAAAAATCACTATTTTGACTGTTGAAAATCACTATTTTTGACACTTGAAAATCACTTAGTCTGGCAGTTAAAAATTACTGTTTGGCAGTTAAAACTCACTATTTCTGATAGTTGAAAATCACCATTTTGACTGTCGAAAATCAAAACTTTTGACATTTGAAAATAAATCAAATTATTATTATTTTTTAACAGTGGAAAATCACTGTTTTTGCCAGTTAAGAATGACTATTTTTGGCAGTATAAATCACAGTTTTTGACAGTTTAAAATAACTATTTCTGCCAGTTGAAAATCAATACTTTTGACAGTTAAAAATCACTATTTTTGACATTTGAAAATCACTAAGTCTGGCAGTTAAAAATCACTGTTTTGGCAGTTAAAATCACTATTTCTGATAGTTGAAAATCACCATTTTGACTATTCAAAATCACCATTTCAACTGTTGAAAATCACCATTTTGACTGTTGAAAATTACCATTTTGACTGTTGAAAATCACAACTTTTGACGTTTGAAAATAAATAAAATTACTATTATTTTTAATAGTTGAAAATCTGTTTTTGGCAGTTAAAAATGACTATTTTTGGCTGTTTCAATCACAGTTTTTGACAGATTAAAATCACTATTTCTGCCAGTTGAAAATCAATATTTTTGACTGTTAAAAATCACTATTTTTGACATTTGAAAATCACTCTGGCAGTTGAAAATCACTGTTTTGGCAGTTACAACATACTATTTCAGCTAGAGTTGACAATCACCATTTTGAGAGCTGAAAATCACCATTTTAACCGTTGAAATCACAATTACTGTCAGTTGAAAATTACAATTATAGTCAGTTTAGAACAGGGGTCTCCGAACTTTTTCCATCGCGGGCCATATATACAATTCTTAATAACCTAGTGGGCCAAGATATAATCAATTTTACAACTAATTTCAAAACCTATAACAAGAAATCGTTATAGAATTTTAAAATGTGACATTTGCGGAAAATGTAACGCTTGCCGCGGGCCGGACTCGATAAGGTAGCGGGCCGTAGTTTGAAAACCCCTGGTTTAGAATAATTATTTTTAACAATTGAAAATTAGAACGTTTGACAGTTGAAAATCACCATTTTTTACAGCTTAAAATCACTATTTTCGGTAGTTGAAATCACTGTTTTTGTCAGCTTAAAATTACTATTTCTGCCAGTTAAAATATTTCTTTTTGACAGTTGACAATCGACATTTCTGGCAGATAAGAATCTTAATTTTAGATAGTTAAATAGCATTAGTTTTGACAGTTGAAAATTTCATTATTGGCAGTTGAATATCACTACTAAAGAAAGTTTAAAATCCTTATTTTTGACAGTTGAAAATCACTATTATTGATAGTTGAAAATCACCATTTTTTGACAGTTTAAATGACTTATTTTGGGAGTTTGGCGGCTTACAACCACTAATTCTGCCAGGTAGAACTCATCATTTTTTACAGTTTAAAATCATTATTTCTGGCAGTTAAAATCACTGTTTTGACAACATTTCTGTCAGTTAAAAATCACTATTTTTGATCGTTCAAAATCTTTATTTCTGATAGTTCAAAATCGACATTTCTGACGTTTAAAAATCCCCAAATTTGAAATTAAATACCATTATTTTTGACAGTTGAAAATCAGCATTTTTGCCAGTTTAAAATCATTATGTCTAGCAGTTAAAATCACTGTTTTTGACACCATCTTTGTCAGTTATGAATCACTATTTTTGACAGTTAAAAATCACTATTTCTTACAGTTAAAAATCGACATTTCTGACATTTAAAACTCCTCATTTTTGATATTAAATATAATTATTTTTGACAGTTGAAAACCAGTATTTTTGATAGTTGAACGTCACCATTTTTTTACAGTTTAAAATCAATATTTCTGGCAGTTAAAATCACTGCTTTTGATGCCATCTCGGTCAGTTAAAAATCATTATTTTTTGACAGTTAGAAATCACTTTTTCTGACAGTTAAAAATAGACATTTCTGACATTTAAAAATCCTCATATTTATTATTAAATATCAATATTTTTGACATTTGAAAATCACCAATTTTAACACTTTAAAATCACTATTTCTGGCAGTTGCAATCACTGTTTTTGACTATCTCTGTCAGTTACGAATCACTATTTTTGACAGTTAAAAATCACTATTTCTTACAGTTAAAAATCGGCATTTCTGACATTTAAAACTCCTCATTTTTGATAT
Source organism: Ocypus olens (assembly GCA_910593695.2). Taxonomy (NCBI): domain Eukaryota; kingdom Metazoa; phylum Arthropoda; class Insecta; order Coleoptera; family Staphylinidae; genus Ocypus; species Ocypus olens. Next base: position 42,703,626 of record OU343058.1, read on the forward strand.
TAAATATAATTATTTTTGACAGTTGAACGTCACCATTTTTTTATAGTTTAAAATCAGTATTTCTGGAAGTTACAATCACTGCTTTTGATGTCATCTCGGTCAGTTAAAAATAATTATTTTTTGACAGTTAGAAATCACTTTTTCTGACAGTTAAAAATCGACATTTCTGACATTTAAAAATCCTCATTTTTAATATTAAATAACATTATTTGTGACATTTGAAAATCACCAATTTTAACAGTTTAAAATCACTATATCTGGCAGTTGTAATCACGGTTGACACCATCTCTGTCAGTTAAAAATCACTGTTTTTTGACAGTCAAAAATCACTATTTCTGACAGTTTAAAATTGACATTTCTGACATTTAAAAATCCTCATTTTTTTGATAATATGCATCATTATTTTTTACAGTTGAAAACCGTTGTTTTTGACCGTTGAAAATCACGTTGAACCCTAAAAAGAAATACAATCGAACCAAGTTTGACTGCGTGATATAATCCTGTTAGATCGTCTTCAAACAAATTAACAGTAAATTTGTCAAGCCCAATGTAATAAAATCTAGATGCTTATTTACATGCTTGTTCTAGATCAAAAGGGTTGCTTACCTTTTGATCTAGAGCAGGTAAGGGTAAACTGCATCCCCCGGGATACATCAAGCCTGCTTGATTCATTTATACTGATTGCGAACGATACTATAAAAAAATCGTAAACTGTAAAGATTGTATTTATTTAATTGTTTACATATTTCATTGACCTACATATTATTTTATAATCATAATGTGTCTCTGAAAAAGTTTTCCCACGCCTAATATAGAGCTTTAGAGGCATAACCAAAGACTAGCACTGGATTTCACAAACATTTATTCATGCCTGGTTTTCATAAGCCGTTATTATATTATCAGCTGTGTAAACGATCTTCATGCGTCATTATCAGTCACCGAATAAATTGTTAGTGGTTTTTGAATCGTTGTTATTGTTTAAAATGGAAAACCGGGAAAGGATTAAATGTAAAAATTACACCGAAACTGCATTGGCTACTTTTTCATAGTTCCTAATGCCTTTTTGTGAGAAACAATTATTTGAATTATAATAAAAGTAACCGCCCACGAATATGTTCATTCCAAGCTGCAATTATGGACTTTCCACAGAAATCCCCAAAAACCTGTTACCGACCTCAAACTACTATTTTTTGTAAGAAAATCCTTTAAACAATTAACAGTCTGCGTAAATATAAATGGATGGAGTATCTCCCACTACTCTTCTCCCACTTCTGTAACCGGCGTCGGATGTTCATTCAAGTTCCAGTCGGTGCGAAGCTTTGATGCCGATCAGAACTCGTTCGAAATTGTTGTGCAATATGTTCACGATGGGAATTTTAACTTTTTGTGGTTTCATCATAAAGGTATGTGCTATTATGATTGTGGGGTTTTTCCTTTTTTTGGATTATTGACAACCCATGTCGTGGTGGTTATTTTGTGAGAAATGCATGAAGTGGTTTTATTTAATGATGAGTACCAAAACAACAATCAAAAGCTTGAAATTAATGTTTAATAAACGATTACACGAGCACGTTGCGGAGATTATTATTGCGGTCGCGTGTTTGTCAGCTTACGAGTAGATTACAATACAATTTTCCTAGAAGAAGAGTTTAAAATATATGGATTTAAAATTAATGATCGGGGGCCAAACAATTTATTATATGTGTTTGAAAATTGTCCGTCCAGAGTAAACAGCGGTTATTTAAAAAATTCGCCAAGGGTTGATATTCAATTTTCTCGGTCTTTTGACAATTCCAAATTGACTTACATACTTCGTAGTATGTTTTTGGCCGGAATAGTATATTCTGTAACAAGGTTAGAATGGAAATTCGATGCGAGTGGAATATTTCGAGCGCGAGCCGCGAGGCGAGCGCGAGGAACCACGAGCATCAGAATTTCCATTCTTACCGAGTAGCAGACTGTACTTTCTCCTCGACCAGATAAAATAGACTAATAAAGTAATGAACACAAGGAACTTACGTTTTATTATTACGTTTGTGGTTATGTTTATAGTATTTTGACAATTGTGAAATCCAAGGCTAATTGTTTTATTCGGAACGGTGTGAGAATATTCATTCTATCCCTTGTTATGGAATGAATTACATGCAAAACGCATAAGCGCATAGTGTTTTGTTCCATAACAAGAGTGAGAATGTGAACGTTCTATGATCAAAATTGATTGCAGAATGCATAAATTCTACAGTGGTCGTGGAGAAAATTCATTTCCATCGGGGGCCAAACAATTTATTATAAGTGTTTGAAAATCGTCCGTCCAGAGTATGGACAGGGGTTATTTAAAAAATTCCACAAGGGTTGATATCAGATTTTCTCGGTCTTTTGACAATTCCGAATTGATTTACATACTTCGTAGTATGTTTTTGGCCAGAAAATTAATTTCCATCGGGGGTCAAACAATTTATTATATGTGTTTGAAAATCGTCCGTCCAGAGTATGGACAGCGGTTATTTAAAAAATTCGCCAAGGGTTGATATTTAATTTTCTCGGTCTTTTGACAATTCCAAATTGACTTACATACTTCTTGTTATGTACGTGGCCGGAAAATTCATTTCCATAGAGGGCCAAACAATTTATTACATGTGTTTGAAAATCGTCCGTCCAGAGTATGGACAGCGGTTATTTAAAAAAATTCGCCAAGGGTTGATACTCAATTTTCTCGGTCTTTTGACAATTTCAAATTGACTAACATACTTCGTTGTATGTTTGTGGCTGGAAAAGTCATTTCCATCGGGGGCCAAACAATTTATTATGTGTGTTTGAAAATCGCCCGTCCAGAGTATGAACAGCGGTTATTGAAAAAATTCGCCAAGGGTTGATATTCAATTTTCTCTGTCTTTTGACAATTCCAAATTGACTAACATACTTCGTGGTATGTTTGTGGCCGGAAAATTCATTTTCATCGGGGGCCAAACAATTTATTTTATGTGTTTGAAAATCGTCCGTCTGGAGTATGGACAGCGGTTATTTAAAAAATTCGCCAAGGGTTGATATTTAATTCTCTCGGTCTTTTGGTAATTCCAAATTGACTAACATACTTCGTAGTATGTTTGTGGCCTTAAAATTCATTTTCATCGGGGGCCAAACAATTTATTTTATATGTTTGAAAATCGTCCGTCTGGAGTATGGACAGCGGTTATTTAAAAAATTCGCCAAGGGTTGATATTCAATTTTCTCGGTCTTTTGACAATTCCAAATTGACTAACATACTTCGTAGTATGTTTGTGGCCGGAAAATTCATTTCCATCGGGGGCCAAACAATTTATTATATGTGTTTGAAAATCGTCCATCCAGAGTATGGGCAACGGTTATTTAAAAAAATCGCCAAGGGTTGATATTCAATTTTCTCGGTCTTTTGACAATTCCAAATTGACTAACATACTTCGTAGTATGTTTGTGGCCGGAAAATTCATTTCCTTCGGAGACCAAACAATTTATTATATGTGTTTGAAAATCGTCCATCCAGAGTATGGGCAACGGTTATTTAAAAAAATCGCCAAGGGTTGATATTCAATTTTCTCGGTCTTTTGACAATTCCAAATTGACTGACATACTTCGTAGTATGCTTGTGGCCGGAAAATTCATTTCCATCGGGGGCCAAATAATTTATTATTTGTGTTTGAAAATCGTCCGTCCAGAGTGTGGACAGCAGTTATTTAAAAAAATCGCCAAGGGTTGATATTCAATTTTCTCGGTCTTTTGATAATTCCAGATTGACTTACATTCTTCGTAGTATGTACGTGGCCGGAAAATTCATTTCCTTTGAGGGCCAAACAATTTATTTCATGTGTTTGAAAATCGTCCGTCCAGAGTATGGACACCGGCTATTTAAAAAATTCGCCAAGGGTTGATATTCAATTTTCTCGGTCTTTTGACAATTCCAAATTGACTTACATACTTCGTAGTATGTTTTTAGCCGGAAAATTCATTTCCATCGGGGGCCAAACAATTTATTATATGTGTTTGAAAATCGTCCGTCCAGAGTATGGACACCGGTTATTTAAAAAATTCGCCAAGGGTTGATATTCAATTTTCTCGGTCTTTTGACAATTCCAAATTGACTAACATACTTCGTAGTATGTTTGTGGCAGAAAAATTCATTTCCATCGGGGGCCAAACAATTTATGATATGTGTTTGAAAATCGTCCGTCCAGCGTACGGACAGCGGTTATTTAAAAATTATTCGCCAAGGGTTGATATCAGATTTTCTCGATCTTTTGGCAATTCAAAATTGACTAACATACTTCGTAGTATATTTGTGGCCGGAAAATTCATTTCCATCGGGAGCCAAAAGACTGATAATTTGAACTTTTAAAATTGACATTTAATGCGTCACCAATGTTTACAAAAATTGCAAACAAACAGTTATAAATTGTTTTATTGGGTATCGTTGATTATGTTTGTGCAATTAAATTAAATAATTTATCGGGAGTCTTCATAATTCGGGTGATGTTAGAGGCGCCAAAATCTCGTGGCCGGAAAGTTGTGGCTAACTTCTCGTCGGTATTGTTTACTACGTTATTAAATTATTGATGATAGGAAAATAAGCAATAATAACCGATAACATTAGCATTTACTAATGTATTTGCTCGGTTTACTTTTGGCATTGGAATTATATGCAGAAATATATGTTTAAAGGAGTTTGTCATTTTCGTATCAGAAACTATAAAGTGTAATTCATGATTTTTCTATAATGACTGTTCTAGACTTAAGTGGCGTAACTTCAAATTTTGAATTTTGATGAACGGGTGGTGTAGATTATCAGGAGGTCCCACTAAATTATATTTCAATTTGAAGGATCCCCTAGATATCGAGCCCCCTGCGCATTCCTGTGTTTTGCACCCCACTGGTATGTGTAAAATGATTTCGAACGCACGTTTTCTTTTGCCCAATTTCTGTTACTTATGTTTCAAATAAACAGATTTACGGGCGTCAATTTGTAAGTAAGCTTCCGATTATCCACGAAATTGGGTAGCGCGGCAAGCACGGATAAGTGAATTCCGCTGATAAGTTCTTTCATAAATAAACAACCAATCGCATTGGTCCATTTCTCTCGAACGCCACACGCTACAGAAACTTAGAACGTCAATGTCACTGAGAAATGGTAACACCCCGCGCGTCAGGGCGATTTGTAAACCCCCGCTGTCAGTGTCGATGTTCAGATTTATATCATATTCATAGATACCCTTGAATAAAAAATAAATTACAATCTGTCAACGTAAAACATGTCTGAATCACTCTTCGGGACAGAAGCGATGAATCAATTAATAATTTATTTACAACACCAAAAAACTTGGTCAAAAGTAAAAAATACATGTGAAAACTGTTCCAGCATTTTTGTGAGGTAAGAAAATACGAATTGAAAATTGTTCTTTTAATAAATAGCTTTTCAAGTTTTGTACATAATTCAAGAACTTATCTTACCGAATGTACCTCGGGCAATGATCAATTCGCGATAATTTTGACTAGTTCCTTCAAGTGTGTTGCTTTAAGTAATTGCTCTCCGCCTAACGGCGCGGCGTCGGGCAAGCAACACACTTTCAGGGTTTAGTCAAAATGATTGCGAAATTATCATTGCCCTTGGAACATTATAGCTGATAATCCGCAAAATGACCGAAAAGGGGCACAAATCAACATGAAAATGCATTTTTAGTTTTGACAGGAACGTATAAATGCGTGAACGGTGAGACTCTGATGTTGGCCAGTGTAGAGGTATTTTTGACAGAAACGCACAAACTGATGAGTTATAAGACTCGGATGTTGATGAGCGTAGAGGGTGGGGGTGGTGCAATGCGGTGCCGGTAACGAGCATTGCCAACGACCTTGACAAATTAACTTCCACTTAACCTAACCGATTGTCGCTCTAAAATGAAGAAAATACAGCCAAGGAAGGTTGGGGACAATCCGCAAAGCGGATAGGTCCTTCTTTGGGCGAATGCGGCCACAGTCTCCCGTTTCTTAGACAGCATTAAATCTACCATGTGATGAATGGGAGGCACAGTACGCGTGACACTTCGTTCGGTAAATGCGCAGTTGATTCCTCCATGAATCCATTCCATCCAGGTATTCCATAAAAACAAGACCACTTTCCGTACAGCCAAAGTAGGTCAGGCGTGAGGGTCATCTATAGCAAAATTCTAGAGCTTGAAAATAGCTACAAAACGCGCGGTTACTCGTTTAATTTGGGCCAAAATTCGCAGAGTTATAGCGAAAAATCTTTTTTTTTCTTCTCATGATTCGACAACTCAAAAATTAGCTTTTCTAGACACCCTCTACACAAAGAAAGAAAAAATTGCGTTTCCCTTCACTTTCCTACTTAAATGTCTAATTTGACTGTACTAATGCTGTTAGGGGCAACGGGGCCCAGCCTCAGCTCCCCCAAAAAAAAGAAGAAAAAACATTTATCTTTTATTACCATATCTATATGTACACTCCTCCATCCTCTAGAATCTCTAGATTTTTATAAAATATATTTATATTCATGTAATAAATTTACACAAAAATATTTTATGCTCTATCGGCTCCTCTCAAAAAAAAATCCTGAGTGCGCCACTGATTGTATCGATGATTTGATAGGCTCAGCCACCACCCTTAATTCCTACTTTTACTTAACCTACAAATCCAATTTTCGGTTTTCTGTTAAAATAATTGAAACAAAAGTTGTATATCAATAACAAATACACAATAGTACATTATTATACATGTTTAATAAGAGGGCACGAGTGGGATTGGAGCACGACTCGCTCAGCGAGGACTGCTCCAATGTAACGAGTGCCCCACAATGCCTCTTATCAAACAAGTATAATATACTATTTTTTCTACTTTGGTTTTAGTTAAGGATTTATTTCTAGGGTCGATCAATAAGTACCCGTGCTAGGAATGAAGACGCAGGTTTTTCATAAATTTTTATTTTTTTTTATTTTTCAACGTAATCTTTAGAGGCGATATGCTTTCCCTATCCATTCTGCTGTCTCTTTCAAACTCCTCAAAATACGCTCCTTTAAGCTGAATGTTTTTTCCTGGGCCACATTTTCATGCTAGGGAACAGATGGAAGTCACTGGGGGCCAGGTCGGACGTGTACGGTGGGTGAGCAGCAATTCCTGGCACAATTCATGCAATTTGGTTGCGACAATTCTGAATAATTGTGCTGGAGCGATATGGTGGTGAAGCAGCTCTTATTTCTCAGCCAACTGGGGCAATATGTCATCGTAGTATTACCCCGTGATCGTTATTCCCATCAGCAGGATTATTCCCTTCGGAACCCAAAAAATCGTGGCCTTGACCCTTCCGGCCGATGGAACCATCTTTGCCTTCTTTGGAGCAGATTAAAATTCGTTGAACCAATATCTCATGGTTGTCATAGGTGGCGAAGGGTCCCCATAGACACCATCCAATTTCGCTTCTATTTCTTCTCATGTTTTTCCAAATATAAAAAGTAAATTACGGAAAAATATTGCTCTTTTTCCATTTTATCGCGAGACGCAAAACACTGGCAGCTAAATAAAAATTACTCTATGAATCAGTCTGAACTTTAGTATGATGACGTTTGTCAGATAGCAGTACACGGCGGTAATGCCAACTTACCTCAACAACGCCACCTGTCTTCAAAGACGGGTACTTATTGATCGCCCCTCGTATTGTGCAAGCTTCATAAAACCAGAAAATTTTACGTTTTTCAAAAATAAACCGGCGGACCGGTGAGATTTCTCTCATGGACTGGCACCGGTCCGCGGACCCCACTTTGCGGAGCGCTATTGTAGAGAGTTGTGGAAGAGACCCCTATTTGTTGTTCATGTGCTTATCTCGAGGTTTAGGGGGTGAAACCACCCCTTGAAGAAATCGGCCTAGACTAAAAATTTTGAATTTTTTAAAAACAGTACATCGTTGCAAAAAGCATAAAATACTATAGAACTTTTATATGAATTTTTTTTTTCATATACCTCGTATTTTAGAAGATATATGCCACAAATAAAAAAAAAGCCATTTTCTTCAAGAGGTAGTTTGACACCTTAAACCTCGAGATAAAAGCACATAAAAAATACGGGTCTCTTATTTTTTTGTGCTCTACAACAGCGCTGTCCAACTGACGGCCCGCGAATCTTTTTTTTACGGTCCGCGAGTTAACTGTACATCAAATTTTAAATAAATATATGTATACATTTAGAATATAAAATTTAAAAAAAATTATGAGATTTGTATATAATAGTTATTATTCAACCGTCTACAACAAGAATTATAAAAATTCTAATGATGAATAAATATGGTTGTTTTATGGTCATTCGATAAAATTAATCCACGCTCTATGCGTGTATCTGTTTACGCGGAAAGTGCAATAAAAAACAATTAACTGAATTTCATATTTATTCGTTAATTGAAACAGTCCTTAATTATGAATGCTTCTAAGAAAAGAAAGATTGATACTGAAAATCGAGGTTGATTATTTATTTATTCTTAACAAGGGCAAGCCACAGTGTTTGGAATGTTTACAGACTGTAGCTGTGTGCAAAGAATACAACTTAAAGCGCCATTACCAATCAATATATGAAAAAAGTATTATTCATGCACGGGAGACTCAAGAATAACATTAGTAAAAAAAATGAAAAAACAGCAGAACTATCAAACGAATTATTTTACCCAAGTAACGAATTCTCAAGCATTAGTAGCTGCATCGTTTGAAGTTTGCTTAGAAATTGAAAAGGCAAAAAAGCCTTTTACGGATAGAGACTTAATTAAAAAATATGCCATAAAAATGGCTCAAGCTTTTAATAATATAATAACAAAATGGCAAAAAAAAATCAAACAGTTTCTCTTTCTCATGAAACTGCAAGCCGACGTGTAAACGAGATCAGTATACATATCACTAATAAATTACAAAACTTAATCAATAATTGCTGCAATTTTTCCATAGCATTAGACGAAAGTATTTCCGACACAAGTCAAATGCTTATTTTTATAAGAACCGTAAATGAAAACTATGACTATTCAGAAGAACTTTTAAAATTACGATCATTACACGTAACAACAAAAGGTGAATATATTTATAACGAATTAAAATGTGCAATAGCTCTATATGGCGGATTTGACAAGTGCACTACTATTGTAACTGATGGCGCCAGAGCTATGACGGGCAAAAATATTGAGCTCGCAGGACTCTTACACAAAGAAGGAATAAATTGTCGAATGTTCCATTGTATTGTGCATCAGGAGGTATTATGTGGTCTTTCACTAAAAGTAAAAGACATAAAGGACAATGTTTGCAAAATAACAAATTTAATTCGTGGAGGAAATCGTTCTCTTACACATCGAAAATTTAAAACTTTCTTGGACGAACTGCAAGCTGAGTATGGTGATTTGTTTTTACATAGTAATATTTGCTGGTTAAGTGCGAGAAAATGCCTGAAGAGATTTTTACACTTAGAAAAGAAATTCATCTTTTTTTAACGGAAGTTGGCGTCGATGAAGATTTGGTGATTTAGGTGATAAAAAATGTCTTTGTTCACTTGCTTTCCTAACAGACATTACAAATTATTTAAATATTTTAAATAAAGGAAAGCGTCAAGATGTGTGTATAAACATGTAACAGGATTCAGAAATAAATTAAAATTGTGTTAAATTTGCAGGAAAATAATTTATGTCATTTTGAATGTTGCAAAGAGATATATGAAGAAATGAAGGCCTGTAACATAGAAGTGAATTTTGACATTTTTTTTAGCTAAATTAGATATGCTTATTGAAGATTTTGATAGAAGATTTTCTTAATTTGATGATTTATTAAAGAGTAATAATTTATTAGTGATCCATTCAATATCGATATTACCTCCGTTGAACCTAAATCTCAAATGAAATTATGCGACCCTCAGGCTGACCCATTCATTGCATCTAGTGGAGCAACTGGAATACAAGTGTTCAAACATTTGGATAAAGAAAAATATCCAAAAATGAGAGATTTTGGACAAATCATTTCTATGTTCAGAAGTACATATATCTGCGAGCGTGCATTCTCTGACATGAAATATATAAAATCCAAATTTAGAACAACTTTAAAGACTCCACTCTTGAAAATATAATTAGTTGCCACAACAAATATTGATATGGACATAAAAGAAATTGTTGCTCAACCACTACGACCACAATGCTCCCATTAAATAGCTTAGGCTTAATAATATTCTAATTTTATTGTGTTTTTATTATTTCTTGTTATGTATTATTTTTAAGAATAACATTGTTTTGTCCGTTACTATGTGATATTTCATTTTAACTATAAATATAACTGTAGGGAGAAGATATCGGGTGTGGTCATACCTTCTCCTACATTTGACGGCGTTACTTCCCTAAAATAAATATAACGCAATACTTATTATGCAAAAATATAAACTTTATTGTCGAAAAATTGTTATTATCTTCGTCGTTATTTTGATCATATAAATAAAATAACATTTGAGTTGACATGAACTGACTTTTCATTTACCTATCCTTTTCGGCCCGCGAAATATTTGCTAAAGAAGAAATGGCCCGCTGGCTAAGAGAAGTTGGACAGCGCTGCTCTACAACATACAAAAAATACGTCGCAATTGGCGAGGGACGCCTGCGGTGGTTAATTTTATTTATAATTAACATCTTTACGTTACAAATATAATCTAATAATTATTGTGAATAATTGAACTATAAACTATTTATATTATTAAGAATTGGCAGTTCACTACTGATAATGTTATCTCGTAATTACGCTCAATTCTAGATACAAAGTTATTAATAAATTAACAATTATGCTTGTTAAATGAAATGCATATTTTAAGTTATCATCATATTAATTGCTTTTGTTCACGAAAATGTTATAATGTGCGCATTATTTAATTGTATGGGCCGCATTAATAGGGTACATTTAACACTCAGTTTCATTAAACACGCATTTGCGTCTTTCATATGCTTATTAAACACGCACACGCATTTACGTGTTTAATATGGTTATTAAACACGCTAATTCGCGCTTTAATTCACAGAACGCGATTTATGATAATATTTTGTTTCCCCTGTTTAATACTGGTTTTATTTTTTTTTCAGTTGTAATTGTAATTACAACTTTAATTTTGATTTTGATATTCTTTTTGTTTTTTTTTTATTTTGATTTTGATTTTAGTTTTGATTTTAATTTTCGTGAACAAAATATAGTGTAAAACTCGCATATAATGGCTATTAATCACTCAAACGATTTGCTCCACTCGCCTACGGCTCGTTCAGAAAACATCGTTCTCGTGATTAATAGCCATCATTGTATGCTCGTTGTACAATATACTATTCCCGTTGATACAAATTTGCACCTCAGGAAAAATCACGCATTTCTCTCCCTTGGTATATAATCTATTTTCCTAAAACTAATAATAAAGTTGTCCATATGCTGCCAACTTAAGTAGACACACTGTATATTTATGTATCGAGAATCGTTTCTTGTACTATTTGAGTAATTATATCAATAAATACAATTAATGTTAAAACTGCGTGTCATTCGGATCGAGAAATCTTATGTGCTATAATAGAATTACTTTACCACGCTCCGTTATTTAAAGGCTCCATCCGGTGAAAAGAATGATCCCGTTGAGGCACGGCACGGCTCAGCAGCGATCATTGAAAGCCCATCTTGGCCGGCAGTGTAAATTTCCTATCACTTAAAATTCAAAGTCCGTCCCGGCCGAATAGTTTACAAATGCAGCCCGGAAAACATCATCCTGGTCCGGAACGTCACGTTTGTTGCAATATCAGATCCCGACCTATCTTCAGGCCGGCTGTGCATTGAAGGTCTGGCCTTGACCCGTGCAATGCTTGAATTAGATAACGATACATTCCGGATCGGTGCAAGTGACATACAATAAAATAAAAAAAATATCTCTATTGAAAACCATTGATGTAATTTTCGATTCTTTACGAAATTGAATTGTTAATTGAATTCGACCAATCTAAAAAATTACTGTAAGTATATCTTGAAGCAAGACATGTGAATATATTTATAGGGCAATTCATCTATCACCTCTAAGGATATGTTCCGTCGTTTTGTTCATCTACACCTTGTAGAAAATTAACTCAAAACTCATGGAACTCTCAATTCTTTTTGGGCTTGGCTACTTTTTTCAAGGCATATTTTTTATAGTTCCGGATAGTTCTGATTGGTGCTTCCTATAGTTCTTTATGAGTTCTATCCGTAAGCGTCATGAAATATTTTACTTAAACCAATATTAAGTGAGTAATATGAATTTGAATATTTCGAATTTCCAACTTCGAAAATGTTCATAGAGTGTCAGGAACTACAGTAATAACCCAAACACATTTTAAATCAAATTCAAAACTATTCGATTACTAAATTTGGGATTACCATACACGGATTCAAAATTATAAGTTGACCAAATAAACGTGTTTTTCTTTATTTTCAGATAATTGGATTCGTCAATTCAGAAGAAAGTTTGGCAGGAAATGACAGCATTACTATAAATAATTATCACCAACGACACAATTGTGCGGATGTACAATTTATGTTATCCAATGGTATCAAACGTGTTCGCACTACCTCCGAATATATTTCTAGTCAATCTTTAAAACTTTCCTTCCCGGAGCACTTACCAATATTTGACTACCAATGGTTAGAAGTCTGGTGTGCTAGTAATAATAAATTGTTATCTACTGTCGTACTGGACCCGGAGGTAAGAATAATTAATTGATTGCTATTTTTAAATAAAAATATACACTGTGTACATAAAGTAAGGAATAAATTTAAAAAAAAAATACAGGGCATTTTCTTTCATAAAAATGCTCGGACACGTATATTATTATTTTTTAACGCGCATTTTTTGAGATAAAATTCAAATGTACAGGGTATCCCAAAATTGAGATACGACCACTAAGTTAAAATTTTCAAATGTGAACCCCTATTTTTGTTGCATTTATGGATTCTACGTAAAATTCTGAGTATTTTTCATGTAGCATACCCTATGTCGATAGTCAGCTGTTTTCGAAGAAATGGCGTTTAGAAAAGTACTACTACTACTATTTTATTTCTGGTAAAAGATAACATAGTTTCATCAAAACATTGGAATTAATAAGCAAAAATCATTATTTACTTAATTAAGTAATGTACCTTGTACATTTGAATTTTATCTCAAAAAATGCGAGCATTTTTCTGAAAGAAAATGCCCTGAATTTTAATCGAATTTATTCCTTACTTTATGTACACAGTGTATATTCAGCTACTATTGCATTGCCTGATTTACAATTCGGCTTTTGGAAACATTTGTTTTGAGTTTCCTAACATTTTAATTTGTTTTATTTTTGCGCTTACTGTCTAAAAATAAAATATGTTCTTGCTGGTCTTTTTTATATCAAGCTTATCATCTCATTCAAGTTTTGTTGTCAATTAACAACTGTTGTTACATTTCAGCGCTTCTATCTAAAATTAGATCCTTTCAAAAAATTGGTATCGTACTTAAGATCTGGGCCCATTTTAATACTAGATGAAAAGACGTTGTTAGTAACAAATTTTCATTTTGAACAAGTGTTGCAAAATGTAAACTTCTGGGTGGGTACCAATAGCCATGATTCTTCGAATGAAATTGGTTTGATCCATATGAAACAGATGGAGTATAAAGGAGAAGATATTTATGTGATGCTTCCTACTAATTTAACAATGTATGATGTTGAGTATTTTGGAGTCCAATCTAATAATCATAATTTAACGTACACCAAAGTTCCTAGAGTGAGAGTAAGACTTCCTCGTCATAACGAGAATAAAAGGGTAAGTTTTTTTTATATTTGAGCGATTTTTAGTTCCATTATTTAAATTTAATAATAATAAATTATTGCAATAAAATAATAATGCAATAATTAATTATAATACAAACGAAATAAAATCTGAAACTATATACCGGTGGTGGCAGATAACCTCGTAGTCGATGCCAAAAAAACAAAAACAAAACAAAAATAATGATTCGTAATTAATTTTTATTTTTAATATTAACAAATCTGGTGATGGATTATTTCTAACTGCTATAAAACTTCTTCAAATAATTCTTTAAAATTGCCGATCACTAATTACTCTGAATAAACATACATGTGTTTAAAAATTATTAATCATTTAGCAGGGGCGGCTCGTTATGTAGAGTCAAGGAGCCATGGCACTACCTGCAATTTCAAGCTTGAAATGCAAGATTTTTTATATTAATTCTAAAAACACTTTTTCGTCATTTTAAATGTTTATACAGTGCCTGCGAAAGTTTAATGAGTAGAGAAAAATATTTTAATCCAGCTATACAGGGTATTCCATAAATATAATCAATTTAATCGTGAAACAGACCAAGTGAATTTTAATTTTAAACCTATTAACATAATGTTTCACCAAGTGATCAATGGGAAACAAGTATATGATATATTCCATAAATATACCGAGAAACTTTTAAGGGTGGTCAAAAACAAACACATTTTGCTTTTTAACAATAGTCAACATTTTGAACGATCATTGCAAACAATAATTTAATTAAGATGCTTGATGAATGATTTTTTTTATAAATTTCAAGTCCCTGTATCTCGAAAACGAAGAGTTTTCGGACATATGTTTATAAAACATTATAAAATATGTTTGTTTTGATGTCCCCTACTAGTCTTAAAAGTTTGTTGGTATATTTATGGAACACCCTGTATACTTAAAAATACAATTGGCTTTGCGGGTGTGAGGAAGAAAACGCATTTTGTATTTCCCATGTGTTTTGTTTTGAGGTGAGGTGAAAAAGTGGAGTCAATTTTGTTTTTGAAATAAATTTAGAATAGATTGAAATACACTCGTGGACAAAAAATTCCGCACAGCGAAGTTAGTGTTATCATAAGAAAAACTTTTTTTGTTCTTTTTGAACAAGACATAAAACATTACCTGCGAATTTTTTGGGACAAAATTTGAATTCAAAACCATGTAGTTTCGAGTTCAAATTCAGTGTCAAAAAATTGGTACAAAATTTTAGTAGATAATGTTTTATGTCTTGTGGAAAAAACAAAAAAATAAGTTTTCCTTACGATAACATTAACATGGGAGTCCGGAATATTTTGTCCACAAGTGTAGTTTCCAGTCCAAATTTAGTCCAAAAAACTGGTACAAAATTTTATAAGATAATGTTTTATGTCTTGTGGAAAAAAAACAAAAAAAGTTTTTCTTATGATAGCATTAACTTAGGAGTCAGGAATTCTTTGTCCACGAGTATATATAAAAAATTCTTACAGGCAGGTAATGTATTTATTAAGTACATGTCAATTGAGCAAAAAAAGTAAATTCGACGTTCCATCGTTTTTTGAATTTTTGAGGGTAACTCTTGAACGAACGGCAATTTTTGAAAATGCTTTTAACAAAATGTTGTTCTCATCGAATAGATGCAGATAAAAACAAAGAGAATACATTCCTCGTTCAATTGTTTTTAGGGTTTTTTCAGGCTAACTCTTCAACGGATGACCATATTTGGCAAATTCTTCCAGCAAAGTGTTATTATGCTCATCGAATAGATCCAGACAAGACCCAAAAAATAAATTTGCTCTTCAATTGTTTTCTGGTTTTTGATGATAACTCTTGAACGGACAAACAGATTTTGATTATCTTATCTTATTATTACAACGTAATTAATTTAGTAATTGATGTCAGCGTTTGATGCCAGTACGAATTAATACAGTTGTTTGCTAAATGTGCATCTTGTATATAGATATATTTCCTGCCAGTAGCGTAAGATGAGTTAAACACACTTTTTTAGGGCGCTGGTTCTTGTTGAAAAGAAAAAAAGAGTGAAATATCTGCCAGTGGCGTAGCGTAAGTTACTCCCGCCTAACTTTTCTAGGGCGCCACTTATACATATTTTCAATATTGAAATTAATTTAGTAATTGAAGTCAGCCTTTGATGTCAATGTGAATGATTGCAGTCATTTGTTAAATACACAACTTTTGTATATATTTAATGCCAGTGGCGTATCCCGAGCTAAAGGGCGGGAAACAAACTTTTTTAGGGCGCTGGCTCTCGTTGAAGTGTATTTTATATGTCCAATAAAACAACACCTTACAAATATAATAAATTATAAATTTTGACTCAAATGCCAAATTAAACCATTAAATATCGTGAACAGAAAAAAAATTGCCTTGGAAAACCTTCAAATCCAATATGGCGGCCGTTAGAAAAGCAAAAGTTGTCTATTGTTTCTCCGCCATATTAAAAGCTACAATAAATCTAAAAACGAATTAAATTTTTTCATCAAAAAGTGCTCCAATATTGTCTTAGTAAAAAATTCGTAGTAATAATGGTTTTCGCATAAAGAAATTAAAACTAACATTTCTATTATTTTTGCGATTTTTTTGAGTTACGCACAGGTTTAGGTCTTTAATTTTGAGTTCAAAGGCCGAAAATTAGAACTTTATCGTCAGAATAACATATTTTATATGTAATTATCCAAATTTTACATTTTAGGTGTTCAATTTTGTGTTAAAGAGCGAAAAACTAGAATTTTACAGTCAAAATTTAAGATTTTATATGCAATTATCCTAATTCTGGTTATATTTTGCGTTTAATGATCAAAACCTTGGATAATTTTATCTAAAATCTGGAATATTAACATAAAATCCAATTTTTTGGCCCTCAAACGCAAAATTTGAAACATAAAACCGAAAATTTGGACTCTAATCCGATAATTTCATGTAAAATCTGAAATTTGGTAAATGTCCCAAATTTCAGATTTTACATAAAATTATTGGATTTTGGATGTGACTGCAAGATTTGTTTTTTTCCAAAACCCTGGATTCTATGGTCCAAACACAAAATTTGAAACATACAATCCAAAATTTAGACTCTAATCCGATAATTTCATGTAAAATCTGAAATTTGGTAAATGTCCCAAATTTCAGATTTTACATAAAATTATTGGATTTTGGATGTGACTGCAAGATTTGTTTTTTTCCAAAACCCTGGATTCTATGGTCCAAACACAAAATTTGAAACATACAATCCAAAATTTAGACTCTAATCCGATAATTTCATGTAAAATCTGAAATTTGGTAAATGTCCCAAATTTCAGATTTTACATGAAATTGTCGGATTTTGGATTTGACTGCAAAATTTATTTTTTTTCCAAAACCCTGGATTCTACGGTCCAAATTTGAGATTCTACATGAAATTCCTGGATTAGAGTCCAAATTTTGGATTTTAGGATTCAAATTCTGCGTTTATGGGTCGAAAACTTGGATGTTATGTTTCAAATACCAGATTTTAAATGCAATTGATCAAAATAGAATCTAATTATTGGATTTTGGGTCTCAAGTTCTGCGTTTAAGGGCCAGAAACTTGGATTTAATGTTTGAAATTACAGATTTTACATATAATTATCAAATTAAAATCCAAATTTTGGATAACACAGAGTTTGCGTTTAAAGTCCAAAACCATGGATTCTATGGTCCCAATTCGAGATTTTCCATTAAATTCTTGGATCTAAATTTTGAATTTTAAGTCTCAAATTCTGCGTTTAAGGGCCAAAAAGTTAGATGCAATATTGTAAATTCCAGATTTACATATAATTATCAAATTCAAATCCAAATTTTGGATTTTTGGTCACAAATTATACGTTTAAGATCCAAAATCATGGATCCTATGGTCCAAATTGGAGAATTTTTATGAAATTCTTAGATTAGAATCCAGAATCAGTACAAAATATTGTACATAGCGAATAGATTTAGATAAGATAAAAAAATATAAAGTCGTTTAGAATTGTTATGAGGTTTTGAAAAGATAACTCTTGAATAAAATAGCTATTTTTGTGAACTCTTCCCTAAAAGTGTTGTAGGCATTGAATAAATGTAGATAGGACCAAAAAATTATTTGTCTTCAATTGGTTTTTGAACCGATGACCAAATTTGGCAAATGTTCTATTTGTCGAATAGATGCAGATAAGACCTAGAGAGGTCCAAAAAAATAATTCGTCTTGTTTTTTTTTTGCTTTTGAGGATTTGACGGATGAGCAAATTTGGAAAATTCTTTGTATTGTTTCTTTTTGAGAATTTTTTTTTTAACGGATGACCAAATTTGGCAAATTCTTTGTAATCGTGGAATAGAATTTAATGCTGTAAACAAGATTATCTAAGGTATTGTGTGCCATTATCTTGAAAAAGCTTGTTTTACGCAGTCAACAGCTGTACTTTTTTAATTCGTGCTCTTATTATTTCAAGAAAGCAATTATAATCCGAAGAAAATGTAGTCGAAACAGAGATTAATGAACTCAGCAACTATTTCTTACAACTAGTTTTTCATTCGAATTGCTTTATTGCAATGATATTGCTGCATAATTTCTGCTTCCGTTAATATTCAAATGTATAGAAAGACGAGAAATCAACCAGACATGGTGTTTGTTTACAAATTGTTGATAATAATATTTTCAAGTTCGATAAGGCAGGCCATTACTTAATTAATGTCAATGTCATTTTATTACAGTAGAGAATATATTCAACCAAAATTTATTTCGTTTCGTTTTGTGGTTACGTTTCGAGTTAATACATTTTTTACCGTTTCGGTTTCGGTAAAAATTCCAGTTTAGTTTCGGTTTAGCTCTGGTTTGTTATTTTTTTTTTGGAATAAGCCCATATAGATGTCATTAAAATACAGTAAAAGTAAGATTAAGTAAAATATGTTTAATATACATTTAAATGGTGTAAAATGCACATATCGTATAATATACATGTTTATTAAAGTAAGTGTATAGTAGTCCTATGTTTTACGTTTGTTTGTTTGCTTTTATCTGTTGCGGAGGAATATTCCAATTTTATACATATGTGTTATTTCCATATTAACAATTTTATAAATAACCTTCTTACAGTTACCTATTATTTATTATTTTAATATTGAATGTTGATTATTACATTGAACTTTACGAGAATGAAAACATTGAAAATGTGTCTAGTATTTATAATATATTGAGATGTTTAGTTTTCTGACTAATATATAGGGTGTCTCAGTTTCGAGTGTGCCAAACGAAAACAGGAAGTAGATAATGTTATTCGGAACAGAAAATCTCAAACAAACATAAGTCCGATTTCTTACCGTTATCGAGATAAGTAATCTTTTCCGATCGTAAAAAATCTTACAAATGTTCAGTATAAATTTATTAGATAATTCACTTCTTGATTGGATACTATCTCCAAAATGTGCTTGGAGTCTTTTGAAAATATCAGTTGATTTGATGCTTTCGTTGGCGAGAAAACTGATGATAATGCGCTGCACAATAGTCGTAGGTAGAGCCGTCCCAAAATGTGACAGCTGCGGGTAAAGTTTGCGCAGAATGAGAAAGTATTAGAAGAGAACGCGATAACAAATCTACACGTGGCCGCATTACCGAAATGAAGATGAATCATCACTTCGCAACCGATTCTGTATCTATATTTACATTATGTTCACGCGGCGCTCGCTGAATAATTATGATTTTCCGGCGCCCCTCTTGAAATTTATAATTTACGTTGTTCACTACGCAATGTGTCACGACATTTTGGGATGGCTGTAACTCGTATTTATTCTTGATGTTACTGACGAGGAAACAGTAACTGCGGAATGTTACTTCAACTGCACGGAGCGCCCCGGACCGTGTGTGGCTCTTTCTGAGTCTGCACTTAAAAAGTCCGGTTTATATTGAATTCACCCTTCCTAAAATTAGAATAAATGTTTAGTTAATCGGCAAAGAAATTAAATTTGATAATTTTGCTACAATAAAGAATCCACTATATTTTTAATTAATAATTTTAGAATAAAACTACTTATATTCCGAAATGCTGCTCAAGAGGATGGAAAAAAGTTGGACGAAATTGTGTTAAAATATCATCGACAGATCGTGTAGATTCCATCCAAGTTTATAACGACACAGATGTTATTGAAAACATCATATTATCCTACTACACGTATTCTCCAAACTGTAGAGAAATGTAAGTATTTTTGTATAATGTTTATAGTTATTTAGAGTTTAACTAGTTTTTCCTAGGCAAGTTCTTTATGTGAAATTGTGAAATGTAAAAATGTAAGAAAAGTAACTGGTGACGAACGACGGCTCCGCTGCGCTGCACCGTCGTCCATGCGGGGCCCATCACAATTAAGCGATTGAATTGCGCTGCGCCATCAATGAAAAACATAATTTATTTCTAAATTAACTTTAATTTTTTGTTTTTTATTTTTCATTTTCAATTTCTCATTTTTCATTTTCAAGTTTTAATTTTCAATTTTTAATTTTTCATTTTTCATTTTTTATGTTTCATTTTTTTTGTATGTATTTATTAACGGTAGGCCATGTGCAATTAAACAAGTACAGTAAAATAGATTCTTACAAACTAAAAATAAACGTCAGAATAAATAAAATACTAAGACACTTAAGACGAATTTAAAACAATATACACATACTTAAAAAAAACATAATTTAAATGCAATTTAAAATAATAGAAAGAAATCACGAGTTAGAAACAATATACACATACTTAAAAAGAAAACAAAATTTAAATTCAGTTTAAATTTTATTTAAAATTTTTAATTTTTCATTTTAATTTTTATTTCTTTTATATTTTTTTTTGAAAGCCAGTTGTATCCTCTGCGATCCCTGAAAATGTCGGCTTTCCGACTTAAAAATAAAAAAAATGGTCCTTAAAAGAAGGAAAACGAACCCAGGGAATGCAAATGGCGCGTAGGGGTAGTTCCAAAATTTTGAAAAATATCTTCTGCCATCCCTGAAAGTTTCAGCTTTTCGTCTTTAAAAGAAAGAAATTCGTCCTTAAAAGAAGAAAAACGAACCCAGGGGTGCAAATGGTGCGTGGGGTAGTTTCAAAAATTTTGAAAAAATATCTTCTGCCATCCCTGAAAATTTCAGTTTTTCCACTTTAAAAGAAAAAAATCCGTCCCTAAGAGAAGAAAAACGAACCCAGGGGTGCAAATAGAGCGTAGGGTTAGTTAAAAAAATTTTGACAAAATATCTTCTGCCATCCCTGAAAGTTTCAGTTTTAAATGTTAAATGTTAAATGTATTTATTAACGGTAGGCCATGTGCAATTAAACAAGTACAGTAAAATAGTTTCTTACAAACTAAAAATAAACGTCAGAATAAATAAAATGCTAAGCCACTTAAGACGAATTTAAAACAATATTCACATACTTAAAAAAACATAATTTAAATGCAATTTCCGACTTAAAAGAAAAAAATTCGTCCCTAAAAGAAGAAAAACGAACACAGGGGGTGCAAATGGAGCGTAGCGTTAGTTCCAAAAGTTTTGAAAAAATATCTTCTGCCATCCCTAAAAGTTTTAGCTTTTCGACTTTAAAAGAAAGAAAGAAATTCGTCCTTAAAAGAAGAAAAACGAACCAAGAGGATGCAAATGGTGTGTAGGAGTAGATCCAAAATTTTTGAAAAATATCTTCTGCCATCTCTGAAAATTTCAGCTTTTCGACTAAATGGAAAAAATACGTCCTTAAAAGAAGAAAAACGAACCCAAAGGGTACAAATGGTGCGTAGGGGTAGTTCTAAAATTTTTCAAAAATTATCTTCTGCCATCCCTGAAAGTTTCAGCTTTTCGACTTTAAAATAAAAAAATTCGTCCTTAAAAGAAGAAAAACGAACCCAAGGGGTGCAAATGGTGCGTAGGGGTAGTTCCAAAAATTTTGAAAAAATTCCCAATGAAAGCCAGTCATCGCTTCTGTCATCCCTGAAAGTATCGGCTTTTCGACTTGAAAAGAAAAAAATACGTCGTTAAAAGAAGAAAACTGAACCATCCTCTTGGTTGATGGCGTTGGTTGGCGCTTAGGGGTGGTTCCAAAAATGTTGAAAAAATTTCCAATGAAAACCAATTATCCATTCTGCCATCCCTGAAGGTTTCAGCTTTTCTACTTGAAAAGAAAAAAATTCGTCCTTAAAAGAAGAAAATAATTTTTTTTTACCCGGTTTTTAAGAAATCATATCTCGGAAACGGGGCAAAAATTAAAAAAGTGGTCCGATCAATTTTAGATATTTTCTTTAAGATTATTTTAAGACATACCGGGATAGTCCAGCTCCGGCGGTTACTGAGGAGATATTTTTTTTTTTAAACGGGCAAAAATCGAAAATCTGCGTTTGAAAAATCCCCCCCGGGGGTGGGGGTGACGTCAATAAAGTGTTTTCGTGCAAATTGTGGAAATGGATGATGTGGAGTTATATGTTCCTGATGATGTCCTGGAAGTCGCAAATGCCGCAAAGTACTAAATATTGCCTAAAAAATCAAAATCACGTTGTCAGAAAGAATTGGAAAAATTTACACAATTACAGAAAATTATGCGTGAATGAAAACCAGTGAGTGAGACAGTAAGCGAAAAGCGGTGAGTGAAAGACAGTGAGCGAAAAGCGGTGAGTGAAAGACAGTGAGCGAAAAGCGGTGAGTGAAAGACGCTGAGCGAAAAGCGGTGAGTGAAAGACGCTGAGCGAAAAGCGGTGAGTGAAGACAGTGAGCGAAAGGCGGTGAGTGAAAGACAGTGAGCGAAAAGCGGTGAGTGAAAGACGCTGAGTGAAAAGCGGTGAGTGAAAGATAGTGAGTGAAAAGTGGTAAGTGAAAGACAGTGAGCGAAAAGCGGCGAGTGAAAGACGCTGAGCGAAAAGCGGTGAGTGTAGACAGTGAGCGAAAGGCGGTGAGTGAAAGACGGTGAGCGAAAAGCGGTGGGTGAAAGACAGTGAGCGAAAAGCGGTGAGTGAAAGACGGTGAGCGAAAAGCGGTGGGTGAAAGACAGTGAGCGAAAAGCGGTAAGTGAAAGACAGTGAGCGAAAGGCGGTGAGTGAAAGACGGTGAGCGAAAAGCGGTGGGTGAAAGACAGTGAGCGAAAAGCGGTAAATGAAAGACAGTGAGCGAAAAGCGGTGAGTGAAAGACGCTGAGTGAAAAGCGGTGAGTGAAAGATAGTGAGCGAAAGGCGGTGAGTGAAAGACAGTGAGCGAAAGGCGGTGAGTGAAAGACGCTGAGTGAAAAGCGGTGAGTGAAAGATAGTGAGTGAAAAGTGGTGAGTGAAAGACGGTGAGCGAAAAGCGGTGAGTGAAGACAGTGAGCGAAAGGCGGTGAGTGAAAGACGGTGAGCGAAAAGCGGTGGGTGAAAGACAGTGAGCGAAAAGCGGTAAGTGAAAGACAGTGAGCGAAAAGCGGTGAGTGAAAGACGCTGAGCGAAAAGCGGTGAGTGAAAGATAGTGAGTGAAAAGTGGTGAGTGAAACAAGCTGAGCGAAAAGCGGTGAGTGAAAGATAGTGAGTCAAAAGTGGTGAGTGAAAGACGCTGAGCGAAAAGCGGTGAGTGAAAGACAGTGAGCGAGAAGCGGTGCGTGAAAGACAGTGAAAGCGGTGAGTAAAAGACGCTAAGCGAAAAGCGGTGAGTGAAAGACGCTAAGCGAAAAGCGGTGAGTGAATCACAGTGAGCGAAAAGCTGTGAGTGAAATTGAGGTCAACGAAAGTGGTAGCTATGAATACAGTCCCACTTTCTAGGGAGGTATCGAACAAACTTCCCCAGTGAATGATCGGCTCAAAGGCGGCATGATAGGTCGTAGAATTTCTTGTTTACTTATGGCTTTCTTTTTTACGGTTGCACCTCGCGACCAATCACGCAATAACCGATCCAGCTGTTTGCAGATCTTTCTCGATACCTCGTGAATTTTTAATGTGGTTTTCTGCTTCTCCGGTCGCGGAGCCCTCTGCACGGTTGCGTCCTTAAGCTACGCGCACACTTATCGGAATCGGACGGATGGCACGCACCGGCAAAAATTGCTTAACACAGTTGTAAACGAGTCACGTTTACAACTGTGTTAAGTAATTTTGCCGATGCGTGCCGTCCGTACGATTCCGGTAAGTGTGCGCGTAGCTTTATTCTCCAAGTCGTTAGAGTTCCAGTTTTAAGTTCTTCTTTGCACACCTGCAAATTATTTGCCTAAAATAATACACACAAAAAGAGATATACATATTTAGATAATATACTGTGATTGATTTAAGTGAAAACGTTATTCATTATTCTTTATTTTTAAGGTATGTTTTGGAGCGAGATGAAGCATTTTTGCAATTATCAGGTCTACTTCAAATTCACGACGGCGAAAGCATCGACGTCATATCGAAAGATAAGTTCTGCATTGATTACAGTGAATCGGATGATGGGATTGAGGAAGTGGTTTTTACTTGTTTCGAAGATAAGACTCTTGTGGCATTAGCTGATACGTTCATTCAAATTTGTAAGTATCCAATTAATAAATTAATCATTTTCAATTATTTAAATAATATAAATTAATATAAGCGAAATATAGAGAGCATTTATTAATATTCAACCTGTACATGTACTTACTTAGGCTATAAAACTACACTTATTTAGACAACTAGTTACTGGCAAATGCCATACGAATATTCAATCTTAATGTGAGTCATTTAACTTCCATAAGTAAAATGGCGCAAACTTGATAAAAAGCAAAAGTACATGGTTAAAATAGGGATAGCGATCCTGCTTTTGGGTCTCGAGGTCGTGGGTTTAAAGCGCAACCGAGCGGTCATTTTTTTGGAACAGTGAATGATCGCGCGGATCCATGGATGTCTAGTGTTTGTAACATTCTCATTAAAATATTACTTATTAACGAATAGATTATGGGAGAATTTCGTAGTTGTTTACACCATAACTCGTAACATCTGCGCTTCCACAAGCCGAATTCCTATCCATCATATTCGCTTAAAAAAAGCGCATATTTATAAATGACGTTATCAATTTTCACTGTTTACATCTATTTTTAATTTAATGAAATCTTGTTGCAATATTTGCTTTTATCTTACAGCATGTTTTTCCTTATAATGTTCTCAGCTTAATTCCGCCTTATCAATTAATAAGATCATAATTAATCAATGTAGTTAAATACACAATCTTCCTTAGTATTCATTTCTCAATTTTCACA
Source organism: Ocypus olens (assembly GCA_910593695.2). NCBI lineage: Eukaryota > Metazoa > Arthropoda > Insecta > Coleoptera > Staphylinidae > Ocypus > Ocypus olens. The sequence continues at coordinate 42,728,624 of OU343058.1, forward strand.
TTAAAGCAAATGTTATTTTTGCTTTCTGAACCATTTTCAAGGCAATGTTTTGAAGTAAAATGTGAACAAAAAATTTTAATCTGTCTGAATAACAGATCCTTTAAGATCACGGTATTCAGATGTGACGAGCGACTATGAGAAGTCATATTAAAGAGAGAACAAAACTGGAGTTGGGCTCGGAAACATCACGTATCTACCCTTTCCATTTTTTTGCTATATACGATGCGTGGCTCACACAAAGGCGAGAACTATAATCACGCCCCCTTGAATATATTATCGTTATCAGCATCCACCTGATTGGAGAGAAGGGGATGAGTGCTGTTCGTGAGGAATGTGTTGAACTAAATTTCGTCGCGCGCATACAAGTTTTAAGCAATTTTAAGAAATCTAACTTCTTATTGAAGTTGAGAAATTGGCAATCAATAATGATGAGTTTTAGTATGGTCACTTTAAATTGAATTATCTATGCATCAAACTCAAAATAAGTTACTATAAAACAATTTTACGCTAATTAATGACAACAAAAATAAGAATTTGTTTTTTTTTTACAATAACACATAGTTCAAGACATAAACAATTTAATTTAATTTATAATTTTTGGTTTCTTAACTGTTTACAAGATCAACTTTAGGAGAACAATATGAAGTTTCAAGAAGCGTACGAATTCCCTGCTCTTAAAGCTCAGATTTTTGCAAAGTTTTTTTTTTCGGTTGATGACATCTTGTATTGCGTCTTATACTGTGCGTACCGTTACGAAATCACAAAGCTGCGTAGAGTTACTTTTCATAAATGTGGTTTAATTCAGATACCACAAAGCATGAAAGGGTTTAAATCAGCGCCCAGCAACCTATGGCACGCGTACCATTAGGTGGCACTTGTACCACTAGGTGGCACTTGTACCACTAAGTGGCACTTGTACCACTAAGTGGCACGCGTACCACTAGGTGGCACGCTTACCACTAGGTGGCACGCTTACCACTAGGTGGCACGCGTACCACTAAGTGGCACGCTTACCACCAAGTGGCACGCGTACCACTTGGTGGCACACGTGCCGCTAGGTGGCACGCGTACCGCTACGTTGCACGCTTACCACCAAGTGGCACGCGAAAGATTTTGGTGACACGCCTTGAAAGTAAGAATTATGAAATATATTATAAAACTGTATCGAAATCAACATAAAAATGTCTTAATTTACAATAGATTTTCCGGTTTTATTTTAGTGGCTCGCTCAGTATCAGGTACTCTCAATTATCTGTTTTGTGGCACGCCAAAGCATTTGGGTTGCCGACCGCTGGTTTAAATCGTTTTAAATAGTGCTGCATATACCTTATATAACTGCAATCTAAAAATAACTTTCTCCATAACGTCATCAATAATATAATTAAAACGCCTCGATGTAGTATTGTTCGCAGGAGACAGTTTGAACTTTGACTGCTTATCAAAATACGATATCAATATCTTATGCTTATTTATTATTCACAGACACCACGTGTTTTACAAGCAATACGCTAATATGCTAGATAAGATGCATGTTTTTCTTTTATTGTAGTGATAATTTTAACTCATGTATAAAAAGGTGCATTTAAAATGGCGGAAAAAAAAATTTGCAAACGGTTAAAAATTTATTTACCTTTACCATGATAACGATCTCTATATTAACAATTTTAGTAAACAGCTGACTTTAGTTGTACTCTGGCAGTTCGTGTCAGTTCTGAATACCTCTGTGGTGACATATAATTGAAATCCGTTTCGGACACGCTTCTACGTGAAAATTATTTTAGGATTTTCATTCCGATCGATGTATAAGTTGAGTAAGTATTGTCCATTCACCAATAATACACATTTAGTTACGTACATTGGCAATTAAAGCCCGACATAGTATTACGTACTTCGGCCTAGTGTCGTGAGATGTCGCTGCTACAATGCGTGAAATGCAAAATTGGATTGCATTTAATATCCATCTTGTTCTATCATGTTCTAATAGTATAAAATAAACATATTTATATTTGTGCACTTGGCGTCTTCTCTTTTATGTGTGTCGAAAATAAGTGCAACGGCGATTAAACGATCAGCCGTTATTGGTCTCCTAACTTGTGTCGCTTGTAGTGTGTGTGTGAGTGTGCGTGTGTGTGAGAAAATTATAACCTATAATATAATATAAGAAATGCCAGAAATGTATGGAATGTATACTAAATGTAAGTAATAATATTTACTTATACAAAGCAATAATTATAAATATCATTTTAACGGCTAGATCTCACCACTCGCAAACGCGCAGGTGCGAATTTCGCGATTCCGGTGGCACTCAACCATTTTCATTTTACCCACACACGATTTTGACGATTGGTGCTTCATCCAATTCCATTACAAATAAACAATGCTCTTTCGCCCATTGTACTCTTAATTAACATAAATTGCTAATATATATATATATATAGTTCTTATTCATTAAATTATCTTAACAAATATCACTCGCGGTAATAATTTCGGCAGGATAAATTTTATTTTAAGCACTCGTCATTTCATCGCAAATTTCTTGAATGAATTGAGATTAGGCAAAATCCACCCGCGCTAAAGTGCTCATGGATTTTTCCATCTCAATTCATTCTCGAAATTTGTGTCGATTCAATGGCTCGTGCAAACAAATAAAATTTATCCGGCCAAATTAAACCTCTTGTGGTATTACCCCCGATAAATTAATCATTTTTAAATTTCTGAACTAACATGTCTTTATCTGTTATAAAAGTTTTTCTATCTTATATCTGTTAGTGTATTGTGTTCCTCTCACATATTTATTTATTATTGTTATATTGTTTTATACCGCGAGATGACGTGACCTGTATTGCTTACTTCGAAAAGAAAGCGAGCGCCGAGCGAAAGAAAACAAAAACGTTGACAAAAGTTGTGTTCAATAAAATACTGAACTGGGTTTTAATCTCGCACGACTTATATAACACTTATTTACACACAACACAAGTCAAGTAATGACGTAAACTGCTCATGTATTTTGTTTAAGAAGCTTTGTTGAAGTGATATCTAGTGATAAACAGTAAAAATATGGATTGTCATAGTAGGTAGAGACATGTAAATCTTGCGGTGGCAATTGCCACCACCAGGGCCGAATATTTGGCGTGGTCTTGGAGCGCTATAGGGGACTCGCCTAGTTTGAATTCTAGGGGTGGGATCGGGTTTTTAGGGTGTAACCGTGTGCAGTGCACAGCCACACTCTTGCTAGGGTTGATCGCTATTCGCCACTTGTCGGCCCATTCCCCGTAGGCGTCGATGACGGTTTGGAGCGATTTCTCCATCTGATTACAGGACCTGGGGTGTTTAACGCGACCATGGAACAGCAGCGCCGTGTCGTCAGCATATTAGGTGGTCATGACCGTGGAAAAATCTGGCATGTCGCTGACATAGATGTTATATAGAGTCGGGGAGAAGCATCACCCCTGAGGAACCCCATATCTCTATATCATACCTCTCAAGCACCGCTTGAGAGGTATGGTCCACAGAGCATACGTTAAATACATTGATTATTCTGAAGAAACTCTTTCTTGTGACCTGGCCAAATTCTGGAACTTCTACAATAATAGGCGCAATCAGGATAAAGTTCCATCAGTGATGACGTCGCAGGGTATAACTTTCGTCCAAGGACCTCAAATTGTTCAAGGATTTGCGGATCACTTCAACTCCAGTTATTCTGCTGAACCCAATCCAGTGAAGGATGCACTCCTTGATTTTATGGGCAACTTTGTTATGAGTGAAGACATGGTACACAGGGAACTTCTTAGGTCCAAGGCGAAATTCACAATGGGGACTGACAAAATTCCTGAGTTTTTCGTTAGGGATACTTCGGATATTCTAGCGAAGCCTCTAACACATATATCTAACGAATTTACGAACCGGTGTCTTTCCTTTGTGTTGGAAGAGTGTAAGGGTTATACCTGTTTTTAAGAAGGGTGACAGATCTGATGTCTCTAACTATAGACCTATATCACTGTTATGTAATTTTTCTAAAGTGTTCGAACGTATCCTAGCCACTTTCATCTTTGAATCAGTTAAATGTGAGTTGTCGGTGAATCAACATGGATTTGTACCTAAGCGGTCCACTCTGACAAATTTAATGGGTATCTCCCAGCACATATCTTCCAGCATGGATGACAGGATACAGACTGATGTAATTTATGCCGACCTTTCTAAGGCCTTTGACCGCATGTCTCATGGTATACTGATAAAGAAACTAACATCATTTGGGTTGCCTCACAATATTGTACAAGTTATTCAGTCCTACCTGGTGGGTAGGCCTCAGCAAGTTGAACTTAAAGGTCATTTGTCAAGGAGCTATATTGCTAAAAGTGGGGTGCCCCAGGGGTCGAACCTAGGTCCGCGGTTATTCGTTTTATTTATTAATGATGTAATGGATGTGGTGGATGGCAACATTTTAGTATATGTAGACGATATCAAAATCTATAGAAGTATCTCCAGCTGCTATGCCTTTCAGCTCGACTTGGATAATTTGAGCCAGTGGTGCATTGACAATAAACTTGCCCTTAATCCGGATAAATGTTCCATAGTATCTTATACATTCAGTCAATAATAATACACTTAATCGGTCAAGCGGTATTAGAGATTTAGGCGTTTATTTTGATCAGAAACTGACCTTCAATACTCATATTACTAACGTGGTGAAAAGCTGGCAATAAACAACTTGGCTTCATCATAAGAACAACCAGAAACTTCAAACATAGGAATACACTCATTTCTCTATTTAAATCATTGGTCTTGTGTAAACTAGATTACTGCGCTACTGTTTGGAGTCCATATACACAACATTATATTCAGCTTGTGGAAACTATACAGAAAAGATTTCTAAAAATGCTATACTTCAGAGATCATGGTGCCTACCCTTGCAAAGGCTACCCATATCAAGACTTACTTCAAGAGTATAACATGCCATCGGTTGCTACTCACCATCTGTTCCTGAATGCTGTTACTTTGTATAAGCTGTTACATAGCCTTTTGGACTCACCATTTATGACTGAACAACTAACGTTCCGGATACCTCGTTGTAATGCGAGAAATACACTGACCTTCTCGTACAAGACACCAAAATCGCTTCACCACGCTAATTCACCTGTAATAAAAATGACTCGTACTTACCATCAAATTCAATACGGGGCGGACATTTTTTCTTCTTTTACCTTGTACAAGTCAAGGGTCTTGGATTGCTTGATTGCTCTCTGTTAGTCATTTTTTTTCTTTTTTTCTCATGTTTTATGCTTTATGCTTTCATGTCTCTTTTTTTGTTTTTAGTTTTTTAGTTTTTAGTTTTTGCATTGTGTTTTATTTTATATTTTTAAAACTTAAGCTAAATTTGTTTTGAAATTTATGTTTTGCTGCCTTATGTATATACAGGGTGTCAATTTGAAAACTTTCAATGCGAATATCTCTGAAAATAAAGGAGTTAGAAAAGCGCAATTTGGTACAAATGTTATATAGGTAGGGGGAACTAGAACCATCATATTTTGGTTATGGGGTGAGTGACCCCTTGGGCCCCATTCACCCTAACCCCAAAATTTTAAATGGCATCACCCCTTTTGTGATCCCTTAAATTAAACGTTTTTTCGAGTAGTATTCACTAGTACAAGATTTTTTTTTTAAATTTAATACAGGGCCGAACAAAAAAGTATAATTAAAATAAAATAAATTCTATGAATTGCTATTTTATTTAATTGGATTCTTATAATTCATTCCATTTTGGGCTACAAAAAAGGATAATAATTTTTTTTTCTCCAAATACTCGAACCAGTGGGTCAGGTTTCAATAAATAATCACCTATTGCAGTCAGGTGTATTAGATTGTACGTCAAATTCAAAAACGATCGAAGTGAAATAATTTCAAACATGGTTTACAGTATGGCTGAAAGAATTGCGATTTAGACACCTGACTGAAATAGCTGATTGCTATTTGTTGAAACCTGACCCACTGCTTCGAGTATTTGGAGCAAAAAATTTTATTATCCTTTTTTGTAGCCCAAAATGGAATAAATTATAAGAATTCAATTAAATAAAATAGCAATTCATAGAATTTATTTTATTTTAATTATACTTTTTTGTTCGGTTCTGTATTGTATTTTTAAAAAAATTCTTGTACTGGTGAATACTACTTGAAAAAACATTTAATTTAAGGGATCACAAAAGGGGTGATGCCATTTAAAATTTTGGGGTTAGGGTGAATGGGGCCCAAGGGGTCACTCACCCTATAACCAAAATATGGTGGTTCTAGTTCCCCCTACCTGTATAACATTTGTACCAAATTGCGCTTTTCTAACTCTTTTATTTTCACAGATATTCGCATTGAAAGTTTTCAAATTGACACCCTGTATACTATTTTGTAATATATCTACGAAAATTCCATTTTTAGGCTGTAATTGTCTGTTGGGAATAAATTGATATTATTATTATTATTATTATTATTATTATTATCTCTTTTGGAGGAGAGGGCAGCGTTGACTTTACAGCAGTACTGTCTCTGGCGTATGAAGGAGTTCATCAGCCTCACCAAATACTCAGGGTACTCCAGAAGGATTAACTTATATACGAGGCCATCTGGCCAAACCTTGTCAAATGCCTTGGCCACATCGAAGAATACGGCAACCGTGTCTTTCTTGCGAGTAAAACCGTTGGTGATGAACTCAGTAACTCTCACTAGTTCGTGAGTAACTACTCAACTAAGAGACCCTTGCAAAGACCGTGCTGGGAATCCGGGATAACTTTGTGAGCTTCCTTGAAATCACGAAGCCTCTTGGGAATGATTTTCTCGACTAACTTGCCCAGTGTGAGGCTGATAGGACGATAGTTTTGAGGGAATGTGGGAGATTTCCCTTGCTTAAGGATGCTGACTATGGAAGCCAGCTTCCAGGCACTTGGAAAACATCCCAGCCTCATTGCCACGTTAGCGATGAGTATGGCTACTCGGCCCTTTCGGCCGATTTTACGCACCATGGCGGTGGTGATGCCGTCATAGCCCGGTGCCTTTTTAACCGGAAGAGCTTTGATGAATTCGTCCACCTCGGGTTTGGTGGCAGGGACTATTGTCCACTGACCATTTCCTGCTACGATATATGAGTCAAAAGCGAATGTTATTTCGTCCTCGAATTCATCATCGTCGCTGGGGTTCAGAGTAAACTGCTGCTCGAGGGAGTCAGCAAAAGCTTTCCCCTGTCTGAGTACGCAAGGTACGTTTGCGTATTATGGCTTTAGTGACGCTCCAGAATTTCTTCATGGAGTTGTTAATCTCTTCCTCTCTACTATTGTGCGTTCCCATTTTTGATTGCGCAGTTTGTGAAGCTTATCTCTGACTCGCAAAGCTAGCCTGCGGGCCTCTGTGCGATGAGCAGGGACATGAGAGTTTTGCCACCTGCGTCGCGCGGACTTGCTTTCTCGGATCATGTCGAGTACGTCCGGCGGGATGTTAAGAGGCTCATAGTTCGAGATTCTAGTTGTCGTGGATTCCTCAGCTGCTGTGATGATGGCGGCGGTGAGACCAGCGACTGCGGCACTTTGGTCCTCTTCGGACTCAATATTTGGAAGAGGAGAGACGAGCGAGTCTCCTATGTTTCTGAAAAGCTTCCAGTGCGTATTCCTTACGGTCTAGGAGGGGGTTGCAGTTCCCATTGCTATGTGCATAATGACTGGGTTGTGATCTGTGTGCAAGTCGTCCTCAGTCCAGATGTCATGTTCGGCGTTGACATTGCTGAGGAGTGCTATGTCGAGGATATCGGGCCGGAACCCGGAGGAGTGAAAGAACGTGAGGCTATCTGGGGCCACTGCTCTTATTTCGTGAGACGAGTTGTCGATGTAGTTGGCTAGAGCTCAACCTTTCCTGTTGGTTACTCTGCTCTTCCACAGATCGCTCTTGCTGTTAAGATCTCCTGCCGAGATGGTCGGCATAACATCGTTGAAAATGATGTTGAGATCGGCTTTAAGTAGCTGTTTGCTTGGGGAGAGGTACCCCGATGCGATTTTGAGCGGACCTTTAGTGGTGGTCAGGACCAAGGCAGTTGATAGGTTGACCAGGCCGTCGAGTGGAAAGTGGGAGTGGTCAAATCCCCTCTGGATGTATACAGCGGTTACACGTCCAGTATCTCTGTTCGTAAGGTAATGCTGATACCCGTTGATTTTTGGCTCACGGCCGGCACGGAGACGAGCCTCATTCACGAGCATGACGTGAATGTCATGCAGGTGGACAAAGCGCTCCAGCTCGAGCGCCTTGTCAGTAAGCCCGTTCGCATTCCAAATAGCGATGCGAACTAAATCTATGGGAGAGTCAGTGTTTGTGGTGTCTGGCATTCTGAAATGGGAAGGGGGTTTTCAAGAGGGGCACGTCTTATTTGACGTGGAAAAACCTCGCAAAAGAGATTATAAAAAGATCACGTTCCTTCTTGGGCAGTAAGTAGCAGTTCCCGTAGTGCGGTGGCAACCTTTGAATTAATGTCAATTTTTGTAGACGACCCTTGCGGGGGTGACGAAGGTGCTCTCTCTGGGGGTGCCTGAGGGGCAGGAGATGGTTCCATGCTCCGGGTGGCACTGGCATAGGAAATTCCTTCCACTCTATGTGAGGGGTTGGTAGGTGTCGGAGGGTGCCCTTTGCAGCCTCGGAAGCTAGCCACGTGCGGGGCATCGCAGTTTGAGCAGACGAGCTGTGTGCCGTTGGGGCTTGTGCAGCGATGGCATTGGGTGCCACCTGAAGCTTTATGTTTGGCTTCCACCTTGATGGAGAGGCCGGCAACGTTAGTGATTAGGAAGATCTTGCGACCTTCATCGTTCTTTTCGACTTACACGTACACAAGGGGAATTGGGCCGTTTCGGCCGGACATTCTAGTGACAGATGTCACCGGAATTCCTTTCTCTCTGGGGCTCTCCTCCATCTCCTCGACAGAGATTTTGAGGGATACTGTACGGAGTATCACTTTTAAAGATGTTTCCTCCTCTTGCTGGAAGCTATGATAAGGACGGTTTCTATTGTCGAGGTACGCAGTAAGCCTGCGGAAATAAGTGGGTGCCTCCACTTGCACTCGGATGCCATCCCTGACTGGGGATGATTTTAGGATTTTTATGAAGTTGCCGGAAGTTAGCTCATTGTAGATTTTGACCCATTGCGTTTTGAATCGAAAGTTCAACGGCCCAGAGGGGGGTTTCCGGCTGCGGCTGCCGTTGGGGCAGAGGTGGACGGCCCTGAAATGTCGGTCATCGGAGTTAAGCACTTTTGTGCCGGGTCAGTGAATGGATGGGTGACCGGAATTGTCTTAGCTTCTTGAGCCTGGATCGGAGCTTGGGGGCAGCTCTTCACGGGACACGGATGCTTCCAATAGTACCTAGTGCGGATCGGCGAGGCGCCCCACCACGAGTACCTGCACTGCGGCCACCTGGAGGAATCCACGGAACATACTCTGGTAGTGTTCTTCGGCATAGCAGAGTGAACGAGTCAACCTCTGCGAATCTCTGGACGTGGCACCGGGGGAGAAAAGCATAGTGGGACAAATGCTGTCTTCATCCAAGAAGTGGGAGGCTGTGGTCGAAATTGCGAAAACAGTCATTGAGCTATATCACGTAAAATGTAAAAACACGAGGGTCGTGATTGTTGACGGTTATTTTTAGTTCTGTGAACTCGGTATTCTGACGTAATTTGTCGAGCCGCGGACCGTGCAAATTTATCAATTAGTGTGACCTCTAACCGTCTGAGATAACTCATGCAATAAGTCATGAAATTCTAGACTGGCAGCCATATGTACGGTTACCAACTTCAGAGTTGCCCACCGTCATGGGAAAAAATGTGTATGTGGGGGATTCAATTTAATTAACTTTTAAATGAGATAATTCCTTTGTCCCCGTGAATTTGACTTTTCATAATGTTAATAATGCCTTATAATTGACTCATCAACTTTTAGGATTAATAAAAAATAAATAAATATATATAATTAAAACTATATTGACGACAACACAGAGTCTACAAAATTCATTTATTAATAAACTTCTACAAGTTATGTATTTTACGACGACCGCCATGTCGTATCGCAGTTCAAGTCTTTGGCGTCCGAATTTGTTTTTTTTTAAGTTCGCAATCTCCAAACTGGCTGTATTCTGATTTTTTTTAAATGAAATAACGCTTTGATTAATTTTCTTGTCTCTAAAATAAGAATGTTATCAATATAATTTTATTCAAAAATCTTTTTAAAATCTATCTTGTAACATCAAAATTACAAAAAAAATTCAAACAACTTGCGATTACGGTTTTTTTTTTCAAAACTTACTTGATATTCATTGCAAAATGTTATCTCATCCTCCGAAATTTATGTAATTTTAACAATACATATTTTATACATCTTTTGCAGTATGAAGTTGGGGTTTTATAGAGCGCTAATCCCAATATAAGTGTTTTATTTAAATATTTAAGTGTGTGCCATAGCGGCCTCATTCTAATGCGTATTGTATGTTTCTAGGTATTTTCTGTTCAGTGTGCTGCCTGTTATTCACCTTTTTCATCTTCAATTGTTTTAAAGACACACGAAAATCAAGAGGTGTCGTGATTGTTGGATTTTCTGGTAGCATGCTGTTGAGGTTTCTGTTGTTTCTTCTCTTGAAAGTATTTCCTGATAATTTATGCAACGGAATGAGTGAGTATATTTTATAAAAAACATATTTTTCGCAGTGGCGGCTAGCGGCGTGACTCATGGTACGGCCGCGGTAGTAGAGGTGGCAATACAGATAGGCGCGGGTCGGTTGACTCATTTGCTCAGTGAGTCTAAGAGCTCTATCACACCAGGGCACCATGGTGGATCCAGCCACCAAGTAAAGCAACCAGTTGAGACACCAGGCAGTCGGCATTGCTAAGATGGACTTGTTATGTATGTGAGACGTAAACGAATGATTGAAAAATATAAAAAATATAGAAAATAATGGGTTCACCCTTTGCTAAATTATAAAAAAAACACAAAAACCTCTACTCTCCAAGACAGACTGCCGGGTACTGACTGAGTGAGGGCCGCGACGCGACGGCGAGTTGGTGCATTAGTGTGAGAGCCCTCATTGAGTCCTTTACAATTTGCTTGTGGCGCCACCATCCTGGTTGTTCCGCCAGTAAAGTCTGGCCGACCGAATTGGACTGGTGGCGCAACCAAAGTGGTGGCGCCACCAGTCCGATACCAGTTATGTTAAGTTCCATTTCACTTAACACATTTGACTCCACTGGCGCCGCCACCATGGTTGCCTGGTGTGATAGAGCCCTAATGCTACTAGTGCGGTGGAGATGCGTCAGCTTAGACAATGTTTACCTCCGCTAGACGTACCCACAGAACACATACCTTTAGAAGTGAAACCTGCATGTTAAATTTCGGAAACACGATTTTTGGCGCCGCCTGGTGTCGGGGTGGCAAATTACTACGATTTCCGCCAAAATTTAAAAATGTTATACTCGTCTACACGATATATTTCAATTTAATAACACTAAAAATATAATCAATTATGTTTTTTGAGCACATAATTGATTATACTTTTAGATAGTACATAAATGAAGAAGTTACTGGTTTTGGTAAAAGAAAAAAGATTGGATTTCACAAAATAAAAATAAAAATAGGCCTACATGGAAAAAATATATTTAAGAGAATAATTGTATACATTGTTATTAACAAAATTATCAAATATAAAAATATCACAACAATCGGGTATTAGGGTCTTGTCCAGGTGCAATGTTCCATCAGGTCTCTTCGTTCTTCTTAGGATATTTCTTTCAGGCGTCGTAACAGGTCAGTAGTTTGCTCGTATCCAGGATTCATGACATTAAAATAGTTAAAAAGTAAATTAGTGTAGTTATATTGTCTTACTTCTTGGCGTCGGAACAGCATTGCAATTCAATTTTTTGCCGAAATGATTAACAAAATGTTTATGAATAAAATGATCTTCACATGAATGAAAATTTAAACAATGAAGACTGTTCAATATCACAAATGGTTTTCCATGTTTTAAGATATTCTTCATTTTTGGGAAATTTATAGAAATGTTTATTTTTGTAGTCGACATTAATTACAGGTATCGGAAAAGAAAGAATTTTGACATTCTGGATATTTACAAGAATATTTAATACGGCCATTTGATGTTTCCATTACTAATAAATACAATTGACGAGTTTATAGGACAGAATATATAATAACTTACCTTCAAACATTAATCGCTAGCACTCACAGCACTATTGAGGTTAGTTGATAAAAATGGCGAGACTCATTAAGCGTTGCCGCATATACATCGAAGTATAAAATATACAATGCACATGATTATATTTAATAAACAGTAATATTATACTTTCATGAGTTATTATGACAAATATGAGCGATAATGAGTCTAATTATGTTCAAAACATAATTTTAATTGTTAAAATTATTACTTTGTAGTGAAATTTAAGGGTTATTAAAAACGGTAATCCCCATTATAAGATCTTTGATAAATCTGGCAACATCGGGGGAACCATCTTTGGAAAAGCGGCAAATTTGAAATTCCCCCTCGCCCCACTGTCCTGGGGTGGCCCACATACTTTCGTGTTGCCGATATTCGTATCTCGGCTTCATCCCCGTGGACGTACCATGAGCCCCGCCACCAGCCGCCAATGATTTAAATTATTCACGTATGGTAATTCCAGACTTTTCAGTACAATACATTGTAGTATATATTTTCAAACATATGTATTTTTTTCAGATCCAATTTACATTTACTTCTACAATTCCACGTTCGTTTGGTTGTTCTTTCTGATCTTCGAAAGTTACTACAGGGTCAGGTAATTATCAACCTATTCTTATATTACCAATATGGTTTGAGCATAACGAATGAGTAATTTTATTAGATATAAGGCTGTATTTATGATAACATAGAGTAAATTCTTGAATCCGAGGCAAAAAAAAACTCTAGTTTGAAAGTTATAAGCTAAAATCAAGTGCTGAGAGCGAATATAAGGCCCTATATGATTTGCGGCATTTTTATTACACGACCATCATAATTTTATTTTATTTTTCTTAGAAATCCTTTAAACAAAATTGTTTGAATCTATCATATAGTGCCTTTTATTCGCTCTCAGCACTTGATTTTAGCTTATAACTTTCAAACTAGGCGTAGTTTTTTTTATTAATTTTTATGTTTACCTTTAACAACAATATTTATGCTTTTAATGTTGAGCTGAATTGCAAAATTCACTACGTTTCAAAATTCAGTTTAATTATTGTGGACCACGCAGTAACGGTCGCAACCATCCTCCTCATTACGATTTCTTTGACTTGTGAAAGGCTCGTAAAAGTTCGGCAAAATAGGCTACGAACGAAAACGGAAGCCCAATAAGTGCATCCTTTATAACAATAAGTAGTGGTTGTTCGCGAGGTGACACCTCTTTTAGTCGCTTCTGCGAAAATTCTCGAACCGCCACTGCCATTGATGCAGCTAAAACAATGTGAAATCATTTATCAAAGGAAAATTTATAAAACTCTAATTTTATTTCAGCAATTACAAACACAGCTATAACCCTAAAAGATTCCTCATGTATTTACTGATCTCCACAGTAACTCCTGCTATAATTTCATTACTGAACACAATCAGTAATGGCGTTTACATCCTAAAAGATCTCGACAGCAACAATTGTGATATAAAAAGTAAGTAAATACCACATTTTAGTAAAATCTGTAATTGAAACCAATTGCATTTATTTCAGACAACAACATGTTACTTACAAATCTGCTCTTCATAGTCGTATTGCTCATTATTACATTAGCTTTAGTGGTTGTTACATCGAACAAAATTAAGGAGTCTAAAGATGATCTCAGGAACTTTGGAAATGATAAGTTTGCAAAGAAAGTGTAAGTGTTTTGTTAAGTTATAAATTGGAAGCCGATTTTGAGTACGTTGATTTTTGTTTTAGATTAATATCTTCGATTTTTATGATGGTCATCATGTATGTAAGTTGCGCTTCGGAATTTTTGGATAGAGTCACTGCCGAAAGGAATGCATTGGCGTTTATTCTGTTGGATGCATTGCAAGGAGTGTTAGTGCTGGTGATGTTTGTTTTGCATAATCCTGCCTACGATATGCTGCCCTGGTTCGATCATTCTCAACCGTTGATTTAAATGCCAAAGCTCATATTTTTGATAGTTTCTTTATAGCATTTTTATAGTGCTATAACTGTTGGTTTGACTGGTTTGATTAGACTGTCCAAGATCATGGACTGAAAGAGTCAACTCTGAGCAGTGACTATTGTGGAAATTTGCAGCTTTATTTGAAATTTGAGTCATGAAAAATTGTTTGAAAGTAAGGACCATTTTTTTTACTCATCAACATTTTTTTGGAAAAACATTTATCTCTTACAGAAGAAAACAGTGCTTCAATACTCCTTTAACATAGATATAAGATATTTCTCATAGAAGCCATGAACTGATTCACGGAGTCGACTCTTTTACCTGAAGCAGGGTTATTTTGGCATCTCTAGTTCAAATAACTCATCAAGATCACCATTTAATAAATCAGAAGTCAATTTTTCAGCATCTTTTTAAACTAAAATATTGAAACTATTTTCAAGAATTTTGCGTAATTCATCAACCGTTACAAATAATAAACAACATAACGAAATTCTACTTTTTCCTTTTTCCGCAGTATTTTCATTTTCGCTATATGAAAATATGAAATTTTAAACTTTAAAATGTTTTTAGCAGTTAGAAAGCTTTTGGAACATAGAAATGAGCCAGAAAAATACTAAATGGCTGGTTATCATTTTTATTGAAAGCAAGTATTTTAATTTATATTAATGTAAATGACATTTAAATACACTTCAAATTTGTACCTAAACTGCTATTACTACTAATAATATAGAAATGGCTGCTATTGATGACAATTTGAGTTTGTAAGAGAATGCAGCTCAGTATTAACTTGAAGATCTTGTACAGTTTAAACAACAATATACGCTTATATTACATAACATAAATTGTAAATTAGTTCGTAAATTTTATTTGTATTTCTTCAGTATATCCTAATTTGGAATCAAGTATTTACCAAACAGACACACCCACACACACACAGACTCAGACACACACACACAGGCACAGGCACACACACAGCCACACACACACACAGACACACATACAGACACACACGCAGGCATACACACAGACGCACACACACACACAGACAAATTTTTGTTTCCAGAAATTGTTGAAATGGCATCTAGAAACACCAAAACGGAAATATCCGTAAAAAAAAAAATTTGAAAAAAAAACACGATCACAATACTTTCTCATACTTCGTAACGGAGAAAGTAAAAATACAAATACATCAAAAATTTGAAATATGTACATGTTAGGTAGTTACCAAATAATATTTTGTTCACCATGTCATATTGTTAAGGGCTGGACTGAAATATATGACTGTATTTATTAAGTGAGAACAATTTGGCGTTAGTTTTTAAGTACACAGTGTTATTATATTTATTTAATTTATGTTTAATTGATCAAAACTCTTATGTAAATACTGTTTTTTTTTTTATAAATTGCGTTTTTGTAATTCTTGTACTTATGTAATAAAATATGAAAAGAATATTTCTTTCACTTTCGTCGTCATTAAAATGAGTCGAAATTTCCACAAAATGTAATTTGTCTGCAAAAAAAATAAAATATGACTTACCCACCGTTATATTACCGTTAGTTGAATTTATCGAAATTTAATTTATTTTGTAATTAATACTGTTAACGCTACTTACTTGAAAAAAATGCATGAAATAAGGGTAACATTTAAAATCAAAGTATTGTATTTCATATTGTTGTATCCGGTTGCTTGACAGGTGTTTCGACAAATATCTGTCATTCTGTACACCCCTCGGCATTAGCGTCATTAGATGTGCACCACGTGGAGGTTGCCGATGGGATTTTGCACATCATTGGCCCTGAAAAGGGCCGATGGTTTCAGAGGCTGGGGGTTCGATCTCGTTCTTAGATCAAATGCTCGATCAAGTGTCAAGGGTTTGGATGGAAATTGCTTGAAATGCAGCCCTTATTCTCTCCTTCATGTTCTTCACTGTTGTCGGAGCTTCAGCAAATACTTTCTCCTGGACTAATCCCCAGAGGAAAAAGTCAAGGGGACTAGGATCCGGGGATTATGCACCCGCACCTTTGATGCCAATGCCGAGGGTAATTCATGCCTGGATACATCTGAGATTTCAAACAATATAACAGACAAAATTCGTAAAAAACTCTTAAAAAAATTAAATGGAATTCTCAGGGCAAGTAATTCTTGCTGATGATTTCAACGCACACGTCACAAATTGGAAACACCACACCAATAACCCTACAGGTAAGAGGTTGGTCAGATTCTCTGAGAAATACACCAACAAAAACATAACGGCACTCCCAGACCCTAGACGTACAAATACCAGAAATTGAATTTCTAATACCAACATTTTGGACACAAAAACACAGGAATCACAAACTGCCATACGATGTCTGGTCTAAGCTCAGACCGTGTACCGTTCCTCTTAGCCTTTGGATGACACTAATGGAAAAATTCAAGCGCTACACAGTTAAGAATACGGAATGGTAACTCTTTCGACAACTAACAGAAATTACAAATGATATAGAAATACAACACATACCTGTAGGAGTTAACACTGTGGCCACCTAACTTGTTGGGAGAACTACAAGGGCCCTTGAGTGTCAAATTGAGTCTCAAATACATTAACACTTCACCTATAACCCCAAACCCCAACAAACTACGGTCATCGCATATTATTTATATGAAATAAAAAGACATTTTAAACACTTTCTTCGCACTTTATACCCTCAGTCCAAATTACTCAAAAATCAACTTGAAAACCAATTAAATCTGAAATATCTCTGAAATGTGCAGAGATAATCGAACAGAATGAAATTAAAAACTCATTTACACTACCTAAACACTATCTCACCATATGTGTACCAATACCCTTCTTAAGCAATGCTCAGGAAATTGCCTGCACAGACTCGGAAAAAGCCGAACTAACATATATAAATTCCGCCAGAAACACTTAAACCGGTTAACGAAACGATTTTCTAAAGAAACGTCTCGGCGCGCTAAGCGAGCGTCAGGTGCTCCCGGCAGAAGGCGAATGCGACGGGTGTCTTCAGGGATATCGACACAAGCCAGCGAGGAAGAAGGAGATTTTTGACGCTCTCCGGTCCTGTCTACACAGAACTGAGCCGGGATAACTTGCTGGAACGGTGTCTAGGCGGGTTTACGCAAAATGGGAACGAACGTTTCAACGCGATGCTCTGGCAGATAGCTCCAAAAGTTGTCCATTCTGGGAAGTCAGTGGTAGACATCGCGGCCGGTATTGCTGCTTGCAATTACAATGATGAACTTCACGACATTATGCAAATAATGCAGGTTCTGCAGCTTCAGCGCTACAATTTTTGCGTCAACGACGACGCCAAGCGAGTGAATTAACACATTCCAAATTGATAAATACAATATTTTTTGGTGCGCCATCTTGATTTTGACTAATTTGATAATAAATTCACATTCGGCGACCGCGAAAAACCTTATATCCAAATTTTGGTCAAAATTGGTTGATACAAATTTATTAGTCTAGTACTGTCCTCTTTGAGAATGACAAGTATTTATCGAAACACGTGCCAAATATCACCATTATTTTCATTATTTCGAATTCATTAATTAACCAAGATATTCCTCAAATGCCGGGACTCCCATTCACGGTAAAGATGGATACCCCGCAGCTTAGCATCGCATCATACACGGACAGCGCTTTGATTCCGTGAAGATAAATACGACCCAGAGATGCTACCATTCGAGTGAACGCTCACCCGACAGAGTAACTTCACAGACCCGTGATTGAAGCTTGTGAAGTGGGCCCTCTCACTTTAGACGCCTGACTTGACCCTAGAATACTATCCGGGCAAGGACAATAGGCGACCTTCCTAAACCGGAAATCACATTATCCCACCTGCCTGCCCTTGACTTCATCCAGTAGACCGTCATTACCTTCGTGGAAACTGCCCAACGTGCCAACCTGGAAATCCAGTAGAAGGTGCAACTTCTGGCCGACCAAGTTTACTCTATTAAAGTCGGGCACAAAAAAAATGGCCCACAATAATCAGTTCCTGCGCTGTCAGAAAATCTAGCACTCCCAGACAAACTGTCACGGTTCTTATAATAATAATAATAATAATAATAAACTTTATTCTCACATGGTGGTGATACACACATATATACAGCGAAAAATTACAAAATAAATTAGAGAGAATTGTAAGGTGGGATTCAGCTTTGGGTAACAACCCAGCTGTTCTTCCATCCAAACCTTCAGCATATAGAGAAAACTAAAAATGGAGATTTGAACAGACAAAAAATAATAATACTAATAATAATGACGTTGAACTAACACAATAAACGTTTGTAGAGAAACAGTTTAGTTGGGAACAAAAAATAAAATGCATAGTGCTTTCTTAAAACTACTTAAAGATAGGTTACATACTTACTAAATCAAATAATCATACACGAAATTTGTTCTTGATAGCAGATTTAAACATGGCCAAATTCAGACAGGTGAGCACATCAGGCAGATTGTTATAGATTTTATAGATTTGAAAAGAAAATGATCATTCATACAAAGAAGTAGTGTGCTTTGGTGGTTATAAATGCGTGAAATGCGGTTAGAACTAAAAAACCAAAAAAAAGCCTCATGAACTAACTGCTTGTGTTCGCAGCTAAGGTGGCTGCATTGAGTTTACTAAAACAACCAATAAATCGATTCCAGAGTCCCGGACCATCAGTGTCAACATGCCCAAGGCATTGCATACGCAAACTCCCGAGTGAGCAATCAAACTGCCAAGCAAAAGGCGAGTACAGGCCCCAACCAGATCAATAAATCCCGAGACATATCCTCCTAACCAAGAGCGCTAAGATGTACTGTAGTAGAGTTGACCGACAAAACTCAAGCATGATGCATCGAATGCCTAATTCACCTGACTATGCATCTATAGTTGAACACCGTGGAATCGGAATCGAAGACACAGTACCCTCAACTGTAACAGTCCAGCTAATAGTCCATAACATTGGGCCCCTCCCCCGACACATTCTCGAGGACGAGCACGAAACACCGACTAATGGCCCAAGGCCATTACTATACTACAGCTAATAGTCCATAACATTGGGCTCCTCGTCCGACACGTTCTCGACGACGAGCGGAACACCGACTAATGGCCCAAGGCCATGGTTACTATACTAGAATTCATATCCTCGATGACAAGCCTCTATTACGACCTGAAAAACAACGAAGAGGACAACATTGCCGCGGCGATCAGTGCAGTAATCGCACCCTATGCAGAAGGCCGAATTGGCGGCGATGACGGCCTAGACTATATGGGACAACCGAACCGACCCCACCACCGTAGATGTCCCCACCGTGCCCACCGTGCCCACGGGCAACGCCTTCGCTTGCTTAGACATGGTCTCTTCTGAAAAGGCTTCCCCAGCCAGACAGACCAAAGACACCAAGAATAGGATAGCCCTCTCCCAGTCGGGCCACTCGGCCAAAAAGGCCACCACCTCTACGAGGCAGAACTGCCTGAGATCCAAGGTCACCAAATCGGTGCCCCCCACCAGTCCAACCCGGGCCTGCTCCCACAGCCACAACCGCATCGAGACCAACGACATCGAACACAAACTGGCTGGTAATTTCAGAGATTTTGAACACAAACCGAATAGCACGCAAGTTGGCTGCGTATCAACGCTACCATTCCCACCGACATCCAAAATCTCACTAGGATCCTGTAGGACAAACGAATGACACTCCACAGCTAACAACTGGCCAAGGAGAAGACACTGAAGATGGTAATACGCAGATTACCACCTTCCATCAAGAAGGAATGTCTCTAACAGGCGCTGCTGGCCCATTATAATAATAATAATAAATTGTCTTTATTGCGTGAAAAAAAAATAAAGTACAAGAAATATCATGGCAGAGTAGGCGAAGTTCAGTGAGGTAGTAACCTCTTACTGCTCTTCCACTTAACCTACTAATTTACTAAACTAAAACTAAATTAAATTACATTAAATGTACATTTAGGTTAGGAGTAGTATTATTTTATTGCAACTTCTTTTGTAATCATTCCAACTTTGCAACTATTACAGATTATTTCTAAATATAAGTGCACACAAATGTTTCTTAAATTTCTGTAAAGTGAGTGATTTCAGGTTCAAAGGTATTCTATTATATAATTTATAAATATTATACGAGAACGATCTTTCAAAAAATACTGACCTATGAATGGGAGGTGAAATTAAACCCCGAAACCTCACATTAATATTGTGGATATCAGTGCGAAACACAATTTTATTGTATAGGTAAGGAGGAGATCGGAAATGAATAACCTTATAATACAGTATGCCACAATGTAAAGTTCTCCTACCAGCCATATTCAACCAATTCAGTTCAGCAAATTTTTCAGATATATGGTCATACTTCCTAATACCAAATATAAGGCGGACACATGAATTTTGTACTTTTTGTATACGCTCACTAGTTTTTTTATCTAAACATGAAGTGTAGACAGTGTCAGAGAAGTTGAAGTGACTAACACTAAGGTGTCGCAAAGTAAACGTTTGGTTTTTATACTTAAAAGATGTCTGCTGGCATAAATCATTTTTAGATTGTAATAAGCACGTGAGATACATTTGTTAATATGTAACTTATAGCGCAAATCTGAATCAATAACCAGACCTAAATTGCGCACAGAGTCCACAAAAGGGACTGTGACATTATTCAATGTTATGTTAAGATGTCTCTTGGCATTATCAATGATATTTCGGGGACCAAACAATACAGCCGTTGTTTTTTTAGGATTAATAAGTAAGGAATGTTTATAAGAGATATCCAATAGACTGGAGAGATGCGTATTTATATTGTTATTTGCAGTTTGCAAATCTTCAATTTTAAAATGATAAAGTAGCTGGGTGTCGTCCGCATATAAATTAGCTGTACAAAATTTTAAGACATCCGTTAAGGAAGACGTATATATGGAGAATAAAATTGGACCTACAATAGAGCCTTGCGGAACACCAGCGCCAAGGCTAACATAGTCGGATATCATATTATCGATCTTCACTTGTTGGTACCGATTATTGAGGAAACTAGAAAATAAAGCAAGGGCGCTTTGGCTAAGTCCGATGTAGTTTAACTTAGCCAGCAAGATGTCGTGATTAATGGTGTCAAAAGCTTTACTATAATCAACTAGTACTAAGCAAGATAGTAAACCTTTATCTGTAGCTAAGATAATGTCATCAGTCACAATTGCTAAAGTAGTGGCGCAGCTGTAGTTGGATCTAAATCCAGATTGATTATCTGGAAGAATTTTGTTAGTTTCTATGAAATTTGATAGTTGATCCTTAACTACGCGTTCTAGGATTTTGGAGAGAACAGGTAGGATACTAATTGGTCTAAGATCTTTGAACTGTTCTGGCGTTTCGATTTTAGGCACGAGAGTTATAGTGGCTAGCTTCCAAGCATTCGGAAATACAGACTCCTCTAAACAACAATTTATAATGTGTGTGATATATGGTATAATATACGGACAACACATTTGAATCATAATTGCACTGAGACCATCGGACCCAGCCGCCTTCGTTGTAATATTAAGTAGCAAACCTTCAATTACATTAGTGCTCACCAGTGAGAAATGTAGCCGATTAGTAACATTCGGATGAACACTGTCACTATATAACTTAATAAGATCATCATCAGTGGTACTGTTTACTGAATTAATAAGATATGCGTTAGCTGCGTTGACGTCTTTTAATTTATCTGGTATAATTCGGACCTTACGTTTGAGTATATTGTTCGCTTTCAGACAGTTCCAAATATTTTTAGAACTACTGTTAATCATATAATTAAGATAGGCTCGTTTTTCTCGCGTAATTGTCGAGGTAACCAAGTTCCGCCACTGTTTGTAGTTGTTAAAATCAATTATTGATTTTGTAGCTTTAAATTTATTATATGCGTTGTCACGGGCTGACATCATATACTTAATTGTATTTGTTAACCAGGATGCTGGTTTCTTAGTTATACGTGAAGTTACTAGAGGTGCATGGTAATTAAAAAGCATTAATAAACATTCGTTCAGAAAAGAAACTTTATCGTCAATATTGGATAAGTAAAGTAAATTGTCAATCCGCAAAGATTCAAGATCATTTTGAAAATGTATAATATCAATATCTCGAAGTTTTCGATAAGTTATGAAGCCATTGCCTTCCTATCATTTCTATCACCATAATGACGGGCAGGGATAAGTCAACAGACAGTCCAATGAGCTGGAATATGGTCTACGTCCAGCTTACCATAAACGACAAGGCGAGAGAGATCAGCACAACCAAAATACTCGGCCTTGATTTCACCGCGGAGTGACAATGGAGCTTGGTAATAATACCACTGCTGCCAGCACCTGGGTCACATCCTAAGTGGCTGTTACCTGCGTTGAGTGTGCAGCCAAAATACTGCGCCCGACCCCGAGAAGACCTTCATGAATTGGGCAGAGCTCCATCCGGCCAATTTGAGAAGTTGCCTCACTTTCGTGGATTGGTTTAGATCGACACCATATGAATACCGACGTCAGTTGTGCAGCTGATGTCTCCAGCGGCCGCAAGGCCGCCATTCTTGAAGAGACTCTGCAGCCATCCAGCTAATAACCAACACCGACCATAATAATAATAATAATAATAATCGTATTTTATTCCAATATAAATGACATACAATATATACATACAGGTCCATACACAGTACACCTACTGCAAGGCATTAAATATAGGAATATCATCAAACAAAATTACTCTATCGGTTTGTTTCTTAGTTGACATTACTTGTTAGAAATTCATCGATAGTCTATGGTTCACATTTCCGCAGCATTTCATATACAATTTTTTTGTATTTTACAAAATTAGTTTCTTTTTTACTTTCTCCGTTACGAAGTACGAGAAAGTATTGTGATCGTGATTTTTTTTTCAAAATTTTTTTTTACGGAAATATCCGTTTTGGGGTCCCTAGATGCCATTTCAACAATTTCTGGAAAAAAAATTTTTGTGTCTGTGTGTGTGTGTGTGTGTGTGTGTCTGTCTATGTGTGTGTGTGTGTGTGTCTGTCTGTGTGCGCTGTATCTCAAAAACTAATAAATCAATTGATATGAAACTTTCAACATACGTCTTATTTGATAATCTGAAGAACTGAAAAGCTTTTGGTATAATTTCGTACACCGTTTTTTTTGTTTTTTGCCAATATTTTCTTAAATATGAAAAATATCTCAAAAACATTTAAACAAATATTGAAGACAACAAATAAATGAACATCTTTTGTTTGAAAATATTTTTTATAAAATCATTGTTATTCGAGAAAAAAAAATTATTTTTTTTTTTTTTCACTTCTGGTTCATAATTTTGAAAAGATAATAGTTACAGCAAATTTATGTGAATAATACTTGTAGAGAATGCTAAAATGAACAACTTATAAAGAATAGGTTTTTTTCGAAATCCCTTTTTGTTTTGGAGTAAACTAAGTTTTTGAATTTGAAGTATAATTTTTCCATTTCATAATTTTGACGTTTTAAACGTCAGTTTTATCCGAGTTTACAAACCGCTCGATGTACATTTAAAATATGATTTAAATTGAAAATAAACCATGGAAGCGTAAATATAATGATACCATCAAGTCGGAGAAAGTAACATGATGGCCACATCACCATTTTTTATAAAAGCGTAGGCATGAATAATGTACACCCTTCTCTGTGATTGTAAATTTATGTATAGGATACATCAATATTTCTTTGTTTCTTGTTTGATGATCATGTAAGCTCCTATTATTTGTAAAATATTGCCCTTGCTTTCGGCATTCCATTATGTACACTGCAGCTGCAGTTAGTAACCCATGTTGAGCAAACTTTGTCCTACTCGAATCTGAAGACTTTAAATTCAAAATTGTTCTTAATGCACGTTTTTGTATCATCATAATTCTATTGAAATGTGTGGCGCTGCCCCAATGTACTATGTTTTCTCCCTGAGAGATAACTTTCGATCCAGTTGTAAGCAGTTCCTCGGATTCCATAGTTGTAGAGTTTAGAGAGAAGTATTCTGTGATCAATACAGTCGAAGGCTTTTGACAACTACAGAAAAATACCACAGGACTTTTCTCCAGCCTCCATTCCCTCTAGTATTGTCTGCGTAAAGTCATACAAGGCAGTGTTTATGTTTTTTCCTTCCGTAAACCCATGCTGGTGTATTGAGAATATTTTAAATTTATTTAGAAAAATTTTTAATTGTACAGCGACTTACTCTCAATTATTTTTGAAAATGAGGACAACAAACTGATTGGTCTAAAATTTTCAAAGTTGCTACAGTCTCCACTTTTAAATATTGGTTTAACAATAGCTAGTTTTAATTTTCCGGGAAAAATTCCGCTACTCAGTGAATTATTTATGATAAAACAGAGAGGTTTACAAATGCTGTCGATGCATTCCTTTACGACAAACATGGAAATTTCATCGATTCCAAAACTCTTTTTATTTGACATGTTTCTCCATGCAGCTATAGTCCTGGCAGCAATACCACAAGTTATTCAGGCCGTCCATAACCGTCAGTTATGCACCGGCCGCAAGGTCCCTATTCCTGAAAAGACTACGCAGCCTTCGAGCCAGTACCTGAAAGTTGGGAAAATTGTGCCAGGAATGCTACAATTCCACGCCACAGCTAAAACCGCCGATGACCATGCAGCCATAGTCCTGGCTGCAATACCTTAACCTTTTAACTGCGGAATTTAATTTTAAAAATCCCTCGCAGAGTGCGGAATTAAAATCAAGCAGGATAAATGGTCCTATTATAAAGTTTACGAAAAACGAGGAAGGATTATATTTTTATTTGATAAAAAATGGTGATGTGGCCATCATGTTACTTTCTCCAACTTGATGGTATCATAGCCATTTAAATTTACATTTTCATGGTTTATTATCAATTGAAATCCTATTTTAAATGTTCATCGAGCGCTATGTAAACTCGGATGAAACTGACGTTTAAAACGTCAAAATTATGAAAGCAGGAAAAATTATACTTCAAATTCAAAAACTCAGTTTACTCAAAAACTAAAGGGATTTCGAAAAAAACTTATTCTTTATAAGTTGTTCATTTTAGCATTCTCTACAATTATTATTAACATAAATTTGCTGTAACTATTATCGTTTTATAAATATAAACCAAAAATTTAAAAAAAATAATAAATTTTTTTCTCGAATAAAAATGATTTTATGAAAAATGTTTTCAAGCAAAAGATGTTCATTTCTTTGTTGTCTTTAAAGTTTGTTTAAATGTTTTTGTGATATTTTTCATATTTAAGAAAATATTGGCAAAAAACAAAAAACAGTTAAGGTAAACGCCCACTTCCGGTGTACGAAATTTTACCAATTGTTGAAATGGCATCTAGGGACCCCAAAACGGATATTTCCATAAAATAAATTTTTGAAAAAAAAATCACGATCACAATACTTTCTCGTACTTCGTAACGGAGAAAGTAAAAATGAACAATTCATTTCTGAAAAGGTTATTGTTATAACTATGTGAGCTAGTAATTGTATCTGACGAGTGTACTCACAAAAAATGATAATATTTTATGTTATAATGAGTACTTACTCTGCATAAACACAATATATTGCCATTTCTTCTTTTTTGCTATTTTTGATGAATACAACAATTTTTTTTTAAGAAATACAATAATTCCCGGCGCAGCTGATAATTGTTAACGAATTTTTTTCCGCAAATCAACGCTCGTCATCCAATTCGCGGGAAATTGGTCTCTGGCCTCGAGCCCCCCTCCACCCCTTCCTTATAAAATACATAACAGTTTTATAGGTAATATAAAGGAAATATACCGCCAAATAATATTGTCGCGAACCGGTGTTATTTGACACAGGATGTCCGGTTCGCGAGTACTCCAGCCGCGTACTCAGCGAGTTTCAAGGACTTCCTCGATATTTGCTTGTCAATAAGTTTTTTGTGCTGATGAGTAAAGATCGAGAGGGTCCGGGAAAACCGCTGGGAAGTCAGTCGGTGTTCCGCCACGATCAGGGGAAGTTATCAATATAGTCCATAGTTTAAAGTTAAACAGTTGTTTTTTTTAATGCACCGGCTCGTTTAGCGTAGGTAAGTACCCTAAATTTTATATAGTGGTTACCTATTGTCTCTGACCTTAAAGTCGCGACGACCCCCACGCGACAATATTCTTATTGCATTTTGTTGAAATTTTGAGTTTTTATAGCTAATGGTAATTTTTTATTTTACAGGACGAGTATACACGTCGAACGCACCACAATAGAGATTTTGTTTACACGTCGAACGCACTAACTGGTTACGTTATTCAGGCCACAACCGGTCGTCAGTTATGCAACTGTTGCCTCCACCGGCCACAAGGTCCACTATTCCTGAAGAGACTCCGCAGCCATCTAACCTGCAGATTGGAAACTTTGTGGTATGTTCAATCTCTTGCCACAGCCAAACCTACTGTCGACCATGCAGTCATAGTCCTGGTAGCAATACTTTAAGTTATCCAAGCCGTGACCAGTGAATAATCCAAGCGTGTTATCTGGACACAGTGCCATGGGGTATTCACTAGTATACTGAGCCAGGTTGACGACTACTACCCCCAGGTCATAAACATCGACATCCATGGAAATACCACCTTGGTCATCAGTTGAGCCCACACTCTCGAAGACCATTCACTGTCTGGTATGCGAAGCCGACTATAGCTACGCGCACGGACGCACAGTGGTTCAGAATTCGAAAAAGCTGGCCAAAAGTCTAAATCTGGATAAATTTTGACATAAATGGGTAGATTATGAATTTTATGTCAAAACTGTAAAATTAAAAATGGTGGATCCAATATGGCGGACATGTGATAAAATTATTATTGTCTTCACTGGAGAAATCCAATATTTTAGAAAACCAATGATCCCAGCTGTCTGGTGATTATTTTATAATTTAGTCAGGGTGTGTAGAAGGTCTTTTTTATACCATAAAATGGTATACATTTCGAGTAAATTTTGAAAATTTTAAGTTGGTCACAATTGTTTTTACATGTATGTGGCCACACTGAACAAATTCGCAACTTTAACAACAATTTAATGATTATTTTCAAAATTAGTGAAAAACTTCCATTCTTATTTACACCTATTACCATGGTTATGAACAGAATAAACGTGTCATATAAATTACGATTATTTCTATTCTCAAATGTGTGTCAGCCTTTCTGTCTGTCTGTCTGTCTGTCTGTCATATTGATTTTGTTACTTTCTCCGTAGAGACTCCGGGAAAGGGTTGTGATTGTAAAAAAAATCCAAATATTTTTTTGCGGAAATATCAATTTCTTCGATTCTAACAATTTTTGTAAAAAAAGTCTGGCTTTGTGTCTGTCTGTCTGTCATATTTAGTTTCTACTTTCTCCGTACAAACTACGGGAAAATATTGTGATCGTAAAAGATTTCCTTTTTTTTGTGGAACAGCCGTTTCGTTGATTCCGACAATTTTTGTGAAAAAAAGTATCTGTGTGTATGCCTCTGTGTCTGTCTGTCTGTCATATCTATTTTTTATTTTCTCCTTACAAACTAAGGGAAAATATTGTGATCGTAACAAATTTCCAAATATTTTTTTTGTGGAAATATCTATTTCGTTGATTCAGACAATTTTTGTAGAAAATATGTGTGTTTGCCTTTATATGCGTCTGTCTGTCATTTTTATTTTCTACTTTCTTCGTACAAACCACGGGAAAGTATTGTGATCGTTAATAATTTCCATTTTTTTTTTGCGAAAATCGCCATAAAGGATAATATTGTGATGAGTAAAAAATTTCCAAATATTTTTTTTTTGCAAAAATATCCATTTCGTCTATTCCGACAATTTTTGTAAAAAAATGAGAGTCTGCTTTTGTGTCTGTCTGTTATATTTATTTTTTACTTTCTCCATACTAACTACGGGAAACTATTGTGATCGTAAAAAAAAATCCAAACTTTTTTCTTTTGTGGCAAAATGTATTTCCGTCGGTTCCGACAATTTTTGTAAAAAATGTGTGTCTGTGTGTCTGCATGTCTGTCATATATATTTTTTACTTTCTCCGTGCAAACTACGAGAAAGTATGGTGATCTAAAAGAATTTCCAAAACATTTTCTGCAGAAATATCCATTTCGCCGATTTCGACAATTTTTGCTAAAAAAGTCTGTGTGAGTATCTGCCTTTGTCTCTATCTATCTGTCATTTTTATGTTTTACTTTCTTCGTACAAACTTCTTTCAAATTCCTTATTTGTTCTGTTTTACTAATTTGACTAGGAGGAGATCTTTTCTCTAAAATGATCAGGGAAGATAATATTCTAATATAAAAAAATTAACATTGACAATCCTATGGTCCGTTTTATTCATCTACACCCTGTATACATATACACATCATAAATACAAGATATTCAATCAAAAATAAAGTCGAATTTTTCAAAAATATTGCACATCAGCAATAAAAATAATCATACACTGAGGAATGCAAGTGAATGCAGATAATTGTTGTTTATCACGTTAAAGGACACTATAATAGTTTTATTGCTATAGGAACACAGGCATATACAGGCAAAATAGTAGATTGTGTGTCTAGTGGGAAAAATGAAGCATTCCCGGACGACTGTGAGCAATCACAGTAGTCCGAGAATGCATTTTTCCTACGTGACGCACATACTATTTTTTCGTCAATCGCTACATCTATGAAATGACATTACACTATTGTCAATTGTGTTGGGACTTTAATAGAAAACAGTTATTCGTTATTCAGCTAAATGGACAGCAGTGACGGCTCTGTATGCGGCACACCGCCACAAATTCGAGATGCTGCGATAGAAGCTACGCTGAACCTGCTCCCGGAAAAGTCAGAAGGGAAGTATATTAACGCTTACCAACGGTTTATGGATTACAGAAAGGAGCAAAATATAAACTCAATGTCGGAGAATGTGTTACTGGCATATTTTTTGAATATATCAGCCAAAATGAAAGCATCAATTATGTGGTCCATTTACTCAATGTTACGATCGACACTGTCCTTATAAGAGAATGTAGATATATCAAAATATTTAAAACTCCGGGCTTTCTTGAAGAAACAAAGTGTGGGATATCAAGCTAAAAAATCAAAATTTTTTAATAAATTTCAAACTGATGACTTTTTAGCAAATGCTCCGGATGAAAAATTTATAGTCCATAAGGTAATAAAGAAGTCATTTTGTTCTAATAACATTAGTTGTTCTAATACCAGCATTATTTATAGGTTGGGCTAATTTTCGGAATTTTTGGAGCCTGTCGCCGGGAGAAGCTAGCAAATATGAAAGTAAGCGATATTGATGACTTGGGAGACAAACTGCTGATTAAAATTCCATTTAACAAAACTAATAAACCCAGATCGTTCGTAGTAAACGCTTATTTAACTATTTATCGAAAATATATTTCAATTCGTCCGAAAGATTTCACAAATCCGAGATTTTTTTTCAATGTACGTAATGGGAAGGGTTATCGTCAAGTATGTCAGAAAATATTGCTAGCTTCTTGAATTTACCGGATTCAAAACAATACACTGGGCACTGTTTCCGCAGATCTTCTGCCACGATTTTAGTTGATAATGGTGCAGACTTATTATCTTTGAAGAGGCACGGAGGATGGAAATCTTCAAATGTAGCGGAAGGTTATGTAGAAGATTCCGTATCGCAAAAGACAGAAATTGCTGAAAATTTTTTTAATACTTCGAATATAACTATCGAAAGTAACAATATTATTGCTAGCACGAGTTCCGCTCAAGAAGACAATAATAGAAATAATAGTGTTCTTAACACTTCGAATATAACCATCGAAACTAATAATAATTTTGCAAACACTAGTTCCGCTTATGAAGGCCATAATAACAGTGTTCCTTATTTATTTAATACTTGTAACAATTGTACAATTAATATTTATATGAATGAAAGTAAATGAAGTAAAAGAATACCTTTATTTTACTTACATTCATTCATATATGTAAATATATTATTTCATTAAAGAAGTTCCCATTTAAGAAATTCTCACGTTTACATTCCATTTTCATATTCATATCATATGGAAAATTCCCGTACTGTCCGACAAAAATTTTCCCGTTAACTGTTATTTCATCGTAGCCTAGCAACCTCTCGGTGTACTGGAATTATCAATTTTCGATTAATGGTGTCAAGTCGGAAAGCCGTCACTTTCACGGCGGTTGACGAAAAAAATATTTTCATGAATGTTTAAAATGCATCTACCTATTTTTAAGGCAAATTCCTATAATTGCTAACAAAAATTTAGTATGCAAATTAAATAACAAGGAAAAAAATCCCAGATTAGTATTTATAGTGAAAAACCGACGCCAAACTTTCACCTCGTTCGTACGTCTCCCACGTGTCTAATAAAGTAACAAGTTTGAACTCTAATTACGAGGCATTTTGAAGTAGATACAATCATATTCTTCCATTGTGGCATCCCGTGGAGCCCTCTGGACACGACTATATTGTACTAAACTCAAAATATTAACTTTCATTTTTCGACTTTTGGCCAGCTTTTTCGAATTCTGAACCACTGTGGGACGGCACGCAACGGATAAAATTGCTTAACACAGTTGTAAACAAGTCAACGCACATTTATCGGTACCGCATTGAACGGATAAACGTGCGTTGACTCGTTTACACCTGTGTTAAGCAATTTTTTTCCTATGCGTGCCGTCCGTCCGATTCCGATAAGTGGGCGCGTAGCTTATGCCAGCTGCATAAACCAGCGCGCCGATACCGACTTACACTACGACACCCCAGTTACTAGCCAACAAAAGCATCGCAGTCAGCCACCAAAGGCGCCTTTCGCAATTTGATCGCCAATACCTGCCGATCAATCAGTCCCAATAGCCCAGCATTAATTCCGACGACGTCAGCGAATAGGGAACCGTTCAACTGAAAACCTACCTCGCAATCACCAACGCCACGACTCCAGACCATTAAATACAAAGGAAACAAACTCTTGCACAAAAGTAAAACTGCTACCAGAACACTTCAGAAAGTATAGTCCCCTAGACGGACCACTGCACCAGGTTGACGGTCATCATAATATCATCAACGTTATCTAAGTTATCTATCACCCACGCTAGTCAAGGCATGAAAGCCATACTTTAAAGGAACCATCCTAGTGTGATCCGCATCAGCGTTGCAACCCAGAGCAACCAAACTAGCGTTCCACACAGGCATTCCCTTGACTCTGGCCTGAGGAGATCATGAAGAGCACAGAAGATGCCGGCCTAACCTGCAACAAGGCATGGAGAATCGTCGCACGCCACACGGACCAAAGTAGCCAAATTGTTCGCCTTCCTGCACCAGAAGTAAAAACATCATAAAATGGTAACCCCGCCCACTTTACATGAGAGTGTGCTTCTGCGTATGTGTAGTTACCGAAATGAGTACAGAACGGAATTCTAAGTACCTATGAATGTGTATTGGTAAAGAAAGATTTTATATCCAAACTTTAACCTCTCGCCGTTCATGTCTGGTTAGGTGTATTGACCCTGGACAAACCTTAATAATCTTTATTTCATTTCGTATTTCAAAGTTGTATTTATCTCCTAAATTTAGTAGTATTAAGTATCAACTTCTAAATATTTCAATAATAATCATACCAATGGTTATATTGTGGCTTATAATAAATTAGAGTTGACAAACGAAATGAAATAAAAAATCGTATGCAACACGGAGGTCAAGCGGCAGTTTAAATCTGAGGAGATACTGTAACGCCGAGGCGATAGCTGAGGCGTTATAAATCTCCGAAGATACATAATATTTATTTTTTATTCAGATCTTTTGAACGACATATAACTTTACATACCTTTCCATATGAAATTTTAAAGTTGACCCCCACCTCCAACCCCCCAGAGGTCGCACACCAATTTTTCGCTCAAAAAGTTTGCCCCTAAAAAAATGCCGATTTTTCGTGTAGAACTTGTAGACACCCTCTATACGACCACCCGGTATTATCCAAACCTACTGTCATCTGCCGGCTAATAATATACATCCTTTGTCAGTTTGACAGCTTTCAGTCTTCATCGACGTTTTATTAAATGAGAGTAAGTACCTTTAAACATCACCCTAATCCATACAATCTTTCAACTTTTCAGGAACTGCCCATTTTAATAGGCGTTCTCTACTTTTACTTTTTACCAGAAGAATGCGCATTTTGCGTACTAGCAACACTTACCTCAATCATATTCTACAAACTCACATTTATCAGAAGCAAGATTTGCATCTTTTCAATTTTATTTGCAAACTCATTTCTACTCGCTATACAAATCGACTCTTGTCAAAACCTCCTGGTTTGGTTCAGCTTCTTTTGCATCGGTTCAATGTTGAACGCTCTATTCATCTCCATCCAAGAATCGGAGTTCAAGAAATACGATTTCGCATTCGTGCTGTTGGAAATTCTCTTTGCATGTTTGGTTTGGACACGTGCGTACGAGGTGTTTGCTGTATTCGGCGGATTATGTTCGGCTGCGACATGTTTCGGTTTTTACATACAAATTCGTTTATCGAAAGATCTGCGTTTTGATCATTCACATTCACCTTTTCATGTATTTAAACCTTCAAGAAACAAACAATTTGTACGTAAATCGTCCTATCCAGAAGATTTGTTCAAAGATTGTAATCGAGATTCTGTGAGCTCAAGGCGTAAATATTCAAGCGGGTTATTTGCAGTACGATTACTTTCTTTTTTGTATAAAAAAGTAAAACTGATCTTTGCTTTTGCAGATGGAACATGGCCTAAATTATAAAGGTGTGCGTTGCACGCAAGGGATATACAAATCGAGCGGGATTAGTCCGAATAGTAACGATGATCAGAATATATTCAAAACGGATGTTAATAAAATGGTACAAGCACTCCACTGGCATATCAAGAATATCGACTTATGCAGAATAAATTTACATTGGAGTTTCACTGGCTCCATCCGTATATTTGCAGCGAAAATGTGGTTGCTGGGAATGAAGTTAATTTTACTTTTGGCAATCCGCGTTATTCAATATGTTAGTAATAAATAGAAATGATTTCAGTAAACTATAAACTGGTTTCCATCCATCCCATGGTGAAATATAATTTACCATAGAGTAAAAATTGCTTCAATCAAAAATGGAATCACTAATTTTGTTGCCTTCTTAACGTTAGCGATACTAACAGAAGAGTATTAATTTTGCAAATTTTTGGTATAGTGGTATTGATCACTCAAGATGGTTGTTGAAAAACTTGGCGACTCGTTTGTTTGCCTACACAAATTAAGTTTTTTGTTGAAATATATTGAAGTGATACTGATGGAGGAGTATTCAATTTTCCAATTGTTAACATGAAAATGATACTCTGATAATTTGGTGTTGAGTCTTTGTTTGAACTTTGTAATAATATATCGAAGTGATACTGACAAAGGAGTATTTAATTTACCGATTGTTGTTCATATGGTAATGATGTTGCTGCATAAACCCACATTTTGAAGCGTGCCTCCAGGTCAGGATTTTTGTAGCTTGCCCCTATTTGGTGTTACAGTATTCTGAATAGAAAATTGATTACTCTTTTTGCCTGCCTCAGTAAAAAAAGTCGACCCCGGAAGTCGGCTCATGACTGCGCCTTCATTAATGTGAAATATCCTTTATAAGAAAACTTAAAAAAAATGCAATTAATTATTTTTATCATCTACAAAGTGCAAATATTTTGTTTTTCAAAGCAATATCTGATGCGGTAATTATTGAAAATATGAATATTTAAAATTTCTACCGTTTTTTTTGGCTTATTATTCGGTCCTCAAAAAATTCCTCCAAAATGGTCAAATTATCCACTGTGCAATAAGGAGTTGCTCCGTCTTGATGAAAATATCCACTTTGCAGTTCGTCATCATTTAATTCATTTATAAAAGGCAATAAAATTTCTGTACGATAACGGTTTGCAGTTATCGTACCTAAAATAAATGCACGGTTATTGAATTTTTATTATTAATAATAAAAATAGGATTTTACGTTCAAAGAATATCGGTCCAACTAATCTTCTCCCACTAATCGCTGCCCAAACGCCAACTTTCTCTGGATGTAGTGGTTTCTCTCGATATATACGAGGATTTTCATCCGATCAAATTCTCATAGTTTGGGAATTAATGTACCCATCCTTGTAAAACCAAGCTTCATCGGTAAAAAAAGGAATTTGTAAAACATCCACGTTTACATTTTGTAAAAACCACTGACAAAATTCCAGTCATCTGGGGTAATCAACAGGTAATAACTCTTGCACCGATGTTATGCGATAAGGGTATACTTGCAAATCTTTTCGTAGAAGCTTGTGGCATGTTCCTACCGATAAATTCATTTGCTGTGACAAATGACGCAGAGAAGTCGAAGGTTCATCTTCCAAAATTTCTTGGGCTGTGTTAATAGCATCTTGAGTTCGTTTAACTGGTCTACCGTTTCCTGGTTTACGGAGAATACTACTATCACGAAATAATACAACAGATCGTGACAGTGTTGCCAGGCGTAATTTTTAATTTACCCCCATTTTGGAGAAAACCACCCAATCTGGCAACACTGGGATTAGAGAAGGCGCGCTGATAAGATTTCGGAATTTGCACAAAGAAAAGTTTTATAACTCCGTTTTTCCGAAAATATGTAGGTAGTACAAAAGGCCATTTAAAAAAATAGAAAAAATATTTAATCGTGCTGTCGTATCCTCCAAATAATTAAAATAATTCTTTAATTTTTCGGAAAGCATCGCTAATTAACTACTTAAAATGGTTTGCATTTTTTTTTGATCATTTCCAAACAGTTCCAGTTATACCGGGTGATCAGTTTCATTCCGGCCCAAAGTATTATATTTAACAATTACTAAAAAACTAAATTGACTGCAAAAATTAATTTTTTGATTTAAAAATTTTCGAAAAGAAAAACAAAAATCGAATCGAAATATTTGAAAATTAAGTAATTCCTTTAACACAAATCGCATAGTCTGTATTTTCTATCTAAATATCAAAGTACATTAGTTTTATCTTAAAACAACCACTAAAACAAAAAAATTCAAATTAAATAAATAAATACAAAAATCAAGTACCGGCCAAAAATATCAAAAATTCAGTCTGCAAAATCTAAATTATAGGGCAAAAAAATAAAATAAAAAAAATATCGACCAAAAATTCGCTCATTAAAATCTACATTTAAACAACATTAAAATTAATAACTAGGGTAACAGAACTAAAAACTGTTAAAATATTGAAAACTCTTAGGAAAAATAAAAATGCAGTCAAAAAACAGGAAATTTCAACTAAATCGAAAAGTTTGGTTTCGGTGCCAAAAAAACAAAAACTCTGGTCAAACAATAAAAATGCAGGCTAAAAATTGAAAATTAAAGCAAAAGCAAAATAATTTGCCATTTTCAGCCCCAAAACTCTTTACCTCAAAGTAAATTGCCGAAACTCAATAATAATTTTAAAAATTCGCCCATAGAAACAATAACTCAGGTTAAAACAGCTAAAATTTGGTTAAGAAAAATCGAAAATACCGGCCAAAAGTTTGCACACAGAATTCAACAATTTAGGTTAAAAATCTAAAGTATTGATCAATCAAAAATTCGCTCGTTAAAATTTATAATTAAGGTAAAAAAAAAACTAAGAATATAATTTAGACCAAAAATCGTAAATTCTCGGAAAAAAATAAAAAAAACAAAATTTTAACTAAATATTCGAAAATTTTGGTTTATAGGTCAAAAACTCTAAAATTTGGTAGTAGATTGGAATAAAACACTTTAACTTTTACACTCTGTGTAAAGCCGTAATTTAAGTTACTCATGTTTGAAAATGACCAGTGAATGGTCGAAACTAGTCACATAAATTAAATATAGTGGTATAAAAAAGTTAAAGTGTTTTATTCCAATCTACAATCAAGATGTACCACGAAGTAAACGCCGCCAACATTAAACATCTAAAATTTGGAACAAAGAAATGAAAAACACAGACCAAACATCTGAAATATAAACAAACAATCAAATATCCTGATGTAAAAAATTAAAAATGCTCAAAAATTGAAACTTTATCCCAAAATAAATTGCCGAAACTCAAAACTCGAAAGTAATTAAAAAAATTCGCCCATAAAAACAATAACCTAGGTTAAAAAAATCTAAAATGAAGGACAAACAATCAAAAGCTAAGTACAAAAAACTTGAAAATACCCTCAAAACAAAAAAATCCAAGATTGTAGACCAATCAAAAATTCGCTCATTAAAATTAATAATTAAGTTAAAAAAATTAAAAAAATCGAAAAATGAAAAATGCAGAAAATTTCAACAAACTATTAAAAAAATTTGACCAAAATCAAATACTCTAAAAGTTAGAGCAAATAAAGAAATCAAAAATGCAGACCAAACATCTAAACAATTAGCAAAAATAATAATAAAATTTCTGGTCTAAAAAAATAAAAAAATATGAAAAATCAAGCATATGAAAAATAATTTGCCATTTTCAGTCCCAAAAATAACTCTGGCTCAAAATAAATTGCCAACCAGAAACGCGAAAATGTTACGAAAAAAATTACGCATAAAAGTAAATATTTCAGGTTGAAATATATGGCAGAAAATAAAAAATTCGAGCCTAAAAAGAAACAAATGCGGACCAAAAAATCCAAAATTTGAACAAACAAATCGAAAATTTAAACTAAAATAAAGAAAAATTATTCAGTTATACAGAAACTGCAAGTCAAAAATCTAAATCCAGGCCTAACGATAAAAATGCAAACAAAAAGATTGAATATTTAATATAATAATAATAATTTGTTTACGGGCAACGAGTGTTGCCAGTAACAATTTTTAATTTCCCAAATATTTAATAAAACTCCCCCAAAATTACGCCGCTGTCCTTCTCCAAAATAATAAATTTTGAAAATAAAACGCCAATACAGTGGAAATGAAAGCATTATAATTATAAAATTTATTAGAATTTATTATTCATTTTCATCCTCTATATTTTCATCTTCTTTTCGGCACACATACATATTTTTTAAATGAAAATGCAGCATCTCATTGAGGGGTAACAAAATTACGAAAACGGCAATAACAGAATCCCTATGACAACTTTCATAAATGATATTAAAGGTTTTTCCTCATTGCTGAAGAAAATGACTTCTGTATGGTAATGATTATTTCTATACTCGGCGCACCGAATCGGTGGTATCATGGGTTTGCGTGATGTTCGCTGATTGGTCAGCGTTAACGCATGTCAAGCGTGTGTCACGCAGCCGAAATTTTTAATCAGGCCCGTTGTATGCCATATGTTCTCGTTTTTCTGTCTTATTTAAATGTAGTGATTACGTTCTATCCTTAAATCAGCCTTTTTCAATTACAATTAATTAGGAAGTAGTAAATACCTAGTTAGTATTTGTGGATTAAAGTAGAAAGATTTATATTTCCGACACAGAAATAAAATGTGGCAAGACTGTGTGAATCAGGCTTTTTATAACGTCTCAACGAACTATCACGAGGACGCAGGGTGAACGCATTGTGATCATACCACCTGGTCGGCGCACCGAGTATAGCAAATGTAATAACATCATGTTCATTAATTTCCCCAAAAATACCCCTCGTATAAAATACCCACCCCAAAAAATACTCCATTGATTGAGGTTCCCCAAAATACACCCCAAGACAATAATTTACCCCCATTTTGGGGAAGAAACCCCAATCTGGCAACACTGGATCGTGATAAGGTATTTTTTAATTCATCATAAATAATGGGTACGTTAGGAAATTCTTCCTGGAACTCTGCTAAAGGTGCGTCGAATGAATACACCCAATTTCCGTCCACTTTAATCCCATTTCGGAAATAACTTTCAATTAGAAACGTTTTTTGCTGGTTGCTGTAAACCATTGTGAACACGGAATAATTGTGACATCTAGAAAGATCTGTCGTTTATATGTCAATTCCTAACAAGTGTGCCAACTTAAATTTTTAAAACGAAAAAGTCATGGCACACTTGAGGTTTTTTTTAATGAACATACGATACAATATACAATATTTTTTCTACGTCCGTTATAAAACGTACATTTTTTTTTCATTCATTTGGGTTCATAAAATATGTGATTCCTGAACCCTACAAACAGCGTGAAAAAAAAGTGCCATAACGGCTCATTTTTTAACGCTACTATAAAATTGTTTGCGCAAAGTGTGTCATGAACGCTTCGCAACACGCCGCGAGTTCCGCCGATAAACGTCAAACATTCGTTTCCGATCAAGAAAATTTAATGATTATTGTTTTGTTCATTTAAAAAAAAGGTATTATTACTTATAAAAATTGATTATGGTTTTATTGAATTTATTTAAAGTTACGGACGTAGAAAATTTTTTGTTTGAAACTCGAGAGTAAAGCAACTTTTTTTCACTTGTAGGAATTGCCGCACTCGCCTTCGGCTCGTGAAAAAAAGTACTACTTTACTCACTTGTTGCATAAATAATTATCATATTTAAATATTTTATCAAGTGTACAACGAAAGTTCAATTAAAAATATTACATTATTACAGTTGAATCATTTTATTTGTTGTGCACATTCTAACGCAAAGACATAAATATAGTTCAAGCAACATAATGCAATCCATTCTTGGACCAGCTCTAACAAATAATACGTCTAAAATGTGCCAACATAACTAGAATTTCATTCAAATTGCGCTTCTTTATTTTTAGAAAATTATTCCACTCGAGCAAATTCTATGAGGTGATTCACGCATTAGGCTTAAATATCGAACATGTCACTTATCCTAAAAGCAAATCACCGTACGACCAATTTATCTACTTCATTTACATAACACATTCCCGAAATAGCAATCACAATTAGAACTTCTTGGAATGTTGTGAAAAATGAGCGCACGCCTAATGTGTGTAATTGTTACAAGTACGTTTATCGGCTGTACTTATGTAAGCAAATTTGTTGTCAGTCCAACAAAAAATCTTTTTGTAAGTTGACGATAATCATTTTTACAAATATACTTGAAACTAATAATATTTTTTTGGTAGGGCAAAACGTTATTGTATTTGAAACTGAAGAGTAAAATACAAATATATTCTAAAGTTAAGCGCAATATATAGATAATGTAATAGTATATTACATAACTAGAGTTGTAAGTAGCAAATTACGCGCAAGTAAAAGTACCGCGTAGCGGCGAGTAACGTAATTTCACGAGCGCGTAATTGCGTTACAACTCACGTTATGTACTATACTTTACCTTCGACTTTACATTTATTCGCTTAAACTAAAGACATTGAAAGTGAATCCTGTCAGGGTGACGTTTAAATTTGTATAAAATTGCCCGATAATGGCAATGTAGAACTACCAACTAAACAAACGAATTACCGTTCGAACAATTTTCTGTCGAATAATATATTGTCCAATACATTAACTGAACAAATTTACGGACACCCATCATTGTACTCGTTCTGAAGTTTTAATCTACTAAGATACCATTGTTGTAATCTGACGTTTACCTGTCACTGTCACTTTTGATGTTTAAAGACAAACAGACGAATGACACAGCGGACGTTAATTGTAATTGGCTAATAAGTATATAATATAGCGATGTACATAAGTGGTAATAATACATGTTACAAATTTATGTACAACATTTAACATTTATATATGCTCTATATATTCGTAATGGGTTGCTTACTATTGGTGAAAACAGTTCGGTAATTCATCAATTACAAAGTGG
Organism: Ocypus olens; assembly: GCA_910593695.2. Classification (NCBI taxonomy): domain Eukaryota; kingdom Metazoa; phylum Arthropoda; class Insecta; order Coleoptera; family Staphylinidae; genus Ocypus; species Ocypus olens. The sequence goes on from OU343058.1 coordinate 42,768,495, forward strand.
GAGTAGGTAAAATTATTAAATATTCATAATGCATAACCAATATCGTACACCGAGACCCCGAGACGCTAATAATAACTAGAGCCCTTGTCCCTTATTAATAAAGCAAATAAAAATATTTGTTACATTAAAAAGCTATTTAGTTCAAAAAATAATATTTCTTTTAAATTTTAATCCAAAAATGATGTTAATATTCTCACTTGTGAATATTTCCGAAATGTATAAATAAATAAATATGGATTTACTGAAGAAAGTGAAGGCCCTTTAAATTAAACTCCTAAAAACATTGTTTTTACAATTAAAAAACAAATTTTCATTATTAAAAAACACTTCTTTTTGAACCAGAAATAGAAATAACAAGTTTGTAATTTGCAGTTTGATGACAACTATAATCATAGTAGCAAATATATACAGGGTGTCTGCGCTAAACCGTTCGTTAAAAGGTTACGGGGTTGTCGTATTAAAAATTTGAAAAAAATCCTCATCGCATGGTTGAATCAGTTCTCCTCATGTAAAATAGTTTCCAATTTCCTATCACTAGCACCAATTTTGTTATTTTAAATGGAACACCCTGTATATTAATATATTTTTGGATTCCTCGATTAAATTGCAACATATTCTGTTGGGACGTTTGTTTTTAATAGTGATATAACAAAATTAACGTGTTTTATTTCGAATTATTCTAAAATGTATAAACGCCTCCAATATCTTTACTTTTCGTATTTATTTTTTATTCTATTCTTCGTGACTTCCTGATGAGCAATAGTGAACAGTTGAAAAGCTTATATTCAAAGACACCTTACGTGCTTTTTTTGAGGCAAAATCATTGATGATTTGTCTAAAGTTCATCCCTCGAAGCAAATCTCTATGCTGAGTAATAACAGATATGATCGTCGCGCGCAGATGAAATAATTATTAGCAAACAACAACTAAAACAAAAAATTTCAAATTAAATAAATAACCTAAAATTAATACAAAAATCAAGTACAGGCCAAAAATATCAAAAATTCAGTCTGCAAAATCTAAATTACAGGGCAAAAAATAAAAAACTTGGACCAAAAAACTCGAAAATATCGACCAAAAAATCCCTCATTTAAATCTACATTTAAACAACATTAAAATTAATAATTAGGATAACAGAACTAAAAACATTGGTAAAAAATGGTGATGTGGCCATCATGTTACTTTCTCCGACTTTATATTTACGTTTTCATGGGTTTATTTTCAATTGAAATCATATTTTAAATGTACATCGAGCGTTGCGTAAACTCGGATGAAACTGACGTTTAAAACGTCAAAATCATGAAACGTAAAAATTATACTTCAAATTCAAAAACTCGGTTTACTCAAGAACTAACGAGATTTCGAAAAAAACTTATTCTTTAGAAGTTGTTAATTTTGGCATTCTGTACAATTATTATTCACATAATTTTTCTGTAACTATTATCGTTTTATAATTATAAACCAAAAATTAAAAAAATAATATTAAATTTTTTTCTCGAATAAAAATGATTTTATGAAAAATGTTTTCGAGCAAAAGCTGTTCATTTCTTTGTTGTCTTCAAAGTTTGTTTGAATGTTTTTGTGATATTTTTCATATTTAAGAAAATATTGGCAAAAAACAAAAAACAGTTAAGGTAAACGCCCACTTCCGGTGTACAAAATTTTACCAAAAGCTTTTCAGTTCTTCAGATTATCAAATAAGATGGATGTTCAATGTTTCATATCAATTGCTCTATTAGTTTTTGAGATACAGCGCACACAGCAGACACACACACACACAGACACACACACAGACACACACACAGACACACACACACACACACACACACACACACACACACACACACACACACACACACACACAGACACAAAAAAAAAATTTCCAAAAATTGTTGAAATGGCATCTAGGGACCCCAAAACGGATATTTCCGTAAAAAAAATTTTTGAAAAAAAATCACGATCACAATACTTTCTCGTACTTCGTAACGGAGAAAGTAAAAATTGAAAACTTTTGGGAAACATAAAAATGCAGTCAACAAAACAGAAAAGTTCAACTAAATCGAAAAGTTTGGTTTAGGTGCAAAAAAACAAAAACTCTGGTCAAAACAATAAAAATGGGGGCTAAAAATTGAAAATTAAAGCAAAAGCAAAATAATTTGCCATTTTCAGCCCCAAAACTTTTTACCTCAAAGTAAATTTCCGAAACTCTAAACTGAATAATAATTTTAAAAATTAGCCCATCGAAACAATAATTCAGGTTAAACCATCTAAAATTTGGTTAAAAAAACTCGAAAATACCGGCCAAAAGTTTGCACACAAAAATCAACAATTCAGGTTAAAAATCTAAAGTATTGACCAATCAAAAATTCGCTCCTTAAAATTTATAATCAAGGTAAAAAAAACCAAGAATATAGGCAAAAAATTTACGTCAAAAATCGTAAACTCTCGGAAAAAATACAGACCAGAAAAAAAACAAAATTTTAACTAAATATTCGAAAATTTTGGTTTATAAGTCAAAAACTCTAAAATTTGGAACAAAGAAATGAAAAACACAGACCAAACATCTGAAATATAAACAAACACTCAAATATCCTGATGTAAAAAATTAAAAAATGCTAAAAAATTAAAACTTTATCCCAAAATAAATTGCCGAAACTTAAAACTCGAAAGTAATTAAAAAAATTCGCCCATAAAAACAATAACTTAGGTTAAAAAAATCTAAAATGAAGGACGAAAATACCCTCAAATCAAACAAAATCGCACATAAACATTAACAAGAGTGTAGACCAATAAAAAAATCGCGCATTAAAATTAATATGAAGATGAAAAAACTAAAAAAATCGAAAAATGAAAAATGCAGAAAATTTCAACAAACTATTAAAAAAAATTTGACCAAAATCAAAAACTCTAAAAGTTAGAACAAATAAAGAAATCAAAAATGCAGACCAAACATCTAAATTAGAAGCAAACATAAAAAAACAAATGTCTGGTCTAAAAAAATAAAAATATGAAAAATCAAGCAAAAGAAAAATAATTTGCCATTTTCAGTCCCAAAAATAACTCTGGCTCAAAATAAATTGCCCACCAGAAACGCGAAAATGTTTAAAAAAAGATGAAGGACAAAAAATTTAAAACTCGAAAATACCGGCAAAAAATCACGCAGGAAAGGGAACATTTCAAGTTGAAATATAGGGCAGAAAATAAAAAATTCGGGCCTAAAAAGAAACAAATGCCGACCAAAAAATCGAAAATTTTAACAAACAAATCGAAAATTTAAACCAAAATGAAGAAAAATTATTCAGTTATACAGAAACTGCAGGTCAAAAATCTAAATCCAGGCCCAACGATAAAAAATGCAAACAAAAAGATTGAATATTTAATATAATAATAATAATTTATTAACGGGCAACGAGTGTTGCCAGTAGCAATTTTTAATTTTCCAAATATTTAATAAAACTCCCACAAAATTACTCCGCTGTCCCTCTCCAAAATAATAAATTTTGAAAATAAAACATAAATACAGTGAAAAATATACAAAATTAAAGCATTATAATTATAAAATTTATTAAAATTTATTGGTCATCTTCATTCTCAATATTTTCATCTTGTTTTCGGCACACATACATATTTCAGCATCCTATTGAGGGTTAACAAAATTACGAAAACGGCAATAACAGAATCCCTATGACAACTTCCATAAATGATATTACAGGTTTTTCCTCATTGCTGAGGAAAATGACTTCTGTATGGTAATGATGATTTGGTAATGATGATTTCTATACTCGGCGCACCGAATCGGTGGTATCATGGGTTTGCGTGATTTTCGCGTGATGTTCGCTGATTCGTCAGCGTTAACGCATGTGAAGCGTGTGTCACGCAGCCGAAATTTTTAATCACGCCCGTTGTATACCATGTGTTCTCGTTTTTCAGTCTTATTTAAATGTAGTGATTACGTTCTATCCTTAAATCAGCCTTTTTCAATTACAATTAATTAGGAAGTTGTAAATACCTATAGAGCTATTCAGCAGAGATGGCGGTCGGGGTGTCTTGTCCGTCTGAATCAAGTAGTGTCCGTTGCAATTTTCCACTATAGGCTAAATCGCGCGCGCCTATGAAATATGAATAGGTCTATAGTTAGTATTTGTGGGTTAAAGTAGAAAGATTTATATTGTCAGCACAGAACTAAAATGTGGCAAGGCTGTGTGAATCAGGCTTTTTATAACGTCTCAACGAACTATCACGAGGACGCGAGGTAAACGCAACCTGATCATACCACCTGGTCGGCGCGCCGAGTATAACAAATGTAATAACATGTTCATTAATTTCCCCAAAAATACCCCTTGTATAAAATACCCACCCCAAAAAATACTCCATTGATTGAAGTTTCTCAAAATACACCCCAAGACAATAATTTGCCCCCATTTTGGGGAAGAAACCCCAATCGTGCAACACTGGGAATATTGGAGTGAACTTTTGATTTGTTTGAATTAGATAAAAAATGAAACCGACTGTTTGCAATTCCCAAGTTTATCTATGTTCCGCACCCTAATGGCACGTTAAGGACCATAAAATATAACAACAATAATATACAACAGTGTAAAATACAGATATGAACTATAAACATCCTTAATGAATAACAATCATTTGCTGTTATTAAATTACAATACAAATGTTGCTCCCCAGACGCAGAGGCCCTTACGGTAAGCGCCGCTTTCACCATTCCTACTTACGGCACTAACCGTTTGATGGAAATACTTGGCAAATATAAACGGTTGGTTGTAATCCTTATCAATTGCACATGATAATACGCAGGCTAATTATATTCCATAAATGTAGGTAAATATTTAGCGTTCACATTTAATAACTCGTAAATAAATAATTACTCATTCTAGCAAACCAGGAAAATGTTAGTGTCACCACTGCTGATTTTATTTTGCGGATATCCCACTATTGATAAAATTTCGTCGAACGCGATCATTTAGTGGAGCGAACAAATTGTTCGGAGTTCCCCGTTGGCGAGCGTAGAGTCTGGCTCGAAAATAAAATTTTTGCGTCAGTCCAACGTGCGCGTTCACAGTTTGCGTGTGTTACGTGTGCCCGTGCATGTGAAGAACCTTTAAATTGACATGGAGAAGTTTTGGCCTGTCTGGGTCATGGTCGTGGCTACTTCTGCCCAGGTGGGTTTTTTTTTCTCTCTACCGACGTGCGCTCGATAACAACTTTCTTATCGCAACATAATCATATTTGGTGTAATTATTGCACAAATCAATCAACATACAATGATTTTTTCAACTGAAAACCGGTTGTTGTTTTGTAACAAATAATTTACAGATTCCTTTGATAGTAAATAACCATAGCGCAAATGTATTCATATGTTTAACATTTTTTAAATTGTATACATTACTTATGGTAGCCATAGGCGCCGCCGTCAAGGATTCAGTAATTTTATAAAGTTTTAATAACCGGAAAAATATTATTTTGTTGAATATTTATAATAATAATAATAATAATAATATTTATTAATTCATAAAATTTAAGAGATATTGGAAAGGTCAGGTAATAATTTCATTACAAAAACCTTACAAAAAGTTTTCATCTACACTATAATACATGTCATTAAATAATAGTACATTATTATACTTATTTAATAAGAGGGTATATTGTGACACGACTCGCGCAGCGAGGAGTACTCCAATGGAACAAGTGCCTCACAATGCCTTTTATTAAACAAGTATAATATGCTGTTTTTTCTACTTTGGTTTTGGTTAAGGATTTATTTCTAATAAAATATATACTTAAACATTGTACATTTTATCTGCAACATGTGACAGCACTGAAAAACAATTTTTTGTTTCGAACGAATTTAATATTCGACAAGTATTTCCACAGCGATTTCAATAGTTTATTTGAAAACATAATAAATCTCCAATATTACTTGCACACCTCCAGAAATAAGGGAGGAACAAATAAACTATTTCCAATTCAAGCTTAAACTATGCTTAAATGTTTATAGAAACTTAAGGTTTACATTTGTTTCTCGTGTAAGGCATCGATCGAGGTCAATTAAAAATCCACACCAAAAAAAAACAACGACAGAAGCGCGATTTTTCGCCGCGAATAAAACATTCATTGTACCCTCGATGTTTCATGCGCGCTATTTATTTTGCAAACAAAGTGATAATATAATAAATTATAAACTTTTCGCCGTGAAACGTCGTCGCCGAGTGTTTGGTGAATTCATACGTCCGCCCGTTAGATTGTCACCTAGTTCCTACGTTTTCCGCGCCGTCGGTAAAAATTGAACAATATTACGCCTCCGTGTTTTTAACCTTGTGATACTGGTGGCGAACTCCCCAATATGCATTAACGAACATTTTCAGTATGTAAGGCATTACAGGCAGGGGCGGCTCGTTATATAAAGCCAAGGAGTCATGGCACTACCTGTAATTTTAAGCTAAGCAATAATTTTTAACCGTTGAGAAAGGATAACGCGAATATAGATTGTAGCACACGTTTGTACTTCCCCGAAACGAGTCATGAGAATCGCGACTTACACTTAGATCATTTAACATGTTTATATTGTATAGGTGGCTCTACCATCAACATGTTCTACGAGCCGCCACTGATTGCAGGGTTCCAATTATCCTATGAATTATCGTTAACGGCAATTTTACATTTTGATGTCGATACCTATCGCGTTTAAATACTGCCAATCCTATGTTTCGTTTTCTTCCATTATTGCGCACTTTTTGCCGCCCTCAAAAATTGTCACTAGTGCTCGACGTGTGACGTCATTGGGATTTCTTTAAATGGAATTTGATTTTTTTTTATTTGGCAACCCTTGTAAAGCTCAAATATTATTACCCCATCGGTTCACCTACGGACCGGTCTCATCAACGCAATTAGAAACGGAAATTAGTATTGAAATATAAATATTCTAAACACCGTTAAAGGTACAAATGTCATAGTGGCAGAATCTATTGCTTAATTGTTGTACTAATCCCAATCCGAGTGGCATCGCCACCTACAGATATAGGGATGGCAACGGCGGCAAATATAACAATAATAATGTAAACAATAAATGGACGGGGAAACAATATTTGATGTTTACATTATTATTGCTATGCCGCCGTTGGCATATTCCTATATCTGTCGGTGATTATGCCACTCGGATTAGTACAACAATTAGGCAACAAATTCCGCAACCATGAAGTTTCTATGTTATAAAGCTATTAATTCTCTTAATAATCACTTTTCTTTAATTACTTGTCTTTTGATGCAGAAATGATAGGTGGAAAAAATTGTGATAAAGTTCTGCACAAAATTCGTAATTGCTTTATTAAACATTTTTAAGAAAATTGCTCGCACAGGTCGAATTTTGTTCATTTTGTTTTTTAAATACGTGTCTCAAGAGGTGGAGAAAACGGTAATGATCCGCACACAATTGATAATCATTGTTTTTAATGTTTTTAAGAAAATCGTTCAGACAGGTACATTTTTGATAATAATAGTGTATCCATTTGCGTACTTAATAGTATATTGTACAACGAGCATATAATGATGGCTATAAATCACGAGAACGATGTTTGCAGAATGAGCCGTAGGCAAGTGGAGCAAATCGTTCGAATGATTAATAGCCATTATATGCGAGTTTGTTCACGAAAATTAAAATCAAGATAAAAATTTAATTTAAAAATACAATTAGAATCAAAATTAAAATCAAAATCAAAATTAAAGTTGTAATTACAATTACAATTTAAAAAAAATTAAAATCAAAGTCAAAATCAGTATTAAATGGGGCAAACAAAATATTATCATAAATCGCGTTCTGTGAATTAAAGCGCGAATTAGCGTGTTTAATAACCTTATTAAACACGCAAATGTGTGTGCGTGTTTAATAACCATATTAAACACGCAAATGCGTGTTTAATGAAATTGAGGGTTAAATGTACCCCATTAATGCTGCTCATATAATTCAATAATGCGCACATTATAACATTTTCGTGAACAAAAGTGTTTTGTCATCAATACTATTTCGCCCATCTGGAAGAAAACCGTCACAACTCAAAAAAATAAAAATTGAGTTTTATATACAAAACCATTCAAGAAACACCTACTTCATTTAGTAGAAATGCTGTATCTCAACTTTTAAAGCTAACCTATAGATGGCACTTGTGTCCCTTTGGCGCAGACGCAAATTGAAATGACCTTAGCGGACTAAACTGGCACATTTCAGTATTAAGTCAGAAGTCAAGGACGTCTGTTGCATATTTCTGTGAAAAAAACGTCACATTTGTAGTTACAATGGCTGGTTATTGTGTAGATGAGAAGGAAACGAGATAATTTATATACTATTTTTTTTATAAAAATTCTTACAGCGAAACGGCATTTAAAAAAAATATAAAAGAGTTTTCTAAGAAAAAGTCATCTTACAAATGAAAAGTCTTTCATACTAAAAAATGCATACCAACGGAAGTCAAGGATTAAAAGACTCTCTTTTATCCTCCTAAAAAATATACAGTTCTTAAAAAAAAAACTCTCTTTTATCCTTGTCTAAAGATCCTAAAAAATGTAGTTCCGAAAATTTATTTTGAGTATTATAAATATTTGTAGGTGCAATTGCTTATAATTTAGGTTGGCCGCACTCTTAATATTTTCTCAATATTTATCTCCAAAAAATAATTAATAGTTTCTTCTTGCAGCTTTTTATGTAGACATTATTTTAGTTTTTTGAGGCTTCCCGTGCTATATTATTATGGTTTTTTTCACGAATGATGGCGTTCACGTCATCAATTCCAAAGCCCCAAATCAATCCGTTCAAGGTCACAATAGTGCGCATTGGCGTAACGTTAAATAGGATGGTTTTTTTTGAGTTCTGCATTAAAACATCCCCAAGAGTTTTTGTTTGACATTCCAACACCTAATCAAACTCTTGTAAACGAATCATTCCGATGAATACCTTATTGGGAGGCTCAAAATGATATTTTAAATGTACATCGAAGGTTTTGCAGGGTCGGATGATACTGACGTTTAAAACGTCAAAATCGTGAAAGATGGAAATGACAAATTATACTTCAAATTCTAATAATATTTACCGCCAATCTATTTAAAAACTAAAGGGATTTCTAAAAACCTATTCTTTATAAGTTGTTTATTTAGGCATTTTTTCAAATATTATTAACATAAATTTGCTATAACTATTATCGTTTCTCAAGAATGAACCAAAAATTGACAAAAAAATACCCTTTGAACTGCATCGAAAGATAAAAGGGGATTTCCATTATGTTTTTTCTTAGTGAAGTACTGGTTTACCTTCGTTACCATGTCGGGGGCTTTTGTGGTTATTTTTATGAAACTACTATTTCTCCACTTATTTACACTAAACGAAACCAATACACAATATGAAAATATGAAAAACACCAAGAACTAATGAAAAACTAAAACAAACAGAAATACTCTGACAACTTGCAAATTAAAGACGGTTAGTGCTCGCTACTGATGGATGACTGACGGTTCCGGTGAGCGTTGTGTCAAGGTAGACATGTGCTATAACCGCTTCTTTGTCTAACCAATGCCACACCTTCTCGAGCGGTGGGCACTGCTATCGATACTTGTATCAACGATCAGAAGACATACGTTTCTACTATTGACCAAGATGATGCTCATATGTTATAATAGTATAAAATGATGGAAACCCGCTTTCCTTTCATATGTTCAGAAACTGATGACGTGAACGCCAACATTCATGAAATGAACTTTATATTATCATTTTTAGTATTGTAACAGCGTTTTGTTAAGTAGTATAATTATATTTTTTTTATTAATTTTAATCAAATTTGAAAGAGTTTTTGTAGATTTTGTAAAATACAATGATTAATTTTCAATTAAAAAATAAAAAATAAAGTTACATTTTTATTTTGAATCATTTAAGATAATAATAATATTATATCATACTCTTCAATAAAAAAAGTTACACATCTTGCTGTTTTTTTATAAAAAAAAAAAAAATTTGTCAATTACATAAATAATATTTCTAAATCAAAGCAATAGGTAACTTACTTAATAGTAATATAATTTACCAACCGAGATATCGCAGTTATGATTTATTTCCAACTTTCATTTGATTCTCCTGAAAATGTAACTTTTTTCAACGTATGACGTCAGTGCGACTCGAAAAGATAAAGCATATTTCATTGCTAAAATTATTTTATAATTTGAGGAAAACAAAAATCGTTTCATATGATAACCGATTAAATATTGGAATTTACAATTAGTGTAACTCAGCAAATTCTAATTAGATAATATTGGAATCTCTCTTAAGGAAGCATGCGATTTTTTTAAATCAAGAATGCCCCAAGAAGTTCCAAATTCAAGATCCACAGTAAGTGAATTGGTCGCAAAATACCATGAAATAGGAAGCACAAATGATGAAGTTAAAAATTAAAAACGTAAAAAGCTTATTGTAACAAGAACATTCAACGCAAATATTCAAATGGCGTTCTTGGTACAATTGTTCAGTTCGGCAATGACCGACTATACCGGGTGTGGCACTTAAGACGCCTCGGACCATAGCTGCTTTACGATAAAAGCTATCGAAAAAAATCTAAGAACAAAGTGGTGCATAGTTACCGTCGCTATGTTTTAAAAATATTTCTAATCATCAGTGGCGTGCCGTACTCCAGTGGCGTACCAAACTTATGTTTTTTTAAATGGAATGCCCTATTTTTTATTGCAGATTTGGAAAGTGCTCGATGAGTACTTATTTCTTTATCTAACATGTTATACCCTTCACTTTAGCGGTTTCGCTGTTATAACCCCTTCTTTCAAAATTGCGCCCCATTTTTGAGATTTTTTTGTAGAGAAACTAATTGACGCCGGCGCCTAAATTTTGAATTGAGGTACAGGTTAAGACCTCGTTTACCTTCACATAATTTTTTTTCGGGTAATTTATGGAAAAAAAATAATTTTTGATTGATCTTCGCATGTTGTCATTTTTTCCGAAAATTTCAAATGGCACCCCCCTAAAAAAATTACGGCGTTGTACAGCCAAAACTCTAAATTTTTCATTGGTGTAAAAAAAATTACACATTGCATAACAAAATTTCGGAGAAAAAAGGAATTTCATCGCAAATGTCGGGAAACGTTTTCCGTTCCCAAGTGTGCCATGAGAAAACAAAAGATTGGTAATTGTCAAAGTAAATTATTAGACGTCAGTAGCAGCCATAACTCATTTTTGATAAACGTTCTAAAAATGTTCCGAACTCAAGAGGAAATGGTTGACATGATATTTATTCTTGGAGAATGTAACAAGAATTGTTTCTTGGCATCACGAGTGTACGCTGCGAGATATCCGCACAGGGTACATCCAAATGAACGTGCGTTTCAAAAAGTATTGGAGAGATTTACTACTACGGGAAGTGTGAAACGGCCAAGGAGAGTTAGAAAGAAGGCAGTTATTACCGAAAATAATGAACTGCGGTATATCACCAGAAGTTGCGGTTATGCCTCCAGCAGGAAGGTCGTCATTTCGAACATCTAGTTTAAGTTGTTAAATTTTCTTTATCTGCATTTTTCATATCATGTTGAATAAATAGGTACATACTATTATGTTGACCGTATTTGTGTATTTGTTTTGGTACTTTGACAATTACCAATCTTTTGTTTTCTCATGGCACACTTGGGAACGGAAAACGTTTCCCGACATTTGCGATGAAATTCCTTTTTTCTCCGAAATTTTGTTATGCAATGTGTAATTTTTTTTACACCAATGAAAAATTTAGAGTTTTGGCTGTACAACGCCGTAATTTTTTTAGGGGGGTGCCATTTGAAATTTTCGGAAAAAATGACAACATACGAAGATCAATCAAAAATTATTTTTTTTCCATAAATTACCCGAAAAAAAATAATGTGAAGGTATACGAGGTCTTAACCTGTACCTCAATTCAAAATTTAGGCGCCGGCGTCAATTAGTTTCTCTACAAAAAAATCTCAAAAATGGGGCGCAATTTTGAAAGAAGGGGTTATAACAGCGAAACCGCTAAAGTGAAGGGTATAACATGTTAGATAAAAAAATAAGTACTCGTCGAGCACTTTCCAAATCTGCAATAAAAAATAGGGCATTCCATTTAAAAAAACATAAGTTTGGTACGCCACTGGAGTACGGCACGCCACTGATGATTAGAAATATTTTTAAAACATAGCGACGGTAACTATGCACCACTTTGTTCTTAGATTTTTTTCGATAGCTTTTATCGTAAAGGAGCTATGGTCCGAGGCGTCTTAAGTGCCACACCCGGTATAACTATAAACGCTTATTACATTCCGTTCAATAATGTCTAGCCTGATATGTTGCTTTTCAAGACGAATCCTATGCTTCAACTCTTGTAAACTGTTAAACTTAATTTTTAATTTTAAATACTCCCATTGACAAAAATCCAAGGGGGTTAAGGCGGGGGAACCCGCCGCACAGACGGATGACTATTCTAGCGCGACAAAAGAAAAATCATTGATACGCAAAAGAGAAAAAAAAAGTTGGAAATTTATTTCTACGTACAAATACAGATGCAGAAAACAGTTAGTAAATGTGCATATAAACAATTGAGATTTTTTTTGTGCAATAAGTACATGATAACGATTGTCCATTAAGTGATAATTATTTTTTTAATTGTTTTTATTTGTCGTTATAATTTTTTGATTTCATCGTTAATTTTATTTTAAATTTGGATATATTTTGTGATCTATCTCAAGTTACCGCAAGTTACCGCAGTTCGAACATGCTGAGAATTATGTGAAAATGTCTCAAGAAAGATGACATGAAAACCGTTTTTCGGCAAAATCCGGCATTTTTTTTGTACATCACAAAATATATCCAAATTTAGAACAAAATTAACAAGAACGTTTTTAGATAAAAAAAAGGGGCATAAAAGCCGTAGAATATAAAAAAAAATGGTGATGTGGCCATCATGTTATGGCATCTAGGGACCCCAAAACGGATATTTCCGTAAAAAAATTTTTTGAAAAAAAAATCACGATCACAATAGTTTCTCGTACTTCGTAACGGAGAAAGTAAAAATACTACAAAATACTCATTTCATCGCAGTTGTCCTTTAGAACCTGGTCTATTACGATTAAATCATTCATATGAAATGCTTTGATCTATTAATATTTTGAGCGATTAAGAAAGTTTATTGAAAGGGAAATTGTTATTTAAAAAGCAATCTATACCTTATCTTAAAAAGCTAATTAATATTTATAGCAAATTGATATGTCGTACTTCGATGTCATAGTTATTTATGTACAAATCAAATCTAGCTCAGTTAATAAAATACTGACTCAATGTAATATTTCAAACAATTTGAAAACTTACAATATATCAGTGTTTTATATAGCGATACTATGAAGTATTAACAAGTAGTTACCTTGTCGATCCAATAAATGTTGCTTAAATTTCCCCTGAGATATCATCTACATTCATAATAATCTTATCAATGACATACATCAATGCCATACATCAACTTCACTAATTTTAAGAAATAGGACGGTGGCTATCGTTTCTATTTGGTATTTTATTTTTAAGGATAAATTAATAGTTATTAGTTACGAGTAGAAAAGATTGTCAATTTATACAAGTGAAAAAAGTTCCTTTACTCTCGAGTTTCTTACAATTATTTTCAATTTGGAAATTGTACATACTATTTGTCAGGTGAACAGGAGCAGACCTTATAACTCCCTCGGGAGTTATAACTCATATCTCCCGAGGGGGTTATGAGTACTCTTTCATGCCTTGTATCCATGGCGATAATAGTAAATATCATACTACTAAAAAATAAATCAATTAATAGCGTTATTTGATGTTGGTGAAACGGAAATTGACAACTTATTCGATGAATAAATTGAATCGTTGAACAATGTTTTAACTGACGTTGGTGAAACCGGCCCTAACATTAGCGAAGCATTCATGATACATTTTGCGTAAACAATTTTATAGTTGCGTTAAAAAAATTAACCGCAACGACACTTTTTTCACGAATTTTGAAGGCGTCAGGAATCACATATTTTATGAACGCAAATTAATGAAAAAATTGTTAATTTTATAACGGACGTAGAAAAACAAAATATAAATTACAGGTCACTAAACTGCAATTTTTGCAATTTTAATGTGTTATTTATTTATTTAAGGCGCTTGTAACTGTGCAATCTTTTTTTTTTCTTTGTCTAGAATTTTACTAGATAATTGTATATGTGGTAAGTAAAGTCACATTTTTTTTTTTGTAAAAATTCTCAACACACGTGTTTTACTTACCACATATATTATGGAATTTCACCAAGTAACAGCCTCATCAATCCAATAGATAATTATATGACCTGTGTAAAACTTTTGTTGTGGGTACAACAATATTAGTATTATTATTATTATCTAGTCGATTGTGTTATAAAAATCAATATACAGTGATATAAAAAAATAATTTATCGCTACACTAATTTTGCCAAATCATTGAACTCATTATTTTCCTGACCTTAAGCTGTAAATAAACCAATGTCAAAAGGAGGTAATTACACGAGAACGTAATTTAGATTTTCCATTTTTACATATTACAGCAACAAACATTATATGTGATTGTAAAATCAATGAAACCAAGAAAATAATACTTTAATGGAAGTATATATGTATATTAATGATGAGGTTATATAATTCTGAAGGTCCGTTCAAGTTTTATTCACATGATAAATGTATGCGGCATTAATTGTTAAAGAATTAAACGTGCGCTAGTCACTAGTGTGACGTATATGTTATTATCTGGCGAATATTTTACATAGTACTAACATAAATAAAATTCATAATAAATTATTAAAACATTAATAGCAAGAAGTTTAGAGTTTCAATATTTAAAACTCACTGCTAATTTCTAGCAAATTCGAGAATATCTGGAGAATTAAATTATAATAATGGACACAACTATGCCATCATGTTACTTTCTCCGACTTGATGGTATCATAGTCATTTATATTTACGTTTTCATGGTTTATTTTCAATTGAAATCATATTTTAAATGTACATCAAGCGTTGTGTAAACTCGGATGAAACTGACGTTTAAAACGTCAAAATTATGAAAGATGGAAAAATTATACTTCAAATTCAAAAACCCAGTTTACTCAAAAACTAAAGGGATTTCGAAAAAAACTTATTCAGTATAAGTTGTTCATTTTAGCATTCTCTAGAATTATTATTAACATAAATTTTCTGTAACTATTATCGTGTTATAATTATAAACCAAAAATTAAAAAAAAATAATAAATTTTTTTCTTGAATAAAAATGATTTTATAAAAAATGTTTTCAAGCCAAAGATGTTCATTTCTTTGTTGTCTTCAAATTTTGTTTAAATGCTTTTGTGATATTTTTCATATTTAAGAAAATATTGGCAAAAAACAAAAAACAGTTAAGGTAAAAGCCCACTTCCGGTGTACGAAATTTTACCAAAAGCTTTTCAGTTCTTTAGATTATCAAATAAAACGGATGTTGAAAGTTTCATATCAATTGCTCTATTAGTTTTTGAGATACAGCGCGCACAGACACACAGACACGGACACAGAGACAAAAAAAAATCCAGAAATTGTTGAAATGGCATCTAGGGACCCCAAAACGGATAATTCCGTAAAAAAAAATTTGAAAAAGAAATCACGATCACAATTCTTTCTCGTACTTCGTAACGGAGAAAGTAAAAAAAAAGATATTTAATGTTGTTAATGTTGTAACATGTAGACATTTGTCTAGAAATATTGGTTAAATTTACAAAATACATTTTTGAAGTGTGCCCATCATATATTTGTCAGTGATAATGGAGCAACGCGTAAATATTAAATTTTGTAGCGAAATCGGTAAAACTGCGACAGAAACTTATGCAGAAAACTGTATACTGTGACAATTGCCCTCAATTATTTTTTAACCGATGAAATCGAATAATGTTGATGACATGATCCAATAAAATTCTAATTACGATGCGTAACAGACCACGGTGCATTTTATGCATGGCAATTAGATCCCACCCAGGGGGTGTGATCTAATCATGAGAATACATCATGTTGGCATTGCCTATACTCGGCGCACCGAATAGGTGGTATGGTCACGTTGGGTTCACCCCGCGTCCTCGTGATAGTTCGTCTAAACCTTATAAAAAGCCTGATTCACACTGCCTTGCCACATTTTAGTTCTGTGCCGGAAATATCAATCTTATTACTTTAACCCACAAATAGTAACGCGACGCGTAGTGTGGCTTTTTGTTTAGGAGGTGACAATGCAATGTTGTTGATATTGTTTTTGGTCAGAACACACACTTTAAACACAACACAAGAATATACAAATTCTAGGTGGGCCAAAAGAAGTCATCCGATGTTGTTTGGCTCTCATTTTTTTCTAAATGAAAAACTTCGATTCTGTTTTTTGATTATGTTTATTTAAACCTAAAGTCGAGAAGATGATATCAGCCAAATGGGCGCCGTCACAATTTATTGCCATATGGGCTCGTTTTATGGCATTTTTCATCACTTCGGCGAGAACTTCGAGCGACAGATTCTCGCACTCGTGTCGAATGTTGACCTTGAGGGCTTCCAGGGTCTCGGGCTTGTTCACGTAAACACGAGACTTCAAAAAACCCCACAAAAAAAAAGTCTGGAACAGTTAAATCAGGCGATCTTGCGGGCCAGTGCAAATCGCCAAAACGAGAGATGAGGCGACCCGGGAACGCCGCCTTCACAATATCCATTGTGGCTCGCGCAGTGTGTGCCGTTGCTCCATCCGTTGTTGGAACCACATGTCTTTCAGTCCTAATTCGTCCAATTGCGGCAGAAAATTTTTTGTTCTCGAATTCGATCCTGACTAATAATTGCTGGCAAAATCATAGGCACTCGTTAGATTACTGTTGATAACACCCGAAGTAGTACTAGTATGCTTAAAAGATTTAATATGGACATGAGGATATTGATGATGCTTGGCCTGGGCGTTCTTTAGAAATGCGGTCACAAAAGTTAGAAAACTTGTGACACGAGATCGACTAATGGCCCTTGGAATGATGGTTGAAAATCAATCAGGAGACGGTTCGAAAAATTTTGCATAGTGAGATCTGTGCAAAGTCTATCCCACAAAACCTTACGGATGAGCAAAAATTTACGGTCAAACTCCCGATTTCGGAAAATTTTTGTTTAGGAGCTCTATACGTGTTATTATTAAGGTACTTGCAAAAATGTTGTTCGCGCGAACTTGCACCTCGTGTATAATTTTAACAGTGTGCCTTTCGTGTGCTAAATTATCTATAATATAAATAACTTTCGTAGTGTAACATGAGTGTTACCGTGCCGTGCGTAAAATTAAATTTATGGTGGACATTGACTTATATGGGCTACGGAAGAAATAAAAATCGGATTTTTCGGCTTGAAACACGTTTCCGCACAAAAATGTTTGTAAGTACCTTAAAAATAACCCGTATAGAGCCCCTAAACAAAAAAATTCCGAAATCGAGAGTTGGACCGTAAAGTGCAATTCACACGACTTTTAGAATTGTCACGACATACTAAACTTTCTTAACTTTTTAAGCTTTGTTACTGCTGAGACAAAACGCCAGAGCATGCAGTGAGTTTTGAAATCTAGAATCAAAACCATTTTTCGAAAAACAGGATATACAAGGCCGGCGCATCAAAAATTGTCGCCTGAGGCGAGCCAAGTCTTTGGCGCCTTTTTCTGCAATTGCAAAAGGAGAAGAATTTGTACCGAAAGAACTAGTAATTAGCACAATCTTCGTTGAAGTGATAAACAGATTACCGAAATGTGCAAGTGGTTCTTGCTGCAAGTTAATGCAGCTGCACATTCTTCACTAACTGTGAAGTCATGTCTCATGAAGCAGTGTTGTTGAAATTATTTTTCTTTCGCACACTGATCGAATTAAAAAGTATTCCAAATTAACTAGTCTTAAATTCCAACTTTTATGTCTTTCAGAGCATCAATACTACTGTGACAGTAATATAAATATTATTACCTTCTCAGAAAAGCGATTCTACACAAACAAAAGTGGTGTTGGTGGCGGCTACATTTGTTTGCCTGTCATATTTTTATTTTGTAAATCAACTCAAACGCATTGTTTGTAAAGATCTGTTGTGAGTTAAGCGTTTTAAATGGATAATTCAATTCAATGTATAAAAAGGTGCATTTAAAAGGGCTGACAAAAAAATTTGCAAGTGGTTAAAAATTTATTTACCTTCAACATGACAACGATCTCTATATTAACAATTTTAGTAAACAGCTAACTTCAGTTGAACAGGGACAGTTCGTGTCAGTTCTGAATACGGTGAATACGGTGAAATATAATTGAAATCCGTTTCGGACACGCTTCCACTTGAAAATTATTTAACGATTTTCATTTCGATCTATGTATCAGTTGAGTAAGTATTGTCCGTTCACCAATTATACATATTTAGTTACGTACATTTGCAATTAAAACCGGATACAGCATTTCGTACTTCGGCCTAGTGTCGTGGGATGTCGCTAGCGTACGGTAGCGCTGCTGCTATGCGTAAATTGTAGAATTGGATTGCATTTAATATCCACCCTTTTCTATCTTCTTCTAATAGTATGAAATAAACATTTATATATTAGTGCACTTGAAGTCCTTTCTTTTATGTGTGTCGGAAATAAGTGCATCGGTGATTAAACGATCAGCTGTTAATGGTCTCCTAACTTCATGTCGCTTGTAGTGTGTGTTAGTGTGTGTGTGAAAGAGAGAGTTAAAACCTATAATATAATATAAGGAACGCCAGAAATGTATGGAATGTATACTAAATGTAAGTAATAATATTTATTTATACAAAGCAATAATTATAACTATCATTTTAACGGCTAGATCCCAGTGTTTGTACCACTCGCAAACGCACAGGCGCGAATTTCACGATTCCCGTGGCCAATTTCACTTTACCCACACACGATTTTGACGATTGGTGTTTTATCCAATTCCATTACAAATAAACAAAGCTCTTTCACCCAATGTACTTTTAATTAATATAAATTGCTAATAATATAGTTCTTAGTCGTTAAATTATCTCGGGTCCATGATTGTTGTATACGTCTGACATTATTCATTTGTTCATTACTCATCCCAAATTAAATACATAAAATAATTACCTGCTCGTGACTGAATGGCTCATGCCTAAGTAAAAAAAAATATTTTAAGCACTCGTCATTTCATCGCAAATTTCTTGAATTAATTGAGATTGGGCAAAATCCATTTTTTTCCATCTCAATTGATTTTCGAAATTTGTGTCGATTCAATGGCTCGTGCAAACAAATAAAATGTATCAGGCCAAATTCTAACCTCTTGTGGTATTACCTCTGATATTTTTTGTACAGGTATGTACCGTTTTTGCATGCCTTGGATTAATAGTCATATTGTTTTATTAAAAATATTGTTGATGTAAAGGTTACGAGTAGTTTTAATTTTGATGTCGCTAAAAGCCGTTTCAACGATTTCTTGAAAAAAAAGTGCGTGTGTGTGTATGCGAGCTGTATCTCAAAAACTAATAAATGAATTAACTTGTAACTTATAAAACATAAGCCTTATTTGACAATTCAAAGGACTGAATGGCTTTTGGTAAAATTTCGTACACCGAAAGTGGATGTTTACTTTAACCGTGTTTTGATTTTTTCTATTTTTCCGTCATCTTTTATTTAAAAATATTTTTCATAAGGTGTTTATATTTCGAAAAATAAAATGAATTAAATTTTTTTGTCAATTTTGGTTTATAATTATGAAATGATGATAATTACCAATTAATTAATTATCAAGTTTTTACTAATAATAATTGTAGAGAATGGCAAAATGAACAACTTGTGAAGGATACGATTTTTTGAAATCTCATTAATTTTTGAGTAAACTAAAAAATTAGTAGAATTGAAGTCAAATTTGTCATTTTCATAATTTTGACGTTTCAAACGTCAGTATCATCCGATCGTGCAAAATGTACCAGTTTTTAAAATTTTTGCATATTTTAAATGTGGTTTCTAATGTCAATGTTTTTTTCAAACCAGTTTAATTCTGCTTTTTTTGTTCATCGTTTAAATAATTTAGAGGTATTCAAATGACTGAAGTATTTTTTACCAGTCAAACTAAATTGATTGATTCAAGGGCTTAGAATTTTAATGAACTACACTGGAAAAACCTGAAGATTAATGGGGTTATTCTGAACAACTGTTATTAACAGTGATGTTATTAACATCGATGTTATTAAGATTGCAATGTTATGTCAAATTGAACAGCGCTGTTAAAAACTGTATTCTGAACAACCGTACACAAATTGGCAACCGTGCACTGTCTACAGCGCGACCCACTTCATGTATATTATAATAGATGATTAATAAAATGTTTTTTAGGATATTTTTAGAAATAAAATTAGTGTTTCCTAAAGCATGCATATGAATATTGGAATATTACTATCCATTTGAGTTCGCGTAAACTAAATAACTTAATGGAATTCTCAAGGCAACTAGTTGCTGCTGATAATTTCAACGCACACGTCACAAAACACCACACCAACAACCCTACAGGTAAGAGGTTGGCTAGATTCTCTGAGAAAAAACATAACGGCACTCCCAGACCCCAGATGTACATATACCAGAAATTGAATTTCTAATACTGTTGCGACTTTCCGGTGCCGTTATGTAGTTTTCACGACCATCCTTGAAAGAATGCAGACCTGCCTCTTGAGCGTTGCACATCTGCAAAAGGGACGCGCATTCTTTCAAGGAAGAAAGGGCCAGTTTCACATCCCTCGGGGTGCGGGTGTTGTACCCGTTTGAAAATATGTTTTTTGTATCATTTCGATGTATAAAGCTTGATGGGAGAAGTCGTCTCAAATACACACAGTTTGCAAAAAGTTTACACTGAGTCGAATTGTTATTTCTCACCCCTCGAAGACTTTTAACTAGGCCGCTTACAACGGCCGTTGTGTTCAGCGGATTTACATCCGCGATTACACAATCAATCAAATACCAATATTTTGGACACAAAAATACAGGAATCACAAACTACCACAGGATGCGTGTTCTAAGCTTAGACCGTGTACCAGTAATCTTTACCGTTCCTCTTAGCATTTGGATCACACCAATGGAAAAATTCAAGCGATACACAGTTAAGAATACGGAATGGTAACTCTTTCGGCAACGAACAGAAATTACAAATGACATAGAAATACAGCACATACCCGAAGGAGTTAACACTGTAGCCACCTAACTTGCTGGGAGAACTACAAGGGCCCTTGGGTGTCAAATTAAGTCTCAAATACATTAACACTTCAGCTATCACCCCAAACCCCATAAACCATGGCCATCGCATATTATTTATATGAAATAAAATGACATTTTAAACACTTTCTTCGCACTTTACACCCTCAGTCCAAATTACTTAAAAATCAACTAGAAAACCAATTAAATCTGAAATATCTCTGCAGAGATAATCAAACAGAATGAAATTAAAAACCCATTTAGACTACCTAAACACTATCTCACCCCAAGTGCACCAATACCCTTCCTAAACAATGCTCAGGAAATTGCCTACGCAGACTCGGAAAAGGCGACCTAACATATATCAAACCATCTTTGGTGTTTCAAACCACGCTATACTTGAAATTACTTATTAACAACAATCTACTCCACATTGAGACATAAACTTCAAACACTACACCCACTATACGCGACACTGATATTGCCACCCTCATTAAACAACTCTAAAACACGAAAATCCGCAGGCATACATAACATTCTTAATTTGGCACATACACACTTAACATCCACACATGTTGACCAAAATGGCGGAATTACATACTTCCAGACTGTTTCCATTCTAACACTTTCTGTGAAGTATTTAAACGCTCCAATACCTGTACACAAATCAAACGAAGACCTCGAACTTTCCACAAGATATCGGTCCATGGCTTCCGGAATGAATACTTTCTTTCGCCTTTGCAAATTGCTCGTTTCGAAAATAATAAATATCAAAAAAAAATTGTATAATCTCGCTTGTGTTCTTTTTGAAGAGGATGATTATGACCGTTACTATGTGGTAACATATGGTTAAATTGAATTCAAACTAAGTTAAAGAATGTTCTTTAATTTAGTTTAGTATTTCTTTTAATTCTATCAATATGAGAATTAAATTGACAAATCTCGTACTGAAGATGTTTTAATAAATTCAAAATTTTATAAAAATGTTTAATTTTTTATAGGATTTAAGAATATTTGGACTGTAAACTGTTTTTATATATGATAATAAAATAGCTACTTCATGTTACTATGATTTTATTGATGGTTTTATGTTTCTTTGCATTCTAGTAAATGTAATCCAATAAACATTAGAATTCCTTGTTTAATGATCAAAATAATACAACACTTAACATCATTGTAAAACGAGTTTTCGTAGCATTGTAATAAATAATCGTACATTTTCTTGTTGAATATATTACCTTGAATTTAGTATCCGTATATCAGTAAATTAATACAAATTTTAGTTCATGATATGTAAAAAAAATATGTAAATTGCAATATGGCAACAGGTTAAAATAAATTAATTTCTAAGAAAGTCATTCTTAATGATAGGTTCTTTCAATTTCGCTGAAATATAACACGAGATAATTATCGTGGTTTTCCGAGATATGATCAGGAAGTGTATTTCATATTAAAATTCGCTTAGTGAATTTAATTAATCGGCAAATAATTAGCATTTATGTTGATATAAAAAATATCTTAAATGATACGATGATTACTAAAGGATTGTCGGCACTTTACATTGCGGAATTCCACATCCGACTGAGCAAAATTGTACATTTCAGGCCGAATTCGCAACCACAATGAAATTGATGGTTTGTATTTCCTTTATTACTCATAACAACTAAAAATGTGTTAATTATAAACCAGGAAAATGGAAACCCCAATTAGACGTTCGAAGGACATCATTGTTGATAGTTTCGCGAGTACATTCCCTACTAAAAAGTAACGATTTTATGTTAAATAGTTTGGAGTTTATTGTTTCCTTGTAGTTGTAATAGTGACTATATTTGCGGGTTTGAGTCAACCAGTTATCGATCTCGTAATCCTTCGGCTGTGTGATTTTGTTTGTAAAAATGTATGTAACCTAATGTGGTACTTCAGAGGAACACTTACTCTGAATCACATATATCGTATTTTTTTGTCTTGGAGACTCGTCCATGTGACCAGCTCTAGGCGGTTTCTGTTTTGCTTATATGCATTTAAATGAATAATGGTAGACAAATACAACGACCACAGGCCCGATAATCACCAATATTGCACAACGCGTTCGCAGTTGTCCAATTTCCAAAAATCAAACTTTAAAAAAGAGCGATTTTGTCCTTCGTGTAAACTTCACGAGAGAATTTTGGAACCCGTTTTAAAGTTAAAATAAATTTGACACGTTTGAATCATCAAAATCTAAAAACGCGCTCGGCAGTTGTGCAATTTCAAAAATCAAAATCTCAACTTTAAATCTTCGAATCACGAAAACGTACAATTTTGCTGTTTTGCGTTGGTTTCACGAAAATATTTATCAACCGGAATTTTGCATTTTGTGTTAATTTTACACCGGGCGAATCCAGAAGGTTTATTGTTTCAAAAAAAATAATTAAAACAATTTAGTCAAAAATTGCATAACAAAATAAATTTGTATATTTTTAAATGACATTTTCGACAGATTTTAAAAAGTCAACAGGGAAGGCAATCGTCCAGATTACCCTACCTTTCATCTGCCAGTACTTAACATAACATAACAAAACACTCTCTTTATTTCTCTAGACAACAAATACATAAAATAATATTGTACATGAAAAAGTTGTCAAAATGGAAAATAATGGTGATCTATAACAATATTTACAATTTACATTTTTCATAAAATTCCCTCAAAGAATATGGCTCCATAGAGCATAGGAAATTAAATAGCATTTTCTTTGCAATGCTAAAGCTACATGCATCTTTAATATTTTTAGGAATATGATTGTATAGTTTCATTGAAGCATAATATGCACTTTTTTCATACATAGACAATCTATGATTTGGGAGACGATAAACATGCCCATGTCTAGTATCATGGTTGTTGGCTAAGGTACTGGTTGTGAATTTATTATTATGCTTCCATAGGAACTTAATACATTCATAAATATATAAACCATGTAATGTTAAAATGCCATGCCTACAAAAATAACCTCTGCAGCTATCACGATATTTCAACCTGTTTAATAGTCGCATTGACTTCTTTTGTAATGTGAATACTCGATAGACGTTGACACAACTTCCCCAAATAATTACTCCGTATCTAAGATATGGATAAATATTTGAATAGTAAAAGAGGTAAGCCAATTCAAAGTTAGTATATCTCACGACGGTTCTCAATCCATAGATAGCTTTGCTTATATTTACACAAACTGTGTCAATCTGTTTTGAAAAAGTCAACGTCTCGTCTAGAGTAATTCCCAGAAGCTTAACACTATTTACAAATAGATACCGAACTTCATTTAAACAAATATCATTTGGAGTATCTAAAGCTTGATTCGTTTTGAAGAGTATGCAATTTGTTTTTTCAGGGTTTAACAAGAGTTTATTATCCAAGAACTATTTATGCATGTAGTTTAAACTTTGGTCTCCTAGGGCTTTTAAGTCAGGAAAAGTACGACCCCTTACGATAGCCTTACCTTACTAAAAAAATGATCGTGGATGGATTATATGTCACTATGATAACAAGTTGTGATAAAATTCGAGTCCCTGTTAAGTATTTCTACTCTACAAAATAAACGCGGTCTGTTACTAAAATGCGTGATTGGTTGATAAGGCATCGAGTGGAATAGTCGAATTAAAATGCAACTAATTCTATCTCAGTCTATGTTTTATGTTCGGAGGGACATTGGCAGTATGTATTTGCTGATACCATGGGGAAATTTTATCAAATGATAAGTGTAATACAGGTTAATATAAACACCTTAATGCATATGATAAGATTGTTTATTTAGTACTCGAACATCATATTGCAGGTTAAACCATGATGTATTATTGTAATCTCGTGGAGAGAACAATTTATCTATTTTTTTTTATTGGAAATGCAATTTGTTTCTGCACATATACATACATATCTTTATTTGTTACTTAATAGTTACAAAATGTACAATGTGGCTTGGAAAACCCCGCCCGCGTTTCTTGTAGAGGTAAAGAAAATGAATTTAATTAAAATACTGACAACAACGCAGAATCCAAGTGGACTACTGGAATTAGTTGGTGACTTTGACTATATACTAATGGACTGCTATTCCCCCTCCATTTCCCATATGATCACTGCTCCAAAAGTTGTCCACAAGCTGGAGCCTGATATAAGTCCCGCCCTGGAGCCGAAAATGGAGCGTAATTTAAAAACCGGAAAGCAAAAAAAATATTTCTCGATGTATTCATTAGCAACGTGGAGAATGCAAATGCGAGAATATTTCGGCAACTCGGGTCCACTTTCCTGCCTGTTCTTTACAAGCAAAGCATCAACCCATAATTTGCGAAGTTCCGGATTTGATGGAAATCTAATACAGAATTTTAGGTTATAAGTCAAAAGTCAACTGACGTGTACATCAGCTGAGGAGTATTATAACCGCGTTGGTACGTGGACGCATTGCAGCCTTTCGCATAGTAATATTTTGACATGGTGTGAATATTTGACAATTTAAATGTTTATATATTCAAACGTGTGAATAAATTGCAGGGTATTACAATATGAAATTCGAGCTCATAGAGTCATTTGTCATAGACACAAAATGGCCAATTTAGTAACATACCGCAACCATTTAGGGTCCGGCCGCGCCACCGTTGCTTGGAGACACACATAAAGTGGCGCTAGCAGTCCATAAGTATATAGTCAAAGGTTGGTGTGTATTAAAATGCCGGAAGCTACTCAAAACGTTTTAGCTACACCCCAAATTAAATCAAAACAATTAAAACGCAAACATTGAAAATTAATAAAATAAAAGAACCAGAAGGCTAATGAAATAAAAGTTTTTAAAAATGAAAGTGCTCGAATTGATGATCCAGATTTTCTGAACAAATCTGAGTTCTTCATTGAATAATGCTACAAATATTTCTAGAAATTTCAGAAGTGAAAGATTCGAATGCTGCTTCAATGAAGATCTTCAAGGTCTCAATGTCTTCCTTAACGTTGTCGGCATAAACCGAATCTCGAATGATTTCCCATACATTCAAGTCCGTGGGTGTTAAATCACACAATCTTGGAGGCCACTTGATCGGAGCCCTTCGCCCAGTCCAAAATTGATGGAAGTGTTCATCTAAAAAATGTCGGACCTCTATACCGTAATGAGGTGGGGCGCTGTCTTGTTGGAAAAAATATCTGTAGGATAGTGTTCTTAAATAGCCGTCATTATTCTTTCGTGAATCAAATTAAGTAATACTTTCTTTCAGAGAAAACAGCCCAATAACTCCTCCATCCAAATAGCAGCTCAAACGTTAATTCCAAGCGATCTAAAATCTTGTGGACTTTCATCAGAACAATAAACGCATCTATGGCGATTGACACAACCACATAAATTAAATTTGGCTCAATCCAATAAAAAAATAGGTTGATGATAACTGCAATCTATGATCTGGGTACGTCAATTAAGCTGGCACAGCCACTCTAGCACAATCACATGGGACTTGCATAAAAAATTAGTGCTATTTTGTTGCTAATTAGTTGCCGTATTCCCGATTTTGTTGCTCCAGCGATTTTCGAAAAAAAAAATAGCTGTGCTAGCTTAAGTTAAGTTGGCACAGCCATACAGAGAAAAACCAAAAAAAAAACAAAGACATATTTTTGAACTACGATTTTGTTGCTAATTGGTTGCCGTATTTTTGATTTTGTTGCTCCAGACATTTTCGAAGAAAAAATAATGGCTGTGCTAGCTTAAGTTAAGTTGGCACAGCCATACAAAAGAAAACAAAAAACAAAGACATATTTTTGAACCACGAATTTGTTGCCAATTAGTTGCCGCATTCCCGATTTTGTTGCTCCAGCCGTTTTCGAAAAAAAAAACATGGCTGTGCTAGCTTAAGTTAAAGTTGGCACAGCCATACAAAAAAAAACAAAGACCTATTTTTGAACCACGAATTTGTTGCTGATTAGTTGCCGTATTCCCGATTTTGTTGCTCCAGCCGTTTTTATATTGAGATGAAGTTGCCACAGCCATTCGAAAATAAATTACACTTCTACGAATGCTTACGGGAATACGAAGTATGAAATTAAATAGGACGTTTAGTTTCGATTTCACGCTCCTGCCGTTATTGCAGCGCATGATTCTTGAATTTTCGCCTCATACGCGCTTGTTTTGCGCACGAAGTTCTTTAAAAGTGAAACGACAAAGAAAGAAATAAGGAGAGAAAATAAAAAAAATAACTTCCTCTCTCTCTCCTTCTTTTTTCTGTTTCTGCTTTATTTATTAAAAGTAAATGAAGTGATTGCTTTAAATTTCAGAGCTTCGCCATGAATTTATCTCTACGCATTGTTTCTTAATTGTTTTTTTTTTTCGAAAACGGCTGGAGCAACAAAATCGGGAATACGGCAACTAATTACCAACAAAATAGCACTAAATTTGTATGCAAGTCTAATTGTAACTAATCGCCTGCTAATTCCAAATTCTCGTAAAATTTGTAGTTGCGTACTTGTTGGCAATAGTAATAGACGGTTGTGAATTTCCGCAGCCAATTGTGACAACGCTGCGTGGTCTTCTACTTATCTTTTTCTGTAGGTTTGAAATATTCCCATGCTGTTTAAATTTTTCAATAATTGTAATTCTGATATCATGAGCAGGTAGTAATCGATTCGCACCAACGATGTTGCAGTATTTGTACCTTTATTTGTTCTTTAGTATTTAGTATATTTATTTGTGTTGATCACAATTAGTGTTACACAAGTCAAAAAGAAATATAAGAACAAAGACTATCAGTAAACCGGTAAGGTACGTACATTATGTAAGACATCATAATAAAATAAGAAATTCCATGATAACATATAAAATTAATGCGAATATTTATAGCTAAAAACTGATATTACTACACAAACATATTAAAACTGTTAAAATTAAAATTAAAATTTACAACATATACATGCAATAATACATTAGAATGATTTATCACAACATAACAATATAATGATTTATGACCATATAAAGTTAGGTACAGAAAACAGACGTCATAATGCTGAAAGATCTAGCGTTAAAAATTCATCAATTGAAAGCCCCCTTAATTAAGAATTCCTTCATTTTATTTTTAAAAGCTGGATTTGTAAGAACCTTAAATTTAAGTGGTAACTTATTATAAAATTTAATCGCAAAATAGTTTACACCTGTTTGTGATTTAGTATGTCTGTGAAATCTTGTGTGTATATTATTTTTAAATCTTATTTTATGGGTGTGATGAAGGTATGTGCATTTATTAGCATGTTTCCTAATATTCACAAGACATTCCAATATGTAGAGCTATGGTAAGGTCAATATACGAAGTTCCGAAAATTTGACTTTACAATCTTCACGATACGTCAGACCACCTAGGATACGGATCGCTTTTCTCTGTATGGAGAAAATACGATGTCGACATGATGCGTGTCCCCATGTTAAGATACCATATCTCATTATTGATTGAAAATATCCAAAATATGCCGTTTTTAGAGTAGCATGCGAAACCGTTCCGGCAAGCTTTCGTAGAGCAAAAGTTACTTTCAGAAGCTTTTTGGCTAGAGTAGAACCATGGAAATTCCATGTTAGTGCCGCATCAACATGAAGACCCAGAAAGCATGTTGTTTGATCTGAATTAGGTCTTATCGGATTGAAAATAATTGTTTTTATTTTGGATTCATTAAGTAATAAACCATTTTCTGCACACCAATGTGTCGTTGCGCTGGTAGCAATTTCTGTTATTTCGGATACCTCTTCAATACTGGCACCTTTGCTAACTAGAGTACTATCATCTGCGAATAATATAACACTAGATATGTTAAGTCGATCTGGCATGTCATTTATATAAATTAGGAAGAGTATAGGTCCCAGAACAGATCCTTGCGGAACCCCTCTGTGTATTGAAGAGGTATTCGACTTTTCCCCTTTGAAGTATACCTGTTGTCTTTTATCGGTTAGATAGGTATTCAATAAATGTATGCTATCTTCATTGAATCCGTATGCTTTCAGTTTTATTAACATAATATCATGTTTGACGCAATCAAATGCTTTGCTGAGGTCGATAAAAGAAGCCATACATGTTTTCTTTTCTTTTTTCTTCAAAACAGTTTAATATACTATCCGTTAGTGCTAATATCGCATCACTGGTGGATAAGCCATTACGGAAACCAAATTGATTTTCATTAAATAGCTTGTTTGTTTCAAAGTACTCTACTATTTGATCTTTTAATACCCTTTCAATTATTTTAGAAAAAACTGGAAGAATTGCTATGGGTCTGAAACTATTCAGATTTTCCCAATCTCCGTTCTTGAATAGTGGAATTATTTTAGCAAGTTTTAGCACTGATGGAAATGAACCTCCGGTTATTATTTCATTTACTAATCTAGTGAGTGGTGTTATTAAAATATTTGTAATTGTTTTTATGAGTTCAGTTGAAAGTCCATTTACATCAGTGCTTTTACTATTTTTTAGACTATTTATTATGTCTCTTATTTTGATTTCACTGACTTCTTTAAAATTAAAATTACAGTTTACATTGATATCACAGGTATAGCGTGTATGGGGTAAGTTTTTGGTAACAAGATTGGCTGCATTACTAAAAAATTGATTAAACTCATCACAAGAAATATCACAGTTTGTTACAGATTGTTTTCCATTTGGATTTATAGCTTTTCATATTGCTCTCGGTTTATTCGGTGCAGAATTAATGAAATTGTCACTTGCTTATCGCTTTGAATTAATTATGGCAAAATTATACTTTTTACGAAGTTCTACTTTAAGGATAGGGGATTCAGCCGTGGGATGCATCCTATGGTTTTCCTCAACCAGCTTTAACGTGTCTCTCATTTTTCTTAAGTCGTTATTGAACCACTTGACCTTATTAACCCGTGTAGAGTCTCCATTTAAAGTTTTTTGAGAAAAACTTTGGTACTTGCAATCCGTTAAAATATCAATCAGCAACTTCCATTTTTCATTAATCCCTGTTTCCTGTTGATTTATAAAATCCCATTGAATAGTAGATAGTATAGAATAAAAGGAATTAATACCCTGTTTAGTTATCGGGCGATATATTTTAGTAGTGGTTTGTTGTGATGTAGTTTGATCGGTGAATAATAAAGATATTCCATTGTGGTCGGATAGGGTTGTATCAAAATGTGTTACTTCTATGTGTGCGGTGATAATGTTCGTAAAGACATCAATGCAATTTGTTTTACGGGTCGCAAAACTTACTAATTTTTGTAGTCCATATGTATGCAATTAATCAATAAGGGACACCGCTTTGCTATCGTTACTATCGAAATTTACATTAAAATCGCCTCCCAGAATGATATTATACGATTTATAATTCAATTTATCTAAAAAAGATAATAAAACATTTAAAAAATCATTAAAGTCTGATGACGGAGAACGATAAACACAAATTAGATAATATTTACTTAATGGTATATACACGCAAGATAATTCACAAACTTTCTCGGAAATTATTGAACTGGTGACAATGTTTAAAGATTTTACCTGTACGTTTCGGTCTGCATAGATAATTGAGCCACCATGCCGAGTGCTCTTGCGAGCAAAGTACGCTTTGAAACAGAGAGTGTTAATGTATGATGACATGCACTCCTCTTCTGTCAACCAATGTTCACACAATGCTATCAACTAATAACGCTTCGATCTCGTGTATTTTATTTCTTAGCGATTGTATATTTAAAAATAAAACACTGGTGTCACTTTCCTGCTGCCTTCTGTGAGCTGTACAGTCTTTAGATATTAGTTTTTTGGTGCTTCACTGGGTTTCCTTTCAAAAAATCTTGTTATAGAAGTGCCGATGGGCCTTAATTTATAATAATAATAATTATATATATATATTTACGGATAAACCAATTTTTACAGAAAATTAAAAATTAAAACTAATATTACAACAATATATAAAAAATAAACATAAAAATAAAAAAATAAAAACAAAAAAAATGTA
The DNA here is from genome assembly GCA_910593695.2 of Ocypus olens. Taxonomy (NCBI): domain Eukaryota; kingdom Metazoa; phylum Arthropoda; class Insecta; order Coleoptera; family Staphylinidae; genus Ocypus; species Ocypus olens. The sequence continues at coordinate 42,799,704 of OU343058.1, forward strand.
TCTACATACATACACGCACACGTGCATATACACAATGTATATGAACGAATAAAGCAATGCTCAATATAAAAAAGCATCATTTTTTACAACTAAAAGTGATAATACACAAACCTGATACTTAATTATCAACAAATACTAATGCGCCTCAGTTTAATCATAAATTGTAAGTGAGAATCAACAAATAAATCAAAGTTTGGATTTAGAGATAATGTATTTGATATTCGCATAAATCTACACAGTGGGCTATTAAGACCATAGTTTGACCTATGGTATGGTATACGAAATAAAGGGAAATGACGAATTGATCTGTTTGACAAATTTACATTAAAACTAATTTGAGAAAGGAGTGAAGTACATTGAACTTGGTGAGAAATTAATTTATAAAATAAAGACATATCCGCATAAAATCTACGGCAGCACAGTTTATCAATACATTCGTCAGATGAGAATGATCTAATATTTATATCTGTATTGTAGCCTAATTTAAACGCGTATATTTTCAAAAATTTATTCTGAACATTTTCCAGCACATTAATATAAGTAATTTGAGTAGGTGACCACACACAAGAAGCGTATTCCAAATTGGAACGAACATATGCAAAATATACGAGTTTAAACGCTGCAGGCGATAAGTCGATTGCCATTCTTCTAATAAAACCCAACATTTTTAAAGCTCGATTACAAATTGAGTAAATATGGTCATTGAAACATAATTTTTTGTCAAAGGTTATGCCCAAGTCTTTGGTTACGTTTAATTGCTCTAAATCGACAGAATTAATACTGTAGCTAAAATTTGCGACATTTATTTTTCTGGAGAAACTCATTGTCTTGCATTTTGCAATGTTGAGAAATAGATAATTGTCGCCACACCAATTAACAACAGATGTTAGATCATCTTGTAACAACTTACAATCATCAATTGTCCTAATTTCTTTGAAAAGTTTTAGATCGTCAGCAAAAAGCAAAAATGAGGAGTTCCTTATGACTTGAGAGATATCATTTATAAAGAGTAAAAACAGCAATGGACCACAATGTGATCCTTGGGGAACACCTGACGGAACATGAATGATATTAGATAAAAAGTTCTTAATTTTAACACACTGTACACGATTAATTAAAAAGCTATGAACCCATTTAACGACAGCAGAATGGAATCCCAAGGCCGATAATTTTGCAACCAAAACCTCGTGGCTGACGCGATCAAATGCTTTGGCAAAATCAGTAAATACGGTATCAACTGAATGGTTAGCTTCAAAGGCATTGATGATAAAAGTACTAAATGACAAAAGGTTAGTTGATGTTGACCTGCCGGAACGGAAACCATGCTGCTCGTCCATAAGTACATTTTTGCACATCCAACTTAATTTTACGGTGACAAGTTTATCGAAGAGTTTCGGTATGACAGATTGTATTGATATGCTGCGGTAATCTTTAATATTATTTCTTTTGCCAGACTTAAATAAAGGTGTGATGTAACTTTTCTTCCAGTGATCAGGAAATATATTCTGTGCAAGTGATGACTCAAATAATATGGAGATTGGTAGTGTAATCGAAAAAATACAGTTTTTTAAAAAGTTTGCAGGTATTCCGTCAGGGCCAGTACTATTGCTACATTTTAGATTAGCAATAGCCTGGAATATTTCACTTATAGATAATTGAAGGGGCATATGAACTACGTTAGATGGACAACTAAAAGTAGGTGTGTGCAAAGGTTTGTCATTGCTGTATACAGTGGAGAAATAGTCGGCAAATAAATTAACACATTGTGATCCATTCCTGATACAGTCGTTATTATAATACATAATATCTGGAAACTCAGAAGTAGAACTGGTAGCTTTGACAAAATTCCAGAACTTTTTTGGGTCGTTTGTTATGCCTAGATTTACTGATTGGACATATCGATCGTATAACAGATTTCTAAGATTCATACATTTTGTGCGCAAACATTTAAAGTTTTGATAATTAACAGAATTTTGACATTCCCGATATTTCTTGTGTGCAATTCTTTTTTGCTTAATCAAATTAATTAACTCTGCTGTAAACCAAACTGGGTACGTAGATGACTTTATACGTTTAGTTGGTACAAAAAGTTCTAAGATATTATATAAAACGTTATAGAATATATTAACCATGATGTCAACTGACCCACACAATATTTTTCGCCAATCTACAGAAAGTATATAATCATTAATATTGGAATAATTGGCCCTTGAAAAATCATAAATAAATTCATCAAATTGGAAAGATGTAACTGGGACATTTAGAGGCATTGAAATTAAATATGGCACATGGTGCTGTTTTATATCAAATAATAAGTCAGAAGGTTTCGAGACTGTAAATCCTTCATGTGCAAATATTAGGTCTAGAAAGACATTATTTTCATTAGGTATGTTACAAATTTGAAAGAGATTGTATAAACTAAATGTCTCAGCCAGAATTTGTGCTGGATAAGACGTACTGTGATTAATAAGGCCGAGCTCATCATTGGACCAAATAGCTGATGGGAGATTATAATCACCGCAAATTAGAAATTTTGAATTTGGGTATTTTTCAAAGATATTTTCGATAACAAAACAATGATCGTTAAATTTAACAAGTGAGGAACCTGGTGGAATGTAAACAGCTCCAACGATTAAATCCGTATTAGATATAGAAATTGAAACAAATAATTGTTCAACAGAGCTGGTTTCAATATTAATGCTATTACAAATCAAACTGTTGTGAACCGCGATCATTACTCACCACCGCGGCATTTATCACTGGAAATAAAACTTCGGTCCATTCTAAAAATATTGTAATTTTTGAGTTTAAACTCCAAATTATCGATGCATTTGTCCAGCCAAGTCTCGGTAATAATTATAACATCGTATACACAGCAACTAGTATTTAACATAAATGACCTTAATTTAGTGCGCATACCGCCTGCATTATGGTAATATATGTTCAGTTTTTTGATGCATTGTTTACATTTGGCGTGACTTTCTTCATTGGTGCCTTCACGATTTTTGGAACTCCAGAAATATATTTGATAACCAAGTCCTCTTCACCATTTCCCTTTCGCATTTCCAGATTATTCTTAAGTGCTTTGAATTCATTCCTTTGGATTTGAGTTCGATCATAACTAAATTTTATGATGTTATCTTTCAATTTTAAGGTTTTCGATACAATGTTTTTCACAAGAACATTATCTTGCAATTCAACTTTTATAGGTCTAGGTCGGGTCCCTTTGCGGCCAACTCTGAACAATTTAACTGGCGCAAATTCAATTGATAATGGACGTAATGTAGCCTGGATGGCAGAAAGATCCTCTTCATACTTTTGTGTGGGCTCGGACGAAGTTGACTCCGGCACATTATAAATCATAAGGTTGTTACGTCTTTTACGACGATCTTCAAGTTCGTATAAAATGTCAGTATCATTGACAGTTGTTTGTCTCACATTTGAGCTCGAATCATCAGGATTCAATTTGGGATCCTTTACTTCGTTAAGATTACTCATCGGTACGAATATTTTAAAAGATGAATAGATGTCTGAGTGCTTTGCATTTAGTTTAAAACATGTACTGTCGTCAAATCCATTTGAGCTTAGATGCTCCTTTACGATGGCTTTTGTTACTGCTGGATCCAAGCGGTAGACGTGTAGATGACCTATAACGGCACAGCTTTAAGTCGAGTTAAATTATTTTCCTTGCCGATAATTCGATTTGATCGGCGTTTGCGGGATACAATTTGGAATTGTGTTTTATTATTATCAGCTGATTCGGGTTCAATGGCAATGTATTTGGACGTCTCTTTTATTGGAGGTTCTGTGTTTACCTTTTTTGTTTGGCTGTCTGGATGATTGATTTTGACCTTATTTGCCGATAATTTGTCAATGTCGATAGGACATTCCATCGCATTCGTTTGTAGTGTCTTCGAATTGGTATTTAAAATTACCGCTTTCTCATCCATTCGAGCCTCCATTTGTTGCACTTTATTTTCTATGTTATTTTCTCATTTAACAAATTTCTATTTTCCATTAGGATGTCATTCTTACTTTGAAGTTCAGATACAAGGGTTCTTAGTAATAGTTCTGTTTCTGGTATAAACCCGATGTTGGAACTAACATTTTGACCTCCTGGATTTTCTGCGGTTTTAGCTTCACATTTGTGCTTCATTAAGCATGCTGGGTGGAAAACTTTGTTGCAAATACATAAAGTACCTGTTGTCACGTAGTGTCCGCATTTTCCACTGCACTTCACTTTAGATTGCACTGGAGCTGTTTTAACGTTTACTTTATCCGCCATGTCTTAAATGTTACTTTTCTTGATAAACTAATTTCACAATAGAACTACGTTATTGGAGATTTGTATTCATATCCGCTGTCAGTTTAATAGCAAAATTTAGTTTTGAAATTGACAATGGAAAACATTTAAAAACCTAAATATCGTAAAAAAAACTACGGCACCTGGTGTTATTAGTTGGAAAAATGGGTGGGGTTTCCCTAGCCACATTGAATGTCACTGATACTTGTAAAGTCATGTAAGATGAATATTAAAAAATAAATAAGACGAAAGCCTTTGACTGTGACTGATGTTAGATTTCAAAGATTTAAATTTGGAGTGGAGATTGGAATGCATTATAAAACAGTTTCAGTATGTGAAGCTTGGTAGAGGATTTGATTTTTTTTTTCAAGATATGGATAGCATTCGTTAATTGGAAAAATATCTGTAGATTGTTAGAGGAGTTGATTGGAAGGGTTTAAATATAAGATGAAGTAGATGTCGGATTTTGATTTTTGTTTGTATTATGCAAAGTTGATCAATTGTACATAAATATTACAAATTCCTTGTAACAAAGTCTAATTGAACTAATCGGAAATTAAAATAAGTTAAATCTACATAACACTATAAATAACGAGTCAGAATGCAATAAACAATTAAGCACAACAATTTAATCCATTCTATTATTGTGTAGACCAAATTTACATATTTATATCCTTTGTTCCTATAAAATATATTCTGTGTTAGTATATATTCTTTATCAATTTCTACTGAATTTTCCTCATGTGACGACCTCAAGCGGTTAGTCATAATTCAATTTAAAATTTTAATCTACCTTGTAATTGATATGTTTTACAAACAACGTAATAAGGCAATTGAATTACAATGGCCAATTTTTGATGAGTTATCTTTGACAGTTGTTTCTTACTCATTTCGGTGTGCTGAACTCAAATATCAATTTTGTCCAGTTTTTGTTCTACCTAGCATACCTTCATTTTCGAAAAAATATGTTCTTATTATATTAGTTTGACTATTGATTCTCTAATTAAAATACCTTTAGTGAAAAATAGGCATAACTCACTTGAGAATATTCATGAAATTTAATCATAATGCTATACAAACAAATTTATGACAACTGTGGCACATTCACACTAACATACATTCGAAAACGCAGAGGACTAAATTTTCGCTTGTACGATTTTCTAGAATTCTGCTATCCTACACAATCTTTTTTTTTTACACCAACAATTGTAGGCCATCATGCGAATACCCCAATCTCACTTCCATATCTTTTAAATCCTAATGGCAACGCGAAAATGTGAAAAATTAACAAAATGCGATAAAACAAAAACTTGACGTGTTAGCGAAAAATAGGTAATATTTTTTGAATCAGCATCCCAAGTATTAGACGTTAAGGGAGAAAAAAGTTAAAAATTATTGGCCCCTGTATTTAGGTTTATTATGATATACATTTTCCACGGTGTCAATTTAAAAATTAGTCTGGTTCTGTCAAAATTTTCACAAATGAAACGTGATGAAATTGATTTCCAGATTAGTCAAGAAACAAAAATTGATAAAACTAAAGGGGTTCAATTTAAAACAAAGAAGTTGATGACAATTTCGGAAGTATATAGTTTTTATTTCATTGATTTTCATAGCTTTTCTTAACAACTCTTGGGGGCCGCGGTGGCCTAGTGAGTAGAGCTCCTGCTCACGGGCCTCGTGGTCGTGAGTTCGAATCCCATCCGTGCAGTCACTTTTTCGGAACGAAGAAGTGGCCGTGCTGGTCCATGGATGTCTAGTGTATGTCCCATTAATTATTTAAAAATGTAATTATTGTTAGTACCCGAATAGCTAGATGCTTACACCAATTCCAAATCATCCGCACTTCCCACTTCTTAACAACTCAAAAATATACTTCTAAAATACAATCAGTCTGCATATTTATAACCATCAAATTTATCATGAAGATGTTGTTTAATTGGTTTTATTTTTCAGAAAGGCGAAACGAATTTATTCAAGTAATTCACGGCAAGCAGAGATAATCAAGCATGACTTGTGAATAATTAATAGCTTTTCTAAACTCAATAACCTTAGAAAGGTCATTCTTTACTAATGTTAAGATTAAGGCGACAATTAAGTACATCTGGCACTAATTGCAAGCGTCCTAATTAAACAATGCCAATGTTACATAGTGCGTTTCGTCGTTATTATTTTCGACCGGAATCTGTTAAGACAATAGCAAAATATCATCAATTGATTCTATTCTAAGACCCGTCCGCGTTTGTTGAAATTAGAAAGACATGTTGATACATTTGTATGATTTTTAACAATGTATATCTGATAAATGATGTATACGGTGTAATGGGTATAAAAAATATTTCGAAATCGTGAATGCACTGAAGGAAAAATGCAATATCGAAAATCCAAAATAGATTAATTTTTAATTAATTAATAAAAATCGGGCCGAAACTACGATTTAGCGAATCTGGGGCCGAAAATATAATATACATAATCAAGACAACCTTCCGCGAAATATGAGTAGGCTATGCAAAAATCTGACAGTGACAGTTCAATAGAGCGCGATATAAAATTTCCTGAAACACTGTTTTTACTTAATGCAGGCGAAAAAATATCGAGTGTAACTCATGCCGAAATGCTTTAGCAACCCTTGACTTTTAGCAACACCAGCGAGCGAAGCGGGTTGCTAAAGCCTATTTTCGGTCCTTGATACACTATATACTATAGGGGTATCTGAAAGAATATGACGTCTTACATTATTATTCAATCATTCTAATTTGCATTTAAGTGTCATCGTCAACACCAACTATTTAAATAGTAAATCAGTAGGTACGGGGTGTCGCAGTGACGTTTTAGGGATGGCGCAAAATTTTATACATTTTTGTTTTTTAAAGTATTAATTCCTGAGTGGACAAAGTAATGTCCCTGGCATTTGATTTGCAGTAGAAAATGTACATTTACCGTTTGACGATGGAGGCTACAGCAAGATTTTAACAAACCTATGGGGCTGTCTTATCCACACATTCTTTAACATAACCTATAAACTTCGATTGGATTTTCTGAAGTTTCTTGACAAATCATTTGGGTTAGATTTTTTAACCCTTAACCACTGACACCCGATTTTAGTGCACTAACACAGACATGGAGTCTCGTAGATTCCAAAGGAATTAATTGTTATTTAGAAATGATTACACGGTACACTATGTTAGAGAACACCGATGTTTAGGAAGATACTTAAAGCGACAGCTATAAATTGAAAATACAGCGACGGATGTAACGCAAAACATTCAAGGCGGAGTCTGGTAGGCTCCGTGTCCGTAGTTAAGGGTTAATTCTGAGAAGCAGGATATGTAGTATCCCACCCTCCTAACAATAATTTAAAAAATTCCAATAAATTCATTTGTAGATAACCTGGTTTATGTTTTAGTGGTTGGATTATAGAATAAAGAACACCCACCACCCTTAATACCCAATTAACTATAACTATAAACCTCTGTTCGATCTACTTCAAAAATTTGAAGCTTCTAATCTTCGAAACTTCAAAACTTCAATCTTTGGAGATTTTCTATCTCCGTGAAAGCGTCAAACCTTGGAAATTGGAAATTTTCGAAGAAAAATTCCAACCTCAGTTCAATCTACTGAAGTTTCTTGACAAATCATTTGTGTTGCTAGAAATGTTTTTAGTACCGAGAAGCAGGATTTGTAGTTAAAGTTAATATATACAAGGTCCTAACCCATCATCCAAACAGTCGACCAGACAGGTTTTATACAAGTTTCACATAGAGCAACCACGATGTTGTCTCACTGTTTTAATTTATTTCGTCAAATATATAATTTGTTGAAACTCTGCGTTATATTTTACTGATTGGATTGAAGGATAGGGCGCATATACGACCCTAGTATACAGGGTGTTTTTTTTAAGTTCCACCCCTCATATCTGGGAAACCGCGGCACGGATCGAAAATCGGTAAAATACGGGTTCGATGAATTTTAGGGGGAAGAAAAACCATGTAATTAGTTTTGACCCCAAGTGGGCATATTGCCCATATTGGGGTCAACTTGTTTTTTTTTAATGGGAACCCCATTTTTTTTTTATTTCGGCATCGTCTTCTACACGAAAAAAGAAAAAACGTATTTTTCCTAGACCCCAATATTTCGAGAATTTTGAATTTTTCGCGTGAGGTTTCTACTTTTCGATATGCGGTGTCTGCTTTGTTTACAAACACATAAGGTTTCGTAATAAGAAACAAAATCACTTTAGAGATAACACTTTGAGTCGTTTTTATTATTTAACAACAATTTTCGAAAATGCGCTCCATCAAGAGCCAAGCAAATTAGGGGCATGATTGAACGAAAAATCAAGTCACAGTACAACTGTTTTGAAAATCATTTTGAAATATCACAACAAATAATTACAACAACAACAATAACAATAATTACAAGAAATTTTCAAAGTGTCTTCCATTAACAGCTAAACAATGGAAACGTCTCATCTTAATATTTTGTCTAACCGAAATCAATGTTTCTCTTGTAATTTCTTGACAAGCCGCTATAATCCGCCGCCTTAGGTCTTCTCGATCTACCGGTTTGGTCCTATAAATTCTTGATTTAATGTGTCCCCATAAAAAAATATCAAGTGGAGTTAGATCTGGAGACCTAGGAGGCCATGCGATAGGTCCCCTCCTTCCGATCAATTGTCCAGGGAAATGGGCATTCAGAAAATCACGAACCCTTTGGAGGTAGTGGGCAGGGGCCCCGTCTTGTTGAAAATGAATCAGATTTTCATCCAATATTAATTCTCCGTTTTCATCTACTTGCCTTTCCAATGCTCGTAAAATTTGGGGATATATCGCTTCTTCCAGGAGCGTTAAATATTTATCGGCATTAAAGTACCCATCGATGAATATGGGACCGATGATTGCATCACCAAAGATCCCGGCCCAAACATTTAGTTTTTCTTGGTATTGTGTTTTTGTGTCAAAAAGAACATGTGGATTGCGGTCAGACCAATGCCGATTGTTGTGTGGGTTCAAAAAATCACTTAGTGCATTCATCTGAAAAACAAATGTGTTCCAAGATATTTGGATTGTTCTCAATCAGGTTCACCATCGTTTCGCAATATTGGATGCGAGTTTCTGCATCTGCTTCTTTCAGGAATTGATGGGTTTGGGGTTTGTAAGCTCGCCATTTGTTTTTCTTCGGCACTTTAAAGGCACTCGCAGCTGACACATTGCTAGCACGGGCTACGGGTGCTGGTTAACTACAAAATGACCCAAGATCTCGACTTCTTTCACTTTGTTGATCAACTGCCGGCGTTCGCGTTTTTTATCATTGACACTCCGGTTTCCCGGAATTTCCTAACGAGCTTACGGAGGTACGTACGTGAAACCCGTTTTTCAAGGTGCCTGTCATTAAAAATTCTCGCCGTTCCACTTAATGACCCATTTTGAACCCCATACAGGTGGATCAATTCGGGCCTCTCTTCTATCGAATAAACCATTATGAAACTTGCGCGATTTTGAAGGTTTCACTTAATACTGCTTCAAAAAAATCATCAAAAAAACTCTCACGTCTCTTGGAAAGTGCGCGCGAAAAATAAAAAATTCAAATTTTTCTACTTTCCAGCGCTGATATCTCGAAATATTGGGTCTAGGAAAAAAACGTTTCCCACAAAAGTTTGTTTTTTTTCGCGTATAAGACGATGCCGAAATAAAAAAATGGGGTTCTCATTAAAAAAAAAACAAGTTGACCCCAATATGGGCAATATGCCCACTTGGGGTCAAAAACTAATTACATGGTTTTTCTTCCCCCTAAAATTAATCGAACCCGTATTTTACCAATTTTCGATCCGTGTCGTGGTTTCCCAGATATGGGGGGTGGAACTTAAAAAAAACACCCAGTATAGTTTAACATAACCTATAAACATTTGTTTTATTTAATAAAATTTGTATGTCAAGTCATCTGTGACGTTGGGAATGTAACTATCACCAATCAACAGGTTTGATGGTTATGGTAAATTATATACGAAGGGCGATGGGTGGTTCCTATCCTACTCTCTAAACCAGGGGTCGTCAAACTTTTTTGATCATCGACCGCTATATCATTTTTCGAAATCTCCATCGACCCCCATAAAAGTAATTTTCAGTTAATTAAAATAAAACTATCTATTACTGTGTGTGAAATTGGTCAATTTTAATTTTAATTCCACTCGAAACTCCACATTGAATTTATTTCTGTACTTACAAGGGACCTGATCCAAGTGTTCCTCTCCAATTTTAATAGAATTTGGTGGATTTGTAGAGTCAAAATATTCGATACGTATATTTTTGTTTCAGCTAAAAAATAAGTTTAGGAGGTGAACTCGCCCCTCGAAAATCAGCCATATTTTTGTTTTTTGGCTATAACTTTTGAACAAATCAGTATCTAGAAAATTTCAAAACCTATCCACTGGTGTAAAAAATGTGTATATTGACTACTTCGGGATAAATATATTTATACATTTTCTCTAAATAAAACCTTTCCATAAAAAAAAAATCATGTTCACTAGCGGAAAATACGAAAATTGAGGTTTATAACTCCTTATATTTTTTTCAATTTTTTTTACAATTGTTTTTCCTTCGAATCGACCCCCATTCGACCCCCTGGCTCAGATCGACCCCTACTTTTGTTAAATAGACGCCTAGGGGTCTATATAGACCACTTTGGCGACCTCTGCTCTAAACAGTAAAACATACACGAGAAATTCTTCGTAAATTACTATGATTGGTAATGTTGACTATCTGTTTATTTTTTTTTTTCGTTAATTTATTCATTTGTAGAAACCCTGGTTTATGTTTTACTGGTTGAATTGTCGAATAGAGAACACCCACCACCTTTAATACTGGGGGTCCTAATAATTAGAAGAAACGAAAGTATCGAAGTTTCGAAGTTTTGAAGTTGTGAAGTTTCGAATGTTCCAACCCCAAAACCCTAAACTCTAAACAGTAAAACATACACGAGAAATTCTTCGTTAATTACCATGACTGGAATCTTAAAATGTTGACCACCTGTTTTTTTTTTTCGTTAATTTATTCATTTGTAGAAACCCTGGTTTATATTTTACTGGTTGAATTGTCGGATAGGACCCACCCACCACCCTTAATACTGGGGTCCTAATAATTAGAAGCGAATGATCCAAAGAAACGAACAGAAGAAGTTTTCGAAAGTATCGAAGTTGCGAAGTTTCCAATTTTTTAATCCCAAAACCCTAAATAGTAAGGGATTTAAAATTTTATGTGATTTCAAAATTTTTCCCTCGGAAACCCAAGATGAAACTTAAGATGCGCATGCTGAGTTGCTGTAATAATAAATGTATTGGCTAAGGTAAAAAAACAATAACATATCTTGTAAAATTAATCGTTTTTATTAGTCTTAAAATAATTTAATATAAAATAACGTTTTAATATACCGGGTGACCGAGGGATCTGTAAAAGCCCCATAACTTATTTGCTATTTGAGATATCGACTTCTAGTTTTCATGAACTGGTACCCACACTTATTCTGCATATTTTAAAAATATGTATGTTTTTGTACAGGGTGTCCCAATATACATAACAGACCAAAGTTATGTTTTTTTAAATAGAACACCCTATATTTTATACCTCATTTTCAACCCTCTTGAGAAGCTGATAAAAATAGTATAAGATACTTTGGGTCTATTATGGACGGTTGGTTAGTTATGGGCAAATTTGTGGCAAAAACAAGGACACATTGCAAAGTTGCAGAAGCGCTCCTAGCAATGCTAGCGTCGTTTTTTATACATTAAAGAATTTTCCACATCATGAAGAATAATACAAATCGGCTTTGGTTCTTTTTTATTTATAGTGCTATACAGGGTGTCAACATACGCAAAACAATGGATAACTTTTTTTTTCAAATGGAACACCCTATATATCTTGCCACCAATGCATGCAATTTTTAATAAGCTTTCCAATGATGTACAATTTGTATGATGAAATATTAAGGATTCTTGAGATTTATCCATAAAAACATTTTTCTTTTGTCACCTCCTGCTCATTTTTGTATTTTCAGCCAAAACTATGCATTTTCTGAAAAAATAATAAGAGACCAAAGTTGTAGAGCGGAAAATTTTCGATCGATATAAGTCTTTCGACTTTTCCAATAATGCGTACATTGCCCGCCAGAGTACGCAAAATCGTGACCGTATATGCATTTTAGCGTTTTTCTCAAATTTTTTGTTAATTAATTACACTATACTTTATTTTCCACGTCCTCTAGCAGAAAAACGGCTAATTATAGAAATATTCAAATGACCTACATCGATTGAAAATATTCCGCTCTACAACTCTTAAAAGAAACAATTTTTGCCCAAAATGCATAGTTTTCGCTAAAAATGCAAAAAACCATTGAAAAACGCAAAAATTGATATATACATTTTTAATTTGCATTTTTAGGGAAAACTATGCATTTTTGGCAAAAACTGCTTCTATTAAGAGTTGTAGAGCGGAATATTTTCAATCGATACGGGCCATTTGAATTTTCCTATAATTTTCCGTTTTTTCGGCTAGAGGGTGCGAAAAATAAAAATTAATAAAAAATTTGAAAAGAAAACTGTAAAATGCATATACAGTCAAGATTTTTCACGCTCTGGCGGGCAATGCAAGCATTATCCTAAAAGTTGAAAGACCTGTACGAATCTGAAATTTTTCGCTCTACAACTTTGGTCTCTTATAATTTTTCCTGAAAATGTATACTTTTGGCTGAAATTCCAAAAATCTGCAGAAGGTGGCAAAAGAAATATGTTTTTATTGATAAATCTCAAGAATCCTTAATATTTTGTTATACAAACTGTATATCATTGGAAAGCTTATTAAAAATTCCATAGATTGGTGGAAATTTATATAGGGTGTTCCATTTGAAAAAAAATAGTTATCCATTGTTTTGCGTATGTTGACACCCTGTATAGCACTATGAATAAAAGAGAACCAAAACCGATGTGTATTATTCTTTATGATGTGAAAAATTTTCTAGTATATAAATAAAGATTCTATCTTTGCTAGGAACGCTTCTGCAATATTTTCAATGTGTACATGTTTTTGCCACAAATTTGCCCATAACTAGCCAACCGTCCATAATAGACCCATACTATCTTATACTATTTTTATCAGCTTCTTACGAGGGTTGAAAATAAAGTATAAAATATAGGGTGTTCCATTTAAAAAAACATAACTTTGTTCTGTTATGTATATTGGGACACCCTGTACAAAAACATACATATTTTTAAAATTTGTAGAATAACTGTGGGTACCAATTCAAGAAAACTAGAAGTCGATATCTCAAGTAGCAAATAAGTTATGGGGCTTTTACAGATCCCTGGGTCACCCGGTATATATATTTTTACATGTTTTAATCTGTTTTTATTGTTATCATGATAACTATATTTGTATGTGCATATGTATTATAATTTAAATGTATTTACACTATTATTTTTTAACAATTGACTTGTACATCTATCAAATGTATGTGTACAATACTGTACCGTGCATTCTGAATGATAGCTAAGCATGTGAATAAATAAATAAATAAATAATATATCAAGATTAGCGATATGAGACTTCCAAACTTTGAAAATTCGAAACTTAAAAAATTCGAAGCTTCGATTCTCTAGATAGAAAAGAACGGCCGATAAATTCAAAGGAGTAGCCATCCTTCCTTGAGTATGCCTAAGCGATAAAGCCGTGAAGAACTTCTTTGAAACTTAAAAACTTCAATCTTCGAAGATTTTCTATGAATCTTCCAAGCCCTACACTGAAGTGTCTTTTCAAATCATTTGTGTTGCTAGAAATTTTTTAATAGTGAGAAACAGGATTTGTAGTTAAAGTTATTATAGAGGGCTATATCCCGCCCTCAAAATAGTAGAACATAGATACAAATTTTATAAATAGCACCTATAAGACATTAAAATGTTAAATTACTCATTTATACAGGGTTGGGATAAAGTATGGAACCAAGTATATATCTTTAAAACAAAAAGGGCTAAATTTATGAAACTTTGCAGGCAAGTATAATGACATATAACGCATCTGATGCTATATTTTTTGCTACTACTGTACTTCCGGTTTCACCGGAAATACCCTCAACTTTTTTAGTTTAAATGGGACATATATATATATATATTTTTACATTTTCAAATAGACACCTTTTCAACAATTACAGTGATGTATGGTTCGATGGGTGTGTGACTTGTAGTTTTTTATTAGAACTGAATAGTTGCTTATGTGTCTAAATAGTTTATTATTATTATTCAATTATAAAAAAATTTGAAAGAAACAATTAAATCTTTTATATTAAAAATAATGCATTTAAGATGATCACGTTGGAACACATGAATCAAATTGAACAATATGGGCTGATGGTCAATAATTCCTTTTTTTTATATTTATTTATAAACTATCTGCTTTTACTTTATTGCGGTTAGTTGTTAACATGCAAATTCCCATGCCCGAAGGACGCGTACAATAAGAAGCAAGCGTAACGTGGTCAAAATAAGCAGGAAACATTGTTATGCACGAAGTGTATTTTGCGGATTACTTCTACGAATGAATTGCTTAAAATGTCAATGCAAAACTATGTTTAAAGGTGTATTGCCATAGAATATCTATAACGACGAATAGACATCACGTCTCAAAATTTTGATTCAATGAATCTACTGATCATATTTAGTGCCATATGAGTTAAAATTGAAAACCTTCACTTGTTATACAAGGTGTCTAAAAAAGACACCACCAAAATGATATGGTGTATTCCTGAGACAAAAAACAAGCAAATTATCTAAATTTATCTATATGAAAAATTACATACTTTCCAAGATACAGCAAGTCAAAGTTTTAGATTTTTTAAATGTTTTAATCTATATCTCGAAAATGGCAGATGAGAATGATTTGTTTATTTTTTTCTGACAACTACATTAGGTGTACTGCATTGTTTAAAAATTTCAAGAAATTTCTTCAAGCACAAAGGTGCTCCAGAGGACATGCTGTTTACATTATTACATAGAACTTTTTTGTTCTTCACATTTTTTACGATTCAATATTTTTTTCAATGCAACTCGTCACTTTTAAGGAATTTATAACTCTTAAATTTTTTTTGTTTACGCGTTATTTTTAACAAAAAAAAATAAAAAAGAACTTATTGTTTTTGAAAAATTTCGTGTTAAAAAATAAAATAATCTAAGTAGGGTGTCAATTCGTTGAAAACGTGTGTCAGTACAATTAAAACTTTCAATTTAAGTAAAACTGGTTAACCCGTTGAGTGGTGGTGACCGAAGTACCGCCGGTGGCTGACGCGCATCGACGCGACGCGCGCACGCGCATACAATGTGTACTGTGATTTTTTTTTATGAGGGTCATTTTGAATTTTTTGTAATTTATTAAATAATTTAATATGTTAAAATAAAAGCAGTTTTTGGATTATAGTTATTTTTAAGACTTTTCTTGCAGGACGAGCGCAATTAAACGATGAACAATAAGTTCTGTTTTATTTTTTTTTGTTAAAAATAAGGCGTAAACAAAAAAACTTTAAGAGTTATAAATTCTTTAAAAGTGATGAGTTGCATTGAAAAAAATATTAAATCGTAAAAAATATGAAGAACAAAAAAGTTCTATGTAATAATGTAAACAGCATGTCCTCTGGAGCACCTTTGTACTTGAAGAAATTTCTTGAAATTTTTAAACAATGTAGTACACCTAATGTAGTTGTCAGAAAAAAATAAACAAATCATTCTCATCTGCCATTTTCGAGATATAGATTAAAATATTTTAAAAATCTTAAACTTTGACTTGCTGTATCTTGGAAGGTATGAAATTTTTCATATAGATAAATTTAGTTAATTTGCTCTTTTTTTGTCTCAGGAATACACCATATCATTTTGGTGGTGTCTTTTTTAGACACCTTGTAGATATAGCAATGTAGCTTGATCAACGTGGAAGAGTTAATTTAAAATAAAATTGTTTATTTTTTAGTAGTATGATATTTACTATTATCGTCATGGATACAAGGCGTGAAAACGTACTCATAACTCCCTCGGGAGAAAGGAGTTATAACTCCCGAGGGAGTTATGAGGTCTTCTAATGTTTACCTGACAAATAGTATGTACAATTTTCAAATTCTCCGCTCAAGATGATGGTGACGACAGTGGCGGCTCGTGGAACATTTTGATGGTGGAGCCACTCAGCATATAATATACTTTTTGAGAAAATAACAAAAAAAACGATAATTGTTGCAAAATCATTGTTGACGCGAAAAAAATATAAAAACAATTGACATCCACTTGAAACTTCACAAAATCACTCAATATCAATTCAAGAGTGATTAGGTAGAAAATTCCTATACATTCCGACGATTGCTTCGGCGATTTTTCATGTAAATTTATGAAAAATTGTAATCATTTTTTGTTGACGCGAAAAAAAAAATTAAAAACAATTGCCATCCACTTTTAACTTTACAAAATCACTCAATATTAATTCAAGAGTGATTTGGTAGAAAATTCCTATACATTCCGTCGATTGCTTCGGCGATTTTTCATGTAAATTTATGAAATATTGGAATCATTTTTTGTAGACGCGAAAAAAAATATAAAAACAATTGCCATCCACTTGAAACTTCACAAAATCACTCAATATCAATTCAAGAGTGATTAGATAGAAAATTCCTATACATTCCGTTGATTGCTTTGGTGATTTTTCATGTAAATTTATGAAAAATTGTAATCATTTTTTGTTGACGCGAAAAAAAATATAAAAACAATTGCCATCCACTTGAAACTTCACAAAATCACTCAATATTAATTCAAGAGTGATTAGATATAAAATTCCTAAACATTCCGTCGATTGCTTTGGCGATTTTTCATGTAAATTTATGAAAAATTGTCATTTTTTGTTGACGCATAAAAAATATAAAAACAGCTGTAAAATACTTGAAACTTTCTAATTTACTTAAAATGCAATAATTTTAATAATCTTCCAAAAACTCAAAAGACCCCATCAAAGGTTTTCAAGATAACCGACCGAGAACAGCGCTTAAGATTTTTTTTAATTTGCACTTCTTCCGAGTGAAAAAAAATTATAAAAACAACTGCAACACACACTTGAAATTTTCTCAATTTACTCAAAATATAATAATCTTAATAACCCTCAAAAAAACTCAAAATACCGCATCACTGATTTTCAAGATCACCGACCGAAAACAGCGCTTAGTCTTTTAAGTTTCTCGTCTTCCGGATGAAAAAAAAAATTCAACACACTTGAAACTTTTTAAATTTACTCAAAATACATTTATCTTAAAAATACTCTAAAAAACTTAAAATACCCCATCACAGATTTTCAAGATAATCGACCGAGAACAGCGTTTAAGATTTTTTTAATTTGCACTAAGTCCGAGTGAAACAAAAATATTATAAAAACAAGTGCAACACACTTGAAATTTTCCAAATTTACTCAAAATACATTAATCACAATAATCCTCGAAAAAGTCCAAAATACCTCATCACAAGTTTTCAAGATAACCGACCGAGAACAGCGCTTAATATTTTTTCAAGTTACACTTTTTCGGTCTGAAAAAAGAAATACAAAAACAACTGTAACACACTTGAAGCTTTCCAAATTTACACAAAATACATTAATCTTAATAATACCCTAAAAACTTAAAATATCCCATCACTGGTTTTTAAGATAAGAGACTTAGAACAGCACTTAAGATTTTTACTTTCTCCGTTACGAAGTACGAGACAGTATTGTAATCGTGATTTTTTTTTCAAAAATTTTTTTTTACAGAAGTGTCCGTTTTGGGGTCCCAAGATGCCATTTCAACAATTTCTGGAAAAAATGATTTTATGTCTGTGTGTGTATGCGTGTCTGTCTGTGCGCGCTGTATCTCAAAAACTAATAGAGCGATTGATATGAAACTTTGAACATACGTCTTATTTGATAATTCGAAGAACTGAAAAGCTTTTGGTAATATTTAGTACACCGGAAGTGGGCGTTTACCTTAACTGTTTTTTGTTTTTTGCCAATATTTTCTTAAATATGAAAAATATCACAAAAACATTTAAACAATAAACAATAGACAATAAATAAATGAACATCTTTTGCTTGAAAACATTTTTCATAAAATCATTTTTATTTGAGAAAAAAATTTATAATTTTTTTAAAATTTTTAGTTTATAATTATAAAACGATAATAGTTACAGCAAATTTATGTGGATAATAATTGTAGAGAATGCTAAAATGAACAACTTGTAAAGAATAAGTTTTTTTCGAAATCCCTTTAGTTTTTGAGTAAACTGAGTTTTTGAATTTTAAGTATAATTTTTCCATCTTCCATAATTTTGACGTTTATATTTAATATTTATATTTAAAATATGATTTCAATTGAAAATAAACCTTGAAAACGTAAATATAAATGGCTATGATACCATCAAGTCGGAGAATGTAACATGATGGCCACATCACCATTTTTTTAAGTTGTAATTTGTCGGAGTGAAAAGAAATACAAAAACAACTGTAACACACTTGAAGCTTTCCAAATTTACTCAAAATACACTAATCTTAATAATCCTCTAAGAAACTCAAAATACCCAATCGCTGGTTTTCAAGATAACAACACAAATTCTGTAAGTATTTTTTATTTTTCAAATCTGCTAATTTGTTCAAGAGATATATTCTCAAAGAAATGCATTGCCATTTTTCTCGTCTCATAAAACTTTCGCAGGCATTATTTTAACATTTAAAATGGCAAATCAGTGTTTTTAGAACTAATAAAAAAAATCTTGCTTCGTTTGAAATTAGAGGTAGTGCCATGACTCTTTGGCTCTACATAACGAGCCGCCCCTGGTTGAAGATAGACAATCTTGCGTCTGCTTACGACCAACTTTATCGCGAGACAGGAATTAAACTTTTCTCCTAGGTTTGTTTGTATTTTATTCACAACTGTACATTTGTTGTTGATGCATTAACATCAAATCAAATCAAATTAAATAAACGTCAGTTCATGAAATGCGGGCGGTTTGATTTAAAACAAACTCATAGCAACCATGCAAATACATATTGCAAATCGATATACGAATTACTAATATTTAACTAAAAAATAAAATATTGTGTGCAGCACGGGAAATATAATGCATAAATATATATTCCATATTTAAAAAATGGTGATGTGGCCATCATGTTACTTTCTCCGACTTGATGGTATCATTTATATTTAGGCTGTCATGGTTTATTTTCAATTTAAATCTTATTTTAAATGTACATCGAGCGGGTGAAACTGACGTTTAAAACGTCAAAATTATCAAAGATGGAAAAATTATACTTCAAATTCAAAAACTCAGTTTACTCAAAAACTAAAGAGATTTCGAGAAAAACTTATTCTTTATAAGTTGTTTATTTTAGCATTATCTACAATTATTATTTGCTGTAACTAGCATCGTTTCATAATTAGAAACCAAAAATAAAAAATAAAAAATACATTTTTTTCTCCAATAACAATGAATTTATGAAAAATGTTTTCAAACAAAATAAACTCATTTCTTTATTGTCTCAAATATTTGTTTAAATGTTTTTGTGATATTTTTCATATTTAAGAAAATATTGGCATGAAACAAAAAACAGTTAAGGTAAACACCCACTTCCGGTGTACGAAATTTTACCAAAAACTTTTCAGTTCTTCGGATTATCAAATAAGACGTATATTCAAAGTTTCATATCAATTGCTCTATTAGTCTTTGCGATACAGCGCACACAGACAGACAGACAGACACACACACGCACACACACACACACACAGACACACCATCACACACACACACACATATTTTTATACCTACACCAATAAATAAACATTTATTTATGCAACAAGTGAGTAAAGTAATACTTTTTTCACGAGTAGGAAAAATTTCCGCGCAACCCAAGGGCGAGTGCCTCACTTTTTTGAAAACTTTGAAAGTGTTATTTTATTGTGCTGGTAAAAGTGCACTTCTTTGCCCATTTAATCGTTTCTCTATCTCTTATAGTTTCCGAGATCCCCATAGAGAATATCCAAAAAAACTCACCCTGTATATTGATATCCTGATTCCTCTTTTTTGTGGATGGTTTTAGACATGCAAAGAAATATTATAACAGAATTACTGACTTCAGAATATAACACGCTACATTTCTTTCAACTTATTGTAATAACCAATTTAACATTCTAGTTGCATATGAATATTTTAAAATCTGTATCCGCATAGATAAACCGATAAGAACTTTTAGACGCCGATAAAAAATTAATTACATAATTTTATTGTCTGTTAATGATACGTTTTTACATGATCGATACTGATGAATACTAAATTATTGCCTTCACAATTAACAGTTTTGTCACGTAAATTCTTTTTGGAACCGTACCTTAAATTAAATACATATTTATTCCGTTTCCTTGTGAGAAACAAATCTGATATACATTTGAAACATTTTTAAATAAAGATACTGTGTTTTCTTTTAATAAAAATAATTAATCATTTAGAGAAAGTTTTGAAATAAATAACTTACGAAATATAATAATAATAATAAATCATCTTTATTCCTATACAAATATTCACAAATATACGCAGGAACAGGAAAAATAACTGGCATGTTTATTAAAATTTCAATCCGAAAAATTCTTGTAAATTATATGGCTCCATTATTTCAAGTATTTGACTCAGTTTTTTTAATCGATTGATATTTTTTTCCATTTGTAGATCTCGTGAAAAAAAGTCGTAGAATGCAAGGACTCTGGACTTTTTTCAGTGAACGAATATTTATGGATGGGGGGGGGGGTATGCAAAATTATGTTTTTCGCATCTTATTAAATAATATAAATGTTGTTAAATCGTTTTTGATTGAGAAAGTTGTCCATTATTCGGCTGAATCATTTTCTCCACAGGTGACGTCCAATCAAATGATAGCGGTTTCATTGCCCAACAGGTTTCAGCCAATGACATGACGACGATTTTACTTTCTCAACAGTTTAGTTGTTACTATGGTTACGATTTGTTTTTTTGTCAGCGAACTGCCGTAATTTCCAAATAGAAAAATTATTCGTTATAATTTAATATAAACAGAAAAATCTTTAGGTAATTATTTAATATGATGCGAAAAAGTATAGTATTAAACTCGTGAACAAGTTGGCCATTTACATGAGTACGGCTCGTATTGCAATTCGCTCGCTTAATAATATACTATTTATTATCAGTAAAGGATTTATTTCGACTCCTAAATTTTATTGTGTTGGTGTGACTTCATTATTATGTTTTTTTTTTCTTTCTCAATTTCATTATATGCTGAAGGTTTGGATGAAGGCATAGCAGGATTATTACTCAAAGCTGAATCTCACCTTAGGATTCTCAATAATTATTTTTGTAATTTTTCATTGTAACCACATGAGAGAATAAAGTCCATTATTACTATTATTCAGGGGCGGCTCGTTATATAGAGCCGCCCCTGATGGCACTACCTGTAGGCTCATGCTCAGCAAGAATCTTTAACTGATTCTTAAAAAAGCTTTTTAAATGTTAAACAACACCTGTAACACCGCGTGGAAGTTCCACATTAATTTCAACGGATGATTAAAATATTGAGAGACTATTTCCGAATAATGTGTTTTCACAAATTTCCAAAGAAAGCAATCGCAAGTTTACCACAATAAAAATGGTTGCACTAAAAAGAAAATTTTGATGACCAAAAAGGCTCATTTTTCAAAATACAAGTAGAGATTGCACATTTATTTTAACAGATGGTTTAAACTTTGACTGACTAATTCTGAATAATGCGTCTTTACAAATTGTTGTAGTTTACTACAACAAAAATGGTTTCACTAAAAGGCAAATTTTGACCACCAAAAAGGTAAATCTTTCAGAAATTCACTTGAGAATTCCACATTTCTTTCGACAGATGGTTGAAATTTTTACAGATCAATACTGAATAATGTCCCTTCATAAATTTCTTCAAAAAATAATCACAAGTTTACCACAACAAAAATGGTTGCACTAGAAAAGCAAATTTTGATAACAAAAAAAAAAGCGGATTTTTTAGAAATTCACATAGCAATTCTAAATGTATTGCAAGAGATGGTTGAAATTTTGACTGCCTAATTCGGAATAATGTGTCTTTACAAATTTACAAAGAAAATAATCCCAAGTTTACCACAACAAAAATGGTTACACTAAAAAACAAATTTTGATGACCAATAAGGCGCATTTTTCAGAAATTTGCATGGGAATTCCACATTTATTGGAACAGATGGTTGAAATTTTGACAGACTAATTTTGAATAATGTGTCTTTACAAATTTCCAAAGAAAATAATTTTCTTCTACATTTTCGTTTTTTTTTTGTTAAAATTTTCGGATTTTTTGTCCACAATTTAGATTTTTAGGATCGGATTTTTGGTCAAAGTTTTTAATTTTTTATCCTATATTTTAGATTTGTTAACCTAAATTATTCCTTTTTATACGCAACTTTTTTTTATTTTTTGCCGATATTTTCAAGTACAGTTTCTAATTTCTAGCCCTTCATTCTAACTTGAATTATTATTTTTTATGGGCGATTTTTTTTACTTTCGGCAACTAATTTTGAGCTAAAGAGTTATCTTAGGAGCTGAAAATTGCAAATTAATTTTGTTTTCCTTGATTTTTCAATTTTTTTGGTTTGCATTTTTTATTTTTGGATTTTATTTTTTGGCCTATATTGTAGATATTTGACCAATAAATATATTATTATTATTGATATTTCTCATTTCTTCGTTCCAAATTTTAGAGTTTTTGTGCGAAATATTCTTTATTTTGGTTAAACTTTTTGATTTTTTGTTTTTAAAAATTTCAGATTTTTGGTTTGCATTTTTTAACCGCGAATTTTTGATATTTGTCTAAATTTTCGATTTTTTGTGCTTATATTTTAGTTTTTTACCTTAATTAGGTGCTTATTCTGCAAGTGATTATTTTTTCTACGATTTTTCAAAACATTGAGTGCAATTTCCGTTCCCTCCAGTGCAGTTTTGAGTCAATTCCTGTTGTTTTCAGTAGCAATATTGCAATTATTTTTACAAGTAATGAAAAGCACACTCTTTTTGCATAGTTTTAGTAATTTTTGAGCTAATTCTACTAGTGATTAATTTTTTACAATTTCTCAAAACATTGAGTGCAAATTTCCTTCGCTGCAGAACAAATTTTGAGTTCTTTCCTATGTTTTCTGGGGCTAATCACCCCGAATGCTGAAAATGGCAATTTTCGTACTTGAATTTTCATTTTTTATCGTTAAGTCCGCATTTTGATATTTTGATCTAAATTTTTAATCTTTTAGCCTTATTTTTTTTCTAAAATTTCGATTTGTTTGTTAAAATTTTCGATTTTTTTGGTCCGCAATTTTGATTTTTTGGATCGAAGTTTTGGTCGAAGTCTTGAATTTTTTATCCTATATTTGAGATTTTTTACTAAATGATTGATTTTTATACGCAACTTTTTTTATTTTTTTGCCGATATTTTCAAGTTTTTTTGATGGTTTTTGATTTCTTGCCCTTGATTTTAGATTTTTTAACTTGAATTATTATTTTTTATGGGCGATTTTTTTTTACTTTTTAGTTGCTTTTTGGTTACTTTTTGACTAAAATCGATTAAATTTTAAGACAGACCATTCTGAACACTATTTGTCCATAAAATTTTGTTGTGGGACTTCCAGAAACTGAGGTTTTCGAGTTTCTGGTCGGCAACTTATTTTGAGCTAAAGAGTTATTTTGGGGGCTGAAAATGGCGAATTATTTTCGTTATCCTTGACTTTTCAATTTTTTTGTTTGAATTTTTTATTTTTAGACCAGAATTTTTGATTTTTTTTTGCCTATATTTTAGATCTATGGACTGTATTTTTTATTTCTACGTTCCAATTTTTTTTTTGATTCTTTTGTTGAAATTTTCTGCATTTTTTTAACCGCGAATTTTCGAAATTTGTCTAAATTTTCGATCTTTTGGGCGTATATTTTAGTTTTTTACTTTAATTAAGATCGTATTTTTTATTGGTCTATACTTTAGATTTTTAACGTGTGTGATTGATTTTTATATGCAAATTTTTGATTTTTTTGCCGGTATTTAATTTATATAATTTGTCATTTCCATCTTTCATAATTTTGACGTTTTAAACGCCAGTATCATCCGATATAATAAATTATAAAAGTGGCTCTACCATCAACATGTTCCACGAGCCGCCACTGCTATTATTATTAACATTTTTGAAAATATTGATTTATAAGACTTGTGAGTTAGATATTCGCCGACGAGAGATAAAATATATATATTAGAAAAATATCAAAATGAGTTAAAAATGTAACATTTTATGTGAGCGTAGTCTGTAAAACCACATAAAATGTTGATTATGCAATCTAAAACACTTGAAAGCCATTCGTGAAATGTTTTACGCAATGCATTTTGTAATATATTATCAATAGACGTAGGTAAATATGCACTGAGATAGATATGTTCTATTTTTGCTTGAGTAGAGTATCAGTTTAATTATTAGATTAGATATAAGCTAACGAATTATACTTCTTTTTGGATGTTTATAAGCAGTTATTGTCATTTTGGTCTATAATAATGAAATTATTATACTAATATTAAATTTATATTAATACTAATTGTTAGAATGTCGAAATGAACAACTTATCAAGAATACTTTTTTCAAAATGTCATTATTTTTACTTTCTCTGTTACGAAGTACGAGAAAGTATTGTGATCGTGATTTTTTTTCAAAAATTTTTTTACGGAAATATCCGTTTTGGGGTCCCTAGATGCCATTTCAACAATTTCTGGAAAAAAAAATTGTGTCTGTGTGTGCGCGCTGTATCTCAAAAACTAATAGAGCAATTGATATGAAACTTTGAATATACGTCTTATTTGATAATCTGAAGAACTGAAAAGCTTTTGATAAAATTTCGTACACCGGAAGTGGGTGTTTACCTTTGCTGTTTTTTTTTTTTGTTTTTTGCCAATATTTCCTTAAATATGAAAAATATCACAAAAACATTTAAACAAAAATTAAAGACAACAAATAAAAAAAAAACTTTGAAAATAAGCCTTATTTATTTGAAAATTCGAAGAACTGAAAAGCTTTTGGTAAAATTTCATACACCTCAAGTATGCGTTAACCTTAGCAATTTTTTGTTTTTCTCCAATAATTTTTTAAATATGAAAAATATTACAAAATCATCTAAACAAATCTTAAAGGTAACAAAGAAATAAACATCCTTTGTTTGAAAATATTTTTCAAAAAACAAACGTTTTATGAAAAAATAAAATTATCATTTTTTGTCATTTTTGGTTTATAATTAAGAAACGATAACAGTTAATCAAATTTATATTAAAAATATCGGTAGGTATTGATGAAATTAATAACTTATAAAGAATAAGTTCTTTTGGAAATCTTATTACTTTTTGAATAAATAATCGGTAAAGATTATTAGAATTTGAAGTATCATTTTTCATTTCCATCTTTTATAATTTTGACGTTTGAAACATCAGAATCATCCAATACTACAACACGTTCAATGTACATTGAAATTGAAAAAATATGAAAGTATAAATCAAAATTTCAGAACTTTTTTCACGACTTTTAGGACTCTTAGGTCTTTTCTGTAAGACCTTATTTTCAGGATTTTTAAGTCTTTTTTAAGAACCTTTCTCTAGAACTTATTTTTCAGGAATCATCTTTAACGATGTTTTTTCAGGACTTTTCTTTTCTGAATTTTTTTCGAGACTCTTTTTCAAGACTTTATTTTCAAAACTTTTAGTTTTTAAGACTTCTTTTCGGGATTTTTTTTATCAGGATTATTTTTTTCACGACTTTTTAATGCCTTCTTCAGATTTTTTCTAAGTCTGTTTGCAAGGCTATTTTTGGGTTTTTTTTGCAGGATGATTTTTTCAAAACTTTTGTTAAAAGTTTTTTTAGAACTTTTTTCAAGACTAAAAAGTTTTTGTTTGGGGCCTGTTTTTGGGACTTTTTTTTAGGATTTTTAATCTGAATTATTTTTCTGGAACTTTTTTAATGCCTTTTTTCTGGTCTTTTCTTAGGCTTTTTGCGAAACTCTCTTTGGGATTTGTTTTCAAAACTTTTGTTACGACTTTTTCAGAAGTTTTTCAAGACTTTTGTTTCAGAACCCATCTCTTTCGAATTTTTTTTCAGGGCGTATTTTTAAGATTATTTAAAAACTATTATGTTCAGGACCTTTTTTTGGGACTTTTTAATGCTTTTTATTAGATCTCTTCTAAGGCTTTTGTCAGGACTATTTTCTGAAATTTTCTAGGGTCTTTTTAGGATCTTCTTAGGGACTCTTTACAGGACTTTTTTCAGAAATTTTTTAGAACTTTTTTTCAGGACTATTTCACAAGCTTTATTCTTTATTCTGACTTTTTGTATGCTTTTTCAGTACTTTTCTTATGGCCGTTTTATCAGAACTTTTTCCAGGACCTTATTTTCAAGAATTTTTTATTACGATTATTTTTTCAAGACGTTTTCCAGGATTTTTTTATCAGGATTATTTTATCAAGACTTTTTTAATACCTTATCAGTTCTTTTCTAAGGCTTTTTTCATAACTTCTGTTAGGACTATTTTCTCGACGTTTTTCGGGTCTTTTTAGGACCTTTGTAAGGACTCTTTCCTGAACATTTTTAGGACTTTTTTTACAGGTTTTTCTCGGGACTTTTTAAGGACTTTTTTGAAGCCTATTTTCAGTACTTTACTACAGTCTTTTTATCACGTCTTTTTTAGGACCTTTTTTCAGAATTTTTTTATGTGACGACTCTGTTCTCGGGACTCTTTTTATGTCTTTTTCAAGAACCTGTTTTCAAGACATTTCTTTGTCAGAGCACTTTTTCTGGACTCTTTCTCTCGACTTTTTATCAGGATTTTTTCAGGACTATTTTATTCTAGAATTTTTTCGGGTTTTATCTTTGGAACTTTATAACCAGAACTCTTTCAGGGCTTTTTCAGAAATCTTTTTCGGGATTTATCAAGATTTGGTTTTAGGACTTTTTTCAAGAATTTATTAGGATTTTTTGAGTTCTCCAATAAACTAATTTAAGATTATTTGAATTGGAAGTATAATTTGTTATTTTTATCTTTCATAACTTTGACGTTTTAAACGTCAGTATCATCTGATCTAAAATGAAAATAAACCATGGTAGTATAAATATAAATAACTGTTATGCAATCAATATCGGAGAAAGTAACATGATGGCCACATCACCAATTTTTTTAGTAACCTGACGGTTAAGATTATTGGAATTTGAAGTTCAATTTGTCACTTTCATCTTTCATAACTTTGACGTTTCAAACGTCAGTATTATCCGATCCTGCAAAACACTCGATGTACATTTAAAATATGATTTAAATTAAAAATAAACCTTGAAAGTATAAATATATACCATAAAATCGAAGAAAGTAACATGATGGCTATATCACCATTTTCTTATATGCAACCTGTATGTTAAAATATGTGAATCTTTTTTTATAAATCTATAGAAATATTTTTTTCTATTTCAGGTGTATGGTAACATAGAGCTAGACCCATTCAAATCACTAGCGCACGGTGTACGATCCGGACCAGTCTTCATTGTAAACGACACCACTTTCTTTATAACGAATCTTCACTATGATGGTAAAGGCCCAGATGCCCACTTTTGGGCGGGAAAGGGGAAAGGAGGTCCTGACGCAAAGGGTGTCCTAGTTCCAGACGAAAATCATTCAACTGAATCAATATCTGCGTACAATGGGCAAGATGTCAACATCACTCTTCCGGATGGCCTCTCCGTACACAACATTGATTACATCGGAATGTGGTGCATAAAATTCTCTCAAAATTTTGGATATACTCTGGTATCATCGAAGCATGCGCATGACAGTGCGTCAGTTAATAGTCCAAGAGTTGATGTAATTTTTATTTTTTATACACTTATCGCTTTTCTACTTATTAAGTATTCGTAAACGGTTCGTTCTAATACATTTACTTAATTTTGCTTGTGAATCTCATTTCCAAAGATTTCTCGCGTGCCATACATTTTTTTAATATGTATTTTTATATAAGCATTTCGAATTTATACCAAAGAATTTAATTTTTTTTAATATGTATTTTTATATAAGCATTCCAAATTTTATACCAAAGCTTTTACTTTTATACTATAAAGTAATAAACACATTTTAATAACAACATATTTTATTTCTCCAAATTAACATTATAGTTACTAATAAATAAAGCTTTTGTAATATGATTTCCGGTGAAAAATAACATGACAATTAATTAACAGAACTTCATTAGCGTGATTAGAGATTTTTTTTTGTGATTGAAGATTCCTACAAACTAGCAAGGTTGCCGGCATTTGTCACGTGATTCGAACTTTACTTTAAGTTTTAGTAGTTGTGTTCCAAAGAGTTGCTTAGTATTAGGTAATTAGATTAAGGAAAGTTCTTTTCAGATGTAGTTTGAAATTCGTTTTTATCAATACATATTTTTAAAAACTCTTTTTGAACTCACTGCCCTGAAAGCAATGTTTTACACACTTTTTGAATTGTATTTTCCGGTCTAGTACACTGGAAACATTGTTTCCTGGTCTACTACACCGGGAAATGCTCAAAAATTGACTGTGCCATATTTACACATTCAGTGACTATGTAATTTTTACTTTGAGATGATGGCGTCCCTTGTACTGGTTGCATTAATTATTATATTGGCGATGTCCCTGATTTGTGACAGAGTACACGCAGGGCCCAGAGGTGGTTCTAAAAAAATGTTAGGATAACTTATTATCAAGAATATGTATAATTTCAATTACATATAATACGTAACTTTTTGCTACAAAACGAAATATTTAGTCTCGCGATTTTTTGCATTTACGGTTTTTTAAATATTGTTTCAATCAAATAATTTATGCAACGTTACGACAATAGAATAAATGGTGTATCTATCTATTACGAATACTTGGAGGGTTATAACTCTATAGTGAAAAACCATTTCCCTGTCAGCGTCTATATTAACCTGATGAGATCTAATAAGATTGAAACTGGTGCTCGGTTGTCGCACGAGGAAACATTATTTATATTGTTATAATTATCGCTATTTTATGGTTTCTTATTGTCTGTGGATTTCTCCAGTCAGTCAAGGAAATTGTCCAAAGTTAAGACAAGAGATGTTGCCCTGATGGTGTATCTAGCTATTACATTTTTTAAATTTGAATTACTTGCATTCAAGTTGACACAATGCCACCGGAACATGTTGATGGTAGAGCCACTTAGACAATATACTCCCCCGCCCCCATCCTTTTTTGAAGAAAGAAAGAACGATTTATCTTCCTAGAACTGGCGAAAAAGTGTTTTAAGAGTTAATCACAAATTCTAGCTGAGGTTGAAACTTACAGGTCCATCTTGGCCCTATATAACGAGCCGCCCCTGACCTCGGAACTAAACTTATTTATAATAGAATAGTTTTGTGGCTGATAATTGTTGATAAATTTATTATATTTAAGGATGGTGGTAAAAAATCACAGGTCGTTACTGAATTTCACCGTGACTGTGACTGTGATTGCGACTGTGACTGCTAATTAAACAATGATTGCTACTTCAAACGTAAAATTGTAACTGATACCCAAACTGTGATTGTTAGCGAAAATCCTAATTTTTCGACATTTTCCACTAAATTTATAGAAAATTTTCTTAACTATTTTTCGAAGCCTCGTAAATTTTGGCACATTTTGGTTTTCAAATAATCGAGATCACCTGATACGTTTGGGTATTATAAACCTTTAAAAAATTACTTAATATTCGTTTCTAAACTTCTGGACTAGGAAAGCCTGTTTTTGGACATTTTTTTACACATTTTACAAACAACTTTCTTTACAATTTTTTGAGGATATTTTAGTTTTCAATCAATGGAGATTACCCAACGCGTTTTGGAAGTTTTAAACTTCGAAAAAATCACCGGCAAAAACTATCAAAAATAATTTATATTTTTCTTGAATGATTTTTTTTACATTTTAAAGCTTGCATTATTAAAATTGTCCGAAACATTTGGAAGTTCTATTTTTAAAAATACACACCATTGACGTTTCAATGATCAAAAGAAATTCTCTAAAACAAGAAAAAAACGTTAAAAACCAAGATTTGCAGTGTTTAACAAAAAATCAAACATTGAGGATTCGATTTTTAAAACGTACTACACTTGAAAATCTTCATTTTCTAATCTTTTCTTTTTTCTTTTTAAAGATTTTTTTTTGAAAATCGTAAATTTGGCACTATACTTATGAACGATCATAATCAATATTTTATGTGTATTTTATTACCCTTTTTCATTTGTTTTTTTTGAAAATTTCGACTTGAAATCGATTGATCAAAATCAAGATTTTATTATCTTTTGATTAATGTATTCATTGGTGAAAAACTAAGTGCGTGGGCAACAAGATATGGCCACGTAAAATAGCACCCACCCACCATCCACTCTACTAACTTTATTCTAACCTAAAATTCTGTATAGTTGAAGAAAGTTCTTTGGAAATAATTTGAAGAAATGAAAGTTTAAAAATGATGCGAAACGTATTTTGTACATCTAAAACGCTTTCTTAATTACTTTTTTCTCCCATTTTTCTCTAGATTTTAAAGAATCGCCCGAGAATTGCTCTTATGTTCAAATTACTATTTTCAT
Source organism: Ocypus olens (assembly GCA_910593695.2). Lineage (NCBI taxonomy): Eukaryota > Metazoa > Arthropoda > Insecta > Coleoptera > Staphylinidae > Ocypus > Ocypus olens. The sequence continues at coordinate 42,830,727 of OU343058.1, forward strand.
GAACTGAAAATAAAACAAATACTGAACTTGTACTTAAAATTCATTTAACTTTAATATTCGATGCCAACAACTAAACATTCCTTTGAAATAATACCGCGAAACCAGCACTATAACAATTTTCAAATTACAAATTTCACGAACTGAAAAAAATAACAACAATTCTTTCAAAACTCAAAATATACTGGACGATGCGACGTTAATTATTTCATTTAAAAATAATCGCTCGAGAGCAGAGCAAATCATCATTCTAAATATGCGTTTGTTTCAGTAGCAAAACACAAAAAAAAACGATTATCTCGTACTTGCATTGAAACTTTACAAAATGACTAAAAATTCATTCCATCTTACGATTCTACAAAAATCTTTAAATGCTTCTCGTCTAGATTTTAAAACAACTCTCCGAGAACAGCAAATCGTTATTTTGAAGATGAGCTTTTTCAGAGACATAGAAAAACATTTGCAACATACTTTAAAATTTTCAAATTTACTCAAAATACATTCCACTTTACGTTTCCGCAACAGTCTAGAAATACTTCTTCACTAATTTTGAAATAATCACAATTCCAAAAGGTGTTACGATGTTTACTAACCGTGATCACTATTTAAAATTACTGATTAAAAAGTAGCAATCAAAGGTATTTCTATACATAATCATTTGTGTAATTTCGATTATACATCACCGTTAACAATAAGTGAGGACCGATTTGGACCTACATTAATCTCACATCAGTACACTACGGTCGTCGTTGATGAAGAAACGGAATTCGACTATGCCCTTATAAACCAATCAAGTAACCGTTAGGATAGAAAAAACAATTAGGGCGACATCTATCGCCAAAAATGTTACAAGGTTCTGAAATCATAATATATCGGCGATAGATGTCGCCCTAATTGTTTTTCTATCCTAACGGTTACTTGATTTTATAAGGGGGGCCGAAATTCAGAAATATTTGTGTATTTTAAATTGATTAATGATGTGTTTAAGAAAAATATTACTATATTTACAATTATTTTTTTTTTAGAAATCAGGCAAAAAAGTTATCGAATTTTAAAAATATTGGCCTACATAATATGGCATACGAATCGACTTCTCTTTAGATTTTTCAATTTTATTTAAATGATCTGACAGCTAGCATTTCTACTGCCTTTAGAAAAATTCCGTTACTTCTCTTATAAAGACTGGAACTACTTTCTCTAAAAGCAAGGCACTGACTTGTTAAAAAGTGCACAATAGCAATAATTCTTTCTACAATAGCCCTCCATCGTTTTTTTTTTCAAAATTTAAATTATTTTTGTTGCTCTTTGTCTATAATTTCTATTTATTTTAACGAATTTTTAACTCCCACCATTTTTGGAGACACTTTATATGCTTTGCACCGTTCTCATGTTTTACAAATTGGTCAGCACAATGGCGCCAATCTTTAAAACCCGTAGTTATAATTTTAATATTTTCTTTTCCAAATATTTACATAGGAAATAAATTCCGCAGCTTTGTCTTACGTTTCGCGTAATACAAGACGATAAAATAATATATTATCGATGAGCGGAAATCTTAATTAATTTCGCGAGTCGATAATGATTTTTTATCGTCGTGTGTAAAATTCTATTTTTTTCTATAGCAGATTTTAAAGGCAGAGGCAAAATATTTTTTATTAGAAAAAAAAAATTAATTTTAATTATTTTTTCCGCAAAAGTAGGCGAAATGCCACATTCATAACGTTACTGGATTTTTAAAATTTTGATATGCTCGGTGTGTAAAGCTGTAAAAAATAGAACCAATTTTGGAGACTCAAAATAAATATAAAAACAAACACTTTCCTAATTTACTCAAAATTCATTCTAAATTGATTGATTTCTTAAAAAACTATATTTACACCATTTCCAGATTTTTAAAATTTTTAATATGCTCAGTGTGTAAAATCAAAATTTGAACCAATTTTAGAGACTCAAAATAAATATAAATACAATTGCTATCGACTTGAAACTTTCCAAAATTCATTCCAAATTAATTTCTTAAAAAAACTGTATTCGCACCAAATCTAGATTTTTGGAAATTTTGATATGATCAGAGTGTAGAGTGTTGTAAATAATAGAACCAATTTTGGACAAGCGACAATGGCATAACAATTAAATAAAATACCAAAAAGAGCTATTTTGCTATGGCCAGGTTTGGGGGTTAATATTCGGTATATTCAAGTGTTTGGGGGGGGGGGGGATTAAGACCGATAGCCACCCCCGTGGGTGCGGGTGCGCGCCTGCCTAGCTCCATAGTTCCATTGTTCAATCCCTATGTTCGCGAGCAAATCCTACTCACTGAACACGATAAGCTGGGAGCAAAAGCAGACAAGCAAGAAGTTCACTTGACATCAACTCGTATTCTTTCAATCTTCGGTTTGTGCAAACATTGTAGTACTGTAAACATCTTTCACTTGGTGACACTGAACATGATAAGCTGTGAGCAAAAATAAAGAAGCAGCAAGTTTACTTGACATCAAGTCGTATTCTTTCAATCTTCGGTAAACGGTTTGTGCAAAAATTGTAGTACTGTAAACATCTTCCACTTGGTGACACACAATTGTTGTTTGGCGAGCACCAAAAACATTTCGTTTTCATTCAATTCACTTATATTGTACCTCCTGACAGTAAAGGAATATTACCATTCCTTTCACAAAAAATAATATCCGCACTGCTTCGATGATTACAATAAAATGATTCTATATTATGTGAAGATCCAATAGGGGACAATGATTACATATTTTAGTGATTCGTGTAGGTGCTGCCATTTTCTAATCAAAATAACTCAAAGCTGCTGCCCTCACCTTAAAACAATTAACGGTTAGTATTACTTTCGTTTTCATATGCATGGCTTTCTTTATCAAACAAAATGCTTGCTTTCCGAGAAAACAATTATCTGTTTAACTTAATTTCAGTTCTAAAATAGTGAAATATTACAATTATGACCTTCCACAAACGTTTCTAATAATAATAGGGATACATTGAATAACAAGATTTGATTTGTTTCTCTAATTTGTAACTACGTGTATTTAATCAACTATTTTCGCTTCTTACGGCATTGTCAAGAGGGAATTATAAAAGAAACGAAAATAAAGGATTTTAACCCTTTAAGGCCCAGAGGTCATTGGAAAAACATGGTCGAAGAACGCCAAACACCTAAACGGCGCTTGTCTTTATCGATTGCGAAGAAACCCGAGCGGCGCGATAGCGCTCGTCTTATGTTGTATCAAAAAAATGCCAATCGGCTCGATAGCGCTTGTCGTAATTTAGGTTAGGTTAGGTGACTGCACGGCCAGTTGTCCATACCGTTCGAAATGTACTGGGCTTTTTCAACACAAAATCTCAACAGCGCGATCGCGCTGCTTAGGACTCAAAGGATTAATACTGAGGAAGACCAAATCTCATTAACGAGTTTTTCCCGTTTTATGGCTCTATTTATTTCGAGACCCTCTCTAAGATTTAAATTAGATCCCTTGTTATAAAAGCTGATTATAGAATTTATGTCTAGAAAATTATTATTACTAATACAATGTTTTGCCATCCCTGTACAATGTTTGATATTTAACATTTATTTTTTATTAGTCGTGTGTGAAAGGTTCTTTCCGTTTTTATTCAATGTATCCCTATTATTTGCATACTATTTCAATAAAGTGATGAGTGAGAAAGTTATTCAAGAAATATTCTTTAATAATGTTCAAAGAAAATCAAATACGTAATAATCATTTTCTATCCATGACATGCCAGAAGCATTAAATTTGAGGCATTTCCAAATTATTTGTGCTCAAATGTACTTACTAGACGGTTCGTGAACATTTGTAGAGAAGGCTAAAAGATTATTTTAAAGCGTCTCCATAACAACCGCCCGCGATCCACTTAGAGATGGGTAGCTCTTGAGTGAGCCGACTCAAACAGTAAAGTCAGTGGAGTGAATCGGGTAGGCAAGTGACTTGCTAGAAAATATGAAGGCTTTTTTACTTTCTCCCTTACGAAGTACGAGAAAGTATTGTGATCGTGAAAATTTTTTCGAAATTTTTTTTACGGAAATTTCAACAATTTCTGGAAAAAAAATGTTTGTGTGCGTGTGTGTGTGTTTGTGTGTGTGTCTGTGCGCGCTGTATCTCAAAAACTAATAGAGCAATTGATATGAAACTTTGAACATAAGTCTTATTTGATAATTCGAAGAACTGAAAAGCTTTTGGTAAAATTTCGTACACCGGAAGTGGGTGTTTACCTTAACTGTTTTTTTTGTTTTTTGTCAATATTTTCTTAAATATGAAAAATATCACAAAAAAATTTTAACAAATATTGAAGACATCAAATAAATGAACATCTTCAATTTTAAAATATTTTTCATAAAATCATTGTTATTCGAGAAAAAAATGTATTAATTTTATTTTCATTTTTGAATTATAATTATGAAACGATAATAGTTACAGCAATTTTATGTCGATAATAATTGTAGAGAATGCCAAAATGAACAACTTATAAAGAATAAGTTTTTTTTCTAAATCTCTTTAGTTTTTAAGTAAACTGAGTTTTTGAATTTAAAGTATAATTTTTCCATCTTTCATAATTTTGAAATTTCGTACACCGGAAGTGCATGTTTACCTTAACCGTTTTTTGTTTCTTCACGATAATTTTTTAAATATAAAAAATATTGCAAGACAACAAAGAAATGAACATCTTTTCTCTAAAAATATTTTTCATAAAATTACATTTTTCAGAAAAATAAAATAAAATTTCGAAAAAAAAGAATTTTATGAAGAATATTTTTAAATAAGAGATGTTCACTTCTTTGTTATTTTTAATATTTGTTGAAATATTTTTTGTAATATTTCATATGTAAAAAATTATCGACAAGAAACAAAAAACGGTTAAGGTAAACACCCACTTCCGGTATACGAAATTTTTCAGTTCTTCGGATTATTAAATAAGACTTATGTTCAAAGTTTCATATCAATTGCTTTATTAGTTTTTGAGATAATAATAATAATCTTTATTAATGCTATCACCTAACCCTAGTAGCACAAAATATTTCTTAAATATTGGAAAACACATATTTCTGTGATATTGATTATGACAGATTTTTATATGTTTTAGCAATATTTGTATGAAATGTTAAGGAAATATTACTATGCATATATTTTTACAATATTTGTAAAAAAATGTTGAGGAAATATCATGATATGTGAGGTTGTGGTGCGGATCCCAAAGGCATGTACATTATTACCGAGCACTCAAGATGTGTAGGGGTACAGTTTGATCGGAGTGAAAAAGTATTGAGAGAACACGACAACAAATTTCCGGAGCCAATTGACTTTAAGACAGTCACTGCGTAACACGTCTCGAGTGCTTGGTACAACTCTACTTACGGTCAAATATCACACTTTGAAGCTGATAAATTATATACTGATTGAGAAAATATACAGGAATATATAACGAAATAGCCACTAGCACAGACGTCTGCGTGTAAAACAGTTCAAACCGTGGCAGAATTGACAGAGACAGTACAGTGTTGCCTTTTTCTGTCATCCATATATTTCATTGGATATATTTATAAAATGTTACTTACTAAATATAAGGATTGAAATATATAGAATATGTTTATAAAATAATTTCATTTCAATATTTCCAAAGACATAATATATAAATATTTACTTTGGCCTTTTAATATTTCCGAAACGTAAAAATGTAAAATCAATATTTGGAAAATATTTCCGACACATATTGTGCTACTAGGGAAAGGTTTGCATACGTCAACAAAATATGTATTCATAAGATAAATAAATGAACATTAGAAATTAAATTGATTGTACTCTTCCCAGCTGTAAAAAGCATTTGTAATTAAGATTCCCTTAACGACTTTTTAAAATTCTTTTAAAGGCATTTGTCTAACATTTTCTGGCAATCTATTACAGCACGCACTTTGAATTTCACCTGACCTTACGTAGATGTCACAAGATCAAACCAAGGTCACTATGTCACTACTTTATGTTCCCCTCAAAACATTTTTTGTATCATTGATAGTTTCAGAGAAAATCGATATAAACTATCCTTCATTTTTACTTTCTCCGTTACGAAGTACGAGAAAGTATTGTGATCGTGATTTTTTTTTCAAAATTTTTTTTTACGGAAATATCCGTTTTGGGGTCCCTAGATGCCATTTCAACAATTTCTGGAAAAAAAATTTTGTGTCTGTGTGTGTGTGTGTGTGTGTGTGTGTGTGTGTGTGTGTGTGTGTGTGTGTGTGTGTGTCTGTGTGCGCTGTATCTCAAAAACTAATAGAGCAATTGATATGAAACTTTGAACATGCGTCTTATTTGATAATCCGAAGAACTGAAAAGCTTTTGGTCAAATTTCGTACACCGGTAGTGGGTGTTTACCTTAACTGTTTTTTGTTTTTTGCCAATATTTTCTTAAATATAAAAAATATCACAAAAACATTTAAACAAACATCGAAGACAACAAAGAAATGAACATCTTTTGCTTGAAAATATTTTTCATAAAATCATTGCTATTCGAGAAAAAAATTTATTATTTTTTTTTAATTTTTGGTTTATAATTATAAAACGATCATAGTTACAGCAAATTTATGTCAATAATAATTGTAGATAATGCCAAAATGAACAACTTCTAACGAATAAGTTTTTTTCGAAATCTCGTTAGTTTTTGAATAAACCGAGTTTTTGAATTTGATGTATATTTTTTCCATCTTTCATCATTTTGACGTTTTAAACGTCAGTTTCATCCGAGTTTACGCAACGCTCGATGTACATTTAAAATATGATTTCAATTGAAAATAAACCCATGAAAACGTAAATATAAAGTCGGAGAAAGTAACATGATGGCCACATCACCATTTTTTATCTTTGATAGAACCTCAAAAGTTTTCCCCAGACTTTTCCGCTGTCTAACTTCATAGGCGTTACGGATACATATTAAATAGGTTTTTCCCGTTGCGGCGTTAGGTAAAAAAAACGTTTTTTTTTTAACATTCCCCTTTAAATGAATAATAATTGTAGAGAATGCTAAAATGAACAACACATAAACAATAAGATTTTTCGAAATCTTTTTAGTTTTTGAGTAAACTGACCATTACTATTTGAAGTAAAATTTTTCATTTTCATGTTTCATAATTTTGACGTTTTAAACGTCAGTTTCATCCGAGTCTACAAAACGCTCGATGTACACTTAAAATATGATCTAAATTGAAAATAAACAATAAAATGTAAATATAAACTATGATACCATCCAATCGGAGAAAGTAACATGATGCCACATCACGATTTTTTTTATTATAATTACGAAACCGCATCGAATTTAAAGAAATCAGCTTTTTTATCTCCAAACAAATAAAATGTGATAAAACCTTCCTATTCAGAAATCCACGTGCCGCCGCTGCAATAGGCAAAATCCCGCATGCAAGGAATCTTTGCCAGTCTGATTGAGGAAGTTTCTCATAAATAAGATGAGATAATAGAAGAAAACGGATATACGCCTTCCTGTAAAAATCCTGATTAACTTAAATTCAAAAAACAAGATGGTTCTGATACTGAGGAAGCCTTTGATGCATCTGTAAATAATATTTAGAATCTTTTAATCAGAGTTTTAAGATTCCTATCTTTACCTTAGTGTAACTTTACAGAGTTCTATTTATTTCCTAGAAACGGAAACTGCAAAAAAATAATTTGCATATAGTGATCATTTTAAGCAATCTCTAAACTAAGTTTTTTGTGATAGTGTCTGGTTACCAGTGACGGTTCGCGGGGTTTTTTCTGGTACGGCCGAGGAACAAGAGGTGGTAATACAGATAGGTGCGGTCACGCAGCCAGCCGTCTCTGCAACTGACCCTACCTATCTGTATTACTACCTCTTGTTTCTCGGCCGTACCAGAAAAAAACCCGCAAACCGTCACTGCTGGTTACAAATCACTAAAATATTGAAAATAAGTGATTACATTCCCCATTTAAAATCCCGTCTTCTGATTGTTATCAATACCAATTTAACAGAGACGGCTCATGAATGTTCGGAGAGGAGGCTACGGAAGAAACAGTGATCCAATACTTGCTTTCTTTTCAAGACTAAGTAGTAGGGATGGGCGAAATGACTTTTTTGTGATCTGCTTTACAATTTCTGACTCACTCAAAAGAGTTGTCCCGAAAAGTCAGGTCATGACTCAACTGAATACATTATTTGAAATAAAGTGAAAAGCTAAAAAAAGGTCCTCACTTAATTTTTTTTCCAATACGCCGTATACAAGAGTCGACTCTTCGTCAAAATAAAAATATGTCCGTAAAATAAAGTGAACACCGAAAAAAAAAGATCCTTAAAAAAAGACATCTTTTTCGTTCTACACTGAGTCATTACTCAAAATGGTGATGTGGCCATCATGTTACTTTCTCCGACTTGATAGTATCATGGTTTATTTTCAATTTTAATCATATTTTAAATGTACGTCGAGCGCTTTGTAAACTCGGAGGAAACTGACGTTTAAAACGTCAAAATTATGAAAGATGGAAAAATTATACTTCAAATATAAAAACTCATTTTACTCAAAAACCAAAGGGATTTAGAAAAAAACTTATTCTTTATAAGTTGTTCATTTTAACATTCTGTACAATTATTATTAATATACATTTGCTGTAACTATTATCGTATTATAATTATAAACCAAAAATTAAAAAAAAAATAATATTTTTTTTTCTCGAAACACAGTTTACTCAAAAACTAAAGCGATTTCGAAAAAAAACTTTATAAATTCTTTATAAGTTTTTCATTTGTACAATTATAAACATAAATTTGCTGTAACCATTATCGTTTCATAATTACAAACCAAAAATGTGACCCAGTACGGACCGAAGTAAACGCAACAACTTCAGGTCCAATGTTTACGACGTTGCAGGTGTTCTTGCCTGACTGTAAATAACGTAAAATAAAATACAATTAAACTACTGCATGCGAAACTACCAGCCGGTGGGCTTAACCTCACCCTAACCTAAGCATAAGAAGTAATAGTTAGAAGTGAAGACAACCTGGTTTTAATAGTATATTATTAAACGAGTGAGAAAGTTGGCCTTTGCCACGAGGGTGAAGTTTGCAATTCACCCGAGCAATGGCTAACTTGTTCACGAGTTTAATACTATACTTTTCGCATCATATTAAATAATTACCTAAAGATTTTTCTGTTTGTATTAAATTATAACGAATAATTTTTCTATTTGGAAATTGCGGCAGTTCGCTCACAAAAACAATCGTAACCATAGTAACAACTAAACTGTTGGGCAATGAAACCGCTATCATTTGACTGGACGTCACCTGTTGGGCAATGAAATTGCTATCATTTGATTGGACGTCACCTGTGGAGAAAATGATTCGGCCGAATAAAAGACAACTTTCTCAATCAAAAACGATTTAACAACGTTTATATTATTTAATAAGATGCAAAAACAGAAATTACACCGATTCGCATAAAGAGACGTGACAACATAGCGCACCATTTCGCATGATTTTTGCGCATGCGCATTCTCGGTGCCACAACATGCACGTTTACCTTAGTTTCTATTTGAACTGTGTTACAAATGACTCCCCTAATTATTTTGTAGTATCCGTCTACTTACATTACTTTTAATACTCAAACAATTAAATTTTTATATTTCCTTGAACAATTTTTTTACTGGTGGCGCCACTAACATATCTCGCATCCGGGTGCGTACTATCATCAGACTAGCCTTGATATGATAATCACACGTGTGACTTGAATAATATAACTCGTTTGTTAAATTAATACAAATTATTTAAAAGCATAGAGTATTTATATAAAAATATTTCGTTTATTTATTTCATTCTTTGTCGCGTATGACATTTAGTCTGGTGGGATCTTACAGGCTCAGAGAAGGATGGTAAGCAACTTACCGAACTGTTATTTTGGACTTAAAACGTAACTTTTTTGAAAAGTTTAATTCAAATATAAATAATATCTGCTTTACTTTTATCAAAGTTATAAACGTTTTCCATCCACAATCAATTTGATGTTCCCTATCGTACCTTTGAGAAAATTTCTCGGGAATTCACTTTCCCTTTTAGTAAAACAGTAATCAAAATATGGTGTGTCATATACTTGTTTCTCATTGATCACTTGGTGAAACATTATGTTAATATAGGTTTATAAATTAAAATTCACCTATAAAAAATATGGTGTATCTTCCATTTTCGAAATTTCAAATGAAAAATGTCAATAAACAAAAGCACATACCATTACAACGGTACAAAGCAGGTAATGTGATTTTATGCCAAGTTTTATGTGGAATATCGAAAGCATAGTATGAGGATGTTACAGTACTCGTTTAGAATTTCCAGACTGGGCTCCTGTATCTCCTAGTCGTACTGTAAAACATCACTTACCGGGCTAGTGACGTATTCGTTTTACCTGAGAATTTTACAGTATTTCATCAACAAATTGTAATTTAAGTCATTTTAATAATCACTTTTGGTGAGGTACTACGAGGGCAATTCAGTAATTAGGTCACAAAAGGTATTAGAAAAAAAGAATAATATAAAAATCAGTTTTATTTTTCGGCAAAGTCTCTACCAACATTTATACTCTTATCCCATCGCTTTATTAATGCTCCAATACCTACCTGCTGCATAAAATTGTTTGGGCTGCCGTCTGATCTTGTTGAAGATCGTGATCACCCCCGAAATGTTTGCCGCCAAGATGCCTTTTGAGTGGACCAAACAGATGATAGTCGCTTGGGGGTTAGGTCGGGACTGTAAGCCGGATGTTCAAGAAGTTGCCACCCTAATTCTTCAATTCTCGCTTGGGTCAATCGGGCCGCATGCGGCCTAGCATTATCGTGATGCAGCAATATTCCTCTCGGCAGTGGGCCTGGACGTTTTTTTCAAACAACAAAACTCTACTGTACGATTCTGCATGATTTGCAGGAAGTCCTTTTGCCCAGAAAAAATGCACAACAGCACGCTGCTCTTCCACAGTACACTCTTCGAGCACGGTCGCCATTTTAACACTGCCTACACATGCGCACGGCAGCTGTTACTTGAGTGCCATAAAGCTGGATTGTGCTGCCACACATAGGGAAATAACTATTTTCAGCTTTCTGACATAAGTTTGTGACCTAATTACTGAATTTCCCTCGTAGATATCTTTTAACTTCTACTACTCTCGACAGGAGTTACATATTACTTTTTATCCTTAATCTTCTCTTGATCGTTGCCGAAAAAGAAACCTGCATTATCTTAACTCTTAGCAAAACTAAAATATAAGGTTCGTTATGTTCATCTGAACTTCATCAATTATCTCCTTTTTCTACTGTAGAACTTTTATGATTATTCTAGTCTATTTTGATTTACTTGGATTTGCAAGGTCTAGAGAGTATGCCAGTTGTGACAATCAGGCACGCACCCAGGGGGGTGGCTTTCGGGCTTGAGCCCTCCAAGGTTAACCACCAAACCTGGCCATAGCAAAATAGGGCTTTTTGGGATTATATTTAATTGTAATGCCATTTCTATATCACACTTTTATTTAATGCCATATTCATGATTTTCAGTTTATTCAGTTTATGTTTGTGTGTGAGTTATTATAGGTATGCGTCCCCCCCTCACTTGCTGGGTGCGCGCCTGGTGGCAAGACACTCCATCAAGGTTCCAACAATTTTTGTCCGGTATTCCAACTTAAGTGGGGTCTCGCGTCGTCGCGATAAAACACAACTCCTTTACTATTAGAAAGCTCTGGACGTTTCTGGATGATGATTCGTTCAAACTGTCCTATTGCTGACAGTACACATTCGAATTAATTGTTCCTTGATAGGAGCTCTAAAAACACGATACCTCTAAAATTTCACAGCCGCCCATAACTACAATAATTATTAGACAATCGTTAGTTACAAATATAACGCCAATACATTTTAAATTAATTTTAAACATTCAGATTATAAATAACTATAATTAGTATTTTTAATAATTCGAACTGCTAATATGTAAATATTAAAACAATTAATCTGATTTTAGAATTTCGGAAACATTATAGTGAGGTACCCGAAGTGCTGTCCACAAGGAACCGTTAAAACGTCAAATGGATGCATCAAAAAACCAGTGATCGCATCGCCAATGAAAGTTTATGAAGGGAACATGTCCTACTTCAATGATGAATCGTTAATCAATGTTACCTTCGTTCCTTATCTATACCACCCGCCGTGCCAGTTCAAAATGTAAGTGTTTCGCCACGCATCATTATGCATTTTTAGACAATCACCATTTAGGTTTACCTTAGACGCAACTGAGGCGTTCTACCTGACAATAGGTGTGGTTCTTTGTAACGACGGAGAGATCATAACGAAGGACCACTTCTGTATTGACGTTCATCAGGCCGTCGATGAAGACAACAATGTTTTGGGATGGGAACAAACTATATTCGTGTGTTTCCCGGATGAGCATGTTCCTGATTTCCTGAATACTTTATTCGCAGCGTGTAAGTAGGATCAGAATAAGTACCGAGTGGTCGTTGTTGGATGTTCGCCTTTCAACAAATATTTGGTGTAAACAAAATTCCCCATGTTACGTCTGATTATTAGATCATTATTATCGGCGCGTGGGTTTCCTAAAATTTTAGATTATTAGTTGTTCTGTGATTGTAGATGCCGATCTCTTTGCAAATAAGGTGAAGTTGCTTGTTCGGTTTTCTTTCTGAATTCCGAATTATAGAATATTCTTATTCTTGTATTTAAATGTGAAAGTGCGTGAGTACGTATGACGCATCGCAGCGTTACAAAAAGAAGTGGAATAAAGTGAGCTGAAGAAACCGCGTGTGAATAAGCTCTTCTCAGATGCAAAAGTTAAGTTTTAGAAGACTATGGGTCTTAGGCCAAGGCTCTTTAATATAACTTCAATAAGCAAGAGATTGGTTACTATTTTTAGTGAATTAAGGGATTTACTATAAATAGAAACATTCTATTAGAAAGTTATTAATTAGCGGTTATGTGCGTGCACATGTGTTTTAAAGTGCTCCAATAAATAAGTATAAAATACCCTTATTGAGTAAATTAAAACCGAAGGAATAGTAAGAAGAAAAGCAAAACTATCGAGCACAGTAGAAAGAGTGAACAAAGGATCAAAGAACAGAGGGAAGAAATAAATAACGAAGAAAAGTGAGGTTACGGAAAATTAATTAATTAATTAATTATTTATTGAAACAAATCTACGGTTGTGCTGATTTGAACAAAGTGATATTGTCGTGTACTGAATTCGTGGATAAATAAGTAGTGGACTTACCGCACTAGCAATCATAAGGTGCTCGTGCACTGAGTAGGAGCTACCGAAGTGGTGATTGAAATGGGCGGGAAGAATAAACAGAAGGAGAGAAGGGAAGTGGGGGAGTGGGACAAGCAGGAGGAGGAGAATAGAAGGAAGGCAGTTTTCTTTGGTGGCGGAACGGGAGTAAGGAGGTCGCCGCAACAAGGGACAGCGCAGGAGGGGGTAGAGAGAAGGAAGATGGCGGATACGTCGTTTGAGGGGGAGGGAGAGCAGGAACAGGAATGGATGAAAAAAAGGGTGGGGGATGTGATGAGTAAAGGGTGCAATGGAAATTGCAGGGAACTAGTGGAAATGATTACTGAAGCATTAAGGAAAGAAAGGAAGATCTGGAAAGAGGAAATGAGGGAAGCGAGGGAGATGTGGAGAGAAGAGATAAAGGAGATGAAAGAGGTATGGAATACAGAGAGAGAGAGACTTAAACAAAGGATAATGGAGCTGGAAGATCAGGCTGAGAAGAGGGAGAGGCAGGAGAGGAGGAGCAACGTTGTTATACGAGGAAAAGATATGCAGGGAAAAGGGGAGGTGATGACATTTCTGAAGGAGGCACTGGAAGTAGAGGTGCAGGTACAAGAAAGCTTTGTGGTAGATAGAATTAGGAAGGTGGTGGTAGTCAAGATGGGGATGGAAGATAAAATAAAAGTAATGAAAAATAAAAATAAATTAAGAAATATACAGGAAAGAGTGTTCATCGAGGATGATATGACAAAGGAGGAAAGGAGGATCCAGAAGATCATAAGAGAGAAAGCAAGTAGGGAGAGAGAAGGGGGGAAGATGGTAAGGGTTGGTTACCAGAGAATGTTCGTGAATGGGGAGCTGTGGAGATGGAATAAGGAAAAGGAGTCACTACATAGACAAGAGGAGCCAAAAAAGTAAGAAATGAGGAGGAGATAGGAGGAGAGGAGAGAGAAGAAGGGAGAAGGAGCTGTAAAAAAAGGACAGAGGGGCAGAGAGTGGACTGGGAGAGAAGCACAGCGGGAAAGGCAAGCGGCGAGGAGATAAAGGGGGGGAGAAGGAAAGAAGGGGTCAGTAACTATCGGGTTTTGGAACATAGCGGGAATTAAGGAGAAGATAAAGGAGGGCAAGTGGAAGAGAGACTGGGAGAAGTGGTTAGTAGGGAAGGACATAGTGGGACTAGTAGAGACATGGATGGGGAAGGAAGAGTGGGGAGAAGTGAAAAGATGGCTACCGGGAAGCTTTATATGGGAGAGGAAGGATGCGATAAGGTGTGCAACGAAAGGAAGGGCGAGGGGTGGAATGATAGTAGGATGGAAGAAGGAAATGGGGACGGACGTGACGGGACACTTCGGAGAAGGAGAAGACGTGGCATGGATAAAGTATGGACAAGGGAAACAGAGGATAAACGTAGGGGTGGTATATGTAAATAAAAATTGGAATATAATAAGAAAGGAGATAGAGGAGAGAACGAAAGGAGGAGAAAAATGGGTGCTAGGAGGAGACTTTAATGCAAAAATGGGAGAAATGGGAGGAGGGATTAATGAAGAGGGATCTGTGGTAGAAAGAAAGTCCAGGGACAAATGTATAAACGGGGAGGGTAAGAGAATGAAGGAGTGGGTGATGGAGGAGGGATGGGAAATTCTAAATGGATGCACAGAGGGGGACTGGGAAGGGAGGAAAACTTATAGTGGGCCGCGGGGATCGTCGGTGATCGACTATGTGGCGATAAAGGGGATGACGAAAAGGAAAATAAAAGGTATGGAGGTGGAGGAAGTGATGGGCTCCGATCATCTACCACTAAAAGTAGAGGTATGGATGGAGAAGCAGAAGGTGACTGAAGAGAAGCAAGAAATGGGAAAGTTAGAATGTGGGGCAAAGGCAATAGAAGAAATGAGGATGAAGATGAGGAGGATCCAGTGGGAAGACGTCGAATCAATAGAGGAGATGGAAGAACTAATTGTGGGGTGCGGAAGGAAAGCTAAAGGAAGGACGGGAGAAGGGAGTAGGTGGTTTGATGAAGAATGCAGGCAGGCAAAAAGTGAACTAAGGAAGGCAATGGGGGAATGTATAAGAGGTGGAGGGGAGGAGAGGAAGGTAACGGCAGCAAAAAGGAAATATGAGGGGATATGCGAGAGGAAGAAGCGGCAGGAGGTGGAAAGAACAAGTGAAGAGTTGAAGAAGTGTAGAAACGAGTCGGAAATATGGAAAGTACTGAAGAGAGGCGAAAGAAGGAGACGGGTAGGGATAACACTGGAGGAGTGGACAAGGAAATGTAGAGAAACAAGTGGGTACCCAGAGGAAGTGGGACAAGGAAGGTGTATGGAGATGACGGAGGAGTTCTCTAAGGAGGAAGTGGAAAGAGCTTTCGAGGAAGTTAAAGAAGGAAAGGCTGCAGGGTTGGATGGGCTGAAGGCAGAGATGTGGAAGGAGATAGGAGAAGGGGGGAAGAAGAAATTCAGGGAGCTGTTGAACGAAATGTGGAGGGGAAGAAGGAACATACCGGAGGCCTGGAGATGGGGTACGATGTGCCCGGTGCATAAAGGAGGGGACGAGAAGGAGAGGTATATGGACAAGAGGGGATTGTGTGTGAATGTGGAGAAGACGAAATGGATGAGATTTAGGAATAAGGGAAGAGAGGGGAGCGTGAAAGTGTTAGAATGGAAGGAAGAAGTGATTGAGAGAGTGAAAATATTTAAGTATTTGGGGTTTATGTTTAAAGGGACAGGGGGATATGAGGAGCATGTAAGGTGGGTGCAAAGAAAGGCCAGGAAAGCGTGGGGTATCGTGTGGGAAAAATGGGGAGAATGGATGAAGAACAGCGTCAGATTGGCGTGTAAAGTGTGGGATGCATGTGTGAAGTCGATAGTAATGTATGGAGTAGAAGTGTGGGGCGTGAAAGGGTATGAGTGCGTGGAAAGGGAGCAGTGGTGGTTTCTGAAGCGTATGCTGGGAGTGGAAAGGTCGACTCCCGGGTACATACTGCTTCAGGAGACTGACAGAGGAAGCTTAGGATGTGAGGCTATGGAGAGAATGGTTAGGTATGAGATGAGGTTATGGGAGTTAGGGGAAGAGAGGTTGGTAAAGGCGGTATGGAAGACATGCGTGAACGAAAGGGGGGGTAAATGGAGGAAGGAACGAATGAAAATGTATGAGAGTGTAGGACTGTCTGAGGTGAAAGTGAGGGAGTGGTTAGAGAGGGGGGTAAATGTGGCAAAGTGGGTGAGCGAGAGGGCGAAGGAAGTGGATGTACAGGAGAGACAGGGAAGTATAGAAAAAAGTGAATATAATGACATGTATGGGAGTTGGCAGGTACATGGAAGGAGACCGAAGTATTTGGATGAGGACGGGTGGAACAGAGAAGAGAGGGTGACATTAGCTAGGGCTAGGTGTGGATCAGAAGAGAGAGGGAGGAAGAAGTGGATGGGTGAAGAGTATATGAGGTGTGTAATGTGTGAAAATGGGAGGGATACGTGGAGGCATATGGCGGAGGAGTGTGAGGGAGTGAATGAAGGATGGATGGGGGGAAAAAAGGAACAAGAGGGTAGCGGAATGGATGAGAGAGGATGGTGCCGGGGTAAAGATATTGCAGAAAATGGTGAGGGAGAAAGAATGTAGGAGAGAGTTGTTAAATTTATGATTTAGTTGTTGGGTAATTAGAATAGTTAATTGTTTTGTATAGAGACTAGGAATAGTTAGTTAGTGTTAGTTAATAGGTTAATATGCCAATAAAGGTTTTTTTTTTTTTTTTTTTTTTTTATTAGAAAGTGATGATATTATTTAGGCTGTGCCCTTTGACTATATACTAATGGACTGCTATTCCCCCTCCATTTCCCATATGATCACTGTTCCAAAAGTTGTCCACAAGCTGGAGCCTGGTATATGTTCCGCCCCGGAGCCGAAAATGGAGCGTAATTTAAAAACCGGAAAGCAAAAAAAAATATTTCTCGATGTATTCATCAGCAACGTGGAGAATGCAAATGCGAGCATTTTTCGCCAACTCGGGTCCACTTTCCTGCCTGTTCTTTACAAGCAACGCATCAACCCATAATTTGCGAAGTTCCGGATTTGATGGAAATCTAATACAGAATTTTAGGTTATAAGTCAAAAGTCAACTGACGTGTACATCATCTGGGGAGTATTATAACCGCGTTGGTATATATATATATATATATATATATATATATATATATATATACGTGGACGTATTGCAGCCTTTCGCATAGCAATATTTTGACATGGTGTGAATATTTGACAATATAAATGTTTATATGTTCAAAGGTGTGAATAAATTACAGGGTATCACAATATGCAATGCGAGCTCATAGAGTCATATGGCATAGACACAAAATAGCTACCAATTTAATAACATACCGCAACCATTTAGGGCCCCGCCGCGCCACCGTTGCTTGGAGAGACACATGAAGTGGCGCTAGCAGTCCATAAGTATACAGTCAAAGGCTGCGCCTAATAAGCTATCGGTGTCGGTATCCCTCAGGCATGTACATTTCTGTGTTTATGTGTGTGTAACTAAGCTTTTAAAACCCAATATCATTATATTTATTTATAATAGTTCATGTTCCGTCTATGAGTTATTTTGGTTGCAAACATTTTTGCGCGCGCAATTTGAAAGGTAAACAACCAACAACCACCGAAATAATAGTTATGTATACAATTACAGGGTGTCCGTATGGAAATGCATGGGCATCTCGGTTATTTTAAGATATAGATCGTTGATTAAATGGGGAAAAGTTGCGTATTTTAGAGCCAAATATTGATCCGAAAATCAATTTGTAATATCTTGAAAAAAAATGTTTTGAAATTTCGTCTAGACATTTACAACTTCGATATTATAGAGGCGTTTTTAATGAGAAATCTAGTAGCATACTTAATTTTAAAATGACTCTAACATTTGTCCAGAAACCATGACCAACTTTGGTTGTCTTATGGTCGCCATTTTGGATTATAATTTTTTTTTGTAGAGTATACTTTTTCTGTATGATGCATCATACTCATAATTTATTTTGCATTTAAGATGTAAAATTACAACCTATTATTTTTTTAAATAAGTAATTGTGGAAGCTTTCACTTCGTGATACATTTTGAATAATTCAAATAAAAACGAGTAACTTTGTTGGTATCTCTTTATTAACTTGGAGTAGTTACTATAGTTTCGACAATTTCTGCTCGTCATTTTGAAACTATGAATATTTACATTACGATTGTACATTTATATAGCATTGAACAGGGGGGGGGGGGATATTAGGTCGGTCGGGTCGTTGATGAGTGGGATGTCCGGATTTCAAGGTTAAGCGTAATCCGGACATCCCACTCATCAACGCCCAGACCGACCAAGTGAACGAAAGCGGTCTTACTCTCGAGTGCTGTATTTGGTATTGTTCGATACCTCCAAAGAAAGTCTGTAACTTATATAATATTATATATTCAAAATTTTAAATAAAAATAATTCACATGTTCGGAGATTTGTTGCCATGAAAAAACAAAGTTCTGTAATGTCAATAAAGTGGTTACGTGCAAATTGTCGAAATTGTGAAAATGGATGATGAAGAATTATATGTTCCTGATGATGTTCCTGATGGTGTTCTGGAAGTCGCAATTGCCGCAAGGTTCCAAGTGTTGCCTATAAAATCAAAATCACGTTATCAGAAAGAATTGGAAAAATTTACACAATGACAGATCATTATGAGTGCATAAAAATCAGTGAGTGAAAGACAGTAAGCGAAAGTAAAATAAGTGAAAGAAGAACTTTCACTCACGGGTAGCTATGGATACAAACTCACTTTCTGGCGAGGTATCGAACAAAATATTGTTACTAGTTCTGCGTTAGCGTTATTCGACTGTGTATTTCAAACTTAAAAGCTTAATAACGTTACTTACATCGTAAATTACTATTTCAATTATTCACAGAAAGTCAGAATTAGGTTGCATAAAATAAGTAACAAAATTTTTAAAAAGATAAACTTGGCGATGAATAACCTAACTAACAATATGCGAACAAATCACCATCTACCTCGAAACATACTTCTTAACTACTGTATGGAAAGCATAATGTTTTTTCGGAGGTCATCTATGTTCTCTGGAATATTTTTATCTACTTTGTTTTATATAGCTCCCAAAAACAATATCAGAGCGGGCCACCCAACTGACCAACGTACATTTGCGAGTGAGCATTTCGGAGTGTAAGTTACTTAAAATCCAGCAGTTGCGAGATGGCGCACCATCGTGTTGGAACCATAATCTATTTGATCGGTTCAATGAAATGTTATCGTCCAAGTAATCACTTTAAAATCCGAAATATCTCTGTGAAGAGCAACATGGCAAAAATGTTTCAAATAAAAGTTGTAGGGTTCGGAGGAGGACATATGCTGGTGACCTTAAAAATAACCTTGGCGTTAATTTTAAAGGTCAAATGAAGGTCAACTTTGATTTTTCAAATGGAACTCCCTATTTTTTATTGCGGGATCGTATATTACGGAAAAAAATACAAACTTTTGTAGGAAAGGTTTTTTTTTAAATATTTTTTTTTTAGAGTTTTTTCACGATTTTTTTCCGTCATGTTGTTTGAAATCTTAGATGAATCCAGACTGTGATTCATGCAATACCCTCGGCATTAGCGTCAAAGGTGCTGGAGCAGAACAAAGCGATGAGCCGTCTGCTGTTCCGCGCGACGTCTGATGGCATTAAGTTTCATCAATATTAATTAGTACAATATCCATCCAAACCCTTCGAAATGTTCAGGTAAACTTTCGCCAGCGGGTACAGAAGTGCATTGACGAGGATGGACACTTGATCGAGCATTTGATCAAAGAACGAGGTCGAACCTCCAGCCACTGAAACCATCGGCTTTTTTCAGGGCGAATGATGTGCAAAATCCCATCGGCAACCTCCACGTGGTGCACATGGGGTGACGCTAATGCCGAGAATAGTGCATGGATCACAGCCTGGATTCATCTGAGATTTCACACAAAATTCATGAAAAAACTCTCAAAAAACGCATTAAAAAAAAAACGTTTCCTACAAAAAGTTTGTATTTTTTTCCATAAAATACGATCTCGCAATAAAAAATAGGGAGTTCTATTTGAAAAATCAAAGTTGACCTTCGTTTAACCTTGAAAATTAACGCCAAGGTCATTTTTAAGGTCAACAGCATATGTCCCCCTTCGAACCCTACAACTTTCATCTGAAACATTTTTTGCCATGTTACTCAGGTTTTGGGATATCTGGGGTGGCAATTTACATCCTGTATAATTATGAAACGATAATATTTACATCAAATTTATACAAACGCTTCCAGAGAAATAATAACCTTTGTCAAAGGTCCATAAAACCGTTGGATTATTTTCTTATCAATTAATTTACACTCGCAAAACCCTCGCTTGTGTTCTAAAGATTGGAGCGTGAGATGCGGCTTACCCACCGCCCTTCATTTCCACTTAAACCTAATCTAGAAATAACTGTTTGATAATAGTATTTTGTACATACAACAAGCAGCGGCGGCTCGTGGATTTCCGTAGGGAGGGCAAAGACAAAGATGTCGTTCGTGCTGCACTACTTAATCTTATAGAGGAAGCAAATATTTCGTTGCTGTTTCGGTCAAATTTTCTTCCGTTGCCCCGCCGCCAAACATTCACGAGCCGCCGCTGACAACAAGTGTGGATATGATGCCCATATCGCCCTCGGCGTCGTGCTCCAAACTTGCCTTCGTAAGATATATTCACTCGCGCTGCACAGTAAAATTTTTCTACGACTGAAATCCCTTTCACTTTTCATAATGAATACCGTATGCAAACATAATGTAAATTAATTCATCTGACGTTTGGTCTGTGACGTTCTTTGTTTTTTCAATGATTGCCAATTATATAAAATGTAAATTAATTAATTGACGTTTGATGTGACGTTCTCCCATCGTCGCCGCCGCCTTAACAATTTTATATGGTTATTACTATCTGTAACCTGGCAACGATTTCATATTCGTAGACCTGATCGAAAAATAGCTTATATCCGTACAGTTTATTGTTAAGGAATTAATCAATATACCGTAAGGAGTGGAAAAAATGTATTTCTTAGTCAGATCCCGAGAGAATTAATAGTTTTAAAGGCATGAAGAAAAACCGTTTGCGGGTGAAATTTCAATGAGACAGAGGGTGGTGAGTAGGCCCTATCCCACCCTCCAACCGCTTGAACACAGAGTTTCTTTAAATGAAAACGATTGTCAAAGTCTTATGAATTAATTTACACTTAAAAAAACCCTCGTTTGTGTTTTAAGAATTGTGTGCGGTGGAACAGAGCCCGCCCACCGCCCTTCGTTTCCGCTGAAACCCAACCTAAAAACACTGTCTGATTAGTCTGATTAAACCAATTTCTTAGTCAGATCACAACAGATGTAATAGTTTCAAAAGCATAAAGAACACGTTTGTGCGAAAAATTTACATAAAACAGAAGATGGTGGGTGGGCCCTATGCCACCCTACAACCTTTTAAACACGCCCTAGAGTTTCTACAGGGTGTAGATGAACAAAACGGAACATTGGATTTTTAATGTTAATTTATTTAAATTGGAATATTATCCTTCCTGGTGATTTGAGAGGAAATATGTAAATTAATTTTTTGTAGAGTAAAAATTCCTGCATGCAGCCATGCTGTTATTGATTTTTTTTGCATTTACGAAAACCCGAAAAAATAAAATAAAAATTATCAATGGTTGCCATGAAATTAAATAAAAATGATGCGCTGTTGATCTGTTGGGTTCTGTCAAATTGATTGAATACTTCATACCTGTTCACAAATTTTTTCATTAAAGAAAAGGGTAAATTGTGAAGTGGTGTTGTGATGGAAGTATATTTCGTGCGAAATATGTTTGACGTCAACTTTCCTCACCGACAATTCCCTAAGTTGCAAAGATCCAAAAATTCATTATTAAATTTGAAACAACTATCTCAGCATTACGAAATTCTAAGAAAGCATTAAATGCAGCAGAACAATTTATCAGTAAATAGTAAGGATGACTAGTTTAAGGTCTAACCTTCTGTGGTAAAGTAAAAGATCCAAACATAAGCTTAAGACAAATTTCTGGCAAAAACAACTGCCCAAAAATACTTAAAGGAATATTACTTTTACTCGTACCTACAAATACTATTGCCACTAAGAACTTTTACGAATATACATAAATTAAGTATTTTGTGTTATTTCCTATGAGGTTATTAAGCTAATGTACTATAAATGTTATCATTGCAAATATTTAGTATGATTATGAGTAATTATTGTGTCAAAGTAAAATGTTCTACATGGATTCATGCCACTATTTCTATTTTCATTCATAAAAACCAAATAAATCAACAGCGCACCATTTTTTTTAAATTTCATGGCAAGCACTATTTTCGTGAAAATTATCATTTTTATTTTTATTATTTTTTCGAGTTTTTATTAATGCAAAACAATAATTAACAACATGACTGCATGGAAATCTTTACTCTTCAAAAAATGTCTGTACATGTTTTCTCTAAAATGATCAGGGAAGATAATTTTCCAATATAAAGAAATTACTATTGAAAATCCTATGTTCCGTTTTGTTTATCTGCACCCCGCATAAATGAAAACGTTTATCTAAGGATCAGAAAACCATTAGATTATTTTCGTGCCAAATAATTTACACCTGCAAAACCCTCGTTTGTGTTCTGATGATTGGAGGGTGAGATAGGGCCCACCCATCACCCTTCATTTCCATTTAATCCTAACCTAGAAAACACTGTTTAAACAAATTTCTTAGCCAGATCATGAGAGCTGTAATAGTTTAGCGTAAAGAAATAGCGTTTGTGAGAAAAATTGAAATTAAACCTTGGGTGGGGCCTATCGTACCCTTCAGCACTCTGAACACGACCCAGAGTTTCTATAAATGAAAATGTTTGTCAAAGATCTAAAAAACTGTTAGATTATTTTCTTATCGATTCATTTACAATTGTAAAACCTTCGTTTGTGTTCTGAGGATTGGAGGGTAGGATACGGCCCATCCACTGCTCTTTCCACTTAAACATAAATTCGATTTGATTAAACCAAGTTGCCCGATCTTATAAGGAATAAGTTCCTTAGAAATGGCATTAGTTTAAAAAAATGTATAAGCAACGGCTAATTTATAATAAGGTTCGCGTCTATGTTAAAGAACATCTGATCGTTCGACATCAGGATACGCAGTAAACTGACAGATTACGTTCGTACATCGAACTGTAGTACAACGTTAAAATTCGTCGATATGAAAACGACATTTTTTACTTTATGTTTTGTATGATAAAGGTTACTTATTGTAGCAACCGAAATTGAATGACTACTGCCAATATTCTGATTATAAATGGATATGTCGTCATTGTTTCCAAGACACTCTTTACTAAAAAAATAAAAGCTTATAATTTTATTTATCAAATGTAATATAAATCATAAGTGCGATACACAACTGGATGTAGAAGAAAGTATACTTTCAAAAAATATGATAATCCAGAAGTTGGCTGTGGTTCCAGGTTAAACTTTATAGTATATTATGCAACAAGTGTTATAAACGGCACTTTAGTCACGAGTTAATTAGGCACGAGCGGAGCGTAGCGGAGCGAGTGTTTAATAACGAGTGTCTAGAGAAGTTTATAACACGAATTGCATACTATACTTTTTCTACGACTAAATTGGTAAAATTTTGAAATTATTTTATAATCTTAAATGAACATGGTACAATAGCAATAGTACAATATTATTAAATTAGTGTACTTGGGTAAATATACATTAATAGTTAAGTTAGAGACATTATGGCAATTGCTAAAGAAAATCATTGATTCTCCTAAATTTCTTTGATGTTGTTTATTATTTATTTGATTTAAGTTGAAAGTATTCCTTGTTTCATTTATTTATTCTTCATTCTGACAGGTTGTTGATAAGTGACAACTAACTTGATTTTGAGTTTCAATTGATTTTAGCGATTTAAAAATCTGCAGCTAACTTCAGTCCATGACTAAAATGCACAAAGTCACAGTTTGTTAAGGTGTATTTAAAGAATCATTTAGCGCCATGGAAACGTATGCGATAAATGACATTTTAGAGGTGGGAGTAGAAAAAAGTTATTTTAAAATCAAATATGCTACTAGATTCGTCATTAAAAAGTGCCTGGTTAATGTCTGGATTCAATATGTTTTTAATGATAAAATAAAAACCAAATATAAAAAATCAGTTTTTTTGATATATCGAAAATAAAAGAAAATATTTCAAATTTGTTTCCAGATTATTAATGGGCCCTAAAATACGCAAATTGGGGCAATTTAACTGGCGGTCCATCTCTTCAAATAACCGAAATTTCCATGAAAAACGGACACCTTGCATATTATTTTAAAATGTTAAGCTTATAATTTTAAATCATGATGATTGATACTGTGGCACTAATATTCAGAATATTAACGCCTCATATTAATCAATTTTATTGCGTGTACATATTATATTCAATCTTTTCTATTTCAGGTATTTACGTATCTGCGTTATTTTTAATAATCACAAGTCTGATATTTATTTTTGTGAGGGATGCGAGAAATACCAGAGGGTTTAATGTTGTGGGGTATACCATATTCATGGCGCTGTCATTTATATTTTTGGCCACAGCCAGAATTTTACATGTTACTGGAACACAATGCGTTGTATTTGGTAAGTACCGTTGTTTTAACAAATTGTATTGTATTGTATTATTGTATGTATGATTGTATGTTGTCATGTAATTGGGACATGTTTCCTATTGGGCAATATACGTCTATATTATTATTATTATTATTATTTAATGTTCGAGCTCATCTCACCAACACCAACTGTTATTTTGCCTTTCAGGATTTATTTATCAGTTCCTACTCGTTTCATCGTTTACATGGTTGTTTTGTCTAACATTCGAAACATATCACCGAGTCACGTAAGTTATCCCAATTTTATTACAGAATTTAATTATTATTAAAATTGAAAATCCTTACTTGTCGCAGAGCATTAAATAAATTAAATGAGCCTACAAAAAGTAGCCTTAATATAGGAATAATTAACGTGTTCGCAATTCTGCAAAATTAAGACTATAAACAAATAACTTATTGAAACAACTACTTCAATGTAACATTCAATATCAGGAGTGACATTAGCCAGATAAGTGGTTGTTTCAATAAGCTATTTGTTTATATCGTGTGGGCCACAAAATTTTGTTGTTGGCTGTAAGATAAATGGGGTATGTCGCATGTCTAATCATCAGTCTAGATTAGTTCAATTGAATTAAATAAAAAATAAAAAAATGGTGATGTGGCCATCATGTTACTTTCTCCGACTATTTACCCTTTCGTGGTTTATTTTCAGTTTAAATCATATTTTAAATGTACATCGAACGTTTCGTAGACTCGGATGAAACTGACGTTTAAAACGTCAAAATTATGAAAGATGAAAAAATTATTATGCAAATTTATAAACTAAGTTTACTCAAAAACTAAAGAGATTTTGAAAAAAACTTATTCTTTATAAGTTGTTCATTTTGGCATTCTCTACAATTATTATTATATTATAAATTTGCTGTAACTATTATCGTTTCATAATTATAAACCAAAAATAAAAATAAATTAATAATTTTTTTTCTCGAATAACAATGATTTTATGAAAAATGTTTTCAAGCAAAAGATGTTCACTTCTTTGTTGTCTTCAATGTTTGTTTAAATACTTTTGTGATATTTTTCATATTTAAGAAAATATTGGCAAAAAACAAAAAACAGTAAAGGTAAACGCCCATTTCCGGTGTACGAAATTTTACCAAAAGCTTTTCAGTTCTTCAGATTATCAAATAAGACGGATGTTCAAAGTTTCATATCAATTGCTCTATTATTATCTATGACTGCTATGTTTCTCTCTCTCAGACATGGCCAACTAAGAAACAAAATTCTGTGGCACACACGTTACCTTTAGTAAGACTTAATTTATCAGTTATGAACATATTCAGGCTAATTTTCGTCTCTATTTAACTAAGTTAATTATGATTCCAAATTTTACGAAAAATTTAAATGTATCAATGAAAATAATAAGGTATTAGATACACACACTTGCATAAGCATTAAGTAAAACCGAGAAGTAGCCTGAATATATTTCTATTCAACCTATACGTAACTCAAAATTTAACCCATATTTGCCTGAGATTTGAATGATATGTTTCTCTAGATGAAGCGATTAAGCTTTAAAAAACAGACAACATTTTTCATTTTTCTGTCAAATGTTAACGAATGATCATCGAACGTACTTATTCGAATAAAAGAAAAATGATAGATGGCGCTGACAATGTTCCAGATATAATTTTTAAGAGGAAATTTTCGTCCTACATATAGAACTATAGGCATATCTGGGTTAATTAAGTCTTACAAAGTCTTTGTAAGACTTAATTACGAATACGTTGAATTTCATATATTCAGACTACTTTTCATCTTTATTTAATTGTGATTAGGAATTTTATGAACAATTGAGATATAATTTGTATTTTCAGGCATTATGATAAACCACACACGAAGAGAAGGTTCTACATCTACGCTGGTTGCTCAGTGGGTCTTCCAGTGGTGGCAGTAATCATTTCATTATTTATTAACAAATCATTACCACAACGATTCAGCAGGCCCACTCTAGGATATGAACCATGTTGGTTTAGATGTGAGTTATTTGCTTTGGGCGCAGCTTTGGAATCGATATTAATGAACTCTACAACATTATTTTTACCATACTCAATTCCAGCACTCTCACAAACAAAATTCTCTCTTTCTCATTAAGCTTTACGCTAATAAAACAGTATGTCTAAATTCACTTCTTATCAGATTCGCCTTTGGTATGTGAAAAGTTTTCTTTGCGTTAAATATATGATTTTTTGATCAACGCAATTCTGTAAGCTATTCATTCCTTTTGTAATTTTGTAAGACAAAATCAAAATACTTACAAAGAAGATAATTTCTACCGTTACTACGTGGTAATCCATAATTTAACCACAAAGGTTTGTTTCCTACTTATGGTATTACCAAGCACTCGAGACGTGTGGGGGTTAAGTTCGCGCAAAGTGAGAAAGAATTCGGAGAACGCGACAACAAATCTCCGGAGCCAACTGAATTTAAGAAACATCTCGAGTGCTTGGTACAACTCTGCTCGTTTGCCAATCAGTCACGATAAAGTTAATCGACAAATAGTTAAAGAAAATATTATATAACATGTGTAGTACTAATCACTATTTAATATATACATATATATCAAATCGGAAAAACCGATATATTCTACCATATCTATTCTATATTTTAATGTGCTCTCACGTCTCATGGGAGGGGCTGAACTGCTTCTTTTTCATAAATAGGTCATTTATCTCACTGCGGTGTGGTGAGAGGAGTTTTAGGACTCTCAGACGAAAAACATGTGCATGACGTCACAGTATCACATCTAGCAAAAACCGTGGTGATGGAAAAATACCATTCTCACATTTACTCTATTGAGCCGTAGCATTGTGTAGTGAAATTCTGACGCAAAAATTTGCAACGGCATTTACCTTTAAAAAGTCGCATATTTTCAACTTTAAGTAAAACTTTTTTGTACGCAAAGTCGACTCTGATAAGAATTCTGTTTAGACCTACAAAAACTGGGTCCTTTATATTGATATTTAAGCTGCACTACTCACTTCATTAGTTTACAATAGAATACCCTTTGCAGATGATATTTAATGTACTACTTTTTCTTGCAGCTGATAAAAAGGTCATTTTTTACTACCTTCCCATTGGAATATCCATTACCCTAAATGCAATTTTTGCAATGGTGACTTGGAGGAAAATCAAGATTGCAGACAGATTTGGAAATCACAACTGGGGTGTTGTCGATAAAAATTTGAAAAATGTGTAAGTATAAACACCAATATTTAATAGTATCAGCAGCAGTATTGTTTGTTTCATTGCTTATCCCAGTGATTAAATAGTACGGTGATTTTACTAGCATTTATTTTATTATTTTTTTTATTGGTATTCAGAAGACTCGCTCTAATTTATACACAAACTAACTCAAACAAGGCCCTTCAGTACTTAAGGGCTCACATATACCTGAGCACCTAAAAGTAGGGTCATGTTTAAGATTTTTTTTCGTGTATAAAATTGCATTAAAAAAAAATATAATATACATTTTGAAGTATAGCATTTATTATAAATTGTGTGAAAATCGAGTTCGAAAATTTCTAACGGCAAAAAAATTACAGTCGTTATCCTGGATGTGTTTTTATCGACAGCGCGCAGAGTTCGCGGTACGAGACGTACCTCTGCCATTTCTTATCTAAAATAAATAAATAAATTATTTTCTCAAAATAGACAGACAGAACTAGTACTTATCGAGCCGGAATTTGCGAATTCAATTTTTTGAATAAAATTGGCGGTTTTTCGCCTTAAAATTGTTAAGTAATTATGACCAAAAGAAAACTATGCCAAATATCGAAAAAACGGCTCGATAAGTACTAGATTATTGTGTGAAGCATAACTGTGCAAAACTTGATCCCGGTCGGTCCAGTAGTTGCGGAGATATTTCTGGTACCGATTTTGAAAATACTGTTTCGAGTAAAACGCGTTTAAAGTTTTGATTCCACTTTACAATGGAATAACTGGTTTATTTTTAAACTTACATGAAACCATCGATTCCTGGGCCATATGACGGATTAATTCAATCTTTTTTTTGCTGTGTCAACCTCGTCCTTGCTTCTTTTGAAGCCCTTGTCGCAGAGCGCTCGGCAAAGCGAATGTGCTGTGTATCTACAGATTCAGCCCAACAATGTGCGTTTCTCCCTGTCTTGACGTGCAATATTTGCATTATTTGCAATATACTTTTCATGCCCTCGTTGAAGATACATGCACCGATATTTGCAGCAATTTCAATAATTTTAAGACCGCTGTGCACTTCTTTTGGCGCAATTTTCCAGATGACGTGATTTATGCTTTCATCATTGTTCGGTGTGAATCCGCCAACACATCGTTCCAACAAATTATCGTCACTGAGGTCGTTTTAAATAGGCTTGATTGCAGTCAGAACAACTTCGGGAAGTGCTGTATAATCGTGAGTGAAGTTATCCAATTTGTTATCTGCATTTGCCTTTTGCCATGAGCACCAAGAATCTGAGCCCTGAGGACATTTCTTGTGTTGTGTTCGTCCGTGGAGCTGTAATGGTAGAACGTAGCCCATATGGCATCTTTCATTTTTTTTACTGAATTACAGTTTCTGCGGATTGCTAAGCCATAGTATATATTTAATTTATCAATCATTCTTCCAGTCAGTTTATTCCTACCACCAATGCCTTTATTTTTTTTCACACATTGTCGAAGTCGCGTACTCATCCGCTTCTGTACGTGGCAAATGCACTCTTTCTTGTTTATTTGTATCGACTCTCCATATGGTTTTGCGTCGACGATACCTTTATACGTTTGAGTCGCCATCTCCGATATAATTGGTATACATTACACCATAACGCTGCATAGATCGTTGAAACATCTCTTTTATCCCGTCTACTTCCATCTTCTCATGGCAGATCGCCATAGCGATCGAAATATGTGGGACTGTCAGGAGCCGCCACAGCTATCTCGTGAGGCGAGTTTTCAATATAGGCTTCAAGGGCTCTGCCGCGTCTGTTGGTAACTCTACTCTTCCAGGCAGCGCTTTTGCTGTTTACATCTCCTGCCACGATGGTAGGCATGACATCGTTGAAGATGATGTCGAGATCAGCATCGAGAAGCGACTTGCTGGGGGATTGATACCCCGAGACGATTTTGAGTGGACCGTCTGTGGTGTTGAGGACCAAGGAATTGGATTCGAATAGATGTGAGTGGTCGAGTCCTCTTTCGATGTAGATAGCAGTGCCACGCCCGGTAGCAGTTCTGGTTAGGAAAGGTATCTGATTTACATTGGTCTTTGGAACTCGACTCGTACTGAGAAGAGTCTCGCTCACAAACACAACATGAATCTTGTGCCGGTGAACGAACTGCTCCAGCTCGAGTATTTTGTCGAATAACCCGTTTGCATTCTAAAAAGCAATGCGAACGAAATCTATAGGAGAGTCAGTGTAGGTGGTGTCATCACCTACACCTGGTCAGAGTCATTATGGAAGAGGATAATGGGAAAGGATGCGTCTTAGGCGACGTGGAAGAACTACGCTACGAAGAGGTCGCGTTCTTGTTGGTTGGTGGCGGTGATGAGGAGTTCACGTAGCGTGGTGGCTAGCTTCAGGTTTCGGTTAGTTGGTAGTCGACTCATGGGATTCGGGTTCGGTGGCACAGTTGCGCTTTGTGTGGATGTCTTAGGGGCGGGCGCCGCCCTCTGAGGTGAAGGCGCGGGGCTCTGAGTGGCGGCACTCGCGTACGAGGTGCCGGGCACTCTGAGTGACTGCCCCAGCGATGCGGGAGGAGGCCCAGAGAGAGGTCTTTGCCTCTGGAGTCGGGTGAAGGCTGGGCAGCCTCGGAAGCCACATGTGGGCTATCGCAGTTTGAGCAACGTGGCTCCGAGACACTCGGGACCGAGAACACCGCTGAAGGATGGCTGCCGGCGGCTTTGGACGCAGACAAATGCGGCACGGCAGAGGGCCTGAGGGTGGCCGACTCGGTGGCACTGATTTCCCCCCGTTTTGTGCTTGGACTCTACTCTGATGGAGAGTCGTGTTTGGAAAAACTTTTTCCCTTCGTCATTCTTGGTTACTTGAACGTAAACCAAGTGGATTGGGCCCTGACGGTTGGTCATTCTTGTGATCGATTGAACGGGTATGTTCTTTTCTCTGAGAAAGGCTTCGACCTCCTCTACAGAGATCTCGGGGACGGCGTGGAGTACCACCTTGAGGTGTTATCGGCGCTTAGTTTATCTAAGCGTTTTAACAAATGCGTAATTATCTTAATTTGCATTTTATGAGCTAACCATTGCTCCTTTTAAAAATTAACATAAATCCGCATTATTGAAATTTCCAAACGAGATAATTTTCGAAGAAGTACAGCTGCCAGTAAGACACAATAAAGAGATAAGCCTTCACCTATTGTGCGCCGATGTCCCCAAGAAATCGTTAGGACATTTCTCAGAACAATTGACAGAGGGATTTGTTCTCGTCGAGTTGATCCGTATGGTAGGGGACGTTACGCTCGTCGAAATAACGAGTAGCTTTGCGTAAATCGGTCGGGCTCTCCACCTGCACCGATATTCCGTCCCTTACTGCATTTGAACGCAGCACATTGATTTTAAGCACCTTCGTGAGGTGCTTGTATAGCCCCACCCATCGGGATTTCGTGCGGACCACGATTGGAGGGGGCCTTTTGTAGCCGGGATGGGTTGGGACATTGTTGGTTGTCGTGTTTGCCAAGGCCTAAACTAGTCAAACATTTGAAACATTCACATTTTAAGCGCAGGCTACTGCTGGGCCCTCCTTTACTGATAAGGACCTTGACCCCGCCTTCCACACTATTTCTTGAGTTTGCCATCCTTTGTCTTTTCCTGGGCGGATCGTTATTCCCAATTTAACTTCAGATAAAAGAGTCACTATAAACAATCAGAACAGATGAAGAAACAGAATCCCAGAGCTTAAAACCCGGTCGGTCTCGGACGTTTTTAACCCATTGAGTGCTGATGACGTCTAAATTCGTCATGTATATTCTATGATAAGTGGGCCTGGTGGCTTTAGGCTTCATCAACATATACAGGAATTGCATTTTCATTTTTCAAATCCTTTTGACTTCAAAAGTAAGTTACAGTACGAGTACACACTAACTAGAAAAAAAACAAATTTCATCTAGAGCAGCGCTGTCCAACTTCTCTTAGCCAGCGGGCCATTTTTTCTTTAGCAAATATTTCGCGGGCCGAAAAGGATAGGTAAATAATGTCCATATAAATATTTGTTGTGGCAACTCTAATTATATTTTCAAGAGTAGAGTCTTTCAAGCTGTTTCTAAATTTTGATTTTATATATTTCATGTCAGAGATATGTACTTCCCAACATAGAAATGATTTGAAGTCCAAAATCTCTCATTTTTTGAAAATTTTTCTTTATCCAAATGTTTGAACACTTGTATTCCAGTTGCTCCACTAGATGCAATGAATGGGTCAGTCAAAATTTGATGTACAGTTTACTATTACTCGCGGGCCGTAACAAAAAGTTTGGCGGGCCGGATGCGGCCCGCGGGCCGCCAGTTGGACAGCGCTGATCTAGAGTACTGCTTCCTAAAACTGTTAGCAGTGAAAGGGTTAAGCTCTGGGATTCTGTTTCTCTATCTGTTCTGATTGTTTGTCCATAATGACTCTCTTATCTAAAGTTAAATTGTTCACTAGCTGCAACCGCTCGTACAGTTTATGATCGAGTATGCCTACTTCGATTCAGTCTTCTTTGAGAACGCCAAAATTGCAATGCTCTTACAATATATGTGACTATTTCTGCCTCTTCTTGGAACCTTATAGTGAACATGGCATCTTTGCAGATAATGTTGCATTTCTCTATGTAGTAGTCTTTAAACGCTTTAATGACTGCATCATTTGACTCTTGGCTCATTTTATTTCAAATCACCCAAAATAAAAAAAATTTCAAAAATTTCGAAAAATGTTTTATACAAAAGTTGTGTATAATGGTGAGCTGCACGCCCTAAAAATATTTAAATTTATACAGGGTGTCTCATTACAAAGTTACAGGCCAAACTTAAGTTTTTTTTAAATCGAACACCCTGTATTTTTTGTCATTTTTGAATTATATGGAGCAAATAAAAGTGAGTTACTTCAATACCTATTGTTTGCCGTTTTCGAAATATTTGAAGATTTGTTGAAATGCATGGTCTGGGTGAAATTTTATTTTTGCCCCAGTGATTGACGTTGAACGATTAGAATCATATAATTCAAAATATAATTAAATATATATATAATTCAAAAATGACAAAAAATACAGGGTGTTCCATTTAAAAAAACATAATTTTGGTCTGTAACTTTGTTATAAGACACCCTGTATAAATTTAAATATTTTTAGGGCGTGCAGCTCACTATTATACACAACTTTTGTATAAAACATTTTTCGAAATTTTGGAAAATAAGCACGTGATTGGCCGTTCCCAGAGCTCTGAAATACCCAGTATATTAAAAAATGGTAAAAATATTTTGTTCACGAAAATGTTATAATGTGCGCATTATTTAATTGTATGGGCAGCATTAATGGGGTACATTTAACACTCAATTTCATTAAACACGCATTTGCGTGTTTAATATGCTTATTAAACACTCACACGCATTTGCGTGTTTAATGTGGTCATTAAACACACTAATTCGCGCTTTGATTCACAGAACGCGATTAATGATAATATTTTGTTTACCCTATTTAATATTGAATTTAACTTTGATTTTAAATTTTTTTCAATTGTAATTGTAATTACAACTTTAATTTTGATTCTAATTGTAATTTTAAATTAAATTTTGATCTTGATTTTAATTTTCGTGAACAAAGTATAGTGTACAATTCGCATATAATTAATCACGAGAACGAGGTTTGCGGAACGAGCCGTAGGCGAGTGGAGCAAATCGTTTGAGTCATTATATGCTCGTTGCACAATATACTATTATTATTTATTATTAAACCATTAATACCTCTGTAAATTACAATTTGAATCATTAAAATCAATTTAACCATTAAAAAATTGCTGCGGAAATATTTATTATTGCAAGATTTTTACAGCACTTTTATTTCAAAAAATTAAAGGATTGTATGTTTGGCGGTCATTTAATGCTTACATTATCAAAATCATCCTTTAGAATTGCTATTTAGAAGCTTTTAAACATTTTTCGTTCGGATTTCCGCGCCTCGTCGCCATCTATTAGACGCTGGCTGAACTGCTAAGTGATGTTTTTGAACAGCGCCAAAATGCTCGAACTTTATACTTATTGTCAAAGTGTTAATATTTAGCAATGGGCTGTGCATGAAACGGTAGACGATTTAATTCTGAATCGAATGATGTATAAAATAGCTGAGGAAATTTAGCGGTTTTCCTGTAATTTGCGAATGAAAATTAAGCACGACACACTTACCGACATTTACAGTTCACTGTAACATAAAAATTCAATAAAGGAGAATTTGCTATATTCTTCAATCAAATACGGGTTACAATACTTATTCCTGATTAATCATTCAACTATTTATATTGTTAATGTATTACAATAAAAGAAATATACGAGAAATCATAATCTAAGTAGAGGGCTCTACCTGTTATCGTCGGGATAAACTACTTAATAATTTGTGGATGTTATAATTATTGTAATAATTAAAGAATATTTAAAAACTTAAAAAGAATGTTGTCTCATGATTAAATAAATGCACTTGTGAATATTTACGTACTTAAATTGCAGAAACAATGTTTTATAATATACACGCCTAATCCCAAGCAACCCGATATACGCATAGATCGAATTAATTTATTATTAAAAGCTTCTAATTTTATACGTAACAGGGACAAAACCATAAGTGTAATCCTGAGTAAAGTTTCAAAAATAGTGGGAATATTTAAGTATTTAAATTGGGGAAACAATGGTATTATATAAACGCCTACTTGTAGGCAACCCAATACACTATAACTAATATTATTTTTTATTAAAAACTTCTAATTTTAAATATAATAGGGACACAAGCATGAGTGTAATCCTTAGCAAAGCTTTAAAAATATTACACTTATAGTTCTGTCCCTGTTGCGATTAAAATTTGAAGTTTTAAATAATAAATCATTATTAGTTATACGTGTATTGGGTTGCCTGTAAGCAGGCGTTTATATAATATAATTATTTCTGCAATTTAAATACTTTAATATTCACATTATTTTTTAAGCTTTACGAAGGATTACACTTATGGTTTTGTCCCTGTCACGTTTAAAATTGGAAGTTTTTAGTAATAAATTAATATTATGTATGCGTGTATTGCATTGTCTGTAAGTAGGCGTTTATGTAATATAATTATTTCTGCAATTTAAATACTTAAATATTCGCACTATTTTTGAAGCTTTACTGAGGATTACACTTATGGTTTTGTCACTGTCACCTTTAAAATTTGAAGTTTTTTATAGTAGTTATGCGTTTATCGGGTTGCCAGTGATTAGGCGGATATATTATAATGTATTGTTTCTGCAATTTAAATACGAAAATATCTACAAGTAAATTTATTTTAATATAAGATAACATTCTTCTTAAGTTTTTAAATATTCTTTCATTATTAAAACAATTATTAAAGCCACAAATGAAAACGTAGTTTATCCCCACGATAACAGAGGGTACCCTCTGTGAAGATTAGGATTCCTCATATATTTCTCTTATTGTAATGCACTAATAATATAAAAAGTTGAATGAATAATTAGTAATAAGTATTGGGACCCGTATTTCATTGAAGAATATAGCAAATTGTTGTGCATTTATGTTTTAAGTTACAGTGAACTGTAAATGTCGGTAAGTGTGTCGTGCTTAATTTTCATTCGCAAATTACAAGAAAACGGCTAAATAGCCTCAGCTATTTTATACACCATTCGATTCAGAATTAAATCGTCTATCGTTTCGTGAATAGCGCATTGCTGAATATTAACACTTTGATTATAAGGATAAAGTTCGAGCATTTTGGCGCTGTTCAAAAACATCACTTAGTAGTTCGGCCATCGTCGAATAGATGGCGACAAGACTTGGGAATGCGAACGTAAAATGTTTAAAAGCTTTTAAATAGTAATTCTGAGGGATGATGTTGATAATTTGAACGTTAAATCACCGCCAAACTTGCAATCCTTTAATCTTTTCAACTAAACGTACGCGTTTATATTGCCAGTCCTTTGACTCGCGCCCAAAAACCGACAAAACAGGGAGCAGTGGGCATGACGAGGAGCGTGAATTACTCCTATACCTCATTTAATAACCAGGCGGACTAAACGCGAAAGTCGTGTTTACACTATAAAAAGTAACCAGAAAAGTAACCAGACATGTTTTGGCGGTAAAAATAAAATGATTTCAATTTATTTTATCCATAACATTCATTCAACATTTATACCAACACACAAATTAATTCCAGGCATACTTTCTTGATCATATACTCAATGATGTAGTATATTATATTAAAATAATAATTAAAATAAGTAGAGACCCTCTTAAGAATTTAGGGGCATACTGAAAAACTCAAGTTGTACATATATTTATTTACATACAAAGTGGATTGAAGTAGTAGGTGTATTTTAAAAATACATATAATTTCGTAAAAGGTTTGTCGTGAAATAAAATTTTATTAAATTAAATAAATTTGCTATTTAAAAACGTATAATAACTTACTTAAAATAAATCACATAAATTAATTTATATAATGTTTAAGGGGGCGTCATTGGTGGTCATCTCTATCCTTTAATTCAATCAAAATTTAATCCAATGTATCGATTTCATTTTTAAAGAAAAATCTATGTACAATTTTCCACACGCAGAATCTGTAGATATCTTCGTCGCTGGACGTCCTTCAAGACGTTTAGGACTTGTTACTGCCCTAATCTCCTTTCACCCCCTAATTGTGTGAAACTCCACAATCCTAAATATAATGTATGTTTATGATTTGATTCCATATTGCAATAACGCCATGCTTACCTAATGAATCACAATTTTGTATACGACGACAGTAGGTTTTAAAGTCTCTTGTATTAAAGCTTTATTTTATAAGATAATTTTGGATTGTTGGAGCGTTAATGCTCTAAAATCCAACCATTTCCGTTTCTTGGGAGCCGAAAATGACACCAAACTTATGCTGGGTATTTATCCGTAGTTAAAAATAAAATAACTATTTCCTCGAAAATTGCGGGATGAGAGGAATTGATTCTTACACTATCAACAGTAGAAATAACTGGACTAAAAACACAAAAACTGAGGCGAAACGCGTGAAAACGGTGAGACACAAGGATCGGTTAGTGATCAGCTGATCAAAACAACGGCCATTACTGTTTTAAGCAATTTGGGCCTGTGTAAAAACGGCGCCCGATTGGCCAATCACAACAACGTATTTTGGCGGCAATAATTTGATTTAGTCCGCCTGGTTATTAAATGAGGTATAGCAACACTACTACCACGACACTCCCGTCTCCAGTGCAGGAGATAGAATCTATCCTTTTCCAACGTTTTAAAGCGTTGAAAAAATTTACCGGTTATATTATTTGTTTGGAATATGGAATATCGGTAATTTTTAACAATGAAAATTTATAAGCGAAAAATTCTTAGGGGGGTAATTACCCGATTACCCCCCCTTTGAAACCGCCACTGTCTGGCGGAAGAGTGTGAGGGTGCGAATGAGGAATGCGTGGAAGTGAAAGGGAACAGAAGGGTTACAGAATGGATGAAAGAGGATGGGGCTGGGATAAGGACGCTGGAGAAAATGGGACGCGAGAAGAAGGACAGGAGGTGAGGGGAAAGGAGAGGCGAGGAGGAACGATTGTATTAGTTGTGTATAGATTTGTAGAATGGAGATATTATGTTTATGCCAATAAAGGTTGTTTTTTCATTTGTTGCAAAGTAGTTTGAAAGAATTGTGTGCGAGGAAATAAAACATAATAAGATTTTGAGCGACATCTCTGTCTTAGCCTCCTCTACAAAGATCCACGAGCCGCCTCTGATATATACTTATAAACATATTACATTTTACAGTGAATATACGTGTTAAATATGTTCAGTTTTATTTACAGCATTCATTTCGTCCGAATCAAAATCAGTTAGGATCTCAACCAGTGGAGCCTTAACCGTCACATTTTACACTGGCTACATTTTTAACTTCAATTAATTTAGTACGAGTATTTTTCTAAAAGAACCCAGATTCTATGAATACTTGCAAAAATTAAATACAAATTTCCACCCCGCACCAAGTAATGCATCAAAACGAATCGCTTCATGCTATCTCTTTTTATACAACCTCTTCGACTATTAAGTTAATATTCAAAACTTCGGCTTTTAAGTCTAACAGCGATGAAACAATAACTACAATTGAGCTAACAAGGACATTAATCAATAACCGTTTAGGAGTTATTTGGGTTTAAAATAACTCCGTAAGTAAATGTTCATTTCCCAACAACAACAAATCTTATTTTATTCACGAAAATGTTATAATGTGCGAATTATTTAATTGTATGGGCAGCATTAATGGGGTACATTTAACACTCAATTTCATTAAACACGCATTTGCTTGTTTAATATGCTTATTAAACACGCACACGCATTTGCGTGTTTAATATGGTCATTAAACACGCTAATTCGCGCTTTGATTCACAGAACGCGATTTATGATAATATTTTGTTTACCCTATTTAATATTGAATGTAACTTTGATTTTAATTTTTTTTAATTACAACTTTAATTTTGATTCTAATTGTAATTTTAAATTAAATTTTGATCTTGATTTTAATTTTCGTGAACAAAGTATAGTGTACAACTCGCATATAATGGCCATTAATCACTCAAACGATTTGCTCCACTCGCCTACGGCTCGTTCCGCAAACCTCGTTCTCGTGATTAATAGCCATCATTATATGCTCGTTGCACAATATACTATTATTTACTTGAGGGCAGCAAATCGCCCGGGATTGCTCATGTCTGGTCTATAGTATCTAATGATAAGAAACTGTTAATGCTTAGAGCATTGTTGATATTTTATTTTTTATGTGATTTTTTTTCCTTTGATTTGCAAACCATAATTTACCTATAACTTAATTTTGAAATCTTAAAATTAAATCATTATTCATCTGCGCGATGAAGCCACTTTGTGGTATCTACAAAAATTATGTGAAATTCGTGTTATAAAGTTTATTTATTTTATTTATAAAACCATTGTTTTGGCAGCTTCAGACATTTTCTTTAATATTTGTTGTGCTCACTTTTGATCCTATTTAAGTGGTATTATATAGGCATAATATCAAGTTAGTTTGACCAGCCAACAGCCGCATCAATCCAAAACTTAACCAAAGGGGCAACAATAATAATGGTAAACGGGGAAACAATAATTTTTACTTGATACCGCTTTAATATTATTTTTCACTAGAATAATTTTTCAGATTCCGTTCGTGCTACCTATTACTCATCATCATGTCAATATGCTGGGCTGCCGAAATAGTGTCGCACTTCTTCGAAACCAAGAACGGATTTTGGATTGCGATAGACATCATCGACTCGCTGCAAGGGCTGTTTGTGTTTCTGATCTTCATCATGCACAATCCAGTCATTGACATTTTGCGGAGAAGCTTTCCAAAAATATTCAAACCCAGACAGGTGCCGGTTGAAAGTCAGACGAGACTAATGTACAGGCCTACTATCGAAGTGCCTATCCAACATTTGGAGGCGCTAACCAGGAACAGAAGGACTGACAGTGACGAAAATTTAAATAATTAAGTGTAAAAAAGTGCTTCTTAAGTGGTACGACAAAACCTTAACCGTACGTGTTCTTATTCACACATGACAAGTGCTTTATTTCAGTATGGATGACATGCGATCTCGTAATTAGGCTGATGTACATGAGTACATCGTTGGAACGATAGTGACATCTAGAAGTATGACCCGTGTAATAAATTCGGATGACGTCATAACTTTTCATTTTCTTTAGAATTTTAAGATTAGCTGTGTTAGTACAGTATTACCAAGCAGTCGAGACGTGTTGGGGTAAAGTTTGCGCAGAGCGAGAAAGTATTCGGAGAACGCGACAACAAATCTCCGGAGCCAATTGAATTTAATTAGCTCTATTGCGTTTCAGAATAGTACCTTAAAGCATCATTGTTTTTAATAGCTTGTGAAATGAAACTTAGAATCGCTATATTTGCATTTAGGGCCGCTGCAATATGCTAAAAAAATAATTGCAAACACACTAGCAGTGTACATTGTAAGTGCGTACCAATTGTGAAACCAACTCCAAGAATGCAATGATTACTGCAATGTATAGTTCACTGAATCAACTGGCATGCCTTTTGCTGGTTATGACGTGCGTCGGAATTTATTTTACATGGACTATAGCCCTAAAAACCATTACATGATTGTAAAGTAAATTTCAGATAATTTAAGTGACGCTTATAAACAAACCTCAGGTATAGACTTTGAGTTTGAAGTGACATGTGCACAAATCTTATTATAGACTGTTAGTTTCTAAATAATATTCGGAAGTGTTATTTTATGTTTATAGGTTTAAATTTTTATATTTTATACGTTAAATTTCGATACATCACCGTATTTGTATATTCGGACTCTTGAAAAATAATATGTATTTTAATCTTATGATTAAGTGACTAGTCAGTATTTAATTTTTTATGATAACGAAACAATAAACATTATATAAATATGTTATGATTTGAGTTTGTGTGGAAGATCATGCTTCGAATACCTCCCTGGTCTCTTAAATTGACAGTAAGTCATAGACTAAAGTAGGCTTAGATGAAACGTCGACCGTGAACTATTTATGGACCTCCTGCTTTTATTTCCCCATACTTCCAATGAGCGACTACTACAATAGCAATAAAGCACATGATCTTCATTATAATTATTCTCAGTAAAATTCCATGAGAATTAACCTAGAAGTCTAAAATTGCAATTCAAGGTCATTTGATTATTCAAATCCGTCAGGTAAGACCATTTCCACATACAAATATAACTTAAAACAGTAAGCCATTGTATGTAGCTGAAAATACTTATCTAAATTAAGAAAAGTGGAAACAACACATGCACAATTGAGGCGTTGATTTCATAAACAGCATATGACTGAAATTGTAGAAATCGACAGTTTTACGGTATCTGGTAGAGTATTTTGCAATCTATCCGACGATGGACGTAATTCGTTTAAAAAACACACACGCACAAAGTTGCAACGTTTTAAATTCTATTTATTTTATTGTTTATTGTAACACTGTTCATGTCCAATTGCTTTTCTATGTTTTTTCTTAATACAAGTAAATTGACTAAATGATTAGTCACTTAATACTATCAGTTATCTATGATAAGTAATAAAAATAATTGTGAAAACCGAAGTTGTAACGATTGCCAAAATAAACAATTTCGATTTTCTCAAAACCTCATTTTCGGACAAATGCTGTTTATGAAATCAACGCTTCAATTGCGGCCAAAGAAATAAGTCACCTTTTTCAACTTGGTGCTTGTTCTTTTCTCAAATTTATTCACGTAAATTGGACTTCGATGCCCAATCAATATTATAAAATGTCAATATCCGTAAAGAGTAAAGAAAAGTAAAAAACAGGTATGTCATCCATTCGTGTTCTGAAATAGTCTGAATGCTTTCATATTCTAAATAAAATTGATACACGTTGTAGGTACTATTAAAATTCAAATAGAGATTGGTAAATCCCTGACAAAAAAGGTGTCCTACTTTTTTGGCCGCAATTGTACATATGTCTGGCATCTTCTGGTGGGTTAATATGCAGCAATCGAACCATGGGCACTTAAGGGGTGATGCCTACCTGTAAGACCGAAAAATCGCAAAAATTCGGGATTTTTTTTTCTCGAAAATATGACAGATAAAATCGAATAAAGTGGGTTTATTAGTCATATATTGGTCTTCAAAATCAATTTTTTTCATATCCGTCGGAGGTCCTGGGTCCCCGCTGTGCACCTCCCAGCAGATGACCTTCTAAAAGAGGCCTTTTGCGGTGACTCCTCCTGAAGTCGCAGAAATCATCTGAAATCAAAAATACGATGCGGGTTGCATTAAGAATGAGTAAAAGCTGTCGTTGAACGTTTGGTTTTGGAAAAAAAAATTGCCAAAATGGCGGCCTCATACTTAAAAAAGTATTTTTTCGGGTCTAAAAATCTGTCTTTGGACGGCTGTGAAAAATCGAATTTAAATAATAGGTGAAATCCGAACGATCAATGACTAGAAAAAATTGTTTCGGATAAGAGACGCAAATAATCGGCCAAATTGAATGAAAACTTATCGAGTTATCAGTGTCACCGACTTTGAAAATGTGGTTTCGAGATAATCGCGTTTAAAGATTTGAGATGTGTTGCCGGTATTATAAGTGACTAATTGTCGGTACTTACATGGAATCATCGATCCCTGGTCCATAAGATACTCCTTCCTCGTTGATTAAGCCTTCCAGAAACTTGATTTGCCGCTGTCTGCGAAGCATTTTGGCCTCGGGTGTTTTCGTACGCCCACTGCTCAGAGACGTTGATTCGCGGGATGTCCTCTTTCTTGATGTAGCTGTGCATGTTGCGTCCGTAGTTGACTCCCATCGCCTCAAACATCTTCAGAAGTCCAGTATGTCCCTCGTTGAACATTGTGGAGGCTGCGTATGCTGCAATCTCTATATCTGTGACGATATTTTGGGACTGATTTTCCAAATCAGTTGGTTCAGACTTTAGTTGCGGTTTTGATCAAATCCAGCTCCAAAAGATCGTCCTTGCTGAGGTCTGCATATATAGGTTTGATGACTTTCAAAACGTCGGCTGGCAAAGGATTGTAATCGTGATGGAAGGTGTCCAGTGTTCCCTCGGCATGCGCGCGTTGCCACGAGCACCACGACTCGGATCCGATTGGACAATTGTCGTGAAATGGATGTTGGTCAGTGGATCGATAATGATGAAACGTTGCCCAAATATCATTCTTCATTTTGTCGGCGGAGTCAGAGTTACGTTTAATAGCCAAGCCGTAATAAACAGTCAATTTGTCTATCAGTTTTGCAGTAAGCTTACCCTTACCACCGACCGCCTTGTTGTTCTTCTTACAAGCGCGAATTCTCTTCTGCACGTGTCCGACGCACTCCTTCTTGACCATAGCTGCATCTACATACGGATTCGATTTCTCGATTTGCGAGTAAGTTTTGGAATCGCCGTCTCCTACGTAGAATTTGTACCGCGCGCCATAAAATCCCTTAGAAGATTGAAACATTTCGACCATGGCATCTCCCTTTATTTTTCCAGACGATCCCGTGTGATTTATTTGACATTCAGCTCCATGCGTGCCCATCCACTCTACGTGTTCGACCGTGCCCTCCTTTTGCTCCAAAACTCGCATTGCTTACAAAACAAACTTTTGGTGAGTACATCCAGAACTTTGCCAGTGTAAAACCCAACAATAGAAGAAAAGCCTCGTTCCATCCCCAGAAACGACTAAATCGATTGATTGTGGATCGCCAGTTTCCTTCCGGGTCTCGTTGATTTCTTCTTTGGCTGCTTCACGGAAAAACCTTCTGCAACGAACTTCACCATGTACACTTTTTATTATCATATCGTACGTACTGTGGTAGAGAAAAGCTGGCATGTTCATCAGTCCACAAAATCGTTAAGCTTCTTTCAAGCCTAGTCCCAGCAACCGCATCATGAAAATGAATCGCCGGTTCACCTCGTAGGTATTTTTGATGAGAGAGCAGGAGCGAACGAATCACGTCGGTCAAGTGTCACACGATATGGAGATTTTGAATCCGAGTCCTCGAGTGCTGGCGGTTCCAAACTCCACATTTTTCGCACAGCACTTGATGAAAGTCGCAATTGCAGCAAACACGGTGATGAAATTGATGACTCGATACTCCACAGAGTATTCTCCGGTACATCAGAGTCCAGCTTCAATTTCTTCGCAGATGCACTGAAATTCGCAGGATCACTTTCCATCACAGAGCATTAAGGATAAAGAGGGACAGTTCAATGTTAACTTTTGGAAACGCCATCAGCGCCGTCTGCGAGTCATCTGGCCAAACACATCGAGCCAGCGGGAAATTTAAAATTGCGACTTTACAATTCATTTTTGCAAGTGTTTCGAACTTTTTGGTTCTCATCAGTGCGACGCATCCAAATAAAAGTGGAAATCGCAGACACTTGTTTTATAAAGAGCTTAGGTTTAATCAAACGCAAAAAGTAAAGCTCTAAATGATGTTGAAGGGGATTCGCTTGAAATTTTTTCCAAACGAATTCTTTTTAGGGCAGATGTTAAATCATGTAGTGAGCTACATTCTTGAAGGGGCCGTTTTAAAAAAGATTTTGCAGGAACTGTACTGGAAGAAGTACTACAAGAAGGTATATTAAAAATTGTCGGAATTGCATTCCAATTTAAATATTTTCTACAGGAATTAATAAATACTTAAAAAGTGGTCCTCACAAATGTGCATAACTTTTGAAAGTGGAATTTTTTTAGAGTAATACATTCAATGGAATTAACTCATTCATCTCTGCGATTAGGACACTTCGGAAATGTAA
The DNA here is from genome assembly GCA_910593695.2 of Ocypus olens. Lineage (NCBI taxonomy): Eukaryota > Metazoa > Arthropoda > Insecta > Coleoptera > Staphylinidae > Ocypus > Ocypus olens. The sequence goes on from OU343058.1 coordinate 42,875,239, forward strand.
AGAAAGCTTTATTTTTAATATTTGAATCGCGGGTATAAACGTTACTGCAATAAGGTCCTTAAGAGTACTTAATTTACCCATTGCACACTCTTTTAGGTTTAAGAATATTAGCTTAAATTTGAATTATAAATACCTGGCCGAATAGCAATTCAACTCGTGACGTTAATGAGGTTATGTATAAAAAGGCCGGAAATTTGATGGGAAATAGATGTTGTCATATCTCATTTGTGAAATTATTCAAAAGTCTATTTTGCTTTAAAATTTATCAAATAGACTTAAACAAACAATTAACACTAGTGGACTTTGAATATTACCAGATATTTGGATGTTCTTAAATACCTAAAATAAATTTAACCAACAAAAATATGACCATATTGCTTGGTTACAAAGATTTGTACATAGATTTGGCAGCGTTGCATTGCGTTAGTTGGGCCAGATGACTGTGAGATGGCGTGGAAGTCGCGTTTCCAATTCTCCCTATTCAATTAACCCCCCCTGCTTTCCATCAACTGCGGGTTTATTGGGTTCCTTTTCCGAGGTTGACTTTTTCGAAAACTAGCGAGGACCGATCGTTTCGCGATCCTTTACGCTTAGAACACCCAGGACTCATTACTTTAGCCCAACGCAACACTAAAATGCAACCTAGTTTCGCGCGCGGCAAATAGAGTTTTTGAGGTTATGGCATTCAACGTGCGCATCCCGGTACGCACGTGAAGGATGCCGATGTCTCTCTTCATTTGGGCAGCTTTGTTCCGCGCGCATCTGGCGCGCGCTACCTGTTCCGGTACGGTAGCGCGCGGTATTTGACACGATACTCTTTAAACGCTCATAACTTTGGCAATTTTCATCCGATCGACTTGAAACTTCGACGAAAAAAAACTTAAATGATTAGACTTTCGATTTCTGCAATTTTTTAACCTATGCAGGTAGGCATCACCCCTTAAAATAAGAAAAAACAAATCCTGTGTGAGGGATTAAAAAAAATGTCGCATTGACACGACATAAATCATAATCGCATCCTAGAAGATGCAAAATATGGCTCCAAGAAGCCAAGAAATAATGCTATGGTAGATTTGGAAGATTCTTCAAATTAGAGTTTAATCAGGAAGAAAATTTACACAAATAAACTCTGCTCGTGCTTCTTTCGAGTAAAATTCTAATGTTCTACTTGTTTTGTGTATAACAGTTTTATTAAAGAAGACAAAAGTACTTTATATAAATAAATTATTGTATCATATAAAAACAACACTTATATCAGGTGAGGCTAGTTTATTTGTCATAAGAATATCGCTCGTATTAACGACCTTGGGAAGACTGAAAATGAACAAATGATTTGAAACCGGAAGATATTTTGGGCATTCAGGATCAAAAGTTCCGCGGAAGATTGTTATAGCCGGCATAAAAATAACTGCGGTATGTTTCAAAAATAAATTAAGGCTAGATCCCAAATATTGTACCACCAGCCTGAACTGCGGTACTACAACATGACGTAGGTTTTCCAATGCTCCATTGATTTGTACAGTCGATTTAGGTGCAAATATATTGTTTTTTCTGTCTAACGAATATAAGATGGAAAGAGATGCAATTATAGGATATTTCCTAAACAAGATGAGCCAAACACGGCTCTATACCTCATTTAATAACCAGGCGGACTAAATCAAATTATAGCCGCCAAAATTCGTTGTTGTGATTGGCCAATCGGGCGCCGTTTTTACACAGGCCCAAATTGCTTAAAACAGTAATGGCCGTTGTTATGATCAGCTGATCTCTAACCGATCCTTGCGTCCCACCGTTTCCACGCGTTTCGCATCAGTTTTTGTGTTTTTAGCCAGTTATTTCTACAGTTGATAGTGTAAGAATCGATTCCTCTCATCCCGCGATTTTCGTGGAAATAGTTATTTTATTTTTAACTACGGATAAATACCCAGCACAAGTTTGGTGTCATTATCGGCCCCCAAGAAACGGAAATAGTTGGATTTTAGAGCATTAATGCTCGAGGAAAAACAATCCAAAATTATCTTATATAAATCTTAAATACAAGAGGCTTCAAAACCTACTGCAGTCGTATACAAAATTATGATTCATTAGGTAAGTGTGGCGCAAGTTATTGCAATATGGAATCAAATTATCAACATATTTAGGATTGTGGAGTTTCACACAATTAGGGGGTGAAAGGAGATTGGGGCAGTAACAAGTCCTAAACGTCTTGAAGGACGTCCAGCGACCTTAAATTTTGCGTGTGGAAAATTGTGCATAGATTTTTCTTTAAAAATGAAATCGCTACATTGGATTCAATTTTGAATTAAAGGATAGAAATAACCTGCCAATGACGTCCCTTGAATTATATGTATTTTTAAAATATACCTACTACTTCAATCCACTTTATATGTAAATAAATTTATGTACAACTAGACTTTTTCAATATGCCCCTAAATTCTTAAGAGGGTGTCATACTTATTTTAATTATTATTTTAATATTATATATTACATCATTGAGTATATGATCAAGGAAGTATGCCTAAAATTAATTTGTGTGTTGGTATAAATGTTGAATTAATGTTAGGATAAAAGAAATTGAAATCATTTTATTTTTACCGCCAAAATATCTCTGGTTACTTTTCTGGTTACTTTTTATAGTGTAAACGTGACTTTTGCGTTTAGTCCGCCTGGTTATTAAATGAGGTATAGTTGGCTTTACAATACATATAGTCTAAAATTCCAATTAAAATCTGCATACAATAATCTGTATTTTAATACACAAACTAACAAATCGCACATAGGTTTCCCAGTGGCGATCGTAGAACATTTTCTAGGTTGTGCGAGATCTTCTACTTGCGCCCCCACGCCATGAATTCCAGTCGGTTAACCGATTGAGGGACATATAGGCTACATATTTTTTATTAGTAGAAATTATGATTTGTTTTGGTTACAAAAACCACTTTTATTTGATAAGTAAATATTCATTAAATAAGAGATCTCTATTACAGGATAGAAATTCAACATACTATATGGGCCTTCCTCGATTTAGCTCTGGAAAATTTCCATATTAGGTCGAAATCTTTGACTATATAAACATGGACGGGTGTAAAGAAATCGGGTAATATAAAAATAGTTTTATTTATTGGCCTTTAAACCACAGAACACATACCTTTAGGAATGAAACCTGCATGTTAAATTTCGGAAACTCGATTTTTGGCGCCGTCTGGTGTTGGGGTGGTAAATTACTACGATTTCCGCCAAAATTTGAAAAATGTTATACTCGTCTACACGATAAATTTTAATTTATTAACACTAAAAATATAATCAATTATATATTTTGAGCACATAATTGATTATACTTTTAGATAGTACATAAAGAGAGAAGTTACTGGCTATTTCACAAAATAAAAATAGGCCTACAAATTATCAAATATAAAAATATTACAACAATTACGGGTATTAGGGTCTTGTCCAGGTGCAATGTTCCATCAGGTCTCTTCGTTCTTCTTAGGATATTTCTTTCAGGCGTCGTAACAGGTCAATTGTTTGCTCGTATCCAGGATTCATGATATTAAAATAGTTAAAAATTACTAGCACTCACAGAACTATTGAGGTTAGTTAATAAAAATGATGAGACATCATTAAGCGTTGCCGCATATACATCAAAGTATAAAATATACAATGCACATGATTATATTTAATAAACAGTAACATTATACTTTCATAAGTTATTATTACAAATATAAGTGATAATGAGTCTAATTATGTTTAAAACATAATTTTAATTGTAAAAATTATAACTTTATAGTGAAATTTTAAGATTATTAAAAACGCTAATCCCCATAATAAGATCTTTGATAAATCTGGCAACATCGAGTGAACCATTTTTAAAAAGCGGCAAATTTGAAATTCCCCTCGCCCCACTGTTCTGGGGTGGCCCACCTTTTTCGTGTAGCTGATATTCGTATCTCAGCTTCATATCCGTGCCTTAAACAATTTTGTTTTCGTTAGGTTGGTATCATTTTTGGTTAAAATTTACTTACCCGTACTACATTTATTATCGCGTCGGTAGCGTACATAATCGCAATTGCATAGTATCACAATATTGAAGCGATTAAAACACAACAAACTACACTGCCAAGTGTAAATCGCGAGCTCATAGACTCACATGTCAGAGACACAAAATGGCTACCAATTTAATAACATACTGCAACCACTTAGGGTCGCGCCGCGCCACCGTTGCTTGGAGACACACACATGAAGTTGGCGCTAGCAGTCCATAAGTATATAGGCAGTCCATATTTATATAGTCCACTTTGACTATGTACTATTGGACTGCTACACCCCCTCCATTTCCCATATGGTCACTGCTCCAAAAGTTGTCCACGAGCTGGAGCCCGATTTAAGTCCCGCCCAGGAGCCAAAAATGGAGCGTAATTTAAAAACCGGAAAGCAAAAAAAAAATGGTGATATGGCCATCATGTTACTTTCTCCGATTAGATGGTATCATAGCCATTTATATTTACGTTTCCATGGTTTATTTTCAATTGAAATCATATTTTAAATGTACATCGAGCGTTGCGTAAACTCGGGTGAAACTGACGTTTAAAACGTCAAAATTATGAAAGATGGAAAAATTACACTTTAAATTAAAAAACTGAGTTTACTCAAAAACTAACGAGATTTCGAGAAAAACTTATTCATCAGAAGTTGTTCACAGAAATTTGCTGTAACTATTAACGTTTCATAATTATAAACCAATAATTAAAAAATGGTAATGTGGCCATCATGTTACTTTCTCCGACTTGATGGTATCATTTATATTTACGTTTTCAAGGTTTATTTTCAATTAAAATCATATTTTAAATGTACATCGAGCGTTATGTAAACTCGGATGAAACTGATGTTTAAAACGTCAAAATTATAAAAGATGGAAAAATTATACTTCAAATTAAAAAACTCGGTTTACTCAAAAACTAACGAGATTTCAACAAAAACTTATTCTTTAGAAGTTGTTCACTTTGGCATTCTCTGCAATTATTATTCACATAAATTTGCTGTAACTATTATCGTTTTATAATTATAAACCAAAAATTAAAAAAGAATGAATAAACTTTTTTCTCGGATAGTAATGATTTTATAAAAAATATTTTCAAGCAAAAAGTGTTAATTTCTTTGTTGTCTTCAATTTTGTTTAAATGTTTTTGTGATATTTTTCATATTTAAGAAAATATTGGCAGAAAACAAAAAACAGTTAAGGTAAACACCCACTTCCGGTGTACGAAATTTTACCAAAAGCTTTTCAGTTCTTCGGATTATCAAATAAGACGTATGTTCAAAGTTTCATATCAATTGCTTTATTAGTTTTTGAGATACAGCGCACACAGACAGACACACACACACACAGACACACACACACACAGACACAATTTTTTTTTCCAGAACTTGTTGAAATGGCATCTAGGGACACCAAAACGGATATCTCCGTAAAAAAAAAATTTGAAAAAAAAAATCACGATCACAATACTTTCTCGTACTTCGTAACGGAGAAAGTAAAAATTCTCGATGTATTCATCAACAACGTGGAGAATGCGCATATTTCGGCAACTCGGGTCCACTTTCCTGCCTGTTCTTTACAAGCAAAGCATCAACCCATAATTTGCGAAGTTCCGGATTTGATGGAAATCTAATACAGAATTTTAGTTAGGTTATAGTCAAAAGTTAACTGACGTGTATATCAGCTGAGTATTATAACCGCGCTGGCATATATACGTGGACATATTGCAGCCTTTCGCATAGCAATATTTTGACATAGTGTGAATATTTGACAATATAAATGTTTATACAGGGTGCTTCAAAAAAATGTATACACACTTTAAACTATCGTAGTTTTCCCACTCTACAAGGCTAATGTTATATTTCTTCGCCAGGTGGCAGCATAATCGTCCCTCTATGTTATATTGTCAGTTGGAAGTTGTAATATCAACATGGCGGACGTACGTTTGAGTTTTGAAGAACGTAAGCAGTTTATTAAGTGGTACTGGAAGTTTGAGAATGTAAATGAAGTTCAAAGACAGTGGAGAAGGGAGTATGATACAGAACCACCTTCAAGATTAACAATTACACGCATACGAGACAAATTCGAAGTTCATGGAACAGTGAGTGATGTGCATAAAGGTCATTCAGGTCGACCTCGAACAGCTACGAAAGTGGTGACTCGTATCAATTGTATTGATGCTGCAGGTCACCAATTTGAACAGTATTAACATTTGTTATTTATGTTTCATTTACATTGGACTTTCAGCTTTCTAATTTCCTGAAATTTAACTTTGTAGAACGGTAAATAAATTTTCTATGGAAGTTCAAAGTGTGTATACATTTTTTTGAAGCAGCCTGTATATTCAAAGGTGTGAATAAATTGCAGGGTATCACAATATGCAATGTCATAGACACAAAATAGCTACCAATTTAGTAAGATACCGCAACCATTTAGGGTCCCGCCGCGCCACCGTTGCTTGAAGACACACATGAAGTTGGCGCTAGCAGTCCATAAGTATATAGTCAAAGGCAGTCCATATTTATATAGTCAAAGGTCGAAATAATTTATACTCTTATTTATACTGTGCAATATAGTTTTCAGTGCATATAATTGCAAGATGCGAAAGCCTTTCCTGGCACATAGACGAGCGTAAATAAGTTTTGATAAGTTTAAATTTATTTCGTTCATTTTTCCTCACTCTGACAGGCAGCGACGATTCGTGGATGTTCGGCGAAGAGGCTATGGAAGAACAGGAGCGGAATATTTGCTTCCTCCATAAGAGTAAGTAGTGCAGCACATACGTCATCTCTGTCTTAGTCTCCTTTACGAAGACTCACGAGCCGCCGCTAGTGACAGGTATAGTTAACAAAACACGAAGTGCTGACTACACGTTCAGAAAAATATCTTGCCAGCTATTTTGTTTAATAAGTACTTATAACGGCTCTACTGATTCAGAATATTTTAATAGTGGATTTAGGATTAACAGTTTTTCAATCAATTCACCACCAGACACGTCACATTTTTTTACCATCGGTTAAACTGATTTGTAAAAAAATTTGTCACCTTTTCAGGAATTATTTTAATGTTATATAAAAATTACCAATTATTGAATTTTAACAATTGTTAAAATCAAGTGACAATTGTATTGATCATTGGATAAAACATTTAATTTAATTTTAAACTGTTCTTCAGGATCTGTTGGTATCTCACCTGTGGTCTCCTACTTGAATAACCTCTTCTTTCTTCGATATCGAACTGATTTACAAACAGGTTCTATAGCAGCATGAGAAGCTGTCTTTAGCTGTTGTTACAGCAGATTAATAAGTCCTTTTCACAAATTTAGTGCATTTCTTTAGTCATTAAAATGCTTTTGGTAAATATTTGGTTCCAACCTACCTTGCGATGTTAACTTGAAGTAATATACCATATCAAGCTACAGTGGCGACTGGTGGCGTGACAGCGGTGAATTATATTGAGAAAAAACAATTGTATTAAAAAATGTTGTCATAACTCTTAAATTAAAAGACAAAATAAAAAAATCAATCACGTCATCGAATTCCGCGAAGAAGACCACACAAATAACTATTTAACTGTTTTTTGCATATCTTACAGTTACTAAGAAAAATACGTATTTTAAAATAGCAAAAAATTGAAAAACGCCCGATGTCTCCCAAACTAATCAAGTTAGCCATGCTCTGTTAATACTACCATTGCTATTTCAGAAAAAGAGGTCATAATGTGTATATCAGTTTTTCTAACTCTTAAGGTTACCGAGATAGCCTATAAAAATATGGAATTTGGGCCACCCGGTAGTCTTAAGGTTACCGATATAGCCTATAAAACATCGAATTTGGGCCACCCGGTACAATACACTCCTATATTTTCCTTCCCGCTCACCCTGCATATAAATAATGCTTTTATGAATGAGTCAGTATTTAGTTACATTTACCATCCCGTGTGGCTCTCCCAATCTATTTAATCACGATAGTGATAAATACATTAGATAAGATAACCTCCACCTTATGAACGTGCATGCTAGTTTATTTCATGATAGTCTAATGAAATTAAAATAGCAAAATGTTTTTGTACACACTATTATGTATTTTATTAGTGTCATTTAGGGGAATACACCTTCAGGTAAGTGATTATTATATTAACATGAATCATATGTAAGAGCTCTAGCAGATAATAACATATTTATCTCTAGGTAAATATTGTACATGCATTCCTTTGTGAATAGATTAATTGAAATTGTGTTTGTATGTTATGAAATTGTATTTGTGTGTTACATATAAAATTCTTTTCAAACCTTTTCTTACATTTAATTGATGTTATTGAGGAATTGTTTGATTTGTAATATTTACCTGGTATCAGCGGCGGCTCGTGGATGTTCAACGAGGAGGCTACGGAACAAAATTTAACCAAAACAACGGCGGAATATCTGCTTCCTCTATAAGAGAAAGTAGTGAAGCAAGAGTGGCATCTCTGTTTTAGCCTCCTCTACGAATATCAACAAACGATTACGAAAGGATGAGGTTTGCTTCTAAACTAAGCAATCAACACTGAGGTACACAATAATTGTATTGTCTCCATGGTTACCTACGTTAAGATAACTACATTTTATCAACAGTAATATAACGAGTGCCTACGATTTTGCCGGAAATTATTAGCGGCAGGATCACGATTTTCTAGAAGCAACAAGCAAGAGTGATCCAGACGCTAATAATTGCCTAGGAAAAATCAGTCACGAGTTAGATTCGAGAAGACAATTGGCCGAACAGAAAGTTTACAATTCATAATTTGAAGAATTAAATTTAGTGACACCAAGTGTCAGACGTGTATTAATCGGCGCTACAATAATTGTAGTAAAAATGAGCTTACCAAGATTTTGAGAAATGCCTATGAATAATATTACTGATGAAAGCACTAACACTTCACCTGAAAATACAAACAGATCGAATTCAGGAGCAAACTGCTTAAAAGTCCGCAAATAACTGACGTTTTATACGTTATAGAACATGTAGCGACGCGTTGCTAGGCAATACCAACATGAGAGATTATCTGATTAGATACCACCCAGGGTGAATTGCCATGTATAACATGGAGCGTGGTCTTTACGCATCGTAATTAGAATTTTATTGGATCATGTCATCAACATTATTCGATTTCATTGGTTAATAAGTAAATGAGGGCAATTGTCAAAATAATTATCGTTGATATACAATGTATTATGGTTATTATATAAATAATTCAATTATAAGTAATACATATTGCAGTTATGAATAATGCATAATACAATTATAATACAGGGTGTTACAAATTCGATGTATTAACATTGCTGTCTAGGAAACTATAAGAAATAGAGAGTTGGTTAAATGAAGGTAAAGCTGCGCATTTTACTACAGATATACAAATCAACATGCAGTACGATCTACTGAAGAAGATACTGAGGGACCGGTTCCAAGAAAGGATATCCCAACATACGACGACCTCCTTCAGAAAACCAGGCTAGTAGAGGGTAGCGTTCGTAAAGCAGTAACGCGACCGGGAACCGATAATCCCAAACGACGCGTCAGGTACGATTTCTGCAGGAACTTGGGACATACGATGACTGACTGCAGCAACTTGGGGCATACGATGGCTGTCTGCAGAAAACGAGCGAAGACGGAAGGCTAATCGCCACAACTGGAAACAGGAAGCCTGCCGGCAGAAAAGTCGCCAGTGCACGGAGTAACGGCGTAAGCCATTCAAGTATTTTGGATGCGGCAAACCAGATATCATACCCAGTAGATGCCTCAACTGTAACTCAAAACCAAACATGAGCTTTTGTGCTATCGAAACGGCCGCCCAAAAGCACCGGGCCGCCGTAAAAATAATAATTAGTAGCGTGTGTGAGTGGGACGAACATGTAAATATTTTGAGCCGGAAGAAGATTACTTCCCCCCACCGTTTTCGACGATGCTGAACACGATATCGGTGTTAGAATTTCTTTTCTCCACGACCACTGTAGAATTTATGCATTCTGCAATCAATTTTGATCATAGAACGTTCACATTCTCACTCTTGTTATGGAACAAAACACTATGCGCTTATGCGTTTTGCATGTAATTCATTCCATAACAAGGGATAGAATGAATATTCTCACATCGTTCCGAATAAAACAATTAGCCTTGGATATCACAATTGTCAAAATACTATAAACATAACCACAAATGTAATAATAAAACGTAAGTTCCTTGTGTTCATTACTTTATTAGTCTATTTTATCTGGTCGAGGAGAAAGTATAGTCTGCTACTCGGTAAGAATGGAAATTCTGATGCTCGTGGTTCCTCGCGCTCGCCTCGCGGCTCGCGCTCGAAATATTCCACTCGCATCGAATTTCCATTCTAACCTTGTTACAGAATATACTATTCTCCACGACCACTGTGGAATTTATGCATTCTGCAATCAATTTTGATCATAGAACGTTCACATTCTCACTCTTGTTATGGAACAAAACAACTATGCGCTTATGCGTTTTGCGTGTAATTCATTCCATAACAAGGGAGAGAATGAATATTCTCACACCGCTCCGAATAAAACAATTAGCCTTGGATATCACAATTGTCAAAATACTATAAACATAACCACAAACGTAATAATAAAACGTAAGTTCCTTGTGTTCATTACTTTATTAGTCTATTTTATCTGGTCGAGGAGAAAGTATAGTCTGCTACTCGGTAAGAATGGAAATTCAGATGCTCGTGGTTCCTCGCGCTCGCCTCACGGCTCGCGCTCGAAATATTCCACTCGCATCGAATTTCCATTCTAACCTTGTTACAGAATATACTATTTGGGGTTACATAATCTCTCAAAACGGTCAAAAACCATCCCCAAAACTGGTAAAACGCGCTTGACCCGATTTCCCTCCAGAAAAAAGAACTTTCCCCCGTTTTCGAGGAATTTAGTGACGAGTGTGACACATTATTAGCTTTGGGAAGTGAAAAGCTACTAAAAAATGAATGGAACCGTATTTAAAAAAAAATAAGTTGATGGGTGTACCTAAATAACGAGACGTTATATTTGAAAAATAAATTGATTTTATGGAAAAGTTTAGAAAAGTGTCTCTTGATTTTTCAAAATAACCAGTAATAATGCCGTAAAAAAATAAAAACAAAAATTGAGAGAGAAGAACATTTTTATTAACTTATTTTTACATATCGATTTAGAAAATATAATGGATTTTCGTTAGTATGGCTATAGACCAGCGGTCTTTCTGCCTAGCATTAAACAAAAATTGATTTTTTCGTTTTTTCACGAATATCTCCGGAATTAGTCGGAATATTTTAAATTTCTTTTTAACAAATTATTTAACATAGCATGCACGTCATTAAATTCTGCGAATATATTACACTTGCTGCATATGGAAGCGTCGGCGGTCTATTTAAGCGTTTTATTTGTTTTAAAAATTTTGAAGCAGATCGTGTGGGCAGGCCTTTTTAGCCGCAAAGGCTTGGTTTCTTCTTGACTCCATTTCATTATGTAGGCGTTTGAAGAGGAAGGCCGATAAGGGAGGCGACGCACATAGGAGTATTTATATGAAAAAACTGGCCAAAATTATTTCAAAGGATTTTTTATGTGGAAATATAATAATGGATTCTGTAAGGTATCTATAAAGTATATATTTAATGAAACATGGAAGAAACCAATTAATAATCATCAAAGTCTGATTCGTCATCTTCGTCTTCCTCATTCTCGGCGGTTTGCTCTTCTGAAAACACGCCCTGTGTTTCAGGAAGCAGAAGACTTATAGTCTCAGAAGAAAATGGCTTACTTTTCTTGCATGGCCGGGATCTTGTACTGCTTAATAGTGGGTCAGAAGTTAATAGAAGTCTATTCAATATGTCCTTATTACACATAACTCTTGAAAATTTACGGGAGAAGTTTTGTCTGTATATCCTGAAGTGCTTATTCCTAGCTTCGGCAGCTTCTTCTGATAGCTGCCCAATTGGTAGAATACAGTGAGCAATGACAGTGAACCATGCACCAAGATTTTATGTATTGTGGGTGACATTGGATGCCATCCGTACAGCTGCACATATAATTTAGCGGTTTCACCTGTATAGGCTGCAAACTTCTCCACGTCAATGTTGTGGCCACTTGAGATTGCTTCTAGGATCACTTTGAATCTTTGGATTAAGTTTTGGTCTATTCCGGTAATTCGGGAAGCTATTTCCGGATCCTCAAAAAATCTTCTCGATGTGTTGCCATCGTTGGTGTTCCCGAACCCTTTGGGATGTCCACCAAAAGTCCCATTTCTTCCCTGAACACTTTTTGAATTTGTTCTTTCCTCTCTTTAACCATTTTTTTATCTTCTGTTGATCTTGCTTGCCACTTTTTGATGGGCAATTTATACGACATATGTAGTAATGATTCAAAAAATCGAATCCTTGCATGCAGAATCGAGAGTCCGAACCTTAGAGATTCAGAATCTTCCTCTTTTCTTTTGTTTAGATCGTTAAAGTCTTTGGAGGTCAGCCCACAAATATAGCACTTCATTGTTGAAGCGGTATTTGTCGCCGCATTGCAAATTTTTCCATCTACCATTGTTGGCAACAGGGCATGTGAAATATAAAGCATCCCACTTTCAGTCGGTATTTCTGTTCTTTTTAAATGTCTTGCTTGATTTTCTACGTTTTGTATTTCGCTGTTTATGACATCTTCTGTTTCGTGGATGAAACGTATCCTTATCGGTCGGCAGTATCTTGGAGATGAAGGCACTGCCATATCGTTTTTTTTTGTCCATTAACGTTTATTTGCAATCGTAATGGAACAAGCGAGCTCTGAAATATGTGAGCATCACTGTAATTGTTATTTTCAAACTTCTGCTTGAATTGCGATTGCTGGGAACCATCACAACCCCACTTTGTGACAAGTTCTAAGTTCTTCTTTTCTTCCTCTGTACAGTTTTCTATAACTTCCTCCAAATATTTACATAATCGTAAAGATGTATGGTCGACTAAATCTTGCAACATAATTTCAGCACATGTTTCAGTTACTCGCATTGATTCTTCCTTCGGATAGCATTCTTTTTTTGCCTTCTTCAGAAGTGAATAGCAAGGAAAAATACTTTTATTTGCCCTGCGTAATATTTCCCATTGCGTCCTGGTGAAATTTCCCTCCACAAAGATAGCCAAGGCTTCAGAAGGTGAGTGCTTTTTGATTATGGGTTTTTGTGCAGAAGTGATAGCTTTCCGCATCTTTGTAGCTCTTGTTGGTGACAATGTTATATCTTTCATGATTCTAGAAGCGTCTTTGTTTCCAGCAGCCCGTTGCCTCATGCGAGCCGCATATGTCAATTCTTCGGCAGTTACATTTTCTCTCAAATGTTTTGTTTTACGTCTCTTGCTTCGTTCACTCGATTCTTCAAATCTTTTTGTAGGTCGTCCCGGTTTCTTGAATTTCGAAGTGGGTAATTTAACTGCATTATTCAGCCATTGCTCATTTTTTTTTCAAAAAACGTTCTTGCTTATAACTGGCAGCTGTCCATTTCTGCTTAAATTCAGACTTGAAATGACTTAAGACCTGTCTCAACTTACTTAATTCATTATCTGAACATTTGGTCAGAAGTTTAAGTTTTTTTTCCAAAAACGTAAACTTTTCATCCAGCTTCTTACTTGGACATTGTTCCATAAGGTCATATATTGACTTTCTAGTAATCTCTTTCAATATATCAATGGATTCTGCAAAGAAATTAGAAATATTCAAAACCAACGTGCAAATAAACAGTATTTTTTAAACTCATGTTAAACGAAATAGCGGAAGTAGGCGGACATTTTTTTTTCAGCAATCTCGTAAGGAAAGACTAAATTTTACGTAGAGTAAAAAATGCCAGCCCGGAAGGACCCGGAACATATACAAAAACACCTTTAATCCAACAAAATAACCTATAAATTAATTTTTTTTTACCGTTCGATAATTATATAATAAAATATATTTTATAAAGTACAATTCAAATTAAACATACTTTATATTAAAGTACATACCTTCTTCTTCCACCTCCATAGTACTTATCTTTTAATTCCACTGAAAAACAGCTCAAAACACTATAAATATTTGTTTCACAAATGAGAGCGCAGAGAACAATACCGTGCGAACGGAAAACTGGCTGGGTTCCGACTGACTACGTGTCAATGTGACAGTTGGGGGGAACTTTGTGATGCCACTATGTGATGCACCAGTCATCTAGCTGTCGGAAAGAGACGGTTAGAGTGAGTTTAACCAAACTTTGTGTTTTCGACTTTTGACCGCTTTTTTCATATAAATACCCCTGTGTGCGACGTCGGAGCTCCGATCTTACGAGAATATTTTTAATATCGCGAATACGGCGGCATTCATTCGGTAATAACACGTACATTACGGCTATTATGCGACCGATCACAGTCGGAATAGATAATTATAATTGCATCTACAATAGACCAACATCGGACTCGACAGCACAACCATTCTACTCAACGAGACACTGGAAAAAAGGAAGGGTACTCGCCATGCATTGTAGTTATTGAGATCAGGAGGGTCGTGCGCCCCTAGTACTCACGTGAACATATGTTAACAAGGTTGCCTTTAGTTATTATTTAAAAATGGTATTTAATAGCCCCACATTTATCACTAAAACACTGTCACACGTTAACATATAAATAAAATTGGTTTTCCAATTAAAAAAACATAATTCTTATATCTGATGAAAGAGGCTACTGAACCTACTAATTTATTTTAATATTGTAACTTTATTTACTGTTAGCTTTAATGAAAAAAATAAGCCTATTATTAGGGACTTTTTTCAATATCAATCATAAAAAGTACTCTGAGGTAAAATTGGATAAAAACAATTAGTAGATCCCTTACTAGACCATAACATCTTCCACTCGGTGAAAACCGAAATCGAATATACTTAACCATTTAGCTTCAATTTATGTTAACAAATCACATGCATTTACATATAGCTTTCTGATACTCCCAACGCTCTTAAGAGAGGCGGCGGCGGCGTCTGAGATTCCCTCTATTTATTAATAAATTTTCGTCTTAACGATGAAGGTGGACACTGGGTTGTAGACAAGTTTTTCATCATTGCAATCTTTTTCTGGTCTCTTGTCATTCAAGTATGCTGCTACTCGTTGAAAAAGCAAGTTTTTTTTAGTCAAATCACGGTAGTCAAAGATTTATTGAACACCATATACACTTTAGACTGCAGATTACGGGTCTGAGGTTGTTTGATATAGGTGCACAAAGGGCAGGTGGAACTGTAGTGTCCGTGCAACGAAAAGAGTAGGACCATCCTGCAGTGTTAGGGTCATCAGTACTGTGCCCTTGGGAGGGTTATTTCCCCAAATAAATTATAAAAAATATTTCGACGCGAAAATTCGGTAGTAAAACATTTGAAGCAGTTGAACCACTGGCTTTAAATGACCTCTAACGGTCAAAACGGTGTTATTTATTTATTCTGGCCGATATTTTACCAATTTACGTCCCACATACCAATTTTAATCGCTTTAGAATTGTATTCAGATGTTATTAATAATTTTTGTTTCAGGAAAGTGAAACAGATTCCACAACATTGTTAGTAGAGCCGCCGGATGATGTCGCCCTATCCAAAGAGAATATCGACACTGGTAATGAAGAAAGGTGCGGCGAGCATAAATTTCTGGGCCAAAGCCATGAATTATCTTCCGGCTGCGTTTACATAATACAAAATGATACAATATTCATAGAAAATTTCAATTACGATGGACTAAGTCCGGATGCACATTTTTTACTTGGAATGGACGAATTAATCTATGACAATGGTATCGTCATTCCTGATGAAAATGGTAGCCCGAAGAAACTGAAAGCTTATCGTAACGTAAACGTTACTCTGCGTACAGAAGAAAATTGTTATGATTACGAGTGGCTAGGAGTATGGTGCAGCCTGGATAAGGAACTAATTGGTTATGTTTTTTTAATAAATATGGATGTAATTAAAGTGGAGGATTCAACACCGGAAAAGGTGATAATTGAGGTTTGTATAAACTATTTTAGTTTTATACTCTAATATCGTGTGAGCCACAACATTTTGATTCAGAGTTGGCTGTGAGATAAATTACGAATGTCGCATGTTAAAAATTAGGAGATTTAGCCTACAGGCTATTGGAACTAATATCTACGAAAAAAGGGTTAGAGAAAATCAAAAATTATGCCCACCATGTTCATGAAAGCCATTAGTTTATAACACAAATTGTCTCGACTTGTCAGTTTGATTTTAATTTAACAATTCACGTCATAGAAGACTAAATTAGTTCAGCTGATTTAAAAAAAAATCTCGAACATGATTGCCATGTTTCTCTCCCTTCCATGCCTGGTCATCTCAGCAACAAAATTCAGTGGCTCACACCTTATAATAACTCGGGGCAGAAAGACCCGCGGTCAATAGCCCTTTATCAAGAATTAATTTGTGAATACCTGATAAATAAAGGTTTAGTATTAGTATAACTAGTTTTTCAAGCTTAAGTTGCTGTATGTGAAATTGTGTTCTTTATGTGAAATAGGGGAATTGTAAATTTGGAAGGAGGGGTTGGATCGAGAAATTTTATTTGGATTTTCTGAAGGGCTTTCCGGTGGTGTAATCAGATTTCCGATCGGAGAAAAAAATTATGCCACGCTGCTAAATTTCGCTTTCCCCTTCCGTATACGTCATATCTCGAAAACCACAAATCAGATCGAAAAACTTTATGAAGATCTTTGATTCGGATTAAATCGGTGACTGATATATCGTCGTCAGATTTTTAATAAAAAAAAAATTGCAAAATTCTTCGAAAAATTCCCGCAAAACTATCAAAAATCGGCCGTGGATCGTAAACGGTGCGCCCCACGAAAAATATAGTCCTTACCTTTTTGACGCAAAATGTAATTTCGAATGGCATGCCGTTTAAATTTCTCGGGTGAGATGAAAAATGGCCGCTGTAGAATTTTTGTACTGTAATCGGGGGTGGTTTTCTTTGAATAACTCCTCGGGGGTTGGAGATATCAAAATTTCGTAAGAGACATAAAATGTAGAGTGAAGCGAGTTCTACAAAACTCTATTAAATTCTGAGTCGTGACCATAAGGGGAAGCGCGCCCTTTTTTCCGGAAGCGTCTGAAATGAGTTTAGAAAAACGCTTGAGTGGTTGTAAGGGAATTTTTTACGGGAACGTGCAACAGCAAACGTTGTGTCCGATGCATTGGGGATTTTTTGAGCCATATTTGAATCCTCCAACTAAAAAAATCTGGGAGGAGATAGGATTGGCGCAAACCTCTGCATCGCGAAAAATCGATTTGCAAAAATTCACCCCAGAGTCTAGGGGTGAGTTGAAAAATCACAGTTTTCACGGGCCCCTAGAGGACGTTTCCGGCTTTCGTGAAAAAAATCAAATTTATCGTTTTTTGACGGGTTGGCAACCCTTTTTTAAGGGATAGTTCTAGAGGGTTTTAATGGTATATTTCTTGAATTATTTGTGATTTTTCATGAAAATTTCAAATCGTCATCTATAAGCGTTTTGGAAAAAATTTAAAAAAACGTGATTTTGGGCTTACGCTTTCAGTATATATTAACCCGTTTTTGCTCAACGATTTTTTTTCAAATTCTCTATGCAGTTTCTTAACACAAAAGATTCAAACGGCATTCTTGCGTTTTCCTTTAGTGCACAGTGGTCTTACCAATCATAAATTCATAATAAATAAACGACGCAGAACGCTGGTGCACGTGCAATTCTTCGAAAATATAGATGTTCCACTAATGGAACAGTAGGCAAAAATGGGTTAATAAAATTACGAATGGCACGCCGTTAAAAATTTTCGCGTCGGATTAAAAATGGCCGCTCTAGAATTTTTTTATTGAATGCGGGGCTGGTTTTCTTTGAATAACTCTTCAACGGTTGAAGATATCAAAAATTCGCAAGAGACATAAAACGTAGAAACGGACTCGTTCTACAAAACTCATTGAAAATTCTAGTCACGACTGTAAAGGGGCGCGGCCCCGCTCGCCGAAGCACGAAAAAAGCGACCTCTGCAGAGAAAGTGTTGCAGCTCGCGAACGGAGAGAAGCACTTTCAGCACAGAAGTGGCCGTTGTGCCCCCATGCATTAGAGATTTTTTGAGGCATATCCGAACGTTCCAACTAGAAAACCCAAAAAGCCTTAGCGTTTGGCGCAAACCTCTGCATCGTGAAAAATCGATTTTCAAAAAATCACCCTGTTGTGTTGGGGTGAGATGGAAAATTGCGAATTTTACGGGCCCCTAGAGGATGTTTTCGGCTTTCAGGAAAAAAAATTAGAAAAAATTTTTTTTGTGGGGTTGGCAACATTTTTTTTAAGGGGTGGTTCTATAGGGTTGAAATTTTAATAGTAGATGTCTTGAATTATTTGTAATTTTTCATGAAAATTTCAAATCGCTATCTATAAGGGTTTTTTAAATATTGAAAAAAAACGTAATTTTGACCTTTCGCTTTTAGTATATATTCCCCGTTCCGTATACTACGTCATATCTCGAAAACGAAAAATCGGATTGAAAAACTTTACGGGGATCTTTGATACGGATTAAATCGACGACTGACATGCCGTCGTCAGATTTTTAATTTTCTAAAAAAAAAATTGAAAAATGCTTCAAAAAATTCCCGGAAAACAATCGAAAATCGGCCGTAGATCGTAAACGGTGGGCCCCACGAAAAATAAGGCCCTAATCTTTTCGATGCAAATAAAATTCCAAATGGCACGCCGTTTAAATTTTTCACGTCGGATTAAAAATGGCCGCTCTAGAATTTATTTATAGAATGCGGGGCTGGTTTTCTTTGAATAACTCTTCAAGGGTTGAAGATATCAACCCATAAGAGGCATAAAATGTAGCGACGGACTCGTTCTACAAAACTCATTAAAAATTCTAGTCGCGACTATAAAGGGGGCGCGGCCCCGATCGCGGAATCGCGAAAAAAGCGACCTCTGCAGAGAAAGGGTTGCAGCTCGTAAACGGAGAGGAGCACTTTCAGCACAGAAGTGACCGTTGTGCCCCCATGTATTTAGGATTTTTTGAGCCATATCCGAACGTTCCAACTCGAAAACCCAAAAAGCCTTAGCATTTGGCGCAAACCTCTGCATCGCGAAAAATCGATTTTCACAAATTCACCCCGGGGTTACTGGGTGACATGGAAAATTTCGAATTTCTCGGGCCCCTAGCGGACGCTTTCAGGAAAAAAATAAAAATTGGAAAAAAAAAATTTTTTGAGGGGTTGGCAAAACTTTTTTTAAAGGGTGGTCGGAGGAACTTGAAATTTTAATGGTAGGTGTCTTGAATTATTTGTGATTTTTTATAAAAATTTCAAATCGCTATCTATAAGGTTTTTTGAAATATTGAAAAAAAAAACGTAATTTTGACCTTAAGCTTTTAGTATATATTAATAACAACTTTTAAGCAATTTAACTAGCTAGTGAAGCAAAATAATTATCGACATTCCAATTTTTTTTCATAATGAAATTTCACCAAATAACAGCCTTAGCAATACAACAAATCCCATGACATCGGTTCTTAAATAACACCTGAGATTTTGTAATTAATTATTTTTTTAGGAAAACGAAATAGATTCTACAACCTTCTCAACAAAATCAAACGAACTCGACCTAATCAACGAGAATATCGAATCGGAAAATGAAGAACTCTACATCCAACAAAAGTTTGTGGGTTTTACCCATGAATTATCTTCCGGTCACGTACACATAATAAAAAATGATACGATATTCATCGAAAATTTCAATTACGACGGACTAAGCCCAGATGCGCATTTTTCACTTGGAACGGGCGAATTGAAGTATGATAATGGCATCATCATTCCTGATGAAAATGGCACCTCGAAGACACTAAAAGCTTATCATAACGTAAACGTCACTCTGCATACAGAAGAAAATTGTTATGACTACGATTGGTTAGGAGTGTGGAGCATTTCAAATAAGGAAATGATTGGATATGTTTTACTTAAAGCAAACGATCGCATATCAGCTCCAATAATAATTAATTTGGAGGATTCAAAACCGAAAAAGGAGATCTTTCAGGTTTGTATAAATTATTTTACATTGTACCTATACATTGGTATTTTGATTGTTAACATTAAAATACCCTGTCATTAGATAACGAATTTACAATAATCTGAACCGTCGCTTTATTGACAAGTAAAATGAGCTTATTTATTAATTAATCTAATGGTGGATGCGCCAGGAACTTAAAATTCACGTCATGCGAATTTGATCGTAGGAAAATGTTGCTATTGTCACTAATACGACGACATTCGAAGTTGCGAGCATATTTTTTGTTTTCGTCGCGAATATGACGGCAATAGTTAAGTAAACGTTAAAATAGGTTCTTATCACAATTCATGCAAACAAGCGACCGCACTCCTTACATAGCCTAAGCAATTAGAAAACTATTTGTCAAAAAATATCGAATCACTTTTTTTCTACAGGAAATTTAAGGCTTGATACTAATCTCCGTACAACCTAAATCAGCTGCGCTTAGAGTGCCCGGAAGCTATTTGAAATTTATTATTCCAAAATGTCTAGCAACTATTTTGCTATAAGGAATTGAGAGCACGATTGAAGCTACAAGCTGCCACACGAAAAGTCTCTTCCTAAATAATCTGAAGCAACACGCTTAGAGCATCCGGAGGATGTGAGAAAATTACGTTCAAAATATCCATAGCAGAAATTTTTACTATTGTATATTAGTTGTAGACTCGATACCAAGCACTATAAGCTGGCGTGTGCGTAACTACTTTATACATAACTAAAGCAACAGAACTTAGATCATCTGGAAGCTTTGAAAAAGCTATACTTTTGATGAGTCTAAACAGTTAAATTACTAACTATAAAATAGTTGTTGTTTATATTGAGATCTGGATTTATTTAGATATATACAAATCACAATTTGGTAATAATAATTTTGGTTGCGCAGTGCGAGGGGGAATATGGCGAATCTCGCTCATGCTCTTTTGATTCCCTTTTCTCTCGTCGCCTCGCAACCTCTCCCGCGTCACAGCTATGCCACTTGATACTATGCTCCAGGCGACGCCACACTACCTCCTCCTAAAAAAAGAGGAAAAGACGGAGCAAGAAAAAATGACCTGTTTAGTGTGAGAAGTGAAAGAGGAACACCTAGCTGGCTTAAGAATAGATTTAGGTGTAGGAGGAGAAATGGAAGAACTTATAGAATTTTCTAAGGAAGTGGTCGAAATATTGGATACATATCCCGGTTTCAAACGATCCACTGAGATATTGTCCTCCTTACCGTTGACACTAATTGTGAAAAATTTCGAATTTCGACGGATAATTTTGAATGGCCCGTCGTAGCTAGGATGTGCGAGATTCTTAACGGCGTCGCATCGGATGAACACGTGTGTACAATTCTTCAAATTTGGTGGAACGAAAATTTTGCGTGTAGTGAGACGAGTCTGAGCAGGTTTAATCATCCGCATGTTGTCCCTCAGGCTGTCTATAAATTTAGAGCCAGAAGGAATAATTTTAAGCGAAGAATTTGGAAAAAGAAAATCGCCTGGCAAGCGTAATGTCTTGCCGTAGACAGTTTTCGCCGAAAGAGATGATTTATAGACTGGAGTCCTAGGAGAATTAAAGGTAGTTGGATTACACAGTTCTTAGGATCGTTGCTCATTCGGATTGAGTCTTTAATTTGGCGGTTGAGCTTTTCTACCAAACCGTTACATTGCGGATGGTTGGCGGTTGTGGATTTGTGTTTAATACTGTAAGTTAGGCAGAATTCCTTCCAAGTGTTGGATTGGAACTGCCGACCGCGGTGAGTAATGACCGTCGATGGTGTTCCAAATCGTGCAATCCAACAGTGCAAAAATGCTTGGGAAACGGAATCTGCAGTAATTTCAGTAAGAGGATGTACTTCAGGCCAACGCGTAAAGCGATCGATGCGGACCAGAAGGTATCTGTAATTGTTGCAAATGGGCAAAGGGCCGATGATGTCGATGTGGAAGTCAGTGAATCGGTCATCCGGGTCTGGAAATTTCGCAACGGGTGGCACTGTATGTCGGTGGATTTTGATCTTTTGGCAACTCAAACAGGATTTGACGAAATGTGCAATGTCATGATTCATCCTTGGCCACACGTATCGTGCTGCTACGAGACGTTTCATTGCACGGGCGCCCGGGTGCGTAAGTTAATGTAGAGAACTCAGGACCTCATGCCGCAATGCAGGAGGAATGTAGGGACCTCGTGAAGCAAGAGACGTGTCTACGTAGATGGACGTGTTGGAGCCGGCCGGGATGAACTTCTCCAGTTTGAGTGCTGTGGTAGAGCTACCAAGAAGAGATCTGCTTTCCCCAAAACTATTCTGCTTGTTTTCTTTACTTTTTCTATCTCCTAATTCTACATGGAAGAACAAGCAGAAACTACCGTTGGTACCACATTTGGTTTTCGTTTACCCCCTTTTTCTAAATTCGATCCAACAATTTGGTTTTTACAAATAGAGTCTGTATTTCGAAATTTGCGAGTAACTAATTCACTTCGTAAATTTTACGAAGCAGTTGCCGCATTACCATCTGAAGTGGCGATGGATGTGCGCGAGTTGCTCATAGTGCCACCCGACATTTTGCCATACGAGACTCTTAAAGCCGAGATTATTAAACGGACGACGCTTTCGGAAAAGAAACGGTTACAACAAATTCTTTGGGGGATCAAACACCTACACAACTGCTGCGTAAATTGCAGCAGTTACTTGGTGACACGCAGCTGGATGAGAACCTGCTGAGGGAGATTTTCCTTAGCAGGCTCCCATCTGACGTGCAAAAAATTTTAATTTTGGCTTCTACTACAAATCTGACCAGCCTCGCTGACATGGCTGATCAGATTTTAGAAATTACAACGCCACACACCATTTTCGCGTCCACTACCACCAAGCACGACCGTTCAACAACCTCGTTGGCCCCCGACGTAGTTAAGCAGCTACAGCAGCAAGTTGCTGCTCTTACGCAGCAAATAGCTGTCTTAACGGGTCGGTCAACGAGCAAGCGCCGCTCGCTATCTCGCTCGAACGGTGGTGCTGGCCGAGTTTATTGTTGATTCCACAACAAATTTCAGGACAAGGCGCGCAAATGCACACCACCGTGCAGTTGGGGAAACAGGAGAGAGAGCAGGTTTAATTTCGGCCTATTGTCCTGCTCTCACTCCAGGCCTTCTAGTTTTCGTGCGCGACACTAATTCTGGGACTAAATTTTTAGTCGACACGGGAGCCCAGATTAGCATTTTGGCAGTAAATCAAGCTTACGCCAACACTTATCAACGCGCAAAATTATTGCTGACCACCGTTAATGGTAGCCCCATTTTAACTTTCGGTCACTCAAAATTAACCATAAACCTCGGCCTGGACGTCAATTTTACGTGGAGTTTTGTGAACACGTTAACCATTCCATTCTGGGCGCCGACTTTCTCAGGCATTTCAACATCATTGTTGACATTGCCCATAATAAATTATTGAGAAATGCATTCGGCCCATCAGAACCAAATTATTTGTCAACACAAAATTCAACATATTCTAAATTGCTAAGACAATTTCCTGGCCTCACAACTCCTTTCGACCTGTCTGAACCCATCAAACATGATGTGCAACAACATATCATGACCACGCGTCCACCTGTTTTCGCCAAACCCCGCAGGTTGCCACCACAAAAATACCAAGCGGCTAGGAACGAGTTTGGCAAGCTCATCAAACTCGATTTCCTGCAGCCTTCGACAAGTCCCTGGGCTACGCCATTGCACATGATTACGAGACCAGACGGTACTTGACGCCCCTGAAGAGATTATCGTGGCTTAAACAGGATAACAACTCTAGACCGGTATCTCTTGCCACTTTTACACGATTCCGCGAAGAACTGGTTGCATGGTATTTTCTAAAATCGATTTACTCAAGGCATACCATCAAATTTCAATTAATCCTGCAGATATCCCAAAAACGGCAATCACAATACCTTTCGGCTTATACGAATACACCAGGATGAGTTTTGGTTTAAGAAACGCTGCTCAAACGTTTCAGAGGTTTAAAGACTCGGTACTACGCGGACTACCATTTTGCTTCGCGTACATCGACGACATACTCGTCTTCGGCAAAGACGAACACGAACATACTCGTCATCTCTTCCAAATTTTTGAGCGGCTCACTTCTTTGGGAATCAAAATTAATCCCGACAAGTGCGTTTTCGGCGAATCAAAATTAGACTTCTTAGGTCACAGCATCAGTGGTTCGGGAATAAAACCTCTGCAGTGCAAAGTCGACGCGATTTTGACATTCCCACAACCTGCTGACCTAAAATCTCTACAACGTTTTCTTGGCATGATTAACTTTTATAATCGATTTATTAAATCATGTTCAAGCATTTTAGCACCGCTCAACCAACTCGCTGCTACAACTCCACGCAACAAAACTCTGGTATGGTCGCAACATATATATTGAGATCTGGATTTATTTAGATATATACAAATCACAATTTGATAATAATAATTTTGGTTGCATCGTGCAGTGCGAGGGGGAATATGGCGAATCTGGTTCATGCTTCTTGTTGATTCCCTTTTCTCTCGTCGCCTCGCAACCTCTCCCGCGTCACAGCCATGCCACTTGATTCTATGCTCCAGGCGACGCCACATAGTCATAATTATTCATAACGAAACTTAGAGACGTTGGCCTAAGTTCTTTCCTTTTACCAAAGAGACTTACCAAGTTGATTTGATGCCTATTTTTTTCTGGTAACAGAACTTGACCTCTTAGTTTGGAATTTGTGTGTCCCACTGTTTAACTTTTCCATTTACATTTCCTTTCCAACCTTCTTCAGTCGCCGTTGTAAAGTTCGCACCCTTGTGATGTAACGCTCTGAATCAAGAAAATCAACGTAGATAGCACCATGAGCATCCCAAAACATAGTTGTCATGATTTTTCCAGCTGACTTGAATTTCTTTTTCTGCAGCGAGTCTTTGTGCTGCTCCATTGACTGACGTTTCGTCTCTGGTTCGTAGTGGTTTACCCAAGTTTTATCTCCTGTCACAATTTCGTCCAGAAACGCTTCATTCTCGTAACGCGTTGGGAGTTCCTGACAAATTTCAAGTCTCTGCGCTTTCATTTCCTTTCAGGCGTCAGAATCCGGGGTGCCCATCGTGCACAGATCTTCCGATAACCAAGCAAAGCAACGATGTGACCTACACGCTCTTTAGAAATGCCGATTTTGCTTGCAATTGTAGGCTGAGTGATGCGACGATCCTCCTGAATCAATCTGTCAACTTTATCCCCGTTAAACTCATATGTTGCTGTCACAGGACGCCTCAGTCCTTGCTACCCAAGTCACTTGTTCGTGCATCAGTATCTTTAGAGGTGCAACGACGCACAGTACTCACACCAACACACTCACCGTAAATATTCTGCATTCTCCAAAGAATTTCATTTGGAGGGACACCCTCTGCTCTTAAGAATTCAATAACAACACGTTGCTTTAATCCGAAGGACTGAGCTACTGCACAAGGTTCCATTACTCACTCTTCGACAACACAACTGGTAGTACTTCTCTTTAACTGAAGTGGTAGAAGAGAGTCTCAAGATCACTATTGCATGACATTGCTACCATCTGCTGGGGAGGTATGGATGTGGAGGCATTCCTTATCAGCCTACCCTCGAAGTTAATTTAATATTGATTACAACTTCCTGTGAAAAGTAGGATAGATACATCTTCAAAGCTATAATTGCTCTAATTGCGTGGATTAACCACCGACAACAACCACACTGCGCTAATAAAACCAACATAGATCAAAACCGGTATGCAGTTGTCGTTGATAAGGAAACAATAATTAATCCTTGAAAAATGATTATAACCAACACAAACATGTGTCAGGAAATTGAAAAGATAAACATTAGACATAACATTACCCTTTACTGCAATTTTGTTTCATCAAGTCTGTACCTTAGAAAGTGTTAATAAGTTACATTAATAAGATATACAAATGAAATAATATTTTTAGGTCACAAATGTCAACTATCTGGGTGAAGAATCTATAAAAATACTACCACAATTTTCAAACACGTCGCATGGAATTAAATCGGGAAATATTAGAATCCTGAATGAGACCGCAATATATATTCCCAATTTTTATTATGATGGCAAAGCACCTGACGTTATTTTTTGGGTCGGTAAAGGATCTGAACCTTCAGAAGATGGACGAGAAGTTCATTACTTGGACTATGACCACCTTCCGGAGTTTGACCATGCAAATATTTTGCTCTTTCTTCCCGAAGAGATTACCGTAAATGATATTGAGTGGTTAAGTGTTTGGGATGTAATGAATAGAAGAAGCTATGGGAATGTGATGATACACTCTGAGGTAAGTAATTTAAAACTTATAAATTATCAATTGGAAAAGATACTGATAAATAAGTCGTCTTCACATTCGGTGGGCATTTGATTCACCAAACTATTTAGAATCATTAATTCGGGTGGTATTTCCAACGCACTACGTGTATATGCCTTCGGATTATTATCCCAATTCGGATTATTATTCCCAATTCTCCTCTCAAAAAAAAAAAGATATTCATTAAATCGCTTGCCTCTCATCTCGCTGAACCCAACTCTATGGCAATCTCTATCCTTCTGTTTTCTTTTAGATTCATTCTATGCCTTTTTAGTGTAAGGTTGTGGGGCACGCACAAGACACAGGTGCACACAAATTTAGTAAAAACAACTTTTACGACTTTACCAAGATACCGTCTTAAATAGTATATAGTGTATTAAGGGCCTTTAGCAACCCGAGCGAGCGAAGCCAACGAGGGTTGCTAAAACTGAAGGGTTGCTAGAGCATTTCGGCATGAGTTACACTCGATATTTTTTCGCCTGCCTTAAGTAAAAATAGTGTTTCAGGAAATTTTATATAGCGCACCATTGAACTGTCACTGTCAGATTTTTGCATAGCCTACTCATATTCCGCGGAAGGTTGTCTAGATTATGCATATTATTTTTTCGGCCCTAGATACGCTAAATGGTAGTTTCGGCCCGATTTTTATGGCCGAATTATATGGTTTCGGGAGAGGCAGGCGAAAAAATACATTTTTTTAACTAATTAGTTGTGGTTTAAACATGATTAATTTCTGAATTCACTCTTAAAAATGTTCTGATAAGGCGAAACTAATCGAGATTTTAAACATTCTGTCTTTTTGTTTGGAAGTATTGTCACAAGGGGTCGCAGCGCGGGGTGAAAAACCGCCCTCGTTGACCTCCAGTTAAGAGTCGGTGTCGCTATGAAACAGCACACAACACAAGGATGGGGTGAAGGCAGAGAAAGTCTTATAGGCGCGATAACAATCGCTAATTATTTACACACGGAGTTACAGAAAAAAATGTTCAAAGTTAAAAAAAAACATAAAATATATACACAGAAAATGTCAAAAATTAATGTCACAGAAAGAAACAGTCACGAAAAAGTAAAATAGTCACCAACACTTCACTTAATGTTCATGAGAGGCAAGAGAGGCCGACGAGATCGCGGATGGATGTCCGGCGGCAACGGCAGCAGCTGAAGTGGCTACGGCGGCGTTAGAAGCGGCGGCGGTGGCTGTGGCGGTGATGGCAGCGGCAGCGTTGGAAGCTGCGGCGGTGATAGCAGCGACAGCTTTGGAAGCGGCAGCGGTGGCTGCGGCGGTGATGGCAGCGGCGGCGTTGGAATTGGCGGCGTGAGTGGATCGACGGCGTCTCGGCTCAGCGTGGCGGCGACTTGGTGTTGTGACGAATGATGAACTGAATGTTTGTGATTCATCTGGTTGTCTGGGGAGCTCTCCACAGCCTTTTACGGGGCGCATGCCCTACTCTTCTCCGGGTTGCGAGTGGTATTGGAGGTAGGGTGTGACAAGAGCGCCGAGGTCGGCGCAAGTGTTCGAACAGGCAAATTGCTCTTCCAACCAACAATTTTGAAGTACGTAGAAAAGTATGTACATATGATAGCTGCCAGTTGGAGCCGTTGTCGTGGGTGTGTCATCACAAAGGTGGATGCTTCCGAGATTTAGGTGTGAGGGGATTCGGTCTTTCCACAACGGATCCAAGTTCCACTGGGAACTGCAGTTTGGCGTCTTGGGGAGGCAGCACTGGCTGCTCTTGACGCTGGTCAGGACACTGGTCCTTGAAGAGATCCTTCCGCGGTTGTGGTGCGAGGGGATTCGGTCATCTCGATACCGGATCTCAGCATCGCTGGATACCTGGGTCCTAGGATGCTGGCCGGGACACTGGTCCTTGGAGATCCTTCCGAGGGTGAGGTGTGAGGAGATTCGGACATCCCACAACGTATCTCGGCATCACTGGATGCCTGAAGTGGCCGCATCCCCCCGGGGATGAGTAGACATCCTGGTGTGCACTGGCACGGCGGGGGGGGGGCGGATCGACAGCCCATTGTGTTGCACTAGCAGCTGCACATTTTCACTAATTGTTCTGCGAAATGTTATAACGATGTCCCTCGGTAAATCGGTGCACATAGAGGCTCATCTTTATTGTGTAGTTACTGGCAGCTGTACTTTCCCGACGGATGTTATCGTTCGCTTCTTTCCCAGCGTAAATACTTTTCGACCGGCATCGGTTCAATAACATTAATAAGAGATCCGCGATAGCCGTAACGCATAATGTAGGAACGAAAGCATTGACGTCAGTCGAGTGCTTTATTCGATGCAGAGGGAACGGCACAAAAGATCGCTCCGTTTCTATCAAGAGTATCTGCCGTCCAGTTGTATGCCGGCGTGTGGATGTCACGGGCGTTTGATAATTTCTAATGAACGATTCGAATAATTTAGAAATCGAGAAAATTCGATTTTCGTTAGTTTTAAAATCTAGTATACATTTTCACTTATTACTTATTTTGTTGGTTTTAAAATCTGGTATCCATTTTGTCTTATTACCCTCCAGGCTATTATTATCGTATGCAACCATACACACGTAGATGCGTATATGTGGTTGCATACCATTAAGAGGGCGGAGGGTGTATAATTTCGAAAATTATCTCGTTTGGAAATTTCAATAATGCAGAATTTATGTTAATATTGAAAGTGAGCAATGTTTACCTCATAAAATGCAAATTAAGATAATTACGCATTTGTTAAGACGCGTAGATAAACTAAGCGCCGATAACAGTATTAATATCTATTTAATATTTCGATTCTTGGTAATATGAACTTTGTAACGCCGCTCCCTTAACACTCGCGAGCGCGCTCGACCCTTTTCAGGTAGCCGAGCGTACGCACCACCGCTCGCATCCCCTACCACGCCGGACACGTGAGGCCCACACCACCCCTACCAGAAGACCACCCGCTGGAAACCCTATAAAACCCCGAGCGCGCCGCTTAAAGGGGAGACTATTAGCGCTCGTCTTTTCGGCCTAATCATCTCCTCCTACGTGAGTACTAGCACTCGTTATTTCGGTCTAGTATTATCACTCTACGAAATACCTCCACGCTCTCACAAACACTCATCCCGAACGACGCTCTGTTCCGGGACGACGTACTGCCACGAGACGCCGCGTCCATCCGAGACAACACCCAGGCTACCACGCAGAAGAGGCCCTCCACCGCTAGCCGCTCGTCCCACGAGGACTCCACTGCCGCACTACGCCCGCACCCACCCGTTAACGACGAATCGACACAAACCGATCACTCTGTACATACTTTCTTGTAAATAAACTCTTTTGAAACCACCACACGCCTTATAACTTCCAATTTCAAAATTATTGAGCAATTAATAAATTTAATTGAAAAACTTGCTATATTTTAATCATATTTTTGATGATGATATTCAATTCAGTTTAATTATGAATTACCACGTAGTAACGGTTACAACCATCTTCATGAAAATTAATCATATCCAAAATATTCCTAAGCAATTGGTATCGCTAAGGACCTTGGTGTGCCAGTAAATAGGAGATCAAATATCATATTTTGAATATATATATATATACCGGGTGTGGCACTTAAGACGCCTCGGACCATAGCTCCTTTACGATAAAAGCTATCGAAAAAATCTAAGAACAAAGTGGTGCATAGTTACGATCGCTATGTTTCAAAAATATTTCTAATCATCAGTGGCGTGCCGCACTCCAGTGGCGTACCAAACTTATGTTTTTTTTTAAATGGAATGCCCTATTTTTTATTGCAGATTTGGAAAGTGCTCGACGAGTACTTATTTTTTTATCTAACATGTTATACCCTTCACTTTAGCGGTTTCGCTGTTATAACCCCTTCTTTCAAAATTGCGCCCCATTTTTGAGATTTTTTTGTAGAAAAACTAATTGACGCCGGCGCCTAAATTTTGAATTGAGGTACAGGTTAAGACCTCGTATACCTTCACATAATTTTTTTTCGGGTAATTTATAGAAAAAAAAATTTTTTGATTGATCTTCGCATGTTGTCATTTTTTCCGAAAATTTCAAATGGCACCCCCCTAAAAAAATTACGGCGTTGTACAGCCAAAACTCTAAATTTTTCATTGGTGTGAAAAAAATTACACATTGCATAACAAAATTTCGGAGAAAAAAGGAATTTCATCGCAAATGTCGGGAAACGTTTTCCGTTCCCAAGTGTGCCATGAGAAAACAAATACACAAATACGGTCAACATAATAGTATGTACCTATTTATTCAACATGATATGAAAAATGCAGATAAAGAAAATTTAACAACTTAAACTAAATGTTCGAAATGACGACCTTCCTGCTGGAGGCATAACCGCAACTTCGACTCACAGGCTCTAGACACTGCCCTAAGGACTTCTGGTGATATACCGCGGAAAGCCGCGCGGATTCTCTCCCTCATATCCTCGACAGTAGTTGGTACCGTCCTGTAAACCTCGTCTTTGATATGGCCCCAAAGGAAGAAGTCAAGGGGAGTGAGGTCTGGTGATCTTGGCGGCCACCTCACAGGACCCCCACGACCAATCCAGGAGTCCGGAAACGTTTCATCGAGAAATTCCCGAACGACACAGCTATTATGTGCAGGAGCTCCATCGTGCTGGAAAACTATCTGTCGAAGAGCGGCTAGAGGGACATTTTCCAAGAGATCATCCAAGTCGTCGCGAAGGAACCTCAAATAACTGTTGCCGTTCAGGTGCCCCTCGATGAAATAAGGACCCAAAAGGTGTTCTCCAAGTATGCCTACCCAAACATTCAGCGACCATCTTTGCTGGTGGTTTATCATTCGCATGGCTTGTGGGTTTTCATCGGCGTAATAATGGTAGTTGTGGCGATTGACATGCCCATTTCTATGGAACGTTACTTCATCAGAAAATAATACGCGCATAAGAAATGATTCCTCCTGCTCAATTTTGTTGATAGCCCACATGCAGAAATCTTGCCTCGCATGAAAATCTTGAGGTTGCAATTCTTGGTGCAGTTAAATCTTAAATGGACGGAATTTGTACTTTTTAAGAACACGATGTACGGATCGCGTTGAGATATCGTGATTCCTACTAATATCACGGATACTGGTATGAGGATCTTCAATAACTGCCTCCAGAACCTGCAGTTCATTATTTTCGGTAATAACTGCCTTTTTTCTAACTCTCCTTGGCCGTTTCACACTTCCCGTAGTAGTAAATCTCTCCAACACTTTTTGAAACGCACGTTCATTTGGATGTGCCCTGTGCGAATATCTCGCAGCGTACACTCGTGATGCCAAGAAACAATTCTTGTTACATTCTCCAAGAATAAATATCATGTCAACCATTTCCTCTTGAGTTCGGAACATTTTTAGAACGTTTATCAAATATGACTTATGGCTGCTACTGACGTCTAATAATTTACTTTGACAATTACCAATCTTTTGTTTTCTCATGGCACACTTGGGAACGGAAAACGTTTCCCGACATTTGCGATGAAATTCCTTTTTTCTCCGAAATTTTTTTATGCAATGTGTAATTTTTTTCACACCAATGAAAAATTTAGAATTTCGACTGTACAACGCCGTAATTTTTTTAGGGGGGTGCCATTTGAAATTTTCGGAAAAAATGACAACATGCGAAGATCAATCAACAATAATTTTTTTTCTATAAATTACCCGAAAAAAAATTATATGAAGGTATACGAGGTCTTAACCTGTACCTCAATTCAAAATTTAGGCGCCGGCGTCAATTAGTTTCTCTACAAAAAAATCTCAAAAATGGGGCGCAATTTTGAAAGAAGGGGTTATAACAGCGAAACCGCTAAAGTGAAGGGTATAACATGTTAGATAAAAAAATAAGTACTCGTCGAGCACTTTACAAATCTGCAATAAAAAATAGGGCATTCCATTTAAAAAAAACATAAGTTTGGTACGCCACTGGAGTACGGCACGCCACTGATGATTAGAAATATTTTTGAAACACAGCGATGGTAACTATGCACCACTTTGTTCTTAGATTTTTTTCGATAGCTTTTATCGTAAAGGAGCTATGGTCCGAGGCGTCTTAAGTGCCACACCCGGTATATATATATATATATATATATATATATATATACCGCTGCGCTGCGTCGTCGTCAATACGTGGCTTATTACTGGTGACGAACGACGGCTCCACTGCGCTGCGCCGTCGTCCGTATGTGGCCCATTGAAATTAAGCAAATAAATTGGTGACGATAATGGCCGAAAACGGTTTAGGCTCTAATTTTTGAAATTCACGATCGCTTTAACGTGCAATTATTGCTTCAAAAATTCATATTTTTTTTAATAATCAACGGATTTGAACTAAATAACAAAATTATTAAAGCTTAAGAATGTAAGAACTGTATTGTTAATAATAAAAACATCTATCGCCAGTTGAAATATTTTTTTTCGAATTTTTGAAATTCATGATCGCTTTAACGTGCAATTATTGCTTCAAAAATTCATAACTTTTTTAATAATCAACGGATTTGAACTAAATAACAAAATCATTAAAGTTAAAGAATGTAAGAAGTGTATTGTTACTAATAAAAACATGTATCGCAAGTTGAAATATTTTTTTAGAATTTTTGAAATTCATAATCGCTTTAACGTGCAATTATTGCTTCAAAAATTCATAACTTTTTTAATAATCAACGGATTTGAACTAAATAACAGAATTATTAAAGTTAAAGAATGTAAGAAGTATATTGTTACTAATAAAAACATGTATCGGCAGTTGAAATATTTTTTTTAGAATTTTTAAAATTCATGATCGCTTTAACGTGCAATTATTGCTTCAAAAATTCATAACTTTTTTAATAATCAACGGATTTGAACTAAATAACAAAATAATTAAAGTTAAAGAATGTAAGAAGTGTATTGTTACTAATAAAAACATGTATCGCCAGTTGAAATATTTTTTTTTAGAATTTTTAAAATTTATGATCGCTTTAACGTGCAATTATTGCTTCAAAAATTCATAACTTTTTTAATAATCAACGGATTTGAACTAAATAACAAAATTATTAAAGCTTAAGAATGTAAGAAGTGTATTGTTAATAATAATAACATCTATCGCCAGTTGAAATATTTTTTTCGAATTTTTTAAATTCATGGTCGCTTTAACGTGCAATTATTGCTTCAAAAATTCATAACTTTTTTAATAATCAACGGATTTGAACTAAATAATAAAATTATTAAAGCTTAAGAATGTAAGAAGTGTATTGTTAATAATAATAACATCTATCGCTAGTTGAAATATTTTTTTTCAAATTTTTGAAATTCATGATCGCTTTAACGTAAAATTATTGCTTCAAAAATTCATAACTTTTTTAATAATCAACGGATTTGAACTAAATAACAAAATTATTAAAGCTTAAGAATGTAAGAAGTGTATTGTTAATAATAAAAACATGTATCGACAGTTGAAATATTTTTTTTATAATTTTTAAAATTCATGATTGCTTTAACGTGCAATTATTGCTTCAAAAATTCATAACTTTTTTAATAATCAACGGATTTGAACTAAATAACAAAATCATTAAAGTTAAAGAATGTAAGAAGTGTATTGTTACTAATAAAAACATGTATCGCCAGTTGAAATATTTTTTTAGAATTTTTGAAATTCATAATCGCTTTAACGTGCAATTATTGCTTCAAAAATTCATAACTTTTTTAATAATCAACGGATTTGAACTAAATAACAAAATTATTAAAGCTAAAGAATGTAAGAAGTGTATTGTTACTAATAAAAACATGTATCGCCAGTTGAAATATTTTTTTTTTAATTTTTGAAATTCATGATCGCTCTAACATGCAATTATTGCTTCAAAAATTCATAATTTTTTTTAATAATCAACGAATTTAAACTAAATGGCAAAACTATTTCAAAAAAATTTTCAACCGCGCACATAATCTTCCACAGAATATTGTAATTCGTAACACCACCGCGAGCGACATTCCAACCACCAAGAGATGGCGCGCGTATTATAAATCAATCGTTATCACCAATTTATGTATTTAAAGCCGACTTAATTAAGTAAGGGTAAGCCCATTAAAACCCATTAATAACCGTCGGCGCAAACAATGGAAAAGGAATAACTGATCGCCGAGAGTAGAAAATTATTAAAGTACTAAAATCGCTATTAAAAAATAGGGGTTGGTGGTAGAAGGGTGAAAATTTAGGGTTGTATGTATTTTTTAATGCCGAATCATAAAAAAATAAAAATAAAAAATTTTGTCCAAAAAATAAAAATAAAAAATTTGCGGTGGACCACCCCTATCATTTAGGGGTATTAAAAATAGTTTACGTCCTATTCTCAGACCTGCTCAATATACACACAAAATTTCATAAGAATCGGTCAAGCCGTTTCGAAGGAGTTTTGTTACAAACACTGTGACACGAAAATTTTATATATTAGATAGTATAAATAATATAAAAACAAAAAGAAAATAGAAATACATAAAAAAATACAGAACAATACTAAAATTGTACGATGGGCCTCAATTCATTCGAATATGTCGTTTCTACATTTCCCCGGGACGCTTTCCGTCCATAAGTTCTGCATAAATAAAGAGATGCCGTCATAAACATTCCCAGCATAATTATAGTGATGACATTCATTACAGACAAAATATATAAATAATTTGAATTGCCTTTTTCCCCTTTCTCTGGAAGTGATATATTCCGCATGATCATTAACAACTCGTTTCTCGATTTATTGTCTGCCTTCAATAAATCCACTAACTCTTCTAGTTTGTCATTTTGGTGTTTATTTTTTAGTAATTCTTCCATTCTGTTATTGACGGATATAAGCACTGATTTGCTTTCTTCGTTATTTGATAACGTTAGGTTCGTGAGGTTCTTAAAGATTTGTGTCAATCTGTTTTCTAATTCGGTTTCGTAACTTGAGTTTTTGAGAACGTAAGTTTCCGTCGCGTTTTCGGTGCTGGAGTTTTTGATAACATAAGTTTCCGTCGCGTTTTCGGTACTGGAGTTTTTGAAAACGTAAGTTTCCGTCGCGTTTTCGGTCCTGGCTGTTCGCTCATCTTCGCATGGAATTCCGTGGATGCTGATTTCATCATAAATGTTTCCAGGCACGAGTTTAACATTGGTATTCTTCAGTTTCTTTAAAAGTCCGGCCAAAACGGAACAGCTCACCGGATTGCCCTGAATGTCCAAAACGCTAGCTTGTGGTAAATCGAAAGAATCGAAAGAGTTCAGCTCGTTTCCGCTAAGATCCAAATTCTGGATTGCCGGTGTGTTGTGGAATGGAAATCCCGATATTGTATTAATGCGATTTCGACTCATGTTGAGGCTTTCGAGGGCGTGTAAACCGGATAACGTTCCGGTATTTATGGAGGTGAGCAAATTTTTTGATAGATCCAAACGCTTCAAAATGTGCAGACGCCCAAACGAACCTACGTCCACCGATCGTATCCTGTTTTCCCGCAGATTAAGCTCGACCAGTTTCGCGTGTTTTTGAAAATCCGAGTTTCTAATTTCTGGGAGTGAGTTATTGTCCAGACGCAGTGTAATTAGCGATTGCAAATCCTCAAGAGCGTGAAGTTCTGTTACGTTATTGTTGCTGAGATAAATTATCGTAATGGATGGTGCATTTTGAAAAGCGACGGAGTCGATTTGTTTAATTTTATTATTCGACAAATCAATTTTACCCAGCTTTATTAAATCAATAAATGCTCTCTCTTTTATCATGTAAATTTTATTATTCGATACGTTTATTTTTGTCAGCGTGTTCATTCTCCGAAAAGAAAAACTCTCTAATGAGGTCAAGCTGTTGTGCGAGACATCCAATTCCTCCAATTTTTGAAGAGAACGAAAAGCATTATTGATTTCAGAAATGTTATTAAAATACAAATCCAGTGTTTTGAGGTTCGTTAATTTCTCGAAAGCATCCGTTTCTAACGTATTAAGTTCATTATTTGAAATTTCTAACCGTTCCAGGTTTACAAGCGAGGAAAACGTGTTATTTGTTAAGGTGGTTAAGTTGTTATAAGGCAATTTCAAAACTGTTAAAGCAGCGAAATCATCGAACGCACCTTTAGCAATTTCTGAAACATGTGAACCTTCAATTGTTAGTATGTTTATGGTGCTGGTGCCAATAAAGGAGTAACGTTGAAGCTTTGAAATTAAACTTGAGGAAATTGTCGTCGTCACAGTACGACGCGAATTATAATAATACCCGATGTATTCAGGTTGTAAATTATACTTGTACGGATCGTAAATCATTCGATATGAACAAGTGATGTTCACATCATAAGCGTATCTGTTAAGACCAGGTTTTCGTGTCTTTGTACTATTACAATTTCCGCCACCTTGTACCAATACGTGTGGCAACAATAAGATCAATATGTGTAAATTTTCACGTCTGAAATTAGGAAAATGTATGTATTATGTATGTTTGTTAAAAGTAAAAACTTACATCATAATTAATTTGCACGCTCCCCTAACTACAATGAACTAATTTTCACGAGAAACTGATAACATTTTTATAAGGTTTACTCGATAAGCAAGCTTATCGAGTAAATAGTCTGCGACTACTGTAGATATATTTTGCTTTTATTTATCATAACGGGAACAAACACTTACAAAGGGAGGGTGAATCAAGTGAGTCAAGGAAATATCCTATTCATCGTATGTCGTTGATTTCCTTATTTTTTTGATACGGTGACCTACTTTTACTAAGAACTGGATATTCATCTATCTTTACTTTCTCCGTACAAAGTATTTTATAATTCGAAATTTTAACGTTAATATCCATTTTGAGGTCTTCCTAGACGATTCAGATCATTTTTGGAAATGGTCTGTGTGTGGACAGCGCCCACACACATCCCAAATTTTTCAAATGAAACTTTAACGTTACCTTTTTCGTTCACCTTTGGATTTCCGATATTTTTTTTTAAACATGAATGATATTACAAAAAAACCTTTCTATAAATATTAAACCTAATGAAGAACCACATCTTTTGTTAATAAATTTATTTCATAAACTGCTTGATTTTCCAACGCTCTTCGGTCTTTCATGTTCATCAATGTTTGTCAGAGTCATCTCTACCATTTCCTCTATTATTCTGCCCCTTTTCATAATTTCTCACCCCACTTTTGTGTACATCTCTCTCCTTCCCAGTGTTGCCACACGTTCGAAAACGAATTACCGTACCGGCGTACTCTGAATTACCGTACTTATTAATAAATTACCGTACAAACATGTTAGATGTGATAATTTATTAGGGTGTGGACTACGAGAAATACACACTTATAATGATGTAAACTTACGATTTCAGAGGTATAGAGAAGGTTTTCAAAAAAAATTTTTACCGAATATATCACATAAAAAATGGTGATGTGGCCATCATGTTACTTTCTCCGATTTGATGGTATCATTTATATTTACACTTTCATGATTTAGTTTCTATTTAAATCATATTTTAAATGTACATCGAGCGTTTTGTGGAATCGAAGAAACTAACGATTAAAACGTCAAAATTATTAAAGATGAAAATGGTCAGTTTACTCAAAAACCAAAGAGATTTCGAAAGAAAGTTATTCTTTATAAGTTGTTCATTTTGGTATGCTCTACAATTATTATTAACATAAATTTGCTGTAACTTTTACCGTTTCATAATTATAAACCAAAAATGAAAAAGAAAAATTTCTCGAATAGCATTTTTACGAAAAATATTTTCAAACAAGACTTGTTCATTTTTTTGTTGTGTTTAATATTTGTTTAAATGTTTTTGTGATATTTTTCATATTTAAAAAATATTGAAAGAAAACAAAAAGCCCATTTCCGGTGTACGAAATTTTACCGAAAGCTTTTCAGTTCTTCGGATTATCAAATAAGACTTATGTTCAAAGTTTCATATCAATTGCTCAATTTTGACAGTTTTTTTCAAAATAATTCAAGGTCATATAGACCACAATGAAAAAAAATCCAAAAGTTTTTTAATTGGTTTTATAAACATTATTTTTTTACTGACGAAGGAGTGGATGAAAAATTCTGAAAAAATTTATGATTAACAATTAACCATTTGACCAATTTTTTCCAAGGTCATTCAAGGTTATTTCGACAAGATTTTAAACATAACTTTTTAAATCGATTTTCTAATCATTATTTTTATACTGACGAACGAGTGGATGAAAAACTCTGAAAAAAATCATGAAAATAGTCTACCCAATTAACCATTTGACCATTTTTTTCCAAGGTCATTCAATATAACTTTTTAAATCGATTTTTAATCATTATTTTTATAGTGGCCAACGAGTGGATGAAAAATTTTGAAAAAAATCATTAAAATAGTCCACCCAATTACCCATTTGAACAATTTTTCCCAAAGTCATTCAAGGTCATTTAGTTACTGCAAAAATTCCAAAAGTTTTGAAATCGATTTTTTAAAAATTATTTTTTTACTGACGAACGAGTCGATGACAAATTCTGAAAAAAATCATGAAAATAGTCTACCCAATTATCCATTTGA
This sequence comes from Ocypus olens, assembly GCA_910593695.2. Lineage (NCBI taxonomy): Eukaryota > Metazoa > Arthropoda > Insecta > Coleoptera > Staphylinidae > Ocypus > Ocypus olens. The sequence continues at coordinate 42,914,205 of OU343058.1, forward strand.
CCAATTTTTTCCAAGGTCATTCTAGGCCATTTAGACACTAAAATATTCCAAAAGTTTTTGAAATCGATTTTTTAAACATTATTTTTTTAATGACTGACGAGTAGATGAAAAATTCTAAAAAAATCATGAAAATAGTCCATACAATTACATACCTTTTATCCAAGGTCATTTAAACCCTAAAAAAATTCCAAAAGATTTTTAATCGATTTTTTAAACAATTTTTTTTACACTGACGAACAAGTTGATAAAAAATTCTGAAAATAGTCCACCCAAACCGATTTGAACGCTTACGAAGTTACTTTATTTAATTATTTATTTACCGTTATTACTTTATTTATTTATAAAAAAAAATACGATTTTTTGTTTTGATTTAAAAAAAATGAGGTTCTGGCAATTTGCGTTGATTTAAGGTGGAAATTTTCCAATGATTTTTAAAAATGTGTTAAATTCGCTACATGTTCACGTTTAAATCATCAAATCTAACAACGCGTTCAGCAGTTACGTAATTTAAAAAAAAATGTTTTGACTTGAAAATTTGCGTTTTTTGACAATTTGCATTTTTGGCAATTTGCGTTGATTTAAAATGGAAATTTTACAATGATTTTTCAAAACGTATTAAATTCACTACATTTTCACGATTAAATCATCCAAATCTAACAACGCGTTCAACAGTTACATAATTTTAAAAAAATACGATTTCTTGTATTGATTTAAAAATTTACGATTTTGGCAATTTGCATTTATTTAAGGGGGAAATTTTCCAATAATTTTTCAAAAAGTGTTAAATTCGCTATAATTTGAAATTTAAAAAATCAAAATCCAACAACGCGTTCAACAGTTATATGATTTAAAAAATACGATGTTTTCGTTTTGATTTTTGACAATTTACATTGATTTAAGATGAACATTATCCAATGATTTTTTAAAATGTGTTAATTCCGCTACATTTTCACGTTTAAATAATCAAAATCTAACAATGCGTTTAGCAGTTACCTAATTTAAAAAAAAATTGTTTTGACTCTAAAAATTGCGTTTTTGGCAATTTGCGTTGATTTAACATGGAAATTTTTCAATGATTTTTTAAAAAGTGTTAAATTCGCTACATGTTCAAGTTTAAATCATCAAAATCTAATGACGCGTTCGACAGTTACGTAATTTATAAAAAGGCCGATTTTTTGTTTTTATTAAAAAAATTGAGATTTTGGCAAATACGTTGATTTAAGGTAGAAATTTTCTAATGATTTCTCAAAAAGCGTTAAATTCGCTAAGTTTTTAAAATGTAACAACGCGTCCAACAGTTCTATGATTTTTTTTAATACGATTTTTTGTTTTGATTTAAAAATTTGCGATTTTGGAAATTGATTTAAGATGAAAATTTTCTAATATTGTTTAAATATTCGACAAATTAAAAAACATCATTTTCAACATTTATAACTCACGCATTTTCAAAATTGGAGATAATTCAGATGTTTTGTGAATATACTATTTTTTTTATTTTTCATAAATTCTAGTATATTATGTAATAAATCAAGTGCGTTTTAACTGCCAAAAATGACAATTTTCAACTGCCAAAAATGGCAATTTCTAACTGCCAAAAATGACAATTTCAACTGCCAAAAAGGCCAATTTTGAAGTATCGGAAACGACCATTTTTAACTGCCAAAAATGACAATTTTTAACTGGAAACGACCATTTTAAGCTGCTAGAAATGACAATTTTCAACTGCCAAAAGGGCCAATTTTCAACTGCCAAAAGGCCAATTTTTAAGTATCGGAAACGACCATTTTTAACTGCCAAAAATGACAATTTTTAACTGCCAAAAAGACGAATTTTCAAGTGTCGGCAACGGCCACTTTTAACTGCCAAAAGTGACAATGTTTAACTGCCAAAAAATGACAATTTTCAACTGCCAAAAATGACAATTTTCAACTGCCAAAAAGGCCAATTTTCAACTGCCAAAAAGGCCAATTTTCAAGTGTCAGAAACGACCATTTTAAGCTGCCAAAAATGACAATTTTCAACTGCCCAAAGGGTCAATTTTCAACTGCCAAGAGGCCAATTTTTAAGTATCGGAAACGACTATTTTTAACTGTCAAAAATGACAATTTTTAACTGCCAAAAAGACGAATTTTCAAGTGTCGGCAACGACCATTTTTAACTACCAAAAGTGACAATGTTTAACTGCCAAAAAATGACAATTTTCAACTGCCAAAAATGACAATTTTCAACTGCCAAAAAGGCCAATTTTCAACTGCCAAAAATGCCAATTTTCAACTGCCAAAAAGGCCAATTTTCAAGTGTCGGAAACGACCATTTTAAGCTGCCAAAAATGACAATTTTCAACTGCCCAAAGGGTCAATTTTCAACTGCCAAGAGGCCAATTTTTAAGTATCGGAAACGACCATTTTTAACTGCCAAAAATGACAATTTTTAACTACCAAAAGACGAATTTTCAAGTGTCGGCAACGACCATTTTTAACTGCCAAAAGTGACAATGTTTAACTGCCAAAAATGACAATTTTCAACTGCCAAAAATGACAATTTTCAACTGCAAAAAAGGCCAATTTTCAAATGTCGGCAACAACCATTTCTAACTGGCAAAAATGACAATTTTCAACTGCCAAAAATGACAATTTTAACTGCCAAAAACGACAATTTAAATCCCAAAAATAAACACATTTTCAAAATCAAAGTTTTTTTTAAGGTACATGAATGTGTTAACATCGGACTTTTTAAAGAATTCAATCATATCGATATTATTTTATTTTTCTATTTTTTCTTTGTTCAAATATTTCGAGAAATTTTCAAAAATTCATAACTCACGCAGAAATTTGCAGAGTTAGTTAGTTTTAAAGGTAAATGTTTTGTAAAGATATCAAAATTTTTGAGGAATTTTTTAGCCAAAATATTAATTTTCAAAAATTCATAACTCGCGCAAAAATCGAGTCAATTTCAAAAATCAAGGTTGATTTTAAAGGTAAACGTATTATGGTTTCATCAGAGTTTTTAAGGAATTCAATCATATCGATATGATTTTTTTTTTCTAGTTTTTCCTTATAAAAATATTTGACCACTTAAAAATTCATTTTAAAGAATTTATAATTCAAAAATCAAAATTTATCTTGTGGATATATTAAAAATTTCGAGCATTTGAGTATTAATTTTCTCTAAATTTGTCCAATTGTTCGACAAATTGGCGAATTTGCAAAAAATATAGTTAGTTGTAAAGTACAACAATTTTTAAATGTTTGTGGAGTTCAATTATATTACTATTTATTTGTTTTAGATTTTTTTTGTTCGTCTTCAACAACTAAAAATATTAATTTTCAAAAATTCATAACTCACGCAAAAATTGACTGTTTCAAAAATCATGGTTAATTTTAAAGGAAAATTGCATCAGAGTTTTTTTATGGAATTCAATCATAGGGATATGATTGTTTTTTTCTAGTTTTCCTTGTTTAAATATTCGTTTAAATTACCGTACATTTATGTACGGTTTTAACATTTGGACCGTATACCGTACTTTCGCTCAGAATACCGTACAAGTACGGTAATTACCGTACGTATGGCAACACTGCTCCTACCGCTCCTATTTTATTTTATTCATTTGATTTGTTACAATATAAATGTATCTACTTTATAATTATTATTTTCAGATGAAGCAAACCTACGTCCAAATACCGCCCTTAACAGCAGATAAAAGTTTCCATTTTAGTATACACTCTGGACCTATAATAATCGTAGACACCCGTGCAATTTTCATAACAAACCTGCATTACAATGGAAAAGCTCCTGATGCCCACTTTTGGGCCGGTTCCGGGGATAAGGGTCTAGATGAAAATGGCCACCTGCTACTCGACGAAAATAACTCTACGAAACCTTTATCGAGTTATTCAGGAGTGGATATCTACATTATACTTCCAGAATATGTAGATATACGAAAAATTGATTATATCGGTATTTGGAGCAGCAGTTTGAAATCAGGTTTAGGTTGTAGTAATATTACGCAGGATTTGTCTTCAATACCCGAAGCTAGTGGATTATATCAATATAATGTAAGTATATGAAAGATAATAATAATAATAATAATAAACTTTACTCTTCCTTTATGGTACAAATAAGAAAATTAATAAACATAAATAGATTTCAAACGTAATAGGTTTTTAATATAATTTTTCTACTTTGGTATAATACAAAAACACTTTAACAATGAGCGTTATTGTTAAATTGTTTTTGGCAAAATTATCATAACATAACAGGTGTCGACATCAAAATGTGAAATGACCGCAGCAGCTTCTCCGACACCTGTGAATTCCTTTGACAAAATTTTTCAGGACGTTTTCGAATAATCGTGGCTGAATTTCAGCAATAACTACTGGGATGTTCAGTTCAAAAATTGTCTGTGGATTATTCACGTATACTTTTTTCCTTCAAATAGCGCCGAAGGAAGAAGTCCAAGGGGTCAAATCGCACGACCTTAATTATTGACGTCAAAGTCAAAAGTGCCTATTTGAGGCAGAGAAATCCTTATATTCAGTCTTCTATGGCCTGAAATTGAAGGGTTTGATCATGTTGATGTTTATTCTCAACAAAATTGATGCAAATTGTCTCACATCCAACGAAACACTCGCCGTTCTGCGACTAAGTTTTCTGATCGCATCACCTTTGTCAAAAGTGACAACCAATAGCAGTTTTTACAAAAGATGAAATAAATTACGTTCAGGACAGTGTGAATTCCCTAAAAGCCACGGAAATAGAACTGAATGGGCAAAAAAATTCGTTTAGCCACAGTCTTAAAATGACAATGGTGGACGGTAAAGTCTGCAATGCGGCGACTGACACCATATCAACAAGTAGATGCTGCATATGTCGAGCCACTGCAAAAGAGTCGAAATTCGTCCAGAATCGTTAGAATTTGGCCTATCTTTACATGTCATAATTCGATTATTCGAGAGTATTTTACATTTAGCTTATAAATTGCCCTTTAGGAAATATCGTGAAAAAAGAACAGAAGCAGAAAAGATGCTAGAACACCAAAAAAAAAAGAGATTCAGCAAAGATTCAGAGAAGAAGTAGGTATCTTGGTAGACATGCCAAAATGTAATTTTGGTAAAACAAATGATGGCAACACTAGTAGAAGATTTTTGAAAACCCATATCTGGCTGCTGAAATAACGGGAACAGATTTCAATTTTATTTATAGAATTAAAGTTATTTTGGAAGCCATATCAAGCGGTCACAAAATAGATGTCTCGAAATTTGATGAATACGCCATGGAGACAGCAAAACTTTATGTAGAGTTGTATGGTTGGCATCATATGACTCCTACCATGCATAAAATTTTAGTACATGGTGGAAAAATTATCGAAAATTCTCTAGTGCCTATTGGTCAACTTTCGGAAGAAGCTGCAGAAGCTCGTAATAAACACTTTCGGTCATAAATTGGAGTTTTCCTATCGGAACATAATGCACAGTCTTTCTTGCCTCTTGAACTGATTATTTAATCTATTGTCTACGAATGACATTAAAGGTTGGCGTGTAGGATGGTGTTTGGTGCTGGAAATTTCCTACTAACTGATCGACTAAATATTTAACAAAATTTAAGTGTATTAGTGGCTTTTCATTGTTTTGTTTTGTTATTTTGTACATTATATCTATATGAGTTGATGACACACATCTCCATGTCCCAAAAAAATAATTTTCTCCACCATTTGAAAGATTTGCGAAGGAAACAATACGTCGCCGCATATTGGTCCGCGCAATCAACTGCTCTCATTTTCTTTGTATAATTTATAGCCAGGATTGGTTTCAGTATCACTCAGTCATTGATTTCTACGACGTTTTAAAAATATCCCCGCTGCGGGAACACCGGCCGCAAAGGGATAAAGTGCAGAGGGCAGCGGCGGCTCGTGGATGTTCGGCGAAGAGGCCACGGAAGAAAATTTGACCAAAACTGGAGCGTATTATTTGCTTCCTCTATAAGATTGCAGCACGAGCGGAATCTCTGTCATATCTTCCTCTACAAAGATCCACGAGACGCCTCTGGTAGAGGGTAATAATTAGCATTCGCCGATGAGCTAATATTACTAGAAAAATCATAAAAAGACAAGCAATACAACTTAAATATACGGAATGAAGAGATGGAAAAATTGAAATTATTCATAAATAAGGAAAAATCAAAAGCAATGACAATAGCAAAAGAAGAAATAAAAATAGAAATCAAAGTGGACGATGAGAAAGTAGATGAGGTAAAAAAATACAAAAGTAATATCAGAAAATGGAAGAATGGAAGAGGAAATAGAAGGAAGTATTAAAGCAAACATGAAGTGATATCACTCAATAAATAAAAAGACGCTACACAAAAAAGAATTAAAAAGAGACACTAAAGTCATATTTATACCAACGCTAACATTTGGATCAGAGATATGGAATACAAAATATGAAATAGGTGAGCAGAATACAAACCAATGAAATGAAGACGCTAAGGAGGATGGCAGGAGTAAGAAGAATAGATAAAATAAGAAACGAGACGATCAGAGAACGACAAGGTGTAAATGCAGCTGCAAACAGGATTTAAGTTTGGACACATAACAAGAAAACAAGAATGATGAATTCCAGACTAGTAAAACAAGTATGGGAACTGGTCGAAGACAAGAAGTAAAAAAAGAGGGAGACCTACAAAGAAGTATGAAAGCCAAATACGGGAATATCTAAAAGAGAAAGGAATAAAATGGAACGAAGTGAAAAAAGCAGAAAAAAGGAAAGAAGGAGAAGCATAATTAAAGATAATAAAAAAAAACGATCATGGCCGGTAAAAGAGGAAAGATATAAATGAATAAATTAATAATGTGAAAATGCGCCTCGTTGCTAAAAACAGCATTTTTCAAAAATTCATTGTTGCCCTCTATTTCTCCAACACCCAATTACAAAGTTATGTTTCCCGGCTTTTTGAAGGTGGGGACCTTTTTTTGCTAATCACTTTTTCTCTTTTACTTACTTTTCACTTTCTACAAGAGAGTCATGAGCCGATTCTTTCCGGCCGACCCTTTTCGCTGAGTCAACTCACCAGAAATCCATTTCACCCACTTGTAATGCAAACGTAAATCTTTTGTTACAATTCGATGCAACATTAAACGTTTAATGTCCAATTGCTGGAAATGGCGTTTAATAGAAACTCTCGATTCTTCTGCGACAATTTCACGTATTCGTTGAACAGTTTCGGCAAACATCGCGCACATGAGCGCACAGCTATTTTTTATCCTCTACAAAACCCGTTTCTTTAAATTTTGCGATTAACGTTTAAGTCCCCATAAAACTAGGCACGTGATCTTTACCAAAAATTGCACGTAATTTTCTTTTTCGTTGTTATTAATGATCACCGTTTTTCGTAAAATGTTTCAATAATGAAAATTCGTTGTTCAACCATGTAACGCTCCATTTTGTGTCGCGCAATCCAAATTTGGTAAATCTACCTCCACATAGAACTTTCAGGTCTAGTTTAGACAGGGGATTGGTAGTACACCTAAAAAAAATTGTTACATAAAACTCTAAAATTCCAAACCAACGATATGTTCTTTCCTTTTTCCTAGGACCGATGAATAAAGTAGGCTTTCGCGCATTCATTTGACAACGCAAAAGTAGACATTTTCCGAACAGCTGTATCTATAGCAACGTGCAGGAAAATACTTTCCCGCACGCTTGAATTTTTAATGTAGGTATTTACTGTGTACTTGCCAACTTTTTGTTTCTTGCAACAATCCTGGAATTTTTCCTGCGGCTTTTCATACATATCACTTTTTTGGTTGCGAATTCAGCGCGATAGAGCTCGCAACAGCTGCCATGTCGGGCGGTGTACTTATAAAATCACTATCGTTATTATTTTTACTGTTTTCACTCATAATTATTTGTTGAAATAAAATTTTTATCAATTTCATACAATTAACTGACGTTTACTGTCATAAAAGTCAGTTTTGTTTCTATTTACCCGCCCGCTAGATACGAGAGCGTCCAAGGTTCGCCACCTCATGACGAAACTAATGGCACATGATTGATATTTATATATATTAGTTATACATATTTATTAATTGTATTTTGATTTTTTTCTGCAACTGTAGAAAACATACTGTGGGTAATTTCAAACGTAAAGCTTGTTTGCCGATTTCGATAGATTGCCGGGTTGCGCAAACACGTACTTTGCGCACTTAATTCACAAATAGTTATTTTGTTATAATTCCTGAAAAAAAACATAATTGTTCATCTTGTTTGTATAAAATATTACTTTCTAGGAAGAAGGAAGATATATTGCCAGGCTACCTAAATGCTGCCCAAGAAATAAAGTAAAAACAACAAAAGGCTGCATCAACAGAATCACATCAACTTCTCCAATGACAGTCTATGAAGGAAACATGTCATTCTTTAACGACGAACCTATGGAAAATATCATTTATGAACCATACCTTCATCAGCCAAGTTGTTCATATGGAATGTATATAAATATATATGCCATTATTACCATTTCCTAATCGAGTATGTAATTGCAGGTTCAGAATAGATCTGTCGGAAGAGTTTTATTTGTTAACAGACGGAGTGTTGATATTGCCCGATGGCGGAACTATTACCAAAGACAGATATTGTTATGACGTTAGTGAAATTCAGATAGATGAAGTGTGGAGTTGGAACGAAACTATATTTATGTGTTTTGAAGGCGATCACGCTCCCGCGTTTTTAAACCCATTGATTGTTTCATGTAAGTAAACTACAAATATTTACGAACTTTATACCTGGGACTTTTATTATCGGTGACTTTTCTCACCGAAATGGCGCGTTTTCGGTGAGTCACGACCAGTGATTTTGTATAAGTAGATACCTTTGACTATATACTTTTGGACTGTTAGCGCCATTTCATGTGTGTCTCCAAGCAACGGTGGCGCGGCGGGACCCTAAATGGTTGCGGCATATTACTAAATTGGTAACTATTTTGTGTCTATGACATTTGCATTCTCTACGTTGCTGATGAATACATCGAGAAATATTTTTTTTGCTTTCCGGTTTTTAAATTACGCTCCATTTTCGGCTCCGGGGCGGGACTTACATCGGGCTCCAGCTCCAACTTTTGGAGCAGTGATCATATGGGAAATGGAGGGGGAATAGCAGTCCATTAGTATATAGTCAAAGGTAGATACCAATATACTACCGTGGACAAAAAAAATGACACCCCTAATTTTATTAATGTAAATGTGACTTTTAATTTGACAAACCGGCAAATGTCAATCTTGTCAGATGTGTTAATCATATAGATATATGAACATAAATTGAATATGCCATACTTAAGTAACACACAGAAAGCACATATTGCTATGCAGGTCAAATGTGGCAAATATATCAATGATTTAGCAGCTGAATTGAATGTAAGTAGACGTACAGTGCAAAAAATTTCAAAAATGTGGAGGAATGAAAGGCGATTGGAGCAGATTAAAGGTTTGGGCCGCCAAAAAGTTTCAAATAATGAAGAAAATGATGCTGTTTTAAACTATTTAATAGAAAATCTGGTTGAAAATGCTACAAATGCCGCATTTATAACAAATTTTCCTGGAAGTTCCCGAACAGCTTGCAGACGTCTAAAGTTAAGTGCGTTATCTTGCCATGCCGCAGCCAGAAAACCTCTATTGACTCAAATTTGACAGCAGAATTGTTTTTGCACTGGAATATCTTCCGAGGCAAGAAGACTTTTGGAGTAAAGTGATATTTTCAGATAAAAAAACGTTTCAATCATCCTATAATGGAAGAACGAAAGTATATCGGCCACGAAATGCATGATTCGAAGAATCCTATCTCCACAAACTTATTAAGCTAATTATTACTGTCACTGTCAAATATTAAGGTTACATAAGTCAAATTCACAACACTAAAAAATAAGAAATAATAGACACATGACAAATTAGGGGTGACATTTTTTTTGTCCACGGTAGTAGATATATGTGTCCTAATTCACCTATGGAGCAAACATGCACAACGTGCCGTTTTCTACCCTCGTCGTTCTATTGTACATTATTTCCTAGCACGATATCTCTCTCGCGATCGCGAATCGAGCGAGCAAGCCTACGACGTACGTTAGGCGGGAACGCACACGTAACCTTACATAACCTGGATCAGCTGTCATTTATTTAGTTTATTCCGTGAGTGCGTTTTTAGTGGAATTATCTCTTTATACTAACGAAATGGGCCGGAAGTGCATTGTTTGTGGTGCTTCCCAAGAAATTGAATTGGCGACGTCATTCCAGTACTTTCGTTTATTGGAACTTTTAATTTTAGCGCCTTATTTCGTTTGATTTGAGAAGGGGTATCCCGGTACTGCTATTGGTTCATGTGATTCGTGATCGCGAGAAAGACAGATTTATGCTCAAGTACATTATCCGAATGAAATGGTGAAGTACCATGCATTTCATAGTTGTGATGTTGGCGCCATAACTAATTCAGTATTTGGTATCTACTAGATTTAAAATCACTTGTAACAGATTATACTGGATGCTTACGTCAATTCCACCATAGCATTTACTCTCCCTAATCGTCATTATACAATTTTATAAATTTAAGGAATTATTTGAAAGCGACTCGATCGATTTTCAAATATCACATAAAGATAAATTTATATAAAAGTAGTTTTATAATAAAGCTTGAAAACCAAAGTTCGAAGTAATGTTTAAAAGATAAAAGATTAACTACTTATAATTAATCTTTTTAGGTATTTATATTTCATCATTTTTCCTGCTCGTCACAAGTATTATCTTCATAGCGATCAAAGAGGCTAGAGCCGAGAGAGGCACCAATGTGATGGGATATACTATCATGATGTCGCTTTCATTTGGTTGCTTAGCCACCGCAAGAATTCTTCATGTTGATGGTTCAGCATGCACAATTTTAGGTATAGAATTGTGTAAAAATCCGAAAGAAACCAAACTAACGACAATTTTCAGTAAAAACTAAAAGAAATTGAAATAAATTACAGTTCGTAAAAAAACGCTTACAGTAATTTATTCTATCGTGTGAGACACAAAATTTTGATTCAGAGTTGGCTGTGATAAATTACGAATGTCGCATATTAAAAATTAGGACATTAAGGGCCGGTATTATAAAGGTCAGTTAAATATAACTGAAGATTAAAATTTAAATGAAGTTTGGTTATATGCAAAATACATGTAGGACAAATGTCAATTAAAATTTAATCGTCAATTAAATTTAAAATGACCTTTATAATACCGGCCATTAGCCTACAGGTTATTGGAAATAATATCCATGAAAAAAGGGTTAGTTGAATATAATCAAAAATTGTAAGATTGAGGTGTATGCCCACCATGTTCATGAAAGCCATTATTTAATACAAATTGTCTCGACTTGTCAGTTTGTTTCTAAAATGACAATTCACGTTATGAAAGACAAGTCTAGCTCAGTTGTATTTAAAAAAAAAAAGCTCAGACATGACTGCTATGTTTCTCTCTCTCAGGCATGGCCATCTCAGCAACAAAATTTAGTGGCTCACACGTTATCACGTCTAACATCGTGGTCAAAAACTGCCTTAAAATTGTCTTTTAATTGTGGTTGTTACAAATTCTTTTGCTTTTAGGATTCATATATCAATACTTCCTAGTGTCTTCATTCACGTGGCTTCTTTGTCTAACTGGGGATATATTCTACCAAGTATGGTGAGTTTTTAATTATAACTTTTAAACATTATTAAGTGTCAATTGAAGGCTGTGTATATATTTAAAAGAACCAATATAATGTATTCTGAATTAAATTTTGTCCAAGTATAATTTAAACCTTAATTTTTGGAATCAGTAAAAAAGAGGAAAATCTAATCGTTCTCCACATACCACGAAAGTTAAACCAAGTGGTCAGAAATGAGCATTTGCCGTTGCAAAAATTGTTGGCGGGAACAAAATCTTCTATGTCCAGCTTATATGTTACGTCTTATAATTTCTATTTCATTCATATCTTATTACCCAATTAAATTTGTTAATTTGATGCCACTTTGTTTTAAAATAGCAAATCACCGTTTGCTTATGCTGTTTACTTAACGACAGGAGCTTATTGCATTCTGACGATGGGAGCTTATCAGCTTAATCAATTCAAGCCAATTTGAATAGATTTATATAGATATATCTACAACGTGTCCACGTAAGTATGCAACATATGGGAAACTTTTTTATTATTAATTTCTCAAAAAATTTTATTCTTTATAAAAGTTAGTGCTTGATCTTAAACACACAAAAAAAACAAAACAAATGAAATACGGTTTTAATCAACAAAAAAAATCATTTCTTTGAAATTAACAACCTTAACGATATTATTGATTAAATAACAATCACTCAATGTGATCCCCTTCCCTCTCAATACATAAATTTGTTCTTCTGTTAAAATCTCTGATTACATTTTCAAGAATATTGGGATGATTATTTAAAAATCTTACACCATTTCGAATTTCATTTTCCAAATCCCTTAAATTTCCAAAAGGCCTCTCAGAATAAACTGTTTTTTAACCACCCCCATAAAAAGTAATCAATTGTATTTAGATCGGGTGAGCGAGCAGGCCATGAAAATCTTGAATATCTTCCAATCAATTTCTCAATAAATTGTTCATTTAAATATTCAACTATGACACGAGCACTATGCGCAGGTGCCCCATCCTGCAAAAACCAAAGAGAATTGCTTGTAGCCAAAGGTGACAAGTCAAATTCATTTTCCAATTCCATTTTTAAAAATTCTAAATATCTTTCTGAATTTAAACTCTGCCGAAATATGTAGGGCCCTATAATTTTTCTGTTCAAAATTCCACACCAAACTTTTTTTTTTCGAGAATATTGATTTTTACAGGATTTAATTCGGAATGCTGGATTTACTGTTGACCACCAACGACAGTTTTGTGATGAAACTACACCATTTGTGGTAAATGTAGCTTCATCCGTGAACAGGATCTTCTTAGGAAATGTTCTATCAATTTCTATTTCACCTTGTACCATGAAACAAAATTCAGAACGTTTGTTGTAATCATGTTCTTGGAAAATTTGAACATATCTTGGTTTAAATACTTTAAACTTATTCGCCGCTACTACCTTATGTACTGTTGACTTTCCCAATCGTAAACTACTGGCGCATTTTCTAATAGATATTTGAGGATTTTCAACCACGCTTTGCAAGATATCCAACAAATTCTCCACATTTCTCACTGGTACGTTCTTTTATAAATGCAATTCAAATTTTCCAGTCCTTCTAAATTGCTTGACATTTGTGAATAACTGATTCTCTTCTCGGGGTGCCAGCCGTTAAAAATTTCAGCTGCTTCTCTGCAGGTTTTATAGTTATCGCCACATATTAGCACCAACCCTGTCTTGTAAAGTTAATCGCTCTGCGATAATTTAGGAGGCAACAACTCTTAATAAATTACTAATTAATTATTTGTCAGTAAGAAATATGAATGACAGAAAAGTCAAAACTGATAAAATTCGCATAAAAAGTGCAAAAGATATTTTTTTTTCATTATCGGCAGTAATATACCTAGATCGAGGTTAATTATCAAAAAATCGTTTTTTGAGTACCTTGTTACCTAGTAATTTAACGAGACAATAACATTTGTTGTCTGGTTATTAACCGAGAGCGTCAGCTTGAGGTAGACAACCAGTAGACAACAAATATTATGTCGAGATGAATTACCAAAAGGTAACAGGTACGAAAAAAATGTTTTTTTGATAATTCATCCAAGCTCGCGGTATAATTGGGTTGATAATTCACCAAATGAAATAATCATAAAGAACAGGAAAAGTTATGGTTTATTACAAGTTGAATAGTTTGGTTTGCTACAATAGTAATTGTAAAAATTAATACTTAATGTCAGTGTCATAATGTCATTGACATCATGTTTTTATAATTTTAAAAGCTACTCACCTAATTACCGTTTTTCTGTTATCGATTATGACAATGCAAAACATTGTTGTAATGTCAAGCTACCCCATTAATTATCGATTTTCTGTTATCGCATCTATTATTATGTGGTAAATTATCTTGCTAATATAGCGTCGAATGTCATTTGTTTTGTCATTTTTGTATGTTTAAGACCAAGCACCAACTTTTATAAAGAACAAAATTTTCTGAGAAATTAATAATAAAAAAGTTTCCCATATGTTGCATACTTACGTGAACACGATACATGTCCATTTGACAATCAATAAAAATTAAAATGTCGCGTTTCGGGAAAGTCGATCAGCATATGTTTATTGTAATTATGAAACAGAAATTATCTTACCGAATACACCTCATGCAATGACAAATTTTGACAAAAATACCCTCAAATGTGTTGCTTTAAGTAAAATATTTTCTGGAATTTTTTTGCATAGCAGCTGATTATTAACGCAATTTTAGATTATTAATTGTCCTGTGGTTTTAAATACCAATAAGTATTGTATTCAATTCAATCTATATTCTGGATTACCATGTAGTAACAGTCGCAACCATCATCATCATTGGATTTAACAACTGGTGTAAGAACGGTCTGTTTGATATACAGTACATCTACTACAAAATATTTCGGAATTGGTAATTTCCGGCTCTAACCATGCCTCTATGAGTAACCAAATAATAAAAGTCTTTCAATTTAGTTTTAAGTCCTTGTACATTTTGATCGCAGATTATTCAAACATTTGATGTTGATGAAAATGTTTCTGTTATGGTTTATAATCACGCCGAGCAAAAATTCCTTCACTGCCAGCTCAACAGGCCATAAAGTTGGATTTATAAAATATTAACTAGTACTTCTTTAACTCTTAACTTATAGAAACGGATGTTTTCACTATCTTTTAATTCTAAGCAAATAACGTCCTTTATAGCAAGCACATTTTGAACATACTCTAAAAAAGATTCAGCAGTCGAAACAGTGCTACATCTTCCGATGAAAATCCACTGACGCCTCTTAGCAGATATAAATTTGCTTCTATCATTGCTAGCACTAGCAATATTTCTACTACTAACTGAGTAACATTCAACAATTCGACAATTTTGTTTTCCGATGAAGATCTTGACCTGCGCCAATTGCTGATTACGTCAGATTTGTATATAACTGTTTTACTCTATTTGATGTTAGTTATATTAGATATTGTAGATGATTGCTTAACAGTTAGTGAGACGCTTGGATGGAATATAGCTAAAGACGGATGGTTTCCTAGAATTCAAAATAAAATTGTATCTGTTAGCATTGAATACCATGAGATCAAAACATAGAAAATAGTTGGTAACACATTTTTTAGAAATCGCTATAATTCAAATATGGCTGACCTCGGTCGATGGGCTGCTGTATTTCAGTGTATTAATAATTGTATTACTTTTAATTTAAATAGTATTACATTGGCTGCATGGAATTGGCTAGTGTAGCGCGTGGACTTTATTTTGATGTCCTTTGGTTTTTTAAGGTTCTTTGTTTTGAACGTTTGTACTAAAAAAATATCATTTTGGGTATTCAGTATCATTCCCTAGTTGTTTTAATGGGTCATTCCATGCTATTTCAACAAAAGGTTGTGCTGCACCATTTTTAATTATTTTTATATTTCGCACAGGTATTTATGCATGTTTATCGAGTTCAAAACCAATTTTAGAAATAAAAAAAATCTTGCCATGTGACAGATATCTCTCCAGATGGAGCTTGAAGCGTGTTCATTTTAGTGATTACAAGCATTTGCACAAAATGGTATAATTTTCTTTCCAATTGAGCAAATTAAAAAAATTTAAAATACCTTTACTCAGATTAAAGTGCTGATTATTTTGGTTTAACTCTGTTTCATCATTGATATATTTTTTCAAATTTAATGGCAGTCAAAGTTTACCATTGATTTTTCCATTTTCCATTTTTTCACTGAGAAGGGAAAGTTTTTAAACCTGCATCAGTTTTAATTTGTTTTTGTATACATGTCTTTAATTTTTTTAGACATAAAAATAAATAAAATCATTACCTATTAGTATCATTAAAGTAAATCCCCCTAAATACATTCACCACTAACATTCTCATGCTGATTTCAGGAAGTATGAAAAGAATTACAACAACATAAGGTACCTTTGGTTCGCTGGATTAGCAATTTGCTTACCGATAGTAGCAGTAATAATCTCCATCTTTGTAAACAACAAAGGCCCATCTAACCCAACCAAACCAACATTTGGATATGAACCTTGCTGGTTGAGATGTAAGCTACTCATTATATAATTTTGATTAATTAAAATATATTCTCTTTCAGCTGACAAAAAAGTATTCTTTTACTACCTGCCGATTGGACTCTCAATTGTTTTAAACTACATACTAATTACATTGACGTGGATCAAAATAAAAAAGTTGCAACTTATACCCAATTGGCCCATTAGAGCTAAAGGAATAAAAAATGTGTAAGTAATAAGAAAATATTCAAACTGCGTGAAAAAATATTAAACAATTCTTTGACTTTCTGAAAACAAGGTGGTTTTTTGCCACAATAAGCTTCTAGTGACCAATTATTTTAATACATTAACCATCTTATACATGGTATTTCAAAATTCATGCACCAAAAATTTTCTGCGTACTCCTCGTAGATAGAAAGAAAAAAAACCCTTATGACAAATCTCGATTTTCTACAAAATAAAATGGATTTAACCCCTGCGCAGAAATATTAAAGAGACGCCACAGTTCCCTATCAATGAATACTTTCGTTCGCTTGTATAAAAACAAACGGTGTCGATTTTAAGTGTTGACGCATGAATGAATGGTGACCTAATTTCGAGCGCGCAGTTGAAATAATTTTATCTAAACATAAATAGTCCGGTGCGGGTTGATAAAACCGATGCACACATTTCAAGTTCACCTTATTTATTATGTTTTTTTTTTATTGTTCCTGGCGGCTTCCTACACTTGTGCATTTTTATTGCTATACAATTGTATCCCTTGCAGTTCAATTACTTAAAATCACGGGGGGTAGGTGCTGTAAAATGATATCCTTTTGTTACCTAAGGCCAAGACCTGATTTGGAATAACACATTTTTAAAAAGTCCGTAAAAACATCTGTGTTTCCAGGAAGACACAAATCGGTTTTAAAAATTCAATTCCATACTCGATGGTACATTAACCTAATTTGTGTGCTGCATCAATGAAATCGGCACCGTTTGTTTATCTAATACAAGCTCGAGAGACCCCAGACCAGGCGAGCGCGAACATGTACGTGGTGTTCTCGCCTGTTTCTACACGCGAACGAAAGTATTCATTAATAGGGAGCAGTGGCGTCTCTTTAATATTTCTGCGAAGGGGTTTAATCCACGTTATTTTGTGGAAAATCAAGATTTGTCGTAAGGGTTTTTTTTCTTTTTATCTACGAGGAGTTTTGGTGCATGAATTTTGAAACACCCTGTATATTCCAGATTTCGTTCCTGTTACCTAATTCTGGGCATAATGACGATATGCTGGGCTGCTGAAATATTATCCTACTATTTCGAGACCAACAACGGCCTATGGATAGCAATTGACCTGATCGACTCTCTACAAGGTGTATTTGTATTTTTGGTGTTTGTCACGCACGACCCTGTCTATCAGATATTAAAAGTTCGGTTTTCTAAATCGAGACCGAAAAGCGACACCGTCGATCTTTATGATGTTCCAGCGCGGCCTCCTAGCGAGCACGGTATGTTATTGAGCAAGTTACAACATGCGGAGAGTGTTGAGGATCTGTGCTGCTTTGCAGACGATAAGGATTAGATTAATTAATTTATATTTGTGCTTGTGTATATATTTTATAATTAAATTTATTCAGGAATCATATCTATACTTAATTCTTCTCCCATGTTACTCGGCGATGTTTCCAATTCTCCTACATCATTGGATTCACTGTAACAACAACGAATAATTTTTAATCATTGTTTTTTTAGTAAGTTGAATAGAAAATATACAGGATGTCCCTATTAATCACTTCGCGCCCATGCTACTTTGATTGGATTACAGCATAATCTAGGGTTTATTGAAAAATTACTTTTTTGTTGTTGTTACGGTTTTCTACGAAATATTATTCCACTGTCATAAACTCTTTTTTGCAAAAAATATGAAAAAATATTCCATAGATGGCGCTAAAGCGGTAATTTTATTTTATTTGTAAAATATCTTTTTTTTCTTGTCGCCACCTGGGCGTGAAGAGGTTAAAAGAGATAATGTCTATAAAGTGTAGACGATTCTGCTCATCAACCACCTTTGTATGTAATAAACAAAATCGACCTGTCCATATTTTAGTTGGGACACCCTGTATATAATGTTATACCTTGTCGATGTAATTAGAATTTTGGATAATCAATTTTTGTTTAATCAATATCATAAATATATAAATTACAAATACAATCAACTTACCTATCTAATGAGGGTTCGTTACTAAACATTTCTGTAGGTACAGTCAGAGGGGCACGTTCCAGTTCTAGGAAGCTCTGTCTAGATTGTAGGTGTCTTTCCACTTCTTCCGGGGTCATGTGACCATCAGATAAAATAATACTGTTTGACGACATTGTATTCATATTGTGAATCTATGAAAAAATTTAAACGTTAAATGTAACTTTTTTTGTGAAACGGCAGAAATTTAAAAAAACGTAATCAATTCCACCTTGATGGAATCGTCTTGAACTTTTTTGTTGTTAGGAAGGTGGAATGTTTTTATTCTATGGATTGTTTGGATTCGTGTTAAAGTTGGTCAACACAAGACTCGTCCCCCGTAACAATTTGTGCCATGAAGCCCTCTCCGTTCTCAGTATACCAAAGTGAGGTGAGTGAGTGTTCCTCAGACAACTAAACCTAGCTGTCACGCAGCCTATATAGCAAGCATACATATGCTGCCGTCTGCTGGCAAACTTGCTGGCGACTTATACAGGGTGGGGCATAGGAATCAAGTGTTTTTGAAATAATAATAAAACTATTATTTTTTACTCTAAAAAAAAAAATTGGTAGTACAACATAGCTAATAATAAAGCATTTTGAAATATTCAAGTACGGAAAATTACATCTGGCATATGATGTCCGTTTTCATTGATACACTGTTGCAGCCGTTCACGAAAATTGCCCTCCACTCTTTCCAGCATGTCTCTGTTGATTAGGCAGATTTCATGACGAATCGCTTCCTTCAATTCATCTCACATACGGGGCTTGGCCTCGTAAACACGTGACTTGAGGTACCCCCATAGAAGAAAATCACAAATCGATAAGTCGGGAGACCGAGGAGGCCACAAAACGTCACCAAATCTTGAAATTAGACGATTTGGAAACAGGCGGCGAAGAACAGCCATAGATGCTCTGGCGGTGTGTGCCGTGGCCCCATCTTGCTAGAACCACGAATCTTGAATATTCACACCTCTTCTTTGCAATTCAGGTATGAAAAAGGTATTCACCATATGAATGTAACGCTCAGATGTTACTGTAATGGTGACCTCATTTTCTTCAAAAAAATATGGGCCAATGATGCCTAATTTTCCCACCGCACACCAAACTGTTACCTTAGGACTATGCAATGGCATCTCATGTAACTGTCGTGGATTCTCGTCAGCCCAGTACCGGCAATTTTGTTTATTGACGGTCCCATTAAGGTGGAAATGGGCTTCATCACTCATTACTAACAACATGTTTTCATTCTCCTCAAAAAGTTGAAGCATTTGTTGTGCAAAATTCAAGCATTGGGCGTAATCTCTTACAGTTAATTGTTGCGCAACCGCTATTTTGTATGGGTGAAAATGTAATTCACCATGCAAAATCCGTCGTACAGTGCGATTGCTGATTTGAAGTGCAGAGCTGAATGTCGACGTGCAGAACGGCATGGGCTTCGCAGTAATACTTGTCTCACCCTTTCAATGTTCTCAGGAGTACGCACAGTACGTTGATGACCGGGCGGCTTTCTTTTCATTATTGAACCTCCTGTTCGAAGGTTATTGACCCAGCGTAAGATGGTGTCTCGGGCAGGAACAGAGTCATTACGATGTATATTAAGCCTTTTGCGAAATTCACGCTGTACTGCAGTCACCGACTCGCCACTTCGAACAAAACAATCATACGCGAACATGTGTTGCTCTAGTGTCCACCGCTCCATGTTGGCAAATGGCAACTGAGAAAGTGAAATGCTTCGAGTCGAGGAATGGATTGTAATAAACCGCGCGCCCCACCCTTTTGTAATGGCCGAGTACTACCCAAACCAAAAACACTTGGTTCCTATGCCCCACCCTGTATATTGACTTACCCTCATAGCAAAAAAGTCCTACACTTTAATTTTTTCTGACTAAAGAGTTTCCATATACAATGTAGGTATTTCAATATTGAAAAAAGCTCAAGGATAGTGTGATTACAAGAAATTCTTAGAGTAAATTTAAAATTCAGTTATCTTATTTTAATGTCCATTTTGGACTCCTTTCCATGTCTCAATAAGTCACCCTCTACCTGGCCCCTTCACTCCCTTTGTCATGTATCACACCCAGGCATGTCGATAGTGTCCCCCTTTGTCATGTAGCACACCAAGGGTGTGCCTATTATTTTTTTTTTATTTATTGAATATTGGCCACATTGCCAATCTACTGGTAAAAAGAAGTCATCAATGTGTACAAATGAAATACAAAATTTTTCTTTTCAAAGTATTTTCTGTATTATGCTGATGCTGATGTACTATTGGCACATCAATGTTAATTCTGTTTTCTGATTGTAATGCAATCTAAACAAACCAGTTCACCTTTAGTTAGGTATTTTCCTTTTGTTGATAAATAATGATTTACAAAATAATTCATTTAACCTTTAATAGTCACTAGGGGTGTGATACACCCCAGCCTTTTTTTCGACGTTAAATAAGGCCCTGAAATCGAAAGTAAACGAGACATGTTACTCCATCTACAGATAGTTTGAACCTTCTATTGTGGACCCCAATAGGTATTATTTGAGCTCACGCATCAGTGTTAATGTGGTACTTGTTTGAGTCAATTCGTGAAAAATTGTGGGGTGTACGACACCCCGTGTGATCATTGTGCCAAAAAAAAAATTCTGAGCATTTTCTTCTCTGTGGATTATTCCGAGATTGCCGAATCAAAAGCGCAGCGATATTTGTTCCAGAAGAAGCGACAAAAAGTCGCACATGCTATGTTGCAGTTGCGAGACGTCGATGTGCGACATACATCGCACATATTTATATGTGCGTCGAATGCTCTTTTGGGATCGAATAATTGTCTATTACATTACAATAGCCTTTTTTCTTCATAATAATAGTTTTAAAAATATTTTCATATTCATATTTAACATTAAATTGACTTTATATTAGAAAAATACTAATATAATTTTTTCGTAAAAAATCCCACCTTCGATCATGAAAATAAATATACTTTTTGGAAAGGTCGCAAAATTTATTAATTCCACTTGGAATGATACTATTTCAGGTTTTCAGGTTCAAACTATTTTATTTTTTAGCTGAAAATTGAAATTACTACCGTATTTTTTGCAATAAAACTCATATTTTGCGGATTTCGAAAACTATTCACATATTCTTGTAACTAGAGGTTCAAAATGTATCCCAGATTGTTATTTGTTGATTTTTCTCAATTTAACATTAATTGACCGAAGTTCAAAGGCGTGGGGTGTACCACACCCCGAATGACTATTACGTCATTTTTCGGAGGTGTGACCATTAAAGGTTAATCGAAGTTTGACAATCCTGTTGGTATTAAAATTAAATTTTGTGAGGCCATGCAGACTACAGACCCACCCTTTCCCTTCGTCCCAATTAATCACACTCGTCCAACCACTAGTCTCTTCCACAGATAATGACATATTAACGCTAAAATAAATTAATAATTAACTTTTAGTAAACCAAACCATGATATTTTTTTATCATGTTTGTAGCAGGAAATTTTGTCAAACGTCAACACGAAGTTTAGCAAATAATTTTTTATAAGATTACTCGTGTGCGAATAATATTTTATGGGCAATCAACTATTACAGCAGAAAATATTGCATGTCCGACTTTCATAATTTATAACCTTAAAACAAAGTGACTTGGTGCGAAACTAATGCTGGGTTTATACGACGTTTAACGTTTAAGGATTAGTGTTTAAGCAAAGTACAACTAACGTATTAGTGCTTATGCGTTCTTAAGAAGTTTTAAGGATTTTAACGTTTAACGTCATGTTTAAGGGTAGGCTACTTTCTACTTTTCCCTTAAAATCGTTAAACACAAATCGATGTGCGCATAATTTTAGCGCTGACAGCTGTTTATACAACGAATGTTTGGCACACGGTAAATTGTAGGAGGTTATGTTCACAGCTTGTGTTTGTAAACAACCAAACATTAAAAATGGACAGTTTTGATGACTTTGTGGCATCTATCCATATTGAAACAATCAATCAGTGTACATAAATTGTGGTAAATTAATCGTTTCCACAAACACAGCTGATAAGTACAATGATGCCAGATTTACATATTCATCCTAAATCATTTGTTAAAACATGCGATTTAAGTAATTTGACGGAATTGTTAGAGATAAAAATGAAGAATTGAATATTGTAAACAATACTTTTATTGTTTTTTATATTCATTAGAAGAATTAGTTGCAAAACAGTGTTTTCCTAAAATTTGTGATAAAATATCTGGCAACACCGACGCGCAAGCGAATTATCTAAAATTTTATATTCTTAATTTTCGTGTGAACGGCATGTTTCCCTTAAACGTTAAACGCTAAACGTTAATCCTTAAACCTTAAACGTTAAACATCGTATAAACCCACCATTAATTATGCCAACAAAAATGTCGTCCTAACATGGCTTACTTTACTGCAAGTTAATTGAGATTGTACCTTACCGATTTCTGTCATATTGTAAAATAATACCAGCATTTCTAAAGAAAACAAACGATAATATCCACAAGCAAACAAGTGAAGATCCTGTTCAAAACATAAAAGATACTTTCGACACCTGTACAGTAATAATCATTAGAAAGTGAAATACCGTGTGATGAGAGAGCTGAGGTTTCTTGGTGGGAGGCGGGCGTTTTCGCTTGGCAGGAGGCATCGACTTGCCGGGCCCGTGAGGTATGTGATTGTGACCTCCACCGAAGTCCGTTTTACGCCTAAAAACACAAAGTGAAAGCAGTGCGGTGAGTCGAATCTCCTCTAACGGTTCTCACACCCTCACTTCTTTGGATGCTCCATCTTCACCACCTCGTCCTCTGACGATTCCGTCTCCTCGGACTCCGAAGAGGAATTATCCGGCTTCTCATATCTCACCAGTCGATCCAGCAAGAAACTACGATCTCTCGTTACCATTAACAATCTCTTTTGGGCCGATCTCAGTGCACTTTGAAAACATTCATTTTCCTAAGTACATAGAATGAGTTACATTTGTACAGTATACATGGTGGTTCATAATTGGATGCAAAAAATTTAATAGGAGCTTCTTTAGGTTAAAACAAATCAATGAAGTGTTATGACCAGGGGTGTGGAGTCGGAGTCGGGAGAGGTGAAGTCGGCAAATATTTGAGGGTCGGAGTCAGAGCCCGAGTACAGAGTCAGTGAATCTGAGAGGTCGGAGCCGTCTGAAATGAATCTGACTCCGATTTTTTTAAACACTAAAGTAAAGATATTGTATACAAAAAAAAATACATAATAATATCAATTTATAAAATATAAAATTTTATAGCTATTGTTACAACTAGGGAAATATGAATAGTATATTTCCCAAGGTTGGCTAGTTACATGTATAGACAACTAAGGGAAATGTATTCATATTTCCCGTGTTATAATCAATAGTTTTTTTCTGATTGAAAGAATATTGTTCTGTAAATGGGAAAATATTGGATTGTAAATTTTTGAATTTATCGGATTGGTAACGTTGCTAAGGGCCATGTTTGTAAATATCATGGTTGACTTGTATTTGCATTGTTTCATAAATTAGTGAAATGTTAAACTATGTGTTAACGCAAGCGACGAAAGACCGTGAATGTGTGATTCCCGTAAAATCCAAAGCTGTAATATCCATAAAGGATACCTTCCTAAGAAATCGGAGGTGTTGTCCCGAGAGCAATTAAAACAATTCTTGCGAGAAGCTCCTAATGACAATTGTTTGATGTCTATATTTCCCTAGGGAAATATGAGCACTTCATATTTCCCTAGGGAAATATAAGTGTGTTATGACATATCTTAACTAAGGCAATATCACTCAATATTGTTTCAATCAGAAAAAAATAAATTTATTTCAATGAGTCGGAGTCAAGGTCGAGACAAAAAAAAATGAGAAATCGGAGCTGGAGCTGGAGTCAAAACAAAAGGAAATGAGGAGTTCGTTGATACATTTTCGTCATGACACCACACCCCTGGTTACGACTACCAATTCATCATAACAAAAAATATCAGCATTTCTTCAGGACGAGTGTGCTTGTTAAAAACAAGTAACTTGCAAGTAATGATGATCGATGCCATGGTGAGCCCGTGAAACTACTTCTTAAAGAAGATAAAACTACTAGCGGGTCAGGGGGGACCTTAGCTTAACCCCAACCTAAGTATAAGCACCAATAGTGGCAAATTATTGTAAATGAAATTAACTGAAAATACCCCGATTAAAATAAGGAGACGTGACAACATACCATGCCATTCGCATGATTTTCAAGCATGCGTATTGTTTAGTATCATGAACTGGAAAATTAGCTAATGTTCTATAAAAAAATTGAGCTTGAACAACGCAAAAGAATATTTCCTACTTGTAACGTTTATGATAAAAATGACACCGACAAATCGATTTCATGATATTTACCAGTATTTTAGCTAAATTACAATATAGATGCCATCAAACGCGCGGGCATGAAGTTGTCTCACAACCAGTTTTGAAATCTTTAACCTGTGCACCTGTAAATATTAATACTTCGCCATCGATAATGGTGAGCCCGCAACGTTATCGTGAAGTGTTAAAAAGGTAAAGCATATTAAAACTGGTCACTGGTATTGTAAATTTCATGCCTGCGCATCTATATCGGGATTTTCCCTTTGTTTTTGCCAGCAAATACAAAAATGCCTTTAGCTTTATTTAATCGCTAAATGTATTCGTTTCTCAAAACTAATAAACGGCTGTTGTAAGCAGTAGCAGGAAATATGTTTACAGAACTATATTACTGAATATAAAATAAGTTGTCATAACCTAAATAAGCAGTATTCGTCAAAACAAACTGCGTATTAAACACTGAGCCACTTTTTGATATCCATAGGCGACTTCGAAGGATATTTTATTTAGACATGCTGTATTTAAGTTTCAAAACATGGTTCTTACATAGAGTAGGTGTTTGAGTTTTCCTTTTAGAAACTTGTACTGCTTCTTCAGCTTGGATTCCTCCAAAGCTCGTTCTTGTTCCTCGGCGGCGGCTTGTTCGTTTGCAATTGATCGGCAGTACCATCCATCTAACATCGTTATTTTCTTTCAAGAATGGTTGATGAACTATCCTTTTTTTAAGTTTTGACGTTTATAAATAAAACACAGTCTAGGCAGAAATAAGGATGTGAAAAGATAAACAACTCTCGTTGTGACAGTTGGGAAACGTTATGGTTCGCTGTAAGATGGCACTACAAGCAGTTAATAACTATAATGGGAAAAACTCATGCCAGTGGCGCACTCAGGATATAATTTTTGGAGTGGCCGATATAAAATATTGTTGTGCAAATTCATTATATGAATACAATCATTTATAAGGATACAATCGAGAGGATGGAAGATAATTATACAAAGAATTATGAATAATCATTTTACTCTGGGTTTTGAGGGAGCCCTGGGTGCGCCACTGTTCCTAAGTTCTCACTATTGCTTTATGCGTGGATCTTCGTAGAGGAGGCGAAGACAGAGATGTTACTCGTGCTGCGCTACTTACTCTTACGGAGGAAGCAAAAATTCCGCCGTTGTGTGGTCAAATTTTCTTCGGTAGCCTCCCTGCCGAACATCCACGAGCCGCCGCTGCTTTAGATCTGTAATAATGTGTATGTTTGTATTGTGGTATAGTGACTACCCACCACCCTTTATGTTAGCTTTCATTTAAGCTAGAAACTATGGCCGTGTAATGAAAATGATTTTTAAAATCATTATTGATGTTAGAAGTTTAACAATCACAAATAGGGGTTTACAGCTGAAATAAAAGGTAATCCAGAGGGTGATGGGTGGGCTCAGTTAATCATTATTACTAATGAACTAATTTACAGAAAGAAAATTAAAATATAACATTAATATGTTTTCGACGTTGCTTTACACTTGTGAAACTATCGTTGATAATCAACTGATTGGATTGTGGGATAGGGCCGACCCACCACCCTTTGTATTAGCGTTAACTGCAGTTACAAAACCATATTTGTGTAATAAAATTTCGTTGTGAATTCATTTGGAGGTTTAATAATCACTAAACAAAGTGATTGTAGCTGAAGTATAAGTTAATTCATAGGATGGAGGGTAGCTCTATCTAACCACAGCACTGTTACTTCAAAGGAACTAATTTACAGAAAAGAAAAATAAAAAACATAACATTTCTACATTTTCAACATTGCTTCACACCTTCGAAACCCTCGTGGATATTAAACTGTTTTGATTGTGTGATAGGGCCCCCCCACCACCTTAACTGTTATTATTGTGTGATAGGGACCACCCACCACCCTTTGTATTAGCTTTAATTTTATCTAGAAATTACGGCAGTGTAATAAAAATTCGGCAAATTTCCATTTGTTGTAACACTCGAAAACTCGCATGCGCAAAATTTGCGATTCCAGTGGCAGGCAACCAGTTTCGTTTTATCCACTCACACATACACACATTCAGGCACCCGCTGAAACTACTAATTGGCCTAAAAGGGTCGGTCCAAAAGAGACCCAGCCTAAGCCAATTTGACCAATCGTCAAAATCGTGCGTGTGGGTAAAATGAAACTCGTTGAGTGCCGCTGGAATCGCGAGATTCGCGCCTGCGAGTGGTACAACATATAGGATCTAGCCAAAAATTCTTTGTAAAATCATTAGTGAAGTTGAAGTGTAATAATCGAAACATTGTGGAACACTACATCCTAGATTAACTTTTACTTTTACCGAAGCTACAAACCATGTTTTATTTTCATTTGATTGTGAAACCTCCAACATCGCTGGGTACGCCACTGCTTCCCCAATGGAAATTTGACGGATTTCTGAAAACGAAACGACTAAATAGCGCTTATCTATCCTATTTATAAATATACTTTGTCGATATATAAAATCGGTGAGCCTTATCCAGCCTAAATTCGCTGTTTTCGAGAAAGATGTAATTCTTTCAGTTGGTATCAGAGGTTAAAGGAAGATTTAGTTAAAGTAGATCTAAAATCAATAGAACTTTAAAGTTATCCATGGCGATATGAACAAAGTAATAGTTAAAATAATAGTTTTTACATATAAAAATAGTAGTAAGTAATATTTAAGTAAAGCTTCCTTTAAGTGGGGTTGGTAATGTAATTAATAAAACATAACCTATAAGAAGATTGATAATAAAACGTGAAAATGAGCGTTAAAAGAAGTAGAGGGCAAAACTTTACTGAAGAAGAGACTTTGCTTTTACTGTCGATTCTAGAGTCCTACAAAACAATCCTAGAGAACAAACAAACAAATAAAATGGCAAACAATGAGAAGGTAAGCGGATATGAAACACACGTATTCTATAAACTGTCTGGCTTTAAAAGTATAATAAATTCGCTCTATTGATTTATGCATAATGTAGCAGCCAAATTGAACCGCAATTTGCTTGTAAACTAATTCTTAGTACCATGTGCACAGTCGGTAATGCATACAGTAATGTAAAATGGTATCAGGGTCTCAGTTATCTAGCAGAAGTTGGTTAAATTAGGACAAAGTTGTGTATTATAATTTTGATAATAATAATTATCTGTTGAGAAATTTGAAAAATCGCGAAAAACTTAAAATTTTCGCTTTTTATTTTTTATGCGAAAATTGTTAATACTAATTTTTTTACCAAGACAATATTTAATGGAGAATCTAAATATATTTTTAGATTTATTGTAGCTTTCAAGATGGCGGAAAAACAATAGAAAAACTTTTGTTTTTATCACGGCCTTCATATTGGATTTTAACATTTTCTGATGAAAGATTTTTTTCTGTTTACACTGATGTTTCACACATTAAGGTTTAATTTTACATTTAAGCCAATATTTTAAATTTATTATTTTTGTAGTGTCATGCAAACAAAATCAACACTTTTGTTCAAAACAAAATGTGATGACCATTTAAACTTCATTCTTGACATTCACCTTACTGGTAACTTTACCATAAAAATGCAATTTTTAATTGAATAATAATGCGATATTTATGTTTATTACAATTCCAAAATGTGCAAGTCTCAATGGAAGTGTTCTCTTGAACATTTCTTGCTAAAATAAACATCCAATTAAATCCCTTAATTCTGTCACGTGTGCAAAAATAAGCAATCAGCATAAACTTATCGCCGCCATTATGACGTTGCTAAGCAAAATAAACACTTGCAGATAATTCAATATGGTTAGCAATCATATTGAATTATCACGTTTCGGCAATGTAGATAGTAATTCCATCGATAAGATGATTGAACCACGAAATACCACAAAAAGTAAATGTTACGTATGGAAAATGTTTACGGATTTTTGCTTCACCAGAAAATATACGTTAGATGCAAATTGTACGATAACATATCTGGCATCTGTATTAAAGGATTGGGCAGCAAATATGCGAAAAAAGGATGGGTCCGAGTTTAAGGAGACCACAGTTAAAACAATGTGGAATGTTACAAGTAAGCTTTTACAAGAAAAATACCACAACGAATATAGTATTTTAATAGACCCGTTCAAATGTATCGAATTTAAACAAGCACGTGCTGCACGCGATGCCACACGTAAAAAATTGCAATCAAGTCCCTCTAAACGAAAAATTAGCTCGACACCATTCAGTTCATCCGAAATACATAAAATTATAAACTTATGGGATGAAAACACTCCCGAAGGACTGCAACGGAAATTTTACCACATCGCTGCAATAGAATTAGCTTGGAGAGGCGGTGAGGCTGTTAGTTGCTTAGTCGATTTTTTCCATATTGATGGTTCTCCAACAAATCGTATAGAATACAACCCAGAATTAAGTAAAACTTGCCAACGAGGCTCGAAAAAATGTACAGAGAGTAAATGGTTAATTCAAAACAGTGACAGTAATGCATGCTCTGTAAGACTGTTCCATAAATTAATATCAAAACGGGGCACAAACATTAAGATAAATAGACTATTTTTAAGACCAAATCGCTTCTGGAAACATGAAAATGACAAGTGGTATGATAATATGGCAGTAGGAAAAAATATAATTAATAAGTGGACAAAGTCTTCAGCCGAGGCAATTAATTTGGATACAAAAAGAAACAAAATAACGAATCATTCGAACAGAGCAACTACAGTAAGTCATTTAGCGAAAAATGGTGTTCAAGAACAAAAACTATTGAAAATTACAGGCCTTAGTTCTGCGGATTCTATAAAACCTTATGTAAGTATTGATCAGGAACATCACAACAATAGTTATGTACAGTAAGAGTGAGGAAGGTGAAGCTTTCGTTCACGCAAATTGCGTGTTTGTCTACGAAGCGCCAGCTGAGTGGACGATGCAATTCAAGTGAACGAAAGCAGCCTTACTCTCGAGTGCTGTATTTGGTTCGATACCTCCCCAGAAAGTATGTAACTTTGTATTCAAAATTTTAAATAAAAATAATTCACACGTTCGGAGATTTGTTGCCATAAAAAAATAAAAACAAAATAAATAAAGTTCTGTTATGTCAATAAAGTGGTTACGTGCAAATTGTGTAAATTGTGAGAATGGATGATGAAGAATTATATTCCTGATGATGTCCTGGAAGTCGCCAATGCCGCAAGGTACCAAATGTTGCCTATAAAATCAAAATCGTGTTATGAGAAAGAATTGGAAAAATTTACACAATGACAAATCATTATGCGTGCATAAAAATCAGTGAGCGAAAGTAAAATAAGTGAAAGAGAAACTTTCACTCACGGGTAACTATGGATACTAGGGTGGTTCTTAACAATTTTTTCGTCTCAGAAATGCCCTCCCATGGTCAGAAAGTGTTCTAATTGATGAAAAAATATGACGGATAACGTGACCCGATGGTTCCCTTATCAAAAACCCACTTCTAAAGCCCAAAAACCGTTTTTTAGCTTAAAAATGAATCAGTCAAAACTTAATGAGGGATGGTAAAAATCATGAGTTTTACACAATATTCATAAAAAATGCTCTTTATTATCAGATATACTGGGATTTAAGTATTTACCTTGCAAATTAAAATTTCGCGCTTTAGTTGCAAAAATATCAAATCTTAGAAAAAAAAGAAAAATACTAATTTCAATCATAACATTTAGAAACAAAATAATTTAATTTAAATGCATTACAAATTTTAGCATTCTCAATGCTGCCATTATTTGTCTCAAAATTCTTCCATTTTTGAATTTTAAACATTTCATAGAATTGAAATTTTTCCATTTCAATCTAATATTCATCGACCAAATTACATCCTCGAACTTCTGCGCTATCTATAATGATGAAAATCATAAAACTTCTCTTATTTCATATTTTGCTAAGCAATTTAAATTTTCCCGCTGAAGTATTTTAAAGTTTCATAAAAGTGGATCGTCAATACTTGATGTCTATCTGACTCCAAGGTTAATAAAATCTTCATGACTCATGTTTTTGTAATCATTAAGTGATAAAATTTCATGTGAAAAATTTTTATTTCGAATACTTTAGAGAAATGTTCAAAATTTTGTTCGAGGTGCATAGGGAAGGCTGGAATCGCCTGACACGATTATGTTTGCTTAGTTTCTCAGTACACCTGATAACGAAGAGCATTTATTGTCAATATTTATGTGCTCCTGATGGTAAAACTGGTGATTTTTACCGTCCCTCATTAAGTTTCGACTGATTCTTCATTTTTAAGATAAAAAACGGTTGTTAGGGTCTAGAAGTGTGTTTTTGATAAGGGAACCATCGGGTCAAGTTATCCGTCACACTTTCTGACCATGGGAGGGCATTTCTGAGACGAAAACATTGTTAAGAACCACCCTAATGGATACAGACTCACTTTCTGGCGAGGGATCGAACAAAATAATTGACAATATGAGTGGAAATTCTTCTTCCATAAGTGCATTGATGTCATCATTTAATTTTACAAATTCTTCCTTTAACAATTATAATTTTATAAATAGTATTGAATAAATAATTTACTTGCAAGAAATGTTCGAACCGAATATACCTCCGACATTGATAAATATAATTGTTAAAGTTTTCTCTTTTATTCGGTAGAATTAATTTCTATTCATATTACTATCATTAATTGCCGAAGAATAATTTGTAGTCCTGATGTTTTGGTATATTTCTTGCTTATAGTACAAGCACTCGCACCTAGATCTAGTGTTTCTCAACGTGGGTGATTAATAATTAAATTGGGCTATTATCTAACAATCTGCTTTTGGGGGGCGATGGTAATTTTGCGTGGGCGAATGCATTTTTAATACCTGCCTGGAGTGATGGCTCATTCATGCAACCTGTACAGAAGGTGCGCAGGTGCATTTTTTGGTTGCATTACAGCACGGCATAATATGGTAACTGAGCAAATAACACGCTTAAAAATTTGCGGACAAATGTGTCGCCAAGATTATATCTTCTGAAATTAAATCCAAATATTATTAAACTTTGCAAAGATGGCCAACGTAAAGGTGATCATTAAAACTTTTAATTTCTTTTATCTGTTATGTTAGGTTTTAGATATAGTAAATATTTTACTTTCATGTCTTATTATTATTTTTGAACAAAGGACGAGAAAGTATTGCATTCATGATTTGATGAAGGTTTGAAGACCAGGAGTGGATGTTTACTCTAAGCATTTTTTGGGTTTTACTTAACTTTTACTTGAATATGAAAAATATTACAAAAATATTGAAGATGGCATAGAACTGCACATATTTTGTTTATGCAATTATTTCATAAATATCAGTTTTTCAAAAAAAAATGTGAAATGATGTTTCAACCGATTTCTATAAACAAACAAAAATTGCAGAGAATGCCAAAACTTATACCATATGTATAAAAAATATTTAGATAAGGCATGGCCATGAGAAACAAAATCACAGTCTTAGATTAGTTCAGCATGTTGTTGACTTTATGTCAATTAAAAGTCAGTTTTGATTTAATCGTGGTATAAATATATAAATATGGAAATCCTTTTATACAATCAAATCAAGAAAGTTACATGAAGGCAACATCAATTTTTTAATTATTACCAGAAAACTGAAATTCGTTCATTTTTACAGAATTTATAGATGCTTGTTTGCCAATTTAGAGGCATTGAAATCGAAACATGCGTTCATATTTTATGGCCCTTTGAATCGAAACTTGCGAACTGGCACCACTTAATCCTGATCTGGCACCATCGTTCGTTTTGAACATTTCGAATTACTTCTGGGGAAATTAGCCTGCACTCCTGTCTTGTTAGTTCTTTCAACTCCTCAATATTTGCCGGTTTGGTCCATCTTCATGGAAATACGTTATCCGGGTACTCACGGACATGCCTTGCAAAATGAGGAGGCGTGCCATCCTGTTGAAACCAGATGTTTCTATTCGGGACGTCAGCTTCTACAGGTCAAGGGAAGAAAATAGTCAAACTCGGAATTAGCTCTTCCTCCAAGAATTGTAAATATCACGCTCCATTGAAATTGTTTGGGAAGATAATTGGTCCTATAACTAGATCACCAACAATCCCTGCCCAAACATTAACTTTTTCTGGATAATAATTGTAGCCTTCCCTCATCCAGTGTGTCTTGTCTGCCCAATAACGGCAATTTTGACGATTTACCTCACCATTACTTTCTACATTTTCTCTAAATACTATACTTCCCCTCCCTATCCCCCCCTTCCACCCCTCCCCTCCCGCCCTCTACCCTCCTTCTCCCAACCCACCTTCTCCAGCGTCTTCATTCCACCATTAAACATACATGTTCATTCATCAGAAAACAAGATGTGTTCTATGTTTAGAACATTTCTATCTAGTAGATCCATAATTTTTTCGCAAAACTGGAGTCTTCTATCCGGATTATCTTCGGTGAGTTCCTGGAGGATTGTCATTTTATAAGGATAACATTAAGGATCTAAGGATTCTTGACACTGAAGACTGGCTAGGGAACCATCTGCCTAGAGGAGACATGATGATTTTCCTGAACAGAGAGATGTACATCAATTTTGACCTCTTCACTGAGCGCATTCTGACGATGATTATTTGTTTTTACTTAAATGCCCATTTTCCCGAAACTGTCTTTAAATCTCGCTTACTACGGTACTTTGCGATATGGCTGGTAAATCAAGATACTTCTCTCTAAATAAATAAATAACTTCATTTTGTGTTCTATTCCTATCTCCATAGCCAATCATGATTAAAATTTCTATTTTGTGGGTTTCAGTCAAGTACGGCATGTTGGTATAATTTTTCGATAAACTGAACAACAGTCGACACAACAGTGGAACGACTAATACTCTCCTCGCTCAAATATGCGTCGAATGCGATGCTACACTTCTTACTTGTTTTTATAACTAAACGTCAAAATGATAAATGTCAGTTCGACAAAAAATGATAAACCAGCACCTTTGGACATTCCACTTTTAAAATGCATAAAAATTTAATCAAGTTGACTTGGATTTCTTCATTCTTCAAATTAGATGTTTGTTAAATATCTTCGAAATGACAGGAAATAAAAATTTGAAATTTGGCACACATGTGTAACTTGATATACTCTTTAAGAACAGTGATAAAAAAATCAGGGTTGCCGTTAAAAAAAATAGTCGATGATGTCATATCTCAAATTTGGGACACGCTGTGTGTGTTTTTATTACATCAAAAAGAGCGCAATTTAAAGCATATTTTCGAAAAATAAACTTTCTTTGATTTACTGAATTTATTCCAAGTTAGAGACTCGCCCTGTATACCTTACAAGATGTTTTTTTTAATTTTTAAGTCGAGTACACTTCCAAACACAATTGTGTGCAATATATGCCGGAAAAATAAAACAAGTTTACCACGAGCTTAAACAATCAACAACATATGTAGCAGAAATGGTTTCTTAAATATAAATAAACAGTGTCAAATGTATCTAACTGTGAAACATAATATTGTCTCGATTATTCTCCTTTAGTTTTGCTCGCTAAAATTAGTGTCACATATCTACACAATTCTGTAGCAGATGATCGGGTTACTTAGCACCTGTTAAAGCAATGCCATTACAGCTGACATGACTTAAATTTTTAAGTGAATTGAGTTTATTACTTTCTCCGTAC
Source organism: Ocypus olens (assembly GCA_910593695.2). Lineage (NCBI taxonomy): Eukaryota > Metazoa > Arthropoda > Insecta > Coleoptera > Staphylinidae > Ocypus > Ocypus olens. The sequence goes on from OU343058.1 coordinate 42,948,597, forward strand.
AAAGTACTGTAAATGTGAAAATTTCCAGGCTACTATAAATTAAAAAAAATATATTTTGTGCCTGTATGTGTGTGTGTGTGTGTGTGTGTGTGTGTGTATTGTGTCTTCCATGTACCTGTTTTACATTGTTGTGTACTGTTTTAAAATAAACGTATTTCGTTTTGGCACATAAATGATCAAAATCAAATTTTGGGAATTTTCGTTCACATGACATGAATATTTCTTAACCCTTTGAGCTACAACCACGAGTACTCCTCGTGTTTAAATGTTCGGGCCAAACACAACGACCACAAGCATATCTAGTGGTGCGCTGCTTGGGCCAATCACATCGAGTACGAGCTCAACTTCTGGCGCAGCGCTTGCGTTAGTAGTGCTGCACAATGAATGCATTTTCTTGCGAAACAGAATTTTTTGAAGTCCATATTTTATGTTTTCAGTTGTGCCATGAAAAAGCATGAATTTGTGCGCATACAATTGGGCACGCCAGGCCTGCCTCATTCGGACTGGTTTCTGCTGCTGCATTCGGACGTAAGGAAAGTAGGCCAAAGGGTTAAATGTTTTAAAATACAAACTCTCAATCAATTTCTGAATTTATTTTATTAAGCTGCGTAAAATTATCTGCAACTTTGTATTTTATAGTTTTTTTCTATCTGTCATAATAATCGAGATATATTTATTTGAAAAAATTGACACTTTTTACATTTTTCAAAAAACCTAATTTACCCTTCACTTTTTTGAAAACTTTGAAAGTGTTATTTTATTGGGCTCGTAAAACTGCACTTCTTTGCCGATTTAACCATTTCTCTATCTCTTATAATTTCCGAGATCCCCAAAGAGAAAAAAACTCGCCCTGTATGTAAAACCATCCATGATTTTTTTATGTTTGAAGCAGGAAATTTTGACAAACATCAAAACTAAGTTTGATAAATATATTTTGAAAAAACAAGAAACTGTGTTACTTATCAATTAAGAAAAATACAAATAAGAAATAAAATACCTATTAAATAACAAAATCCTTTGTAAACATTTTGCCAGCAGTTACCACAATCTCTTTTGCGAGCGAAAAAACATATCTTACTAAATGTTGATCTTGAATGGATTTTATATGAACTCAAAATGTAGAAAATAGTTGGCAGCCCATAACAATTTAAGAAGTTCAGAGGTGTCGCTAAGAATGGGAATTTTGGGATGGAAAAACTTTATATTTAAATAAAACCACCAGAGAATGAATTTTGAATTTATTATTGAATTATAAAAAAAGGACCTTTATTGGCATATCCAAAAGAAACTATTTACAACCTTACAAACTTCAAAAAGACTATACTAATACCCCTCTCCCTCCTACCCTCTCTTCTGTTTTCCCTCTCCCTCCCCAGCTTCTCCGGCGTCCTTACTCCTACCCCATCCTTCCTCATCCACTCCGTCACCCTTCTACTCCCTTTCGCTCCAATCCATTCCTCCTTTACGCTCTCACACTCTTCCGCCAGGTGGCTTCACATATTCTTCCCATTCTCACACAATACACACCTTCCATATTCTTTCCCCATCCATACCTTTCTTCCTCTCTCATCCGATCCACACCTCACCCTTGCCACTATCACCCTATCCTCTCTACTCTATCCCGTCTCTATCAAGTATTCCATACACTGATTGAGGTTGGCGGCACTTACTTCGTGATACATTTTTAATTAAATAAAACACACTTTTACTTAGTTAATATCACACTGTTTATTTATTAGTGACTGCAGTTTCGATCAAACAATGATCATTATCAAACACTTATAAGTGTGTTTTATTTAATATTCCATACACCTGCCACATCCCATACCTATCATTATATTCACTTCTCTCTATACACCCTTGCCTCTCCTGCCCTTCCACCTCCTTCCCTTTCCCCTTCACCCACTCATCCACTTTCACCCCGTTCCCTAATCATTCCATTACTTTCGCCTCCGACAGCCCTACCCTCTCATACATTTTCCTCCTCTCACCCCTCCACCTCCCCGATTATTGAATTATAATAAATGCTAAAATGCTTTTCAGTACAAACATTAAATACAAGTGACCTCAAAATGTCATATATTCGCTGCACTGGCTAATTCCACGCAGCCAATATAATATTTGAATATTTAAAAAAAAGGGCTGCCAACTTTTTTCCACTATTTTATCTCTTGGCAAGTCATGCTATGCAAATTTACAACTCTTAATTTTTCAGGTCGAAGCATGGAGAAAAATAGCCCAAACATATAACACTTCAATGCCTTCCACCAGTCGTATGCCCGAACAATTGGCGCATAAATATGATAACTTAAAGACGAACGCGCGTAACTACTTGGTGGAAAAAGGGAGGAATTCAAGTACCAAAAATGACATTGTTTTAGAGCGGGTGTTGCAAATTATAGACAACAAAGTAAGCAGCAAAACGAACCACTTAGGCGATGATTCAGAATTTATACACATTATAACAATCGACGATATAAAAGAAGAGAACACAGAAGAAATGCAATATGTTGACGCTCCAGCGGAAGAATCTACCAATGCTATGGAGGATACGACTTCAGATGATGAAATGAGAAATTTTAGTGTCTCAAAGCCGAGCAGTTCCACAAGGAAGGATGAGGGCAGTGGTGGTGTAAGCGAGGCTAGAATCAAATTTTATGAGCAGAAAACTAAATTATTAGAACTTGAATGCCGAGAGAAGGAGCTTAACAATAGGCACAAACAACTGCAAATACTGCTCCTGGAAAAGGAATTAGCTGAGAAAAGGGAATCTTGGCCCTTAAGGTTGGGGATCTTAAAAGAGGAATTGGAGGAGAAATCATGTAGGAATGCCCTATTGTAGCTATTAATATAACGAGCATATTATGCGATTCATAATAATTAAGGGCGGATTTATGTTACAAGGTGACCTAAAAACGTCCGAGAATATTATAAATCGTAAATATTAGAGTTATATTCAGAGCTTTATCAATACTTTGTAAATGAAATCAATAAGTTATGTCCACAGAGCATTAAGGATAAAAAGGGATTTTTAGAAAAGCCATCAGCGCCGCCTGCGAGTCATCTGGCCAAACACATCGAGCCAGCGGGAGATTTAAAATTGCGACTTTACAATTAATTTTTGCAAGTGTTTCGAACTTTTTGGTTCTCATCAGTGCGACGCATCCAAATAAAAGCGGAAATTGCAGACACTTGCTTTATACAGGGTGTTTTAAAATTCATGCACCAAAGTTTTCTGCATACTCCTCGTAGATAAAAAGAAAAAAAACCCTTATGACAAATCTTGATTTTCCACAAAATAACATGGATTGAACCCCTTCGCAGAAATATTAAAGAGACGCCACTGTTATCAATGAATACTTTCGTTCGCGTGTAGGAAGAGGCGGGAACACCACATACATGTTCGCGCTTGCCTGGTCTGGGGTCTTCGTCTCTCGAGCTTGTACTATCAGCATTAGATAAACAAACATTGTCGATTTCATTGACGCAGCACACAAATTAGGTCAATCGAGTATGGAATTGGAATTTTTAAAACCAATTTGTGTCTTCCTGGAAACACAGATGTGTTACGGACTTTCTAAAAATGTGTTATTCCAAATCAGGTCTTGGCCTTGGGTAACAAAGGGATATTATTTTACAGCACCTACCCCCCGTGATTTTAAGTAATAGGACTGCAGGGGATACAATTGTACAGCAATAAAAATGCACAAATGTAGGAAGCAGCCAGGAACAATAAAAAAAGCATAATAAATAAGGTGAACTTGAAATTTGTGCATCGGTTTTATCAACCCGCACCGGACTATTTATGTTTAGATAAATTTTATTAAACTGCGCGCTCGAAATTAGGTCACCATTCATTCATGCGTCAACACTTAAAATCGACACTGTTTGTTTTTATACAAGCGAACTAACGTATTCATTGATAGGGAACTGTGGCGTCTCTTTAATATTTCAGCGAAGGGGTTAAATCCATATTATTTTGTAGAAAATCGAGATTTGTCATAAGGGTTTTTTTTCTTTCTATCTACGAGGAGTACGCAGAAAATTTTTGGTGCATGAATTTTGAAACACCCTGTATAGAGCTTGGTCTTAATCAAACGCAAAAAGTAAAGCTCTTAACAAAGCCATTTTATACATAAAAATATAATAAGAGTAAATAACATAAAATGAACTCTATAATACAAAATAACAAATTATTCTTAGCAAAAATAGAATTCTATATTATAGAAAACTAAGCATTAATTTTGAATAAGTTTTTTTCATTTTTTTCTTATTTTTATCATGAATTTCTTCTGAATTGGTCTTGTATATATATCATTAAGAAACTAAGTTTTTTAATAAAAAAGCCACTAACATAAGAAACCCCTAGCTTGTCGAAATCGTTATCAAAAGGTTGATCACTCATTTCAAGAGAAAAATATATCAAGTTCTCACCTTCAATTGTCATTTACTAAAAAAATTTGGCAACATTTTTATACTGCCAGTTCGACAATGAAAAGATCTCTAAAAATAAAAAATTAAAATTCCATTTCAAAACATAATGGATCATTACTCAAAAACAGATGACGACTGAAAATCGACTTTCATGCAAAAATGTGTATTTTTATAAAAGAAAATTGACCTGTTCGAGGATTTTTTTCCAAAAATATTTTATTTCAGTTTTACTGAATATATTCCACACTGTATGTAACACAAGGTCTATTGATGATATATATCGTGTGGGCCACAAAATTTTGTTTCAGAGTTAGCTGTGAGATAAATGAGGTATGTCGCATATTATTACATCAAGAGACTAGATTAGTTCAATTGAATTAGATTTAAAAAAACGAATGACTACTATGTTTCTCTGTCTCAGGCATGGCCAACTCTGAAACAAAATTCTGTGGCTCACACCTTACTAAACAATAGTTTGTTGATCTGCAACCCACATTATGACTCCTCACAAATGAAAGCGTTGCCTACGAAATTAAATAATGATCTAATTCTGTGGCCGTTTGCCAAAAGCAGATATGTCCACTAAAAACTATTTTTTTATAATTTGCAAAATTTTAAAAATGTTGGTTTGAAAGGGTTAATTACAGTAATATGTAAATGAAAGTAGACAATTATACAAATTTTAATTTCAAAATCAAACCCGAGATTTCTTAAATTATGATTTTCTGGATAACATAAAATTTGTTTTTGCTCTCCTGAAAAGTAGCAAAAATGGACATATCTGTTTTTGGCAAATGGCCAGAAGATTAATTTATTAAAATAGAATAAACTATATTAAGGTTCAAAAGTTTAATTCATTATTCAATATATTTACCCAGAAAATTAATCTATAAAAATATTTTAATGTAAAATAAATAAAATATATTTTTTCTGCAACTATAAATTATTTGCAATTAAAATTTAAATACACTGAGTTCTTACGAGAAATGTTACGATCACAATGACTCCGCTTTTTACCGAGAAACGATCAATTATTACTTTATAAAAAAATTCCAGACACGACCATGGCGAAGACAAAACAAGCGATTGACCGTTCTCTCTCTTAAAATCGTTCCTCTTTGTCATAATTATTTCGACCGGTACAACAACGCTGCCAACCCTTAAAAGAACTCCCGTTTACTCCGTAAAGTCGGTATAACTAATTTCGTCATCTTTGTCCCCCGGGAAGGTTTTAGAGAGAGAGAGAGAACCAAACGCTTGCACCACAGAACACATACCTTGCACCACGGGGATGAAGCCGAGATACGAATATCGGCAACACGAAAGTATGTGGGCCACCCCAGGACAGTGGGGCGAGGGGGAATTTCAAATTTGCCGCTTTTCCAAAGATGGTTCCCTCGATGTTGCCAGATTTATCAAAGATCTTATTATGGGGATTACCGTTTTTAATAATCTTTAAATTTCACTACAAAGTAATAATTTTAACAATTAAAATTATGTTTTAAACATAATTAGACTCATTATCGCTTATATTTGTCATAATAACTCATGAAAGTATAATATTACTGTTTATTAAATATAATCATGTGCATTGTATATTTTATACTTCGATGTATATGCGGCAACGCTTAATGAGTCTCACCATTTTTATCAACTAACCTCAATAGTGCTGTGGGTGCTAGCGATTCATGTTTGAAGGTAAGTTATTATATATTCTGTCTTATAAACTCGTCAATTGTATTTAACATCAAATGGCCGTATTAAATATTCTTGTAAATATCCAGAATGTCAAAATTCTTTGTTTTCCGATATAACTAATGTTGACTACAAAAATAAACATTTCTATAAATTTCCCAAAAATGAAGAATATCTTAAAACATGGAAAACCATTTGTGATATTGAACAGTCTTCATTGTTTAAATTTTCAATTATGTGAAGATCATTTTATTCATAAACATTTTGTTAATCATTTCCGCAAAAAATTGAATTGCAATGCTGTTCCGACACCAAGAAGTAAGACAATATAACTACACTAATTTACTTTTTAACTATTTTAATGTCATGAATCCTGGATACGAGCAAACAACTGACCTGATACGACGCCTGAAAGAAATATCCTAAGAAGAACGAAGAGACCTGATGGAACATTGCACCTGGACAAGACCCTAATACCCGATTGTTGTGATATTTTTATATTTGATAATTTTGTTAATAATAATGTATATAATTATTCTGTTAAATATATTTTTTCCATGTAGGCCTATTTTTATTTTTATTTTGTGAAATCCAATCTTTTTTCTTTTACCAAAACCAGTAACTTCTTCATTTATGTACTATCTAAAAGTATAATCAATTATGTGCTCAAAAAACATAATTGATTATATTTTTAGTGTTATTACATTGAAATATATCGTGAGACGAGTAAAACATTTTTAAATTTTGGCGCGGAAATCGTAGTAATTTGCCACCCCGACACCAGGCGGCGCCAAAAATCGTGTTTCCGAAATTTAACATGCAGGTTTCACTTCTAAAGGTATGTGTTCTGTGCCTTGCACATCACTTGTTTCTTGTTTCCACTAGGTTTAAGTTCGTTGTAGTGGCAACACGCCAAAGCGACGTGTGTTTACAAGCGAACAAAAGAATTTGAATTGGTCGGTCGTGAAGGTTATAATTCCACAACGGCTCAACCACGATTTCGAGAAATTGTTTATTAAAAGGAGCGCAATGGAGTCTGGAGACACTAATTCCAACAAAACGGAAAACGGTTCCTGCGAGGATCAATCGGACGCCCTTGGAAACACCAAGTAATTAAAATTTTAAACTTTCCTCAATACCTTCTTGATTACTCGGCTTACATCTTATTATTTTATCATAGTTATGTTAATAAATCAGGTTTAACACACCTAATCTAGGGAATAAGAAGCTGCTTTAACCTTCATTTTAACAATGCATTCCTGCCTGCAGTGTTGATATTGATTGTAGTGAATCATATCAACCTTCCACAGGTTTTAAACAGGTTGATTTAGATCTCCGATACTCAACTTAACTACAGTTATTTGAATTGTCCTAATTTAAGTTACTTTTGGTGATAATTGTAAGTTCATTGACTGTTGAGTTACAAGTAACACAAAAATTAGCGCCTGGCAAAAATGATCTTATTTGGTGTGAAGGTGAATTCAAAAACATTTCATATCAAGAATTTACTGAGTCATAATTATATAGAAGTATATATTTAAAAAAAATAGTTTTTGCATGAGTAATCATCATGTTTTCAACCTTTATTATATTGTAAATTACAATAGATAATTTATTTATTAAATTAAAGTTAACTGCTGTAGAAATATAAAGTAATTAAAATTATGTTGGTGTTTCTCTAACTATATTTAAAAAAAGATGAAAATAACCTGAATATATAAATATTCGACCTGTTCGTAACTCTGCGCTAATCAAGTTTTACAAAGACTACAAACAAATAACTCATTGAAACAACTCTGGTTAATGCCACGCCGAATATTGAATTATACAGAAGAAACTTGCATGTTATTAATAGTACTTCTATTAAAATAATATTTGTTTAAGATCATTTAGCTCTAGATGCAGGGACTAACTTGAAAATTATTCAATATAGACTTTAAAATCTGAAATTGTTAGGGCCGGTATTTCATTGACGACCTAAGCTGTGGATTACGTAAGCTGAATTACCTAAAATCTTCCCTCATAATTCCTTTTATAAACAGCTGATTATCATACATGCTTTCTTAATTATTGATTGACGTTTAATTCTTGCTTTAATTTCATTTATTTTTGTTACAAGCTACATATTATATCAATTCATACCTTTTTAGTAAATATGTATTTATCATTCAGTTAATAATTGATTCGAGCACCAACGACATGCTTCTTTCGACAATCTAATGTGTCCAAACTCTACTTTACTCCACAGATTAAAATGATCAGGCCACTTTTTTGGCCAACGGGGAGGATTCACAATGTCCATAAATTGTAATAAACCTTCATCATCGGTTAATTCATGTAATAGATCAATCCACATCATATTTGTATTGTCAATTTTTCAGGTTGTAAATTGCCGCTTTACCCACTAAGTGGCCGTGGTCGGCGGCTTACAAAAGTCATGCTTTATGCTAGGCTTATCGTTAAACCATGATTGAAAAACACCTAAAAATACATTATACCGAGTTTAAGGTTAAGCCTGGTGAAAGCGGCTATTGAAAAACCGGCCCTTAATGTTATTATTAAAGTGAAAAAACTAGACAAAATTTTAACAAGGATGCATAGTTCTTAACTTTAAAATTTTTAACTTTAAATTATAACTAAATCTAAAAATGAACAACGAAGTATATAAATTAATTTATATATATCATGGTTTTCTATTTTTTCACTTGATTGAATTGAAGTTGAGTTTAAAGTTTTCAAAGCCAATTTTAAATTTTCAAGTTAGTCCTTGCATATAGAAATAAATAATCTTAAACAAATGTTATATTAACAGCAGTACTATTGACATGTTGACTGCCAATTATGAGATAACTGCATCTTGTGCAGTCGAGTTCAAGTGTGTAGTCAAGTGTTTAGGAGGCACATGCGTTTCTCAGTTTAAAAAAATCGATTTTTTTATTCTCATTTTTTGACAGTTTGAACCTTCAAGACCCAAAACCATTTTGTGAAATTCGAATAAATAAAGAGGTTACAACGCGTTATGTCGGGCAGCGCACAGGCGTGCCATCTCCTCTTTTTGAAGTGGTGCACAGGTAGAAGAGTCGGATGCTTATACAACGGTTTCTTTTGTCCTATTTACCATATAACTTAGTTTTGAGATTGAAATATAAAAAAATCGCAAAGGTGTTGAAGGTAGAAATAAGCTGACAGCGATGATGATGGACAAACTCGCCCTCTACTATGGTCTTGCGATTCAGAGACATTTTGATTCAGTCAGGAGACCTTTTAGCACTACAGCTCATCTGCGAAAAATTTGCAGCACCACTTTTGTCCCGTAGATTCCGATTCGTGGTGCGAGTGGCAAAAATCAAAGGCTAATGGCAGTTTGGACAAATATAAGCAAAGTCATAAAACTATGTTAATTTATTCGAACGTTGCCCTGTTGGATTCTCCCAAAACTTGGAAGAAATAACAATATGATTGGGAGGATAGCACCGAAGATATAAACAGCAGTGCTGAAGTCGTTCAAATTGCTACTTATAGTACTATTTATTTGTTCAACAGAGGCACATCTTTATTGCAAATAATGAAGACTATGGGAGCGACGTTTGGGCAAAACGCAGCTCAATTCGCAACAAACAACCTCTTAGCGGTATATTCTAGTGGGAATTTGAGCACAACATGCGACTCTGGAGATCCGTATAAGCCTCCTCCTTGCTAAAAACCAACAAATGGATGAAAGTCTCGATCAGAAGGGGCTCCAGGAATTGACAATGACGTGAGGTTGAATAAATTCAGTTTCACAATAGAGTAAAAGTGTTCTAAAACTACAAAACAATGTTTTTTAGTCGGTTACAATTTTTTATTGAAAGCTTATACAATTCGCTTGACGTTGACGGATCCGATTTTTTAAATTTCAATTCCTTCTACTTCTATTTTTTATAAACAAAAAAATGAAATTTTTACCGAAAATCGACACTCTAACTTTGAATTTTGTTGAAAGTTCGGATTTAAGAAATGGGATACGTCAACGACAAGGAAAAATACTCTCATTGAAGATGCCGTTTAATATTTGCATTTCAGATTAACGGGCAAAGAGAAATTATAATAAAACACTTTTAACTTTGTTTTGTATACAGAGCGACCAAATCAAGTTGGACGCTGAGGAGGCGTGCCGCGCAGAGTGCGATGATTTGTATTCCAGAGTGGGGAACACATTAACGCACGAAGACAGTCGCAGTCATAAATTTACGTGCGTTTAAAAAAATCACGTAGCACTAACAGAAAAATAATACGAATTAAAATGACTAAAATATGCTTTATTAAAAACAATATTAACAATAATGCATATAAATTTAGTTATACACTCCAAATTGTTTTTTTATAATAATGGGTAATTAATACGAATCGAAGCTATTAAAATGTACTTTATTCACAATACAATAAACAATTTTTTCAACCTAATTGTCATCTGAATCGCTGGAGGTAGTGTCCGAGTCGGGGTCGTCATTGTTTACATTAATAATGAATGATTCAATGACGTCGTCTATGTTACTCTCAACAACACGTTTATTTGCTTTACGATTTTTATGGGGCGATGAAAATGAAGTGCTTTGACCTGAATAGAAAATGTTATTGTAATTAATATATAATTTACAACATTTTATATATTTTACCTTCACTAACCACCGGCGTACGGTGCTCTCGGACACGCCGATCATGGCAGTAACCCTCTCCTGAACCTTCGTGGTTGGCACTAAAAGTTCACCAGCGGCGCGCTCTCTTTGCGTAAACTTAACTACATTGTAAATTATTTTCCGCGATTGACTGTTAAGTGGACGACCTGATAACTTAATCTTACAATTAATTTTCACCTCGATTGTACAATGCGAATGGTTCACGAAAACCAACGACTGCAACTATCCCCGCTGCTAACACGTTTGTGTCTCTGCGCAAGCGGCCAGACTCGATTGGTTTTACTCTAACTTATATATTTATTTTTGTGACTTAAGTTTCGTTAAGTACAATTACCATTTTCAAACATGAAGTCTGAAACTTAAGTCAGAAAAATAAATATATAAGTTATACAAAACAAAGTTAAAAGTGTTTTATTATAATATTTAAAATGTATAACAAAGTCTCCAGCATAAACAAAGAGAAATTATTGTAACCACGGAGTCAAGCATATCTTGCGGGGCTGACTTCACAACGCTGAAAGAGGGGGATTTTATAACTTTCTAATAAAATTTGAATTCGAAGCCTAAATGGTGTGCTTTATAATGCAAAAAGGCCCATTTTTATTGTTTGTCACTTTGCTCTGAAATTTTTTTTATGAAAAATGCCCTCTTTTGGGCTCAAAACATATATGCCCCCTTAAGTCACTTTCGGTAGTCTTTGTCGCCCAGATAAGAAGTTTTGCATTTATATTCTTTTAGTTCGTTACGCTGCACGTTTACATAATAATTAGTGATGAATATTTACGCTATTATCTAGTTTTTAACGTGATTGATACTGACGTTTTGCTGTGTAGCTCAAATGAAGGCAATTTAGAAGATATTGGATCTGATTTGAAAATGCAAGATTATAGTGAAGATGAGAGTTCAAATTTTGAGTGCGCGGTGACCGTTATAATCAGGATCAGACAAATTGCTCCACCACTATTTATGTTCTCTGAAACGTCACGTATAAAAATATAGATATACCCCATTTTTTTAACGAGTGTATGACCGGAAAAAGATTCAAGGAATGAAAACAATGCCTTCAATTTTGATGCAACAACACACTCATCGCCAAACTAAATAAAATCTAGCTTATTTATAAATACCTCAATGACAAATTTCTAAAGCTGATTACGCCAGAGAAACAGGTGAAGATTGATGAGACTCTGTTACTTTATAAAGGTCGCCTGGGATGGATGCAATTCATTCCTCTGAAGAGAGCAAGATTTGGTATTAAATCATATTTGCTATGCGAATCGAAAAGCGGACGTGTATACAATTTCATTATATACACAGACAAAAGTACTGTTCAGGATAGATATTTCGAATACCTTCCAGTTTCTTTCCAAGTTGTCACGACATTGATGAAGCCTTTATTAAATGGAGTGGAAACCAAGAGATTAAACTGGAGAAATACAGTAGACGCTCGGTTATGTGAACATTGGGTAATGAAATTCGGGATAACGTGAACAATCATTTTCATAACGTTGAACGCCATATAACGTAAACAAGTTTACATTCGTTAATAACACTATTTTGTGCGACGGATTCCCTCGGATTGGTACGCACTAGAGGTGGGCGAAATGACTCTTTTTTGTGAGTTGACTCGAGAAAAAGATGTGAAAGAAAACAAATGTTAAAGAGCAAAAGAAAAAAGGTCCTCAAAGCGTTCACAATATGGCGTTGCAAAATCCACTATTTGTAAAATAAAAACAAAAAAGAATTAATATTACGTGCAGTGGCTTGGGACGAAGAAGAACCTTAAAGGGATCTAAACATCCTGAAAGGGAGAAAAAAATTTACAAACGGTTCGAAATAAAAACACTATGGTGAGTGGTGATATGATTAAAGAAAAGGCAAAATCTTTATCTTATTGCTAGTGACGGTTGGTTGCAAAGGTTTCTAAGAAGATACGGAATTCGATATTTAAAAATTACTGGCGAAAAATTATCATCTCGGGCAGTACTAATTGATCCATTTAAAGTCCAGTTAAAAATTAAAATAGAGGAACTGGGAATTACACCTGATCAGTTTTATAATTCTGATCAATCGACTCTCTATTGGAAGCTTCTACCAGAGAAAACATTGTATATGGATTGAACTGAATGAGTAGATGAAACTAAAGATGAGGAAACTGAAGAAAACTTGCATAAGAAAATCACTTCAGACAATGCAATAAATGGGCAGAATATAATTGAATCGCATTATGTTCAAACATTGATTAATAGTTATAAGCTGTAAGACAAAAAGTTAAAACACCAAAAACAAACAAAAAGTACACAATATTTTAATTATATAATTTTTAACTATTAAATAAGTCAAGAATGTCAACAAATCTTTAGTGGAAACACTCTTCGTTTCATATTGTTCACAGTATTGAGTGTCACCTGTAATTGGATTTCAAAGAAGAAAGGTTTTGGTCTTCACTGTTTTCAGGGCAAATTACAAAATTTTCAAAATGAGGACCTTTTTTTGGTCAACATACTTTTTAACTTTTTCAAAAGAGTCATGAGTCACTTCAACAGTCGACTTTTCACACAGAGCATTAAGGATAAAGAGGGACAGTTCAATGTTAACTTTTGGAAACGCCATCAGCGCCGTCTGCGAGTCATCTGGCCAAACACATCGAGCCAGCGGGAAATTTAAAATTGCGACTTTACAATTCATTTTTGCAAGTGTTTCGAACTTTTTGGTTCTCATCAGTGCGACGCATCCAAATAAAAGCGGAAATCGCAGACACTTGCTTTATAAAGAGCTTAGACTTAATCAAACGCTAAAAGTAAAGCTCTAAATGATGTTGAAGGAAATTCCCTTGAAATTTTTTCCAAACGAATTCTTTTTGGGGCAGATGTTAAATCATGAAGTGAGCTACATTCTTGAAGGGGCCGTTTTAAAAAAGATTTTGCAGGAACTGTACTGGAAGAAGTACTACAAGAAGGTATATTAAAAATTGTCGGAATTGCATTCCAATTTAAATATTTTCTACAGGAATTAATAAATACTTAAAAAGTGGTCCTCACAAATGTGCATAACCTTTGAAAGTGGAATTTTTTTAGAGTAATACATTCAATGGAATTAACCCATTCATCTCTGCGATTAGGACATTTCGGAAATGTAAAGAAAGCTTTTTTTAAATATTTGAATCGCGGGTATAAACGTTACTGCAATAAGGTGCCTTAAGAGTACTTAATTTACCCATTGCACACTCTTTTAGGTTTAAGAATATTAGCTTAAATTTGAATTATAAATACCTGGCCGAATACCAATTCGACTCGTGACGTTAATGAGGTTATGTATAAAAAGGCCGGAAATTTGATGGGAAATAGATGTTGTCATATCTCATTTGTGAAATTATTCAAAAGTCTATTTTGCTTTAAAATTTATCAAATAGACTTAAACAAACAATTAACACTAGTGGACTTTGAATATTACCAGATATTTGGATGTTCTTAAATACCTAAAATAAATTTAACCAACAAAAATATGACCATATTGCTTGGTTACAAAGATTTCTACATAGATTTGGCAGCGTTGCATTGCGTTAGTTGGGCCAGATGACTGTGAGATGGCGTGGAAGTCGCGTTTCCAATTTTCCCTATTCAATTAACCCCCCCTGACTTTTCATGATGAGCCAAATCACAAAATTTCACCCACTAATCTCTACCATTTATGATGTAGAGATGCATCACAGACCTAAGAAATTGTGCCCTGAAAGGAAGGGAAACAAAATACTACAAAAAGATCTTCTGCTAGCATTGTGAAACGTTCTTTACCAAAAATATGGTGGTTAGATGGATTCTCTTGATTTTCACTTTGAAGTCATCAAACTGTCTGTTGAAAAATATAAGCCGACGTACGTGTCAAGAATTGGACACTCTTCCATTATTCCTACATCCCTATGGTTATCAGCGTGGTACTTTCCAGCCCTCATACCACCAACAGAGAAAAAGAAAGTGTTTCATATGTTAAAAGAACGGGTTAATCATAATAAGAATTTGAAAGTTACAGAAAGGTATTTAAATCTAGTTACCTTTATTTGAAAAATTGCTTTTTTAAATCCAATTTAATTTTCACTCGGGCTTCACAGGTCCAGGGTATGCACTGAAGGATTTACTGGACATAGTTTAATGATCTTGGACATTGTCTATCCTTGCCTTACTTAACACCATTGCTGGGGCTTGAGAAACTTACTCATAAGCATAGTCGATATATATTTGTATGACAATCAGTTATTATTGATTTGTTAACACTGTTAAAAATATGAAATAGACACGTTAAATCACTTATCGACTGAGTTTTGTACGAATGAATAAAAGCATCATAAATCAATTGGGAGATGTCCTTAGTTGTGGTGTTAATGAGAAGCACCATGGACTTATGTGAGGACAGATAGAGATTCCACTACACGAGTTTGTGGAATGGTTATCGCGCCCACATCCTTTTTAAAAGCTCCAACCAGTAAGTCTGTGGTTAAAGTACAGTTAAAACGGGAAATGTATAAAATTTAAGCTATGAACACATTTTCATATAAAATTTTGTAATTTTTTGTGTAATTATAGAATTATAAGACTTGCAAAAAATGTGTGCCAACATGATTGTAGAGAATACCAAAATGAACAACTTGTTTCGAAATCTCACTAGTATTTTGATAAATATGAAAGTTATCACAAAAATTCTTTAAGTTATTTTCACGACTTTTATATTTTCATATATACAAACAAATTCTGCAATAATGGTTAGGTTTAATAATATATTTGCACACATTTTCTGTTTACGGTTTTTTTGCAATGTTTTTGTAGCCTTGTTCAAATTTTCTAGATTAAACTTATGAAATAATTAAATCAAAATCTAAATTTGTGATACAAACGTTTCCTTTGAACCTTTTGAATGAGAAATTATTTTTCAGGCCAACACAGCAAGGTATGATGATAAAAACAACTATAATGCGTAATGCTAGCCATTACAAGATGGACTATAAATATAGAGGAAGGGCTATAATATTCAACCATGAACACTTTAAAATTCACGGACTTAGATCGAGATCGGGTACGCAAATGGATTGCCATAACATTACTAATCAATTGAAGGTATTGGGCTTTGAAGTGACAGTTTGCCATGATTATGAATATAGGGACATTAATGCAGCCGTATCTGAAGGTATGTTACATATTTATTTTTTTTGCGCTATTTACAACTTACATTGATATTTAGGAAATTCTCTATTGCATCGGTCTACTTGCACAATTTCTTGGCTTTTCCATACATTCTAGCAAAAATATACATAAATTGCAATTTGATTCTATGAAAGAAAACAATATACAGAGTGGCCGAAAAGTCGTTTGACCGAAAATACATTTTCATTAAATCCCACCGTATTGTCAAAACGTGGCAACTGCCCTTGGGCATACGCCTGTTGGTCCCAGGGCGCATCCCGCTCATTAGTACGAGACATCCACACGCACAGACAACACATTGCTGCGTAAAAATGAATAAAAAATGTACAACGCGTGAACGTGTATTTGCGTTGCAAATGGTGGCTTCATAAAAAGAGTAATGTCGTGAGCCGATTATTTCAATAAAAATTTCCTAATACTCGGCCCTTAACACGAGACTTTATAATTTAAATAAAAGATTTGAAACGACTGGTACTGTGGCTTACCCCGAAGTGGTCGTCCCCGCACGTCTTGTTCAGACGCGAGTCTACAGGTAGTTGCAGAAAGTTTTGTTGAAACCCCCACATTATCTACAAGACGACGGGCTTTAGCACTGGATATACCGCGGTCAAGTCTTCAACACATTTTGAAACAATTGAAAGTGCGCCCAAAACTTCTGCATGCTCTACACGAAGATGATTTTGACCGAAGAGTGGAATTTGCGGAATGGTTTCTAATATGGTGTGCCGCGGAACGTAACTTTGCTGATCGGATTTTATGGGCAGATGAAGCTTCGTTCAAGTTAAATGGGAGAGTCAATCACCATAATTGGGTTTATTGGAGTGACACTAATCCTCACGCCATTATTGAAGAAGAGTCGAATCTTCCAGGTGTTACGGTGTGGGCAGGAATTTGGAGTGGAGGGATTGTAGGACCCTATTTTTTTGAGGGTACGGTAACAGCTAACAAGTACCTTAAGATGTTACAAGACGTGGTGCTACTAGTGATGCAGATTTCCGTTACTTTTCGGCACTTGTAACTAATCGTTACTTTTAGGTACATTACTCGTTACTTCATATTCATTACTGAGTACTTATAGAAGTCTGAATCCGTACAGGTACATCGTTACAGTATTCCTTCGAAGTTTGTACTCGAGTGATTACTTTTTTTTTACTTATTGGAACAACTAAATAATACTCGATTCCTTTTATAGCCTCGGGTGTCAATTTTATTTTCGGGGAATAACTATTTTGGGGAATAACACATTTATATGCAAGTAATTCAAATATAAATTGCCTAGTAAAGCTGTAATTCATTGTTAACAGTTATTTTTCATACCTACATTTACTTAAAGAATATCAGGACACCATCTATAAAATACTCGTTAAAATACCTGCTCGCATGTGGAATCGAAATAGGTAGATATCTACAATATGTGTCTACATGTGGCTCCGCAAGACTAAAACGAAATGAACTAACAATCACGAATAATCTTGATATTCATTACTTCGGATTACTTCGAATCTCGTCGTGTACCGAGTACTCCAGTAACGAATAGTTACTTTTTCTACATCACTAGGTGCTACCAGAATTAGCAAATAATCCATTGTGTCTTTTATCTGGCAGCAAGACGGCGCACCGCCACACTACGGTGTCGAAGTAAGACAGTTTTTAACCGATAATTTTGATGAATGGACCGGACGACGTGTAACAGTTGACTGGCCTCCGAGGTCATGTGATATAACACCTTGTGATTTTTCTATGTGGGGTATAATAAAAAAATGAAGTGTTGGCATAAGCCAAATACCTTAGACGAGTTAATAGAAAGCATTGAACCAGGAGATGTCCACACAGAGACAATTATGTTCAGCAATCTGTAATTCAGTTTTAAAACGTTGTACTGTATGTATTGAACAAAATGGTGAACAATTTGAACATCTATTGTCACATAAACAATAAACGGTTACATATTTCATATTGTATTATTTTCAATAAAGCGACTTTTCGGCCACTCTATATAATCCTTACCTCCATATGCCTAAATCTAGATAACATAGGAAACTCCCTTTTTCTGTCATCGCTAGCATTATTAAATCAGTACCATCTGGTCTCACTTTTTTCGTCAACAGAGGTTGATGCGATTTTATCATGTGATAACTTTCAACAGATGTCACTATGCAAAAAATTCACAAAATACACCTAAATTATTTTTGTTGTGACTCTCATTATTTTCAAATAATCACTAGAACAGATGTTAGCTTAATCAGTATTAAAAAAATGGGACAAAATGCTTAAAATGGGACGTCTGGTATTCATGACCCTTGATTTCCAAAACAAACATTCGGTAATTGAATTACCGTACTTTAAACCACACATGTGCAACTTTCTAAAGATTGAGCGCCCGATAGCATTCACTTTTTTACTTTCTCCGTTACGAAGTACGAAAAAGTATTGTGATCGTGATTTTTTTTCAAAAATTTTTTTTGCGGAAATATCCGTTTTGGGGTCCCTAGATACCATTTCAACAATTTCTGGAAAAAAAATTTTTGTGTCTGTGTGTGTGTGTCTGTGTGTGTGTGTGTGTGTCTGTCTGTGTGCGCTGTATCTCAAAAACTAACAGAGCAATTGATATGAAACTTTGAACATACGTCTTATTTGATAATCTGAAGAACTGAAAAGCTTTTGGTGAAATTTCGTACACCGGAAGTGGGTGTTTACCTTAACTGTTTTTTGTTTTTTGCCAATATTTTCTTAAATATGAAAAATTTCACAAAAATTTTTAAACAAACATTAAAGACAACAAAGAAATTAATATCTTTTGCTTGAAAATATTTTTCAGAAAATCATTGCTATTCGAGAAAAAAATTTATTAAATTTTTTAAAATTTTTGGTTTATAATTATGAAACGATAATGGTTACAGCAAATTTATGTGAATAATACAAAATGAACAATTTCTAAAGAATACGTTTTTTTCGAAATGCCTTTAGTTTTTGAGTAAATAGAGTTTTTGAATTTGAAGTATAATTTTTCCATCTTTTATAATTTTGACGTTTTAAACGTCAGTGTCATCCTCTCGATGTACATTTAAAATATGATTTAAATTGAAAATAAACCATGAAAGCGTAAATATAAATAATACCATCAAGTCGGAGAAAGTAACATGATGGCCACATCACCATTTTTTTTATCTTTTTACATAGTTAAAGGGTTAAAATAGCCCTGCTGTTGTTTTGGAATTTATTTTGTTGCTAGCTATACTGATAGGTTTCTGCACTGAAGTTCTTTTAAGTCGGCTCTATATCATTATTATCTATTTGGTCTGCCAGAATTTTGACTCCCAGATACAATAATATTGGGCACCCACTGCTCTAGCCAATGATTCAGCTTCCATTTTACTCGCCTGATTAGTTTAATCTACACTGGAGGTGGATAACTCATGAGTGAATCAACTCTTAGAAAAGAGTCAAAAGTCAAGTAACTCCTGTGTAAATTTTCTCACTCATTTTGAGTTATTGAGTTTTATGCTCTTCACTTTTTCCAGACATACTTTTTAATTTTTCAAGAGTCAATAATCGACTCTTCACGATGAGTCGACTTACAAAAAAGAGTCATTTCGCCAACCTCTATCTATACATTATCTGCAGGTCTCTGGTGTGGCTACCCAATCTCTACTTATTCGATAACTTCCCTTATTAGATTGATTATGTGTGCTAGTGGTAGTGTTTGTTCTTTAAAGTTCGTATTCGCCTCCGAAAATTTTGATTTTCTAGTGCATCTGCAACAAGGAAAACTGTCATAACTTTACACTTTACAAAACCTATTTTATCAGAGAAATTTAATGTACAAATTCTATTTTAGCTTCCAAGATGGACCACTCCGAATGTGATTGTTTCATGATGATTGTGTTATCTCACGGAGAGACTGGAACATTATATGCAAAAGACGCCCCCTACAAACCTGATTTACTTTGGAGTTCCTTTACAGCTGACCTTTGCCCATCGCTAGCTGGTACATTTGCATTTTTCATCTAACATAAAATAAACAAGTGAAACCCTGAGGGGAGTTGTATTCCATGAAAGGTTTTGCCACATCAGAAATCAATATTTGTGTTTCTTAAATCTTTACCGTTTTTTTTTTTAATTGTGGTTATAGCCAAAAGATTTTTCATTTTTAGGAAAACCAAAACTATTCTTCATTCAAGCATGCCAGGGAGATAAGTTGGATGGGGGTGTAACAATGTCGAGGACTGAAACTGATGGACAACCACTGGATTCCTATAGAATACCGACACATGCAGATTTTCTGATTGCTTACTCAACGGTGCCCGGTAATGATTGCATTATTTAATTTTCAAATATTTTACAGCTTCCTCAAGTATTATTTACTATATTCTTGCAATAATTGAAGGCTTAACTTTTTATTTCTATGTATTTTAATTAGGTTTTGGGCTGAAATTAGGAAACTAAATTTTTTCCACAAACAGGAGAGAAAGCCGATTTCTCAGCTGTCAAAATCGTGAGAGAAATAACATTTTTCACCCAAGGGAGAGAAGTAATCATTTATTTCTCTACGAGGTTCCATTATTTATGTCAACTATCACGGTTGACAACATTTTTTTCTAGGTTAGCTTTTAGAAATAGACATTTTACACTTAAAATATCTCGTTTATGAAAAAATAATTCATTTTCAAAGTAGTTATATTACCGAAATTGCAGGGTTTTCTGTAAATTGATATCGAATAATAACCCATATTTAATGACTGGATGTTCAAAGTTCGATGACCTCGTGAAGGCTTAGGAAGCATGGTACAACATCTTAGATTTTTTTTTACTTAGGCATGAACCATTCAGTCACGACCAGGTTATTATTTATGTATTCAATTTGGGATGAGTAAATTAATAATGTCAGATGTATACAACAACCATGGACCCGAGTGAATACTTCTCGATCTCCGAAAAAAAATTCGGCCGGGCTGGGATTCGAACCCACACGGCACGCGGTGCAAGCGGCACAAGCGCTCGCCTGTACCCACTACACCGGCCGTCCGCACATTTTGGAATTAAGATATACTGTTTAGAATTCCTGGAAGAATATCGTCACGTATAGATTATTTATACACACCCGATATAATCTACTATTTAGGTCTGCAAAGTTCAAGTATAACTCCTCCGTATTTAGTAGAGCGATGTTGAGAACTAGATTTAGTGTCTGTATGCAGTGATAGATACATTAAACCTTGTATTATTTTGATAGCTTTGCTATTTTTAACGAGCAATTTATTTGTTGTATAATTCAATATTTGTGGCATTACCCAGAACAGTAGTATTTCCATAAATACCTTATAAGATTCCGTATCTTCTAGATTTATGATTTTACTTTTTTTGTGTCTTTAATTTTCATAGTATAAATTTAGAATCCCAGTTTGCACGATTTCAGGTTTCTATTCCTGGCGAAATACGACAAAAGGTTCCTGGTTCATGCAAGCGCTCTGTGAAGAAATAGAAAATAACGTTTACAATTACGACATCCTGACATTGCTGACATTCGTCAACCAGCGCGTCGCACTGGACTACGAAAGTAACACTCCGGACACGCCCCATATGCACAGACAGAAGCAAATACCGTGCATAACCACAATGCTGACGCGTCTGCTGCGCTTTACGAAGAAAGGGTAGGCCTCTTGTGATGAATCTCGTATCCTCTACTCTAATCTTCAAATAATTACATTCCAGCCTTCATACTTAATAACAAATGTTTACTCTTTACCTTATAATGTTTACCAGTGGCTGCTCGTGACTATTCGGAAATGAGAGAAAAAAAAACAGTAAGAGTAAGTATTGCAGTATGAGGGGTTGCTAAACAACTCTTTGCCTCACCTACGAAGATTCACGTGCCGCCCCTGATATTACATATAAAAATATGGACTCTTTAAGTGTTAATATTAAGCTTAGCATATTTTTATATGGATATGAACAATGCTGCCATTATGTAACAAATTAATTTTTATGTGGAAATCTCAGGGTCATCTCATCAATTCTAAATCCATGGTTGTTAACCCCTCTCTTAACAAATAATAACGTCCGAAGGCCATGAGATTTATCCATGATTATTTAATTTTTTAGATTAGATATTTCTAAATCGGTTGAAATTTACGCAGCTCAGGAGTCTGCCGTCGGGAGTAGAGAGAAGACTAAAAGTAAGTTTAGTACATTTTTCGGTGCCTCAAAATTGCAATCGCCCAAGTGAAAGAATTTTAACCAATCGGTACACGTGTTAACGTATTTTTGTATGTATATTTATATCAATTTTATAAATCATTTTTATATTGCCATAGTTTATGTAAGTAGGGAATTTTATAACATAGCCGAATAGTACATGCATAAAATAATTTTGTTTCAATTGAATAAGATATTTGGAATAATTAGAAGTATTACATTTTTTATTTTATTTTGTTATATAAATATATGATCCATTCAAATATAAAAAAAAAAAAAAAAAAAAAAAAAAAAAAAAAAAAAAAAAAAAAAAAAAAAAAAAGACCTTTATTGGCATATTAACCTATTACAAAAACAAAATAACTATTCTACATTCCCCAACAACTAAATCATAAATTTAACTCTCTCCTACATTCCTTCTCCCTCACCATTTTCTGCAATATCTTTACCCCGGCACCATCCTCTCTCATCCATTCCGCTACACCCTTGTTCCTTTTTCCCCCCATCCATCCTTCATTCACTCCCTCACACTCCTCCGCCAGATGCCTCCACGTATCCCTCCCATTTTCACACATTACACACCTCATATACTCTTCACCCATCCACTTCTTCCTCCCTCTCTCTTCTGATCCACACCTAGCCCTAGCTAATGTCACCCTCTCTTCTCTGTTCCACCCGTCCTCATCCAAATACTTCGGTCTCCTTCCATGTACCTGCCAACTCCCATACATGTCATTATATTCACTTTTTTCTATACTTCCCTGTCTCTCCTGTACATCCACTTCCTTCGCCCTCTCGCTCACCCACTTTGCCACATTTACCCCCCTCTCTAACCACTCCCTCACTTTCACCTCAGACAGTCCTACTCTCTCATACATTTTCATTCGTTCCTTCCTCCATTTACCCCCCCTTTCGTTCACGCATGTCTTCCATACCGCCTTTACCAACCTCTCTTCCCCTAACTCCCATAACCTCATCTCATACCTAACCATTCTCTCCATAGCCTCACATCCTAAGCTTCCTCTGTCAGTCTCCTGAAGCAGTATGTACCCGGGAGTCGACCTTTCCACTCCCAGCATACGCTTCAGAAACCAACACTGCTCCCTTTCCACGCACTCATACCCTTTCACGCCCCACACTTCTACTCCATACATTATTATCGACTTCACACATGCATCCCACACTTTACACGCCAATCTGACGCTGTTCTTCATCCATTCTCCCCATTTTTCCCACACGATACCCCACGCTTTCCTGGCCTTTCCTTGCACCCACCTTACATGCTCCTCATATCCCCCTGTCCCTTTAAACATAAACCCCAAATACTTAAATATTTTCACTCTCTCAATCACTTCTCCCTTCCATTCTAACACTTTCACGCTCCCCTCTCTTCCCTTATTCCTAAATCTCATCCATTTCGTCTTCTCCACATTCACACACAATCCCCTCTTGTCCATATACCTCTCCGTTCTCCTCAACATGTCTTTCATCCCTTCCCAATCTCTCGCCATCAACACCATGTCATCCGCATATGACAGCATCCACACCTTATCCTTCCCGATTACTACTCCTCCCGCCTGCCCTTTCCTCAGCACATCCTCCAGTTCGCTTAGGTATAAGTTAAATAACATCGGGCTTAACGGGCATCCCTGTCTCAATCCTACCCACGTCCTAAAACTCTCCGACACCTCCACTCCCACTCTTGCTACCACCCAGGTTTCCTTATATACTCCTCTTACCCACTCAATCATACTCTCATTCACTCCTTTTCTCCTCATACATTCTAGCAACTTCTCCCTCGGCACTGAGTCGTACGCCGCCTTTAGATCCACAAACACCGCATACATGCTTCCCTTCTCTTCAGTCACTCTCTCCGCCATTCTTGCCAGGGTAAAGATCTGCTCCCTTGTTCCCCTCCCCCTTCTAAATCCCCCCTGAGTCTCTGGTATTAAATCCTTCTCTTCCACCTCTTCTTCCAGCCGATTCTTTACCACCAGCATAGCGATTTTGTAGCCTGTGGGCATCACTGTGATCCCCCGGTAGTTCCCGGCCTCCTTCTCGTCCCCTCCTTTATGTACCGGGCACATCGTACCCCATCTCCAGGCCTCCGGTATGTTCTTTCTTCCCCTCCACATTTCGTTCAACAGCTCCCTGAATTTCTTCTTCCCCCCTTCTCCTATCTCCTTCCACATCTCTGCCTTCAGCCCATCCAACCCTGCCGCCTTTCCTTCTTTAACTTCCTCGAAAGCTCTTTCCACTTCCTCCTTAGAGAACTCCTCCGTCATCTCCATACACCTTCCTTGTCCCACTTCCTCTGGGTACCCACTTGTTTCTCTACATTTCCTTGTCCACTCCTCCAGTGTTATCCCTACCCGTCTCCTTCTTTCGCCTCTCTTCAGTACTTTCCATATTTCCGACTCGTTTCTACACTTCTTCAACTCTTCACTTGTTCTTTCCACCTCCTGCCGCTTCTTCCTCTCGCATATCCCCTCATATTTCCTTTTTGCTGCCGTTACCTTCCTCTCCTCCCCTCCACCTCTTATACATTCCCCCATTGCCTTCCTTAGTTCACTTTTTGCCTGCCTGCATTCTTCATCAAACCACCTACTCCCTTCTCCCGTCCTTCCTTTAGCTTTCCTTCCGCACCCCACAATTAGTTCCTCCATCTCCTCTATTGATTCGACGTCTTCCCACTGGATCCTCCTCATCTTCATCCTCATTTCTTCTATTGCCTTTGCCCCACATTCTAACTTTCCCATTTCTTGCTTCTCTTCAGTCACCTTCTCCTTCTCCATCCATACCTCCACTTTTAGTGGTAGATGATCGGAGCCCATCACTTCCTCCACCTCCATACTTTTTATTTTCCTTTTCGTCATCCCCTTTATCGCCACATAGTCGATCACCGACGATCCCCGCGGCCCACTATAAGTTTTCCTCCCTTCCCAGTCCCCCTCTGTGCATCCATTTAGAATTTCCCATCCCTCCTCCATCACCCACTCCTTCATTCTCTTACCCTCCCCGTTTATACATTTGTCCCTGGACTTTCTTTCTACCACAGATCCCTCTTCATTAATCCCTCCCCCCATTTCTCCCATTCTTGCATTAAAGTCTCCTCCTAGCACCCATTTTCCTCCTCCTTTCGTTCTCTCCTCTATCTCCTTTCTTATTATATTCCAATTTTTATTTACATATACCACCCCTACGTTTATCCTCTGTTTCCCTTGTCCATACTTTATCCATGCCACGTCTTCTCCTTCTCCGAATTGTCCCGTCACGTCCATCCCCATTTCCTTCTTCCATCCTACTATCATTCCACCCCTCGCCCTTCCTTTCGTTGCACACCTTATCGCATCCTTCCTCTCCCATATAAAGCTTCCCGGTAGCCATCTTTTCACTTCTCCCCACTCTTCCTTCCCCATCCATGTCTCTACTAGCCCCACTATGTCCTTCCCTACTAACCACTTCTCCCAGTCTCTCTTCCACTTGCCCTCCTTTATCTTCTCCTTAATTCCCGCTATGTTCCAAAACCCGATAGTTACTGACCCCTTCTTCCCTTCTCCCCCCCCTTTATCTCCTCGCCGCTTGCCTTTCCCGCTGTGCTTCTCTCCCAGTCCACTCTCTGCCCCTCTGTCCTTTTTTTTACAGCTCCTTCTCCCTTCTTCTCTCTCCTCTCCTCCTATCTCCTCCTCATTTCTTACTTTTTTGGCTCCTCTTGTCTATGTAGTGTCTCCTTTTCCTTATTCCATCTCCACAGCTCCCCATTCACGAACATTCTCTGGTAACCAACCCTTACCATCTTCCCCCCTTCTCTCTCCCTACTTGCTTTCTCTCTTATGATCTTCTGGATCCTCCTTTCCTCCTTTGTCATATCATCCTCGATGAACACTCTTTCCTGTATATTTCTTAATTTATTTTTATTTTTCATTACTTTTATTTTATCTTCCATCCCCATCTTGACTACCATCACCTTCCCAACTCTATCTACCACAAAGCTTTCTTGTACCTGCACCTCTACTTCCAGTGCCTCCTTCAGAAATGTCATCACCTCCCCTTTTCCCTGCATCTCTTTTCCTCGTATAACAATGTTGCTCCTCCTCTCCTGCCTCTCCCTCTTCTCAGCCTGATCTTCCAGCTCCATTATCCTTTGTCTAAGTCTCTCTCTCTCTGTATTCCATACCTCTTTCATCTCCTTTATCTCTTCTCTCCACATCTCCCTCGCTTCCCTCATTTCCTCTTTCCAGATCTCCCTTTCTTTCCTTAATGCTTCCGTAATCATTTCCACTAGTTCCCTGCAATTTCCATTGCACCCTTTACTCATCACATCCCCCACCCTTTTTTTCATCCTTTCCTGTTCCTGCTCTCCCTCCCCCTCAAACGACGTGTCCGCCATCTTCCTCTTCTCTACCCCCTCCTGCGCTGTCCCTTGTTGCGGCGACCTCCTTACTCCCGTTCCGCCACCAAAGAAAACTGCCTTCCTTCTATTCTCCTCCTCCTGCTTGTCCCACTCCTCCACTTCCCTTCTCTCCTTCTGTTTATTCTTCCCGCCCATTTCAATCCCCACTTCGGTAGCTCTAATCAATGCAATGATCGGCGATTGGATTCGAATGTGCCCGTTGCCTGTAGTACCTCTTCTGGGGTAGATTGATAGGTTCGGGTTATTTTATACACAATATTACTTCAGCACGAGAAACTAATTCTGCACGAAACGTGAACGGTTAAACACAACCTCCTTATTATTATTTTACTTTATTTAATTAATTGATTCAAATTGCCCGCCACATAAAGATGTTTACCACCATAAAAATCAAAACCGTTTGCTGTCGAGTTTATCGCGATCGGCAAAAAGTACGTGTTCACAAAAAAACATGCAAAAACCGCGCTGCACCGCGAAACCACCGATTGTCTTACTCTCCTCGCTTTATTCCGTCGTTTTACGTTAAACGATTCCTCCTGAATCCGCGCACCTACTGTTATCAAACTTTCACTATCCACTGCTTGCACCTTCACCTATCGTCCATCCAATTTTCTCTAATTTTGCACTATTGCAACCACAGTTTGGAAATGTGAATGTGTACTGTGGCGGGAGAGAAACTGTGTTCAAATATAAATGATTGCAGTTTTTTTTAATAACAAATCTAGCCCTACCATTGTTACATTGTTTTTGATATAGTGAAAACAATTGGAAATTCTTTTACACATTTTCAATTTTAGGTGAATATTTCTCTTTTGTCTCGAATACAGCGGCATTCGTTAGGTAAGGGTTAAATTATGTGAAATTTGATGTATTTCATAAAAATTAAACTGCGACATCGCCTGACTGAATCACAGTACATAAAAGCAACAAATTATAGAAAACAAATAGGTGATCAGATCTCCAGAACAAAAAAATGAGAAGGTAAATGTAATAAAGACGAAAATTACATTTATTTAATATATATTAAGTGAGGCTGTCTCAAGTTTATTTACAATGAAAAGGATTAAATTTATGAGAGAAGAGAGAAATATGAATGAAGAGAGCAGATGGAGGAACTAAAACAAATGAATAAAACAGACAAAAATACATAAAAAGGGCAGAAAGACTTAGGGCCGGTAGCCCAGATAGGTACGTACTAACACTAACTGAAATTGTATTGCACAAAAACAAATTGTGTGTCTGCATTGAAGGCGTATACTTGTGATGGACATAATCGAATAATTGCTTTTCAAAATAATCCAAAAATTGATTAACCATTCGAGTAATAATTCGAATGATTATTCGCTTAATAATTCGAATGATCGTGAATCGGAATATTTGAATTTTTTTAACCCTTTCAGGGCGGGTCACATCAATAAGCGTTTTATCGTAACTTCTGCGACAGCCGGGTAGCATCAATAAGCGTTCTGATGAATTTACTTGTTTTTATATCCGAATAACGCTCATCATTGACGTTACAGATATGTTGAATATGCGTTTTTTTTTTAATGTTACTGTTGGTTGAATACAGTATATTTGTGTAAGCTATTTTATATTGGTTTGTGTTTCGTCTACTCAGTACTTTTTACTTTCTCCGTTACGAAGTACGAGAAAGTATTGTGATCGTGATTTTTTTTTCAAATTTTTTTTTTACGGAAATATCCGTTTTGGGGTCCCTAGATGCCATTTCAACAATTTTTGGAAAAAAATTTTTTGTGTGTGTGTGTGTGATGGTGTGTCTGTGTGTGCGTGTGTCTGTCTGTGTGCGCTGTATCTCAAAAACTAATAGAGCAATTGATATGAAACTTTGAACATCCATCTTATTTGATAATCTGAAGAACTGAAAAGCTTTTGGTAAAATTTCGTACACCGGAAGTGGGCGTTTACCTTAACTGTTTTTTGTTTTTTGCCAATATTTTCTTAAATATGAAAAATATCACAAAAACATTCAAACAAACTTTGAAGACAACAAAGAAATGAACAGCTTTTGCTTGAAAACATTTTTCATAAAATCATTTTTATTCGAGAAAAAAATTTATTATTATTTTTTTAAATTTTGGTTTATAATTATAAAACGATAATAGTTACAGAAAAAATATGTGAATAATAATTGTACAGAATGCCAAAATGAACAACTTCTAAAGAATAAGTTTTTTTCGAAATCTCGTTAGTTCTTGAGTAAACCGAGTTTTTGAATTTGAAGTATAAGTTTTACATCTTTTATGATTTTGACGTTTTAAACGTCAGTTTCATCCGAGTTTACGCAACGCTCGATTTACATTTAAAATATGATTTCAATTGAAAATAAACCCATGAAAACGTAAATATAAAGTCGGAGAAAGTAACATGATGGCCACATCACCATTTTTTAGAATCATGAAAGGGCATGCATGATTCTAAAAAAGGAATAGGAATATTCTCTTGGAATATTTTATATGCATCGGCAAAATTTTTTTATCCGTTTCAAAAATTAGTTATTGATAAGTCGTTATTATTATTCAAAGGCAGAAACATGTATTTTTAGTTTCGGAGCAAAATCCAACACTAGAAATCGATGTTTGAAAAATGGACATTTTTTACGTCCGTCGGGTGTGATATTGCCAAATATACCCGTACCGAAAGGGTTGATGGTTAAGATTATAGAGAACATATTTTCATCTTTTATCTACCATTCGAATGCTGCTCCAATATAATGCCAGGTTTCGAATGATTCATTCAAGTACCGATCACTCAAATGAATAATTCAAATTGTAAAAGTAAGTTCTTGAGATAATAATTTTTATTATCGTCATTCCAATGACCCACCACCAATGTATACACAGGAATTAAATTTAAAAAAATTAAGGTAGAGAGGAAAACTGGGGGAGAGAAGGAAAATCATTAATCGAACGATTGGAACACAAAAAGCAATGGAAAACAAAACAAAAAAGGAGGAAACAATAATTGTTTTAGTAATAACACACCAATAGAAGATATGGTTAAAAAGTTATGTACAGAGAAGCTAGACACCTAATTAGCAATTTAAAAAGTAGCAGTATTACACGTGGGCAATAAAGGAAATGATAATAGCTGAGATAGTCACGTGGAACAAAAGGAAACAATTATGAAAGCAAAGAAAATGCATAAAAATATTCATAGAAAATGACCTAGTTTTTGAAGAAAGAGAAATTCAAAAGGAGAGCAGGAGTATAGCAAGAGAAGAACAGATCAAAATTAAAAAATGGTGATGTGGCCATCATGTTACTTTCTAAGAAGTATCATGGTTATTTATACTTACACTTTCATGGTTTATTTTCAATTTAAATCATATTTTAAAGTTATATCGAGCGTTTTGTAGACTCGGATGAAACTGATGTTTAAAACGTCAAAATTATGTAAAATTATAGTTCAAATTCAAAAACTAAAGAAATTCCAAAAAAAACTTAATCCTTATAAGTTGTTTATTTTGGCATTCTCTGCAATTATTATTAACATAAATTTGCTGTAACTATTATCATTTCATAATTATAAACCAAAAATGAAAAAAAAATTAATACATTTTTTCTCGAATAACAATGATTTTATGAAAAATAGTTTCAAACCAAAGATGTTCATTCAATATTTGTTTAAATGTTTTTGTGATATTTTTCATTTTTAAAAAAATAGTAAACACCCACTTCCGGTGTACGAAATTTTACCAAAAGCTTTTTAGTTCTTCGGATTTTAAAATAAGACGTATGTTCAAAGTTTCATATCAATTTCTCTATTCGTTTATGAGAGACAGCGCGCACAGGCAGACACACACACTCTTATTGAATTTAAAATGTATGTATTATAGAGTAGTATAGATTAAATAACTACCACTCCATTAACTTTAGAATGTCGAACAACGTATTATAACCATAACATTTGAAAATAAATCGTAGTTTAATTTTTTGCTGCATAATTAACGAGTTCGTCTAACGCTGTGTAAGCTTAATTACACTAGTGTAACTTTCTTTTCGTAAACAGCTGAACTTCTTTAACGGTAATGAATTACATTACCAGTTCATTTACAAACACTTTTTGCTCATTCCACACAATTACTACAATGGTAATTGCTGTGCAGTGGCGACACTACAGAAAAATCTTAATCACAGTGTGTCCCTTCTTTTTGTGTTCCATTGGAATAAATATCTTATTATTGATGGTTTTCCGGAGAAATGGCCATCTCTCATCCGTAATGGCATTATAAATAGATTGTCAATTAATTTATTTATAGTGCAAGCATTTTAACTAGTTTACTAATTAGTGATACATGTATAGTTTTACAAATGATCGCAACGCATTACTTACATACCTTAATCATTAAAATATTGGTTTTTATTCAAGCGTCAGTAAAATTTAACATTTTTCACTGAATACATTACTTTATTGCCAACATTTCGCGTAGCACTAATGATGTATTAATGTACTGACAGATGCAACTGAACATGGATATTTCATTTGAATACACAGGTGAAAAAAAAAACATGAAATTCGTGAAATTTCTACCATTTTCATACCGTCATAACTAGGCGTATTTTCAATCGACTGTGATGAATCTTTGAGGGCGGAAAACTTTGAAGTGTCTTCTTTAAAGTCATGCATGCGAACTTAAGCGTAAACCCTTCCGCCCCCTTTAGCAACCCTGTGAAAAAAAGCTTTTTCAGTAAACTATGCCCAACTTTGACGATGTGGACGGAGTTGGAAAAAATTTGTCGACTCGATCCACCATAAAGCCATTAAAATTTGATCAATTCCCTATGCAGGGCTCAAAGAACGAAGTTCCTACGACGATTTGGCACCAAGTTATGGGGGTGCATTTTGAGGTTTTTCGCACATAACTCAGCGACTTTTCAACCAAATTTGATAATTCTTCTTAAATTCAACAAACCTTACTTCATTGTTTATTATTAAACCTTTAATCCCTCCATAAATTACCGTTTAAATCATTAAAATGAATGTAGAATTTCGACGACATGACTTATTATTCCGGGATTTTTACGGCACATTTATTTGAAAATAGTAAAGGGTTAAGAGTTTTGAGATGATTTAACGTTCAAATTATCAAAATCATGCCTCAGAATTACTATTTAAAAGCTTTTAAACATTTTACATTCGCATTTCCACGCTTCGTCGCCATCTATTCGACGATGGCCGAACTACTAAGTGATGTTTTTGAACAGCGCCAAAATGCTCGAACTTTATCCTTATAATCAAAGTGTTAATATTCAGCAATGCGCTATACACGAAACGATAGACGATTTAATTTCGAATCGAATGGTGTATAAAATAGCTGAGGCAATTTAGCGGTTTTCTTGTAATTTGCGAATGAAAATTAAGCATGACACACTTACCGACATTTACAGTTCACTGTAACTTAAAAATTAAATGCACAACAATTTGCTATATTCTTCAATGAAATACGGGTCCCAATACTTATTACTGATTATTCAATTAACTTTTTATATTATTAATACATTACAATAGGAGAAATATATGAGGAATTCTAATCTTCATAGAGGGTACCCTCTGTTATCGTGGGGATAAACTACGTTTTCATTTGTGGATTTAATAATTGTTTTAATAATTAAAGAATATTTAAAAACTTAAGAAGACTGTTATCTTATAATAAAATAAATTTACTTGTAAATATTTTCGTATTTAAATTGCAGAAACAATACATTATAATATATCCGCCTAATCACAGGCAACCCGATAAACACATAACTACGATAAAAAAACTTTCAATTTTAAAGGTGACAGTGACAAAACCATAAGTGTAATCCTCAGTAAAGCTTCAAAAATAGTGCGAATATTTAAGTATTTAAATTGTAGAAATAATTATATTACATAAACGCCTACTTACAGACAATGCAATACACGCATACATAATATTTATTTATTACTAAACACTTCCAATTTTAAACGTGACAGGGACAAAACCATAAGTGTAATCCTCCGTAAAGCTTAAAAAATAATGTGAATATTAAAGTATTTAAATTGCAGAAATAATTATATTAAACAAACGCCTGCTTACATGCAACCCAATACACGTATAACTAGTAATGATTTATTATTTAAAACTTCAAATTTTATTCGTAACAGGGACAAAACCATAAGTGTAATATTTTTAAAGCGTTGCTAAGGATTACACTCATGCTTGTGTCCCTATTATATTTAAAATTAGAAGTTTTTAATAAAAAAATAATATTAGTTATAGTATATTGGGTTGTCTACAAGTGGGCATTTATATAATACCATTGTTTCCGCAATTTAAATACTTAAATATTTCTACTATTTTTGAAGCTTTACTCAGGTTTACACTTATGGTTTTGCCCCTGTTACGTATAAAATTAGAAGTTTTTAATAATAAATTAATTCGAGTTATGCGTATATCGGGTTGCTTGGGATTAGGCGTGTATATTATAAAATATTGTTTCGACAATTTAAGTACGTAAATATCTACAAGTGAATTTATTTAATCATGAGACAACATTCTTTTTAAGTTTTTAAATATTCTTTTATTATTACAACAATTATTACATCCACAAATTATTAAGTAGTTTATCCCCACGATAACAGGTAGAGCCCTCTACTTAGATTATGATTTCTCGTATATTTCTCTTATTGTAATGCATTAACAATATAAATAGTTGAATGATTAATCAGGAATAAGTATTGTACCCCGTATTTGATTGAAGAATATAGCAAATTCTTCTTTATTGAATTTTTATGTTACAGTGAACTGTAAATGTCGGTAAGTGTGTCGTGCTTAATTTTCATTCGCAAATTACAGGAAAACCGCTAAATTTCCTTAGCTATTTTATACACCACTCGATTCAGAATTAAATCATCTACCGTTTCATGCACAGCCCATTGCTAAATATTAACACTTTGACAATAGGTATAAAGTTCGAGCATTTTGGCGCTGTTCAAAAACATCACTTAGCAGTTCAGCCACCGTCTAATAGATGGCGACGACGGGCAGAAATCCGAATGTAAAATGTTTAAAAGCTTCTAAATAGCAATTCTAAGCGATGATTTTGATAATTTAAGCATTAAATCACCGACAAACATATAACCCTTTAATCTTCTGAAATAAAAGTGCTATAAAAATCCTGCAATAATAAATATTGGTGCAGCAATTTTTTAGTGGTTAAATTGATTTTAATGATTCAAATTGTAACATATTAATAGTTTAATAATAAACAATAAAATAGGATTTGTTGTGGCTGTGGCCATTTAAAAAGGGCAACAGGCATGTCAACCGGCAGACTTCAGCTCATCTTCGTTAGGTAAACTTAATTACACCAAACTATTTTTAAAACAATTAACCTTTATAAATCACAAGGTGTCCAAATGAACAAAATGTACACTGCACTGCATTGGAGAATTTTAAATTCCCAATATAATTTTACTTAAATTATTATTAGGATTTTCAGAAAATGTGCTGACAACTATTGTCGACTTTCTGATCTCATTGTATTTTTCAATACAAAAGAAAAAATCACAGTATAAAATAAAAACTTAATGCTCTGTGGGTAAACCACAGTTGAAGATAGGTTAGGATATGGTACATGAAATATGTCTAGAATTTTCTGAAGAATCCAAAAATTGAATAATATATAAGGTGTTGCATTTAAAATAAGAAAGTTGGTATTGGCCTGTTATATGACACACCCTGTATAAAAAGTTTTTGTTGAAAAAAATGCGCAGCTAAAAATACCAATGGATGTATCTGAGCGTTTTTTCGAACACGCCCCCATTTATTTATTATCAAATTTATTCCATTTGGCTGATACACACTGTAGAGACTGAGAAGGGAAAGATAGAAGTGGAGGAATTTAAATACCTAGGAATACATACAAACAGGGAAGAGAAAACATCGAGTTGGACACTAAATAAAGAGCAGAATATATTCAGTGGAAATGAAGTACGTGAGAAGAGTTAGGAGTGACAAAAAATAATAATAACAAATGGGATGGTGGGGACACATAATTAGGATGGCAGACACCAGCTAAAAGAATGCGAAGAAAAAATTAAAAATAAGAAAAATGGAAGACCAAGAAAAAAAGGGATGAAGTAATAGTAGATATAAGATGGAAAGGAAAAAGCTGGAGAGAAGCAGAACTCGCAAGGGACAGAAAAAATTTAAAAGTTCATAAAGGAATAGTACGAAAAACTTTACACAATATTATGGTATATACTCCATCTACTCATAGATAAGACTTTTTTGACATCTCTGAAAAGCACTAAAATGAAAAGTACCAACACGGCTATGAGAAAAATGTAATTTTGCAGCAATTTAGGTTGGTACCGGTATACTTCCAATATATTCATACGCGACGTCACCTATAGACACATTGTCACCACTTTGTTATTGTTCTCGATTTCTGCCATGGAGAACGTTCTAAATGATGTGACAAACCAATTACACACCTACCTGGTAAAATTATCGAGTGTGATTTTCGTAATAAATTAAGTTTCGTAAGTACTACTATTAGTGGCGAGAGTTGTTTGGCAACCTAGTGGGATTTCTACCACTCAAGATGTCAAAAAAGTCTAATCTATGAGTAGACGGAGTATAGGTTATACGAATAATAATAATAAGGCCTTCTCACATCAGAAAAGGTACAATTTGCTGCTGTACTTTTCTCATAGTTCTCTTGGATGCTGGCGCAGTAATTTGTATTTAGTTCTACGGGCAGCTCTGTACTATAAAAATTCTTCAGATTTTTTTTTATTAGAAATAAAAATTTGTAACGATAGCAGACGATGAAACAAACGCCAACCAAGGATTGGACCACCATATCAACTGTTAACACATTGCATGCCACGCTGTAATCGGGAAAACAGTCCCAGGGGCCAAATTTTCTTTCATCCTTTGCAGTTAAAAAAATGTAACTTTGATTTTCACTTTGCTCTAAGAATAAGTTGTGTGTTAATATTTCATAAAATAAATATTTTGTAAACTTTATGTTGTGTTGAATCTGCCTTTCCAATTTTGCTCAAACCAAGACACATATTACTTTCCCCAGGGGACACGCTCACGATTCCCCATTAAAAATAAACGGTAACAGGTTTCCTATTTGATAGTCATGGCCACACAGTGAGAGATGTGTGTGTCTCAAAAATGAGCGACATGGCCCTCTGCGAAATGTTGGTGTCTCTCACATATGAGCGACATGGCACGCAATGTGTTAAATAAATATTACTCTACTGTGCATATCTCAAGGAAAAATAAATTAGAAAATTCCTTTCCATTTTATTATATTACTTATATATTAACAAAATATTAATTTATGGAAAAAGGGTGGTGTAAAAATGTTAACACATAGCACTCATGGTGTTTTATTGTGCACAATGTCCAGATAAACTTAAAACGTAAAGAATATAAAAACATAATGCACAAAGAGTACTCCGTTCCGCCATTGAGGATAATTACTGCAACAGAATAACAAAAATAATTAGTTTCCTAATAAAAAAAAAACAATACTGTATTAAATCATACGTGAAAGATGCACAAATAACAATTACTTTTTTTGTTTTTGTTTAGGAAGCTGGTCCACTCCGCCAGAGGTACCATTTAACTATTTTGGATTGATTTCTCATATTTATTTATATATATATATATATATATATATATAATCATTATTTTTATTATATATAATGAGTGGGGGGACATATACTGAACATCCATGGACCCAACCGGCCACTTCTTCATTCCGACAAAGTGACCGCCCGGATGGGATTCGAACCCACGATGACGAGGACCGTGAGCAGGAGCTCTACTCACTAGACCACCGCGGCCCCCAATTACTTTTTACACTCAATTAATAACAAAATTACAATTAGTTACGATTAATTTAATTTCGAACAGTGTTTTAAAACCAGTATATTCTAAGATCATTCTTAAAATGTTGTCTTACTACCAATGGAACTTTAGAATGATTCACTACTAGGTATTGTGAACCGTGCTTGTACTGATCAAAAAGTAATATCAAAAAATGTAATGAATAATTTTATGTCTTATTATTACATGATTGCGCCATTATTACTAGGATGCAAGAACATTATATGGTATATAATACTCTTCAGCCATAAAATTTCAATGCAATAGTAATTACGTCACATCTGTAAACTCTTATTTAGAAAAACATGAATCACGTTGATGCAAGCTGTCTTGCAAGCTTGGAAGGGTCCGGGACAAAGTGCCGAATTGGTATTTTGCCCAAAGTGCCGAATTTCACACTACTGACCATGTCCAAAGTGCCGAACGACGCCAAGCGACGTCGCATCGTTCGTCAACAAGGCGTCGGACCCGAATGTGAAACGGCAGTTTGGACATTCGGCACTTTGCCCTCGCACCGACCTATCAGAAAGGCCCAAACTGTCGAATGCACGCCGATTCAGCACAACGTCCTCGCACGCACCCAAGGCCCAAAATGCCGAATATTTGTTATAATACGTTTAAAAATGTTTAAAACAAAAATAAAACTTGTTTTATTTTAGATTAAAAAAAAAAACATTCTCCAAGCCTGAAAACTACCTTCTATTGATAAACTTGTATTACCAAAAATTATTTTCACATTAGGAACATACACGAGGGTGTGCATTCGGCATTATGGGCCTTACATTTTTGACGTTCTGTCAAATGACCAAAGTGCAGATTCGCATTCGGCTCCGACGCCCTATTTACGAATGATGCGACGTCCGGTAGTACGGAATTAGGCACTTTGGGCAAAATACCGATTCGGCACTTTGGGCAGGCCCTGCTTGAAATATCAAATGTGGCAGATATAATCTTTCCGGGATTTGATAGAAAAATCAGTATGACAAAAGAAACTTCGATTGCACCAATGATGTTTATAGCCCTCGGGTATGAAATCGTATGCGCATAAACATCTTCCTAATTGGAAGTATTGGTATATAAATAAATATTGTAGCATAAGAATTAACATGTGCGAGAATTTACACTGGTTGTACTATATATTTTATTATACATTAACGCTTTGCTGCATGACATTACAATTTGAACCATCAAATTCAAACAAGTTGTGATACAAAAGAGACCACTTACAAATCTGTATGTATGAAGCTGAACAACGACGCGAATTATGAACCATCTATCCCCACCTCAAATTTGCACTTCTAGTGCCAACTGAGAAGGCCCTTTAAAATGTGAAATCTCGTGCAGCAAAGAGTAAAAGAATTTGGGCAAGGCAAGAACTTGATGTATTATGTTGATGTTTGAAAGTAGCAAGCTCAGTTTGTCAAAACTATAGTCACTCGTATACAATAAGTAACGTTTAAAGTTCTTTTTACTAGAGGCTTCCACTTTGTTATACCAAATTAGTAATAGTGTTTTATTTATTAGTTATGTTTAACTTTCATCTATAGAAAGAAGCAAATTTTCACTATAAAGCAATAACATTATGGAAGTCCAATTTCCATAATCCAACAGTATGATTTAATATAATATTGTTCAATATATAATTATTAAATTATGCTAGTAGTTATTAAAATAATAATCAAAAATTAGATGTTATAAAAAGTGAATTACAGATTTCACATTTTGATGTAAAGAAGAACCACACACAGACAAAACACATTTGATGCAGACTTTCAGTTTACAACATTAATCTGAATCCATGACAATGAAAACCTAGGTCAAAGAACGAGGCATGTTTTTAAAGTAAGTACCGTTTTGATATTTCGCCGATTCAGCGCTGTGGTCGGTATTCCGCGCATGCACGCTGTGTACCTGCGCATCTATTGGCAAGGCTGAGACTCCATTACAACAATCGTCCGTGATTCAATGTGTTAGCAAGCATTTAAAATGGCAACGCCGATTGAGAGTCCCGCCGACTGTGAAGTTCGGTTTATTCATTTTCTGAGTGCAAAAGGCTTAAAAGTGATCGATATTCATCGTGAGATCTGTGCAGTTTACGGAGAAAACATTATGAGCGATGGAATGGTTAGAAAGTGGGTTCAAGCATTTAAAGATGACCGCACAAATATGCATGATGACGAACGGTGTGGGCAACCTTTAGTCATTACAGACGATTTGGTGCAGAAAGTTGACCAAAAAGTGAGAGAAAACAGACGCTTTACGATTAAGTCGTTATCTGATGACATCCCCAAGTTTGTCGAAGTGTTCTTTATGCAATAGTGTCTGAATGATTAAATTACCGAAAGCTGTGCTCACGCTAGGTACCGAAAATGTCGACAGAGGTGCACAAAACCAAACGTATGGGCAGTGCTTTAACTTTCCTTGAGCGTTACCATGACGAAGGTGATGATTTTTTCAGCCAAATTGTTACGGGCTATGAAACATGAATAGCCTACCATACACCTGAATCAAAACAGCAATCCATGGAATGGTGGCATTCAACTTCACCCAAGAAAGTAAAATTCAAACAAACAATTTCAGCCCGGAAACTCATGTGTAAGAATAACACACCGAACTTCACAGTCGGCGGGATTCTCAATCGGCGTTGCCATTTTAAATGCTTGCTAACACGTAATCACGGACGATTGTTGCCATAATGGCGTCTCAGCCTTGCGAATAGATGCAGGTACACAGCATGCATGCGCGGTATACCGACCGCAGCGCTGAATCGGCGGAATATCAAAAGGTACTTACTTAAAAAAACATGCCTCGTATTATTAACCCCACAACCACGTGGACCGCAAAAAAATTAAATCACTGTTTGTACAATAATACCTTAGTGCAGCTTCTCAGCCATCTTCAGAATTAAAGTGTGTAGTGTTAAAATACTTTAATTCCAGAATGTACTAGAGTTAATCACAAAAAAATTTCTTCTGAATTTCTTCGTGGCGAAACCACGTGGATGTAGGGTTAAGCTATGTCCACTTCAAAATAATATTAGCCAAAGGGTTATATCATGATATTAAACTTTAAAGGTTTCACAAGTCTATAAAAAAAATATATGACTAGTCCAGGCGCGCTCCCAGAAATTTGGCTTGGGGGCTCACACATATAATAACTACATATGTGCAAACAACATATGTGTAAACAGAAAATCCGTGAATATAACATTAAATAAAAGTGTAACATAGCAATGGCATTACAATGAAATAAAATTCTAAAAAAAAAAAAAAAAAAAAAAAAGACCTTTATTGGCATATTAACCTATTACAAAAACAAAATAACTATTCTACATTCCCCAACAACTAAATCATAAAATTCTAAAAAGCACTATTTTCCTTTGGCCAGGTTTGGTCATTTGTTATACTGGGTATTTTTTTTATCGTGGGCCATAGGATTTTATATGCTAAAAATTATACCTTGTATTAATGTATTATTTATCATAACATTTTGAAGGAAATTTTAGTTAGTAATATAAATCAATTATTTTTCTACATGATGCGCTAGTCAGAATAATTTAAACATGTTTTATTCCATTAAAAAATGAAATTATTTAAAATAAATAACTGAGCAAACATAATCAAAGTGCCTTGAATTTCTGAAATGTCAGATTGATTAGTGAATTAATTTAATTTTTTAATGGAATAAAACATGTTTAAGGTAATCTAATTAAGCGCATCATGTGGAAAACTAATTGATTTATTACTAACTAAAATTTGCTTTAATTATATGTTGAAATATGCATTAAAACAAGGTATAATTTTTAACATGTAAAATCTTGGGGCGGGCTGAAGCCCGAAAGCCAGCCCCCTAGGTACAGGCCTGGACTAGTCTGAATATTATTTAATGTGAATATGAGACTTAAGATTAATTAAAGTTTTAAGTTGTTACCATCTATATTATACAGGGTGTATTTGAAATAACGAACAGGCTCGTAACCACAAAGAGATTATATTATTTTGAAACAATATTCACAATTATTTTGTTTATAACTGTAACAAAAGGCCCGCAATTAATTATTAAAGTTATTGAGTGAAAATGCGCAACATGTTTAGGGGCTGTGGTAATGTGACCTAATTTTTAAACGGCATCGGCTTTAGATATCGAATTACAACAAGCGCGTAGGAAATATCTGAGTGCTCTTTAAGCGTCAATGAACTTGAGGACTGTTTATCTTTTACAAAAAAAAAAACACGTTGCGATAACACTTCAAATTTCGGAGGCAAGAAATCGTATCTCGCGTTCTAAATAAACAAACACACATTCCTTGCAGACTTAGTTAAATGAGAAAAGCATCGGTTCTCAAAATGTTTAAAAAGCCTCAAAAATTAGGAAAATTCCAATTTTTTTTCGAATAAATTTTGACGGAAATGGGTTCACAAATATTTTGTGTATGTGCCCTTAAATGCCTCTTCGTTATTTCAAATACACCCTGTATAATTAAGCAAACAAGATACTTCAAAGCTAAGCAATTAAGTATAATTGTCAACATTATACTATTTAATTTTTTTTTTGTTGTTACCAAACAATATTATTTCATTAAGCAACCAACATATACCAAAGCCTACCAATTAAGTATTATTGTCAGCATTATACTTTTATCAATGACATTTCTCCTTCAGAATGCAAATATTAGTCAAGTTTAAAATTTTACGATGCTCTTTAAACACGATTTAAAAACAACAGAACAAAGTAGCATTATTTAGAGTAAATAAGTTAATCTTCATTGTTAGCATCAAAACTGCATTGCCTGTGACAGGAGAAAGCTTAAATCACTGTACATGAGTTAATTAAGCACAGCTCCACAAGTACCTTACAGAATTTAAGTGTGTAACATCTAAACACTTTAATTCTGGAAGGTGATGAGAAGCTGGGCTTAATTAGCAAATAGCGGATTAAATTTTCTCTTGCCATGGATGACACCAAGTAGTGTTTGTCAAGTTAAAAGCATTAGTAAGCATAAATAGAAATACTGCAAGATGTGTTAAAAAGCAACAAGCTTGTAAAAACCCAAAAAACATAAATACCTATCGTAGAAAACACAAATTTAACACCAGCTTATTTGCCTCCCTGCAATAACAGAAATAAATGAAGGAAAAATGATTACCAAACCAAGAATAAATAATCCCCATATGGACCCGTCACCGTGAAAGAAATAAAAACATCAACACATACCTTCTTGGCAGCAGCACCCACTTTGCTCTTCTTGGTACCGCGCACCTTCTTCATCCTGTTCTTGCGTTCCTTGCGCTGTTTCCTCGTCTGCTGTTTCTTCTCATAAAGCCCATGGCGAGCTAACCTGTGTTTTGGTTCGAACTTCTTGGCGAAGTCCAGTGTGTCGTAAATGAGGGCAAAGCCCGTCGACTTTCCACCACCAAAATTCGTGTGGAATCCAAACACGAACACGACATCAGGAGTAACCTTATAATGAAGAGAGAAAAAAATGAGATGAGTAAAAATGGGAAATAAAATGTATTCATAATATCCTGATTATTGTCATTTTAGGAAATATTTATTTTAAGACTGAAAGTTTTGTTCCTTTTTAATTTTTAATAAATAAATTTCAATTCAATTTTGGTCATTTATTTTATATTCTCTTGATACATAACTTTTTTTATTTTTAGCCGATGTGGGTGGTCGATACCGATTATCATTTTCACCCCACTGGAAACTCTTTTACGAAACAAATATTACCATAGTTTGATCAACGGACCTTTGCGTGGAAGTCATAGATAGATCCGACATGACTTTCATGCGTTTACTCCCTCTACGATGTATTATAGTTATTTAAGCAACAAGGAAGTATTAACATTTGAGGTACACGAATATGAGCCGAGGCTCGTCGCCTGCCGAAAATGTTAATTGTCATTACGTTCCGTGTTGCTTATAAATTTTTTTCCGCTACCGGAAATATAACACTTAAAAAAGATCCAGAAAATATTCTAAAATACGGCTTGTAACATTTGGGATTCAATTTTTTATAGTCGTCTATGCATCCTATGGCAACCGAGAAAACAATGTCGAATTTTGTTTGTTTGTGTCAATCCAGTGAAACTTTCTGCGGGCATGGATGCAAA
Source organism: Ocypus olens (assembly GCA_910593695.2). Classification (NCBI taxonomy): domain Eukaryota; kingdom Metazoa; phylum Arthropoda; class Insecta; order Coleoptera; family Staphylinidae; genus Ocypus; species Ocypus olens. Next base: position 42,991,217 of record OU343058.1, read on the forward strand.
CGAAGCTGCGAATATTGCGTGTTAGAATCTGTTACCGACAAAATCGAAAACGGTATGTGCCCTGTTACGACTCCTTTAAGCAGTGGTTATATAAAAAGGATGCCGATGCTATAAGTATAGACGAAAATGTGTTGCTCGCCTATATGTTGGAGTGTTACTTTTCTGTTTATTATTTTCCTAGGCCCGTAAGTAAAAATTAGGTTCCGTCGCCAAGGACAACAAACACCACAAATGTTATCAGCCACTTACGGTACCTGTAACTACGGATGCAATGCTTATTTACGTTGTCGGTAGCGGAAAAAATTAGATGAAATCATTTGTTTGCATATGTCGCCCGTGACGACGACATAGGTCTTCGATAAAACTATGCATTGAAGAAAGACATTGCACAATTCATACCTGCAGTGGCGGTGCAGCGTTTCCAGCATTTTGACATGTAATACACTTCGTGATAATCATTTCTTCGTGTTACATAAAAGCAGTTCTTTTCAGAACTCAATCCAATCTATATGTGTGGTATAAACTCAAAATGGCACGTAAAGGTCTAAATTCTCAGGCGCTGAATATTATGGTCAATTTATGCCCTATTTTGCAGTAGAAAAGGAAAACAACAGCTCTCTCATTTCCCTGAATGTTGTTAAAGAAATAAATTCTGGTTTACATTGTTTAATTACATCGTTACATGGAAAGTTGCTGATGCTTTAAAAATAAGTGTACGAACTGTAACCAGTATTAAAATTGCGAGTGAAATATAATTTAGTGTACATATTTCAGTTTATTGTTTAACAAGGCAGTTTTACAATTTTTTTACTACACCACTGGTGGAATCGCTACCGTTGATTGCAGCAAACAATTGTCAGTAATGACGCAGATGCAAAGACCCATTGATCAAACCGCACGAATATTATTAAAGTAAACAAATGCAGAAGTAAACACTTACCTTGTACATTTTAGCAAGCTTTTCCCTAATATCTGTTTTCTTAACAGAAGCCTGTCCTGGATGGATCACATCCACGACCATTTGTTTACGGCATAACAGCCTGTTGGTCATAAATTTGCGGGTACGGATTGTGGCGGTTCCTTCCGTCTAAAATAAAACACAACATTACTGTCTAACAACTAATCCATTAAAATGAATAGTATCCCACTTAAAATATAAGGCAATATTGCATTTCAATCGCCAATGAAATGATGGCATAGAAGTATGACAAATTAAAAACACGAAACGAACCGAGTGAATATATAAGTGCCGGTGAAAACATTTATCACATTTAAGAAATTGGGTTTGATTAAAGAAACGTGAAAATTATATTTGTTATGGAAATGGCGAGGTTATGTTCAGTGTCACTATCCACGCTCACAAAATCGCACTTTTCAAACATATTTACGGAAAATATTACGTACAGCGGCCATCGTACACTTTAACGCGAATTTATTACGTTCGATTAAAGGGGAAACTTGTAGGATGTTTAAGAAATAAACGGATTTTATTTACGTACCATTTTGATGGTTTGTTGCACTTCAGTAAAAGAGCGCTCGTGGCGGATAAACGATTAAACTACAGTTCGCAGCGGCAGTGATGCCAATTTAACAAAAAAATATATATAACGATGTTGAGAACGTATTTAATAAATTGCTATTAAAAATATACTCCATAAATCTTATTTAATGTTTAACGTTTTTTAAGTTTAATTAATTAAATCATTTAAATGACCATTCTAAAATTTGGTCTGACATCTAGTATCGATTTTGTGAATGATCAACAATGATTCGGGATTTGTAATAATAATAACAACTTTATTTTAGCAAGTTTGCTATATAAATTACTTAATATGTATAAATGGAAAAACAATGTAAATTTGATTAATATTTTGGATATGAAAAATTATTTTTTGATTTTGTATCATAAATTGCCTATAATTACGTTTAATAGTTTTGTTTTGCAAAATATTCTATCTTTACTAGCGTTATCTGTGGATATTTTTATAGTGCAATATAATTTAGCGGTAAAATGGATTTCTATTTGGGTTATTCTTACATCTAAGCCGGGTTTGTGACTGCGTTATTATCGATATTTTATTTAGAAAATTTCTAACATCCGGAGTTATGCCCACCAGTGACGGTTCGCGGGGTTTTTTCTGGTACGGCCGAGGAACAAGAGGTGGTAATACAGATAGGTGCGGTCACGCAGCCAGCCGTCTCTGCAACTGACCCTACCTATCTGTATTACCACCTCTTGTTCCTCGGCCGTACCAGAAAAAAACCCGCGAACCGTCACTGATGCCCACTTACAATTTTAATCAGTGGTTAGTACCGGTTAGTACTTCTTTAAAACACAACAATTTTATTCGCAAATTGTTTGCACAATAACATATTGATCAAAGAGACAAATTTGGGTTATCTTACAAATTTATGTTCCCGAATTTTGACTTAATCAGGATTAACTTCTTAACAGTTTGAGTTTGTCTAAATTAACACATGGGATTTGTTTCTGAGGCAGTGCGAAGCATTTAGGATCTCTATATTTATGCGTATATTACATTGTATTTCTGGTGTAACCGTCATTGCACATTCCTACGGCTAAATCTAATAACTTTGCCAGGTCTCAACATTTATGAGTTATAGTAATCATAATAATAATATTTATTTCGCAGATTTTTTAGGAAATCTTGGGGGGGGGGAGGTTAAGTAAGTGTAGCTGTTTTTTTTACTATTTAATGCAATAATAAATAACAGGATACAAGTAATAGTCTTTTTTAATGGTGAATCGTCTAGGGGGGGGTAATAAAAAAAAGATAAATAAACTGGTGCTTTCGCTCTCATACACCTGTTCCGTGAAATCTCCCTACCCTTTTCCAACGTTTTAAAGAGTTGGAAAAATTTACCGGTTATATTATTTGTTTGGAATATGGAATATCGGTAATTTTTAACAATAAAAATTGATAAGCGAATCATTCTTTGGAGGGGTAGTTACCCGATTAACTAAACCCCCCATTTAAACTGCCACTGTCTAAAACCCACCACCATCCTCTTACCCAAGAAATGATAGCCTTCGCAGCTGATTTCATTAAGCTTTAGAAAATGTAGAAAAATCCTTGATTTTCCTTCAAAAAATTAGTTAATAGCTTATCTATAATTTATTGAATCAGCCTCTTGGCTTTCTAAAGACAGTATTTCGAGGTTTTTCAATCTGTCTTGAGTCATTGTTGATCTGAGATAGTTTTTAATTATCTTCAGTTTGCTAATACACTTCTCGCAGCTTGCTGATGTACAGTGGCGTATGGAGACCCCCGCCGATCTGGGTTCGAAATATTCTCGTTTTCAACTCCTTGTCATTCAAGCTTTTCAAAAAATATTGTTGAGTGCACTCATACAGGGCCGGCCCAAGGCACGATGAAAGTGATATATAGCATCAGGGCGTCGCCGCACAGCGGGACGATTTGTGGAAATCAGTGGACATGCCGGAATATCTGAAAAACTATAAGTGTTAGAAAAAAATGTTTCAGATAAAAGTTGTAGGGTTTAAAAAGATCTATTTACTGAGCTTATCAGATTGACCTTGAGTGGTGTCTCCAAGGTCATGTCAAGGCCACCTTAATTTCTTTAAATGAAATGCCCTGTTTTTACTTTCTCCGTTACGAAGTACAAGAAAGTATTGTGATGTTGATTTTTTTTTCAAATTTTTTTTTTACAGAAATATCCGTTTTGGGGTCCGTAGATGCCATTTCAACAATTTCTGAAAAAAAAATGGTGTCTGTATGTGTGTGTGTGTGTGTGTGTGTGTGTGTGTGTGTGTGTGTGTGTGTGTGTGTGTGTGTGATGGTGTGTCTGGCTGTGTATGTGTGTGTGTGTGTGTGTGATGGTGTATCTGTGTGTGTGTCTGTGTGTGCGCGCTGTATCTCAAAAACTAATAGAGCAATTGATATGAAACTCTGAACATACGTCTTATTTGATAATCTGAAGAACTGAAAAGCTTTTGGTAAAATTTCGTACACCGGAAGTGGGTGTTTACCTTAACTGTTTTTTTGTTTTTTGCCAATATTTTCTTAAATATGAAAAATATCACAAAAACATTTAAACAAATATTGAAGACAACAAAGAAATGAGCTTATTTTGTTTTAAAACATTTTTCATAAAATCATTGTTATTCGAGAAAGAAATTTATTATTATTTTTTTTCATTTTTGGTTTATAATTATGAAATGATAATAGTTACAGCAAATTTATGTTAATAATAATTGTAGAGAATTTTAGAATGAACAACTTATAAAGAATAAGTTTTTTTCGAAATCTCTTTAGTTTTTGAGTAAACTGAGTTTTTGAATTTGAAGTATAATTTTTCCATCTTTCATAATTTTGACGTTTTAAACGTCAGTTTCATCCGAGTTTACATAAAGCTCGATATACATTTAAAATATGATTATAAATGGCTATGATACCATCAAGTCGGAGAAAGTAACATGATGGCCACATCACCATTTTTTATTACATACTTTTATGGGTCTTTTCGAGTCCGTTCCAAAACACTATAATTATATTCATTTTAAGTTAACCGTTTCAAGGTTATTGTGATTTTTATGATTTTATGTTTAATTAAAGAAAACTGGTAGATTACAATTTTTATAATATATTTATAAAAAACATTTTACATTTTTGCGTTGTCAGATTTATTTACTCTTTATGCACTTTCCTCTACGAAGAGTGTAGACGTATTTTAACTCAAGTTAAATGTTTCTTGATTGATTAAAAAAAATGTTTGCATTTGTTCAACATTTGTCATGTGACATTTTGAAGAACCTTTTATGTACTAAAAAATCACATAGGTTTTAGCTGCGGTCTCGTGCGGTCTTTTGAAGTGTACAGTATTTTATCCGATAATATCTCTTCAAAATTAACACATACCTACATTGTTTTATAACAAAAATGTGAATAATCCCAAACATTATCAGAGCTCCAAAGACGCCCTTAAGATGTTTGGATATCCTCCAGTCAAAAATATAGTCCAAAATACCCTCCATTTTCGTGATGTAATTGTTGAATGACACCTTAGAGCAGCGTCCGGCAACCTACGGCCCGCGTGCCACTATGTGGCATCACAGAACACATACCTTTGGTGGCATGCTAAAGGATTTTTGGTGGTACACCTCGAAAGTGACAACTGAAGAAAATTTAGAAATGTGCATCAAATTAAAACTTCAAACTATGAACCAAATATTGGTGACAAAATTGAACCTCAAGGGAGTCACTAATGTTTAAATATTGTAATGTTGTATGTTCTTCATCACTTATTCGGGATTATGATTCCATAAAAATCCGTAAACACCCTATCCCTAAACTTCGAAATAATCTTATTCGAGCAGAGCGTACAATTGTGGAGAAACACAATAATTTCGACAACATGAAAAAAATATAAAAACAATTGTCATTGACTTGAAATTTCAGAAATTTATTCAAAATTCATTGGAATTTTTATTTCTAAGCACCCCATTCATAAATTTTGACACAATCCTATTTGAACAGAGTGTAAAATTCTGAAAATAACCAATAATTTCGGCGTTCTAATAAAATATGAAAACAATTGCCATCGATTTGAAATTTGACGAATCTATTAAGAATTCATTCAAAATTTCGCTACTGTAAAAATGTGTAAACACCCCGTCACTTAACTTTGAAATAATTTCATTCAAACAAAGTGTATAATTTTGGAAAAATTAAATAATTTCCATGACTAAATTTATTTTAAAAACAATTACCTTCAACAATAATTTCATTCGAACCAAGTGTATAATTTTGGAAAAATTATCTCATTTCCATGACTTTAAATTTAATTTAAAAACAATTACCTTCAACTTGAAATTACACAAATCTATTCAAAATTTGACATTACGATTTTACAAAAATCTTTAAATGCCCCATACTTAAATTTCGAGATAATTCCATTTCAACTGAACGTGTAATTGTAAAAAAATACAATACTTTTGGTGACCTGGAAAATATAAAAACAATTGCCATCGATTTGAAATTTCACAAATCTGTTCAAAATTTATTCGAGATTACGATTCCATAAAAATGTGTTAGCACTTCATACCTAAATTTCGTGATAATCCCATTTGAAAAGAGCGTAAAATTGTGAAAAAATACAATCATTTCGACGACTTGAAAAATGTAAAAACAATTGCCATGGACAATGGCAAATAATAAATATGATTTATAAAATTTATTACATTATAAATTATATTGTATAGATCAAATTTGTACAGTGGATTTCACAAAGGTGGTAATAAATATATCTCTGGCTTATATTGACATAACACTGGTATTATACAGTGCGCGCCTAAAGTATGGAATATATTCAGTAAAACCGAAATAAAATACTTTTGGAAAAAATCCTCGAACAGGTCGATTTTCTTTTATAAAAATGCACATTTTTGCCTGAAATTCGCTTTTCAGTCGTCATTTGTTTTTGAGTAATGACGTTATCTATTTTATTTTTAAATAGCAACCCCCAATTTTTGTTCTTGATTTTGAGAGATCTTTTTATTGTCGAACTGGAAGTATACAAATGTTGACATCTTACATAAGAAATTTTTCGAGTAAATGACAATTGAAGGTGAGAACCCGATATTTAGAGTTTTTGCAAAATGACCTTGTTACAGTGCTTGTAGCAATTTTTTTAAAAACCAATGATCTTGACATATTATACAATATGGTTTCAGCAAGGCGGCGCATCCCGCACTTTTTTTTTTATCGAATATGAAGAAATTCTTCTTAGGGCCGCATTTACAATCGTCGGATTAATGATGGTTAACTTATACCCTCTTTAACTAATCCCATCGTTTATCTCTCAGTTAACGCACGCTGACGTTTATAAACGCTTAGATAGATTTTCTCCCGAAACGCCAACGTTGGCAGCATTGCGGATACATGCGGTTGCGCAGTTTATAGAATTGGCATTTTTCGTTTTGCTTGCGGAAAGGTTAGAAAGTTGTGTTTGTAATCATTGATGCGACCCTTGATCCCCTCGAGCTTCTTTTCAATATTCCATACAGAAATATGCCAGAATGCATGTTTCTTAGAAATTAGTTTGTCGCCCTCTAACCGCCCCTGTATGTAATACCGATTGCAGATCGCTATAATGCCGGTATGGTGCGTGTGCTTGCTGTGCGCATAGCCTGCGAGTTAACCGAGATTTATCTGCTGCTCCAAGCACCGGATAAGATAACTGCGAATTATCTTCTTAACCCTAATCATGCTCTAACTAGGCATTGTAAAAGCGTATTTTCGCATTTAATCCGGAGATAGTGTCAATTTAACCGACTGTTGTAAAAGCGGCCCTTAAACATATTGAATATTTTCCAGGCTAATTTTGCATATAAAAGAACTTCATAGCAATGCAGCAATTCAACTGAATCAGTAGCACATCGATTACTTCCTTCGTACTATGGTAAAAGCTATCTTCTGCATGGCATCTTCTTCCTTCATCTTGCGCCATCTTTCCAGGCATTATTTTCCTTTTTGGGATTCTGTAAGTTTCCATAGTCGACCTCGCTTCAGTTTTTTGCACTATTTATTTAGCAGTCTTTATCCATCCATTTGTCTCATTTCTGAGCCTTCCCATAGTACATAAATCTTCCAAAGTACGGATGAGACTGGAGGCATCAGATTTTGTCTGTAATCTATAGTTTTCTTCTTGGTTCATCTCAGTGAGAGCGCTGATTACTCCTTGAAAGTGTTTACAAGAGCATGTACTGCCTCAGATTTAGCAGACCATCGAGTATCACTGGTTTCTTTCAAATTCGTTTTTGTGTTTCTTCATGTCTTCCCACCGTTATGTTGATAAATCAAAATACGTTTATAATCTCTGGATTACTCCAAATACGTTCGAAACTGGTACTCTTTTCCCGCCTCCCCTCATATGTATGAGTGAAGGGCTGCCCTTAGCTACCTGCTTGTTTTTAGGCAATGAAATATTCTCCGCAAATCACATAAACACTATTAACGCTCTTTTGTTATTGAAATGCACATGTTTTACTTTTACGTGAAGCAAGGATTTGAGTTTACTTTCAGTAATTAATAGTACAGGGTCCGGCAGGGAGGTATGGAAGATTTGAAAAAACTGTAACTCACTCATTTTTTACCTAAACTCAAATTTTATTTTTGAATGTGTACCTTAGATGTTGCCATTACAAAACCAGTTAAGAGTAAGAAAACAAAAATTGATTAGGTACGAAAAATAACGTCAGTTAAGTGCCGTCCATTTTTGGCGAAACACTCCTGAAGACGTTGTGAGAAGTTCTGCATACACCTCCGAAGCATTTCACGCGGAACTGCACGAATCTCTTGGGTTATTGTCTCACTTAGGGCTTCGAGTGTACGTGGTTTGTTTAGGTACACTCGCGCTTTGAGATAGCCTAATAAAAAGTAATCACATGGTGAGAGGTCTGGTGATCGAGGGGGCATCTCCTCGCAAGATGGGGCGACTTGCCATACATCAAGAGCAATAATGGGTTTTTTAAGGAACACATTTCCTGGACGTCTGATTTCATTAAATAAATAAATAAATATTTATTTATTAAATAAATAAATAAATATTTATAATAAATAAATAAATATTTATTAATTAAATAAATAAATAAATATTTATTTATTTATTTAATGAAATCAGACGTCCAGGAAATGTGTTCCTTAAAAAACCCATTATTGCTCTTGATGTATGGCAAGTCGCCCCATCTTGTTGAAACCATATAGTATTCAGGTTGATACGTCGTCTTCTCAGTTCTGGCACAAAATAATCACGCAACATCTGTAGGTAATGATCTGTATTGACAGTGACGGTCCGACCGTTTTCACGAAAAAAGTACGGACCAATAATGAAGTTTCGACTAACGCCACACCAAACAGTTACCTTTTCGCTGTGGAGAGGTAGTTCATGGAGCTATTGCGGGTTTTCAGATGCCCAATAGCGGAAGTTTTGTTTATTAACCACCCCTGACAAATGAAAGTGGGCTTCGTCACTCATTATCAAAACAATGTCATCTGTCAAGATTTCCAACATCGCTTCTGCAAACCTCATCCGTCTGCCGTAGTCGTTTTGCTGCAATTCTTGAACAACCATCATCTTATACGGATGAAAATGCAAGTCGAGGTGTAAAATTTGGCGGACTGAGCGGTTTGTCATCCGTAGAGCCCGAGCGTGACGTACGGCTGATCGACGAGGGCTGGCTTCAACTGCTTGACGCACCCTTTCAATGTTTTTCCGGGGTCCTTACCGTACTATCACCTCCTCGCGCAGTTCCAGGTCTCAAAAATCCAGTATTCACCCACATCATAATCGTTTCAAACTTCGGAACACGACCGTAATGCCAACATTAAAATTATTTCGGAATCGTCTCTGTTTGAATGACAGAACGACCCGTTTCAATGAAAATGTTATAAACAAACACACGATGTTCAATAGACCACGGCTCTATGGTAACTAAAATGGCATCTCGTTACGAGTAGATACGACCTATTCCGAAAACATTAGGTTCACCCCACCTTGCTTGGCGCCCCGTTCAAATCGTCCATACCTCCCTGCCGGACCCAGTATAATAAATAAAAAGAAATTGATCCGATAATGACTAAATTTTATATTTTTATTTATATTTTTATGGCACTATTATAAAAAAGGATTTTTAAATGCCATTTGGCGCCACCTTTTAAAATAATTCATACCATAATTTAAAATATGTACAAGACTATTCCCAAAAAACATAAAAGTCAGGCATCTACTTGCTAGAATGTGGGTATTGCCCAAATGTGTATGTTGAGCAAAAAGCTTTTAAAAATAAAATTGAGGAACATCATAAAACTTTTATTAACGAGAAAACAATCAATATATACCCAAGCCAATCACTTTCTGGAGTAACAACAATTTAACCTAAACTTTTAAATATTGCATAAAAATACTGCCAAAAGGACAACAATCTAAATTTATTACAACAGCTCAGAAATTAATAAGTTCAACAATCGCCATATTACATGAATCGAACAAAATAATGTTACTAAATTTATAACGCGTATGCTAAATTTCTATTATTATTATTCATCAATATTTCTGTGTTATTTCCAATGCATCTCTTACTCCAAACACACACTTAAGTATTTAAGTCCGTATTATAAAATATTATAACCATTGTCCATCTGCTTGATGAAGCCACTGTGTGCTGAAAATATTGTAATAGCGTCTTATAATATTAAAGTGAAATTCTAACAGTTCATATTTATATATCAATGAGTAAGTTTGCTATTAATAACTCTAATTTCTATGACAAAGTGGAAAAGGTAATTCATCGGAAAATTGTTTTCGTAAATGTGTCCTATTATTGATCGATGGTGTAGGTGATGTAAATATTACACAACATTGAGCATTCTACATATTTGACGTCATTTAGAGATGAGTATTACATAAGAGCATGTAATATTTTCAATGTCTTTGCCGGAAGTGTATTTGCGGATAATTTAACAGTTTTCTCTATGGGTTTAAAATTACAAATGCTATGATCACACAACTTGGCGGTTTATTTTGAATGCAGTTGAAAACTGTCTGATTTATTTATGGTGAAAAGTAGTGTTTTCAAAGTTGCCCTGCAACGCAGAGAAAAGAGATTTCATTCAAATCGATTACAACTTTCTGTTCGATGTTCGGAATTGTTTTCTCCACAGCATATACCTCCCTTTGTACGGATTATGTTGCAACTACATAAAATATTTTTTTTTCAACATGAATTTTTTTATGATACATATTTTTAAGCTGGTTTAAGGTATATGCTGAGCGTAAGAGTTTAAGCTACAAAGGCCTTTAGAAATTTTTTGTTTCAGACGTGATCCTGGACTAAATTATTTAGTGTTTGTGTGCAGTAATAAATACAATCAACGTTGTGTTAATTTGATATCTTTGATATTTTTAACACATAAATTATTTACAGTATCATTCAATATTCGTCGTGGTACTAGCCAGGAAAGTAGTTGTTTCGGTAGATGATTTGTTAATTGTAGTCTCCTAGAGACTCTTAAATTGTAGAAGACGAAAAGTATCATATTTCTCAATTTATTGTATTTTTCTACAAGAAGTCAGGGAGTTTTTATTTTATTGTATTACAGTCAACGGGAATTTGAATGTGATCAAAATTTGGTGTGAAAATATTGATTAATTAAGAAGTTATATTAAGTTCCTACTCTTAAATTTTTCTTAAGTTTCTTATTTTATACCTTGATTTTTTGTTTTGTGTTATACAGGGTGCGGCAGGTATTTGAGAACTCACATTATAAGTGACACAGTATCCTGTACGTCATCGTAACACACTTCTTTTTGTTGTAAGTAACCACTGCAGAACCTTAGCTAACCTAGGAAATGAAGATGCATGCAGTCATCGTCTCCTTGATTGACACACCAATTGACACACCAATTCCGACAACGCTGCCTTCCTGAAAGTCGCCCGGTCTTTCGTCTTCAAAGTTCGGAGAGAACTGGAGGCCACCGGTGGCGATGTGGACCAGTGGCGGCTCGTGGAACATGTTGATGGTAGAGCCACTTATACAATATACTTCCCTTCCCCCCTCCTTCTTTGAAGAAAGAAAGAACGATTTATCTTCCTAGACCAAAGTAACTGGCGAAGAAAGGTTAATTAAAAATTCTTGCTGAGATTGAAACTACAGGTACTGCCATGGCTCCTTGGCTCTATATAACGAGCCGCCCATGCTTCGACAGCAAAATATACAATTTTTGACAATTCAAAAATGTTGAGAAAAACTATTTCTATTAGCTGAAAAATACTGTTTTTGGCAGCTGAAACATAGCATGAAGAATACCATTTTCTACAACTGTAAAATACAACTTGAAACAGCTGAAAAATACTATTTTCAACAGCTGGGGATTACCATTCTTGGCAGCCGAAAAATACCATTCCCGACAGTTGAAACATATCGTTATTGGCAGCATAAAATACAATTTTTGACAACAAAAAAAAATCAATTTTTGACAACAAAATATACAAGTTTTGACAACTGAAAAATGCCATTTTTGACAGTTAACAAATGTCAAGAACGCTGTTTTTGATAACTGAAAAATACTACTACTAATATTTATATAGATGGGAAATGCCATTTTTGGCAAAAATATCATTTTTAAAAATATCATTTTTGACTGCTGAAAAATTACATTTTTGACAGCTGAATAATACAATTCTTAATAGCTGAAAAATACAATGCTTGATAACAGCAACACACTATTATTGATAACTGTATCATACCATTATTGTCAGCTAAAAAACACAATTTTTGAAAAATATAATATGTGACAGCTGAAAAATATCATTTTTGACAGCGGAAAAATATCGTTTTTGTCAGCTGAAAAATATCGTTTTTGACAGCTGAAAAATATAATTTTTTACAGCTGAAAAATATCATTTTTAACATTTGAATAATACACTTCTTAACAGCTGCCATTTTTAACAGCTGAAACATACCATTCTTAACAACTGCAACAAACCATTATTGACAACTGTAACATACCATTATTGTCAGCTAAAAAATACAATTTTTGTCAACAAAACTTTGACAATAAAAAAAAATGACCTAAAATGCTGCCTTTGATAGCTAAAAAATACCATTTTTATAGGTGAGAAATACCTTCTTAACAGCTGAAAAATAACATTTTTGACAACTGAAAAATATCATTTTCGACAGTTGTATAATACATTTCTTAACAGCTGAAAACTACCATTTTTAAAAGCTAAAAAATACCATTCTTGACAACTGCAACAAACCATTTTTGACAACTAACATACCATTATTATCAGCTAAAAAATACAATTTTTGACAACACAAAAAATATAATTTTTGACAGCTGTAAAATGCCATTTTTGACAATTAAAAATGTAAAAAAATGCTACTTTTAATAGCTGAACAATATTTTGACAGGTGAATAGTACCATTTTTGATAACTGAAAAATATTATTTTTAGCAGTTGAACAATACTCTTCTCAACAGCTGAAAATACCATTCTTGACAACTGCAACAAACCATTATTGACAACTGTAACAAACCATTATTGTTAGCTTAAACATACAATTTTTGACAACACAAAAAATACACGTTTTGTCAGCTGAAAATGCCATTTTGGACAATTAAAGAAAATGTCGAATAATGCTGCTTTTGATAGCTGAAAAATAACATTTTTATAGGTGGGAAATTGCCTTTTTGACAGCTGAAAAATATCATTTTTGTCAGTTGAATAATACACTTCTTAACAGCTGAAAACTACCATTTCAACAGGTGAAAAATACCATTGTTGACAACTGCAACAAACCATTATTGACAACTGTAACATATCATTATTGCTTGCTGAAAATACAATGTTTGACTACAAAAAGACAATTTTTGACAGCTGAAAAATGCCGCCCCTCTAATCGCCGCCCACGTGCCATGCACGCTCTAGCATTCCGGTAGGATCGGCTCTGGGGTTACTTGTTTTAAAAAAGTTTGGAGTATTTAGTTGCCGATTTTGCTTATTTTAAACATTATAAGTTATTTCTAGAACTGACCATCACTATTAATATTACATTTAAGATTCATAATCATTCATTCTTAATGTTTTATTTAAATTTCAGGATTTTCCATGCCAAAATTCCCATTCTGTTAATTAGGTTATGTTTTAAGGGCTGCCAACTATTTTCGACTTTTTGATCTCACGGTATATTTATGTTCATTTTATATTTGTATGTTATACGCTCGATTTTCCTACAATAAAAGATTCAATTGACAGCTTTTTATTATGATTTCCTGTCAAAAACACTTTGAAATATTTATTTTCATGTGAGTCTATAAGACTTGGCGCCCCCTATGGAGCTCATCTAAAATGCGCAACTTCAGAAAGTTTAAATTGTACAAACCACAGGAATATGTCCTACGATATTTTTTTAGTTTACTCGAGAGAAATAATGGATAATAAACATAGACATAAGTGCGCAACTTCAGAAAGTTTAAATTGTACAAACCACAGGAATATGCCCTACGATATTTTTTTAGTTTACTCGAGAGAAATAATGGATAATAAACATAGACATAAACTTGTCATATATACACAGTGGGCAAAAAAACTGTACAGGTAGTTTTGTACTGTCATATCTTCGTGAGTTAATAATATTTTTAAATCATTATTATAACAGTGAAAAGCCCAATTTTTATAGATAATATGAAGTTACCTTTGCTCTAAAAAAAAATAGTACTTAAACTTGTGCTTAGAGCACTTTCTTGACTTGAATTAATGAATGAACTTCTATACTTTGAGGATTTATATAAATAATCGCCCACTAATCTTAGTACCTACAAATTCGACGCGACGGAACATTATAACCTCCTGCCTTTGCAGAGCCTTTATTAATGTGAAGTATCCTTGATAAAAAAAAGTTTTCAAAAATGCAATTAATGATTTTTGTAAATTACAAAGTGTAAACATTTTGTTTTTCAAAGCAATAATTAATGTGTTAATTATTATTGAAAATATAAATATGTCCAATTTGTACCGTTTTTTTGGCCCACTGTGTATTATTAATTGTGAATTTCGTTTCATTTACCGTATTGAAGTGAAATTTAAATAGACAGTTTCCTGGATTGCATACCTACTAACTCCCTCTCGCGATTTGGATCTAAACTTGTGGAGAATTCAAATATATTTAGAATTTCCCGCCATTGCGCATAGCTCCATCTATTGGTTCTCAAGCCTCTGAACACTTTTTAGTTGTCTTTGCTCCAATTCTCGTATGTGGTATACCACCCTCAAGAGAGACACGTTGTGTTATTTTGTTGAGTATTTTCTGCCTCATTTGTTCAACAACTTTGTTTGCAACTCGAGGGCGGTCAACTTACACAGAACAACCTATCTGAATAAAATAGTTGTGCTGAGAGTAAATTGTAGGTCTACTTAGGGGTTTCTTACCGTACTGCGTATGAAATGTACACTTCTGTGCAATAAAATTAAGCACACAATATATGTTGTAGTTTAAAACGGACTTCCTGGTTACGAAAATATGTAAATCTGTCAATTTCCTTAATGTCAAAATGCCTCGTCATTTAGACAATTCAATAATTCGAATTATAACTAAAATAGAAGATGGTTTTTAGTCTTAGTCTTAGTTTTGGCTTTTTAATAAAGGTGATTTTCAAGTTATGGTGTTTTATCATTTATTGAAAATGTTGCAGGCCCGAATTATACAACTAGAATATTGTAAAAAATACTCATAAGACTTGTGCTTAATTTTATTGCACAGAAGTGTACATTACACTTTGGTTGCGGAGTTTGTTTCGTGAAATCAAATTACACAAGGAGCATGTTTTGCATCCGTGAAAGTTGTCATTTCATACTGTATCTATGATAAGCGAGCGATTAGTGGTAAGTCACTGCGTCAGTCAAACTTGATGATTCCTTTAAAAATAACGGTCTGTAAGTCATATCAATAATTTTCTGTATGCCTCTAAAGTTGTAAAGTGCTCCAAGAAACACCCTGTAAAGCTCCTTACTAATTCTGCTCTCCACATTTTCCTTTTTATTTGAGAGGATCTCAAGAAAAAAAAAATAGCGGATAGCGATATTTGAAGTATACTGTTTCCCTGTCAACGAATATATGGTCATGACGAGATAAAAGGTCTGAAATTGTTGCCAGGGAAATAATTATTTCTCTAATATAATTATTGCCAATTGTACCGCTCGCTCCCTTCTGCACACTGTTCTATATTCCACCTTATTTTAAGCACTTACTCTATAAATAGCAACGCCTACAAATCCACCCTTTACTCATAACATTAATTCAACACTGATTTATGCATTGAAATATTTCCAGGCCCATTCTCAAAGTACAATGCAATTCGTGCGGTATCAAGGACAGGTCAAAAATGCACTAAATGCGCGTGTGTGCAGCGCGATTATTTTAGAAAGGCACATAACAAGCCTCGAAGATTCCTCCAAGACAAGATAAACTTCTCGGAGGGCATTGTCCCCTTGGTGCACGCCGAAACCTATGTTTATACAATTTGTGTGTGCCGTTTTAAGGTCGATCTTCTTAATTTAGTCCGTCCCTCCGTCCGATGCTTAACGCAAAAAGGGCAAACCGAATAAAGTGCACCTATCTCGGAGAATCTTTCACTTCGCCGCTAAACGATTATCGATTACTGTCGATCAAAAATCGAAATGTTCTAATTGGATCCGTCCATCTCTGCGAGGGAATAAATTGCATTTGGTGAAATAAGTTGTTTTGTGCGAATGCATTACCCTAATTGGACGCTAAAGGTCAAGGAACTGAGGAATTCCTGCCAAATCAATTATGACGCTGCATATGTGTTTCGCAATTACGCATTCTAATAATATTTATCAATTATGACTTAACGGAATTTCTGAGCTCCGTACATCTTCTAGTGATTGTTCGGATCTTGCATTGGCTATGGTATGCATTTTTTTGGTACTTATATTTGCTGTTATTTATTTGAATAATACCACCTTCGTCTGAAGTTTCTACTGTTTTTTTACGGATTACTTCTGTAATTTTAATTCGTCGGAGGTGCATCGGATAGTTTGGACACTCATTTGACCAATACAAATGACTGAAAAGTTACTTTTATGTAATTAAGGAGGTTAGCCGTATCATTCCTATAAGACTATTAATTTTACTGCCATGGTTGCCTATTTCACGTTTATTATAATTCACAAATAGGTAACTTTTTCAAATGTTATTTTCCTTGATATGATGGTAATATATTTATTTAATATTTTCTAGTTTCACATTAATCTCTGGCAGTTGGAAAATAGTAGGTGCAGAGTGATCAATTTTTTATGTACTCATAAGTTATCCAAGTACAGTAAACTCTCGAACACCCGCGAGTGATGTTCTTTAAATTTGCAATTAACTTTTTTTAAGTTTTATTTTAAATTTCTTACAAGCAAATGCGCGATGCAATGTCTTCAATTGAAAACTTATGGCTGCAAAACTGAAGAATTCAAATTGGTGTTCTTTGCAGCAATTACAAGAACTTCAAGAGTTGAGTAAGATGGTCAACATATTTTTTTAATTGAAATAGTTGCGACTAGAATTCGTTTTCTAACTTTAATTATGAGAACTTTGAGAGTAAACCAACAAAATATATTTACGTTGTGAATGTCGTGGGGCAAAGAAGTAAAAACACAGCTAACTATTAACATAGAAACTAAACTTTAATAAACTTGAAATATTTTTAAAACAATAGAACGGGTAAAGTCATATAAAAAGGAAAATACAAATAGAAGGGCCTAAATATTTAACAAAGTGCATATAATTAAATTTTCTCCATGACCACTGCAGACAGAAAATGAAAAAAAAAATCATTTGTCAAAAGTTTAATTGTCCAAAAAGGTATAATTAGAAAAGTTTTATATGAAGAAAAAGTTAAATATTGGGAAAATCGAAAAGAGTTCAAATTTAAAAATGTTATTTACCACTAGTAAACTGTTAATAGAAGTTAAGAATTTCACTAGGCAAAGAGGAGTTCAAAATTAACAATATGTGTTAAAAAAGTAGAAAATGTAAACATTTTATTTGTCAAGAGAATGAATATTAATTGAAGTTGAGCATTTAGAAACTTACGTTGAAAAATCATATCTTTTAACGTAGTAGAAAATTAAAAAAGAAATAAGTTTTATTGTCAAAGGAAGTTGAAAATCCAAAAGTTTTATCTGGCAAGAAAAATATATTTGTCAAAAAAAAAATTTAACACTAAAAATTGTGAAAAGCTTTATCGTCAAAATATTGATAAATTGAGCTAACAAATTTTGTATTAAAAATGTAATCATTAAAGCAACTTAAAAATCTCAAAATTTCATTGGACAAAAAAAGTTAAATATTGACGACACATATCTGTGTTAAAATTAGAAAAATAAAAAATCTTTCTTTTTCAAAAGAAAGTTCTGAATTTCTTTTGCTAAAGAGAAGCCAACAAGTGACAAATGATATTTGACAAAAATGGATTCAAATAAAAAAAAAATATTTGAAAAATCCAAAAAATTTATATGACGTATTGATAAATCATATTTGTTACAATAGTCTGAAACTCGATATTAAAAATTTAATTATCACAGAAAAATCTGAGAATTTCATCTGACAAAAAGGAGTTAAATACTGACAACATATTTTCGCAAAAAAATTAAAAAAATTATTTTCCAATCGTTTGTTAAATTAAGGTAAAAATGTAAGAATTACATATTTTCATATTTTATCTACGACCACTACTGTAAATGCCCATTATCGTACAATGCGCGTACTGCGTAAATACACCAAAACACCCACGTATGTTAGAGCCCGCTTGTAAATTAAAGGTACGTGTGTGTTTGCCATAACATACTAGTGAGTTTCGTTTACGAACTTTTGATTGGTTGAGAGTTGCGCGTTTGTTCGTTTTTATTAAATATAGTAGTCCGCGATTGTTAAACGTCACATCACGCACCCCGAAGCTGTCACTTCGCTATTCCGCACATTCTCTTATATAAATTAAGGTGAGAGTGGTCGTAGATAAAGTATACTACATAACGCGAGTTGTAAAGCAATTACGCGCTCGTGAAATTGCGTTACTCGCCGCTACGCGGCTCGTACGCAATTTTTTCACTTGCGCGTAATTTGCTATTTACAACTCTTGTTACGTAATATACTATTAAATGTACATCGAACGTTTCGTAGACTCGAATGAAACTGACTTTTAAAACGTCAAAACTATGAAAGATGGAAAAATTATACTTCAAATTCAAAAACTCAGTTTACTCAAAAACTAAAGGGATTTCGAAAAATACTTATTCTTTATAAGTTGTTCATTTTAGCATTCTCTACAATTATTGTTAACATAAATTTGCTGTAACTATTATCGTTTCATAATTATAAACCAAAAATTAAAAAAAATATAATACATTTTTTTCTCGAATAACAATGAATTTATGAAAACTGTTTTTACACAAAATTAGCTTTCTTTGTTGTCTTCAAAGTTTGTTTAAATGTTTTTGTTATATTTTTCATATTTAAGAAAATATTGGCAAAAAACAAAAAAACAGGTAAACGCCCACTTCCGGTGTATGAAATTTTACCAAAAGCTTTTCAGGTCTTCAGATTATCAAATAAGACGGATGTTTGAAGTTTCGTATCAATTGCTCTATTAGTTTTTGAGATACCGCGCGCACAGACAGACACACACGCAGACACACATACAGCACACACACAGATACAAACATTTTTTTCCAGAAATTGTTGAAATGGCATCTAGGGACCCCAAAACGGATATTTCCGCAAAAAAAAATTTGAAAAAAAATCATGATCACAATACTTTCTCGTACTTCGTAACGGAGAAAGTAAAAATTAAATATTAACAAATTTTAATCATTAAAAAAGCTGAAAACTGAAAAATTTTGTTTATGGAAAGTTGAATTACCAAAAAAATGTATCTAAGAGAAAAGAGTAAAAAATTTGACCATCATATCTGTCGAAATTGAATAATAGCATTTGTATAAAGTTTAATTATCAAAAGATCTTGTGGTAATAAAAACTGTTAACCCTCGCTTTCCCAAATGAATTTTTGGAAATATAAAAAAAAAATATTTTGTGAAATTCTTGATTTAATACCATAACTCAAGAAAATTAAATTAAAAAAATGTCTTCTTATTTTTCCAGAAAAGAAACTCATGACTCCATATGGAAAATGGTACCAAGAAAAATCAAAACACAGATTACGGGGACCTGATAAAAGATATGACGCCTGCGAGAAAGAAAGGGTTAAGAAAGTTAAAAATTAAAAATTAAAAATTTTGTCAAAAATTCAAAACACTATTTTGTCACAAGAAGTTAAAAATACCAACATTTACTCTGACAAAAATAAGTTAAAACTTAAATAATTTTAATCTCTCGAAAATAAAAAAAATATATATTAAGTACGAAATTAAGAAAAAAGTTAAAAATAATAAAATTTTACACGTCAAAAGTATGATTTTCAATAGAAGTTAAAAATTAAAAAAAATAACATTGAAAAATTATATCTATTAAAATTGTTAAAAATTTAAAAATTTCATTCTTGAAAAGTTTTACTGCCAAAGGAAATTTTAATACGCAAAAAAAAAAATCCATTTGCAAAAAACAGTTTAAAATTAGATAAAATATTTGCGAAAAGAACTGTATACTAAAAAGTTAGTTTGCAGAAAGAAGAAAGTTGAAAATCTTAAAATTTTATTTGACGAAAAGCAGCTAAATATTGCCAATTAAGCTTAAAAAAAATTGCGAAAAGTTTACTTTGTCAAAATAATGTAAAGATCCAACAATTTTATCTAACAAAAAGAAGTTAACAATTGACGAACTATATTTGCCAAAAAAGTTTAAAATAAAAAAAAATATATGTCTGGAAAGTTTTATTTTTGTTTTATAATTTTAATTAACTGACATTTGAAACGTCAAAATTATGAGATATTTTGGCATGAGCCATTCAGTCACGACATATACAGTGCGCGCCTAAAGTATGGAATATATTCAGTAAAACCGAAATAAAATTTTTTTTTTGAAAAAAATCTCGAACACGTCGATTTTGTTTTTTAAAAGTACACATTTTTGCATCAAAGTCGATTTTCAGTCGTCTTTTGTTTTTGAGTAATGACATCATCCATTTTGTTTTTAAATGACAACCCTCTATTTTTGTTCTTGATTTTTAGAGATCTTTTCATTGTCGAACTGGCAGTATAAAAATATTGTCATCTTACATAAGAAATTTTTCGAGTAAATGACAACTGAAGGTGAGAACTTGACATCTAGAGTTTTTGCAAAATGATCTTGTTCCAGCGCTTTTTTTTCCAAACAAAAGTGAACCTTCTATACATATAATATGATTTCAGCAAGATGGCGCAACCCCGCTCTATGCGCGTTTTTTTTGACAATTGCATTACGAATAGGTGGATTGGCAGTTGAGGATCGATAGAATTGCCCGCGAAAGAGATAAATGTGCAGAATTAGCCTGGAAAATATTCAAAATGTTCAAGAAGAATTTCTATATGTTCGATTAAAAAAGAAAATTAAATTAAAAAAAACGCGCCTAGTGCGGAAATGCGCCATTTTGCTGAGACCATATTGTATTATATATAAAAGGTCAAGATCATTGTTGTTTGGAAAAATTGCGCTACAAACTCTGGAACAAGGTCATTTTGAAAAAATTCTAAATATCGGGTTCTCACTTTCAATTGTCATTTACTCGAAAAATGGCTGACGTCATTACTCAAAAACAAATGACGACTGAAAATCGACTTTCCTGCAAAAATGTGTATTTTTATAAAAGAAAATCGACGTGTTCGGGGATTTTTTCTAAAAATATTTTATTTCGATTTTACTGACTGTATTCCATAATTTAGGCGCGCACTGTATGTTACAATTTGGGATGAATAAATGAGCAAATGAATAATGTCAGACGTATACAACAACCATGGACCCGAGCGAATACTTCTCGATCCCCGAAAAATCTTTCGCCCGGGCTGGGATTCGAACCCACACGGCACGCGGTGCAACCGGCACAAGCGCTCGCCTATACCCACTACACCAACAGGGCGCCCTTATGAAAGATAAAAATAACAAATTTACTTCTAATTCTAATCATCTTTGTCAGTTTACTCAAAAATTAAAGAGATTTCGAAAAAAAACTTTATAAGTTGTACACTTTGGCATTCTCTACAATTATTATTAATATAAATTACATGTAACTATTGCCGTTCCATAATTATAGACAAAAATTTTCAATTAATTTTTTATCGAAAAACAATAATTTGATGAAAAATGTTTTTTTGAATATATTTCATATTAAAAAAAAATGGAGAAAACAAAAAAAAAATAAGGTAAACACCCACTTCCGGTGTACAAAATTTTACCCAAAAGCTTTTCAGTTCTTCGGACTGTCAAATAACACTTATGTTCAAAGTTTCATGTTAATTGTTGTATTAGTTTTTGAGACACAAACAATTTTTTTCCGAAAATCGTCTGAAGGGTCCATAAAACTGATATTTCCTTTAAAAAAAAATTGAAAATATGTTCACGATCACAATATTTTTTGGTACTTCGTAATGGAGATAGTAAAAAAACTTCCCGATGTTCTGGGGATGAGGGGGGGACAATAATAATATCTTTTTTTTACTATCAGGTCTCAACAGCGCAGTTAGTAGCCAAAGGGGAAACTTTCTTTTAGTGCACTCCCGTTGACCCCGTGGTCGTACGCCACTGTCCATAGTTCTAAAGTATTTCAAAAGACAGCAAATGTATAATTTTTGATCCCTTTAAATCCCTTTAAGCGTTTTTGGGACACAAAATATTTTGCAAGATATTTGAGGTGTTCCAGACTTCTTAACCACACTGTATATTCCATATCATCCATAATTACCCGCCCGAATTCCTAAAAATCATAATACCCAAAAAGCTAATTTCTAGTGTACAAAATTTCAAAAAGTAATTTAAAAAAAATTTAATTTTTTTATATATAATTTTAAGGTATGCATCAACTTAAAAGCAACACCTGTATTTTCCATTCAACGAATCTGAACGTTTTGAAATAATTTAAATAAATTTCTCCACTCTGTGTAGAGCGAATCAACACTATTTCCGACTAATAATTCACCTCCAGATTGATTCAAATTTATCAATCGCTGAGGCACCGCAGCACTTCTTATCACTTATTCCCGGAACCCGCCGACAAAAAAAGTGTTTTTTGCTGGACAATGAATCTACGCGCTCAGATCTGTTCTTCGTCGTTAGTTGATAGACACGTTTCGGTGTGTGAATAATTTGGTTTAAATTAATAGCTACAGTGCTACCTTTATAAACTAATAAATTAGTGAATGGTTAAGTGTGTTCGCAGTGACCCGGTAAATGATATATCTGACGGATTTACGAAATGGAAGTATACGAAACGGTGAGTTACATTTTTAATTATCTTTGTATATGTTACGGTTAAAGTAGAAACTTAGTTAGTTTATAAACTGGCTAATAAACTAACCAAATTTTATTTATTCCAACAAAATAACTGCTAAAACTGATTAGTTTATACCGGGCGAATATTCCAAAACCGAACCGATTTAACATGGGAAAAATGTTTTCTGCAGATTCCTGCTCCCCGAAAAGATTTTTTTCCTCATCTAATGATATCCGAACTAGTTAATTTTCAGTTGTAATTCTTTATTATTTTATCAAAATATTCCCAATAAATCCAATTCGGAAAATCGTATTGAGCCATGACTTGTAAGACAATAAACAGATTCAAACGTCATTCGTGTGACAAACTCATTATTCCGTTGACGACTATGATTTTGACTTTCCCAATTTTCTTTACTGAAATCAATTGTAAATTTTCTAAAGAATTGGTGAATGTAAGATGTAAGATTCAGTAAACATCGTTAGCATCGATTGCATCGTGTATGAAATTAAAATTGTTTATACAAAAATAATATAAATACATTTTGATAAATGAAATAAATGGAAGAAGTTACATTACAACATTTATTGCTGGGACACAATGTTTTGCAGTATCCAATTTGATCAATTTAAATGAAAAAAAAAAACAAAGATCATACATCTGTTGACAATTACAATTGGAAATTGATAATTAAAGCTAGTGTTCAAATAAACCTCCATTCTGCATTAAACAATACCCCATCCTATTTTAAAACGAATTTCTGACATTTTCCAACTATCTATTCGTTATCAACCTGCACTCGTCAAATATAGCATTCCTCAAATAATTAATGTTTGGATGACGGTTTTTGTAAATTTGGCTGTTCAGGTGCCCCACAAGTAGATATCGCACGGTGCCAAAACAGGAGATCTAGCAGGCCAGTTGATTTCACCTCCTCGTCCAATCCTTCAATTTGGAAATGTATTATTCAAATATTTTCTGACGTTTATTCCGAAATGTGCTGGAGATCCGTCGTGTTGGAACCAGATATTCTGGTTTAAACGTGCCACTTCTTCTATTGCAGGGCCAACCTGAGTAACAATTCTAAATAATTTTCTGAATTTAAATTTCCTATAATTTCGAAAGGACCTATAATACGCGAATAAAAAATGCCTGTCTAAATATTAATCTTTTTGAGGATATTGCGTTCTAAGATTTAAATTCAGATGGGGATTCTCATGTGCCCAGTATCTGTCGTTTTGAACGTTTGGTTCATTATTTGATGTAAAGGTACATTCATCCGTAAAGCAAATCGACGAGGGAAAATTGAGATTAGCATTAGCACGTTCTTGAATAATTTCACAAAATGTTTGTCTAGGTTCTTCATCAAACGGCAATAGTTATTGATGGCATTAAAACTTGTGACGGTGACCGTACTTTCTTAAAATTTTACAAACCGTTCCTTGCGATTTACCACATTCTAAAGCAATAGATCTTGTACTTAGTCGAGGATTCCCGGATATCAGCCCAATAACAACTTCTTCGTGAATGTTTTCCCGTCTGTTACCATTTATTCTACGATGTTCTAATAAACAACTATAATGAGATAATTTTAAAACTATCATTTGAAGTGAATAAAATTTACCTGAATTTAAACAACCAGAATTTTCTAATTGAAAGACTGTTGTATTGTCGACACTGACGGTACAGAGCTCTCGTTAAACTGCTCGGAAAATAAATCTCGCACCCTACGGTAACTATTTCCGTTGTAAATGTTTTTTACTATGAATAGTTTTTCCTCGATGGAATACATTTTACAAAAAAAAAATATGACAGTTATCATAAACTGATAAACTTGTTTTCAGGCAAGCCATGGCATACCATGAATCCGTTTATTATCTTACGAGTCATGGCTCAATACGATTTTCTGAATTGGATTTATTGCGAATATTTTGATAAAATAATAAAGAAATATTACTGACAATTGCCCTCATTTACTTACTAACCAATGAAATCGAATAACGTTGATGAGATGATCCAATAAAATTCTAATTATGATGCGTAACAGACCACGCTCCATGTTATGCATGGCAATTAACCCTGGGTGGTATCTAATCAGATAATCTCTCATGTTGGTATTGCCTAGCAACGCATTAGTACATGTTCTATAACATATGAAACGTCAGTTTTTGCCGGACTTTTAAGCAGTTTGCTCCTGAATTCGATCCGTTTGCATTTTCGGGTGAAGTGTTAGTGCTTTCATCAGTAATAGTATTCATAGGCATTTCTCAAAATCTTGGTAAGCTCATTTTTACTACAATTATTGTGGCGCAGATTAATACACGTCTGACACTTGGTGTCACTAAATTTAATTTTTAAAATTATGAAGTGTGAACTTTCTGTTCGGCCAATTGTCTTCTCAAATCTAACTCGTGACTGATTTTTCCTAGGCAATTATTAGCGTTTGGATCACTCTTGCTTGTTGCTTAACTTAGTTCGGGTATCATTAGATGAGGAAAAAATCTTCTATCGATTGGTGCCATTATAAATCCTTTTAGTTAAAATGGGTAGAAGGAATCTGCAAAAAAAACATTTTTCCCATGTTAAATGCCCATGTTCGGTTTTGGAATATTCACCGGGTATATTATCTAGAGATGAACAAAACTGCTACTTTTGAACCACGTTGCTTCCTATGATTGCTACTTTCTAATATCAGTAATTTTAAACTGTGACTGTGATCACGGTTAGTAAACGTCGTAACACCTTCTGAAATTGTTAATGGTTTCTCAAAAATGTTTTTGATATGATTCTGCTAATATTTGTCCACCTACCTGTTGTTCCTTTTGATATTATACCTGTGACTGAAGGTAATATTTTGACTATACCAAATAAATATACGACTATCCTTGATTCATTTCATTCGAGAAGTATTTGGAGATTTTTGCAGAAAAACAGAATGTTTGTTCAGTAAATTTGAAAAGTTGGAAAGTCTTCCTATTTTGGTTTTACCTCTGAAAAAAACGCATATTTTGAAAGATTATTTGCTCCATTCTCGAAGGATTATTTTTAAATCAAATTAACCAAAAGAGATATAGATTTTTGAAAATTTTCGTTTTAATTTTTTGATAACATAAACATTGCATAAGAAAATATAAAAGTGCAGGTAAACTTCCATATTAAATTATCCTCAATGGCCGAAGTATCGCTAATTCAAAATCAATTCGGTTTTTGTAAATCCAACAACAATATTTGAGCACTTGAATGAAAACGTCGCAGAGAAAAAAATATAAAACGCGTAGAAAAAATTCCTTAAAAAAATATCCTCAATGGTTCAAGTATCGCTTATTAAAAATCAATTTGGATTTTGTAAATTTAACAATTTTTAATGCAGATATGAATTTTTGAAAATTTAAGTTCAATATTTTTGAGCACTTGAATGAAAACATCGCAGAAATCAAATATAAAACGCATAGAAAAAATTCCTTAAAACAATATTCTCAATGGTCGAAGTATCGCTTATTAAAAATTAATTTGGTATTTGTTAATTCAACAATTTTTAATGGAGATATGGATTTTTGAAGATTTTCGTTTTAATTTTTTGAACACTTGAATGAAAACATCGCAGAAAAAATATAAAACGCGTAGAAAAAATTCCTTGAAACAATATCCTTAATGGTCCAAGTATTGCTTATTTAAAAATAATTTTGTTTGTGTAAATTCAACAATTTTTAATGGGGATAATAATAATAATAATAATATTTATTAACGGGCGTACCCTTTTTTACAATAAATACATAAATGTTTTTATACACGAATAATGACTTAATATATACACAACTACTAATACTGTAATTGATATGGATTTTTGAAAATTTTAGTTTTATTTTTTTGAGCACTTGCATGAAAACATCACAGAAAAAAATATAAAACGTGTAGAAAAAATTCCATAAAAATCATCCTCAATTGCCGAAGTATAGCTAATTCAAAATCTCTTTGGTTTTTGTAAATTCAAAAATTTTCAAAAGAGATATGGGTTTTTGAAAATTTTCGTTTTAATTTTTTGAGCACTTGAATGAAAACATTGTAGAAAAAAAAATATAAAACGCGTAGAAAAAATTCCTTAAAAAAATATCCTCAATGGCCGACGTATAGCTAATTTAAAATCAATTTGGTTTTTGTAAATTCAACAATTTTTAATAGAGATATGGATTTTTGAAGATTTTCGTTTTAATTTTTTGAACACTAGAATGAAAACATCGCAGACAAAAATATAAAACGCGTAGAAAAAATTCCGTAAAAAAAATATCCTCAATGGTACAAGTATCGCTTATTCAAAAATAATTTGGTTTGTGTAAATTTAACAATTTTTAATGGAGATATGGATTTTTGAAAATTTTACTTTTATTTTTTTGAGCACTTGCATGAAAACATCACTGAAAAAAATATAAAACGTGTAGAAAAAATTCCATAAAAATCATCCTTAATAGCCGAAGTATAGCTAATAAAAATCAATTTGGTTTTTGTAAATTCAACAATTTTTAATAGAGATATGGATTTTTGAAGATTTTCGTTTTAATTTTTTCAGCACTTGAATGAAAACATCGTAGAAAAAAAATATAAAACGCGTAGAAAAAATTCCTTAAAAAAATATCCTCAATGGTCCAAGTATCGCTTATTCAAAAATAATTTGGTTTGTGTAAATTCAACAATTTTTAATGGAGATATGGATTTTTGAAAATTTTACTTTTATTTTTTTGAGCACTTGCATGAAAACATCACTGAAAAAAATATAAAACGTGTAGAAAAAATTCCATAAAAATCATCCTCAATGGCCGAAGTATAGCTAATTAAAAATCAATTTGGTTTTTGTAAATTCAACAATTTTTAATAGAGATATGGATTTTTGAAGATTTTCGTTTTAATGTTTTGAGCACTTGAATGAAAACATCGCAGAAAAAAAAATATAAAACGCGTAGAAAAAATTCCTTAAAACAATATCCTTAATGGTCCAAGTATCGCTTATTTAAAAATAATTTGGTTTGTGTAAATTCAACAATTTTTAATGGAGATATGGATTTTTGAAAATTTTAGTTTTATTTTTTTGAGCACTTGCATGAAAACACAGAAAAAATATAAAACGTGTAGAAAAATTCCATAAAAATCATCCTCAATTGCCGAAGTATAGTTAATTCAAAATCTCTTTGGTTTTTGTAAATTCAACAATTTTCAAAGGAGATAGGGATTTTTGAAAATTTTCGTTTTAATGTTTTGAGCACTTGAATGAAAACATCGCAGAAAAAAAAATATAAAACGCGTAGAAAAAATTCCTTAAAACAATATCCTCAATGGTCGAAGTATCGCTTATTCAAAATTAATTTGGTATTTGCAAATTCAACAATTTTTAATGGAGATATTATTTTTGAAGATTTTCGTTTTAATTTTTTGAGCACTTAAATGAAAACATCACTGAAATAAATATAAAACGTGTAGAAAAAATTCAATAAAAATCATCCTCAATGGCCGAAGTATAGCTAATTAAAAATCAATTTGGTTTTTGTAAATTCAACAATTTTTAATAGAGATATGGATTTTTGAAGATTTTCGTTTTAATTTTTTGAACACTAGAATGAAAACATCGCAGACAAAAATATAAAACGCGTAGAAAAAATTCCTTAAAAAAATATCCTCAATGGTCCAAGTATCGCTTATTCAAAAATAATTTGGTTTGTGTAAATTCAACAATTTTTAATGGAGATATGGATTTTTGAAAATTTTACTTTTATTTTTTTGAGCACTTGCATGAAAACATCACTGAAAAAAATATAAAACGTGTAGAAAAAATTCCATAAAAATCATCCTCAATAGACGAAGTATAGCTAATTAAAAATCAATTTGGTTTTTATAAATTCGACAATTTTTAATAGAGATATGGATTTTTGAAGATTTTCGTTTTAATTTTTTGAACACTTGAATGAAAACATCGCAGACAAAAATATAAAACGCGTAGAAAAAAATCCTTATAATAATATCCTTAATGGCCGAAGTATCGCTTATTCAAAAATAATTTGGTTTGTGTAAATTGGACAATTTTTAAAGGAGATATGGATTTTTGAAAATTTTAGTTTTATTTTTTTGAGCACTTGAATGAAAACATTGCAGAAAAAATATAAAACGCGCAGACAAAATTCCATAAAAAACATCCTCAATGGCCGAAGTATAGCTAATTCAAAATCTCTTTGGTTTTTGTAAATTCAACAATTTTCAAAAGAGATATGAATTTTTGAAAATTTTAGTTTTATTTTTTTGAGCACTTGCATGAAAACATCGCAGAAAAAAATATAAAACGTGTAGAAAAAATTCCATAAAAAACATCCTCTATGGCCGAAGTATAGCTAATTCAAAATCTCTTTGGTTTTTGTAAATTGAACCATTTTCAATAGAGATGTGGATTTTTGAAAATTTTCGTTTTAATTTTTTGAGCACTTGAATGAAAACATTTTTAATAGAGATATGAATTTTTGAAGATTTTCGTTTTGATTTTTTAAACACTTGAATGAAAACATCGCAGAAAAACGCGTAGAAAAAATTCCTTATAACAATATCCTCAATGGTCGAAGTATCGCTTATCCAAAAATAATTTGGTTTGTGTAAATTTAACAATTTTTAAAGGAGATATGGATTTTTGAAAATTTTAGTTTTATTTTTTTGAGCACTTGCATGAAAACATTGCAGAAAAAATATAAAACGTGTAGAAAAAATTCCATAAAAAACATCCTCAATGGCCGAAGTATAGCTAATTCAAAATCTCTTTGGTTTTTGTAAATTCAACCATTTTCAATAGAGATATGGATTTTTGAAAATTTTCGTTTTAATTTTTTGAGCACTTGAATGAAAACATCGCAGAAAAAAAGAAAATGTAAAACGCGTAGAAAAAATTCCTTAAAACAATATCCTTAATGGTCGAAGTATCGCTCATTCAAAATTAATTTGGTATTTGCAAATTCAACAATTTTTAATAGAGATATGGATTTTTGAAGATTTTCGTTTGAACTTTTTGAACACTTGAATGTAAACATCACAGAAAAATATAAAACGCGTAGAAAAAATTCTTTAAAACAATATCCTCAATGGTCCAAGTATCGCTTATTTAAAAATAATTTGGTTTGTGTAAATTCAATCATTTTTAATGGAGATATGGATTTTTTAAAATTTTAGTTTTATTTTTTTGAGCACTTGCATGAAAACATCGCAGTAAAAAAATATAAAACGTGTAGAAAAAATTCCATAAAAAAACATCCTCAATGGCCAAAGTATAGCTAATTCAAAATCTCTTTGGTTTTTGTAAATTCAACCATTTTTTCAATAGAGATATGGATTTTTGAAGATTTGAGTTTAAATTTTTTGAGCACCTGAACAAGGAGCATTTGGAGATTTTCACAGTTTGGTAAATTGTTTTTATTTATTTTTTTCAGTTCATGAAGTTTGCAAGAAAAAAAAAATAGTTTCGTGGCATTATTTTAAAATGTATTTTTAAATATTTGCACTGAATCTTAAATTCAAATCAATTTGAAGGGTTTTTTAAGTCGTCGGACTCATCACTTTCGAGTTTGTGGTTCAATTCCATGCCGGGCACGACAATTTTTTCTTTCTCACAAAATCTCAATTAATGAATTAATAATTGTTAGTACATAAGTTGTAATTTATTTCATTTTATATGGTATACTATGGCATTTTATAAATATCTGTCTTTTTTATTAAATATTTATTCAAAATTTAAATACAATACCCTGCACAAATGGGAGAATAAAGTAATGAATATTAAATAACATTTAGAAATGCCACCTTGTACTGTCTTCTTACAATTGTTTTAAGTAACAGTCACAATTTAAGTAGCAATCACCGTTTGTCACAGTTTAAATAGCAGTGATTTTAAGTAGCAGTGATTTAAAGTAGCAGTGATTTAAAGTAGCAGTGATTTTAAGTAACAGTGATTTTAAGTAGCAGTGATTTTAAGTAGCAGTGAAATTCGCCTATTAGTAACAGTAATGACCTGTGATTTTTCAATACCAGTGTAAAATCACAGATACGTGAAATATCGCCCATCCCTAACATTATCCAGTTTATCAACTAACCACCAATGACGGTTAAGGTATAAACCATAAGCTCAGTGAATAAAATATCCAGCGGTTTTAGCTAGTTTAGTTTATCTAACTAAATTTATTTGAATAATACAAGGTGTCCTACAGAGATGGTAAATAAAAAGTCTATGGACTTGTAAATAATGTATTGTAATGAGATTTTCAGCGTTTACGTAATTGAGGGTGCCCTTTTCAATGAAAATATTTTCAAGATTATTCGACTTCCGGTTATATCGGAAGTCAACACCAACTTCCTTATTTTAAATGGAATGCTATATTTTTTATTGTAAATTTGGATTAAACATAAAATTCTGTGAAGAAAATAATTAACTAACATAACCTCAAAATTTAAGCGTTTTCGAAATATTTGACATTTAAAAAAAAATTGTGCTTTTTCATAATTCACTTTAAAAATACATATCTCCGAACAATACAAAATTGAAGGGATGTAATGTTAGCTATAAAAATTCAATACCCGAGGGTACCCAGTGGTGACTTATTTTTGGAAAAATAAAATTAAGAGTGCTCAAAATTTAGTCAACTTTAAAGCATTAAATCTCGATTTTTTAAATGGAACACGCCTATCTTCTTTCGTTTTCAAGATAGACCCAAGTTTTATGCTCGGTAGTGTATTTTCATCGTAAAATTAGTCGGAAAGGAGATATCGTCAAAAAACCGTTTTTGGTCGCCATTTTTCCAATATGACGGCGCGTGCGGCAAAGAAAGATAGTGAAAATTCGAAAAGAGCATGTCGAAATCTATGCTAATTTTCAAAACTTCCGGGAAACTTTCCAGGTAACCCCCTTTTTGAGCACCAAATGACTGAACTAATAGTTGAATTGGGTTTGAGTGGAAGATCATTCTGTGAAGTGAACTCCGCCCGTGCTCCTTTCGTTTGAAATTTTGAGTATGTTTTTTGATCTTTAGTCATACTGTGAATTTTATTTTGTAAGAAAGGAGAACAAAGATATAGTAAATAAATAAATAAATAAATAACAGGGTAGAATTAAGGGTTAAAGAAAATAACACAGAATAATAGAAAAATCAACACGAACTTAATCTGCTTGAATTCTTAGTATTTAAGCTGCATAAAATTATACAAGAATATAATTTATTCAGGATTGAAGTCGTGACCTGCTCATAGTGATTATTATAAATCAAATGATCAAGGCCGACCATAACATGGTAAAATTCTTAAAATTTACGATTTGAATGAATGCCTGCGAGAAGAATAAAATCAAATGATTCAGAACCGAAATATTGTTTCGGCATCTAAATGTCCCTAAAGTACACGATGCGATCGCCAATCCTAACAATTACGGTACATAAACCAGCGATCTTACCTTCTTACCTTCAGAAATGATCAGCGGAAAGGTCTGCCGCTCTTTTCATTAATCATCGAGGCCGGCAAAAAATATTTCATTACCGATACGTGGAATGACTTGTAAATAATAATTGTTTCTGCGAAGTGCCCCCTTGGAACTGATTTGATTCTGATGGGAGGGCTCCGGGCACACGTAGAGAAAGGCGTACATTATATTAAGAATGGTCGATATGAGAAATCGTATTTGGGACTGTTTTGATTTTTTTTTATAGTATCCTGTAATTATCGTACTCTGATAACCTGAACATTCAATTAAGGTAATGTGTAAAATATAAATCCGGTGTTTTAATGCAGGTTTATAAATTAAAATATAATCATCTGATTATTATAAAGCCATTACTATGTTGGATTTTATATAAATTATTAATGTGATGAAGAAGTGAAAGAAGGGTAATTTACTTTAATTAAGGACGACTGTAAATTGAAAAATTTCTGAAATGGTTATGAGAAATAGCGGTAAAGTGTAATTGATCGTAAATTATTTGCTAAAAAAAGGCTCTTTCAAGGCGATTTTAGAAATCTTAAAGCAGACGTTGGTAATCTGTGGTACGCGTACCGGTATCGGGAATGTAATAATGAAAACAATATTTTTGTGAGAAAAAAGTCACCCATTAAGAATGTATTATGAAATTTTTTTAGGACTTGTTTTTTTTCCAAAAATATTTACCTACTGGTACTATACAGTATTTCACCTCCCGTCTTTTATAGCTCATTTACCAATTAAGTTGGAATTTTGATATTTTGCAGAATAAATTTGCATCCTAGAATGCATTTCAGGAAAATAGGTTTGATTATACTGGGTGTCCCAAAAAAGCGTGACGTCATGATGATATATTTTTTAAAATTACATGCTATGTATTTTATTGCTTATTTGGGTACGTCTACATACTCCTATAATTTTATTGGAATCGATCAGCAGAAAAAAAATCAAAACTAAAAAAATCAGTTTTGCCTTATTGGTTTAAAAAATGAATAAAAAATAAAAATTGTGAATTGTTAATAAAATCATACAAGGTACTTATTTAATAAGGTCTGATAGTCCCGTTAACCAAATTTGATCGATATGAATTATACAGGGTGTCCAAAATTTAGTGTCGAACATTTCAAACTTTTAAGCACTTTATTTTTCTTATTTCAAACTGGAGCCCCTGTATATTTTCATGTCATTCCATGCAGAATTAAAAACCAAACATTTTTCCTAATAGCAACCCTGTCCCAATTCCTAACGCATTAAAAGATATTTGCAGAAAACTCGTTTTATCACCATTTCAATAGCCATTTTACTAAATAAAAATGGAAGGTGGCTTTGAAAAATAATTTATTGACATTTAAGTTTAACAAGGTGACAAGAGACTGTTTTGACTTTAGTAATGTAAAAGTTTAAAGCATAAATTGTTAACTTAAGCTCTTTGTACTCAAGAATTATTTTTTCAATGACAAAATATTTAATTCGAATATTCATTTTCCATCGGCATATTTCTATAAAAATACAAAGTTGCTCGTTTCCGTCATCCCAGACGCACATATTTTTAATAAAAAAAACAAGAATTCTCGTTCTCTTCTTGAGCACTACGTTGTGAAAATCCTGAATTTTTCACACTTCATACTGGATTTTACCTTAAAAATTCTTGTTTTCAGTTGACAACTCGTATTTTATAAAAAAAACGAGAATTCTCGTTGACTTTCTCGGAAATGTGTTGTTGTGAAAATCTCGAATTTTTCACACATTACACTGATTTTATTATGAGAATTCTCTTAAGCTAACAACGCTTGTATCCATAAAAAAATATTACTAATTAATTATTACTTATTATTTTTAAAACAGATAACGGCAATTCTTTTTATGATCACGTATATTATTAAAATTTGTGGCTCAAAATTGGAAATTCAAGCAGTACGAGAATGTTCGTTCCCCAGCGGCAATATATATTTTTTTATAAAAATACAGGGTTTCTCATTTCCCTCATCCCGGAAGCTCATATTTTTATAAAAACTAGAATTTTCGTTCGCTTCTTCGGAAATATTTTTCGGTGAAAATCTCGAGTATCTTACACTTTACACAGATTTTATCATGAGAATTCTTGTTTTCAGCGGACAGATCATATTTTATAAAAACGAGAATTCAATAATTATATAAGAAGAAAATGTAACTTTCATCTTTTGATTAAAAACATATTTTCGATACGTGTCTTCAAATTGGCGCAAGTCCCAAAAAAGAGAACTAATTGAAAATAGGTGTATTTTTACTTTCTCCGTTACGAAGTACGAGAAAGTATTGTAATCGTGTTTTTTTCAAATTTTTTTGTTTGTGGAAATATCCGTTTTGGGGTTCCTATATGCCATTTCAACAATTTCTGGAAAAAAAAAATTGTGTCATTGTCATTGATAATCCGAAGAACTGAAAAGCTTTTGGTAAAATTTCGTACACCGAAAGTGGGCGTTTACCTTAACTGTTTTTTGTTTTTTTGACAATATTTTCCTAAATATAAAAAATATCACAAAAACATTTAAACAAATATTGAAGACAACAAAGACATGATTTTATTATGTTTGAAAACATTTTTCATAAAATCATTGTTATTCCAGATTTTTTTTTTCATTTTTGCTTTATAATTATGAAACTATAATAGCAAATTTATGTTAATAAAAATTGTAGAGAATACCAAAATGAATAACTTAAAAACAATAAGTTTTTTCGAAATCTCTTTAGTTTTTGAGTAAACTGAGTTTTTGAATTTGAAGTATAATTTTTCCATCTTTCATAATTTTGACGTTTTAAATGTCAGTTTCATGCGAGTCTACAAACCGCTCGAGGTACATTTAAAATATGACTTAAATAGAAAATAAACCATGAAAGTGTAAATATAAATGATGATACCATCGGAGAAAGTAACATGATAACCACATCACCATTTTTAGAAACTTTTTAGTGATTTTGAAAAAGAACGTATTGTGCGTTAATGCTCATTTTTGTAGAAATTTATATCTGCATTTTTTGATATTTTAATTTATTTGGAGATGTTTTACAACCCAAAGGTCAATGTCAATTGAATTTGAATATGGTTTCAAAAAGTAACGTGGTTTTGAATTTGAATTTAGTTTCTGCGAAATTATAACTGTAATGCTCCATTTTTTTACTTCCTTAAAGTTGCTTGAAGAAAATTATAAAAACAATCCCTACAAACTTGCAAATATCGCAAATTTACTTAAAATCAACTCTGCTTTCAAATTTCTAGCGAAACTATAAATATTCCCAGCCTAGATTGTTAAAAATATTTAAAAAAAACATTTTTTTTAAATAAAGCGAGAGAATATTTTTAGGATTTTAAAATCAGAATGTTTCTAGGATCTTAAAATCAGTTCTGTTTTAAGATCCTAGAAACATTTTCTCCCTTTATTTCCAAAAAAATCACACTTCAATTCGTCGCGTATCAATTTAGAAATTGTACACTTTCAAAGTTGCTTAAAAAAAACAAAAATAATTTCTACAAACTAAACACTTTACAAATTTGCACAAAATCGATTGTGCTTAGGTTTTTACAAAACTTAGAAATGCCCCCCTAACCAAATTCCCAAAAAATCACTGTTAAACTCCCCGCATTTTAATTTGAAAATTGCACACCTTCAAAATTGCTTTAAAAAATATAAAAACAATTACCACAAACTATTAATTTTGGAAATTTGCTCAGAACCGATTCTGCTTTAAGATTCTACAAAAACTGAAAACATCCCCAACCCAAGTTTTCAAAAAAATACGCTTACATTCGCTGCGTTTTCATTTCAAAATTGTTTTAAAAATGTAAAAATAATTACCACAAACTATTAATTTTGGAAATTTACTCAGAATCGATTATGCTTTAAGATTCTACAAAAACTGAAAATATTCCCAACCCAAGTTTAAAAAAAAATACGCTTACTTTCGCTGCATTTTCATTTCAAAATTGTTTTAAAAATGTAAAAATAATTACTACAAACTGGAATCTTTGCAAATTTTCTCAAAATCGATTCATCCACAAGATACTGCATACACTAAAAACATCTCAACCCAAAATTTCCAAAATATTACACTTAAACTCGCCACGTTTAAATTTAGAAAGTGCACGTCTTTAAAGTTGCTTTAAACAAATATTTTAACAATTGCTATAGACTGCAAACTTTACAAGTTTACTCAAAAAAAAAACAGTTAAGGTAAACACCCACTTACGGTGTATGAAATTTTACCAAAAGCTTTTCAGTTCTCCGGATTATCAAATAAGACGTATGTTTAAAGTTTCATACCAATTGCTCTATTAGTTTTTGAGATACAGCGCGCACACACACAGACACACACACACATACAGACACAAAATATTTTTTTTCCAGAAATTGTTGAAATGGCATCTAGGGACCCCAAAACGGATATTTCCGTGAAAAAAATTTTTTGATTAAAAATCACGATCACAATACTTTCTCGTACTTCGTAACGGAGAAAGTAAAAATAGTTACAGAAAAATAAATAGAACACACAAATGGTTACGTAAGAAAAAGATGTATTGCCTAAAACAGTTGTTCAACATATCCTTCTTGGACTTGAATGCAAGTATGACATTAGCAAACCATTGAGTCGTAAACATGCGTTATAGTTACACCTTGATAAATTTCATTCAGTCAAATTGTTACTTGACCAACCCCCGCGACCAACCTATCGTTCATGCAAATGTCCATGCAACCTTTGAAGTGAGCTGGTGCACCATCGTGTTGAAACCACATTTATTGAAGATCGAGAAGTGGATTATGTTCGACCTCAAAAAGTGTTTTCTACGCCCGCTTGATAAACTACATTTCTATTGTTTTTCTATTGCACAGAATATTGACGTATTTTTACAAATATGTTAATATTTTGAAAACTAAAGAAGATATGTATAGGGAATGCTGGTATAGATCAACGCAAAATTGAATTCTGCGTCAGAATATGTAAAAATATATAGGGTGTTTTATCTAAAAAGATCGAGATTTAATCGTTTAAAGTTGACTAATTTGGTATAAGATTTTACTTTTATAATTAAAAAAAAATCACCACTGGATGCCTTCAGGTATTGGCTTTTTATAACCAACATTACAATGTTTGGAGATACGTATTTGTAAAGTGAATTATGAAAAGCACTAAATTTAAAAAAAATGTCAAATATCACGAAAACGCGTAAATTTGGAAGTTACCTATGTTACTTAATGTTTTTTTTTCTCAGAATTTTATATAAACTTCAAATTTTCAGCAAAAATATAGCATTCTATTTAAAATAAGGAATATCTTGGAGTACTAGATCCTTTTTACTTTCTCCGTTACGAAATACGAGAAAATATTGTGATCGTGAAAATTTTTTCAAATTTTTTTTGCGGAAATATCCGTTTTGGGGTCCCTAGTTGCCATTTCAACAATTTCTAGAAAAAAAAAATTGTGTCCATGTGTGTGTGTGTGTGTGTGTGTCTGCGCGCGCTGTATCTCAAAAACTAATACAGCAATTAATATGCAACTTTAGACATAAGTCTTATTTGATAATCGGAAGAATTGAAAAGCTTTTGGTAAAATTCCATACGACGGAAGTTTACCTTAACCGTTTTTTGTTTTTTCCAATAATTTTTTTAATATGGAAGATCTTACGAAAACATTCAAACAAATATTGAAGACAACTAAGAAATGAACATCTTTGCATTGAAAATATTTTTCATAAAATCTATGTTATTCGAGAAAAAAATTATTAATTCATTTTTCGTTTTTGTTTTATAATTATGATAATTATGAAACGATAATAGTCACAGCAAATTTATCTTAATAATAATTGTAGAGAATGTCAAAATGAACAACTTATAAAGAATAAGTTTTTTTTCGAAATCACTTTAGTTTTTGAGTAAACTTAGTTTTTGAATTTGAAGTATAATTTTTCCATCTTTCATAATTTTGACGTTTCAAACGTCCGTTTCATCCGAGTTTACACAACGCTCGATGTACATTTAAAATATGATTTCAATTAAAAATTTACCATGAAGGCGTAAATATAAATGATACCATCAAGTCGGAGAAAGTAACATGATGGCCAAATCACCATTTTCTTTTTGTTCGAATGACGACAACCATCAACCTAGACCAACCATGGGTTTTTAAAATCCAAATTTATTTAAAAATGGTGTTTCCTGAACTGAATTAAATTTTTATAGAATTTTACCTGCACGATTTATAGTTATTTCAACTTTTTTCGTTTAATTAGACAATTCAAAATTAAAATTTAAAAAATTCGCTACTGGTTAAAAAATCGGGGGTTTTACAAAATCCAAAATGAATTTCAAAGAATGGAGTTTGCTGCGTTGAATTTCAATTTTGTACAATTTTAACCTGACGTTTATGTATGATAACTGTGTGTTAACATATTAAAACTGAAATTAAAAAAAAAATCACACAAAAAATTGGTGGATTTTGTAAAGTTAATATTTTTTGAAAGAATGATGTTTCCTGAACTGATTTTAGTTTTTATAGAATTCTAACTTCGCGTTCTATATTTGTTTTAATTTATTTTTTTGTTGTGTGTTCAACAAAACTATAAATTAAAAATGGTGATGTGGCCATCATGTTACTTTCTCCGACTTGATGGTATCATAGCCATTTATATTTACGTTTTCATGGTTTATTTTCAATTGAAATCATATTTTAAATGTACATCGAGCGTTGTGTAAACTCGGATGAAACTGACGTTTAAATTACAAAATTACAAAAGATGGAAAAATTATACTTCAAATTCAAAAAGTCAGTTTACTCAAAAACTAGAGGGATTTAGAAAAAAACTTATTTTTTACAAGTTGTTCATTTTAGCATTCTCTACAATTATTATTAACATAAATTTGCTGTAACTATTATCCTTTTATAATTATAAACCAAAAATTTAAAAAAAATAATACATTTTTTTCATGAATAAAAATGATTGTATAAAAAATATTTTCAAGCAAAAGATGTTTATTTCTCTGTTGTCTTCAAAGTTTGTTTAAATATTTTTGTGATATTTTTCATATTTAAGAAAATATTGGCAAAAAACAAAAAAAACAGTTAAGGTAAACGCCCACTTCCGGTGTACGAAATTTTACCGAAAGCTTTTCAGTTCTTCAGATTATCAAATAAGACGGATGTTCAAAATTTCATATCAATTGCTCTATTAGTTTTTGAGATACAGCGCGCACAGACACACACACAAACAGGCACAATTTTTTTTCAGAAATTGTTGAAATGGTTGAAAACGGATATTTCCGTAAAAATAATTTTTGAAAAAAAAATCACGATCACAATACTTTCTCGTACTTCGTAACGGAGAAAGTAAAAAATACTCAACTTGCAAGAAAATTGGTGGTATTTCAAAAACCAAAATTATTTTGAATGGGTGATGTTTTCTGAGCTAAATATAATTGTTGTACCGGCGTTTTGTTTTCTTTTGCACGTTCAACGTGAAACACAACTCGCGAGAAAATTGGTGGTATTTCGAAAACCAAAATTATTTCGAAAGGACAGCATTTCCTGAGCTGAATTAAATTTTTATAGAGTTTTATCCTTGCGTATTATATTTATTTAAAAAAAAAATTCTAATGCCGAGAAGCCGAAATCTAGAATTTCGAAAAATTCTGAAAAAAATTTATACGTTTCTAAAAACCCAAGTTATTTCGAAAGAATGGTGTTTCCTGAACTGAATTACATTTTACAAGAATTTTACCTCGACAATTTATATTTTTCAATTTTTCTGTAGATAATTTAAATTGTAAAATTTAAAAAAAATCGCTACTGTTTAAAAAATCGGAGGATTTGCAAAAACCAACATTATTTTTAAAGATTTGCATATACTGGATTGAATTTAAATTTATTCAATTTTAACCCCGCGTTTTACATTTATTATAATTGAGTTGACATTAACCCTTTGCACTCGTGTTTATTAGTGATAACATGTATTGTGTCGACAATAAGTCGACATACGAGTGCAAAGGGTTAAAACTACAATTCCAAAAAGACAATCTGGATTTTTTGAAAATCAAATGAATGCATTTTTTAATTTCAGCTCGGCGATCTACATTTATTTAAATTTATTTTTCGTTGTGTCCTCAACATATAAAAACTAAAATTAATAAATTACACAACTCACAAGAAACTAGTTGGAATTTCAAAAATCAAAATTATTTCGAAACAACAGCAAATCAGACCGTTTATGAATAAAATTTGAAAGTTGTAAAATATTTGTCAGACAATTCAGAACAAAAAACTATGGTAATTGAAAACTATCCGACTCTTTGTTGAGAGTTATAAATTATAATAATGTAAACAAGCTGGCGAAAAGCCATTCGGTCGAGGAACCATTGGCACAGATGAAGAATAGATGTGATGCGTAGGTTGGGGCATACACAATTTCATTTGGATGCATTTGAATGGATAGACATATTTATTTTCTAATGAACTAGACAAAGATATTTGTGGCTCCAATAATTTTTACCACGCGTATTGTGACGTGTAGATTATTTTATCCTGAAAATTATGAATGCGCTCTAACGAAAATGATGGTATACCCTTAAGGGGAATCTCCATACCCACGGTTTCGAATGAAAAGTAATACCGGCACATCTCGGACACTATAGGTCTTATTAAAAAAAGAAAAATTGCAATGAATTCAGAAAATTCAGGAGCTTACCGATAGTTTAGTACTTTTTGTAATTTGTTAAATTTCAAAAATACCTAAATAATTACGCATACTTTTGGGAGATAAAGGAGCCGCGCAACGTGATTTATGTGACAGGCTCGCTCCGTTCGTATGAGTCAAGTGCCCATGCCCTCTCGGCTTTCATAAACAAACACAGCTAGATAATTCAGTAAATGTATTTCAAATAGTTCCGAGCAGTTCTATTCTATAACATTATTTTCAT
Organism: Ocypus olens; assembly: GCA_910593695.2. Taxonomy (NCBI): domain Eukaryota; kingdom Metazoa; phylum Arthropoda; class Insecta; order Coleoptera; family Staphylinidae; genus Ocypus; species Ocypus olens. Next base: position 43,032,613 of record OU343058.1, read on the forward strand.
TTCAATTGACAGAGAGGTATTTGTGCGAAAACACTTTCGGGCGAAATAAATTGTGTAAAAATTCCACAAATAATTTCATCGAACTCTTCAGAACAATTTGGAACACATTAGAAATATGGAGCACCGCTTCCGTGAAGTCTTTTTTGCAATTTGTTTTCAAAAGTACCTAAATAATGAAGCATATTTCTGGGCGATACAGGAGCCGCGGTACGTGATTTATGTGACTGGCTCAGTCTATTCGTGTGAGTCAGGTGCCCTTGCCCTCTCGGCTTTTATAAACAACAGTTAGATAATTTAGCTGTGTAATCGTATTATTTATGTTACAGCCCAGTGAAATTATACCATGAAAAGGTGATCGAGTGAAATAAATCCCGGAAATTTGATATTTTTCGGCAAAGTTGTTCGTTGGTGTCTGCTGTAGTACAACATACTAAAAGTTCTGGAAATACCGATTGACAGCATCTAAATTTGGCACAATCTGCAAAAGGCGACTATAACCAAAATGTGCTCCTCTAGTATCAAATCTACTTTATAAGGAGCCATTTTCAAATGAAGCCACGGTCTACGGACAAATAAATTAAAAAATGGTGATGTGGCCATCATGTTACTTTCTCCAAATGGATGGTGTCATAGCCATTTATATTTACGTTTTCAAGGTTTATTTTCAATTGAAATCATATTTTAAATCGATATCGAGCGTTGTGTAAACTCGGATGAAACTGACGTTTAAAACTTCAAAATTATGAAAGATGGAAAAATTATACTTCAAATTAAAAAAAAACTCAGTTTGCTCAAAAACTAAAAAAAACTTATTCTTTATAAGTTGTTCATTTTAGCATTCTCTACAATTATTATTAACATAAATTTGCTGTAACTATTATCGTTTTATAATTATAAACCAAAAATAAAAAATAAATATTTTTTTTTCTCGAATAAAAATGATTTTATGAAAAATGTTTTCAAGGAAAAGATGTTCATTTCTTTGTTTTCTTCAATGTTTGTTTAATTGTTTTTGTGATATTTTTAATATTTAAGAAAATATTGGCAAAAAACAAAAAACAGTTAAGGTAAAACCACTTCCGGTGTACGAAATTTTACCAAAAGCTTTTCAGTTCTTCAGATTATCAATGTTCAAAGTTTCATATCAATTGTTTAATTATTTTTTGAGATACAGCGCGCACAGCAGACACACACACACACACACACACATAGACACAAAAAAAATACAGAAATTGTTGAAATGGCATCTAGGGGCCCCAAAACGGATATTTCCGTAAAAAAAATTTTGAAAAAAATCATGTCACAATACTTTCTCATACTTCGTAACGGAGAAAGTAAAAAATGCCTTACGAAGTACGAAGACATGACAAAAACTTCGGTGACACCGTGCGGCTTTTTTTGTGGATGAGACGTATGGTTTTTTTGGTAGCATCTCCAGATAGGTTGATAGAAAATGGTCGCGGAATTATCGAGGTGAAGTGCCCAAAATCGATAGAAAAAATAACAACAGCAAAAGCAGCAATCGAAAAAAAAATTCTTTTTGGATACGGATTTGAAATTAAAATGTAATCACAATTATTACTATCAAATCCAGGGCCAGATGCATATTGCAAAAGTCGACTTTTCTCATTTTGTCATATGGACGAAATAAGACCTGTCGATTGAGAGAGTTACCAGAGACGACGACAATTTTTGGGAAACAAAATGATTGAAAAATTAATATATTTTTATAAAAATATTTTATTAAAAGAAATCATTGATCCACGGATATGTAGTAATATGCCTATCAGGGAGCACTAAAAAACCTCCGACAGAAGTCGCCTCCAAGGAAGCAACTACACCAAGATCGCCGATCCACCGATGCTGTTGATCCGCTGATGTGAAGTCACCGTCCGGTAATTTATCCGAGTTCTTGCCGTGCATACCGGTGCTTGCCCTTCCGAACTTTGTCTGAACTATAGTGACGCATCTGTGATTTCTTTTGTGACTCTTCCGTATTTATTTTTCTTGTGACCTTTTTAGTGTAAATGTTGTCCGATTAAACATGTTATTTTGTCATTTGTGTCCAGTATATTGAACTTTGTGTAAATAACAGCGAAAAGGATTTCGCGCCAATCTGACTTTATCTGCCTCTCAACCCTCTCTCCTTTTGCGTATTGATAACATAAATATCGAATTCCATTGCATTGTACTAAATGAACACGCCTTTTTTAGCATTTTCAAAATTCAGTCACGAAATGAAAATATTGGCACACGTAACATTGACGTTTACCGAAACGGTAATTTTTTTATGACTCAAATAATGCAACAAACCCACTATTATTATTGTAAAGGTTAACAATGAGATATGAACATTATGTTATTTTCTGATAAATATTTTCAAACAAAAGATTTCTTTTATTGTCTTTAATATTTGTTTACATGTTTTTGTAATAGTTTGCATATTCACAAAAAAACGAAAAAAAGAAAGGTTAGGTAAACACCCACTTCCGGTGTACGAATCTTTACCAAAAGGTTGTAATTGTCAAGTAAAGCACATGTTCGATGTTGCTTGTTGTAATTTTTGAAATAATTTCACGATCACAATACTTTCCCGTACCTCGTAACGGAGAAAATACAAATTATAATTTTGTCGGAAATAAAATTTCGCCACGAAAATATTTCTTGAAAGTCGATCAGATCAGTATGTGTTCCCGACTGTCGGCTCAGAAACTCGAGTATCGAATTTCTTGTTATGTTTGTTTGTATTATGTAGATAATTTCGAGTCCACGTGGACTGGAAAGATGCATGTCGCGGCGTCAATCGCCAATCGGAGACGACGGAGTGTGATAAATTACAAGTTGAAAAATTACGACGACGTTTCATTTATCTATCCTCTTTCTTTGCACATAAAAATGTATTCGGATCGTTTCACGTTTGTGTTTATTTGACTAATGCAAGAAGTATGTTAACGCCCATTTCACGTTAAATACAAACGCAAGCGGGAGTATAGCCTACACTTTGTTTCATTATTTTCTTAGAAATACTAATTTTTAGGAAAAAAATCTTAAACCTTCGGGAATTTAATGACTGCACTAAACACGTTGCCGTTTTTTGTTTTCCTCTAGAAACTACAGTTATCGAGAAAAAACTGTAAAACTTTTACATTATAAGTCCCATATAAAGCGGTGCCATCTACTGAGCCAGAAACACACCAAAGAGGTCTACCGATTCCCCTTAAGAATAAATTTCTTGATGAGCTTGAAACTACAAGTAGTGCCATGGCTCCTTGGCTCTATATAACGAGCCGCCCGTGCCTATGCGTCCTATGGTAACCCAGCAACCGAGAAAACAATGTCGAATTTTGTTTGTTTGTGTCAATCCGGTGAAACTTTCTGTGGGCATGGATATGAAGCTGCGAATATTGCCTGTCGAACCTGTTGCCGACAAAATCGAAAATTAGGTATGTGTCGTGACGTGTTACGACGCTTTTAAGCAGTGGTTATGAAAAAGGATGCCGACGCTATAAACGAAAATGTGTTGCTCGCCTATATGTTGGAGCGTTACGATTCTGTTATTTTATTATTTTCCTAGGTCCGTAAGTAAAAAATTAAGCTCCGTCGTCAAGGACAACAAACACCACGAATGTTATCAGTCACTTACAGTGCCTGTAACCATGGATGCAATGCTTATTTACGTTGTCGGTAGCGAAAAAAGTATGTATACGTCTTGCGTTGTCCATAGGCTATTCGATTTTACGAAAATATTTTTATAGTCGCGAGTAAGGCACTATTCGATCTTACAGTAATATTTTAATTTGTCGCGCATATGACGGCATTTGTTAGGTAAGGATGAATATGGACCTTACTTGTAGTCAATAATGAGACATTTTATTTATTGCCAGGTAACCATGTAAACAAAAAAAAACACACAATACGTCTAAAAATAACTTACTTGGTAAGCTTTTTCATTATAAAAATACCTCTATTCAAACAACAAAATGAACATTGCTACCGAACAAATTACAAGTGATGTGTTAAATTCTTTCGCCATTGTATATCTGTAGTCTTTTATATTTCTATTTTTACATTATTTGATGATGATGAAGGCTGAGGAAGATATGTTTGGTAGACGATAGCTAAAATACTGTATATTAATTAATTAATCCTTACCATGTACGTAAAATATTCCCAGCAATACAAATATTTTCGTAATATCGAATGATGGTAATTTAATTTTCCCGGCGCTTTCACCATAAATCCTATTCATAAATTAGCTCATTTTAGTTATCTGTAAAGCGATGGTTGCGACTATTAATAAACTCGTTAGACAAGGGTTAATTAATTCAGGTTTAGGAACTTGTTATAATTCAAAATGTATCACAAACTAATGGCTTCCAGCATTAATCATAGTTCAGGTTCTTTGTATAACTGCAGAGTACAAATGTTCCGAACATACGTAACCTTTTTTGTTGTAATTATCGATCCGACCAAATTCTAAACTCGAGTGCCCTTTCCTGTCATTCCGTCTAGACATCTCTAATACTCGACCCTGCTAATGTTATGACCCTAAATTGTTATGAATTATAGCATAAATATTATCAGCGTACAGTTATATTTCTCGGCGCGTTTTGTAATACATCGCGTATGTAATAGATTTCACGTAAACTATTAAATGTAATAAATTAAGCTACTTTTTTTAATCTTTTCTGAGATTTTGGATTAATTTGTTACTTTATAAACTGATTTTAATTATCAAATTGATTTTAAAGCTAGGAATATGCTTTAAATTATTATTGTATAACAAATTATATTCTTGACAATTACGAGGATTGTTTCAATTTAATCCGCAATTTAATCTGCTGTTTGAATCGAATTATAATAAAATGAGTGTCTAAAAAGCCATCCTTTATAATCTAAAAGAAGATCAAATACCAAATCCTTGGATTGGTTCAGAAGATGTCCTAATAATCCCGAAATCGGAATAGTGTTCGAAGGAAAAACGATTTCTAAAAAAAATTAAAAATTAGTGTTTTAGGTAGTATTATAGTACATTATTATAGAAGTTTAATAAGAGAGTATATTGTGGCACGAGTGGAATTGGAGCACGACTCGCGCAGCGAGGAGTCCTCCAATGTAACGAGTGCCCCACAATGCCTTTTATTAAACAAGTATAATATACTATTTTTTCTACTTTGGTTTTAGTTAAGGATTTATTTCTAAAATAAAATATATACCTAAACCTAGTGAGTTTTATCTTTTAACATTTGGCAACACTAAACACATTTGATCCTTTCGAACGAATTTAATATTTGACACGTATTTCTACGGCGATTTCAATAGTTAATTTTAAAACATATTTAATCAAGAATATTATTTACACACCTCCAAAAATAAGGGAGGTTGCCAAGGGTGCGATAAACAAACTATTTCCACGTAAGTTGTAACCAATTTAAGCTTATAAAATAATGCAACGCCTAAATGATAATCGAAATTTAAGGTTATGTTTACATTTGTTTCTCGTTCCTCGTGTCAGACATCGATCGACGCTAATTAAAAATGCACACCGAATTAACACACCGACTCAAGCGGCTCTTTTTCGCCGTGAATGAAATATGCATTGTACTCTCGCTGTTTCTTCTGTGATATTCGTTTTGCAAACAAAGTGATAATACATATAATAAATTACAAGCTTTCCTCTGTGTAGGTTGTGTTGCCTAAACGTCGTCACCGAGAGCCAAGTGAATTCATACGTCCGGCCATTGTCACCGAGTTCCTACATTTTCCACGCGGATAAAAAGTGAACAATATGACGCCTTCGTTTTCTTTAACCTTAGTGGTACTACTGGCGAACTCCCCAATATGCATTCGAACATATTCAGTGCGTAACGCATTGGACAGTTCCAATTATCCTATGAATTAACGGCAATTTTACATTTTGATGTCGACATATGTCACGTTTAAGTACTGCCAATCGCAACAACTAAATTGTTACCACAAATAGTTTAATAATGAGTAAAACTGTAAAATAAAAAATCTCATTATTAAACTCTTTTTGATATAACAAAAGGTCGATTGTTAAACCAAAGTAGAAAAAGATATTTTTATGTGAAAATTGGTAGATACAGTTTTATAAAATCAAAAATAAATTTTAGATTAAATCTAATTCAGGCGTTATAGTGGAAAAGGTGATTTGAAATTCTGAAATTATTCTAATTTTTCCGGAAATGGAAAAACGGAAATTAAATCTATGTATTCAGTAAGGGGCATCATTTCAAACCATATTTAAAGCCACCAAATTTAATTTTCGTACTACTACTGTTTTCGAGATATCGGCTGTCTACTACCTCGTGGGACACCCTGTATCAATATATATACAGTGCGTTTTTTATCAATGCATCACAAGGATTTTCTCTTGTCATGTTTTCAACTTAAATGTCATGATGGCTTTCATCGACTACATTATTCGTTATGTATCGCAGTCTCAATAGTTCTATAAATGGTACTAAGTTTAAAATTGGGTATTCAATATGTTGCAAAAATAAATGGGTAATGCCTAAGTAAAGAAATGTTAAAATTAGTATGCCTGTGGCAAACTTTCTGAACAATTCGTATGAAAAAGTCAAAATATTAAAGGAATTGACGATATTAATTATGTATTATACAGGGTGAGTTTTTTTCGATGTTCTCTATGGGGATCTCGGAAATTATAAGAGATAGAGAAACGGTTAAATGGGCAAAGAAGTGCAGTTTTAGGAGCCCAATAAAATAACACTTTCAAAGTTTTCAAAAAAGTGAAGGGTAACTAGATATTTTGAAAAATGTAGTGTCGATTTTTTCAAATAAATATCTCTCGGTTATTATGACAGACAGAAAAAAACTGTAGGACAAAGTTGTAGGTAATTTTACACAGCTTAATAAAATAAATTCAGAAAAAAATTGAAATGTGTTCAATTATGGGTGTTTAAAAAAGTGCATTTTGTGGTCTTTTTATTTTTTTGTTTGGAGGGGCGTAGAGCCCTCTCAAAAAGGACACATTTTGCTTTTTATTTCTCAAAAGATCGTTGAAATCGGTTGAATAGAAGCCGAGTTATGGCCATTTGAAAATTACCTAAATTTTTACAAATCTCAAGTGTTTAATTTTTTTCCGTCAGTGTAATTTGTTTGTTTTTATTGGACGAATGGAAAAATGGACGAATGGTGGTGAGCTAGGCCCACATGCCTTTTTTGACCTAAAATAAAGTTTTTTGTTAATGGAGTTCTAAGGTACAAAATGCGATATACATGATTTCGCGCAAACAATTAATGTTCGTGCATACCTCAAAGAACGTGCAAAGAAAATTTCATTCGTAAAAACGAAAAAAAAAATCGTCTACTAGAAAATTCGCTATTTTTCGAACACCCATAACTTTGTGCCAAATCGTCGTAGGAACTTCGTTCTTCGAGTCCTGCGCAGGAAATTGAACACATTTCAATGCCCTTTTGGTGGATCGAGTCGACACATTTTTTCCAACTCGGTACACGTTGCCAAAGTTGGACGTTTTTGCCCAAAAACGTGTTTTTCTTGTTCGGGGGTTGAAGGGTTCGAAAAGTGATCATTTCAATCTGAGTTTACTCCCTTAAAGTAGTGCCAAAATGGGATTTTTTCCCGAAATAATCATCAAATTTAGTCGAAAAATTACTGAGTTATGTGCGAAAAACCTCAAAATGCACTTTTTTTCAAACACCCATAACTTGGTGCCAAATCGTCGTAGGAACTTCGTTCTTTGAGTCCTGCATAGGGAATTGATCACATTTCAATGCCCTTTTGGTGGATCGAGTCGACACATTTTTTCCAACTCGGTACACGTTGCCAAAGTTGGACGTTTTTGCCCAAAAACGTGTTTTTCTTGTTCGGGGGTTGAAGGGTTCGAAAAGTGATCATTTCAATCTGAGTTTACTCCCTTAAAGTAGTGCCAAAATGGGATTTTTTCCCGAAATAATCATCAAATTTAGTCGAAAAATTACTGAGTTATGTGCGAAAAACCTCAAAATGCACTTTTTTTTCAAACACCCATAACTTGGTGCCAAATCGTCGTAGGAACTTCGTTCTTTGAGTCCTGCATAGGGAATTGATCACATTTTAATGCCTTTATAGTGGATCGAGTCGACAAAATTTTTACAACTCCGTAGATATCGTCAAAGTTGGACATGGTTTCCAGAAAAAAACTTTTTTTTTCGCAGGGGCGCTAGAGGGGGGCGGAAGGGGTTACGCTTAATTTCCCATGCATGACTTTAAAGAAGACACTTCAAAGTTTTTTTCCTTCAAAGATTCATCAAAATCGATTGAAAATACGCCGAGTTATGGCGGTTTGAAAATTGTCGAAATTTCACGAATTTCAAGTATTTCATTTATTATATTTGAATATTTTAAAATTTGTTCAAAATATATCGTCGATTTATTGCAGTACGTTACATGCTTGACATTCAGATGTCGTTTTAGTTTCAATGATTTTATACTATAAACAGCTAAACTTTCATTACAGGATGGTTCCACATCATTGTGAACAAATAAAACCAAATGCCCAAAACGAATCAACATGATATTATTTTTATCAACTTAGGTGTCACTTTTTGAGTATATAGCCCAACCAAAATCTCGCGGCATGTTGCGCAGTAACCGCCTTAATACGTTCACTGCGTTACGGGGCATATGTGTCCCGTCGTGGACGTATTTGCCGGAATAGAATTCTATTGAACTACCCTTCGGGCGGAGGTTGTAACTTCGTTGTACGGAATTAAAAGTTTATTGGTATCGACCACAGATTAATAATAATATCTGGTACCGATTAACTCTATTCGGTTTGCAGTAACCCAATTTTCAAAAAACACTTTATGGGGTTGGGGTTTATATGACCCGTACCGCCTATTATAAAGTCACACAAAAATCGTAGCCGCAGTGAATGTGTTAAATTTCTAGAGATGGGACGCCAATTGAATTTGTCGAGCAGAGTGAGAAAGTATTGTCTCACTGCGTAAACTGTATCCCCAAGTGTCGCGAGATTTTGGTTGGGCTATATCTGCTACTGCTATTTGTTTTTAAACTGTATTACTAAACTTCATCACTTACCTAATAGTATTATAGTATTTAGAGGTAATAAAGTAACTCACCTTTATTTGCTCCATATAATTCAAAAATGACAAAAAATACAGGGTGTTCCATTTAAAAAAAACATAAGTTTGGTCTGTAACTTTGTTATGAGACACCCTGTAGAAATTTTAATATTTTTAGGGCCTGCAGCTCACTATTATACACAACTTTTGTATAAAACATTTTTCGAAATTTTGAAAAATAAGCACGTGATTGACCGTTCCCAGAGCTCTGAAACACCCTGTATGTAATAAACAATATAAAAAAATTGAACATGATAAGAGCAAGCTTCTGTAAAGAGCACAAACTTTTCATGCACATATCGACCAACATTAACATTTTTAATATTTACTATAATTCAAAATGAAAACTTGCATTTGCTTTTTTCGTCTTGTTCCTGGCACTAAAATGATAATTAAAGATAAACATTTAAAGCAAGACATTATTAACAGTTTTCAAAATGGCTCATTTCTAGACACATCTGCAAAAAAAACAAGCCAACTTTGACGATTTATTTTGGGAGTATGGAAAAAGGAATGGGATTTCTTCTTAGAGCATTTATTTAACACTTATTGAGGTATGAAACAAAATATTTGTATTATAATTTTAATGCAAAATGGTGGGGACAGAGCCAATTTTTGAAAACGCATTTTTTTTTTAACTTCTAAACGGGAGGACGGATTTCTCGTAAAGACCTGGAATAAAAAACTTTTTTTATAATTATGGAAGTACGTAAGGTTTGTTTTTCTAAATCAAATTTTGTAGAAATGGTGTCCGTTTGAAAAAAATTATCGATTTTTGGCCGTACCAGAAAAAAACCCGTGAACCGACACTGCAGAGAATGCTATTGTAAAGCTACTGTCAAAATTTAAATCGATCCATACAACGGTGTTCAAGTATAATCTGTCCTCTCAGTTTAAAAAAGTGGTTTCGAGAGAAAAGCGTTTAGTTTTAGTAGCACATAAATCCTTACAGCATTCGTGCACTTTGGTAGACTCCTGAGGAACCCTAAGTAGTTTTCTCGCTATAGGACCAACTGGATATTGTTTATAAGACCCTAAAATATTTTGTAAGCAAAAAAAAAGAGTTTCCAAAACCCTAGAGTGGTGTTACTCCTTAAGACTTTTCAATTTATATTGAGGCATACTGTATGCTCTTAACTTGTTTTTGAACACCCTGTAGGTACATTTATTTAGCAATGAATAGAAATAACAGATCGTAGATTTGTTGCACAAGAAAAAAATACAAGCTCTATACTTACCTTTAAAGATTCAGCAGCTTTCTGTTGACTCTGCAGTCAATATTCTTAAACCATAGTTCTACTAATCAGACTTTATTTATTGGAAATATAAACCTTGAAGTATCTATTGCTGATGCATTTAATAAATTCAATAAAAAATCGAATATAGCCAGAATAAATGAATATTCAATCTTTTCGTAAATCAACAAAATGAAATTTATGCTTTACAAAACATATTGAATTCTTACCTAAGGTTTACATTTTTGTAAATGAATTAATATTTTGCTTAACATGATTAAATACTTTATCTACGCTCATGTTGGGACTTTCCGCATTAATGTTAGTTACCTTTTATCGCATAATTTTTTCGCCAATAACTATTGTTGCACGATGTTTGACATTACAGGTTAAAAATATCATCAAAATAAAATATTTTTTGAGACTTGAATTCAATGGTATGAAGTAAGAATCGACATTCAGGTTAGATTCCATAGCCAACCCAGAATTTCAATCATTATTGGACACCCGTTACTATACAGGGTGTCTACGCTAAAACGTTCGTTTAACGTTTACGGGATTGCCGTTGTACTAAAAATTTGAAAACTCGTCACACGGTTGAACCAGTTCTCCTAATGTGAAATATTTTCAACAAAATTTGTTATTTTAAATGGAACACCCTATATGTTATTATATTTTTAGATTCCTCGTTTAAATTGCAACATATTTTGTAGGAACGTATGTACACTTATCTCTAAGTTTCAAAGAAAAAGAGAATATTTCTAAAAATTTTACCTCAAAAAGACAGCTTGAAATCCGCCTGTAACTTCTTTTAAGAATAAGATAAAAATATGATTTATATCTCTAATTATACTTAGATGATGCCTCTATGAGTAAAATAATTGGAAACTGTCAATTTTGGCAATAAGTGTTCTTAAAATGTCAACATCTGTGACCCATTTTAAGAACACTTATTTTCAAAATTGACAGTTTCCAATTATTTTACTCATAGAGGCATCCTCCAAGTATAACTAGAGATGTAAATCATATTTTTATCTTATTCTTAAGAGAAATTACAAACAGATTTCAAGCTGCCCTTTAGAGGTCAAAATTTAAGAAACAATTAATTTTATTGAAAACTAAAAGAGATAAGTGTACAAACGTTTCTACAAAATATGTTGCAATTTAAACGAGGAATCTAAAAATATAATAATATACAGTGTTCCATTAAAATAACAAATTTGGTGCTAAGTGATAGAAAGTTAAAAATATTCCACATGAGGGGAACTTATTCAACCGTGCGACAAGATTTTTTTGAAATTCTTAATACAACGGCAACCCCATAAACTTTTAACGAACAGTTTAGCGTAGACACCCTGTATACTTCAGTAAACTTGATTCAGGAGGTTTCAATTTCACAATTATTTAAAATCCTTAATTTTTTGTTTGTTTTTAAAGGATGAATTGTTGGAAGGTAACAGATATAAATATTATAAGCATTCAACGTTTTATTTGTAAAACTTAGGAACTAAAACCAAGACATCAGCCTATATATATATATAAATTGTTATATGAAAAAAATTTAATCGTGGTAATAAGTACAACATAACAAACTTTATATACATATAAAAATAAGCAGTGTGGCTATAATACAGGGGGAGGGTCATGTAAAAAGGGGGGCATTTAATATATATATTTATATAGTTTTACATGACAAATATTATCTCAATCTCAACAACATTATAGATGGTAGTCGATAAAATTAGAGAATTGCCTGTTGCTTGTAAGTCACATTCTATATTTATTATATTTCGCGCGATATAATGTGCCTTGTCTTGCGCAAGTAGTTTTCGTTTTACTTTTTTGTATATATTTGGTTTAAAAGCGAGGGTCATCACAGGTACAAATTTATATAGAGGATAATTATCAGCAAAAATTGTATTTCACGATAAAGTGAAGAGAGCAGTCAGGCGTTAACGATCAAGGCCATTTTCATTCCCTTTTTATATATAACCAATTAATATCTATATATATATATTGTACAAAACTATATATGCAATTCTATGTATGTATATATATATATTTTCATTTTTTTTATTTTACTTATATATTTTCATCTTTATATCAAATGTATAAAATACTGTAAAAAATAATATGAACACAACAATTCTCTTGATCTAACGACAACTATTTTTACAACGTGAAAAGGAAGACCTTCAAGAATCAAACGAGTGGCATATTTATTTTTTAAACGAGTGTAAAGTAATTGAAAAACTCTTAAGATTATGTTACGCTTTTTCTACAAATTTCCCTGCAAAGTTGGCACATGCTACACAGATTTGATAGTTTAAAAGAAAAAAAAAGGAGAAAAAAAATAGGTTTTTAAAGTTCATTTCATTTGTAACAACAAAGTAAAAACTATATCACATAAACCTTTATCTGCATATATATAAATATATATATACATGTATTCGGATTGACAGTTTGCATGGGATTGTTTCGAGTCATAAATATTAAAAAAAAGAAAAACAAACATAATTACTAACAAATGTAACAAATTAACAAAATACCAAATAACGGGCATTCCAACAATAAAAACTAAATAAAGCTACAGTATACAAAAAAAAGTAAAACTAAACAGCTTAGTTTGAGCAGTGTTCCCATAGAAAATCCTAATTAGTTAATTATAACGTGAACCCTAAAATATTGTAATTAAGAAAATCAAATAAAATTATGAATGTGCTTTAGTAAAGACTACTGAATTATAGAATTATTTATCTATTTGATTTTTTAACTGAATAAACACAACTCGCTCGGTTGTGTGCGTATGTATGCAATGAAATCATCAACCCTTATGTACACGTAGAAAATGAAAATAAATGAGAAACACTAAAATGTATTGCTTGTAAAAACTACAGATGACCATTTTTAAATTTTGCTAAGTAGACAAACCATCTGTATCACAAATAATTATTACAAATAAATCACACTTGCAAAATAGTAATCATCAAATTTCCCGCACAACTGAAATAAAATCATATTTCGAATGACGACTAATATATATATATAATATATATAATGTAAGGAAAACTAAACAGAACTCTAATTCTAATCAAAATACGATGCAATGTTACTAAAATCACAGTTATTGTATTATTGACCTAATTACTTTCGTTTATTTTAAGTAATGAATCTAAAAAAAAAATCGTGTGTGTTTAATAAACAAATAGTAAGTCAGTCAATTTATATATATTTATATAAAAAAAAAAAACGCTTGTTATGGCCTATTTTACTCATGTATTATATTAATATATGAAGTGCTACTAATTCTATGACTGTTAAGATTTATATATTTTATCGATGTTTCGCGGCGAGACTGAGCCGTAGCTGTGACACTCGCGCCCTCAGACGTTTCTGCTGCCTTCGTAAATCATCGACCTGTCTTAGCATATTGTCCGAGACATCACCGAGCCGGTGGCAGTACACGGAGGCTTCCCTTAATATCACAACTTTCGGCGCCCTTTCGCGTTTACTCACTTCGGGGACGAGCAGCCTTAGATCCTCGAACGCGTTTCTTAAATCTATCCGCCTCTGCCTCTCCATGTTATTGTGCAGGTTCCTCTTCTCCGAAGGCTCGGGTTCGCTATCACTGCTGTGGTTGTAGGAGGATCGCTTCTTGTAGGGCGATGTGGGGGGCGACCGGTGTTTCGACCGTTTCATCCCCCGAGAGTCGATCATTCGACGCTTCGCCGGCAAATGGTTCACCACCGTTTTCCTGGGGAGGAGTGTTTTGATGCCGTTCTTGTTTATCGCCGAAGCCATCGTCCGCTGCAGTTGTTGCCTGTCCCTGTTCGTCGGGTTATTCGGAAGGGCGCACACCATCCTGCTCGAGCTCGTCTGCTTATCCCCGACTGACACCACGTCGATTTCCTCCTCTGTAACAAAGAAAAAATATCCGTTTAAAAAATGACATCTTCAACTTCAAGGTCTAGGCGTTTCATTATTTTAATTAATTAACATGAATAATCGCTGGTGTTTTATTTTTAATTAAGTCGTATTATAACAAGTGAATATCATGAATAACTTTATACAATGTATCCTTCCATATAAATTAATTAATGATACATTGTTATCAGGTAAAGTTTAAATTTAAATAAAGAGCTTCTGTAAAGGCAACCATATTTTTTTTTAAATCCTAACGGATTAAATTTCTGGTTCTTAAGAAATTGTGGCGCTCTAGGCTTAAGGGGGTCACTTTCTCAGCCGTTTTCCATTAGAAACACGTGATTTTTAGAAAATCTAGAAAATTTCTCTGAAATTTTGCACACATGTTCTACGCATTTATGGCTAAGGAATTAAAACAATATTAATTGGATTCAGAGTTATGACATAAATAAATTTGAACATTTTTCGACTTTTATTTATATTTTAAAAAAATCTGCCACTCAACATATGGAAATAATCTCTGTCATATTGGTAAGTGATACCACCTTTAAAACCAAACAAAAATCGTGTTGATATCTTTTATAGTTTTGAAGAAAAGTGTACACCTAAACTTAAAAAGTAAATTTTTCAAGTCAAAATAGTCCGTACAAGAGCTCGCCTCCCCCATTTTGCTTACAAATTTGATCACTTCTACTAATCGGAAAATGTAAAAAAAAATCTAGGCAGAATTGAGTGTTAAATCAGAATCGACAATAAAAAAAAATACGATTGTTTTTTTCATTTTTTAGGAAGTGACTCCCTTAAACCGATTAAGTATATTGGGTAAAACGTTTCTGTTTGCTGTTTTGTTCTTAATACAGTGACATTTAAGATTCTTAGGAACAGTGGCGGCTCGTGGAATATGTTGATGGTAGAGCCACTCATACAATATACGCCCATCCCTCATTTTTGACAGAAAGAAAGAACGATTTATCTTCTTAGACCAAAATAACTGGCGAAAAAGTGTTTTAAGAGTTAATTAAAAATTCTTGCTGAGCTTGAAACTGCAGGTAGTGACATGGCCCCTTAGCTCTATATAACGAGTCGCCCCTGCTTAGGAGTAGTGATTTGAACTTTTGCATGGTCATAGAATTTCATGAAGTTTTTTTTTTTTACTTAGGCGTGTGACATTCAGTCAAGACTCATGACGTTTAAAATATCAAAAATTGTTTATTATTATTTGTGAGATTGTGGTAAGCTGAAACCAAAGACTACCACAACCTCACAAACAAGACCGATTTTAGATATTTTGTTCCGCATTACAGAAAGTTAATACAATAAATAGAAACATTTCTTCAGAATTTATTTTGTTCAAGTTTTTGGAAATATAGAGATTTATGAGGGGATTGTTGACATTGGAGAGAAAAAAATAGGCGCAGAGATAAAATTCCAGAAAATAGCAATCATTCAAAGTAAAAAACACACACAAAGGTATTTTTCAAAAATGGACGCAATCGTCTCGGGCGACATCAAAATGGAAATTTCCGTCGAAATTTCGAATTCGAAAAAATCACAAAAACAATACTTTCTCGTACGATGAAAAAACTTCAGGCTTCCAATATAACTTGAAATTATAGTTTTTCCAATACAAATTTTTGAAAATTAGATATTGTAGATTTGGATTGTTTATAATTTTCTGGAACGCATTCCAATCATTAAAATTGCACCAGAAATGTGATATACCTTTATTAAAGTTTGAATGTTTGAAAAACTGAAACCTTTTCTTTTAAATGTTTTTCAATTTTTCAAGTCATCCAAATTATTGAAGTACAATTTTT
Organism: Ocypus olens; assembly: GCA_910593695.2. NCBI lineage: Eukaryota > Metazoa > Arthropoda > Insecta > Coleoptera > Staphylinidae > Ocypus > Ocypus olens. The sequence goes on from OU343058.1 coordinate 43,048,721, forward strand.
AAAATTTACTCCCTTTGTTGTTATGAAGTTAAAGTATTTTCATAATTTTAAGATTGTAATTTTTACAGAATCTTAATACGCAGTGAAATTAGTATATGTTTGTGAAGTTTTAAGTGAATGGCATATGTTTTTATATTTTAAGAGTAGCCAAGTTTAATACAAATTTAGGAAAACAAACATGTTATTGCAATAAGGTTATTTCATGTTTTTTAAGTCCCCAAAATCGTTGGAGTGATTTTTTTTCAATTTACTCTTTGTTGTTATTATGTTGAAATTGAGTCATAATTTTGTCATTGTTGCACAACAGAATCTTAATACCTAGTAAATTTTAAGTATGTAAAGTTTCAAGTCGATGGCAACGGTTTTTATATTTTTTCCGAGTCACCAAAATGAACACAATATTTGGAAAATTTACATATTATTGCACTGTTATACTGAAGTTCTTTCATGTCACCAAAATTATTGCAGTACAATTTTTCAAACTTATGATTATAAAATTTAAATTTTGATTGTTGCTTTCCGAATCAAAATGCCGAGTGGATTTCTAGAATATTTGTGAAATTTCAAGTCGATAGCATTTGTTTGTATATTTGTCAACAAAGTTAATTCAATTTTTGGAAAATTTATTAATCCACTCATCATGTTTTTCAAGTCATCAAAATTATTGAAGTACAATTTTTCAAATTTATTCTCTCTGTGATTATGAAATTGAAATTTAACATAATTTTGTGATTGTTGCTTTTTTAATGGATTTTAAAAATGTTTGTGAAATCAATAGAATTTAAATATGTTTTTTAGAATGAAATTTTTGAAAAAATTGAAAACCCTCACTTGTTGTAGAATAATAAAAAAAAAATTACATCATGCTGCAGTCGTTTCGTGTATTTTAAGTCTAAAAATTATATTGAGTACAATTTTTCAAATTTCTGTAATGAAATTGAAATTGTGCTTAAATTTTATGATTGTTACTTTTCACAGAATATAGAATATAATGCAGGTTTGTAAAATTGTCGATGGCATTTGTTTTTATATTTTTTATGGTCGCAAAAATTAATATAATTTTTGGAAAATTTCCATATTATTGCAATTTCTAATGACCTTAATATCGGTCGCACTTGAAATCCAGTACTTAAAAAAATACATGCACCAATAGTAAATAAACATGACTTTCATCATTTCTATTGGCACGTCTCGTTATTTTTTTTTGTAGATCACCTTCATTTCCCCAGCGGTCGGATATATTTGTTTTGCGCGGAAACCAAAAATAGTTAAAAATTGATTGCAAAATGGATCACATGAATTATTTCAACACCTCTATATATACAATGTGTTTAAAAAGAAATGATCCGCATCCGTCTGTGAATTGTAATGCGCATGTCCTTGATCAAAAAATTGTAGTTGCCATTTAGACAGTTAGCGTAAAATAATATGACACATAAAATAAAGCGTTAAATAGTTTTTTTTTCAAAAATGTTGGCCATTGTGTAAAAAGCGTTAATCAGAAACGTGCGCATTTTAATACATGGATGGCTGCGATTTTTTTTAAACACACGGTACATTTCAAATTACATCATTAATACACAGCAATTACAACATTCAACATTAACATACAATTTGGATGCAAAAAGACTGTATCCGGGGTAATATTAGATGACTTATTCTTCTTTGATTATTTACTTATAACATGTCTAATTGATAGTGCAGGGCCTAGAGGCATTTTCTTCGAGATACATCTTGAAATTTAAATTAACCGTTATTCATCGCTTTACAGACAAATTAAAATGAGCTAATTTCTTAATTTATCTTATGGTGGATGCGCCGGGCAATTAAATTTGACATACCTTTTATGCGTTCGATCCTACTAGAATATTTTTTACATTCGTTCAGGTTAGGGTTAAAATACTGTCTTTCTGTCATTTCGAAATAGGCTTGGTCATTTTTACTAACTAAAATTAATTTAAATAATACCGAAACACATAATTTATACTGCCTTGAAGTATAGCAGATTCGTCAGGTCGTTATGATAAAAAAAAATCCGAGATTACGTTTCTATTTCGATAGTGTCTCAAGTTGGCATCCCTATGGAAAGTTCTGAATAGAATTCTTAATTCCTTTTGGTGTATCTAGAAGTACTGTCAACTTAAAAAGAGTTCTGTAAAATTGGGCTGTCAGGAATTTTTTGAAAAATGGGTTGCCAACTTGACACCGCACCCTAACCACTAACATTGTTATCGAATAGTTCTGAACTGGTTTTAAGATGTATTTGGGTTGGTACAACAGTTCCTGATACTTTTAAAAAAGAGTTCTGTTGAATTTCTAGAGATAAACATTTTCAAAGTTGGAAATTTGAAATATTCAAATTCATATTACTCTCTATGGACCACTATGGATAGAACTCACAAAGAACGACAGGAAACACCAATCAGAACCATCCCGAATATATCTCGCAATAAAGACAATTTATTATTATTATCAAAAATATTTTGTTGAAAAAAGTCACAAAGCCTAAAAAAAGTTCTGAGTTAATTTTATATTTCTACTCATTGAGTACAATAATTCTTTCTTATAAACAACTCCGATACAATCACTCTAGAACTCTTTTTTTTTTTTTCTTTTCGGACTCAAAATATTGTTTTTTTTTTATAGTTCTGGGAGTTCTGATTTGACCTATGGGTTGTATTCAAAGACTTCTAGTGACAACTCTAATGACAAATTTCGATTAAATGATAAAATTAAATTTTCTATTATGAATTTTAAATTTATTTAGAAATGCCATAAATCGTGATTGTATCGAATTTGTTTATGAGAAATAATTATTGTACTCAATGAGTAAAAATAGAAAATTAACTCAGAACTCCTAGAACTCTTTTTTCTTTTCGGACTTATTTTTTTTCAAAATATTGATTTCTGTAATAGTTCTGGGAGTTCTGATTTGACTTATGGGTTGTACTCGAGGAGTTCAAACGAAAACTCTAATGGCAAATTGCGTTTAAATGACAGGAAATGGTTATTTTCAAAATTAAATTTTCAATTATCGAATTTTAAATTTATTTAAAAATGCCATAAATCGTGATTGTATCGAATTTGTTGATGAGAAAGAATTATTGTATTCAATGAGTAGTAATAGAAAATGAACTCAGAACTCCTAGAACTCTCTTCTTTTTTTTCTTTTCGGACTAAATTTTTTTTTGAAAATATTGATTTCTTTAATAGTTCTGGGAGTTCTGATTTGACTTATGGGTTGTATTCAAGGAGTTCTAGCGAAAACTCTAATGGCAAATTGCGATTAAATGACAGGAAATGGGTATTTTCAAAATCAAATTTTCTATTATCGAATTTTAAATTTATTTAAAAGTGCCATAAATCGTGATTGTATTAAATTTGTTTATAAGAAAGAATTATTGTACTCAATGAGTAGAAATAGAAATTTAAATCAGAACTCCTAGAACTTTCATTTTTTTTTTCTTTTCGGACTGGAATTTTTTTCAAAATATTGATTTTTTTTAATAGTTCTGGGAGTTCTGACTTGACTTATGGGTTGTACTCAAGGAGTTCAAGCGAAAACTCTAATGGCAAATTGAGATTAAATGACAGGAAATGGGTATTTTCAAAATTTTCTATTATCGAATTTTAAATTTATTTAAAAATCCCATAAATCGTGATTGTATTAAATTTGTTTATAAGAAAGAATGATTGTACTCAATGAGTAGAAATAGGAATTTAAATCAGAACTCCTAGAACTCTCATTTTTTTTTTCTTTTCGGACTGGATTTTTTTTCAAAATATTGATTTTTTTTAATAGTTCTGGGAGTTCTTATGGTTTGTACTCAAGGAGTACTCTTATGGCAACTTGCGTTTAAATGACAGGAAATGGATATTTTCAAAATTAAATTTTCTATTATCGAATTTTTAATTTATTTAGAAATGCCATAAATCGTGATTGTATCGAATTTGTTTATGAGAAAGAAATATTGTACTCAATAAGTAGAAAAAAATAACTCGGAACAATATTTTTTTTTGCTTTTGACTTTTTTCAAAAAAATATTTTTGATACTTCCGGATAGTTCTGATTGGTGTTTCCTGTAGTTCTTTGTGAGTTATATCCATAGTTGTTATGAAATATTTAGATTCAACCAATATTAAGTGAGTAATATGAATTTGAATATTTCGAATTTCCAACTTTGAAAATTTTTATCTCCAGAAATTCAACAGAACTCTTTTTTAAAAGTATCAGGAACTATAGTACTTTTCCAACTTTGAAAATTTTTATCTCCAGAAATTCAACAGAACTCTTTTTTAAAAGTATCAGGAACTATAGTACTTTTCCAACTTTGAAAATTTTTATCTCCAGAAATTCAACAGAACTCTTTTTTAAAAGTATCAGGAACTATAGTACTAACTCAAATACATTCTAAAACCAGTTCAGAACTATTCGATAACAATGTTGGGGTGCGGCGCCAAGTTGGCACCCCATTTTTCAAAAAATTCCTGACAGCCCAATTTTACAGAAATCTTTTTTATAAGTTGATAGTACTTCTAGATACATCAAAAGGAATTGAGTACTCGATTCAGAACTATCAGAACTCTTCATTGGGGTGCCAACTTGACACACTTCTATTTCGATTTAAGTAATCGCCTTCTCGTCAAAATGAATTACGTAAAGTACATCATTGTTAAAAAGTTAAATTTTTCCTTACCTAATGTTAGCTTAAAACTTTAAGGTTGCCACATTTCGCATAACGTTTGCAGATTTTAATTGTAATGCCATAGTTGCCAGATTTTTGAGAAATCAAAGGTAAGCTCATCAAACACCGCCACCTTCTACAAGGGGTCCTAATAATTCGAAGCTCCCTAAACAGTTAAGGATTTGAACTTTTATGCAATTTCAAAATTTTTACCTCGAAAACCCAAGACGAAACATAAGTTGCTGTAATAATAAATTAGCATAAAACGAAATTTCGAAATAAGACACTTAATACTTTCATATATTCAGGCTATATTTCGTTTCGTTTTATTGAATCTACTTAATACTTTGTTTTACCGCTGTATATTTGATATATGTGTTTAGAGTTTCGACCATACACCAGTCAACTTCAGTTTTTTTTTATCCGTTTAAAGTGAAATGTTGCTAACTTTGTTAATAATAAAAATTAAACGAAAACCTATAGAGAGAAATACATACGGATATTTATAAAACATGTTATAAAAACAAACTATTTGAAATAGTTTATATTTACAAAAATATATTCGATTTTTTGAGCGGCTAATTTAATTACCTTTGAAAAAATGGTGATGTGGCCATCATGTTACTTTCTCCGACTTGATGGTATTATAGCCATTTATATTTACGTTTTCATGGTTTATTTTCAATTGAAATCATATTTTAAATATACATCGAGCGTTGTGTGAACTCGGAGGAAACTGACGTTTAAAACGTCAAAATTATTAAAGATGGAAAAATTATACTTCAAATTCAAAAACCCAGTTTACTCAAAAACTAAAGGGATTTCGAAAAAAACTTATTCCTTATAAGTTGCTCATTGTAGCATTCTCTACAATTATTATTAACATAAATTTGCTGTAACTATTATCGTTTTATAATTATAAACCAAAAATTAAAAAATAATAATAATTTTTTTTTTCGAATAAAAATGTTTTCAAGCAAAAGATGTTAATTTCTTTGTTTTCTTCAAAGTTTGTTTAAATGTTTTTGTGATATTTTTCATATTCAAGAAAATATTGGCAAAAAACAAAAAACAGTTAAGGTAAACGCACACTTCCGGTGTACGAAATTTTACCAAAAGCTTTTCAGTTCTTCAGATTATCAAATAAGACGGATGTTCAAAGTTTCATATCAATTGCTCTATTAGTTTTTGAGATACGGCGCGCACAGACAGACACACATACACAATTTTTTTTTTCCAGAAATTGTTGAAATGGCATCTAGGGACCCCAAAACGGATATTTCCGTAAAAAAAATTTTTGAAAAAAAAATCACGATCACAATACTTTCTCGTACTTCGTAACGGAGAAAGTAATAAAACAAGAATTACTTACGATCCAAATATAATTACTTGCATTTTGGAAAAAATATTTTGACAACCTTAAATTTTTTAAGTGATTTGATTAGCGACCGTATTCGGTAAACCGACTCCATACCAGAAAAAAACAAAAGAAAATATTTTGGTGGTAGGTGGTTCTAATGTCGTATATGAAACCTTCTATCAGTTCTAAACAACTTTTCTGAATAACATTTTTATACCGAGTGTCTGGGATAAGGGGCGAACATAGGGATTTAACATGTAAAATTAAATATGTGTAATTATTAGCTCCCCTATTCATTTTAGAGAAAAATCGTAAAGTAATATTTTTTAGAGAATTCAAAATTGTAAATGAATCATCAATTTAATTTACTTTTGTACCAGAATTCCCCTCAGAAATAATAAAAATAAGTTGAACAATGTACCATTTAAAAAAAACCCTTGCCATGAGTTTGACAAATGTCATGTCATAGTGAAAATAATTTTGCTAGTCAGACATCAATTCACGCATTGTAATTATTATCTTTAATAACAAGGGTGGTTTACTCTTTAGTAGTTTTACTATTTTTTGTAATAACACGTATACGTAAGCAAATAATTTCCCTTCGGTGATTGCTTTTTAGGTTTCAAATAATGCGGAAACTTTTTAATAAAATTTTCTGAGAAGTTAATAATAAAACTTTTTTCCATATGTGTCCAATTTTCTGATAGACACTGTATAAGTTAAAGTAATTGGGTTCATTTAATCGAATATTATAAACCGTGAAAATTCATCGAATTTCGTCTACAGGCGTCGAAACCTGCCGTTACTTCAGCGTGTGAAACCCAAAGGTAACCTCCGCATTTCTACCTGAGAATTTCTAGGAATGGATAAATATCAAACACAATTCCGCAAACTTCAGCATCTCATCTCGGGGCAATTTAGCTGATAGTCTTATCAGCGAAAAGGCGAGAGCACAAAGAACCCGAGAGGCGCGAGAGAGGCATGAGGTAACCCGGCATGAATGCGGTGGGCATACCCATTGAGCAGGTACATGTAAATTTCTCTAGGAATCCGAAGGTGTAACCGTTCTATGGAAATGTACCATCGACTACCTGATCTGGCCGGACACCAACACCACCGCACAACAGCCTTCTCCGAAAATCATATTTCGGACGTACTTAATTGGCAACGTAATGTCGAACACTTTGTGGAGAATGTTGTTCTCTAAACTGGATCCGCCAGAGCCGACCTTTCACATTCTTTCATTTATCAAGAGCCGAAGAGAGCTAACGGAATTTTAAATAATAACCCGATATACGTGTACACGTCGTCGGATGTGCCGTTTTATTGGCGCTTTGGGGTGAATGATTGCTCGGTTTCGACGGGTTGTGGTTTAATTGCGAAACAGAATTGTGGCCGGATGGAATGTGGGAGCAGCGGCACACCGTGTGAGATTAGGGCAGAGTTAAAAGCGGCCGCTCAAATCTAAATTTGGATCGAGCCTTACTGTTCAGATTCCTTGATAAATCGCGGATCGATTAGGAATCAAGTTGAGATTTTTAGATTTGTTCACAATTACGTGAATATATTTAGTAACGTGCAAATTTATTGGATTTTTGCAATAAACTAAGATGACAGATGAAACACTATGATTTTATCACAGTAATTTATTATTATGCATGTAAGAAGTTTAATGGAAAAAAAATCTCGGGAAATTTTATTATTGCAAAGAGTTTCTGCATTATTTCAAACCTAAAAAATGGTGATGTGGCCATCATGTTACTTTCTTACTTATGTTACGACTTGATGGTATCATTTATATTTACGCTTTCATGGTTTATTTTCAATTTAAATCATATTTTAAATACACATCGAACGTTTTGTAAACTCGGATGAAACTGACGTTTAAAACGTCAAAATTATGAAAGATGTAAAAATTACCTTGAAATTCAAAACCTCAGTATACTCGAAAACTAAAGCGATTTCGAAAAAAACTTATTCTTTATAAGTTGTTCATTTTGGTATTCTCTACAATTATTATTAACATGAATTTGTTGTAACTATTATCGTTTCATAATTAAAATCCAGAAATGAAAAAATAATAATAATTTTTTTTCTCGAATAACAATGATTTTATGAAAAATATTTTTAAACAAAAGATGTTCATTTATTTGTTGTCTTCAATATTTGTTTAAATGTTTTTGTGATATTTTTCATATTTAAGCAAATATTGAAAAAAACAAAAAACGGTTAAGGTAAACACCCATTTCCGGTGTACGAAATTTTACCAAAAGCTTTTCAGTTCTTCGGATTATTAAATAAGACGTATGTTCAAAGCTTCATATCAATTGCTCAATTAGTTTTTGCGATACAGCGCGCAGACACACACACGCACGCAAACATACAAACACACTCACACACACACATACACACACACACAGAGACAATTATTTTTTCAGAAATTGTTGAAATGGCACCTAGGGACCCCAAAACGGATATTTCCGTAAAAAAAAATTGAAAAAAAAATCACGATGACAATACTTTCTCGTACTTCGTAACGGAGAAAGTAAAAGTGACATTATCTGCTTGCGTATACGGTTCAATATATAAAATAGTATAACTAGTAGAGTAAACTACCCTTGTCATTAAAGATATGCAAAAATATTATTTAGAACTGACATAACGTTTAAAATACGAAATTAGAATTACCTACGATCGAAATTTTTGCATTTTGGACATAGTGGTCCATCTAAGGAGAATCAGGCGTTTTCTGGTTTTATCTTTAGACTTACTATTCATATGTAAGTAACCGATTAATAATTTACTTTATTAAAATGCGAAATCGGTTACTTACATATTTTTATTAATTAATTGTTGGAAAGTTTTCCCATTCTCCTGCAGACACAAATTAATTGTTCCTAAATAATTTGCCGTTACAAAATTCATATTCGCAAGTTTAAGGATAACGCCTGAAAAAGCCGCTTTCGACGTCATCTTAAATGGACCACCCTGTATACACAATCGCTAATTATACAGCGCACGGCAATATAAAAAAATAAATTAATTAATATATTCGTTAGTGGCGGAACGGTAACCCACCTACGCAAAAAAAAATCATTAAAAAATTACCTATTGCTTATTTTAAAAATTCCTCGGATACGTCGATTTTTGATTACCAAAATGCACTTTCGCAATTTCATTTTCCGAGTATAAATTGTTTCCGAATTATGACGTCATATTTTTTTTTTTAAATGGCAACCAAATATTTTTTTATGGATTTAAATAGACCTTTTACACCTCTAAATCATGTCAAACATTTTACGAAGTTACATAAGAACATTTTCGGAAAATGATGAAAATTGCGTAACTGACGCGCAGAAAATGTATGTAAAATTAAAATATAAATAAGTCGTTATTTTGAAAAATCATCGGCCACATCGATTTTTGATTATCAAAATACATTTTATGGTGTCAAATTCATTTTCCGAGTGTCAAATGTTTTTGAATTATGACGTCATCATTTTTTTTTAATGGCAACCAAATATCTTTTTAATGGATTGAAATAGATATTTTATACCTCTAAATCATGTCATTTTATTTAAAACATTTTATTAAGTTACATAAGAACATTTTCGGAAAATTATGAAAATTGCGCAACTCACGCCCAGAAAATGGATGTAAAATTAAAATATAAATAAGTCGTTATTTTGAAAAATTCCTCGGCCACATCGATTTTTCATTATCAAAATACACTTTATGGTGTCAATTTCAATTTCCGAGTGTCAATTGTGTTCGAGTTATGACGTCATTAACATTTAACACGTTGTGAACTCCGCCTGCAAATCCTGTGTACTAAATTTGCTAGGTGATATATTATTATTAATATATATATTATTTTGGACGTATTATAACAGGATATATAAAGTTAAAAAATAAATAAACAAATAAATAAATAATACCTATCAATCCCTTATTGTTTCGATTGATTTCGATTAATAATTTATTTCTTGGATAAGATTCTCATTTAGCACTTGGTGAAATATATTATAATGACAGTAATAATAATAATAATAATAATAATAAAAGAGCACTTGGTTTGTTTCACAATATTTAAACTTTATTCCATAATCAATTATTTCTTTAAACCAGAGTTTTTCAGTCTGTGGGTCGCAAAGCCTTACTCGGGTGTTCGCGGGTAAAAAAAGGCAAGAGTTTGTAGGTCCTACACTACGATGAAAAAACTACAATTTCAGTGAGAGGGCTGTGCCTGTTGATTTTTTAATAATTTGTCGAAACGTGGTTCTATTTTTGAGACGCAAACAACCAAATCATTTTCTAATTGGAGCCTATGGGGCCTGCCCAAAGTGCCGAATTTCATACTACCGACCAAGTCCAAAGTGCCGAACGATGCCAAGCGACGTCGCAATATTCGGAAACAAGGTGTCGGAGCCGAATGCGAATCGGCACTTTGGTTATGGTCGAACGCACCTACGATGAGGCCCAAAATGCCGAATGTACAACCTCATGCATGTTAGTAATGTGCGAAAATAATTTTTGATAATATAAATTTATCAATGGTAGGTAGATGGTTTCAGACTTGGAGAATGTTATTTTTTTTATTAAAAAAATAATTGTTTTAAACGTTTTTAAACGTATTATAACATAAATATTCGGCATTTTGGGCCTTACTCATAGGTCGGTGAGGAGACAAAGTGCCGAATGTCCAAACTGCCGATTCGCATTCGGGCCCGACGCCTTGTTGACGAGCGATGCGACGTTGCTTGGCGTCGTTCGGCACTTTGGGCATGACCGGTAGTATGAAATTCGGCATTTTGGACTAAATGTCGATTCGGCACTTTGGGCATTCGGCACTTTGTCCAGGACCCGAGCCTATTTCTTATTTTAGATTTATGTTCACCATTGAAGAGCCCTTGACAGCTGTTGTGCAATACTTATACCCCAACTGTATACTTTTATAGTTGCCCGCTTGGGCACCAGGGTGCAGTACAGGACGGAACATAGTCTTTAAAATCACCGCGTAGGGCGCGTTCGTCAGAATTTTCAAGTGTCAACATGTTTATTTTCATTTACGCTGAATGTTGGTATTTAATGAACGTTACTTCGGCCATTCTGATTGCAGTACACAATAACTATTGAAAAACTTGTTAAAACCTGCAAATAGTAAAAAAATCAAATTTATTTGGGCAAAAGAGCATTGCAAAATAGAGAGTAAGGAAAAAGCAGATATTTTTCAAAATTGGGCGCCAAAACAGACCTTGTATCTGACCATAACAAAATCCTGATTCCCGCTGAAGATTTAAATAAGGAAATAAAAGTCCGCCCTATTGAATGATGTGGAAGAATATTGAACGTCCATTCCACAAAGATCTTTATAAACTTATATGTCCAACACTTCCCAAATGTATCCATCATATCGTGTGAGCCACACAATTTTGTTTCAGAGTTGGCTGTAAGATAAATGAGGTATGTCGCATATTATTACGTCATGAGACTATATTAGTTCAATTTAATAACATTTAAAAAAATGAATTAATCTCAGATATGGCCGCTATGTTTCTCTCTCTTAGGCATGGCCAACTCAACAAATGCCGAGGGTAATGCATGAATCAGCCTGGATTCACCTGAGATTTCAAACAACATGGCGGACAAAATTCGTGAAAATACTCTTAAAAAAAACGTTTCCTACAAAAAGTTTATATTTTTCCCGTGGAATACGATCCCGCAATAAAAAATAGAGAGTTCTATTTAAAAAAATCAAAGTTGACCTTCGTTTGACCTTGAAAATTACTGCCAAGGTCAATTTCAAGGTCCCCAGCCCATGTCCCCCTTCGAACCCTACAATTTTCATCTGAAACATTTTTTGCCATATTGCTCAAGTTTCGAGATTTTTGGGGTGGCAATTTAAAATGGGACACATTGGTATTCGTACAAATTTGATCATATTGGAGCTATAATTATAAAATGATAGTTTCAGAATATAAGAAAAATCTCTTTATACCTTTAAATCGGATAAAGTTACACTTTTTAAAACCATTATTCAAGTGCATAACTTGCAAATTAAAAGCTCAGCGGACATTAGTTAAAAAATAGTTATTTATGCAACAAGTGAGTAAAGTAGTACTTTTTTTCACGAGTAGGAAATGTTGCCACACAAGCCGAAGGCGAGTGCGGCAATTCCTACAAGTGAAAAAAAGTTGCTTTACTCTCGAGTTTCATACAAAAATTTTTCTACGTCCGTAACTTTAAATAAATTCGATAAAACCTTGAATCAATTTTTGTAAGTAATAATACTTTTTTTAAATGAAGAAAATAATAATCATCATGTTTTCTTGATCGGAAACGAATGTTTGACATTTATCGGCGGAACTCGCGGCGTGTTGCGAAGCGTTCATGACACACACTTTGCGCAAACAATTTTATAGTAGCGTTAAAAAATGAACCGCTACGACACTTTTTTTCACGCAAAAGAGTGAAAAAATGAACCGTTATGGCACTTTTTTTCGCGCTGTTTGTAGGGTTCAGGAATCACATATTTTATGAACCCAAATTAATGAAAAAAACTGTACATTTTATAACGGACGTAGAAAAAAATATTTAAGATTTTTTTCCGGTTTTTATATTTAACACCACTCAACTCTTTGATAACTTCACCAAAAATGAATTAAATGCAAAGTGTTTTTAAAACAACGACACACGTAGATTTTATCGGGATCTGTGATGCATAGTTTTTGCAATTTTTCAAGAACATTTTTAAAAATATACATTACATCTGCTACAGTTTCTGACCTATACCTAACGAGTATTGACCCATACCCAAATGATACCTCAAACCTAACTCTAAGTGAAGTCATATTTTAATCTTTCATTTCCATTAAATCGCCTATTCTTAAACCAATTAATTGATTGTATATCTGCAAGAGGTATTTTATCCACAAGTAATACATTAATGAAAGTTTTGTAGATTAATCTTTTATGGCTTAAAAGAAGGGTAAGTTCAAAGTGAAACTAATTTTTAGAACAAGAAAATTAAAGAATTTTAAGTTGCAGGTGTTAATATAGAAAAAATCATAATTCGAAATCCATTCAATATATTTTATTTTTGTAAACAGTGTTTCGTTCACGTCTTGCTTGTTTTGTACATCTTTCTAGAATAAATTAAATAAAGACGAAAAGTAGCCTGAATATTTGAATATTCAACCTGTTCGTAACTGCAAAATTACAAAGATTAAAATCAAATTACTTATTGAAACAACTACTTTTCTGGCTAATGCTATGCCGGATATTGAATGATACAAAGTAAACTGGCATGTTATTATCTACTATCTACTAGGCGGCTTGGTGGTGTAGTGGCTAAGAGCGCGAGCCTGCCTGCTGGATCCCAAGTCGAATGGGTTCGATTCCCCGCCTGAGCGGGGGAACATTTTTCTGATCGAGAAATATCTTCTTGGATCCGTGGTCGTTGTAATTGTCTCTCATTATTCATTCATTCATTTAATTTTATATACAGGGTGTCTCAGACATGACTCCCCAGGCCTATAACTTTCTTATTTTTAAAGATAAATATAGAAAACCATATATATATATATATATATTTAAATGAGAGCAAATTCTCTTTAAAATTATAAGAATAAAATTTTCAAAAATTTCTGCTTATATTTCGACAGTGATGTTCAACTTTTTTTTTTCAAATGGCACTGGACTTGTTTTTTCCATATTATAATAGTATTTTGTATTCTCTTTACAATCATGTAAACCAATATGGTTATTACATTAGAAACAAATTGAGAAAAATGAGATTAAAGGTTGATTTTTAAATGGATTTTTTTTAGTTGGCTTTGAAATATTTGATTTACAGAATGACATATGTGACAATTGTTCTTTTCAAAACTTGTTGCACCTTGTCTAAAGTTATAAGAAAAATGAATTACAGAAACTCTCACAAAACTTGACATGATCCTTCTTTATGGTTTGTGCAAGAAGAATGCGAGAAAAGCTGCAAGGTTGTATGCACGAAGATATCCGGAAAGACCACATCCGGATCATAAAACAATTATTAATTTGGCGAAGAATCTTTCTGCTCATGGCTCATTCAAAAAGAACAAGAAAGTTCCAGATGCAATAAAACGTACCGCTACCAATGATGCTCATGCAGAAGCAGTTTTGGGGTACGTTCAATTATACCCTAAAACCTCGCTCAGGACTGTTGCATCTCAATGTGACATATCAAAATGTTCGGTGAGTAGGATACTAAAGAGGAATTTATACCGACCTTTCAAATTTATTCGGGTACAAGCACTGCACCCATGGGATAATGACCGTCGAATGGAATTAGTTGGATAATGGCAACTTATCAAGAAGAACCTAACATTCTAAGTAGGATATTATGGACGGACGAAAGTATATTTCATAATAATGCTGTGGTGACTACTCAGAATTCTAGATATTGGTCAACTGAGCAGCCGTACTGGATGAAGCATCGAAATTTTCAAAACGTATGGGGGATTAACATTTGGTGAGGCATAATAGGAGGAAACTTAATAGGGCCATATTTCTACGAAGGCACTTTGACAGGTAATCGTTACTTATCATTTCTTCAAAATACTTTTCCACGACTCTTAGAAAACGTACCGCTTAATACAAGAATAAATATGATATTACAACAAGATGATGCTCCAGCTCACAATAGCCTAACAGTTCGAGATCACTTAAATAATGTTTTTGGAGATCGCTGGTTCGGAAAATATGGATCAGTGCGCTGGCCAGCCCGATCACCTGATATTACATCGTTAGACTATTTCCTATGGGGGTATTTAAAAGCTCGTGTCTTTTCATTCGAATTTGATAGTGTGGATGAATTGAAAGCAAATATTACAAGGGTCTGTCGAAATATTCCGCAAGAAGTATTATTAAATGCTACCAGCAGAGCGTTAATGCAAAGACTTGAATGTTGCGCAACTGAAAATGGTGGGAATTTCGAACAATTTTTGTAATCTTTTAAAGTTATTAATATGTTAAAGTTAAATCACAAATATAATTTAATAAATACTGATTATTTACTATTCAATTGATTTCTTATTGTAATTTTAAACAAGGTGCAATAAAATAATGATATTGAACAACTGTAATGACAATCTGTGAGTCAAATATTTCCATGGCCAACTAAAAAAAATGATATTTGTTATGTAGGAAAAATGAACTTAAAAATCAACCTTTAATCTCATTTTTTTTCTAATGTAACAATCATATTGGTTTACATAAAATTTATTAAGTTTATTAAAAAATACTATTATAATAAGGAAAAAACAAGTCCAGTGCCATTTGAAAAAAAAGTTGAACATCACTGTCAAAATATGAGCAGATATTTTTGAAAATTTTATTCTTATAATTTTAAAGAGAATTTGCTGCTATTTAAAAATATATATGGTTTTCTATGTTTATCTTTAAAAATAAGAAAGTTATAGGCCTGGGGAGTCATGTCTAAGACACCCTGCATAGATATAAAAAAAAAACGTATTAAAATATAGATTATCGCTAGTGGTTGAATGGTCAATCATCCACACCAAATAAAAAACGAAAAATTAATATTAATCTTATTACAATAAAATTGGTTTAAGTGCGTTTATTTCTATGTACAAGGACTAATTTGCAAAATATTTAAAATTAAATTTGAATTCTAGAGTAGATGTGCATGCAAGGTAGCATCGTGTCTTGTAAATTTAGTAAATAAAAAAAAAATAATGTTAACGTACAATATGGATTAAAAGAAGCACCCGCACAATTCAATAGAGAACCCAATTTTCTCAAATTGTCATCAACCTTTAAACGATTCGATCTTACGCGAATAATTTTAATGGCGCAAATACGATCTTACGAGAACATTTTTTGTTGTCGCGATTATGGCGGCATACGTTAGGTAAGATGGCACCTGAAGAAGAAACCCCGCAGGTCTGCACTTACTGGGCGCTGTCCGAGGTATTCATGACGTGAGCCCGAAATGATTTCCACATCCAACCCGATTCTATTTTCGCCTCGACTCAATCTCATTATAATTATCCTGTATTCACAGTTGGGTGCTTATTAAACAAAAGTAAATATTCGAATTGCAATTAAGATAAGTCCGTAGAAATTCATATTAAGCTAAGCTTGAGCATTTGCAAATATGTAATAAGTACTGTAATTGATATCATGCATCAATCAACGTTACTACTTTCTATTCCTACAGTATTCATCAATGGAAGCTAAATATTGGATATGCGGCCTGTCTGGTTTACCAGTTACAGACGTTGCAAAAATCCAGGTTATTACAAGAAACGAGTGAAAGGTGTACCCAATGAAATCCGGAATCCCATTTCGTTCTCGTCTTGAGCGGTTCCGTTCGGGCCTTATTGTTGTTATGCCGAATGTGCAGCTGCATATTTTCAAGGAAAAAGAAATGCCGATCGATCTAATAATAAATGGCAATAGAAGCGAGGGGTCGCCCAGACCCGTCTTCCCAAACCAACAATAGGTGCATGAACCCAGGTAGCCCTTTCCAATAATTGGAGTGCAATTTTTGATCACACCACGCAACGAGTTGGGGAAGTAAACCGGACAGAGTTATGGTTATGATAGCGCGGAATGCGTAGTAAATGTGTGCGTATAATGGAATCGGCAGGTTTTTATAATATGTCAAGGTCGGTCGTGTGTTTAAAGTTGTACACGTGTTTGGGTACGCGCGCTTCCTGCTGTCGGATTCGGAATTGTGCAGAGAGCGAGCGAGTGAACGGGTGCGCGATTCCGAGAGAGGCTACACTTCGCGCATAGCTGGTGGCCCCCGATGCCCCCTTTTGCTCTGCCGGGGGGACTCACGTGGTCGTCGGCGGCTAGACACGGACGGAGGTCAATTCCCGCTCCGGTATATTTAGCTTGCGGAGACGCGCCGACACGATTATTCTACGTCACACCCACATATTTGGCATTGTCCTCTATACTTCCTACTCCACGCACTTCTCTTCTATCTGTTATACATATTATTATATAAATAAAATCGATCAATCTGTCATTACATTTTCGATGAAAAGAATCGTAAGTGCTACCTCTAATCACTTGAAGATCAAACTGCAAGTTGACGATGGGATGTTTATTATGAAGCAAATTCTTCAAAACATTGATTATTTTCGTAATTTTTACAGACTGCCAAAAGTTTTCTGAAGTTAGCTCAGCAAAACATAATCGTTTTAACATGACTCATACCTCCGTTACCAAAGTTGTGCAATTAGTATCAATTATTTATTTCTTCGTAAGGCTTTGTTTCTTTCGTCACAATATTAAGGGGGTAAGTGCCTCGCGCTAGAGTTAGACCAGAATGATCTAATAGAAAATGACAATCGCCACAATCTTGGACCTGAAATTTAACCGAGTACGTAAATTTCTTTGTACACGCCTCGGGTTGATACAAAATATTTCATATAGGTGACGTTCATTACAACGGCGAAAATGAAGCAAATTCGTGTTTGTTGAGGTGCAGCTCTTACGTTTTTGCGACATTATTTGATAACTAATGACAATTTTATTACGTACATATTGTTTTCAAAGGTATAAACTATTTTTCTGTAGTATTACATTTTTAGTTTTTTTTGCAGAGAAAAGCTCCAGATATCCATCCAATATTGGTAATTTTCAGGATAAATTGTACAGTTTGTCTGATGATTAAAAAAAAATCAAATTCTATAGACGAATAGTTTAACCCTTTATCTCTTAATGTGCAAAATATCATTTCTTAATATTTGATATTAACTTCAGAATTATGTATATGCTGACCATCAAAAATGCATCGATTTTCGTGCGCCGAGTATAGACCTTAAGGGGGTAACTTAATGTCGATACTCGGCGCACCGAATCGGTGGTATTATGGGTTTGCGTGATTTTCGCTGATTGGTCAGCACAAACGCATGTGGAGCGTATGTCATGCAGCCAAAAATTTTAATCACACCCGTTGTATGCCATGTTCTCGCTTTTCTGTCTTATTTAAATGTAGTGATTACGTTCTATCCTTAAATCAGTCTTTTTCAATTACAATTAATTAGGAAGTGATAAATAGTTAGACTTTGTGGGTTAAAGTAAAAAGATTTATATTTTCCGGCACAGAACTAAAAAGTGGCAAGGTTGTGTGAATCAGGCTTTTCATAACGTTTCGACGAAATATCACGAGGACGCGGGGTGAACGCAACGTGACCATACCACCTATTCGGTGCGCCGAGTATAATATAACATTGAGTCGATGAGATTATGCACAGTATTTGCTATTACAGCCATTTTGTTTTAAATAGGAAGCTGCATCGAATGAGTAAAAAAAATACTTAAATCACCTTTTTAAAGCGCTTGCTTTGCAACACTGAAAATAAGAACAGCACAAGTCCGGGACTTGATCTGTTCTTATTCCCAACAGTAACAGATGTCATTATTCATGTGTGAGCATGCTTAGCTGTTTTTAGTGTTGTATTTCATACGTCTCGAGTGGTTTAACAGAATTGTTTTTAAAGCAAACTAAAGCAATGTCGTCAGATGATAGTAGCCAGGTAGAAAGTAAAAATGAGACAATACGTGGTAAAAAAAAACCTACTAAAACACCAGAATATTGGAAAGATAATAAAAGAAAGTGAGCATCTCACCTCCCGTCTTCTATAGCTCAGTTACTAATTAAGTTAGGATTTCGATATTTTGCAGAATATATTTGTATCCTAGGATGCATTTCAGGAAAATATTGTTGATTATACAGGGTGTTCCAAAAAAGTCTGACGTCATAATATTATATTTTTTAAATTACATGCTATATACCATATGTATAAAAATTATTTAGATAAAGGGTGGCTTTGTATTTCGGAACGTACGTTGCAGGTTTGATACATCGCATCACGTCTTCGCCGCCTAATCTGATTGCCAAATAAAACTTGGTTATTAAATTTATTACAATTTATTACAACAAATGTTGATGTCCATTACGGAAATAATATTCAATGATGAAACGCTTGTGAAATTGTGAGAATACCATGATTAAATCAAAACTGACGTTTAATTGACATAAAGTCAACAACGTGCTGAACTAATCTAAGACCGTGATTTTGTTTATCATGGCCATGCCTTACTAAATAATTTTTATACATATGGTATTTTATTGCTTATTTGGGTACTTTTTATGGTTGCCTACATACTCCTATAATTTTATTGAAATCGATTCAGTGATAACAGCAAAAAAAAACTAAAAAAAAACAGTTTTGCACCACTGGTTTAAAAAATAAATAAAAAATAAAAATAGTGCCTCGTTAATAAAATCATACAAGGTACTTATTAAATAAGGTCTGATTGTCCCGTTAACCAAGATTGATTGACATGAATTATACAGGGTGTTCAAAATTTAGTGTCAAACATTCCAAACTTTAAAGCCCTTTATTTTTCTTATTTTAAATTGGAGCCCCTGTATATTTTTATGTCATTCCATGCAGGATTAAAAAACAAACATTTTTCCTAATGACAACCCTATCGTAATTCCTAACGCATTAAAAGTTATTTGCATAAAACTCGTTTTATTAAGTATTCCAATAGCCATTTTATTAAATAAAAATCGAAGGTGGCTCTGAAAAATAATTTCTTGACATTAAATTTAACAAAGTGACAAGAGACTTTAATAATGTCAAAGTTTAAAGCATAGATAGCTTAAGCTCGTTTTACTCAATGATTATATTTTGTCATGGAAAAAATAAAGTATAAAAAGCTTAAGTTAACAATGCTTTAAATTTTTACATTACTAAAATCTTGTCACTTTGTTAAATTTTAATGTCAATAAATTGTTTTTCAACACCACCTTCGATTATTTAAAATGGCTATTGGAATAGTTTATAAAACGAGTTTTATGCAAATAACTTTTAATGCGTTAGGAATTGCGATAGAGTTGTCATTAAGAAAGAAAATTGTTTTTTAATTCCGCATGGAATGACATAAAAATATACAGGGGCTCCCATTTAAAATAAGAAAAATAAAGTGCTTTAAAGTTTGGAAAGTTTGACACTAAATTTATGTCACCCTGTACAATTCATATCAATCAATCTTGGTTAACGGGACTATCAGACCTTATTTAATAAATACCATGTATGATTTTATTAACAAGGCACGATTTTTATTTTTTATTAATTTTTGAAACCAATGGTGCAAAACTGTTTTTTTTTAGTTTTTATTATTTTTTGCTGATATCACTGAATCGATTTCAATAAAATTATAGGAGTATGAAGGCAACCATAAAAGGTACCCAAATAAGCAATAAAATATACAGCATGTAATCTAAAAAAATATATCATCATGACGTCACACTTTTTTGGGACACCCTGTATATTCAAAAATATTTTCCTGAAATGTATTCTAGGATGCAAATTTATTCTGCAAAATATCAAAATTCCAACTTAATTAGTAAATGAGCTATAGAAGACAATTGGAATTCATTCAAAATTTTTAAAATTTACTCAACAGTTATCTTATCTTAAAATTCTATAATATTTTATTTAATGCATCTGCAACAAGTAAGGTTGTCTCAAATGTATTTATTAAAATTCTATATGGGGCCGCGGTGGCCTAGTGAGTAGAGCTCCTGTTCACAGGCCTCGTGGTCGTGGGTTCGAATCCCATCCGTGCGGTCACTTTTTCAGAACAAAGAAGTGGCTGTGCGTGTCCATGGATGTCTAGTGTATGACCCCCCAATCATTATATAATATATAATTGAGTATATATATATATATATATATAATAAATAATTAAAAATCAAAATAACCAGTTAATTGAAAACTCTGGCGGAATGGACCAGTTTCCTATGCCAAGAAAAAAAAAATTCTATATGCATACTTCTGTGAGTTTTGGGGTGTATCGATAGTTAATTTGTATGGCTGTGAATTTGCACAGCTAATTAAAAAAAATAGAACAATTGCTACTACTATTAAAAATGTTCCAAATTTAATTAACTTATAATATCACTTAAAATTCTATATAAATTTGGTAACAAAGACTAGATTTTTAGGATGTATCGAATTAAGTTGATTTCGTTGAAGTTCATTAAAAAAATTAAAATCAATTAATACTAAAAAATTACTTAAAATAAAAATTGCAACTAATTTCAAACATTTCAAATTCACTCAAAATTAATTGTTTTTTTTTTAGATTTTTAAATCTAGAATTAAATATTCTTTAGTTTCTGGATTGCCTCATTTGAAATAACAAGAGTTAAACGCTAACTTTCGCAAACTGTACTAATTTACGCGGAATCGATTCTTCTTTCAGATTTATTAAAAACATCTGAAAATACACTTCGTAGATATTTATATAATTCCATGTAAATCTAGAGGAGTTTATAGTTTAAGTTGTGCATTATCTTAAGAGACTAAAAACAAATTTTCCAATATTTTTAATTGAAAGTTTTTACTTTCTCCGTTTCGAAGTACGAGAAAGTATTGTAACCGTGATTTTTTTTCATTTTTTTTTTACAGAAATATCCGTTTTATCTCAAAAAGTAATAGAGTAATTGATATGAAACTTCGAACATACGTATTACTTGATAATCTGAAGAACTAAAAAGCTTTTGGTAAAATTTCGTACACCGGAAGTGGGTGTTTACCTTAACTGTTTTTAGTTTTTTGCCAATATTTTCTTAAATATGAAAAATATCACAAAAACATTTAAACAAACTTTGAAGACAACAAAGAAATGAACATCTTTTGCTTGAAAACATTTTTTATAAAATCATTTTAATTTGAGAAAAAAAAATATATTTTTTTAAATTTTTGGTTTATAATTATAAAACGATAATAGTTACAGCAAATGTATGTTAATAATAATTGTAGATAATGCTAAAATGAACAACTTATAAAGAATACGTTTTTTTTCGAAATCCCTTTAGTTTTTGAGTAAACCGAGTTTTTGAATTTGAAGTATAATTTTTCCATCTTTCATAATTTTGACATTTTAAACGTCAGATTCATCTGAGTCTACAAACGTTGAAAATATGTACATTGAAAATATGATTTAAATTGAAAATGAACCACGAAAGCGTAAATATAGATGATGCCATCAAGTTGGAGAAAGTACTAAGCCACATCACCAGTTTTTAATAATAATAAACAATTTATCGAATTCCAAACTAATTTACAAAAGGCCATTTCTTCCGATTTTATGATACAGAGAAAGGATTTTTGTATTTTTATCACGACCGAAAGACACTAAGGACCATTAAATTAAAAAAAAAAGATTAAAATGCTATTGTCTGAAAAATTAAATTTTCAAAAATTCGCAACTTTCTTGAATATTGGCGTAATTTTCAAAGCAAAAGTGGTTTTATAAGAGTGTCATTTTAACATTTTTTTTAGAATTTATTCTCCACGGTTCATGTTTTTTTCCATTTTTTTTTCACACATGCGTCAGTAATGTAACAAATTTAAAAAAATACGTAACTGGCGGATTAAAAAAAAAACAAAATTGATATTTTGTTATTTGAATACAATTTTTTTAGAATCTATTCTTATATCTTTTTCTATTTTTTTCTTCAATGCATAATTTTTGTTTGAAAAATTAAATTTTCAAAAATTCGTAATTCTTGAATAATGGCGTAATTTTCAAAACAAAACTGGTTTTATAATAGTAACATTTTAACAATTGAATGTATTTTTTTAGAATTTATTTGTTATTTCAATACATTTTCAGAATATATTCTCTGCGGTTTATATTTTTCTAGATTTTTTTTTCAATGCGTGATTTATGCCTGAAAATGAAATTTTCAAAAATTTGTAACTCTCATGAATATTGGTGTATTTTTCAAAACAAAAGTTACCTTAAATTTGTTTATTTTACCAGTTTTTTTAAATATTAATAAACAATAAATTCAATTCCAAACTAATTTACAAAAGGCTATTTTTTCCGATTTTATGATACAGAAAAAGGGTTTTTGTATTTTTATCATGACCGAAAAACACTAAGGACCATTAAATTTAAAAAAAAGATTATGTCTGAAAAATTAAATTTTCAAAATTTCGCAACTTTCTTGAATATTGGCGTAATTTTCAAAACAAAAGTGGTTTTATAAGAGTGACATTTTAACAATTGAATGCATTTTTTTAGAATTTATTCTCCACGGTTCATACTTTTTTCTATTTTATTTCTATTTTTTTCTTCAATGCATCATTTTTGTTTGAAAAATTAAATCTTCAAAAATTCGTAACTCTTGAATAATGGCGTAATTTTCAAAACAGAAGTAGGTTTAAAAGAGTGTTATTTTAAAAATTGAATATATTTTTTTTTAGAATTTATTTGTTATTTTAATACATTTTCAGAATGTATTCTCTGCGGTTTATATTTTTCTAGATTTTTTTTTTCTTTAATGCGTCATTTATGCCTGAAAAATGAAATTTTCAAAAATTCGCAACTTTTTTGAATATTGGCGTAATTTTCAAAACAAAAGTTATTTGTTTATTTTTACCATCTTGAATATTGGTGTATTTTTCAAAACAAAAGTTACCTTAAATTTGTTTATTTTTACCATTTTTTTTAATATTATTAAACAATAAATCCAATTCCAAACTAATTTATAAAAGGCTATTTCTTCCGATTTTATGATACAGAAAAAGGATTTTTGTATTTTTATCATGACCGAAAGACACTAAGGACCATTAAATTAAAATAAATAGATTAAAATACAAACAAATTTTTTGTTTAAATTTTAAATTTAACAATATTAATATTACATATTATTATTGACAATAATGATTACTTCAAAATGGAAAACGTAATTTTAAAGAAAGCTTGTAACAGTATTAAGTTTGATCTTTCTGCACCTTCAGGTTATTAGTGAAAATTTATATTATTGTAACACTGATTGCCGGTTAAAATTGATCACCCACATTGGTCATTTAATATTACAAAAAGTATAGAATTACACATAATTTAAAATGGATCTTTTTTTAAAACAATTCATTTTTTATCCTCTTCAGCCGTATACGGGGTCTTTTTTTAACTCCGAACTATTCGTAATAATTTTAAGCTTTCACTGTACTGTGACAGGTCGACGGGACCTTTGTGTACTTGGTTGCCTACATTGTCAATACATTCCAATGCGTTGAGGTGATTATTATGACATAGAACATAGACATTAACAATAATATGTTCTGAGTTAAAAAAAAGACCCTGTATATGACAATTGCTCACTCGGACAATTTTATTTGGGACCCCCAAGAAAATGGGGGCCCTAGCTGTAGCTTGTGTAGCTTATACGTAAATCCTGGACTGCCCGATGTAGTCACATATTATATTACGATTTTATTATTTTTTTTTAGTTATTGCATCATGTGTTCGAGCCAATCTGATCAACCTACTCCAACCAGAGATGTGAGATTATAGCAGCATATTTAAAGCCAGAGTTGATTTCAAAAGTTTTTAATTATGATACGTAAGTTGTTTGTTTTTAATTTATTAATTTTTACATTTTACATAATTATAAAAGTATCTTTTTAAGAATTTTTTGATTTTTCCATTATAAGTATGTGCTATACTTAATCAGCTTCATAAAAAATCTTCGTTAGAGAATAACTAATGCACAAAATAAATTACAGTGACACCATTAAATAAATTAAAGCAAGTGTTATATGCATTATTCTTCTTCATTGGCTGCGGACTCCAAGGTTTTTTAGTTTTTTGTAATTATATTAGTAAAATAAAACGCTAAAAATATATCCGTATGCTCATAATCGTGTCCTTGCTCTTATAAAAATACGTTTAGTACTTTACACGTTTTCCATCTGTATTTTTATCAAATCGCCTGCGTAAAATATATTTTTGATTCTAGCAAACTACAATCTTTTACTCTGTTAAAAAAAAAAACTAAATGCAAATGATGTTTCGTAATCACAAAAGGGTGTTTGGAATTAATTAGGGCAGTATGGGTAACTTTTTAATAATTACAATAGAAATTTTGACAAAGTTATGCTTCTGAGAGGACAGTTTTATAAATCCAAACAAATATTCAGGACTCAAGTTTCGACGAGTTACCGTCATTGGTCGCGTTCGTCAGACTGTTTACTGCCAACCGTTGGGGTATTTTCTGATGAACGCACTGTTGATCGTGAACAAATTCGTCCAGCGGTCGCCATTTTACCAATCGTACAAATTAGACTGATTGCTGTTGGAATCAAGTGTTGAAGTTGCCGCCGAAATGGAGGTTACAAAAGTAGCGTTCATCAAATACCAACATTCAGCGTAAATCAAAATAAACATGTTGACAGTTGAAAATTCTGACGAACGCGCCCATTATCAAGTAAATTATTTATTTTTTTTCTGATTGAAACAATATTGAGTGTTATTGCCTTAGTTACGATATGTCATAACACACTTATATTTTCCTAGGGAAATATGAAGTGCTCATATTTCCCTAGGAAAATATAAACATCAAAAAAAATGTCATTAGGAGCTTCTCGCAAGAATTTTTTTAATTGCTCTCGGGACAACACCTCCGATTTCTTAGGAAGGTATCCTTTATGGATTTTACAGCTTTGGATTTTACCGGAACCAAACATGCACGGTCTTTCGTCGCTTGCATATAGTTACACATAGTTTGACATTTCACCAATTTATGAAACAACGCAAAAATCAAACCAGTCAACTATGATATTTACAAACAAGGCCCTTAGCAACGTTACCAATCTGATAAATTCAAAAATTTACAATCCAATATTTTCCCATCTGCAGAAGAATATTCTTTCAATCAAAAAAAAAAACTATTGATTACAACACGGGAAATATGAATACATTATACTATTCATATTTCCCAAGTTGTAGTAATAGCTATTATTCTGTATATTTTAGAATGAGGGGAGATAACTGTTTGTAAATTTAGGCTGAGCCAACCTAAAGAGAGTCGAAAAAATTATTTCGCGGAGATTTACTAAAGAAACACTCAGTTAACAAAATTCAAAATTCATCAATTTGTAAATTCACTAAATAATGATAATAGCAAGTCTAAACTCGAGTCGTGAATATTTGTTTAGATTTATATAACGTCTCGCGTTATATAATTTTTTTTACAACAATTAGTTGTGGTTTAAACATGCTGAATTTTTCAAGGGCATGAAGTTAGCAATAGATCCAGCAATAGATTTTAAAAATTCATATCTCGGAGAGAAGAAAAGCAATTCGAAAAAAAGTTATCCATACCATTAGGGAAGGTCTAAATTAATAACACAAAAATAATCAACCCTTAATTTTAATTCTTTATATTTTTTCACCCCTTTCAAAATTTTTTTTTTTTAAGTGTGCAATCTGCCATAAATAAATAAAAATGCTTATTCTTATCACTAATACAAGTACTTTAATAATCAAGAGTCAAAAAAACGTTACTTTAACTTGTCAATATGTTAATTTATGCCATAACAACTTAACAGGACGAAAAGTAAATTAGAGTGATACTTCATTTTCGTAGTGATAAATCTTATTAACAAATAATCTTGAAAGTCAGTTTTATTATGGATTACTTTGTAGGAACGGTGGCAACCATTACCTTCATTACATATTTTTCTTTTTAACAAATTCAAATAATAACGTTTTTTCTATTCCGAAACTATTTCTGGTAATTCATTATTAAAAATCTATAATCCATTCCAATTACACTTACAGTAGCAAACCACATTGACAAACGCAAAGTAAATTGCAAACGATTTAGTAAATGACTACTAATTCATTGAATACATTAAATACACATCCGCGGCCAATACTCGACCTTCAACAATTGGTGCTAATAACCGATTGTATCACCTTGTGTGTAATGCTTGGCTAAATGATTTGAAACGACTCTTTAAACGCAATTTTAAACAGTTTCCTTGCCTAATCGCTGCCAAGTTCGCCGAAAACGCGAAATGGAAACGAAATACATTTACAATTCAAAATGAAAAATCGTAACTATAATTTGTTTTCTTCATACCCGTTCTGAAAGCACATAAAGCGTGGCCGGAAAACGATTTTTATAGGCCCAAGAGCGTCTAAAATGTTTAATTAATTTCCCAACAGAGGGCGGCATAAATGTCATTAACTAATAACATTCAGCCCTATTTCGTAAGGATAACGTCTAATTTAACAGCGAGTTATCCCTCAAGGACAACGTTAAATGACGATTTGGTACTGCGTATCGCCCAAAATCTTTATAAAGCTTAACTTTCGGCGCTCTGTCGCTCGATTCTGACCTAAGCTATATTCTCACATGAGAGCATCTATTTCTTGTTGTTAAATTAAAAAAAAACCTTAAATTGTGTTGTCAAAGTGACATTACTACCGTGATAGTGTCTAGAATACGGTCGTATCATTGGTAATTAATGGTAGGCGGGGGAAATATACTCACAGTGTATTTAAAAAAAATATATTAATCGCAGTCTGCTATGACTTGAAATACGCAAGTCGGTGATTAAATGTATAATTGAAATACAAAAGGGGGCTTTTATCATGGTTAACATCTGCTAAAAGGTCGTTTCGGCTCTTCTTGCAGGTGTCCATACTTATGCCCAAATTTTCTAGCATATCTTTGCACAATTGCGGTTTGATTGAATGAATAACAGCTCTGGTATTGTCTTTAAGCGCTAAGAAAAAAAGCCTTGGGATATAAAAGCGCACGATCTAGACGGCCAATTGAAGTTTCCATTTCGTGAAATTATAAAAGGTGAAAATATTAACACGTGTTATCATCAGAGTCTACTTTTTAATTTTATGCTCGCTAATTGGCATGTATTCCGCGATCGATGATTCTGTAATTTACAGGACTGTCTGGACTTACAGTGACACCGAGATCCGCGTCCGCAACATGATCGCTTCTAGCCAGTCAATGCCCTTCCTTCTACTTTCGCCTTAAACTCGTGCCCATGTGAAATAAAAGTGATTAAAAAGTAGACTGTCCAGTCATCATACATCAGATTATGAAGCAATTCGAAAAAAAGCAAGAAAGCAAAAGCATCAGAATTTTTTTTTTGGTAAAAAGAGTATCATACACAATCAATTTCCTGTTTAAACTGAAAGCAACGTTATAAACGTTAAGAAGAAAATTGAAAACTAAAAATGCACTCGTCGTAGTACTTGAAATTTTAATAATAATTTACTTTACAATGCATTTTCAATTTATGATTACAAAGGGTATAGCGGAATAAGATGGTTAAAAGTGCCCCCAAATGAAATGAGCTGGGAGGTTAAAAATAATGTTTAGGATTATAAAAAAGTTAGATTCGACAAAAAAAGTAGCCCCCCACCCCCTCCTATCACTTGCTATAGTCAAAAACGTGTTTTTTTGGTTTTTAATTTTCCTGTACATCGAACTAACTTTTGACTTTCGGTAGGTATCAGTACCTTAAGCCAACAATATTATCAAATGTATTTTTATAAAACCGAAATTTCTGGCGGGAAATTCGAATTTTGACAATATAAAATATCACTAAATAGCGACTATTTCAGAGACGTTAAAAGGTGCACCTCTAAAAAATATGTATAATAAGTGTCTATTGTTTCTTAATATGTGTGATTTTTTTCAGAATTTTCCGAGTGGTAGAACATGGCCAAAATAATTCAAAAACGCATTTTTGACTAATTTTAACTTTATTTGTCACGAAAAAAAAACATTGTAAAACTTTTTATTGGCACATTTTAGGTCATTTCTTGTATTGACGTATGCTACACAATTTTGTTTTGATCATTTAGTGGGAAACTGCAATACCTGAAACTAAAACAATCCATTCAAAATGACTTTTTTCGTTAAAATCGAAAGGTGCTACTGACGAATCAATATAAAATGTTAAGTAAGTAATTTTTACATAAAATAAATGGTACTAATAGATAAGTTTATTTCTGAAAATACATGCTACAAAATGAAAGTGATAAATAAGGTTAAAATGAGTCAAAAATGCGGTTTTTAATTATTTTGACAATGTTCTACCACTCGGAAAATTCTGAAAAAATCACAAATATTAAGAAATAATAGATACCCATTAAATATTTTCTAGAGGTGCACCTTTTAACGTATCTGAAATAATCGCTATTTAGTGTTATTTTATATTGTCAAAATTCCAATTTCCCGCCAAAAATTCCCGTTTTATAAAAATACATTAGATAATATTGTTCTCTTAAGGAAATGAGACCTACCGAAAGTCAAAAAGCAGTTGGATGCACAGGAGGTATTAAAAACCAAAAAAAAACACGTTTTTGACTATAGCAAGGGATGTGAGGGGGGTAGGGGGCTACTTTTTTTTCGAATCTGACTTTTTTATGATTCTAAACATTATTTTTAACCTCCCAGCTCATTTCGTTTGGGGGCACTTTTGGCCATCTTATTCCGCTATACCCCTTTTAGGCGTCCTATACAAGTTAGAATGAAATATCAAAATTTGTGTACATTCTAATTAAACAAAAAAGTGAAATAAAATGTTTTGATTTTCCGTGAAGATAAGCGTCAATCATTAAATTAATTAAAATATAATTGCGCCTGAAACAGAATTTGGAGGAAAGCGGGATCCGGACGGAACCACCGAACCGGCGACCCGTACCACACTTCATACGCAATTAATTTGTTTAATTAATTAAGCCACCGCTGAAGTGACTTAATTGGCGTTTCAAATAATAGTAATAATTTCGTAATTGGATTTATGTTATTAATGTCCTTAAGGCTTTGAAGAAATTTTGAATACTGATGGTGCCAGCCAGGGCCGCATCATAGCCTAGACAAATGTCTAGGGGCCGGTCAAACCATCCACTTTAGTAAAATATTGAGATTTTTTTAAATGCTGGAGGGATGTAACGGTCGTACTTGTTGGAGAATAGTAAAAAAATCGAAGAAAAATCCTTGTATCAGGGAATCTGATCAAAAGGGGTGGCTAATAACCACCCTTTTTGGTCGGATTCCCTGATACGAGGATTTTTGACGGGTGGGAAGTTAGCAATAGATCCAGCAATAGATTTAAAAAATTCTTATCTCGGAGATAAGAAAAGCAATTCGAAAAAAAAAACGTTAACCATACCATTAGGGAAGGTCTAAATTAACAACACAAAAAGAATCAACCCTTTATATTTTTTCACCCCTTTCAAAAAAGTGTTTGTTACGGGCACTCCTTCAACAAAAAAAAATTCTCCGTAAGTTGCAGAAATCCACAATGTGGATTTCGGTGACTTACGGAGAAATTATTTTTTTCTGGTTTGAAGGAGTGGCCGTAACGTTTTTTTGACTTCTGATTATGAAAGTACGTTTATTAGTGATAAGAATAAGAATTTTTAATTAGTTATAGCTGATTGCAAACTTTGCCAAAAATCGAGATTTATATCGCGAAATGTGAATTTTTGCGACTTACGGAGAAATTATTTTTTTCTGGGTTGAAGGAGTGCCCGTAACGTTTTTTTGACTTTTGATTATGAAAGTACCTTTATTAGTGATAAGAATAAGAATTTTTAATTAGTTATAGCTGATTGCAAACTTTGCCAAAAATCGAGATTTATATCGCGAAATGTGAATTTATGCGACTTACGGAGAAATTATTTTTTTCTGGTTTGATGGAGTGGCCGTAACGTTTTTTTTTACTTTTGATTATGAAAGTACCTTTATTAGTGATAAGAATAAGAATTTTTAATTAGTTATAGCTGATTGCAAAATTTGCCAAAAATCGAGATTTATATCGCGAAATGTGAATTTTTGCGACTTACGGAGAAATTATTTTTTTCAGGTTTGAAGGAGTGCCCGTAACGTTTTTTGACTTTCGATTATGAAAGTACCCTTATTAGTGATAAGAATAATAATTTTTAATTAGTTATAGCTGATTGCAAACTTTGCCAAAAATCGAGATTTATATCGCGAAATGTGAATTTTTGCGACTTACGGAGAAATGATTTTTTTCTGGTTTGAAGGAGTGCCCGTAACGTTTTTTCGACTTTTGATTATGAAAGAACCTTTATTAGTGTTAAGAATAAGAATTTTTATTTAGTTATAGCTGATTGCAAACTTTGCCAAAAATCGATATTTATATCGCGAAATGTGAATTTTTGCGATTTACGGAGAAATTATTTTTTTCTGGGTTGAAGGAGTGCCCGTAACGTTTTTTTGACTTTTGATTATGAAAGTACCTTTAATAGTGATAAGAATAAGAATTTTTAATTAATTATGGCTGATTGCAAACTTTGCCAAAAATCGAGATTTATATCGCGAAATGTGAATTTTTGCGACTTACGGAGAAATTATTTTTTTCTAGGTTGAAGGAGTGACAGTAACGTTCTTTTGATTTTTGATTATCAAAGTACCTTTATTAGTGATAAGAACAAGAATTTTTATTTAGTTATGGCTGATTGCAAACTTTTTCAGAAATGGAGATTAATAGCGCGAAATGTGGATTTCTGCGACTTACGGAGAAATTATTTTTTTCTGGGTTGAAGGAGTGCCCGTAACGTCTTTTTGATTTTTGATTATGAAAGTACCTTTATTAGTGATAAGAATAAGAATTTTTATTTAGTTATGGCTTATTGCAAACTTTTTCAAAAATGGAGATTAATATCGCAAAATGTGGATTTTTGCGTCTTACGGAGAAATGATTTTTTTCTGGGTTGAAGGAGTGCCCGTAACGTTTTTTTGACTTTTGATTATGAAAGTACCCTTATTAGTGATAAGAATAAGAATTTTTATTTAGTTATAGCTGATTGCAAACTTTGCCAAAAATCGAGATTTATATCGCGAAATGTGAATTTTTGCGAATTTTTTTTTGTTGAAGGAGTGCCCTTAACGTTTCTTGAGTCTTGATTATTACAGTACTTGTATTATTGATAATACATAATTATTTATTTATGGCAGATTGCAAACTTAAAAAAAAACCAAAAACTTTTTTGAAAGGGGTGAAAAAATATAAAGGGTTAAAATTAAGGGTTGATTTTTTTGTGTTATTAATTTAGACCTTCCCCAATGGTATGGTTAACGTTTTTTCGAATTGCTTTTCTTTTTTTCGAAATATGAATTTTAAAAATCTATTGCTGGATCTATTGCTAACTTCACACCCGTGGATTTTTCTCCGATTTTTTTTTAATTCATAATCATGAAAAATTCAAAAATTCTCAACAATGTTACATGCCAGTGTCATTTTTATTATTTATTATTTCATTATTTATTCTTAAAATAGAATTTTCCATACAAAAATATTAGTTTCTATTCCAAAAATAAAATTTTTGCATTGAAAATTCTATTTTTAGTAATAAAATGACATATGCATTCCTTTTATTGATTACCCCAGGAACATTTTTATTTATTTGTTTTTTAAATTTGATTTATTGTTGGGGAGAATTTTTTCTACTTCTTGCGGGGGACGGCAAGAACAAATGTACAGATCGCGAGGTTTGCCAAAAATTCGAGCAAACCTTATTTCAGCCGTCAAAGCGACTCAAATCCAACATCCAATTCTTGGGCTGTCCTCCACGAGGCACGTCGCCTGTGGCTGTCGAAATGTTTGAAACCCAAAATTCAGTTTTTAGGTTTTCGATTACAAGATCTGTTAGTTGTGTAGGCTTATACTATTTCGATAGTTGAATTTTAGATTTTGGAGGTCAGTCAAAAATGCATGCACATTGGACCGTGTCAAAAAATAGATATTTTTTGATTTCGCCCTTCTTCTAGAATATCATTCCACGTTCAAATTCATTCCGGTTCCCAAAATTTGAAGTAAATCGGTCAATATTTAGAGGTGCATCAAGCCGAAACCGTGTTTTTTGAAATCTTTCCTCAATTTTTGAGAGGTTTCATGTCACTGTTCTACAATAACGGGATGTTTGACACTTGGGACACATTAATACATTCAAACACAAAAGTATTTAATGCGTTTTAGTCGCCACATCCACTTTCGGATTGAGAAAAACAACCATTTATTAAGGCCTTAAAACCGTAATTTCAAATTTCAACTTCAATAACTTCATATTTTTAGGTTTTAGGTTTGTGTTGCGTCATATGCTGTTTCAACGTAGTCTAATATCACGTATCATTAATTGAATTGATAATTTAAGAGAAAATCGCCCTTCAGTTATGCTAATCCCTACTCGAGTAAAAAAACTCACCGCATGCACAAAAATGGCTAGATTCAGACTGCCATATTTCGGTTGCGTTTAGTCGAAATTGAATGAATCCTTAAGTTCTAAAAAAGTTAGAATCATCCTTTTAATGTGATCCTAGTTAATGTAATACCAAATCCATTCAACTCCTCTTCCCACCCGCTAAGAAAGAAATGTCCAAATTTGATAGCTCGTACGCAGTGCCAAAAAAATTGTGCAAAAACAGGGCAATAAATTCCAATTATTTTCTTCAACAATAAGTTCCCTCAAAATTCGAGTTTCTACGATGATTTGGAGCGAAGTTGTGATTTTTTCCAAAAAAGTTGCTTTTTGCAATTTTTTGGCCACAACCAATTTTGCACTAAAATCAATTAATCTTTATAAAATTAATCGTGTTTGGATGTATTAATGTGTCCCAAGTATCAAACATCCCGTTATTGTAAAACAGTGACATGAAACCTCTCAAAAATTGAGGAAAAACTTAAAAAAAAAACACGTTTTTGGCTTGATGCACCTCTAAATATTGGCCAATTTGCTTTAAATTTTGGGAACGGGGAATTATATTCTAGAAGAGCGAAATAAAAAAATATCGATTTTTTTGGCACAGTCTAATGCACATTCTATTTCAACTGTCGAAGTGGCTTAAACTCAATGTTCTGCCAAGTGCCGCAAGGCTCTATTTTGGCAGTCAAAGTACTTCAAAGTCAAAATCCATTTTTTTAAATATCAACAACGATGTCCGTCATCAGATCAGTGCACCTAAATATTCCCCACCGGTTATAACAAACAAAATTTTTCCGAGTATCGCACGACCGGCGGCAAGTTCAAAAGTTTAAACCGCGCGATCATTTCTAACGCCTGTTGGTAAACAAAAAGATCAATATTTACATAATTGCCGGCCGCTGTAAACAAGTCCACTAATTTTCGTTCCGTCTAGACAATCGCGAAAGGTTCACCCACGAGCAAAGCGTTGTTAAATGAAGTATAATGGCCATCGGTAGCTTTCCTCGAACGATTTCCCAACGGAGCACGCAAGCCGAATTTTTTCAAACGCGGTGAACCTAAAACATACAAAGTTTACGATGGTCAAGGTGCATCATCGCATCAAACTCGCGATGCAAGCAAATGAACTTTGTCAAGATCACATTTAGTCGGATCAGCGTTTCGCGAAAACGCGCACTCGGCTCGAATTTAATACGCGCTACATGAAAGAAACGGAAAAAAATGTGTTGTCGTGTGTTCGAAATACGTAAGAGAGGCGGGTGAAGTGTTAATGTTGGCACGGGGAACGCGAACGGTTATTATCTCTGGTTCGATACCCGTCAGTAGTGTAGCTCGAAATCCCTGACGTAAATTTTGGGCACTGAACTTTTTTCTGAACCGCTACTTAAAATCACTGCTACTTAAAATCACTGCTACTTAAAATCACTGCTACTTAAAATCACACCTCTTTAAAATCACAGCTACTTTAAATCACTGATATTAAACTGTGACTTAAACTGTGATTGCTCCTTAAAATCACAACTGTCACCTAAAAACGTGATTGTAAGAAGACAATGGAGAATAGCATTTCTACATATTATTTTATATTGAATACTGTTTACTCCCATTTACTCTTATGCTCATGTTCAAATTACGATTTTCATCAACTGAAAAACAAATATATATATAAAAACAATTTCTACAAATGGTAAACCCAAAATGACTCAAAATTCATTTTAATTTAAGATTCAGTGCGAATATCTAAACATACATTTTGAAAAAATACCACGAAACCTATTTTTAAATTGAAAACTTCATTAACTGAAAATTAAAAATAAAAACAATTCAACAAACTGCGGAAATCTCCAAATGCTCAGGTGCTCAAAACAATTAAAACAAAAATCTTAAAAAATCCATATCTCTATTGAAAATCGTTGAATTTTCAAAAATGAAATTGATTTTGAATAAGCGATACTTCGGCCATTGAGGATGATTTTTTATGGAATTTTTCCTGCGTTTTTTATATTTTTTTCTGTGATGTTTTTGTTCAGGTGTTCAGAAAATTAAAACAAAAATTTTCAAAAATCCATATCTCTATTGAAAATTGTTGAATTTACAAAAACCAAATTGATTTTGAATAAGTGATACTTCGACCATCGAGGATGTATTTTATTGAATTTTTCCTGCGTTTTTTACATTTTTTTCTGCGATGTTTGTGTTCAGGTGTTCAGAAAATTAAAACATTTTTTTTTAAATCCATATCTCTCTTGAAAATTATTGAATTTACAAAAACCAAATTGATTTTGAATAAGCGATACTTCGGCCATCGAGGATTTTTTTATGGAATTTTTCCTGCGTTTTTTATATTTTTTTCTGTGATGTTTTTGTTCAAGTGCTCAGAAAATTAAAACAAAAATTTTCAAAACTCCATATCTCTGTTGAAAATTGTTGAATTTACAAAAACCAATTTGATTCTGAATAAGTGATACTTCGACCATTGAGGATGATTTTTTATGGAATTTTTCCTGCGTTTTTTATATTTTTTCTGCGATATTTGTGTTCAGGTGCTCAGAAAATTAAAACAAAATTTTTCAAAAATTCATCTCTCTTGAAAATTATTAAATTTACAAAAACCAAACTGATTTTGAATAAGCGATACTTCGGCCATTGAGGATGATATTTTATGGAATTTTTCCTGCGTTTTTTTATATTTTTTTCTGCGATGTTTGTGTTCAAGTGCTCAGAAAATTAAAACAAAAATGTTCAAAAATCCATCTCTATTGAAAATTGTTGAATTTACAAAAACCAAATTGATTCTAAATAAGTGATACTTCGACCATTGAGGATGATTTTTTATGGATTTTTTCCTGCGTTTTTTATATTTTTTTTCTGCGATGTTTTTGTTCAGGTGCTCAAAAAATTAAAACAAAAATTTTCAAAAATCCATAACTCAATGGAAAATTGTTGAATTTACAAAAACCAAATTGATTTTGAATAAGCGATACTTCGGCCATTGAGGATGATTTTTTATGGAATTTTTCCTGCGTTTTTTATATTTTTTTCTGCGATGTTTTTGTTCAGGTGCTCAGAAAATTAAAACAAAAATTTTCAAAAATCCATATCTCTATTGAAAATTGTTGAATTTACAAAAACCAAATTGATTCTGAATAAGCGATACTTCGGCCACTGAGGATGATTTTTTATGGAATTTTTCCTGCGTTTTTTGTATTTTTTTCTGTGATATTTGTGTTCAGGTGCTCAGAAAATTAAAACAAAAATTTTCAAAAATCCATCTCTATTGAAAATCGTTGCATTTACAAAAACCAAATTAATTCTAAATAAGTGATACTTCGACCATTGAGGATGATTTTTTATGGATTTTTTCCTGCGTTTTTTATATTTTTTTTCTGCGATGTTTTTGTTCAGGTGCTCAAAAAATTAAAACAAAAATTTTCAAAAATCCATATCTCAATGGAAAATTGTTGAATTTACAAAAACCAAATTGATTTTGAATAAGCGATACTTCGGCCATTGAGGATGATTTTTTATGGAATTTTTCCTGCGTTTTTTATATTTTTTTCTGCGATGTTTTTGTTCAGGTGCTCAGAAAATTAAAACAAAAATTCTCAAAAATTCATATCTCTTGAAAATTCTTGAATTTACAAAAACCAAATTTATTTTGAATAAGCGATACTTCGGCCATTGAGGATGATTTTTTATGGAATTTTTCCTGCGTTTTTTTATATTTTTTTATATAAATTTTGAAATTCACAAATTAAATAGAATTTAGTGCCCATGCTTCTGAGATTTGGACTACTAAGTTTAAAATGTAATATTTGGACCAAAAACTATGAAAGGTAGACCTTAAATTACAAAATTTTAAAGTACCAAAAAAAGAATTTTGAACATCTTAAATTCAGATTCTTTATTCGAATATTAGAACAGTAAATGTTAAATTACAAATTTCGACTTGAAACATTCGAAATTTGATTGATAAGTTTCAAAACAGGTATCCAAATTGTAGAATTTGGGGTCAAAAATTCATGCTTCTAAAATTTGTCCCACAGAGTTTGAAAATTGAACCCAAAAATGTATTATTTGGACCAGGGGCGGCTCGTGATATAGAGCCAAGGAGCCATGGCAAATCATCGTTTTATCAAACTAAATGGAGTTTTTGAAAATTCCCCAATTATTTTGCGAATTCTGAATTTTTGAAAATTTTAGATCTCGAATTGTGTAATACTTGAGTTAAAAATTAAAAAAATATATAAAACGTGTCTACTAAATTCTACAAAAATTAAATTAGATTTGCAAATCATCGTTTTATCAAACTAAATAGAGTTTTTGAAAATCCACCAATTATTTCGTGAGTTGTGAATTTCTGAAAATTTTAGTTTTCGAATTGGGTAATACTCGAGCAAAAAAATAAAAGAAAATATAAAACGTGTCGATCAATTTCTACAAAAATTAAATTAGACTTGCAAATAATCGTTTTATCAAACTAAATGGAGTTTTTGAAAATTCACCAATTATTTCACGAATTGTGAATTTTTGAAAATTTTAGATCTCGAATTGTGTAATACTCGAGTTAAAAATTTAAAAAAATCATATAAAACGTGTCTACTAAATTCTACAAAAATTAAATTAGATTTGCAAATCATCGTTTTATCAAACTAAATAGTTTTTGAAAATGCAGCAATTATTTCGCGAATTGTGAATTTTTGAAAATTTTAGTTTTCGAATTGGGTAATACTCGAGCAAAAAAATAAAAGAAAATATAAAACGCGTCGATGAATTTCTACAAAAATTAAATTAGATTTGCAAATCATCGTTTTATCAAACTAAATAGAGTTTTTGAAAATCCAACAATTATTTCGTGAGTATTGAATTTTTGAAAATTTTAATTTTCGAATTGTGTAATACTTTAGCAAAAACATAAAAGATAATATAAAACGTGTCGACGAAATTGTACAAAAATTAAATTAGATTTACAAATAAATCATCGTTTTATCAAACTAAATAGACTTTTTGAAAATTCACCAATTATTTAGCGAATTGTGAATTTTTGAAAATTTTAGATCTCGAATTGTGTAATACTCGAGTTAAAAATTAAAAATATATAAAACGTGTCTACTAAATTCTACAAAAATTAAATTAGATTTGGAAATCATCGTTTTATCAAACTAAATAGAGTTTTTGAAAATCCACCAATTATTTCGTGAGTATTGAATTTTTGAAAATTTTAGTTTTCGAATTGGGTAATACTCAAGCAAAAAATAAAAAAAAAATATAAAACGCGTCGATGAATTTCTACAAAAAATAAATTAGATTTGCAAATCATCGTTTTATCAAACTAAATAGAGTTTTTGAAAATTCACCAATTATTTCGCCAATTGTGAATTTTTAAAAATTTTAGATCTCGAATTGTGTAATACTCGAGTTAAAAAAATATATATATATAAAACGTGTCTACTATATTCTACAAAAATTAAATTAGATTTGCAAATCATCGTTTTATCAAACTAAATAGAGTTTTTGAAAATTCACCAATTATTTCGCGAATTGTGAATTTTTGAAAATTTTAGTTTTCGAATTGGGTAATACTCGAGTTAAAAATTAAAAAAATATATAAAACGTGTCTACTAAATTCTACAAAAATTAATTTAGATTTGCAAATCATCGTTTTATCAAACTAAATAGAGTTTTTGAAAATCCACCAATTATTTCGTGAGTATTGAATTTTTGAAAATTTTAATTTTCGAATTGTGTAATACTTTAGCAAAAAAATAAAAGAAAATATAAAACGTGTCGACGAAATTCTACAAAAATTAAATTAGATTTGCAAATCATCGTTTTATCAAACTAAATGGAGTTTTTAAAAATTCACCAATTATTTCGCGAATTGTGAATTTTTGAAAATTTTAGTTTTCGCATTGGGTAATACTCGAGCAAAAAAATAAAAGAAAATATAAAACGTGTCGATGAATTTCTACAAAAACTAAATTAGATTTGCAAATAGTCGTTTTATCAAATTAAGCAGGGGCGGCTCGTTATATACAGCCAAAGAGCCATGGCACTACCTGTAGTTTCAAGCTCAGCAAGAACTTTTAATTAATTCTTAAAACACTTACAAGGTACTTTGGTCTAGGAAGATAAATCGTTCTTCAAAAAGGAGGCGGGGGGCATATTTATAAGTGGCTTTACCATCAGCATACTCCACGAGCCGCCACTGATTTGGACCCTCAAATATAAAATGTAGTCTTTCAATTTCTAAAATTTAAAACACCAGAAGCGGAATTTTGATTAACATCCTGAATTCAGATTTCGTAATCGAATATTCAGGCCGTAAATTCACAATTCACACATTAAATTGAAAATTTTGACTAAAAGTCGGAATTTGGGTGATATGTTTCAAAATCGGTATCCAAATTTTAGGAATTAGGCTTCCGAAATTTGGACAATCAAGTTTGAAAATTGGACCCAAAAATGTAATATTTAGACCACCAAATATGAAATGTAAACCTTCAATTTCAGAATTTTAAAGCACAAAAAATGGGAATTCGGACTTAACATCCTAAATTCAGATTCCTAAATCTAATATTTAGACCGTAAAGTCCAAAATGTACTCTTTAAATTATACAATGTGGACTTAAAAATTCTGAATTTGGATGATAAGTTCAAAATGGGTATCCAAATTTTAGAATTTAGGGCCAAAAGTTCTGGAGAAACAAGAGGTTCGTGGTTTGCACAGTAGAACTCTTGTGGTCCAAAAGTATAATTTATTAAAGGAGGACAAACAAAAAATAATAATCCTATTACATAATACCAAAAGATCTCTCCAGTAGATGCTTTACTACTTGTATGGGACAAGCCTGATCCGCAATGAAAACGAAATATTATATTTATTTTAATTTAATGAACGGATTTTTCAATTGCAGATTAAAATTACAAAAGATTACTATAAATTCCGAAAAACAATAGTCCTAAAATAAATAACAACAGAGAACACCCAACAATCAGATTAACGAATACTTTAGCAGATCTACGACTATTAAATATGTCGATGTCAGGAATTAGATTGTAAAATATGATTTTTTTATCGCGACACGTGTACTTTGAACGTGCGCCTGATAAGAAAAAAAAAACATCGTTCCGGCATTATCTTTCGTTCTTTTGCACTTGAACTCTTCAGTCTGGCCGCTCATTTGAATAATGCTGACACCGAAAAACTGGCCAAAAAACGCGATAGCGACGCGTGAGGCGCCGGACAAAAACCTCCGCGTATCAAGTGTCTGCCCGAAAGGGTTACGTCGACGGGCCCGACCAACTCGATGTATCGTTTTTAGAAAA
Source organism: Ocypus olens (assembly GCA_910593695.2). Taxonomy (NCBI): domain Eukaryota; kingdom Metazoa; phylum Arthropoda; class Insecta; order Coleoptera; family Staphylinidae; genus Ocypus; species Ocypus olens. The sequence goes on from OU343058.1 coordinate 43,089,194, forward strand.
CGAGTTCCGTTGTTTCCTTTTTTTTTCGGTAATTAATAGGAGGCGCGCTATTCATGTGTAGAATCTGGCACAGATATTATTAAAAGGTCACGGCCCGGTATATCTATTTTATGGGAATTTATGAGGGCAGACGGAATAATTTTTTTTTCGGGTAACCGAGGAAGTGCCGAGAGAGGATTTTCGGCCCCGTCCTTTTCGGTGCCAAAGGTGATAAGCTATCTAAGATCAACAGTTCCGAGGTTGCGGTTTCTATGGATGGGAGATCGTACAAACAGGAACTTACAATTCCCACCGTTCAGATATAAAAAAATATCGTTTTCGTGGAATTATCACAACTTTTGTACGAAATTGTTCATTGGCTATATTTTGAGAATGGTGTGCAATTGTGATAGCGCATGGAATCAGTGGTTACCAAACTTTCTAAATTCTCGGCGCCCTTTCTGAATACACTTTTCTCCAAGGCGCTCCATGTTAAATTGTTATAAGTACACTTTGTGAAAAAAAAAATTGAATTAAACAGGGCACCGCGGCGCACACTTTCGGAACCACTGGATAAATATTTGTATTTACACAGATTCACCAAATAACAATCCCCAAATTGCACGGGACTTGGAATTCATCATAAGTAACAGATTTTAGTATTCCCAACCAGTGGCGGCTCGTGTAAAATTTTGATGGTAGAGCCACTTAGCATACACAATATATCTCACCGCCTCCTTGTTGAGGAAAGAAAAATCGACCATTAAAAACGTTTACTTCTTGCAGAAACACTAAAAGAATTAAATAAAAGACGAAAAATAGCCCGCATTTAATCAGTAACATCGTTCTTCGTCCACGAAAATCAATTAAACGACGAATTGTATTTTGTAACATTACCTCCTTTCTAAGTGCCAAACAAGACATTTTCAAGTGCCAAAATTGACAATAACATTTTCCAACTGCCAAAAATTATCATTTTCAAATGCTTCAAAATATTACCATTGTCAACTGCGAAAAACGACAATTTTCAGGTGTCAAAAATGAAAAATTTTAATTACCAAATTTCGCAATTTTCAACTGTTAAAAAAGGTAATCACCAACAGTCTAAAATGAACATTTTTAAGTGCTAAAAAAACAACTAAAAACTGACCATTTTCAATTGCCAAAAAAGACATTTTCAAGTACCAAAATTGACAATTTACAAATGTAAAAAATGACATTTTTTAACTGCCAAAAACGATCATTTCAACTGTCAAAAATGATCATTTTCGAGTGGCATAAATGACAATTTTCAAGTTTTAAAAGTGACCATTCTCAACTGCCCAAAACGACAATTTTCAATGACAATTTTTAACTGCCAAAAATGCCCATTTTCAAGTCTTAAAAAAGCAGTTTTCAATTCTCAAAAATGACCATTTTCAACTCTGCAAAATAACCATTTTTATGTACAAAAAAGTCAAAATTCACAATTTTCAAGCCCCAAAAAATGGCATTTTCCAAGTGTCAAAAACGATAGTTGTCAACTGTCAAAAATTCTCATTTTTGAGTGCTATAAATGACAATTTTCAAGGTTCAAAAATGACTATTTTTCAGCTGTTAAAAAAGACAATTTTCGAGTGCCAAAAATGACAATTTTTAACTGCCAAAAATGCCCATTTTCAAGTCTTAAAAAAGCAGTTTTCAATTCTCAAAAATGACCATTTTCAACTCTGCAAAATAACCATTTTTATGTACAAAAAAGTCAAAATTCACAATTTTCAAGCCCCAAAAAATGGCATTTTCCAAATGTCAAAAACGATAGTTGTCAACTGTCAAAAATTCTCATTTTTGAGTGCTATAAATGACAATTTTCAAGGTTCAAAAATGCTGTTAAAAAAGACAATTTTCGAGTGTAAAAAAATGACAATTTTCATCCGTGCAAAGTGCCGAAAAAGACATTTTCAAAAGACCAAACGTGACAATCATTAAGTGCAAAAAAGACATTTTAAAGTGCCAAAATTGACGACATTTTCCAACTGCCAAAAATTATCATTTTCGAATGCCATAAATGGTTCAAATATCAACATTATCAACTGCTAAACACGACAATTTTCAGGTGCCAAAAATGAAAATTTTTAAATACCAAATGTCACAATTTTTAACTGTTAAAAGGGGCAATTACCAACAGTCTAAAATGAACGTTTTTAGGTGTCAAAGAGGCAATTTTTAACTGAATAAACCGACCATTTTTAGGTGTCAAAAAATACATTTTCAAGTACCAAAATTGACAATTTTCAAGTGCAAATAATGACATTTTTTAACTGTCAAAAACGATCATTTCAACTTTCAAAAATTATCATTTTCGAGTGCCATAATTTCAAATTTTTAAGTTTCAAAAACGACCATTTTTAATTATGGAAAATAACCATTTTCATGTGCAAAAAAAGTCAAAATTCACAATTTTCAAGGGCCAAAAATTACATTTTCCAAGCGTCAATAACGATAGTTTTAAACGGTCAAAAATTATTATTTACGAGTGCCATAAATGACAATTTTCAAGGTTCAAAAGTGACCATTTTTAACTGTCACAAAAGACAACTTTCAAGTGTCAAGAATGACATTTTTCAACTGTACAAAGTGCCAAAAAAGACATTTTCAAGTGCCAAACTAGACAATCATCAAGTGCAAAAAAATGCATTTTCAAGTGCCAAAATGGACAATTTTAAGTGCAAAAAATAACTTTTTCCAATTGTCAAAATTTATCATTTTCAAATGCCATAAATGGTTAAAAAATTACCAAAAACGACAATTTTCAAGTGCCAAAAATGAAAAATTTAATTGCCAAATGTCGCAATTTTCAACTGCCTAAAAAAGGCAAAAAGTGACAAAAAGGCAATTTTCAATTGTGCAAACTGACCATTTTCAAGTGCCGAAAAAGACATTTTCAAGTACCAAAATTGACAATTTTAAGTGCAAAAAATAACATTTTCCAACTATCAAAAACGATCATTCCAACTGTCAAAAATTATCATTTTTGAGTGCCACGAATTAAAGTTTTCAAGTTTGAAAAATGACCATTCTCAACTGTCAAAAACGACAATTTTCAAGTGCCAAAAATGACCATCTTTAACTGCCAAAAATGGCAATTTTCAGCTGCCAACAAATACAATTACCATCTGTCAAAAATGCCCATTTTCAAGTGTCAAAAAAAAACAGTTTTCAAATGTCAAAAATTACCATTTACAACTGTACAAAATAACCATTTTCATGTGCAGAAAAATATATTCAAAGTGTCAAAAACGGGTTTTTAACTATCAAAAATTATCATTTTCGAGTGCCATAAATGACAATTCTCAATGTTCAAAAATGCCAATTTTCAACTATGCAAAGTGCCGAAAAAGACATTTTCAAGTGCTAAAATTGATAATCATCAAGTGCCCTCTATACTACATGAGCAAAAAGGCGTATTCGGTAATGAACTAATTTCATTCATCGTGGATGGCGCGGAAATATGACAAGTGCACGTCGTCGTCGTGCGCATGAGCCAGAAATGATTTGGTTCCTAATGCAGTTCCAGAACGGAAACATTTCTAGCCGACCTCGAAATTAGAGGTAGTGCCATAGCTCCTTGGCTCTATGTAACGAGCCGCCCCTGTTCCCAACCATCATTAACGCTGGTCAACAAAATCTGATTGCCTTTAATTGAATGGTTGTTTTTTTGGTCATTTGGGTGCATTGAACGTAAATCTGGTTCTAAAAATGCTAATTGGCTTTTGAGTAAAACGGGGTTTTAAGTCATTTTAGAAAATCTAAGGAGGTCTTAGAACCCACCACTGGAATAAAATAGCCTAAAAGGGCAAGATTTAAGCTTTCATTTAATTCGAAGTAGCAGATTCTAGGAACTCTGGTTGTTTTTCTACAGGTGATTAAAAAGGGCCTAAAACACGGTTTTTTGCACTTTTGCAGATTTACTAAAAAAATTGTTATGTGGCCATCATGTTACTTTCTCCGACTTGATGGTATCATAGCCATATATTTATTATATTTACATTTTCATGGTTTATTTTCTATTGAAATCATATTTTAAATGTACATCGAGCGTTGTATAAACTCGGATGAAACTGACGTTTTAAACGTCAAAATTATGAAAGATGGAAAAATTATACTTCAAATTCAAAAACTCAGTTTTCTCAAAAACTAAAGCGATTTCGAAAAAAACTTATTGTTTATAAGTTGTTTATTTTAGCATTCCCTACAATTATTATTAACATAAATTTGCTATAACTATTATCGTTTAATAATTATAAACCAAAAATTAAAAAAAAAAAATAAATTTTTTTCTTGAATAAAAATGATTTTATGTAAAATGTTTTCAAGCAAAAGATGTTCAGTTATTTGTTGTCTTCAAAGTTTGTAAAAATGTTTTTGTAAATTTTTTCATATTTAAGAAAATATAGGCAAAAAACAAAAAACAGTTAAGGTAAACGCCCACTTACGGTGTACGAAATTTTACCAAAAGTTTTTCAGTTCTTCAGATTATCAAATAAGACGGATGTTGAAAGTTTCATATCAATTGCTCTATTACTTTTTGAGATACACCGCGCACAGCCAGAAAAAAATCCAGAAATTGTTGAAATGGCATCTAGGGACCCCAAAACGGATATTTCAGTAAAAAAAATTTTTGAAAAAAAAATCACGAGCACAATACTTTCTCGTACTTCGTAACGGAGAAAGTAAAAACTAGAGCCAATTGACTATTTTTGTTGTCAGATTCGGATTCTACGTAAAAAACCTATAGGAATCTATTGTTATTGGCGAGGCAATAAATCCGCGCGGCCCTGTGTAATTAGTCATTTATTTACGTAGAACCCACAAAATAATTTATGAATGGGACAATATCCCTCTTTTCACACATTTACTTCTACAACACCCGCCATTAGACTATTGATTGTAGTCTTTGTAAATGAGTTGTAGATTCCGAAAAGTATCATGTTTTTATGGTATTCGCCTGTTATTGCATTAAAAACAAAGATAAAAACTATATTTTTGGGGTTAAAGAAATTATTCAATACTTTGCGCCGTCTGGAATCCTTTTTTTTTAAATTGGGATGAGGAAGTAACAACAATGATGCAAAAGGTCGTAACTGGTTTTAAAAGCCCCCATCATTCCTCGTGTTGTGAATAAGGTGCAAAGCCCTCGAGAGGTCGGGTCAAATTGGCATCGGCGGGGTGAGACGCTTTTTTGCGTGCCGTCTGCGTAAACCTCCTCGAAATAGATTCCCCGAAAGCAAAAAAAAAATGAATCGCAGGTGGGAAAAGTGGGGCGTGTAAATAATTTATATTTGCAACGAGGATACCGAAAATGAGCGCGATGTGCTGTGTGGGAACATGGCGTGTGCAGATGTTCGTATTGAAAAAAAGCGGCGCGCTATCGAGAGACAGGTCAGAACGCGCAGCAGACAGGTCGGAACTTGTCTGGCTCTCGGGCGCGCAGAGTTTGAGAAGAGTGAGAAACGGACGCGCATAGCAGACATTATGGGTATGGTATGGGCCTATAATCCCATTCCATTCATATACAACGTCGTCATACTCTCCGCCGTCTAATGTACGGCCTTCACACGCCGTTTCGCGATATACACAATGGTCAATGGCCCATTGAGAAGAAGGACACCCGAAACATGTGCGAACCAATGGAAACGCTCCAACCTTGGAGACTTGAAATTATTTGAAAACCGTCTTATCTACGGAGCGATAACTCCTGTTACATAATCACTACGAAACTAAATCAAATATACGCGCGGAATGGCCAAAAAAAAATGAGAGAAATTCGATATAACGGTGATTGCTGTTTTCGCACACCGCGATAAATGTCGCATTTAAAAGTCCGCGGCGCGTGGCTGACATTTAATTAATTCAATTATTTCACGGCCGCACCGAATGTTAAAAATATGTATAATACGTAATAGAAAACGGCCATTTATATGCAGACGTAATTTTTAAAAGTCAACGCGCGTTAAATTTTTATCACACTCGTCCACTCTGACCTTCCGCTTCGGTTTCCTTCTGCAGAAAGCGTTTGGAAAGGTTTTCGTTCTCCGATCGTTCCACTTTCCAAACGGAATTCCCCAAACGTAATTCGAAAGCTCGCATCTGCCGTGGGTGGCTGCGTCTAGTCTACCGATGACAGAAAATATTCTTAGATCACAATTTTCAATCCAGTAAACGCAAGATTAGGTGAAATGGGTTTGTTAAGCGTACGTATAGAGCAAAAATCGTATTATATTTCAGATATTTCAGTTAAAACCCTGAAAAAACAAATCTCATTGTTTTTAATAATAATAATAATTTTGTTGGTGCCAGAAAACTCACAGTTTTTTACACAGGCCAAGAAAAGAGAAAATACAAAAATGAGACTACTTCAAATGAAAAATACAGGTAAAACATATAGGTGGCATTACTAGCATATAGGTATAGGCGCACATACAATCATATGCTTAAATGAGCATCATTCAGAAATTCCTCAAAACTGTAATGTGCTTTTTCCATTAATGCGAAGTTTGAATAAATTAAAAGACAGAGATTGAACATCATTTGGTAGGGCGTTGAAAAAATTTATACAATAGTATCGGGAGCCAGTTTTGGATTTCGATAGTCGGAATGCGTTAAGACGAAAATCCTCCTTATTTCTTGTATCGTAGTTATGGAAACTGTTGTTTAATTAAAAAATAACCAATTGTTTGTGGTTTCTAGAAATCTGACAAGAAGAAGCTTCAAATATTTTACTTTGTACGGAGAAAGTATAAAGCTTTTAAAAAAATCTATTTTTTCAATCTATAAAAAGTTGCCTTTGAAATCAAAAACGGAAACGGATCTGTGATTCTTACATCGAAATTGGTTGGATTCGATCAAAATTGGCAAATTTTGCATAAAATTATGAAAATTTAAATAAATTTAAGACGATTTCTTGAAATTAACAAAATTCCAGACGTTCTAAAGATTTGAGCCCTAAAAACAATTATCAAAAACAACCAAATACATCGTGTTCCAGACTCAACACATAAAAATTCCTTAGGGATACACGAAACACAATTTTATATAAGGCTAATAAATTGTGCAATTTTTGATTTTTTCAACAAAATAGACTTGTTTGTTGTTAAAAAATCAAAATTTGCACAATTTGTTTGCCTTATACAAAATTGTGTTTCGTGTATCCCTAAGAAATTTGATAAACAATGTACATAAAAGTAATATTAAACAATATTGAACATGTATTTTTTAAATGCGCTTAGTCAATTTTTGCAAATGTTGGTGTCTGAATGATCAAAATTGAAAAAAATACATGTTTAATATTACTTTTATTTTCATTGCTTTTCAACCCCATAATTAAATTTTGGGTCTGTTAAGTTTTTGCTTATTAAATAAATAAATAAATCCGGAATTATTGCCGTTGCCTGTGCTGGTTTTACAGGAAAGTTTCTTAACACTTTCTTGAAAACCAACAATTTTGCTTAAACTAGACTTTTATTCATTAAATAAATTAGAAACAACCTTACTTGTTGCAGAAAGCATTAAATAAATTTAATTTTTTTCGGCTAGCTATGTGTGCTTTAAACATTTTCTATTCTCTGTTAACGTTAATGATTTTTTAGTTAATTAGTTTATAATTATGTTTATTTTTGATGCTTCCGACTGTTATTACGTATTTATTTTTTACTTTTATAATCATACTAGGTTGCTGTTTACATAATTAATTTATACTTAGTTAATGTACAAATGGGAAAACCCGTGAATAAATTATTATTATTATAGAAAAAAACAAAAAAAAAATAAAAAAAAAATTCAAAAAATATTTTTTTTATTTATTCATTAAAATTGGTCAATGCGGTGGCGAGCTTGTGCCTTTTACAAAAAAAAAATGAAATTTTAGTGTTTGAAAAAACAAATTGATCAACTTAAAAACGCAATGAATGTTTGAGCTTTAAAAATCTGCACATTTCGGCGTTCGAATAATCAAAATTGAGCATTTTTGATTATTCATAAGCCAAAATGTCTCTGAACGTATGAATTACAAAAAAGTATTAACACACGTTTTTGTAAAAGCAAACAGAAGTGATCAAAATAGGATTTTGAAAATGGAACTTTTTTAAGTGCGATACATCTTTGGAAATATTGATTCTACGGGTTTGAAGGTTAAAATTTGCAATTTTGACCACTTGTTTTTTTATCTTTACGATTCATCAAAATTGGCCACAGCGTGCATTCTGCTTTTCAGTGATCAATAACAACCGCATTCGAAGATTCTAAGTCGTATCATCTTCAAATACGATGATAATTGAAAATAACACTATTGAAAGAAATTTAAAATTCAGCTAATTTTGTATATTTACAAAAATTTATTTAAGCTTTTTTTAGAGCAAATAGTTTTTTCAACACGTTTAAACGTTGATACATTTTAATGTTTTTTGACACAAATTAAAGTTTTAATTTTCTAACGCGTTTAAAAAATACGGACTTTCTTAGAGCAAATATAATTTTAGAAAATAACACTAATGGCCAAAACAAAAAAAGTTTAAATTTAAAAATTAATAATATTTTGTAAGTCTTGGATTTTTTAACACATTTAGAGCCAATGAATTTTGACACATATTCAAGTTTTAATTTTGTAACGCCTTTAAAAAATACGAACATTCTTAGAGCAAATTAATTTTAGAATTGATCAATACAAAGAAATCTTTAAATTTAAAACTTAACTAATGTTTGTATATTTTACAAAAAAATATTCAAGCTATTTTAGAGAAAATACATGTTTTAACATTGAATTTTGATATATTTTTAGAGCTAGTGAATTTTGACACATATTCAAGTTTTAATTTAGTAACACGTTTAAAATATACAAACATTCTTAGAGCAAATTAATTTTAGAAAAGAACACCATTGATCAATTCAAAGAAATCTTCAAATTTAAAATTTAACTAATTTTTGTATATTTATCAAACATTTATTCAAGCTTTTTTAGAGCAAATATATTATTTTAAACATATTTAGAGCCAATTAATTTTGATATATTTTTGGAGCCAATATTTTGACACATTTAGGGCAATGAATTTTGAAACATAATTAAGTTTTAAATTTGAAACATTTTAAAAAATACGAACTTTCTTAGAGCAAATACATTTTAGAAAATAACACCATTAATCAATAAAAAGAAATGTTTAAATTTAAAATGTAATTAATTTTACAAAAAAATATTTAAGCTTATTAGTGCAAATTGTTTTTAACACATTTTGAGCCAATTAATTTTGACACATTTTAGAGTTTCAATTTTATAGCTCGTTTAACGATATGAGCTTAGAAAGAAAGAAAATAATGTCCAAAAATTTCCAACACTAAAAATCAACGAATTCTTTAAATTTTACGCGAAAATTCTACAATTTTAATTTTGGAAAAGTTTAATTCTACAGATTTGAAGGGTAAAATCAACAGTTTTTACCCCTTTTATTTAAAACACAAGTGTATTTGTTGTTAAACCTTCCGAGTCTCAAAATTGACGAGTGCGTTTAGGATTTTTGACGCATTCTGTTTTTCAATGATCAAAACCAGTTTGGTTATTTGTTAAGACACGTTTTTTATGTGATAAAAATTTGATTTTGAAATCAATTAAATAAGGGTGCAGCTTAACTTTGATTATTAAAACACCACGAACGCAATTTATTTTTAAAAAGATTGAATCTACGAATTTAAAGAGTAAAATCTGAAGTATTAGATTTTCATTTTTGGTTTATAATTATGAAACGATAATAGTTACAGCAAATGTATGTGAATAATAATTGTAGAGAATGCCAAAATAAACAACTTATAAACAATAAGTTTTTTCGAAATTGCTTTAGTTTTTGAGTAAACTGAGTTTTTGAATTTGAAGTATAATTTTTCCATCTTTCATAATTTTGACATTTTAAACGTCAGTTTCATCCGAGACTACAAAATGCTCAATGTACATTTAAAATATGATTTTAATTAAAAACATACCATGAAAGCGTAAATATAATGGATACCATCAAGTCGGAGAAAGTAACATGATGGCCACATCACTACTTTTGAACTTTCTACAAATTTTACAATAATGTTTCTAAGAACATTTATTTTATATTTTTGGTCTACAGTTATGAAAAATAGTTACATCACATTTACACTAACAATATCTGCAGATAATTAATATAATCATCATTAGTGGCTGAATTGCCAGAGCCTACGCAAAAAATAAAAAAAATCAAATAAAAAAAATCTTGTAAAAAATGAAAAAATAAAAAATCGCTCTCATACTATCAAATCGAAGAAAGTTAGATGATGTCCACATTAACTTCTTTTTGAACTTTCTACAAATTTTACAATAATGTTTCTTAGAACATTTCTAAAAAAAACATTGGATTAATCAGCATTGCCCAACGTTGAAAAAAATGACAAGAATGTTTTACTTTACTTTTTTTGTATTTTGTCTTGATACAAGAAGAGACATGGCACATTTTGCTTTTAGATTAATCAGTTTTGCCCAACATGTTTTATGTCCTAAAAATTAACAAATAAATTCGGAAAAATTTTATTCTTTATTTATCATTACAACAATTACAAATATACATATAACAATTATACTCAACACGCTTTTGATATTGATATTTTCAACACTAGTTTCCGCGAATTTCTTGTTCACATTTTAACGATTATTTTAAACGTTTTTATTTGATTTTTTTTATATATATTTTTATTTTTTACTTTCTCCGTTACGAAGTACGAGAAAGTATTGTGATCGTGATTTTTTTTTCAAAATTTTTTTTACGGAAATATCCGTTTTGGGGTTCCTAGATGCCATTTCAACAATTTCTGAAAAAAAAAATGTTGTGTCTGTGTGTGTGTGTGTGTGTGTGTGTGTGTGTGTGTGTGTGTGTGTGTGTGTGTGTGTCTGCTGTGCGCGCTGTATATCAAAAACTAATCGAGCAATTGATATGAAACTTTAAACAGCCATCTTATTTGATAATCTGAAGAACTGAAAAGCTTTTGGTAAAATTTCGTACACCGAAAGTGGGCGTTTACCTTAACTGTTTTTTTGTTTTTTGTCAATATTTTCTTAAATATGAAAAATATCACAAAAACATTCAAACAAACTTTGAAGACAACAAAGAAATGAACATCTTTTGCTTGAAAACATTTTTCATAAAATCATTTTTATTCGAGAAAAAAATTTATTATTTTTTTAGTTTTTGGTTTATAATTATAAAACGATAATAGTTACAGAAAAATTATGTTAATAATAATTGTACAGAATGCCAAAATGAACAACTTCTAAAGAATAAGTGTTTTTCGAAATCTCGTTAGTTTTTGAGTAAACCGAGTTTTTGAATTTGAAGTATAATTTTTCCATCTTTCATGATTTTGACGTTTTAAACGTCAGTTTCATCCGAGTTTACGATCTGTCTCCATTAGCTTCATGCATACTTGCATCACAGTTCAGTACTCAATTACCCTTCATTAGCTGGTCATAATTAAACCAAATTGAAATAAATTTGTAAATGATGTCTTAAAACGTTCTTAACGAAAATCAATTGTTACATATTTTGGACAGTGGCGGCTCTTGGAACATGTTGGTAGACATGTTGGTAGTAGAGCCACTTATACAATATAAATAAATGCATTTTTCGAATTAATTAAAAAAATCTTGCTGAGCTTGAAACTGTAGGCTCTAAATAACGAGCCACGCCTGATTTTTGACATTGTTAGAGGTGCAGTCGAAAAAAATGTACGATTTAAATTCATATATTTTTATAAATCGTCGGTCGATGGCCAACATTTACATACGATTAATGTTATCATTTAAATGTTCATATTTTTTAAAAACCGTCGGTCAATGCCTAAAATTTACATATGCTTATTGTTACCTTTTAAATTTCAAAGAACTGCTTTTACTCCTAATCCGGAGCTTTAAAAAACGTACCATATTTTCGGAAATTAAAAATAACCGACGTCTTAGAAGGTGTTAATCAAGTTGTTTAATTAATCTTTAATTTATTAACTGGTTGGGAAATGCTGTCAACGTCCATAAAATTATCTCCTTCCGCGGCACCTTGAGTAAGCGCTTTCCAAAATTTAGGATGCACATAAATTTCTGAGCTTAATGGATCCGAAGGGTCGCCCAAAATTAATGCCAATTAAGTAAATTCACTTGGTAAGGATATTGCCGATGTAATTGTTTCCGTTGTTCCTCCGGTAATAAGCGGAATTTTGGTTTGCTTTAAAACTGGTTTCGGTTTGATTCGGTTTTGCATCCGGTGTTTATAATGAGAGCAAATTACTTAATTTATTGCATGCGATCATTTTGACCGAAAAATTGCGCCCCATTAAAATGAATCTTAAATTTATAATTTAAATTATAATTCCGTAGATTTTGGGGAATGCTTTTCCACACAAGACTCATTGAGGAAATGTATTAAAGAAATATGTATTACATTCAACTTTTGATTTTGGTGGTGTAGATAGTAGAGCGTCTGTTTCCATATCCTATTCGATTTAGTGATGGGCGTTATTTTCACTAACTGTTACTTTGTAACTGTTACTATGAAATATTAATAGTTATTAAAAGGGTCTCAAATTTTTACTAAGAAATAATCAACAATTAATTCTGAGTAAATTTCAAAATTACTTAGTTTTTTTATATTTTTTTTATCCGTTTGTTTAATTTCGTGAAATGAGAATGTCAAAGCGTAGTTTAAGTGTAATTAATGCGACAATTAGTGAAGGGGCGTTTTGAGATTTTTGTAGGAAATAATCGACAATCGACAATTTTCTAGCTTGTGACAATTATTTTTATTTTTTTAAATCGTTCGAGGAAATTTGCGAATTGAGAATGTCTAAGTGCAGTTTAAGTGTAATTAATTCATAACTTAGTAACATGTTTTTTTTAGATTTTTTGTGGAAAATACTCAATCAATTTTGAGTAAATTTCGAAATTTTCCAGCTTGTGGCAATTGTTTTAGCATTTTTTATCCGCTCGGGGAAATGCGCAAATCGAGATAATCAAAATGCTGTTCTAGTGCGATCAATTCGAAAATTAGTGAAGTGATGTTTTCAGATTTTTGCTGAAAAATAATCGACAATCAAACCAATTTCGAAATTTTCTAGTTTGTAGCAATTGTTTTTATTTTTATATTATTCTATCCGCTCGGCAAATGTGCGAATTGGGAATGCCTTCATTCGAAAACTAATAAAGGAGTGTTTAGAGATTTTTTTTACTGTCTCCGTTATGAAGTACGAGAAAGTATTGTGATCGTGAAATTTTTTTCAATTTTTTTACGGAAATATCCGTTTTGGGGTCCCTAGATGCCATTTCAACAATTTCTGAAAAAAAATTGTGTCTATGTGCTGTGTGTGTCTATGCGCGAAATTTTTTTTTTTAATTTTTGGTTTATAATTTTGAAACGATAATAGTAACAGCAAAATTATGTTAATAATAATTGTAGAGAATGCCAAAATAAACAACTTATAAAGAATAAGATTTTCTCAAAATCTCTTTGGTTTTTGAGTAAACTGACTATTATGATTTTGAAGTATAATTTGTCATTTCCATCTTTCATAATTTTGACGTTTAAACGTCAGTTTCATCCGATGCTGCCGCTCGATTTACTTTTAAAATATGATTTAAATTGAAAATAAACCATGAAAGTATAAATATAAACAACTATACCATCAAGCCGGAGAAAGTAACATTTTGAAAATTTTCAATTTGTGGCAAATGTTTTTATATTATTTTTCCCGCTCGAGAAAATGCGCGAATTGAGAAAGTTTAAGCGCAGTTTTAGTGTGACCAATTCCAAAACTACTGGAAGGGTCTTTAGGGATATTTTATGGGAAATTATTTATTTATTGTTACAGAACTGCTTTTTACGTTTTTTTTTTCCTTTTTCCGTTACGAAGTACGAGAAAGTATTGTGATCGTGAAAAATTTTTTTTTACGAAAATATCCGTTTTGGGGTCCCTATATGCCATTTCAATAATTTCTGGAAAACAAATTTTTGTGTCTGTGTGTGTGTGTGTGTCTAAGCGCGCTGGATGTCAAAAACTAATTGAGCAATTGATATAAAACTTTGAACGTAAGTCTTATTTGATAATCTGAAGAACTGAAAAGCTTTTGGTAAAATTTCGTAGTGGGTGGTTACCTTAACCTTTTTTTGTTTTTTCTCAATATTTTCTTAAATATGAAAAATATCACAAAAACTTTAAAACAAATATAGAAGGCAACAAAGAATCGAAATTCTTTTGTTTGACAATATTTTTGATAAAATTTTTGGTTCTTGCGAAAGAAAATTATTACTACTTTTTTCATTTTTGGTTTATAATTATGAATCGATAATAGTTACAGCAAATGTGTATTAATAATTGTAAAGAATGCCAAAATGAACAATGCCAAAATGAACAACTTTTAAAAAATAAGTTTTTTCGAAATTTAGTTTTTTAGTAAACTGACCATTAGAATTTGAAGTATAATTTGTCATTTTCATCTTTCATAATTTTGACGTTTTAAACGTCAGTTTCATACGATTCTACAAAACGCTCGATTTACATATATAATATGATTTAAATTAAAAATAAACCTTGAAAGTATAAATATATACCATAAAATCGGATAAAGTAACATGATGGCCACATCACCATTTTTTTTTTGGTGGGAAATAAATTTACTTATTATTATTAAATGTTGACAAATTAGGTGTACAAATATTTACATTCAATCATGTTAGAATAAATTGTACACAAGCACAACAAATTACACATTTCTGTTCAAGCCCAAATGGTTTAATGAATCGAACAAAAACAAGGATAAATTGCCTAGACAATTTCAAAATCGTACTAAAACCTTAAAATAATAATAAGTAAATGTAATAAAATAAAATAGACAATCAATTTTGACTAAATTTCGAAATTTTTCAGGTTGTGGCAATTGTGTTTGTAGCCTTAAAATAATAATAAATACATTCAAGTAAATGTAATAAAATGAAATTGACAATCAATTTTGACTAAATTTCGAAATTTTCTAGTTTGTGGCAATTGTGTTTGTAGCCTTAAAATAATAATAAATACATTCAAGTAAATGTAATAAAATGAAATTGACAATCAATTTTGACTAAATTTCGAAATTTTCCAGTTTGAGGCAATTGTGTTTGTAGCCTTAAAATAATAATAAATACATTCAAGTAAATGCAATAAAATGAAATTGACAATCAATTTTGACTAAATTTCGAAATTTTCCAGTTTGAGGCAATTGCTTTTGTAGCCTTAAAATAATAATAAATACATTCAAGTAAATGCAATAAAATGAAATTGACAATCAATTTTGACTAAATTTCGAAATATTCCAGTTTGTGGCAATTGTATTTGTAGCCTTAAAATAATAATAAATACATTCAAGTAAATGTAATAAAATGAAATTGACAATCAATTTTGACTAAATTTCGAAATTTTTCAGTTTGTGGCAATTGCTTTTGTAGCCTTAAAATAATGATAAATACATTCAAGTAAATGTAATAAAATGAAATTGACAGTCAATTTTGACTAAATTTTCCATTTTGTGGCAATTGCTTTTGTAGCCTTAAAATAATGATAAATACATTCAAGTAAATGCAATAAAATGAAATTGACAATCAATTTTGACTAAATTTCGAAATTTTACAGATTGTGGCAATTGTGTTTGTAGCCTTAAAATAATAATAAATACATTCAAGTAAATGCAATAAAATGAAATTGACAATCAATTTTGACTAAATTTCGAAATATTCCAGTTTGTGGCAATTGTATTTGTAGCCTTAAAATAATAATAAATACATTCAAGTAAATGTAATAAAATGAAATTGACAATCAATTTTGACTAAATTTCGAAATTTTTCAGTTTGTGGCAATTGCTTCTGTAGCCTTAAAATAATGATAAATACATTCAAGTAAATGTAATAAAATGAAATTGACAGTCAATTTTGACTAAATTTTCCATTTTGTGGCAATTGCTTTTGTAGCCTTAAAATAATGATAAATACATTCAAGTAAATGCAATAAAATGAAATTGACAATCAATTTTGACTAAATTTCGAAATTTTACAGATTGTGGCAATTGTGTTTGTAGCCTTAAAATAATAATAAATACATTCAAGTAAATGCAATAAAATTAAATGACAATCAATTTTGATTAAATTTCGTTTGTGGCAATGGTTTTTGTATATTTTTTTTTAGCGAAAATGGTTCTTTCTGTTTGTTACCCTAGAATAAAATTAAATGATTTTGTTTGAACAAGTTTTATTGTTATATTACAGACTATGAAAACGCATTGTCCGAACGATTTTCTTGCGGTCAATAATTTAGAATCTGAAAGAATTTGATTGCAATCTGAGATTCACTTTGTTACAAACTGTTACTGGCTAAAGTTGTATCTCAAAAACTAATAGAGAATTAGAAGTCTTATTTGATAATCCGAAGAACTGAAAAGCTTTTGGTAAAATTTTGTACACCGGAAGTGGTGTTTTAACTGTTTTCTGAGGTTACATTAAATAAAGGTTATTACATAATCGTTTAAATAACTTAACTAACATTAACTGTCACAACTGTTACCGGAAATAACCATTTATCTCATCACTAGTTCGATTCCCAACCGGGCGATGCATTTTTTTTTTAGAAATAGTCGCCTGGGCCCGTGGATGTTAAGTGTATGTACTTGTTTAATTCAATTGTAATTTAAGATTACAGATGCAAATATGAAATATAAATATCAACGCCAAAAATAAGACCCGATCTTCAATCATTCCCACTGATTTCACATTATATTTCAGGGCATATTTGCAAGAATTAAATAAATCGTCGATTGTAATTTTGTATTATCTTCAACTATTACCACCGATTCCATTTTATAGTTAATTTTGGAGATGACCAAAACCTATTTGTCACTATTGAAGATATTTATTTTTCCTGATCTTAAATTGACAGTACGTATTTTGAGTGCGTATAAAAAAAACGATATTAATGAACAGGACGGTTCCGACCGTTAATATTTAATTTAAACGGTAAAATCTGTAAAAATCTAAAAATAATGTATCGAGTGCATCAAATGTGAGATAGGAATCTTAAAACTAAGACACCTGGACTTGAAGCAGTACACGCAGGTGCGCTTTTCTTCTGGTTTTGACATCTGGCGCTTGGTACTAACCTACCCTAATCAGTTGTACATGGTATGCTGGTACTCGCACGCATACAAGAAATCTAATAAAAATAAATACTTTTTTAATCTTGGACACACCTGCGTTTCTTAAGCTCCTAATTTATTCTGTTCTACGATAATTGTACCTGATAAAGCTCTTCTGTGATAAAATTTTTGTTCTACAACGAAGCACTGACAATTGTATCTAATGAAACAATGGTCGTAGAACAATAAACAAATCGTTCAGGGTTTAATTATATATTTGGGTATATAAAATGCCAGTTACGGTATTAATTACTGTTTAAGTGCCTCGTTATCCAAGTAATCTTTGAAAATCATTGCTTCATTGTCGTTTTCGTGGTAATATTTTATAAAGATAACACGAGTGTCATAAAACAGCAGGTGCTCGAGTTGAGGTTAATGGCGTGACGGAAGAACGGGGTAAATCTGTTTGGGGTCTAATTAGGACTTAATACCGGGGCATTAATGTGCACTGACATATTGAGCTCACCACATGCTTGCCTTTTTTTTATTTAATACCTACACCGGGCCTTTATCGGGATTAAATGATGATAATAAGGAATTAATAAACGCCGACGGTAAGATTCAGTTACTTCACCCGCCCGGTGATTGTGACTGAGGTCTTCAGTTCATACCGCAGCTGACCAGTAAATAATCAATTATAAGTTCTGGAAAGGAATCCTCGGAAGTAAAAGTAAAATTTACGATTTTTTTTTTAGTCTAAACAAAATCTATGCGAAAATAAATAAGAAAGATACAGGGGTGTGAAGATGAGAAGTGAAACTTACTGTATGTATATGCTGAGCGAAAGCCACTTGTTAACGTTAAATGCAAAAAAAACGAAATGACCTACGCTGCCAATGACCCACATTATCCATAATTCCCCTTTCGTAATAAATTAATAGATTTGGCTAATAGCTGATAAATAAAGTTTATATCGATGCAGTCATAAAAAGTTCGGATTTAGAGATGAAAATAATCGTGCTTATTTACCCAAACACTAAATAATTTGAATAGCTTGTAGAAAAAAAAAATCAAGGTCAAGGTCAAATCCTCAAAACGATGCCAATATTCCGCGACAAGCACGGTTGGTTAGAGTCATCACGGGTGATGTATGTGCTCTAGATAAAATTTAAAAATGTGATAGTGAAAGTGGTCTACAATGGAAAATTAATTAAGAAACGGTTGAATTTCTAATTTAAATGTCAAAGTAGTCGAACTGATTCTAGCCGTAGATATTGAATTCACTTGAGAAAATGATACTAGCATTAGATATAATTTCGTCGAGAAAATGTGTCTCGTCGAAATCAATTATAGATGTTCATCTAAACAAATATACACTACACTCGATAATGACTTGGCGATAAGAAATTTCGAACACGGGCGCTAGTTTTTAGTTGATAAGTGAGATGCTAGAAATGGTTATCTCGCTTAATAAGACACTAAATCACGAACAGTAAAAGACAGTTAAAAAAAATTGAAAACAAATCACGATCACAATACTTTCTCGTACTTCATAACGGAGAAAGTAAAAATTCTCATTGAGAGATGTTTTTTTTTTTACAAAATGTTTGTGGTTTCGTATTTCGTATTTGTATTGTACATTGTGACATAATAATAATATTCTCGTTATATTAATAGCTATAGATTTATATGAGGGACTCCAAATAATCATAGTTTGCTTGATAAGCTTAATTCTGCATGTAACTAATAGGAGAAGCCATTTGTAAAGTCTCCATAAAATTTTAATAAACATTGAATTTCTTGATTTAAAAAAAGTAATGTACACCTCGGCACTAAAGTTATCGTTTTATGACTCATATGAATTGTTAAATAAATTCCATACTCAGTCATAAAAAATGAACTTTAGTGCCTTGGTATACAAACAACTACTATTTTCATCCTTGGGCGCAAATTAGGACCAAAATGTGGACTTTAGGACTGATGGCAAAAATTAGGTTTCTAATTTGTAGTCGTGATTTTATTCGTTTGATTCCGCTGAACTGTCTATCGATAACGAGGTCCTTTAGTTTTCTTTTAAAGTTTTTGTGAATGCAAAAAATAACGTGCAACTGAAGGTAAAGCAAATTTTGTGTATGTCAATTCTTCGAAAAGATAATTTTTTGATTTTTCAATCAATACTGTAAACGTTTATTGCGGAAATGAAAGTAGAGATGAGATGGGAAAAATGACTCATTTCTGCGATCTGTTTCATTAGATCTCACTCAGAACAGTGAGTCAACTCTATTGAGTCATATGATTCAGGACTCAAGTTACGAGCGAGTGATCCATCATAATATAATAAATTATAGAATACGAAAAGTATCGTATTTCTCATTTTATAATAATTCCTATGTGAAAATGTCTTGGACGTGAAAGCGAAAAGCAAAAAAAGTCCTCGCTTAACACCCATAACTTTGTGCCAAATCGCCGTAGGGACTTAATTGAACACATTTCAATGCCCTTTTGACGAATCGAGTCGGTTGCCAGAGTTGGACGTTTTTTTGCCCAAAAACGAAAAGAAGAATAATATTTTGTTATGGAAAAAATAATTCTACAAAGAGCTAAGTTACCAATGCTTTAAACTTTTACATTACTAAAGTCAAAACAGTCTCTTGTCACCTTGTTAAATTTTAATGTCAATAAATTGTTTTTCAAAGCCACGTTCGATTTTTATTTAGTAAAATGGCTATTGGAATGGTTGATAAAACAGGGTTGTTATTAGGAAAAATGATTGTTTTTTTTAATTCTGCATGGAATGACAAAAATATACAGGGGCTCCAATTTGAAATAAGAAAAATAAAGTGCTTTAAAGTTTGAAATGTTTTACACTAAATTTTGGACACCCTGTATAATTCATACCGATCAGATCAAACTTGGTTAACGGGATTATCAGACCTTATTTAATAAGTACCTTGTATGATTTTATTAACAAGGCACTATTTTTATTTTTTATTCATTTTTTAAACCAATAGTGCAAAACTGATTTGTTTTAGTTTTTATTTTTTTTGCTGATATCCCTGAATCGATTCCAATAAAATTATAGAAGTATTTAGGCAGCCATAAGGTACCCAAATAAGCAATAAAATATATAACACATAACAATTAAAAAAAATATATCATCATGACGCCACGCTTTATAATCAAAAATATTTTCCTGAAATGCATTCTAGGATGCAATTTTATTTTGAAAAATATCAAAATTCCAACTTAATTAGTAAAAGAGCTATAGAAGACGGGAGGTGAAATGCAGGACCCTGTATATAAACATTTTTTTAATTCCATATAATTATGTATAATTTTATATTTTGAGGATTTTCTCTGAAACTAAACTTAAAATCAAAAATTTACAAAAATTAATACGTCTTAAACATTTGAAACATCAAACTGTGTTAAAGAACAGAAAATACTTTTATTTTGTAATCTAAGGATTGTTTCGAGAACGAAACTCTAAATCAAGATCTTTTAGAAATTAAAAAGATGCTTTTAAAATGTTTTAAATTTTTTTATTTCATTTTTATAATTTTAACTATATATATTTTTGTATTTTAATTTGTAATGGCCTTCCGTAAATAAGTAAATAAATAAATAAATTATTGAAAATTCAACAACATTGACATTTTCAAAAATCTGACAGTTTTTTTAAATAACAGCATTTAATATAATTTATATAAGTCTTCATCTTTTGAGGATTTTTTCGCAGACAAACCTCAAAATCTTGAAATTTCAAAAATCAATAAACCTCTTGAAAATTGTAGGATAGTTTAGAGAACGAAACTAGAAAGAAACAATTTTAAAATATACAATTCTTTTAAATTCCCAAATTAAAAAAAAAATGAGAAAATCATGTACTGAATTTAATTTAAATTTTGTATTATTTTATCATCTAAGGATTGTTTCAAAAACTAAACTAGAAAACAAGAATTAAAAATGTATATCTTTAAAATTTCTGCATTTTCTAAAATTATGTGTTTTTTTTTCTATTGAACAATATTTACTCAATTTTATTTAATTTTTGAAGATAAAAATAGGCATATTTGATTAAAAAAACTGTATTTTTAAAAGAATTACTATTTTTACTTTCTCTCTTACGAAGTACGAGAAACTAAAGTGATCGTGAAAATAAAATAAAAAATTACGGAAATATCCATTTTGGGATCACTAGATGCCATTTCAACAATTTTTGTGTCTCAAAAACTAATAGAGCAATTGATATGAAACTTAAGTCTTCTTTGACAAACCGAAGAACTGAAAGCTTTTGGTAAAAAAAAATTTTTTCAGAATTTTCTTTATGAATTTTTTTAGAATTCTCCTTTTCATGACCTTTTTAAGGACTTTTTCAGATATTTTTGGCATTTTTTTCTTTCAAGACTAATTTCAAAACTTTTTATTTCAGGAATTTTGTTAAGGACTTATTTTAGGCCTTTTTGCAGGATTTTTTTCAAGACACTTTGGGATTTCTTTCAGATCTTTTAAGGACCATTTAAAGGATTTTTTACAATGCTTTTTTTTAGGAATTTTTCTGTTTATATTTTAAACATGTTATTTTCAGGTCAATTTTTTAAGACTGTTTTTACGAGACAATTTTTTTATGATATTTCGGGATTTTTTTCAGAAATTTTTTTTCAGAATTTTCTTCATGACATTTTTTAGAATTCTCCTTCTCATGACCTTTTTAAGGACTTTTTCAGATATTTTTGGCATTTTCTTTTTCAAGTATTTTCAAAACTTTTGTTTCAGGAGTTTTGTTAAGGACTTTTTGCAGGATTTTTTTCAAGACATTTTGGGATTTCTTTTTCTTCAGATCTTTTTAAAGACTTTCTACAATGCTTTTTTTCAGATTTTTTTAAATTTATTTTGCAATATATTAATTTCAGGACAATTTTTCAATGATATTTCATTAGTACTCTTTTTCTGAATTTTCTTCAGGACTTATTTTAGCTTTTTTTCAGGATTTTAGGGGCTTTTTTTCGGGCCATTTATTTCTGGTATTTTGTATGGAGACTATTTTTCGCAATTATTTTGTTTATAACTGTAACAAAAAGCCCGCAATTAATTATTAAAGTTAATGAGTGAAAATACGCAACATGTTTGGGGGCAGTGGTAATGTGACCTAATTTTTAAACGGCATCGGCTTTAGATATCGAATTACAACAAGCACGTAGGAAATATCTGAGTGATCTTTAAGCATCAATGAACTTGAGGACTGTTTATCTTTTACAAAAAAAACGTTGTGATAACACTTTAAATTTTTTTTTGCCTTTTTAAAGGCAAGAAATCGTATCTCGCGTTTTAAATAAACAAACACACATTCAATGCAGACCTAATGAAATTTGAAAAGCATCGGTTAAAATGTTAAAAAAAAACCTCGAAAAATTAGGAAAATTAAAAAAAAAATTTTCGAATAAATTTTGATGGAAATGGGTTCACAAATAATTTGTGTACGTGCCCTTAAATGCCTGTTCGTTATTTCAAATACACCCTGTATAAATAATAATAAGCACTTAGTGTGTTTTGCAAAACTAATATTTTTAAGACAACTTATTTAATACAACCGAAACTAGTCGAAATATTGTTAAATTTTGTGCATTCTTATTATTACATATTTTTTGTTTTTCTGAGCTTAGCTTAAATATAGATTATTGCAATAATGTCATATTTTAAGAAAGAAAAATTGAAAAAGTCGTAAAAAACAAAATGGTTTAATTTTTAAATAACAATTTTAAAATGTTCAGTAAATTAGATTCAATCTACTCGTATGTAATTGACACTGACATTGTTTTAAGAAAAAAATAATAATTAATTGCAAGCTAGTTTAAATCTATGTTATTGGCAGGGACATTAATGTAATTTATTCCGTCAAGAACAAAAAATTAAAGTCTTAAAAAATAACCAAAATGTTTAATTTTTAAATATAAATTTTAACAAGTTTAGTAAATTAGCATAAATCTGCTTTATCGACAGTGACATTAATGTAATGTCAAATTAAAAAAAATGAGTCGTTAAAAATGTCTAATTTTTAAATAGAATTTTTAAGTTAAGTATATTTTTATTGATTAATTCAATATTTTTTGAACGACTTTTTTCTTGAAGGAATGTCATTGTCAATAATAATTAAATAAAAATTTCAAAATGTTTAGTAAATTAGCTTAAATTTACGTTATTGCCAGTGACATTAATGTAATACATTTTCTTAAGAAAAAAGAAATTGCAAATGTAAAAAAAATGACAAAAATGTCTAATTTTTAAATATATATTTTTTATAATAAATAAAACGGTATTACTTTGATTGTATAATTTTCGAAAATCTATTATTTCCGTGACTTTTTCAAAAGTTATACAAACAACTTTTACTTTGTTTATTTATTATATAAATAAATGTATATTGAAGTAGAAGCCTCCAGTATAAACAATATTATATATTTTTTATATGTTTAGTAAATTAGATTCAATCTATGTTACTGTCAGTGACATTAATATAATGCAATCAAGAGAAAAAATTGAAAGTATCGTTAAAAACGAAAATGTTTAATTTTCAAATAACAAATTTGGTTGATAAATTAGCTTAAATTTACGTTTCTTCATGAAAAAGATTGCAATTTCTCGTTAGAAAAACAAAAATATCTAATTTTGAAATATCAATTTTAATATGTTAAGTACATTAGCTTAAATCTACGGTATTGACAGTAACATTAATGCAATACATTTTTCAAAAAAATTGAAAAAGTCCTTAAAAAACAAAAATAGCTAATTTTTAAATATAAATTTTAATATGTTTAGTAAATTAGCTTCAATCTACGTTCTTGACAATGAAATTAATGTAATAATAATAATAATAATGAGCTTAATCCAACAGACATCAAAGATGTCCAATAACAGGATAACATGACATAGTTCAGCTAACACACTCCTTCAGTATTTCCGTGTATCTCTTCTTAAATAATAAATTAACTAACACTGCTACTTTATTACCATGCCAACTTTTAAACCACTCGATGACCATTAAAACTAATTTAACTGCTTGGCGCCATCTCGTCTCGATACGTTCAATTAAATGGAGAAAACTGCAGGAGCACTTGTGGGTCATAAATCGGCGGGCCCACGTAAACGGAGTTACTTAAATTAGGCACGTGTCGAAATGAATCTAAACCCCAAGTGATCTACGCAATTGGCCCATGACGGTAAAGCCTTGAAGTTAAAAATTGTGTATCGAGCCTAAACATTGGTGAGCGTTGTGTATCGGCGTGAAATAGCTTTATCTCTCACAGACTTCCGGCCGAATAGATAAATTCGTAAGCAGAGAAGACCCCCATTATTTCCACCTTGAGGTGTGATACTTCTATTTACAGTAGTGACTCCAGTTCATCCCGCGTTAACTTTTTTTTTGTGAAAAGAGTTGTAGATAATCCCAAGGGCGCGCACGAGCGCGACAAATGTTACTTAACTTAAGCGCGCTCATTTCAAGTGCGATAAACGAATACACTAACACACTTATAGGTATTGAAATCTTTTAGAAAAATGACACGTTTCTATTATCGCGACCCGTTATCACCGTTTAGTTACGCAATAATATATATTTATTTATAATAAATGTAATGTGGCGGGGAGGGGGGAGAGGGAAAAATCCAAGGTCTCGGCGTTACTGGTGCGTACGCTCGGTTAACGAGTTTAATTGTTAGACTATGCGAACGTAATGAATATTAATCTATTACAATCTTCCGCCTGCATATGTTATAAAAGTTATTGTAAATATAGAATGATCCAGTTTTGAATAATTATAATTGGCGGTCGGCGAGGAATGAGATAAAAAAAAAGTGCGCTGTCTGGCGACGACGGTAAAAGTGGAGTGATTACAATTTTTGTTTTCTAATCGCCCGAAGGTGCAACGATTAGAAATTTGCGCCCAGAGAGGTTTATTGAATTCTGATTAATCATCAAATTATTGAATCACTTTCAAATATTCCAGGCGGATTAAGTAATGTCTATTTTTTAATTAGTTTTGTTTCGCTTGATAGTCGGCGTCGGTATGTGTATTGCGTGACTACAGTGGCATCGAGATCCGCGTCCGCAACATGCTCGCTTCTAGCCAGTCGGCGCGTATCATTCTTCGCGCGCACTTATAAGATATAAAAGTGGTTGAAAAGTAGATTGTACTTATTACTCATTCTGCATTCTTAAGAAAAATCTTGCCGTTTTTGATTAAACGCAAAATCGAACACTTTTTTTAATTAGTAACAATCGCCGCACCCCGTTCTAAATTTGTTCAAACTGAAGATGGTGTCCGACTCAAAATGATCATAAGTTTTTTCCGCAGTGGTGACCGGGAGTAGAAAAAATAGTATATCATAATATTGTGGCACTCGTTCCTTTGGAGCACTTGTGCTGCAATAGGCTCTCTTATTAAACGTGTTTAATAATTTACTCTTAAGCTATTTTAGGTACGACTTTTAAAGTTTAAATTAAATTAATAAAGTTGCGAATTTTTTTCCACTTCTCTTTGCAGGATGTAATTATGCATTATTTTATTTTCTCGAACATTAAGTGTCGTGTAATTCCGCATTATTGTGTTTCGTGAATATTTTGACTTACTGTTAATTGCAAGTAATTTTATTCTTCGAGATGTAACATTGTATACCAGAAATATAATCAAGCGTGGATTCGAAAAACTTCAGATGTATTGGTCAGGTACTGAGACATGAATAAAGGTAGACGTCGAGTATAATAAGAACGAGGTTTACGTATAATAGATAATAAGCCTTGGGCGCATTATCTACGCACCTGCCGTGGATGGCATTCTTCTAAGGGCAGGTGCCTCAAGTGAAAACAAGCACGTGCTTGTTTGGACGCCGCGTGTTGTTCCACTTAAATCCAAGCACCGACCAAATTGCTGCCCCATTTGGGAATATCTCGTCAAAATGTTTATATGAAGGAGAAAAAGTATAGGAAAAAATATATGTCTTAAAACATTTTAAACATCAAACTGTGTTAAAGAACAGCAAATACTTTTATTTTGTCATCTAAGGCAGTGGCGGCTCGTGAAACATATTGATAGTAGAGCCACGTATACAATATACCCCCCCCCCCTTCCTTTTTTTGAAGAAAGAAAGAACGATTTATCTTCCTAGACCAAAGTAACTGGCGAAAAAATGTTTTAAGAGTTAATTAAAAATTCTTGCTGAGCTTGAAACTACAGCTAGTACCTTGGCTCCATATATAAAGAACCGCCCCTGCATAACATAAAAGTTAAAAAAAAAATATGATACCTTACTCGAAACATCCCATTTCACTTTTAAAATACATCGAATACAATACAATCGAAGTAAATCACAACGGACTGTCGTTTAAAATTACTTATAATTATCGAGACTTTAATATTTAAGCAAAAAATCAATATATTCTGGAAGTGGTTTTTGAGTTATTCAACTGAAAACTCGAGAATGTCAATTTTTTTTAATCAAATATTTGGAAAAGCTGAAATTTCGGTTAAAATCGAAGAAACTCACAACGTACTTTCACTCAAAACTTAACATTATCAGGACTTTAATATTCAAACAAAACATCAAAACATTCTGGAGATGGTTTTTGAGTTATTTCACTAAAAACGCGAAAATGTCATTTTTTGTAACAAATATTGGGAACAAGTGAAATTTCGATTAAAATCAAAGCAAATCACAATGAACTTTTACTCAAAATCGCTTATTAATATTAGGGCTTCAATATTAAAAAGATTTAAACATTCTGCAGAAAACTGAAAACTCGAAAATATCAATTTTTTTGAACAAATATTGGGAAAAGGTGAAATTTCGACTAAAATCAAAAACAAATCATAACGGACTATCACTTAACATTAGTGCTCAATATGAGGGCTTTAACATGCAAGCAAAATAACAAAACATGGTTTTTGAGTTATTCAACTAAAAACTCGAATATATTATTTTTTTGAACAAATATTGGGAAAAAGTTAAATTTCGGCTAAAATGAAAAACAAATCACAACGGACTATCACTTAACATTACTTATCAATATGAGGGCTTTAACATGCAAGCAAAATACCAAAACATGGCTTTTGAGTTATTCAACTAAAAACTCGAATATATATATTTTTTTTAACAAATATTGAGAAAAAGTGAAATTTCGGCTAAAATCAAAAACAAATCACAACGGACTATCACTTAACATTAGCTATCAATATCAGGGCTTTAACATGCAAGCAAAATACCAAAACATGGCTTTTGAGTTATTCAACTAAAAACTCGAAAATATAATTTTTTTGGAACAAATATTGGGAAAAAGTGAAATTTCGGCTAAAATGAAAAACAAATCACAACGGACAATCACTTAATATTACTTATCAATATTAGGGCTTTAACATGCAACCAAAATACCAAAACATGGCTTTTGAGTTATTCAACTAAAAACTCGACAATATATTTTTTTTGAACAAATATTGGGAAAATGTGAAATTTTGGCTAAAATGAAAAACAAATCATAACGGACTATCACTTAACATTACATATCAATGTCAGGGCTTTAACATGCAAGCAAAATACCAAAACATAGCTTTTGAGTTATTTAACTAAAAACTAGAAAATATAATTTTTTTTCAACAAATATTGGGAAACAGTGAAATTTCGGCTAAAATCAAAAACAAATCACAACGGACTATCACTTAACATTACTTATCAATATCAGGGCTCTAACATGCAAGCAAAATACAAAAACATGGCTTTTGAGTTATTCAACTAAAAACTCGACAATATTTTTTTTTTGAAGAAATATTGGGAAAAAGTGAAATTTCGGCTAAAATCAAAAACAAATCACAACGGACTATCACTTAACATTACTTATCAATATCAGGGCTTTAACGTGCAAGCAAAATACCAAAACATGGCTTTTGAGTTATTCAAGTAAAAACTCGACAATATATTTTTTTTTGAACAAATATTGGGAAAATGTGAAATTTTGGCTAAAATGAAAAACAAATCACAACGGACTATCACTTAACATTACATATCAATATCAGGGCTTTAACATGCAAGCAAAATACCAAAACATAGCTTTTGAGTTATTTAACTAAAAACTAGAAAATATAATTTTTTTTCAACAAATATTGGGAAACAGTGAAATTTCGGCTAAAATCAAAAACAAATCACAACGGACTATCACTTAGCATTATTTATCAATATCAGGGCTTTAATATGCAAGCAAAATACCAAAACATGGCTTTTGAGTTATTCAACTAAAAACTCGAAAATATAATTTTTTTGGAACAAATATTGGGAAAATGTGAAATTTCGGCTAAAATCAAAAACAAATCACAACGAACCATCACTTAACATTATTTATCAATATTAGGGCTTTAACATGCAAGCAAAATACCAAAACATGGCTTTTGAGTTATTCAACTAAAAACTCGAAAATATAATTTTTTTTGAACAAATATTGGGAAAAAGTGAAATTTCGGCTAAAATCAAAAACAAATCACAACGGACAATCACTTAACATTAGTTATCAATATCAGGGCTTTAACATGCAAGCAAAATACCAAAACATGACTTTTGAGTTATTCAACTAAAAACTCGAAAATATATTTTCTTTTGAACAAATATTGGGAAAAAGTGAAATTTCGGCTAAAACCAAAAACAAATCACAACGGACTATCACTTAACATTACTTATCAATATCAGGGCTTTAACATGTAAGCAAAATATCAAAACATGGCTTTTGAATTATTCAACTAAAAACTCGAAAATATAATTTTTGGAACAAATATTGGGAAAAAGTGAAATTTCGGCTAAAATCAAAAACAAATCACAACGGACTATCACTTAACATTACTTATCAATATCAGGGCTTTAACATGCAAGCAAAATATCAAAACATGGCTTTTGAGTTATTCAACTAAAAACTCGAATATATTATTTTTTTTGAACAAACATTGGAAAAAAGTGAAATTTCGGCTAAGATAAAAACAAATCACAACGAACTGTCACTCAACATTACCTACTAATATCAAAACTTTAATATTTATGCAAAATATCAAAACATTCTGAAGATGGTTTTTGAGTTATTTAACTAAAAACGCGAAAATGTGAATGAACTGTTACTCAAAATCACTTATCAATATTAGAGCTTTAATATTTATGTAGAAGATTAAAATATTCTGCAGATTGATTTTGAGTTATTCAACTAGAAACCAAAAAATGTTAATTTTTAGTAATAAATCTTGAAAAAAATTGAAATTTTATTTAAAATCAAAGCAAATCACAATGAACTGTCACTCAAAATCACTTATCAATATCAAGGATTCAATATTTATGCAAAATATTTAAGCATTCTGCAGATGGTTTTTGAGTTATTCAACTGAAAACATGAAAATGTCAGTTTTTTTGAACAAATATTTGGAAAAGCTGAAATGTTGGTGTAAATCTAAGCAAATCACAACGAACTGTGACTCAAAATTATTTATCATTATATTGACTCTAATATTCAAACAAAAGATCAATACATTCCGAAGGTGGTTTTAGAGTTATTCAACTAAAAACTTGAAAATATCAGTTTCTTGTAACACATATTGAGGAAAAGTGAAATTTCGGTTAAAATCAAAGCAAAGCACAATGATTTGTCACTTAAAATCACTTATCGTTATCAGGGCTTCAATATTTTTGCAGAAGATCATTCTGTACTTTGATTTGATTTGATTCAACTAAAAACTCGAAAATATCAGTTTTTTGTAGCAAATATTAGGAAAAAGGGAAATTTTGGTTAAAATCAAAGGAAATCACAACGGACTGTCACCCAAAATCACTTATCAATATCAGGGCTTCAATACAAATTTTTTTTCGGACATACGGAGCAGATGTTTTAGAAATATTTCATCATAATTGCATTGCTAAAGGCCGTACCTAACATCAGTGGCGGCTACTTCTACAATATACCCCCCTCTTTTTTTGAAGAAAGAAATAACGATTTATTTTCCTATACCAAAGTAACTGGCAAAAAAGTGTTTTAAGAATTGATTAAAAATTCTTGCTAGGCGTGAAACTACAGCTAGTGCCATGGCTCCTTAGCTCTATATAACGAGCCGCCCCTGATCTAAGGATTGTTTCGAGAACGAAACTCTAAATCAAGAAATTTCAGAAATTAAGAAGATTATTGAAAATTCCGACATTTTCAAAAATCTGAGAGTTTTCTAAATAACAGCATTTAATATAATTTATATAATTATTGTATCTCTAAGGAGAAAAATATTGATTAAATGAAAATTTATTCGGCTTAATACGAAGATCCCAGAGTTTGAAATTTGAATGATATTCTTAAATTTAAATGTTTTTTAAATATTAGATCATGTTTCATCAAGTGATCAATGAGAATCAAGTTCAAAAGATATTCTAAGACCTTAGTGATAATTCGTAAATTCGGAAACAATTTCCGACAGATATATTCCGCCGCCCGTGGTTAATAATAAAATTTAAAAATTAAACAAAATGCGAAATATTTCGCTATCCGGAATAATGAGTCTTACAGACAGACTGCAAAAATAATTTATGTATTGGAACAACAATAATTATTGAAGATAGCGAAATATTTCGCATTTTGTTTTATTTTTAATTCATCTACAATCAAGTAAGGGAACTTTTTCGCATTTTATTAAATAATATAAACGTTGTTAAATCGTGTTTGATTGAGAAAGTTGTCCATTATTCGACCGACCATTTTGTCCACAGGTGACGTCCAATTAAATTATAGCGGTTTCATTGCCCAACAGTTTAGTTGTTACTATGGTTACGAGCGAACAGACGCAATTTCCAAATAGAAAAATTATTCGTTATAATTTAATACAAACTGAAAAATAGTTATTTAATATGATGCGAAAAAGTATAGTATTAAACTCGTGAACAAGTTGGCCATTGCCACTCGGGTGAATTGCAAACTTCGCCCTCGTGGTAATGGCCGACTTTCTCACTCGTTTAATAATATACTATTACATTATTGTAATAAAACTTAACTTTTTTCCGACTGGTTTCAATCTAAACAACCATTAGAAAATTATTATTATTTTATAAATGCATTTTTTTTTATCCAAAGATGATTCCCATAAGAAACCAATTTAGACACACTGTACCGCTTTAGAAGCTACAGGAAACCCACCATTTTTTTTTGTGTTCGGCAGTGGCTGTGTACAGATGTTGGAAATAATTTTTGCGCCCTCCTTTCGCGTCAGCACACCGCAGACCCTGCCGAAGGTATTTCCCAGAAACGGATTTGGGGTGGGCGCCCTTTGCGTTAATAAATCAAAGGACAACCGTGGCCCGTAAGTCGGGACGCGCTTAGAAACCTATAAAGCGGGAATGTCGGCTCGGCCTTGGGAATAATGATCCTGCTGATTTTCCCATTTAAATTCACCATAACGAAACTCTAGCCTTGCGAATTTGTTACAATTTTTATTTTTAGCCGTGCGAATTTATGCGAAACATTTTTGCACCGTAATTGTCTGTAAATAAATATTGTTGCTGCATAAATAAAAGTTTAATGCGGATTTGATCCGCTTGAGTGGACGTAAAATGGGAATCCCCACCAGGCGATTGAACTGTTATTGTATTGTTAACATTGGTTATTACCACATTAATTGAATTCACTATAGTATTTTATTAATAGTTTATAAATTACAAGTTGTCGAAGCGTCATATAAAACTCAAACTTATTATTTGTATGAAATGAATGTTCGTTTTATTAAAGCAAAATTCTCATAATTGGTTGATAACAAAATAACAAGGAAAAAATTCTAACCTAGAATTTGAGTATTTTTCTACAAACTTGTTTTATAAAAAATACAATCAATAATTTATTGAAACAGCTAGAGTTGTACCAAGCATTCTAGACATGTTGCGCAGTGATCATCTTAAATCCAATAGGCTTCGGAGATTTGTTGTCGCGTTCTCCGAATACTTTCTCACTCTGCGTGAACTTTACCACCACAAGTCTCGAGTGCTTAATATTGAATTATACAACGGATAATTTGCTTGTTAAAAATAGAAAAGCTATCAAAGTAACGCAAAGTTGGTAAATAAATGTGGAATTTAGAATTTCTGCAAAGATTTCATTTTTGGCCAATAATATCTAGCAAAGACATTCTAGTTAGTGCAAAGTTCGAATAATTATCTTAGGAACTCTTAGATTTTAAGATTGTACTATCAAAATTTCGGTCGAAATAAATTCCGAATACCCACAAAAGTTTAATATTAACAAAGAAACCTTTTCACAAGGCCTATCCTTTTGGAAATTTTGTGGTTGTTACTGCAGACACCAAATAAACAGAAATAGTTAAATAAAATAAAGGGGAAAAGTAGGCTGAAATTCCTGAATATATACATATACTCTGGCCGCGCTATGAAGGCGTCTGAGGATTAACGAAGGGTCGGAAGGGCCGCCCTCATCAGAAGTGATAGGATATTTTGTTACTTTACACTCACAGATGTTTACACTTTACTTGCTAGCTGCTGGTGTACTATCGGCTTCTATGTATAAATGAGTGGTTTTCAAAAGGTTATAGATAGCACCTCAGATGCCTTCATAGCGCGGCCAGACTGTATTTGACCTGTCCAGTGGCAAAATGTTTGTTAATAGGAATTGAAGAAATTCCTGCCGGTTGACGTTCTCAAGGCAAACGGGTCTGGTGAAAGAAAGAAGAAGGAGAAATTCCTACAGTTGATGAAAAGGTACAGTTTTCGTAAAGTTTGGCTTGAAGCAGAACTTTAGAAGGCAGTTAGAGCTTCAATAAAAATTACGGCAATCAGAAATATCTGAAATGTTCATAAAAATTGAGCGACGAATTCTTGGTGTTCTTTTACTTATGGCGTCCAGTATAGATGCAAGTTGATCTTCATATCCGATAAAAGCGCAGTCATCAACAAAATCCCTCAAGAAGTCTCAACAATTTAGCAGTTATAGCCATTCAGCTAATGCTATAAATGGTAGGTAAATATTTTTACAAAACGAAAGCCATGATCATGATTATCTCAAGAGAATCTGTAGACGTGCAGGTGGTTACTACCATTAACACAAATTACCACAGCAACATACGTATAAAATCTCCATCTTACTTCTCACCACATGATGACCATTATTCCACACAACAGTTTTTAGCAGTTATAATAACCCAAGAACATTGATAATTACGAAATAATTTTATAACAGTTCGGAAAGTAAGTTGCCTTAACCCTGACATGTTAAAAATAATTAAATACTGAAAACGTCTGATTCGAAATGTATCTATGGCAACGTAAAAACAGCACATGGGATCATCGGTTTTTAGTCCAATTATTTGTTTTAAGTCAGGCGCTCTCAAATTTAAAAAAATCTTATTGGATTTATATTCGGCACATAATTTCAATTTCATCCACACTATCACGCGTTTAGTGGCCAAACAAATCAGCAACTTCAGGATTTAGATAACTAGTTTTCACTTTAGACAACTCGTCTACTATTTTCTATACCATTCCATCATTTAGCATTATTTAGCATAACATTGTACTACTAACAATAGCCAAAGAAATAAAGAAGTTGAACAGATCAGAAACTTCAGGATTTAGATAACTTAGAACAACCGTCCGGAAGTTTTTACTTTAGATAACCAGTCTATTTTCCATTCTATCATTCCATCATTAAGAATGTACAACTTTGTACTAACAATAGCCAAAGAAATGAAGACGTAGAACGTAGAGATCAGAAAGTCCTGATAACTTTCACTGCAGACAACCCGCCTATGTATAGCACCATTCCGATAGTTATCAGTCACATCACGCTTACAACGGACTAGAAACTCAGGACTTAAGGGGGTAGGTGCCGCGTCGAAAATCGATGCATTTTTGATGGTCAGCATATACATAATTCTGAAGTTAATATCAAAAGTTAAGAAATTATATTTTACACACTTGGAGAGAAAGGGTTAAACTATTCGTCTATAGAATTTGATTTTTTTTTAATCATCAGACAAACTGTATAATTTATACTGAAAATTACCAATATTGGATAGATATCTGGAGCTTTTTTCTGCAAAAAACTAAAAATGTAATGCTACAGAAAAATAGTTTATACCTTTGAAAACAATATGTACGTAATAAAATTGCCATTACTTATTAAATAAAGTCGCAAAAACGTAAGAGCTGCACCTCTATAAACACGAATTTGCTTTATTTTCGCCGTTGTAATGAACGCCACCTGCATGAAACATTTTGTATCAACCCTGGAGGCGTGTACAAACAAATTTACGTACTCGGTAAAATTTCAGGCCCAAGACTGTGGCGATTATCATTTTCGATTAGACCATTCTGGTCTAACTCTGGCTCGACGCACTTACCCCCTTAAGCCAATGACTTGAGGATTTAGATCATTGAAGATCAAAAACAGGTAGATTTAGATTATTTGGATAACAACCAGAGGAGTTCGAACAGTAAATTGACGACTTGGATGGAATACATCAGCAAGCATTAAGGTAAAGATTACTTCGATGTCGCACTAGAAAAAAAAGTAAAAAAATCGTACTGGTTGTTGAAATTAGGCCTAATTTCAACAACCAGTAATATTAAAAATGTTTCACCACGTGATAAACGAGAACCAAATTCAACAAATAAAAAAATCGTGATGTGGTCATCATATTACTTGTCAGGAATACCTTTTTGATTTTTGAACTTGCCATAAGTCATAAGTTGTTTGTTCTTGAAAAAAAAATGATGTGGCCATCATATTACTTTCTCCGATTTGATGGTACAGTTATTTAGATTTACATTTTCATGGTTTATTTTCAATTTAAATCGTATTTTAAGTGTACATCGAGCGTTTTGTAGAATCGGATGAAACTGACGTTTAAAACGTCAAAAATATGAAAGATGAAAATGACAAATTATACTTCAAATCCTAATAGTCAGTTTACTCAAAAACCAAAGAGATTGCGAAAATAGCTTATTCTTTACAAGTTGTTAATTTTTGCATTCTCTACAATTATTATTAACATAAATTTGCTGTAACTATTATCGTTTCATAATTACAAACCAAAAATTTAAAAAAATAATAAACTCGAATAACAATGATTTTATGAAAAATATTTTCAAGCAAAAGATGTTGATTTCTTTGTTGTCTTCAATATTTGTCTAAATTTTTTATATTTTTAATTTTTTTTGATTTTTAAAAAAATCTAGAAAAAAAAACAGTTAAGGTAAACACCCACCAAAAAACAAACACGAAAAGATTAAGAAAATAACTTATTATTTACAATTTTCATTTTTGCATTCTCTACAATGATTATTAACATAAATTTGCTGTACTATGATGTTTCATAATTACAAACCAAAAATAAAAAAATAATAATAAACTTTTTTTCTCGAATAACCATGATTTTATAAAAAAAATATTTTCAAGCAAAAGATGTTGATTTCTTTGTTGTCTTCAATATTTGTTTAAATGTTGTGATATTTTTAATTTTTTTTTAATTTTTAAAAAAACATTGAAAAAAAACAAAAAACAGTTAAGGTAGACACCCACTTCCGGTATACGAAATTTTAGCAAACACTTTTCAGTTCTTCGGATATCAAATAAGACATATTTAAAGTTTCATACCAATTGCTCTATTAATTTTTAAGGTACAGCACGCACGCATACACACAGAGAGGGAGACACATTTTTTTTTCCAGAAATTGTTGAAATGGCATCTAGGGATCCCAAAACGGATATTTCCGTAAAAAAAAATGTTTGAACATTTTTTCACGATCACAATACTCTCTCGTACTTCCTAACGGAGAAAGTAAAAACCAAACAGTTGAAAAAAAAAGAATATGTACAAGTTGTGTATTTTGAAATTCAGTTATTGTTAGTGTATTTAATGAAACTATTATCGCTTCATCTTTATGGACCAAAAATGACAAAATTTGTCCATTTAGTTTTTCAAAATTTGATTATTATCATTTTATAATTAGACGAAAAATGACAAAATTCGACCGTTATTTTTACTCTTTTACTGGGGTGGGGTGGAGGGTAACTTTGAAATCTTAAATAGGTACCCCTTTTTTATTGCAGATTTGGCTTCTACTCTAAAACATATTAGGGTTTTATTCGAAACAGTTTTTTCGATTAGCAAAAAATTTTTTTTTATTATATTTTTTTTAATAAAAAAAAATCCTGTTTGTCGTTACATTCATACATTAGCACAATAGAAAAGAATAGAATGGATTTTGATAATCAAATTAATTTTTATTCGTTTCTACGATTTTTTTTTTTACAAAGAATAATTTTTTTTTGCTTATTTCTGACATAAAATTACGAATAACTTTAATCAACGCCTTATCTAAGAGACGACTACGTAACAAATGTCGTAATCTATCATTTTATGCAAGAAATAAATATAATTGAATAACTGTTTTTGCCGAATATTCGCTCATCGAATTTTTTTTTTCGGATAAAAACCTAATCTATTTTAGCATAGAATCCAAATCTGCAATAAAAAATAGGGGTTCCCATTTAAGATTTTAAAGTCAGCGAAAATCGGGGATTACCAGTCTCTAACCTTCGGAGCTGGGTACTGCTCGCAGGGAAGATTTTCGAGCTTTGTGCCCGTGGAGACTTTTGATCTGGACACCGAAAGGAACAACATATCCAAAATTTGGTCAATTTCACCGAAAGCCAATTTCCATTTGATTTGTGAGGGGTCCTTTGCACCACTTTGAATTTGCTACCAAGCACAACTACACCTAGACCTAATAACTTAAAAAATATAGAAAAAAATATATAAAAGTTGGTTTAGTTTTTAGCTCAAAAATGACAAAATTGGATATTTTAAGAATTCAATCAAAACTCAAAATTCTCTACAATTATTATTTATATAAATTTGTTAAAAATGATAATTTCTTATTCGAAAATCAATCATGAAAAATAATTTCAAACAAAAGATGTTTTTTTTTTGTTGTCTTCTATATTTGTTTAAATGTTTTTGTAATATTTTTCATATTTAAAAAATTATCGGAAGGAAAAAACAACAAAAAAAAAACACCCACCCGAATACGAAATTTTGGCAAAAGCGTTTCAGTTCTTCGGATTGTCAAATAAGACTGTTCAAAGTCCTATGTTAATTCCTGTTTTTTTTACAGGGTACAGATAGACACATCTTTTTTTCAAAAATTGTCAATATTGTCTCTAGGAACCTCAAAACGATTATTTTCGTTTCGTTAAAAAAAAATTCAACAAATTTTGACAATCTTAATACTTTTTCGTAACAGAGAAAGTAAAATTGAAGGGAAATGTATGATAATAGAAATTAACTAAATTCCTGCAGATCCGACGCCCTCAAAGGCAAATAAATGCCGTGAAAGAGAGAAAAGAGAATTTCCTACAGTTGATACCACAATTTTTGCAAACTTTGCCATTGTATTGATTCCATGTAAGTAGACCTGCAAAAGATGGATCGAAACGCCCTTTTTGATTAAGTAAAAAAAAAACTCAAGAATAGCAACTTAAATGTTTTCTAAAATATAGTAAACGTTTAAGGGGGTAAGTGCCTTGCGCTAGAGTTAGACCAAAATGGTCTAATAGAAAATGATAATCGCCACAATCTTGGGCCTGAAATTTTACCGAGAACGTAAATTTGTTTGTACACGCCTCCAGAGTTGATACAAAATGTTTCGTGCAGGTGGCGTTCATTACAACGGCGAAAATGAAGCAAATTTGTGTTTGTAGAGGTACAGCTCTTACGTTTTTGCGACTTTATTTGATAACTAATGACAATTTTATTATGTACATATTGTTTTCAAAGGTATAAACTATTTTTCTGTAGCATTGCATTTTTAGTTCGTTGCAGAGAAAAGCTCCAGACATCCAACCAATATTGGTAATTTTCAGTTTAAATTATACAGTTTGTCTGATGATTAAAAAAAAATCAAATTCTATAGACAAATAGTTTAACCCTTTCTCTCCAAGTGTGCAAAATATCATCTCTTAATATTTGATATTAACTTCAGAATAATGTATATGCTGACCATCAAAAATGCATCAATTTTCGACGCGGCACTTACCCCCTTAACCAACATAGTTTCAACCCTCCCTCTTAAAGGCAAACGGATCTCGTGAAAGATAGGAAAGACAAATTGATAGCAAGGCATAAATTTCGTAAATTTTGCAATTGGATTTGTTCTTCGTCATTAAACTTGCAATACAATTTTTATTGATCAATTACACACAAAATAATAATTTTATGTCTCATAATATATAATAATTCCGATTTCTAAATTTATAAAAAATTAAATTAAATATTTAACAACAGCAATGTAAGATAAGACGGTTTATTTACAGATATCACTAAACTGACAAACCAATATTAAGAAAATTAAACACTATTTACTATATTTACATGTCATAAATGGCCGTGACCATGACTTCGAAATAGCCTCGGCTAGCACATGCCGAGATAATTAAAGACCTCATTTTCATTTTTACGCTATAACTAATCGTACCGACTGTCAGATTCCCACAATTTCAAGATCAAACATTCGTTTGGTAAATAGGTTATTGGCCGCAACAAAGGTTACGTAATAATTGCGCATTGCCGGTGAAAAGTTGATTCAACAAAATGCCAGATAAAAAAGGAACAAGCCCATAATATGTTCTTACGAGCAGTGAAAACTGTAACCTTCATAAGTGGTTGTTCTGTTTCTTTTTTTTCTGCCGCAGCAAATATTTTTTTATTGACCACAGTTTTAATATATATTTATTATACAAATTAAAACCAAGTACTATTTATATAACGTTTTAGACAGGGATACATAACTGATAAGATAGTTGATGACTGCCATTATGACAGTTAGATAGAGGCCTTGGTGAAGTAAAATTAACCTAGATTTAAGATACAAATAGTCAAGCAATGACTTCCATGGAATTATCCAAAATTGTGGCTAAAATATCAGGGGCGGCTCGTTATAAAGAGCCACGGAGCCATGGCACTACCTGTAGTTTCAAGCTCAGCAAGAATTTTTAACTGATTCTTAAAAAGCTTTTTAAAAGTTAACACCGCGTGGAAGTTCCACATTAATTTCAACAGATGGTTAAAATTTTGACAGGCCATTTCGGAATAATGTGTTTTTACAAATTTGCAAAGAAAGCAATCGCAAGTTTACCACAACAAAAATGGTTTCACTAAAAGGCAAATTTCGATCACCAAAAAGGCATTTTTTTTAGAAATTCACATGGCAATTCCACATGTATTGCTACAGATGGTTGAAATTTTGACAGACCAATTTTGAATAATGTCCCTTTACAAATTTCTACAAAAACTAATCACAAGTTTACCACAACAAAAATGGTTGCACTAGAAAAGCAAATTTTGATGACCAAAAAAGCGGATTTTTTAGAAATTCAGATGGCAATTCCACATGTATTGCTACAGATGGTTGAAATTTTGACAGACCAATTTTGAATAATGTCCCTTTACAAATTTCTACAAAAACTAATCACAAGTTTACCACAACAAAAATGGTTGCACTAGAAAAGCAAATTTTGATGACCAAAAAAGCGGATTTTTTAGAAATTCACATGGCAATTCCACATTTATTGCTACAGATGGTTGAAATTTTGACAGACGAATTTTGAATAATGTGTCTTTTCGAATTTCCAAAGAAAATAATCGCAAGTTTACCACAACAAAAAAAAAACAAATTTTGATAGCCAATAAGGCGAATTTTTTCAGAAATTTGCATGGAAATTCCACATTTATTGCAACAAATGGTTAAAATTTTGACAATTGAATAATGTGTACAAATTACCAAAAATAAAAATAATTTTCTTCTAAATTTTCAATTTTTTTGTTAAAATTTTCGATTTTTTTGTCAGAAATGTTCATTCTTAGGCTCGAATTTTTGGTCGAATTTTTTAATTTTTTATCCTATATTTTAGATTCTTTCAACCTAAATTAATGATTTTTATGCGCGACTTTTAAAAAAAAAAAATTGCCGATATTTTTAAGTACAGTTTCTGATTTCTTACACTCCATTTTAGATTTTTTAACTTGAATTTATATTTTTTATTGGGCGATTTTTTTAAATTTTTTGTTACTTTTGACCACCGTCTTCGAGTTTCTGATCGGCAACTTATTTTGAGCTAAAGAGTTATTTTGGGAGCTGAAAATTATTTTCATTTTCCTTGATTTTTCAATTTTTTGGTTTGCGTTTTTGTTTTTTTTTTGGCCTATATTTTAGATCTTTGACCTGTTTTTCATTTCTTCGTTCCAAATTTAAGAGTCATTGCCCGAAATATTCGTTATTTTAAACTTTTTGATTTTTTGTTGTTCAAATTTTCGGTCTGCATTTTTGATATTTGTCTAAATTTTCGATATTTTGTGCTTATCTTTTGGTTTTTAAGAGTTATTTTGGGGGCTGAAAATGACAAATTATTTTTGATTTCCGTGATTTTTCAATTTTTTGGTTTGCATTTTTTATTTTCAGATCAAAATGTTTGATTTTTTTTTGGACTATATTTTAGATATTTGACCCGTATTTTTCATTGCTTCGTTCCAAATTTTGGAGTTTTTGCCCTGAATATTCTTTATTTTGGTTAAACTTTTTGATTTTCTGTTG
Organism: Ocypus olens; assembly: GCA_910593695.2. NCBI lineage: Eukaryota > Metazoa > Arthropoda > Insecta > Coleoptera > Staphylinidae > Ocypus > Ocypus olens. Next base: position 43,130,006 of record OU343058.1, read on the forward strand.
TTGAAATTTTTGGATTTTTGGTCTGCATTTCTTTAACCGCGAATTTTTGATATTTGTCTGAGTTTTAGATTTTTTGTGCTTATCTTTTGATTTTTAAAAGTTATTTTGGGGGCTGAAAATCACAAATTATTTTTGTTTTCCGTGATTTTTCAATTTTTTGGTTTGCATTTTTTATTTTTAGACCAAAATGTTTGATTTTTTTTTGGCCTATATTTTAGATATTTGACCCGTATTTTTCATTGCTTCGTTCCAAATTTTGGAGTTTTTGCCCGGAATATTCCTTATTTTGGTTTAACTTTTTGATTTTTTTTTGTTGAAATTTTTGGATTTTTGGTCTACATTTCTTTAACCGCGAATTTTTGATATTTGTCTAAGTTTTAGTTTTTTGTGCTTATCTTTTGGTTTTTAAGAGTTATTTTGGGGACTGAAAATGACAAATTATTTTTGTTTTCCGTGATTTTTCAAATTTTTGGTTTGCATTTTTTATTTTTAGACCAAAATGTTTGATTTTTTTTGGTCTATATTTTAGATATTTGACCCGTATTTTTCATTGCTTCGTTCCAAATTTTGAAGTTTTTGCCCGGAATATTCTTTATTTTGGTTAAACTTTTTGATTTTTTTTTGTTGAAATTTTTGGATTTTTGGTCTGCATTTCTTTAACCGCGAATATTTGATATTTGTCTAAGTTTGAGATTTTTTGTGCTTATCTTTTGGTTTTTAAGAGTTATTTAGGGGGCTGAAAATGACAAATTATTTTTGTTTTCCGTGATTTTTCAATTTTTTGGTTTGCATTTTTTATTTTTAGACCAAAATGTTTGATTTTTTTTTGGCCTATATTTTAGATATTTGACCCGTATTTTCCATTGCTTCGTTCCAAATTTTGGAGTTTTTGCCCGGAATATTCTTTATTTTGGTTAAACTTTTTGATTTTTTTTTCTTGATTTTTCAATTTTGTGGTTTGCATTTTTTATTTTTAGGCCAGCATTTTTTATTTTTTGGCCTATATTTTAGATCTTTGATCCGTATTTTTCATTTCTTCGTTCCAAATTTTAGAGTTTTTCTTTGTTTTAGTTGAACTTTTGTTGACATTTTCGATTTTTTGTGCTTATATTTTTAGTTTTTTTTATCTTAATTAAGAGCGTATTTTTAATTGGTCTATACTTTAGATTTTTAACGTGTGTGATTGATTTTTATGTGCAATTTTTTTATTTTTTTGCCGGTATTTAACTTGTATAATTTGACATTTCCATCTTTCATAATTTTGACGTTTCAAACGCCAGTATCATCCGATCCAATAAATTGTAAAAGTGGCTCTACCATCAACATGTTCCACGAGCCGCCACTGTAAAATATACTGAAATCAAGAAATGCTAAGGTCAACACAAATTGTACCCCAAAAAGATACTTTTCGAAACAGTCTAGCCCTAATGTGCAATTCCTATAAAGCGTCAATGGCGCGTACAAAGTACAGGACGCATCCGGAGACGCACGTCTCCTGGCGCATAAGAAGAATTGGTTCGATTAGATTACATTGTGGCAGTAAAGTGCGCCAGATGCGCTGCGCCACACGTGCGCGTCATAGGAACTGCGCCTTTTAAAACGTAGAAAAATGTTTCACACTTCGATTAAACACGTCAATACCGTTCACATAATGCAACTACTTAATATTCCGAAACCTTAATCTATTCAAGATTTATCCTCATTCCAAGTTTACTACTGTACACAACTAGTTTCGGAAAATCTGATGACGCAAACCGTTTTCCCAGATTAGCACCAAGCTAATTAAGTATTTAGCACGAGACTCCATGATATAATACTGGGAGTGTACAGGCGTGCTGCATTTTCGCGGGAAAAAACTGATTGCGAATATAAAAAAAAAACAATTTTCCGAAACCGTTAATTACAAACTTGCATAATGCCGGCTGGTATTTTTAGAACTTGTAAATACCACAACGTAATTTACTCGCGTGGCGCCTTATCGTTTTTTTTTCTGTCCCAAGTCAAATTTTTATCGACTCGAAAAGCGCATGCATCAAATACATGACTGATTATTTATAGCTGTGGTCAGCCAAATTGCAACGAAAAATATGCACCACTTCCGCGATAAATTTAGAAACTCGGTGCACGCCGGCTGATAATCTTTAGTGCTGGGAACCTGCTAACCTTGAAATGAATTGAATGCAATGAGTTTTATGATTTTGAACGGGTTGCGGTTTGGGAAGCTGCGAAATCATTGATCTCTTCGGAACGGTGACCAATCAACCTTGATGATATCTAGCTAGCATCCGATAAGAGAGCATTATGCCAAACGCCAATTATGGTCGGTAAAATGCCAATCTCCGCAAAACAATAAGAAAAAAAATACAGGGTGTCACAAAAAAACTCACTGATTTTAACACATTGGTTGCCAACAAGTTTTTTTGTAAAATGTCAAAAAAAGTTTTCTTTGATTTTAAGTTTTATTTTATAAAATGAGTAAGAATATGCTTATTTAATTCATTTTGATGCATTTTTTTTAGCTAAATAGTAAGTTCAAAGTAGGTACTCACTGTCAGTCACTGGTGACTGACACGACCTCATTGGAATACTTAGATTCAGTCACCGGTGACTGACAAAGCGGTCAACGTGTAAAATAATCACGAAATGAGTAAAATTAATACAACGAAATATAGCCTGAATATATGAATATTCAACCTGTTCGTAACTCTGCAAAATAATCTGTCGAAATAAATTTGTTTTGAAAATCGATAACCCCACACAAATTCTCTATAATTTCTAAAAGGCTTCGAATTTCGATTTGAAATGTTAACAGTGTTGTTATTTTAAAATACTGTTTCAAACAATTTGTTTTCATAATTTTACACATAACGATCCCCTTAACCCGCCATTGATGACGCAAATTTAATGGTGACGCACCGGGGTTTTCAACTGAAGATTTTTCGAAACGTGTTACTAATAGTTCATGTTTTTTGTTAAATGTATGCTCCTTGACAATAAAACAAAGATATTTAATCAATTTAAGCTCTGCAATGCGGCAGCTACTCGAAATTGCAACAAAAAACAATAACGGAGAATAAAGTTATTCGACAAACCCGGTCTCACAGACCAGTAGGTCACCATTGGCGGGTTAATATGACAAATTTGAATAGACTTATTTAAATGTAATCTCTGTTGTTACATAGATTTTCCAATTTGCATTATATTGAAAGCGGTAAAACCAAGTGCAATACGACACTTGGGGCAATAAATTCCTTGCGAGTTGTTAAGTAGTTCTTGGTAAGAAACAACTCCCAAGGAATAGCTAATACAGTTTGAATGGGTCGTTTATTAGGGTACTTCTTGGAACTGACCATTCTTAATCTTTAAGTGAGAACACGTAGGGTGGACCGCCCGGGGACAGATAATAGTAACTTGAATGGGGACCTCTATTGATTTAAAATGTATGTAAAAGAGAAACGTTCTCGTATTTGCATTTTCATTGCGATGTTTGCTAACATTTATAATATATGCATCTTTATTCAGAGAATGCATTTACGAAAATACAAAATGAGCATGAATTTAAAAATCACATATCTCCTTGAGAACGACCAACGTTTGAAACTAGTCGGAGACAAAAATAAAAACAGTGTGTAAAAACAAGTGTTTTAATCAATAGCCCTTTCTGGGCTATCAACCATCGGTATTTCTATCCTGGTTATAATAATTACTACAATATGGTCAACTTATTGAGTCCCTTTTGAATTGGAAATTGTATTATTATTTTAATTATTTTAAATATCATATCTCTTTACACGCGTTAAAAAAATATTATTTGAAAAAATATCCATTTAACCTATAAATATGTACTCCTAAAAAAAATTAAAGTAATTTATCTCATATTCCGGAGCAGTTTCGATAAATAGTTAGCATTGTCATCTTCTCTTAAGAAATTTTGCATTTACAGGACTTATTGAAATTTATAACAAATATTTTTAATCTTAATATTAATATTTTTCTTTTCTTAAAGCTTTGCAAAACTTTTGGGAAAAAAATCTTCTTAACCTGGAATAATTGAATGGACTTCCAGGGAAGACAGAAGAACTATTTAATGTCCAAATGGATTGAGTCTGAGTGAAAAATCCGCCGGTGCTTCTTTCGCCTGAAATTACAGTTTTTTCGAACTTTTGTAATATCAATTGTAAGAAAGGAGATGAAATAAATAAATAAATAAACCTCAAAAAGCCTGATCTTTAAAAAGGAGTAGCATGCGCACTCCAAATTTTGAACATTAAACCGACAAAATATGCATAAACTGAAGATCTTAGATCAGAGACAAAATGTATGTGTAGGATTTTTAGAAAAAAAGCGCGGAAAGTTAATTTTTCCTAAGCCTAGCCTCACAATACCACCGCGAATAGAAACTCTACAACCGTCAGAAAATTGCAATGTGACATTGACGTATCGCTATACAATTGCGAAGTATGCAGTTTTTAAACCATAGGCGCAAACATATTTTTTTACGTGTTAATGTTATTCATTGAAAATAACGTGTTTTTATATGTTTTCACATGTGAAAAACAGTAATTTTTGTATTAAGGGCGCGAAATGTGTGTTTATTGTTGCACATGAGAATGCTGCTTTTTGTCGAGACAAAATCACCAAAGAACACCTATTTCTCGCACACGTAATGCAAACAACATTTTTACTACAACTGTTAAAATCAGCTTAATATACCTAAATATTGAAAATTTGGGTATATAGTGATTTCAAAATGAAAAGTAGTCGAAATAAAATATAAAAATTGTGAAACCAACGTCAATTTAACAATCCTGAATATTAAAAATGTTTCAGCAAGTGTTAAACGAGAACCAAATACAACAAATATTTTTCATGGTCAAATAATTCAGTAAAAATTAAAAAAAAATCACGTGTGAAAAATTGGTTGCTTTGGCGATGTTAAAAACTGGCAAATTTCGCATCCTTAGTCTGACACTTGTAGAAAAATATGATTTTTTTAAAACTAATTTTGAAATTGCAAACTTTATGAACTGAAAAAAAATAAATAAAAACAATTTACCAAACTGTGAAAATCTCCAAATGCTTCTTGTTCAGGTGCTCAAAAAATTAAAACTAAAATTTTCAAAAATCCATATCTACATTAAAAACTGTGGAATTTACAAAAACTAAATTAGAAAAAAATAAAACTAAAATTTTGAAAAATCCATATCTCTATTGAAAATTGTTGAATTTATAAAAACCAAATTGATTTTAAATTAGCTATACTTCGGCCATTGAGGATGATTTTTTATGGAATTTTGTCTGCGCGTTTTATATTTTTTCTGCGATGTTTTCATTCAAGTGCTAAAAAAAATAAAACTAAGATTTTCAAAAATTCATATCTCCTTTAAAAATTGTTGAATTTACAAAAACCAAATTAATTTTAAATAAACGATTCTTCGACCATTGAAGATATTGTATTAAGGATTTTTTTCTACGCGTTTTATATTTTTTTCTACGCGTTTTATATTTTTTTCTGTGATGCTTTTATTCCAGTGCTCAAAAAATTAAAACGAAAATCTTCAAAAATCCATATCTCTATTGAAAATTGTTGAATTTACAAAAACCAAATCGATTTTGAATTAGCGATACTTCGACCATTGAAGATATTTCTTATAGAATTTTGTCGGCGCGTTTTTAATTTTTTTCTGCGATATTTTCATTCAAGTGCTCAAAAAAATAAAACTAAAATTTTCAAAAATTCATATCTCCATTAAAAATTGTTGAATTAACATAAACCAAAGTGATTTCGAATAAGCGGTACTTCGGCCACTGAGGATATTTTTTTCTGCGATGTTTTCATTCAAGTTCTAAAAAAAATAAAACGAAAATTTTCAAAAATCCATATCTCTATTGGTAAATGCTTTTATTTCAAAATAATCCTTGGAGCAAATAATCTTTCAAAAGATGCGTTTTTCAGAGGTAAAAACAAAATAGGAAAACATTTGCCAAATTGTTCATTCATTATAAAAAATGTACCAATAATTTTGACACAACAAAAATTTGTTAACAGAATTTTCATTTTTAAAATCCCCTATTTTTAGGTTAATTTTGAATTAATATTGAGTGATTTTGAGGAGCTTCGAGTGGATAGCAAATGTTTTTTTTGCGTCAACAAAATTACTGCAATTTTTCATTTTACGCAGAGTTTGCATAAAATATCGCAAAAGCAATCGACGGAATGTATTGTAATTTTTCACCAAATAATTCTTGAATGAATATTAAGTGATTTTGAGAAGCTTAGTGTGGATAATAGTTTTTTTCTCGCATCACAAATTTATTATAATTTTTCATAAATTTACATCGTGTTTGCGTGAAATATCGAAAATGCTATTGAGGGAATGTATTGAAATTTTTTACCAAATCATTCTTGAATTAATATTGAGTTATTTTAAGAAGTTTTGCATGGATAGCAATTGTTTTGATATTTTTTTCGCGTCAACAAAATTATTACATTTTTTCATAAATTTACATCGTATTTGCGTGAAATATCGAAAATGCTATTGACGGAATTAATTGAAATTTTTTACCAAATCATTCTTGAATTAATATTGAGTGATTTTAAGAAGTTTTGCGTGGATAGCACTTGTTTTGATATATTTTTCTAGTCAACAAAATTATTACATTTTTTCATAAATTTACATCTTGTTTGCGTGAAATATCAAAAATGATATTGACGGAATGAATTGAAATTTTTTACCAAATCATTCTTGAATTAATATTGAGTGATTTTAAGAAGTTTTGCGTGGATAGCAATTGTTTTGATATTTTTTTCGCGTCAACAAAATTATTACATTTTTTCATAAATTTACATCGTGTTTGCGTGAAATATCAAAAATGCTATTGACGGAATGAATTGAAATTTTTTACCAAATCATTCTTGAATTAATATTGAGTGATTTTAAGAAGTTTTGCGTGGATAGTAATTGTTTTGATATTTTTTCGCGTCAACAAAATTATTACATTTTTTCATAAATTTATGTCGTGTTTGCGTGAAATATAGAAAATGCTATTGACGGAATGAATTGATTTTTTTTACCAAATCATTCTTGAATTAATATTGAGTGATTTGAAGAAGTTTTGCGTGGATGGCAATTGTTTAGATATTTTTTTCGCGTCAAAAAAATTATTACATTTTTTCATAAATTTACATCGTGTTTGCGTGAAATATCGAAAATGCTATTGACGAAATAAATTGAAATTTTTTATCAAATCATGCTTGAATTAATATTGAGTGATTTTAAGAAGTTTTGCGTGGATAGCAATTGTTTTGATATTTTTTTCTCGTCAACAAAATTATTACATTTTTTCATAAATTTACATCTTGTTTGCGTGAAATATCAAAAATGATATTGACGGAATGAATTGAAATTTTTTACCAAATCATTCTTGAATTAATATTGAGTGATTTGAAGAAGTTTTGCGTGGATGGCAATTGTTTAGATATTTTTTTCGCGTCAACAAAATTATTACATTTTTTCATAAATTTACATCGTGTTTGCGTGAAATATCGAAAATGCTATTGACGAAATAAATTGAAATTTTTTATCAAATCATGCTTGAATTAATATTGAGTGATTTTAAGAAGTTTTGCGTGGATAGCAATTGTTTTGATATTTTTTTCGCGTCAACAAAATTATTACATTTTTTCATAAATTTACATCGTATTTGCGTGAAATATCGAAAATGCTATTGACGGAATGAATTGAAATTTTTTACCAAATCATTCTTGAATTTAATATTGAGTGATTTTAAGCAGTTTTGCGTGGATAGCAATTGTTTTTATATTTTTTCGCGTCAATTTTTTCATAAATTTACAGCGAATTAGCCTGAAATATCCCAAAATTTGACGGAATGTATTGTATTTTTTTTACAAAATCAATCTTGAGTGGTATTGAGAAGTAGCAATTGTTTTTTATATTTTTCTCGTGTAAACAATTTTTTATAAATTAACAACGTGTTTGCATGAAATATCGCAAATGCTATTGGCAGAATGTATTGTATTATTTTACTAAATCATTCTTGAATTAATATTGAGTGATTTTAACAAGTTTCACGTGAATAGCAATTTCATAAACAACATGTGTCTAAAATTGCAGAAATCAAGTATTTTGCAAGCTATCCGACGGTGGACATAGTTCATTTAAAATACACAGCGTGTTCCATTTAAAAAAAATCGAGATTTAATGCTTTAACGTTGACTAAATGTGGTATGAAATTTTGAACACTTCATTTTATTTTTCCAAAAATAAATTACGACTGGATACCTTCGGGTATTGGCTTCTTATGGCCAACATTACATCCCTTCAATTTTGTATTGTTCAGGGATATGTATTTTTAAAGTGAATTATGAAAAAGCACAAGATTACAAGTCAAGTATTTCGAAAACGCTTACATTTTGAGGTTATGTTACTTAATGATTTTTTTCACAGAATTTTATGTGTAATCCAAATTTGCAATAAAAAATATAGCGTTACATTTAAAATAAGGAAGTTGGTGTTGACTTCCGGTATAACCGGAAGTCGAATAAACTTCAAAATATTTTCATTGAAAAGGGCACCGTCAATTACGTAAACGCTGAAAATCTCATTAAAATACATTAATTACTAGGTGGGACACCCTGTAGTTTTTTTGTAGTTTGTCTGAAGATGGATTTTATAATAAGCAAATTAAGGAAGTATTTATTTTGACCATCACAATTACAATTACCTTAATCGATTAAACAACATGAACATACATTATTTTTATCTTTTCCTCGTTCTTATTTCGTTGAGGCAGGATTTAGTCACATGAACAATTTTTTTAAGAACATTGATTAAATGTTACAGAAAGCAGTGATTAATGATTATTATTGATACATTTTACACCTAGTATAAAAAGTATTATAGAAAAGCAACAATCATCGTTTTTTTTAAATTTCATTATAATTACATACTTTACTCAGTACAGTTGTTTTATAAAATGTATATTTACATTTGCTATACTGGATTGTCCTGCAACTAAATACATGGCGCTATTTTTAGTTGAAAAAAAAATGTCACGGGTTCGAAGTAGCAAAGATATTGGAAATCCCTGTTCTAAACAAATCTAAACTCGCCGCCTCTGGATCCTACCAAGTGGGTGGTGATTGAAATCACTTTCTCAATAGCGATTTTTCACTGAAAAAAAAAAGACTACATAACTAGTTAGATTTCCTTTAGTAAATACCCGTGAATCAGTATGCAAACGCGCCCGCGAACCGTTGACGACCAGAATCCTCGTGCCGCGGAGAATTTTCGCGACGCCGACGATTTTCTATTAATACAAACCTTCCAAGAATCCGTGGACTGGACGTGTTAAGTAAGCGAGTGCAGGAATTGAATAAAATATGCATGGAAAATCTGGGGATTTTTGGGACCGTTAACGAGTACAGATCATTTCTGCGGTTCCGAGAAACGCGGCCTCCTCTGCGCGATGAATAAAACATGTCAGACGGGAACGAAGTCTTCGGCCGAACGAGGAATTTAAATCGTTTCCGCTGCCGAGAAGTGACTGCAGTCGTCGCAGCGTGCGCAGCTGAAAATAATTCGCCGGTGGGCGCGCACTGCGAAAGCCGGCGAATGACCCGACGAATTATCGATATTTCAATTAAAACCGCAATGCCTGTGTATGCGGTTAAGGAAGGAAGGCGGGTGGGTGTTTCGATTATGAATGGAACTTATGAATGGAATGGACACATATTGCGAGTGTACGGACGTTGACGACATGTCCCTGCATAAAGAATGCGTATAATTTTGCCATTTTGAGGCGACCTCATCAAATCGGAGGGCTGGAACGAAAGAACAACACACCGTGTTAAATCGGAGAAGTTTTGCGTGAGAAAATTCGGTGGTGAAACGTTAAACTTATCGATGTTTCAATTAATACCACTTGAAGTGGGTGTGATGGTAATGAATGGAAATGGGCACGGGGACTTATGAATGAAGTGGAGGAGGCGGACCATTTCGGCTTCTCTGTTCGAGCATTAACAAGCCGGTTATGCGACTGTTAACAAAATATCCACTTCAGCTACTGTTAGTGATGAATGCATTTTAATTTATAAATACTTATCTAGTTTTCATGCAATTTTTTAGCGGTCATAGAAAAAATAGTTCGCCTCGCTGCTCGCAATCCTTACTGCATTCCTATCTATTATCTGTTTTTTTTTTTCATAAAGTAAGAAGCGTTAGAAAAAATCATAAGCTATAACAATTTTATGGTTTATTTTACTACTGAAAGGTGGAAGTTCCAATTCCAAGGCAAGTTTGTTAAAATCTTGTATTATTAATTTTAATTACTCGAATTAGTTTACGTTTTTAATGAATACTGGAATAACAGTGTGTAGTATGTGAAGTGAACCTTTTAATCACTTGTAGTTCTTTAGGCGCGAGTGAAGAGTGGCACGCGTCGCCTAGCTAGAAGCGAGCATGTTACGGACGCGGATCTCGAGCCACTGTACATATAGCTCTACACTCTACTAGAGATGGGCGAAATGACTTGCGGACGCGGATCCCGACGCCACTGTACATTCTACTAGAGATGGGCGAAATGACTCTTTTTTGTAAGTCGACTCGTCGTAAAAAGTCGATTGAAGAATCGATTCTTGAAGTGTCTCATGACTGGAAAACATCATCAAAAAAACGTTGATAATGCCAATGTCGAGCTGAACCGACCAGCAGCAACAAACTTGATGAAAAACTAGACTCTCCGATTATAAAGCACACTTTTTGAAAGTAAGAAAAACGGGAATCCATAAAAAAAATGGTGATGTGGCCATCATGTTACTTTCTCCGACTTTATGGTATCATAGCCATTTATGGCCCTTTCATGGTTTATTTTCAATTGAAATCATATTTTAAATGTTCATCGAGCGTTGCGGATGAAACTGACGTTTAAAACGTCAAAATTATGAAACGGAAAAATTATACTTCAAATTCAAAAACTCGGTTTACTCACAAACTAACGAGATTTCGAAAAAAACTTATTCTTTAGAAGTTGTTAATTTTGGTATTCTCTACAATTATTATTCACTCAAATTTGCTGTAACTATTATCGTTTCATAATTATAAGCCAAACATTGAAAAAAAATTAATAATTTTTTTTCTCGAATAGTAATGATTTTATCAAAAATATTTTCAAGCAAAAGATGTTCATTTATTTGTTGTCTTTAATGTTCGTTTAAATGTTTTTGTGATATTTTTCATATTTAAGAAAATATTGGCAAAAAACAAAAAAACAGTTAAGGTAAACGCCCACTTCCGGTGTACGAAATTTTACCAAAATCTTTTCAGTTCTTCAGATTATATATTTAAGAAAATATTGGCAAAAAACAAAAAACAGTTAAGGTAAACGCCCACTTCCGGTGTACGAAATTTTACCAAAATCTTTTCAGTTCTTCAGATTATAAAATAAGACGTATGTTGAAAGTTTCATATCAATTGCTTTATTAGTTTTTGAGATACAGCGCACACAGACAGACACACAAACACACAGCCAGTCACACACACACACAATTTTTTTTTTCCAGAAATTGTTGAAATGGCATCTAGGGACCCCAAAACGGATATTTTTGCAAAAAAAAAATTTGAAAAAAAAATCACGATCACAATACTTTCTCGTACTTCGTAACGGAGAAAGTAAAAATTGCATTGGATCAGTGGCGGCTCGTGGAACATGTTGATGGTAGAGCCACTTTTACAATTTATTAGATCGGATGATACTGGCGTTTGAAACGTCAAAATTATGAAAGATGAAAATGACAAACTATACAAATTAAATACCGGCAAAAAAATTAAAAAATTGCACATGAAAATCAATCACACACGTTAAAAATCTAAAGTATAGACCAATAAAAATACGCTCTTAATTAAAGTAAAAAACTAAAATATATGCCCAAAAGATCGAAATTTAGACAAATTTCGAAAATTCGCGGTTAAAAAATGCAGAAAATTTCCACAAAAAAAAACAAACAAAAAACTGGAACGAAGAAATGAAAAATACAGGCCATAGATCTGAAATTTAGGCAAAAAATCAAAAATGCTGGTCTAAAAATAAAAAAAATCAAGCCATAAAATTGAAAAATCAAGGAAAACGAAAATAATTCGCCATTTTCAGCCCCCAAAATAACTCTAGCTCAAATTAAGTTGCCGACCAGAAACTCGAAAACCTCATTTCCTGGAAGTCTCACAACAAAATTTTATGGACAAATAGTGTTCAGAATAGTCTGATTTGAAAAAAAAAACAAAAAAAATTAAAAAAAAAATAAATAAATTTTATCGATTTTAGTCAAAAAGTAACAAAAAAAATAAAAAATAATAATTCAAGTTAAAAAATCTAAAATCAAGGGCAAGAAATGAAAAACCATTAAAAAAACTTGAAAATATCGGCGAATAAAAATCAATCATTTAGGTTAAAAAAATTTAAAATATAGGATACAAAATTCAAAACTTCGACCAAAACTTCGATCCTAAAAATCAAATTTGCGGACCGAATAATCGAAAATTTTAACAAACAGATCGAAAATTTAGAAAAAAACAAAAATAAGGCTAAAAGATTAAAAATTTAGACCAAAATATCAAAATCCGGACTTAACGATAAAAACTGAAAACAAGAAGATTGAAAATTCAAGTACGAAAATTGCCATATTCAGCACTTCCTAGAAAACGTAGGAAAAAACTCCAAATATTTGCTCTGTAGCAAAGGAAATTTGAAAAATTTTAAAATACTATTACTTGAAGGTTTCGCTTCAAATAAACTTCAATTATTCAAAAGTAGCCTACTTTTAATTTCCTGAAAGCAACGACATGCTCCTGCAGAAAATAAGGGAATAAACTCAAAATTTGCACTGTAGTGAAGGAAATTTGCACATATTTTGAAAAATTGTAAAAAATTAATTACTTGTAGAATTAGCTCCAAAATTACTAAAACTATGCAGAAAGAGTGTACTTTTCATTACTTGTAAAAATATTTGCAATATTGCTACTGAAAACAACAGGAATTGACTCAAAAATGCACTGGAGGGAACGGAAATTGCACTCAATGTTTTGAAAAATCGTAAAAAAATAATCACTTGCAAAATTAACTCTTAATTAAGGTAAAATATAAGCACAAAAAATTTAGACAAATATCAAAAATTCGTAGTTAAAAAAATGCAGACCAAAAATCCGAAAATTTAAACAAAAAAAGTTTAACCAAAATAAAGAATATTTCGGGCGAAAACTCTAAAATTTGGAACGAAGAAATGAAAAATACAGGTCAAATATCTACAAAATAGCCCAAAAAAATCAAAAATGCTGGTCTAAAAATAAAATATGTAAACCAAAAAAATTGAAAAATCAAGGAAAACAAAATTAATTTGCAATTTTCAGCTCCTAAAATAACTATTTAGCTCAAAATTAGTTGCTGACGAGAAACTCGAAAACGGTAGTCAAAAAGTAACCAAAAAATAAAAAAAGTCGCCCATAAAAAAATTCATTTATTTATTTAAATCATTAATGTTTGCTACTAATACAAGTAAATACAGATTTACTCTTAGTAGATATTAATGTCAGAACACATACATATAAATTATAGCTACATAATATTATTAAGTTAGAAAATCTAAAATGAAGGGCTAGAAATCAGAAACTGTTTAATATCGGCAAAAAATAAAAAAGTTGCGTATAAAAAGCAATCATTAAGGTTAAAACAATCTAAAATATAGGATACAAATTTAAAAAATCGATCCTTAAAATCAAAATTGTGGACCAAAAATCCGAAAATTTTAACAAAAAAATCGAAAATTTAGAAGAAAATTATTTTCTTTGGAAATTTGTAAAGACACATTATTCAAAATTAATCTGTCAAAATTTCAACCATCTGTTTGAATAAATGTGGAATTCCCATGCAAATTTCTGAAAAATGCGCCTTATAATAATAATAATAATAATAATATATTTACGGGATTCACCCAGTACATTAAAGTATTAATTAGAATATAAAATAAAATATAAATATAAAATATAAAAATACAAAAATTAAAATTACAATTTAAAATTGCGACAACTTATTGGTCATCAAAATTTGCTTTTTGGTGCAACCATTTTTGTTGTGGTAAACTTGCGATTATTTTCTTTGTAAAATTGTAAAGACACATTATTCCAAATTAGTTTGTCAAAATTTCAACCATCTGTAACAATAAATGTAGAATTGCCATGTGAATTTCTAAAAAATCCACTTTTTCGTTATCAAAATTTACTTTTTTAGTGTTATGGTAAACTTGTGATTATTTTTTGAAGAAATTTATAAAGGGACATTATTCAAAATTGGTCTGACAAAATTTCAACCATCTGTCGAAAGAAATGTGGAATTCTCAAGTGAATTTCTGAAAAATTTGCTTTTTTAGTGATCAAAATTTACCTTTTAATGAAACCATTTTTGTTGTGGTAAACTTGCGATGATTTTCGTTGAAAATTTGTAAAGACGCATTATTCAGAATTAGTCAGTCAAAGTTTAAACCATCTGTTAAAATAAATGTGCAATCCCTACTTGTATTTTGAAAAATGCGCCTTTTTGGTCATCAAAATTTTCTTTTTAGTGCAACCATTTTTGTTGTGGTAAACTTGCGATTGCGTTCTTTGGAAATTTATAAAAAACACATTATTCAGAAAGTTTCTCAAAATTTTACCCATCTGTTGAAATTAATGTGTTTAACATTTAAAAAGTTTTTTTAAGAATCAGTTAAAAATTCTTGCTGAGCTTGAGTTTACAGGTAGTGCCATGGCTCCGTGGCTCTATATAACGGGCCGCCCCTGCATTAGATAATAAAAACAAACAAAATGGCTTGGATAATATAAACAAAAAAGCATTCGCAACCACCATGTTTGTTTATTTTGTTTTTGCCGGGAGTTACGGCATCACCGGAAGGTGGAAGAACCAAAACGAGCATTAGATTTGTCATCGTTCTAAATCGAAAGCGTGGGCGTGAGCGGGTGAATCACAACCACTGGCCCAGTTCACAATAATTCGCACGTAATTACGATTCGCATGTGTTGCGGTATTTTTAGAACTCTACGCTCGCGGAAGCGAATTCGCGCGGAATTTGCAAGTCCTCGCCAGAGAGCGAAACGATGCTGTGCGAGTTTTCAATTGGTCGTAAAACAAGTTGAAAACGAAGCGATTAAAACTATTCCAACTTCATCCAACGAAAATTGTCCCTCGTCAAAACTGAAAATTTTATTTTTCTACGTCCGTTGAAAAATGTAAATTTTTTTTCATTCATTTGCGTTCATAAAATATGTGTATTCTGAAGCCTTCTGGAAGCGTGAAAAAAGTGCCATAACGGTTCATTTTTTCACCCTTTTGCGTGAAAAAAAGTGCCGCAGCGATTCATTTTTTAACGCAACTAAAAAATCGTTTGCGCAAAGTGTGTCGTGAACGCTTCGCAACACGCCGCGAGTTCTGCCGATAAATGTCAAACATTCATTTCCGATCAAGTAAACTTGATGATTATTATTATTATTTTCTTCATTTAAAAGTATTATCACTTATAAAGATTGATTAAAGTTTTATCAAATTTATTTAAAGTTACGGACGTAGAAACAAATTTGTATGAAACTCGAGAGTGAAGCAACTTTTTTTCACTAGTAGGAAATTGCCGCACGAGCCGCAGGCTTTCCTACTCGTGAAAAAAAGTATTACTTTACTCACTTGTTGCATAAATAACTATTATTAAACTCAATTGGCTGCGAACAAAAAAAAATGCATCAAAACATCATGAAATGTCAAGTTACAATGTGTACAAATCAAAATCGTTTTAGTGGTTCCCCTTCGCCTAGCTCTTCTCATTGAAAAGTGCGGGAAGGCGCTAAAGCGATTTTGATTTGTAGACATTGTAACTTAACATTTCATGATGTTTTGATGCATTTTTGTTTCTTTTTAACTCAAACGTATTAAGGCTTATTAATTGAATACAAATAGTTTCAATACATTTTTGAACAATTTATCAAATAAAATATAATAATATAAACAAATTAATCAAAATATCATCAAATATCAAGTTTCAATGTCTACAAATCAGAATCGGTTTAGTGCCTCCTCCCCTCTCCGCTCTTCTCATTGAAAAGTGCATCAACGTCTTTATTTCAGATATATTCGGCGTCAAACAAGGCGCCACTCGAAAAATCGCGAAAAAACTCGATTTTTCAAACCGTCGTAACTTGGTTCAATTTGGTCGAAAATCGATTAATCTTTCAGTTTGGGAAAGATTCAAATTTTATCTTTAAGAATATGTAGTTGATTTTGACCCCAAGTCCAACCCACCCCACGTAACAACGCGATGGGAAAAAAATGTTTTTTTATGTAAAAAATTGTCCAACTTTGACAAGCTGCACTGTGCGCAAAAAAAATCGGCGGGAAATTTCACCACAATGGCAGAAAAATTTGATCAATTCCCTTCAAATGCCTATAAAATTCGAGTCGTTTCGATGATTTGGAGCAAAGTTATGAATTAAAAAAAAAGACATTTTTCACTTGAGTTTTGTTTGAAATTTCAATTAAAATGAAAAAAATTTATCACCCTGTTGAAAACCTTGTTTTGCACTAGGGGTGACAGAGGGTAGAATTAAACTTATGCTTTTCAGATCGCAAAGAATCATCGGTGAGTCGTTACAAAAAAAATTCGGAAAAAAGGTCTGATAAAAAAGACTGTAGAAAAGTACTGAAAATAGGCTTCAAAAAAATTCGAAAAAAGCCCTTAAAAAGTCCTAAAAAACCTGTAAAATAGTCCAGAAAAAAGTCCTAAAAAAAGTCATGCAAAGAATCCTAAAAAAGACCCGAAGAAAGTCGAGAAAATAGTCCTAACAGAAGTCAAGAAAAGAACTGATAAAAAGCATTTTAAAAGTCTTGATAAAATAATCCTGATAAAAAATCCTAAAAAACGTCTTGAAACATATTCCTGATAAATTTTTTCTGAAAATAAGGTCCAGTAAAACTGCCAGAAGAAAATTACTGAAAAAGCATACAAAAAAGTCAGAATAAAGACCTTAAAAAGGCCTGAATAAAGCCTGTGAAGTCCCGAAAAAAGTCCTAAAAAAGAGTCCTGAAAAATAAAGTCCTGAAAGAAATTTCGGAAAAAGTTCTGCAAAGAGTGCTTAAGAAGGTCCCGAGAAAATTCCAGAAAATAGTCCTCACAAAAGCCTTAGATGAGATCTGATAAAAAGTGTTAAAAAAGTCTTGAATAAATAACCCTGATAAAAAAGGTCCCAAAAAAGGTCCTGAACATAATAGTTTTTAAATAATCTTTAAAAAAGGGCCCTGAAAAAAATTCCAAAAAGAATGGATCCGAAACAAAAGTCCTGAATAAAACGTCGTGCAAAAGGCCTCAAAAAAGAGTTCTGAAAATGAAGTTTCGAAAAAAGTCGTAACAAAAGTTTTGAAAACATTGTCCTGGAAAAAAATCCCAAAAAAAGTCTTGCAAAAAGACCTGAAAAAGGCATTAAAAAAGTTCCAGATTAAAAATCCTGAAAAAGAGTCCCAAAAAGGCACCAAACAAAAACTTTTTAAAATAAAGTCTTGAAAAAAAAAAGTCCTGGAAAAAAATTCTGCAAAACAAAAGTCCTGAAACAAAAATCCTGAAAAAACGTCGTTAAAAAAGAGTCATAAAAAAAGTCCTGAAAAAGTTCTAAAAAAACTCGTCCTGCAAAAAACCCAAAAAGAGTCTTGCAAAAAGACATTAAAAAGTCGTGAAAAAAGTTCCTGAAAAATAATCCTGATAAAAAATCCTGAAAAGAAGTCTCGAAAACAAAAAGTTTTTAAAATAAAAAGAGTGCTCGAAAAAAATCCTGAAAAGAAAAGTCTCGCAAAGTAAGTTCTAGAGAAAGGTTCTTAAAAAAGACATGAAAGAAGAAATGAAAAAATCTTGAAAATAAGGTCTTACTAAAAAGACCTGAAAAAAGTGATGAAAAAAGTCCTGAAAAAATCCTGAAATTTTGATTTATACTTTCATGGTATTTTTTTACTTTAAATGTACATCGAACGTGTTGTAGTATTGGATGATTCTGATGTTTGAAACGTCAAAATTATGAAAGATGGAAATGAAAAATTATACTTCAAATTCTAATCTTTACCGACGACTTACTCAAAAAGTAATGAGATTTCCAAAAGAACGTATTCTTTATAAGTTATTAATTTTAGCATTACCTACCAATATTATTATTATAAATTTGATTAACTATTACCGTTTCCAAAATATAAACCAAAAATGACAAAAAAATTGATAATTTTATTTCTTCATAAAACGTTTGTTTTTAAAAAACAAATTGCAAAAAAGATTCATTTCTTTGTCTCCTTTTGTTACCTTCAAGATTTATTTAGATATTTTTGCGATTTTTTTCATTTTTAAAAAATTATCGGAGAAAAACAAAAAACGGCTAAGGTTAACGCATACTTGAGGTTTATGAAATTTTACCAAAAGCTTTTCAGTTCTTCAGATTACCAAATAAGGCTTATTCAAAATTCCATGTTAATTCATGTCGTAGTTTTTGAGATGCGGACCCCAAAACGGATATTTCCGTAAAAAATTACAATACTTTTTCTACGTCCGTTATAAAATGTACATTTTTTTCATTAATTTGGGTTCATAAAATATGTGATTCCTGAACCCTACAAATAGCGTGAAAAAAAGTGCCATAACGGTTCATTTTTTCACTCTTTTGCGTGAAAAAAAGTGTCGTAGCGCTTCATTTTTTAACGCTACTATAAAATTGTTTGCGCAAAGTCTGTCATGAACGCTTCGCAACACGCCGCGAGTTTCTCAGATAAATGTCAAACATTCGTTTCCGATCAAGAAAACTTGATGATTATTATTTTTTTCATTTAAAAAAAGTATTATTACTTATAAAAATTGATTAAGGTTTTATCGAATTTATTTAAAGTTACGGACGTAGAAAAATTTTTGTATGAAACTCGAGAGTAAAGCAACTTTTTTTCACTTGAAGGAATTGCCGCACTCGCCTTCGGCTCGTGTGGCAATCTTTCCTACTCGTGAAAAAAAGTACTCACTTGTTGCATAAATAACTATTCTCGTACTTCGTAACGGAGAAAGTAAAAATATATTTATTTATAAACCAACATTCATCCTTTATGTAACTCTGTGTAAAATATTATTAGATAATTTGTATCGATCATGCCACAATCAGCTACGAGCCGAGTGCCAAAAACGATTAATTTTTCTAACGGATTTAACAGCCTCAATGCGGCATTTTTTTTAAACGTACACTTCTGTGCAATAAAATTAAGCACACAATATATGTTATAGTTTAAAACGGACTTCCTAGTTACGAAAACATGTACATTTGTCAATTTCCTTAATGTCAAAATGCCGCGTCATTTAGACAACAATTCAAAAATTCGAATTGTATATAACTAAAATGTGCAATGGTTTTTATTCTTAGTCTTAGTTTTGGCTTTTTAATAAAGGTGTTATTTTCAAGTCATGGTGTTTTATCGTTTATTAAAAATGTTGCAAACCCGAATAATACAACTAGAATATTGTAAAAAGTACTCATAAGACTTGTGCTTAATTTTATTGCACAGTGTACATACATAAAGAGGTTAATACCGAATGTTTAGTTTTTGTGCAAAATGTAACACCCCTGAAGGCTATTGATTATTTATGTACGACTAATTAGGTATATTGACAGAGTAGATCGTTCACATTGACCTAATTGTGATTTAAAAAAAAAACCTTAAAAATTATACTTTTGCCAGTGACTTTATCATTTGGCACAATTTATGAAACGCCCCCATTTTACATACAAGAATATTGAATACGAATCACGACGGCGTAACCTAATTAGGCTGTCTGATGAAATTCGTTGAGATATGAAAACAAACGCTGCTCGGAGAAACAGAAACTAATTAAAAGATAAGGATAACGTGTGTCAGGATTTGTATAAAATTTGACTTTACAATCGCCCGTTTGCTCCACTTGTAATATGGATCAAGAAAACGAAAAGCGCGAGCGTGGGAATTTTGGAAACGGCAATCTTTGCATGATTTTTGTCAACATTTATTGTAGTTGGGTGGCCGTGTTTATTTTGGTTTGGCAGGATCTCGCGAATAAGTACATTGACTTTTCAGCATTTTCAGATGGTGCTTCAAACGTCTATTGGCACAACGTACATGGCGTGTGCTTGTCAGCTGTTGTGCGCCAGAATTATTATTTTTTAATAGATATTGATAATTTTACTAATCTATTAGCCATTTTTGTTAGTACAAGAAAAAAAATCTTATCGTTTTTACTTTCTCCGTTACGAAGTACGAGAAGGTATCGTGATCGTGAATTTTTTTTCAATTTTTTTGCGGAAATATCCGTTTTGGGGTCCTTCAACAATTTCTGGAAAAAAAATTGTGTGTGTGTGTGCGCTGAATCTCAAAAACTAATAAAGAAATTGATATGAAACTTTGAACATAAGTCTTATTTGATAATCCGAAGAACTGAAAAGCTTTTGGTAAAATTTCGTACACCGGAAGTGGGTGTGTACCTTAACAGTTTTTTGTTTTTTGCCAATATTTTCTTAAATATGAAAAATATCACAAAATCATTTAAACAAACTTTGAAGACAACAAAGAAATGAACATGTTTTGCTTGAAAACATTTTTCATAAAATCATTTTTATTCGAGAAAAAAATGTATTTATTTTTTTTTAATTTTTGGTTTATAATTATAAAACGATAATAGTTACAGCAAATTTATGTTAATAATAATTGTAGAAAATGCTAAAATGAACAACTTATAAGCAATAAGTTTTTTTCGAAATCCCCTGAGTTTTTGAATTTGAATTATAATTTTTTTCATCTTTCATAATTTTGACATTTTAAACGTCAGTTTCATCCGTGTTTACACAACGCTCGATGTACATTTAAAATATGATTTAAATTGAAAATAAACCATAAAAACGTAAATATAAATGGCTATGATACCATCAAATCGGAGAAAGTAACATGATGGCCACATCACCATTTTTTTTTTAAATCAAATTTAGCTATAAAATGTGTACATGAAACTGTCGTTATCGCAGGAATTTACAGACTTTTGATAAATTTTCCAAACGCGAGACTTCACCAATTTGTCGGCGTTAAACGTAGCCACTTATCATCTACTTACGAATCCTTGGCGCCAAGTATTTACGTTATTCAATGCGGATGCGATAAGAAAATATATTCGCGTAGGATTTTTAGTCACACGAGTGGTTTTAGATTTTATCATTAAAAATTATATAATCGTGATTTTGCGTGATTAGGTGCATCCAAATGGCTATCGACCTCGTGGTCTTCTGACAGTGTGACGAGAATTGGACATAACCGTTTGTAACTAAAATCAATGTAAGTATTATTTTATAGGGTAAAACCCAAACATTGACCAAAGAGGATAAAACAAGCATAATACATATTTTAGAGTCGTCAAAATGAATGAAAATTCAACATTTATACACTTTCAAAAATCAAAATTTTAGTAGTACTGTAGTACCAATCATTGACCAAAGAGGATAAAACAAGCATAATACATATTTTAGAGTCGCCAAAATGAATGAAAATTCAACATTTATACACTTTCAAAAATCAAAATTTTAGTAGTACTGTAGAATTTAACGGTTCAGAAGTTTATATATTTTAAAAACAGTGTTTGTGCAATAATAATATTATAGATACATAAAAACATTTGAGAGTAGAGCAAAGATATTAGTATTTATTATGAGCCAAAGTACCGATATATTAATTACGATTTTTATCAAAGATTGATTTTAATTTACTTTTGGTTTAATTAATCTAAATAAGTTAATTTGCTTCATTTTAATTAATAGGTTTATTTATATTATTGTAAATTTGGGATATCTGTAAATAAATAAACAAACTCTCACAAAAAAAAATAGCTGTAACAATCTATTCACAATGTTCTACAGGGTGTAGTGGCACAAAACGCAACATAGGATTTTCAATGTCAATTTCTTTATATTGGAATATTATCTTCCCTGATCATTTTAGAGACATTTTTTGTAGAGTAAAAATTTCTGCATGCAGGCGTGTTGTTATTTATTTTTTTTGCATTCATAAAAGCCAGAAAAAATAATAAAATGAAAATGATCATTTTCACAAAAATTATGGTTGGCATGAAATTAAAAAAAAATGATGCACTGTTGATCTGTTGGCTTCTGTCAAATTGATTGAATACTTCATAACTGTTTACAAGTTTTTTTCATTGAGAGTGTATTTGTATTAAAAAATAAGTGTGAATTATGAAGAGGTGGCAGTTTTCGTGAAGTGCGGGAAATGTTTGCCATTCATGCTATTATTTCTATTTTTAATAACCAAACAGATCAACTGCGCACCATTTCTTTTTAAATTTTGTGGCAACCATTATTTTCGTAAAAATTATCATTTTTATTTTATTATTTTTTCGTGTTTTTATGAATGTAAAAAAATAAATAACAGCACGACTGCATTCAGAAATTTTTACTCTACAAAAAATGTATTTACATGTTTTCTCTAAAATGACCAGGGAAGATAATATTCCAATATAAAGAAATAAACATTGTTCCGTTTTGTTCCACTACACCCTGTATATTAACAATAAGAAAAATAAAAAATACCTTTATTACCTTTGATGACTAGTAACATACAATTGTTTTCCTCCGAATCAATTCGGATGGACCGGTTTATTAATTTTTGCGAAGTTTGGCAAGTTCCATAAAAAAGTCAGTTGAAATAATCAATTCACCATAACCTATAATTAATAATTAGAAAAATAAAATAAAAATAAAAGATTCAGAATGCTTTATAACCCTCAGGGTACTGACTATAAAAAGTTACGTTCGGTACTGACATGGGTTAGCCTCACCCGGCGACTTTGATTGATTGTATATCGGGCTGTAATTTGTCAATTGAAATGTTTTTTTTTTAAATCGATCGGAAATTTTCTCAAAAATACCATGGTGTTAATAGATTTATTGCATTATTTGTTTAAACAAAGATACATTCCAAAACTTAAACAATTTGCAAAAAAATCCTTTTTTGTTTGAAATTGCATAACTTAATGAAAAAAAAAAATATATATCGAAATTTTATAAGTCGCATTTGAAAGCTAAAAAGTTGTTTTTTGAAATGGCTGAATTAGTTTTTTAATTTTTTTATTTTAAAAAGTATTTTTTTTTAACTTTGAAAATACTCGTTTTTTGCGATAGCGATATAACGTTACAAGCTTGATTCATCGTAATAACGCACAAAGTAAAGTATTAAAGCTAAAAAATAGTTCTTTTGGATATTGTTGATTAGTATAATATAAATAAATAACAAAAATTGATGATTGAATAAAAAATTTATTGTATAAAATTAAAAAAAAAGAAAATTACGCGTTTCCGCATTCACAGCATATTGCTACATATCCTTATTACATTTTAGGCACTTGTAAAAAGTTCTACAGTCCAGATAATTTTCTTTTTTTTTTTCGAAAAACACGGTTTTTTTTCGTTCGGTATTGACTGGGTGAAAAATACCCGAACTCAATTTTCGAACTCGTACATCTCGGGCACCAAGCAGACTAACGCTGCCACTTAGCGCTTACATAGGCGTTACCTCAAAGATTTTTTCCCCCCTAGTCCGGACCCCAACCATTCTCTTTGTTTGAAATGGCGCGACTTTCAAAATCGGCTTGGGTTTCCCCAGTCAGTACCCTGAGGGTTAAGATTTAGAGAAATAAAATAAAACTCCTACACCCTTAATGACAAAAAAAAATAAAAGCTACCCCACTCCGCGCTCGAAATTCAGACACCATTTTTAGACACCCATAAAATTGTCAGCTAATGCAATCGTTTGACGACTGAAAACAAATTAATTTCTCCACGCTGCGCTAGGAATTCAGACGCACCGATTAATTCGATTCCTTTTTATATTTTTAAATGAGAGTTGGAGAACTTTGAAAAAATCGGTGCTTTAGAATTCCAGAAATTAATTTGTTTTTGGTCATTAAAGGGAGTGGAGGTTTTATTTATTTTCCTTATTATTAATATAGGTTATGGCAACGTGGTTTTCAAGAGAACTTTTTTAAAACAAAATTGTTAAAATACATTATGGCGAATTGACAACCGCATCTTATTTTTTAGTCCCTTTTTATTTTTTTTATTTACCAATATCAAGTATTCTGAAGGGCAGTCCGTTGGTGTAGTGGGTAGAGGCGAGCGCTTGCCCCGGCTACACCGCGGCCGTGTTGGTTTCATTCCCATCCCGGGCGGAAGATTTTTCTGCGATCGAGAAGTATTCGCTCGGGTCTGTGGTTATTGTATATGTTTTACATTATTCGTTTGTTTATTTATTCCCATTATTCATACAAATACAAAAATAATAGCCGTGTGTGACTGAATGGCTCAGCCTTAGTAAAAAAAAGTATTCTGAATCGATTGCCATAGTGACATTTTGTACAGCAGTTAAAACACTTTGACAAAAATCGAAATTGTTAAATCGGTGCGACCGAAGAATTTTTTTTGTTTTGTTTTCAAAGGGGAATAGTAAAAAAAAGTTAATATAAATTATAGATTAGATTATCCTCTTATGACTTGTGTAAAACTAAGTTAATGGCACTAAATAAATAGTATATTATTATTATAACAAATTGACTACTGCATGTTTTTTGTTTAATGGACGAACTTTAAAGAAAATCAAAATTAAATTAAGAAATTCCGTCCGAAAGAGAGATAAATGCTTTTTTCCGTCATCAAAGGGAGTGAAGTTTTTCTAATTTTTCCAACTGTTGGTATAGTATACAGAGTATTCTGAATCGATTGCCTTAGCTAACTATTTTATGGGTGTTGGCGAACTTTAAAAAATCTAAATTATTAAATCGGCGTGTAGGAGGCCCCGTTGGCCCAGTGAGTAGAGTCCTGCTTACGGGCCTCGTGGTCGTGGGTTCGAATCTCATCCGCGTGGTCATTTTTTCGGAACGCAAAATGGCCGCGCGGTGCCATGGGTATTTAGTGTATGTCCCTTTCATCATTATAAATGATTATTATACAAATTATCGGTTGTGACAGAATGTCCTAGTTGGCTACGTCAATTCTCAAATCATCTGCGCTTCCTCAACTCTAATTCCCGTCAACCATCCTTCCTTTTAAGCAAAAAAAAAAAAATCGGCGTGTCTGAATTCCGAATGCGGAATGGAAAAATTATTCTTTTTCAGTCACCAAGAGTGATGGAGTCTTATTTTATTTCTCTGAGTCTTAAAATAGAACATTCTGAATCGATTGCGACTAACTTTCTTATGAAAGTTGGCGAACTCGAAATAAATCAATTTCGTTCAACTTGTAATGTTTTTTTTTTATTGTTCCTATTGTTCATAATCGATTGCCATAATAACTTTTTTCGCATCTTATTAAATAATATAAACGTTGTTAAATCGTTTTTGATTGAGAAAGTTGTCCATTATTCGGCCGAATCATTTTCTCCACAGGTGACGTCCAATCAAATGCTAACGGTTTCATTACTCAACAGGTGATGTCCAATCAAATGATGGCGATTTCATTGCCCAACAGGTGATGTCCAATCAAATCATAGCGGTTTCATTGCCCAACAGTTTACGATTCGTTTTTTGTCAGCGAACTGCCGCAATTTCCAAATAGAAAAATTATTCGTTTCGTTTAATAATATACTATTTATTGGAAGTAGCGAAAAAAATCGAAACTAATAAATCGGTGCGTCCTAATTCCGAGCGCGTGGAAAAATTAGACTTTTTTAGTCAGTAGATGCATTGGAATTTCATTTCATTTCTCCAACTCTTAATATAGAGCATTCTGAATCGATTACTGTGGCTAATTTTTTTACGAGATCTAGCAAATTATAAAAAAAAATAGAAATTAATAAAACGGTGCTTCCTAATTTCGAGTGCGGAGTTAAAATTTTGTTTTTGTTTTAGTCAAAAACGGGTGAGGATGTTTTCTAAATTTTCCTTATCGTTATTAATCGACTATAATAGCTAAATTTTTTATGAATGTTTGCGAGCATAAAAAAAATAAATCCGACCGAAATCCCAGCACAGAATTGAGAATTTTTTTCAGTCAACTTTTTATGAAGTGCAGGGGCGGCTCGCTATAGTATAGAGCCACCGAGCCATGGCTCTACCTGCAGGCTCAAGCTCAGCAACACTTTTTAACCAATTCTTTAACCCCTTACTGCATGATTTTTTATTTTTATGAAACAAAAATAATTATGAATACCTTTAGTGATACAGTAATTGGGAAAAATATTTAAAAAATGTAATATTTATTTTTTTACAAAAATACAGGTTGTCCCATATCCGGCACGCAATGCAGTAACGGAACTTTATTTCGTATGACATAATAGAAAACAATTTCTGTCTTTATTTAACTCTTTGCTGCATAGGGAACTACAATTTGAACCACCAAATTTAGGCAAGCTGTGACACATCGGCCTACAAAATAGACCACAAAGTTTGCGGTTTAACGACTGTCAGTACATATAACGCAAATTCTAATTCTGGCAAAAATATCTTGTTTCCAGATGCCTATGAAAACTATATTTTTTTCTAGGCAACCCTTTTAGTCTCTAAAATATATCTGAATATAAATTTTTACCACTAGCCGCTAAATAATGCTAAAAATATATGCAAAGTGCTTTGTGCCATATTGGCACGTTATGCAGAAAGGGGTTAAAAGCGACTCTGAGATGTATGAATACAGGCCAAAGGAATTAATAAATCAGTGTATTCGAATCCCTAACGCGGAGTTGAGAATTCATTTTGTCGTCTTATTTATGTTATTGTTTTTATCTCGTTTTATATTTAATTTTTCTTGTATAATATTTTTGCAATCAATGTGATTAATATCCTAAATCGCCGAATAAATATTCTATACCCCGGATAAAATGGATTCCTTTCTCCAAGTCTGAATGAAATGTTTAACCTCGTATCAATGATAAAAATATTCCACAAAATACCAGAAATAATTTTCCGTTCAAAATTATTGATCGAAAATACGAAATTTCGATAGATAACATTCCCGCCATCGAGTTTACAAATATTATGCAATTAAATCGTGATTAGTGTAATTACATTCCGTAATCACGTAATGTAAATATTTATGGTGAGACTTTGTCCCGAAATTCCAAAACGGTTATTTTAGGCCCACCAGCCATTTAATTTCCCGTTAGAGGAACCAGTATCGATCTATCATTTGAATCAAGTTTGGAGTACGCCGGCATTTGTTACTTTCGAAATTGCAAGAAGTACATTTATTTCATGGGAAAAAGGAAAATTATTTTCTCACGAAAAGATCAGTTTCTTTATGCTAAAGGTTGTTTTTCTACCAATATTAGTGAAGTGTTTTGTTTGCTCTAAAAATTGTGAAAGAAAATTTTATAATCTCTATAAATGTCATAAAAACATAAATCACACGAAATTAGCTACCCTTGAATCGTTAAAATCGAACATAGCGTTCTAAAAATCAAAAAATTTGTGAAACAAACCAAGTGTTCATTTTTTATTTATCTTTTATTATTTTCAAAATGTTTCATCGAGTGATAAGTGAGAAAGGTATTTAAAAAAATGGTAATTTAAGATGGCTTTGAAAAAGGAAAAAGTACGATTTTAGCTTTTCGCGTTGATTTCACAACTAAATGTTTCAGTATTTGTTTAATTTGAGTCAATATACTAAAAACCAAAAATAACCCTTTTGTAGCACACGAAATTAGTTATTTGTTCGCACGTTGAAATCATTAAAATCGAAAACATCGTTCTAAAAATTTATAATGAGATTGTGTTTGTTAGCAGTGGCGGCTCGTGGAGCATGTTGATGGTAGAGCCACTTATACAATATACCCCCACCCCCTCTTTTTTTGAAGAAACAATGATTTATCTTCCTAGACCAAAGTAACTAGAGAAAAAGTGTTTTAAGAATTAATTAAAAATTCTTGCTGAGCTTCAAACTACAGGTAGTGCCGTGGCTCCTTGGCTCTATATAACGAGCCGCCCATGTTTGTTAGAATTTAGAAAAATTTAAATTTTAGTCTTTTGCGTTAATTAACTTCTCAGGAATGTATACAAAAAAAATACTTCTGCAGTACACGAAATTAACTACACGTTGAATATTAAAATCATTGAAATCACAGCGTTCAAAAAAATCAAAGAGACCGTTTTGGTGGTCGAAAAACTAAGGATTTTTGCCTTTTGCGTCAATGCACTAAAATGTTTTTCAAGTATGTATACTAAAAACCGAAAATACCACTTTGTACACGAAATTACATATAATGTTGACGTTTGAGTAATCAAAATCGAACAAAATTCTAAAATTAAAAAAAAATGCATTTGTTAAATTTTTTAGTACCTTCTTCAATTACAGTTTAAAATTTGAATGATCTAAATCGAATAACGTATTTGGCAGTCACGTATTTCATTAAAAAAAACTACAAAATCTCGATTCTGAAGTCGACAAACCTGAAAAACCTACGTATTTTGAAATGTTACGTTAATTTCAGAAGCCTATTTTTTGTTACTTATTTGTTATAGCTTTCGACTATTTACGAATTTGCGTTAGTTTTATTATTATTATTATTATATTCAATCGAAAGGTTTCGCTTTTTTGAATTGGAAACACCCATTTGTTGAAGATGCATTATATATATTTAATAAACACGAAACATTATTCAACCTGTTCGTAAATATAGAAAATTAAGTCTTCTTTTAGAAACACCACCATTAAGGCGAAATCTATTTACAAAATCGTTGCAGTAATTTCCATAATTGAGTGGAATTATTTACAGACATTTATAGGAAACAGTCAACAAGCGACAATTATGGCAAGAATAATGGTTTCATTCATTATTGTTCAGTTATTGATATTGCCGACGAGAAAAAGTAGGTCGAAACCGGTCTGCAGTGGTTAACACATTGGCTGCCAACATTTTTTTTTGCAAAATGTCAAAAAAAGTTTTCTTTGTTTTTTAGTTTTATTTTATAAAATAAGTAAGAAATGTTTATTTAATTCATTTTGATGCATTTTTTAGCTAAATAGTAAGTTTAAAGTAGGTACTCACTGTCGTCAGTCATCGGTGACTGACGCGGCCCGATTAGAATACTTCGGTGTCAGTCACCGGTGACTGACAAAGCGGTCAACGTGTTAATGAGCAACGACAGCGAAATAATAAATAATGTTTACCATTTCATTCTAAAGCAATTATAAAAAATTGCGTGAAACAGTGAAACATTACTAATAAATAATTCGTTCTGTTCCGGTTTACATCATCAAAAAAAAGCAATTTTGTCCAATTTTATTATATGTGTAAAGAGGATGAAGACCAAAACAAGATCATTTTTAAAATAAAATAATGGTATATGTATTACAGATGGGCAAAACTGCTACTTTTGAATCACGTTGCTACCTGTGATTGCTACTTTCTAATATCAGTGATTTTGAACTGTGACTATGATCACATCGCAGAAAAAAATATAAAAAACGCAAGAAAGATTCCATAAAAAATCATCCTTAATGTCCGAAGTATCGCTTATTCAAAATCAATTTGTTTCTCGTAAATTTTTGAAAATTTTCATTTAAATTTTTTGAGTACTTTAACAAAAACATCGCAGAAGAAAATATAAAACATGCAGGCAAAATTATTCTCAATGGCCGAAGTACCTCTCATTCAAAATTAGTTTGGTGTTTGTAAATTCAACCAATTTCAATAAAGAAATGGATTTTTAAAATTGTTTTAATTTTTTGAGCACTTTAACAAAAACATCGCAGAAGAAAATATAAAACATGCAGGCAAAATTCCATAAAAAATCACCCTCAATGGCCGAAGTACCTCTTATTCCAAATTAGTTTGATTTTTGTAAATTCAACCAATTTCAATAAAGATATGGATTTTTAAAATTGTTTTAATTTTTTGAGCACTTAAAAAAAAACGTCGCAGAAAAAAATATAAAAGCGCAGGAAAAATTCCATAAAAAATCATTTCCAATGGCCGAAGTATCGCTTATTCAAAATCAATTTGGTTTTTGTATGTTCAACAATTTTCAAGAGATATGGTTTTAATTTTTTCAGCACTTTAACAAAAACATCGCAGAAAAAAATATAAAAGCGCAGGAAAAATTCCATAAAAAATCATCCTCAATGGCCGAAGTATCGCTTATTTAAAATAAATTTGGTTTTCGTAAATTTACCAATTTTCAATAGAGATATGGATTTTTGAAAATTGTTTTAATTTTTTGAGCACCAGAACAAAAATATCGCAGAAAAAAATATAAAAAACACAGGAAAAAATCCATAAAAAATCATCCTCAATGGCCGAAGTATCGCTTATTCAAAATCAATTTGGTTTTTATAAATTCAATAATTTTCAATAGAGGTATGGATTTTTGAAAATTTTCGTTTTAATTTTTTGAGCACTTTAACAAAAACATCGCAGAAGAAAATATAAAAAAAGCAGGAAAAATTCCATAAAAAATCATCCTCAATGGCCGAAGTATCGCTTATTCAAAATCAATTTGTTTTTTGTAAATTCAGCAATTTTCAAAAGAGATATGGATTTTTGAAAAATTTTATTTTAATTTTTTGAGCACCTGAACAAAAACATCGCAAAAAAATATATAAAACGCAGGAAAAGTTCCATAAAAAATCATCCTTAATGGCCAAAGTATCGCTTATTCAAAATCAATTTGGTTTTCGTAAATTTACCAATTTTCAATAGATATGGATTTTTGAAAATTTTCGTTTAAATGTTTTGAGTACAAAATTCTATAAAAAATTATTCTCAATGGCCGAAGTACCTCTTATTCAAAATTAGTTTGGTTTTTGTAAATTCAACCTATTTCAATAGAGATATGGATTTTTGAAAATTGTTTTAATTTTTTGAGCACCAGAACAAAAACATCGCAGAAAAAATTCCATAAAAAATCATCCTCAATGGCCGAAGTATTGCTTATTAAAAATAAATTTAGTTTTTGTAAATACAATTAAAATATGATTTAAATAGGAAAATAATAACCATGAAAGTGTAAATATAAATGATGATACCATCGGAGACAGTAATATGATGGCCAGATCACCATTTTTTTTTTTAATTTTTTAAATTTTTATAACCATCAAACTGTATTTCATTTTTATTTAACCTTCGCGAGGGATTATCTCAAAATCTAGGGATGGGGTGATTGTAGATTTTTACACAACCGTAATTCTGATTTTACTTTAAGTGGAAGTTCGATAGCAGTTATTTTCATATTTGTTTCAAGCCATTAAATTGGTTTCAATTTATTTTAAACCCTGTGGAGGGTTGTCACGAAATCTTGTTTGTTGAAATTTATAGACTTTCCAGCATCATAATCTTGAATGCGCTTTGAGTTTATTTAAAAAGTTGCTAGAAAATGTTTTTATAATTTTTTTAAGTCTCAAAAATCCATTAAATCTTCTTCTTCTGCATGCGGGGGATTGTCGTGAAATCTAGGGTAGGGTGTCCAGAAATATGATTATGAATGCGTTTTGAGTAAATTTAGAATTCCAGGTCGATGGCAATTGCTTATACAGGGTGTCCCATTTTGAATTGCCACCCCAAATATCTCAAAACCTGCGCAACATAGCAAAACATGTTTCAGGTGAAAGTTGTAGGGTTCGGAGGGGGACATATGCTGGTGACCTTGGGGTCAATTTTCAAGGTCAACTTTGATTTTTCAAATGGAAGCCCCTATTTTTTAATACGGGATCGTATTCTACGGGAAAAATACAAACGTTTTGTAGGAAACGTTTGTCTTTTAATGCTTTTTTACTTTCTCCGTTACGAAGTACGAGAAAGTATTGTGATCGTGATTTTTTTTCAAAAATTTTTTTTACGGAAATATCCGTTTTGGGTCCCTAGATGCCATTTCAACAATTTCTGGAAAAAAAAATTGTGTGTGTGTGTCGCTGTATCTTAAAAACCAATAGAGCAATTGATATGAAACTTTGAATATACGTCTTATTTGATAATCCGAAGAACTGAAAAGCTTTTGGTAAAATTTCCTACACCGGAAGTGGGTGTTTACCTTAACTGTTTTTTTGTTTTTTGCCGATATTTTCTTAAATATAAAAATATCACAAAAACATTTAAACAAACATTGAAGACAGCAAACAAATGCGCTTATTTTGTTTGAAAACATTTTTCATAAAATCATTGTTATTCGAGAAAAAAATGGATTTATTTTTTTCATTTTTGGTTTATAATTATGAAACGGTAATAGTTACAGCAAATTTATGTTAATAATAATTGTAGAAAATGCCAAAATGAACAACTTATAAAGAATAAGTTTTTTTCGAAATCGCTTTAGTTTTTGAGTAAACTGAGTTGTATAATTTGTCCATCTTTCATAATTTTGACGTTTTAAACGTCAGTTTCATCCGAATCTACAAACGTTCGATGGACATTAAAAATATGATTTAAATTGAAAATAAACCACGAAAGCGTAAATATAAATGATACCATCAAGTCGGAGAAAGTAACATGATGGCCACATCACCATTTTTTTACCAGTACGCGTACCACAGATTGCGAAAGTCCGATTTAGTACTACTAGAGTACTACAATTTGGTATAGCTTTCATTGCAATTTTCAAAAATGCGTGGGCTAGGGTAATGGAGCCCCTTTCAAGTTGGTCATCACTCCTGTCTTGTATTGTTTTGCAAATATTTAAAATCAGTTGTCATCGAACGAGAAAAAAAAATCAAAATAATTGCTAATTCCTAAACATTAATTAATTATCGATACAGTAAAATAATAAATCATGAATGAAGAGCATGGCTGCGACCGTTACTACGCGGTAATCCATAATTAAACTGAATTGAAAAATTCGCAATGTTCTAACCACAACTAATTATCATAATTGATTGTGGTTAAAACATAGAGATTTTTTCAATTTAATTAAAAAAAAAGTAATTGCCTTTGCGTAACTGCATCTTCTTGATCACCCTCTTCTACGAACTACTTCCAACACTGAAATTCAACATTAATCATTTTAACTTTAAATAAAATTTCGATCCATCTCTATCTCTTTTCTGCATCTGAATCCCAAACACATACCAGACGCGATCCTCCGGCACATGAAACATACTGGTATCATGTTACAAGAGACGTTTCCGGTGGCGGGAACTTGGTGCGAACAATGATGTCGTCGGGTGTACGCAATTATATTTGCATTGAATTCATTTTCGAAAAATCCCTCCCGGTATTTGTTTGGTAACCAGTGGGACACTATCAGTGGCCCCTCGATCTGAATAATACATGAGCGACTTAATATTTATTTATGTAATCTGTTATTATCTTTTCCGACGTCTATGGGCTCGCGCACAGGTGAGCGAGTTCCTGGTTCTGATAATAAATTGGACGAGTTTTTAATTATTACGCCGTTACAAGTTGCCCGATGGAAGAGAACAATGGTCGTGTTAATTTAAGCACGTAAAATTTGTTATGTAAACGTGCGGGACAAAAAAGAATGGTGATGCGTTAGTTATTGAGATCAACGTTTCAAAATGTTCTTGCAAATAAAAAGACAATGGAAATATTATTATAGAATATGAACGAATTTTGAAATCTTCACTATTAAATTTGAAGCTTTTAAATGGCTGTAAAAAATGTAAAATCGACACGAAATTTCAATCAAACATCCCATCCTTTTACTTATTTAAAGTTAATTTTTGGCAAACAGTACTTTTGATAAAAAAAATTAAAGCATTTAAATGGTTGTAAAAAAATATAAAATCGACATGAAATTTTCCAAATTTTCTCGAAGCGTATTTAAAATTACGATTCTGCAAAAGCGTGCAAACTTCAACTTAGAAGATTTCAAGACAACCCTCAGCAAGGGTTAAAAGAAGTTGAAAAAATTAATAGCTTGAAACAAATATGAAAAAACTGCCATCGACTTTATAAATGTACTCAAAATAAAATTAGAACTATGATTGTTTAAGGGGCCGCGGTGGCCTAGTGAGTAGAGCTCCTACTCACGGGCCTCTTGGTCGTGGGTTCGAATACCATCCGTGCGGTCACTTTTTCGGAACGAATAAGTGGCCGTGCGGGTCATTATATAATATATAATTGAGTATATACAGTGTGGAAATTAAGTAGCAGATAAATTCGGTAAACCCGAAATAAAATATTTTTGAAAAAATCCTCGAACAGGTCGATTTTCTTTGATAAAAATACACATTTTGGCATGAAAGTCGATTTTCAGTCGTCATTTGTTTTTGAGTAGTGACGTCATCCATTATTTTTTTTAATGACAACCCCCTATTTTTGTTTTTTATTTTGAGAGATCTTTTCATTGTCGATCTGCCATGAGAAATTTTTCGAGTAAATGACAATTGAAAGTGAGAAACTGTAAATTTTATTGCTAACACAATATAAAGAAAAATATCTTTAGAAAGCAAATGCAATTATTAAATTAAATGTTCTGCCATCCACAGTTCGATCACGTAGAAATTCTTCCTGAACATATTTGAAAAAAAAAAGATGGCAACATTTATATACTGCCAGTTCGACGATGAAAAGATCTATCAAAATCAAGAACAAAAATAGGGGATTGCTATTTAAAAACAAAATGGATGACGTCATTACTCAAGAACAAATGACGACTGAAAATTAACTTTTATGCAAAAATGTGCATTTTCATCAAATAAAATCGACCTGTTCGAGGATTTTTCCAAAAATATTTTATTTCGGGTTTACCGAATTTATCCGCTACTTAATTTCCACACTGTATATAATAAATAATTAGAAATAAATATATACAGTTAATTGAAAACTCTGGCGGAATGGACCAGTTTCCTATGCCGAAAAAAATGATGGTTTTAAAATCTACAACCACCCCATCCCTAGATTTCGAGATAATCCAAGATTTTAAAAAATTCAAAACATTTGTATGGCTTGAAAAAAAAGCAATTACCATGGTGGTGGAACTTTTCAAATTTACAAAAACGCCGTCAGAAGAGTCTACAAGAGTGAAAACAAGTTGAAACAAAGGACCCCTCACAAATCAAATGGAAATTGGCTTTCGGTGAAATTGACCAAATTTTGGATTTTCGGTGTCCAGATCAAAAGTCTCCACGGACACAAATCTCGAAAATCTTCCCTGCGAGCAGTACCCAGCTCCGAAGGTTAGAGACCGGTAATCCCCGATTTTTGCTGATTTTACCTCTCCCCTTGCATTTTCGGGATTTATTCAAAAATATCCGGACTTAAACTTTTAAAAAAGTTTAAATAACTTTAATAAACCAAAGGGTCATTCCATTTAAAAAATCTTCGATGACGTCATATCCGTCATATTTACGCCTAAATCGTTCGTTCCAGATTTACCCAAAACGCAAATTATGATTCTGTAAAAACTTACAAGCACTTCATCTTTGGATTTTAAGATAATCCTCTGCAAATACCGTGTGAAGTTTTAAAATTTTGAACACATTTTAATGACGTGAGAAAAATAAAACGAAAACAATTTCTATCGACTGAAACTTTCCTTATTTACTCAAAACGCATTCAGAGTTATGATTTTGCAAAAACTTACAAACATGCTATTCCAAGGTTGAAAAAATTGAAACATCACTTGAAAAAATATTTAAATTCGCAACATCTTGATATCTCGAGAAAAATGTACAAAGAATTGACTGGAAACAGTTCAAATTTACTCAAAACGCATTTAGAAATAGCAGGGTTCGGACGATATATATCATCGGATATATATCATGGATATTTATGAAACACACAATACCAAAAAATTCCCCCATTTCTCAAATATTCCCAGTTGCAGCAATATGAATAGTAAGCATTTGCTCTAATTTAAACTAGAGATGGGTGAAATGACTATTTTTTGTCGAAGAGTCGATTTTTGAAGTGACTTAAAAATGAAAAAGTAAGTGTGAGCAAAAAAAAAAGACAAAAAAAAGGTCTTCACTTTGAAAATTCTTTAATTCATCTCTGAAAACATAATGAAGAGCAAAAAAGTCCTCATTTCAAAAATTTTTCAATTTGATGTCAAATATTTTGACATTTTAAATGTTATTTTTTTACTACCTTGTAAACAACTAACTGTGTTTGTTTGCAATAAATAAATATAATATAAATAAAGTATGTGCATTATATAATTAATAAGTCATATAAACATTAATAATAATGACCAAGAATAAATATCAAGAAGTTGATATATATCGGATATATATCCGATATATTGATATTTACATAAATATCGGATATTTTCCGAACCCTGAGAAATAGTGTCTGCAAAAACCCCATTTCTAGATTTCGAGAGAGTTCTTTTGCGAAGAGAGAGAGAGAGAGAGAGATTTTATAGGCTTAAAAAACCATTACTGTCGATTATGAAGCTTTCTAAATTTAAATACAAGAAAACGAAATGTAGCCTGAATATATGAATATTCAACCTGTTCGTTAATCTGCAAGCAATTTCTTTCTAAATTTACTAAATGTAGGATCAAGATTCTGTAAAAATGTACAAACACTTCCTCTCTAGATTTCAAAAATAATCCAATGCAAACAGAGCGTAATGTTGGAAAAATGACATCTTGAAGATCTCAAAAAAATATTTAAACAATTACC
This sequence comes from Ocypus olens, assembly GCA_910593695.2. Classification (NCBI taxonomy): domain Eukaryota; kingdom Metazoa; phylum Arthropoda; class Insecta; order Coleoptera; family Staphylinidae; genus Ocypus; species Ocypus olens. Next base: position 43,166,669 of record OU343058.1, read on the forward strand.
ATCGACATGTCCCTAAACCTAACCTAAAAAAAAAACGTTGTCAGTCGTGACAGTTAAAATAAATTATTATTATTTTTTTAACTGTCCGGCTGACGACGTTTTTTTTTCTAGTTTAGGTTTAGGGACATTTTACTCTTAAATTTAATCTATTCCACATTGCTATTTTTAAATTTTGAAAGTTTCAAGTCAGTGGTAATTGTTTAAATACTTTTGTTCACGAAAATGTTATAATATGCGCATTATTTAATTTTATATGCAGCATAAATGGGGTACGTTTAACACTCAATTTCATTAAACATGAAACATTAAACATTTGCGTGTTTAATGTGATTATTAAATACGTACACGCATTTTCGTGTTTAATAAGCTAACACGCTAATTCTCGCTTTGATTCATAGAACACGAACTATGATAATATTTTGTTTACCCTATTTAATACTGATTTTAACTTTGATTTTAATTTTTTTTTTAATTGTAATTACAACTAATTTTGATTTCGTTTGGTTTTTGATTTTAATTTTAATTTTCGTGAACAAAGTATAGTGTACAACTCGCATATAATGGCTATTAATCACGAGAACGATGTTTGCGGAACGAGCCGTAGGCGAGTGGAGCAAATCGTTATGGTCGTTGTACAATATACTATTGTTCACGAAAATGTTATAATATGCTCATCATTTAATTTTATGGGCAGCATAAATGGGGTACATTTAACACTCAATTTCATTAAACACATTTACGTGTTTAATATGGTTATTAAACACGCCAATTCGCGCTTTGATTCACAGAATGCGATTTATGATAATATTTTGTTTACCCTGTTAAATACTGATTTTGAGTTCGATTTTTAATTTTTTTTTCAATTGTAATTGTATTTACTCGAACGATTTGCTCCACTCGCCAACGGCTCGTTCCGCAAACATCGTTCTCGTGATTAATAGCCATCATTATATGCTCGTTGTACAATATACTATTAAATGTTATTTCTGTCACGATTTCGACAACTGAAAACTCGAATTTCTCTCCTGTTTGTGAAACAATAGTTATAGTTATTTATTTCTATCCTAAAATGACATTTCTAAAAAAAATCCATAAATTTCGAATAGGATTTTGTTGACTTGGCAGTGATCTTCCTCTCGCAACCGTTTTTTTTAATCAACTTGATCGTTCCTAGAAATCTGCAAACATCCAAACGACCCTAGCTTTATCTCAATAAAGATCATATTTTCACCATTTTTTTGTTACCTTTAAGTTCGCATTAAAAAATTGCAATATGATGAATGATTACGTTGTCAACATAACATAACTACAATCAGGACACATTTCTACGGCGCCGAGAATGTAAGGAAAAATATGTTCGAAGCCCGATCATCGGTGCTGTTCGAGCCCTACTGATGACAACAAAAAATTTGATTATATTTTTTACAGCAAGATTTTTGTTTTGAGGAGCGACACACCCTGCATCCGCCCCCTAAGAGACACAACGACAAATGTTTTCTCTTAAACACTCGCCTTAATTAAGACCTTATCCCATTCTCGATCTACATTCACATTCCTCATCCGCGCGTCACAAACAATACGCGAGTATTAAAATTCATTTCGGTTTACAGTGTGAATCATGCAATTTATCTGAAGCCGAGATGGAAACGATTCCGAGGAAAATGTTGTATAACGGAGAGGCGCCAGGTCCCCCCCTCGTCGCCCCGCGCGCGCCCCATCCACAAACCATAGAACTTGTTAATTGGAATTTCTGAGCAGCTCCGTCAGACTTCTCGGAAGGAATGCACCGGGTTTTATGCAAAACCGCCGCGGTGCGCGCGAGCTCCGCGCCGCTGTAGCCGCCACCCATGATCTTCCCGCCAGTGTGCGCGCGCAGTGTACTACGCACGCCGCGATCAATCTCTCATTCAATTTGCATCGCGTAGGGGAGGAAAACGCGGCGCGGCGTTGACTTCCACTACTACCACCAGTAATCGGAATCTGCTGCAATGGACATACTGCGGTACTCCACTCTGGGTGGCACTTTGCCAGGTTTGCTCGTCCAAGGATTACTTATTACTAGCGCAGACTGTACGCGTACTTTGTATTTCCTCCTAATTTTAACATCTGAATCATGGAAAACTAAAATTGTATGTCATGTTTTAGGTGATCGAACAAGCTATCGAAAACTTGATCTAAACGTTTGACATTGTGACAGCTTGAGGGATGGATTATCTAAAATCGGCGCAGGACGAGATTTAATGTTGTAATGTTATAATATAATAATCAGCCTGAAAATACAATCGAATATTTTACGTTGTAGAATTTTATTTTATTAATAATAATAATCTTTATTTTTTCCAATGATCAGTACATATATATATACAAACATAAATGCATGTAAAAGAATAAGTAATAAAAAATAAACAATTATAACAAAATTCATTTAGAGAAAAAGGGCAGAGTTCAGCGTATCGGCCCACAGGGCTGCTGATTGTTATATGTAATTATGTTGTCCATTTTATGCACGCACGTTCATTTATGTTACCTTTTGATAGGTTTTTATAGAATACGATGCTGTAGTGTGCCTCGTCTATGTTGCCACGACATTTTGGCGGTAATTAGGTAGAGAATTTAAATATTTATTTATTTTATTTATTTACTTTCTTACAAAATAATATTATATATTCGACGATATGAGACTCATGTAGTGACATGTAAATTCATCTACAAATAAAAGTAATCATAACTCAATATTAAAAGATTACAACTGTCTCCGTGGAAAGTATCGTTCCCAATTCGAAATATCAACCCATTTTGAGGTCCTCCAGAACGATCAAGTCCTTTAAAAAAAAAATCTGTTGGCGCATTTGTTTTGCGATTTTTTTTTAATGTCACAATGTCTTTTGTATAAAAGTTAAAAAAAAACATATTTTATCAGCTTTTATCTATACTCATTAAATTTACATGAACGAAAATTGTGGAAATCTGAAATGAGCAGCATGTCTATATACAGGGTGCGGCATTTATCCTGGACACCCGAAATATTATTGAAACGGAGAAAAAAGCGTTTCAAATAAAATGTATTTGACATGAAGCGGCTATACCTATATTTTTAATCACCAGTAGGTTTTCAAGGTCATTTCAAGGTCAACCTGTTTTTAAATTTTATCAGGGCATCTAAATCTATAGATTAAAGCAAATAACTTTTATAAAACATATTTTTCTCTCCATTGCTTACTTTTTGCAATATTGGATTTTTAAAGAAAAATGTGTGTGTGTGTGTGTGTGTGTGTGTGTGTCTTCAAAATTTCTGTTCTAGTGCAGCCATGTTTGCAACTGCAAACTTTCGATATTTTTTCTTTGAGCAGTTGTGCAGACAAGTCATTCAAGATTATGCTGTCAACATTTTAAACATCTGTCTAAAAAATTTTGTCTGAGTAATTTCTGGATAAAAATAAATTTTGGTGTTAATTTCTGTTCTGGTGCAGTCATATTTGCAACTGCAAACTTTCGATATTTTTCTTTGGGCAGTTGTGCAGACAAGTCATTCAAGATTATGCTTTCAATTTTTCTGAGTAATTTCTGGATAAAAATAATTTTTGGTCTTCAAAATTTCTGTTCTAGTGCAGCCACTTTTGCAACTGCAAACTTTCGATATTTTTCTTTGGGCAGTTGTGCAGACAAGTCATTCAAGATTATGCTTTCAATTTTTGTGAGTAATTTCTGGATAAAAATAATTTTTGGTCTTCAAAATTTCTGTTCTAGTGCAGCCACTTTTGCAACTGCAAACTTTCGATATTTTTCTTTGAGACACGTCATTAAAGATTATTCTGTCAAAATTTTAAACATTTGTCAAAAAATTTGCGGATTTTTCTGAATAATTTCTGGATAAAAATAATTTTTGCCAATATTTTCTTAAATATGAAAAATATCACAAAAAACAAAGAAATGCGCTTATTTTGTTTGAAAACATTTTTCATAAAATCATTGTTATTCGAGATTGTTATTATAATTATGAAACGATAATAGTTACAGCAAATTTATGTTAATAATAATTGTAGAGAATGCCAAAATAAACAACTTATAAAGAATAAGTTTTTTTTCGAAATCTTTTTAGTTTTTGAGTAAACTGAGTTTTTGAATTTAAAGTACAATTTTTTTTTTGGCGGTCCGTTGGTGTAGCGGGTAGAGGCGAGCGCTTGTGCCGGCTGCACCGCGGCCGTGTGGGTTCGATTCCCATCCCGGGCGGAAGATTTTTCGACGATCGAGAAGTATTCGTTCGGGTCCGTGGTTGTTGTATACGTCTTACATTATCCATTTGTTCATTTATTCCCATTATTCATACAAATAAAATACAAAATAATAGCCGTGTGTGACTGAATGGCTAAATCCTAAGTAAAAAAAAAAAGTATAATTTTTCCAACATAAATTTGTTGTAATTATTATCGTTTTATAATTATAAACCAAAAGTTTAAAAAATTAAAAAAAAAAAATTCTCGAATAAAAATGATTTTATGAAAAACGTTTTCAGGCAAAAGATGTTCATTTCTTTGTTGCCCTCAAAGTTTGTTTAAATGTTTTTGTGATATTATTCATATTTAAGAAAATGTTGGCAAAAAACAAAAAACAGTTAAGGCAAACGCCCACTTCCGGTGTACGAAATTTTAACAAAAGCTTTTCCGTTCTTCAGATTATCAAATAAGATGGATGTTCAAAGTTTCATATCAATTGCAGAAATTTTTGAAATGACATCTAGGGACCCCAAAACGGATATTTCCGTAAAAAAATTTTTTGAAAAAAAAATCACGATCACAATACTTTCTCGTCCTTCGTAACGGAGAAAGTAAAAATAAATACACAGTTATGGTGTACAAACAATAATTTGCCAAAAACTTTTCATTTCACAATTGCTGTGTTAGTTTTTAAGATACAAAGAAAAAAATTGAAATAATTTTCACGGTCAAAATTCTACAAAATAAAGCAAGACTCGTGTACCACCAGGAAGTTTTGTATTATTTTGAAATTATTATTTCTTTATCAAGATAGTTGCAATTTTTACTAGGTGGTAATTCACACAGTATAAAACACTTACTGTTTTAACTTTCTCTTGAAATTTCAGCGGAAATGTCCATTTTTGGATCCCCGTACATGATGGCCACTGGCCACATAAATATTTTTGGTGTGCGTATTATTTTATTAATTATTAATTTTCGACACATATTTTTACTTTTTCTGAACGAAGTACGAGACAATTCCGATCATTTTTGAAAAATGTCACTCTATGGCCGCTATATCTCAAAAACAAAAAATGATGTTCAAATCAAACTTTGAACTTAATCTTTATTTACACATTTGAAGAACTGAAACGCTTTTGATAAAATTTTGAAAACAAGTATTTGGGATTTAAAAAAAGCAAAAATCATTATTTACTTAATTAAATGATTTTTCCTGATTAATTTCAATGTTTCGATGAAACCATGTTATCTTTTACCAGAAATAAAATAGTTGTAGTACTTTTTTAAACGCCATTTCTTCAAAAACAGCTGAATATCGACATAGGGTATGCTACATGAAAAATACTCAGAATTTTACGTAGAATCCATTAATGCAACAAAAAATGGGTGTTGACGTTTGAAAATTTTAACTTAGGGGTAGTATCTCAGTTTTGGGTCACCCTGTACATTTGAATTTTATCTCTAAAAATGTGCGTTAAAAAATAATAATACACGTGTCCGAGCATTTTTCTGAAAGAAAATGCCCTGAATTTTAATCGAATTTATTACTTACTTTATGTACACAGTGTATATTCTTCTAGGGCTACTTTCGTCTTTATTGAATTTATTTAATGCTTTTGCAACAAGTGAGGTTGTCTCAGATTTCAGCAATAGATTTTAAAATAAGTTATTTCCTCTAATTCACTTTAGAAAAATTAACAATTAAATTAAAAAAACACATATGACAACTAAAGCACAATTATATTAATTAGTTGTCACAACACCACCCCTTATTTTCAACCCCATAATTATTTGGCGCACTTCTAATAACATGTAACTATTTTCAAAGTTTGCATGACGCCATAAAAAATATAAGCACATAGTTAGTTACCGCATTAACCATACTAACTTATAAAAAAATAAAATTCGGATCACCGCGCCCCGACCACTATAAAAATAATTAATTTCCACCCTCGCGCCACGAGTCCCAACAAATGGAAAATTTCCATAAGTTCGCATATCGCCATAAAAAATATAAGCACATTAATAGTTTGCACATTGTGATCCGAATTTAATTTAAGGCTAATGTGTTAACTAATGTGCTTATATTTTTTATGGCGATATGCGAACTTTGAAAATAGTTACATTGCCATTTGAGGTTTTTTTAATTTTTCTAAAGTGAATTTAGAGGAAATAACTCATTTTAAAATCTATTGCTGAAATCTATTGCTAACTTCACACCCGTGAATTAAAGAAGTACTTATTTAAGAAATGTAATTTAAAAAATGATTTAAATTGAAAATAAACCATAAACCATATAAATAACTATTAAATCATTAAAATCGGAGAAATTAACATGATGGCCACATCAGCAATTTTAAATTAATTAGTTAACAATGTCAATGTCAAAGTCTCTTTACCAAATGTATTCCGATTACTAAAAAAAAAAAAAATGTATTCAAAACTTGGTTCGTGTATTAAAACAACGGTAAAGAGGATGTACAGGTTGGAGCGAAAGTACATTCTTCAAGAGTGAACTCCGCCATTCAGCTTGTTATCAAAATTAATTGAATATTGTGTACACGATTAGATATTTTAAGTTTTAATTTCGAAAACCTGTCTAACTTTGATAGTTAAACTATTTGTAACACATACGTTATCTATTGTTTATTGATTTATTATTAACATACGGTAACATACAAACTGTACACAGATACATATACAAGAAGAACAGAGTGAGAAAAGAAGAGAAAAAATATAAACGGAACTAATTAACTAAATTACAAATTACTGTATATGGTATTAGCCAGAAAAGTAGTTGCAATAGATGTTTTTTTCGCCTAGACCAACGAGGCCTTAGACTTATTTTGTAAAGTTTCCGAAAGTGAAATGCAGCCATGACGACGAATAAGCGCGCGTTTTCGCCTAAACGCGCTTGAATAATGTTATAATGTGATAATGAATAATGAAGGTTTTTAAATTTCAAAATCGTTGAAATCGCTTATATTGCAATTTTTTTTTGGCAAAGAGAAAAAAATTAAAATTAAAATTTGATTTAAACTGCCGAACTATAAGGTTTCAAATAGTTTTTATTTTTCTACTATAATTGTTTCGTCACAGTCGCTTCATCATGTAGATGAAATATATTCGTAAATCTGTGATTTGAATTTGCATAAGATTATACAAAAGTCTTGATTAAAGACTGCAAAATTAAATTATCTATTGCAACAATAAAATAAGTGCATAAGTGCGCGTCTTAGTGATAATGATTAATCAAGTTTAAATTTTAGTTTCAAAATCGTTGTGATCGCTTGTACTGCAATTTTTTGCAAGTAGCAAAGAGGTTACACTTTTAATCCAATTTATACGATTTATTTCAAAATATTTGCATTTGCGGTTTTACATTTATTTTGTGAAGTTTCTGAAAGTGAAATGCAGCCATGACGACGAATAAGCGCGCGTCTTCGCATAAACGCACTTCAATAATGTTCTGTGATAATGATTAATCAAGTTTAAATTTAGGTTTCAAAATCGTTGTAAACGCTTATACTGCAATTTTTACTTTCTCCGTTACGAAGTACAAGAAAGTATTGTGATCGTGATTTTTTTTCAAATTTTTTTTTTACGGAAATATCCGTTTTGGTGTCCCTAGATGCTATTTCAACAATTTCTGGAAAAAAAATTGTGTCTGTGTGTCTGTGCGCGCTATATCTCAAAAACTAACAAAGCAATTGATATGAAACTTTGAACATACGTCTTATTTGATAATCCGAAGAACTGAAAAGCTTTTGGTAAAATTTCGTACACCGGAAGTGGGTGTTTACCTTTACTGTTTTTTGCCAATATATTCTTAAATATGAAAAATATCACAAAAACCTTTAAACACATATTGAAGACAACAAATAAATGAACATCTTTTATTAGAAAATATTTTTCATACAATCATTTTTATTCGAGAAAAAAATTGATTTTGTTTTTTATATTTTTAGTTTATAATTATGAAACGATAATAGTTACAGCAAATGTATGTTAATAATAATTGTAGATAATGCGAAAATGAACAACTTATAAAGAATAAGTTTTTTTTCGAAATCTCTTTAGTTTTTGAGAACTTAGTTTTTAAATTTGCATGTTTCATAATTTTGACGTTTTAAACGTCAGTTTCATCAAAATCTACGAAACGTTCGATGTACATTTAAAATAAACCATGAAAGCGTAAATATAAATGATACCATGAAGTCGGAGAAAGTAACAGGATGGCCCACATCACCATTTTTTTGGCAAAGAGCAGACCCACGGACTAGCAATCTGGAGGTTGCATTTTACACTTTTAATCCAATTTATACGATTTATTTTGAAATATTTGCATTTGCAAATTAAATTATTTAAAATTTTATTTATACTTCGCAAAAAGTGGAATTCATAATTTTTTTTTATTTGACTTGAAGTCCTGTGGTCTATGGCCATTACAATTCGTAAGACGGTTTTGATTATATTACGAAACAGTATAGGAAAAGATGTACCGGTTACAATTGCATGTTTTTGTTGAAGTTGTGTACACAATTTTATCTACGACTATACCAGACGTTTTAATTATCAATTTGGAAAACTTATGTTAATTTGCTAGTTAAACTCTTTGTAAGACATCTATTGTGTAATTAATGTTCGTCGAGGTTTTAGTAAAAAAAGTAATTGTTGCAATCGATAATTTAATTTGCAGTCTTTGATCAACACTTTTGTATCATCCTATACAAATTCAAATCACAGATTTATTTTTACTTTCTCCGTTACGAAGTACGAGAAAGTATTGTGATCGTGATTTTTTTTTCAAAAATTTTTTTTACGGAAATATCCGTTTTGGGGTCCCTAGATGCCATTTCAACAATTTCTGGAAAAAAATTTTTTGTGTCTGTGTGTGTGTGTGTGTGTGTGTGTGTCTGTGTGTGTGTGTGTGTGTCTGTGCGCGCTGTATCTCAAAAACTAATAGAGCAATTGATATGAAACTTTGAACATACGTCTTATTTGATAATCCGAAGAACTGAAAAGCTTTTGGTAAAATTTCGTACACCGGAAGTGGGCGTTTACCTTAACTGTTTTTTGTTTTTTGCCAATATTTTCTTAGATATGAAAAATATCACAAAAACATTTAAACAAACTTTAAAGACAACAAAGAAATGAACATCTTTTGCTTGAAAACATTTTTCATAAAATCATTTTTATTCGAGAAAAAAATTTATTATTATTTTTTTCATTTTTGGTTTATAATTATAAAACCATAATAGTTACAGCAAATTTATATTAATAATAATTATAGAGAATGCTAAAGTGAACAACTTATGAAGAATAAGTTTTTTTCGAAATCCCTTTAGTTTTTGAGTAAACTGAGTTTTTGAATTTGTAAGTATAATTTTTCCATCTTTTATAATTTTGACGTTTAAAACGTCAGTTTCACCCGAGTTTACACAACGGTCGATGTACATTTAAAATATGATTTAAATTGAAAACAAACCATGAAAGCATAAATATAAATGATACCATCAAGTCGGAGAAAGTAACATGATGGCCACATCACCATTTTTTTCTTGACTACGAGGTCATCTGCCACTACCGTTTCGTTATGTTATTTCTCTAGGTATTAATAATTTATTTGAAATTTATTATGCGCTTGCGTATTCATACATGTCATACAATATAATTGTTTGGGGAAAATCTGCCATGACGAGTAGGTCTTTTATTCTTCAAAAAAGAATATTACGTTTAATAGATGGTACTTCATGCAGAGTCATGTAAGCCAATATTTTCCAAATACAATGTACTTACATTTCCATGTATATACATATTTAGAATTTGTTTGTTTGTAAAAAACACATGCATTTCTTTGAAACAAACGCAAATTTTCATAACTACGGTACCCGACATCGAAATAGTCTTACTGTTGTAGGGCATGACACCGCCTTGTATGAAAGAGGGCCGAAATATAATTGTATAACAATGTATAAGAAATTACCAAGTTATCTTAAAGATATTGAAGTTTATAGTGAATTTAAAAAACAATTAAAAATATATTTATTACACAATGTATTCTATAGAATAGATGAATTTCTTTTGTAATGTTTTTGTAAGGACAAAATGTTACACTGACTTGTCCAATATCGTTTGATTTATGTGGATTAATAAAGCATTATTATTATTATTATTATTATTTCTTACTCTGCACACAGTATAGAAATAATCAGTAAAATCACAGATTTACGAATATATAACTGATGAAGCGACTGTGTGACAAAAAAATTATAGTAGAACAATAAAAACAATTTGAAACCTTACAGTTTGAATTAAATTTTAATTTTTGTACTATTATCACAAGTCAGTAAAAACAAAAATCAGGATGGCGCAAGCAGACAATCTGTTTAGAAACGCAAAAAATATAAATAAAGTTTTTTTCTATAAATATTGAATTGTTTACAAAACAAACTGTCAAAAATTAAATTTTAAAATAATTATTTATAATGAATCATGTTTGCGGCGAAACACTTAAGTCCTAATTATAACTGTATCACTATACTTTTAAAAATTGAAAGGTAATAACAACAGAAATGTTAGCGCATATTTTGGCACACTGGTAAGGAGTTGTGCAAAAACAACAAAAACAAACAAACATTGTTATGTTTGTGTTATAAATGAGCCGCGCTCAGGTGAAATACTTTTGAGCGCAAAGTATGAGATCAGAACGCGAGTAAATAAAGTCGAGGCGCTTTGTACGAAGCCGGCAGACGCGGTGATTGTATGCATAAATTATTCGCTTACCTGAATCTGAAGGAGTCTCTAAGCCGAGGTTATTCATCCGCATGGAAGCGTTCTTATCTTTATGGTAACAGTGGTCACTGATGGCAACAGTCGCAGTCGTGGTGGGTCTTTGATGTTGCTGCTGGTGCTGCTGCTGCTGCTTGGGCTCGTTGACGGCCTCGAGAATCTCCTCGTCTTCGAAGTAGTCGTAGAGATCGCTGTCGTCCTCCAGGTCGCACTCGGAGATCGCGTCCTGGAGCAGCTTCAGCGTTTCCGTTTTGACCTTAACGTCCTCATCGTCTGAGTTGGGCGGCGAGTCGAGACTCGGAAGCACCGGTAAATTCGTGGCCGGCACAGGTGTTGTTTGTGTTTGCGGGATTTGTTGTTGATGTTGCGCTTTGAGGAGCAGACTGCGGCCCGCTGGTATCGACGCGGAGGCGGGCTTCACGGGTGTCACCGCCGGCAGGGGTATCAGTGCCCTGATGGGTTTTAGTTCGTCCGCCGGGTGCTCTTTGCTGCCGCAGTGTCCGGCCCACATGCAGTCGTGGTTGCGGATGTCGCTTAATAAATCATCGCAACTAAAGATCGAGGTGAACGACGTGTCCACCTCGAATTCGCCGAAATCACTGTCCATCCCTTCGAAATGGGGCAACTCGAATTTGTTCCAAATGTCGTCGGAAAGGACGAACTCCATAGGGGGGTTCAGTTCGCACATTTCCGCGTTCGGTATTGCGCCACCGATATAATTGTCCTCCAATTTAAACGATGTTACAAGCATATTTTACAAAAAGAATAGGGTTTCCTTAAAGTCTAAAAGTTCACTAACACTAATATCACAAAATGCCCTGGCTGTACGCTCCCGCCTAAAACGGCAGCTAGCTGCAAAGAAGAAAATAAAGCGGTAACATTGCGTAATGTTGAAGTAAGTAAGAAAAGGCCGCCCATAATTAATTCCCTTAAAAATCCGAGGGACGTGAAATAGAAAGTGCACGAATACGAAATATGCATAGTGGAAGCCACGTAGCCGGCTTGAGAGTGTGAGGTGAAGGCGGCACATGGACTTCACGCCGGCATATGCTTCGAAATGTCCATTTGACGCGAAACATTGATATTTTGAATATTTCGGGCGCGGCACTGACACTCCGCCGGAATAAAAACTCTGTACTCACCTAAAAAAACTACGTCGAGGTATATTCAATTAAAGCACTTTTTTACGAGAACTGTTTGGTTTTATTAAAAAGTCCTAGTTTCTCAGTTTTTTTCTGACGCACGGTGTGTAGAGGACGAAACAAACTAACGAAGATATAAATGTCGCGTTACCAACAAAACCACACTTCTTCGGCTCTACATTCAACTTTGTATACATGCTTAAAATATAAGAGTAGAGCTTCGATGAAGACGTATACGTCCAGCAGCGAAGATGGTTCGGCAACGACTACACAAGCAACACAACTAGAGGGAAATCGTTCGGAACACACGCTACACCGCGAACGCCGGCAACGGAGCCGGCTTAACCACGCCCCTATTGTCAAACAACACGAATTACTCTCAAACTAAACAATTTCCAAATGTGACACCTTAACAATTCCGCATCCGGACACTGACTAAACCATCATGCTAAGTTTCGTGTGCTATCAAGATGTACTTTATTAGTTTCGTGGTGGAAACCAGACGCGACATAAAGTAGTCCCTCTGTCGCGTCAGGCATGCGCTTCAAGGTTCCGTTTCGCGCCATCTCTACAGAGAGAATCCGACGTCCGATTCCGTCTGATACGGCCGGTGAATTGCTCAATGAATCCGCGATGGACCGCGTACTTTACTTTGTTGCACAATTACATAATTATCAACTACTTTCTGTGTGAAACACTTCCAGATAACGTTTATGAAACAAACGAACGCGCGCACGATACTATCAAATATGTGTGTGGTACACATTTAGATACGTCGATTATTTCCTTGCGAGCGCGCCGTTTACAGCCGGCGACACATATCGCTTTCGATACATTCTTGCCTCATTAACTTAACGGTAATATACTAATTGCAATGTTGTACCTACGTTGATCGATTACTACTAGATCCGGATAGATAATACTAATCATTTAAATGGATGAAAAAAATTATTTTTATTCTTTAAGAATTTTTACTTTCTCCGTTACGAAGTACGAGAAAGTATTGTGATCGTGATTTTCAAAAAAAAATTTCTTTTACGGAAATATCCGTTTTGGGGTCCCTAGATGCCATTTCAACAATTTCTGGAATTTTTTTTTTGTGTCTGTGAGTGTGTGTGTGTGTCTGTATGTGTGTGTGTGTGTGTGTGTGTGTGTGTGTCTGTGCGCGCTGTATCTCAAAAACTAATAGACCAATTGATATGAAACTTTGAACATAAGTTTTATTTGATAATCCGAAGAACTGAAAAGCTTTTGGTAAAATTTCGTACACCGGAAGTGGGTGTTTACCTTAACTGTTTTTTGTTTTTTGCCAATATTTTCTTAAATATGAAAAATATCACAAAAACATTTAAACAAATATTGAAGACAATAAAGAAATGCGATTATTTTGTTTGAAAACATTTTTTATAAAATCATTGTTATTCGAGAAAAAAAATTTATTATTTTTTTTTTCATTTTTGGTATACAATTATGAAACGCCAACAGTTACAGCAAATTTATGTTAATAATAATTGTAGAGAATGCCAAAATGAACAATTTATGAAGAATAAGTTTTTTTCGAAATCTCTTTAGTTTTTGAGTAAACTGAGTTTTTGAATTTGAAGTACATTTTTCCATCTTTCATAATTTTGACGTTTTAAACGTCAGTTTTATCCGAGTCCACGAAACGTTCGATGCACACTTAAAATATGATTTAAATTGAAAATAAACCATGGAAGCGTAAATATAAATAATACCATCAAGTCGGAGAAAGTAACATGATGGCCACATCACCATTTTTACTTTCTCCGTTACGAAGTACGAGAAAGTATTGTGATCGTGATTTTTTTTTCAAAAATTTTTTTTACGGAAATATCCCTTTTGGGGTCCCTAGATGCCATTTCAACAATTTCTGGAAAAAAAAATTGTGTCTGTGTGTGTGTGTGTGTATCTGTGTGTGTGTGTGTGTGTGTGTGTGTGTGTGTCTGTGTGTGTCTGTGTGTGTGTGTGTGTGTGTCAGTCTGTGCGCGCTGTATCTCAAAAACTAATAAAGCAATTCATATGAAACTTTGAACATCCGTCTTATTTGATAATCTGAAGAACTGAAAAGCTTTTGGTGAAATTTCGTACATCGGAAGTGGGCGTTTACCTTAACTGTTTTTTGTTTTTCGCCAATATTTTCTTAAATATGAAAAATATCACAAAAATATTTAAACAAACTTTGAAGACAACAAAGAAATGCAGTTCTTTTGCTTGAAAACATTTTTCATAAAATCATTTTTATTCGAGAAAAAATTTTTTTTTTTTTTTTAATTTTTGGCTTATAATTTTAAAACTATAATAGTTACAGTAAATTTATGTTAATAATAATTGTAGAGAATGCTAAAATGAACAACTTATAAAGAATAAGTTTTTTTCGAAATCTCTTTAGTTTTTGAGTAAACTGAGTTTTTGAATTTGAAGTATAATTTTTCTTTCATAATTTTGACGTTTTAAACGTCAGTTTCATGCGAGTCTACAAAACGCTCGATGTACATTTAAAATATAATTTCAATTGAAAATTAACCATGAAGGCGTAAATATGAATGATACCATCAAGTCGGAGAAAGTAACATGATGGCCACATCACCATTTTTTCTCTACATAACAGTCTGTCTGTGCACGCACGCTGTATCTCAAAAACGAATTGATATGAAACTTTGAACATAAGTGTTATTTGAGAATTTGAAGAACTAAAAAGCTTTTGGTAAAATTTCGTATTTCCGAATATGTACCTTAACAGGCTTTTGTTCTTTTAGCCTTTTTGGTACTTCAGGACAATGTTTTCAGAACTCTTTAAGGGCATTTTTAAAAGACCTTTCTTCGAGGATTCTTTTTCAGAACTTCAAAACTTTTTTCTTTCAGGACCTTTATTATTTCAGCATTTCTTTTCAAAAACTGTTTTTTTTCGGAACGTTTTTGAGACTTTTCGTTAACTTCTTTTCGGCATTTTTTTTAGAAAAATTTTTTCAGAATTTTCTTCTTGGCATTTTTTAGAATCTCTCTTTTCATGACTTTTTTTGGACCTTTTTAAGGACTTTTTCAGATATTTTTAGCTTTATTTCCAAAACTTTTTATTTTAGAAATTTTGTTAAGGACTTATTTTAGGCCTTTTTGCAGGACATTTTTTCAAGACTCTTTGGAGTCTCTTTTTTAGGACAATTTCTTCAGATCTTTTCAAGGACCATTTTAAGGGCTTTTCACAATGGTTTTTTTTAGAAATGTTATTTTCAGGGCAATTTTTTTATGAAAATTCGGATTTTTTTCGGAATTTTCTTCATGACATTTTTTAGAATTTTTACTTTTCATGACCTTTTTTGGACCTTTTTAAGGACAGATATTTTTAGCATTTTTCTTTTCAAGACAATTTTAAACCTTTTTATTTCAGGAATTTTGTTAAGGACTTATTTTAGGCCTTTTTGCGGGACTTTTTTCAAGACTGGGATTTCTTTTTCAGGGCAATTTCTTTAGATCTTTTTAAGGACCATTTAAAAGATTTTTTATAATGCTTTTTTTCCAAATAAATTTTTGTTTATTTTTTAAAGATGTTATTTTCAGATCAATTTTTTAAGACAATTTTGTTATGATATTTCGCGATTTTTTCAGAAAAAATTTTCAGAATTTTCTTCATGACATTTTTAGAATTCGCCTTTTTATTTTCAAAACTTTATATTTATGGAATTTTGTTAAGAACTTATTTTAGGCCATTTTGCAGGATTTTTTTTCAAGACACTTTGGGATTTCTTTTTCAGGATAATTTCTTCAGATCTTTTTAAGGACTTTTTACAATTATTTTTTTACAGAAATTTGTTTGTTTATTTTCTAAACATGTTATTTTTAGGGCAATTTTCTTATGATATTTCGTCAGGACTCTTTTTCTGAACTTTCTCCAGGACTTATTTTAGCTTTCTTTCAGGATTTTTGGGGCTTTTTTCCGAAAATTTATTTATGGTATTTTGTATGAAGACTTTTTTCAGGACTTTTCTTCGCGGCTTTTATCAGGATTCTTTTTTCAAGACTTTATTTTCAGGACTGGGACTTGTTCGAGAATTTCTTAAGAACCTCAGGACTTCTTTTCAGGATTCTTTTCTGAATTTTCTTAATTACATTTTTCGGGAATTTTTTTCAAGCCTTCTTTACAGGACTTTTTTCAGTACTATATTTCAAGACATTTTTTATAGGATTAATTTTCAGGACTTCTTGTTCCTGACTTTTTTTCGAAACACTTTTTCGGATTTCTTCCAGGATTTTTTTTGAGAACATTTATTTCTGGTGCTTTATATAAAGACTTAATTTTTTCACAAATTTTTAACAGGACTCTTTTTTCAAGACTTTACTCTCAAAACTGTTTCTCCAGGACTTGGTTTCAGACAGAACTCTTTTTTCAGGACTTTATTTCTGGTCATTTTGAAGAAAATGTTTTAGAAGACATTTTTTTCTCAGGACTCTTTTTCAGGACTTTTTATCAGGACTTTTTTCAAGACTTTCGTCTTCAGTACTTTTATTAGGGGTTTTAGGACTTTTTAATTAGGATTATTTTTAGAAATATTTTTCAAGACTTTCTTGTTCAGGACTTTTATTAGATTTTTTTGGGACTTTTTAATTAGGACTTAGTCTTTTTCACGACTTCAATTTTTTTATAATTATGTAACGATAAAAGTTACAGCAAATTTATGTAATTGTAGGGAATGTCAAAATTAACAACTTATAAACAATAAGTTTTTTTGACTATACTGAGTTTTTGAATTTTTCCATCTTTCCATCTTTCATAATTTTGACGTTTCAAACGTCAGTTGCATCCGAGTCTACAAAACGCTCGATGTACATTTAAAATATGATTTCAATTGAAAATAAACCATGAAAGCGTAAATATAAATGATACCATCAAGTCGGAGAAAGTAACATGATGGCCACATCACCATTTTTTCGATATGCATTCCTATCTGTCAGTCTGTGCGCGCCGTATCTCAAAAACTACTACATGAATTAACATGAAATTTTTAACATAAGCCTTATTTGGTAATTTGAAGAACTGAAAAGCTTTTGGTAAAATTTCATAAACCTCAAGTATGCGTTAACCTTAGCCGTTTTCTGTTTTTCTCCGATAATTCGATAATTTGTCTAAACAAATCTTGAAGATAACAAAAGGAGACAAAGAAATGAATCTTTTGTTGTAATTTTTTTATAATAAAATTATCAATTTTTTGTCATTTTTGGTTTATAATTAGGAACCAATAATAGTTGATCAAATTTATAATAATAATATTGGTAGGTAATGCTAAAATCAATAACTTATAAAGAATACGTTCTTTTGGAAATCTTATTACTTTTTGAGTAAATCGTCGGTAAAGATTAGAATTTGAAGTATCATTTTTCATTTCCATCTTTTATAATTTTGACGTTTCAAGCGTCAGAATCATCCAATACTATAACACGTTCGATGTACATTTAAAGTGAAAAAAATACCATGAAAGTATAAATCAAAATTTCAGGACTTTTTTCATCACCTTATTTTCAGGATTTTTTCATTTCTTCCTTCATGTCTTTTTTAAGAACCTTTCTCTAGAACTTAATTTGCAGGACTTTTCTTTTCAGAATTTTTTTTCGAGCACTCTCTTTTCAAGACTTTATTTTAAAAACTTTTTATTTTTGAGACTCCTTTTCAGGATTTTTTTATCAGGATTTTTTCAGGAACTTTTTTCACGACTTTTTAATGCTTTTTTCAGATCTTTTCTAAGTCTTTTTACAAGACTCTTTTTGGGTTTTTTGCAGGACGAGTTTTTTTAGAACTTTTTTCAAGACTTTTTTAGGACTCTTTTTTAACGACGTTTTTTCGGGACTTTTGATTCAGGACTTTTCTTTTACAGAATTTTTTTCCAGAACTCTTTTTTCAAGACTTTATTTTAAAAGTTTTTGTTTGGTTCCTTTTTTGGGACTCTTTTTCAGGATTTTTAATCTGGAACTTTTTTAATGCCTTTTTCAGGTCTTTTTGCAAGACTATTTTTGGGATTTTTTTGCAGGACAATGTTTTCAAAACTTTTGGTAGGACTTTCTTCAGAACTTTTTTCAAGACTTCATTTTCAGAACTCTTTTTGAGGCCTTTTTTCACGACATTTTATTCAGGACTTTTGTTTCGGATCCTATCTTTTTCGAATTTTTTTCAGGGCCCTTTTTTAAAGATTATTTAAAAACTGTTCAAGACCTTTTTTG
Organism: Ocypus olens; assembly: GCA_910593695.2. NCBI lineage: Eukaryota > Metazoa > Arthropoda > Insecta > Coleoptera > Staphylinidae > Ocypus > Ocypus olens. Next base: position 43,185,048 of record OU343058.1, read on the forward strand.
GGGCCTTTTTCATGAGGGTTATTTATTCAAGACTTTATAACACTTTTTATCAGATATCATCTAAGGCTTTTGTGAGGACTATTTTTTGGAATTTTCTCGGGACCTTCTTAAGCACTCTTCGCAGAACTTTTTCAGAAATTTCTTTCAGGACACTTTTTTAGGACTTTATTCAGGCCTTTTTAAGGTCTTTATTCTGACTTTTTTGTATGCTTTTTCAGTACTTTTCTTCTGGCCGTTTTATCAGAACTTTTTCTAGGACCTTATTTTCAGGAAATTTTATCAGGATTATTTTTCAAGACGTTTTTTAGGATTTTTTATCAGGATTATTTTATCAAGACTTTTTAAATGCTTTTTATCAGTTCTTTTCTTGACTTCTGTTAGGACTATTTTCTCGACTTTCTTTGGGTCTTTTTTAGGATTCTTTGCATGACTTTTTTTAGGACTTTTTTCTGGACTATTTTTCGAATTTTTTTGAAGCCTATTTTCAGTACTTTTCTACAGTCTTTTTAATTTTTTATAAATATACAGGGTCCTGCATATCACCTCCCGTCTTCTATAGCTCAGTTACTAATTAAGTTAGGATTTCGATATTTTGTAGAATCTATTTGTATCCTATGATGCATTTCAGGAAAATATTTTTGATTATACAGGGTGTCCCATGATGATATATTTTTTTAAATTACATGCTATGTATTTTATTGCCTATTTGGATACCTTTTATGGTTGCCTACATACTCCTATAATCAAGGCCGATCCTGTAGCCTTGGCCGCCCGCGTGCAAATGAAGAGTTGGCCGCCCCCTCAAGTGCATATCTTGGGGGTTGCGTGTTTACTATTTTAGTAATAAGACACCAAAAAGTAACTGATTATCAAGAATATGTATAATTTCAATTACATATAATACGTAACTTTTTGATACAAAACGAAATATTCGCGATTTTTTGCATTTACGATTTTTTTAAATATTGTTTCAATTAAATAATTTGTGCAACGTTACGACAATAGAAGTCGCCCTAATGGTGTATCTATCTATTACGAATACTTGGGGTTACAACTCCATAGTGAAAAACCGTTTCTCTGTCAGCGTCTATATTGACTGATGAGATCTAATAAGATCGAAACTGGTGCTCGGTTGTCGCCCGGGGAAACAATATTTCAATGTTTATCAATGATATTGTTATAATTGTCGGTAGTTTATGGTTTCTTATTGTCTGTGGATTTCTCCACTCAATCAAGGAAATTGTCGAATGTTAAGATAGTAGATGTTGCCCTGAAGGTGTGTTTGAAATTTTAATTATTTACATTCAAGTTGACACAATGCCACCGGAACATGTTGATGGTAGAGCCACTTATACAATATACCTTCCCCCCCATCATTTTTTAAAGAAAGAAAGAACGATTTATGTTCCTAGACCAAAATAACGGGCGAAAAAGTGTTTTAAGGGTTAATTAAAAATTCTTGGTAAGCTTGAAACTGCAGGTTCTTCTTGGCTCTATATAACGAGCCGCCCCTGTCCTCAGCACTGAACTTATTAATAATTGAATAGTTTTGTGGCTGATAATTGTTGATAAATTCATTATATTTAAGGATGGGTGATATTTCACGTACCTGTGATTTTTCACTGACAGTAAAACATCACAGGTCATTACTGAATTTCACCGTGACTGTGATTGCGACTGTTAGCCAAACTGTGACTGCTCATTAAACAGTGATTACTACTTCAAACGTGATTGCTACGTAAAATTGTAATTGATACCCAAACTGTGATTGTTAGCGAAAACCCTAATTTTTTTACATTTTTCACCAATTTTATAGAAAATTTTCTTAAAAGCCCGTAAATTTTGGCACATTTTGGTTTTCAAATAATCGAGATCACCTGTTACGTTTGGGTATTATAAATCTTTAAAAAGTTACTTAATATACGTTTCTAAACTTCTGGACTCAGAAACCTTGTTTTTGGACATTTTTTTGTTTGTAAAACAAGTTTCTTAACAATTTTTTGTAGATATTTTAGTTTTCAATCAATGGAGATCATCCAACGAGTTTGCAAGGTCTTAACTTTGAAAAAATCACCGGCAAAAACAATCTAATAACAAAAAAAATAATATAAAAATCATTTATATTTTTCTTGAATGATTTTTTTCACATTTTATAGCTTGCATTATTAAAATTGTCTAACATATTTGGAAGTGCTATTTTTAAAAATCGACAAACACCTTTTGCAAAAATTTAACACACAAATGATTTTGACGTTTCAATGATTCAAAAATTCTCGAAAACGAGAAAAAAGGGTTAAAACAAGATTTGCAGTGTTTAACACGTTTGGTCGCTATACGTTTTAAAGAACCAAACATTGAGGATTCGATTTTTAAAACGTATAACGAAATCTTGATTTTCAAATCTTTTCTTTGTAGAGAAATTTTTTGAAAATCGTAAATTTGGCACTATTCTGCTTATGAATGATCATAATTAAGATTTTATAGGTATTTTATTAACCTCTTCTCATTTTTTTTTATTTGCACTTGAAATCGAATGATCAAAATCAACATTTTATTATCTTTTGATTAATTTATTCATTGGTGAAAAACTAGGTGCGTCGGCAACAAGATATGGCCCACTCACCACGTAAAATAGCACCCACCCACCATTCGCTCTACCAACTTTATTCTAACCTTAAATTCTGTATGGTTGAAGAAATGTTTAAAAAAAATGCGAAACGTATTTTGTAAATTTAAAACGCTTTATTAATTACTTTATACTCCATTTTTCTCCAAAATCCAAAAGTTTTTTAATTGGTTTTATTAACATTATTTTTTTACTGACGAAGGAGTGGATGAAAAATTCTGAAAAAAATTATGAAAATAGTCCACCCAATTAACCATTTGACCAATTTTTTCCAAGGTCATTTAAGGTTATTTCGACACTGAAAAAATTTCAAAAGATTTTAAACGTAACTTTTCAAATCGATTTTTTAATCATTATTTTTATACTGACGAAGGAGTGGATGAAAAATTCTGAAAAAAATCATGAAAATAGTCCACCCAATTAACCATTTGACCCTTTTTTCCAAGGTCATTCAACATAACTTTTTAAATCGATTTTTAATCATTATGAGTGGATGAAAATTTTTGAAAAAAAATCATTAAAATAGTCCACCCAATTACTCATTTGACCAATTTTTCCCAAAGTCATTCAAGGTCATTTAGTTACTGGAAAAATTCCAAAAGTTTTAAAATCGGTTTTTTAAAAATTATTTTTTTACTGACGAACGAATCGATGACAAATTCTAAAAAAAATCATCAAAATAGTCTGCCCAATTACCCATTTGACCAATTTTTTTGAAGGTTATTCTAGGCCATTTAGACACTAAAATATTCCAAAAGTTTTTGAAATTGATTTTTTAAACATTATTTTTTTCCTGACGAACGAGTGAATGAAAAATTCTGAAAAAAAATCATGAAAGTAGTCCACCCAATTAACCATTTGACCAATTTTTTCCAAGGTCATTTAAGGTTATTTCGACACTGAAAAAATTTCAAAAGATTTTAAACGTAACTTTTCAAATCGATTTTTTAATCATTATTTTTATACTGACGAACGAGTGGATGAAAAATTCTGAAAAAAATCATGAAAATAGTCCACCCAATTAACCATTTGACCCTTTTTTCCAAGGTCATTCAACATAGAATAGAATAGAATAGAATTTATTTTCGAGAACAGATACATTTATATGTATATACTCATGTCAGAAATATAAATAATGTATAATATAAAACAGGTAGTGACAAAAATAAATATAAATACATAATAAAAATACAGACTTATTGTAAAATAACATATAGAACATACAGTGAAATTTATTACATTATGTTGCAGTCCAAGAATTCTCTAACACTGTAGAATGCTCTCTCAATCAATACCGATTTGACATTATTTTTAAATTTATTTTGTTTCAAAATTTTGTAGTTGTTAGGAAGATGATTGTACAGTTGTATACCGGAATAATAAGGTGATTTTTCAAAAAATGTGTGACGATGTCTTGGTGTCGGAAGCAAATTTCTATTTCGCGTGTAATATGCTTGTGAAGTATCTTTAATTGTCTCCGATTGTTTGTGAACCATACACAAAAGTTTATATATATAAATACAAGGTACAGTCAAGATGCGATTGTTAATGAATACTGGTCGGCACGAATTCCGCAAACCTATTTTAAAAATTAACCTAAGGACACGTTTCTGGACTATGAAAATCCTGTTAGACCCTCGAGACATTCCCCAGCATTGGATGTTGTAACTTATTTGCGAGTAAATAAGTCCATAGTACACTGATATTATATTTTTAGTTTTAAGCATTTTAGTTAGATTAAATATCAGGTAATAATAGCTATTGATTTTGTTTAAAACTGATGTAATATGATTATCCCAGCTTAAATGATTATCAATATTTAAACCTAAAAATTTGGTGCTACTACTGTTAGTTAAAGTGTGGTTACCTGAGTTGTAAACACGATCGACAATTTTGTTATAGATGTTTGAAAATTCGCAAAGTACAGTTTTATCATGGTTAATTACTAATCCGTTTTGACTGCACCAATTCTGAAACTCTTTACTACACTTATTTATATTGTTTTGCAAAGCATCATTAGAATCTGCCGATAAGACTATAGTTGTGTCATCGGCATACATAAATACTTTGCCTTGCGTTATATGCGAGGGTAAATCATTTATGAAGATCAGGAATATCAATGGGCCCAATGTACTTCCTTGGGGTGTTCCTGATTCAGTAAAGAATTCTTCGGACAGACTGTCTCTATATTTTACTCTAAATGAACGATCTTCCAGAAATGATTAAATCCACTTTCCAATTTCACCACGTATGCCAATGGCATTTAGTTTATTTATTACAAATTTTATGTTAATTACATAACTTTTTAAATCGATTTTTAATCATTATGAGTGGATGAAAAATTAAAAAAAAAATCATTAAAATAGTCCACCCAATTACTCATTTGACCAATTTTTCCCAAAGTCATTTAAGGTCATTTAGTTACTGGAAAAATTCCAAAAGTTTTAATATCGGTTTTTTAAAAATTATTTTTTTACTGACGAACGAGTCGAGACAAATTCTGAAAAAAATCATGAAAATAGTTTACCCAATTACCCATTTGACCAATTTTTTTCAAGGTCATTCTAGGCCATTTAGACACTAAAATATTCCAAAAGTTTTTGAAATTGATTTTTTAAACATTATTTTTTTCCTGACGAACGAGTGGATGAAAAATTCTGAAAAAAATCATGAAAATAGTCCATACAATTACATATTACATATTACATATTCCAACCCTAAAAAGATTCCAAAAGATTTTTAATCGATTTTTTAAACAATTTTTTTTACACTGACGAACAAGTTGATGAAAAATTCTGAAAATTTTCCTGAAAATAGTCCACCCAAACCGATTTGAACGCTTACGAAGTTACATTATTTAATTATTTATTTACTGTTATTACTTTATTTATTTATAAAATAATACGATTTTTTGTTTTGAGTTAAAAAAATGAGATTTTGACAATTTGCGTTGATTTAAGGTGGAAATTTTCCAATGATTTTTAAAAATGTGTTAAATTCGCTACATATTCACGTTTAAATCATCAAATCTAACAACGCGTTTAGCAGTTACGTAATTAAAAAAATATTGTTTTGGCTTGAAAATTTGCGTTTTTGGCAATTTGCATTGATTTAAGGGGGAAATTTTCCAATAATTTTTCAAAAAGCGTTAAATTCGCTATAATTTCAAATTTAAAAAATCAAAATCCAACAACACGTTCAACAGTTATATGATTTAAAAAATACGATGTTTTTGTTTTGATTTTTGACAATTTACATTGATATAAGATGAACATTATCCAATGATTTTGTAAAATGTGTTAATTCCGCTACATTTTCACGTTTAAATAATCAAAATCTAACAATGCGTTTAGCAGTTACCTAATTAAAAAAAAATTGTTTTGAATTAAAAAATTGCGTTTTTGGCAATTTGCGTTGATTTAACATGGAAATTTTTCAATGATTTTTTAAAAAGTGTTAAATTCGCTACATGTTCAAGTTTAAATCAACAAAATCTAATGACGCGTTCGACAGTTACGTAATTTATAAAAAGTACGATTTTTTGTTTTTATTAAAAAAAATGAGATTTTGGCAAATACGTTGATTTAAGGTAGAAATTTTCGAATGATTTTTCAAAAAGCGTTAAATTCGCTACATTTTTAAAATCTAACAACGCGTCCATAAGTTACATAATTTTTTTCAAATACGATTTTTTGTTTTGATTTAAAAATTTGCGATTTTGGCAATTGATTTAAGATGAAAATTTTCTAATAATTTTTCAAAATGTGTTAAATTTGCTATATTTTCACGTTTAAATAATCAAAATCTAACAACGCGTTCAGCAGTTATGTAACTAAAAAATGGTGATGTAGCCATCATGTTACTTTCTCCGACTTGATGGTATCATATCCATTTATATTTACGTTTTCATGGTTTATTTTCAATTGAAATCATATTTTAAATGTAAATCGAGCGTTGTGTAAACTCGGATGAAACTGACGTTTAAAACGTCAAAATTATGAAAGATGGAAAAATTATACTTCAAATTTAAAAACTCAGTTTACTCAAAAACTAAAGGGATTTCGGAAAAAAACTTTTTCGTTATAAGTTGTTCATTTTAGCATTCTCTACAATTATTATTAATATAAATTTGCTGTAACTATTATCGTTTTATCATTATAAACCAACAATTATAAAAAAAATAATAAATTTTTTTCTCGAATAAAATGATTTTATGAAAAATGTTTTCAAGCAAAGATGTTCATTTCTTTGTTGTCTTCAAAGTTTGTTTAACTGTTTTTTTGTTATTTTTCATATTTAAGAAAATATTGGCAAAAAACAAAAAAACAGTTAAGGTAAACGCCCACTTCCGGTGTACAAAATTTTACCAAAAGCTTTTCAGTTCTTCAGATCATCAAATAAGACGGATGTTTAAAGTTTCATATCAATTGCTTTATTAGTTTTTGAGATACAGCGCGCACAGCAGACACACACACACACATTTTTTTTCAGAAATTGTTGAAATGGCATCTAGGGACCCCAAAACGGATATTTCCGTAAAAAATATTTTTGAAAAACAATCACGATCACAATACTTTCTCGTACTTCGTACCGGAGAAAGTAAAAATGAATAAAAAGGAAAAATAGTGCCTTGTTAATAAAATCATACAAGGTATTTATGAAATAAGGTCTGATAGTCCCGGTAACCAAGTTTGATCGATATGAATTATACAGGGTGTCCAAACTTTAGTGTCAAATATTTCAAACTAGCACTTTATTTTTCTTATTTTAAATTGGAGCCCCTGTATACTTTTATGTCATTCCATGCAGAATTATAAAACAAACATTTTTCAAAAATAAATATTAAAAAAACCCAATTAAGAAAATATCACTCTTCTCAAAAAATTCGGTTTTATCCACTTATTCTTAAACGAATTACATTTTTTTTAATTTCTAATTTTTGAACAAATAATACTTGGACGTTGGAAAAGAAAATAATATAAAAAAAAGAAACGTGTAGGAAAAATTTCTCAAAAATTAAGTCTAATTAAAAAACTGTATTCTTTTAAAATAAGTTGAGATTTTGAAAATCCACCTCTTTTCAAGAGAGTTACTAATTTTTGAAATTTTTGATTTTCAAACAACTAATACTTGGACGTTAGAAAATAAAGAAAAGTTAAAATATGGGAAACATGTGGGAAAATTTTTAATTTTCGAACAAATAATACTTGGACGTTGGAAAAGAAAATAATATTTAAAAAAAATAGGAAACGTGTAGGAAAAGTTAGCACTAATTAACAAAACTTCAATCTTCTAAAATAAGTTGAGTGTTTTGAAAAACCGTTTCTTTTCAAGAGATTTTTGAAACTTCTGATTTTCGATATACGGCCAAGAAAATGGAAACGTGTAAAAATGTTTTTTTTTTAATTATTCTTATTTAAAAAATATCGATCTTCTAAAATACATTTGGTGTTTGAAAATTTACCAATTTTCAAGCGAGTTGCAGATGTTTCAAATGTTTGATTTTAGAGTTGTCTAACAGTTGGACATTCAAAGAGAAAAAATAGGAAACTTGTAGAAACAATTTCACAAAAATAAAACCTAATTAAGAAAATATCACTCTTCTCAAAATAGTTCGGTTTTATCCACTTATTTTTTAACGAATTACATTTTTTTAATTTTTAATTTCCGAACAAAAAATACTTGGACGTTGGAAAAGAAAATAATATTAAAAAAAATGAAACGCGTGGGAAAAATTTCTCAAAAATTAAGTCTAATTAAAAAACTGCATTCTTTTAAAATAAGTTGAGATTTTGAAAATCCACCTCTTTTCAAGAGAGTTACTAATTTTTGAAATTTTTGATTTTCGAACAACTAATACTTATTAGGAAAAAAATAATTCAATTAAAATTTAGGAAACACGTGGGAACATTTTTAGAAAAATTAGGTCTAATTAACAAAACTTCAATGTTTTAAAATAAGTTAAGGGATTTAAAAAAACCGTTTTTTGAAACTTTTGATTTTCGATATACGGCCAAAAAATTGGAAACGTGTAAAAATGTTTTTTTTTTCAAAAGTTATTCTCGTTCTTCTAAAATACCTTTGGTGTTTGAAACTTGACCAATTTTCAAGCCAGTTGCAGTCGTTTCAAATGTTTGATTTTCGAGACGTCGAAAAAAGCTAGGAAACGAGTAACGTAAAGGTTTGGAAAAGGAAAAAAAAATGGATTTTTTTTAAAATTTGAAATATGCGTAACGCCTCAGAGGTAGAACGAGAGAGAAATAGTTTAGAGCGTCCGGAAAATTCTCATATTTATCGGGTCTCTCCATAAAAAGAAATTTGAAGAGAACCAAATTTTCGCAAAATATGATTTGCGATTTTTGTATAATTCAATGTTCGTCGTGGCATCAGCCAGGAGAGAAGTTGTTTCAAAAAGTGATTTGTTATCTGTAGTCCTCTTAATAAGATTACTAATGACAACAAGTATGGCATATTATTAACTTTAATAAAAAAATGTTTTTCTTAAAAATGTTTATAAACAAACTTGTGAATTTTTCTAATGACATTTTTCAATTTATTGCTTGCACATCGGGTGACGCTAATGCCGAGGGTGAAGCATGAATCACAGCCTAGATTCATCTGAGATTTCAAACATGACGGACAAAATTCGTGAAAAAACTCTTAAGAAAAAGTTTGTATTTTTTTAAGTAGAATATGATCAATAAAAAAGCAATACAAAATAGGGAGTTCTATTTGAAAAATCAAAGTTGACCTTCTTTTGACCATGGCGGTAATTTTCAAGGTCACCAGCAAATGTCCCTTTTTGGCCAGGGATAGACTGTTTGGACCACTGTGCGCCGCCCTAATTATATTAAATTAAAATATTTTGAAGTGGGTGGGGGTCGTTTTCTTTGTGTCGTTGACAGACTGTCATTCATTCATTTAAATTCGTGTGTAAAAATTACAAATAACATCCATACATAACTTTAAACAATCTAAAAATGTCTGTAGTAGAGGAGTGCAGCCCGTGTAACGACTGCAGCGATGAAAAGTGCAAGTGCGCGAAGGTGTGTGATAACACGTGTCCGCAAAAACCCTGCACCGATGAGAAGGTGCGTGCGATTTACGAAAGCGAACCCGGCGGTTGCACCAAAGAATGCGGGCTCAAAAAAGGTGAAGACAAGAAGCCGAAGTGCCCGGGTGGGCCTTAACGCTTCGAGCGACGCGACGCGACGTCGTGTACGAACATCCAGAAGAAAGAGATATCAGGCACGGCCATTTGGCAAGTGAATCATTAATGTAAAATATTTCAGAAAATAAAGAATATAAGTAAAAATACGCTACATCTTATAAACAAATGCAGTACAATCAATGGAGAGATGTCAACGTGTCTCCATTAACGGCTTGGGGGGCACTACGCACTAATTTATTCAATCTCGAATGCGGCATAGGTGGAGCTATCACCATCTTTGCTGTAGCCTAGTTTTATAGCGCTATTCATTTTACATGGCTAGATTAGTGGACGTTAGTAAACTAGCTCACCAGTGAATAGTAAAGTTGAAAGATTTCAAACTTATAGTTTCTATACAGGGTACCCGTTTTTGGAGCTCAAGCAAGAGAATCTCGGTTATTTGAAGAGATACAAGGTCGGTTAAATTAGAGCAAAGTTGCCCAATCTAGAGTGTAACATAATGCCGTTTTGAAACTAAAAATATTCCGACTACTTCCGAAGATATCCGAAAAAAATCGAAATTTTCAAAAATTGTTTTTTTTTGCGAGACTATTTATAGAGATACTTCAAAACTATTGACACTTTATCATTGCCACTTTGTACGCTCTACAACGTTTTTGCTTCAAATTTGAATTTTTTGGAATTTGTGAAAATTTAAAAAAGAGTAAGTATAATTATACTCAGCGATGATTCATGAAAATTTGGCAGATGATGCCATTGAAGGCCAAATATGAGCAAGTAGTGCATCTCAAGCGGCTCTCTTTCTCTCTCTCTCTCTATCTCTCTCTCTCTCTCTCTCTCTCTTATGCCCGGTTGCACCAACCTGAATTAGTGCCGAGTTATGTAACTTGAGTTATGTAATCCGAAATTAGAACTATTTCAGGTGCACCAACCAATTTTACCTCTAACCTGAGTTAGTAAACATGGGTTATCTAACCACAGATATTTCGGAGGTTAAAGTTTAATTTGATTTTTATATTGAGAGTTGATATTTGTGAATAAACGTTGTACGGTAACTAGCAAATATAATTAAAGACGTTTATTATTAAGATTAATAGAAAACATGTATGTTTCAGCTGCATTGGCATCCTCTCCACATTGTTACATGAGGCATTGAAATCGGATGCCACATGTTCCCAAGCCTCCGTTTTCTTCTTGACGGTAACCCCATCAGTTCTTTTGTTCTCCAGAATTTTGAAATATTTCTGCACAACTTCAAGCAATAGTTGCTTTTCAGCTGGAGTAAAATTTCCAGACCTTTCGCGCCTTTCCATTGTCAGTTCCGACATTAATCAAATAATTACCATTAATGGGCGACTGCAGTGTTGATGTCGAACACGTGGTGGACTAGCGGGCCGCGGGCCAATGGAATAGAGTCCATGTCAAAATATGCAATGTTGTCGGGTCTAATCTCATGTTTGCTAACTTCGCTTTATAATACGTCGGTGCAACGCTTCTCATTTTAATCCGGATTATAATATTAATCCGAGTTACCTAACTTGAGTTACCTAACTTAACTAGAGTTGTTGGTGCAACCGGGCATTAGCCTCCTCTACGATCATTCATGAACCGTCACTGATTGTACTACATTTCTTTGCAATGAATATCGTATTTATACATGTATTCTTTATTATCTATATTAATTTAAAACATTTCATATTAATAATAAAACAGCCGGGACAATCCTTCCTACTAGACATTAAAGTGCTTCTTTTGAAAGCGTAAACGACGTCATTCTGAGCGTTTCGGCTCCTCGTCTCCGCATTTATTTTTGGATTCCCACTATTTTCTCTCGCCTTCCTTGGTGCAGCCGCCGGGATCGCATTCGAAATTCTCACATACCTTCCCTTTGAAACAGGCTTCGTTCGGACACCCATCGTCACACATCTTCGCCGTGCATTGGCACTTCTTTTCAGCACTGCTGTCGTCTATCTTGCACGGGTAACACTTCTCTACTCCGGACATTTTCAGGCTCTCTAAAGTTACGTATTGGTGTTATTTGTTACTGAAATTTTCACACACAAATTTAAATGACTGACAATTTGTCAATTGAACAAAAAATTAACAGCGCCCACCTACTCTAAAATATTTTAATGTAATACAATCAGGGCGGCGCACAGTGTTCCTAAACGGTTAAAACGCGGTCAAAATACCGAAAAATGAAACTACAAATATACGCATTTACTGCATATATTTTTACTTATTAATGCTATATACATATTTTGCATATTTTAAAGGCATTCTTTAGATTATTGCAAGGGATACTGACAAAAAACTGAATACTGAATTAAATTATTTAGTTTAAACCGATAGCGATTTATTCTTCGAGTTACAAAAAGTTTCCTTTAACTTCCCGCGCTCTATCTTGGTACATATACAGGGTCTTTTTTTAACTCAGAACATATGATTGTTAATGTCTATGTTCTATGTTATAATAATCACATCAACGCATTGCAATGTATTGACAATGTAGGCAACCAAGTACACAAATGTGCCAGTGAATGCTTCTTCTTCTTCTTCTCTCGGCCCCGTCGACCTGTCACAGGTACATATACAGGGTCTTGTTTTTAACTCAGAACATATGATTGTTAATGTCTATGTTCTATGTTATAATAATCATATCAACCCATATCATATCCCCCCCCCCCCCTTGTGAAAAAACATGTTTTTTTCGGGAAACCATGTCCAATTTTGACGATGTCTACGGAGTTGGAAAAATTTTGACGACTCGATCCACCATAAAGGCATTAAAATTTGATCAATTCCCTATGCAATACTCAAAGAACGAAATTCCTACAACGATTTCGCACCAAGTTATGGGTGTTTGAAAAAAAGTGAATTTTGAGGTTTTTCGCACATAACTCAGTTACTTTTCAATAAAATTGGATGATTATTTCGGTAAAAAATCCCATTTTGACTCTAGTTTAAGGGGGCAAACTCAGATTGGAATGATCCCTTTTCGAACCCTTCAACCCCCGAAAAAACACGTTTTTGTTTGGCAACGTGTACCGAGTTGGAAAAAAAGTATCGACTCGATTCACTAAAATGGCATTAAAATGTGTTCAATTAGTTGCGCAGGACTCAAATAACGAAGTTCCTACGATGATTTGGCACAAAGTTATGGGTGTTTGAAAAAAGCTAATTTTGTGGTTTATTGACCGAAGTTTTTTATTTTTTTTCACGAATGAAATTTTCTTTGCATGTTCTTTGAGGTATGCACGAAAATTCATTGTTTGCACGAAATTATGAATATCGCATTTTGTACCGTAGAAAAAAAGGCTCACTTTAACGATCTCTGTAGGGCCGGAAGAAATGTGGGCCTAACTCACCACCATTCGTCCATTTTTCCATTCGAGAAATCAAAAGCAAAATGTGTCCTCTTTAAGAGGGTTTATTCCCACTCAAAGAGAAGGCTTTACGCCCCTCCAAATGAAAAAATAAAAAGACCACAAAATACACTTTTTTTTCAAACACCCATAACTTTGTGCCAAATCGCCGGAACTTCGTTTTTTGAGTCCTGTACAGGTAATTGAACACATTTCAATGCCCTTTTGGTGGATCGAGTCGACACAGTACAACTCCGTTCACGTTGCCAAAGTAGGACGTTTTTTGCCCAAAAATGTGTGTTTTTTTGTTCGAGGGTTGAAGAGTTCAAAAAGGGATCATTTTCTCCCCGAATTAATCATCAAATTTGGTTGAAGAGTCACTGAGTTATGTGCGAAAAATCTTAAAATGCACTTTTTTTCAAACACTCATAGCTTGGTGCTTCGTTCTTCGAGTCCTGCATAGGGAATTGATCAAATTTTAATGGCTTTATGGTGGATCGAGTCGTCAAAATTTTTCCAACTCCGTAGACATCGTCAAAATTGGACATGGTTTCCCGAAAAAAACATGTTTTTTCACAAGGGGGGGGGGGGATATGATATGGGTTGATATGATTATTATAACATAGAACATAGACATTAACAATCATATGTTCTGAGTTAAAAACAAGACCCTGTATATGTACCTGTGACAGGTCGACGGGGCCGAGAGAAGAAGAAGAAGAAGCATTCACTGGCACATTTGTGTACTTGGTTGCCTACATTGTCAATACATTGCAATGCGTTGATGTGATTATTATAACATAGAACATAGACATTAACAATCATATGTTCTGAGTTAAAAAAAGACCCTGTATATCGACAAAATTTTTCAAACTCCATAGACATCGTCAAAGTTGGACATGGTTTCCAGAAAAAAAAAACTTTTTTTTCATAGGGTCGCTAGAGAGGGCGGAAGGGGTTACGGCTAAGTCCGCATGCATGACATTAAAGAAGACACTTCAAAATTTTTCGCCCTCAAAGATTCATCAAAATCGATTGAAAATACGCCGAGTTATGGCGGTTTGAAAATGATCAAAATTTCACGATTTTCAAGTGTTTCATTTTTTTTCCACCTGTGTATTTAAAACTGAGTTCTACGAAGCATCTGATCGGTTGTTGAGTTTACTGAAAATATATCCCCTTAATTTTGATCTTGTCAATACAACCATATTACGCCTCCATTCCCAATTAATCACCCATCCTAGCCTATAAGTTAAATAAACTGCAAGGACTGTTTCTTCAGATAACCAATAGCAGTCTTACAGCATTTTAACTTCAAACTTGTTTTTTGCATTCTTAAAAATGTCTTGAAAAAAGAGTAAATATAATTCTACTCACAAGGGAAGGTCCCCAAGCGATTCACCGTTTTCGATTCAAGCTTTATGCAGAAATGTTGAAGGTAATGCCAATAAGACATTCTTATAGCCCCTACCTTAGCGTTAAAACAAAATGGCGCATGATTTAAAATGTCCTACCCAGACCTGGAACCAGTCGAATATTTCATGAACTGTGAATTTTAGAAAAAAAGTGTTTCAGTTAAAAGTTTTCATTTTTTTATTGCACTATCTTCTTGTGCTAATTAATCTAAACAACTGTTACCTGAACCTTTTTTTATTTGTCCCATATTTCTTGAGAGTTTTTAATATTTTTTCGGAAGAAAATAACAATATAGGAGTTTTTTGCATTTCACTTAAAATTAATGGTAGCGCATGTGCGATATAAAAAATGTTCAAAACACAAAAATTGATTGCAGTGGGCACAAATAATAAAAACTATTTTCTCACATCTACAAGATTTAAAACTGTTATTTTTATTAATGTTATTAAAGAAAATTTCTCGTACATTTTGAAATATACCAGGATCAGTGACATTCTAACCACTTTTGAACCAAGCATATTGTATCATTGGTATAAAAACATTTGCAGTCAACTGATTAAGTACTTCCCTCACAAAGTATTAGCCAGAGAATTAGTTGATTCAATAAAAAATGTATCTTGTAGATTTATGAACAGGTTGAATATTTATATATACAGGCTATATTTCGTGTTTATTAAATTCATTTAATGCAGTTTTTATTATTTGTGCCCACTGCAATAATTTTTTTTGTCTTGAACATTTTCTGAATCATACATGTTACCATTAATTTCAAATGAAATTAAAACTTGAAAATGCAGAAATCACAAATTTAAAAATCCAAAAAAGTAAAAAGTTAATAGAAAAAAATTAAACAAAAAAGAAAGAAATAAAAAACAATAAAAATTACCAAAAACAAAGAAGAAAAAAAATAATAAAACTAAAAAAATTCTCTCGTTTATTGGTGGTCTTAATGACTGGCTGTTTCAAAATCAGTTGACACAAAATAGTGCTACAAACTCCTATATTGATTTTTTTTCTTTCAACAAACAGTGAGTCAAAACTTGAATATCTCAAAAAATATAAGACAAATAAAAAAATAATATTTCAGGTAACAGTTATTTAAATTAATTAGCACAAGAAGGATACTGCAATAAAAAATGCAGTTTGACCTTGGCTTGACCTTGATAACACTTCCTACGGTGACCCAAATACCGCCACTAATTGCGCCTTCTCAAACCTTTAAACTTTTGTGTGAAACACTTTTTTTTCTAAAATGCACTGTGCATGAAATATTTGGCCGGTTCCTGGTCTGGGTAGGACATCTTAAATCATGCGCTATTGTGTTTTAACGCAAAGGTAGGGATTATAACTTTCAGAATGTCTTATTGGCGTCACCTACAACATTTCTGCATTAAGCTTGAATCAAAAACGGTGAATCACCTGGGATCTTCTCTTGTCTGCTCAGTTAGTAAAGTTGAAATGTTTCAACTTTACAATCCATTGGAGAGTTCGTTTACTAAGGGCTACTAAACTCAACATGAGGTAATAATACCGCTATAAAGCTTCGCGCACACTTGTCGGAACGGCACGGACGGCACGCATCGGTAAAAATTGCTTAACACAGTTGTAAACGAGTCACCGCACATTTATCCGTTCCATGCTCTACCGATAAATGTGCGTTGACTCGTTTACAACTGTGTTAAGCAATTTTATCCGTTGCGTGCCGTCCGTGCCGTTCCGACAAGTGTGCGCGTAGCTTTAAACTAGCTTACTGATGATACTGCATTTGTTTGTAATAAATATCGTATTTTTGCTTCTACCTTTATTATCTCGAATATTTTACATTAATGATCCCCTTGAAAAATGGCCGTGGCTGATACTTTACTTCTAAATGTTCGTTAGTGGATGAAGGGCCCTTTTTAAAAGCTTAAACGACGTCCTTGGGGGTGTTATGGCGTCCCCGGGCACTTCGGCTTTTTGGCTTCGAATTTATTTTTGCTCGCATTCCTTGGTGCATTCGCTGGGATCGCTTTCGCGATTCTCATACATCTTCGCCTTGAAGCAGGGTTTGTTCAGACACGTGTCGTCGCACTCCTTCGTGCATTTGCACATCTTTTGGGCACTGCAGTCGTCTGTGTTGCACGGGCAGCACTTCTCTACTCCAGACATCTTTAGGTTCTCTGAAATTATGTATTGATGTAATTAGTAACTGAAATTTTTACACACGAATTTAAATAACTGACAATCTGTCAATTGCATAAAAAGTCAACGCCCCCCACTTATTCTAAAATATTTTAACTTAATATAATCAGGGCAGCGCACAGTGGCCGAAACGGCCAAATCCATGGCCAATGTCTTTATTCTGCGATTCTTGAACATATTCTGAACAATTGGCAACAATAAGTTTCTAAAATCTTAAATATTTTAATTCAAGTACAGCTCAAGTACATATTTTCAATATATATATATATATATATATATATATATATATATATATATATATATATTTATATTTCTTACAGTAAGGTAATAGCATTACCCAACTAGAGTTGTAAGTAGCAAATTAACGCGCGCGTAATTTGAAACTTTAACAGGAATGAAAAATATAAATGTTTTGGAAAAAGTAAGAACTACTTTTGTATCTATTAATCAATCAAAACAGTTTTCTTTTCTATAAGATATTGACTAAAGTTATGAATTACAGGGTTAGTTTTAAAAAAAATCAGATTTTTTGTTGGAATGTAAACAAATTAAAACATTGAAATAGTTGCGTTATTGTTTTCAAATGCTAACAGCTATATTTTGTATCTTTTCACTAACCAAACCAAAAAAAAAATACCAAAATAATAAATATTAATTTTCAAAATTGTCTCTCGAACAAGGGTAAAAAAAACTAGAATTTAAAAAATGCAAAAAATGAACCCATTGCTTTATTGTTCTGCACATTCTTACAGATACGTCGTAATTAAATTATTATAAGCTTAATTATTAATGTATTATTTAATGTATATCTGTAAGAAATAAATTTGGTTTATTATTATTATCTTATAACTAACCAAAACAGTTTCTTTCTCGGAAAAATTTTGACTAAAATTAAAGATAGGAATTTTCAAAATTGCCACAGCAGTATTGTTAAAATTTTAGGCAAAACTAAAATATTGCTAAAAAAATTAAAAATGTAGAATTATTGTTTAAAATTGCAAAATAATTAAAACCGTTGCGCTATTGCTTCACAAATGCTAACAGAGGCTATTGCTTCTATTTACTAACTAAAACATTTTAGTTTTTCAAAAACAGCTAACACGATAAAAGTTTCGAATTTTTTGTCCCTGCAGTAAGGTTAACATTTTAGCTAGAATTAAGAAATTGAAAAAAAAAATTAAAAACCGTTGCTTTATAAATGCCAACAGAGATTTTTTGCGTCTATTTACAAACCAAAACGGTTTAGTTTTCCAAAAATGTCAACTAAGACAAAACCAATGAATTTTTAAAATTATCCCTGCACTAAGGTAAAAATTCTTGCCAGATTTAAGAAATTAGAAAAAATTGAAACGGTTAAACTATTCCTTTGCAAATATTAACACATCTATTTAGTAACCAGAACAGATTTCAGATTTAAAAATATACTACTAAGCCAAAAGTTATAAATTTTCAATTGTCCCTGCAGAAGGTAAAATTTTAGCTAGAATTAATAACTTGTAAAACATTTATACTTTTGCGTTATTGTACTCACAAACACTTATCTATTGATAAACTAAAACAGTTTAGTTTAGACAAAAGTTATAAATTTCCAAAATTGTCCCTGTTAACATTTTATTAAGAAATTGTAAAAAATTAAAACCGTTGCGCTATTGCTTTATAATTGCTAATAGAGATTTTTGCATCTATTTACAAACCAAAACAGGTTAGTTCTCTAAGAAAATCAACTAAGATAAAACTTATGAATTTTTAAAATTGTCCCTGTACTAAGGTAAACATTCTAGCTGGATTAAAAAAAATATAGAAAAAATGAAACGGTTAGTCCATTGTTTTGCAAATGTTAACTGATCTAGTTAGGTTTAAGAACATATTACAGATTTTTAAAAAACCAACACTAAGACAAAAGTTGGGAATTTTCCAAATTGCCCCTGCAGAAGGTAAAAATTTAGCTAGAATTAATAACTTGTAAAACAATTATACTTTTGCGTTATAGTACTTATAAACACTTTTACAACTATTAATAGACTAAAACTAAACTGTTTTAGACAAAAGTTATGAATTTTCAAAATGGTCCCTGTAGTAGAGCTAGAATTAACAACAAAATGAAAACAAATGAAACTGTTATTGTTTTGCAAATGTTAAGAAATATGTTTGCATCTATTTAATAACTAAAACAGTTTAGTTTTCCAAGAAATTTATAAGACGATAAAAGTTATAAATTTTCAAAATTGTCCTTGCAGTAAGGTTAAGATTTAAGCGAGAATTAAAAAAAAATGGTAAATAAATTGAAAAAGTTAAGTTATTGTTTTACAATTTCTAACAGATATCTTTGCATCGTGTTATCAAAAGATGTAAAACCTAATATTTGCGTATACAAATAATTAAAAAAATAATTGGATTAAAACTTTGAACATTCGTAAGATAGGGATGGACCTTGTAACCCCTAGTTTGCTAGACCTGGGGCGCTTGCGCCACAGGAGCCACACGGTTTCGGTCTGTCAGATCACGCGCTCTTAATCCAATTATTAAATTCGTAGAAAAATCATTTAGATTATATTTATTCTTCGTGAAAAGTGGGAATCATCCATAATTAATATTTGAGTTTGATTAAAATTTCGTTGTTTTGTTAACAGCCCGTTCACACGGCACCGAACCGGTCGTTTTACCGATTCGGTTATTTTGCCGTCTTCTATAGTGGCGCATATATTTCAATATGCGTGTTCACACGATACCGTATACGATCGACGGCACTGTCGTGTGAACACGTATATTGAAATATATGCGCCACTATAAAAGACGGCAAAATAACCGAATCGGTAAAACGACCGATTTGGTGCCGTGTGAACGGGCTGTTAGCCTGTTGATTTTTTTCTCTATACTTATGTCCCATACGTTAATATTGAGTACGGTATGTGATAGCAATTAAAACACTTATGGTTTTGCAATTATTTAAAATTAAAATTTCCTTTAGTACATCAGAGAATATTTGCTTCTAAAGTAAAGAAACTGAAAATTTTGCGTCCCCAAATATTTCAATTTTGACAGCCGCCATTTTATTTTCTCTAAATATATTTAAAAACTTTATTCAGTAAATCAGAGAATATTTATTTCTTAAGTAAGTTTGAAAAATTTGTAGCGACAAACACAAGTTTCACATCCGATTTTTTGAGGCAAATTTTACGTCCCCGAAGATTTTACTTTTGACGGTCGCCATTTTATTTTTGCTAAAAATATTTCAAAATTTTCTTCAAAAGATCAGAGAATATTTGCTTCTTTGGTAATTTTAAAATTCGAAAAAATTTGTAGCGACAAACACAAGTTTCACATTCAATTAGCCGAGAAACTGCAAATTTTGCGTCCCAGAATATTTCACATTTGGCGGTCGCCATTTTATTTTCTTTAAATATATTTAAAAACTTTCCTTAGTAAATCAGAGAATATTTGTTCCTTAAGTAATTTTAAAAGTTGGAAAAATTTCTAGCGGCAAACCCAAGTTTCACTAAGATTTTCTGAGATACTGCAAATTTTGCGTCACCGCAGATTTCACTTTTGACGGTCGCCATTTCATTTAGGGCTAAATTATTTCAAAATTTCCTTTAGCATATCAGAGAATATTTGCTTCTTTAGTAATTTTAAAATTCTAAAAAATTTGTAGCGACAAACATAAGTTTCACATTGAATTAGCTGAGAAACTTCAAATTTTGCGTCCCCGAATATTTCACTTTTGGCGGTCACCATTTTATGTTTACTAAAAATATTTCAAAATTTCCTTTAGTAGATCAAAGAATATTTGCATTTTTAGTAATATTCAAATTCGGAAAAATTTGAAGCGACAAACACAAGTTTCATACCCGATTTTCTGAGAAACTGCAAATTTTGCGTCCTCGAAGATTTGACTTTTGGCGGTCGCCATTTTATTTTCTCTAAATATATTTAAAAGTTTTCTTTAGTAAATCAGAGAATATTTGTTTATTAAGTAAATTTAAAAGTTGGAAAAATTTGTAGTGACAAACACAAGTTTCACATCCGATTTTCTGAGAAACTACAAATTTTACGTCTCCGAATATTTCACTTTTGGCGGTCGCCATTTTATTTTTACTAAAAATATTTCAAAATTTCCTTTAGCAGATTAAAGAATATTTGCATTTTAAGTAATATTCAAATTCAGAAAAATTTCTAGCGGCAAACACAAGTTTCACGTTCGATTTACTGAGAAACTGCAAATTTTGCGTCCTCGAAGATTTGACTTTTGGCGGTCGCCATTTTATTTCTCTAAATATATTTAAAAGTTTTCTTTAGTAAATCAGAGAATATTTGTTTCTTAAGTAAATTTAAAAGTTGGAAAAATTTGTAGTGACAAACATATGTTTCACATCAGGTTTTCAGAGAAACTGCAAATTTTACGTCACCGAAGATTTCACTTCTGACGGTCGCCTTTTTATTTTCTCTAAATATATTTAAAAGTTTTTTTCGGTAAATCAGAGAATATTTGTTTCCTAAGTAAATTTAAAAGTTGGAAAAATTTGTAGTGACAAACACAAGTTTCACATCTGATTTTCTGAGAACCTGCAAATTTTACGTCCCCGAAGATTTTACTTTTGACGGTCGCCATTTCATTTTTGCTAAAAATATTTCAAAATTTCCTTCAGAAAATCAGAGAATATTTGTTTCTTTTTAGTAATTTTAAAATTCGGAAAAATTTGTAGCGACAAACACAAGTTTCCCATCCAATTTTCTGAGAAACTGCAAATTTTACGTCTCCGAAGATTTCACTTTTGACAGTCGCCATTTTATTTTGGCCAAAAATATTTCAAAATTCCCTTTAGTAGATCAAAGAATATTTGCATTTTTAGTAATATTTAAATTCGGAAAAATTTGTAGCGACAAACACAAGTTTCACACCCGATTTTCTGAAAAACTGCAAATTTTGCGTCCCCAAAGATTTTACTTTTGACGGTCGCTAATATTTGAGAGAGAATATTTGCTTCTTTGGTAATTTTAAAATTCGAAAAAATTTGAAACGACAAACACAAGTTTCACATCTGCTTTTCTGAGAAACTGCAAATTTTGCGTCCCCGAAGATTTCACTTTTGGCGGTCGCCATTTCATATTTGCTAAAAATATTTTAAAATTTCCTTCAGTAGATCAGAGAATATTTGCTTCTTTAGTAATTTTAAAATTCGGATAAATTTGTAGCGGCAAACATAAGTTTCCCACCCGATTTTCAGAGAAACTACAAATTTTGCGTCTCCAAGGATTTCACTTTTGGTGGCGCCATTTAATTTTTGATAAAAATATTTCAAAATTTCCTTCAGTAGATCAGAGAATATTTGCTTCTTTAGTAATTTTAAAATTCGGACAAACACAAGGTTCACATTTGAATTTCTGAGAAACTGCAAATTTTGCATCCTCGAACATTTCAAAAATTCACAACAAAGGGCATGGCCCTATAAGATGGTGAAAAGCCCGCCGTCCGGGATTTTGACCGGACTTAGAGCATTCGATTCGGTATCAAAAAAGACTAAGCCTTCTAAACTTTCAGCCCGCTAGAGCGTCTCTAGCGGCCGCTAGCTAAAAAAAAAACGGCTTTTCAGTATTTTTGGGATAACTCGAGCTAGAGATAATATTTTTTGTCAATCGGGTTGCGGCGTTCGAAAGCGCATTTATCTACCTCGGTGTGGTATTTTTTTCAAATTTTTCGGCTCGATAACCAAAAACTGGCGGCCATTTCAATATTTGTAACGTAATTTTAGCACGTTTTTGTTTCGTGACGGAAAATACAAAAAACTGTATCTTTTGGCATTTTTCATTACCTTTAAAATGGTATATTGCCAAAAAAAAATCAAGTGGTGCAAAATGTCGAAATACGCGATTTTGGTAATTTTTTACCGGTTTTTAGTCCTCATGCCACGTTTTTGGGGGTATTGAGTCATCATAAAGTCCCCAGGGGGCTTCCGGAGGCTTCTATCCGCCGGAAATCGTTTTAGCACCCTCAAAAACCCCTATGTGTTTTTTTTCCGGGCCTCGACATTTTTTTAATATAATTTTTTAACTCCTATAGGGCCGGTTTTTCAATAACGGCTTTAACCAGGCTTAACCTTAAACTCGGTATAAGGTATTTTTAGGTGTTTTTCAATCATGGTTTATCGATAAACCTAGCTTAAAGTACGGCTTTCGTAAGCGGCCGACGACCACCGCTTAGCGGGTAAAGCGGCAGTTTATAACGTTCAAAATAGACAATACAAATATGACGTAGATTGATCTATTGCATGAATTAACCCATGATGGTTTATTACAATAATTTATGGACCTCCGCGTCTGCCAAAAAAGTGGTTTGATCATTTTAATCTGTGGAGTGAAGTAGTGTTTGTGGACAGATTAGATTATCAAAAGAAGCATGTGTATGGCTGCTCGAAACAATTATTTTTATTACCTGAATGGTAAATACATATTTTTTGAAAAGGTATGAAGGGATACAATGTGCTGCTTGTAACAAAAATAACCGAAATTAAAGCAAGTATTAAAATGAAAACAATAATTAAGGAAGCATGTACGATAATCAGCTGTTTATGACAGTAATTATGAGAGAAAATTTTAGGTATGAAGATAGTCGCAATAGTCACATTTCAATGCCAACTCAAAAATATGTAGTAATATTGTATTGCCAATACAATTTTTGATAGGATAAGTAAACTTGGTTTATGTAATGCTTGAAAAACGCAATCATAAATAAACTGCAGCTTAACATAAACTTCAGCTTACGTAATCTACAGCTTAAGCCGACATTGAAATACCGGCCCTTAATGTTTTAATTTTCTCTGTAAAAACCTACTTTTAGGTTGTCATCCAAAATCTCAGCCAGGCAGGAGATGGTTTGTTTTAGCAGGTAGGTACCAGTAACAAGTTATTAAGTCATTATTATTCAGGAAAGTCTAAGATATCAGAAGACGTCATATTTTTGAATTCCCGTTTACGCCGGTTCCAACGATTCTCCTCTACTTCTTTGGACAGCTTGTTTTACAAGTTTTTCTAGCGGTCATTGCATCCACGATTTCCTCACTCATTTGAACATGAAAATCGAGCCTTTTGCCAAATTGGCTGCTGAGAAAAAAGGCTATTTTGCAGTATACTCCTGTTTTGAACGTTTTGAAGGGTTAGAAATAATTGCGAATTGTGGATTTTGGACAAAAAAAAATTAAATTGAAAAAATTTCGAGGGTTAGAAAGTCTCACTTGAGGGTTTTTTAGGATGCTAAAACGATTCCTGAAGGTTAGAAGTCTCCGAGAAGTCCTCTTTAGGGAAATTATGATTACTCAATACCCCCAAAAACGTTGCTAAGGGATTAAAAATCGGTTAAAAATGACCAACATTGCGTATTTCGATGTTTTTCGGCCTTTTGCACCACTTAAAATTTTTTTTGGCAATACATCATTTTGAAGGCGAATATTGAAATGGCCGCCAGTTTTCGGTTATCGAGTCGAAAAAAAAATACCACAATGAGGCAGATGAATCTGCTTTCCAACGCCGCAATCCGCATGTAAAAATATTATTTTTAGCTCGAGTTATTTCAAAAATACTGAAAACCCGTTTTTTTGAGCTAGTGGCCGCTAGAGACGCTCTAGCGGGCTGAAAATTTAGGAGGCTTAGTCTTTTTTGATACCGAATCGCTATGCCCTTTAGCTTAATTTGTTGAAATACATCCACTAATATTGTATATATGTTGAAATTTCTTGTGAGTTTTTTTTTTTTGCAATAAGAATGAATTACAATAATATTTATTTATGATTTTACTGTATTTTCCAAACAAATAATATTGTTACTGCAATATTAAGTGCACATAAATAACTTCAAATCGTGAATGAAATGAACCGCACGCCAAAAACCTTTTCGCCGGTGAATATATAACCAACGTTGCTGTTCCGTGTTCAATTTTATTAGAGCTCGTAAAACGTATAATTGGTATTTAAAGCGAGTCCTGATTTATCACCACAATATTTCAGCAAGTCCGAATAAAAAATCCGATCAGATAAATGTTCTAATATGTGATTCTAGTTTAGCAACGGTACATACCGTTAAGTAGATCAACTCTCTGGTTCAAGAAATGTTTGTGGGTGTAGATGCGAGGCATATGAGATATATTAGGTCCGCGTAAGAGACTACCTATCCAGGATCTAGATCTCGTCGGTGGTATTCATTATACATCATTTGGACCGGATTGCGTTCTTCGAATACTTTTACACATCTGCTTTCGATTTAAGATAATGCTTACACAAAGATTCGATATGTTTCTATCTAGAACATTGCGTTCGCACTTCCTTAATAGATTCCATTCGTGTTTTCCTTATTTATAAGCAGAGGACAACTTTTGTAATAATTTATTATTAATGATATGGCCAACGAGAACTGAAAACTGCGACATATTTGATAATATAATTTATTCAAACGTGGAATTAAATATTTGGCTACAATGCTGAACAATTTATTACGGGAATCAAACAAAATTGTTCGACGTTCCAGTGGCGGAACTACAATACTCCACCAGTTACGGTCAATCCAAAAGACCAGTATTTAAGCGTTTAAACAAATCAGGGGGTGATCCAAAGAACTTCTCAATTAAATTATGCAATGTATTGTCCTAGATGTGGTTCAATCTGAAGCATCTTTAAAAAATGGTGATGTGGTCAACATGTTACTTTCTCTGATTTAATGGCATAATAGTTATTTATATGTATACGTTCACAGTTTATATTCAATTTAAACTATATCTTAAATCCTGTTCAATAAAAAAGAGTACACTTACAGGTTTACATTGTAAATGTGGATTATAATTCAAGTTGTTGCTCTGAAGGTTTCAAAGATAAACCTATTTGTAATATATTGGATCGATGAGGCTTTTACTAGTTGAAACTCCATGATATCATTTAATAAAACACTAACACAGTTTAAGGTTTCAAAATATATTGTTGATCGACAAAAAATGTTTTACCGCACAGGGCCTTCATCAGGTTGATGAAAAATATGATTTTACAATTTACATTTAAGACTTATATACTAATGAATAATATTTAAGAGAGATGGGAAAGGGAGTTGGTTTGCACTGGTGTACCATGGAAATTGCGGTGGGTCGTTGAAAAAATGAATAATATAAAAAAGTATTGAATATAGTGTGAGAAATACAAAATTTAAAATTACAGAAAATAAAAATACTTGACAGCAGTGTTTCTCAACCTCCTTTATTCGTGCTCCCAACCAACAGAACAGATCATAAGATAATAAATAAATACTAAACTTAAAAACTAAAATAATATAAATAATGCACAATACTGAATTTTGTTTATTGATTGAATTACAGGATTATGTGATGTTTAGTAAAGGTGAATTATTGCCGTCTATTTGATCATTTGTTGAATTTATTGATTTCCATTGATTGTGGTAGATTAAATTAAGCCAATAATTCATAAAAAATATCTGCTACAAGACCAAAAGCTGAAGCGACTCATATCAAGCAAGCACCAGTCCACCCCATGTACAGTGACCCAAGTTTTATTAAAAATTTATCAACACCCATGTCGTTGACCGATAACGAAACTTTTTTTCAAAATTTAGCAGTTGACACAAAAGTAGATCTCATCAGATCAAAGAGCGGTACTTTACAGCAGGGGCGGCTCGTGATATAGAGCCAAGGAGCCATGGCATTACCTGTAGTTTTAAGCTCAGCAAGAATTTTTAATTAATTCTGCAAACAGTTTTGTGCCAGTTACTTTGGTCTAGGAAGATTAATCGTTATTTCTTTCTTCAAAAGGGGGGTGAGGGTCTATTGTATAGGTGGCTCTACCACCAACATGTTCCATAAGCCGCCACTAAAATTAAGTACAGTTTTTGAAAATCCACGAGTTGTGAATTTTTTAAATTTTAATTTTCGAATTGTGTAATACTCGAGCAAAAAAATAAAAGAAAATATAAAACGTGTCGACGAATTTCTACAAAAATTAAATTAGATTTGCATATCATCGTTTTATCAAATAAAGTGCAGTTTTTAAAAATCCACCGATTATTTCGTGAGTTGTGAATTTTTGAAAATTTTAGATTTCGAATTGGGTTATACTCGAGTGAAAAAATTGAGAAAAAATATATAACGTGTCTACTAAACTCTACAAAAATTAAATTAGATTTGCAAATCATCATCTTATCAAACTAAATAGAGTTTTTGAAAATCCTCCGATTATTTCGAAAGTTATGAATTTTGGAAAATTTTAGTATTCGAATTGTGTAATACTCGAGTGAAAAATTGAAAAACAAAAATATATGAAACATGTTTACAAAATTCAAAATTAGATTTGCAAATGATCGTTTTATCAAATTAGCTGCAGTTTTTGAAAATGCAGCAATTATTTCGCGAGTTGTGAATTTTTAAAAATTTTAGTTTTACAATTATGTAATGCTCGAGCAAAAAATAATATAAAACGTGTTGACTAAATTCTACAAAAATTAAATTACATTTGCAAATCATCGTTTTATCAAACTAAATGGAGTTTTTGAAAATCCACCAATTATTTCGTGAGTATTGAATTTTTGAAAATGTTAATTTTCGAATTGTGTAATACTTGAGCAAAAAATAAAAGAAAATATAAAACGTGTCGACGAAATTCTGCAAAAATGAAATTAGATTTGCAAATCATCGTTTTATTAAACTCAATAGAGATTTTGAAAATTCACCAATTATTTCGCGAATTGTGAATTTTTGAAAATTTTAGATCTCGAATTGTGTAATACTCGAGTTAAAAATTTAAAAAAATATATAAAACGTGTGTACTAAATTCTACAAAAATTAAATTAGATTTGCAAATCATCGTCTTATCAAACTAAATAGAGTTTTTGAAAATCCTCAGATTATTTCGAAAGTTATGAATTTTTGTAAATTTTAGTTTTCGAATTGTGTTATACTCGAGTGAAAAATTGAAAAACAAAAATATATGAAACATGTTTACAAAATTCAAAATTAGATTTGCAAATAATCGCTTTATCAAATTAACTGCAGTTTTTGAAAATGTAGCAATTATTTCGCGAGTTGTTAATTTTTAAAAACTTAGTTTTACAATTATGTAATGCTCGAGCAAAAAAAAAATAATATAAAACGTGTCGACTAAATTCTACAAAAATTAAATTAGATTTGCAAATCATCGTTTTATCAAACTAAATGGAGTTTTTGAAAATCCACCAATTATTTCGTGAGTATTGAATTTTTTGTATATTTTATTTTTTATATTTATAAGTGGCTCTACCGTCAACATGTTCCACGAGCCACTGCTTTAGAGCAGTGTTTCTTAACTTTATTTTACTCGTGGTCTCCAAAAAGCTGTTGATTACATCTACAAAAATCCATTCAATCTTTTTTTAAATACATTATTTTCGAAAAGTAAAATACCCAGTATGTAGAATGTCCATGGTACAAAAATAGTACCATCAAAAGAGATAGAGTTACGCATTTTAATGCTGAGTAATTTGTTTTTTTTTTTTAATATTCTGACTAATTATAGATATTCGAAATAAACCGAAAAAATCAATTTTAGTTTTGATTCTTTCAAGGCTTCATTACTGGGTATTTTGAAGAACACTTTCTTAAGACACTTTTGTAAGATCTTCCCGAAAAAAAATCCATTTTTATATTTTTTCAGGCCATATAAATGTTTTAAAATTCCTACAATCTCACCCTTTGTTCGCAAGAGATTATATCGAAATTTAGGAACAGGGTATTTGTAGATTTTTGCAGAAAAATAATTATGACTGCGTTTTGAGGAAATTTAATAAGTTCCAAGTCGATGGCAATTGTTTTTTTTTTTTCAGGCCATATAATGTTCTAAAATTTCTGCAATCTTACGATTGTAATCGCAAGGGATTGTCTCGAAATTTAGGGATAGGGTGGTTGTAGATTTTTACAGAGAAATAATTATGACTGCGTTTTAAGGAAATGGCAATTGTTTTTATATTTTTTTCAGGCCATATAAATGTTTTAAAATTTCAGCAATCCTAGGACTGCTCGCAAGGGATTGTCTCGAAATTTAGGGATAGGGTGGTTGTAGATTTTTACAGAGAAATAATTATGACTGCGTTTTGATGGAATTTGAAAAGTTCCAAGTCGATGGCAATTGTTTTTATATTTTTTTCAGGACATGTACATGTTTTAAAATTTCTGCAATCTTAGGCTTTGCTCGCAAGTGATCGTCTCAAAATTTAGGGATAGGTTCGTTGTAGATTTTTACAGAAAAATTATTATGACTATGTTTTGAGGAAATTTGAAAAGTTCCAAGTCGATGGCAATTGTTTTTATATTTTTTTCAGGACATATAAATGTTTTAAAATTTCTGCAATCTTAGGCTTTGCTCGCAAGCGATCGTCTCAAAATTTAGGGATAGGTTCGTTGCAGATTTTTACAGAAAAATTATTATGACTACGTTTTGAGGAAATTTGAAAAGTTCCAAGTTGATGGCAATTGTTTTTATATATTTTTTTAGGACATATAAAAAATAAATTTGTCGTTAAATGAATTTCTGGTGTTTTAAAGATAACTTTTGAACTTATGACCAGATTTGTAAAATTCTTTACAGAAGTCTTATATTTATCGGAAAGATGTAGATTGATCCAAAAAACTAAATTCAAAAATTGAAAATTAACTTTTCAGACCTTATTTTTGACATCTTACAAAAAAAAGAAATACCTCTACAGAAAACAAAATAGCACCGCTCGAAACATAAGATTTAGGAAAACAACACATTTGCATTCAACGATTAAGAAAATTGTAAATAATAAAACTCTCAAGGAATTATTCTCAAAATGTTCAGATCGGGTCAGAATTTACCTATTTTTGGCACCCTATAAAAACAAATGACATACAAAATGACAACTCTCAAAATATGAATTTAGGAAAACGAAAATTGTTTTCTACAACCAGAAACATTGTAAGAAATTAACCTCTCGAGTATTTATCCTAAAATTTTCAGATCGCATCAAAATGAATTTATTTTTGACATCTTGCAAAAACAAAATAGCAACTCTCGAAACATGGATTTAGGCAAAAAAAATTGCATGCAACGATTAAGAAAATTGTAAGTAATGAAACGCTCAAGGAATTATTTCCAAAATTTTCAGATCGGGTCAGAATTAATCTATTTGTGACACCCTACAGAAACAAATGACATAACATAACAGAAAACAAAATAGCAGCTCTCAAAACATAG
The DNA here is from genome assembly GCA_910593695.2 of Ocypus olens. Classification (NCBI taxonomy): domain Eukaryota; kingdom Metazoa; phylum Arthropoda; class Insecta; order Coleoptera; family Staphylinidae; genus Ocypus; species Ocypus olens. The sequence goes on from OU343058.1 coordinate 43,215,039, forward strand.
ATTTAGTAAAATTCAAAATTCAATTGGTTGCCTCAAATTTATTTATTATATATTGTTTTTTTTTTGGGTTTCAGAGGATAACTCATCGAATAGATTCAAATAAGACGAAATTTCAATCAATTGTTTTCTGAATTTTGAGAATAACTCTTGAATGGACAACCAGATTTTGATCATTCTTTCAATAAAGTATTGTACTCTCCGAATAGGAGCAGATAAGATAAAAAAAATCGTCGTTCAATTATTCTGTGGTTTTGAGAAGATAACTCTTTAACAAAATAGCCGATTTTAAAAATTCTTCCTGAACAGCATTGTACTCATCAAAAAAATCATTCGTCTTCAATTTTTTTTTGAGAATAACTTTTAAACGGATGACCAAATTTGGGAAATTATTTCAGGAAAGTGTTGTACTCGTCGAATAGATGCAGATAAGACACAAAAAATGAATTGGTATGTTTTCTTTTTTCTTTTTTTTGGGATAACTTTTGAATGAAAGGACAGATTTTGCAAATTCTTTCAGTACTTATTAGAAAGCTGCAGATAAGACCAACAAATTAATTCGTAGTGTATTTTTTCCGTTTTTTTACCAAAAGCAGAGTTTCAAATTCTTAAAGTATTGCTCTCATTAAAGAGGTGTAGGTCAAATAAATAAATTTGTCGTTAAATTAATTTCTGGTGTTTTAAAGATAACTATTTTACTCATGACCAGCTTTCTAAAATTCTTTCACCCAAGTCTTATATTCATCCAAAAGATGTAGATTGAACCAAAAAATTAAATTGTTTTTTGGGTTTTGGAGGATAAATCTTGAACGGATGACCAAATTTGACAACTTCTTTCATCAAAGCGATGTACTCATCAAATAGATTTAAATAAGACAAACAAATGAAATTGTTTTCTGAATTTTGAGAATAACTCTTGAATGGACAACAAGATTTTGATCATTCTTTCAATAAAGTATTCTACTCTCCGAATAGGAGCAGATAACATTAAAACAAATCGTCGTTCAATTAGTCTGTGATTTTGAGAAGATAACTCTTTAACAAAATAGCCGATTTTAAAAATACTTCCTGAAAACATTATACTCGTCAAAAAAATCATTCGTCTTCAATTTTTTTTAGAATAACTTTTGAACGGATGACTAAATTTGGCAAATTCTTTCAGAAAACTGTTGTACTCACCGGATAGACGCAGATAAGTCACAAAAAATTAATTTGTATGTTTTCTGTTTTTTTTTTGGGCTAACTCTTGAATTAAAGGACAGATTTTGCAAATTCTTTCAGTACTTATTAAAAAGCTGCAGATAAGACCAAAAAATTAATTCGTAGAGTAATTTTTTCCGTTTTTTTACCAAAAGCAGAGTTTCAAATTCTTAAAGTATTGCACTCATTAAGGAGATGTAGGCAAGGTTATAAAATAAAATTTGTGATTTAATTGATTTCCGTTTTTTTTTCGTGGGCGAAGAGCGATATTGCAGATTTAATGCAAGCTACTTTTTGTCTTTATTTAATTTTTTTAATGCTTCTGAGATAAGTAAAAGTTTTCAATGTTCGTTTTTTCTTTCCTCAAAAAGGTGGCGGTGGGATATATATGCATATGCTAAGTGGCTCTACCTTCAAAATGCTCCACGAGCCGCCACTGCCTTCAACTACAAATTATCTCTATTGTTACCAATGTGTAAAAATAGTTCTTTACACATTGCGACGTAGTTTGAAGTGCTTTTGTTAGCTACCACTAATAATATCCGATTTGATGGCAGCTTTAAGACCAATAATTTGTAAGTAAGCGCAAGATACGTGAAAAGGAAGCAATAAATTCAGCAATTAAAGATGAAATATGTACGCTAATTCTCTCCGTAGTAATGAAATTATTATGGGCACATATTCTGACGTAACTTTATCGTCAATATTTCACAGATATATAGCCTAGACAAAATACAAGTTAACAAATTGGAAAACTTCATCAATGGTAAATTTCGTTTTGGCTCGTTATCGATTATTTCATATGACCATGAATAATATTATATTTTGACCTATTCGAGAAGGTGGCAGCGATTGTTAATATTAATGAAGCATGTTTTGTCGTTTGTTTGAGATGGGGCAGACAGAGTAATTCGCTTTAATTGGTAAAGAGTTAATCCAATTGCGCCTTTAATGTCTAATTTAATGACCGTTCTGGTCACCCCATGCAGGGGACGAAAATAATCAATTCCCAGAAACGACTTATGAATGCTGCGAGCGTGCCGTCTCATTGTCATACAGATGTCTACGTTGCTAAGGAATTTTTAATGCACTTCCGACTGTTAATTTGTGTTCATTAAAATTGGAAGAAACTGCGTCGTCTCCTACGAATACTAATGACCTCCCTAATATCCTAGACGTGGTGATCCCATCTTGGGGAATTGATTGCTTTATCAGTTCCAATAAATAAATTATACAATATAATACAGCGTTCATGAATTAGCTATAAAAAATATGATGAATACCTTATGAATTAATCATGGCATGGTTCTAATTTATAATTTAAATGTACTTTATAAACATTTTGTGTAAGCAGGTAGGTGCTCGATGGTAAGAGAACTTTTAAAATGCAACTAAACATGACTCAATAACTCAAAATATCACAAAGAAATGGTAAATGTTGAATATAATTTTTTTCACCGTAGACAAAATAATCTCAAAAGTATACTCAAAAATATGCTATTCTTGTTCCTCGGTTGATTTATCTAGGTTATTGTTCTCATAATGATTTCGAAATATTAATAATTTATTTATAAATATAACTGCACTTGTTATCCAAAGATGTTCATAACAATGGAAAATTATTTGCTTTTTACTTTCTCCTTATGAAGTTTTTGTTTCGAATTCTAAATTTCATTCCCCCGAGATGATTCCGACCATTTTTGAAAAATGGCTGATTGTCTATGGGCGCTGTATATTTCTATTTTCTCCATTACGAAGTAAGGGAACGTATTGCGATCGTGAATTTTTTTGACGAAAATATCTGTTTGAGATCCCTAGAGGCGATTTCAACGATTTCTAGAGAAGAAATTTGTGCCTGTGTGACGAATGAACAGTACGATAATTTTTTTCTAAAGTAAGTTTGTATTGGAAGGAGCCATATGTGTTCTGTCAAACTTCAATTTCTGTGTATTTACCCTGAAAAACCTGCTGCAAGAAAATAATTGTTCGAACAGTCTTGTATTATCATTAGTTGTGTGTCGCATGGAGAGTGAAGTAAATTTGATATTTTTTCATATTATTTCAATAATCTTAATGTTTTGATTAACATAAGATATGCAAGTATAACATTATTAAATTAAGAAACTTAAAAATATGATATTTGACCCGACTTGCCATTAAAAAAGCCTTGTATTTTCGGTCGAAATTTATAATAAATACCTCAAGCAATATATTTTATGTATAACTTTAAGTTTTTCAAAATATTTAACTATATATATACCGGGTGTCAATTTGAAAACTCTCGATGCGAATATATCTGAAAATAAAAGAGTTAGAAAAACGCAATTTGGTATAAATATTATATAGGTAGTAGAGATGGGCAAAACTGCTACTTTTGAATCACGTTGCTACCTGTGATTGCTACTTTTTAATACCAGTGATTTTAAACTGTGACTGTGATCACGGTTAGTAAACACCTTCTGAAATTGTTAATGGTTTCTCAAAAATGTTTTAGATATAATTCTGATAATTTTCAATAGAGATATGGATTTTTGAAGTTTTTCGTTTTAATCTTTTGAGCACTTGCATGAAAACGTCACAGAAAAAAATATAAAACGCTTAGAAAAAAATCATTAAAAAAATATTTTCAATGGTCGAAATATCGTTTATTCAAAATAAATTATGTTTTTGTAAATTCAACAATTTTTAATGGAGATATGGATTTTTGAAAATTTTTGTTAAATTTTTTTGAGCACTTGAATGAAAACGTCGCAGAAAAAAATATAAAACGCTTAGAAAAAATCCCTAAAACAATATTCTCAATGGTCGAAATATCGTTTATTTAAAATAAATTATGTTTTTGTAAATCCAACAATTTTTAATGGAGATATGGATTTTTGAAAATTTTTGTTTTATCTTTTTGAGCACTTGAATGAAAACGTCGCAGAAAAAAATATAAAACGCCTAGAAAAAAATCCATAAAAAAAATATTCTCAATGGTCGAAATATCGTTTATTCAAGATAAATTATGTTTTTGTAAATCCAACAATTTTTAATGATGAAGATATGGATTTTTTAAAATTTTTGTTTTATTTTTTTGAGCACTTGAATGAAAACATCGCAGAAAAAATGTAAAACGCGCAGACAAAATTCCATAAAAAATATCATCAATGGCCGAAGTATCGCTTATTCATAATCAATTAGGTTTTTGTAAATTGAACAATTTTTAATGGAGATATGGAGTTTTGAAAATTATAGTTTTATTTTTTGAACACTTGAATGAAAATATCGCAGAAAAAAATGGTGATGTGGCCATCATATTACTTTCTCCGATTTGATGGTATAATAGTGATTTATATTTATAGATTCATGATTTATTTTCAATTTAAATCATATTTTAAATCGAGCGTTTCACATGAATGATTGCAACGTCAAAATTATGCAAGCTACAAATGACAAATTATGTTTCAAATTTCAATAATCTTTACCGTAAGTTTAATGAAAAACTAAAAATAATGCTGAAAATGTCTTGAAATGGATTTCAAAAAATAGTCCTGATTAAAAAGTCTTAAAAACCTAATTAAAGTCCTGAACAAGAAAGTATTGAAAAAAGTCCAGATAATAAAGTCCTGATAAAAAGTCCCGAAAGAAGAGTCCTGAAAAAAATCTTTTGAAAAACAGGTCCTTCAAAAAGACCAGAAATAAAGTCCTAAAAAAAGAATTCTGATAAAAAATGTCTTGAAAAAAGTTTTGGAGGAACAGTTTTGGAAATAAAGTCTTAAAAAAGAGTCCTGTTAAAAAGTTCTGAAAAAGAGTAGTGAAAAAAATCCTGAAAAAAGTACTGCAAAAAGAGTCCTGAAAACTTAAGTCTTCATATAAAACACCAGAAATAAATGTCCTTAAAAAATCCAGAAAGAAAAAGAGTCCTAAAAAATCCCGAAGGAAAGTCCTAAAATAAGTTCTAAAAAAAGTCCTGAAGAAAGTCCTGAAGAAGAGTCCTGATAAAATATCCTTAAAAATTGTTCTGTAATAACAGTCTTGAAACATAGTTATGAAGATAATCAATGAAAATATCATTAAAATAGTCCTGAAAAAGTTCTAAAGAAATTGTTCCGAAAAAATCCCAAAAAGAATCTTGCAAAAAAGTTCCGAACAAAAAGCCCTGAAAATTTATCCTATAAAAAATGTCGTGAAATATAATACTGAAAAAGAGGGCTTGAAGAAAAAATTCCCGAAAAAAAAAATTCTGAAATTTTTTTTTTCCAGAAATTGTTGAAATGGCATCTAGGAACTCCAAACCGGATATTTCCGTAAAAAATTTTTTTTGAAAAAAATCACGATCACAATACTTTCTCGTACTTCGTAACGGAGAAAGTAAAAATGTAACGAAGAAAATTCTGAAAATAATCTTGAAAAGAAGTCTTGAACAAGTTCTTAAAAACGTCTCGAAAAAAGTCATAAAGGAACAGTTCTGGAGAGAAAACCTTGAAAAATGAGTTCTGACAAAAGCCGTGAAAAAATTTCCTGAAAATAGTCTTCATACAAAATACCAGAAATAAATGTCCCGAAAAAGAGCCCAAAAAGGTCCTGAAAGAAAGTCCTAAAATAAGTCCTGAAGAAAGTTCAGAAAAAGAGTCCTGATGAAATATCATAAATTTTTTTTTCTGTAAAAACAGTCTTGAAAAATTGCCCCGAAAATAACATCTTGAAAAAATAAACAAAATAGATTCTGCAAAAAAAGCATTGTAAAAAGTCTGAGAAAATTGTCCTGAAAAAGAAATCCCAAAAAGAGTCTTGTAAAAAATCCCGAAAAAATTCCTGCAAAAAAGCCTAAAATAAGTTCAACAACAAAATTCCTGAAATAATAAGTTTTGAAAATAGTCTTGAAAAAAATACGATGTAACGAAGAAAATTCTGAAAATAATCTTGAAAAGAAGTCTTGAACAAGAGGTTCTTAAAATAGTCTCGAAAAAGTCCCAAAGGAACAGTTCTGGAGAGAAAATCTTAAAAAATGAGTCCTGACAAAAGCCGTAAAAAAAAGTCTTGAAAAATAGTCTTCATACAAAATATCAGAAATAAATGTCCCGAAAAAAACCCAAAAAAGTCCTAAAATAAGTCCTGAAGAAAGTTCAGAAAAAGAGTCCTGATGAATTATCATAAAAAAATTCTCCTGTAAAAACAGTCTTGAAAAATTGCCCAGAAAATAACATCTTTAAAAAATAAACAAAAAAGATTCTGAAAAAAGTCCTTAAAAAGATCTGAAGAAATTGTCCTGAAAAAGAAATCCCAAAGAAAGTCTTGTAAAAAATCCCGAAAAAAGTCCTGCATAAAGACCTGAAATAATAAGTTTTGAAAATAGTTTTGAAAAAAATACTAAATATATCTTTAAAATGTCCAAAAAAGGTCATTCAAAAAAATTGTCATAAAAAAAATTCTGAAAAATTTGTTCTGCAAAAAATCCCGAAAATAAGTCCTCAACAAAGGATTCTTGAGAGAGTCGCGAAAATGTTCCGAGAATAAAATCCTGAAAAAAATATCCTTTTAATAAAATTTTAAAACGAAATCTTGAAAATAAAGATCCTGAAAGAAAAAGTTCTAAAAATAAGTCTTAAAAAATCCTGAAAAAGAAACCTCGAAGAAACGTCTTTTAAAAATGTCCTTATAAAAGGCCTGATAAAAGTTCTGAAAACATTGTTCTGAAGTCCCAAAAAGGCTAAAAGAACAAAAAACTGTTTATTTAAGGTAAATATTCGGAAATACGAAATTTTACCAAAAGCTTTTCAGTTCTTCGGATTATCAAATAACACTCATGTTTAAAGTTTTGTGGTCATTTCTGCATTCGTTTTTGAGAAACAGCGCGCCCAGTACACACGCACAGACAGTTTAATTATACTTTAAATTCTAATAGTCAGTTGACTTAAAAACCAAAGAGATTTCGAAAAATACTTATTCTTTATAAGTTGTTCATTTTGGCATTCTCTGCAATTATTATTGTAACTATTATCGTTTCATAATTATAAACCAAAAATTACAAAACTTACTTTTCAAAAACCAGACATTTTAATGTTAATTTGAATTAATGAATTAATTACTTGTTGTCTTTAAATTTTATAGTTTTTTTTTTATATTTAAAAAAATATCGGAGAAAAACAAAAAACGGTTAAGGTAAACACCCACTTCCGGCGTACAGCATTTGACCAAAAGCTTTTCAGTTATTCGAATTGTCAAATAAAGCTTATGTACAAAGTTGCATGTTAATTGTTGTATTAGTTTTTGAGATACAGCTTGCACAGACACACACACAGACACACACACAGACACACATACAGACACACACACAGACACACACACAGACACACATACAGACACACACACAGACACACACAGACACACATACAGACACACACACAGAGACACAATTTTTTTTTTCAGAAATTGTTGAAATGGCATCTAGGGACCCCAAAACCGATATTTCCGTAAAAAACTGTTTGAAGAAAAATACACGATCACAATACTTTCGGAGAAAGTAAAAAATATATAACGCGTAGAAAAAATTCCTTAAAAAATATCCTCAATGGTCGAAGTATCGCTTGTTCAAAATCAATTTGGTTTTTGTAAATTCAACATTTTTTAATGGACATATGGATTTTTGATAATTTTCGTTTTAATTTTTGAGCACTTGGCCAAAAAATATAAAACATGCAGGCAAAATTCCATAAGAAATCATTCTCAATTGCCGAAGTATAGTTAATTCAAAATCAATTTGGTTTTTGTAAATTTAATAATTTTCAATAGAGATTTTTTTTTCAATTTTTTAACATTTTTGTTTTAATTTTTTGAGCACCTTTTTTCAGTTCATGAAGTTTGCAATTTCAAAATTAGTTAAATAAAATAGCATTTCATAGATACAGAGTTTATTTTATTTTAATTATACTTTTTGTTCGGCCCTGTATTAAATTTAAAAAAAAATCTTGTGCTGGTGAATACTACTCAAAAACGTTTAATTTAAGGAATTACAAAAGGGGTGATGCCATTTAAAATTTGGGGGTTAGGGCGAATGGGGCCCAAGGGGTCACTCATCCCATAACCAAAATATGGTGGTTCTAGTTCCCCCTACCTGTATAACATTTGTACCAAATTGCGTTTTTCTAACTCTTTTATTTTCAGAGATATTCGCATTGAAAGTTTTCAAATTGACACCATGTATGTGACAATGCAAAACCATGAATAGCTTCCATAAATGTAAGAAATGATTAACAATTCAAACACGCCCACCTGGGAACTTATTCAGTCTATCATGATTAATCGTAATTTTACTACGACATTACGCATATTGTTTAATAATAATTACGAGGTAGTACGATGACGCACGATGAATCACGCGAATCGGTCGGTGAGCAGATGAATGGTGTTCTTTTTCATTAGTAATACGATCGAGATAAAAAAAGGCACGAATAGGGCGCCAGGGGCCCTTGAAAGTAAATATAATAGGGATCCAGTGATGGTGATTTCCTCGTGGGAATGAAATTACACCTACGGGTTTAATAGCTAATAGAAAATGAACTATTATCGATTAGACCATTATGTATTTATCGGAGTAGGAGTGATATTCTAGCGCCTGTATGTATTGTTATTAATGTTTGTTAAAAGTGGCCTCTCGACTTGCATAATAAAAAATATTGATGTGGTCATCATGTTGCTTTGTCTTATTTAATGATAATGAGTTTTCCGCGGATTGATATGAAATGTAAGATTTTTCGGATTGTTTTTTGGCTTTTTCCAACCGCGTCCGTAAATCTGTCACTTTATTGCCTTGTTAAACAAATAACTATTTATTCTCAAGAGCTCTATAAACCTAATTACTCGGAATGCATTTCTTTTACTAAAATCGAAACTTAAATTCTTGAAAATAAAATTAAACTAAGATAAACTAATAATACAATTATACTTAATATGATATTAAAAAAGTGAATTATACAAAAAATATACAAAATTTACAATAGTTGAAGGGAGTAATGTAGAAAAAATAAGGATTGTGAATATTGTTCGTATTTTTTTTCATGTAATACCCTCGTACCATTGTACCATCAAAACGAATGGTCACATCAACATTTCTTATTTAAATGTAATGAGGTATGCTGTATCTTTCTTCAGAAAAGAACGCAACTTACGCGGAGATGCTTTTTTCAAATTGATTAAAGTACTTAACCATTGATGCTCAAAATGTATCACGAGTCTGTTGAAAAATTAAACCGTTTAAAATTTCTCAAAGCTTAGAGATAATAATTTATGATCCAACCTCGTATATAATAATGAAAAATATTAAGGGTTACATACAATCACTTATTTTACATCGCATTTGATATATCACATATTTGAATTTATAAAATTAATTTAATTTTGAGATAACATGCATAACTGAATTATTAATTGACTCAAAAAGAAATTACTTCTATTTTATAATCAATTTCATCCTTTATTTAATATCAGATTGACGGATTTGTAAACATGCGTATTTACTTAAAAAAATCATTGAAGGTCCTACAAAATTTGATAGTGGAGAACGTGTGTCCACATCCCGTTTATTTAATATCCGATATCGGGTTCAAGGCGAATCCGTATCATTCTGTACACGTGACAGAACTCGTAATAATTTTTGTATAACATTTTATTTTTATTTATCACTTTCTTTAAGTTTAATTGATTAATTAGTCTGTACTAAGTGCATGTTTGTTTTAATTTATTTACACATTTGCACTGCGTTGGATTATACCGAAGCGTAATTAAACACGTCCGGTTTGTTATTCTTGAATTAAAAGTCTACAAATCTTTAGATTAGCAATAGTTTTTTTTTAACATCACTCATAGATGATTATTCTAAATAAATAAACGAAAAATTATTATATTTTTTTTACTTTTTTACTTTCTCAGAAAATCTTTATCGTGAATTTTCTTTCAATTTTGTTTTATCGAAAGTATCCATTTTGAGTTCTGGAAAAAAGAAATGTGTCTTTGTGGCTCTGTCTAGCGCAGGCTGGGGCAAATGGCGGCCCGCGGTTGAATTCTGTTGTAGTGAAGAAGTATGCTCCTTTTATAAATCCTTGGACTCGCATAGGTTTTCTGATTTAAAAAATTAGCCCAAAAAATGTTCGTTATTTTTGGATCAACGTACATTTGCGAACAAATATTTTCAATATTAAATTTTAACAAAAACCTGTTCAGATCCTGTATTAGTGACGAACATTTAAAGGCAGTTTTAAGAATTTCAACAACAAAATTTTCACCAGACATACAAAAAATTATAAGTGATGCTAAAAAAATTCACTTCAGCCATTAAATTTTGATATGTATAAAAGCTGTATGTTTTGAGAATATTTCATTCACCTCCAAAAGTTTAGTTTTAATTCTTCATACTTCAATGAAAATTTCTATCTTTTGTAAATTCAATGTTATACGCGTTTATATGTGTAAATATAATTTTTTCAATTACATTTTTGTTTTATTTAAAATTGTATGTTTTCAAAACAGGATTAATCTGTATTTAGTAAATATATTTTTTTAATTCTATGTTGTAAAAAAAGTTGTTGAAATTATTTTATAATTTTTTTATTCATTTTTTTGTTTTACGTTGTATGAGTAGTATACACTTTGATAATTATCTAATATTAATGTTTAAACATTTTCTCTCCAAATCTTGAAAAAAAAATTTTAGTTCAAAAATATTGGTTTTAAAATTTATTGAATAATCTTACCAAAAACTATACCTAAAATTAGAAAAAAAAGTTGTCTGACTAGGGGTCAAATTTTTATCAGCAATGTGGCCCGACAATCAAAAGATTTGCCCACCCCTGGTCTCTAGCGTGTCTGTCTGTGCGCGCCGTATCTCAAAAATTAGTACGGGAATTACAATGAAATTTTGAACATAAACCTTATTTGACAATCGGAAGAACTGAACAACTTTTGGTAAAATTTTGTATACCGGAATATAATGTTTTGTATTATTCCGATAATTTTTTTAATATAAAATTGATTACGAAAACATTTAAACAAATATTGAATGTAACAAGGAAATAAACATCTTTTGTTTAAAAATATTTTTCATAAAATGATCAAAGAAAAATGATTTGAATTTTTTTTGTCATTTCTGGACTATAAATATAAAATGATAATAGTTAAATCAAATTTATATTAATAATAATTGCAAAAAATACCGAAGTGAACTTATAAAGAATACGTTTTTTTTTTAAATCTCATTAGTTTTTGAGTAAACTAACGGTTTACTATTAGAATTTGAAGTAGAATTTATCATATTCATCTTTAATGATTTTGACGTTTAAATTTAAAATAAACTATGAAAGTATAAATATATATAACTATCATACCATCAAATCAGAAAAAGTAACATGATAGTCACATCACCATTTTTTAAGAATTTTGGCACAATTCGGCTATTTAATGATCCTCAATGTCCAGTTCGTTAGGAAGTTGCATTGAAAAAGAAATGGCAACAATTTTGCCAATACAAACATATACAATTTCATCACGATTTGTTAATGTTACCAGTAAATTTGAACATATTTTGGAGCTTGTATGGTCAGCATTTTCCTGTTGAATAAATATAAGCTTATATCGGGTGTGTATAAATTAACGGATAATCTACACGCGATGTTCTTCCTAAAATTCTGAATAGAAAATGTCGATGAAAAAATGTTCTACCATGCCTAATAGGCCATCGGGAGCCATTTAAAGAAAATGTACATTTGGCAACATAGCGTTCACGAGCTGTCCTGTTTATCAATAATCTCATGGTTCAGAGGAGAAGGTAATAGATAGATAGAGCGGGGTTTATTTACAGATGCCACTGAACTCTATACATACTGGAAGGGATGCTATATGCCGAACGATTGAGGCAAATGTGAAAAGTATGCAACCCGCCGACGCAAGGGCTTGCTTTCTCGCTCTTACTCAATGCCGTATATGGGACAAATATCGCCAAGTTTGCGCAATTCGCGTTATAGGTGGTTTCAAAGCAGTACAAACATATAAATTTTACAAGAGAGATAAAGAAAGGATATGAGCAGATTTATTAATAACAAAAAATAGCAAAAGTAATTACAAAATATAATTTTTACTACATTTAGAAATAATATATTTTTTGTTATTAATATATCTGCTCATGCAGATTTTTTGTCTCCTGTAAAATTTGTATTTTATGAGGTACTGCTTGATATCCTTGTTATACCTATTGATAATTGTGTCTATATGGAATTTCATGTAGATAGGTAATTATTTTGAAAATAAAGTCACACTCAACTACAAAATCAGGACACACATTTATGTATATTAAAATGCAATATAATTACAAAAATGCAGCAAGTACAATTTAGCGAACACATACAAAATATACAAAGCAGCAAGTAAAATTTTGTGAGCACATACAAAATATACAAATTATGAAATAAAATTATACATCTTTGAAATAGAAAAATATACAAAGCAGCAAGTATAATTTTGTGAACACAACAATACAAAATACATGGTGTTCCTTAATGACGTGCTAATATTTCAGGGTATAATTCCTAAGGTCATTTTATGAAGAAAAGTTCATATGAACATATATCATATAAAGATATAAATGCTAATTATTTTTCTGTAAAATCTGTATCTGCCGTTTTGCTTTCGAGTAAGATGAACTCTGATTATTCCCGTGTACTATTCAAATGTGTGAAACAAAAATAAATACTACATTTTGAAACTTAAACTTAGAAACTTAGTGAAACTGAATATTTGGGTCTTTCGAATAAACGGTTTTACATCCATATGCTACACAATTAGCCATCATTTTCACGTTTACTCTACAGAACAAACATAATTAAACACAGATTTCGTGTGGATAGCGTCCTTTCACAGGTAGAAGCAACAGGTAAAAGATATTGTTTACGTGGTGCTATGAGTTCAGGTATACGGTAACGTGTTAGACAGCGATGCAAAGCCCTTACGCTTCTTCCTTCTCTTTCTTCTGCGCCTGACACAATATTTTCAGGGAAAGGCGCACCAGCCACCCTTCCAGTATGTATAGAGTTCAGTGACAGATGCAAGGTAAAACAGATAATGAGTAAATAGTAAAATCCATAGTAATTGAACAAAAAAAAACGAAAATAACACAGAAACACAAATACAGTGAAATCCGGGTACTAATACAAACTGATAATAATGAGAAACGCAGAATTGGCACAAACCTGGAACTAGCAAGTTTGAATGAATTCGTTGTGTCAAAATAAGCCAATTAAGAAGTGTTAAAAATACATGTTTAAGATGGAAAGATAACACACACTGACAAATAATTTTCAAACTAGCCATACTACCGAAGGTGCAGAGTTTTCTGTAAATTAATATCGTAAAATAACGCATATTTAAGGACTAGATGTTCAAACTTTGAGGACCTCGTGAAGGCTCAAGAAGCATGGTACAACATTTTAGAATAAAGATAAGCTGCTGAGAATGTTTGGAAGAATATCGTCACGTGTAGATTATCCGCAAACTTATACACACCCGATATAATAATGTTCCATATTGTCCAACACTAAAGACGCCCAAATGCACCGTTTTTTAAATATATTAAGAATGTCTAAATTGTTAGTTCAAATGTTATTCGTGTTTAACTGGGAAAAGACCTAAATTGTTTTTCTGGTAGATTTACAAGTACTAATCTGCTCACTTTCCAAGTTTTTGTATTTGATGCCTTAGAGAAGGGCGCCCAAGTTGTTACGATATATACCGATGCCTCTATGGCATTTGACCACGTAAATTACAGAATATTTCTCAGTAAACTCGACTCACTTGGTACTTAAGAGTTAAGATCAATATTTGTGTTTCAAATACAATTCAAGTCAAATCAGCGGTCCCACAAGGATCGAATTGTCAATTTATCATTTTCATTAACCATTTGATTAATTTCATTGATTATTTGCAGCAAACCGTCGACGTCCTCAAAATATTTAAAGCAGTAACAGGTAGATTGAATAGCAATAATCTGCAGCTAGACCGTTCAGTTGTTCGACTGAGGTGCACTTCAAATTCTTGAAATTTAAATCTTAATAAATGTTACTAAATGCCTTTCAGCAGTAAACATAAAATTTTAAGTAATATATTTGATATCAATGGTGCTTTTCTTAATTATGAGGCACAAGTAAAGAATTTGGAAGTTCTGAATGGTAAACTTCGGTTTAATGGTCATGTAAAGAATATTTGTTCAAATACTGCGCATACTCTTGGTTTTGTTCAAAGTTTTTCAAAAGATATTAGTCCTGATACATTTAATCTTTTTTAATAGTTACGCATCTGTGGTATTGATACAAAACTAAATTTTAGATCGGATTTTTGAGTGGCAGCATGGACTGTAAGTGCTGTGTCGTCTGCGCAAAATAATTTAATTTAAAAGGGTTAAAATACGAGGGATCTGAATTATACATGTCATTGTTAGTGGGAATCCTTGAGGTACACCCTCTTGAATAAAGAATAAGAAGGAGTAAGATTGACGGATTTTGATTTTGAAGTTTCTTTTGGGGCGGTCCGTTGGTGTGGAGGGTAGAGGCGAACGCTTGTGCCGGCTGCACCGCGGCCGTGTCGATTCGATTCCCATCCCGGGCGGAAGATTTTTCGGAGATCGAGAAGTATTCGCTCGGGTCCGTGGTTGTTGTATATGTCTTACATTATTCATTTGTTCATTTATTCCCATTATTTATACAAAATAATAGCTGTGTGTGACTGAATGGTTAATCCTAAGTAAAAAAAAAAGTTTCATTTGGAAGTTTTATTATCAGAATGATTACTTGGTGGGGTAGCTTCAGAAGAACACTTGTAAAGGAGACCCAGTTGAAGTCGAATGCCTTTTGGAAGTCTATGAGAAGGACGGCGGGAAACCCGGAAGAATGTGTTTACCTTAATCGATTCTTGTATTTTTCCGAAAATGTTTTTTAACCATGAAAACTTATTTCAACAAATACTGGCAACAAAAAACTAGACATCTTTTATTTACCCTAGGGTTGCTGAACTGGGAAGTCCCGGGACAAATTTTCCGGGAATTTTAGAAAAATATATAGTCGTGGTACCCGAGAAATATCGCTCGAGACTCGAGAAATGTCAAACTTGAAAATGGCACTAAAAATATCTAAAATATGTACTTTATTGCAGAAAGATCGTTGGTCAATAACCCAGACAGACTAACACAAAATCTTATGTAAATGTATTGTCTGAATAAAGATGTTGTTGTATGGACTTTATCAATTTTAAAAGTGATACGAGAAATATCTACATAATCCAGGAACTTATAAAGCTGGAAAAGATATTTTTCTCTGGTTGTTCAAAATGAAACAACTTTTTCCAGGATCTGAAACACAATAAATTGGTAATTATAACTTTGAAATTTTTTTTCGTGCAATAGTACCCGAGAACCTTAAATATGGCAGTTGAACTTGAATGAATGCAGCCTTAGTGGAAATGCAAAATATTCAATCTCGTACGAAATCGGATCAATATAAAATATTAAGAAAAAAATTAAAAATTTTTGAAGGAACTGAAATTTGTGTTTGTTTTGGTTTGAAATCTTCTACATAATTGACTTTCCTCCATAAAACCCTTAAGTACTGAATGTGAGAGGACATTTCAAGTTCCCGGCGCTTCCACCATCAGATCAATTCATATATGAGCTCATCTTAGTTGTCAGTATCTAGCGATGGTTCCGACAGCTCGTTAGATGTTTCGCGTAAACTGTTTGATTTTCGAAAAAAAATTAGAGCAACATCAAATATATTAACAAAATTTGTAGAGAATGTAAAAATAAACAGTTCATAAAAAATAAGGTATTTTCGATTACCAGTAAGTTTTTGAAAAAAAACCAACAGATATGAAAAATATCACTATTATTAAATCGGAGAAAGTAACGTTACCAGTTTTTTTGCTTTTTTGCTGAATCTCAGAATCCGATGTCAGATATAATTAACGATGATCTAGAATTCCTAAAATTGCCTAGTAGAACGCAAAACGTTTTCTGGAAATTTGTTCTGCATAAAATTGATAAGTATACAATATTTTTATCAAGAGAGTTATGAAATTTGAATTTTTTTCCATAATTTATTAAGCTCACGCGATGTTACAAATTCGAAAACTATTAAAAATCTTTTTAGTTTTAAGAAGTTGATTTTCCAAGATCTTGATACTTATTTCGAAATGTCGATCACGAAAAAACTGGAGCGCAGAGATCATTTCGCTAGATATGGGATGATCATTTGATGCATTTTGCCAATATTTTATACAGGGATGTAAATTTTGTTTTATTTATGCCATCATGTTCTCTCATTTTAAGAACTGTCTGCGCCGTATTATATTATCAGAAGTCATTAACGAATTTTAATTATATTATTATTGAGCGTGTGAGAGAGTATTATTTTATTATCAATTTTAAACCATTTGGGCTTTAAACAATTCATGTAACTAATTCATATGTTAGCTGTTTTGTACTGTATTTTTCATATTATATCAATTCTATTGCGTGTAAACGTGATTTCCATGAAATCAATTATTATTATAAAATTAAATAAAATTTACAAATTACTTTGTTTATTGACAACCAATCAATCATAACAAATGCAAAAAACCTTGTTGCTGGAGGAAACGACTAGTTAAATAATGATCATAAACATTTTAGTGAATAATAATTGTGTACTATAAAGTGAGCTAAAATTATTAAAGTTTTAAAAATAATGTGACTAAAAATTGGTGTGATTTTTGAAAATATATCGATTTTCAATAGAACTGTGATTTTTTTAATGTTGGTTTTTAAGTTTTCAATGTTTGAGAGAAAAGATAGAAACAGAATAGAATATCAAATTTTTACGGAAGTTTTAACCCTAAACATTGGTGGAGGTGAAGGCACTTACCTGCGGGCACCCATGAAACTAAAATCTATTGTCCTATCCGACTTGATAATACACATTTACACTCGGTGTCAAAAAAAGCGCCACTCGAAAAATCGCGAAAAAACTCGATTTTTCAAACCGTCGTAACTTGGAGGTTCAATTTGGTCGAAAATCAATGAATCAGTTCAGGAAAGATTCAAGTATTATCTTTAAGAATGTGAAGTTGATTTTGACCCCAAGTCCAACCCACCCCCCGTAACAGCGCGATGAAAAAAAAAACTTTTTTTATGTAAAAAATTGTCCAACTTTGACAAGCTGTACCGTGCGCAAAAAAAAATCGGCGGGAAATTTCACCACAATGGCAGAAAAATGTAATCAATTTCCTTCAAATACCTTAAAAATTCGAGTTCGATGATTTGGAGTAAAGTTATGAATTTTTGAAAAAAAATGACATTTTTCACTTTTTTGGCCATAACTTGAGTAATTTTGCACCAAAATCGATGAACTTTTGCAGTCTGAACAGTTTAAAATTTTTGTTTCAACGTCATGTGAATTGTTTTGTTGCTAAAACGATTCCACCCCTTGCCACCCCCTAAAGGAAAAAAAATGTTTTTGAAGTTTAAATGTGCAAATTTAGTTTCTTGTACCGTGTGCAAAATAAAAATCGTCGACTCAATCGATCAGCATGGCAATAAAGTTCAATCATTTTCCTCCAATTTCCTCCAAAATTCAAGTCGATGCGATGATTTGAAATATACAAAAAATACATTTTGCGCCTTTTTGGCCAAAACTAAGCGAATTTCGCACGAAACTCGATGAAATTTTGCGATCTAAGAAGTGATCGACTTTCGTGACCCCTTGAAAACCCCCACAAAAAGGGTTTTGGATTGACAAAAAATGTTAAATTTGTTTTCATGTTCAATGTCATTTTTTTTTTCAAAAATTCATAACTTTGCTCCAAATAATCGAAACCACTCGAATTTTTAAGGCATTTGAAGGAAATTGATTAAACTTTTCTACCATTGTGGTGAAGTTTCCCGCCGATTTTTTTTGCGCCGTAACAGGGAAATATTATAAAAACAAAAATATTAAACACGCTATTTTACTACATGCCGAAGTGGTAACTTTTTAAGATGAAATTGGTTCCAACAAATTTCATGAATGAGATCATCAAAGATATATCCTAGCGCGTTCCCGTCACGTTTCGATTAAAAAAATGGTGATGTGGCCATCATGTTACTTTCTCCGACTTGATGGTATCATAGCCATTTATATTTACGTTTTCTTGGTTTATTTTCAATTGAAATCATATTTTAAACGTACATCGAGCGTTGTGTAAACTCGGATGAAACTAACGTTTAAAACGTCAAAATTATGAAACATGGAAAAATTATACTTTAAATTCCAAAACTCAGTTTACTCAAAAACTAAAGGGATTTCGAAAAAAACTTATTCTTCATAAGTTGTTCATTTCAGCATTCTCTACAATTATTATTAATATAAATGTGCTGTAACTATTATCGTTTTATAATTATAAACCAAATATTTAAAAAAAATAATAAATTTTTTTCTCGAAGAAAAATTATTTTATGAAAAATGTTTTCAAGCAAAAGATGTTCATTTCTTTGTTGGCTTCAAAGTTTGTTTAAATGTTTTTGTGATATTTTTCATATTTAAAAAAATATTGGCAAAAAACCAAAAAAAACAGTTTAGGTAAACGACCACTTCAGGTGTACGAAATTTTACAAAAAGCTTTTCAGTTCTTCGGATTATCAAATAAGACGGATGTTCAAAGTTTCATATCAATTGCTCTATTAGTTTTTGAGATACATCGCGCACAGTTAGACACACACACACACACACACACACAGCACCAACAAATTTTTTTCCAGAAATTGTTAAATTACTATTACGTAACAAGTTCCGAAAGTGATATTTTACGGGATGAGTAGCCTACGGCTCGTCCTGGAATCCTGCGAGTCCCGTAGAATCACTTTTGGAACGAGTTACGTACAATATTTTTTCTGCAACCGTTTTTATGTTAAAAAAGCAAAAACACATACAAATGTAATATGACAAGCGCTGTCATAATTAAATACGCTGTTCATGTTTTTGTCAAGGCCGCCCACATATATACGCAAAATCGTCCCGAAAGTAACAAAAAGCGTTCCGAAAGTATAGAAATCGTTCCGAAAGTGAAACAAAATCGTCCCGAAAATAATTACTTTTGGTACGATTTATGTAAAGTGGTAATAAATCATACCGAAAGTTTTATTTTCGGGACGGCTGCAGAAAACAAATATTTTTGAAAAAAAAATCACGATCACAATACTGTCTCGTACTTCGTAACGGAGAAAGTTAAAAATGTAGAACGATACTAATTGTAGATCAGTCCATATCGCCTCGAGTGATGCGACTCTGCCAAATATCGCCAATGTGTTTCTATCGTATCAGTGTGCACTGAGATGAATAACTCTTGAGTGAGGCTACTCAAAGAGTCAGTAAAGTGAGTCGGGTATTTTAGTGACTCGATTGTAAATATGTAGGCTTTTTCTTCTCAGTGCAGAATGTATGGTTTGAAAGATTTGCAAGATGTTTGTTTCTTTTTATTTACGGAACAAATTGGAAATTTTGAAGGCGAGGACCTTTATTTTTTTTATCTCTTCACTATATGTCAGAGATATTGTTACGATGTTTATGTATAAATACACATTGGCATATTGGTAATTTTAAAGTTAGAACGTTTTCTTTTAGTTCTTCATTGTACGTACGGGGCCTATTTTTACATTTCAAATAATAATAATTATAACAATCATTCTTTGAGTTATGACCAGATTCTTCGAATCGACTCTTTTTACTGAGTCAGATCTTGTGAAGCAGATCACAAAAATGCCCATCTCTAGTGTGCACCTGCTTTGCTCCTTCAATTAAATTTCTACGTTTCTAAGTAATAATTTCGCATTCGTGTTGCAACAAGTGTCGTATCGCTTATCGTATCGTCTACCGCAGGGTTGTCAAACAGGCGGCCCGCGGGCCACATGCGGCCCTCGAGATAGTTTTTGTGGCCGTCGATGCTCTGAAAATAAATGAAAAAAGAAAAGATTGTTATGAAGAAGACAGCGCGATAGATGAGTAAACACGTGAACATTTTTGTACCTGTAATATATTTAATTAATCTATTAATCCAAGAGCAATTATATTATATTTTAATTATCCTATCCATATTCATATTTCTGAATCCTCAATTCAAAATATAAATTTCACAAAATTTGAAAATGTGATGGCCCGCGTAAATCTGGACTGTGCGCCAAATGGCCCGTGTTTCAATTGAGTTTGACTACCGCATCGCGCCTGCGTTTCAATAAATTGTATTATTATAATTTTTATTGCTAAATTCCAAATTTCACATTTAAAATATCAGAGGAGGACCTTTCAACCAGAGGCCTGCATGGGCCGGGCTTTGGCCGGGCCGGATCGTATTTTTCAAACTCCGGGCCGGGGCGGGCCGGGCTTTCCGATGGATAATTTAACCCGGGCCGGGCCGGGCCGGGCTTGGATACATTTAATTTTATTATATTTTGGAAAGCAACAACTAAGTGAATTGAAAAAATGTTATTAACACGAATTCAATGTATTTTAAGAATTTTAAGGAATACATGAGTCCAATAATTTTATTTATTTAATTCAACATTTTTCACTGTCGGGCCGGGCCGGGCCGCGCTTTGAATATTCAGCTCCGGGCCGGGCCGGGCTGGGCCCGCAGCACATTTTTGTTTCATCGGGCCGGGCCGGGCCGGGTTTTAAATTTTCACTGACGGGCCGGGCCGGGCCGGGCTTTCGAAAACCCGCTGTTGCAGGGCTCTGCTTTCAACTGGATAAATAAAATTCAATATTGGGTTCAAGGCGAATTCGTATCGCACATACGTTTGTACTACAAGCGACGACTCGTAATAATTTGTGTATAACAACTTATTATTCCTTATCGCTTCCATTGAGGTTCAAATAATTAATTAGCCTACATTGTACTGTGTTTTATAATTTAATTACACACTGGGAAAAGACCTATACGCAAATTTAATTTCATGTTTAGAGAATTATCTTACAATGTTGCGCAACCTTGCACTGCACGAAATTATTTATTTATGTGCATCGGTGCGTGTGTAGTCTATTTTGGTGAGTCGTTCGTTGTTAAACATTGCGAAATATTGTACAAAGCGTATTATTTTTTATGTGCACGCTGTGATATAATGTTAAATATAGCGATTTAAATCAACACCGTATTGCTTTAAATTTCTACCATAGTTGTGGGTTATTTTACTTCTTGGCCCCGATTTGTTGGTATCGATTATTTCCTTTAATTGAATGGGTGATGTCGGGTCATTTATGTGATTATTGCATCTGTTTTAATTACGAGTATTATCAGTAGTCATTCCTCGAGTCGGTGAATACTCAATCTAACACTATTTTTGTAAGATTTAATATTACATACACACACTGGACAATTTAATGGAGCGGAAGTAAATTCGATTTTTTTCTCTGCGAGAAACTATTGTGTAACACTAACAAGGAGAGGATCAGATGTGTGACTCACCGATTTGATCCATCTTTAGCACACGTGTAGGTCATGACTAGGAGTGTAACAGGTGCAAGTAATAGGGCGCACTATTCAGCCGTTTTCGAGAAAAAAATTGATTGATTTTAAAATTAAGGTATTTAAATACACATGGATTTATACAAACTATAAAAAGAAAATGAATTAACCCAACTTTG
Organism: Ocypus olens; assembly: GCA_910593695.2. Lineage (NCBI taxonomy): Eukaryota > Metazoa > Arthropoda > Insecta > Coleoptera > Staphylinidae > Ocypus > Ocypus olens. The sequence continues at coordinate 43,236,902 of OU343058.1, forward strand.
ACAATGGGGTTCGATCCTTCGACCTTCCGACTACGAATCGGAGGTTTTATCGATATGCCAAAAGGTCGGTATATGTAAGTTAACGCAAAAGGTATATAAACATACGAATGAATAACAAATTAAAAAACCGTTTTTTCTCGAAAACGGCTGAATAGTGCGCCCTATTACTTGCACCTGTTACACTCCTAGTCATGACCTACACGTGTGCCAAAGATGGATCAAATCAGTGAGTCACACATCTGATCCTCCCCTTGTAAGATGGATCGTTGATTTTGATTTGCCAAACATTGGAAAACCTCTGTGTAAGTTTGACAATTTTGATCATTGCTATAGTCCTAACGATACTTAAAAAAAATATATGAAAAGATTACTTATAAAAAAATAAGAATTTTTAACTAGAAAATATTTAACACGACACAACTTGTGATGTTAACATGTAATTAGAAATTGCAAGTTTTGGCAAATGTTTATAAAATAAAAATTAGTAATAGGAAATTCGAAGCTATCTAGACCTTCCAAAAAAAATATGAATGAAAACATTAAATTCTGTATCCGGTGTGTATATTATTAAAGTAAACTTGTTGGCTTTATATTACTGATTTCTATAATTGTTTAATTTTAGGTTTAAAAAAATCACATAAATAGTTTATTGGCAGTAGGCCAAATGGCTTTCGACTATTTGTTCGGATATAACGTAAACTTTTTATTTTAAAATAACAATAAATTAGTAATATTTTCTAACTAGGTCTCTTTAAGTCACCAGAGGTTGTCTATTAAATAAGAAATAAATAAACATGACCATTAATCTTCATGGCTATTTCTTTTACTTATTTAATTAGTGTAAATAATTGATACTAACAAATTGAGGACAAGAAGTAGAAAAAGATGCAATCATCGTCCTAGTATTCACATGTGGAAGTTTTATGCAATATTGAAACGCTTTAATTAGCCACCTTATATGACAGTACAAAAATGGGAAATAATACGTTTACAATATTTCACAATGTGTGACGTCAAATAATTCAATTCCACCGAAACATGGATGCCGATCGATGCACATAAAATCATAATTTCATGTATTGCAAGGTTGGCCAACATTTTTAAATAATTGAATGTGTACAACCTCTTTAACGCTTTCCCTAGCTCGGAAATAAATTTTTAAAGACAAAAATTCCTTTTTACTTGGCCTCGAGCGAGTCTGTTATCTTTGGTTTAATTCCAAAAGAGTTTGCAAATCATTCCAAACGTTCATAAACGACCAAAATCAACGAAAGAGAAAACGCCTCTTTCCGTTAACATTCGCATTTTTCCAAAAAGGTCTTAAAGGACCAGAATTAATTAAAGAAAGTAAGCTGCGTCCTGTTAACCTCCGAGTGCTTTCCAAACAGCAAGTTAAGAAATGCATTGATATTGCATTGCCATCTTCGACAGATTACGTCAGATTCAGAAACTAGGGTTACCAGATTATATTCCCGAAGTTGAGCAAAACGATTCAAAATCATGTTTTACGTTTTTCACCCCTTGCTGGGCTGATGAGAGTGGTGACACTTTTGGCTAATGACATCCATTGTCTGGCCTGTGGCAGTTATGGCTTTCTCAAGAAATTATAGAAGAAAATTCGTCCTGCATTCCGGGTACATCCAGGACAATTTAAAACTATTCTATCCTCTTCACAAAAGATCCCTCTATAACATTTATTCATGATTTTTCCTATGTTTTTAATCGTTCGCGAGTTATGAATTTTTTTATGTGTCAAGGCACCATATTCTTAACTTTTCATGAGTAAACCATCGGAAATTTGAATGAAAATCGCATGAAATAGATTCGGCTGAAATTTTAACCAAAGATACCTCTTACCAGAAAGGGTATTACGTGACAAGTATTTTATCTCTGGGGGGCCCTGTGTCACGGTGCCCCGGCCTTAAAAGTGAGCGGTTCATGAGAATCTCTCGGGAGTCTTCATGCGTTCAGTTTTGACTTTGAAGAGTCTGTCAAAGCTCCAGTATATTCACAAAGCATTCCCCTACAATATTTGATTTTTCAAAAAGTGACCAAATTGTTTCTACCTGTTTTCATGATTGTTTATTTTTTTATTCTACTGAAATCGAAAAGCTTAAATTTTTAGGATTGCAAGGGTACAACGAGCTTTCATCTGCATTTTTTTCAAAATTTTTGGAACGCCCCCTGCGATTCTGAGGCGCATTATTTGGCAACGATTCTAAGACATTGCGGTTTCACTCTCTATTTCTGATTTAAATTAACGTAAAAGTCATCTAATCTGTTCCTAAAGAACATCTCGGTAATATTTGTAGGGGCATATTTCTTGATTTGGTGGCGTGTTTTCGAGGAATGATTTTTCAAATTTGTCACAAATTCTCCACCCCTTTAAGAACGAATTAAAGAAAAAAAAAACGCTTCTTCGTCGTATTTGTACAATTCTTTGGTGGGTCAGTCAGATACAGGATCGTCTTTTCCACGGTTATTGGTGATCCGTTATTTTTTAACTCGACATTTCCGTAGCTCCCAACCGGGGATGCAAAATGGAAACAAATGTAACTCAGATAGATAATTTTTAAATAACTAAGAATCAAGTCGAAAACAAATACAAAATGTTTACATAAAGTTCGGTAACATTTTGGTAAGCCCCACAGCCGCAACGGAGTGCCAAAGACCAAAACAACCCCAATCCGTTGCGCCCAAAATTTTAATAAAAACAAGAAATTTTCCAATTTAAAACAGGAAACACCAGCTACCAAAATGTATACAAAGTAAGTATGACAGTATAAACCTTACTAACAAATGCTGTACCTGCATCAAAACTCAGTATGAACTGATTTATTTAGACCGGCTGTGGAAACATAACCCCAAGTCAGGGCCTCTCTAGAGCCGGGGCCCGGTGCGCTAATCATATAAAACTTAATATTCAGTCTTGAGTATACAATGTTGTGTCGATAACAAACTGATCTATTTGTACTGGATGTGGATGACCACAGATTTGTTTTTTTTTATATTTAGTAGATTGCGGTAAAGTGGTAGATAATGATGCTCGATCTTATCATTTAGAAAATGCGGTACTTATTACCAATACCCGCAAAAAAGCATATCAGACACAACCAAAGATGGTTCAAAAGTCCATAATTTGGTCATACAATAAAATGTATAGCTAAAATAATTTATTACGAAGTGTTAAAATTGTAATTGAAAAACCCTCACTTGTTGCTAAAGCATTAAATTATTCATTATAAAGTGGCTAGAGATCCATTCAGAAAGTAAACAAGTAATCTACAATAACGGCTAGACGGAATTTCTAAATTCCCAAAAATGACTATTACTATTCTCTCAAAATTTAAATTACCAAAAAACAAATTTTAAAATAGCAGTTTTGAGATTTTTACTTGGGTCATTCCAGCCAGGAACAGTCATGTCACTGATTTGGCTGAAAATGTTTCTATAAATACTAATATATAATAGAAGGTGTTCCCTCAAAGAAACAAATTTTTGAAGAAAACGTACCTAAAAACTATATCTTTAACAATTAATAACTTTTTGGTTTTTAACCGATTTAAACAATTCTTTGGCGCATGAAGCCTTAAAACTACAACATATCGAATGGTGTACTCGTTTATCAAATTAATATTAACTGTTCACAAGGACAAGGGTTCGAAAAATGAGTGAAATTGTTGAAAAAAAAACAGTTTTTGCCACGTATTAAGTTTGCTTCTGGTTTGAAATCTTCAGAATGATCTAAATAATGTTGACAGAAGATAAATCTATATATGCATAGACATTAATCGTGGGCCATAGGGTTTTACATGCTAAAAATTATACCTAGATTTAATTTAAAATTTATGATATAATTTTGAAGCAAATTTTAGTTAGTAGTAAATCAATTATTTTTCTACGTGATGCGCTTAATTAGAAGACCTTAAACATGTTTTATTCCATTAAAATATGAAATTATTTAATATAAATGAGCAAAAATAATCAAAGTACCTTGAATTTACGAAATGTCACATTGATTAGTGAGGCAAGTAATCAAACGAATTTATACTAGAAAATGCCTGTTTATACTGTTGAACAACGGGCGGAATTTGCAACAACAATTATAAGAGGTTTGTCCAGCAGGGAAATAGTTGACAACTTCTCTGCGGCGTATCCCGATCGTCCGGTTCAAAATTATTTGATAAAATTTAAATTAACACAAGGTATAATTTTTAGCATTTAAAATCCTTTTTTTTATTTTAATTTTTTTATCGTGGGCCATAGGATTTTACATGCTAAAAATTATATCTTGTGAATATTATATTATCGTATAATTTCAAAACAAATTTTATTTGGTAATAAATCAATTATTTTTCTACATGATGCCCTTAAGTAGAATAACATAAAGTAGTTTTATTTTATTAAAACTCCAAATATTTAATATGTTAGCAAACAACAGAAATAGAACAATAACAAAAAAAAAACAATCACAGAAACTGTTCGAAATGCTTTCCTTCGGCAGGTAAACAATATCCCAAGCGGTCATAAAAATGCGCGTATTTTGCAACTCTTGCACTGCAATTGAGTCGCAAGCCTCAACTATTCTCGCCCTTAATTCTTCCAAGTTTTCAGATATATCTCGGTCAATATCATATACCTTATTTGCTACGTAGCCCCATAGAAAAAATTCCAGCGGAGCAAGGTCAGGACTTCGCGCAGGCCATTTAAATGGACCACGCCGTCCAATCCAACTATTTGGAAAACTTTCATTTAAAAATGCTATAATGGTAGCAGCACTATGAGCCGGTGCTCCATCATGCTGAAAAATCAACTGCCCATTGCCTATTAAATCCTCCAAACAGGGTCTAACTTCCATCTGAAGAAGTTCTAAATATTTAGTTTGATTCAAACACCCATCAATAAAAAATGGTCCCAACAGATTATTTCCCAAAATTTCAGCCGAAACGTTTACCTTTTGCGGCCACTGTGTGTGTGTTTCTCTAATTTTGTAAGGGTTTTCTCGTGCCCAGATTCGTCGCGTTTGTTTATTGACTTTTCCATCTAACATGAAGCTGCTTTCATCGGAAAATAAAATATTATTTAAAATTCTTCCATTATTATTAATTTTGTCCATCCAAAATTCACAAAATTGCGTTCTTGGCAAATAATCACGTGGTAATAATTTATGGGCATTTTTTACTTTGTACGATTTATACTTTTCCATTTTTAATCCTTTAAAGCAACTACTTCTGGAAATTTTAAAAAGATCTGCAAGCTGATTTAAAGTGGTAGTGCCCTCATCTTCGACCGTCAAACAGATATTCATTTTCACCTCTTCTGTTAGAACCGAAGAAATTCTTACTCGTTTTTTGTGGTCAGAATTCACACATCCTGTTGCTCGAAATTTTTTATAAATTCTGAGAACAGTGCTCTTGCTAGGAACCGGACGATCGGGATACGCTGAAGAAAAGTTATCAACTACTTCCCTGCTGGACACACCTCTTATGAGTGCCGTTACAAATTCCACCCTTTCTTCGACGGTATAAACAGACATTTTCAAGTAAATTTGTTTAATTACTTGCCTCACTAATCAATCTGACATTTCGGAAATTCAAGGTACTTTGATTATTTTTGCTTAGTTATTTATATTAAATAATTTCATTTTTTAATGGAATAAAACATGTTTAAGTTATTCTAATGCAGCGCATCATGTAGAAAAATAATTTATTTATTACTTACTTAAATTTCCTTCAAAATTTTATGATAAAATTGAAATTAAGTCTAGGTATAATTTTTAGCATGTAAAATCCTATGGCCCATGATAAAAAAAATATACTGTATATATATACCGGGTGAATATTTCAAAACCGAACATAGGCATTTAATATGGGAAACAAGTTTTTTGCAGATTCTTGCTCCCTATTTTAACTAACAGGATTTTTAATGATACCAATGGAAAGAAGATTTTTTTCCGCATCTAATGATATCCGAACTAGCTAATTTTCACTTGTAATTCCCAATAAATACAATTCGGAAAATCGTATTGGGCCATGACTCGCAAGACAATAAATCGATTCAAACGTCATTCGAGTGACAAACTCATTATGCCGTTGGCGACTATGATTTTGAGATTTCCAATTTTCTTCACTGAAATCAATTGTAATTTTCTAAAGAATTGAAAAAACTCTGGTTGTATTTATGGTAAATGTAAAATTCAGTAAACTTCAGAAGCATTGATCACATCGTGTTTATGAAAAAATATAAAAATAACATAAACACATTTTAATAAATGAAATAAATGGAATACGTTACATTACAACATTTATTATTGCTGGAGCGCAGTATCCAATTTGATCAATTTAAATTTAAAAACAAAGATCATAATGATACACCTGTTAACAATTATAATTAGAAATCAATAATTAAAGCAAGTATTCAAATAAACAGCATTCTGAATTAAACAATACCCCATCCTATTGTAAAACGAATTTCTGACGTTTGCCAACTGTCTATTCGTTACTAACCCGCGCTCCTCAAATATTGCATTCCTCAAAGAATTAATGTTTGGATGACGGGTTTTGTAAATTTGGCTTTTCAGGCGACCCCGAAAGAAATCGCACGGTGCCAAATCAGGAGATCTAGCAGGCCAGTTGATTTTACCTCCTGGTCCAATCCACCGATTTGGAAATACATTATTCAAATATTCTCTGACGTTTATTCCGAAATGTGCCGGACATCCGTCATGTTGGAACCAGATATCCTGGTTTGGACTTGTCACTTCTATTGCAGGGCCAACCTGAGTAATTAACAATTCTAAATAATTTTCTGAATTTAAATTTTCTATAATTTCGAAAGGAGAATTAAAAATGCCTGTCCAAATATTAATTTTTTGAGGATATTGCGTTCTAAGATTTAAATTCAGATGGGGATTCTCATGTGCCCAGTATCTATCGTTTTGAACGTTTGGTTCATTATTCAATGTAAAGGTACATTCATCCGTAAAGCAAATCGACGGGAGAAAATTGCGATTAGCATTAGCACGCACGATCTTGAATAATTTCACAAAAGGTTTGTCTATGTTCTTCATCAAACGGCAATAGTTCTTGATGGCATTGAAACTTGTATGGACGGTAGCCGTACTTTCTTAAAATTTTGCAGACCGTTCCTTGCGATTTACCACATTCTTAAGCAATAGATCTTGTACTTAGTCGGGGATTCCCGGATACCAGCCCAATAACAACTTCTTCGTGAATGTTTTTCCGTTTGTTGCCATTTATTCTGCGATGTTCTACTAAACAACTATAATGAGATAATTTTGAAACTATCAATTAAAGTAAATAATATTTACCTGAATTTAAACAACCAGAATTTTCTAATTGAAAGACTATTTGTTGTATTGTCAACACTGAAGATATGGAGCTCTCGTTAAACTACACGGAGAATAAATCTCGCACCCTACGCTAACTATTTCCGCTGTAAACGTTTTTTACTATGAATAGTTTTTCCTCGATGGAATACATTTTACAAAGAAAAAATAATGACAGCTATCATAAACTGATAACTTGTTTTCAGGCAAGCCATGGCACACCATGAATCTGTTTATTATTATCTATTGCGAATATTTTGATAAAATAATAGAGAATTACAACTGAAAATTTACTAGTTCGGATATCATTAGATGAGCAAAAAAATCTTCTTTCGATTGGTGCCATTATAAATCCTCTTGGTTAAAATGGGGAGCAGGAATCTGCAAAAAACCTGTTTCCCATGTTAAATGCCTATGTTCGGTTTTGAAATATTCACCCGGTATATATATATAGATGCTGGAGGGAAGTAACGGTCGTACTTGTTGGGAATAGTAACAAATTTTTTCAAAGAAAAGTCCTCGTATCAGGGAATCCGACCAAAAAGGGGTGTTAATAAGTCATCTATTTATCATATACCGAGCTTTCGCAAATCTTTAATTGCTTCATCAGGGTGACGCTACAATTAATAAAAAGTATAATTAGCGCAAAAGAAAAGTGAAGAGGTTATGTGCGAACATGTGCTGAAGGCTGAAAATTGATTACTTACATGTAAGATTAAAAATAAATAAACTACCGCACTTAGTGAACTAAACGTGGCCATGAACGATGAACAAGTTACACATTAAAAACTTTCCACAGGACGTGGATGTTAACAGATTAAAACGATTTAAAATTCACATGGAAGACGATAAACACGGGTAAACATCGCCGGCCATCTTGTTATTGAACAATGACTGCATGGTAGATGGGATAGGTTAAATTGCAGTTGTGTTACCAACACAAATCTAAAAAGTAGTGGGGAGACCGGTGGTACCAATCGTATTTGCTGTGTCCGCTGATGGCGGGTAAATTCAAATCATCGGTGTGGTGACCTATATTGGTATTAAGAGCAGAGAGGCTGCCAATTTAACCTATTTACAATAGTCGATTATGACGTCATTATAATATCATATTTTTCAGTTGGTTTCAAGGAGATTGACTCAAAGCCATTTCCCTATCAAAAACTATGGGGTCCTTTACAAAAATCTAAAAAATATACATTTTTGCTATAACGTTTCAAAGTTTGCTGTTTTTACGAAAAACACCGTTTTTTCCAATTTTCAAATAGTAGTAGTGGTATTAAGTAGCTTCTAAATGGAAATGAAGCTTCTGTCAACATTATTTGGATCATTCTGAAGATATCAAACCAGAAGCAAGCTTAATATGTCGCTATTGGTCGAGTGTAGGTCACATTAAAAAAACTGTTTTTTTCAACAATTTCACTCATTTTTCGATTATATATTAGTACTTATAGAAAAGGTTGCAACCAAATCGGTGACATGGCTGCGCCCCGGTTTAACTGTCCCCGGCTGGAATGACCCACTTAGTACTTGAATAGACCAATTATGTCCCTCTCAAAATGTTTTTTTTATTTTTAAATTTGTATTTCATCTTGATTTTAAAATTAACTTTAATTTCAAAGGGCCACGCACGTCACCAGTTTTTTTTTCTTAGCTTTTTACGATTTACCATAAAGAACACAATTTCACATACATCAAACTTTAGCCTAGGAAAACCAGTTATTTTTATAAATAAATAGATTATTAAATAAGTAGTACGCTGTGGAAACAATAGATAGACGCACATCGCGTTTAATAATAAAATTAAAGTTAGTTATTAAAATTGTTTTTTTAATTTCGAAATTATAAACATCATTATTTAGGTGTGAAATGTTTATTCCGTTGAAGTTACACAATTTTAAATAAAAATAATTTCTGAAAACTAATAAACAAAGAATGACAAACGATAAATTGAGAAACAAGGAATAAAGGAAATTAGGAGGTAAATAAAGTAGTAGCGAAAATATGTAATTCAAATCAGTAAAGTATTTAAGAAAGGTTCACCATATTATATTTCCTAAGCGGGGATTTGTAAAATTAATCGTTTGCGCACGTGCCAGATCGTCTCATCACTAAACTCTGATTTTGTAAATTTACATGTCCCATATGTTTCACCACCAGCTTCCACATTGTGAATTATAAATATATATATAATCGTCTTTATGTTTTATGTTTTACGTTTTACGCATTTTAGAAATACTATGACACAACGTGTCCTCTATGATACCATTTTTATATATGTTAATCAAATTATGTACACCGTGGGACGCTAATGTCTTAAATAAATGGGAGCCGTTTTCGAATTATGCGAGGCTACTAAATATATAAATTCTGGAGATTATATATTTTGAAACGGTCGCTTTGAGAAAAAAATAGTAGGTTTTGAGATATGTATGAATGGAAATTTACGAAGGTGTTTATTTATATACGTAGCAAAATAAATATATTTAACGTTGGTAATAGTTTCCTTGAACACGTGGAACATTTTTGTTGTGCATTTTCATGAGTCACGCAAGTTTTTAATACACTGAATTTGTAATTTCAAACGATATTTGGAAAAGTTATTAGTGTTTTAAAGATGTTTGATTGAAAATGTATTTTGTCTATATCAGAAATGTTTGCATGTGACAAAAATACGACTTTATTGCCACCTACCTTGGATAATATTTTCATAAATAAATTTTTACTCTCATAGATACACCATACATCACAGTTTTTGAAATGTTTCATATTGTTTTCTAAGAAATATTATAAGCGCTAAAAATCTTACAATTTGTGCTAGATGGTCAAATAGTCCTGTATTCCACAATTATTTACAATATGGTGATTTGTTTTGACATTATCAATACAGCAGCTGCTAACACTAGGTGATATATTATAAAGTATTATAAAGAAGTATCTTGATTATTTAACCAGTGGGAACTGGTGCTGATATCATTATTGTTCCTTGTTTTATAGCCATGATATGAGTGATTTGTATTATAGTGATCAATATTTTGGTGGACACGTAGTGCTGTTGAAATCTTAGGAGATTGAAGATGGCAAAACATTTTGACTGAATTGTTTCAATAGATTGCTGCTTATTATGATCCAGAGATAAAAGATATGTCCAAAGAATGGAAAGGATTTTCTAGATCCAAAATAATTTCGTGTGCAGAAAGCTGCCAGAAAACGCTCTCCTCCGTTCTCTGGCAAAATGATCGACTCATATAAAGTGGAATAAATGATAAGTTAAATAGGTAGACCAAACTTTATTCTACAAAAATTAGGTTTGAAGAGTTATTAAGAATTTTGAACATTCAATCTCTAAACTGTCTTTATTTGGTTCTACAGATAGAGTTGTAAAATCGCCAATGTGTCATTCTACTGGCCGATTCGAAAAATTGCGTGAAATTCGTACTTCCAAATCACGCAGTACAAATGCAAATACAAATGGTTGACGCGATGGTCACCTCATTCTAATGTTTCAGCTGTTCGCGATTTAGTACCTTTCTGCTTGTTTGATTGAAATTCACTTCACAAGAGGTTGATCTATCAAAATCATTTTGGTTTTTGAATATGCAATAATGTTCATTCGAGTGAAATTCCTTTTGAATTTTTTTTTCAATGTCGAACTCTCGAGCGCAAAAAAACTAAAAGTTAATATTAAAAATAATGTTGGTTTTTGAATGTGCAGTAATTTTCAGTCGAGTTATGAATTTTTTTAAATGTATTTTTTTCAATGACGAACTCTCGAGTGCAAAAAAATTAAAAATTAATATAAAACGCAGGGATAGAATCCTACATAAATTCAGTTTACTTCACAAGACGTTGATATTTTAAAATAATGTTGGTTTTTGAATGTGAAGGAATTTTGAGTCGAGTTATAAATTTTTTTTTCAATGACGTACACTGGAGTGCAAAAAATTAAAAATTAATATGAAACGCAGAGATAGAATCCTGTAAAAATTCAGTTAACTTCACAAGACGTCGATCTTAAAATAATTTTGGTTTTTGAATGTGCAGCAATTTTGAGTCGAGTTATAAATACATACCAATTGCATCCCGATGTTGTTACCAAGATTTCTATGATTTAGTAGAGTGTACTAAATCTTCCCATTATCTTTCTTGCTTTCTTGCACAGAAAGTCTTGACACTTATGTCCCCATTATCTGCAAACAAGTAATCTCTTTCACATTCAATCTTTTCCCCCATCCGTCTGATTGCTCATTTTACATAATAATTCAGAAACTGATTTTTTAGAAGTAAAGCATTACAAAATTTATAAGCAAAGTAAGAATTTAATTTTATAGAAAGAAAATATTCAAATATAAATATTTGTAGTTTCGAAACGTATCCATGTCGAAATTATGTAATAACAAATTGTAACATTTTAATGATTAAAATATTATCAAGATCAAGGGATGAGTAACGCCAAAAATTCCGTTCAGGATTCGTTAATTTTTTCGCAACATCATGATACATAACCGTGACCTCCGTATCTAAATTATCACAAATCCAAGGATTCAGAGGTCATGTCGTTTTTACAAAGTGTAATAATTAGTCCATCATAAAATTAATCAACGCCAAAATTAGTCCACCGTCTCTGAGCGTACACTAAAAATGTGCCAGATTTGTAAATAATAATATTTACAAATGCAAATGATGCCTGAGGAACTGGTTTGATATAAACGCGGAAGACTAATAATGGCCATTGTGTGTATGCACTGGTCTAATGAACACTTACTCGAAATCGTTGATTAGGTGATTGTATTGTAATGAAAGACCTCATAGCAACAACACCTGACACGACCAACTAAATTTAGCGAATACGTAATTAACATATTAAGGAGCATATTTATTTATTAGGATATGTTGGGGTCATTATACCTGTATACGCGATTTGACAACTAAGTTCATGGCATTGATTGCAAAAACCATTCTACGACGCAAAAACCTTGAGGTACCAAATCTACGTTTTACTTTCATACGTTAATCCGTGTTAGGTTCAACGTACAATTACCGACCGGAATATTATGAATTATGTTCTTTAATTATTTATACTCGGTATTTATAACAAACTGAAGTTACTTGTTTTAACTATTTGATGCAAAGTTCGGTTTTAGTATATATATTTATAGTTTGAGTACATCGAACTTTTGCCATAGAAAACACTATCTTGTTATTGTTACTCCCATGTACAAGTCTTACGCTACTTTTGTGATGAGAAGTTTACTTGAATTGTCACCGGGAAATTTCTTACTAAGTAATATCATTAGCTTAAATTTCTTATGTAGGAGAACACTTCATGAGGTCAAAATACTCAATTCATAATAAAAATGCCATTCTAATAATAATAACTATAATCTTGTTTAATGGGCATCAATAGATAGTATTGGTGCTAAGCAATAATAATAATAATCAACACTCGCTTGCATGGAAAACGGACCACCTTAAGTTTTTTTAGAAAAAAACAAAATAGAAACCCAAAAATAAAACAAAAACATAAAAATAGAGTTTTTCCCGTTGCGCCTGAACACAAAAATAAATCTATAACCGATTAGAGAAAAATATTTGGAAAACTTTGCGTCAAAATTAGGAAAAATATCGATGCATCGACGGGACCGGCGATCGTGCATTGGATCGTGTCAAAACAGTTTTTCGGAAAAGTCACTCCCGCCGTCGGGGGATGGGATGGCCCCCGAAAATAGGGGTCGAGGGTCGGCAAACGGGGTGGCCGGCGCACTCGGCGCCCTTGTTATCGTGAAATTTTTCAAGACGATTTTTGACAAAGTTAAGCTGAAATCCGTTTTTTCCCGCGGCCGCCACAGGGCCGGGGGGGGGGGGGAGCACGGGGTCATCGACGATTTCCCAAATACCTGTCAAGGCGGTGCTCCCGTTCCGCCTGTTAAATCTCCCCCGAGTTTCTGAGTTTTTTTTTGGCAGATTTTTGAGAAAAACGTCGAAAAATGACCTTCGAGGGGTCGAAAAGGGGCGAAGGGTATTTTTAAGAAAATAACCTTTCGGCGACTTTGATCTTAGAATTCTGCGTTTTAGGCGCTCCCCAAATTTCAGCCCGATAGACGCATTTTTTAAAGGGGTACCTCTTATCTAATTTATACACATTTGCCACATTTAGCCCCTCCCGGGCGCTTTATCCAAATTATTAAAACCTCACTCTACTCGGATAACTTCAATTTTTGAAAATCCAATAATTTTCAAGCGATTTACAAATTTGTGAAATTTTGGATTTTCACGACGTCAAAAATGTGTACACCGAAGAAGGAAAAATTAAGAAAAAAATAGTAAACGTATCGGAAAAACTTCACAAAAACTTATCCTTATTATTAAAACCTCACTCTACTCAGATAACTTCGATTTTTGAAAATCCAATCCAAAGTTACAGATTTTTGAAATATTTGATTTTCACGACGACAAGCATTTGTACATCGAAGAAATAACAATTAAGAAAAAAATAGTAAACGTATCGGAAAAAATTCACAAAAATGTATCCTAATTATTAAAACCTCACTCTACTCAGATAACTTCGATTTTTGAAAATCCAATAATTTTCAAGCGAGTTACAGATTTTTGAAATTTTTGATTTTCACGTCGAAAACGTCGAATAAAGAAAAAATAAGAAAAAAATTGTAAACGTATCGGAAAAATGACAGAAAAATTAGCCTTAAATGAGAAAATCCCACAATCCATAACAAATTTAAATTAAATTTAAACAAAAAACAAACAACCCAAAGGTCACGTATGATACATCTGTAAACTCAAAATTTAGAGACGAATTAAATTGTGTAAATATATACAGGGTGTTCCATTTGAAATAGAAGAGTTAAGGTAAAAAAAAAATCTCGAATTTTTTAGGTAAAATACAGCTGGAAAATGTGAAAAAAGCATGTTCCCGTATTATAATGTTCCGAAGAATTATAATTATATACATAAGGCCATAAAATTCGAACAGCAACCCAAATAGGGTCTTGTTAGTTTCGATAAGTACTTCGAGAAATTCCACACGAGGAGTTTGCACTCGACGACTTCAAAAATGTTGCACTGTGTAATAGACGAACTCCAGTAGCGTGATTTAATACATTAGCTACCAACAAGTTTTTTTTTCAAATGCCAGAAAAAGCCTTTTTTGTTTTTAAGTTTTATTTTATAAAATGAGTAAGAATATGCTTGTTTAATTCATTTTGATGCATTTTTTAGACGAAATTACGGGTTTTTTATGTACTCACTGTCAGTCATCGGCGACTAACGCGGTCTCATTGGACAACCGGTGTCAGTCACCGGTGACTGACTAAGCGGTCAACGTGTTAAACGAAATTATTTATTGTTCCAAAACCTGTCTTTTTATCACAATTTTACCAAAATTTTAACATTATGCGTATTATAAAAAATTCGAAAAATGGCTTAAGAATATAAAATAGCACTAATACTCTCTAATTAGGGCATTACAATTTGTTCAATTTCCCAAAATGATCAAGAACTCTCTGTAAAATGAATTAATGTTAGTTGTTTTTCTTCAATTTCTTCAGACAAATGTCGAACTTAAAATCTAAAATATTTTTCTTTATACAAAAATAAAATAAAATCTTGCATGTAAAATTGAAGTTACGTCAAAATTGAAAACCCTTACGAAAATACCTATTAAATGAATTCAATAAAGACGAAAAGTAGCCTGAATGTTCAACTAGTTCATAACTCTGCAAGTAAAATTATGTTTTTTGACAGTTCGAAATTGTAATTTTTAACAGTTGAAATTTTCTTTTTTTATATCAAGAAATGCCGTCTTTGATAGTAAAAAACCACAAATTCTTGCAGCTGCAAAATTTCTTATTTACCATTGAATCGTACCGTTTGTGGTGGCAAACATGCAGAATTTTTAACAATACAAAATGGCAATTTTCTTTTCTAATATCAAAAAATGCCGTTTTTGATTGTAAAATCCACAATATTTGGCAGCTGCTAATTTCTTTATTTACCGTTGAATCGTGCCGTTTATGGTGGCAGAAATGCAAAATTTTTGACAATTCGAAATTGTCATTTTTTACTGTTATTTATTGGAAATTTCTGTATATAAGTTAGATTCTTTCCCTTTAACGTTTACTGTGGAATAACCGTAATTTTGTTAATTTGTGTCCCTAGACTGTCATTTAACTCCCCCTGTTTTTGTCGCCTTGGGCGGTCTTCAAACTCGGCCACCCTTAATGTTGCAGCACACCTCAACACCCTAACTAATTGAGATTAAATTACGTTAGTTCTCATAATTTATTATTTCCTGTAATCAACAATACTTATGTTACTTAATACGAGAATTATGCAATGCACCATCTATTCAAACCGTTGCCGCTGTTTAGAATAAATGTAATAAGCATATGTAAATACTGAACAAGATATGTACAAGTGTATATGTATCATTATAAATTAACAAAGAATGATAATGGATACATGTGTATGGTAATTATTTACAAAATTAACTATTTTGATATTATAATTTTCATTTATAGATAGCATTAAAAAATAACTAAAAAAGTTCATCTATAAAGATAAAGTTGAAAGTAACTTAAAAATATCTCAACAATCATTTTATTGTAACATTGTTTAAAAAGGTGAACACCGTAAATACATGATATTATTGTTATTATTATCTAGAAACAGTTGGATAAAAAGCAAATTAAACAATATCAAATCGATTAATAAATGTCTTTTATAAAAATACAGTTGAATTTACAAAATTCATCCATAAAACAAAAAGTTGAATTTTACAAAATTTCTTCCAAAGAAATACAGTTGAAGTAAACAAATGTTTAATAAAGGAAACTTGAGTTAAAAAACCTTATCTCTAAAGAAACAGATGATTCAAAAAAGTACTCTATAAATCAACGGTTGAATTAAAAAAATCATCTACAAAGATAAACTGAAATTTTTAAGATTTTACACATAAAAATGGTGATGGTGGCCATCATGTTACTTTCTCCGATTTGATAATATAATAGTTATATTTATACCTTCTTAGTCTATTTACAATTAAGATGATATTCAATTTCTCATCTTAGCGCTCAAATATATTTTGTTTTCGAAAAATAAAAGCTTGCGAAAGAAGTCTCCGTAAGCTTCAAATTTTAAAAATGTACTCAAAATAAATTGTGCTTTATAAATCTATAACAAATTTTTAAAACCAGTTGTCTAACTATCTAAATAATCAGACATAAACATACAAATAAAATGTTTAAATAACACATTTCGATTTTTGAAATTTTCGAACAATTACAAAACGCTGTGACAAAATTCTGCACAAATTATATTAAATTCAGTAACGCTTATTCTCGAAATTACTTTAGTTTTCGAAAATATTTTGATTTCTAGAAGCAAGTTATGTTTTGAAATAAACAAAATCTCGTTAATTAGAAAAAAAATTGAGAAGTCGAGATTATTTAAAGAGAAGTATTTAAAAATGCACGTATTTTCGGATGAACTATGAATTTTAGACAATTTTTGATTTTTGAAAAAAATCGAAAAATATTCAGCCCGGTGATAATATTCCGCAAAACATACATTTACAATAAAAAAATTGATTTAAAATAATAATATTGGTAACTGTAAATACTCGGATTTGTGTTTTTGGAAATATACAGGGTCCTGCATCTCACCTCCCGTCTTCTATAGCTCAGTTACTAATTAAGTTAGGATTTCGATATTTTGTAGAATATATTTTTATCCTATGATACATTTCAGGAAAATATTTTTGATTATACAGGGTGTCCCAAAAAAGCGTGACGTCATGATGATATATTTTTTTAAATTACATGCTATGTATTTTATTTAGCGCTGCTAAAATAAAAGCGGCGTGTGAACGCTCGGCACGAATTCAATGCAATTCCCAAGACACGTGCTACTTTTTGTGGCTGCCACTAGCGACGGAGTTAGAGATGGGAAAAACTGGGGTTCACTGTCGGGAATGGTTCCGAACCGGTTCACTCACTGGAGTGAACCGGTTCCTTGGAGCGGTTCACGGGTCTTTTCTACAGTTATATACCAGATTGTCAGAAATGAGTTCCAGGCTTCCAATTAATTAAAAAATATATAGCATGGGTATTCACAGTGTGGCCACAACTGCAATATACTTTTTTTTATATTTTATACTTAACAATATGACAATATGAAGAACTACAACTGGTAAATATTTGTAAACGGGGAGTGGGCATTAAATATTTACTAAGTTTTTTGCTTCTGATATTTCTAAATCGATTGATTTTTAAATTACAAGTTTTAGTTTTTTCCAGTCATGGCTTCTGCTATTTTAACATTATAATATAATTTTCACATTTTCTCCTCTCTGGTAGCACATCGATAGTAAATATAAATCAAATCTGGTAGATTTTCAAAAATAATCGGGAGAGCCGTAAAATGCACACCCGGTATATCATACTCTTCTTAATTTTTGAATGAAATAAATGGTATAAATAAATTTCTTTATTATGAAAGTATAAAATATTTTTTTATGTTTTTTTATGGTTAATTTATTTTTCATTTATTTATTTATTAAGCATCTAAAAGAAATTTCAAATTGAACGAAAGTTAAAAGGCTTTATGATAAATTAATGTAGAAATTTGACTTAAATTCGACAAGCATTAAGAAAATAAAACTAATTTTGACTTAAACCCTTAAACACCTGGAAAAAATGTGAGTTAAATTAATAGTTTCAATGTCAAAATTTGACTTAAAGTCGAAAATCTTCAAGAAAAAAGACTACTTTTAACTTAAAAACGTTAAGCCTCTAGAAAAATGTCAAATTTGTATGGAGTTAAGAAACTTTATGTGCAAATTAATGTCGAAATTTGACTTAAAGTCGATAAGCGTAAAAAAAGACTAATTTTGACTTTAAAGCCTCTAAAAAATGTCAAATTTCATTAAAGGCAAAAGACTATGTCTAAATTAATGTTAAAATTTGACTTAAATTCGACAAGCGTTAAAAAAGCAAGACTAATTTTGACTTCAACCCTTAAGCCTCTAGAAAAATGTCAAATTTGAGTTAAATTAAGAGACTTTATGTTCAAATTAATGTCAAAATTTGACTTAAAGTCGAAAAACGTCAAGGAAAAAAGACTAATTTTAACTTAAAGACGTTAAACCTCCAGAAAAATGTCAAATTTGTGTAGAGTTAAGAAGCTTTACGTGCTAATTAATATCGAAATTTGACTTAAAGTCAACATGCGTCAAAGAAAGAATAATTTCGACTTTAAAGGCGTTAAGCCTCTAGAAAAAATGTCAAATTTAATTAAAGTGAAGAGCCTTTAAGTCCAAATTATTGTCGAAATTTGACTTAAAGTTGAGAAGCGTTAAGAAAGCAAGACTATTTTGACTTAAACCCTTAATCCTCTAGAAAAAAATGTCAAGTTTGGGTAGAATTATGTGTAAATTAATGTCGGAATTTGATTTAAATTCAACAAACCGCAAGAAAAATAACTAATTTTGACTTAAAATAGTTAAGTTTTTAGAAACAATGTCAAATTTAATTAAAGTTAAAAGACTTTATGAGAAATTAATGTCGAAATCTGACTTAGCGTCAACAAGCGTTATGAAAAAAATAAAAAATTTGACTTAAAGCTATTAAGTCTCTAGAAAAAGTGACAAATTTAATTCAAGTCAACTTTAGCTTTAAATAAAATAGTTTCTTTTTAATATCAGATTTTATTTTTCAGTGCCTCGAGTTTCGATCATTAGCTGATCATTTTGAAACTTAAAGTAAATTAAAATACACACGTATTTTTTTAAAGACTTTATGACAAATTAATGACAATCATCAAAAGATAAACTAATAGACTTAAACTCGTTAAGCCTCTGGAAAAAATGTTAAATTTACTTAAAGTTCAAAGTCTTTATGACAACTTAATGTAGAAATTTGACTTAAAGTCTACAAGTGTTAAGAAAAAAAGTCTAATTATGGCTTAAATCAGTTAAACCTCTAGAAAATTTGTCAAATTGAATTAACGTTAAAAAACTTTATAACAAATTAATGTCGAAATTTGACTTAAAGTCGACGAGCGTTAAGATAAAAAAGATTAATTTGACTTAAAACCTAAAGCCTCTAAAAAACAAATATACTTAAAGTTAAAAGACTTTATGTCCAAATTAATGTGTAAATTTGACTTAAAGTCAACAAGCGTCAAGAGAAAAGACTAATTTTGACTTAAAGTTGTTAAGCCTCTAGAAAATATGCCAAATTGATTTAAAGTTAAAAGACTTTAAAATTATTGTCGAAATTTTACTTAAAATCGTCAAACGTAAAAAAAACGACTAATTTTGACTTAAACCCGTTAAGCCTTTAAAAAATGTCGGTAGAATTTTGTAGTTTTTTTTTCACACTTACAAATTGTATTTTCTTTGTAAAAAGGGGTTTCCCGTATATATTTTAAATAAATAAATAAAAAAATAAATATTTAATCAAAGTTAAAAGATGGATGTCAAAATTTGACTTAAAGTTCCAAGCGTCAAGAGAAAAAAAACTAATTTTGACCTAAAGCAGTTAGGACCCTAAAAAAAGTTTACTTTAATTAAACGTTTTCACATTTTCATTTAAAATTCCAAGTATAAAACTTTAAGTCTGGACTAAAAAAAATTCACGAAAACGGCATGAAATTTCGGCGGATAACTTCAAGCGGTTCACAACGGGAATGCTGTTTGCGCGAACTTCATGCGGATCCTGGTATGAACCGCATAACGTTACCGCGGAAACTTCATGCGTTTCGAGGTGTGAATCACTTGAAGTTATCTACGGAAACTTGCTCGTGCAAATAGTGGAGTGAACAGCATGAAATTTTCGCAGTTAACTTGATGCGCATCTCTTGCGCATGAGTTTACGCAGGTGACTTCATGCGATGCTTCTACAGGTAGGGGTACGCGTCTGATTGTCACTCTTGAAGAAAAAACCAAGTGCATATTAAAGAGCAGAGGAACCACAGTTCCTTTTGTCCGAACCGGTTCCTGAGCGCTCTTTGCTAAGAACCGGTTCATGGAACCGGTTCCTGAATCGTCTGCCCATCTCTAGGCGGAGTCAACTGCTCGAACCGTCGGAAGCGCTGCTATTTAGTGGCGGTGGCTACATGTGAACACTTCCGTACAGCCTTGCTTAGCAGCGCTTCCGAGTGGCTTCGTCCGAACGGGCTCTAAAACTTAAATAAAAGAATAAAAGTTTTTTATGGAGCGACGCGGAATATTTTCTTCTTTAATTTGATGTCATTGCCTCTCTTTGTACTGGATTCAGGCCCATTTTCTGCAAGCTAAAATTGACTTTCGATATTTATGAGTCGGGCTTGTTTAAAATCTTAACAAGCCGAATAAGTGTGAAAGAAAATTGGTCCACGATACGACATAAATTGATTTTACTTAAATCATAAGTTGAGAAACAATCTGGATAGTTACTAGAGCCGTCCAAAAATGTCGTGACACCTGGGCGTAAAGTTTTCGCAGAGTGAGAAAGCACTCGGAGAGAACGCGATAACCGCATCACCGAATTAAAGATTAATCACCACTTCTTTAGTTCACGCGACGCTTGCTAAATAATTGTGAGTTTCCGTGGTCCCCTTTCTTGAAATTTAAGATGTTCACTGCGCAATGTGTCACGATATTTTGGCACAGCTATACTCAATTCGAGAAAAATTCTCGGTTGCAAGCCGGCAGATTAATAATAGACAGAAAAATATTTTTATTCAGACACTATTATATCTTTACATTATATACAATTTAAAGTTATAGGGGTTAGTCTGTTCGGGCTATCGACCTAAGGTCTTTCTGCCCGATTAATAATATTATTAAGTAAAAAGATATATTTCTAAGGAGAGTAATATGAACCAGCACGTAAATATTAAAACAATTATATATTATATTTCCATTCAAAGCAAATTAAATTCTTTAAAATAGCAAATGGTAGGAATATAATAAAAATTATGTAAAATATCTAAATTTAAAAAAGGTATTGACATGAATGGATGCTAATCTAACGGTATATATCCACTAACAATAAACCTATTTTGGGACAGAACAGGTCTATTCTGTTACAACTAAATATATTTGTTACACATAATTAACTCTTATTTAAAGTCACTTACTCGTGTCATTTTAATTTCACGTTTTGAATGGAATGTAATATTTTACCGACAATATCTCTCCAAAAAAAAAAAGTTTCCTGTTTAAAATTCGACGTATTCTGGGAGCGATGTATTAGTGGTAATAAAATTTAATTGCGGTATGTGTTATGAAAGGGGGTGCGGTTTAAGGAAGTGCACATACATAAATATGGAATTTAATTCCAAATTTATGGACCCTTGAATACCATACTATGCAATTACTGGAATGTGAAGCCTATTTAATTCATCGTAACGATGGTTACCGTAATAATGTGATTTTGGTGTTTCCTGGATGAGTTAAATGGTTATTAGATAGTTTATAAATGCATATTAATTGCGGTTTACCCTTATTATTGTATCAAAAGAAGTACATTTATGGTTTGAATATATTATAAAACTGCAATTGTAGATTAATTATATGTATTCAGTAGAATCGTTAAATTATTTTGAATAATGCTCACAAGGTAAATATGTACTTATTATCAACACGAAATCAAAATCAATTTCCAATGTAAGATACAATAATAATATAACAAGTATTAGAGAGACAGCCGTTAAAAAAAATCATCTATAAAAAATTGCAAGAAAGTTAGCAAGTCACCATGAACTTTATGGAGAAATTTTGAAAAATGTCGATTTTTTCAAACTTTGAACGGCTGTAGCGGCCGAACAAAGAATCCAATTTGAACGCGGTTTTCAATTCTGTTTGCGATTTAATTGTTTAAATTTTCTACTTTTTCGCCCCCATTTTTTATTTTCCCGCCGAATTTTTATGTTTTAGATTTTTGACCGGTGTTTTCTATTCTTTTGGGTCCAAATTTTTGATCTTTTGACCTAAATATTCTTTATTTTGACATAAATTTTCGATTCATTTGTTGAAATTTTCGATTTTTTGGATCCGTATTTTTGATTTTTCAAGATGAATTTTTAATTTTTAGATTTTCGACCTGTATATTCGATTTTCTTTGTTTAAATTTTTGATTATTTGGCCCAAACATTATTTATTTTGGCATAAATTTTCGATTTAATTGGTAAAATTTTCGAATTTTTAAATTTTCGACCTGTATTTTCGATATTTTTTTAAATATTCTAAATATTCTTTATTTTGAATTGTTCAAATTTTTGATTCTTTGGTCCGCATTTTTGATTTTTCGGGCCGAAATTTTAATTCTAGTTCCAATTCTAGTTCCAAATTTTAATTAAAATATCTGTAACCTGAAGTATAGATTTATATGCGAGATTTTTTTTTATTTTTTCCGAGTTTTGTTTGTTGAAATTTTCGATTTTTTAGCCTGCAATTATTATCTTTAGGGCCGAATTTTCTATGCAATGTCTAAATTTTCGACTTTCTGGCCAACATTACAAATTTTTATTATTATTTTTTAATCTTTTGACCTAAATTTTTCTTTATTTTGACCTAACTTTTCGATTTTATTGTCAAAATTTTCGATTTTTTGGCCCCAAATTTTTGATTTTTCGTTTAGTCTGCGTTAATTATCTTTAGGCCCGAGTTTTAAATTTTCGACTTTTTGGCCAATATTGTAGATTTTTCTTTTCTTTTACCTTTTGCCCTAAAATTTTCTTTATTTGTCTGTTAAATTTTTTCTATCCTTGGTTCACCATTTTTCTTTTTATATCAGAATTTTAGATATTTCGCCTAAATTTTGGATATTTTAGATTTTTAGTCTATTTTTTATCCAATATTTTAGATTTTTTAACTTGGATTATTGATCAATAAAAATCGACAATTTCTACAAACCAATCGAATATTTTGGTCAAAATAAAGAATAAATAAAAAGAATTGGAACAAAAAAATCAATAATACAGAAATCTAAAATCTCAAGAATCCTGTTCTAAAAATAAGAAACGCAGACAAAAAATTAAAAACTAAAAAAATAAAAAAACTCACGTTAATTTTGTTTTTTTTTTATTTTTTTGCTATTATTTTCGAATTTCTGATCAGAAACTTATTTTTGGAAAATTATTTTGCTTCTAAGTTTTTATTTTTTTTAAATATTAACTGAAAATTAAAAATAAAAACAATTCACCAAACTGCGAATATCTCCAAATGCTCCTCCTTGTTCAGGTGCTGAAACAAGGTTTCAACAAAATTGTTGAATTTACAAAAACCAAATTGATTCTGAATAAGTGATACTTCGACCATTGAGGATGATTTTTTATGGAGTTTTTCCTGCGTTTTTTATATTTTTTCCTGCGATGTTTTTGTTCAGGTGCTCAAAAAATGAAAATAATTTTTTTTTAAATCCATGTCTATTGAAAATTGTTGAATTTACAAAAACCAAATTGATTCTGAATACGCGATACTTCGACCATTGAGGATGATTTTGTATGGAATTTTTCCTGCTTTTTTTTATATTTTTTTTCTGGGATGATTTTGTTCAGGTGCTCAAAAAATGAAAACAAAAATTTTAAAAAATCCATATCTCTATTGAAAATTGTTGAATTTACAAAAACCAAATTGATTCTGAATAAGCGATACTTCGACCATTGAGGATGATTTTTTATGGAATTTTTCCTGCATTTTTTATATTTTTTCTGCGATGTTTTTGTTCAGGTGCTCAAAAAATAAAACATAATTTTTCAAAAATCCATATCTCTATTGAAAATTGTTGAATTTACAAAAACCAAATGTATTCTGAATAAGTGATACTTCGGCCATTGAGGATGTTTTTTTATGAAATTTTTCCTGCGTTTTTTATATTTTTTTCTGCGATGTTTTTGTTCAGGTGCTCAAAAAAATAAAACAAAAATTTTCAAAAATCCATATCCCGATTGAAAATTGTTGAATCTACAAAAACCAAATTGATTTTGAATAAGCGATACTTATAACATTAAATATATGCAAATATATTATGCGACACAACAGGTCATTTAATTATTTATCGCAGGAGCGTTAAACACTCATATAGATAAATTTACCGTTTACCACGCAATTTAAAACCCATAAGCGTTACTTAACACCTAATACAGAGTAAAAGGTTTCAGTTTATTTAAATGGATTTCAAATTGTATAAACTGCTGATAATAAGTGTCTACAGTTGGGTAATTATTCTAGGAACAACATAAATCGTCCGGGTCTATCAACCGACAAAAAATAATTCCTTCACGCTGTTCTGAACAGATCAAAGATAACCAAAAAGAACAACCAAGTTCATTATTACAATTAATATTCGAAGATAATGCGTGTATTTCTATGTTAATTTAGGAAGTATGGGTCTTTCTTTGCCGTATAATTGGTGCACGCCGTAATGTATGTTAATTCTTTAGAATAAAAATGACCCTAAATTTATTTAATTTGGAGTATGGAGAGTTGATTATATGGTAATTCAGAACATCCCTTTTTCGGCCCATATTCACTTCCGTGTTGTTACGTGTTAATTATTTAAATCGTGAAACTTAGACCGTTTTGGGGCCACTGGCTAATTGATTCTAGGTAGTTATTATTTTTGTACCTTTTTTTATATATTTCGTAATAATGGTTAATTACGGACTAAATGGAGGTTTCTTTAACGATCTGATGTTTATTATTACAATAATATTATTTAATTCAAATGCACTAATTTTTGTATAATATATTGTTCATTGGTTTTACTTTTAAAAGTCGGATCACGCTAAGCAGCTATAGTTGATAATTTGCTTGAAACGGTCAAAATTTTGAATTTGTTTTAAAAAACAATTATCATTGTCAATTTCTCAATTAAATCAAAAACCATTTGAATTGAAAATAAACCAATTTATATAAATATAAATACAACTACACAAAATGGACCATTTTTACTTTCTCCGTTACGAAGTACGAGAATTTCTGGATTTTTTTTTGTGTCTGTGTGTGATAGAGCAATTGATATGAAACTTTGAACATACGTCTTATTTGATAATCTGAAGAACTGAAAAGCTTTTGGTAAAATTACGTACACCGGAAGTGGGTGTTTACCTTAACTGTTTTTTGTTTTTTGCCAATATTTTCCTTAATATGAAGAATATTACAAAAACATTTAAAAAAACATTGAAGACAACAAAGAAATGAAAGAATTTTTCATAAAATCATTGTTATTCGAGAAAAAAAAAATATTTTTTTTTCTCATTTTTGGTTTATAATTATGAAGCGATAATAGTTACAGCAAATTTAATTGTAGAGAATGCTAAAATGAACAACTTATAAAGAATAAGTTTTTTCTAAATCTCTTTAGTTTTTGAATAAACTGAGTTTTTGAATTTAAAGTATAATTTTTCCATCTCTCATGATTTTGACGTTTTAAACGTCAGTTTCATGAGAGTCTACAAAACGCTCGATTTACATTTAAAATATGATTTAAATTGAAAATAAACTATGAAAGCGTAAATATAAATGACTATGATACCATCAAGTCGGAGAAAGTAACATGATGGCCACATCACCATTTTTTACAACAATACATAATTTAAGAAAAGTATTTTCGAAGTTAAAATTGTTAATATCCTAAGTGAGCGAAATTCGCGTGATCCGCTTCATCGTGAAGAATAACTTCGAATTATATTTTATTGCCGCATATACGGATATTAAATTTGAATGGCATGCAAATTGAACAAGATCATTCAAGAAATAAAACACGAATAAGGATCCTAATAAATCCAAGCAAGCATCAATTTTACGACAACACGGAAGTGCCAAGAGGGGAAACTTTAAGAGCGGAACGCAGAAATATTTAGTGATCGATAAAGGCAGCCACGCTACGAATAACTTTTTCCAACTTTTCTCCACCCCACAGAAACGTCTATAAATCATCTGCACGAGAATTAACAGTGATACATTGCTCGTAAATTAGGTCCCTTTAACTTTTGCTTAATTAAAAATATGGTCAAAATATGCTGTTACATGTATATGTAGATGCGTGAGGTGTATTAGTTCGAGTTCGCACGGTCCACTGGTGGTGGGAGGAACCAAATTGAAAATTGAAAATTTTAAAAATCAACGTATGCTATTTTACTAAGGAAATTTCAAAACTCATAAGACTTAAAGTTTCAGATTTTTTGATACACAGTTCACCCTCAAAGTTGGAATATTTCCGAAAGATATACCGTGAGCGAAACAAATCTTTTTGATCACGCATTCTATCATAACCAGGGGCGGCTCGTTATATAGAGCCAAGGAGCCATGGCACTACCTCTAGCTTTGAGCTCAGCAAGAATTTTTAATTATTTTTTTTAATTCTTTTGGTTTGATGGTGAGGTTACGTGGACGAAGAATGGTGTTACAGATTTAGTGCATGTCTGGGACAAAATGTAAACGCACGATAAATCAGCTTGTGACTGTTTGCAATTATGAACCTTTACTTTACAACTCAAAATAATATTGGACTATGAAAATTAATTGTTCTTTCTTTCTTCGAAAAATGAGGCGAGGGCCTCCCCATATTGTAAAAGTACCATCAATGTGTTCCACGAGCCGCTATTGAGAGTCATACTAACCAAGTGAATTGTTTTATTTGAATTATTCAAAACGTATCTACTAAATATAAAGTTGTCGAAACTGCCGGTACAAAAGGTGAAATAAAAGGTGACTCCAACAAAGCTACTGCTTTTATTTGAATTCTTTTTCAAATTAGTTTCACATTTTTGGACGATTAAAGCGAAAACTAAAAAAAAAATATTTTCCTATTAAACAAAGAAATTGGAAAATTATTTTGAACAATAGAGTGATTTTTGAGACTAATTGAAACCATTTTCTTACTAGAATATTCTGCATTTTTCATTAAGACTTGTCTAAATTTTTGATCATTTCGTCTAAATATTCTTTATTTTGATCTAAATTTTCGATTTCATTGTTAAAATTTTCGACTATTCGGTCCGCATTTTCTATTTCTGTTTTTAAATTTTTTACCTCTATTTTCGATATTTTTTGTCAAAATATTTTAACTTTTAGCCTAAATATCCGTTATTTTGACCTTTTGTTTAAATTTTCAATTTTTTGGCCGGCATTTTTTATTTTCCCGCCGAATTTTTATTTTTAGATTTTTGACCTGTATTTTCGATTCTTTTGGGACTAAATTTTTTATCTGCTGACCTACATATTCTTTATTTTGAGATAAATTTTTGATTTAATTGTTAAAATTTTGGTTTTCTTTTTGTCCGTATTTTTGATTTTTCGGGCCGAATTTTTAAATTTTAGATTTTAGAACTGTATTTTCGATTTAAATTTTTGATCATTTGCTCTAAATATTCTTTATTTTGGCCTAAACTTTCGATTTAATTGTTAAAAATTTTGATTTTTCCGTCCACATTTTTGATTTTTTTGATTATTTTTATTTCTAGTTCCAATTTTTTTATATGATTTTGGTTAAAATATCTTTAACCTGAATTATTCATTTATATGCGAGATTTATTTTATTTCTTCCGGTATTATTGAGTTTTGTTTGTTGAAATTTTAAATTTTTTAGTCTACATTTATTATCTTTAGGCCCGAGTTTTTGATGTACTGTCTAAATTTTCGACTTTCTGGCCAACATTACAGATTTTTATAATTTATTTAAAACTTTTGACTTAAATTTTTCTTTATTTTTATCAAACCTTTCGATTATATTATTAAAATTTTCGATTTTTTGGCCCCAATTTTTGATTTAGTCTGGATTTATTATCTTTAGGGCCGATATTTCGATGTTTTGTCTAAATTTAAGACTTTTTGACCCACATTTTGGATTTTGCCCTTAATTTTTCTTTAAGTTTTTTTTATTTGTCTGTTAAAATTTTTCTTTCCTTGGTCCACTATTTTTATTTTAGGCCAGAATTTTAGATTTTTGGTCTTAATTTTTTTATCTATTTTAGATGCAGAAGCTACTTTAGCTTCAATTATCGCTTCTTCTTCTTTAGATACCGAAGATACTTTAGATTTAACCATCGCTGATTCTACTTTAGATACCGAAGACACTTTAGATTCAGTTGCTGCCTTTTTTTTCGTATATTTTAGATTTTTGGTCCATTTTGTATCCTATATTTTAGATTTTTTAACTTGGATTAGTGATTTTTCTATTTTTTGCTATTATTTTCGAATTTCTGGTCAGAAACTTATTTTTGGCGGCTGACAGTGGCAAATTATTTTGCTTCTACCCAAGTTTTCGATTTTTTGTCTGCGTTTTTTATTTTTAGATCAGGATTTTTGATTCTTTGGCCCATATTTTAGGTTTCAGTATTTTCGATTTTTTTGCTACATTTTTTTTAAATTTTGACCAAATTAATTGGTTTGTAGAATTTTTTTTTGTCTGCAATTTTTAACTTTACGCTCGTTTTCGGTGTTTTTAAGTTTTCACCATTTTAGGCCCTATTGTAGATTTTTACTTTTTTGGCCTATATTTTGTATCTTCGATTATTTTGGTTTCGATTTTTGGTCTTTTGGCGGAAATTTTCTTTATTTCGACTTAAATTTTCGATTTGGATTTTTTGGTCTACCACTTTGATTTTTGTCCCATATTTTAGATTTTCTTAACTTGAATGATTGATTTTATTGTGCCATTTTTTTTAAATTTTTATATTTGCTATTATTTTCGAATTTCTTTTTGGAACTTAGTTTAAGCTAAAAAGAGTTATTTTTGGGGCTGAAAATGGCAAATTATTTTTCTTTTGCTTGTATTATCTGCGTTTTTATTTTTAAACCAGGATTTTTGATTTTTTGACCGATATTTTAGATCTTCGGCTGTTCCAAAATTTTAATTTTTTGGCCAATATTCGATTGGAAGGTAAATGGTTCTTGGTTTCTTCAAAAAAGGAGGGGTATTGTATAAGTGGCTCTACCATCAACATGTTCGACGAGCCGCCTGTTCATAACCATTATTCGACATAACGGTTACATTATTTTCTTTTATTAAATGAGATGAAGTTTAATTGATTTAAATAATTAGTAACGCAATGAAAACTAATGAAAAACGAATCATTTACGTTACTGAAGTTTGATTTTGACTTTAGTTGGGCCGTAATAAATTTTAATCGGAAGTAGAGGTCTGTCACTACCTAAAAAAATCATCCAATGTCTCCTCTATAACCCTTTGTAAAAAACCTTATTTTTATCGGTCCAACCTAGAAAATATTGTTTTTTTTAGCAGCGGATCGCGGACGAAATTTATTAATTAGAAAATTAATTTTGCAAAAATTCTAAATATGAGTTCTCACCTTCAATTGTCATTTGCTCGAAAAATTTCTTGTGTAAGATGGCAACATTTTTATACAAATGACGTCTGAAAATCGACTTTTGCGCAAAAATATGTATTTTCATAAAAGAAAATCGACCCCGTTCGAGTATTTTTTCCAAAAATATTTTATTTCAGTTTTACTGAATATATTCCATACTTTAGGCACGCACTGTATATAAAACAGAAAATTTGAATTAAAGAATGTTGTTCTTTTAAAGTCACTCTATCTTTTAAAAGTAGACCAACTTTCGAGCGAGTTATTTATTTATCCAAAATAGGTATTTTGGTAGGTATATATAGTTAGTGTTTTTATCCATAAATAGTTTGTGCATTACTAAACAGAATTTTCTGAAAGTCTGATTTCAATTAAAAAGTAATAATTTAGCTCATGTTTTAAGACCACAATTCTAAAAAGAATAGATTTTTAATTTAAAAAAACCTCTTAGTATTTTTGATACAATAATCTAGAAAATACTATTATTTATTTGAATATACTGGATATTTCAGAATTTCACGGCACTATAATTTAATTTCATGTATGCCTATTGAGTGCTCATTATCCCAAAGAGTATCATTTTTAACCCTGCAATAGCTGAAGAAAATAGACAGAGTCAGTGCAATTTTAATACGCTGAAAATCTAGCAATATGTTTCTGACAGTCTAAATAAACTAAAAGTAAATAAATCGTATGTACTCTAAAAGCAATAAAAAATATTTAGAGAATTACATCCAACATGAAGGAACATTTAAATTCAAATCATGAAGACAATTTTAAACACGTTTACAATTATTCCACATTGGAATTGGCCGCGTGCACCATGAGAAAATGTAATGATATTTTGTACATTCCTATCAAGGAAACATTTAAATTGAATATTAATTTCATTTCCAAATGCATGAGAACCCGTACGTGCGCTTACGTAAAAATACGATTTATTTCAATTACTGTAAAACAGTCACGAAGAATGATTAATCTCACTTAAGTTGAGTTCAATTATCGGTGCGATGATTATATAAATAATTTAGAAATCGTTTTGTGTGATTAATTGTTTGGTCGCTTGCCGGGAATGATCGTTTTAAGAAGGCAAGAGTTGTTCAATTTTTTTAAATTCTCGTTCACGGTTTGTTACTATTACAGTAAGCTAGATAACAAATAGCAAATTTTATATTTTATCAATAATTTTCGTTAATTCAAAATCTTATCACGAATTATTTAACGAACAAAAGTAAAATATAATAGAGCATTCAAAATACTTTAATATTGAATGGAGGATAAAGGAACTTAATTTAAAATGTTTGCTTATTTACTCAAAATGTCTAGCTTCGCCACTGCAACTGGCTGTTGACATGAGATCCTTTCGCCGATTTATGCAGTTTTAACTAACAGTTTTGGTCTACCCTATTAGTTTACCTTTACCTGTATTTTTATTGAAGTAACGCGAAGGACACCAAATATAATTGCATTTTATAATTTTACAAGCACTTTAAAGTCTACACCTGCCAGAATTGTAAGAATACCAATTGTGTTCCAAACATCTGCATTGAATTATTCCGTAATATTTCCCCCCCAAGGAAATGTTGATTTATGGAAGTACACGACAATTCCCGAAATTTTGATAAAAATCTACATGGCCAAACAATAACGGTTAGTTACAAATATTGAGACGTTATAATTTTCTTATCATAAACGTTACCCATAAACATCAGTGTTGATTGACTCGCAAACATATATAACTTATATCGGGTATTGTTTTAACAATTTTATTAACCGCACTGTTTTATGTAATATATGGAAACACGTGTATGCATAGTAATTACTACATGCATTCATAACACTCCGTTCGATGTTTATTAATATTGGTAATTTATTGTAATTATTGCCATTGTTTTTAAACCAAACACCTCATATTTAATAGTTTAAACATTTACATATTTTTAGTTCCTGTTTTGTTTTGACTAATATGACTAAATAATTTCTTTATTATCTTCAATTATAGCAAAAATCAATTGTTATTTAGAGCGTTTTTAACCAAAGAAAATTTATTTGATAATTTGTTTACTATTGGGAGCATCAGTGGCGGCTCGTGGAACATGTTGATGGTAGAGCCACTTTCACAATTTATTAGATCGGATGATACTGGCATTTGAAACGTCAAAATTATTAAAAAAGGAAATGACAAATTATACAAATTAAATACCGGCAAAAAATCAAAAATTTGCACATTATAATCTAAAGTATAGACCAATAAAAAATACGCTCTTAATTAAAGCAAAGAACTAAAATATACGCCCAAAAGATCGAAAATTTAGAAAAATTTCTAAAATTCGCGGTTATAGAAAATACAGAAAATTTCAACAAAAAAATTTAAAAAAAATTGGAACGAAGAAATGAAAAATACAGGCCATAGATCTAAAATATAGGCAAAAAAAATCAAAAATGCTGGTCTAAAAATAAAATAATTCAAAGCAAAAAATTGAAAAATCAAGGAAAACGAAAATAATTCCCCATTTTCAGCCCCCAAAATAACTCTTTGGCTCAAGATGAGTTGCCGACCAGAACCTCGAAAACCTCAGTTCCTGGAAGTCCCACAACAAAATTTTATGGACAAATAGTGTTCAGAATGGTCTCAGTCTTGAAAAAAAAACAAAAAAGAAGTTTTAAAAAAAATGAATTTAATCGATTTTAGTCAAAACGTAACCAAAAAGTAAAAAAAAATAATAATTCAAGTTAAAAAATCTAAAATCAAGGGCAAGAAATCAAAAACCATCCAAAAATCTTGAAAATATCGACAAAAAAATCATTTAGGTTAAAAAAATCTAGAATATAGGATAAAAAATTCAAAACTTCGATCGTGAAAATCAAAATTGCGGACCAAAAAATCGAAAATTTTAAAAAAACAAATTGAAAATTTAGAAAAAAAATAAGGCTAAAAGATTAAAAATTTAGATCAAAATATCAAAATCAGGGCTTAACGATAAAAAATGAAAACAAGAAGATTATAATTCAAGTACGAAAATTGTCATTTTCAGCACTCGGGGTTCACCAGAAAACATTTGCTTTGTAGCAAAGAATCACGATTTAAAAAATTTAAAAAAATGATTACTTGAAGGTTTCGTTTTAAATAAACTTCAATTATTATTATTATTATTAATTATTCAAAAATAGACTACTTTTAATTTCCGAAAATAAGGGAATAAACTCAAAAATTGCTCTGTAGTGAAGGAAATTATTTGCACTCAATGTTTTTAAAAATTGTAAAAAAATAATCACTAGTAGAATTAGCTCCAAAATTACTAAAACTATGCAGAAAGAGTGTACTTTTCATTACTTGTAAAAATAATTGCAATATTGCTACTGAAAACAACAGGAATTGACTCAAAACTGCACTGGAGGGAACGAAAATTGCACTCAATGTTTTGAAAAATCGTAAAATTATAATCACTTGCAGAATTAGCTCTTAATTAAGGTAAAAAAACCAAAAAAAATAAGTACAAAAAATCGAAAATTTAGACAAATACCCAAAATTCGCGGTTAAATAAATGCAAAAATCCGAAAATTTCAACAACAAAAAAAAACAAAAAGTTTAACCAAAATAAAGAATATTTCGGGCAAAAACTCTAAAATTTGGAACGAAGAAATGAAAAATACAGGTCAAATATCTACAATATAGGCCATAAAAATAAAAAATGCTGGTCTAAAAATAAAAAATGCAAACCAAAAAATTTAAAAATCAAGGAAAACTAAATTAATTTGCAGTTTCTAGCTCCTAAAATAACTCTTTAGCTCAAAATTGGTTGCCGACCAGAAACTGGAAAACGGCAGTCAAAAAGTAACCAAAAAGTAAAAAAATCGCCCATAAAAAAAATTATTCAAATTAGAAAATCTAAAATGAAGTGCAAGAAACTGTACTTGAAAATATCGGCAAAAAATAAAAAAAATTGCGTATAAAAAGCAATCATTTAGGTTAAACAAATCTAAAATATAGGATACAAAATTAAAAACTTTGACCAAAAATTCGATCCTAAAAATCAAAATCGCTGGCCAAAAATTCGTAAATTTTAACAAAAAAATTTGAAAATTTAGAAGAAAATGATTTTCTTTGGAAATTTGTAGAGACACATTATTCAAAATTAGTCTGTCAAAATGTCAACCATCTGTTGCAATAAATGTGGAATTCGCATGCAAATTTCTAAAAAAATGCGCTTTATTGGTCATCAAAATTTACTTCTTAGTGCAACAATTTTTGTTGTGGTAAATTTGCGATTATTTTTTTTTTTGTAAATTTGTAAAGACGCATTATTCCGAATTAGTTTGTCAAAGTTTCAACCATCTGTAGCAATAAAAGTAAAATTGCCATGTTAATTTCTAAAAAATCCGCTTTTTTTGCTATCAAAATTTGCTTTTCTAGTGCAACCATTTTTGTTGTGGTAAACTTTTGATTGTTTTTTGAAGAAATTTATAAAGGGACATTATTCAGAATTGATCTGTCAAAATTTCAACCATCTGTCGAAAGAAATGTGTATTTCTCAAGTGAATTTCTGAAAAATTTGCCTTCTTGGTGATCAAAAAAGCCATTTTTGTTGTGGTAAACTTGCGATGATTTTCTTTGAAAATGCATTATTCAGAAATAGTCAAAATTTTAACCATCTTTTGAAATTAATGTGGAACTTCCACGCGGTGTTACAGGTGTTGTTTAACATTTAAAAAGTTTTTTTAAGAATCAGTTAAAAAATTTTGCTGAGCTTGAGTCTACAGGTAGTGCCATGGCTCCATGGCTCTATATAACGAACCGCCCCTAGGGAGTATAATGTTCAAATAAATATTATTTTTTTCGGCATCTGAATTTTAGTGCAATTAAATGTTTAAATTGCTCAAAAACGGTTTTTCGGTATTTTTGGGATAACTCTAGCTAGAGATTAGTAGATTGTGTGTCTAGTGGGAAAAATGAAGCATTCCCGGACGACTGTGAAGTTTGTTGGGCGAGGCGCTAGCCAGCATTGAGCGATGTAGCGTGGCGGGAGAGGTGGGAATAGAGAGAGGGAGGTTTGACAGAGTAAGACAGTGTTTTACATTTCTCGCAGCACGTCGCATTATTTCTCAGCATAGGGAACCTTATTTTACGAATCCCCATTTCTCAGGAAATCCCTATTTTTCAACGATTTTTGCCAATTTTGTCGATTATAGCGTCGTCTGTCATGAATACAAAAAAAAATCAGATAAAATTTTCTTATTTTTTCCCGGAGTATTCAAATCCGTACAAAAAATAGGGTTTCCTATTTAACTTTTCTATTTCTCACCCCCTACCCCCTAGGGGGTTGAGGGTAGTGGGTCGAGTTGCATGTCATTAGATGCCCCCCTCCGAGGCGAACAAATTTTATTAATATATTTTTTTAAATTCTATGTGTAGTTTTCGAGATATTTCAATGTCTTCACTTAAATTGAACACCCTGTATATTCGAATTTTAATTATTAGTCTTTAGTGAACGGTGACTATAAAATAAATATTTGGACGTACTGTATATTCCGTGTAAATGATACTTGATCGCATTCCACTTTTACAACTTTTATGTCGTTCCATGAATATCCGTAATTGCAAAAATATGGAACATATGGAATATATAAATTACATAATTAATGAATGCAACACATTTAACTCATGCAATATCTGACTTTTACTGTGATTATGTTTGAACATATTTCTCTTTATCGACAGTGATAGTGGTATCGCTAAGATTATACATTCAGCTGTAGTTTTGGTTGAAAAAAAAATTATTTTTAGAGAATATTATTTACGGGATCATTTTACTGGTATCAGATTATTATGGGTTCCTTCTTGGAATGACTGGTATAAATTACTGGTTTCCGAGAAGAATATTTAGGGAGAGAATAAGGATAGTAATATGACATAGATTATACTGATACTCTACCTATACCGAATGTTTAAATTCTCGACTTGTTTTTGGGAATTTTCAAATACATTTATTAACACAAAAATACCTAGCAACAAAATTAAATAAAGACAACAAGTTACCTGAATATATAAATATTAGGGCTCGACGTTGACTTCGTTTTTCGTTTAAACGTGTAAACGTTTACCGTTTATTAGTAACGAATAAAACACGTTTAGCTTAATAAACGTTTACAATACGTTTAGCTTAATAAACGTTTAGAACCCGTAAACTAGGAACGATTTCTCATATTTTTATACTCCATTTGGGAGTCTAAAAGTTATATCTCGGCGTTTCGTAAGACTTCAAACATTTTTAGACATTCGATTCAAACAGGAACCAATTGGTCTATAGTGGGTTGGACACTTCAAACTTCGGATGCCGACTTTTCGGACGGTTTTCGAGAAACTATTAATTTTTTAAGGTGTCCCAAATAATAGTTATTTATTCATTGTTCTCCGCTACCGGAAATATTGTTAAACACGGCTTGTGATATAAACAAATAGTATTTAAAAAAGCAGTTGATACATCGATTGGGCAATATTTCTATAATTTATTCCAATATATATTTATAAGGCAGGATGGTTTTGGCGCATAGGCGTCAAGCATCTGGAAATTCACACCGTTTCCGGTCTACCTAGAAACTGTACGACTCCTCCCACTTCCACAAAGGAACGGCTTTTAAATTTAAAAGATTCAGGCTAATCGTCATAATTCAGCATTCCTTTATATGGAGCCGTTCTATTGCGTTATAATAGACACCCCCGCACCAATTGCAATAACAGTTGGCTTTAACTAATAATATCACCAAATGCCTTTTAACTCTAGAGAGCTACATTAAAAACAACTGCCATCGACTTAAAACTTTCCAAATTACCTTGAAATACATTCGTAATGATGATTCTATAAAAATGTATCCATATCTCAACTCTTGGTTTTAGAATAACCTCATTCAAACCAAGCATATTTTGAAAAATGGTGATGTGGCCTTCATGTTACTTTCTCCGACTTGATGGTATCATTTATATTTACGCTTTCATGGTTTATTTTCAATTTAAATCATATTTTAAATGTACATCGAACGATTTTTTAAACTCGGATGAAACTGACGTTTAAAACGTCAAAATTATGAAAGCTGTAATAATTACCCTGCAAATTCAAAAATTCAGAATACCCAAAAACTAAAGCGATTTCGAAAAAAAACTTATTCTTTATAAATTGTTTATTTTGGCGTTCTCTACAATTATCATTCACATAAATTTGCTGTAACTATTATCGTTTCATAATTATAAATCAAATGAAAAAAATATTTTTTTTTTCTCGAATAACAATGATTTTATGAAAAATATTTTCAAGCAAAAGATGTTCATTTATTTGTTGTCTTCAACATGTGATATTTTTCATATTTAAGCAGATATTGGAAAAAACAAAAAAACAGTTACGGTGTACAGAATTTTACCAAAAGCTTTTAAGTTCTTCGGATTATCAAATAAGACTTATGTTCAAAGTTTTGTATCAATTGCTCCGTTAGTTTTTGAGATACAGCGCGCATAGACACATACACAGACACACACACACGCACAGACACAACATTTTTTTCCCAGAAATCGTTGAAATGGCATTGAAAATTTTTCACGATCACAATACTTTCTCGTACTTCGTAACGGAGAAACTAAAAACATAAGTTTGTGTTGGCTCTCCGTTGTGTATACATAAAAATATTTTTCGATTATAGTGTCGATAATTATCTACAGCTTCTATATAAATCGTATATTTCTATCTTAAATATTTAAGGCTAAAAAAATACTTTGACGCTTTAGTGAGACACCCGATAACCAATGAATTATATAAAATCAGAATTTAATTTGATTGAAACGAATTGTTAAGGTGCTTTGAAATATACGAACACAGCGTACAATTTATATGTTGCGTCTATTTATGTAAACTTAGTATTTATGCTTTTACCCCAGCCTCAACCTCAATTTTAACATTTAAACTAACTTCTAATTTATTTATGGTATTAATATATAACATACTTGACCCGTGTAAAAATATACTCTAAGCGCTAGTAAAAAATAGGAGCGAGCTCGACTGTTGATTGTAAATTACATATCTACTGAATTACAATTCTATTTTAATACTACACATAACAAGATCAAATAAATTTAGGAACTCTTATAAACAAATTTATTTTATTTCGGCCTCGTTTGCGTGAACGGTAGGAATTAATTTTTCTACATTATTTAAAAAAATGGTAATGTGGCCATCATATTACTTTCTCCGATTTGATGGTACACTAGTTATTTATATTTATAGATTCATGATTTATTTTCAATTTAAATCATATTTTAAATCGAGCGTTTCACATGATCGATGACGTCAAAATTATGAAAGCTACACTACAAATGACAAATTATGTTTCAAATTCCAATAATCTTTACCGTAAGTTTAATGAAAAACTAAAAATAATACTAAAAAGTCTTGAAATGGATTTCTAAAAATAGTCCTGATTAAAAAGTCCTAAAAACCTAATTAAAGTCCTGAACAAGAAAGTCTTGAAAAAAGTCCCGAAAGAAAAGTGCCGACAAAAAAATCTCTTGAAAAACAGGTCCTTCAAAAAGACCAGAAATAAAGTCCTGAAAAAAGAGTTCTGATAAAAAATGTGTTTGGACGAACAGTTTTGGAAATAAAGTCTTGAAAAATGAGTCCTGTTAAAAAGTTGTGAAAAAGAGTAGTGAAAAAAAAACCCGAAAAAAGATTCCCGAAAAATTAACTCTTCATTTAAAACACCAGAAATAAATGTCCTTAAAAAATCCCGAAAGAAAAAGAGTCCTAAAAAAATCCCGAAGGAAAGTCCTAAAATAAGTCCTAAAAAACTCCTGAAGAAAGTCCCGAAAAAGAGTCTTGATAACTTATCCTTAAAAATTGTCCTGTAATAACAGTTTTGAAAAAGAGTTATGAAAATAATAAATGAAAATATCATTAAAAATATCATTAAAATAGTCCTCAAAAAGTTCTGAAGAAATTGTCCTGAAAAAACCCCAAAAAGAGTCTTGAAAAAAGTTCCGAACAAAAAGTCCTGAAAATGTATCCTATAAAAAATGTCCTGAAAATGTATCCTATAAAAAATGTCCTGAAATATAATACTGAAAAAAGTCTTGTAAAGAGGGCTTGAAAAAAAATTCCCGAAAAAATAATTCTGAAAAAATTCTAAAAATAATCTTAAAAAGAAGTCTTGAACAAGAGGTTCTTAAAAAAGTCTTTAAAAAGTCCTAAAGAAACAGTTCTGGAGATAAAATCTTGAAAAACGAGTCCTGACAAAAGCCGTGAAAAAAAGTCTTGAAAAATAGTCTTCATACAAAATACCAGAAATAAATGTCCCGAAAGATCGCCCAAAAAAGTCCTGAAAGAAAATCCTAAAATAAGTCCTGACGAAAATTCAGAAAAAGAGTCCCGATTAATTATCATTGAAAAATTGTTCGTAAAAACAGTCTTGAAAAATTGCCCCGAAAATAACATCTTTAAAAAATAAACAAAAAAGATTCTGAAAAAAGCATTGTAAAAAGTCCTTAAAAAGATCTGAAGGAATTATCCTGAAAAAGAAATCCCAAAATGAGTCTTGTAAAAGATCCCGAAAAAAGTCCTGCAAAAAGGCCTAACAAACTTCCTGAAATAATAAGTTTTGAAAATAGTCTTGAGAAAAATACTAAATATCATTATAATATAATATAATATAACATTTTATCCAAAATCGTCTGTAATTGCATTAACCCTTTGAGGGGCACATTTTTGGGAAGGAGATGAAACGGGGAAACTAATGGCACTTTGGCACTTACGGTTTTCGGGCTCGCTGATTCCGATTTCGGTGTCAGAAATGAGTTTTGACAGCTGTCAACTGTCAAATCGGCTGTCAAGTGTCGGAAAATGCAATGAAAATCGGAAATTAGGCATATGGCTGATCCAGGAAAGTAACAGACCAATAATGATGTGGGAATGGGAAGAATTTTCTGATAGTTGACAGCTGTCAAAAACTGTCAAAATGGACAGAATGTAGTGAAAAAAACAAGTTGGGCGTCGTTTCCCGCTTCCCAAGGTCAACAACAAGATTGCAACTTCGGAAAAGAGTTTTGACAGCTTGTGAACTGGCAAACCAGCTGTCAAAGCATGTATTATAAAATCAAACCCAGTAGCCAGACGTTCATTGGCTCTCTGAGAATATAATTGATGACTAATAATGAAGTGGGAAGAATATGTTGGCAGTTGACAGCGGTGAAATAACTGTCCCAGTGAAGAGATCGAAATCAAAATACAAGGTTGGCATGGTTTTACCGGACAGAATATCGATATCTGAAATGGGCATTGGCAGCTAGCAACTGCCAAACCAACTGTAAAATAATGTAATCAACAAAGATCATACAACAATCAGCATTTATTGAATATTTTGGCAGATTTGACCAAGCTTGCTGTCAAATGCAGATCTTGGCTGTTGACAGCCGACACAGACCTGTCAGGATGGAGCAGTAGACATAGAAATACGAATTGGACGTCATTCTATAGCTTTCCGAGACTGCTAATTAACGTTAACACATCCAGAATGAGTTTTGGCAGCTTTACACTCACTCAAACTTTCAAATTGTGACAAGCAGGATAATCACAAAAAAAAATTGTCGAAGCCTGCCAAAGCTTTGCTCCCGCTTTGCGTGACCCAGAACTAACGACGTGGACGTGAGGAGATACTAGTTCCATTTTTTTTTTTGTACATTTTTTTGTATATTTTTTTGTGTTTTTTTGTTTTTTTTTCACAATCATTGTAAGTTTTTTTATCTTTCTTTTGTTTATTTCTAATTTAAAAAAAAATTCTACCAACCACGTATTGTTTAGAATTTTTTCGGGCATTTGTTACGATTTCGTGATGTTTTAGCTAGATGGAATTTCTCATAACAATTGCTCTTCTCATCTATGCACAGGGAAACATTGCAGGTTTTGCAATAAAATTTTGTCCGTTTTTCATTTGCTTTGGAACTGCAATATGCACATCGGTGTCGAGTTTCTCGAGTACCTGGGAAATGAGGTCTCTGAGCTGTTCTCACATTGTCAGGCACTTGCAGGACAACATTTCTAGAAGGGAGCTCGGACGAAGGTCTTCCTTTTTTTGGACGATCAGGAAACCCTAATAGGTGATCAACCACTGATAGCCGGAAGTCCTTGAGCGATAAAGTTTTCTGTGGAAAGGACAGTTTATATAAAATAAAAGAATTCACCAAAGTCACGTCTACGAAGTGCCAAAATGCCAGCATTTCTTACTCATTGGTAACAATTTTTTATGGCATCCGCTTTGTCAACGCAGCCCATATGGGCATTATAATCCTTGGCTACAATCGGACAAGAAACTACCTGCAGAGTTCCATCTTTCTGCTTACTTCTGGTTTCTGAGATGATAGAAGCGTCGTAAAAATTGGTTAGAAAATGTACCGACTTCTTATCGATCCACTTCACCCATTGTATACCTTTATAAGAAGTCCAGAATTCGCTATCCCCGCGCGACATTTCTTTATCTCTCAACTAGCAAACTCGACATCAAGTCTATGGTGGTAAAAAAATTATCAAAATAAATACTATAGTTTTTGTTGACCAAGGTTCGAGTCAGATCTCTTACTACCCTTTCGCCTAAGAAAAGTTCTGGTTTTCCTTGGACCCTTCCGGTATACATTTGGAACTTACAAACATAGCCATAATGATCAGCTCTCACCCAAGTTTTGAAGCCTCTCGGGATCGGTTTCATGGGTACGTACTGCTTCATTGAGCTTCTGCCCTTGAACTTGATCATGGTCTCATCCATCGCTTGATTTCTAGTTGGGTCATAAAATCGCAAATATGTGTCTGAGAGGTTGTCAAGAAAGGGTCTTACTTTCTATAATTTATCGTACCCAGCTTCATTCTTCTTTGGTTCTTTGGAACTGTCATTCAGATGTAAACTGGATAGTAAAAACGAAAATTTCTTCACGCTCATAGTAGAACTAACATAACGATCATTGAGCTGGACGTTGGAAGACCAATAATTGCGGTAGGATGGTAACCGTTTAACTCCCATCATAATGTTCAGACCGAGAAATTGTTTGATTTCTTGGGGGGTTATATCCGTGAATTCTTTTTTCTGTTGACAGCAATAGAGATTAAATTGATCTGCAATGGAGTTGATATTGGTTTCAGAAAATAAACATAAAAAAAAAATTCCCGGGCTCTTGACATTCTCTAGTAGATTTTTAGGGCCAGTCTGTTCGACAAAAGGTTTATTGGTAGCACCTCTATGCTTTCTCTCCCAGATTCCGTCCATCCCAGATAGCCGAATGCTTAGAGGAGTATCGTCATCTGAGTCACTAGCCTCGTCTGACTCTCTCTCTAGAGCACTGAGCCCGATAAATGACTCTTCTGATAAATCATCCTGACAGAGATACTCCTCGTCTTCGCTATCCTCGAAATCGTCATTTAATGATTCGCTATCACTTGGGATTTCATCCTCTTCAAAATCTTGAATCCTCATTTCAAAATACAAAATTTTTCCAGATAGAAACTATTCTTACGAAATAACGGAAGATGATCTAACTTGACAGCTCTTTTGGCAATTGACAGCTGTCAAAAGATATTTTAGGCACTGAAATCGCGAACAGTGACCGCGAAAACCTATAAAATGAGTGGCAGCTTCTATATCTGTGACACCATCTTGACAGTCCGTTGACAACTGTCAACTGTCAACCAATATTTTAGGTATTGAAATCGCGAACAGTGACAGCGAAAACCTATAAAATGAGTGGCAGCTTCCATTTCTGTGACCCTTGCACCATCTTGGCAGTCCGATGACAACTGTCAAATACTATTGCCATATCGAACAATTCACAAGTTGAATGAGCGCTACACTCCGAAGTCCCTATCTCAAATCAGGCTCCTCAATAATGCCCCCAATGCTAGTCAGATTAGATTTTAATCACCATTCTCGTCTCTATTGGTAGCTGCCAATTGTCAAAATATATATCAGCTTATCGTAAGTCAGGACTAGAGCACACCAGAAAATGAAATCAGCGCGTTTTTCGCGAATCTCAAATATTTTGTGAATCTTGACAGCTGTTTTGACAGTAGACAGCTGTCAAAAGTCATTTTTGACACCGGATTGGTAATCAGCGACTCCAGAAACATATATCTAGGTAATAAAATCAATTGCTAATTGCAAAAATTGCACGTGCCCGATTTTTTTCTGAAAAAGTCGATTTTTTTCATCTTTATTTGTTAATAACAAATTCCCAGTGAACAATAATGCCAAATTTTTTGTTTGGGTAGTTGAGGGAACTCATAAAACCCCCAACACCCATTGTCCACGTGAGACATGGCCTAGGGTACAAAATAATGGCATCTGAGCGAGATGCGTTCCACCGCCCCGCAAAGGGTTAAATACTGTAATCATGTTTATAAAATTTTGACAAGAAATATTGACATCCGTGGTGTCAATTTGAAATATTTCAAAAACCCTACGATGGATCTATGTATACCGAGAGCCAGTTATTCTCTCACTAGTGGGTAATGAACAACATTACATCTCTTAAATGACCGCAGTAATTCGCTTATTACAGTGGTCACTTGAGCCATGCAATGTTGCTCATTACCCCCTAGTGAGAAAATAAGTTTCTCTCACGGAATGCATAGATCCTTCATAGGATTTTTGAAATATTTCAAATTGGCACCACGTACGTCAAAATTTCTTGTCAAAATTTTTTAAACATTACTTCAATATTAAATACCATTACAGACGATTTTAGATAAAATTTTATATTATACTCATGTGGAATTCCTAAACTTTTTCTTAAGGGTAGATTACATACATTCCACATTCGTATAATAATTAACTTCTTTCACCTCAAATTACGTCTCTTATTCCAAATCTGATCTTTATATATGCTATTTTAGGTGAATTATTGAAGCACAAAGAGAAATTTCTCTGGACGACACGTTCTTATTTCGTAGGTGTGGACGACCCTGTGCAATCTCACCGATTGTATTTCTGCCTTTTTTAATACGAACGCACTATAGTTACCAAATCTGATGCTAAGGTATTCGTAAATTTGTAAGACTTAATTTTGTAAATTTACAAATAGGTTGAATATTTAGGCTATATTACGGGTTTATTAAATAAAAGTATATTAATTCAAATAAACCTATGACATCGTTTTTTGTTATTAATTTTATAAAATACAAGCATTTTGGAGCTACCAACAGGTTTAAAAAAGTTGGTGCCATCAACAGCAGTGCCATACCGGTGGTTATGAGAGTCAAATGTTGGTGTCTGATACATTTAATAGAGCCTCAGAAATACGGTCTGAATCATCTGAAATATCTAACTGAATTAAACAACAAAATACACAAACTTAAAAATCGGAATGATCTTGTAATCGATAGCTAATTAAAGTTGAATACACAACATTGCCGCCTACTATTTTAACAAGCAGAATCGCTTTCTATTTCTAATAATTCTTAATAGTATTAACTTCCTATATTTTTGAAGAAAGATGTTTGTACTCTGACGTATCTGTTGATATTAACCGTCTTTAGCAACGGGTTATTGCTTTATTTGGATTTAAGAATTGTGCTGTATTAATGCTCGGTATGGAGGACCTTTTACGGAATTAAGACTTTAGCTGTAAATACAGATGCCATTTTTATAAATGCACGTTTATATCTATATGTATATTTATTTAGTCTTCTTCATTTTAATGAAGTAGAATCATTTTATTAAAATACATTATATTCAAATTTGGACACGAAATATCTGGTAACATTAACTTTAAGAAATGTATAATGTATCTCCGCACTTTTATTAATATTGTGAAAGTTTGACTAATTTCAAGTTCTCATAAGAAATATATTAAGAAAGAACAAATCTAACAAACCGCGCATAAAGCGACAAAATGAAAATTGTAAATTTTCCTATATAATAATAAATTAGCCGTTAAAATTTATGTGTCAAGGTGAAAATTTACATTTTACAGTTATGTACTACAAAATGTATATTTTTAATATTTTTGGCTTATCATTCGAACAACATTGTCGGATGACTCATATTTAATCACTTCGCTACTGTGTAGTTAATGATTTTAATAATTGGCATTAACAGTTTACTGACAATTAAAATTAATTAGTATAAACAGAACTGCCGAATTGGACTAGGCATTATCAAAAACACGATGTCTAATTGATCCAATACAATAAAAAAAAGACAAAGAAATATTAAAATTAAATGTATTAAATAAAGGGTATAGCGGAATAAGATGGTCAAAAGTGCCCCCAAACGAAATGAGCTGGG
The DNA here is from genome assembly GCA_910593695.2 of Ocypus olens. Lineage (NCBI taxonomy): Eukaryota > Metazoa > Arthropoda > Insecta > Coleoptera > Staphylinidae > Ocypus > Ocypus olens. Next base: position 43,281,885 of record OU343058.1, read on the forward strand.
AGGTTAAAAATAATGTTTAGGATCATAAAAAGTAGAATTCGACAAAAAAAGTAGCCCCAAAAAATTGAAAGCGCCTTTTTGACTAATTTTAACCTTATTTATCACTTTCAAACGAAAAAAAAACAAAATTTCTATTTGCACATATTAGGTCATTTCATGTAATGATGTATGCCACACAATTTTGTTTTGCTATTTAGTGGGAAACTCAAATACCTGAAACTAAAAAAAAATCATTCAAAATTACTTTTTTAGTTAAAGTCGAAAATCTGCCGAATTCATATAAAATGTTAAGTAAGTAATTTTTATGCAAAATAAATGGTACTAATAGATAAGTTCATTTCTAAAAATACATGCCAGAAAATGAAAATGATAAATAAGGTTAAAATTAGTCAAAAATGTTATTTTCAATTATTTTGACCATGTTCTACCACTCGGAAAATTCTAAAAAAAAACACATATTAAGAAACTATAGATACCTATTACATATTTTTTTTATAGGTGCACCTTTTAATCTCTCTGAAATAATCTCTATTTAGTGATATTTTATTTTGACAAAATTCGAATTTCCCGCCAAAAAAATCCCTTTTTATAAAAATACATTAGATAATATTGTTTTCTTAAGGTACTGATACCTACTGAAAGTCAAAAGTTAGTTGGATGCACAGGAAAAATTAAAAACTAAAAAACACGTTTTTGTCTACTTTTTGTCGAATCTTACTTTTTTATGATCTAAAACAATATTTTTAACCTCACTGCTCATTTCGTTTGGGGGCACTTTTGACCATCTTATTTCGCTATACCCTTTAATAAAAAACAAAATGTTGCAAAATATTCAATCTACAAAATTAAAAACACGAAGACTAAAAAACAAAAAAAATCTTATTAAAACAACCAAGCACCAATCCAAAAAGTCGCATCATACCGTATAAGTAAGTACACTAATCCAGACAGACGCACAAACACGCACGCACATACACACGCGCACTGACACATTTTTCTGCAGAAATCTTTGAAATCGCCTGTGGAGACCTCAAACCAGATACACTCGGCGTCAAAAAAAAAGCGCCACTCAAAAAATCGCGAAAAAACTCGATTTTTTTTCAAACCGTCGGTCGTAATTTGGGTCAATTTGGTCGAAAATCGATTAATCTTTTAGTTTGGGAAAGATTCAAGTTTTATCTTTAAGAATGTGTAGTTGATTTTGACCCCAAGTCCAAACCAACCCCCCCCCCCGTAACAACGCGATGGAAAAAAAATGTTTTTTATGTAAAAAATTGTCCAACTTTGGCAAGCTGTACCGTGCGCAAAAAAAAATCGGCGGGAAATTTCACCACAATGGCAAAAAATTTAATCAATTTCCTTCGAATGCCTTAAAAATTCGAGTGGTTTCGATGATTTGGAGCAAAGTTATGATGAATTTTTGAAAAAAAAATTTAATTGAAAATGAAAGCAAGTTGTAAAAATTTAACATTTTTTATCAATCCAAAACCCTTTTTGTAGGGGTTACGAAAGTTGAAAACTTCTTAGATCGCAAAATTCCATCGAGTTTCGTGCGAAATTCGCCTAGTTATGGCCAAAAAGGCGCAAAATGTATTTTTTTTAAACTGCACAACTTCGCGCCAAATCATCGCATCGACTTGAATTTTGGTGGAAATTGGAGGAAAATAATTGAACTTTATTGCCATGCTGACCGATTGAGTCCACGTTTTTTTTTGCACACCGTACAAGAAACCAAATTTGCACATTTAACTTCAAAAACTTTTTTTTTCCTTTAGGGGGTGGCAGGGGGTGGAATCGTTTTAACAACAAAATAATTCACATGACGTTGAAAAGAAAATTTGAAACTGTTCAGACTGCAAAAGTTCATTGATTTTGGTGCAAAATACTCAAAATAGTAAAAAATGTCATTTTTTCTTCAAAAATTCATAACTTTGCTCCAAATCATCGAAACGACTCGAATTTTTAAGGCATTTGAAGGAAATTGATTAGATTTTTCTGCCATTGTGGTAAAATTTCCCGCCGATTTTTTTTTGCGCACGGTACAGCTTGTCAAAGTTGGACAATTTTTTACATAAAAAACATTTTTTTCCATCGCGTTGTTACGGGGGGTGAGTTGGACTTGGGGTCAAAATTAACTGCACATTCTTAAAGATAAAACTTGAATCTTTCCTAAACTGAAAGATTAATCGATTTTCGACCAAATTGAACCAAGTTACGACAGTTTGAAAAATCGAGTTTTTTCGAGTGGCGCTTTTTTGACGCCGAGTGTATTTCCGTTATTTTTTAAGTAGTAATACAATTTATTGCCTCTTTACGCGAATTACAAATGGCTATCGACCGATTTTGTTTTATTTTCTATATACAGGGTGTATTTGAAATAAGGAACAGGCATTTAAGGGCACATACACAAATTATTTGTGAACCCATTTCCGTCAAAATATATTCGAAAAAAAAATTTTGAATTTTCCTAATTTTTCGAGGTTTTTTAAACATTTTGAGAAACGATGCTTTTTTCATTTAATTGGGTCTGCATGGAATGTGTGTTTGTTTATTTAAAACGCGAGATATGATTTCTTGCCTCCGAAATTTAAAGTGTTATCGCAACGTTTTTTTTTTTGTAAAAGTTAAACAGTCCTCAAGTTCATTGATACTTAAAGAGCACTCAGATATTTCCTACGCGCTTGTTGTAATTCGAAATCTAAAACCGATGCCGTTTAAAAATTAGGTCACATTACCACTGCCCCCAAACATGTTGCGTATTTTTACTCATTAACTTTAATAATTAATTACGGGCTTTTTGTTACAGTAATAAACAAAATAATTGCGAATATTGTTTAAAAATAATATAATCTCTTTGTGGTTACGAGCCTGTTCGTTATTTTAAATACACCCTGAATATTCTATGAAATATTTTAGGTAAAATTAATAATGACACAATTCAAGATACTTAAACTATATTTAGAATCATTATCAAAATTGGGCAACGAAATTTCTTAAAAGTACTTCACACGCGCACTAGTAATCAAGACCATGCAAGTGAATTGAAATTACAACAATGCACATAAATTATTTACAAATGTGAAAATATTATTAAAATGAAATAAATTGCGGGAAAATTATTCTCACGCGCATTTGTACATTACATTCATGTAAACAGTTATGTTACAGCCTTGTACTTTTGTTGCAAGGCCGGAATTTTCTCATAGTGTCCCCTCAAAAAAAAAGATTCTCATTGTAACACGATTTACGACAAAGTCCATTTCTAGAATAATGCGACAATCAAATTGCAAAACGAGTTTATAGAATTTAAATTAATGACGAAGTTAATAACACTACTAATTCTAATACCATTGAATTCATTATTTACTACGTTAACATTATCAAGTTCTTGATTACTATTCCATTTATGTTTAATATCATGAATAATATTCATTCATTACAGATAGTGTGTTATATTTCTTTTCGGTGGTCCGGGAGATAACGTTATCTAACTACGTATAAATATAGGGGAAGGCATACATGGGAATAAATAATTTGAAAAGGGAATGTCTGTGTAAGACCAATAAAAATTAGTTTTTATCTAGAATGCAACTTTTACTTTCAATGAATTGCAGATAAATAAAATTGAGATATTCATAAGGACAAAAATACAAAATACGTTATATCAATTTTAAAAATTTGAAGAAAATCCCTTTCAATCTGAAATCGGATGGTTATTTGACCAATATTTTAAAACACTTCACATCTAGTGGTCATTTTATAGGTTAAATCTCAATATGTTAATAATTCGAAGGCTACTTAAACGTTAAGAATGCTCTTCGCATTGGGAATGTATTAATAACGAAGTGTAAAAATAAGACCCCCATGTTTTCTTCTACTATTTTCGAATGAGCCGGGCCGATGTCAGCGGCAAAAAAAAAACACAATATGTACATAATATGCATTTTCTCCTCGGACTTGAGAGCCCGATGTAAAAATAGCCTCCAAGCATTCTAATGCCCTATTTTATCCGCTTCTTATTATTTTTTAGAAACCGTGCATGCAGTAGTTATAAATACATTTTGAATGCACAATTAGAAATTTACATGCAATGCTTGCAATTATACCTGCATCCTCTCGAGGAAATTGCACAATGACATTATGTGGTGTTTAAGCTGCTATTTATATAACACTGCCTTGAAAAGGAAAATCTACGCAAGGTCGTTAATTTACAATAAATGTCAGTTATTTTTTTTTATAATTATGGATACATAATTTATATTTCAATTCTATGATATTTCTATTACTACTGATAGTATTTCTTTATCCTAACACATTTGTATCTAATATAAATAAAGCATTTAAATTATTAAGAATTACATTTTTACATGTAAAATATGTTTATGTGATTTGATATTTTTATCTTTAAAAACTATCGGCCAGCGATCTGTCTGCTACCTTCATCTAATATAAACCTTAAAATTTTATAATAACACATATTCCTATTAGTATTTTGATATTATATTGGTGTTCCTCAAGGATCTTCCTTCTCGCCCTCGCACTCGGGGCCGTCCTTAGAAATTCAAGCGCCCTGGGTTAACAAAATCAAGAGCCCTCAGCTAACATAAGCGAAGTGAGCTAATAAGCCTGCATTTTTTTAAAGGGGGTGTTTAACGGTTGTTTACGCAAGCTACTTACGGGAGTAAAACGTTTTTAATATGCTTTTCAACAAGAAAGGTTGTTTAAGGATTGAACTAATTGTATAAATTGTGTTTGTACTTGTTTATACAATCGACAAAAATTTTCCAACTCCGTAGACATCGTTTCATGGACATGGTTTCTAGAAAAAAACTTTTCTTTTCACAGTGGCGCTAGAGGGGGATGGGGTGGAAGGGGTTACGGTTAAGTTCGCATGCATGACTTTAAAGAAGACACTTCAAAGTTTCTCGCTCTCAAAGATTCATCAAAATCGATTGAAAATACGCCGAGTTATGGCGGTTTTAAAATGGTCGAAATTTCACGAATTTCAAGGGTTTCATTTTTTTCCACAAGTGTATTTCGTCTTTATTAAAATTATGAGAGTTCAAAACTGATACAATATCAAATTGTAATTTCGGCATAAAAAAACCAAAGAATTTAATCAAAATAAATTTGTATTTATATTTTCGTTTGTAAAGGTTTAAGTTACGTAATAAATTTTGGATTGTTGAAAAATTATGTTATTTAAAGAAATAATGAAAGTTGAAAACTGTGACAATGCCAAATGGAAATTCCAGCGTCAAAAAATCGTCAAGAAATATAGCAAGTTAAGACAGATATTTCAAATTTTTGATTTTTATTTCTTAATGATCAAGCTACGTGATAAAAAAATGTTTGTTAAAAAAATAATTTTTTTGATTAAATTATGAGGGTTCAAAATTGACAATTTCAAATTGTAATTTGGGTGTAAAAAAAATAAAAATTTAAAGTCAAGATGGATTTTTCAAACTTTCAAAGATTAAAGTTACGTAATAAATTTAAGTTTGTTAAAAAATATGAGTTTTGAACAAATTATGAAAATTGAAAATAGAAAAATGCCAAATTAAAATTTCTGTGTTTAAAATAGAAAAAATATATAACCAGTTAAAATAGATTTTTAGAACTTTGTACTCTCATTTGTAATTAATTTTGGTCCGTTAAATAATTATTATTTAGTTACTTATTATACGAATGTGGAATGTATGTAATTAGTCCAGCAAGAGACAGTTTGAACAACATTACTTGCCTCGAATGATCGCAGTAATTCGCGTAGTACACCGGATTTTTGATAATTTTTTTTTCAAAAATCGTTTAAATCACCCCTAGGGATCCCAAATCAGATATTTCCGTCAAAAAAAATTTGAAAAATATTCACGATTACAACACTTCCACGTACTTCGTAACAAAGAAAGTAAAAAGTACCAAGTTTCCAATTAAACCATCCTGCGTCTTTCTGGAAAATGTGTTTTAGCACAAAAATCTGTCCAAGACACGCATTGGATCAAATCTATACTATTTTTAAGCTGAAATTGGCACTAAACAAATTTAAGTTGCAAGTAAATATTTTAACAAAAAATATACATACGTAGGCGATGAACAAATAAAAAACGCTATTAAAACAATCAACAACTTAAAACATTCATTTTCAAAAAATCATAACTAACACAAAATTTCAAAAATCAAGATTAATTTTAAAGGTAAATATATTATGATTTCATCAGAGTTTTTTTATGGAATTCAATCATAGCGATATGATCTTTTTTTCTAGTTTTTCCTTGTTTAAAAATTCGTTTTTAAAAATTAAAAAAAGTGACACATTTTCAAAAATTAAAGTTAGTTTTAAAGGAAGATACATTTTTTTTTTTTTTTTTTGTTGAATTTGGTTCTCGTTTATCACTTGGTGAAACATTTTTAATATTACTGGTTGTTGAAATTAGGCACTTGGTAGGTTTCACAAATTTTATACTTTTTATTCCGACTAGTTTCGATTGTTACATCATTATCTAGGAATGAATACAGGGGAAAAATAGTTTCGCTTATATATTAAAATTGTCCATTCAGGTAATTAGGGCGGTCATTATTGGAGAACTCCAGATGTCATCATTTTCATTTACGACGTGTTTTCCCCGCTTTAGCGCTTTGTTGATCTCTAATCCTTCTCGGAGATTTAAATTTCGGCCCTTATTACCTGTATGTAATATTTTAAAATTATTTTCTTCGAAGAAGTGGTTATTTGTGATGCAATGTTTGGTAAAACCGGTGGTGCCTTTATTGTCTAGTATGGCTTTTCTATGTTCTTTTAGTCTTATACTAAATGTTCTTCCGGTTTGGCCAATATACGTTGCATCACAATCCCCACATTCGATTTCGTATATGCCGCATTTTTTGGATTTTTCTATGGTTGGTTTATTATTTATCAAAAGTTTGCCGATATTGGTGGAGTTTGTACATATAATGTTAAATTCGTTCCCAGTTACACAATTTTTTATTTTATTTGACAGATCATTTACATATTCTAATTTGACCCAATTTTTGGTTTTTTGTTCTTGTTGCGGTGGATAAAAATATTTTAATAGTTGTGTCTGTTTTTTCTTTTTTAGTAATTTATCTATTATTTTTGTGTTGTAGCCGTTATTCTTAGCTATTGTTTTTATGACTGATAGTTCTTTGAAATAATTTTCTTTATTTTGAGGGATATTAATTAGTCTATGGAGGTATGAATGAAAAGTACTAAGTTTGATCTGATTGGGGTGATTTGAATCTTCGGGAATGATGGTATCAGTGAAAGTTTCTTTTCTATATATCTTAAACTGTAATTTGTTATTTAATTTGGTTATGGTTAAATCTAGGAAGTTGATTGAATTGTTGTCTTCTATTTCTGACGTAAATTGGATGTTATTATCGATTGAATTTAAGAAAGTTTCGAATATATTTAATTGTCTAGTTGTTCCTGTCCAGACGATATATTCTGCATTTGGACAGGAACAACTAGACAATTAAATATATTCGAAACTTTCTTAAATTCAATCGATAATAACATCCAATTTACGTCAGAAATAGAAGACAACAATTCAATCAACTTCCTAGATTTAACCATAACCAAATTAAATAACAAATTACAGTTTAAGATATATAGAAAAGAAACTTTCACTGATACCATCATTCCCGAAGATTCAAATCACCCCAATCAGATCAAACTTAGTACTTTTCATTCATACCTCCATAGACTAATTAATATCCCTCAAAATAAAGAAAATTATTTCAAAGAACTATCAGTCATAAAAACAATAGCTAAGAATAACGGCTACAACACAAAAATAATAGATAAATTACTAAAAAAGAAAAAACAGACACAACTATTAAAATATTTTTATCCACCGCAACAAGAACAAAAAACCAAAAATTGGGTCAAATTAGAATATGTAAATGATCTGTCAAATAAAATAAAAAATTGTGTAACTGGGAACGAATTTAACATTATATGTACAAACTCCACCAATATCGGCAAACTTTTGATAAATAATAAACCAACCATAGAAAAATCCAAAAAATGCGGCATATACGAAATCGAATGTGGGGATTGTGATGCAACGTATATTGGCCAAACCGGAAGAACATTTAGTATAAGACTAAAAGAACATAGAAAAGCCATACTAGACAATAAAGGCACCACCGGTTTTACCAAACATTGCATCACAAATAACCACTTCTTCGAAGAAAATAATTTTAAAATATTACATACAGGTAATAAGGGCCGAAATTTAAATCTCCGAGAAGGATTAGAGATCAACAAAGCGCTAAAGCGGGGAAAACACGTCGTAAATGAAAATGATGACATCTGGAGTTCTCCAATAATGACCGCCCTAATTACCTGAATGGACAATTTTAATATATAAGCGAAACTATTTTTCCCCTGTATTCATTCCTAGATAATGATGTAACAATCGAAACTAGTCGGAATAAAAAGTATAAAATTTGTGAAACCTACCAAGTGCCTAATTTCAACAACCAGTAAGAAGATACATTTATTATTTACCCATGTTACAGTTTTCTTTCTGAACGCATCTTTTGCATATTTCTACACCCTGTAAGTTTAATTTTTTTTTTTATATCTGTTATAACTATGATCATTTTTAAACATTTATAACTCACGCATTTTCAAAAATTTAAGATAATTCAGATGTTTTGTGAATATACAATTTTTTTTTATTTTTGATAAATTCTAGCATATAATGTTATATATCAAGGGTCGGAAATTACCATTTTTAATTGCCAAAAATGACAATTTTCAACTGCCAAAAAGGCCAATTTTCAACTGCTAGAAGGCCAATTTTCAAGTGTCGGAAACGACCATTTTTAACTGTCAAAAATGACAATTTTTAACTGCCAAAAATGACAATTTTTAACTGCCACAAATGACAATTTTTAACTGCCAAAAAAGGCGAATTTTCAATTGTCGACAACGACCATTTTTAACTGCCAAAAATGACCATTTTTAACTGGCAAAAATGACAATTTTTAACTGGCAAAAATGACCATTTTCAACTACCAAAAATGACAATTTTCAACTGCCAAAAAGGGCAATTTTCAAGTGTCAGAAACGACCATTTTAAGCTACCAAAAATGACAATTTTCAACTGCCAAAAAGGCCAATTTTCAACTGCTAAAAGGCCAATTTTCAAGTGTCGGAAACGACCATATTTAACTGCCAAAAATGACAATTTTTAACTGCCAAAAAGGCGAATTTTTAAGTGTTGGCAACGACCATTTTTAACTGCCAAAAATGATAATTTTCAACTGCCAAAAATGGCAATTTTCAACTGCCAAAAAGGCCAATTTTCAACTGCCAAAAAGGCCCATTTTCAAGTGTCGGAAACGACCATTTTAAGCTACCAAAAATGAGAATTTTGAATAATAATAATAATAATAATAATAATATAATAATAATATATTTATTGTCACGTATGCCATAAGTGAGAACTGCCAAAAAGACCAATTTTCAACTACTAAAAAGCCAATTTTCAAGTGTCGGAAACGATCATTTTTAACTGCCAAAAATGACAATTTTCAATTGTCAAAAATGACAATTTTCAACTGCCAAAAATGACAATTTTCAACTGCCAAAAAGGGCAATTTTCAACTGCCAAAAGGCCAATTTTCAACTGCCAAAAAGGCCAATTTTCAAGTGTCGGAAACGACCATTTTAAGCTACCGGAAATGACAATTTTCAACTGCCAAAAAGGCCAATTTTCAACTGCTAAAAGGCCAATTGTCAAGTGTCAGAAACGACCATTTTTAACTACCAAAAATGACAATTTTTAACTGCCAAAAATGACAATTTTTAACTGCCAAAAATGACAATTTTTAACTGCCAAAAAAGGCGAATTTTCAAGTGTTGGCAACGACCATTTTTAACTGCCAAAAATGATCATTTTCAACTGCCAAAAATAGCAATTTTCAACTACCAAAAAAGCCAATTTTCAACTGCCAAAAAGGCCCATTTTCAAGTGTCGGAAACGACCATTTTAAGCTACCAAAAACGATAATTTTTAACTGCCAAAAAGGCCAATTTTCAACTGCTAAAAAGCCAATTTTCAAGTGTCGGAAACGACCATTTTTAACTGCCAAAAATGACAATTTTCAATTGCCAAAAAATGACAATTTTCAACTGCCAAAAATGACAATTTTCAACTGCCAAAAAGGCCAATTTTCAAGTGTCAGAAACGACCATTTTAAGCTACCGAAAATGACGATTTTCAACTGCCAAAAAGGCCAATTTTCAACTGCTAAAAGGCCAATTGTCAAGTGTCGGAAACGACCATTTTAAGCTACCGGAAATGACAATTTTCAACTGCCAAAAAGGCCAATTTTCAACTGCTAAAAGGCCAATTGTCAAGTGTCAGAAACGACCATTTTTAACTGCCAAAAATGACAATTTTTAACTGCCAAAAATGACAATTTTTAACTGCCAAAAATGACAATTTTTAACTGCCAAAAAAGTCGAATTTTCAAGTGTCGGCAACGACCATTTTTAACTGCCAAAAATGACAATTTTCAACTGCCAAAAATGACAATTTTCAAGTGCCAAAAAGGCCCATTTTCAAGTGTCGGAAACGACCATTTTAAGCTGCAAAAAATGACAATTTTCAACTGCCAAAAATGACAATTTTCAACTACAAAAAGGCCAATTTCCAAGTGTCGGCAACGACGTTTTTTAACTGGCAAAAATGACAATTTTTAACTGCCAAAAATGACAATTTCAACTGCCAAAAACGACAATTTAAAACCCAAAAATGAACACATTTTCAAAAATTAAAGTTTTTTTTAAAGGTACATAAATGTGTTATGATAGCATCGGACTTTTTAAAGAATTCAATCATATCGATATTATTTTATTTTTCTATTTTTTCTTTGTTCAAATATTTCGACCAATTTTCAAAAATTCATAACTCATGCAGAAATTGGCAGAGTTAGTTAGTTTTGAAGGTAAATGTTTTGTAAAGATATCAAAATTTTTGAGGAATTACTATTATATCAATATTTATTTTTTAGCCAAAATATAAATTTTCAAAAATTCATAGCTCCCGCAAAAATCAATCAATTTCAAAAATCAAGGTTAATTTTAACGGTAAATGTATTAAAATTTCATCAGAGCTTTTAAGGAATTCAATCATATCGATATGATTTTTTTTTCTAGTTTTTCCTTGTAAAAATATTTGACCACTTAAAAATTTAATAACTCAAAAATCAAAATGTATGTTAAATCCCGTGGATATATTAAAAATTTCGAACATTTGAGTATTTATTATCTCTAAATTTGTTCAACTGTTCGACAACTTACAAAAAATAGTTTTCAAAAAATCATAACTCTGGAGGAAATTGGCGAATTTGCAAAAATTTAAGTTAGTTGTAAAGTAAAACTATTTAAAAATGTTTGTGGAGTTCAATTATATTACTATTTATATATTTATTTTAGATTCTTTTTTTGTTCGTCTTCAACAACTAAAAATATTAATTTTCAAAAATTCATAATTAACAGAAAAATTGACTCAGTTTCAAAAATCAAAGTTAATTTTAAAGGTAAACTGCATCAGAATTTTTTTATAGAATTCAATCATAGGGATTTGATTTTTTACTAGTTTTTCCTTGTTTAAAAATTCGTTTTTAAAAATTTATGACTCGAGCAGAAATTGACACATTTTCAAAAATCCAAGTGTATGTTAAGTATATAAGTATTTATTTTTATTTGTTCAATTGTTCGACAACTTAAAATATTACTTTTCAAAAATTCATAAGAAATTGGCAAATTAAAAAAAAATGTAAGTTAGTTTTAAAAGTAGACGTATTGTAAAGATTTTAAAATTTTTGTGGAATTCTTTAATACACTATTTATTTTTTTAGATTTTTTTTTTCTTTTACTACCAAAAATATTAATTTTCAAAAATTCATTCAAATTTTTGAGAATTCAATCATATCTCTATTTATTTTTCTTTGAATTTGTTCATTGTTTTACCTTTGAATATTAAGCAATTCGTACGCAAAACATACTGCAGAAGATTATATTAAAATAAGAGATAGATTTATTTCGTACTTTATATTTTCTAGCGGAATTCTAGTGAAATTAGGTTGGTTTTCTGGCGGAAATATAATGTGATCAGATGGCAACGCTGCCCATAGGTTAGAGTAGTACAGGACGGCAAATGTAACTTGCCGTTGCGCAGTGGCAAAATTGAGGGAGGAACGTTCGAAGGGCGCTCTCGATAGATTTCGTGAAGAGTTCGCGCACCTGGTACATTCATTTTCAAAAGTGACAGCGCCCGATAGAGTTGTAAATGAATAGCGCACGTGACGAATATGTGCTTCCTTATTACAGAGACTGTACTCGGCCGGCTGTAGAGAGAGAGAGAGCTTTCGCTTGCTCTCTGCGCGTCTGGCCAACTTACATTTGCCGTCCTGTAGTATGCATTCCGACTCTAAGCACTCTTATGCGGTTAATATAACCACGCCGTGAAATGAGTTTTATGTGGGATGGATGTTGTACCTCTCACAATCTATTCTCTCCACTACTCCCAACGCTCTTAATACAGCGGCCATTGCTACCGCGCGATAAATTTGTCGAATTAAAAATGCGTTAAAAATGCTTTTATACAGGGTGAAAATTATCGTACATTTGTATACGGTTTTAACATTTGGACCGTATACCGTTCTTTCGCTCAGAATACCGTACAAATACGGTAATTACCGTACGTATGGCAACACTGCCCAGAAGTTAAATCAAAAGCGTTGCAATTTTTGAGTACATTTTTAGATATTTGAACATTATTACATTTTCAAAAAGAAGAGAGAAGAAATATTTAAAATAATTCCAAATTGGAAAGATTTTAGAATAAGAATTTTCACATTTCAATAATGACGGATCGAAATTGCGCTATGAAATGTAACTGAAATATTAACCATTACAAGGGTTCAAATTACTTGCAGACAAACAATATGCAGACGTTTGCAATTCAAAATTTTGTTCGTATTGCCAGGGTAAACACATTCGCTACCGTGAGTAGAAAAATCTCTTGTGTTCTTCCGTCGAAAGTTCCGTCTCGAATAAATGTTTTAATTTGTATACTAACATACAATCCTAATATCAATAAAGGGTGTATTATTTCCCCAAAAATGGTGATGTGGCCATCATGTTACTTTCTCCGACTTGATGGTATCATTAATATTTACGCTTTCGTGGTTTATTTTCAATTTAAATCATATTTTAAATGTACATCGAGCGCTTTGTAGACTCTGAGGAAACTGACGTTTAAAACGTCAAAATTATGAAAGATGGAAAAATTATACTCAATTTACTCAAAATCTAAGGGATTTCGAAAAAAAAAATTTGTAAGTTGTTCATTTTAGCATTCTCTACAATTATTATTAACATACATTTGCTGTAACTATTATCGTTTTATAATTATTAACCAAAAATTAAAAAAATAATAATAAATTTTTTTTTTCGAATAAAAATGATTTTATGAAAAATATTTTCAAGCAAAAGATGTTCATTTTTTTGTTTTCTTCAAAGTTTTTTTAAATGTTTTTGTGGTATTTTTCATATTTAAGAAAATATTGGCAAAAAACAAAAAACAGGTGTACGAAATTTTACCAAAAGCTTTTCAGTTCTTCCGATTATCAAATGAGACGGATGTTCAAAGTTTCATATTAATTGCTCTATTAGTTTTTGAGATACAGCGCGCACAGACAGACACACACATACAGACACACACATAGACACAATTATTTTTTTTCCAGAAATTGTTGAAATGGCATCTAGGGACCTCAAAACGGATATTTCCGTAAAAAAAAATTTTGAAAAAAAAATCACGTACTTCGTAACAGAGAAAGTAAAAAACAGCCTCAAATTTTATAGAATTGGAGATTTACATTTTAAACAATGCATTTTTACCCTTGGGGCCATTTTACGTCCAGGGGCTCAGTCGACGCGGCGTTTACCCTGGTTAGTCCGCCACTGTTCCATAGTGATGAAGAAATGTATGTGTGATATGGAACACATACATTTCTTATATGAATTATTAAGTAAAACACTGTAGAGCATGGCAGTTTGAGAGCTACGACTACTATAACGAATGGATTTATTACATCTTGTTTGCACAGGTTTTTATGCTTATGTCCACGCTAGTTTTATATTCATAAGCAATTACGTGAATTTATTATAAGAGGCTACTAGAGACACTAACCTTCAAAGGTTACATTAATATTCGTACTGTTTATTGTCTAGGTCACAGACATAAACAGAAGTATGCTTCCTAATAAGCTGATTAAATTTATTTGCACAATACAAGTAATAAACTTCTGCTAAATAATAAATACTATAATTTATGTCATTGGCAATGATCCTTCGTTTCATCGTCGTTTGAATTAACATGATAGAAATTTTAATGCTGCATTTTTATTGACAATACGCCCCCCGACAACTCTATTAAGGACGATGACTGTGAAATCGTTGGACCGAATAATCAAAATATTTTTACTTTGTTGGAAGAAAAAGTTGAATAAGAAGTGCCCTTGATGTAAAGAACAGAGTTTTCCTTTTATGGTCGAGGTATAATTTAAATAAATTAATCGATGCGAACATACTTGAATAATTGATTCATTTTCTCAAATTGACCAATACGCAAATGTATTTGATTATTAACGTAACAAGTATCAATGTGTAACTGTGTCAATTTTTTTATGTCTATAAAAGTAAATATCCAGTTATAATTACACAGACAAATCATCTTTATTCAGACTGAAAATATACAGGGTGTCCCAACAGTCTGAGCTCGGAAGATTGTGCCCAAGCTGTAAGAAAAATCTGTTGATGAATTATCATAAATCGCGTCTGAGTGCATGTTCTAATAATATGTTCATGTATACAGGGTGTTCCATTTTTGAGTTACACATCAACGTTGTATTTTTTAAATGGAACACCCAGTATTTTATGCTAGAATGTTTTAATCGTTAATTGTTTAGTTATTTGTTCTTTAATATGAAAACAGACCCAAGTTTAAAGAGTCAAACCCCCGCTATTTTGAAAGAATCAATTTCTTCTATTCGGATCGAAAATTTGCTATTACTTCAGCTTTTAATGAGTTGTCATTTTGTAGCGATGTCATTCGATCTATTTATTTTTATATTTTTTTATGATATTGAATTCCCATTTTATTTTCTCAGTTACGAAGTACGAGAAAGTATTGTGATCGTGAAAATATTTTCGAATGTTCTTTTTACGGAAATATCCGTTTTGAGGTCCCTATAGGCGATTTTAAAGATTTCTGAAAAAAAAAATTGTCTGTGTGTGTCCTGTGCGTACTGTATCTCAAAAACTAATAGACCTATTGATATGAAACTTTGAACATCCGTCTTATTTAATAATCCGAAGAACAGAAAAGCTTTTGGTAAAATTTTATACACCGGAAGTGGGTGTTTACCTTAACTGTTTTATGTTTTTTCCAATGTTTATTTTTAAATAGGTACGAAAGATATCACAAAAACATTTAAGGGGTTATCACCACCCCTGGGGCTCTAATATTGGGATTTTTTTTAGGGCAAATGAATAACTTTATTTAAATAATACGAAAAGCACTTTATTTTGCATGTATTTAAGTACAGAAAAATGTTTTTTGTTGTTTATAATTGTTGCAATCGACTTTTCTTCGAGACGCCATTTTGCGTACACGATATCTCCGAGGTGGTTTAGGCTAGAGCTAACAACGACATTTTTTATGTTCTACCTTGATTGAATTTGCAAAGTACGTAGGGTTTAAAAAAAAAAATTTTTTTTTGAAAAATGACGGCTATCTTTTAAACAGCACCATTTTTTGGTCGAAAATTTTATACAAAAATTGAGGTTGCAAAAATAGTTTTCAATATTTTGCAAAAATCCTCTGTACTTTGTTGTATGATATATGGGAGATCGTGTTGAAATTTCAAGTCAATCGGTTAAAAATTGTAAGAATAGCGTTGTACGCAAATTTGAAAAAGTGTGTTTTGAGAAAAACACGTTTAAAGTTTTGGTGACTGATATCTTGCGCATAACATTGAGTTAAGTTTATTTACTTATCCTTGTCCAGTTCTTCGTAAATGAGCTTTATAGCTTCGAAAACTTCAGTATACATTGCAGGCTAATTGTGGTCTTTGCTTTTTTATCTACAGGGTGCCTGGATTTCGTAGGGACAACATGGGCAACTTCTGCATTTGAAGAGATAGAGAGATGGTCAAATTAGCAAAAAGGTGCAGGTTCGAGAGCTCATTAAGAATCTACCCCCAAATCTCACTTGCATGGCCCACTTGTTCGAAATAAAATAAAAACAAAATCTCCTCATTTTTTTTCATTTGCCGACTTCTCTGCTACCCAAGATACCGAGATGCGGCTTGAACGAATTTGCATGACAATTTAAACACTTTCATTGGCACTTCATAAAACCAATGTTATCTGTGCATTTTTTTTAGTAATCTAACAAAAGTTGCCCATGTTGTGCCGAAATCCGGGCACCCTGTATATTATAATACCCGCATAAAAGGACGCTTCATTCAATCGGCTCTAGCACTATAATGGCGTTTCCATTTCTTTATAAAACCTTTTGTATTATATTCTTAAGACTATAAACTAATGATTTAAGAAATTAAAAAAAAAACGATTTTTTTAAATCTCAGGGGTAGTGTTACCCCTTAAACAAATATTAAAGACAACAAAGAAATGAATATCTTTTGTTAGAAAATATTTTTCATAAAATCATTGTTATTCGAGAAAAATATTTTTTTTTTTACATTTTTGCTTTATAATTATGAAACGATAATAGTTACAACAAATGTATGTTAATAATAATTATAGAGAATGCTAAAATGAGTAACTTATAAACAATAAGTTTTCTTCGAAATCTCTAGTTTTTGAGTAAAGATGATTAAAATTGGAAGTAAAACTTGTTATTTTCATCTTTCACAATTTTGACGTTTCAGAGGTCAGTGTCATCCGATTTTACAAAACGCTCGATGTAAATTTAAAATGTAATTTAAATTGAATAAATTGTATTAAAAAAACCATGAAAGTGTAACTATAAATAACTATGATACTATCAATTCAGATAAAGTAATATGATGGCCAAATCTCCATTTTTTATAAGCTTTCATTTAATACCGAGTTAGTTTGGATTTAGTATCATAGTTATGGTTTTTAATTTTTTTGAGTAAATTTCGGTCATCATCTAAATTGTTCAATAACCACCGACAATTGTTGCACTATACAGGGTGTTGAATTACAAAACGGGCACTAGGGATTTACGCAAAATTTGAAATGTGTTAATATTCGCTCCCCTAATTATTTGACAGCATCGGTCTTCTTATATTATTTTTAAAGCTTTTTATGGTAATTGATTTGGTATCTTACTCAATCGTTTCTGTAGAGTATTTACCGAGATATTTGCAAAAATACTTTACAATTACTTTGAATTAAAAACAAAGGTTTGCCATGATATAAAATAAAGAAGACCGATACTGCCAAATAATTAGGGGAGCGAATTAACACATTTCAAATTTTACATGTAAATCCCTATGGCCCGCTATAGGGGTGCAAGTTTAATCTCTTTCTCACAATCTTATGGGCTGCGCTTGAAGGAATTGCAGATCGCAAAGCCAATTTTCTAACCGATTTTTGTGGACTTACTTCTAGACGTTGGCGTACATCTTCAACAACCTCTTGTGATACAGATGGTCTGCCTGACGATTTATCTTTCTGTACACTACCACTTTTCCTGAATCCCAGGATTATTTGTAAGATATGTTTTGTCTGCTACTGCTGTCAAAACTCTTGAACATACTCTACAATGGAATAGAACCATTTTCCATTATCAAACCGATGATTCCGAAAGTAAAAATGAAGGAATTCTTTTCATCAGATAATGACCTAGAACTTTTTGTTTGACAGTTGAAATCAACAGTTGGTAACAATATAATGGTTTAGTGCACAATTTTAAAAAGATGGAAGAAGTAAATTGATGTGATTACTTTGACTATATAAACATGGACTGCTATTCCCCCTCAATTTCCCATATGATCACTGCTCCAAAAGTTGACCGCGAGCTGGAGCCCGATATAAGTCCCGCCCCTGAGCCGAAAATGGAGGGTAATTTAAAAACCGGAAAGCAAAAAATAGTTATTTAAGCAACAAGGAATGTAAGGACGTATTAACATTTGAGGTAGGCGAGTACGTCGCCTGCAGAAAATGTTAATTGTCATTACATTTGCAATAACGGTTACAAAGTAGCAGTTAGCAAAAATAACGCTCATTATTAGTGCGGGTTATTTATTTAAGAAACACTAATGTTTAAGGATGGTAAAATTACAATCTTTAATAATATAAACTACCAATACATAAATATTTAAAAAAATAATTATACTAATGTTATATTTAAAAACAAACAGAAATGTGGCCATCCTAAAAGTGATCAGGGATTTAATACATGAAATTTGACTCCATATATGTATCCAAAAACAAGGCTAATTTAAAAGATACATTTTTTCATTGAGAAAGAATATTACCAGCATTCTGTTTTTTTTTTGTGCTGGTCCATTTCTTCGGTTTATTCGCCGATTGCAGGGATTACTAAAAGAGCGTGTACTAAAATTTTTATTAAGTAATACCAGTTCTTTATATAACGGGTGATTCATTTAGACGTACTTTTTATGAATATAAAAAACCAGCAAAAAATCGATTTTAACGGGTAATCTTTAAAATCATATAAAGGAACCATTCTTTACATTTATTTTTTAAAGATTATTTCATTCAAATGTTGGCCGTAACTGCGGCTAACATGATCCATTCTGGTTCCAACTTTCGATGACGCGTTCGAGCATTTCGAGTGGTATTTGGTGAATAACGCGAGTAATATCACGTGATCTAGACGGCCAATTCACCGGTCCGAAGCGTGAAATTAACTGTTCACCGATTTGTTCTCGCAATAAAGCCATGGTTTCACGGGCTGTGTGGCAAGTAGCACCATCTTGTTGGAACCAAATATCGTCCAGATTACGGGCTTCAATTTCAGGCAGCAAATAGTCCGTTATCATGGCGCGATAACGGGCACCATTCACAGTAACGTTCCGGGAGCATTTTTGAAGAAAAATGGACCGATGATTCCAAAAGCCCATAAACCAAACTGTTGTCTTGTCTCGATGTAATGGCATCTCTTGAATCTCCTCTGGTTGATCTACAGCCCAAATACGACAATTTTGCTTATTAACGTAGCCATTAAGCCAACAATGGGCCTCATCGCTGAACAAAATTTTGGTCGAAAACAGTGGATTTTCTTCAAGCTTTTCAAGAGCCCAAAGACTGAAACGGTGACGACTCGGAAGGTCGGCCGGCTTTAATTCTTGCACGAGTTGAATTTTATATGCTTTTAAACCAAGATCCTTACGTAAAATACGACAAACCAAGGTGTTGAGAACGGCGCCGAATTGATTCATTACGGTCATCGTGTATACTCTCAGCTACCGCCGATATATTTTCTTCACTACGTGCTGGATGTGGTCTATTTGATCGCGTGTTATCCAATAATGAAAAATGGGTTTCAAATTTTTTGATGGTACAGCGAATTGTGCCGATTATGTGAACCATACGTTACTCTAAGCACACGAAACACATTTCTCGCAGAGCGCTGATTTTCGTAATACAACTGAATACTTTGTAGACGTTGTGACAGGCTAAGTCTTTCTATGATGAAATGTCAAACAATACTAAACAAAAATACTATGACAATTTGACTCGTACGCGCTTGATCTGTTTTAACATCCCTACTACAAAAGGTACCTCTAAATGAATCACCCATTACATATTGAAAAGATAAAATTCACTTTGCTGGACATTCACAGACGATTCAAAATTTGCTCTAAAAATATTACCAACAACATCGGTATGGCCTTAGAAAAGAATTCACCAAATGCGTTTACAGTCTCAGTACCGTTTGATGAAACATTACCTCTAAATATCATTGAGGAAAATACACCTGACTATTTTTTGTATCACTAATAAATCTCCAGCCAAGCGATGGATTATTGTTTACATTACATTAAACACTTTCTTCAGATTGTCAAATAAGGCTAATTTAATTTGAAAATATTTAGTGGTTTTTGAGATACCGACACACAACCACCAGAGTATACATACAGAGACACGACCAAACACGATTTTTTTTAATTGTCGGACGCATATTTCCCTTAAAAAAACATCACAACACATACTTTACCGTACTTTGTGCGAATAAAATAAAAAATGGTTACTATGTTTTTGTTTTATTTTTAATTATAATGAAAATCCTTTACACCGATTTAATTTGAAAAGATTAGCGGAGTTGATTTTTATTTATAAATTGACTAATGGCCTCATTAATGCGAATTTTATTTAATGTAATTTTAATGCGACTTCCTTATAGTTGGTTGCACAGAAACAGGTTGATTTTTAGGCACCACTAACTGTGGAATGAATAGCTTGATATGTAAATCTAAATGCTATTTTACAATACTGTATTAATTTGTAATACGAATTGAGTTTGGTTTTAAACCTGTGTAATAAAATAAGACACACAATTTATACAGGGTGTTGAAGCGGGCCCATAAGGATTTACATCCCGATTATTCTTGCGAATACCCATTGGAACAACTTTTGGTTTGATTTATTTAGGGAATCATACACATATTTTAAAAGTAAATTGAACAAAATTTAATTTTTATTTATGATTTTTTGTATTATACACACCTGTTCATTCTGATTAATTTTAGTTTTAAAATTTTTGAATTATTATTTATTTTTATTATATTGTAAAAAGGTGATTTACCGTTAATAAATGTATTATTATTATTATTAAAATGTGAAACGTGTTAATATTGGCTCCCCTAATTATTTGACAGCATCGGTTTTTACATTATTTTTAAAGCTTATTAAGCTGAATGTTTTGGTACCTTACTCAATAGTTTCTGCACAGCATTTATCGAGGTAATTGCAAACAACTTTACAATTATTTTGGCTTAAAAACAAAGGCTTGCCATAATATCATAATGGCGGATAATTTATTTTGTTCTCAAAAGTGACGTTTGCTCGCATTATTATTTACAACCGGTAGGGTATTCTACACAAGAAAAAGTAACTATAATTAAATGGTTTTACTTAGATAATATTTAAGAATTCTTCTCAGATTTAAACTGTCGCTTGATCTCCTAGTAACATAAAATATACTACTATTTTTCGAAAAAAGTATGAATGAGTAAAAAAAAATCCTGATACCAAAATCGGAGAAAGTTACATGATGTCCACTTTGAAATGTTTAATATTTGTGTCAATATTTATAGCATCGACACTAATAATTTTATTTCAGTGGGTCCCACTCGATGCAGGTTCGAGTCCCGTCCGGCCGCTCACTTTTCCGACAAAGAATTGCCAAGCAGATCCTCGGATGCCGTGTGTTTGTCTCTTCATATCAATGTATTTAAAAAATAGGTCGTAACTTTATGCTGGAACTAATTTCCTATTCCCGCGCTTCCTTAACCCGAATTCTGCCTTTAAAGAAATAATAACTACACAATAATAAATGTGCAATTAAAAAAAATCTGATTATCTAACTGTTTAACGATGCATAAAAGTACCAAGGAATTTATTGACGCATTTTAGTCTCCAGGCTGCACCAAATTCCCATTGTATATTTTTTTGTTGGCTTACAATTAGGGTTGAAGTTTTATGTGCATAGGTAAATGTGTTTTTATTATGTAAAATTTAATCCTAAGAGATTATCAATTAGTGTAATTTATGCGACTTATTTATTCAAAAACTTGTTCTATATTGTGTTCTATAAATTAATGAATAGTAGTTATACCTAAAAACGACTTTATGAGATTTTCAGCAGTAAAATGAAGTGCCCTCGAAATCCAGCGAAAAATATTGACGTTATTTATTTATTTATTTTCCCAACAGACATACAATCCAATTACAAGGAACGTTTGTTACAATACTTATTATTACATAATACAAAACTAATTATAAATATATTATTTGTTACTTAATAATTAAAGTAAAACAAAATAATAACTAATACCCAAACTTCCTTGCAAAAGAAATAATATATAATATTCATTCATAATAATTCAGACATAATCCTTAAAACTGATGTCCGTGAATTTTGAAAAATATCACTGGTATAATATACATGGTCTTTATTTCAAAAGGAGCCATCCTGAATAACTTTGGATCTGAAGTGGTTACGATTTTAAGAAAAAATACGTCAATTTTGTTTTAGAGGGGGAACTTAAAAACACTGTTTTTAGAATTTTATCTTTCACCCCCTCACCCCCAGCCACCCCATCTTTATAATTTCAAATGGCACCCCCCATTGTGCGATTTCCCATCTCCACTTGTTACACAAAGGCGTCTATTTATATCTCATTCGCCGACGGTCTGACTGCAAATCAGGGAATCTTTTTTACTTTTGGGAATTCCCCTATACTATTCTAATGAATTGTACACAATTTAATCTAAGTGGCGGATCAATTTTTAGAATGTCATTTAATTTATATTCCCAAATATTTAAAAAACCATAAATATGACACCTAGTAAATTTATTAAAAAATTGTGCGTGATGGAAACAAAAAAAATATTGATTCTTTATTAGATTAGCCACCAAAACTTAAAAAACATGAACAAATCCAAATCACAAATTTTTTGTTGGCCTGTGTAATATAACCAAAAATGATGAAAATTTTAATTAACATCTTTTTCGAAAAACAATGATTGTTTGAAAAATATTTTCAAACAAAAAATTATTATTTTTTTATCTTTAATATGTTTATTTAAAATGTTTCTGAAATATTTTTCATATTAAAATGATCGGAAAGAATACAAGAAACGATTAAGGTAAACACCCATTTTTGGTATACGAAATTTTACCAACAAGCTTTTCAGTGCTTCGCAGGGGCGGCTCGTTATATAGAGCCACGGAGCCATGGCACTACCTGTAGACTCAAGCTCAGCAAAAAATTTTAACTAATTCTTAAAAAAACCTTTTAAATGTTAACACCGCGTGGAAGATCCACATTAATTTCAACAAATGGTTAAAATTTTGACAGACTATTTCTGAATAATGTGTTTTTACAAATTTCCAAATAAAACGAATTACAGACAGATATCGATCTTAAGCTGTTTCTCCAAAGTTTTTGAGAATATTTTTCTAAATAGACTGAAAAGTTTCATTAAAAAGAATAGTATACTAAACCCGAACCAGCACGGATTCCGTAAAGGGCACTCCACAGAAACAGCCACATTCGAGTTGATGAAAATAATAAATGTAAAATTAGACCAGGGAATGTTTGTTGCAGGGTTGTTTTTTTGATTTTTCTTGCGCATTTGATACAGTTGACGCAAAATTTATTAACGACAAATTGTATGCCTATGGTATACGTGGGCCCGCTCTAAAGTTCATCATGTCATTTGTAAATAATAGATACATGTTTGTTAAAACAAATAGTGAAACGTCAACTATTCACCCTGTATGTAGAGGGGTAGCTCAAGGTTCAACGCTCGGACCAATATTGTTCACGTTGTTTATAAATGATATATTTAATTATATAAGTGAAGGACGTGTAATTGTTTTTGCTGACGACACAACTGTTGTTGTCCATGGCAAGTCCCAAGAGGAATTAGATTATAAAATTAAAATAACAATGGAAGAAATGACACAGTGGTGCGCTGCTAACAATTTACTTCTAAATAACAACAAAACAGTAAACATTCAGTTTTTTAATAGAAAGGCACCAATTGTCAATATAAATGAAAGCACTAAATTTCTTGGGATTACTGTGGACGAGCAGCTGACGTGGTGCCAGCATGTTAATCATGTGTGTGGTAAACTAAATACCGCTCATTATGCAATTCTTAAATTAAAGCCAATATTACCAGAGACAATCATGAGTCTCTATTACTCATTGGTATATCCTTATCTCTCGTATAATATAGCAGCGTGGGGAAGAAGCGATATCCAAAGAATATTTATAGCCCAAAAAAGAATACTAAGATTAATCTTTAACAAATCTAGATTGGAGACCTGTCGTAGTATATTCAAGGACAATAACTTACTTACATTAATATCCATTTATATATTTAAAATAGCAACTTTTGCTGCAAACAATCTGGAAATGTTTGAAAAGAATAATGTGAACCATAAGTACGATACCAGGCGCGGCATGGAATTACGCATAACGAAACACGCTTCTGTATTATATGAGAGATCGGCTCATTACTCGTGTATTTTGGTTTACAACAAACTACCACAATATATTAAGCATGCTAATAACCGTAAACAATTTAAGCAAATGCTAAAACAATATCTGGTCGAAAAGTGTTATTACACATTTAGCGATTTTCTAAATGATGCCTCAGAGACTTAGTTACATTGATTTTACATTTTTTGTTGTTTTTATTTTTATGTACTACTTATTTATATTGTATTCTTCATGTTACTTATATTGTGACCTAGTATTATTATAAACTAAATTAATATTTTATTTGTAATTGACGTATACATCCACAAATTGTGGCTAAGTATTTATTAAATAAACTAAACTAAACTAAACTAAACTAAAACAATCACAATTTTATCACAACAAAAATGGTTGCACCAAAAAGAAAATTTTGATGACCAAAAAGGCGCATTTTTCAAAATACAAGTAGGGATTGCACATTTATTTTAACAGATGGTTTAAACTTTGGCTGACTAATTCTGAATAATGCGTCTTTTCAAAGAAAATCATCGCAAGTTTACCACAACAAAAATGGTTTCACTTTTTTTTCAATTTTAATCACCAAAAAGGCAAATTTTTCAGAAATTCACTTGAGAATTACACATTTCTTTCGACAGATGGTTGAAATTTTGACAGACCAATTTTGAATAATGTGTCTTTATAAATTTCCAAAGAAAATAATTTTCTTCTAAATTTTGGATTTTTTGTTAAAATTTTCGAATTTTTGGCCCGCAATTTTGATTTTTGGGATCGTTTTTTTTAAATTATTTATCCTACATTTTAGATTTTTTAACCTAAATGATTGCTTTTTATACGCAACTGTTTTATTTTTTGCCAATATTTTCAAGTACAGTTTCTGTTTTTTTGCCCTTCATTTTAGATTTTCTAACTTGAATTATTATTTTTTGTGGGCGAATTTTTTTTACTTTTTGGTTACTTTTTGACTGCCGTTTCCGAGTTTCTGGTCGGCAACTAATTTTGAGCTAAACAGTTATTTTAGGAGCTGAAAATTGCAAATGAATTTAGTTTTCCTTGATTTTTCAATTTTTTGGTTTGCGTTTTTTATTTTTAGGCCAACATTTTTTATTTTTTTGGCCTATATTGTAGATATTTGACCTGTATTTTTCATTTCTTCGTTCCAAATTTTAGAGTTTTTGCCCGAAATATTCTTGTTTTGGTTGATTTTTTTGCTGTTGAAATTTTCGGATTTTTGGTATGCATTTTTTTAACCGCGAATTTTTGATATTTGTCTAAATTTTCGATTTTTTGTGCTTATATTTTAGTTCTTTAGCTTAATTAAGAGCTAATTTTGCAAGTGATTATTTTTTTACGATTTTTCAAAACATTGAGTGCAATTTCCGTTCCCTCCAGTGCAGCCTTGAGTCAATTCCTGTTGTTTACAGTGGCAATATTGCAATTATTTTTACAAGTAATGAAAAGTACACTCTTTCTGCATAGTTTTAGTAATTTTGGAGCTAATTCTGCAAGTATTTAATTTTTTACAATTTTTAAAAACATTGAGTGCAAATAATTTCCTTCACTACAGAGCAAATTTTGAGTTTATTCCCTTGTTTTCTGCAGGAGTATGTCGCTGTTTTCAGGAAATTTAAAGTAGACTATTTTTGAATAATTGAAGTTTATTTGAAGCGAAACCTTCAAGTAATAATTTTTTTAAATTTTTAAATCGTCGATTGCAAATTTCCTTTGCTACAGAGCAAATTTTAAGTTGTTTTCCCATGTTTTCTGGTGCTAATCACCCCGAGTGCTGAAAATGGCAATTTTCGTACTTGAATTTTCAATCTTCTTGTTTTAATTTTTTGTCGTTAAGCTCGGATTTTGATATTTTGGTCTAATTTTGTAATCTTTTAGCCTTATTTCTTTTCTAAATTTTCGATTTGTTTGTTAAAATTTTCGATTTTTATGGGCGATTTTTTACTTTTTGGTTACTTTTTTTGACTAAAATCGATTAAGTTTAATTTTTTTTCAAAAATGTTTGTTTGTTTGATTGTTTTTTTCAAGACTGAGACCATTGTGAACACTATTTGTCCATAAAATTTTGTTGTGGGACTTCCAGGAACTGAGGTTTTCGAGTTTCTGGTCGGCAACTTATTTTGAGCTAAAGAGTTATTTTGGGGGCTGAAAATGGGGAATTATTTTCGTTTTCCTTGATTTTTCAATTTTTTGGTTCGATTTTTTTATTTTTAGATTAGCATTTTTGATTTTTTTTTTGGCCTATATTTTAGATCTATGGCCTGTATTTTTCATTACTTTGTTCCATTTTTTTTTTTTGTTGAAATTTTCTGCATTTTTTTAACCGCGAACTTTCGAAATTTATCTAAATTTTCGATCTTTTGGGGGTATATTTTAGTTTTTTACTTTAATTAAGAGCGTATTTTTTATTGGTCTATACTTCAGATTTTTAACGTGTGTGATTGATTTTTATGTGCAAATTTTTGATTTTTTGCCGGTATTTAATTTGTATAATTTGTCATTTCCATCTTTTATAATTTTGACGTTTCAAATGCCAGTATCATCCGATCTAATAAATTGTAAAAGTGGCTCTACCATCAACATGTTCCACGAGCCGCCACTGGTGCTTCGGATTGTCAAATAAGGCTTATGTCCAGTTTCATGTTAATTTCTGCTGGTTTTTGAGATACAGCGAGCTCAGACACAATTACTTTTTTTTTCAAAAAATCGTTCTGAGGTATATTTCCGTTAATTTTTTTTAGAATTTTGTAGTTTTTTTTTTCACACTTACAAATTGTATTTTCTTTATAAAAAGGGGTTTCCCGTATATATTTTAAATAAATAAATAAATAAATAAATATCTTCTGAATTACAATACTTTCCCTTAGAAAATAAAAAAAGTATGACTGCCTGTGGATGAATGAAGATGGAAAATAACAGTAGCACTAGGGAATAAAAAATCACAAAACATGAAACACTGTTGTTGTTGATGTGCGTCGCAATTTATTTGTTTCTTAGAACCGGTCTACCGTTTAGTCTCTTCAATATATACGAGACGGCGTGGCACCAGACGTATTAAGAGTTTTTAAAACATTTTGTCGCCTACACACTTGCCCCAGCTTACCTTAAATTAAAATTAGTATCTAATTTCTCAAAATAATTACAATTAACCAGTGGCGGTTCGTGGATGTCCGACGGCGGGGCAACGAAACAGTAACGAAAATTTCTTCCTCTATAAGAGTGAGTAGTGCGCCGCGAGCGACATCTTTGTCTTTGCCTTCCCTACGGAAATTCACGGGCCGCCGCTGCAATTAACATGGATTTACAACTAAGGGTAGGGAAGATATTTAAACTAATTCCTCTGATTACTTTCAAGGAATCCTTTCTGATTGTTTTACTATCTATGATAAGTTCGTTTAATAGTTTTTTAACGTTTTTCTTCTTATTTCGGGATTCTGGTAATTAATTCAAAAGTTTAATGGTCATGTAGTGATTTAATTGCATGGAGTGTTTGGAATATATAAAATCGGATGCTCTTATATTACATGCTTCTAATTTGTAGTCTTGGCCCTTTAATTAAAGAAAAAAACTGTTATTAAGTAATAAAGTACAGTAAAGTAGCACTTCGGGCTTAATTATTTAGGCAATACCCTATTTTACAGAACGTAACAATACGTCGATAATGTAGTTGACAAACCTTCATAAATCATTAATACGCATACTTGATAAATACAATCCAATCCGGTTCTTGTTGAGGATTATCCTCTATTCTGATGTAACTATTAAATATTAAATATAAACTAGAACACGCATTTTTGTCGATGAATGAAAATAACTCAATAACGGCATACTTTCTCCTCATGTCCAACAATTATCTATATCAAGGCTGCATTCTTTGGGATTATCTCAGCTGCATGGATCACGAATATAATCCTTCAGAAAAAAAACGTATAACCAATATTTAAACCTTAGTCACCAAATTATACCATATGTTTTTTCTAAACTTTAATTTAATTAATTTTTTTACCTAAATTCTTATAAATAGATCATATTACATAATACGAATACGTGCAATGACTCCAAACCTGTTGTTTTTTTTTAATGAAATTTAATTTAATATAAAGTAATATAATATGTGAATGTCAACTTCTTGTTCGAGTTTTTTTTTAATTGTCGAGGGGCGTCTGTCGAGGAGAGGCTTGGCACTTGCTTTCGGTGCGGGGGCCGTGGGTTCAATTCCCACGCCAGGACAGTGGATTTTATTAACGAAAATTTGGCATTCGGATCGATGGATCTTTAGGAGTTGCTCTATTTATTACAAATAACCAACAACTACAGTGTTTCATATTTTGTGATTTTTTATTCTCTAGTGCTACTATTATTTTTCATCTTCATAAATAAATTATAATAAATTTATGATTTTAAACAAGCAAATGGTGTGGTTGCTTACGACAATTCTTGAATATCATTCAATCTAATTAAAAGTACTGTAATGAATTTTTTCGCCTGCCTCTACCGAAATCATATATTTCGGCCATAAAAATCGGGCCGAAACTCCGAAAAAATAATATGCATAATCTAGAGAACCTTCCGCGGAATATGAGTAGGCTATGCAAAAAACTGACAGTGACAGTTCAATGGTGCGCGATATAAAATTTCCTGAAACACTGTTTTTACTTAAGGCAGGCGAAAAAATATAATAATAGTCCTACAATTATGAAGTATAGCTAACACAAACAGATATTATATGATTATGGTGTCGTGAAAAAATTCTTATTCTCTAATTGTGCCACGACTTCAAACAGTTCAGGAACGCCTGCCCTATGTCATTCATTCCCTTCAAAAAACCGTCCGTTCAAAAAAATATAGATTTGATCATGATGATGGTTGCGACCGGTACTACTTGGTAATCCATAATAACACTGAATGAAACAATTGTAAATATTTACAATAAATAATTATAGTTATAAAATATATTCAGTGTTAATATAGATTTGAATTATTTTAACCTGATTCAAATCAAAATTATAAATAATTATTATTAAAATAATTATAGTTATAAAATATATTCAGTGTTAATATAGATTTGAATTATTTTAAGCTAGACCTGGCCACATGGACATGCATCCCAGGCCAAAAAAAAAAAAAAATTATTTTAACCTGATTGAAATTAAAATTTTGTTAGACCTACTGTATGTTTACATTTACATGACTGGAATATTTGACATATTATGATGAGCGTATGCAATTAAAAGAAAACAAATAATGAGGTTATAATATAAAATACGATTAGTTACAATGTGGTGTTGTATAAATGAAGTAATTTATACATAATAGGCGCAATTATTTCAAGAATGTTTCTAGTGTGTTATGTGCTTGTGTGTTCTAAATAGTTTTCGGTTTTTATTCGAAAGTACCGTTTTGCTAATTGCCATTATCTGAGAGGTAATTAACTTTTTGCGTCGTAATTATGATTTTATTATAATTATTACAGATGGAATGCGAGCTCAGATTTCCAATTCCCCTAACAATGTGTTTTTTTTAATTATAATAACTAGCCCTTGAGCAACTTTACAAATGCAACTACACAATGGCACATATAAAAATCTAAAATATCGTCATGTCAAAACTTAGTGAAAATCTCCTAGGTCTAGCACTTTGTCTTCTAGTGACAAAATAATAATGTACGTATATACAACTGTTTTTGTGAAGCTTTTTTCTGAACTTGATTTAAGAAAAATTTACAGTTACGCGGTTTTCACTTGGGTGCGACAATTCAGAAAATATAACAAACCAGGAGACATTTAAAACAATTCTATGAGAGGTCTGTAGAGTTTGTAACCCCTAGGGTGAAGACTAAATTCCTCGATTGCTCAATGAAACCCCTAAATATGTAATTAAATTTTTGTGAGTCTATTCGCGTGCTTTTGATGTATATATTTTACTTGTGTATTTAAAAAAAAATCTGGCAAATGCAATATATTTACACTAACAAGGGAAGGTCCCCAGGTGATTCACCGTTTTCGATTCAAGTTCTATGCAGAAATGTTGTAGGTGATGCCAATAAGACTTTCTGAAAGTTATAGCCCCTACCTTTGAGTTAAAAAAATGGCGATATGATAAGCGCTAGATTTAGTGTTTCCTACCCAGAACACTTATTTTACACGCATTTTAGAAAAAAACGTTTTAAGGTTTAAGAAGGCGCATTTAGTGGCGGTATTTGGGTCACCGTGGAAAACGTTAGCAAGGTCAGATTGAGGTCAGACCAAGGTCAGATTTTTTTTAAGAGAAACTGCATTTTTTTATTGCACTATCTTCTTATGCTAATTTATTTAAATAACCGTTATCTGAAACAATTTTTTATTTGTCACACAAGTTTTTTTTTTTAATATTGTGAATAAACTTTACATTACAGTTATTTTAAAGTATTTATTTAAAAATAAATCAAATCCTACAATACTAATTTACCCACGGTCATAATTATCTAACACGTATTGCCGTGAATAATATTCCATATAATAAAAAAACTAAAAAAGCCATTGGAAAAACCAGTTTTCGTTATTTTATTGTAAATGTATATAATTTTCTAATCACAATAATTAATCTTAATTCAATAAGCAACTTCTGCGAGTTTAAATATAAACTTAAAAAGTCACTAAAAAACATTAATTCCGATACAATTTCCACTATTCTTGGGAGAGATAGTTAATTAAAATTAGTTTAATTCAGTTTCATTTAGTTTAGTCCAATTCAGATTCATTTAATTTAGTTTAAGTCAGTTTCACTTAGTTTAGTTTAATTCAGTTTCATTTAGTTTAGTTTAACTCAGTTTCATTTGGTTTAGTTAATTCAATTTAATTTAATTTAGTTTAATCCAGTTTCACTTAATTTAGTTTAATTCAGTTTCATTTAGTTTAGCTCATTTTCATTTAGTTTAGTTTAATTTGAATTGATTTAGTTTAATTTGGTTTAATTTAATTTGATTTGTTTTAATGTAATTTAAATTGGTGTTGACTTTAATTTTTATAAAATTAAGTCAAGTACAAACATTGTACTTGTTAAAGTGTCTTCTTCTCTACAAGCGTAAAGCTTCGAGAATAAGAAACTTTAAAAATTATACGGTACGAATCAACATTTATTTTATTACTTTTATAATACTAGTTTGTAAATGATGTGTACAAAAATATTATAAATAAATGGATTATTATTATTATTATTATTTTGTCTCATATGATATTGAAATAGCTAAGATTATTAAGACTGCCAATAAAAACAAATCTTTTAGTTTTATTGATAAGATTAATATTACATCGATATAAAATCATATCACCAAAGGAACTAAAAATACAGCTACTACTGATGCCAATAAGACATTCTGAAAGTTTTAGACCCTAACTTTGCGTTAAAAAAAAATGGCGACATGATAACCGCATTATTTAGGATATCCTACCCAGACCTGGAACCGGTCAAATATTTCATGAATAATACATTTTAGAAAAAAAAAATTAAGGTTTGAGAAGGCACATGCAGTGGCGCGATATTTGGGTTAGCATTAGCAAGGTCAGACCAAGGTCATGTTTTTTTTTATATAGAAACTGCAATATTTTACTATAGTATCTTCTTCTGCCAATTAACCTAAATAACAATTACCTGAAACATTTTTTTATTTGTCCCATCTTTTTTCAACTCGGTACACGTTGGACGTTTTTTTGCCCAAAAACGTGTTTTTTTTTTGTTCTGGGATTGAAGATTTCGAAAAGGGATCATTCCAATCTGAGTTTACCCCCTTAAAGTATTAAAGCCAAAATAGGATTTTTTCCCGAAAGAATCATCAAATTTGGTTGAAAAGTCACTGAGTTATGTGCGAAAAACCTCAAAATGCACTTTTTTTCCAAACACCTATAACTTGGTGCCAAATCGTCGTAGGAACTTCGTTCTTTGAGTCCTGCATAGGGAATTGATCAAATTTTAATGCCTTTATGGTGGATCGAGTCGGCAAAATTTTTCAAACTCCGTAGACAATGTCAAAGTTGGACATGGTTTCCAGAAACAACTTTTTTTCACAGGGGCGCTAGAGGGGGCGGAAGGGGTACGCTTAAGTTTGCATGCATGACTTTAAAGAAGACGCGTTTTTCACGCTGAAAGATTAATCAAAATCGATTGAAAATACGCCAGTTATTGCGGTTTGAAAATGGTGGAATTTCACGAATTTCATGTTTCAGTTTTTTTTTCCACCAGTGTATAAAACTTTTGATTGAAAGAAGCAAGTTGTTTACAAAATGTATGTTTTTTAAAAAATGCATCTTTTTTCTGAATAGAAAATTGTTGTTTCTTCAAAAAAATATTATTGTCTTCAAGTTGTTTATTTCTTCGAATATCTTCTTTCTTTGCAGAGAAAATTCATAATGTAAAGAAACATGTTGTCTAAAAGAGGTTCGTTCCTTCAAAAATGTTCTGAATAGAAAATTTTCGTTTCTTTAAAAAACTATTGTCGGCAAGTTGTTTATTTCGTCAAAAAGTTTTCCTTCTTCGAATAGAAAACTTGTGATTTAAGGAAGAAAGTTGTCCACAAGACCGTTTGTTTCTTCAAAATTTCTCTGAATTTTCGAATTTTCATCCCTCCAAAAAAATATTGCCTTCAAGTTGTTTATTTCTTCGAATATCTTCTTTCTTTTCAGAGAAAATTGTTGTCTAAAAGAGGTTTGTTTCTTCAAAAATTTTCTGATTTAAAAATGTTTGTTTCTTTAAAAAAATATTGTCGGCAAGTTGTTTATTTCGTCAAAAAGTTTCCCTACTTCGAATAAAAAACTTGTGACTTAATGAATAACGTTGTCTACAAGGCCGTTTGTTTCTTCAAAATTTCTCTGAATAAAAAATTTTCGTCTCTTCAAGTTGTTTATTTCTTCGAATATCTTCTTTCTTTGCAGAGAAAATTCATAATGTAAAGGAAAATGTTGCCTACAAGAGGTTCGTTTCTTCAAAAATTTTCTGAGCACAAAATGTTAGTTTCTTTAAAAAAGTATTGTCGGTAAGTTGTTTATTTCGTCAGGCTATCGACATTCATTGATTATTTTCTTGTAATTTTACATATTATTAAATCATTTTCCTAATCCAAGCTTGGAGTGTTGGCTTTTTATTTTCACCTCGTTTATATCAATTGTTCTCACATTAGAATCACATTGTAATTGTTCTTAAAGATTATAATTGCATTATTATTGTGTAGATCTTGAGATTTTTAAACAAATTCGTGAATTAATAATTATTTTACAGTTTTCTTAATCGTTGAATACATTTTTTTGAATTCTCGAGCTCATGTTTAGAGTATTTCCGTTTTGTTTGCACCTTTGATATTGCAGTTGTTTATACAAGAAAATAAAACCGCATCCGTTTTCTATGGATCTTGTGCTTTTTTATTGATTATTTTTGTACAATTTTCTAAATCGTTCAATGCATTTTTCTTCCTCCCAGTTCAAGTTTGAAGTGTTGTTCTTTTGTGCTCAGCTTGGATATAGGAATTGTTCTCATAAGAAATCATAACTGCACTATTTTTGTATAGATCTTGAGCTTTTGAAACAAATTCTTTTGATTATATATACAACATCTTTATTTCAGTAACTTTTACATGGTTTAGTTTTTCAGTTATTTGTATTTGGTTAATAAGTCACTGTAAGGGCTATTGACCTTCGGTTTTCTTTTCTGTTTTACACAAAAAGAAAAAGAAAATTGAACTGTGTTTGATATTCATTGATTATTTTCTTACAATTCTCCAAATCGTTAAATGCATTTTTCAGTTTTTACGTTCATGTTTTATTTTCTTAAACGAAATTCTTTTAAGCAGACTTAGTGGCATACCAAGGCCATCTTTTCAAAAAATAATGTCCGACTGTACACGAAATTTCCACTCATGTAGTTGACTTTTTTATCAACAAATTAAAAATAAACATGATTTAGCTTATTTTTTAAATCATCTCGTTTCATTGGTTCACCCTGTATATATAATTTCTATCGATCCGTGGTCTTTATAAGTAATATTAAATTTACTTTCAAATGTAAATATCTAACATCAATCTAAAAATTCGGTAAAAAAAACTAATAATCCAATATTTACATAAATCGGCGACGAAAAATTGATTAACATTGTGCCAAGCCCACTTTATTCCACCTGGAACTGACAGAAAGAGTGTTTTAATTGATTGTTTAATAAAGAAAACCCGTTACTATCTATTTGGGTGTCGTTTGGCCGAATTCTTCACCTGTTTTAATCCCACCGTTCCTAAGGTCCCATAATTATTTTATCTGATTCCGACACATTATTTTTATTATCTTATTAATTTCGCCATTTTGCACGCGGATATAATAACGAGCTTGTCTTATTTCGAATGCTGACTCACGAGTTTATAACGTATTACAATATTAACAGGTCGTAAACTGAATTCGTCGTTTGTATTAATTATGTGTTCGGCTTACATCACTAATTATAAAAAAGTGTACGTATGTGTGATTAAAATATCACAATATATTACGATACATAATTAATATACGTTTAGTATACTTTTTTTTATAAAATAATGTAGCACTTTGAGCAACTCAATTATTTATTCTTGAATATTGGCGGCGTTTGCTTGGTGGTTCATCTTGATATTATTTCAAAATAAAACACTTAAAACTTTAGTCACATATATCAGGTATACAGTGGTAAAACAAAGTTTTAAGTGTTTTATTTCGAAATCAATTTTTATGATTAACAATAATAATAACAGGGCTAAAGGACCTCGGCCAATTGTCTGAATTCATTAAGGGGAGGTTCCTTTATAATTGTGCCAAACGAACGAGATGTTTGACAATTTTTTTTTCAGGAACTGAAATGACTTTTTTTTGCAAAATGTTTATTAACCTTTGGTCTACAAAATAAAAAAAAATAAGTTGTGGTTTTTCCAAAATGGCGGCTCCAGGAAACGTTGTTTAAAAAAATCCCAAACAAGTGTCTGGGTGAGGGGATTTCCCCGGTAGATTCAAAAGACCCAAGTGAGTTCTACTGCCGAAGAGCGGCAAGGCTCTGAACACCACAACATGCTGGCCAATTGGAAAGGGAAGGGAAGATCTACGAACAGCTCCTGGTGGAGAGGCTGCTGGCATGAATCGAGGATCAGGGCGGGCTGTTTGGCTTTCGCAGGGGGAGATCCACAGTGAACGCGTTCTTCGAGGTCCGGAGGTTCGCCGTGGCAATGCGATCGTTATGGACGTCTGTACCTCGTCCAATTCCCTGCCCTAGCCAACCATAATTGAGTAAGAAGGGAGTGCACGGATGCCTTGCTTTAAGTCGGCCATACACGCTACGATCTGCCACTGACTTGGTGATAGCAGTTACCTCAAGGGTGCACATCCTGACTGCGCGGGCGAGCCACGAAGCGCGTCTAGCACGGGAGGCTCTCCCGCAGATAATTATGGGGCAGATGTTGGTGGTTAAGTATTTTAACTTTCATAGTTCTCAGGTACTAAAGACAACGACCACCACAGCTCAGATGGTAAGGACAATAGCCTGCCTTTTGGACAAAACAGGCGGGGTAGGCAAATAGTTGCTTGTTGAGATCACCCGAGCACGGCTTTTTTATGCGGCCATCGCCTGGGTTAAGTGCATGGTGTCATCCGACGCAGATGAGGAGCGCATTGTGCCCCAGCACGCTTAGGATAATCACGGCCTACTGCATCATCTCCACCGAGGCGACAGAGATGCTGGCCTCCACGTCCCACTAACTTGGTGATAGCAGCTACTTCAAGGGCGAACATCCTGATTGCGCGGGCGAGTCACGAAGCGCGTCCAGCACGAGAGGCTGCTCGTGGAGTAGAACAAAGGGGTCAGGTGGGCATGAACTCGTAGGCGGGTCTGATACAACAGGCTCCATGTTGATTTGGACTACTTTATCTGCCAAATGATGACCAGATATGGGTCGGAAGAGTCCTCTGGAGGATTAGGAAGGAAAACTCTGACCTTTGCACCTGGTGCAACGTCAGCTCTGATGACGCGGAACACACTGGGAAGTCCTTAGCCAAGCTCTCGGGGAGCCAATAGCTGCTGCTACTTTGGTGCCACGGATGTTAGAGTCGGCCAAAAAGTGGGAGGAAGAGGTCTCGCGCAACTAGGAAGGACCGCGAATTAAGGGCCGGAGCAGTCTAGCAAGGAAGCAGGGGTACTAGGCGATGAGTGCCAATAGCAATACCGCTAGAATTCCAGAAGTTTAGAGGTGGCAGTCAAACGGCCGAGCCTCCCATCCAAAAAAGAGTGGCAGGTGAATCGTATTGTGGACGTGAGCCCTTAGGTGGGATAAAGTTTGCCATATAATACAAAAAGAAGGTACGAGAGCGAGCATCCGCGATTTTTAGAAATATCTCATTTCATTTAGTATCCTTCAGAGACTCCACTTAAAGGATATGAGGAGAATTTAGTTATTTGCGTAGGTTAGAAAATTGTATTGTGTCTTCTAACCCAGTCACCTTAGGAAAAAAAGAGTGGATATCGGACCCACAGTTTTGAAACTTGGTATACCTTTAAGGATTGCATTTAACAAAAAAAAGTCTCCGTGCGCACCTGTAGAGCTATCGCCGCCATCTTGAACAACAGGATCCATGTTTCTGTTTCTCGAGTACGGTCAACTTTATGATGATCAAGATACTTAGATAAAAGAAAGATAACAAAGCTTTCACAAAAAAGTATTGAATATAAATACTAGTGAGTACGTTTGAATAGAGAAGAACCTTACGCACGAACGAAAACTGTTTTTTAGCCATTAATCGAGTCTATTTTGCAGAATAGGGTGTGGCAGTGTTTCATTAGCGTAGTTGCTTCCGAGTTCCGAGTGTTATTTTGCTTTTTATTGTTCGTTGTTTTGCTATGATTCGTTTTTCCTGTGTTTATAAAAATCACTTCTTTTTAGAACTTATTAGTTAGTGAACTGTACGATAGTGGTTTATATTAGTTGTTTCATTTTTTATTAAATCATTCATCGCTGCATCCCGATAGCCGCCGGAAGTGTTTGTAGGGGAAACGTGGACAAGTAATTCACTCTCAATCTCGTGACATTATCTGTACAGAGTTTATGGAATACGAAGCAATATAGATGCTTTTAAAGGCGGCACCTATATTGGGATTTCCGTATATTATTTTCTGCCCTCTCAAATATATTTACTTGAATTGCGCACGTCACTGGCACAAGCGACCGTTGAAATCTCGCCCAACCTTGGGCTCTTCTCTATTCAAACGTACTCTACAATGCATGTTTTTTTTTCTGTAAATCGTCAGAGAATGTGTGGTATTGCGAAAACTTGCTCATAATTCCAAGTTGAAACAGTTAGTGAGGCGGTCCCTCGTGGACCTACACATATGTGTGCGGACGTACGATTGGGTAAAAACTTGACCGCCACTGTCGCTCAAGAGAAATTTTTGGCAAACGCAAAGAACAAGGATCAACTGATTTCGATGCTAGGAAAATAATTGAGATACATCACTAAGCAGGGTGTGAATGATACCGATTCGCTGATATAAAGACAGCCGTTGTTGGAGAAGATGTCGATTTACTTACATTGGGAGGAACATTTATTTTATAAAACCCGGAAAAGGCAACGTGGAAAGAAAAATGTATTCTTCACGAGATCTACAAACCACCATTGGACTAACGAAAAATATTCTATTCTTACATGAACTCGGGGGTTGTGTTGCAACGTCATGTTTCTTAAAAAAATGAAGTTATGGTGCTTCAAGATTATGAAGAACCGGCCATAATTACGAGAAGTTGCGGAGACTTTAAAAAACGCTGAAGCTTCGCGTGAAGAAATCGCACTAGCAGGTGAACACTGTATAGTGCCAATATAACGGATATGTCTTCGACACAATCTATTCGCTAAATCTGCTACCCATAAGAAAATATATCTGGCTTCTTTACCACCAACTGAAGCAACCATGAGACAACACTTTATCTGAGTGATTACGAAGTACAAAAGTGGTTGGGTCATTAAACTTGCCCTTGGCTTTGTGGGTGGAAGAGGACTCGCAGTTGTTTGGTACCAGTGCCAACTACCCAATCGGCTGGTCAATATTCTTTAAATGATTGGCAAGATGGCGACAATAGCCCTACAGGTATGGACCGGAACTTTTTTTTTGTTAAATGCAATGCACCAGAACTTTGGGTCCGATGTCCGTTATTCGTCAAATTTGGTGCTAAAGTGACTGAGCTATACTATCCTCGGGCGGTCATGTCTTCTCAGTGTGCCATGCCAGTCATGAATAACTTAAAATTAATAACCTTAAAGAAAGATTAACTTAATAGTTTATGGGGTATATTCGCCAAAAAAGTAAAATATCGGACAACGGAACTTCTTCTGTATTAACAGTTTATCGGGCATCGAAACAAACACATCTCCAAGACGGCACCGCACCACGGAGTTCTCCGAAAAGCGAGGTTGTCGCTTCAAGGGTATTCCTGTTACCGAGGAGCAGATGAACCGTCTGGTGATTTGGTAAGAACAACTGCTGCTTAGAGGAGTTTTTAGGCCCGCGTTAAATTCGTAACCATTTTAAAATTTTCATTGATACCGTATTTATTTATAAGGACCACTAGGTCGATAGCACTTTTTAGTTAAGCGCAACGACTACATGCGTAAGAAAAATAATGAATACATAAGACTACAAAATTTATGATTTTTTTTTTATAATTGATTTATTTGTACAGATTTTTATAATGTCTTCATACGTTATGTAATATTATTTATGGTTCAAACATAGTGATGTTTTTTTAAATTCAGTTCATTTAGATCAGTGGTAGTCAACCAACGCCGGCAAGTGGACGATTCAAGTTTACATGGTGGAGATTTGTCCGATATTTCCAAAAGATGAGATCTCAGCAAAATTTAACCAGATATCAAATATTTAGTTCCGCAGCATCAGCATGAAATATCGCATTCATAATTAATTAATGGTACTTTAAATAAACTTTATACTTTTAGAGTTTTTACATATATTTAATTTTCGTGTACTTCGCATTGTTATGCGCTTTATCGCTGGTCATATAGAAATGCAGCATGAAATTAAATTTTCTGTATATACGAGGGCAATCCAGATAGTGATAGACGTTTTGGCCTGGCGGCACTGGAATGTTTCTACACCTAGTACGCAACCAGCCGTGGTGACTAGAGCATCGTGCATATTGTACTTTTTATACAGTGGCGTTTTAAAATTAGCGCGGCAATTGAAAATCCCGCCAGTTGTGAAGTGCGTGGTGTGATGAGGTTTTTGTTGGCGAAAAATTACAACCCCATTGAAATTTATCGCCAGATTTGTGAAGTGTACGGCAACGGAATAATCAGTGAAAGCCGAGTAAGGCAGTGGTGCATTGACTTTAAAAATGGTCGAACCAATGTTCACGATGAGGATCGTAGTGGTAGTCCTAGTCTTGTGACTG
Source organism: Ocypus olens (assembly GCA_910593695.2). Classification (NCBI taxonomy): domain Eukaryota; kingdom Metazoa; phylum Arthropoda; class Insecta; order Coleoptera; family Staphylinidae; genus Ocypus; species Ocypus olens. The sequence goes on from OU343058.1 coordinate 43,321,628, forward strand.
ATGAATTGTTGGTAAAAGTGAATGAAAAAATCCGTGAAAATCGTGGTTTCACGATTACGGAACTCTCGTAACATTTTCCCCAAATTTCACGAAGTTTAGTTCATGAAATCGTAGTTGGTAAACAAATTTTGTGCCAGGTGGATTCCGAAAATCTCAATGGAAGACCACAAAAACAAAAGGCTTGCTGCGGCACTGACATTTCTGGAAGAGTACGACAAAAGTGGAAACCATGTTATGGATCGTATCGTAACTGGTGACGAGACTTGGGTACAGCACGTGACCTGAGAAACAAAACGGCAGTCGATGCAATTGGGCCACACGCATTCTCCCAAGAAACCGAGTATCTGCAGACGCTGTCAGCAAGAAAAATCATGGCTACTGTGTTTTGGGATGCTCAGGGAGTGATTTTCGTTGATTTTCTTGAACGTGGTCAAACAATCAATTCAGAGAGGTATTGCGACACACTGCGAAAATCACTGATTGATTTTGGATTGGAAATTTTCAGTCATCCGCCATACAGCCCGGATTTGGCCCCTAGCGACTACCCTCTGTTCCCAACGACGAAGACGTGGCTCGAAGACACTGACGCTCAACTCCATGCCGGTGTAAACCAGTGGTTGAACTCGCAGGCGGCAGATTTCTACAAAGAGGGCATTGAAAAGCTTGTAAAACGTTATGATAAATGCTTTAATTTATATGGCGATTACGTCGAAAAATAGCCTAAGAGTTTACCTTCAAAATGTATATAATAAAAATTAGTTTTTTTCACTTTTTTTATTTTTATTTCAAATCGTCTGTCACTTTGTGGATTGCCCTCGTATTTATTTAAAAAGGAACATTTAACTGCATATTTTTATTAAATCTCCACTCAAAAATTTCGACTTTGTAGTCGCTTTAAAATTCAGTTACTGCGGAATCGATGGGCGGTTAGAAAATTTTACCACCAATAAAGATACAAAAGTGGGCGGTAGGTTGACTACCCCTGATCTAGATGATTTTTTATAGAAGAAATTCTTTATAATTTCCCAAAAATATTACAATATTCACGGCTCATGTAATGCAAGTATTTTAAGTATCATTACTATTTGGTCGTTTGCCCTAGTAGACACTTTTAGATGGTCACACTGTGCCAAAATACATCGGAATTAACTTTCTCAGACCAGTGAACTATTACAGCCGCCAAAATTGTTCAAAACATTTAGAATGAGTCAGTTGCCCGCGCTCGCAAAATGGCGGAAGGTCTTATTGTTTATTACGCACATCAAAATATTTACAAAACGTAGAATAAGCACGGTAACGTTTTATAGAAACATTAAACATGGCTGTCGTTCTCTATTTGATTTCGTCACATCTGTTAATTCACCCAGAGAAAAATGTCAAGTAAATCGGAATGTAATTACGCTAATGATGGCATTTTCTATTTCATATAAACATGTTTCAATACGTAACATTACTCGAATACCCCAACGCCGCTTATTACATTTAATTATGTACTTAGTTTATGGATCATATTGGAATCTAATAGTTTGAATTATTAATGGAAGCATTATGTCAAATACCTATACCCAATCCGATATTCCCTAGTGTAACTAAAAAAAAAATAGATTTGATGCGTTTCGGTTGAGATGGTTTTTAATCAAATTTTAGGTTCAGCAGGTGTGTAACCAAATCACGTTCTAAAGTTGCGTAGCCAAGAGATTCTCCCTGATGTCAATATAATTTTTTTTTATGAAAACGAAGAAATTCGTGTTGGGGAAGTAAGGATATGGAACATTGACATAGACGTCGAGGTCATTCGCCCACTAACACTTGTGGTTAATTATTAAATTAAAATCAACACAAAGATGATAAATACTAGTACACCAATTTTTTTAAAACAACCTCACACACCTAGATTTAAAATTATTCCAAACGCTTCATCGTTTCATTAAAACATTATTCAGTAAAAAAAGAAGTATTGAAGATTTGCCGAGACCCGGTGGTCTTCAAGTGAGCGCAGACAAAAAAAAAACGAAAATTATTCTTAAATGAAATGTGAAACTTTAAAATGGAAATGTTATTATTAAAATGAAAATTTAGTTCAAGTTAGTCTTGTATGTAGAAATAAACGATCTTAAACCAATGTTTTTATCTAGTAGTACTAGTAATAACATGCAAATTTCTTTTGTATCATTCAATATCCGGCGTGACACTAGCCAGGGAAGTAGTTCTTTCAATAAGTTATTTGTGTATAGTCTTAGTAAGACTTAATTTTTGCTTGCAGATTAACGAACAGGTTGAATATTCATATATTCAGGCTACATTTCGTTTCATTGTATTTATCTAATGCTTTTTGCAACAAGTAAGGTTAATCCCAATTTATTTAATAATAATAATAATTTACTGAATGCCAGTTTACACGTGCCAGGGTTACAGTAATTAAAGATACACAAGATATAAAATTTAAACAAAATTCAGAACCTAAAATTTAATTTAAAACACAAAACCTAAGATCTAAAATCTCAAATTCAACTCAAATATTGTCAATCTACTAATCTTACATTTTATATCTTATGCAATTACATATACGCAATAACGTGCGGTTGCATAAGATATAATTAATACCCGTTCTTAAATTTTCTCGAAATTAATTTAGCCGTTAAATGCATTTTGTTGCAAATATGCAACAACTTGCTTATAAAGGATTTTTTACCTAAAAATCATTAAATAGCGCAATTGCGTTGAGCGAACTCCACCTAAATACAAAATAAACATTCAACTTAATTAAATACATGTTTAAATAAAGGTCTAAAATTGAGTTTATGCACCGCATAATCGGCAACTATTCAGCCCTTAACTATTACTGCCGTTGTCACTTAAAATATCGTAAAAAAGACTTTACGACCATTATTCCGGTTCGTTTAGGGTAGTTTATTTTATTACTTATTTGTGGTATATACACCTGCCAAGGTCGAAAGCTGTTTGAATATTAAATAAATAGAATTTTACTGTTTACCTGGAGTCTGCAGCCTGTTGCTGGGTTCTGAGAATGTTGGAGTAAAAGATACATCTTGAAACAGATTTGTCTCATGATTTTACATTTTCATTATTTTCAAAACTTGCCTGACGAAGGTGCAGTCATAATCGCCCGGGGCGCCTTGCTCAAGCAGACAACACATTTTGTTTCAGCGCTGAAAATATAATTTAAAAATCATTTTAATTTGTTATTTAATCGACAATATCCTTGCTAATGGCGAAATTATTGTAGTTGGTAAAAACTTGCAAAATTTAAAAATTAATATTAAAGCATCACTTACATTTTTGAACAATTTATCAAAGTTTTGAAAAACTGTTGTATCGATAAAGGTTTCGAAGATATCCTTTCTGCCTTTAATGGGCTTGCTATAAAATTGGAAGATGAACCAAATTTTCATTCAGTTGGACATGCGACGTCTATTAGAAAGCCAAAGCATTTTTTCGCATCTTATTAAATAATATAAACGTTGTTAAATCGTTTTTGATTGAGAAAGTTGTCCATTATTCGACCGAATCATTTTCTCCACAGGTGACGTCCAATCAAATGATAGCGGTTTCATTGCCCAACAGGTCACGTCCAATCAAATGATAGCAGTTTCATTGCCCAACAGTTTAGTTGTTACTATGGTTACGATTCGTTTCTTGTCAGCGAACTGCCGCAATTTCCAAATAGAAAAATTATCCGTTATAATTTAATACAAACAGGTAAAAAGGTAATTATTTAATATGATGCGAAAAAGTATAGCATTAAATTCGTGAACAAGTTGGCCATTGCCAATTTTCTCACTCGTTTAATAAAATACTATTTTACGAAAGGGCGTATGAGCCAATATTTGATCCAAAAACAAATTTTAAAGTTAATTTTAATATCCCATATTGGATAAAGCATTATCGTCCATAGAAGACATATCAAGAACTTACAAAATATAATTATAAATTTGGATTTAGATGATATTGTTAAAATGTTGCAAAAATTTACAAAGAAAACTCACCGATACAAAACAAAATTAATTAGATATTGATGGAATTGATTTTTTTCAGAGAAATTATTTCTTTAAAAACTCATTTAAAGTCAGATAAAGAGATGGAACCTCAAAATATTCTTCCATATATACAGGGTTGGGTTGGGAAGATGTGTCGGAACACCTGACATCTGGTTAAACGTCTGTTTTATTTTTCTTAATACTTTTAAAGAAAATGTGTGTAGTTTTATTTATTTTATTTAGTGACTTATTTATCGAGATATGATTTCGGTTTTTTAAATTGATCATCCTGTATATTTTTACATCTTCGAATAGACACTTTCTCGACAATTGCAATAATGTTAGGGTGTGCGACTTGCGGTTTTTTAAATATTAAATAAAATAATTCTACATTAAGTTGGCTTTTTACACCTTTTTACACTATTTTCTGATGAAACAATTTTGCGTTTGTCTGTTTCCTGTCACTGACAGATAGTATCCATGTGAAATATTAACATTTCTGTTTAATTATGAGTGAACTAAACGTGAAAAAATTACGTTGTTAATGATGATCAGTTTTGGAGATTGTCAAAAATTTCTACAAGATGCATGCAATATTTTTAATGCAACATTCCCTGATAGAAATTCTAATATTTATGAATCAACAGTTTCAAGGGTTGTGCTAAAGTTTAACAAAATTCGTAAATTTCATTTTTCATTATTTTATTTAATATTCAAAAACCACAATTCGCACACCCACCAAATCCTTATCATTGTAATTGTTGGAAAGCTGTCTATTTGAAAATGTAATAATATACAGGATGATCCATTTAAGGGGTAACATCACCCCTGAGATTTCGTTTTTTTTCCAAAATCATTAGTTTATAGTCTTAAGAATAGATTATAAGAGTTTTTTCAACGAAATTAAAACGGCATAATAGTTCTAGAGCTAATTGAATGAAACGTCTTTTTACGCGAGTATTATAATATAGATAAAAAAGCAAATAACACAAATGATGTTGCATATTATAAACATTAGTCATCAATGCCCACTGAAGTTTTCGAAGCTATAAAGTCTATTTACAAAGAACTGAGTGACAATGAGTAAATTAATATATCTCAATATTATACGCAAGATATCAGCGACCGAAACTTTAAACGCGTTTTTCTCAAAACACACTTTTTCAAATTTGCGTACAACAATTTTTAACTGATTTACTTGAAATTTATATACGATCTTCTCCTATATATCATGCAATAGTACGTAGGATTTTTGAGAAATATTTGGAACTCTTTTTACAATCACAATTTTTGTATTAGATTTTCGGCCAAAAAATGGTACTTTTTCTAAAAATAACAGTCATTTTGCAACAAATGAATATTTTTTAAAACCGCAACGTACTTTGTAACTTCAATCAATACAGAACATAAAAAAATGCTGTTCTTTGCTCTAGCCTAAACCATCTCGGAGATATCGTGTACACAAAACTGCATCTCGAAAAAAAAGTCGAGTGCGGAAGTGTGCCCGTACGCCGCCATTTGCAACAATTATAAACCACAAAAAATATTTTTCTGTACTTAAATACATGCACAATAAAGTGCTGTTTGTGTTATTTTAGTAAAGCTATTCATTTGCACTAAAAAAAATCACAAACATAGGTATGATTTCCCCGCACGAGGGGTGTTGTTACCGCTTAAGAAACTACCCATGATGTCATATCTTAAAAAAAAGGGTAGCTGTAGGAAATCAAAATACGTCACTGAATAGAATAAGTAAAACCATAAATATTTCTTTTAAAAGTTATAAGAAAACAACAGACGTTTAGCCAGAAATCAGGTGTTCTTACATATTTGCCCAACCCTGTATATTTGAAAATGATTTTCTCTTTTGAAAAGACTAGTTTGTGGCGGCTGAATTATTATAGCACGCGGGCGGCCACCGAATTGTACAATTCCTACAATTTTCTGATATACCGGGTGTAACAGAATTCTGTTAGACCCCAAATATCATTTGCATTTTCACATATATCGTTATGAAATTTAGTATGGTGTTTCTATTGAATAAAGTGCGTCAACATGTCTACTTTTAATAAAAATTCCACTTCCGGTTTAACCAGAACTGACCATAACTTTTCTATTTCAAATGGAACACCATGTATATTTTTACATAATTTAATTCGTCTCTAAATTTTGAGTTTAAATATGTATGATAAGTGACCTTTTCGTTATTAGTTTTTTGTTTAAATTTAATTGAAATTTGTTTTTGTTTAGATGCAATTTAAATTTAAACAACCAAAAGATGACTTATGATCACTTATGATCACTTATGATCTTATGTCTAAACTTAGAATTTAGAGACGAATTAAATTACCTAGAAATATACAGGGTGTTCCATTTAAAATAGAAAAGTTATGGTCATTTCCGGTTAAACCGGAAGTGGCATTTTTATTCAAAGAAGACATGTCGACGCACTTTATTCCGTAAAAGTACCGTACAAAACTTCATAAAAGATATATGTAGAAATAAAAATAGTATTTGGGGTCTACCAGAATTCAGTTACACCCGGTATAAATGTGCTTTCTGTGACACGAAGCTTTCCAAGAAACTGTTTAACTTCTTCTCTTTTTTACTTTCTCCGTTACGAAGTACGAGAAAGTATTGTGATTTTTTTTCAAAATTTTTTTTTACGGAAATATCCGTTTTGGGGTCCCTAGATGCCATTTCAACAATTTCTGGAAAAACAATTTTTGTGTGTGTGTGTGTTGTGTGTGCGTGTGTCTGTGCGCGCTGTATCTCAAAAACTAATAGAGAAATTGATATGATAGTTTGAACATACGTCTTATTCGATAATCCGAAGAACTGAAAAGCTTTTGGTAAAATTTAGTACACCGGAAGTGGGTGTTTACCTTAACCGTTTTTTGTTTCTTCACGATAATTCTTAAAATATGAAAAATATTACAAAAATATTTAAGAAAATATTAAAGATAACATAGAAATTAACATCTTTCAGTTGAAAATACTAAACAAAATATTTTTTCGAAATTTTATTTTATATTTTGGAATGAAAGTCTAAACATTTTCATTCAAAGTGTCTTCGCCGTCGTTCGTCAAACTTCCTACTAATAAAATAAACTACTACTTTTAACACTTGTATTATAAATAACTTACAGTTAGATGATTGCCACATCACATTTTTTTTTCTGTTTTTTCTGATTAATCTAATTTATTCGAAAGAAATAGATGCTTCAGATAATGAATGTATTATATTATTATTCAACACACCGTATCTCAGATATTTATTGATAAAATGGGATGTTTATTTTTTAAATAAAATTTGGTTAGATAAATAAAAACCTCAAACCAATCATTTATCGCGAACCGCATTGTCACTTCAACAAAAACAAATGATAACATTTCCGTAATATTATAAATTAATAATGCTAGTCAAATTTGAAAATACACACTGCCTCTGACCATTCACACCATGTATAAATCATGCATATTTTAATAGTTCCACAAGGTTGTTCATATTAGTCATGCACAGAGAAAAAAGTGAGGTCTATGAATTACAAGCGAGCGATTAACATTTTTATGTTGCAGACGATTTATTGAGTACGAATAAGATCAATTTATAGTGATTTGTATGATTGTTTCTGGCTCATCGGTATAACATGATTTTAATGAATAAGTTGAACCCCCTTAGAAGTGTTAAGATGCTTTTACGCAAACAAACAGTACTGATTTTGTTGTTTAAAAAAGTTGACCAGCGTTTATCGCGAAGGATTTTTGCAAAATTTGTAGCCAGAACATTCTTCTTCTTGAACCTCTCTTTTCTCTCGTTACATTTTCGCAAAGGCAAATAGATACTATCCAACTTTGACACAATAATTGAAGGTTGCTATTTAATTTACTATACAGGCAGTTCCGCCGGGATGCGAGGCAAAAATTGCCGCCTCTTTTAATGTGAAGAGGGGGTAGAGAAAATGGACAACATTGATGGCGCGTCTCAAAATTATTTAGAAAGAAAGAATTTCGATATAAACAAAGAGATACGTTCATGGATTTCGCGCTTGCATCCGGACAAAAAGAATAAACAATCATCTCAAATTTCACGAACGTACGTGTTACGAAAATAAAGTATTTTAGGTGGACTGATTTTTTTCTACGAGCGCCAATTTTAAATAAATAGTTTGAAAATTGTAAAACAATAAGATTTGGTGGGCGCCAAGGTAAGAGAGCTGTTAGGCCTGCCTCCCGGGTGCTGGGCACCCCTAACACCCCCGCTTGACGCGGCCTTGCTTTCAGGTTTCGTCAATCTCCAGGGTCCGACTGTTACAGTTCCGTATAACAGGAACGTTACTGTTCCCCATAACAGGCTGTTCAGAAATAACAGGCACAGGTATTTTGTATCATTATTTCCGCGTAAGAGTAAACGCGGAACTGTTCAGAAATGAATGTATTTTGTACCATCCCTAGGCTGTACCCCTCCAAAAATATTCATTTTTACTTTATTCCCCATTTACTATTGAGGATTTTGGCTTCACTTTCGAGACGGTGACAGTGTTGCCAACTGATCACATAATATTTTCGCCAGATAACCAACCTAATTCCACCGGAATTCCGCCAAAAAAAATGAAAATATAAAGTACGAAATAAATCTATCACTTATTTTACCATAACGTTCGGCAGTTTTGCGTAAAAATAAATACTTATATGATGGAATTACCTTTAATATAAACTTTGATTTTTGAAAATAGGCCAGTTTCTGCGTGAGTTATAAATTTTTTAAAATGATTTTTTTAAGTGGTCGAATATTTGAACAAGGAAAAACTAGAAAAAAAAATATCGATATGATTCAATTCCTTAAAAACTCTGATGCAATCATAGCACATTTACCATTAAAATCAACCTTGATTTTTGAAAATGAATCAATTTTTGCGTCAGTTATGAATTTTTGAAAATTAATATTTTCAGTTATTGAAGATTATGAACAAAAAAATCTAAAAAAAAATAGTGATAGAATAAAGCTTTACAAAAATTTTAATTAAACCTTTACTAAACATCTACCTTTAAAACTAACTTAAATTTTTCAACTTTGCCAATTTCTCCCCGAGTTCTGAATTTTTGAAAACTAATTTTAAGTTGTTGAACAAATAAAAAAAATACTTATATGATGGAATGGCTCAAAATTTGTAATATATTCACAAGATATCAACTTTAATATAAACTTTGATTTTTAAAATGTGACAATTTCTGCGTGAGTTATAAATCTTTAAAAATGATTTTTTTAAGTGGTTAAATATTTGAACAAGGAAAAACTAGAAAAAAAAGTCATCGATATGATTGAATTCCTTGAAAACTCGGATGCAATCATAACACATTTACCTTTAAAATTAACTTTGATTTTCGAAAATGAGCCAATTTTTGCTTGAGTTATGAATTTTTGAAAATATTTTGACTCGAATAAAAAAATCTAAAAAATAAATTCTGATATAATAATAATTCCTCCTAAAAAAGTCATATCGATATGATTGAATTCCTCAAAAACTCTGATGTAATCATAATACATTTACCTTTAAAATTAACCTTGATGATTGAAAATGAATCAATTTTTGAAGTTACGAATTTTTGAAAATATTTTGACTTGAATAAAAAAAATCCAAAAAATAAATACTGATATAATATTAATTCCTATATCTTCACAAAACATGTACCTTTAAGACTAACTTTAATTTTTGAAAGTTTGCCAATTTCTCCCTGAGTTATGAATTTTTGAAAATTAATTTTAAGTTGTTAAACAATTGAACAAATCAAAAAATATAAATACTTATATGATGGAATGGCTCGAAATTTTTAATATATTCACAAGATATCTACCTTTAATATAAACTTTGATTTTTGAGAATGTATAAATTTCTGCATGAGTTATAAATCTTTAAAAATTATTTTTTGAAGTGGTATAATATTTGACAAAGACAAAACGAGAAAAAAAGTCAATTCTGATGCAATCATAATACATTTAAAATCAACCTTGATTTTTGAAAATGAGTAAATTTTTGCGTCAGTTAAGAATTTTTGAAAAATTATATTTTTGGTTGTTGAAGATATGAATAAAAAATCTAAAAATAAATAAATAGTGATATTCCACAAAAAAATGAACTCTTTACTAAACATCTACCTTTAAAGCTAACTTATTTTTTTGAAAATTTGCCAATTTTTTCCTGAGTTATAAATTTTTGAAAATGGATTTTAAGTTAAATTTAATACAACGAAATGTAGCTTGAATATATTTAGATTAGATTAGATTAATTTATTCGTGCCAGGACATAAAAGTTTACACACGTCAAAAAGGAAGTACATAGAAACAAATAATATAAATATATAACAACTAATCCGAATCAATAATTAAAATGAGAAATCAAAATCAAAATTAAAATCTGTGTATAAATAAAACTTAAATCTAATATGTTATTAAAATCCATGTAAAAATAAAAACTTAAAACTAGTGTATAAATAAAACAAACTAGGTGAATAATTAAAATTGTTGTGTAAGTAAAACCTAAAACTAATGAATTATTAAAATCGCTATAAATATAAAACTTAAATCTAAAATTATTGTCTAAATATAATAAATAATAATAAAATTAAAATTATTGTATAGATAAAATCAAAATTAAAATTAAAAGTTAAAAGTGTTGTGCGAGTAAAATAGAGTATAACTTAGAGCTAGTATGTTATTAAAATTAAGGCAAATGAGACAAAAATTATACAAATAAAATCAGCATATAATAAAATTCATTACAGAAATTAAAACAAAGGATCTAAAAATCTATTTGAAATGCAATCATTTACCATGAAAAAAGCTTTGGTAATTAAATAAATTTTAATTTTCTGTTTAAATGAATATTCAACCTGTTCGAATTTTAAGTTGTTGAACAATTGAACAAATCAAAAAATATAAATACTTATATGATAGAATGGCTCAAAATTTTTAATATAGTTCTTTAATACCCTTAATTTAATCTTTGATTTTTGAAAATGTATCAATTTTTGCATGAGTTGAATTTTTTAAGTAGTCAAATATTTTTTTGAAAATTAAGTTAAGAACACGCGAACAAACAAAATCTAGAGAAAATACATTCCTGTATGTCGGAATTGCTCAATTTTTTTTATATATGCACAAGATATCTACCTTTAGCATAAACTTTGATTTTTAAAAATGTGTTAATTTCTGCGTGAGTTTTAAATTATTTTTTTAAAAGGTCGAATATTAGAACAAAGAAAAAATAGAAAAATAAAATAATATCGATATGATTAAATTTTTTAAAAACTCTGATGCCATCATAATGCATTTATCTACCTTAAAAAATAACTTTGTTTTTTTTAAATGAGTCTATTTCTGCGTGAGTTCTGAATTTTTGAAGAATAATATTTTATATTGAACAAAACAAAAATCGAAAGCAAAATTGAGTTCCGCAAATATTTTAATACACGAGTACCGTTAAAATTAACTTAAATTTTTGAAAATGTGTTCTTTTTTGGGTGTTATGAATTTTTGAAAATTATAATTTTAAGTTGTCAAACAAAAATATCTAATTTACGATCTAGAGGAAGTAACAGCGATATCAGATTTGTTCTGATATAATATGCTGATCTAGATTCGTTTTTGTCACTCATTTTCTGTAATATTGCATTTTTAATTATTAATATTTACGATTGTATGTGAGACTGAGTTACAAATAAATAGATTTATTATTATTATTATTATTATTATATAGAATTTATCAAAAATTTTAGTATGTTCACAAAACATTGATTTTTGCATGAGTTATGAATTTTTGTAGATTAATATTTTAAGTTGTGGAACACTTAAACAAAACAATTTTAAAAAATGATTTTTTTTAAGTTTGTAGAATATTTGAATCAAGAAAAAAATAGAAAAATAAATAATACTGATATGATTGATTTCCTTAAGAACTTTAATACAATCATAATAAATTTACCTTTAAAATTAACTTTAAGTTTTGAAAATGTGTCGATTTTTGCTTGAGTTATGAATTTTTGTAGATTAATATTTTAAGTTTGTTGTCGAACACTTAAACAAAAGTAAAATCGAAAACAAAATTGAGTTCCCCAAATATTTACCCACAGAACGAGTACCTTTCAAATTAACTTTGATTTTTGAAAATGTGTTCAGTTTTGGGTGTTATGAATTTTTGAAAATTAACGTTCTAAGTGGTCGAACAAAAAGAAATACTGATATGACAGAATTTCTCCAAAATTTTCGTAAGTGTATTCACAAGATATCTACCTTTAAAACTAACTTTAATTCTTGAAAATGTGACACTTTTTCTGTAAGTTATGATTTTTTTGAAAATTAATGTTTTAAGTTGTTGAACACCTAAAACAAAAATCGAATAGAAAATAACTACTGATATATTTTAGCATATTTACAGAGCATCCATCTTTAAAACTAACTTTAATTTTCGAAAATGTGTTATGATTTTTTTTAAATTAATCTTTTATGTTGTTAAATATATGTTTTAAAAATAAAGTTTAATTTTAAATTGAATTACGCTAGTATTCTCAACAATCCAACACAATTCCGTTAGAAAATCCGCCAGCCGCTAAAACGAAAATTCCGCAATTCGGATTCAAAATCCGCCAGATCTAGCGGATTTTCGGCTGGCTTGGCAGCACTGGGCGGTGAGTGCAAAAAAACAATTTGGAATTTTGTAATATTTTGTGTGTGAAAAAAAAAATCTTAATAAATTTTCTCCGCGATGCACGTGAACGTAATCACAAGACTTGTTTGTATACAGTATTAACATAGAGTTACATCGGTGTTTAAACAAATTATCATCGGAAAATGTAAACAAAATTCCACCGTCGAGTAACTTGCGTACGCATTTATAATCAAACACGCAACTAACTATCTCAAGTTACGCGGAAGCGGGCATTGAATTCTGCAATACGTGCAGGATGTGTAGATCATTTCGACGGTATCAGAATGACCGTCTGCATTTTTTAATAGCGACTGTGTATTGTAAACAGCGAGCATATAGCGTCGTCTGATGGTCTGAGCCAGTGTAGATAAATTTAACACAACACGGTGCCACAACGGCTCGGCTCGTTACGCAATCTCCCCTTCCTAGTATAAAGGAATTCCGAGGTTGCTCTCTCCCGCTCGACACAATGTTATCCAGTATCAACCCTGCGCAAGGACACCCCCTATACCGTATTTAAGTGTATAATAAATAAAATGTTAATCGGTTTTGAGAGCGATGCTCGCTTTATAAGTGTGTATTAGACTAACAGAGCAGTAAAATTAGACCGCAAATGGAGAAAAGTATAGAAAAACAATCGGAAGCTGATATTTTGAGCATACCATTATTTTTATGCTCTTAATAAAGCATGAAAAATCATCTTAGATACAGCTATGATTTTACAGTTCAGTTTTTCGCTATTATCTCAGAATATATAATGTTTGTAGTTCATAAAATTCTCTACAAATAATAATCTTTGAGCAAAAAGTGTGGCAAAATTGGAAAGTCTGTAATTAATTAAAAACAGTACTCTATATTAAATATGAGTGAGCCGACTCAAAGAGTCAATTCTGGGAAGTGAGTCGCGGAGCAAAATGACTCCTTTGGAAATTTGCAGCTCAATTTGAGAAAAATGTTTTGGAAGTGAGGACCATTTTTCTTTTGCTCTCCACTTTGCGTGGAAAATTTTAAACTAATGGAAGTGAGGACCTTTATTTTTGCTTTCCGGTACGTTTTTCGGGCAAATATGGTGACCTAATGGTTGCTCTTCACGTCAGAGCTTGCGAAGCAGATTACAAAAAATAGTCATTTCGCCCATCTCTACTCTGTACTACCATTATTTTTCTGTTGTGTCACTAATAGGCCCAATCAACATTGAACAAAAAAACATATTAAAACAAATTCTGTCTATTCCTTATCTTTAGTTTCCTCTGGAGGTTTCTTTTACGCTCCAGATCTATTGAGTATTTTATTTATTGTTTAAAGAAACCTATTGGACCTATATCGTTGTAACTTTATAAATAGCTCTTGTTCGGATGGAAAACAACAGGTTTATTTTAAGAAGAAAATGTCTGATATCTCTTCATTACATATTGTGGGTCTTCCGCAAGAGTCTGTCCTAAGTCCTATATTATTTCTAGTTTAACCAGGTTAATTAGTGAAGAAGATCACCTTATATGTTTTCGAACAATTTACCGCGGCATCAGATCTTTTGATATTTTGTTTGAATTGGTGCAAGTTTAGATTGAATTGGAACTTCCAATGTTATTCAACAATTAATCAAGGTTTTATTTGGGGGGTGCATGACTTACGAAGGTCCGTCAAAAACCTGGAGAACGGTGGAATGTTAAAATCTCACAAGGAAAAAATGAAGAAGCAAGTAGTTTTAAGCTCTAATTTTTTACGGAAATATCCGTTTCAGGTCCCAAGAGGCGATTTCAACGAGTTCGAATTTTGTTAATTTTTGCTCGCATATCGACGCCCAGATAACCGGCCAAAAAAAATTGGCGATCACGTTTGACACCGATTTTAAAGAGCCGCGGAACCCCATCCGTATCAATAAGGTATGAGTTTTGTAGAAATCATTGTTGTTAACATTATATTCGATCGTAGTTTCGATGCTCGCTACCCTTGGGGAGTTATTCATAGAAAACCACCCCCGATTTTACATAATTAATTCTACAGCGGTGGCCCTTAACCCTACAATAAAAGGTTTCGCACAAAAGTTGTTAAATTTTTTTTTTAGTAGGGCTCACCGTTTCCGAGATACTTTTTTGATTTTTTAAATATTTTTTTTTTAATTTAAAATTTGATGGCAGCAGTCATCGATTTAATCCGAACCGAAAATCTTTATAAAGTTTTTCAATCCGAAATTTAGTTTTCGAGATATGACGATGTATTCAATTGCCCGAAGATTTTTAATTAACCGATCTAAAATCTGATGTCACGATGTATTTTTACAATTTCGTCCGCCCTATTATTGTGCTATTGCGCGTACGGAGAAAACATTTAAATTTTTTAAATCGCACAATTATAAATCGAGATAATTTTAATTGTTCAAGAAAAAAAAAACTCTTTCCCCTTAACACGTTGACCGCTTTGTCAGTCACCGGTGACTGATACTGAAGTATTCCAATGGGACCGCGTCAGTCACCAATGACTGACAGTGAGTACCTACTTTAAACTTACTATTTACCGCTGTCAGTCAAATTAAATAAGCATATTCTTACTCATTTTATAAAATAAAACTTAAAAACAAAGAAAACTTTTTTTGACATTTTACAAAAAAACTTGTCGGCAGCCAATGTGTTAAAATTAATACACTCCACACGCATATTAGAGTTTTGATAAAAATAAGTATGCTGCGTCAAGTGTTTAATTAGAGTACAGAAAATAAATTAAATTATAATTATTATCGCGCATTTAGAGGGGGGAGGGGGGTATTCGAGGTTGAGCTTGATCAATCATGTATGAGTTATTATTGCTGTTAACATTATATTTGATCATATTTTGGATACCCTTAGGGATTATTAATAGATAACCACTACTAGTTATCACTAATAATTACATCAATTCTGAAAAGTTGAAATGATTAAGGTCAGGGTACGGGATTTTATCAGTAAAAATCCAATTTTTCGATAGTCAACTTTTGAAACCTCGAAAATGGAACTGCGAAGTGTATACATTTCTCAGACGCTCACCAAATAATTCTTAAAGGACCAATATCAATAGAAGGAAAATAAGTGCTTTCTGAACAACAAATTGAGTAATACATTGATAGTGCGTCACGTTTGACAGATTATGGCAGTTTCAGAAAATTGGCAATGCATGCCAAGTCTTTGCACTTGGATATAATTTCAGGGGACAATTTAAGTGCAGGAGAAGTAGTTTTGCGCACGTAGCCTGGGCGACGGCGCAGCTCAGTGGAGCCGTCGTCCGTCACCAATTACCTCGCTTAATTTATTATTCCAATATTATACATAAAATTACTATTTCACATACGTCAAACTTTAGCCTAGGAAAAACTAGTTACATACTAAAATAAAATAAAAAGCTTTAACGTTAAAAATATTACTAAAACATTCAAATAAATATTGAAGATAACAAAGGTTAACAAAGAACCGTACATGTTTTATTTAAATACCATATGTATAAAAATTATTTAGATAAGGCATGGCCATGATAAACAAAATCACGATCTTAGATTAGTTCAGCACGTTGTTGACTTTATGTCAATTCATTACTTTGAACAACTGAAGAAGACGTGATGCAACGTATCAAACCTTCAACGTACGTTCCGAAATACAAAGCCACCCTTTATCTAAATAATTTTTATACATATGGTATATGAATATTAATTAAATTGCCTTTGGTTGTGTTTGTAGGTCTCCATCTTTAAATTATAAGTTATTTTGTGACGAGTTAGAGCAAACTTTAGTTTCTACTTTCACCAACTCTAATAAAATATGCTGTCTAGGTGATATAAATAAAAAATTAGTAAAACCAACACAGCCTGATACTTATTATTTCAATTCAATGCTTGATGCTATTGGTTTCCAACAAATTATAACTGAAACTACTCGAATTTCTGAAAATAAAGACTCACTGGTTGATGTTATTATTGTTAATAATACTAATTTTATTACAGGATCAGGTGTAGGTGGGCACAAATTCGCCGATCACTAGCTAATCTATTGCCAATTAGAAACTGAATCGAATAATATTCCTATTTACAAGTCAATACGTAACTTCAAAAATTTTGATTTAGAAACTTTTCAAGAAGATTTAAACCGTATACCTTGGCAATTAATTTTCCATATGAATAATATTGATCAAAAAATCGATTTTTTTTAATTACAATATTATGAAAATACTTGACTTTCATGCACCTATTAAAAATGTAAATTGTCAAATTGTCCATGGCTTACTGATAATGTTAAATATGCCATGCACTTAAGAGATAAAGCATTTCACAAATACAAAAAATGTAAATTAATTAGCCAGTGGAATTATTATAAATCTTTGCGAAACCAAGTTACTCTGATGATTAAGCAGAAAAAACAGGCGTATTTCCAGTATACCCTGAATAATGCGAATTCTAAAGAAATTTGGAATAAGCTCAAATCTTTGAACATTAATATTAAGGTACATACTGAAGTACACACATGCAAGAAGCTGACAAAATAAATGATTATTTTTTAAACTCTATACCGGAGGTCGCCAAAGTGGTCTATACAGACCCCCAGGGATCTATTTAACAAAAGTAGGGGTCGATCTAAGCCAGGGGGTCGATTGGGGGTCGAAGGAAAAACAAGTGTAAAAAATTGAAGAAAAAATGTAAGGAGATATAAACCTCAATTTCCATATTTTCCGCTAGTGAACATGAAACCTTTTTTAGTGGAAAGGTTTTATTTAAAGGAAATGTGTGAATATATATTTGGATCCCGCGTTTGGAAAAAATTATTAAACTATTTTAGGTCATCGTCATTTAAGTCTGTATGTATAATTTTTTTTAACGAATATCATTATTACAGGAAATACAATCCATAAATATCAATCATTCTTTCTACAGTCCCCAAGTAGTCAATACACATAATTTTTACACCAGCAATTTTACGAAATTACGCTATCTAGATTTGTTCAGAAGTTATAGCCAAAAGACAAAAATATGGCTGATTTTCGAGGGGCGAGTTCACAAAAAAATACTTTTGTGGGGGTCGATGAAGATTTCGAAAAATTATATACTGGTCGATGATAAAAAAAGTTTGGCGACCCCTGTTCTATACCGACTGCCAATAATAATAACTGCGATGAAATGATACAATTTTATAAAAATAATATACTGCCGCATAACAATGATAAGATCAGGTTGACAGTGAGGATATTTATAAAATAATTTTGAGTATAAAAAGTAAAGCATCTGGTGATGATAATTTTAATATCGATGTTATTAAATATTGTTGCCCTTTATTACTACCATATATTTCACATATAATAAACTCTGCTCTATAAACTAATACATTTCCGGCTAGTTAGAAAAGGGCAATAGTAGTTCCTCTACCAAAAATTTTGAACCAGCTGTAATATAAAGATTTGAGGCCGGTTAGCATCTTACCTGTATTATCTAAAATTTTGGAAAAAGTAGTAGATATCCAGTTAAGACAGTATATTCATGGCAAAGACATCATACCCGATACTCAATCAGGTTTCAGGCCCAATCGAAGTTGTACTATTTATTACGGACGAAATCTTGTCCGCCATCGATGTAAACAAAATTGCAGTCCTAACCTAGACTATAGCAAAGCTTTCGATACGATCAATCATTCTATTCTCTTGGCAATTCTAGAAAGTATGGGCCTGGCTCCTTTTTTAAAAGTTACCTACTAAATAGAACTCAAAGTGTTAAAGTTTGTAACAAAATATCAGCAGCAAAATATGTTACTAAATGTATTCCACAAGGTTCCATACTAGGTCCGTTACTTTTTATAATATACACTTCAAACTTTAATAAGCAAGTAAAAACTTGTACGTTAAAAATGTTCGCGGATGATTCACAATTATTACACACATTTATATTGGAAGACCATGCATCTGCAATTGCAAATATTAATATAGATTTAGATACTATGTATAAAATATCAAATCAGCATTGTTTAACTATAAATCCGAATAAGTCCATAGTTGTCTTGTTTGGGAACAAGAAGAATTTAAATTATTTGTCGAATCAAATTGTTATTTCAGTAAACTCTATGCCCATTCCAATATTAAAAGAAGCAAAAAATCTAGGCCTGAATCTTGATAATACTTAGATATTCTACTCAGATTAATAGTTACATAAGAAAAAGTTTCGCAAACAAATCCTAGTTTTAAGTAGTTATAGGCATATCATCTAATTTACATTTTATAAGTGTTATTTTATGGTTCCAATGGAAGAGCAAGGGTAGTTTCTACTAATTTGAATTGGCGCCCTACATTACTTTTTATTTTGCTTTTCAATTGTTATATAATATAATGATTAGTTTTTTGTTATAGTTTATGTGATAGTGGAGAAATAAAGCTATTATTATTATTATTATATTTGATAAAGTGATTGTTTTCGAATAAAAAGTGAATTCAATTTGTTTTTCGTTTTTCATCTACAATTATGAAATGATATTATTTATATAAAATTTAACTGTAGAGAATGCCGAAATTAATAACTAATAAGGAATACGTTTTTTTCAAAATCTCATTAGTTTTTGAGTAAACCGACGGCAGAGATTATTAGAATTTAAAGTAAAATTTGCCATTTTCCGATCCTGCAAGAGGCTCGATGTAAAATAAAGCATAAATATAAACAACTATTATACCATCAAATCGGAGAAAGTAACATAATGGCAGATACTCTAAAGCAGGCGCGGGCTTTTTTTTTCACAGATTACCAAGTAACATACGAGTCAATATACAAATATTTATACAATTAAATAAATACAATCTTTACAGTTTACACAAGTGCAATGCAACATTTTCTTATATAATTATATATATCGTTCGCAGGCTGTATTCACATGGATCAATTGGTAAGGAGAGGCGATACGTATTCATCATACACTACTATAAAACACTGTGTTCCACAAGGATCAATTCTCGGTCCTGTATTTAGTAACGTATTCTCCCTTAGAATCCAATTATCAGATTGTATAAAGGTTCCCTGTTCCTAATCTCAATAGTTTTCTTGTATTCGGCGATTTTCTTATCAGGAATTATTATGATAATCTGAGAGATAATTGGATTCTACGTGAGAATACGTTACTAAATACAGGGTGTGCTATTTGAAAAATGAAGTTTTTTAATTTTCTACCACATTTTTTTATCCCCTGTATAATTTTTTATACTAAATCATGGTTGGCGCTGTAGCTCGAACCTTCAACCAAACAATAGAAGTGATTGTAATGGTTCAACGTTAATCACTGGGGCAAGTATAAAATTTTGTTTCAATAAATTTTTAAATATTTCGAAAACCGTAAACGATAGGTATATGGAATATTGAAGTAACTCACCTCTATTTGTTCCCTAGAATTCAAAAATGACAAAAAATACAGGGTGGTTCATTTGAAAAACATAACTTTGATGTGGATCTTTTTTATGGGACATCCTGTAATAATTTTAAATCGTGCATACAATGATTCTACGTCTATATATTTGAAAAGAATAACACGAAGTTACATGGTTTTCCATAAAATGACTGCGTCTTGAGGTGTCCCTGTATATTAACAACAATATGGGGCATTAAATTGACCCTTGAGGTACACCATGCAATATCTTGCGTTCTTCTGATGTTTTGTTGTTTATGACGACTCTTTGACGTCTATTTGGTAAATATGATGTTATTAATTTACAACTCTGGGCAAATTTTGTTGAAATACAACTTTCTCAGAAGAATTTCGAATGCAACACAATCGAAGGCTTTACTTAGGTCTAACAAATGATCAATTACAACTTCACCATTATCAAATGCATCAATTATAAAATTTATATAACTACTAATTGCCGCTGTAGATCTGCCCTGTCGGAAACCGAATTGTGAGTCAACTAATAAATGGTTCGATTCTAGGAAAAGGTTATTTGTTCAGCTAAGAGTGATTCAAGTATTTTTGAGACAATAGGCAATATTGCAATTGGACGAAACTTATTTGTATGGGTTTCGTCTCCTTTCTTATAAATTGGGATGCATTTTAGTATTTTTCAAACAAACCACAAAATTGCCTGAACTTATAGACCTATTTATTAGGTTAGGTCTTTATTATAGATATATTTAAGTCGTAATTACCTTTGCTATTTTTACTTTCTCCGTTACGAAGTACGGGAAAGTATTGTGATCGTGATTTTTTTTCAAATTTTTTTTACGGAAATATCCGTTTCAGGGTCCCTAGATGCCATTTCAACAATTTCTGGATTTTTTTTTGTGTCTGTGTGTGTGTTGCTGTGTGTGTGTGTCTGTGTGTGTGTGTCTGTGTGTGTGTGTCTGTGTGTGTGTGTCTGTGTGTGTGTCTGTGTGTGTGTGTCTGTGTGTGTGATGGTGTGTGTGTGTGTGTGTGTGCATCTGTGCGCGCTGTATCTCAAAAACTAATAGAGCAATTGATATGAAACTTTCAACATAAGTCTTATTTGATAATCCGAAGAACTAAAAAGCTTTTGGTAAAATTTCGTACACCGGAAGTGGGTGTTTACCTTAACCGTTTTTTGTTTTTTTCTTTAAATATGAAAAGTACTATAAAAGCACTCAAACAAATCTTGAAGAAAGCAAAGAAATGAACATATTTTGCTTGAAAATATTTTTCGTGAAACGTATGATTTTTGAAAAATAATAGCAATTAATTTTTTTTTGTAATTATTGGTTTAAAATTATGAAACGATAATACTTACAGCAAATGTATTTCAATAATAAATGTAGAGAATGCCAAAATGAACAACTTATATGGAATAAGTATTTTTCAAAATCTCTTTGGTTTTTGAGTAAATTGACTATTAGAATTTAAAGTATAATTTGTCATTTTCATCTTTCATAATTTTGACGTTTTAAACATTAGTTTCATCCGATTTTACTAAACGCTCTATGCACATTTAAAATGTAATTTCAATTGAAAATAAACCATGAAAGTGTAAACATAAAGTACAATACCATCAAATCGGAAAAAGTAACACCATTTTTTTTTTGCCATTATTTTAGAGTTTCGGATCGTATCTTAATTTGAGCTTGTGTTATTTTTTGGGCAAATTATTTCGAGACCAGAATTTTTGTGCTCGTATTTTATATTTTTTGCCTGTTTCTTCGATATTTTTCGTTGAAATTCTTGATTTTTTTTCATAAATATTCTTTATGTTGGTCCCAATTTTAAAATTATCTGTTGAAATTTTCGATTTTTTGCCACAATTGTTGAATTTTGATTTGTATTTTGGATTTTTGATGTCCTAAGATTTCTTTATTTGGCCAAAATTTTTGATTTGTTTATTAAGATTTTCGATTTTTTTACTTTTTGGTCTGCATTTTTTTATTTTTAGGCCCGTGTTTTCGATCTTTTGGCCAAAATTGTTAAATTGTGACCTGTATTTTCGATTTTTTGGTCCAAATTTTTGATCTTCTGTCCTAAGATTTCTATATTTGGCTGAAATGTTCTATTTGTTTACTAAGATTTTCGATTTTTTAATCTGTATTTTTTAATTTTTGCCCCAAATTTTCGGTATTTGGTCTAAATTTTGTTTTTTTTTGTCCTATATTATAAATTTTTCAATTTTCAATTTTAGTTTCTGTTCGGAAACTTACTTTGAGCTACAGGGTTATTTTGAGAGTGAAAATAGCAAACTATTTTTTCTTTGCTTGAATTTTTTATCTGCATTTTTAGATCTCTGGCCTGTAATTTCTTTTTTTTTTAAGTTTTGATTTTTGGCCTAAATATTCTTTATTTTGGCCTGCTTTTTTTAATTTTTTGTCCCAAATTTTCAGTATTTGGACTAATTTTTTGTTTTCTTGGCCCATATTTTAGATTTTTTTATTTTTAATTTGAGTTTCTGTTCAGAAACTTACTCTAAGCTACAGGGTCATTTTGAAGGTGAAAACGGCAAACTATTTTTCCTTTACTTGAATTTTTTATCTGGATTTTTGGATCTCTGGCCTGTAACTTCGTTTTTTAATCCAAATTTTTGATTTTTACCTAAATATTCTTTATTTTGATCTAAATATTCTTTATTTTGGCGTGAAAATTTAGGTTGAGTGTTAAAAGTTTCGATTTTTTGGTCCGCATTTTTGATATTTAGGTCCTAATTGTTGGTTTAAGTTTTAGCTTTTTTGTGTTATACTCGTATTTTAAATTTTCTAATCTGAATAATTGATTTTTATGGGCGATTTTTTTGCCGGTATTTTTGAGTTATTTGGTCGGTTTTTGATTTTTGCCCTTTACTTTGGATTTTGAACCTGAATTATTGTGTTTTATTTTATTTTTATTTTTTGCATTATTTTCGAGTTTCTTGTCGAAAACTTATTTTGAGCCAAACAATTATTTTAGGGGCTAGCTAAATATTTTTTCTTTTACTTGAATTTACAATATTTTGGTCTGCATTTTTTTGGTCCATATTTTAGATCTTTACCTGGTTTTCGCCTCAATTTATTCCAAATTTTTAATTTTTTTGCCAAAATAATCTTTATTTTGAACAACATTTTCGATGTGTTTGTTGAAATTTTCGATGTTTTAGTTTGCGTTAATTTTATGTTTAGGCCATAGTTTGCGATATTTGGATTTTTTGGGCCTATGTTTTAGTTTTATTGTTTAATTATTGATTTCTATCAGCGAATTTTTGATTGGCGAATATTTTAGATTTTTAACCTGAAGCAGCGATGTTTTAATGTTTTGCCAGTATTTTCAAGGGTTTGGTCTAATCGTCAAATCGGAGAAAGTAACATGATGGCCACATCACCATTTTTTACGGAAATATCCATTTTGGGCTCCCTAGATGCCATTTCAACAATTTCTGGAAAAAAAATTTTGTGCGTTTTTTTTTTTCTGTGCACGCTGTATCTCAAAAACTAATTGAGCAATTGATACGAAACTTTAAACATAAGTCTTATTTAATAATCGGAAGAACTGAAAAGCTTTTGGTGAAATTTCGTACACCGGAAGTGGGTGTTTACCTTAACTGTTTTTTGTTTTTTTCAAAGATTTTCTTAAATATGAAACAAAACAAAAACTTTTAAGATAACATTGAAGACAATAACGAAATGAACATCTTTGATTTAAAAATATTTTTCATAAAATCATTGTTATTCGACAAAAAAAAATTATTATTTTTTTAATTTTTGGTTTATAATTATGAAACGATAATAGTTACAGCAAATTTATGTTAATAATAATTGTAGATAATGCCAAAATGAACAACTTATAAAGAATAAGTTTTTTTTCGAAATATCTTTAGTTTTTGAGTAAACTGAATTTTTGAATTTGTATAGTATAATTTTTCCATCTTATAATTCTGACGTTTTAAACGTCAGTTTTATGCGAGTCTACAAAACGCTCAATGTACATTTAAAATATGATTTAAATAAAAAATAAACCATGAAAGCGTAAATATAAATGACTACCATCAAGTCAGAGAAAGTAACATGATGGCCACATCACCATTTTTTAGTTTAAAAATAGTATCACGCACCTTGACTTAATAACTGCTTTTGAGTAATTTGTTGAGGAATTAAAATAGTGCTCATTTGCATTACGTAGCGTATATTCTTTATTAAGTGTTTAAATTGGGACCCTGTATAATCATTTTTTGTTTGGTTTTTAATTTCACGGAATAAATATAATGTTTTTCAGCTCGGGTCCAAACCACTGAACAACACCTGAGTTATTACGTGTGTGTTCTTTACCCGTTGTGGAAATGCAATTGAGTACGCATGACTAACTCTCTCAATTAACACAGACCATGCCATGTTGATATCAATTTCATCATTCATTATATCCGTATAATCGTAGCAGCTTAGGATGTCGAATAAGTAGAATTTTGCATATGATTTGTTAACATAAATTGAAGCTAAATGGATTTCGGTTTTCATCGAGTATAATAATGTTATGATCTACTAATTGTTTTTATCCAATTTCACCTTAGAGAATTTTTTATAACAATATTAATATTGAAACAAGTGCACAATAATAGGATCATTTTTTTCATTAAAATTAACACGGTAAATAAAGCTACAATATCAAAATAAATTAGTAGGAACAACAGCCCAATATGTACTCTTTCATCAGACATAAGAAAGATGTTTTTTTAATTGAAAAACTGACGATTCTACTAGTTTCTATTTGTGTGCAGTCGATTTCAATGCAGAAACCAAGATAATATTTTCTAATACTACGGGGATCAGTGTAAACCGTGCTAGTGATACTTTATGCAGACCAAGCCTTCATCATATTCCGTATACGTTGGATGTATCCATTTCTTCGTTGGAATTCACTAGTGAGAACATGGATTGGATATATGACTTTAAATCGGCAAACTACAACGTGATTAACGAGTTTTTAGCATGCATTGATTGGAATCAAATCTTTTCAAGTGAAAGTATTGATGTTAATGTCCTTAATTTTAATAATATTCTATATTCAGTTTTTAATCTATTTGTCCCTGTTAAATTTCTGAAGTCGTCCAGGTACCCAAAGTGGTTCAATGCTAGATTGATCAAATTGATCAAGTCAAAGAAATCTGCTCATGCCAAATATAAAAGGAGTGGATTAAGATCTGATTATGATATATTTAGGAATAAGCGACAACAATGTTCTGATTTAAGTAGTTCATTATATAAAAGATATATTGCCCGTATAGAAAGTGAAATTAATAATAAGCCAGAACATTTTTGGAATCATGTAAATACATGCCGCAAGACAAATGGCTTTCCAAAACAAATGTATTTAAGAAATGAGTTAAGTGATACAACTGAAAGGAATGTTGACTTATTTGCATCTCATTTTGCGGCAGCATATATTGATCCATGTAATGTAATTTCTCATTTTCAAGGAGATAATACTATTGGTTTGATCGGTCTCAGTGTTACTGTTACAGAGGTTTTTAATTGTTTGTCTGGTCTTCCGGAGTCCTGTAGTACTGGTCCTGATGGTATTCCTGCATACTTTTTGAAAAGGTGCGTGTACACGCTGTGCAAACCTATTCATACCATGTTCACTTGTTCATTAGTTTCTGGTATATTTCCTCATGCTTGGAAGGACAGTTATATTGTTCCTATTTATAAAAATAGATGTAGGGGAAATATACAGAACTACAGAGGTGTTTCAATCCAATCAGTTATACCCAAACAGTTAGATTTTTTAGTTTCTGAGCAACTTGTAAGATCATGTGCTCATACAATTGTAAGCCAGCAACATGGTTTTCTTAAAGGAAGGTCCACTGTTACCAATTTAATGTTGTACCACACGTTTTTGTCGGATGCATTAGAGAATGGTTTGCAGGTTGATGCGGTGTATACTGACTTCTCTAAGGCGTTCGACAGAGTACAGCATAGTATATTGTTACACAAATTAAAATCCATGGGTTTTGGTGACAGTGTGGTTGGTTGGCTTAAAAGTTATTTAAGTAATAGAACTCAGCGTGTGCATATCGGCAAGTACCTTTCGAACTACATGCGGGTATCATCTGGTGTTCCACAGGGCTCCCACTGTGGACCAATTTTATTTATACTGTTTATTAACGACATTGGTTTGTACCTTCGAAACAGTCATTTTCTCCTGTATGCTGATGACCTAAAGATATATAGAAGTATCAGTTCTAGGGTTGACCAGATCGAACTTCAAGATGACCTTAATCGTTTAGCTCTTTGGTGCGAACACAATTATTTAGATCTAAATTTAAGTAAGTGATTCCACATGTGTTTTTCGCGAAGATCCGGTAGTAGCTTTGAATATTCAATTGACAATCATTGTTTGGTGCAAGTTTCTCATATTAAAGACTTGGGTGTGACCTTTACATGTAATTTGAATTTTAGAAAGCATATTTCGGATATTTGCAGTAGATCGTTGAAGATTCTCGGGTTTATTAGTCGATTCTCAGCGGATTTCAAAGCTGCTACCCTAAGATCCCTTTACTTGACATTGGTTCGACCTAACTTAGAGTACGCTTCTCTCGTATGGTCTCCATATACAATTTCGGCATCCCAACTAGAAGCAGTACAAGGTAGGTTTCTAAAACTAATGGCTTTCAGAACGGGCGGGGGTGGCACTTACTTTAGTCATAGTGGGATGTTAAATGAATTAAATATTGGGCCATTAGCAGAAAGGAGAATATTTCTGGATATGTCGTTTCTGTATAAGTTGGTGAACGGGTTGATTAATTCTAGCGAATTACTAAATAAATTAAATTTTCATATTCCACGTTGCCCTCAAGCTAGACATAAACCTATGTTTCGGCCAGATTTTCATTCAACCCTATATGGAATGTATAATCCCATCTGTCGCCTAATGCGCTTGGCAAACGACATTGGCACCGATGCCAACTTTGTAATGTTTGCGCCTAGTTTTGAATTCTTTAAAACCAGATTACGTCGTGTAAAACTATTGAATGTCATTCGTTAATTTTAATTTTGCAATCCTTTTAATCTGTTCAATTATTATTATTATTATTATTTTATTATATAAGCGTCTAAAGTAATCGCCACACAAAGATTACAAAAATTTCAATTTTCTATTTTGTTATGTAACATGTTTTCTATTTGTAAATGTTATCTATTGTAAAGGAGATTCCGTAAATAAATAAATAAATAAATAAATGATCTGTAACTCCAATATTTATGACTTTTGCTTTGTTTTTATTAATATTTCAATGCTTGTTTGAAAATATATTATCCAAACATGACTCTTGTCTGGTGGCCTCAGTTATGATTGTATACAGCCCATATGAAACAAAAAGGTTACAAAGTTGGATCGCTTTTTTATCGGCTGAATTAAAAGATACACTGAAATCCCCACACACCTTTTTGACAAATCTGTTGACAATAATGATACACTTTCCACCCCGGTACGTAATATACTATTACTACACTAGTGTTTCATTGAGATAGGTAACAATGTTATTAACATATGGAGGAAGTAATTGCCGAAATCTCAGATCGACAATTTCGAAAAAAAAACTTAATAATATTTAATATGGATGAACAACCTAAAGATCTAAATAAAAATGAACGAATTAAAGCAGACATTGCAAAAGTCACTGAAGTATGTTCACTCGTAGATGATGAAGTAGACATAAATGCGTGTAAAATTATTCGTTTGGGAAACTACCATGATTATAAGAAGAGACCAATAAAAATTATACTTGAAAGAGAACATGATGTTCATAGGTTGTTAAAAAATGCCATGAAGCTCAATGATCATACAGCCTTTAAGAAACTTGCTATTAGTACGGATAGAACACCAGCACAAATCAAATATTTTCAAGAGATGAAAGCAAAATTGGAGGAGAGAAGAGGAAGTGGAGAAGTGGATTTAAAGATCAAATATATTCGCGGAATACCCACAATTATGTCAGCTACCAATAGGCCGCCTCCTTTAAACATGTAAAGTCCAACAGTGCGTCTCCACAAACTAATAATATATCACTTTACTACCAAAACGTAAGAAGAAAAAATAAAACCGAGATGGTATATGTTGCCTCCTCAGACTGTGAATATGACATTGTATGCTTCACTGAAACTTGGCTGGTACCTGATATATCTTCCTCGGAGCTGTTTTCGTCAAATTACACTGTACATAGATGTGATAGAAATCTAGAGGCTACGCAACTTAAAACTGGAGGAGGAGCACTAATAGCAATAAAAACCCATTTCACATATACACTAATTGATTTTTCCCCATTGCTAAATGTAATATCATCCATTGATATACTGGGTTGTAAATTAGGTTACAATAATGTGTCATTTTACTGTATAGTTTGTTACATTCCCCCAAATGTATCGGTGCAAGTATTTGAACAATTTTTCGATTTGTTGAGTTCTATGGATATACTTTACGATAAAAATGTGTTATTTATTGGTGATTTCAACGTTCCCACTTATGTGGTTGGTACGGCAGATGGTAAGAAAAAGATCTTGGAAAATTTTAAAGAGTTTTATGATTTAGAACAGTTTAACAGTATTAGAAATATAAATGGAAGGCTTCTTGATCTTGTTTTCTCGAATATTTCATGTGAAATTGAAGGCGATTGTATTCCATTATCGAACGTAGACACACAGCATCCTCCCTTTGTAGTAAATTTTATGTTGCTGTCTTCACAGCATAAAAATGTTCCGTATATAACTGTTCAATAAGGCATTCAACTTTAAAAAGGCAGACTTTGTAAATTTATATCATCAGCTAATGGGGACCGATTGGTCATTTCTTACAGACATAGAGAATGTAGACTTGCAATGTGAAGCTTTTTATAAAACGCTATATGAAATTTTTGATCTATACGTTCCTCTAAAGAAAACTCAACAAAACTATATTTCCTATCCTATCTGGTATACCAGAGAAATTAAGCAAAATTTACGAACTAAAAAAAATATGCGCAAAAAATATAAAAACACTAAAAACCCCTTTTATTTGGAACAGTTTAAGTCATTAAGAAGACTAAGAAAAAAGCAAATTAATGCAGCTTATCAGAATTACACAATTACCGCGCAAAATTCAATAATAGATGACCCAACTAAATTCTGGTCTTACACCCAAACTAAAAAGGGAACTTCGAGAATACCAGGCTCAATGCACTTCGAAGACACCTGCTATGAAGATCCTCAGCAAATCATAAATGGGTTTGCAAATTATTTTTCAAATGTATATATAGCATCAAATGAGAATGTAAATATCCAATACGAGAACATTTTATCTGAAAACGTTGAAATAACATCAATGTCAGAAACAACTATCCTAAACGCTATTAAAAAATTAAAGAACAAATTTACAGCTGGCACTGATGGTATACCATCATTTATCGTTAAGGATTGCAAAAATATTTTTGTTAATCCACTATTTATTATTTTCAACCAAATATTGAAATCAAGCCAATTTCCAAAATTATGGAAACATTCTAGAATTACACCGATTTACAAATCAGGCGATAAAACAAATTTGCTTAGTTATAGAGGTATCTCAATTTTATGCAATTTTTCAAAAGTATTCGAAATATCTCTGCATACCCTACTACAGAATCAACTTAAAAATTGTATATCGGACCAACAACACGGATTTGTTAATAAGAAATCAACAACCACGAATTTAGCTTCTTTTACACAATATGCCACCGAAGTTATAGATAAGAAAGGGCAAGTTGACGTCATTTATACAGATATACAGAAAGCCTTTGATCAAATTGACCATTACATTCTATTAGAAAAATTGAAAAGTATAGGCTTATCGGGAAACTTAATTAAGTTATTTGAAAATTACTTAACTGGAAGACTTAACTTTGTCTATTATAATGGGTACTCATCAAATACATTTATCTCAACATCTGGTGTTCCTTAGGGGTCAAACTTAGGACCCTTACTATTTTTGATATTCATTAACGACTTATCATTAAGTTTAACTTGCCCTCATCTACTTTTCGCCGACGACTTGAAAGTTTATATAAAGGTTGACACTGAAATCGACTCTATATTCCTTCAAAGACAATTGGATTTTATCAACAACTGGTGCATACAAAATAGACTGCATCTAAACGTATCTAAGTGTAAAGTTGTCACGTACACCAGAAAGAAGGTGGTTTCAATTTATCCTTATCAATTGAATAACATTGAACTCGAAAGATGTACATCTATTAAAGACCTTGGTGTATATTTTGATCAAGGTTTTCATTTTAATAACCATGTAGAACAGGTAACAAAATCAGCACATAGGATGATGGGATTTATTATTAGAAACTGTCGAGGCTTTACGGATATTCAATGCCACAAGGTTTTGTACTTCTCGCTGGTGCGGTCGAAAATGGAATACTGCTGTCTGATTTGGTATCCTATATACATGATTCATATCAATGCACTAGAAAATATACAGCGAAAGTTTTTTAAGTACTTATCATTTAGAGTTGAAGGCGTATACCTGCCACAAGGCTATAATCACTCTGCACTGCTCAGTAGATTCAATATCATCCCGTTAGTAAATAGAAGAATGATCATATCTACAATATTTTTAAGCAATTTGCTCCACAACAAAATTAATTGTCCATTCTTGTTGCAGTGCCTCAATTTTTATGTACCAAGACTTCATACTAGAAATATCTTAACTTTTTATTGTCAATTTGCCCGAACAAGCGTACTGATGAGATCACCAATAAACATAATGTGTAATAACTTTAATAAAATCTCATCAACTTGTGATGTCAACTTCACCTCTCATCATGAGATGATACATATAATTCGATTGCTAAGTGTGGATAATATGACTTAAAAATGCATGTTTAAATTACCCATTATTTTCCGTTTAAATTTCTTTTTAAGTTTATATTTTGTAATAATGTATTATCTAGTAATGTTTAATTTCTTACTTCTAAGTAACTAATTTGTTTAAATAATTAGCTTAAGTTTATATATTAAAATATGTTAATTTAGTTAAGTTGTCCGGTAAATGGTTTATGTACTGTTGGACGTTAATAAATAAATAAATAAATAAACCCTAATTCCCTATTTTATGGAACATTCCTCCCGACCGAACGATGTAAACACGCTGGAAAATAGGCCGCAACTTAAAACGATAATCGGCTCACTCCCACACATTTTGGCTAAAACCCGACGGACTTTGCGGTTTCCGCGTATTTTAACGAGAATTGCATAAGGACGTGAGTTCGTTCGTTCATTCATTATATGTGCTCGTGTACGTTACGATAAGATAATCGCGGCCTTCCGGTGGACTTTAATCTCGGATGGATTTCCCAAAATTACGCAATTCCTACGAACGGAAGCATCGATTATTACAAATATACGTTATTTCTACTATTTGCTAGGGAATAATACACGGCGGAAATATATTAAGCGAAATTTACGATTAAATAATTGCAATCAATATAATTTGTAGATGGTGTGAGTGTTTCAGAAATTTATTCAATAAAATTCATCCAGTGGCGGCTCGTGGAACATGTTGATGGTAAAGCCACTTATACAATATACCCCCCTCGCCACAGTTCTTTTTAGAAGAAAGAAGGAACGATTTATCTTCCTAGACCAAAGTAACTGACGAAAAAGTGTTTAAAGAATTAATTAAAAATTCTTGCTTAACTTGAAACTACAGGTAGTGCCATGGCTCCTTGGCTCTATGTAACGAGCTACCCCTGCATTCATCCAAAAATAAAATCTAGAATAGATAAAGGAAAACGGAAATATAAATAACAAATTACTTTGTTCATTACGAAATTCGTTGATATAATCTTTTTGTAAAGAGAATTATCATATAAAGCTTGCATTGTTATAAAAAACAAGAACGTGAAATTCAGATAAAATAGTTAGTAATAACACTTTTAGATTATACAGTATCTAATGAGCTTACGCCCACGCGGAAAAAGCCTCTTCAGAAAGAAAACCAAACGCAAAAAATGGACCACTAGGAAAAATCTGTTCCTAGTGTTCATTTTTCTGTTTGGGATTTTTTCGTAACGGGTTTAAAAAATACCTGTTAACAATCAAAATGTTTGTTGCAGAAAAAGTACACAATATATTGTTCTTTCAAATTAATTTGGTTTTTAGAAATATAATAATAATAATAATAATAGTTTATTGGTACTAATAACAGTTTTACACAAGTCATGATAATGTTGATAAATTGATAGTTTAGCACATATATTTATAAATAAAACAAAAATATACAAAACATAAATGGCCAGTTTATCAGCAGACAGATCATAATTGATATTGAGATTGAAAAAATGACCAGACCAATTTTATCTACACTTCACATAGAAATATACAGGGTGCCCGATAAGTATGGAATATCCCGTATAGCTCAGTAAATATCCACTTTAGAGAAAAAAGTTTTAAATAGAAGTTATTTAACACTTGGTTATCCACCACCTTGGATGTCAATTTTATTTTTTGCTATAAACAAAAGCGCAACGAATAACACTTACATTTTTTTTAATGACAAGGCACATATTTTTTATACTCATTTGATAGAGTTTTTTTTCTCTTTTCAACGGCATAAAACATGATAACCTTTACATAAGAAAAATTTCAAGAAAAATAAGAAAATGTCTTGGATATTTATTTTCATTTCATTGATCAAATCGTACATGCAGTATTTAAAAACCGAATTTACCACTGTCAACTCATGAATGGTTTACACTTTGAATATTTCCTGTAAGTTTAGTTTAATTACATTACTCATTTGTTAAACAATTTGATATTATTATTTTTATTTTTATTGATTATTTTTTAAGATAAAGGTAATCAAGTTTTATGTCGTTGAAAAAAGAGAATAAAAACTATATCAAATTAGTATAAAAAATATGTGCCTTGTCATTAAAAAAAAATGTAAGTGTTATTCGTTGCGCTTTTGCTTATAGCAAAAAATAAAATTGATATATCCAAGGTGGTGGATAACCAAGTATCAAATAACTTCTATTTAAAACTTTTTTCTCTAAAGTGGATATTTACTGAGCTATACGGGATATTCCATACTTTTCAGACACCCTGTATATTCGGATAATGTTTTACTCTATGTGACGATTCTTTTATCATTTGCTACAAGATAATTAATATCGCGACCAGTATCTTTCAGTTCTTTTCCTCGTTTCAAAAGACGCTTCTTGCACTTCCAGTCATAAACATAATATTTTCTTATCATTCCCATATGTATTATTGGTGTAAAATAATTATCACAATTGTGTTTTTGTCCCTTAAGTTCGAGAATTGTCGTTGCAAGATGTGTTACTAATGTTTTTTTTTTGCATTGCCGTTGTTAACATCGCTTTTCAATCTGACATAATAATGGGAACATTTATTAACGGAAAAATTGTAATCACTCTATTCATAGATTGCAACAAAATACAAGTTATTGTTCGGAGATTCTATCTATCTATCTATTACAGAGCATTCCAATGTTGTCCAAAAACTGGATTCTTGTCGCAAGCTTCTAGTACCTAGGACAACAAATTATTCCCATAAGAATATGCAAAGCTACAAGTTTGCGGATTTCTTGTTCATTTGTGTTTATACAGGGTGTAGTGGAACAAAAGGGAACATAGGATTTTCAATGTTAATTTCTTTATACTGGAATATTATCTTCCCTGATCATTTTAGAAGAAACATGTAAATAAATGTTTTGTAGAGTAAAAATTCCTGCATGCAGTCATGCTATTATTTATTTTTTAGCATTCATAAAAACCCTAAAAAATGATAAAATAAAAATGATCATTTTCACGAAAATAATGGTTGCCATGAAATTAAACAAAAACGGATTTGTTGATTTGTTGTCTTCTGTCAAATGTATTGAACACTTCATAACTGTTTACAAGTTTTTTCATTCAAAATGTATTCTATTCAAGAAAAAGTTCAAATCGTGAAGTGGTGCTATGCTAGTAGCAGTTTTCGTGAAGTGCGGGTCATCACGTAATATTTCTTGGTGGCACTGGTATTTGTACGAGTGAAAATGATGCTTCTTTAAATACCTCTGGGCAGTCGAATAGCAAATTCCACAGTTGTCAGCAATTTGTCTTAAGCTTATGTTTGGATCTTCTACTACAGAACCTAAGACCATAAGCTCGCCATCCTTCTCATTTATTGGTAACTATTCTGCTCTGCATTTGATGTCCTCTTTGAATTCAGTATTGAGCCAGTCGTTTCAAATTTATGAGTCAACCTTTGGATCGTTGCATTGGAGGGTCAGGATAGTTGACCGCAAACATATCCCCCACTTCACGCAAACTGCTACCAGCATAGCACCACTTCACAATTTGCACTTTTTCTTGAATAGAATACATTTTTAATGAAAAAACTTGTAAAAAGTTATGAAGTATTCAATAAATTTGACAGAAGCCAACAAATCAACAGTGCACCATTTTTGTTTAATTTCATGTCAACCATTACTTTCGTGAAAATTATGATTTTTATTTTATCATTTTTTAGGGTTTTTATGGATACTAAAAAATAAATCATAGCATGATTGCATGCAGGAATTTTTACTCTATAAAACATTTATTTACATGTTTCCTCTAAAATGATCAAGGAAGATAATATTCCAGTATAAAGGAATTAACATTGAAAATCCTATGTTCCATTTTGTTCCACTACACCCTGTATGCTTTCCCAAATACAAATTAGATATGTCGGCCAATTATGTCAAAATATTGTCGGGAAAATTCTTGGAAAAATACGAGAGCAAATGTTTATGTTACATACCTTAGCTATAAAAAAATGACAATCCTTCCTTCCCTTCAACTTGTTCCAACTTTTTCCAATTG
Organism: Ocypus olens; assembly: GCA_910593695.2. Taxonomy (NCBI): domain Eukaryota; kingdom Metazoa; phylum Arthropoda; class Insecta; order Coleoptera; family Staphylinidae; genus Ocypus; species Ocypus olens. The sequence continues at coordinate 43,356,603 of OU343058.1, forward strand.
TCCCATATCATCAGAAAAAATTCCTATGGTAACCCTGCAAAATATTTTTCAACAACTTTGAGTTCTTCAACAGAAGAAAACGCTTACTTATCTCCGAAATACTTTTTGATTTTCTTTTAAAAAGGGAAGTAGCATAGGTGAACATTGCTTGTCTTATCAGACAAGCAGTTTTTAAATTCGTAATTGTATTTCTGTAGGCGTGTCTAGCATATATTCATTAAGAAATGCTCCCATAAAATCGTTGTCATAATTTTTTTTTTCTTCAGAAAATAGCGTTTTCGCTTTTTTATGAAGAGCCTCTATGAACCCACTGCATGTATTCTTGTTTTTATAGAAGGATCCCAGTGACATACCCAACTCTCATCTGGGTATCCACCATGCACACAGGTTCTTCGTACCCAAATCGTCATACAAAAGTTTACACTTGTTTCGGATATTTTGCATTAATTGGTAAGCACAGAGATCTTTACACGCCGATCTGGCAATATCAAATTTTCAACTATTTGCACAATGTCTTTAGTTCGAGCTTCCGGGGCGTCTGAACTTTGGGTCATCGTGAATTTATTCTTGAAATATTAAAAAAAAAATGCTTTACCAGAAAGTTTTAAAACTTGACAATGTTATGCATACCACGTTAATTTTAAATGGCCACATTAAATATTCTGGTGATTTTTTTAAACAGTTAAAGTGTGTAGCCGGTTCGGTGATATATCCGCACAGAAAGACTGCTTACGCGAAAACTGCGCACAGAAAACTCCTCACACGGAATAATGCTCACACGGAAAACTCCGCACACAGAAAATAACGCACAGTCATAATTGCGCACACGAAAATTGCTCACACGGAAAATTACTCACTTTTATCAATCCTCACAGTTGTGCGCACCAACAAATATTTTTGCTATAATTATTACATTTCACATTAATTTAAAAGCAATGTACTGTGTTTTTACTGTAATTTTTGAAAATGTGTTTATTTTTTGATGTAATAAATTTTTGAAAATTATTGTTTTAAAAAATACTGACATGATGCATAACATCTACCTTTAAAATTAAACTACGATTTTTGAAAATGTATAAATGTTTGCGTGAGTTATGAATTTTTAATATTTTTTTAAGTTGTCGAATAATTGAACAAAGAAAATAGAAAAAAAAATTGACATGATTGAATTCCTTATAAAAAAACCTCGAATGCAATAATAATACATTTAACTTTAAAATTAAATTTTATTTTTGAAAACGAGTCAATTTTTGTTAAACACTTACAAGGGGAGGATCAGATGTGTGACTCACCGATTTCATCCATCTTTGGCACACGTGTAGGTCATAACTAGGAGTGTAACCGGTGCAAGTAATAGGGCGCACTATTCAGCCATTTTCGAGAAAAAATGTTTTTTTTAATTTGTTATTCATTCGTATGTTTACATACCTTTTGCGTTGACAAACATAAGCCGACCTTTTGGCGCATCGATAAAACCTCCGATTCGTAGTCCCAAATGCACGCCAACTTGGTCTGCGATTATTTCGACAAGTGGAAAATTAATATCAATCCCGCTAAGTCGGAGGCGATTGTTTTCCACAAGAAAAACTCGCAGATTAAGGTGTTCACCCCTCTGCGCCTCAAGCAGCAGCTTGTTCCGCTGAAGAAGTCCGCCAAATATCTCGGGGTTACACTTGATTCCAAACTCCTTTTCAATCATCACATTAACCAGGTAGTGGGAAAGGCAAACGGTGTGATACGCGCGCTTTATCCCCTACTTGCGAGTAATAGTAAACTTTCCCAAGCCCACAAGGCTAGAATATATAAAACCGTCATTAGACCTGTGATGATTTATGCAATTCCCGTCTGGAATTGTGCATCACGCACAAACCGACATCGTCTGCAAGTCATCCAGAACAAATGCTTAAGATTAATCCTGGGCAAGGGGAGGTACGAGCGTATCCGTGACCTACACGAGGAGGCCGGCATTCCGTTACTTGAGGAGTACTGTTCAGCAATGACAGAGCGGTTTTACGCCGCTAAACTTGGAAACAACCCCCTGATGGACGGGATCAAGCGGGCGAGGCGGAATTCACTTCCCTTCCGCCTCAAACACCGGCTGCCGCACTCGCACACGGCGTTCTTCGACCGGTGACCTCGGAAACGAGATCACCGGCTGGAGAACGGCGGTGATGCGGGCGAGATGGTTCTGAAAAATTATTTTTTCGGAGTTGTCCTGCTTGGCGAAATGGTTCTGAAAATTATTTTTATTTTTCAGAACTATTTCGCACGGCGGGATGATTCTCGGGATGATTCTTTTTCGGAATGATTTTGCTCGCATTAGTACGGCAGTCCACCACCATCGACACCACCGCGTAACGAGCACCGGTGCTGCTTTCCTCCGGAAAGCGGCAGCGGTCTTAACTACCAGTCACGATGTAGGCCCCCCCTGCATCGTGAATGGCGCGGCTCCTGCCCGGCGCAGAGGACGACACCCACGTCCCCCAGCTTCGGCTGGTGGAGGTGGATGTTGCCCTCGTGTTTTCGCTGTGATCCGCGTCCGTTCGCGGACGCGAATCACAGCGATAACCTGCGTGAACTCCTTTTCCTACCGCATCCGAACAGGGTTTTTACCATTCTCTTCCCTGCAGCACGGAGATTCTAAACAACCACCGAATACGACCCGGCTGGGTGTCACCGGCATCGATCCACGCGACAATTGTATATATTTTGTTGTAAATTCTAATAAAGACCTCTAGTTTAAGCTTTTAGTAAGTAGGAACTATTGTTAATTTAGATTTAAGTTGTATATATGTATATTTCCGACGATTGTTACCTTATGATAAATAAATTTTAAATAGTGTTTAAATAGTGTTTAAATAGATTCGTAGTCAGAAGGTCGAAGGATCGAACCCCATTGTTGAAGTTGGGTTCATTCATTTTCTTTTTTATAGTTTTTATAAATCCATGTGTATTTAAATATCTTAATTTTAGAATCAATCAATTTTTTTCTCGAAAACGGCTGAATAGTGCGCCCTATTACTTGCACCTGTTACACTCCTAGTCATGACCTACACGTGTGCCAAAGACGGATCAAATCGGTGAGTCACACATCTGATCCTCTCCTTGTTAAACAAAACAAAAATCGTAAACAAAATTGAATTCCTCAAATATTTTGATACATCCACAGAACGACTGCCTTTAAAACTAACTATAGTTTTTGAAAATGTGTTAATTTTTGGATGTAATACATTTTTGAAAATTAATGTTAAAAAATATACTGATATGATACGAAACATTGGCTTTTAGAATTAACTACGATTTTTTTGCGCGTGTATTTTTGAAATATCAATTTTAAGAAAAATAGAAAAATAGAAAAATACTGATATTATTGAATTCCTTAAAAAACTCTAATGCAATTATAATAGATTTAACTTTAAAATTAACATTGATTTTTAATAATTATAATAATAATATACAGGGTGAGTTTTCTATGGGAATCTCGGAAACAATGGTAATTCTACTTTTGTAATATATCTTTATTGTTATGTAATAGTTGTATTGTGCAATATTTTATTTTGATTTGATTGTATTTTTTATTTTAAATTTTTCTTGTAAAAAGGTTCGTCCGTAAATAAATAAACAAACAATAAGAGATAGAGAAACGGTTAAATGAGCAAGAAAGTGTAGTTTTACGAGTCACATAAAATAACATTTTCAAAGTTTTCAAAAAAGTGAAGTGTGACTGGATATTTTGAAAAATGTGAAAAGTGTCAATTTTTTCAAATAAATATATCTCAGTTATTATGACAGAAAAAAAAACTGTAAAGAAGAAAGTTGTAAATAATTTTACGCAGCTTAATAAAATAAATTCAGAAAAATTTTAACGCCATTATTTTCCGAGATATGACGCAAACTTACATTTTTTTTAATGGAAACCATAGTTGGCTATGACCTCATTCGAATCCGGTATCATAAATGACACAGTTATTTCTAAAAATATGCGAATTACAGTCATTTTTAAGTTTTATTATTGCACCGCGTGCCGTGTGGGTTCGAATCCCAGCCCGGGTGAAATATTTTTCGGGAATCAAGAAGTATTCGCTCGGGTCCATAGTTGTTGTGACATCTGACATTATTCATTTGTTCATTTATTCATTTATTCATCCAAAAATTGTACATAAATAGTAGCCCCCTTGAGCTGGCCATATGGGCTACGATCCCAAAAAGTTTTATTATAAATGAAAAAATAGTTAGCCATGAAAAAGATGAAAGTAAAACAATTGCAGTTGTTTATAACCACAATAAAATATTGTAGATATTATTTTTATAGAGATAAACAAAGTTGACAAAAAAACACCGTATAATAATTCTTTAATTATAAAAATAATAATTCAGGCCTATGTCAAAAAAAAAATAATAATAATGGGATCGCTATTATTATTTAAATAAAACGCACTTTTACTTAGTTAATTTCACACTGTTTATTTATTAATGACTGCAGTTTATTATTATTTAAATAAAACGCACTTTTACTTAGTTAATTTCACACTGTTTATTTATTAATGACTGCAGTTTCGATTAAACGATCCTATTATTATTTTGATAATTAAATAATTATAATACTTTATGTTGTTTTTTGTCAACTTTGTTTATCTCTATAAAAATAATAACCATATTATTTAATTGTTGTTATAAACAACTGCAATTGTTTTGCTTTTATCTTTTTCATGGCTAACTATTTTTTGATTTATAATAAATCTTAAACATCACTGTAACTCACTTATTATTAGAAATAACTATGTCATATGTGATATCGGATTAAAGAGAAAAAAATAGTCTTTTGAATGACGTCATAGCCAACTATGGTTTCCATTTAAAAAAAAAATGTAAGTTTGCGTCATATCTCGAAAAATAATGGCGGTAAAATTTTGCTGAATTTATTTTATTAAGCTGCGTAAAATGATCTACAACTTTGTCCTGACAGTGTTTTTCTATCTGCCATAATAACCGAGATATATTTATTTGAAAAAATTGACACTTTTTACATTTTTCAAAATATCTAGTTACCCTTCACTTCTTTGAAAACCCTGTATTTAACGGGATTCACCCAGTACATTTAAGAATTAATTGGAATAGAAAATATAAAATAAAATATTAATAAAAAAAAATAAAAATACAAAAGTTAAAATTAAAATTTAAAATTGCGACAACTTTGAGATGACAAACAAAAACAAGTAAAAACAATACAATTCAATACGCTAGACATAATTAATTATAATTATGAAAAACCCCGCAAGAAAGTTGCAATTATCTAAATTTGACCACAAACAAATACCGATGGATCTATTGATGATAAATTAGATTTAAAGTCCGAAATATGATTTGAAAACAATTTAAAATTGGCGTTACTTATCAGGCCATTCGCTACTCTTAAAGGGTGGATCGAAAGCCAATCAGTTTAAGTACAAAGGAGCAATCAATGTGACCATTAATGTGATTGAAATCGAGTCAATATTTGCGTGAGTTTTGAATTTTTGAAAATTAATATTTTAAGTTAAGTAATAAAAAATTTTAAATCCTACAAGTGTAACGAATTGTAAATATATTTAAACTTTAAAATTTGTACTCTATGATAAAAAAATCAGAAAAAAATATATTGAATTGCAGTGGAATTTGTAAAATTCTACAAGTGTAACGAGTTCCAATCAAAATTAAATTTCTGCATTGGTTTAATCATTGAATTGATGAGCCGAATTTGCTTTAAAAGTTTAAGATCTATGAACAGGACAATACATTTCTGATTTTCCGTTACAACAATTGTTAAATTATAGCTGAAAACAAATGACAACATTCTAAATAATGTCTGGGCAAACGAAATATGCATTCTACGAATTTAAAAGTTGTAAAACATTTATTAAAAGTTCAACTTCTATGTAAAAAAATAAACATTTTTGATTTTTCATCTTGGGTTAAAACAAAACAGCAATTTTCAAAACTGAAAATGGGAAAACAAAAATTGCTTAGACGGATAGAAAAAAAATAATCAAAGGAGAAATTCGTTTTAAGAGTTTAAAATTAATTGAAAAAATTATAGATTTCGGATTTCGAATAAAAATGAGTGCCAAATCCGAGATTGAAAAGAAACAGCAACACACCAAAATCAAAAATTGTACGATTTAAAAAATTAATCATTGAATGAATATTTTTTTAAATTGGTTATTTAAGCTCCAGAAAATAAACCCTTCGATGGTGAGAAAGCTAACTGGTATTTGGTAAGAAGGTAAATGTAATTATAAGATTCTGTACGATTTGTCAATAAGCTACTAATGCCGTATATTCTTGTATACATTATTGTAGCATAACATAAATGAACTTTTGATCTGATGGTCTCTACTACACCGTTATTTTTGTATTCAGATATTATTAAATCGCATTGAAAAAATCATTATTGTGAATAATTCATTCCATAAATTTTACATAAATGAATTATTCACTTGATGGTCTCTCTACTCCTATAGTTATTTGTGTTGAGAGATATTATTAAATCGCATTGAAAAATTCACAATAAATTATTCATTCAATAAAAAGTTTCATTTAATCGCTTACCAACAGTAGGAACTATCTTCATAACTGATAATCCATTTCCATTAATATAATTTTCAATATTCTGCACACAATAAAACATGCGAACACTCACTCACTCGGTGGAAGGTAAACTGCCGAATCGAACGGTTTTCAATGACTAAAAAGAGATTTAATCTGGAATGCGTTCGTGCATCGTGGATAAGGATTGATAACAGACGACGAAATAATGTGTTTTTTGCAAACATCTACGCCGGATACTAATTGCCTCCGGGGCAAAGGTCAAATGATTCGGCGGTTCGCACTTGACAAAATTTTCCAGTTCCACCGGTGAGTTTGTTCGGTGTTTTAGATTTTAACAGGGCGACGGAGTGTTATTCTTGAATTTTAATTTTTGAGTTCACTGGAATTTCAAATACTTTCATTTGATCAGGCGGCGAAGTTGTGAAAATTTCAAGCAAGTTCGCCGGCTCGAAAAAAATAGAAAAATAATAGCCATCGACGTTAAACTTTCTAGAATAACTAGAAATGCATTCTAGATTATGATTTCGTGAAAATCCATTTACACCCCTTCACTGGATTTTAAAATATTTTCATTTGATCAGGCGGAGAAGTTGTGAAAATTGAAATATACGAAACAGCAGAATCATCGTTTATTAATACACGCTCTGTAGCGTAAATGTAGTATAAGCTTTGGAGTGTTATAACCCTCCATTAGAATCTTCCAAACACATTGATCAAATCTTAATAAAAGTAAAAAGAAAATAAATTTAACATACCTGTGATGGCATTATCATTAAATTGTTTATTCAAATTAATATATTAGACATTTATACTTTTAATGAAAAACACAGTACATTGTTGCTTTTAAATTAAAGTGAAATGTAATAATTATAGCAAAAATATTTGTTGTGCGCACCCTGTGATGATTGATAAAAGTGAGTAATTTTTCGTGTGAGCATTTTTCAGTGTGAGCAATTTTCGTGTGCGCAATTATCACTGTGCGTTATTTTCAGTGTGCGGAGTTTTCTGTGTGAGCATTATTCCGTGTGAGGAGTTTTCGTGTGCGGAGTTTTCGCTGTGCGCAGTTTTCGTGGGAGCAGTCTTCCTGTGCGGATATGTCTGGTCAGGCATTACTAGATGATTTTTAAATGTAAAACAACTTTAATACAGATAATCAGGTTTATAATTAAAAAATATAGGCATTATGCGATATTTTTAAACATCCTGTTTAAAGGGTTGGGCAAATGTGTCGGAACACCTAATTTCTGGCTAAGCGTTTGATTTTTTCTTATTACTTTTTATTTATTCTATTCAGTGGCGTAGTTTGATTTTCAATAGCTACCCTATTTTTCGAGGTATCACGTCATCGGCAGTTTTTTTTAAACGGATCGCCCTATATATTTTTATATTTTCGAATAGAGATTTTTTCAACAATTGGAATGATATAGGGTTTGGTAGGTGTGCGACTTGTGGTTTTTTAAATATTAAATAAAATAATTTTACATTGAGTTGGCTTTTTACATCGTTTTACACCATTTTCTAATAAAACAATTTCGCATTCTTATCTTTCCTGTCATTAACAGAGAGTATGCATATATAAATATTCAACCTGTTCGTAACTCTGCAAGCAAAATTAAGTCTTACTAAGACTATAAACAAATAACCTATTAAATATTATCTTTGCTGTTCAATTTTGGGTGAACTAACTGAACGATGTTTTGAATGACGTTGTTAATGATGGTTAGTTTTTGAGATTGGCAAAGATGCATGCAATATTTTTAAGCAACATTCCCTGCTAGAATTTCTAATATTTCTAAATCAAGAGTTTCAAGGGTTGTGCAAAAGTTTCACGAAATACACAAATTTAATTTGTTATTATTTTATTTAATATTTAAAAAACCACAAGTCGCACACCCACCAAGCCCTATATTATTTTGAAAGTAACAAGAAAAAAACAGACGTTTAGCCAGAAATCAGGTGTTCCAACACATTTGCCCAACCCTGTATATATAAATAAAACTATTTGTATATGTTCTACATTGCATTAATTTCTTCATACCATTTTAATAACAATGATGATATTGAAAAATTTAAAAGCATTGAAATTTACCCGATTTATCTAATATTGGCTCCGTCGGTCACCGGTGACCCCCAAGGGAATCGAGTGTTAACCTCTTCAGGAACAGAAACATATTTGTGTACGTTTAAAAAAATGACGAACACATTTCAAACAAATTTAATTTAGCTCAATACTGCCATCTCATGTCAAGCTCTGAAAGCTGCTACAGTTGCACATTTCCATGCAGATACCTCCTGTCTGGTTCTACTGGCGAGATATCAATTGTTTCTTAAAGGATTTGAAACTTCAAAATTAATTTGTCCCTGAAGAGGTTAATACTACCCACTAACGTCATGTTGATGTTTATATTTCAAAACATGCTGATTACTAAATCTTTGGTCGTTGTTGATAGCGCAAATTACAGTTTCAGTAGAACATGTAAAATAACTTTCCTCAAAATCAACAGATTTTTTCAAAAAATGAGACTTAAAGAAGAAAAAGAACAGGACCCTATGCAAAAATAAACAGGGCCTTGCACAACTTCAACTTTAGTTTCAACGCGCTTGCGAAAAATGTGTGATATTTACTCAAAAAAAATGGTGATGTGGCCATCATGTTACTTTCTCCGACTTGATGGTATCATTTTCATTTATATTGACGCTTTCATAGTTTATTGTCAATTTAAATAATGTTTTAAATGTACATCGAGCGTTTTGTAGACTCGGATGAAACTGACGTTTAAAACGTCAAAATTATGAAACATGGAAAAATTATACTTCAAATTCAAAAACTCAGTTTACTCAAAAACTAAAGAGATTTCGAACAAAACTTATTCTTTATAAGTTGTTCATTTTGATATTCTCTACAATTATTATTAATGTAAATTTGATGTGACTATTATAGTTTCATAATTATAAACCAAAAATGAAAAAAATATTAATAATTTTTTTTCTCAAACAAAAATGATTTTATGAAAAATATTTTCAAACAAAAGAGGTTCATTTCTTTATTGTTTTCAATATGTGTTTAAATGTTTTTTGTGATATTTTTCATATTTAAAAAAAATATTGGAAAAAAAATAAAAAACAGTAAAGGTAAAACACCCACTTCCGGCCATTTTGCACAATGATCATGTTTGACGTTAACTGTCTGAACAACCACGAATGTTCAATCAGGGCATGCGCATTTCAATTCATATGCGACTGCGATTAACTTCGTTGTGAGACACACCGTAGTATGTTTTGACATTGCACATCTTCAATAATTTCCCGGTCGAAGGGTTAAAGAACTTACTTAATTTCTTGACGTGGGGACCGGATAAAGCAAAAGGACAATCAGTGAAGAGTATCAAGAACAAGATGATACGTAACGTGATTTGAGGCGAGAATATTTATTCAAATTTAAATAAGATTTATAGTGCGCGTGCCTGCCGATTGCAGATTTTGTAAATTATTGAAGTATTTTTCATTCTTTACTAACAGAAAAAGCGACGAAATAAGTTTTACGGTATAACTACTGTCAGTGGCGGCTCGTGGAACATTTTGATGGTAGAGCCAATACAATTTAAACCCGAGAGTATGTCGTCATCGCGCGCATGATATGAGCCAGAATTTATTTGACTCCAAATGCACACGTTCAGAACGCCCCCCCCCCCCCCAAACGCTCGCACCAACCCCTCCGCAGCCAATATTATAACGAAATGCCGTACCAGAAGTATGCTGGCACCGTTAAAAACACGCGCGTTGTGTTGGGGAATTGTTTTAACATATAAAATGACGAAATAGTGTTTTTTCATTTAATTAAAAATTCTTGCTGAGCTAAAAACTAGAGGTAGTTCGGTGGCTCCTTGGCTCTATATGACGAGCCGCCCCTGACTACTGTAATTAAGTTCTCTTTTAAGAATGTTGTTCATTTTTTTATTGAATTGAAAATTATTTTGATTTATATATAACATAATGTTATTTTTGTGAAGAATTTCGTTATAGTAATTAAGGTATCAAGGGCGTTATGAGTACAATAACGCCCCAGGTCAACGGTGTAAAGCCCGAGGGCCCCCGGCCTGAGGGATGTATGTATGTCGACCGTGAGCGTTTTGCTTATAACGCTCGTGATGCCTTGAACATTTTATGTGTTACTTGTAGTTTAAATTTATCGAAGATTTCCTAAACTATTTTCTGACAGATTGTCGCGTCAAAAGCCGCGCCGCGCAGATGTTTGCGGCGTTCGCACGCTTGATTTGCGTTTGGCGAATTATTGACAGTCGATCTGTTGATAATTACTATAAGCGGGCGTTATAGAAATAACGGCCTAGAGCATCATTTGTCATTTAATATACGTTGTTTCCATGCCATTATGATTTCAATAATAAACAAGTATGAAATAAATAATGATAATAGATTCTTCAAGAGGCACACTTATTTTGAACATCAAAATAAACAATTTTGGAGTAAGCAGATCTTTTAATTTTTCTGTTAGTAAGATCGGATTTTTAAAACTACATGATGGGGCAGATGAACTTACTAATGTAGAAATTCATTTAAAGAAAAAGTAATACAAATATCGATTTAATTCTTTTTCCATCGTCAAGGGCAACACTTAGGGCCGGTTTTTCAATAGCGGCTTTGACCAGGCTTATCCTTAAACTCGGTATAAGATATTTTTAGGTGTTTTTCAACCATGGTTTATCGATAAACCTAGCTTAAAGTACGGCTTTCGTAAGCGGCCGGCGACGACCGCTTAGCGGGCAAAGCGGCAGTTTATAACCTTCAAAATGGACAATACAAATATGATATAGATTGATATATTGCATGAATTAACCGATGATGGTCTATTACAATAATTTATGGACCTCCGCGTCTGCCAAAAAAGTGGTTTGATCATTTTAATCTGTGGTGTGAAGTAGTTTTTGTGGACAGATTAGATTATCAAAAGAAGCATGTGTATGGGTGCTCGAAACAATTATTTTTATTACCTGAATGGTAAATACATATTTTCTGAAAAGGTATGAAGGGTTATAATGTGCTGCTTGTAACAAAAATAACCGAAATTAAAGCAAGTGTTAAAAGGAAATCAATAATTAAGGAAGCATGTACGATAATCAGCTGTTTATGACAGGAATTATGAGAGAAAATGTTAGGTATGAAGATAGTCGCAATAGTCACATTTCAATGCCAATTCAAAAATATGTAGTAATATTGTATTGCCAACTCAATTTTTGAAAGGATAAGTAAACTTGGTTTATGTAATGCTTGAAAAACGCAATCATACATAAACTGCAGCTTAACATAAACTTCAGCTTACGTAATCTACAGTTTAAGCCGACATTGAAATACCGGCCCTAAAAGTTTATGTTTACACAGTTTTAAAGATGATCAGGCAGATGGCGTCCATCTTTATCAACACACTGCGTTAATTGAACTCTGAAATTTCGTTCAACTCTTCCAGTATATCGATGGGTATTTTGGCGACAGCCTGACGAATGTTATTCTTCAAGTGAGCTCATCGTCCTGAGACGATCGTTATAAAGAAGTCATTAGAGATAGCCTCATAAGGAAAACGTCACAGGGGCTTAATCAGGCGACCGTGCTGATCACTGCAGAAAAAAAAACGAACAAATACCCATCGATATCCTGGAAAGAGTTGAACAAAATTGCCGAGTTCGATAAATATAGTGTGTTGACAATTATGGACGCCATCTGTCTGATAGCATCTTTTGTTAAAAATAAAATATTGCAACATACTCGGTTCAAAGACCCAGCCCAATGGACGAGGAAGCTATTTGTGCTAATGTAATGTATTTATGGAAGTTTGATTATGAACTTTATGAAGTTCAGTACTTATGTGTATACTAATAAATTAATTTAATAAATATTTTGCAGCTTTAAAATGTCAGAAAACCGTTTTGTTATCATTTATTATTTATTTTAATGTGTCTTAAGTATAATGTGTTTAATGAAGGCATGTTTATATTTTGTTTAATATAAATTTCTTTATTCAAATAAAACGAATAACTTTGTTGGTATCACTTTATTAACTCGGAGTAACTATAGTTTCGACAATTTCAGCTTGTTATTTTTAAACTATGAATATTTACATTACGATTGTACATTTATAATTTTTTACAATAAAAATTTGTAAAAATATATAAATGTACAATCGTAATGTAAATATTCAGTTTGAAAATGACAAGCTGAAATTGTCGAAACTATAGTAACTACTCCAAGTTAATAAAGTGATACCAACAAAGTTATTCGTTTTATTTGAATTATTCAAAATGTATCACGAAGTGAAAGCCTCCACAATTACTTATTTAATTTCTTTATTAATTATTTAATAAGTGTGTTTTTGTAACAGGTTAAAAAAAATATTTTTTAGGGGCGCTAATATTTCCATGATAGGGAAACGCTTCGCTTAACTTCCTGACTTCTTAGGGAATTTGTAAGGTCAAATCTTGGCATATATTTGGCACAAAATTCGGTCACATTGGCTACAATAAAACGCATTGCTTGGAGCACACATGAAAGTGCGGCAGTAAAAGTTCAAGATTTACAGTGCACTTTATTTCGGATAGTGTAAATCGAGATCAAGGCGTAGTCATTTTACGTGTTGCCTTGGTGCAATTTCGCACGAAAAAAACTAATAATAATAATGTGCAACAACTTTCTCTTGAATTAATCATGAATGCAGCGTGTGCAGAGTTGATAAATATTTTCAACGTATTTACCACACACATGCTTAAATATTTATTAGCTTCCGTTCCATTAGCATAAGCCCTGAAAAAAGAGAAATGACGCCGCCAATTACGCTTCTTGACACTCAAAAACCAAAACGTGTTTACGCAACTCCGACATTTGCACAATGGCGCATGCAGATGGTGTGTGGAAGTATTGTGTGCGGATTATCCGATCTGGGCATTATGTGTGCAGGCGTTTGGGCATAAATAAGTGTGAAGTTTTCAAATAGAAACAGAGATTAATATCAAGCAGGGGGATGATGCTGTAAGTCCGGGGTATTTCGAAGCATGCTAGAATGCAACCCCTCCCTTTTTTGCTGGTACTAGTACACGTTTTTTGCTCGACGTAATCTAGGAGTTCTAGTTTGTATGGAAATTAGGCTGGGTATAAATTATAACCCCTATGATAGATCCCCTCTTTATAACAGTGGTCACAGTTTATTTCTTAATCTGAAATGTATTGACCTAAAAAATGCTCGTCTCGAAATAATTAAAATTAATAATAAACTTTGGTTAAGAATTATAAGTTCTCACACGATATTAAATTGTTTTTAATTTTTCCCGTGTTTTTTCTTAATGTATGACAACCAGTGGCGTAGACAGATGAGGCGTTAGGGGATATGACGCCCTCTGCAAAATAGAAAAATGGGTAATAACCAGTGGCTTAAGTTTTTATCGAGTATCCTGGAACTGTTAAATTGCTGAAGGCTCTCTCACCGCACTCCGTGGTGTATAGTAATAATACCTAAATATCAATAGCGGCTGGTGGCGAGACTGATGGTGCGGCCATGGTAGTAGAGGTGGCAATAAAGGTGGATGCGGATCGGTTGGCTCATTCCCTCGGTGAGTTAAATTCTATCAGTGCGGTAGAGATGCGCAGTCTTGACCAATCTCTTCTTGCACTGACCATACCAAAAGGCAGAGGCCTGTGCAGGCACATTTCATTTTTTAAAACTTATTTGACTTAAATGATCAAATTAACATCATCACATTGATTTTTTAACATATTAGGTGCATTTCCTTTATTCTTTGATGAGTTTTTTTCGAAATATCTCTTAAAAATCAGGAACAAAATTATGCATTTCAGATCTTCAAAATAGTAGTTGCTATTTATTACTCTCAGTGCATGCCAGCTCAAATTATCAGACAAGTCGAAAGTTAATTTAATTCAACATGAGTATTAATACTATCAAGGAATACAAATCATAAAATGGTTATGGCGGGCATTCTTCTCGTGATATTTCTGATTTATTTGCTAAACATTTTGAAAACCGTCCAGTACCAAATTTCAGAATAATTTAAATATTTGAAAGAATGGTTGCGCAAATTATTAAAGTCCTTCCGTATTAGTAATACAGTTTATTCTAGTATTCAATTCATATTGTATCAGTAATCTACAAATTAATATAAACAGCAAGATCAGTACATTCCCGTTAAAAAAAAAAAAACAAACGAACAGGTGTATTCTAATAACTCCAATGCAATTCTTCCGTAAACAGATTTATCATGTTTTGTTAATAAAAATAGGAATTTGAATTACCGTAACGTAAATTATTAATTTATTATCAACATATTTTGATAAATATTTGCCAAAGTATTTAGGCTCACGGGAACAAATTATTAATCATTTTAAATTCGAGTGACTTGCAAAATTTATTTTCAGCGGAATTTTGAATAATATATTCGAGAACGAGTTCTGGAAGAATGTCAAATTTTGTATAACGGACAGTGTGATAATAGGATACGAACAATTATGTTCAAATAACGAGAACTAAATTAAGGTCTATTTAAAATTAAAATTATTTATTTAAAGAACAATATGGAAATTAGGCTTGATAAAAAAGGTCCCCTTTCAAATGCATTAGTTTCCAATCGACCCTATTTTTTGGTTATCGGGTTACAGTCCCATACCGAGGGTTAATTTAGTTATCTCTTCCATAAATGTATAGAAGTAGTAGTATACAGGGTGTGGTAAGTATTTTACTACTGCTATACGTAAAAATTATTCCATTTATCAAATTACTTCTGTCGTAGTCATTCGCAAAACTTCATTAGTTGAAGAAGGCTCCCAATTTTTTTACATTCATGGACCCTTTCAAAAATAGTATATTTTACTCACCTCTTACATATTAAGAATTTTTATGTGGAATAGCAAAAAATATAGGTGTACTAGAATCTCAAAATTTTGTGGCTTGACAAACGATTTTCCTCTTATACAGGGTGACATAAAAAGTACAATGGATATTACCTTGCGACATAAAATCCTAAGTTAAAAAAAATCCAAATCTCAATCGTTTATTATTGTTAGGATTTTCTACAATTTTTTATCGTATAAATTTGATGTAATTTCATAATTATAGACATCTAAATATATTTATTACCAAAACATCGGCAGTTTTTCATTATCTTCAACATTTGATTGTATTTTTTATATTCTTTTTTTTGTGAAAAAATAACACCCACTTCCGATTTTCAAAATTGTTCTATAAGCTATGATATTTAGTTCATCACATTTTCAAGTAAATCTTTTATTCCAAGCTTCATTTTAAAATATTTAGTGAATCCTGACATACAGAGCTCACTGAACAGATGGACAGACAGTCAGACACACACACACATACATTTTTCAAAAATGGTATATAGGGTGCCCGTTTTTGGAGCTCAAGCATGGGGATCTCGGTTATTTGAAGAGATACAAGGTCGGTTAAATTAGGGCAAAGTTGCCAATTCTGGAGTGTAACATAATGCCGTTTTGAAACATAAAATATTCCGACTACTTCCGAAGATATCCGAAAAAAAATCGAAAATTTCAAAAAATGTTTTTATTTTTTTGCGAGACTATTTATAGAGATACTTCAAAACAATTGACACTTTATCATTGCCACTTTGTACGCTCTACAACGTGGTGATATAATAATAAAAAATTGACGTTTCGATTTTCGGGAAGCATCATCAACTTTGTTTTTTCTTATGGGCACCATCTTGTATATTTACATTTTCAAATACAGATTTTTTTTCTGATTACGGTGATGTGTCATGTGTTGGGGTTTGGTCTAGCAGTTTAATGGATATGCCAAAAATCCTGTTTTTGCAAAGAGTGCCTTGTAAATGACAGCTACACTTGGAGCTACCAAACTCCAGTAGAATGGAGTTTGGTCTGTTCCTCCCGACTCACCCTGTATATATACTTTCAATTTAAATCATATTTTAAGCGTACACTTGCGGCCAAAAAAATAATAGGACACCTTCATAATCTAGTGCTTGACTTTTATTTCTAAAATATCTTCTTGTAAATTGGGGCTTCAATGCCCAATCATTATTATTAAATGTCAATGTCAATATTTGTATAGAATAAAAAGGTAATCTCGAAGGGAAGGGAAGGGGTGTTTGCACATTTGTACAGTATCATAAAGTAAAATATTGTTTTAGTAGCTTTAGAAAATTTCAATTGTCTGGTAATTGTTTTTATATTTTTTTAAGCGCTCGAGAAAAAGTGCAACTTTAGATCATTCCAAATTCTGTTTCGAGGGATTATTTCGAAATGTAGTGAAGGAGTATTTAGAGATGTTTACACCATCGTGGAGTAAATATTATTTGAATAGATTTGGAAAATTTTAAATATGTGGCAATCGTTTTAATTTATTTTTTTAAGCGCTCTGAAAAGGTGCATTTTTAGATAACTACAAATTGTGTTCTTGAGGGATTATCTCAAAATGTAGTAACAGGGTGTTTGAATATTTGTACAGTATCGTGGAATAAAATATTTTTTGTGTAGACTCGGAAAATTTCAAGTATCTGGCAGTTGTTTTTATGTTTTTTAAGCGCTTGAGAAAAAGTCCAACTTTAGCTAATTACAAATTCTGTTTCGAGGGATTATTTCAAAATGTAGTTAGGGGGTGTTTGGAGATTTATACACCATCTTGAAGTAAAATATTGTTTGCGCAGATTTGGAAAATTTCTAATATCTGACAGTTGTTTTTATAATTTTTCAGCGCTTGAGAAAAACTCCAACTTTAGATGATTACAAATTTTGTTTTCATAGGATTAGCTCGAACTGTTGTGAAGGAATGTTTGCAGATTTTGACAGTATCGTGCAGTAATATATTTGCGCAGATTTAGAAAATTTTAAGGATCTGGCAATGGTTCTTATAATTTTTAGGCGCTCTAGAAAAAGTGCAACTTTATAGATAGTTACAAATTTTGTTCTCGAGGGATTACTCAAAATGTAGTTAATGTGTGTTTGAAGATTTCTACACCATCGTGAAGTAAAATAATGTTTGTGTAGATTTGAAAAATTTCAAATAACTGGCAGTTGCTTTTATAATTTTTAAGCGCTCGAGAAAAAGTGTAACTTTAGATGATTACAAATTTTGTTTTCAAGGGATTAGGTCGAACTATAGTGAAGGGATGTTTGCAGATTTTGACAGTATCGTAGAGTAATATATTTGCGCAGATTTGAAAAATTTTAAGTATCTGGCAATTGTTCTTATAATTTTTAAGCGCTCGAGAAAAAGTGCAACTTTAGATGATTACAAATTTTGTTCTCATGGAATTAGCTCGAACTGAAGTGAAGGGATGTTTGCAGACTTTGACAGTATCGCGGAGTAATATATTTTTTGAATAAATTAGAAAAATTTAGAAAATTTTAAGTATGGCAATTGTTTTTTTTTAATATTTGTTTTAAGCGCTCGAGAAAAAGTGTAACTTTGGATAAATCCAAATTCTTTTTCGAGGGATATTCTGAAATGAGAAATGATGAAAGAGTGTTTGTAGATGTTTGCACTATCGTGGAGTAAAATATTGTTTGAGTAGATTTGAAAAATTTCAAATATCTGGCAATTATTTTTATATTTTTTAAGTGCTCGAAAAAAGTGCATTTTTAGATCATTTCAAATAGTGTGTTCAAGGGATTATCTCAAAATGCAGTAAAGCGCTATTTGCTAATTTTTACAGTATCGTGGAGTGAAATTTTTCAAATATCTGGCAATTGTTTTCTATTTTTTAAGTGCTCGAAAAAGTGCATTTTTAGATAATTACAAATTATGTGTTCGAGGGATTATCTCAAAATGTAGTAAATGGGTATTTGCTAATTTTTACAGTGTCGTGGAGTAAAATATTGTTTGTGTAGATTTGGAAAATTTCAAGTATCTGGCAGTTGTTTTTATATTTTTTAAGCGCTCAAGAAAATGTACAACTTTAGATTATTACAAATTCCGTTTCGAGGGATTATTTCGAAATGTAGCGAAGGGGTGTCTGGAGATTTTTACACCATCGTGGAGCAAAATAATGTTCATGCAGATTTGAATAATTTCAAGTATCTGGCAAATGTTTTTATATTTTTTAAGCGCTCGAGCAAAATTGCAACTTCAAATAATTACAAATTTTGTTCTCGCAAGATTAGCTCGAAATGTAAAGAAAGGATGTTTGCAGATTTTGACAGTATAGTGGAGTAATATATTGTTTGAGTAAATTTAGAAAATTTCAAGTGTCTGACAATTTTTTTATATTGTGCTAAACTCTGGAGAAAAATTCTATTTTTAGATAATTACAAATTCTGTTTTCGAGAGATTATCTCAAATTGGAGTTAAGTGATGTTTGCAGACTTTTACAACAACATGGAGTAAAAAGAGTTTAAAAAATGGTGATGTGGCCATCATGTTACTTTCTCCGATTTGATGTTATAATAATTAGTTTCATGGTATATTTTCAGTTTAAATATATTTCAAATTTACAGGATCGGATGATACATGCTGACGTTTGAAACGTCGATATTATGAAAGATGAAAATGATAAATTATGCTTCAAATGCTAATCTCTAGCGTAAGTTTACTCAAAAACTAAAAAAAATCATAAAAACAAGTCCTGAAAAAGACCCGATAAAACATTCCTTACGAAAAAAGCCCTGAAAACAGTACTTTTTTTGTAGAAAATTAATAAGTGACATAATGACATAGATTATGCTGACAATGACAGTGTTCTAGATTTCGATTATTACAACCACAGCGGACCAACCCACATGGAAATGTTTTAAACACTTCAATATTAGTTTTTTTTTATATATTGCGTACAATTTAGCTTATTTAAAATAATTAATTGTTAAATGTTAAAGAAAAAACTACTTAAAAAAACCTAAAAAATTTCTGAAAAAATTGTCCTCAAAATGAATGGCAAACAGCGTTTTATAAAAAATTCCTGAACCTAAAGTCTGAAAAAATTCCGAAAAAAAAATTGTCCTGAGAAAAAAAAATCCAAAAATGTTTAGAAAAACGATGTAAGAAAAGTCCTGAAAAAGTTCTCAAAAAAGCCTTCGTAAAATCTTGAAGAAAAGTCCTAAGAAGAAGCCCCAAAAAAAATTCTTGATAAAAGAGTCGTGAAAAAAAAATGTTCCGAAAAAAAGGGCCGAGATATCCATCTTCTAATAACTAACTAAAAAGTTCTGAAAGAAATTGTGCCGCAAAAAAAACCAAAAAATTGAAAAAGAATTCCTGAACAAGAAAGTCCTGAAATTAAAGTCTTGAAAATAAAGTTCTGAAAAAAATTGTTAAAAAAAAAATCTTATAGTCTCCAGAAAAAAATCCCGAAAGAAGGTCCCGAAAGAAAGTCTCGGTAAAAAAGGTTCTGAAAGAAATTGTGCCGCAAAAAAAAACAAAAAAATTGAAAAAGAATTCCTGAACAAAAAAGCATTGAAAAACAAATCTCATAGTGTCTTTAAAAAGAGTCCTGAAGTACGAAAAAGTACTAGGATCGTGAAATTTTTTTCAATATTTTTAAGTGTTTTATTTGGAAATTATATCAAGATGCACTACCAAGTAAACGCCGTCAATTTTTAAGAATTATTTATAGTAGGACCTTTTTATAATACAGTCAAATTACAATATTTAAAATTAGTGACTCCCTTGAGTTTCAATTTTGGAAGCTAAAATATCCATATTTGGTTCACAGTTTGATGTTTTTAATTTTGCTCATTTTTGAATTTTCTTCAGTTAAACGATTTCGAAACAAGTTTACAATATATTTCATTGTTGCCTTTCGAGGCATGCCACCAAAAATCCTTTCGCGTGCCATAGGTCGCCGAGCGCTGGTATAAGCAACAATTTATGTAAAAAATAACTAATTGTCCAGAGTCTGTAAAATACTATTGCAGTGGGAGCAAGGCAGAGGTATTTACCTGAACAGATTGTTGGAGAGTAAGACGATAATTTCCTCACAAAAACTGAATTGAATTTAGGTATTTCATCTCTGCCTCGTGGTAAAGCCATCCCATTGTTGCTATGATATGATGATAAAGCTTCAATAGACTTCTCGCTTTATATTTATACGAGCACAACTTGGTACTAAATGTCTACAACAGTTAAACCTACTAACATTGGTAGAAGATACCGTAAATCAGAAAATATAATAATTAAACCACATGAAATTTTGCTCAGATGATACGCAATAACGAGTATAGCATTACAGTTTGTCAGTTAATATACAATTTATTAAACAGATTAACATCAAGCAGGCATTTAAATTTTCTTTAAAATTATTGCTAGTAGACCTCTGAATTAATGCTTTTTTCACGGGATCTGTAAAAAAATAGTTCAGAAACACTGCACTACACCAACGTGGTCCTAAATTCAGTTTTAGAAGAAATATCTGGTGAATTCCGAAATATGTAAATAATCCAAAGATCCGTGTTATCAGGTCATTTTCAAGGCATTTCAAAATAGGAAACGCCGTGCGTATTTTTACACGTGTCAGTATATAAATATAATTTTGGCAACTTGATGCCTCTAATTTTTTTTTCCATTATATCAGGCCATTGACTTAACCGAACGAATATAGCGAAAGGTCAGTGAAAAATACACTTAAGTGAGTGAACGGATCCCACTGGATACACACACTGTTCACGAGAGAAGAAAAAATAATATATGGATTGGCGTCCATAAATAATCCCAGTTTGATATATTAATTGCGTTTCGCCCCGAGCTAAATTGAACACCCATTAAAATCGTTTAATCACGAGTGTGGCCATAACCATTACCTGCACATTTTTATTAGTGAAATGCAATTTTCTCGTCTTTCGAAACATACCGGTTTTTGAGTTATGTAGGGCGCTTTTTTTTATTTTTTTTGTAGAAAATTAATAAGTGACATAATGACATAGATTATGCTGACAATGACAGTGTTCTAGATTTCGATTATTACAGCCACAGCGAACCAACCCACATGGAAATGTTTTAAACACTTCAATATTAGTTTTTTTTATATATATTGCGTACAATTTAGCTTATTTGAAATAATTAATTGTTAAATGTTAAAGATTTTATCGTATCATCCATTATGTTCATTTTATGTTAAACATTTATTGATAAATATTAGGATCATACTATAATTTCATAATGCGTTCATAACGTTAATAAGAACGTGCAAATTTTGAAGTTACCATTTCTATATGTCGGACATAATTTGTTGATTTGGCAATGGCATCGTCGATAAATTTTTCAAAATTGGTTTCAATCATTTTTGAATTTGTTTTTAAAGTCCCTTGTGTTATCAAAACAATGTAATAGTTTCGAATGTGAGTACGTATGTCTGTGCGTCTGTTTGTCTGTCAATGTTAAAATTTTAAAAGTGGCAGTGACGTTTAAATGTCGGATTTTTAAAGGGAAAAGGAAAGGCCTAGTACTAGATCGGCAGTTTGTAAGATAGTCTTTGGCCACCTAAAAGACAATTACATTTAAAGTCAAATAAATTCCCCTCGGGACAAAAATGCCTCCAAATAAGGCAAGAACAAGCAAAATATTGCATATATTATATTAAATATAAAGTACACCATGAAGGTAACTACAGGTACAGAAAACACACAATTGAATATTTTGGTGGATTTACAAGAAAATCCTCACAAATCAGCTCGTGAACAGTGAGTAAGTAAATCTTCTATTCTAAAATATTTACACAAGAGCAAATAGCACCTATACAAAATACATTTGGTTCAAGAACTTATTGAAGATTATCTCCGCCGCAGATTAGAGTTTTTCGAAATAGTGATGGATAGATGCAATGCCAATCCGCAATTTTTAAGTAAGGTAGGTTTTTCCGACGAGGCACCATTTTGTATGAATGATTCGGTAAACAAGCAAAATTTTCGATATTGGGCACGAGAAAACTCATAGTGAAGTACGGAAAGTCATACACAATTCTCCCAGAAATTAAACGTAAGGGCCGGAATTGTGGGTACCTCAATTGTGAGTCTCCCCTTTTTTTAGGGAACACTTAACTCTAAATTATTTACACCTACTACAAAAGTACAAAATACCCAGTTTAACTGCTCTTTACCCGAATGGCGAGAACCCAAATATACCAAATAACCCGATATTGTTCCAACAGGATAGAGCACCAGCACACTTTTCGTGAGCAGTGCAAGATTACCTTCACAATATTTTCCGAAATAAATGGATCGGAAGGAGAGGTTTAATCCAACGGCCAGCTAGGTCTCCAGATCTAATGCCATTAGATTTTTATCAATTCATTAAACCGGAAAATATTGAAGAATTGTAGAATAGAATTAGAGCCGAAATACACGAAATCGGGCCACAAACGTTAACTGAAGTTTGGCGAGAATTGGAAGATCGACTTGTCTATTGTCGGGAAGTAAATGGTTAAAAATTTGAACATTTAATTTGATTTGTTGTTCTATTTTTTTAATAAATCGTTAGACAGAAATTTGGAACTATTGTGTTGTAAATTTCTCAATAACTGTTGAGTTTAAGTAAAGAATATGCTACATGAAACATTCTTAGAATTCGATGTAGAATTCAAAAATGAAATAAAATGATAGGTGTTTGCATTTGAAAAAATAAAGTTGATGGTCGTAACTTATTTTTGGTCCACACTGTATACATAAATTTACCATAAATAAACGCAGCCAAAAATAAAAATCGACGTGTCCGAGCGTTTTTCCGAAAAACAAACCCCTGCATTAGAGATAATAAAAATATCGAAATTCAATAAGACTAAAAGTTGACTTACATTTTGACGTAACTAACATTTATTTATGAAGAATGCAATCAAAGTTAAGAGATAACATCATCAAAATACTGATTCAAAGAGTAATACGCTCTACTTACTGAAACAGACTGAATGAAGCGGAATCTAACGATATTTTTTCATCAGAAAGTATATTAAATAAAATAGAAACAACCTTACTTGTTGCAGAAAGTATTAAATAAATTTAAAAAAAAAACGAAATATAGCCTGAATATATAAATATTCAACCTGTTCGTAACGCTGCAAGCAAAATTAAGTTTTACTAAGACTATAAACAAATAACTTATTGAAACAACTACTTCCCTGGCTAGTGCCACGCCGGATATTGAATGATACAAAAGAAATTTGCGTTATTACTAGTACTAAGTACTTAGTGAAATAACATTGGTTTAAGATCCCTTATTTTTACCCACAGGACTAACTTGAAAGATAAAACTAAATTGAATTTGAAAACTTTAAACTATAAAACTGAACCCTAAAATATGTAAAAATTAAGTAAATAGCCATCTGCAGACGCGTTTCGAGATTTATCTCTCATCAGTGCAGCTTCGCATTTAATTGCTTGCAGAGTTACGAACAGGTTGAATATTTATATATTCAGGCTATATTTCGTTTTTTTTTTTAAGGAAGTATATTATAGAGTTTGAAGGCAAAGTATGTTATTTTTGAAAATATTCGGGATCGTTGTCATGTATAGTGATCATGTACATCACTGCAAAAAGGAACATAATCTTTCTTGTTGTGACTGTGCGAAAGATAATCAAGAATAAAAAGGCAATGTAATGTAAGAATACCGAAATTTATGAAAATATTTTTACAGTTATCTCGGTAACCAACTCCACCTATTATTCTAATAGCTCGTCTTTGTGAAGGAAATAATTTATAAATTATTGATGAAGGGCTCCAAACTAATACGGCTTGTGTTAAATGCGACTGAAAAAAGCATTATATGCTGATTTTAAAACGGAATGAGATACATTTTCTGAGAGATATCTAAGAAGAAAGATTGAAGCATTTAATTTTGCAGAATGTACTTGCCAATTGATCTTTTCATCCACATATACTCCTATAAACTTTGTATACTCGGAGTAACATGTATTCTCTTTATTATACGATTTAAGAGTAAAAAGAATATTTATAGATTTATCCGGATTTAGCTCTAATTTTTTCAAAAGGAATCGATAATAAGCTTCTCTCGGAGCCACGTACTATTGAAAATTCTTGCTGCAGGACAATATTGTAGAATCGTCTGTGAAACGGAAAACCCTACTACCAGTTAAAGTATAATTAAAGTTATTGATGTAAATAAATAATAAGAGTAGCCAAAGGACCCATCCCTAAGGAACATTTATAGTAACTGGTGGTACTGGTGAAAACTGATTGTTTATACATATACACGCTTTGGTGGCGACTGCTTAAGTAAGATAACAAAAACCTGCAGCCCCGTGTAGACCTTAAATATGATTTTACATTTTACATTTCCAGGAAATATAAAAAATTGAAAAGTTATCACTTCTTTGGTCTATAATTATGGTAATAGTTACATCAGACAACAGAAGTTGCAGAAATTATCTAAATGAACTATTTTTAAAGAATAAGTTTTTCAAAATATTAATAGTATTCGAAAAAAATGGTAAACATGCAAAATATAAGTAACTGTTTTTTTAATAGATACAGTTTTTTTTTAATTCGTCAGTTTTTCTATTATGTTTTATTGAGTTTGTTTTAAATTAAACTATATTTTAATAGATGACGTTTTTTATTTAATAGTGTATTATTCAACGAGTGAGACGTTGATCATTTCCATTCGGCGAATGGACTAATTAATTAGAGTGAAAATGGCAATTTCTTATGAGTTCAACACTATAATTCTTCTAATCATGAATTAAGTAATCATTTTTTTTAAATTCCATCAGTTTTTGCACATGATTTTTTATTCAACAATTGATATTTTTTATTCAACTCTTTATTTTAATTTAACTGTTTACATGTAGATTTTTTGGATCAACTGTATTTTTATATATAATTTTTTAAACTGTTTTATTGATGATTATTTCTTAAATTCAACTATTTTCTAGTATATGAGATTTTTTAAATTAAATTTTCTTTTTTATTGATTATTTTTTAATTCAACGATTTTTTTTAGATGCAACTGTTTTCTTATAGATTATTTTTTTAATTGAACTAGGTTGTATCAAATTTTTAAAATTCGTCTTCGTAGATGATTTTTTTAATTCAACTGTTGATTTATAGTTTTCTTCTTAAATGAAATGTTTCTTTATAGATAAGATTTCTTTAATTCAACTTTTTTTTAAAGATTAATTTATACTTTAACTGTATTATATATAATTACGTAATACACAAATTACGGATTATTATATAGGCATATACAGTAGGGTGGGGCGCGAAAACATTTTTTTTTAAATCGACTAAGGCAAGTGTGTATGGGAACCAGTTACAAGCAGAGAAAAATTCAATACCATCAATCAATATTTAGATCTCCCGCACTCACCTCAAAATTTTAGTTTTTCGGTAAAAATAAGCATTTTTTCGAAAAAATGTGTTTTGTTACTTTTTCTGGTTGCAACTAAATTAACACCTTAAAAGCATCGTCGGCAAACAAGAGAAAAAATTCGGATCGATAAAATAATATTTAGGTCTCCCGCACTAACCGTAAATGACGAGTAATTTTAATGAAATTTATTAAAAAGTTTTACTACGGTGAAAGCATGATTAGCAAATTTTTCAAAAACCTTTACAAAAATTGAGGGATTTGGAAAGCAATCATCACTTGGCGTAACACTTGAAGCACGTGATCAGCACGATAAAGCAATAGCAGTTCGTATGGCATCAAAAGTGGAAGAGATATGGAAAAAGGCGTCTATTCCTGTGTCTAGTAAAAAAACATTGGCTACATGATTTTAAAATTGCACGCATCACGTGAAAAATTTAAAAAATCGTCCGGCACAGCGCAGGGAAAAGGGATCTTAAAAACTATGAAAAAAGTGTGACCGACTTCAAGAAAAATATGAGTATGTCCCTTCTTGACATTTGCTCGTGTAAGTGCGCTAAACTCAATGAATGTCGTTGCGAAGCAGACAAGAAAGTACCCGCGAAAGAGCTTGCATTTTTACTGAATCAAAGGACGGTTCGCAAGATGGTGATAGCAGGATGTGATTATATTGAAAGCAAAAAGATTAAGAAGAAGCTAGCATCGAAATCTTACGAGTCACAGCTTGCTTCCAGGTGTGGAGAAACGTCTTCAAAGGTGTCCGGGAAAAGTCTTATTTCCAGCCTAACAGCAAGTGATTCGGAAAGTGATGTTCTTTCGAGTACTTCTGGAAGTGAGTGTAAAACAGGCAAAAAGAAGAGATACGCCGTAACACCAAAGGAAGTCAGCACAGTTCCCGTCAAAAAAGAGCTGCCCCCAAATCTGAAGAATTTCGCAATAACTTTGGATAGGAGAGGTGTATCCAATCGGGTAGGAGCTGAACTTGCTAGCGGGCTTTTGAAAGACATCAGCGTGGTATCCACAGAAGATCAATTTGCAGTAATTAACAAGAGGAAAATACAGCGAGAGCGGACCAAGAGTCAACAAGCAGTTACTTTAACTAGAACTTCTAATTTAATAAGCCTTTATTTTGACGGTCTGAGAGACAAAACTTTGATTACGGAATACAAAGACGAAAAGCAGCACCGTAAGACTATCGTTGAAGAACACATATCTTTAGTGGAGAAGCCTAAATCTAAGTATTTTGGACACGTAACGCCAGAAAATGGAAGTGGAAAAGCTATAGCAAATGCAACTTTTCAGGATGCGGAAATCAAAGGCACCAGTTTAAATAGTTTGCAAGCAGTTGGCTGCGACAGGAGTGAAACTAACACATGGATAGACAACGGAGCAATACGGTTAATTGAACTTCGGTGACAAAAACCACTTCAGGTCATCGTATCTTTGCTTCACCTGAATGAGTTACCGCTACGAAAACTTGTGGCTAGTCTAGAAGTCCAACAAACGGGCCGACGGGGTTCCTCGATCCTATTGGATAATATTTACCGAAGTATGAAAATATGCCAGTAGTCGCATATGAACCAATAACATGCCAGAAATCAACGTCCCTGATCTCAGCACCAATCAGGTTTATTTGCGCTATATACATGGTGTTGAATTGCAAAGCGGGCCATAGGGAATTACATGTAAAATTTTAAATGTGTTAATATTGGCTCCCCTAATTATTTGACAGCATCGGTCTTCTACATTATTTTTAAAGCTTTTTATGCTGAATCATTTGGTACCTTACTCAATGGTTTCTGCAGAGTATTTACCGAGATATTTGCCATGAAATCATAATGGCAAATATTTTATTTTTCTGTAAAAAGTGACAATTACTGTCACATTACGATTTACAACCTGCCGTGTATTCTACACAAGAAAAAGTATTTATAAATAGGTTTTACTCAGGTACTATTTAAAAAGTGTAAGTGATTTGTTTAGTGCTGAATTTCCGAAGAAGGCAATACCCAACAAAAGTACTATTCAATGGGTATTAAAAATAATGCAAGTAGACCGATAATATAAAATAATGAAGGGAGCCAATTGTAACACATTTTAAATTGTACTTTTGCTGGATATTGCCTTCTCCGGAAATTCACGTACAGTTCTTAAACAGTACCTGAGTAAATCGTTTTAATCATAAATCATTTTTCTTATCTAAAATACACGGCCGATTGTAAATCGCAATACGACAGCAAACGTCACTTTTTAGAATAAAATTAAATATCCGCCATTATGATTTCATGGCAAACCTTTGTTTTTAATTCAAAATAATAGTAAAGTTTTTGCAATTATCTCGGTAAATACTCTTAAAAAGCTTTAAAAATAATGTAAGAAGACCGATACTGTCAAATAATTAGGGGAGCCAATATTAACTCATTTCAAATTTTACATGGAAATCCCGCAAATCAATACTCTGTATGCAAGGCTGTCTCGTCAGGTTCTTGTCTAGGGGATCTGGATCTCACGCAAGGTGGTTAACCTTAGCGAATCGAGTCCTTCGTCTCTACATTTCAGCAAAAAATCTAAGCGAAGAATTACGTAAACTGGCCACTTTCATAGTCAAAGTTTACGCTCCAGCCTGGTTTTTCATTAAAAACTGCCCTTCTACTGCCCATGCGTCGGAAAATGTTTTGAAGAGTATTCAGTTAAGCCAGTACCTTAACGAAGACCTTAAGAAGATCGTCCAGTCCCCCCCCCCCTTCAAAAAACGCCTACACTGCATATCCAGAAATTTTGCTGATGGGCATGCTTAAAGACTCCAACATACATCAGCTCGCCGTACGAAGAATTCGGAAAGCAAGAGAAAATACCAACAACGAACTGAGAAGATTTTTGTTGCCAAAGTAACACCTCCCCCGTTTCAGATGTCCATTGAAGAATTTGAGTTTATAGGCCGGAACCCTTTACTGAACGAAAAGGTGTTTGAAGCACCGTCACACACACAAGCAGTCGAGCGAATCGTCAAGGAGGTCACGGAAGCTGCAAGAAATGTTTGCGGACTCGAGAGCCGCGATGGCTTCATACGCGCAAGACTTCTAAGCCGCTCCCTGTTGCCGAAATTTGAAACAAAGAAGCAGTTTGCCAGTTCCGTCCAAACTGAAGACGATGCCACCGTACCATAGATTTGAGCCCCTTTTTCGTTTTAGACAAAATGATTGTATTTGATGTCTTTATACTCTAGACATTTTAAGCAAGTTTGTAATAATTTTACATTATTTTGGTTCTTTTTGATTGTTTTAAACTTTTTTATCTTTTGAATTTTTTTTAAATTTTACAAGTTATAGTCTTTTATTTTCCTTTGAAATACATGATCTACCAGATTCCTTCAGGGCCAAAGCATTAAAATAAGTTAGTTAGAAAAGATTAGTAATACAAAAGCGCGAATGAGCTTTAAAAACTTGAGAGTTTTTATCATCAAAATGGCCATTAACATAACTCGAAAACAAAATATTTTGATTAATTTTTTTCAACGGATTATTAATCAACATAAAATTCTGCAAAAGTGCCGAATTTAAACATACCCTCTATCTCTTCTAATAAGCGATATCACCATGGTGAGTGACTTCGAAACACCCTGTATCAGTACTCGATGTGGAGGCGACGATATGTTCGAACAAACTGAGTCTAACGTTTTTGAGAGTAATAAACATTGGGAATTTGTTTATGTATGACAATACATAAATATCTGTGCGTCGGCAAAAATTTTAGCCGCCTTTTCATTTTATTAAATTAATGTCTCAGATTTTGCCACCTCTGAAAATTAGCCGCAGTACGTACGTGCGTATTTTGCGTATAGGCTAATCCAGTGCTACTGTTACGCTCAAATATTTTACTCCAACCAGATGGTTTAAGTTTCCGCTTAAGTAGAGAATTAATTTTAAAGAACGGCATAGATTTTCAATTGTAGCATCATACTAACGGCAATCTCACTGAGATGTCTAGTGAATGAAGTCTCTTGATACGTTCAAAGTCTTCCCTTGGCATGTTAGCACTTACTTTCACTTTAAACACAGTACTATACAAATTGAAATAATAGTAGCAGTTACAAGAACGTAAATAATAGAGGTATCAACCAAGTTATTGGGCATGTTTTAAATGGAAATTAAGTGCTATGATAATTTAAATAGCTTGAATTGAAATGTGAATGTTGACTGTTGAAAATAGAAATTTCATTTTTATTTGAGGTTAAGTCATTAAGAAAATGAGGAGCCCAAACAACATATACGCAACTGAATTTACAAATCGTTATCGGTGTTGTCGGATGTGAGATGAAAAATATATATTATTTCAATATAAAAACGTGTTAGCATTAAATGAAACAATTGAATTACAACATAGTAACGGTCGCAACCATCATCATGATAAAAACGGGTGTTACCAAATCTTTTTCGTGAGTTTTCACGGGTACAAATTAATTAACTATGGTAAAATATATAGAGCATTTCAACACTTCGAACCAGCAAAAACCATCCGAGTCGAAAGCGACTTCCGTGAATTAAGGGCAGAAGGGGGAAGAAAAATAATTTCCCAAATGAAAAAAAAACACACACTAACAAGTGAGGGTCGGACGTAAAGAATGGTTAATTGTGAATAAATTAAAACCCGAGTATCACAAAATAATGGTAGGTTCGCCCAATTATTTTTATGTGCGTGTAGTGGCTTTGTATCTATTGTGTTGGCCATATTTTCAAAATAGGGGCACATTATTTCCCAAAACTTATCGGAACAGCTTTGTCGGATATTCCAGATTTTAGCATAATAGTAGGAAATAGCCGAGCCCCTCGTTCCTCCAGCTAGGAAATCTGGAAATAGGGGCGTCCCAGCATTAATTTCACTTTTCCATACGAACAATTCGAAGGGACGGCACAATGAGCTGTATATCGAGATTTTATTGTTAACCGATGACTCGAAAACACCAGTATAACCAACACAGTGAGCGGCCCTAAAATTTGTGTGATTGAACTTGTCCATGACAAGCCAAAATGTAATATTCTATGTTATATGCTATAATTAGAATGTGTTTATATATTTTTTTTATATACACTAATGAGATAAAAACTCGGACACGGAATAATTAGGTCCTTCGTAAGATTATTGAAATTGATACCACGTACGTTTTTTTCAATTTTGTTAATAGACAATGAAACAAAAGTCACCATAACAACCATCCCATAGCTCCCTTGAAATATATTCTTGTCAAAATTTGATACTTAAGTATTATTTCAATATTTAATTTAATTACAGACGATTTTGGATAAAATGTTATATTATACTCATGTGGAATTACTCATTAGTAATTTTTTTCTTGCGTGACTAATATCGTATTAAAAAATATTTAAATATTGCTACAATCGAATTGATTCAAGTGTATTTCAATCATTTTAAAATCTGCCAGGTTAGCATTATGTTTCAAAATCTAGCAGCGAGGGGCAATAAAATGACAGTTGCTCTTAGGTATACAATATTGTTCTACAACCCCTAAACGTGGGCACAATTTCCCTAACTGTTTGCCGTTGCCAATAAACCATTTTAACCGCACACCGCCACTCAAATAAATCAATCCCTTTGCGATCCCTTCTGTGGCCGACGGTGCCCTTTCTAAAGTCCCTTTCATCATGGCTAATAAAATTTCATGCCTCCAGCCGAAATGCATCCATTAATTATATCTTTAAAAAATACAATTTTATTGAGAGAAAATAATGGGATGTAATTTGGGTATTATATAAAATTATGTTTTTTTAAAGCTGAAATTTGAATTGCACCAATACACATTTATTTTATGAAAATATGGCGTTCTAGAGCAGGTGAAGTGCCTTAATATTCAATGCTAGCGTAAGTGTGTTTTCTTTAAATTTTCAAACAGGTATTATTATTTCTAGCATGTGGTTACATACGTTTTGATAGTGTGATCGCCATGAGCAACAAAAATTTATTTTATGTAATATATAAATAGATCGTATCATCAATTCGTCTGTACTGTAAAATAACCTTTAAGATCCGCAGAATACATCATCGTTTTATTAGTTTTGCAGTAATACCTGCACAGAGAAAACTACACAAACGGACAAACACAGATTTTTTTAAGGAAAAGTACATGCAACATTAAAAATTGCTTTTTTAGGAAAGGCTGAATAATAACAAAGTTTCTAAATCTAATCGTAATGTCTTGATTGGGCTACATCTAGATAATAATATCCACTGCAGATGATGCCAAAATGCTCCAAGTATGTTATATAATTTATGAAGAACAAAAAAACATGAGTTACATTAGAGTGCTTATATTTTAAATATTTTCACGTGCATTCAAATAACCACAGTTATTTTTGTTACTTTTAACATAGTAAAATCAAAACAAATAATTATCGTCTGCCAAGAACTGCACGAGAATACCAGTGTCAATGCCATTGAATCAAGGCTCTTGGAAATTGCGCGTGTGAAATAGATAAATACAACAAATAAAATCTTTAAATAAACCCAGGACTGATAGCAATTTTATACATACAGGATATCGCAACTAAAACGAATAAATTCGTAAACAATGTATTTTTTTTTAAATTGAAAATTTCTACCTGAAAATGTTTTGTATATTAACATAATAGAATGTGTGTCTCTACAAAGCGAAAAAAACTTTTAAATTCCAAAATTGAATTGAAAGACCTGTTTGACGACGTCACAGTTGTTGCACGGATTGCCTAAAAATTGTGCCCTTTATTCTAAATTTCAAAAATTCTGAGCGTTTTTCGGTATAAACATTGCTTATAACTTTAACAGATTTATCCGTTACAGCTGGGACTTATAAATGCATATTATTAAGAAAAATAAATTTTAAAATACTAAAATATATAGGGACCTATGTCGACAACGACTTAACAATAAAATAATAAAACAAAAAAAACCAAGAAATAGCAGAGGAAAATAGAGAAAACACCTAAAAGTCCGATTGAAATATCAAAAAATACATGGCAAAATAGAGACCAAGTTTTAGAAAAGATCTAATAAGAAAAAACAAGAAACACAAAATAAAGTTAAAAAAAGGTGATGTTACTCTCTCCGACTTGATGGTATCATTTACATTTACGCTTTCATGGTTCATTTTCAATTTAAATGTTCATCGAAAGTTTTGTAGACTCGGATGAAACTGACGTTTAAAACATCAAAATTATTTCGGAAAAAACTTCTTCTTAATAAGTTCTTCATTTTGGCATTCTCTACAATTATTATTAACATAAATTTGCTGTAACTATTATCGTTTTATAATTATAAACCAAAAATGAAAAAAAAACATAATTTTTTTCTCGAATAACAATGATTTTATGAAAAATATTTTCTAACCAAAGATATTCATTTCTTTATTACCTTCAATACTTGTTTAAATACTTTTGTGATATTTTTCATATTTAAAAAAATATTGAAAAAAAAACAAAAAACAGTTAAGGTAAACACCCACTTCCGGTGTACGAAATTTTACCAAAAGCTTTTAATTTCTTCGGATTATCAAATAAGACGCATGTTGAAAGTTTCATATTAATTGCTCTATTAGTTTTTGAGATACAGCGCGCACAGCCAGACACAGACACATACACAGACGCATACACACAGCCACACACACAGACATAATTTGTTTTCCAGAAATTGTTAAAATGGCATCTAGGGACTCCAAAACGTAAAAAAAAAATTTGAAAAAATTTTCACGATAACAATACTTTCTCGTACTTTGTAACGGAGAAAGTCAAAATGCGAAGCTAGTAAAGTAAGGCGAATTGAAATTACTCTCAGGGATATTATGATTAATCGATTGGTCGAGACGAGATGGTGGAACAGATTAGAAAATCGAATAAAATAAAAAAGGCTAAAACCGAAACAAAACCAACAAAACTGTAACATATAAGACTAACCACGTGGAATATAAAAGGACTAGAAGTAAATAACAGAGGAAATGCAAAAACGTAAGATAGAGATACTAAGAATAAAGAAAAGAAATGAAAAGAACATACAAGGCATATTTGATACAGACAGGGGTAAAGAAAAAAGAAAGAGGAAAAAAGATGTAGGGCTACAATCTGCTCATTCTACATATAGTGTTGTTAAAACGCCCACAGTCGACGTATGTTCTGCGCAAAAGTCTGATTTACACTACGTAAATTTATCATTATTTTCCTGACACACCTTGAAAATATCAACAATCGATTCCTTGGCGGACTCTGAAAAATGCCTTGCATGACGTGGTGGCGATATTAATTTGTATTTTTTTGTCATCGAGTGCAAATGATTTTGAAAGATCGACGTCTTATGAAGTGAAATGATTTTTGTAGAATTTTATTCTTGCGTTTCATATTAATTTTTATTTTTTTGCGCTCGAGAGTTCGACATTGAAAAAAGAAGAAATTTTCAAAAATTCGTAACTCGTTTGAAAATTGTTGCATACTCAAATTCCAAAATGATTTTTAAAAATTGACGCCTTGTGAAGTGGACTGAATTTTTGTAGGATTTTATCCGTGCGTTTCATATTTGTTTTTAATTTGTTGCACTTGAGTGTTCGTCATCGAAAAAAATACACTTTCAAAAATTCGTAACTCAACTGAACACTGCTGCACATTTAAAAACCAAAATTAATTATTTTCAAAGATCGACGTCTTATGAAGTGAATTGATTTTTGTAGAATTTTATCCTTGCGTTTAATATCAATTTTTATTTTTTGCACTCGAGAGTTCGACATTGAAAAAAATAAATTTTCAAAAATTCGTTTGAAAATTGTTGCATACTCAAAATCCAAAATGATTTTCAAAAATCGACGCCTTGTGAAGTGAACTGAATTTTTGTAGGATTTTATCCGTGCGTTTCATATTAATTTTTAATTTTTTGCACTTGAGTTTTCGTCATTGAAAAAAATACATTTTCAAAAATTCGTAACTCAACTGAAAACTGCTGCACATTCAAAAACCAAAAGTATTTATTTTGAAAGATCGACGTCTTATGAAGTGAATTGATTTTTGTAGAATTTTATTCTTGCGTTTCATATTAATTTTTATTTTTTGCGCGCGAGAGTTCGACATTGAAAAAAAAGAAATTTTCAAAAATTCGTAAATCGTTTGAAAATTGTTGCATACTCAAATTCCAAAATGATTTTCAAAAATCGACGCCTTGTGAAGTGAACTGAATTTTTGTAGGATTTTATCCGTGCGTTTTATATTTGTTTTTAATTTTTTGCACTTGAGTGTTCGTCATCTTTCAAAAATTCGTAACTCGACTGAAAATTACTGCACATTCAAAAACGAAAATTATTTTGAAAGATCAACGTCTTGTGAAGTGAATTTCAATCAAACGAGCAGAAAGGTACTAGACAGCTGATACACCAGAATGAGCTGACCATCGCGTCAACCATTTGCATTTGTACTGCGTGATTTGGACGTACGGATTTCCCGCAATTTTTTGAATCGGCCGGGAAGAATTACGCATTTTTACAACTCTATCTGTAGAATAAATAGACTATAATAATAACCATAGAAAGAGAAAACGATATAATTTCAGAAAAATATATACGCGAAAGAATACTAAAAATAGAAATGAGGATAATGGAAAAATAGTAAGGGATACAACATAGGGAGTAAACGAAGACGCAAGTAAAAAAAAGAGAAAGATATATTCTCCAACAAAATTAAAAAAAAAATAGTCGAAGAAGGTAACCTAATGATGATGCAAGACCGGAATAGAATAGTAGAGAGTAATAATGAGGCGGCCCAAGCAATAATGAGAAAAGAAGAAGAAAAGCAGATAGCAACAACAGAAAAATAATCATGGTTGAAATTTAAACATAAAACCCTATATAAATACACGAGTGAAGTACCATCAAAAAATTAAAAGTCAATAATACACCATATCCTGACAAACAAACCAATGCGGAAACAAAGTAGTAAGAGCAAGAAGACAAGCGGAAGTAGGAAACGCCTACCACAATTAAAATAAGTTTAATTAGGATTAGAGGAAAGACGAGAAAAGCAGAGGTGAAACTAAAAAGTTACAAACTCAAGAAAGAATTATAGGAACATCAAAAAAACTACAAAAAAACTAAAAAAGCAAAATGAAAAGGGAATAAATAGAGGAAAACTGTGGATCACTAAAAGATAGCATATCAAATCAGCAAAAGAAATTTGTGGAAGAAATAAAATACGCCGCCCCACTCGCGTGCGCTAGCGCGCCAGAACTAATGCGGAGGGTCCTGGGTTCGAATCCCAGCGAGGGCATAGATGTTTGTGCTTGTCCATTTTCATTTTTTTTTGGCTTCGGGAACGTAGCCCATATGGTCAGCTTAAGGCTGCTTCTGTTTATATCTATGTACAATTTTGGGTAAACAAATGAACAAATGAATAATGTCAGACGTATACAACATCCACGCCCGAGCGAATACTTCTCGATCCCCGAAAAATCTTTCGTCCGGGCTGGGATCCGAACCCACACGGCACGCGGTGCAACCGGCACAAGCGCTCGCCTGTACCCACTACACCAACGGGCCGCCCCCATTTTCATTTAAAATAATTAATATGTAGAAAAAATCGATTGTGACTGAACGACCTACGCCAATGTCCCAAATCATCCATAATTTCCCAACCCAAATTTCCGTCAATCATATTTTCTTTAAATAAATAAATTTGAGGCAACCTCACTTGTTGCAGAAGCATTAAATAAATTGAATAAAACGAAATATATTAATCTTTTCTTAAAAAAAAATAAAAATTATAATTATCCTCATTTCTATTTTTAGTATTCTGTCGTGTATATATTTTTCTGGAATTTTATCGTTTTCTCTTTCTATGGTTATTATTATAGTCTATTTATTATACGAATGTGGAATGTACGTATTTAGTCCCGCTAGAAAAAGTTTACTAATTTTCTTAAGGAACTAATCAGGAATTCCACATGAGTATAATATAAAATTTTATCCAAAATCGACAGTAATTGCATTAAATATTCAAATAATGTTTATAAAATTTTGACAAAAAATGTTGACGTACTTGTTGTCAATTTGAAATATTTCAAAAATCCTATGAAGGATCTATGCATTCCGTGAGGAAAACTTATTCTCTCACTAGCAACATTACATTGCTCAAATGACCACTGTAATACGATTATTACACCCGATTTTGGATAAATGTTATTTCTCTCACGATTTCGAGGTCCGAGAAATCGACTTTCTCTCCCGTTTGTGAAAAAATAGAATTATGAAGACAGATTAATTAATGATAGTGATAGCGAGAGCAATTGAACACATTTCAATGGCCTTTTGCTGGATCCAGTCGACACATTTTTTCCAACTCGGTACACGTTGCCAAAATTGGACATTTTTTGCCCAAAAACGTGTTTTTTTTGTTCGGGGGTTGAAGGGTTCGAAAAGGGATTATTCTAATCTGAGTTTACCCCCTTACAGTGGAGCCAAAATGGGATTTTTCCGAAAGAATCATCAAATAATTTGGTTGAAAAGTCATTATGTGCGAAAACCTCAAAATGCACTTTTTTTAAACACCCATAACTTGGTGCCAAATAGTCGTAGGAACTTCGTTCTTCGAGTCCTGTATAGGGAATTGATCAAATTTTAATGCCTTTATGGTGGATCGAGTCGACAAAAATTTTCCAACTCCGTAGACATCGACAAAGTTGGACATGGTTTCCAGAAAAAACTTTTTTTTTCATATGGGCGCTAGAGGGGGGGCGGAAGGGGTGACGGTTAAGTTTGCATGCACGACTTTAAAGAAGACACATCAAAGTTGTTCACCCTCAAATATTCATCAAAATCGATTGAAAATACGCCGAGTTATGACGGTTTGAAAATGGTCGAAATTTCACGAATTTCAAGTGTTTGATTTTTTCCACCAGTGTATAATATAATAAGGGCAGGTATGGACTTTTTAGTATCTTATACTGGTGTTACGTCTAGAAGGCGGAAGACAGTTTTGGTAATGTCACACTACCATTCAACTTCACAAGGTGTCACTGAAAAATTCCGATAACTGGCCAAAAAGTAGATCTATCTTGCCCAGATGCGTCCCTACTGCGTATACCCCACTTTTTGATCATTGATATGATGTATTTAGCAACAAACAAACACCACGTAAACTTGGCGCCTATTTGGTTACTTTAACTATTAACAGTAATTTAAAGTTAAACCTGGAAGGGTTAAGTCGTTTTTTAGGTGGGTATTCCAAATTCCCACCAGGGGGCGATGTCACCCACATTGGGAAGCACTGCTACAAAACATCATGTCGGTTGGCGATCTTCTCGAGCAGAGAGCTATATAGACGATTCGTTAGGAAAGAAGAGAAACGTATCAAAAATAATTTTGGGACAGAGAGAAGCGCGTCAACATCAACATCAACATCAGTTTCAATTATTTAAATTCGTACAAAACCAAAAGAAATTGATGAAAAAGGCTCCCGATTGCCGGTAACGATTTTGATGTATAAAAAATATAATTTAAATCGAAAATAAACCATAAAAGTTAAAATATAAATAACTATTTTAGCACGAAATCGAAGAAAGTGACATAATAGCCACACCACCATTGTTTACTTTCTCCGTTACGAAGTACGAGAAAGTATTGTGATCGTGAAAATTTTTTCAAATTTTTTTTTACAGAAACATCCGTTTTGGGGTTCCTATATGCCATTTCAACAATTTCTGGAAAAAAAATTGTGTCTGCTGTGTGTGCATGTGTGTGTCTATTTATCTCTCTCTGTGTGTGTGTGCGTGTGTGTATCTCAAAAACTAATAGAGCAATTGATATGAAACTTTGAAGTTTTATTTGATAATCCGAAGAACTGTAAAGCTTTTGGTAAAATTTCGTACACCGGAACATTTTTTTTGTTTTTTTTTTTCAATATTTCTTTAAATATGAAAAATATCACAAAAACATTTAAACAAATATTGAACACAACAAATAAACATCTTTTGCTTGAAAATACTTTTCATAAAATCAGTGTTATTTGAGAAAAAAAAAACGATAATAGTTACAGCAAATTTATGTTAATAATAATTGTAGATAATACCAAAATGAACAACTTATAAAGAAGTTTTATTCGAAATCGCTTTAGTTTTTGAGTAAACTGAGTTTTTGCATTTGAAGTATAATCTTTCATAATTTTGACGTTTTAAACGTCAGTTTTATGTGAGTCTACGAAACGTTCGATGTACATTTAAAATATAATTTAAATTAAAAAAAAACATGAAAGCGTAAATATAAATGATACCATCTACTCGGAGAAAGTAACATGATGGCGACATCACCATTTTTCATTTTTTCGCTTCAGTATACGTTACTCACGACCCTACTATACAGGGTGTAATCGTTAGTTAAAATTTTACGGGGCTGCCGTTGTAATAAAAATTGTAAAAAATAGGTCATTCCATTAAAAAAAAAATGAATTACGAGATATTTAATAGGGCTCTCAGATATTAACATTTAAAGAACACTTATTGTCAAAATGGACAGTTTTCAATTATTTTACAATTGGTACAACTAGAGATATAAATAATATTTTTATCTTATTCTTAAGAGAAATTACAGACAGATTTCAAGCTGCTTTCAAATCAAATCAAATCAATTTATTACACTTTTTGCCACCCTAATACATATATAAATATCGTTAAAAGTATATAATTAACATATTAATACATATTTGTGGATGTGTTTGTCAAAAATATAAAATTAAAATTAAAATATAGGCTTGAATATGGGTTAAATTGGTTAAAAAATTATTGTAGTTACAGCACGTACATATTAAAATGGAATATCATATAGGTTAAAAAAATATTACAGCACATACATATTAAAATTTCCTATATACAATACACATATACAATATGAATATTTACACCCATGTACATTTGGAAAATCACTGATTTTTAAATTCGGAGAAGCTGTAATAACATTCGTTTACAAGGAATTGTTTAAGCGTTTTTTTTAAAGTCATTTTATTTTTACATTGTCTTATGTTTAGAGGTAATTTATTATATATCGAGATACATGAATATTTAGCTGACTTTTCATATAGGGTTGTTTTGTGT
Organism: Ocypus olens; assembly: GCA_910593695.2. Lineage (NCBI taxonomy): Eukaryota > Metazoa > Arthropoda > Insecta > Coleoptera > Staphylinidae > Ocypus > Ocypus olens. The sequence continues at coordinate 43,396,605 of OU343058.1, forward strand.
ATGGGCAAGCACATATTTTCCCTATGCCTTGTATCATATACATGGTGGTCCCCATTTTTAACAAATTTTGCTTTATTTTCCATGGCGTATAAAGCACATTTATATATAAAGATAGATGTTACAGTTAAAATATTATTCGCTTTAAATATATCACGACAAGTGTCCCTTCTTTTGAGATTAAATATTAATCTAATTAGTCGCTTTTGACATATAAATACCCTGTTAAGATTAGCTCGTCCCTATACCATTATATTATAAGTTAAATGAGGATAAGCCAACGCATAATAAATATTTATTAAATTATCCCTTGAAAACTTATGACACAGCTTCGACATTGCAAAATAGGCGCTATTTAGCTTACCTGATACAAAATCAATTTGCCGACTCCACGACAGGTCATCATCTAAGTAACTTCCTAGAAATTTAGCAGCATTGGAATTGTTGGTTGCGTACTGTGTTGGCTTTCTATTATAAAATTGCATTTCTATAGTTTTATTGCTATTTAGAATTAGCTTATTTCTGTGACACCACTCAATTATTTGTTCATTTATTCTTTTCACTTTTACTGCTAAATCAGTTTGTGTTTGTGCTGATATGATGACTGTCGTGTCATCTGCAAAATTGATAGTATATCCTTCGGTAATAAATTCGTGGAGATCATTGATAAAAATAATAAATAGAAGCGGTCCCAGCGTGGATCCCTGCACTATCCCGTTTGAGAGGTTGTAGTTTTCAGACATTGTGTCTTCCAATTGGACATACAAATATCGATCCGTGAGAAATGAAAGAATCAGTTGGAGCACATTACCGCGGACACCAATTGCAAGAAGCTTTTCACTCACGAACTTCGCGTCGATGGTATCGAATGCACAGGAGAAGTCATAGAACAGACCACTAACACATAAGCCCCTATCCAGTTTTCTCGTAATCTCCTCCATAACTTCGAAGGTTGCTGTTTCTGTTGATCGTTTTTCTCGGAATCCATGTTGATGTTCATTCACAATGTTGAATTTGTTAAGATATTTCCATAACCTTCTCGCAATGATGTTTTCAATTATTTTTGAAAAGCAACACAATATTGATATCGGACTTTTTAGAGGTAATAATTTTAGAAATATATACACCTGCCATAAGAATAACTTTATAATATTTCATAATATGGAAACATACGATCATTTGATAAAAACCAGAATGATTACTAATAAGACATGTGTTACTTCACGTGGGTAATTCAATTAAAATTCAAAAATTTGTTCCACCTTTGAAGGCGATAAATCGTGTCTCGATTATTGTGCTTTACATGACAAGAGTATATTAAGCATTAAGAATTACGATGATGCGGATTAAGGTTCACGTAGAAGGCAGGTTGTATATTCGAACCGGATTCCACATTCCTTTATGAGCAGCAAAACCTTTCTTTTCCATGGAATGTGACATGCACAATGATTATTTCCACCGTTTGCATTTTATGTTTGGATGCATCTGCATTTTGTAATGGAGGTAATTAAAAGGGACCCGAGAGGCGTTTACATAAATTTTACCACAACTGCCTCTGTCAAATTATTTTTATAAGACGTTAATTACAATTATTTGTGCGTTATTGTGGATAGTTTTATTGTTATAATTTTTTTGCATTGTTGATTCGTATTAATTTAAATGATGTAACTGGGCATCCACGTTAATATTTGTTATCTAGGAAGCTTCTACTTCGTTATATGTGCTTTTGAATGGAATAAAACACGTTTTACTTTAATTGATTGATAGTTGAGGCGTTAACTTCGTGATACTTTTCGGAACTCTAAATATAACGGTTTCTTTGTTAATATCACATTTTATATAGTGTGATATTAAAAAATACACTGTAAATTTTGTAATATCACACTTTATACAGTGTGATATTAACAAAAAAACTGTTTTATTTAAACTTTTTACTCTGTTTCACTTTGATATGGAATAAAGTGTTATACAAAGTAAAACGTGTTTTATTCCATCCACGCTGACACCTAGTTAGAAAAGTATACCTCCTCAAATGAGCCTAAAATAAAAATTTGAGACCAAGTAAGTTCTTAAACCATTAAAGGTCTACCCAGTAGCAGCGTTGCCACAGTGGCGTAGCTTATAGGGGCCACGGGGACCACAGCTCGGCGCCTCTCTCTGTCGATTTGATTAGGAGTTTTATTGGACATATAACAAACACCTATACTGCCCTCCTAATTAAGAATGTCGTTTCTACATTTTCTTAGTTTCGACTTATTCACGTTTTTGCATTAAATACGTATATTTACCAAATGAATTAAAACTCTTTTAGTAGGTGTTTTTTCTGCGTCTACAAGATATATACAGTAATGTAACCCAGTAGATATGACAGAGAATGTTCTGTAGTGCCTGCAGATGCAAGAACTCGTTTTTTTGTAAAAATGTTACGTACAATATCCTTACTTACAAGGGCAGTATATTGAAATACACTTTTCAATGCGCACTAGAAAAATTAGCCCCGCTCTTTAACCCACGCTACGCCACTGCGTTGCAAAAATGCTGTTAAAAAAATATTGAGACTACAATCTGGTAAATACTGGTAATAAAAATCACGTGATTTTACGTGCTAGTTTTATATTAATGTCTAATGATAGATGGGCCAACAGTTCGTAGTTTAATACATGAATATTTATTAAATTTATTTAATACCATTTTGGGAAAAGTCATTATCTTAAAACTTGATGTCATAATTAATATACCCATAAAAAAATCCAAAGATAAACCTTGGTTGTCAATATTATGTGTGCATACAAGCGACGTAAATATTATCAGTCATTCATAATATAAATTGTAATACTACGTCTCAAATTTATCCAAGGCGGAACAAATTTTGGGCACTCATGTGATAATTTCAATTAAATTGGAATCTTATGTAATCACGCGCATTCATACGTCAAGCGCGTTTCAATGACGACGATTTGATAATATTTGATTTAGTGATAAATCGTGGAAGTTTTGCTATTGCAAAAATACGACCTTTTACATTTCGTTTTGATATGCGGTTGCAAATACGTTCCATTTTTTTTTCGTATCCAAAATATTTTTTCAATAAAATTTTATTAGTTTTCAACAATCTAAAGTTGTTTTGTTACCTATGCATTAACTATTATTTCCAAAAAGGGGGTCACCAAGTTGCTCATTTATCATTATGATTGTTTGGAAATTAAGCAAGCCTACAAAATTTGGGTTGTCATTTTTAACTTTTAATAATTGATTCCTATATATTTCTTAGTGCTGAATCCGAAAATGATCTTTTTTCCAATACGTCAGGATTTTGCGCAAATCGCAAATTTCAAAATTTGTCGAAAGTATGAGACTTTTAAATAACTTTTTTAGATTTTACTTTGCATTCTTATAGCTGAACAGTTGTGGATTCTTTACACGAGGACGTGGGTTGTCATAGACTCTATGATTTTTAATGAAAATTTTCACAAAATTAAATTTTCTATTTTGGCGCATTTTGTCGAAGTTTTTCTGGACGGCTCTTGCTCAACTTCCCACTTTTGCTATTATTTTCTCTAATGGGTTCATCTCGGTAAAATATCCATCATTAGTCCACCATAATCGTAGTAGTCCATTTTCCTTAATACCTCCTTTCCATTTCTTTGATGTCCTAATGAAATCTCTCACCCATCTCTTCGCTAACGGCACGCAGATTTTCACAAAAATAATCCTAATGTGCATTTAGAAAAAAATTGGGCTGTTCCGTGAGATTGAAGATGCTCACAAAACAGCCCACATTTTTGTATTTCAGCAGCATGTTCTTAGCGATTGATTTGTAGTTCGTATCCTCCTTAGTGCCTACTTAGTCATTAGTCTTAATAGGCTTCCAGGCTTCTTTTTCTGCAACTTTAATTTGTTTCTCAAAATTACCGTCTATGAGAATATCAGGAACAATGAAGACATACACTTTTAGTTTGACGTTTGATAAGGCTGGAAATTTGTCACAGATGTATTTACAATATTTACCTTCTTTTGGAAAGGCTTTGGCAAAAAAAAGAAGCCTAACTTCATATACAGAGATATTCGGAGCACATTTTTGGTTACAGGTTTTATTGGAGCTCTTTTTGACCAATCTTTCTTTACTCAATGATTTTCTTTGCTATCCCTTTCAAACAAAAGAAAACAAAACAACTTTGTGTACCCTTTTTGTTATCTTAGAAGCATTGATATTATTTTGAGATCGCCGTTCCACTTATAATTATCGAATTTAATTTTATCGAATTTTATCGAAATTCCACATTTTCGTAACACTCTTTTAAATCGACAGAATGTATTACAGTATTACCTAGTGCAGAGTAAGAAAGTATTCGGAGAATTCAAATCTCCGGAGGCAATTAAATTTAAGATGGTCACTGCGCAACACGTCTCGAGTGCTGCTTGGTACAACTCTATATTGTTGCATACGTATTTACACTGTGAAGGACAATTTTTATCCTTTTTTTGGATGAACGTATAAACAGTCTCCAATCTGTACTTTCGTAAGGAATTTTAAATTGTGTTGAAAGTCCACGCGCATTAGTTTAGAAGACGAATTCTCCTTCTTCCGAAAAATATGGAAATTTCTTTTCTCTGTACCTGAACTAGAAAAAATAGGTACTAGTTGTTAGCAAGTTCTCCTCGTCGGACCAAGCAGTTCTGAAATTTTCTATGGTCAGATGTAAGTCTTAAATCAAATTGTTTAGTACAGACTGGGAAAAATCTCTGGTGCACAGTCTGGATCATGAAGAACAGGGTGTAAAGTGGATGGTATATTTTGATAAATGATTCTTTCTTTATTCTTTAAATTGAAACCGTAACCATCAGTCGAACAAAAGTAACAATCATTGCTGCAATTTCATAGCTCTTGCCATACCTTTTCAACTCAAAATTTGACCACCGACTAATTTCAATGTGTAGCAATCTTAGTGGGGTGCCCAAGTTTTGCCTTGATCTCCTATTTCCACTCCGAAATACTTAAGGTATATTTGTTAAACTGATATTTTTGTTGGACAAATAACATTTCCTCTTTATTGCTCTTTAAAGTTCGTGCAATATTGGTTCACCCATCGCAATGAGTCCACACATGTGTCTTCTTAATTTCTTTCAAAGGAAAGTTTGCTTTGACCATTCTTTTTCCAATCGCGAATATGGGTACTCCAGTTCCTCTTGGTTCAACAGGATCATCACCCAAGATATTGATGCAGTTGAACACATTTTTAGTTCATTGAATTACTAATTTCATTCCTAAGCCGGGTACTGTGGAACCTGTAATATGTTTTGGAACTTGCATATATATTTTAGTGGCTTTAATATGTTCTGAAAGCTGTGCCTGTTACTAATCGTTATTAGGAACTAAAATACCACATCAAATAAGACTACATTTTAATTTTATGAGACCAATACGTCAGACTGAAAATCTAGTTAAACACTCGGTGGAACTTTATTAATAATAACAATAATTTCAAACACTTGATAATTTTGCTAGGGCTCGATAATACCCGGATACACCTGTAAACGTGTTTTTAGTCAGTAAGCGGTTTTTAAACGTTTAGACAGATATCCGCGTTTAAACGGATATTCACGTTTACACGTGTATACGTTTAAATGGACATTTGCGTTTAAACGTATTTTCCTCGCTTAAACGTGTACACGTATATTTTAATACTTTTAAACGCAAATACCCGTTTGCGTTTAAAAGTATTTTCTTCATTTAAACGTGTTGACGAAAATCGTTTTATATAGAAACGTATAACCCACCCCGCAAATATCTCGAGGTTCGTTTGTTTATATCACAAGCCGTGTTTTACAATATTTCCGGTAACCATTATTTGGGACACCTTCGTAAATAAATAGTTTCTCGGAAACCGTCCGAAATGTTGGCATCCGAATGGTCCAACCCCCTATAGACCAGATGGTTCCTGTTTGAACCGAATGTGTAAAAATGTTGGGAACCTTACGAAACGCCGAGAAATTACTTTTGGGCTCCCAGATGGCGTATAAAAATATGAGAAATCGTTTTTAGTTTACGGGTTGTAAACGTTTATTAAGCTAAACTTCTTGTAAACGTTCATTAGGCTAAACGTGTTATAAACGTTTATTAAGCTAAACGTGTTTTATTCGTCACAAATAAACGGTATACGTTTATACATTTAATCGTTTAAACGAAAAACGGAGTAAAAGTCGAGCCCTAAATTTCACAGCACTATTGCTTTATAAGGTCCTATAAAACGGTGAAACTGTATCAAGTGTTGAGTAGGTGGTAATAGAAACTGCTTCAATGTATGACAGACTTTTAAATTTTTTATAAAATCTTTTAAAATCAAGTTCTCGTTTTTAGGAAATGTATTTGTAATTGTCCACGGTCCTGAACAACATTTAAAAAAATTCTTAGGATTGGCATTTTTGAGAAAAAAAAAACATTTTTCGTAAATTCTTTTATTTTTATTTTATTCCGGATCGGTCAATTTCTCTAAGATTACTTGATATGACGAGCACATCGTCAACATAAATGACGATTAACATCAGGTTTTTGGTTGGAGTCGCCTCGAGTCCTCATAGTCTCTCGTCCGAAGGCTTGCGCCAAATGCGCCCCGCTTGCTTCGGCTCCTAGAGCGCTTTCTTCAGCCGATACACCTTGCCACTGTTCTTCAGAGTATTCAGCATAGCTTTTGCTACAGCTACTAGTTTTCTTCTCTCAATCATATACTGCAACACTTCATCGATACCTCAGGTAACAACCACGTACTACAGTACTTCATCCGACATCTCAGGAGCCTCCATGTTCACCTCTTCCTCTAGGATACCATTGGGGTAGACAGTAGTTACATCGTATTGCTTGATGTGCCTTTTCTTACATGCTGCGAGAGAAATTGCCAATCTGATGGTACTCAAGCAAGCTACTGAAGTGTACGTATTCTGAAAATCCCCCTGGAATTTGAGAAAAACCTTTTGCTAAAATCCTAGGCTTCCAGTTCTCAAGAAACGCATTAACGCCATATTTATTTTCAAGTTCGAAACGACTACCAATTAGGTAGTTTCCTGCTGGTCTATTCACAAGCTCCCCATGTATCGTACAACAACACAGGTCCAACTTCGCTCACTGTGGCTTGAAGCCTCTTCTGTTTCTGGACTCGACAGAGCCTGCGACAACAAAACCTCAATCTTACGCTACAGCACTTCATCCGTCATCACAGAAACCTCTAAGCACATCTCTTCTACTAGGATACCATTGAGGTAGGCAGAATTTACATCATATTGTTTGATGTGCATTTTCTTATGTGCTGCTAGAGCAACCGCCCATCCGATGGAACTCAAGCGAGCAACTGGAGCGTATGTATAGCGAAAATCTCTAGACAAACCTCTTGCTTTAATCCTGGCCTCCAGGTTCTCAAGAATTCCATTTACGTCATACTTATTTCTAAATACGAAACGACTACTACTAGTCTGTTTATGAGCTTTCACGTATCGTTCAACAACTCTTTTGATTCAGGACTGGATAGAGCCTTCGTCAATGAAACCTCAATAAGGAACGACATATGAACTTGCTCATCGTTGGCATACTAGATCATGTTATACACTGTTCAGTGGAGATATACGGATCAAAGGATCTTTGCGTGCACGTCTTCCTTTTCTGCTGTAAAATAGGCCATAAGATTGACCACGAGATTCCACGCTTGAGAATTGAGACGTTTACCTGGCATTTTGAGGTTAGGCCAAGCAATTCCGCTTATTGTTATAAAAGTTCTAAAAATAACTGATTTTTATACAGGGTGTCCCACGAGGTAGTGGACAGCCGATATCTCGAAAACGGTTAGTAGTACGAAAATGAAATTTGGTGGCTTTAAATGGTTTGAAATGATGCTCCTTTCTGCATACATAGATTTCATTTCCGTTTCTCCATTTCCGAGAAAATGACATCAAATTCAGAATTTCAAATGGGACACTCTGTATATTTATGGATTTTTGGAAAGGTGATTGAAAGAAAAATGCAGCAATACCATATTATTAGGAAGTTTTATTGTAAAATGAGGGAGTATTGTTTAAGTAATAATCGAAATAGATAATCGCGGTGGCATGGATTAACAAAAAAAAGCATTAAAAAAATTTGAAATATGACGAGTATATCGACATGTTCCTTATCTATGGAGAATATCGCAAAAACAGTAGACGCTCTCGAGATTTGTACAAAGTTAGATATCCGAATCGTCGAACTCCGAGCAAAAATACCTTCATGAAGTTAGAAGAAAGATTGCGCAAAGATTCTTTTCCGGTTGGAAAGCATGAAACAACCCGAAAAAGGTCAGTTCTAAAGGAAGATAACGTTATAAATATTTTGGCATATGCACAAGCGAACCCGCATGTATCTACTAGACTTCTTTCTCAAGAATTAGGACTTAGCAAATCATCAGTGTTGAAATTTAATAAATACCACCCATTCAAAGTGCATTTAGTGCAAGGATTAACACCAGAGGATTCTGAACGAAGATTAACTTTCATTGCTGAAATATTAATCAAACTTGAATACGATCCAAGTTTCTTAAATAAAATATTATGGAGTGATGAAAGTCGGTTTCACAACAATGGCATTGTTAACCGACATAACTGCCATTACAGGTCTGATAATCCGCGTTGGATGTAAGAAACTCATTTTCAGCACATTAGGGGAGTAAATGTATGGTGTTTCTTTAACGGTCGTGTGATTGGTCCTTTCTTTTATCAAGGTACACTGACTGGCGCTGTTTATTTAAATTTCCTCCAAAATGAACTTCCAGAATTGTTAGAAGAAATTCCGCTAAATGAGAGAGCAATTATATGGTGGCAACATGACGGTGCACCCCCTCACTATTCTCGACGAGTGAGTGAGTATATTGATACTACTTTCCAAGGACGCTGTATCGGACGAAATGGTACGATACATTGGCCAGCGCGATCCCCAGATATTACACCAGATATTACACATTTTTTCTTTTGGGGATATTTAAAAGATGTCATATATACCGCACCACCTACAGATCTGGAAGACTTGCAGAATAAAATCGTAGCAGCATGCCGAACAATTACTGCAGATATGGTGAGAGCAACTTGCACAAGAAACCTTATGGCAAGACTTGAATTTTGTGTTAACGAATCTGGAAATCATTTTGAACATGTTATAGCCTGAGTTCTTATCGCACAACTTTTATTAATTAGTTTGTTATTTTTGTTTGTTTATTTGTTCGTTGTTTTTATATACATTGTTCTTTTGTTTTTCTAAAAACAATATATGAATAATATGGTATCGCTGTATTTGTCTTTCAATCACCTATCCAAAAATCCATAAATATACAAGGTGTCCCATTTGAAATTCTGAAGTTGATGCCATTTTCTCAAATATGGAGAAACAGAAATGAAATATATGTATGCAGAAAGGGGCATCATGTCAAACCATTTAAAGCCACCAAATTTCATTTTCGTACTACTAACCGTTTTCGAGATATCGGCTGTCCACTACCTCGTGGGACACCCTGTATATCACGAACAACTGTTTATCACGACGTATCTATGTTAAACTAAAAATGTACTGTACAGGTTGTAAAATCAAACAAACATGCAAAAACGAACACAAAACAGAAAATACTGCTTATAGCGCCGCCAATGCAGTTACGAATAACGAAATTACTTACGGGCCAAGTCTTGTTCAATGCATGGTTTTACCGAGTGCCGTACGTCTTCGCCGTGGACGACATACGTAAACACATGAAAATCTTGTCGGAACTAGGTTCGGCTATCTATGACGTGCACGCAAAGATCCATTGATCACACTCTAACAGAGTCTATTCTTAACACTCCTTCTCCATGTGAACCTCGTTTTTTCATACCCTACAGACCACACATGCGCGACTTTAGTGTGCATTTTTGGAAGAAGTGAGGACATTACTTGTTCGTTTGGCAGTCGAAAGAGACACCGATGAAAAAAAATCGGGCTAATCGGACACCATTAGAAATTGAATCGCCAGCCACATTTTTCGCTTTTAATTGTGGATCGGGCTGAAATTGTGACGGTCGAGTTTCGCACGCCGGAGTACGGAACTTGTACCGCGTAATCTGTTCGATTCTTCTCCGATCAGCTGAATCTCAGTGAATTTATCGTTTACCACTGCATTATCAGGAAGACTGATCTGCGAAATTTCCAAAAATATTACACCCCCGGACGCTTAGATTTTTCCCTCGTTTTAAAACTCTATCCTGAAGCTCTTGGATTCCGCTGTAGCCTACGAAAATCCCTTTCTTTGATCGCGGTACCAGATTACTTCGGAATGAAGGTCAAAATATGTACTTCACATTCAAGACATTTGTAGAAACCGCCATTCGGAGGTTTTCCGTGTCATGATTCGTACGGTGATTTCCCATTTAGTCTAGTCGTCGGTCACCGATTCCTAGTAAAGTTCGCGGTATTACTGCCTCTGTACAAAATAACGAAGATAGCCCTGACTAAGTCAGAAGACACCTCGCTGACTCCATCAGAGTCCTGTTTCGGCTTTTAGTCACGACGTTTTGCTCCGGTTTCTATGGTACAGTCTTGTCCCATAATCCCGTACTGCCGGAGAAGATCGTCGTATCGCTTATTTACATACCCAAGGCCATTGTTCTCTTGACACATTTAAATTTTCTTTCCCTTGTGAGTTTCGATGAGTATTTTGTAGTCCTCAAAATATTTAATAGCTTCACTTTTACGTGCGATGAAAATTACTTCGCACCATTCGTAGTAGTCATCGATTGAGGTTATGACGTAGCGATTCTTCCTATTCGACGTCATCCGCAGACGTCTGAATGGACGAGATCTCCTAGGTACGTTTTCTTATCAGATCTTTTAGGGAATGGCAATCGTGTCGTCTTTCCCACGCAGTTGAAAGTTTGGTATAGACAAAATGAAACACGTCAGTCAGAATTTTCTGTGTAAATGAGTATATGAAGTAACTTACTAAAAATCAACGACAATGTTATGTTTCTTTTTTTAATGACATGTTCCATAAAAAACGATATAAAAACTAAATAAACTGGATTTTACTACATTAAAACACATATGACCACATGAGGTGTTCGAGATATAAATTGCAGATATTTGTTTCTCGAAAAAACAATGGATTGAATTTATTTGTAATTTTTGGTTTATAATTATAAAATGGTAATAGTTACATCAAATTTATATTAATAATAATTGTAGCGAATGACGAAATGAAAAACTTGTAAAGAATGCATTTTTCGAGAGCGCGATTAACGCTTTTTTGCACAATGGTCAACATTTTTGACGGTAACTGTCTGAATGACAACTTCGAATATTTAATCAGGGACATTCGCATTTCAATTCATAAGCGACTGCGATTAATTTCTTTTTCAAACACACCGTATAAATCGACGCAATTTCATATATTCCCAGCATTCAATTAGGGGAGTAACCGAAATTCCATGTATGGATAGATGCCTTCGGCGATTAGATAGATATTGTCATTATTCACTATTGGCCGTTATTTCTTTTCCTGGAAGTTGGGTCCACTATAATTACAATTGCCGCCTGCACGTTCCGCAAAGAGCAACATTTGTACTCGTAGTTATAAAACTCTGACAACTTTGTCAATAGTCCAAACTCATAAACTACTTTCACAATTAGGGCGTTAATAACCACAGTTGATCTTGCTACTTTTGGTATTTGGCAATGAAACAATATTCCTGCTATTTACTTATATTTTTCTTGTTTTATATTAAGAGATAATTGGATGTTTTTGAAGTTATTACACTGGGTAATACTAAAGTCAACATATGGAGTGCCTACCACGATATAAAAAAATGTATTTATAATTTAACTGTAGCTATTCTAGCAATTTCTATATTTTAGTTTAATTAATTTGAATGTGTGTTGTTCCTTGATTTTAAATTTTGTTTGCGAGTTCATTTATTTATTTCAATTTATTCATTTACAAAAAATCACCTTTATACATTATTTTACTATTTTTGTTATATTTACTTTACTTATAATTTCAGTTGTATAAGCTACCTATATTTATTTGACTTGTGTAAATATTGGGTATCTGCTAATACCAATAAATATACCGAAGGAAAAAAAATGAAACATTTAAAATTCGTGAAATTTCAACCATTTTCAAACCGCCATAACTCATTTTCAATCGATTTTCATGAATCTTTGAGTGCGAAAAACTTTGAAGTGTCTTCTTTAAAGTCATGCTTGCGAACTTAACCGTAAAAATTGACGTATTTTTTCCTGTAACCGTGACTACTTCAGAACCAGAGTTATTCAGGATTGTTTATCTTGAAATGAATACCCTCTCTCTCTAAAACAAATGAACTGATTTCATTTTCTTGCTTTACTGGATAGTATTTTTTATGCCATTTAAAATGAAGTATCGCACAATGGGGGATACCATTCGAAATTATAAAGATGGGGCGGCTGGGGGCGAGGGGGTGAAAGATAAAATTCTTAAACAGTGTTTTTTTAAGTTCCCCCTTGAAAACGTATTTTTTTTAAACTGTAACTGCATCAGATCCAAAGTTATTCAGGGTGGCTCCTTTTGAAATGAAGACCCTGTATAGATTTGAAACTAGTTTGTCAATTCCGATCCCAAATTTAACGCATATTACAAGAGTTATTGAAGTAAAGAAATATTTTGCCTCCCAAGAATTGCTATTTAATATAAATCTTTTCTAGTGAAAACATAAAGGAACTTTGAAACACACAACTTTAAAATAAGTTATTATGAGGAATTTAATTAGTCTGAATAAAATAACCATAATTAACAGTCGTGAAAAGCCCATAAGTCATCAAATTAATTAACTATAACGAGTAATAACATTATCTGGCATGTTTTATTACGGAATTAATAGGATATGTCGCATTATTTTTCATGAAAGTGCACCTTGAGCAACAGTATTTCAAATCAAAGGATAATTTACTAACAATTCCTACGTCCCTTTTCCTCCGCATTAATTATTATCACGAAATTAACGAACCAAACACATACCGTCTATTGTACTTATGCGCATAGTAATAATAATTAATACGTCGAGATATTATCAAAGATCGTATCTAGATTATTTCTTGAGACTTAATGAAACCCCATTAATATTCCATGCGAGCTTTTAGTGTTTTGGTAGATAATCGAGTTGATGCTCGATGCAAATGACATTCTGGCTGCATTATTACCGTTTTTAATTAGTCGATTGTAGATTCACTTTTAAATTATTTCGTAACTACATATAAATGTAATATGCAGGTTATTGATATATCCAAATATGCGAGTATATAAGGAATAATAATATATATTTTATAAATTAATTTCTAATTAATAATAGTATATAAATCGATTGATCTATCAAAAATTTGAATTCTAGGTCATTTATAAAAAAACTTCACGTGAAAGGATTGTTTTCGTGAAAATTTTCTAATTCTTAATTTTAACGGAATATTTATTTTAAAGTCCTCCTACTAGATTCTGCTGTTAATTTACATCTACAAATTGATGACAAATGAAATGGCAGGGAGGACTTTAAAATGAATATTCCGATAAAATTAAGAATTAGAAAATTTTCACGAAAACAATATGAATTCGTTAATTATATTACAAGTTTAATCATTAATCGTTAATATCTATATTTTATTATTTTCAAGAAGTTTTATATACATTGTGTGATATCTTATAATGTTAAGAAACAGATCCAATCACATCCCACATTCCAGAACATCCTCGGTTCACATCCACCCGCTAACTCATCAACATGATAAAAATTAAAGAAGCTAAATTGTTTCTTCTTAAACAAGTATTTCGGATAAAATTAATTTTGATGCTGAAAATTTATATATGAAAATAAAATGTTTGCAGAACGATGGCTACCGATACCCATTTGAACCATTCAATTATATAAAATATAAATATAAATTATAATATAATTGTAAAATGATGACAATCGTTAAATAAATATAAAAATATTTGCACATCGAAAAACTGTAATTTTTAACAATAATGATGTGTTGTATCCAGAACATATTAGACGTGGAATATGGAAAAAATTGAATACATATATTGTATGTGTAATTAAAATTTCACAATTTAAGAAAATGCAGTTATGTAAAGAAGGCTATTGACCTACATGCAGCTAATTAGCTTTTCTGAGAACGAAATAAAACCTTAACGTCTGATTTATAAATATCAGCGGACCCCTACGGTTATGTTCAAAGTTCTGAAATGAGACAAGCCACGGCACTATTTCTAAGATAATAATATTATTTCCGACGAATACAAAAATAAAACTAGTTTATCATGGTTTCATCCCGATTCTATATCACACTTCCTTGCACCTTTATGATTTTATTTTCGTACTGTCAAAATTCGATGACGTATTTGTGAATAAGATTCCACGGTGACGCATAAAATCTTAGACAAATGTCTGCTAAATACAATGATATACTATCGACATCCTTTTAATAACAACGGCCGAACATTTGCTTCTCCAGCTTCTACACTGTTCGAGATGCGTTGAGTTAGGCAGCGCGGTATGTATTGAAATTTGTTTTTCGTTATTTTAACATGACAATGACAATTTGAAAACGTAAAAATTAATGCTGACACATCTGAAAATCTAGAGCTTGAATTAAAAGAAAAAAAACAGTCAAATTAGTGGAGTGGGAGCCGCAATAAAAGCTGCAACAGAAAAGCCTTAAGTTTTAAATATATAAACATGTTTTCTACTAAAATAATACATTGGGTTAGGTATACCATTACGGGGTCATGTATTGTCTTGTGTTGCACATGTATCTATCGTAATAAAAACTGGGAAATGCTGCGCTGCGCTGCGCCGTCGCGTATCCCTTTAAAATTGACCAAAGTAACTGGTGACGAACGACGGCGCAGCGCAGCGGAGCCGTCATCTGGGGGTAGTCCATTAAAATTGAGCAAAGAAACCGCTGCGCCGTCGTTAGTGCGCGGCCTATTAAAATTAAGCAATTAAACTGTGAGCAGCCTATTAAAATTGAAGAAGGTAACAGGTGACGAACGAATTTAAGGAAAAATTAAAATGAACTTTCACAAACCACACTCGTCGAGGAACTTCGGAAATGTAATCTGGTGGTAACCCCAGTTTCTGAATCTGACATCTGTCAAATATGACAATGCACTATCAATGCATTTCTTAATTTGCTGTTTGGAAAACACTCGGACGTTAACAGGAAGAAGATTTTTTTTTAATTAACTTTGGGCCTCTAAAAATTATTTGGTGAGCGTCTGAAAAGCGTATACACATTACAAACCAACATACAAACAAAATTTAGGCTGTTTCGGTCTTTGGCACCCCGTGCGGCTGACGGGGTGACCGAAGTGTTACCAAACTTTCGTGGTCTGCTTCAAATGGAACGCTTAATGATTTCCCAAAGTTTCACTGTTCTAACCCTCCCGGAAATTATTTTTTTTCGAAATCGATTTTCAGGGGAAAAATTTCCAACGTTCAAAAACGACAATAATTCAAATATCCATATCTCGGTTAATAACCGGGCGATTTTAAAAATTCAAAGTTTGTTTTACGTACACACAATACCGCAATTATAATCCGTCGCTAGATTCGTGATTTCAAAAGGAATAGAAAAATTCATTTTAAAACGATTGAAAATATGTACCGGCAAAATAAATAAAAGTTTAATGAATTTTTAAAATTAGAAGGAGGGGTCGAATCGAGAAATTTTATTTGGATTTTCTGTTGGGCTTGAGAAGGGCTTTCCGGTGGTGTAGATTTCCGATCGAAGAAACAAATTGTGCCCCGCTGCTAAATTTCGCTTCTCCCTTCCGTATACAACGTCATATATCGAAAACCACAAATCGGATCGAAAAACTTTATGGGGATCTTTGATACGGATTAAATCGGTGAGTGATACGCCGTCGTCAGATTTTTAATTTTCGATAAAAAAACATCGCAAAATTCTTCGAAAAATTCCCGCAAAACAATAAAAAATCGGCCGTAGATCGTAAACGGTGCGCGCAACGAAAAATATAGTCCTTACCTTTTCGACGCAAAATTCAATTCTAAGTGGCATGCCATTTATATTTCTCGCGTGAGATAAAAAATGGCCGCTGTAGAATTTTTTTATTGAAATCGGGGGTGGTTTCCTTTGAATAACTCCTCGGGGTTTGGAGATATCAAAAATTCGTAAGAAATATAAAATGTAGAGGGGAGTTAGTTCTATAAAACTATGTAATTCGGAGTAGTGGCCGTAAGGGGAAGCGCGCCCATTTTTTCGGAAGCGTCCGAAATGCAATTTTTTAGAAAAACGCTTAAGGGGTTGCAACGGAATTTTTTACGGGAACGTGTGACAGTAAACGTTGTGTCCCGATGCATTGGGGATTTTTTTAGCCATATTTGAATCCTCCAACTTAAAAATCCTGGGAGGAGATAGGTTTGGCGGGAACCTCTGCAAATCGATTTTCAAAAATTCACCCCGAGTCTAGGGGTAATAAATAAAATTTATCGTTTTTTTAGGGGTTGGCAACCCTTTTTTTAAAGGGGTGATTCTAGAGGGTTGAAATTTGAATGGTATATTTCTTGAATTATTTGTAATTTTTCATGAAAATTTCAAATCGCCATCTATAAGCGTTTTGAAAATATTGTAAAAAAACGTGATTTTCGGGCTTACGCGTTTAGTATATATCTATCTATTATAATAATAATATAAAGTTTTCTCAATCTTCCATGTTTTTTGGGAATTTGCATTGATGAAAGGCTAAAATGAAACTCCTATATTGAGTATTAGCAAGGAAAATTAGCTGAAGCCACCACACCTATCATTTGATATATCGAAACTGTCGTATTTTGGAAATTTTGAGTTCATAGTCAGATATGGAATCATTCACTGGGATAGTTCGCCTCATATAAATAAAATTTTCAAGAGAATCATTGGGATTATGTTTGGTCAAAAAACCGATACATCTTATGGGTCATTATTTGCTGCAGATATTTTTTAACGGTTACCGAAATTTATATACCAGCATACCTTATTTTTATATGGAAACAAAAGCACCCTTCTTCAGATAAAACTCGAAGACACCTTTACAACACTCGAAATAAAGACAACCTAACCTATCCAATATACAGATACTCACTTACCAAAAGGGGTGTGAATTACACTTGCATTAAATTATAGAACGAGAAATTGGAATAAATAATAAAAATTATTTTGTGTATTTCTCAAAAATTAGACTAAAAAGAGAGTATTTTGTACTATTAAATAGCAATTTTCTAGAGCTTTTTAATTAATGAGATAACACAAAGGGGGTGTTGCCATTAAAAAAAAATGAGTTGGAGTGGCTACAGCCCTAGGGGTTGCTCAGTGAAGATCGTACTGATTCTCCCCATATACCCTAGAAACGGTTTTGAGAATGTTTTTATATCTTTTTTAGGTCCATACTTATAGAGCATTGCTCGTTTTTAAATAAACACCCTGTATATGATATTTTCTATGATGTTGTATATTAGGGTGTTCCACCCAAACCGCAAATTAAGAGTATAAGGACATTTAACGAATGTATTGTCGAGTGTACTATTTTCAATGAAAATATTTGTAAAATAATACGACTTCCGATTATACAGGAAGTCAACACCAATTTTTCTATTTCTATTTTAAATAGAATGCTACATTTCTAAAGCAAATTTGGAATCTACATAAAATTCCGTGAAAAAAAACATTGAAAACATAACCACTAAATTGAACCATTTTCGAGATATTTGACATTTTTTAAAATGTGGTTCTTATAATCCCCATTGAAAAGAGATGCAATGTTGGCTATAGAAAACCAATATCCGAAGTTCTCCAGTGGTATTTTTCTAATAATAAAATACGAAGTCTTCAAAATTTCCCCTTTAGTCAATTTTAAACCATAAACTTTCGATTTTTTTATATAGACATGTATATTTTTACATATTCTGATGCAGAATTCAATTCTGCATTGATCTATACTAGCACTTTCTATACCCATCTTTTTTTTACTATAATGTAAGACATATACAACAACCACGGACCCGAGCATATACTTCTCGATCCCCGAAAAATCTTCCGCCCGGGATGGGAATCAGTGACGGTTCGCGGGTTTTTTCTGGTACGGCCGAGGAACAAGAGGTGGTAATACAGATAGGTAGGGTCACTTGCAGAGACGGCTGGCTGCGTGACCGCACCTATCTGTATTACCACCTCTTGTTCCTCCCCCGTACCAGAAAAACCCCTCGAACCGTCACTGATGGGAATCGTACGCACACGGCCGCGGTGACCCATCTTTTTAATTTTCACATATTAACATGTTATTTCAAAATACAAATGCAAAATTATTCGTACAGGCGAGATTTCTTTGAAAAAGTTCTTATTTTAGAAAATTATCTTTATTTAACAATTTATTAATGGTGAATGTAATTTTATAATATATTTCTCGCCAGTATTATCTCAAAAAATATTTTCTGAAATAAAACTCTTCCAAAGAAATCTTCCCTGTACGAATATATTTTGCACTCACTGTACGTCAATATCCTGTGCTATTTATCAACCGGGCATAGAAAACAAAAAACAACTGTTACTGTTAGAATCAATCATATTCTAAACTAAAATGAAGGAATAATTTCAAATTTTCTTTCCATATTTCATAAATAGTTATTTTTGTATAGTATAGTGCGCGAAATATGTTTTCTCCACGACCACCATAGAATTTAAGCATTCTGAAATCAATTTTGATTATAGAACGTACACATTCTCACTCTTGTTATGGAACAAAACACTATGCGCTTATGCGTTTTGCATGTAATTCATTGCATAACAAGGGATAGAATGAATATTCTCACATCGTTTCGAATAAAACAATTAGCCTTGGATATCATAATTGTCAAAATACTATAAACATAACCACAAACGTGATAAAACGTAAGTTCTTTGTGTTCATTATTTTATTAGTTTATTTTATCTGGTCGAGGAGAAAGTATAGTCTGATACTCGGTAAGAATGGAAATTCAGATGCTCGTGGTTCCTCGCGCTCGCCTCACGGCTCGCGCTCGAAATATTCCACTCGCATCGAATTTCCATTCTAACCTTGTTACAGAATATACTATTTTGTTACGGATAGGAATATTACTTTTGTCCAGACAAAAAGTCATTCGAATGCTTCAAACAATGTCACCCTTTTCTGATGCTACAAAAATCGTTACAGAACTACAACAGGTCTAAATTTGATTAAATTAGTAATGATTGTTAGAGAACGATTAAAAGATACTAGTAATTAGGAAACACAAATAGTTATGTAAGAAAAATATGTATTGCCTAAACATGCGCTATTGTTACACCATCTTGATGAATTTCATTCAATCTCGTTGTTATTTGGTCAAGTAACCGCCGCGACCAATCTATCGCTCATGAAAATGGGCATGTAACCTTTGAAGTGAGTTGATACGCCATCATGTTGAAACATCATTTGTTGACGATTGAGAAGTGGATTGTATTCGACCTCAAAAAGTGTTTTCTATGCCCGCTTGTCAGGGTGTTCTATTTAAAAAGATCGAGATTTAATCGTTTTTTTTAATTAAATGTAGTATGAAATTTTCAAAATTTCAAAAATTTCACTGGGTATCTTTGCATTTTATAGCCATTATTACAACCCTTCGATTTTCTTTCGTTCATATTTTGAAAGTGAATTATGAAAAAGTATACATTTAAAAAAATGTCGATTATCTCGAAGATGCTTAAATTTGGAGGTTAAGTAACTCAATTATTTTTTCAGAGAATTTTATGTAGAATTTAAATTTGGAATTAAAAATATAGTGTTTTATTTAAAATAAGTTAGTTGGTGTTAACTGCCGGTGTAACCAGAAGTGGTATAATCTTGAAAATAATTTCATTGAAAAGAGTACACTCGATTTCATGCTGAAAATCTCATTACAATACATTAATTAGAAGTTCATAAACTTTTTCATATACCGGGTGACCCAGGGATCTGTAAAAGCCCCATAACTTATTTGCTATTTGAGATATCGACTTCTAGTTTTCTTGAACTGGTACCGACACTTATCCTGCATATTTTAAAAATAAGTATGTTTTTGTACAGGGTGCCCCAATATACATAACAGAACAAAGTTATGTTTTTTTTAAATGGAACACCCTATATTTTATACTTTATTTTCAACCCTCTTGAGAAGCTGATAAAAATAGTATAAGATAGTATGGGTCTATTATGGACGATTGGTTAGTTATGGGCAAATTTGTGGCAAAAACAAGGACACATTGAAAAAGTTGCAGAAGCGCTCCTAGCAATGCTAGCGTCGTTTTTTATACACTAAAGAATTTTCCACATCATGAAGAATAATACAAATCGGCTTTGGTTCTTTTTTGTTCATACTGTATACTGGGTGTCAACATACGCAAAATAATGGATAACTATTTTTTTTCAAATGGAACACCCTATATATCTTGCCACCAATGCATGGAATTTTTAATAAGCTTTCCAATGATGTACAATTTGTGTAATGAAATATTAAGGATTCTTGAGATTTATCCTTAAAAACATTTTTCTTTTGGATACAAGTGAAGTCCACAAAATATCAAAGCCATAACTTAATTAATAACTGATCTATAGAAGACGCGAGGTGAGATGCAGGACCCTGTATATAGAAAGCAGAATCACTGGTGGATCGCGAAAAGTCGGAGGTAAGGTGAAGAGAAAAAAAATATCAAAAACAGAGTTTCTGCATAATATCTTATATGAGCGCTTGTCATGGAGACGTCTTTTACTTTACCCATGAAGATTCACGAGCAGCCTCTAATAAGAATAATAATTCAACAGTTTAACATAAATCTGCAAATTACATTAACAGCGGTAATATTAATCTCTTTTAAATGGTTGTCGATTACAGCCCAATAATAATTAATAAATTAAATTAGTTTTGATATATCCAATTACGTTTTAAATTACAGGGTGATTTACACCATACACATACTTAAGTATGTCTTCGGGTACAATTAAAATTTTAATGGCGTCCCTTAATCTATTCGGACGCCGCCGATCAGATAAATTGGCCGCTTTCGGTTGTTTCTGTGGCATTTCATAAGGGTGGTTTAAGTGGACGTTCAGGAAGTTCAAAATTTTAATTGCTTCCATTCCCGACTACACAAATACTAACTGTGTGAAATTTTATGATGATACACTCAAGTTGTTCCTAGATAGTTATTTATAGCGGTATACAACAAGATGGAATTTAAATGAGTCGACTGAATGGAAATTTACCGCTCAAAACGAGATAGCATAAATCCTCTTTGTTTTCCTTAAATATTGCATTAATAATATCGAACAAAATATGCTTAAAACTGCGAGAAATTAAATAGGAAAAAGTTACAAATTTAGCGCCACTTGAAATACATTTTGGTTTATAGAAGATTTATAATATTTAGTTTTAGTACTTCCACGGGTTTAAGATAAAACATTAAATTTTATTATGAAATCTTAATAATTACATTGTTTAATTTATGAATAGTTAATCAGTAAAATATTGTATAAAATGTTAATGTTTATAAATTTAAATTTAATAAAACAAAATATAGCCTGAATATTTGAATATTCAACCTGTTCGTTAATGTTTATATTTTAATGTTTCAGCGCACTCTACTAGTAGCCATCACAAAATCTGGTGTCACATTGCGGAGTGAATATCTTAAATTTCAAGAGAGAAGTCGCCGGAAATTCATAATTATTCAACAAGCGCCGGGTGAATATAATGTAAATATAGATACAGAATCGGTCGTGAAATAAATTCAGTAATGCGGCCATGTGTAGATTTGTTATCGCGTTCTCTCCAAATACTTTCTCACTCTGCGCAAACTTTACCCCAGGTGTCACGATATTTTGCGATGGCTCTAGTTGTCTTTACATAGACTAGTTAGTGTACAATAATATTTATCAATCTCACTTTGCAGAAACACTAACTTTTTCTCACAAATTCGCAGAACGACGTATCAAGAAATACTGTTAATGAAAGCAATAACACTTTACACAATCTAAAATAAGATTCACATTCGATTTACCGAAATCAATTTTCAGAGCCTTATTCTTTATATTGAATTGGTTGACATACGTCGAACCGCCTCTGAAAATCCAATCAAAACTGCCACCCTATTTATATAATGTTGTCATACAATAATCATAACGGTCAGATGAAATCGGTAACTCAATTTACTCCCATCGTAGGGTTGTTAGATACCTATAATAATATTGAAATATAAATATTTATCGTGATTCTGTAACAGGATCATAGTTAAAAAAGGTTTTGCAAGTTCTAACTACACGAATTTATATAATTATTACCTGGCATTGCGAATATTTAAATATACTCTGTCCATTTAATCCTCGGTTTTATTGGGGGTATTTGATTTGGCTTAGGAATAAGAATGACGGGGATTTAAAATTTGCATAAGAATAAGGAGAATAAGTGAGTTTCATATGTGAACATTAATATTTAGGAAAATAACTAAATTTCACCAAAAATGATGTGAGGATTTAAATTAATATAACATCTGTAATAATGGCCTCAGCACGTCATATTTTTTTCCGAAATTTATGTGGCTCTTAATCATGTACGTACGCTATTACTTCTTCCTCTCCGGAGCAGCTGCTCGTTTTCTTGATCACAATAATCAAAATGCGATAAATTGAATCACGTGGATTGCCTAACAGATTTTTCAAATCAGGACACTCACGAATTATTTTTTCATATTATATTACTCCTATAAGAAGACATTACGTATGAGATTTTAAATTTTTTAATTGCCAAAAAAGATATGAAACGCAGAGATAAAATTTTATTCACCAAACATTGTTATTTCAAAAGCTTTTCATTTGTTTTAAATGTGTCAATTTTAAGGTTTCCCAAGGGAAATATAAAATGTACTTTTTGCAGAATCAGACTTTGAGAAATTAAAAGGAAAATAGAAACACTGAATAAAACACTTACTATGTTTTTTTACCACAGTTTATTTGATGTATGTACAAATATTACATATACATACATATCACGACTTAAGTTTCGACGTTTTACAGTCATTATCAAGTGAAACAATTAATGGAAGAAGTTACATTTATATCAGTACGAGAATAGGGTGAGGGTAACAAAATGGTTTACAGTAAACAGATGCAAAGTAAGTGTTTTATTCAGTGTTTCTATAATGAATTACCACGTAGTAACGGTCGCAACCATCACCATGATTAAAAGGAAAATTATACATTTTATCTAAAAATCCCCACATTTTCAAAAACCTGTTTCAAATCGCATCCGAATTTTACATTTTATAAGAACGGGAAAGTATTTTGATCGTGATAATCTTCTTCGTGAAAAGAAAAATTATGTCCGTGTGGGTGTCTTGTGCGTTGTATCTCAAAATCCAATACAGAAATTAACCCGAAATTTTAAACACACGCCTCATTTCACAATTCGAAGAACTAAAAAGTTTTTGGTAATATTTCGTACACAGCAATGATTACCACAGACCTCAAAAAATCATTAGATACGACGTTTTACTTTATCGACTATGACAAATCCAAATTTTTGAAGACCTCTTAAAACTCAATCTGTCATATCTTCAAAATTGAAACTTTGCAACCCTAGTAAATTCCGCCTGTTCCAACAAAACACCTTAAAATACGGGATCTCCATAGGCAGTTCCTCAGGCTCAAGACTCTTGATTTTCAGCAGTACAATCTTTATAAACCAAGATCCAAGAGCTTTAACTACCCTCTTTGCAGATAATGTAGAGATCCTACCCACCTGAAAATCACTGAAGGGTAACATCCCTCTAGGATTTTGGAAAACTCGTTTTTTTTAGCTTAAACGATATTTTAGAGTCTTACAAATAAGTTGATTCTACAGCGAGAAAAATTCTTAGCGTTCAGGAGTCCACCAGAGTATGTAAATGCTGTAAGGATATAAGTGCTCGTAAAACCACTTTAGACTTTCTCCGTTACGAAGTACGAGAAAGTATTGTGATCGTGATTTTTTTTCCAAACATTTTTTTTACGGAAATATCCGTTTTGGGGTCCCTAGACACCATTTTAACAATCTCTGGAAAAAAAAAATTGTGTGTTTGTGTGTGTGTGTCTGTCTGTGTGCGCTGTATCTCAAAAACTAATGGAGCAATTGATATGAAACTTTGAACATACGTCTTATTTGATAATCTGAAGAACTGAAAAGCTTTTGGTAAAATTTCGTACACCGGAAGTGGGTGTTTACCTTTACTTTTTTTTTGTTTTTTGCCAATATTTTCTTAAATATGAAAAATATCACAAAAACATATAAACAAGCATTAAAGACAACAAGGAAATTAACATCTTTTGCTTGAAAATATTTTTTTATAAAATCATTGCTATTCGAGAAAAAAATGATTATTATTTTTTTAATTTTTGGTTTATAATTATGAAACGATAATAGTTACAGCAAATTTGAAATGAACAACTTCTTCAGAATAAGTTTTTTTCGAAATCTCGTTAGTTTTTGAGTAAACCGAGTTTTTGAATTTGAAGTATAATTTTTCCATCTTTCATAATTTGGACGTTTTAAACGTCAGTTTCATCCGAGTTTACGCAACGCTTAAAATATGATTTCAATTGAAAATAAAAAATGAAAACATAAATATAAATGGCTATGATACCATCAAGTCGGAGAAAGTAAAATGATGGCCAGATCACCATTTTTTTCAAACTGAAAGAACAGATTACTTGTACACAACGGTGTAAAATTTCAAATCCGTGTCGTTACAATTACATTATATATGGAAGTACGTAACCGTTTTTTACTTTCTCCGTTACGAAGTACGAGAAAGTATTGTGATCGTGATTTTTTTTTCAAAAATTTTTTTTACGGAAAAATCCGTTTTGGGGTCCCTAGATGCCATTTCAACAATTTTTGGAAAAAAAAATTTTGTGTCTGTGTGTGTGTGTGTGTGTGTGTGTGTGTGTGTCTGTGTGTGTGTGTGTCTGTCTGTGTGCGCTGTATCTCAAAAACTAATAGAGCAATTGATATGAAACTTTGAACATCCATCTTATTTGATAATCTGAAGAACTGAAAAGCTTTTGGTAAAATTTCGTATACCGGAAGTGGGCGTTTACCTTAACTGTTTTTTGTTTTTTGCCAATATTTTCTTAAATATGAAAAATATCACAAAAACATTCAAACAAACTTTGAAGACAACAAAGAAATGAACAGCTTTTGCTTGAAAACATTTTTCATAAAATCATTTTTATTCGAGAAAAAAATGTATTATTATTTTTTTTAATTTTTGGTTTATAATTATAAAACGATAATAGTTACAGAAAAATTATGTGAATAATAATTGTACAAAATGCCAAAATGAACAACTTCTAAAGAATAAGTTTTTTTCGAAATCTCGTTAGTTCTTGAGTAAACCGAGTTTTTGAATTTGAAGTATAAGTTTTACATCTTTTATGATTTTGACGTTTTAAACGTCAGTTTCATCCGAGTTTACGCAACGCTCGATTTACATTTAAAATATGATTTCAATTGAAAATAAACCCATGAAAACGTAAATATAAAGTCGGAGAAAGTAACATGATGGCCACATCACCATTTTTATAAAATGTGAACTGTTCTTTATAAATAATTTACTGTTTATTTTTTGGCCAAAAATCGATTCATTTTTCAAACGTGCACCATTTCTACAAAATTTAATTTAAAAAAACACAATGTAAACTTCTATACACAATAGTGTGTATATTTAAAAAAATGTTTTTTTGTTACAGGTCTTATACTTTACGAGAAATCCGTCCTTCCGCGAAGGAGGTTTAAATAAAAGGCGCTTTCAAAAATTGGCTCTGTCGCCGCCATTTTGCACCGAAATTATAATACACTTTATTTTTAGTTTTTTTTTCGGCCGCTTGAGTGGTTACCTCTTAATACAAGATACCTCCTATTCCAAGACACACCAGAAATCACAACACACCACCTTGGGGACACTTAATTACACAAAAATTCTATAAAGAAAACATCTTTTACGACAATATTTTACACAACGATTCCTTTAAATACCTCATCACACTAGACGAAAAATTAAATTTTAAATAACACCCAAATGCAAAAAAATAGTACATTCCCCCACAAAACAAATCTTTTGGCTCACCGACAAACTTACAACCTTAACCAGATCATTCTTATACTTTGAATCTTAAGGTTTATTCAAATTTGAGTAACGTTGAAGAAACCAACATTTTCCAAGCAATAAATTTATAGCAAAAAAAAAATATATTGAGGTTATTATTAAACTGTGAACAACTATCTTTCGAGATAAAATACCATTAGACCACTTAAACTTATTAAAATCTTTAAAATCATATCGAAATCAATGTGTTTTTTTTAAACTAGCTGATAGGCCAGTTAGTAGAGGTATTGTATGTTGCAAAAAGTGGTGTAGAAGCTTTTATTGTTTTAACTTGTATATATGGGTGCAAAAAAGTAAAACAAAAGTGCTAGCACGGTCGACATCGGGAGAACTTTCGGCGGCCAGAAAACCTTAGGTTTTTAAGACTTTTTTTTGTTTTTTTTACATATAACTCCTAAAATGTGCATCCTAGAGAAAAATATATTATATAACAGAATAAAGAACATTCAATTCTGCTTTGAATGAGTATAACAACTTAATAATAATAGGTTTGTCTCTCACTCGTTAAGTAGATATATTGGCCTGGTGTAGACTAGAGGTGGGTTAGTCAACTTAAAATTCTAGAAATGAATCGTGAAGTCAAGTGACTCTCGTTGTAAGTTTGCAGCTCAATTTGATCATGAAATTTTAGTCCGCAATGTTTTCTGGATGAATGGGAAAATGTTCGCGATGAGTTTTTTTTTCGGACTCCCGGAGTCCGAACTCATCTCACTTGACTCTTTTCGCGGAGACAGCTCACAAAAAATAGGCATTTCGCCCACCTCTAGTCTAGATAGACAGGAAAGAAAAGAAGCGAAGGGCCCTGGAAGCCAAGAAAATTAGTTGCTCATTATTAACACCACCATTTCCAAGGTCAAGGAGCACAAAAATGTCACATTAATTGGAGAGGACATAGACCTCCTCGTGCTTATGAAAGGGCTTGGTCATCCGTGCGCCAACTTGATCTCTCTGAAGACTGGAAGAGGGGTGTTGATGATGTGCAGTATTTGACAATATCTTTTGACCAATCAGTATCCAGTCACATCCTTTTCATCCAAGCGTTTAGTGGATGTGATACGACATCTGCTAAAGAAAGATTTTGAGCAGGTTGGTTACATTTTCCAAAGAACTTAAGGACATCTCCCTACGCTTCCTTAAATCATTCATCAGCCATGATGAGATTGCTGAGGCTGGTGCGCGTGTTTTCGAGGCCCTATACACCGGGTATTCCACCAACATAGCTCTGGACGAACTGCGCCACTTCACGTTCACACAAGTAGTAACCAAAAGAAAAGTGGATCTAGCAATACTACCACCCACAGTATAACCGAGCACTCGAGACATGTGGGGGTAAAGTATTTGGAGAACGCGAGAGAATGCAACAATAAATCTCTGGAGCCAATTAAATTTAAGATGGTCACTGCGCAGCATGTCTCGCGTGCTTGGTACAACTTTACTTATGAAGCTGTACGCTACCTCTCACACCGGCGTTTCCATCAAGTTTGGGAAACACAATGAACCCAAAGGAGTAAGGATGGGTGCGCAGTAATGAGGGTCTAGTGCCAGTACAAACCACCAGAAAGGTGCCTCTACTGTCATCCGTTTCAGGTACTTGGGTTGGCTTTATTTGGCGACCGGTTTCCAGATTTTTCTTTTTGCCCATCAAATTCATCTGTACACTTAATGTCTATTATATATTTGCATTTCTGTTATTGTTGTTTTAATCCTATTATTGATATAATTTATCTTGTGGATTTAATTTTTCATTGATAAATTATAATAAACAATGTTTTTTAAATAATTCTTCTTGGAGATAGGTACAGTAAATACCGTATGGCGTGTTCAGTGTGTTACGGGGGGGTCGCAGCACGGGGTGTGAAAACCGCCCTCGTTGACCTCCAGCTAGCTCTTGGAGTCGGGTCGCTATGAGAGCAGCACAAGAAATACGGGACGGGGCAGAGGTAGAAAAATTCTGATAGGTGCGACAACTATCGCTTATTTACACACGTAACAATTATTAGAATGACATAAAAAATGGTGATGTGGCCATCATGTTACTTTCTCCGACTTGATGGTATCATAGCCATTTATATTTACGTTTTCATGGTTTATTTTCAATTGAAATCATATTTTAAATGTACATCGAGCGTTGCGTAAACTCGGATGAAACTGACGTTTAAAACGTCAAAATTATGAAACGGAAAAATTATACTTCAAATTCAAAAACTCGGTTTACTCAACAACTAACGAGATTTCGAAAAAAACTTATTCTTTAGAAGTTGTTCATTTTGGCATTCTCTACAATTATTATTCACACAAATTTGCTGTAACTATTATCGTTTCATAATTATAAACCAAAAATTAAAAAAAAATTAATAATTTTTTTTCTCGAAAAGCAATGATTTTATGAAAAATATTTTCAAGCAAAAGATGTTCATTTCTTTGTTGTCTTTAATGTTTGTTTAAATGTTTTTGTGATATTTTTCATATTTAAGAAAATATTGGCAAAAAACAAAAAACGGTTAAGGTAAACACCCACTTCCGGTGTACGAAATTTTACCAAAAGCTTTTCAGTTCTTCAGATTATCAAATAAGACGTATGTTAAAAGTTTCATATCAATTGCTCTATTAGTTTTTGAGATACAGCGCACACAGACAGACACACACACACACACACACACACACACACAGACACACACACACACAGACACACACACAGACACAAAAATTTTTTTCCAGAAATTGTTGAAAAGGCATCTAGGGACCCCAAAACGGATATTTCCGTAAAAAAAATTTTTGAAAAAAAAATCACGATCACAATACTTTCTCGTACTTTGTAACGGAGAAAGTAAAAAATGTTAAAAGTTCAAAAAAACAAAATATGTACACGGAAGTCAATAAAATAAAGTCACGAAAATAAACAGTCACAAAAACAATAGTCACCAACACTTAATGTTCACGAAGCACTGGAATATCCGAAGAATACGGCGGCGGCGGTGGCGGTGGCGAAGAAGAAGGCAGCGGCGGCGACGTGGCGTCATTGATGTTCTGACGGTGGTGTTGGCTGACTGATTGTTGTAGATTTTCTGAAGTCTGAGTGATGAATAATGACTGATTGTGTTGCATCTGCCCGTCTGTGGAGCACTTCATGGCCTTTTTCGGGGTCCACGTCCTACTCTTCTCCGGGTTGCGGGTGGTGGTGGTGGTAGGGTGTGACGGGAGCGAGAAATTGATAATAATCAAATTATCGATTAATTGATTATTTTAGTAATAATCAAACAATAGATTAATCGATTAAACTATTATTACTCGATTAATCGATTGTTTTGCACAGTATTAGTAGCGACCCTCTGAAATAACAAGGTAATACAAACACACAACTTTAATTTATTAGATTTTTAATAGATATTATGAAAATTTTCGTAATGTTTGGCACAGATATCACAAGCAGGCTTGAAAAATATATTTGGGTGCATTTTATTTCTAATAATTCTAATCCTCCACTCGCGGTCATTGTGTTTGTCTAGTTTTTGCCAACATTTTCCCAGAATTAATCTTTCTTAACATTATTAACAAAGGTATACAAAAACTCTACAATAAAGAACAATACATTGTATCGTATATCACACATTTTAACCACCGCATATTTTTATAATTTAACAACCGTAATGTCGGGTATTTAGTGCTTCCCGGAAAGACTCTGAGGAACTCCACAATTAAGGTTAGTCGGCTGATTTTTTTTCGACAATAAGTACATCCAAATTAATTATGACCACGTAACTCCTGTTCATTATACCCACACTGCCAAAAAGAAATTTAAAGCATCATGTGCATACTTTTTTTACAGCAGCTAGAAATAAAAGAGAGTTCACTTGCGGCAGCTTAGATTGTCAAGTACGAAACCCATTTATCATATGCTTAATATTAAGAGAGTGTGAAACTTAAACTCCCCCTTTTTTCCAAACGCTAGACCCGGGGGTGTCTTCTACTTCTAGCAAGTTATCCAGAATTTTAATGCGGGGACGATATATTTTCCCTCCCCCACTAATCTCATCAACTATTCAAATTACGAGCCATAAACTTTTTAATAGACGCCCTTCCGCAATATTAAAAATACTTGAAATACTTCCTGTTTTTACACGTTGTATCTGCAAATCAGGTATTAGTTCTTTTTATTAGCGATAATGATTAAAATTAGAAACCCTTCCTGGCGGTTTTAGAAATTCAGGATAATGTGAATTATTGAACGTTAACTAGGGAACAATTACCCCTTTGGAGGGCTCGAATCCTTTTATCGCAGTCGTTCTGAAGGATTTATTCCCCCCGAGAATCCCGGGGGTGTCTACTTTCTGGATGCTCTGCAGATGGAAAGTTTAATGCGGCTCAAATCTGTTTTCGCCACTCGCACACACCTTCCCCTCGGTGGTCATAATTTATTTAGATCTGAAGTCACGACTTTCCGTAATTTCAGACAGACAGATGGCTACTGGCACTCCGTTATAACATTCGCGATCTTTAAATATACAATTTTATCCAATATGATCGCGATAAATGAATGAGGCGTGGACATGGAGAACTTTGAAGTACCGACATTATTATGTTAGTGGCCATTAAAATTTCAAAACACGTAGTTAGACCATGAATTAACGACTATTTCTATGTATTATGATTATCATAAAATAAACAAGCATTGCAATTGATTCCAGCTATAAATCAACTGTTATCTAAATTACTAGTTACCTTAATTCGGAAATTTATGGACCTTATTATATCCTTATTAAGTTTTATAATTTTAAAATCTGTTTTTGAAAAGTTGGCGATTTTCAGCTGTAATGCACGAAGAGCTCTAATAATACGCACTTATTCCCGAAAATGTGTTACTTAAAACAATACATTTGAGGGTATTTTTGTCAAACTTTTAAGGATTAATCATTGCATGATCGACTCACAGTGGTCTGTCCCGAAACGCGACATTTTTGATTGACTGTCTGCCAAAAAAACATGAATAAATTACTATATTACTATTTTATCCACTTTACCCATTGTGTAATTAAAGTAATTCATAGACATATAAATCCAAAATTCATACTCTGACTAAAATCGCAACATTAAAAGGAACTAAATTATTTTGCAATAACACCGTTTTGGGAGTTTAATTTAAGTTTTCTATCAAAAAATATGTTCCTATTTTTTTTAAACATAACAAGAAAGAATACTTGGTTTATTTTTAATTTAAATGATATTTTAAATATGCATTTAGCATTTTGCAGGATCGGATGATACTGCAGTTTGAAACGTCAAAATTATGAAAGATGAAAATGACAAATCCCAAAGAATTAGTCCCGATAAAAAAGTTCTGAACAAAGATTTCTGAAAAAAAAACACTGAAAAAGTACTAAAGAAAAAGTCCTGTTTGAAAAGTCGTAAAAAAAACTGAACAAAAAGACCTGAATAAATATCCTGAGAAAATTGTCCTGAAAATAAAGTTCTCCGAAAAATGATCTTGAAAAAAAGTCCTAGAAAAGACCAGAAAAAATGTCCTAGTAAAAAATTCTGTAACAAGAGTTCTGACAAAAAAAGTCTTGAAAAGAGGTCCTAAAAAGACCCAAAGAAAGTCCTAAAAAAGTCTTGAAAAAATTGTCAAAAAAATCCCAAAAAATGAATATTGAATAGTTCCGAAGAAAGTTCTGCAAAAAAGGAATGAAAAGAGTACTTCAAAAAGATCTTAAAGAGGTCCTGATAAAAGCCCTGAAAAAGTCTTGAAGAAAAAGTCCTAAAAAAGTCTTGAAAAAGATGTCTTTAGCCCGCCATTGGTGACAAATTTAAGGTGACGCCGGTCTCACGCACCGGGGTTTCAACTGAAGATTTTTCGAAACGTGTTACTAACAGTTCATTGTTTTTTTTAAATTTATAATCTTTGACAATAAAATAAAGATATTTAATAAATTTAAGCTCGGCAATGCGGCAGCTACTCGAAATTGCAACAAAAAACAATAACGGAGAATAAAGTTATTCGACAAACCCGGTCTCACAGACCAGTAGGTCACCATTGGCGGGTTAAAAAAGTCCTGAAAACAAATTCCTGAAAAAAAATCCATTAAAAAGGTCCTGGTAATAAGTTCTAAAAAAAAATTATCCAGAAAAAAATCCCAAAAAGAGTCTTGAAAAATGTCCTGAAAATTGTGAATAAATTGTCCTGAAAAAGTCTCGTAAAGAAGTTCTGAGAAAGTCCGTAATTATAAAAAGTCTTGCAGAAAGAAGTTCGGCAAAAAATTCCTGCTGAAAATAGTCTTGAAAAGTCCTTAAAAATCCTGAAAAAGGTCTGAGATTTGTTTTAAAATAAAGCCGTAAAAATATAATAATGAAGAAAAGCACGAAAAAAAGTCCGGAAAAAAGTTCTGACAATAATTGTCCAGAAAAAGATCTCAAAACCTCAATCAGTTAATCTCAAAAAAAGTTTTCAAATTACTACTACAAAATGCTACTACTATTGGTTACACAAGTCACACTAAATAATTTAATAATTTTACAAATAAATTTTAGTTTAATACGATTTAAAATGTTAAAATTCAAAATAACCGAGGGGGACAAACGCATTAAAATAATAAATATGTTAAAGGGTAATAAAAATAAAACAGGTACCAAAAATATTTCCCTATTTTTTTCGACATGAGAATAATCCCAATAAATAATGCATGGTTCATTTTCAATAGAAATGACATCCAACATTTTCCAGGATCTGACGATACTGCAGTTTGAAACATCAAAATCATGAAAGATGAAAGTGACGAATCCTAAAGAAGAGTGTTGAAAAAAAATTCCTGACAAACAAAGTTAGGAAAAAGATTTCTGAAAAAAAAAGCCCTGAAAAAGTCCCGAATAAAAGTCCTGCCTGCAAAGTCCTAAAAAAAACCTGTAAAAAAGTCATGAACAAAAAGTTCTGATAATAAAGTCCTCAGAAAAAATGTCTTGAAAGAAAGTTCTGAAAATAAAGTCCTCAGAAAAAAATGTCTAAAAAAAAAGACAAGAAAAGTTCTGAAACAAGAGTTCTGACAAAAAAAAAGTCTTGAAACAAGGTCCTAAAAAGACCCAAACAAAAGTCCTGAAAAAGCTCTGAATTTTTTTTTTTAATCGCAAAAAAGGACTGAAAAGTTCCGAAAAAGGTTCTGAAAAAAGGTCTTGAAGGGCTCCTAATAAAAGGCCTGAAAAAGTTCTGAAGAAAAATGTCCCAAAAAAATGTCTTGGAGAAGACGTCTTTAAACAAAGTCCCGAAAAAAGTCCTTAAAATAAATTCCTGAAAAAAATTCATTAAAAAAACCCATTATAAAGGTACTGTCAATAAGTCCTGCAAAAAATTGTCCAGAACAAATCCCAAAAAGTCTTGAAAAAATGTCCTGAAAATTCTGAATAGTCCTGAAAAAAGTCTTGCAGGAAGCAGTTCTGAAGAAATTTCCTGCTGAAAATAAAGTCTTGATAAAAAAGTATTGTAATGTCCTTAAAAAATCCTTAAAAGGTCTGAGAAGTCTTTTGTAAATAAAGCCTTAAAAAAATAATAATGAAAAAAGGCACGAATAAAAGTTCCGATAACAATTGTCCAGAAAAAGATCTCTTCAAATCATACCAAATCAAATTTATTGGTGCTACTACAATTTTTTACACATAATAATATAATTATTTTATACATAAATCCTAGTTTAATACGATTTAAAATTTAAAAATTAAAAATTACCGAGCTGGGCAAACGAATTAAAGGTTTATGAAAAAAAAATTAAAAACAGGTACCATCAGATAAAAACTCATCTACACTATAAAAAGCTTTTGCTAATAATGCATTTGTAATGCGTGCTTTATACATTTTAAAGCTAAGATGTTTTATTTTTTTAATGTTGGTAGATGTCCCATTTTAATTGCCACCCCAAATATCTCGAAACCTGAGGCACATGGCAAAAAATGTTTCAGATAAAAGTTGTAGGGTTCGGAGGGGGCGTCTCCTGGTGACCTTGAAAATTACCTGGGCGTTAATTTTCAAGGTCAAACGAAGGTCAACTTTGATTTTTCAAATAGAACCCCTATTTTTTTATTACGGGATCGTATTCTACGGGAAAAAATACAAACTTTTTGTAGGAAACACAACTGGCAAAAAGTTAAAAAGTAATCGATGAGATATGCCATATGGAAAAATTCTTTATCTAACCAAAAATGGGGCCACATTTGACTTCATAAGCCCTAGGCTCCGAAAAAACAAATTTTGTCCCTGAATGCATGTTTAAAAAACTAAATTCCATGTGCTGTAAACCCCTAGTGAAACCTCAATAATTCCTTGTGTACGTGATCTTAATATTATGTTGGATAATGAGGATGAAAATGCATAGTGGTGCATTTTATTTACACCTATATTTTTTATTAGCTAAATATCTTAAGAAGAATCCAAGGTATTGCAGGAGATGCACATATTTGAAATTATTGTAAATAATTGGGTGCATAATAAGTTATAAATGCGATTTTAATCGTTAGAACAGCTTCTGGTGTAATTTAGACAAAATTCGTTCTTACTGTCTTACATGCATGGCAACTCTAATTACCACAAAAAACGTAGATGAAAGTATAAGAGGTTAATTATTACATTAACGAGTAATAACAATTCACGCAAAATATGTCCACGGGGCAAATTATGATCGCAGTCATATTACTTGTACTTGCCTCATCTTCCACACTATTAGAGAAGAGATAGTGAGTAGTTCAGCTGTTACACTATTAGACTGATTGGTATTACTACGAAAAAGTCTGTCGTTAATGATTATTGAGTACAATTTGGAATTTAATCGTGAAATCATGACTCTGGCCTTTAATAAGCTCATTAAGAATACGTTCCATCTAAACAGTTGATGTTTCGTGTTTTTAAATTTTATAATATTTTATACCAAATATTTGGCTATTGCCGATTACCGAATATACACACTTTTATTAGAAGATAGCGAGAAACAAAAGTAGGGAATCGTAACCCCTTATAGAAGTTTACTCATGAGCAAGAAATTTTAGAATATAGTAAAGACGATGCCTCGATAAATACCTGTGAAATTAGCAGTAATATAACAATACCTCACGCCTCTGTTTGAAAATTTTGCTTCGTAGTTTCTTGTATCTATTCCATCTCACACTAGTTGAAGTTTAGAGTTATCTTAACCGTTTAGAGGCCAAAGGTACTTAAAAGTCTACTTATAGGCGACAAATATTATTGGGAATAGAGCGCAGCCGTTGATGTTTTTAGATGTTTAATTTCTGACGAGACTAAGTACTCCTTATAAAAAATACAAAATTGAAAAAAAGAATGTATTATTTGACTTGACTGACTATTAGAATCTTGTGTATGTTTGTGAAAGGGAGGGACCGTCTTATCTAAAGTGACGACTGATTTGTGTATTTTTATTTACGGAAAATCTCAGCTTCAAGCGCGCTTCATATTTCCGTACTTTTCATTTCATAAGAAGTCATTATTCTGGTCGAAACTTCTTGTTTTCAAAATTGACGTATAAAATATTGCTATTATTTAAAAAAAAAAAACATAAAACTAAATGCAGTACTTTCCTCAACCTACAAAAATGAGTTACAGAGACTACACAACAAATATTGAATTATATCATTTATAATATACGCAAAACAAACAAAAACACTGGTAAGGATGTATTTGTTACTGAATAGAGTTTTGCTATTTGAACAGGCAAATTGTTTATTGTAATGTTCCTCGTGGTATTAACGTGAAAAATTATTGTTTCAATCCATAATTTGCTTCTGTAGTCTTTGTAAGACTCAATTTTGTAAAGTGCGACAAGTATCACATTTTATTCAGTATCTAATTCATCTAACATTAATTTATTCAAAATCGGGTGTAATAAGCGAACTACTGCGGTTATTTTAGGGAGGTAATGCTGTTCATTACGTAAGAGAATACACAAGGAACACATATTTGAAAACCGCGTTCAATTTGGAGTTTTCGTTTAGCTGCTACGGCCGTTCAAAGTCTGAAAAGTCTGAAAAAATTTTGTTCATGTAGTCTTCTATATTTTTCATGAAATTGGGATGTTTAAGGTGAGGTCTCCAATATGTTTTTAATTGTAACGATAGGTACGGCCTTTGGCAATGCTACTATGACAGAATATTTCAAAAATGTCCAAAAAATAAAATTTTGTTCATGTAGTCGTCTATGGTTTTCGTGTAATGGGGATGGTTCAGGTGAGGTATCTAAAATGTTTTTAATTGTACCGATAGGTACGGCCTTTGGCAATGCTACCATGATACAATATTTTAAAAATGTCTGCTTGATGTCCAAAAAACAAAATTTTGTTCATGTGGTCTTCGATATTTTTCGTGAAATTGCGATGTTTCAGGTAAGGTCTCCTGAATGTTTTTAATTGTTACTGATGGGTACGGGCTTCGGCAATGCTACCATGATTAAATATTTTTAAAATGTTCGCTCGATGTCCAAAAAATAAAATTTTGTTTATGTAGTCTTATATTTTTCGTAAAATTGGGATGTTTCGGGTGAGGTCTTCAAAATATTTTTAATGGTACCGATAGGTACGGCCTTTGGCAATGCTACCATGATAAAATATTTCAAAAATGTCTGCTTGATGTCCAAAAAACAAAATTTTGTTCATGTGGTCTTCGATATTTTTCGTGAATTTGGGATGTTTCAGGTGAGGTCTCCTGAATGTTTTTAATTGTTACTGATGGGTACGGGCTTGGGCAATGCTACCATGATTAAATATTTTTAAAATATTCGCTCGATGTCCAAAAAATAAAATTTTGTTCATGTAGTCTTATATTTTTCGTAAAATTGGGATGTTTCGGGCGAGGTCTCCAAAATATTCAAAATATTTTTAATGGTACCGATAGGTACGGCCTTTGGCAATGCTACCATGATAAAATATTTCAAAAATATCTGCTTGATGTCCAAAAAACAAAATTTTGTTCATGTGGTCTTCGATATTTTTCGTGAATTTGGGATGTTTCAGGTGAGGTCTCCTGAATGTTTTTAATTGTTACTGATGGGTACGGGCTTGGGCAATGCTACCATGATTAAATATTTTTAAAATATTCGCTCGATGTCCAAAAAATAAAATTTTGTTCATGTAGTCTTATATTTTTCGTAAAATTGGGATGTTTCGGGCGAGGTCTCCAAAATATTCAAAATATTTTTAATGGTACCGATAGGTACGGCCTTTGGCAATGCTACCATGATAAAATATTTCAAAAATATCTGCTTGATGTCCAAAAAACAAAATTTTGTTCATGTGGTCTTCGATATTTTTCGTGAAATTGGGATGTTTCAGGTGAGGTCTCCTGAATGTTTTTAATTGTTACTGATGGGTACGGGCTTCGGCAATGCTACCATGATTAAATATTTTTAAAATGTCTGCTCGATGACCAAAAAATAAAATTTTGTTCATGTAGTCTTTTATATTTTTCGTGAAATTGGGATGTTTCGGGTGAGGTCTCCAAAATATTTTTAATGGTACCGATAGGTACGGCCTTTGGCAATGCTACCATGATAAAATATTTCAAAAATATCTGCTTGATGTCCAAAAAACAAAATTTTGTTCATGTGGTCTTCGATATTTTTCGTGAAATTGGGATGTTTCAGGTGAGGTCTCCTGAATGTTTTTAATTGTTACTGATGGGTACGGGCTTCGGCAATGCTACCATGATTAAATATTTTTAAAATGTCTGCTCGATGACCAAAAAATAAAATTTTGTTCATGTAGTCTTTTATATTTTTCGTGAAATTGGGATGTTTCGGGCGAGGTCTCCAAAATATTTTTAATGGTACCGATAGGTACGGCCTTTGGCAATGCTACCATGATAAAATATTTCAAAAATATCTGCTTGATGTCCAAAAAACAAAATTTTGTTCATGTGGTCTTCGATATTTTTCGTGAAATTGGGATGTTTCAGGTGAGGTCTCCTGAATGTTTTTAATTGTTACTGATGGGTACGGGCTTCGGCAATGCTACCATGATTAAATATTTTTAAAATGTTCGCTCGATGTCCAAAAAATAAAATTTTGTTCATGTAGCCTTTTATATTTTTCGTGAAATTGGGATGTTTCGGGTGAGGTCTCCAAAATATTTTTAATGGTACCGATAGGTACGGCCTTTGGCAATGCTACCATGATAAAATATTTCAAAAATGTCTGCTCGATGTCCAAAAAACAAAATTTTGTTCATGTGGTCTTCGATATTTTTCGTGAAATTGGGATGTTTCAGGTGAGGTCTTCAAAATATTTTTAAATATTTTTAAAATGTTCGCTCGATGTCCAAAAAATAAAATTTTGTTCATGTAGTCTTTTATATTTTTCGTAAAATTGGGATGTTTCGGGTGAGGTCTCCAAAATATTTTTAATGGTACCGATAGGTACGGCCTTTGCCAATGCTACTATGATAAAATATTTCAAAAATGTCTGCTCCGTATGTCCAAAAAAATCAAATCTTGTTGATTCA
Organism: Ocypus olens; assembly: GCA_910593695.2. Lineage (NCBI taxonomy): Eukaryota > Metazoa > Arthropoda > Insecta > Coleoptera > Staphylinidae > Ocypus > Ocypus olens. The sequence continues at coordinate 43,435,320 of OU343058.1, forward strand.
CGGAATGATTAGATCCTTTTAAGATTTTTGAAATAATTTAAATTGACACCACGTACGTCAACATTTCTTGTCAAAATTTTATAAACATTATTTCAATATTTAATGGAATTGCAGACGATTTTGGATAAACTGTTATATTATACTCATTGGGAAATACTCATTAGTCATGTTAGTTTCTCCGATTTGATGGTATGGTTATTTATTGTTTTGTAGAATTGGAGGATACTGACGCTTAAAACGTTAAAAGTATGATAGATTAAAATTAAAAATTATACTTAAAATTGTAATAGTCAATTTACTTCAAAAGTAAAGATATTTCGAAAATATAATATATAAATTATTTTTTATAATTAATACGTTTTTTTCTCGAATAACAATGATTTTGTAAACAATCATTTCCAACAAAAGATGTTCATTTTTCCGTTGTTGTCTTTTATTTTTGTTTGAAGGTTTTTGTGATAATTTTCATATTTAAAAAATTATTGGAAAATAATAAAAAAACAGTTAAGGTTCAAAATTTTAGCAAAATCTTTTCAGTTCTTCGGATTATCAAATATAGCTTCGAAGTTTCATATCAATTGCTTTATTTGTTTTTGAGATACAGCGCGCACAGACTCACCCACACACGCACACACACACACAGACACAATTTTTTTTTTCCATAAATCTTTGAAGTGGGCTCTATGGACCTCAAAACGGATATTTCCGAAAAAAAAAATTACAAATATTTTCACGATTACAACACCTTCTCGTAATTCGTAACGGAGAAAGTAAAAATTAGGTCCTCCGATACGAATCCACCATATATTAAAAATGTTTGTATGACCATGGGTCTATCTATCTGTCTGCAGGCGCTGTATCTCAAAAACTAGTACATGTTTTTAAATTAAACTTTGAACATAAGCTATAGTCGACAATCGGTAGAACTGAAAATCTTTTGGTAATATTTTGTACGCTGGAAGTGTGTGTTTTTTTTCAAATATGAATGATATTAAGAAAACGTTTTAATGAAAGTTGAATACAAAGAAAAAATGAACTTCTCTTTTTAATAAATATTTTTCATACCATGAATAAATAAAAGTTTAAAACATTTTGACAGTTTTGGTACAATTGTGAAATTGTAATAGTTTTTATAAATTATATTTGATTTTTAATTTTTAATTTTTAATTTACGATTTTTACACTTAGATCATCGATTTAAATATTTTTAGTACTAGAGCGCACAGTCCTATTTATTTGTGGCTAAGTGCTGATACCGAATCTTTATAAATGTTTATTCGTACTTGACTTTGATTACCTACTTCACTGACCTATGGAGATTGTCAATCACACCAATAAACATTATGTATTGTTCACAATACTATTCTGAATTATATTTCGAAGTACGCTGCATGCATTAATTAATAATCTATTCAAGCAATTCAAATCATATAATAAAGCAACATTCCGTGTGTTCTCCAAAAGTATGTGATGGCATATGGATTTGCATTTTTGAAGGAGCAGCGCGCCTTTTCTGTATTTACTCTTCAGCTGATAAGAGTTCAACATAGTCACGCCTCTAAGCGTTGACTTTATTTGTTTCGCCGCTTGGTGGCAGATTATTACGGATCACTAATTTCTAGAAACGCGATCGCACTTTTTTCATCCATTATACATTTCAGAAAAATGGGTTATAGGGAAAATATATTCTAAATAAAGGTAAAAAGGGCAACCAAGAGTAATTTTTTTTAAATTTATTTATTTTTCATTTTTACTTTGTTATTAACGAAAAAACAAAAACTATAACTCTTGTATGCCCTCGGTATAATAATTTTAAAAATAACTGTAAAAACAGATTTACATATTATAAATTCGTGAAATCTGAGTTTTAGATATATGCATGGTATCCAGGACTCTTAAGAGAAAACAATTTGACGTTGTCATCAACGCGAGTTGCTCGGAAAATTTCAAATGTAATTTCTGTGAAGCAAAAGCTCGAGACCGAAGATTTTTAAAGTTTGTGGCATTAAAATGTCAAACGTTAAATGCGTCAAACGATCATTAATTATTTATAAGAAACTAATATTTACAAGCCAAACTTCATCAGAATAAAATGTCTTTAATTACGAAGTATTTGACTAAAAAGGAGCAAAATATAAAAAATTATATAGAATGCTCCATAATTTTTGTCGCCCTTATTTTTTAGAACTTGGATTTTGCGATAAAACCTTTTTTATGTTTGTGTTTTATTATACTACTTTCTTTCATATATTGCATTACATGCATTAAACTCTCGTTTTAAGTTCAACTGTTTGGATTGTAGGGCCCACCCACCACACCTTGGATTGCAGAAAATATTTTTATGTACATATAATAATATGAAATTGGATCCTCCAAATACCAATTTCAGACTTTAAGCATTGTTCAATTCATATTTAATCTTGCTGGTAAATTCGCATTTGGATCAATAAATTAAAGATGCCATTGCAACACATGTTGGGGCATAGCCTTAAAAAATAAACTATTTCAACTATCCCTATTATAGCCACCAGAATAATTGATTGCTTCCGGTGCACTCGCCTGAAAACGGTTTCGCAACGACTTATATATTGGAAAGGTCAGTATTGTTAGAAATTCGCTTTTAATTGCTTCACACGACTTATCTCGTTTGTATTGGATTATAATTCCCATTTGCAATCTGAACTATAATAATAAGTTTCACAATCATAACGGAGCGAATTTAAAAGGTTTTGTGTGCAATTTTGATGCATTTCTCGTCAGTATTTTGCAAAATATGGCTGTGACCCATTTCAATCTGTTGGCGTTCATTAGTCATTTTCATTACAAAAGGCGTGGGTTCAGTTCATTTAAGGTCACTGATAAGTGTAATTCCAACCACAGGCAAATTATATCGGATATTATATATTAGATTAAGTAATTACGTATTATATTAAACTTGGTAATTAGTAACAACACCAATAAGTGATTTAGTACAATGGCGCAGAGGTGACAGTGACTCATGTTTTTTCGATCTAATCATTGCGTCTGGATAAATATCTATACTAGTTCGCGTGCTTAAGAAAAACAAAATGAAATACGAAACGTATGTCGATATGTAAATTCAAGGGCTAAGTGCAACGTATGTCTTTTCTCATTCTATCTATTCTAACCTCAAAATTCACGTGCTTGTATTTGGTTTTGATCGTCTCCAATTTCGATTTAGTTAAGAGCAGAATTGATTGTATCCATTTCATTAATAAAAAGGTTAAATTTAATGACCAATTTCCAGTTGTCTTTATCGATTGCCGAGAAATGCACTCGCAAAGTTTCGTCGGGAAAATATTTGCACGCTCGAGAATTTTTAAATTTCCCGCCTAGACTGAATATAACTAACAATAACAATAACAATAATACTAACACGACATTCGATTTTGTATGCACGCCAGAGTAAAACCTATCGCCCACGTATTGTATAGCATTTCTGAATAGATGAATGATATTGTCAAAATAAGTCTTTTCTTTAATTTTATTATTATTCCCCATATACTGGGCATCGGGGCTTTAATTTAAGCTGTGCACCATGGAAACCTTTCATCTGGGACGCTCCGTGGCGGAGTGATTTGGTTGCCGCTTTCGGTGCAAGGCGTCGTGGGTTCGAGTCCCCGCGCTCGGGCGGTAGTTTTTATTAACGAAAAGTTTATCACTCGGGTCCATGGATGTTCAGTGTTTGTCCCATCCATTATTAAAATGAAATTTCAACTATATATATCTTTAGTGGCCGAATAGCCTAATCATTCACTTTCCTTAACCCGCAATTCTTTCAAAACATCCTTCCTTTAAAAAATAAAAACCTTTCCGTAGTTCGTGTACAATTTCAAATAGGGCACATGTATAAGTCAACGCCGTTGTTGATCTGCATAAACTATAACTTCTAGCAGCACAAAATTCTTTAAAATGTTCCCAAAAATATCTATATTTTAATTGATTGACACTGGAGGCGTTTACTTCGTGATACATTTTGAATTATAAATTTATCTATATTTTAATTTTTCATATTTTTGAGGAAAATCATTGCACTTTTATCAATCGATTCTTAACGTTTACTAAGATCATTATTATATTTTGGAACGGTGGTCATTTCTTTGATCGATCTTAGGAAGTAACATTAATAAATCAGCATCAACCGAAAAATAAATAACTTATGTCGATATGTTGATCATCTCAACTACATACGACCAACTGGCGTGATTAGCCACCATTAAATTCATAATAATTTTACTAATAATACAACAAGAAACTTGAAACGTGAAACGCGAATAGCGTATGAGAACAAAGACACAAACATTCAGAATGTTCCTAAATCATAATTCCTTTGTATTTGATTTATTATAGAATAACATGTTTCGTATGGTGGATAGCAATAATTACTTGGCGGGACGCCTCCCACATTGCGTACGCCCGACAATTTCAAACGCCAGATGGCTCATGCGAGTATACACCAGCAATACCTATTATCTATTCAAATAGCACAAGTACTTGCTCTAGATTTCATTTCGTGATGAAAACGGTGCGTTTCAAAAAGAAATTAATCTCAGTCCCATAAAAACTCAAATGCGCATGTCATTAAACATTCGATGTTGTCATATTCCGAAAGTTAACCTCAAAAACCATTGTGCAAAAAAGCGCTAATCAAAGACATGTGTATTTCAATTCATGAGAAGATGCCCTTAATTTATTTTTAAACACACCGTAGCGTAGTAGTAATTTTATGTATGGCACTCAATCCAGTTGCCTTTCGACCTGCTGGTGATTCGAAAGTGCAATTTTGTAGACCGAATTATTTTATTTATTAATTTTTTTATCATTTTTTTACGCTTAAGTGATCAAAACTCGAAGACGAAAATTACAATTGGCCCGACAATAAGTGTATTTTCAAAGCCTAAAGTAATTTTGAAAAAAAAAGATGATTTTATTAATTCAATTTAATTTTGTTACGACATATGACTGAGATTAGATTTCACAGATAATTATAATAATTAATTATTAATATAAAAGTCTACCAACAAGGGAACTAACCCAGTGTTCCTCACCGATTTTAATGAAATTTGGTGGATTTGTAGAGGCCAAAATATTCGATACGTACTTTTTTGTTTTGACTAAAAATGTTGTTTAGGGGTGTTTTTTGGCTATAACTTGAAAAAATCTTATTAAAAATTCTCCAAATTCAAAGCCAACAAAATAGCATCTTTCCTCGGAACTTCAGAACTCGTTATTTGATATTGAAGATTTGAATGCCAAAATGGAGAGAATTTGGTGTATTTTAAAATAAAATAGAAACAACCTTACTTATTGCAGAGAGTATTAAATAAATTCAAAAAAACGAAATATAGCCTGAATATATAAATATTCAACCTGTTCGTAACTCTGCAAGCAAAATTAAGTCTTACTAAGACTATAAACAATAAGGGATCTTAAACCAATGTTATTTCACTAGTAGTACTAGTAATAACATGCAAATTTCTTTTGTATCATTCAATATCCGGCATGGCATCAGCCAGGGAAGTAGTTGTTTCAATAAGTTATTTGTTTATAGTCTTAGTAAGACTTAATTTTGCTTGCAGAGTTACGAACAGGTTGAATATTTATATATTCAGGCTATATTTCGTTTTTTTTTTTTTTTTTGAATTTATGTATTTTAAAAATTCCAAGTTCAAACACAATACATTCGCATAATTTAGTGCGTTTTAAAAAAGTATGAAGAAATATTCATGTCAAAGCAAAGAAAATTGCCAAAATCTGAAATGTTCCAAATTCACGGTCAACAAGATCGCGTTTTTGATCTTGCTTAATTTCTTAACTTCCGAACGCGTTACTTGATTTTGATGGTTTCAGTGCCAAAATGTAGCGAATTTAGAAAATTGTTAAAAAAAATACAAGGTGTCTAAAAAAGACACCACCAAAATGATATGGTGTATTCCTGAGACAAAAAAAGAGCAAATTAACTAAATTTATCTATATGAAAAATTACATACTTTCCAAAATACAGCAAGTCAAAGTTTAAGATTTTTAAAATATTTTAATCTATATCTCGAAAAGGGCAGATGAGAATGATTTGTTTATTTTTTTCTGACAACTACATTAGGTGTACTACATTGTTTGAAAATTTCAAGAAATTTCTTCAAGTACAAAGGTGCTCCAGAGGACATGCTGTTTACATTATTACAAAGAACTTTTTTGTTCTTCATATTTTTTACGATTTAATATTTTTTTCAATGCAACTCATCACTTTTAAAGAATTTATAACTCTTAAAGTTTTTTTGTTTACGCCCTATTTTTAACAAAAAAAAATAAAAAAGAACTTATTGTTCGCTGTTTAATTGCGCTCGTCCTGCAAGAAAAGTCTTAAAAATAACTATAATCCAAAAACTGCTTTTATTTTAACATATCAAATTATTTAACAAATTACAAAAATTGTTCAAAATGACCCTCATAAAAAAAAAATCACAGTACACATTGTATGCGCCCGCGCGTCGCGTCGATGCGCTTCAACCACCGGCGATACTTCGGTCACCACCACTCAACGTGTTAACCAGTTTTACTTGAATTGAAAGTTTTAATTGTACTGACACACGTTTTCAACGAATTGACACCCGCCTACTTAGATTATTTCATTTTTTAACACGAAATTTTCCAAACAATAAGTTCTTTTTTATTTTTTTTTGTTAAAAATAAGACGTAAACAAAAAAACTTTAAGACTTATAAATTCCTTAAAAGTGACGAGTTGCATTGAAAAAAATATTGAATCGTAAAAAATGTGAAGAACAAAAAAGTTCTATGTAATAATGTAAACAGCATGTCCTCAGGAGCACCTTTGTACTTGAAGAAATTTCTTGAAATTTTTAAACAATGTAGTACACCTAATGTAGTTGTCAGAAAAAAATAATCAAATCATTCTCATCTGCCATTTTCGAGATATAGATTAAAACAATTTAAAAATCTAAAACTTTGACTTGCTGTATCTTGGAAAGTATGTAATTTTTCATATAGATAAATTTAGTTAATTTGCTTGTTTTTTGTCTCAGGAATACACCATATCATTTTGGTGGTGTCTTTTTTAGACACCTTGTATAAAGAAATTTACATATTGTAAATACATACAATACATACAATACATACAATACATACAATACATACAATATTTTGTCAAAATCTGTTGTTTTCCAAGTTCAAAGTCGACAAAATCGCGTTTTAGATTTTTTTGTGTGTTTAAATTTAGAGAATTTAGTGTGATTTAAAGAGATATTAAGAAATGTTCATATCGAGTTAATGAGAATTGCCAAAATCTTAAATTTTTTAAGTTAAAAGTAAACAAAATCACGTTTTTGATGTAAAAAAAAATGCTGAGGTATTGAACTTGTTTTAGATTATGATGATTTACTTGTTAAAATATAGAGGTTATTTTATTGTAAAAAGTATTAGGAAATATTATAATGAGGTAACAAAAACTGCAAAAATCCTCCAAGTTCAAAAGCAAATTCACGTTTTTGGTTTTCAAATATTGCTTAACTTCCGAATGCGTTATTTATTTTTCAACGATATAAATGCTAGAATGTAGAGAATTTAGTGTGTTGTGTATATTAATATTAGGAAATATCCATGTCGAGTCAAAAATTGCAAATATTGCTGAGGTGTTAAACGCGTTTTGATTATATTATTTTATATGTTAAAAAGTAGAGAATTTTGAGTATTTTAAATAGTGTTAAATATATTAATGTCAAGACTATGTAAATTGCCAAAATCCAAAAGTTTCCAATTTCAAAGTTAACAAACCCTCATTTTCAATTTTTAAAAATTGCTGAGTTGTACAAAATCAAGTTTTTTATTTTGATAAATTGTTTAACTTACGAACGCGTTATTTGGTTTAATTTCCAAAACGTGGCGAATTTTGTGTTTTCATATTGTATATTAAAAAAATTGCAATGTTTAATAATATTTGGTTCTAATTTCGTGAGGTATAATCTTATCACATTAATTATATTTAAAATGCATTCATCCCCGCTAAATAACCATCGCCCCCCAAATGTGGATAGTCAGACGCCCAATTTAAACATCGATCGCCTATCAGAGGACAATAAGCCCACGTTGAGAAACACTAGTCTTAAGCCTTTAATAAATCCATCAATATACATAGATTTAAATGTATATTTTTATGATCACTTTTTGATATTTTATTTCTACATCTGATTTTAAGAGCCCTGGGTAGCGACGAATAAATAGAAATGTAAACAAACCAGTAAAGTAGAATTTTTTTATTGTTTTTCATAATTAAGCATGATTTTTCATACAACAGTTTCAACTGTTTTTCTTACCAATTAAAATACGAGGCTCGTCCATAATAGTATATTGTACAACGAGCATATAATGATAGCTATTAGTCACGAGAACGATGTTTGCGGAACGAGCCGTAGGCGAGTGGAGCAAGTGCGTGTTACCCCATTTATGCTGCAAATAAAATTAAATAATGCGCATATTACAAGATTTTCGTAAACAAAGTAAGTTTCCCATTCGTCGCACAGCTAGTAAACCTTATATTGTGCAACGCGTCAGAGCATACGTGATAGAGCAATGACGTAGCAAGGCGCATTAACTAACGGTATAATATTATACTTTCTGCGTTCTCACATTAGCACCGTTGCAGTCGTTGAAGATGAAGGCTCTTATTCCAGCTCCCGCCGATGGTGAAGTACGGTCAGTGATAGTTTTTGAATGTACAGTACATAGCGTTGATCGAAATTCATGGTCAGCTATGCCTAACGTCATGAGCAAACATATTTGCGATGGGCCTTTCAGAACAATCGGGGCCGGTATTGACTTCCTGCACAATAACGCTAAGCAAGTCTCCTGCATAAGTTCAAGTCATCCACCCTATGCTCCCATTGATTTTCATCTTTTCCTACACCTTAAGAAGTTCCTGTCCAAAACAGTGGTTCCAATCCCAGGCGGCAGACTTCTACGACACCAGTATTATAATAAAAGTTGGTCCCACGGTATAACAAATGTCTCAATTCTCGGCAAGTGATTCATGGTGGGGCTGGCCAGTTGAAGTAAAGACTGGTCAGAACAACGCATCTCCACCGCACTAATAGTATTCGACCCTCTGAGTAAACGAGTCAATCGACCTGTAACCATCTTTATTGTCACCTTCACTACCCTGGCACTGCAAGAAGAAATAACACAGCGAAAGGCTATAATCTAAAGCCTCCAAAAGGACGAGAGGATGTGAAAATCGTCTTCTTGAAGTGACGATGAGAACGACGTACGATACGATCTATTGCTCATGGCTTGTTTGCACCGATAGGTAGGCCGGGTAGTCTCCGTACTGTGTACCATTGATTGGCTGCTATGGTCCTTAGATCTTACCTTACACTTTTGGTGCTTCCATTGACGCTTAACAATCATCGTCAGCATCTGGATTGGTGCAGAGAACATCAGAATTGAGTTGAGGAATAAGTCCAGGTTTTGTTTGGTAGGTAGTCGTGACGGGTGGCAAAGTGGTCGATGATTTCGACGTGAGCGGCATAACTTAGCGTTTGCTGCAGCGCACTCTTAGAATAATGATAAACTATTGCCCATGGAGGCAGATCTTCTTTGTTGGTAATTCGAGATAGCATGACAGCTGTGCGATATGTGAATGAAATGCTAAGATCCGTTGTAATATCTTATGTTAGGAACCTGGACGAGCCTGTATTCCAACAAGTAATGCTCGACAGCACATCACACGGCATTCCCTAAGTTGCCTAGAAGAAGAACATATAAACCCGTTGCCTGCTGCTCAATCAGTAGGGCTTATGTGTGTAGACACTACTTTTTAAATTACCCTAGAGGAAAAAGTCGCAAATTGATAGGTCGATTTAGAGAGCCTCTGTATATCACCAAAACGTAAGATGAGAAATCCTGAAACATGCCTTGAAGAACATTCATCTTGTCATTTGTAGGGTGCGCTATAGCTCCATCATGCTGGAACCTAATTCTTTATTCGCGATTTATTCGTCGTCTGCGTAGTTCTCATCTAAACAAGCTTTGAAGATTATAAGTGGTCGAGTTTACCCTTACTGTAATTTGAAAAAATACAACGAAATGCTTAATATCGACTCTTTGTAATAGGTGCGCATATTTAAAATATTTAAATGTTTGTATAAATATCCTCACTGACAATGAGCTATGTGAGAATCAGTAACTTATCTAAATCTTATGCACTTCTTAGTATTGATTCAAGATTTGTAAGGTTGACTCAAATACGACAGGTATAGCTAAGACAATTATAAAAATGTAGAATACACCTAGTATTTATAATACATTTTTGGGGGCCGCGGCGGCCTAGTGAGTACAGCTCCTGCTCACGAGCCTCGTGGTCGTGGGTTCGAATCCCATCCGTGCGGTCACTTTCTCGGAACGAAGAAGTGGCCGTGCGGGTCCATGGATATCTGTGTATGTCCCATTCATTATTGAAATGGAATCTCAAAAACTTAATTATCGTTAGTGGCCGAGTAGCCTAGATGCTTAAGCCAATTCCCAAATCATCCGCACTTCCTCAACCCGAATTACCGTCAACCATCCTTCCTTTAAAAAAAAAATACATTTTTGCGAGATCAAGATCATCGTGCTAAGAGAGACAACTGCCGAAATAAAGTTATGTAATAAAAGATACATAAATACCCATCGAAAAATTAAATTTCTCCGAAACGTTATCGTGATTACATTACGTAACGGCAAACACACACACATTGCAGAATTGCATTATCTATTACATATTCAGAAGTGGGTGCATTTATATATTTATTTATGTAATACAATAATTGATGAGAACATACACACTCTATTTCTTCTTCCTGGAACAGTGAATAAACGATAAGATTATAATCAATATTTACATTGGAGTAAAAATTTAAATTAATTGATATAACATGTTTAATATTCATTAAGTAAAATATGTTTTCTTTTTAGATAATCCATTACGAATAAAAAGTAATTTCAAATAATGTATCAATAGTTACTATCAGAGCCCTGCAGAAGCGGATTTTTGAAAGCCCGGCCCGGCCGACCCGATAGTGAAAATTTAAAACCCTGGACCCCTGTACTCCATACAATTCTTAAAATGCATTGAATTCATGTTAATAAAAATAACCTAATTTATTTTTCAGTCCACTTAGTTGTTACTTTCCAAACTATAATAAAATTAAATTTATCCAAGCTAGGTCGGCTCGGTCATGCAGGCCTCTGGTTACTATTATTTAAAATGTAAAGCCACTTTGAAAAAACTTCCAGCAAATTAAATATTTAGAGATATAATAAGCAAATAGAAAATGGTATCATTTTTATAGATAACCGCCTAACCAGTTCTTACGCGCGCATATTTATTCCATCAGAAAAAAGTTTTCGAATCAACCACTTTCTTCGTCACTAAACAAATAATTTTTTAAGTCTCTTACCACAGGGATCTCGGAAGGTAGAGCCTTTCTAAATTCTAGTGTCACATTGTGTAGTGGACATTATTCATTTCAAGCGAACTCCGGAAACTCATAATTATTCAGCGAGCACCACCGAGTGAACGTAATGTAAATATAGACATAGAATCGGTCGCAAAATGATGATTCATCTTCGATTAGGTGATGCGGCCACGCGTAGATTTCTTATCGCGTTCTGTCCGAATACTTTCTCACTCTGCGCAAACTTTACCCCCAGGTGTCGCGACATTTTGGGATGGCTCTAGTAAAAATACAATAAGATCGACTATACTACGCGACGATTTTTCAACTAATCACGACAGCGCATTCCAGTAAGTGGAAAAATTGTAGAGAAGACTCGAATTTGATTGCAACACGTTTTCTTGAAAAGGTCAATAAGATATGTGTACATATTATTCCTATCCAGGACCATGACAAGATCAAGGTGATAAAAATGTGAATTTCTTGTTCTTAGCAAATATTTGTTGTTCATATTTACTAGTTGCTGGTTGCAGGCAGCAATTTCCCTCATGGTTAATGAAAAATTACTTGCCTGCAGCTCGTAATTTTTATGCAATTTTGCGAATGATAACAATCAGTAAATTTCGGCTACAAAATTATACCAGGGGGCCGCGGTGGCCCAGTGAGTAGAGCTCCTGCTTATGGACCTCGTGGTCGTGGGTTCGAATCCCTTCCGCGCGGTCACTTTTTCGAAACGAAAAATGGCCATGCGGGTCCATGGATGTTTAGTGTATGTCCCTTTCATCATTATAAATGATTATTATACAAATTATCGATTCTGGCAGAATACCCCAGTTGGCTACGTCAATTCCCAAATCATCCGCGCTTCCTCAACCCGAATTGCTGTCAACCATCCTTCGTTAAAAAAAATATACCACTCGTGATTTTATTTACGAATAACTTTTAGATTATCAGACATACAGAGTGAACTGTTTTCCAGATACAGCAGATTACACCAGATTTTTGCACAATTCAACAGAAGAGGAAAACGTAATTATGAGCACATACCAAATTCATTTGCAACATCCATAAGAAAAAACGAAAAAACAATTATTTTCAGTTTCAGACATTAAAAAATACCAAAACATTGTCCTAATTTCACCGACAACGTATGTTGGCATTTTGGCATAGACAATAAAGTCATCTGGTACTACAGTATTACCGTGCACTTGAGACGTGTGGGGGTGAAGTGTGTGCAGAGTGAAAAAGTATCCGAAGAACGCGAGAGAACGCGACAACAAATCAATTCAATTTAAGATGGTCACTGTGCAATACGTCTCGAGTGCTTGGTACAACTTTACTATATACCGTGAGATCAAAAAGTTGAAAATGGTTGGCAGCCCTTGGAACATAACCTAACTAACAGAAGTTCAGTGGCGTCACTAAGAATGGGAATTTTGTCATGGAAAACCCTGAAATTTAAATAAAACAGCTAAATTATGAATCCTAAATGTATTATTAACAGTGATGTTCAGTTCTAGAAATAACTGCTAATGTTTAAAATAGGCAAAATAGACTAAACTATTTTTAAAACAAGTAACCTTAAAAAATTACAAGATGTCAAAATTAACAAAATGTACACTGCACTGCAATGGAGAATTCCAGACAGCCAATATAATTTTACTTGATTTATTATAGGGATTTGAAAATATGCTGCCAACTATTTTCGACTTTCTGATCTCACTGTATATATTCCCATGGTTAAGGTAGAAAAACAGAGATGCTTTATATACAGGGCCGATCCTACCGAAGGGCTAGAACGTGCATGGCACATGGGCGGCGATTAGAGGGGCGGCGAAACCGGCGAAGCCCGCGAAACCTAAGACAAAGCTGCAGAATTTGTTTCCTATGTAAATTATTTGGAAAAGAAAATATTAAAATTATAACTACCGGTTTTAAAGATTGGCGCCATTCTGCTGACCAATTTGTAAAACATGAGAACGGTGCAAAGCATATAAAGTGTCTCTAAAAATGGTGGGAGTTAAAAATCCGTTTAAATAAATATAAATTGTAGACAAGAGCAACAAAAATAATTTTAATTAGAAAAAAAAAAACGATGGAAGGCTATTGTAGAAAGACTAATTGCTATTGTGAACTTTTTATAAATAGAAATTATAGACAAGAGAACCAAAAATAATTTGAATTAGAAAAAAAAATTTGATAACTTTTTTGCCTGATTTCTAAAAAAAAGAAAATTGTAAATATAACAAAAAAAAATTGGTCTCTACATATTTTTTTAAACACATCATTAATCAATTTAAAATACACAAAATTTTCTGAATTTTGCGCCCCCCGGCCCCCCTTATAAACAAATCAAGTAATCGTTAGGATAGAAAAATTAGGGCGACATCTATCGCCAATATATTATGATTTCAGAACCTTGTAACATTTTCGGCGATAGATGTCGCCCTAATTGTTTTTCTATCCTGACGGTTACTTGATTGGTTAATAAGGGCAAAGTCGAATTCCGTTTCTCCATCCAAATCGGTCCTCAGTTATTGTTAACGGTGATATATAATCGAAATTACCCAATGATTATGTATAGAAATACCTTTGATTGCTACTTTTTAATATCAGTGATTTTAAATAGTGATCACGATTAATAAACATCGTAATACCTTTTGAAATTGTGATTATTTCAAAATGAGTGAAGAAGCATTTCTAGACTGTTGCAGAAACGTAATGTGGAATGTATTTTGAGTAAATTTGAAAATTTTAAAGTATGTTGCAAATGTTTTTCTATGTCTCTGAAAAAGCTCATCTTCAAAATAATGATTTGCTGTTCTCGGGGAGTTGTTTTAAAATCTAGACGAGAAGCATTTAAAGATTTTTGTAGAATCGTAAGATGGAATGAATTTTTAGTCATATTCAAGTACGAGATAATCGTTTTTTTTAATTTGTGTTTCGCTTCTGAAAAAAACGCATATTTAGAATAATGATTTGCTCTGCTCTCGAGGGAATATTTTTAAATGAAATAATTAACGTCGAATCATCCAGTATATTTTGAGTTTTGAGAGAATTGTTATTTTTTTCAGTTCGTGAAATTTGTAATTTGAAAATTGTTATAATGCTGATTTCGTGGTATTATTTCAAAAATTATAATTAAGGAATGTTTAGTTGTTGGCACCGAATATTAAAGTTAAATGATATTTGAGTACAATTAGGAAGTTCAGTATTTGTTTTTTTTTTCAGTTCATGAAAATAGTAATTTGAACATAAGATTAATTCTCGGGCGATTCTTTAAAATCTAGAGAAAAATGGGAGAAAAAAGTAATTAATAAAGCGTTTTAGATGTACAAAATACGTTTCGCATTATTTTTAAACTTTCATTTCTTCAAATTATTTTCAAAGAACTTTCTTCAACCATACAGAATTTTAGGTTAGAATAAAGTTAGTAGAGTGGATGGTGGGTGGGTGCTATTTTACGTGGCCATATCTTGTTACCCACGCACTTAGTTTTTCATCAATGAATACAATAATCAAAAGATAATAAAATCTTGATTTTGATCAATCGATTTCAAGTCGAAATTAAAAAAAAAGAAGAAAAAAGGTTAATAAAATACACATAAAATCTTGATTATGATCGTTCATAAGCATAGTGCCAAATTTACGATTTTCAAAAAAAGTCTTTAAAAAGAAAAAAGAAAAGATTAGAAAATGAAGATTTTCAAGTGTAGTACGTTTTAAAAATCGAATCCTCAATGTTTGATTTTTTTGTTAAACACTGCAAATCGTGTTTTTTAACATTTTTTTCTCGTTTTAGAGAATTTCTTTTGATCATCGATTCGTCAATGGTGTGTATTTTTTAAAATAGCACCTCCAAATGTGTCGGACAATTTTATTAATGCAAGCTTTAAAATGTAAAAAAATATCATTAAAGAAAAATATAAATGATTTTTGCATTTTTCTTATTAGATAGTTTTTGCCGGTGATTTTTTCGAGGTTTATAACTTCCAAAACGCGTTGAGTGATCTCCATTCATTGAAAACTAAAATATCCTCAAAAAATTGTAAAGAAACTTGTTGTAAAATGTGTAAAAAAATGTCCAAAAACAGGCTTCCCGAGTACAGAAGTTTAGAAACGTATATTAAGTAATTTTTTAAAGGTTTATAATACTCAAACGTGTCAGGTGATCTCGATTATTTGAAAACAAAAATGTGCCAAAATTTACGGGCTTCGAAAAATGGTTAAGAAAATTTTCTATAAAGGGTATAGCGAAACAAGATGGTCAAAAGTGCCCCCAAATGAAATGAGCTGGAAGGTTAAAAATAATGTTTAGGATCATAAAAAAATCAAATCCGACAAAAAGTAGCCCCCCTCCCCCTCTCATCCCTTGCTATAGTCAAAAATGTGTTTTTTGGTTTTTAATTTTCCTGTGCATCCAACTAACTTTTGACTTTCGGTAGGTATCAGTACCTTAAGATAACAATATTATATAATATATTTTTATAAAACGGAAAATTTTGGCGGGAAATTTGAATTTTGACAAAATAAAATATCACTAAATAGCGATTATTTCAGAGACGGTAAAAGGTGCACTTCTAGAAATAGAAAAAATATATAATGGGTGTCTATTGTTTCTTAATAAGTGTGATTTTTTTCAGAATTCTTCGAGTAGTAGAACATGGCCAAAATAATTAAAAACCGCATTTTAACAAAGTAGTTCTTTCAATAAGTTATTTGTTTGTAGTCTTAGTAAGACTTAATGTTGCAGAGTCACGAACAGGTTGAATATTCAAATAATCAGGCTATTTTTCGTCTTTATTATTTGAATTTTAACTTTATTGATCACTTTCAAACGGAAAAAAAAACATTGTAAAACTTTTCATTTGCACATTTTAGGTTATTTCTTGTATTGATGTATACTACACAATTTTGTTTGACTCATTTAGTGGGAAACTTCAATACCTGGAACTAAAAAAAATCATTCAAAATTACTCTTTCCGTTAAAATCGAAAGGTGCTACTGCCGAATTAATATAAATTTTTTACGCAAAATAGATGGTACTTATAGATAAGTTTATTTCTGAAAATACATGCCACAAAATGAAAGTGATAAATAAGGTTAAAATTAGTCAAAAATGCGGTTTTCAATTATTTTGACCATGTTCTACCACACGGAAAATTCTGAAAAAAATTACACATATTAAGAAATATTTGACAACTATTATATATTTTTTCTACAGGTGCACCTTTCAACGTATCTGAAATAATAGCTATTTAAATATTTTATATTGTCAAAATTCGAATTTCCCGCCAAAAATTCCCGTTTTATAAAAATACATTAGATACTATTGTTTATCTTAAGGTACTGATACCTACTGAAAGTCAAAAAGTAGTTTGATGCGCAGGAAGAATTAAAAACCAAAAAACACGTTCTTGACTATAGCAAGGGTTAAGGGGGGGGCTACTTTTTTGTCGAATCCTAAACATTATTTTTAACGTCCCAGCTCATTTCGTTTGGGGGCACTTTTGACCATCTTATTCCGCTATACTCTTAGTGGAAAATGTCAAAAAATTAGGATTTTCGCTAACAATCACAGTTTGGGTATCAGTTACAATTTTACGTAGCAATCATGTTTGAAGTAGCAATCACTGTTTAATTAGCAGTTACAGTCTCAATCACAGTCACAGTCACGGTGAAATTCAGTAACGACCTGTAATTTTTTACTACCATCCTTAAATATAATAAATTTATCAACAATTATCAGCCACAAAACTATTCTATTATCAATAAGTTTAGTTCCGAGGTCAGGGGCGACTCGTTATATAGGGCCAAGATGAACCTGTAGTAGTTTCAACCTCGCAAGAATTACTAATTAATTCTTAAAACACTTTTTCGCCAGTTATTTTGGTCTAGGAAGATAAATTGTTCTTTCTTTCTTCAAAAAAGGATGGGGAGGGGGAGTATATTGTATAAGTGGCTCTACCATCAACATGTTCCGGTGGCATTGTGTCAACTGGATACACCACCAGGGCTATTTAATCTATCTATTATCTTAACATTAGACAATTTCCTTGACCGAGTGGAGAAATCCACAGACAATAAGAAACCATAAAATAGCGACAATTATAACAATATAATTGATAAACATTGAAATATTGTTTTCTCGTGCGACAACCGAGCACCAGTTTCAATCTTATTAGATCTCATCAGGTTAATATAGACGCTGACAGGGAAATGGTTTTTCACTATAGAGTTATAACCCTCCAAGTATTCGTAATAGATAGATATACCATTTATTCTATTGTCGTAACGTTGCACAATTTATTTGATTGAAACAATATTTAAAAAAACCGTAAATGCAAAAAATCGCGAGACTAAATATTTCGTTTTGTAGCAAAAAGTTACGTATTATATGTAATTGAAATTATACATATTCTTGATAATAAGTTATTTTTTGGTGTCTTATTACTAGAATAGTAAACACGCAACCCCCAAGAAATGCACTTGAGGGGGCGGCCAACTCAACATTTGCACGCGGGCGGCCAAGGGTACAGGATCGACCCTGTATAAACTACACGTGCAGATATCGGAGTTGTTTTTTTAATTAAATTTCAAACATCATCAAAAACATATTAACTTAAACAAAGATTTCCACATAACGTTTCTTTTATATAATTAAATTCATTTATGCAAACATTTTGTAACGTGCATAATTCCTCGATTTGGAAACTTGAATCGTACGTTCGTGAAAAAAGTAATATGCATAGTTCATTAACTGTGGAAATATTTCAAATCCGCTAAAGGCTCATTTCTTATATTGAACCGATTTGTCGGGTATCTGCTGGAATTTAGAAATGCAATAATTACATTCACGGCATTTTCACTTTAATTAATTAAATTGCACGTTTGCCTTAATTAGTCGTATACTACGTCGTAGGTATTGTGGGTGATTAAACGACAAGAAATTAGCGAAATAACATAAAAACCTAATTATGATAATAATAAACACGGTGTTATAAATTTATGCAAACGTTGGATCTGCCTACATACAATTTTAGAGAATGTCACTATCGAACAGGTGTTTTACGCGGTTAATGGACTTATTTAACAGTAATTAATTAATTTACACATTCAAGGAAAAGATCGATGAAATATTTCATGGAAAATGTATTTATACTAAGATGAAACAAATGTTAAGTGAGTACATAAAATATACTACAACTTTTGCAGTACAGTGGTGCCTTGGGAATTTGAGCTCAAAATGACGGAAGAGCGAACACAAGACCTTTTAATTATTAAAGGAAAATGATATACAGTGCGCGCCTAAAGTATGGAATATATTCAGTAAAACCGAAACAGGTTCATTTTCTTTTATAAAAATACACATTTTTGCATGAAAGTCGATTTTCAGACTTCATTTGTTTTTGAGTTATGACGTCCGCCATTTTGTTTTAAAATGGCAACCCCCAATTTTTGTTCTTGATTTTGAGAGTTCTTTTCATTGTCGAACTGGCAGTATAAAAATATTTCCATCTTACATAAGAAATTATTCGAGTGAATGACAATTGAAAGTGAGAAAATGTAAAATTTATTGTTAACGCAAAATAAACAAAAACTCCTTTGCCAAGTAAATACTTGGTTCCCCATAATAGGCTACCCATTTTAATATTTGAATTAATTTTTTTTCAGTCAACAAAACAAACTTTTTATTATACTAAATTACAGCTAACTCTTTGGGATTTATGATAACATAAATATTTGGCTAATTTAATTCTAACTTTTAAAAATCACGTCTTCTAAATGACCTCCACCAACTTCAACACATTTTTCAATATTAGATAAAAAGTGGCTCATTACACGGCGTAGGAAACCTTTGTCTATTCCTTCAACTTCTTCACGAATTTTGACTTTGAGTTCCTCGATTCTACCTGGACGACTCGCAAACACTTTGGCTTTTAAATATTCCCACAGGAAAAAATCGGGTGACCTCGAAGGCCAAGGCAAATTTCCGAATCGAGAAATGAGTCGGCCATCAAACGTTTCTCGCAGAACCCGCAATGAGTTTCTGGCGGTATGAGCTGTTGTCCCATCTTGTTGGAATAGTAAGGCATTGTTTAGTAATCCTCGTCTATTTAATTCTGGAATGAGGAATGTCTCTAGCATGTTTACGTAGCGCTCGGATGTTACTGTTACAGAGCGGTTATTTTCATCCTCAAAAAAATATGGACCAATAATACCAAAAGATCCTACTCCACACCACACAACAACTTTTGGATTATGGAGGTTCTGTGTAAAGATTTCACGAGGATTTTCATTTGACCAGTATCTAAAATTCTGTTTAATAACCATGCCGTTCAAATAAAAATTTGCTTCGTCGCTCATTAAGAGACTGTGAATTGCTCCTTGATGTAAATTCAAAAATTCTTGACAAAATGCTAACCTTGCTTCTTTATCTTGATTTATAAGTTGCTGTGCCATTTGGTATTTATAGGGATGGAATTTTAAATCTCTTTGAAGAATTCGATCTAAGCTTCCCTTTGATATTCCTAGGATAAGGGTTTGTCGATTAGCAGACCTTTTAGGACTTCTCGTAAACAAACGCAATTCTAACTCGTTCAATATTTTCTGGTGTACAAACTGGTCTTCGACGTTCAGGCTTCTTCAAATTTTGTACAGAACCATTTTCACGCCAATGACGAACCCATAACTTAACAGTTTTTCGATTTGGCGCGTGACCTCTATTGTTGTTATTAAACTGACGCTGGAATGCATGCCTAACGCATTCTATCGAATTGCTTCTTATGTAAGTTTCTACACAAAACACACGTTGTTGGACTGAGTAATCCATGAAAGTTAAATAATTATGATGAAAACTAACAAACTTCTCGTAGAAAAATAACATTCCACAAAATTATTAATAAAAAACTTATTTGTGACAGGTGCCTACTTGATCAATAATTAACTTAAATCCCAAAGACTACAGAACATAATCCCACAGAGATAAACTTATTTAGTTATCTCGTAGGGAATTAATTAATAAAATAAAATGGGTAGTCTATTATGGGGAACCCTGTACAAATATTAAATTAGGAGTTCGAACTGCCATCCACCGACTTCTTGGCAATACTCGAGCCTGTGAAGAAATTCGTCTTGAACATTTTTAATCGTTTCCGGGCTAATTCTGCACATTTAATCTTTTATGCGATGTTCTAGTTTAGCTAAATTTTGTGGTCTGTTGATGTAAACCTTCGACTTTAAATAACCCCGTTAAAAGTAGTCAAGGGGTCTAAGATCTGGGGATCTGGCGGGCCATTCTATTGATCCTCGCCTGCAAATCCACCTATTCGAGAAGCAATTGTCCAGAAAATCTCGAACAGGGTGCGCGTAGTGCAGGGGTGCACCGTCTTGTTGAAGCCATATTGTATTGTCTGGAAGGTCTGGATTATCATTGTTTGGAAAGCTTGCTGCAAGCGCTGAAACAAGGTCACTTGTTTCTAAAATATCTTTCTCCTGTCAGGGTCCCTTCAAAGAAGAAAGGCCCTACTATTCTATTATCAAGTATCCCAGCCCAAACATTTAATTTCTGCAAATATTGAGTATGTGCCTCAACCTTCCTATGAGGATTTACACTCCAATACCTGCAATTTTGACGGTTCACTGTGCCATTGAGACAAAACGTCATCAATTTTCATCCGAAAAAAGTATTTGCCGATGCAAACGTCGATTTCCTTGGCATAAATTCATCATAGTTTCACAAAACTATAGTCGTCTTCGTTGAGTTCCTGCACGAGTTGAATTTTGTAGGGATGATATTTTTCCTTCCTTATGATACGTAGGACTGTTGCCTGGCTAACTTCTTTTTCTAATGCAACCAATCTAGATGCATTCTGGAGATTCTCTTCCATACTTAACAAAATATTAAGTTTCTGATCTTCAGTAATTTTTGGACGTGCAGGTTTTGGAATATCTTTACCATCCCCAATTTCTCGAAATTTTGATTGAATCTTACTTACTGTACGATCTGGATAGTTTACATTACACAAATCGCATACTTCCTGCTGTGTCCTCGCATCCGAGGAGACTTAAAATTTGATTTTTTTGTGTAACAGTTAAATGTGCCATTATGATTAAATTGCAATAAGGGCTGGTGTTAACTGCCGCTGGCTTATAATTGCGGGATTGTTGTTTGTTTCCCAAAATTTTGGCGTTGGAAACATGACTGTTTACGAAGCGCTGCTACGGGCAACCGTTGTTACATGTATGTTTTCGAATCGGCGGATGAATCTTATTCGCTGTCGGTTAAGCGGTGGGGAGATCTTATTGCTGTTGCCAACTTAAGTAGTTCGAAAAACTGAATCTGATGACATTTTTGCTTAGTTTTTATTGATTTACGGTTTCTCACTTTCAATGCTCATTTATTAAAAAAATGTCTTATGTAAGATGGCAACATTTTTATACTATCAGTTCGACAATGAAGAGATCTCTTAAAATCGAGAAAAAAAAGTAGGGGTTGTCACTAAAAAAAATACCGGATGACGCCATAACTCAAAAACAAATGACGACTGAAAATAGACTTTCATGCAAAAATGTGTAAATCGACGTGTTCGAGGATTTTTCCAAAAATATTTTATTTCGGTTTTACTGAATATATTCCATACTTTAGGCACGCACTGTATAAAAGTATACTAAGGCTTAACTTAGAAAAACGAGAGAATTTTGAAGAGCGTAAAAAGTGTGTATATATGATGGCTGCCAGTTGAAGTCGTCATGGTGATTCTTGTCATCACGAGGTTGGATCTTTCCGAGATTGAGGTGTGAGGGGATTCGGTCTTCTCACACCGGATCAAGTTCCAAGGAACTGTTGTTGGGCGTCTTGGGGAAACAACACTGGCTGCTCTCGACGCTGGTCCTTGGAAATCCTTCCGCGGTTACGGTGCGAGAGGATTTGGGCATCTCGACACCGGATCTCTGCACCTCTGGATGCCTGGGTCCTAGGATTCTGGTCGCATCCTAGTAGCAGTCACGTCTGGTGCGGCCGGGGATGAACTTTCCTTCTGATGTGCACTGGCACGGCGGGTACCAAGACCTTCAGTTCCTCTCTCCAGTCCTTAGGGCGGCTGGGCGGAGCACGGAGAGGCTAGAGTTGGAGATAGCCTGGTCGGCTGTTGTTGTCAAATCATGTTTGATGGGCGCCACTGCATGTTTCCCCGCATGCAGACGGGTGGTTGTAGATGGTGTGTTCTGGGGTGGTGTTGTGGGCGGTGCTGGTTCCAACGCCTTGATGATTGGGAACGTTGTCCATGATATAAGCCTGCGAGTCGGGGCGGCTTCACGACATGGTCCTAGATCAGCGGTTCCCAACCTGGGGGTAATTACCCCCTGAGGGGTAAAATGGGATTTTCTGAGGGGTAAAGAAAACTAGGATTGATCATCAGTCACAAAACCAAATTTATTAACGACGCCGCTAAAGCCTATCCACACTTTGACAGGCGTTTGAACGAGGTGGTTTGAAATTTGCGCCCAGTTGACTAGCGCGACCTGCCACTTGGTGGGTTAGGCCGGCTCCACATAAGACGCGTTACAAGCGAACGAGCCATAGCTTATATACAGGGCTTTTATTTTAACTCTGACCATATGATCGCCAACACCTATAACCATACTTACTCAGTTTCATTTAATTGTTAAAATTGTGTTATTAAAATGTATTGCACATTTGCTTGTAATTGTTTGTATTGATAACAATGTAAGGTCGGGGTAAAATCAGTTTTCCTAATAGGTCGCAGGAGTAATAATATTGAAAAGGTACCTTTAATTTCTCAAAATAGTACTAAATTAGATAAAATAATGTACAAACGAGAAATCAATGAATCTGGTCTGCATGAGTTTTGTACCCTATTTTTAAAACACTATAGTTTTACAATTTCAAATAAACAACCTGTTGATGATATATTTAACGAATTTATAACTACATGCTCCTGGTGTTTTGAGGTCGCTTTTCTTAAATTAAAAAAGAATATAAAAGATAAATTAACTAAGAAAATTAAATTTTCTAGAGAACTTCAGATTGAATATAACGAGTACAAATCACTTATACATCAAAATAGCCCACTCGGGCATAAGCAAAAAAAGAAAATTATTAATAACAAGATACAAATTGAAAAAATTAATGATTATGAAAATATGATATCCGATGCTTCTAATAAAAGCAAAAAATTATGGGAGCTAGCCAACTTGCCGAAATCTAAACCTTACATAAATGAAATAAAAACCGACGAAGATGATAAAATCGTTAATAACATTGCGATTGCTAACGCATTTGGTAACTATTTTAATGACTCTATAAAACAATTAATACATAGCAACTCTAACTGCAACCCTCAGCAAAATTGCACACTTTCTCCATTTAATCAGAATTCAATGATTTTCACACCAACCACTTCTTTAGACATTATTAATGTTATACATAATCTCAAAGTTACGTCACCAGGACCAGATGAAATTCCAATCATTCTACTAAAAAAATGTTCGGATCTAATTTCACCACTACTAAGTTTCATATTTAATACGTCTGTTGCTCAAGGTAGATTTCCATCATCAATAAAATCAGCTCAAGTGGTCCCGGTTTACAAAAAGGGTAACAAAAAAAAATGTGAAAAGCTACAGAGCAATATCCTTGCTAAGTTGCTATTCAAAAATTTTTGAGAAAACAATTTATAATCAGCTAATACTCTTTCTTGCCAATAACAATATCCTGTGTTCTGCGCAGCATGGTTTCAGGGCTGGTCTATCAACTGAAACTGCGTCAATCAGTCTTATTCAACATATTAATAGTGAACTTGACGCCAACAAAAAGGTTGTAGGTCTCTTCTTTGATTTAACACGTGCGTTTGACGTAATTAACATAAAATGTGTAATAAATAAACTAAATGCCATTGGCATACGTGGCGAAATTGGAAAGTGGATTGAATCATTTCTGGAAGATCGTTCATTTAGAGTAAAATATAGAGACAGTCTGTCCGAAGAATTCTTCACTGAATCGGGAACACCCCAAGGAAGTATATTGGGCCCATTGATATTCCTGATCTTCATAAATGATTTACCCTCACATATAACGCAGGGCAAAGTATTTATGTATGCCGATGACACAACTATAGTCTTATCGGCAGATTCTAATGATGCTTTGCAAAACAATATAAATAAGTGTAGTAAAGAGTTCCAGAATTGGTCCAGTCAAAACGGATTAGTAATTAACCATGATAAAACTGTACTTTGCGAATTTTCAAACATTTACAACAAAATTGTTGATCGTGTTTACAACTCAGGTAACCACACTTTAGCTAACAGTAGTAGCACCAAATTTTTAGGTTTGAATATTGATAATCATTTAAGCTGGGATAATCATATTACATCAGTTTTAAACAAAATCAATAGCTATTATTACCTGATATTTAATCTAATTAAAATGCTTAAAACTAAAAATATAATATCAGTGTACTATGGTCTTATTTACTCGCAAATAAGTTATAACATCCAATGCTGGGGATTGTCTCGAGGGTCTAACAGGATTTTCATAGTCCAGAAACGTGTCCTTAGGTTAATTTTTAAGATAGGTTTGCGGAGTTCGTGCCGACCAGTATTCATTAACAATCGCATCTTGACTGTACCTTGTATTTATATATATATATATATATATATATATATATATATATATATAAACTTTTGTGTATGGTTCACAAACAATCGGAGACAATTAAAGATACTTCACAAGCATATTACACGCGAAATAGAAATTTGCTTCCGACACCAAGACATCGTCACACATTTTTTGAAAAATCACCTTATTATTCCGGTATGCAACTGTTCAATCATCTTCCTAACAACTACAAAATTTTGAACCAAATAAATTTAAAAGTAATGTCAAATCGGTATTGATTGAGAGAGCATTCTGCAGTGTTAGAGAATTCTTAGACTGCAACATAATGTAATAAATTTCACTGTATGTTCTTATATGTTATTTTACGATATGTCTGTATTTTTATTATGTATTTATATTTATTTTTGTCACTACCTGTTTTATATTATACATTATTTATATTTCTGACATGAGTATATTGGCGGATAATCTACACGTGGCGATGTTCTTCCTAAAATTCTGAATAGAAAATGTCGATGAAAAAATGTTCTACCATGCCTCATAGGCCATCAGGAGCCCTTTAAAAGAAATGTACATTTGGCAACGTAGCATTTACGAGCTGCCCTGCTTATCAATAATCTCATGGTTCAGAGTTGAAGGTAATAGATAGATAGAGCGGGGTTTATTTACAGATGCAAGGTAAAACAGATTATGACTAAATAGTAAAATCCATTGTAATTGAACAAAACGAAACGAAAATAACGCAAAAACAGAAATACACTGAAACACGGACGCTAATACAAACTGATAATGATGGGAAAAGCAGAATCGGCACGAACATGGAACTAGCAAGTTTGAATGTATTATTTGTATCAAAGTGACATAAGTGGGCGTGAAGTTGCCGATCGTATTTTTTATGAAAATAAGCTAATTAAGAAGTGTTAAAAATACAAGTTTGAGATATAAAGACAGCACACACTGACAAATAATTTTCAAACTAGTCATACTGTCGAAATTGCAGGGTTTTCTGTAAATTAATAACGAATAATAACGCATATTTAACGACTGGATGTTCAAACTTAGAGGACCCAGTGAAGGATCAGGAAGCATGGTAAAACATTTTAGAATTAAGATAAGCTGCTTAGAATTTTTGAAAGAATATCGTCACGTGTAGATTATCCGTCAATTTATACACACCCGATATACATATAAATGTATCTGTTCTTGAAAATAAATTCTATTCTATAATAAACGGCTCCGAAAAACGAGAGAATTTTGAAGTGCGTAGAAAGTGGGCGTCTTGGGGAGGCAGCACTGGCTGCTCTCGACGCTGGTCCTTGGAAATACTTCCGCGGTTACGGTGCGAGAGGATTCGGACATCTCGACATCGGATCTCTGCATCTCTGGATGCCTGGGTCCTAGAATGCTGGTCGCATCCTAGGAGCAGTCACGTCTGGTCCGGCCGGGGATGAAGTTTCATCCTGATGTGCACTGGCATGGCGGCTGGAGTTGGAGATGGTCTGGTCGGCTGTTATGGTCAAATTATGTTTGATGGGCACTACTGAATGTTTCCCCGCATGCAGACGGGTGGTTGTAGGTGGTGTGTTCTGGGGTGGTGTTGTGGGTGGTCCTGGTTCCAACGCCTTGATGATTGGGAACCTTTTCCATGATTTAAGCCAGTGAGTCGGGGCGGCTTCACGACATGTTCCTAGATGGTGCCTGCATGTCGTCAGGCGGACGTGGATTGTTTGGTTCATGGTGCAATGGATCGTTTATGAGGTCACTTAACACTAGTTGCGTCTTTTCGCGGGCCACTAATACTAATTCTGAAATTGTCAAAGGGCGCGGTCGCGGGCACTCGCATCACGATTCGCGGGTCCGTAATCGTGATGGCAAAAAAAATGGTGGCAACATTTATAGGGTGTTCCATTTGAAAAAAAATAGTTATCCAAAGTTTTGCGTCTCTTGGCACCCTGTATAGCAGTATGAACAAAAAAGTACCAAAGCCGATATGTATTATTCTTCATGATGTGGAAAATTCTCTAAAGTATAAAAAATGACGCTATCTTTGTTAGGGACGCTTCTGCATTTTTTTCAATGTGTAAACATTTTTTCCATAGTTAACCAATGGACGGTTGGTTAACTACAGCGTATTTTATATTATTTTTATCAGCTTGTCAAGAGTTAAAAATAAAGTATTACATTTAAAAAAACATAACTTTGCCCTGTTATTTATACTGGGACACTCTTTACAAAAACATACATATTTTTAAAATATGCAGAATAGGTGTGTGTACCACTTTATGGAAAATAGAAATCGATATCTTAAATAGCAAATAAGTTATGAAGCTTTTACACATCCCTGGGTCACCCGGTATATACTATGCTTTTACATTTTTTCTCTTGAGGGTTATTAAACTGAACTTCAAGATATTTCTATACGATATCTAGTCCAATCCAATCCATTCCAATGCAAAAAATATTTTGCGAAGGAGAGAGACTGTATAAATTCATTTGCGTCGTGATTAACTATCAAATATTCCAACAGCACCATAGATTCTGAGAAATAGATCGATGGTTTCAAACCTGCTGCTAATTTCCGAATAAATAGCTGAGTCATTGGGTAAAATGACGTGATTTATACAAATTTCTTAAAGGCGTTCAACTTCTAGACCACGACATTGCTCATGTATTGTCTGCATTAGCGGTTCTTAACCTTTACCACTAACCCATTTTAATAATATTGTGCTGTTACGGATCCTCAGAAGTTAATTCAATATTTAAAGGCCTGAAATACACATTTACGTATTTATTTAAGATTGTTCCGCTTCCTCAAGGAAAGTAATTTGGGACATTTGTTTGTATAATGTTTCCGCTCTAGTTTTTAGAGTAGTCATTTCCTCGCGAACACGAGAACATTATATAATAAGATCACACAAAACTGCATGGCCAAAAGACCGCACGACCGATGGATAGATGCAATTTTCTGAATAACTGATTATTTTTTTTTTACTTTGGTAGGTGCCCTTCAGTCACAACGGTAATGTATTGTTCATATTAAATGAAATAGACATCCACAAACACCCATGCCCTCGCCGGGATTCGAACCCGGGACCCTTCGTATCAGTACTGGCGCGCTAACGCACGCGGCTAGTGGTCCGGCTGAAAAATTTTAATTATGAAGAAATATATACACAAAAGTCTACTGTAAATGGTTTGTTTCTGCAGTTTTGGTGTAATTGAATCTCGTTCACCAATCTCTAAAAACAAATAGTAGCCATCGTGGAATCAAAAAGTATGGCAAACAAAAATAAATATAATTCTAAAAATATTCTATAGGCGTGCGGGTGTGCGCCCCTTTGCATCCATATGTTACCGTCCCCCGCATAACACATATCTGAATCAATACGACCGCCTAATATGCAGTAATATATCATATATTCTGATTAAAAGTAGGATCTTCATCAACTGGTACAATATGTTACAACAAAAATTGCAGTGTTTTCTTTACTCTACACACAAGTACGGTGAAATAATTTCGAGAAAATGCTCTAATAGTTTGCCCGTCGTTAATCAACATGGTTCAATAATTTTATTAATTCACAGCTTCAAGAATGGTGGTAATATTATATTTAATTAATACTGAAAGGAAGAGAATGAAGTAAGTATCGTTGAGTAGTATAATCAATACGATTTTTTTTATAGTTAGTTTCTTTAATAAACAAATGTAATTGATCATCAAGCTAAAATGTTAAAAACAGTTAAAATTTATATCCAAAGAATTTTTGTAGGTCTAGGAATATGCTATTCTTTATATGGGGATCTCAGTTGCCATGAGTAGAGTTGCCAAATGTACGCTATTTTACTTTCTCCGTTACGTGGGTGGCGAAAATGTTTTCAATTTTTTTTTAACGGATATATCCGTGATGAAGTCCCTAGATGTAATTAAAACAATAGTTAAAATTTAATAAAACAAATGAATCAAATAAGGTAATTTTAGTAGCTAGTGGGAGATATGGATATAATTCTTCAAGTTTAAATATGCATCAGTAATACATTTATTTATATGTAACTTGTATATAAACGTATTATAAATAATCACACCAAGATTATTTGCTTGATTTACAAAAAGTCCTTTTTTATCATTAATGCTAATGTTAATTTTATCTTGCAGATCAGTGCATGCCTTATTCTTACCAAATAAAAGAAATTGTGACTTCGATGGGTTTAAATTTAGATTAGGAATTTCAGAAAATTCACATTTTTTTTTAATATCTGAGTTTAAACGCGCTTCGGCCTCCTGATATAAATCTGGAGCAAACGACAAACATATCTGTGTATCATCCGCATACATATGCCCCTTGCAATGTTCAAACTGATCTAGAATTAAGGACATTTTAAGCGCTATTAGTAGAGGGTCAAGGATTGCATCTTACGGAACACCCTGCTTCAAATCAGAAAAATCAGAAGAAAATAAATTTATTACAACACTTTATTTTCTATGACTAAGGTAATTATTTATAAGGACTAAAGCATTTGTTTCAAGAGCCAGAAATTCGAGTATCACATTTAATGTAGAATGGTTTACTGTATCAAAGGCCTTGGAATGTTAACGTCTGGGTGTTAAGTAAATAATAGTATATTATTAAACGAGTCAGAAAGTTGGCCATTGCCACAAGGGTGGCCTACGGCTCATGTTGCAATTCCACCGAGTGGCAATGGCAAACTTACTCACGAGTTTAATACTATACTTTTTCGCATTATATTAAATAATTACCTAAAGATTTTTCTGTTTATATTAAATTATAACGAAGAATTTTTCTCATATTTGCAAATTGAGGCATTCCGCAGACAAAATTAGGATGTTTATGAATTCATGTTTTCAATGGTAACCGTAGTAACAAAACAAATATGGTGGAGCCAGGGCCAGGACATTTTGGCAAAATATTAATTTTTCGTCCCCCCCCCCATTTTTTTAAGTAAATCTCATGCGACCAAATCAGAAAGTCAAGAAAACATTGAAAAAAATTTTTTTTTTAAATGTTTTATTAAAAACTCAATCATCAGATAACAAGATAAGCAATTTAGCACTTAAGGCAAAATAACACAAATTAAAATTTAGTGATGCTAACTAAACTAATATCCCATATTATAAATAAATTCTAACTAACCAAAGTAATTAAAATGCCCTTTTCTAACTTTTCTTTCGGCAAACTCACGAACCAGTGATTCCAAGTCTAATTTGTCACTAATTTGGTGTTCTATAGCTATCATTGCCAATCCATTGAGATGATTTTGCGTCTGCATCGTTCTGAGATAATTTTTTATTATTTTTTGTTTTGAAAAGCTTCTTTCCCCTGAAGCCACAGTCACTGGCAATGTAAGTAGGATTCTAATGCTATGCTGAGGTTTGGTGCGAATTTAAGTGTAGTGATAAGCTTGAGAACTTCAACAGAGATTTCCTTTTTTGTTAATAATGACGAAACAATGCTTATTTCATCGGCTAGTTCTAGGGCGTTAAGATCGCTTGAATTTCCATCAGTTAAAACTACTTCCAAATCTTTGCAATAAGCCAGTAGCTCATTTCTGGGCATGTCTTTTAGACCAAAAATATTATACAAAAAGCTGAAATAATTACTATGAGTATTTAGCAAATTATATCTGGTTTCCAAGGCATTTATTGCTTGATCTATAGTGTGAAAAAAAATCTATTTTATATTTTTGTT
This sequence comes from Ocypus olens, assembly GCA_910593695.2. Lineage (NCBI taxonomy): Eukaryota > Metazoa > Arthropoda > Insecta > Coleoptera > Staphylinidae > Ocypus > Ocypus olens. The sequence continues at coordinate 43,466,130 of OU343058.1, forward strand.
TGAGGTCTTGAACGGGTTCATCCGGGCCCTCATACAAAAACGTTCTTGTTTTGTTTCTGACACGATGACGTGGTGTGGTGGTTTCGAAATTAGCTTCCACGTCAATCTCTGAAGCAAGCTCGGTTGCTTCTAAAATGATGCTTTCAAAAGTTTCATCTGATCTCAGGTTTTCAAAGAAGAGTTTGCAGTTGCTAAGCATATCAATAGCTTGTGACAAATCAAAATTTACAGTTTGCAAAAGTTTGCTGATGGGGTTAATATGACTCAAAATTTTGTACCAGATCACAACAGAGCATATAAATTTGAACTGCTTCAAATTATTTAATAATCCGCTAGCCTCATCTCTGATCATTTTATCGGTTTCTGAATGTTCATATATGCTGTACAAAGCATCGTGAATTGGACCAATTTGAAACCGCAGAGCTTTTAATGAGTTGACTCGACTCTCCCATCACTCAATGGTTTTAGGGTGTAAGCATCAATATATTTCAGTAATATTGCCCAACGAAAAGAAGAGGAAGAAAAAAATGTATATAACTTTTGAACAATATTGAAGAAGTTAGCTGCCTCAAACGAGGATTTTGCTATATCGTTTACAACCAAATTTAACGAATGGCTGCTGCATGAACCATAAAATGCTCTGGGGTTTATATTTCTGATTCTTGTTTGTACTCCCGATTTTTCTCCTCTCATATTGAAACCATTGTCATACCCTTGACCGCGTATGTTTTCTATTTTAAGCCTATTTTTCTCTAGCTCTTCTAGTAAAATCTCCGACAATTCCTTAGCTGTTGATCTCTCAATGGGTAGAAAACCCAAAACATGTTCGTTGGTATTAACTTGAACTTCAGACTCTGATTCCTGTATGGAGACAAATCTTACCACAAATGTCATCTGTTCTACTTTAGTTGCATCGGGAGTACAGTCAAGAATCACGGAATAATACTTGGCCTTTTGAACTTGCTCACTGATGTGGTGCTTTATGTTATCATGCAACAATTCAATTATTTCATTTTGTATAGTTTTCCCTGGATATGTAGCTTTGATTTCTTCTTTATTGAGGACTCTGCGAACGTGTTCCTCCATTTTTGGATCAAACTCAGCCAATAACTGAATTAACTTCAAAAAGTTTCCATTATTGTGTTCATATAGTTTATCGCTTGTTCCTCGAAAAGCTAGAGAGCTCTCGCCTAGCATTTTAACGACTGATATAATGCGTAAAAGAACTTCAGACCAGTGATTTATCTCAGAATCAATGAGTCTCTGAGAAACTGCATCTATTGTTTCACCTATTTTCAATCTTTGCTTCAATTCAAGCGATGATTTCAAACAATCTACATGAGTTTTAGCATTTTCATGATGAGATAAACCCCTAAATTCTTCCAGTCTTTAAATCCCCGATTGCCAAGAGCGCTCATGCTAGATGGTGTAGCAAAAAGTCGACATGGAAAACAGTACAAAGCGTTTTAAAATACGGAATATACCATCCATTCTCTTAAAACCTCTTCTCCATTTCTAAGCCGTTTCTTGTAATGTTTTGGTGAGAATCTTCTATGCTGATCATCAAAAGGACAATCAAAATTATACAAAGGTGCAGCTGGACCACGTTTAACCAAAAAAACTCTATCTGCTGCACGCATGATTTCTGGCCATAATCCTGGGTCAGAAGAGATACTTTGGACGGTAGCCTTTTCTAAATGTTTCTTTGAGGTCTGCACAACTTGCGAATTTTGATTTTTGGAACTGCACGGAACTGCATCACTACTCGCCAAACTCGTTTGAGATGACTTGCCCAGCTCAGTAATGCTGACGGTTGCGTCCAAAGGGAGATCCATATCCGGAAAGTCAGTATCTAGGTGCTGGGCGTTGTTCAAATGTTGATCGGTTGTGGGAGCGTTGAAACTACCTTCTTTCAAGAAGTTCTGCAGCGCATCTGACTGTTTTTGAAGCTGTGTTTGCTTGTTCAATCTCCGCTTTTTAAATTCGCTCCCAGAGGGTTTTCTCTTAGCATCGGACATTTTGGTTCCTGGAACAAATTAATTAAAATAAAAAATAATACTGACGTCAAAAAAAAAATAATAATTGGTATTTTGTCTCCTGTTGGTAGTTTTGTGTAAAATATATTTTTGTTAGAAATTACGCCTGCGGCACATTTTTAATTTTTTTAATTTTTGATCAAGATAAAATATTGTATAAAACTCCTGGCAAAACTACGCTTTTTTATACTCGGTACTTCTAAGCACTTGCTGCGATTTGCTTTGAAAACCGCTTGTATAAAACAGCTTGCTTTTTGACATTTTTATAAACTACTATTTCGTTAGTCCTCAAAAGAATGGTCACACCATAACAACCAAGTCACACTATGCAGCGACGGATTTACAATGTATGTGGCCCTAAGCTATATAATTTTAGGGGTCCCTAGTCCCTACATTTAATTTTTATATTTGTAATATATAACTACCCAATTTGTTTAATACAAAGGACAAACTAAAACAAACAAAATGAAAAATAGTCTGCCAATTTATGGGCACCTAAGCTCACACGATTAACATCAAATCCCCTTTCATTGTAGGGACCTCCACTGGCCAAAAAAAAATTGATACCACACAAGACATTTTTTGATGTAAACTCTAATTTTTGAAATCCCTCCTTATGCGCCACTGGCTTAAAAAAATAAAATGCATTTTATTCAATGGCAGACTCAATTACCTTTCATTTGATACCACACATTAAAACACTTACCTTCACAAAAGCCAAACGCACTGGACAATTTGCACAAGCATTTTTTTAAAGCTTTTTTGCAATAACAATTTAAAAAAACTATTTTATTTCGCACCAGCCGAAGTCTAGTGGCAAATAATGCATTGTTTTAAGTCTACTTCCTTTTTATATGCAGTTAAAAAGGGCTGTTAGATCTTGTTTCGCTTGGTTTCAAAATTATTGTTTCCTGTACAGTCGTGTTGCCACGGGCTGAAAAACTTGTCAATTCTTGAAAGGCGGTGGTTGAGTGGTTTTGTCATGTTGAATTGAATTCAACTAGATTTTGCCTTAATGTTTAAATATATTATATTATTTGAATTATGTGAAAGAAATAAAGAAATAAAAATGATAAATTCCACCTGCCGCCTCTCAATCTTGTCAACTATCAGTCAAATCTTGCAACGCGTTTTTGAGAAAATTCCCGTGAACCGATTTCAATGAAATTTGGTATACTTACAATACAAGGGTCCGATGACAATGCAATATTATGAAAAATAATTTATTAATATGATATCAGAATGATAAAAAAATATTCTTTACTTTTTAGTGCATTTTATAAGAGCCTGTAACTTTTTTTTATCAGTTAATTTTCATTTTCCATGATTTTGGCGCCCCTGGATCATTGCGCTCCGGGCGGCCGCCAGGAGCGCCCTACCCTGGGGCCGGCCCTGGTGGAGCACAGGCTACTACTTAAAAGCGACTCCCACATGTACGCGCAATCCCACACGATTGGACTGGCCCTTTCCAATCCCGGGCGAAGGAACGTATGTACGTGTAAATGCAAAAACATCGCACAATGTAAAAACGCACACTTTTTGTCTCCGCCCGTCTCGCACGGGATTAGATGCTTGAATTTTTTTAGTCTGCTTAAAATTCTACGCGCCACTCCAATCGCGACGAATATAACACAATTTTGGCATTCACACGCTAGAATTTGTCCTGTACGGCCTGTGTAAGTAACGCACGGTTAGAACGATATCAATAACCCGCGAAAGAGTGTATATGTGAACGTACCTAAAACACTAATCTGTTGAGCACTCCACTGGAGAAATTTTGACGTTTATGAATGCGTGTTTATACAAACAAATGGCAACCATAACAACAACTAAACTGTTGGGCAATGAAACTGCTATCATTTCATTTGCTAAAATCTGTTGGGCAATGAAAATGCTATCATTTGATTGGACGTCACCTGTGGAGAAAATGATTCGGCCGAGTAATGGACAACTTTCTCAATCAAAAATGATTCAGCAACGTTTATATTATTTAATAGGATGCGAAAAAAAAAACTCAATTCTCATAAGAATTCCTCAAAGGGAGAACTGGAACTTTATTCACGTTTAATGGATGTGTACCGACGTAAAGAAAATCGTTATTATTATTTTTTATACATCCGTATCTTGGGTAACGAAAACTGGTTTTTCTTTACAACTGCCTTGATCCTCAAAGTTTCCTTGCTCCAAGTAACCCTACATAACCCCCCCCCCCCCCCCACCTAAAAGAGGCTAAGAGTAGAAACGATACAAGAAAAAGAGACACATTTAGAAGGAATTTTAGGGCATGGATTTTTCTATGTATGGAACGAAGAAAAGGAGGAGAAGTATGTGTTCGAGTGTCATTTCTATGCCAGTGACCAAAACATTGGAGACATAATTGAGTTTTAAACGGTCAATGGAAACACTCTTCCGTTTACCGTCAATACTGATGCACAAAATTTTGAATTTCGTTGTATGATTTTAAAAGGACCATCATAGGAAGGATGTGATATGTTTCTTACACTATCGCGACGAACAAAAACATGCCTACAAGTGGACAAGTCAGGGTGAACAAAAACTTTACGTTTGGTGTGACGAACAGTTGCAGGACTAAGGTCGCGTAGATTGTCCCTTAAGTCATCAAGAAATTTTGAGCCAGAAGGTATGTTTTTGACTTCGGAATTTGAAAAAAAAAATCGCCCGGCAAGCGTAACGTCTTACCGTAGACGAACTCTGCAGTCGTGGCCGAAAGAGATGACTTGAAAGTCGTCCGAATGCCTAAAAGAATTCGTGGGAGGTGAGTTACCCAGTTCTTCAGATCGTTGCTCATTCGGATCGAGTCTTTAATTTGTCGATTGAGTCGCTCTACCAAACCGTTACATTGCGGATGGTACGCGGTTGTGGACTTATGTGAAATTCTGAAAGTCCTGCAGAATTCCTTCCAGATGTTGGATTGGAACTGCCGACCTCGGTCAGTGATGATCGTCGACGGCGTTCCAAAGCGTGCAATCCAACAGTTCAAAAAGGCATTAGAAACGGAAACTGCGGTAATTTCGGAAAGAGAAAAAACTTCTGGCCAACGCGTAAATAATAATAATAATAAACTTTATTGTCCAACAGGAAGAACCAAAATAGGACATCATCAAATACAAAAAAATATATATACAGCTAGGTATAGGTAAAGCGATCAATACAGACCAAAAGGTATCTGAAGTTATGACAAACAGGTAAAGGGCCAATGATATCGATGTGGATGTCAGTGAAACGGCCATCTGGGTCCGGAAATTTTGCAACAGATGACACTGTATGTCGATAAATTTTGACCTTCTGGCACCTCAAACAGGATTTGACGAAATGTGCAATGTCGTGGTTCATCTTTGACCACACGTAACGTGCTGCTACGAGACGTTTCATTGCACGAACGCCAGGATGCATGAGCCCATGCAAAGAACACAAAACGTAGTGCCTTAGTGCAGGAGGGACATAAGGTCGTCGTTGTGCAAGTGATGTGTCTACGTAGATGTGTGTGCTTGTGCCGTCAGGGATGAACCTCTCCAGTTTGAGTGCTGTAGTAGTGCTACCAAGAAGAGATTGTAATTTCAAAGCCTCAGATTGTAATTTTGCCAGGCGATTGAGATCTAAAGCATTCATTTCGACTCTCGACAGTGTGCCAGCCACGCTGTTTTCCTTCCCCGGGATGTGTCGAATATCAGTAGTGAATTGCGCGATGAAGGTCAAGTGTCTGTGCTCACGCCCTGAAAAACGATCAGAATTAGAATTGATAACAATTTGTCAAACTCGTCCTTCGCAATTTGGAATTTATGTGGGGTGGTCGCCGTGGTTTGCCAAAAACAGGTGGTCCAGAAGTTGTCATATGATGGTACACATTATGTTTAACTGGTTGGCCAGATTGAAAGGGGTTGATAAATCAGGAAACTGTTGAAGCAATTTTGAATATTGCGAATTTTGAACAGACAGTGAAAGTTTGACCGTAAAGTGCAATTCACCCAACCTGTGCAAGCACAAAGTTCTATTTAAAATTCATATCCAGGCCGATATTAATCGTTAATTTTGAGTGACCGAAAGTTTGTATTGGAGTACCACTTACGGTGGTCAGTGAAAATTTTGCGCGACGATGAGTGTTGGCGAAGAGTTGGTTTACCGCCAAGATGCTCACCTGAGCTCCCGTGTCGATTAAAAATTTGGTCCCAGAATTAGTGTCGCACACAAAATACAAATGACATGGAATAGGTCGACAATAGCCCTGCAACTGCTCGTTTCCCCAGTCACACGGAGGATTACAACTACGAGCCTGGGCAGCGAATTTTTGATGACACCAGCAATATTTCTGATTTTTGCCAGCGTGAACTACTGCGTTTTCCAGACTGCGAAGAGTTTCGACTTCTGGATTGACGCGAAAAATTTAATGACAATTGCGTCACTTGTGTCAAAACGGTGATCTGATTTTGAAGTTGTAATATCTGTTCGTTCACATCCGACACAGGCATTTAATTTGTACGAGAGACTGTGGTCGCACAAATAGCATGCGAATTAGAATTTGAGATTTCAAGAATTTTATCTGCCATATCTGCCAAATTGCTTAAATTTTTGGTTTGGGCCGAAATTAAAATTCGTTGTATGTCGTTCGGGAGACGACTTAAAAAAATTTCTCGTAACAAATTATCATCAATAACTGTGTTACCTAGAAGTTGTTGCAATTTTCGCAGTAATTGGGACGGCATTTGATCATATAACATCTCTTTCGATAAGAGTTGCTGCATACGCTTCTTCTCAGAAATTGACGTCCGCTTAATGATCTCGGTTTTAAGAGTCTCATAAGGTAAAATCTTTGGTTGATTTATAATCATGCTAACTTAAAGCAACTGGCAATACACCATTTTCTACACAGCTCATATACCTTACGCTTAGAGCATCCGGAGTTTGTGAAGGAAAGCAGTACGTTTAATAATGACAGGTTGAAGTTATTGGACATTAGATTTCGGGGCTCGATTTCCAGGCGCTAACTTAAAGCAACTGGCAATACACCCTTTTCTACACAGCTCATATACCTCGCGCTTACAGTGTCCGGAGGTTGTGAAGGAAAGCAGTACGTTTAATAATGACAGGTTATAATAATAATAATAATAATAATAATAATACTTTATTTATGCTTGTACAATAAGATTGCTTACATACGTCAATATAAAAGGAAGCTATAAGTTCAACTGTGTTCGCTGCGAATTAAAGTATAAGTAGGTTAGACTAGTAGGACATGCCTTAAACCTTAACAGGATATTTTATGACAACAGAATTTGCACTGTAATTATATCGTATGAGGTTAACAAAGATAAATACATATTAAAGTAAATATTTCAATAAAAAATAAATTATAAAGTAAAATAATGAAGTAAGTAAATAAATAAATAAAATAAAGAAATAGGGTACAAACATAACACAACATATTAAAAAATAATTGTGAAGTGTGTTAGGAATCAAGTACTAAAAATAGGATTAATATGATAAATAGATAAAAATGGTTACTGACTAAGATTGACAATTACAAGGATATATCACAATTTAGATACTCCTCAAAGGTGTAGAATGCCATTGTGAGAAGATAAGTTTTGATTGCTTTTTTAAACTTGTCTAGAGGTAGGGAACATACCGGGTGACCCACGGATCTGTAAAAGCCCCATAACTTATTTGCTATTTAAGATATCGACTTCCAATTTTCATGAACTGGTACCCACACCTATTCTATATATTTTAAAAATATGTATGTTATTGTACAGGGTGTCCCAATATACATAACAAAACAAAGTTATGTTTTTTTTTAAACGGAACACCCTATATTTTATACTTTATTTTCAACCCTCTTGAGAAGCTGATAAAAATAGTATAAGATAGTATGGGTCTATTATGGACAATTGGTTAGTTATGGGCAAATTTGTGGCAAAAACAAGGATACATTGAAAACATTGCAGAAGCGCTCCTAGCAAAGCTAACGTCATTTTTTATACACTAAAGAATTTTCACATCATGAAGAATAATACAAATCGGCGTTGGTTCTTTTTTGTTCATACTGCTATACAGGGTGTCAACATACACAAAATAATGGATAACTATTTTTTTTCAAATGGAACACCCTATATATCTTGCCACTTTTGCATAGAATTTTTAATAAGCTTTCCAATGATGTACAATTTGTATAATGAAATATTAAGGATTCTTGAGATTTATCCATAAAAACCTTTTTATTTTGTCACCTCCTGCTCATTTTTGGATTTTCGGCCAAAATTATGCATTTTCTGAAAAAATAATAAGAGACCAAAGTTGTAGAGCGGAAAATTTTCGATCGAAATAGGTCTTTCGACTTTTCTAATAATGCATGTATTGCCCGCCAGAGTGCGCAAAATCGTGACCGTATATGCATTTTAGCGTTTTTCTCAAATTTTTTGGTTAATTAATTGCACTATACTTTATTTTCCACGTCCTCTAGCAGAAAAACGGGTAATTATAGAATTATTCAAATGACCTACATCGATTGAAAATAATCCGCTCTACAACTCTTAAAAGAAGCAATTTTTGCCCAAAATGCATAGTTTTCGCTAAAAATGCAAAAAACCATTGAAAAACGCAAAAATTGGTATATACATTTTCAATTTGAATTTTTAGGGAAAAATTTTGGCAAAAATTGCTTCTATTAAGAGTTGAAGAGCGGAACATTTTCAATCGATATGGGCCATTTTAATTTAATTTCCCTATAAATTCCCGTTTTTCCGCTAGAGGGTGCGGAAAATAAAGTATAGTGCAATTTATTAATAAAAAATTTGAAAAGAAAACGCTAAAATGCATATACGGTCACGATTTTGCGCGCTCTGGTGGGCAATGCACGCATTATCTTAAAAGTTGAAAGACCTATGTCGATCGGAAATTTTTCGCTCTACAACTTTGGTTTCTCATAATTTTTCTTGAAAATGCATAGTTTTGGCTGAAAATCCAAAAATCAGCAGAAGGTGACAAAACAAATATGTTTTTATTGATAAATCTTAAGAATCCTTAATATTTTGTTATGCAAACTGTATATCATTGGAAAGCTTATTGAAAATGCCATAGATTGGTGGCAACTTATATAGGGTGTTCCATTTGAAACAAAATAGTTATCCATTGTTTTGCGTATGTTGACACCCTGTATAGCACTATGAATAAAAGAGAACCAAAGCCGATGTGTATTATTCTTTATGATGTGAGAAATTTTCTAGTGTATAAATAATGATACTATCTTTGCTAGGAACGCTTCTGCAATGTTTTCAATGTGCACATGTTTTTGCCACAAATTTGCCCATAACTAATCAACCGTCCATAATAGACCCATACTATCTTATACTATTTTTATCATCTTCTCAAGAGGGTTGAAAATAAAGTATAAAATATAGGGTGTTCCATTTAAAAAAACATAACTTTGTTCTGTTATGTATATTGGGACACCCTGTACAAAAACATACATATTTTTAAAATATGTAGAATAAGTGTGGGTACCAGTTCAAGAAAACTAGAAATCGATATCTCAAATAGCAAATAAGTTATGGGGCTTTTACAGATCCCTGGGTCACCCGGTATATGTATTGGTAGTTTGTTGAAAAATTTGATAGAGAAATATTTTGTACCAGTGTGTAGTGTTTGAAGCCTAATTTGCTGTTGATAGATATCACTTTTAAATCTTGTGTCATGCGGGTGATGACCATGATCGGTGTATAAGTGCATATTCCTCTTTATATATATATATATATATATATATATATATATATATATATATATATATATCAGACACTCCAGTATATATATATATACAAGGCAGGGTTAAGATTTTGTGTTTAATAAATGCTAGCTTGCAGTCCGCTGTATACTTGAGGCCTGCAATGAGCCTCACAGCGTGGCGTTGTAATGAAAAAATTCTATGCCTACAAGCAGCATGACCCCAGACAATTATTCCGTATCTTATATGCGATTCACATAATGCAAAATATGCTGATCGCAATGCATTGGCTACTGGGTTGAGCATTAACATTCGCAAGCAGTAAATACTTCTAGACAGTTTTTTTGCAAGATTTTCTCCATGTACATTCCATTTCAATTTTGGATCTAAATATATTCCAAGAAATTTTGCATTATCATCTAAAGCAGTAGTAGTTAGATTTAATGTGAATAATATCTTCTTTGTTTTTGATTCATTTAAAATAAGTTGATTTTGATGACACCAGTTAGATACTTGGTTTAATATGTTAGAACTATTTTCTATCACAGAATCTATGGTTTTTGCTTGGTCAAAAGTGGTTGTATCATCGGCAAATAATACTAAGTTTGAATTTATTTGGTCTGGGATATCGTTAATAAATATAAGGAACAATATGGGTCCCAAAACAGAGCCTTGAGGAACACCAATAGTAACAGGAAGCGTATTCGAAATTTGATTTCTAAATTTGACTACTTGCATTCTTTCAGATAGATAGGATGATATTAAATTTACGCTGCGTTGGCAGAAACCATATTGGACTAATTTGTGGCTAAGGAGCTCATGCGAGATGCAGTCGAAAGCTTTACTCATGTCAATAAATGTTCCAATACAGTAGGACTTGTTATCGAAAGAGTCGGAAATCATGTCTATTAGAGCAATAATTGCGTCAGTTGTTGTAAGATTAGACCTAAAGCCAAATTGGTTTTGATTAAATAATTTGTTTGACTCGAAATACACCACTATTTGGTCTTTTAATATTATTTTGACAATTTTTGATAGAATGGGTAGCAAAGCAATGGGTCTATAGTTGTCTATATCCTCAATTTCACCTTTTTTGTAAACCGGTATCACTTTTGCATGCTTCAATACTTTAGGAAAAATACCGGTTGTGATAATATGATTAATCAATTTCGTTAATGGATAAACAATTATATCTTTAATTAATTTGATAATGTCAACTGAGAGTTCATAGATATCTGTGCTCTTACTTGACTTAAGATTTGATATAGCATCACGTACTTTGTTTGGTGTAGTCTCATGGAAGGAGAATGAGTGATTTGTTTTTTTGGTCCTTACTGTATTGGACGTTTGATCTGTTTTAGCATTTAATGACATAGATCTCGCAATATTTACAAAGTAAGAGTTAAAGCTATCACACGATATGTCACAGTCAGTAGTATGCGTCTTTATAGCTCTTGATTTATTAACGATATCCCATAGTGCTTTTTGTTTGTTTTGAGACTTATTTATGTGTGTTTGCCAAGCTAGGGTTTTTTTTGAAATTATGTGTTTTTTATAATTATGAGTATATTCTTTGAGCAGTTGACGAGATTGGATAGACGGATATTTATTATGGTGTTCACGAATGAGTTCGAATGTTTGTCTCATATGCCAGATATCATTATCAAACCACTGTAACTGATTAAAACGACCATTTTTACATTTTGGTGTATTGACTACAGTTGAAGGGAAAGCCTTGTTAGCAGCTGTTGACAGCTGTTCTTGTAAATTAGCCCATTTAGAATTGATGTCCATGCAAGTATTAATAAAGTCCCAATCTATTGTATCAATACAGTTGAAGAAATTAATTTTACCATCGTGCGTTATTGGTCTACTAATTTTAGTGGTTGCTGTGGTTGTATTACTAATTGATAACGTTAGCACAATACCTGAGTGATCAGAGATGCCTGTATTTATACAATCTATCTTAATTATCGACTGATCACAAGTTGTGTATATATTGTCAATGCAATTACTTTTCCTGGTGTTAAAACTGACAGTTTTGTATAGTCCATATGTGGATAATGCATCAGATAGTAGATTTTCTCTCGAATCATTCACATTAAACCTAACATTGAAGTCTCCGCCGAGTATTATATTACAGGTCGGGTTTCTTATTTGGTCTAAAAGTGATAAAAGAACATTAACAAATACATTAAAATCACCACTGGGTGAGCGGTAAACACAAATAACGTATATATTAATACATGGGACATATAACATACATAATTCACAAGACTTATCTAAACTTATAGTGTCTGTTAATGTATTAAAGTTTTGGACATTAAATACATTGTTAGCATAAATTATACTTCCTATAGGTTGAAGTCATTGGACATTAGATTTCGGAGCTCGATTTCCAGGCGCTAGCTTAAATCAACTGGCAATACACCCTTTTCTACACAGCTCATATACCTTACACTTAGAGCGTCCGAAGGTTATGAAGAAAGGAGTATGTAAGTTGATGACATTAGATTTGAGGCTTGATTTCCTGGTGCTAACATAAAGCTGCCGGCTTTTTCTATAACCCATATACCTAGCGCTTCCGGAGGTTATGAAAGAGGCAATACGTTCAATAATGTCTGCTAATTTATTTTATTAAGCAGTTCTGCCACCTTCGCATTTCGTAGCAGATGTGATTTGTGTTTGACATTTCATATTAGAGCGATTACTCGGATGCGGTAATTCATTAAATCAGTGCTTCGCATTTCGTAGCAGAGTAATTACTCAAATGTGGTTTCGTAGCAGAGTGATTACCCGGATGGGGTGATTTATCGTATCATGTTTCGCATTAGATAGAATGTTTACTTCATATATTGTAGAATCTCGAAATCACTGAATCTTCTCGAATTCAATGATTCCTCCTTTTTATAAACTGATTTGCCCCACCGCATGATGCATTGCCTCACGCATTTTTGGGTGCATTAACTTTTGCGTGAATTTACTGATTTACTATTTTTTACTATTTACTATTTGTTGATTTTTTCGACATTGATTTTTATGAATTGCATTTTCATTAATCTGGGTCAGGAGGTTGCTTATGTTTTCATCCTGGTATTAAGTGGTGTGTTCAAATTTAAGTGTTGTTTATTTTAATATCAATTTTATTACTTGAAGATTTTTTCAACACGCTTTTAGATTATTGTATGTATGTATTTATTAACGGTAGGCCATGTGCAATTAAACAAGTACAGTAAAATAGATTCTTACAAACTAAAAATAAACGTCAGAATAAATAAAATACTAAGTCACTTAAGACGAATTTAAAACAATATACACATACTTAAAAAAACATAATTTAAATGCAATTTAAAATAATAGAAAAAAATCACGAGTTAGAAACAGTATACATACACATACTTAAAAAGAAAACAAAATTTAAATACAGTTTAAAATATTATAAATAAGTCATGAATTAAAAACAATATACAGATACTAAAAAGAAGCACAATTTAAGACAGTTTAAAATATTACAATGAAGTCACACATTAAAAGAATATCATTACAAACAATTATCAAGATACAAACGCAGGCCATTTATACTTATATTAAAGAGATCAACTTGGCAGTTGTTACTGTTCCGAAGTAAGTAGTTTCTTCCATAGTCCGTCTTATTTGTATTAATAAAAAATGTTTGACTAGATCTTAAGTGTCTGGATGGTACATATAGGTCAACAGATTTAAGTAATGCCGGACAATTTATGGAGCCGTGTAGAAGTTTGTGAACAAATAAGACATCACTGCAAAAACGTCTATGAGTGAGCGAATAAAGACTAAAATCAGTCAGAATGTCCTGGTAGTTACCTTCCAGGGCAAATTTAAATTTCAAAAAATTCACAAATTTCCTTTGCACTCGCTCGATCGCATTTGATTCAATAGAGGTATATGGGCACCATATAATGGAGCAGTATTCCAAATGAGGACGAACTAACGCAACAAATAACTTTATAAGTGTCTGTATGTTCTGGAATTCGAGGGTATTTCTTCTAATGAACCCAAGCATTTGAAAAGCTTTAGATGTTACATTATTTATGTGCTTAGAAAAACTCCAGTTACTGGTCTGGGTCACACCTAGGTCTTTTAGTGAATCGACACGCTCAAGGGATAAATTATTGATGGAGTAACTAAACAAAATCGGCGATTTGATTTTAGTAAAGGTTATTACATTGCATTTGTCTATATTAAGCTGGATATTATTCGAGTTACACCAATCGTGAAAGCAGTCAATATCTTGTTGAAGAAGTAGCGGAGTGGTTTTACTAGGAAATGCACTGAAGATTTTTATGTCATCGGCAAACAACAGACAGCAAGAATTCTTAAAACAGGCAACAACATCATTAATGAATATATTGAATAGGAGAGGACCCAGATGTGAACCCTGCGGAACACCGGAGGATACATGAATTAAGCGAGAGTAATAGTTTCCAATACGTCAATATTCAAGCTAGAGGTCTTTGTCTGAGGCTTATTTCATTGCGCTGATGTCATTCGTGTTTGTTTTATTGGTGTGCGTCGCGAGTGTTTGTCCTGGCAGCAAGCGCGCATCTATGCATTGTTTTTGTTTTGTAATCTTAATCTCTTGCTCACATTTTCTAATTATTGGTTATTGAAATTACGAATTATTTTGCTGAAAAAAATATTGAATGAATTATATTTATTACGGGACCCATGTACTCAAAAAAATGGTGATGTGGCCATCATGTTACTTTCTCCGACTTTACTTTCATCAAAACCCAATAAATATGGCATCCAAGTTTTTGCTTTGGTACATTCGATTTTACACAAGAAGTCTTGAAGTATACGTCGGTACACAGCCTTCTGGAATATTTGAAATTGACACAATTTAAGCCGACCTTACAAACAAGACGTAATGTAATAACGGATAACTGGTAAAGTATTGGGAACATTAGGTAAAAATAAAAGGCGAATTGTGACCAGTAGGATCAAGCAGGCGCATATAATAATACACACACACAAACCTATGTGTAAACTGAAAATCCGTGAATATGTCGTTAAATAAAAGTGTAACATAGCAATGGCATTAGAATTAAATAAAATTATTATACGTAGTAGCAGCGGCGGCTAGTGGATGTGCGGCCAGGAGGTTTCGGAAGAAAATTTGACCAAAACAGCAGCGAAATATTTGCTTCCTCTATAGGAGTAAGTAGTGTACCATGAGTGGGATCTCTGTCTTAGCCTCCTCTACGAAGATCCACGAGCCGTCGCTGCCTAGTACAAAAGAAATTTATCCTAGTCGGGTATGAATTGAAGTGCGCATGTCTCTTTTTAAAGCTTTTTTGCACAATGGTCACTAACTGTCCGAATGGCAACCACGAATGTTTAATCAGGACATGCGCATTTCAATTCATATGCGACCGCAATTATTTTTTTTAAAGCTTGATATTTTAAGCTGTGTAAATATATAAGTAAAGTTTAATTCATAAAATATATCGAGTAATACATTATATATGTTACTATTATCAACTTGTTACAATTTGTCAACGGCAAAAAAGGTAAATACTGATAAAACTGGATTACATAACGTAATATTTATTTAAAGCATTTGTACAATTCGAAATCTCAAATATGTAAGGCGCAATTCCGATGTGGCTCCTACTGAAATGTAGATATATTTTTTGATAACATACTATGTAATTCACTCGAGAACGGTGCCATTTTTTATCTCTAGCAAATATCGCGGATATTATCGCAAAAAAAAATTGTAATTATCTGATGATCCTCCAAGACAAGGGCATGTACTTGTATTTCCTCAATGGCATTGAATTTCAAAAAATGGGTTATAGTAAATATTTACATTTGCGAGAGTCTCTATAATTTTATGTGGCTGAATAAATTTTATTTCTGTCCTTTTTTCAGCATTAGAGGTCATGGCCGTCCGGGGAGATTCACCGGCAAGGCCGTCGATTCTGGGTTGGTGCCAAATTGGGAAAATTCTCAATCGCTTCCGTTTACTGAAAATATTTGCAACTTTCTGAAAATACGTAATGGATCAAATCAAAACTTCATAATGCTTAGAGCTATAATGCCAGGAAATACTTTTGTAATATCATACCAGAATCTATAAAATACTAAATATTAAAATATTATTTAGTTGTTTAGAGTTGTGATTTCTAAATTTCGAGGGCTAAGCTATATTAGCTTATACATAAGACACTTTTTTTTAGAAAAAATACAGTCTCATCAACAGTACAGGTCTGGTACACTATACACACACTAAAAAAAATATGATTCATCATAGCAATCATTTATTCATATTAAAAAGCTGTTTTTTCCATGAATCATCTAATTAAAATAGTTGAATATAAACACGACAAATGTTTAACTATGTATATTAACCCTTAGCTAACAAGCTAGTTATAACAGTCACAATAGTCGTTATTATAAAACAACTAAAATGAGCTCATTTATGAATTGAAATTATGGTGGATCCGCCGGGAATTAATTAGCCTAAATATAAAGTGATGAAATTTATAAATAGTATATACATTTTTAGAAGAAGGCAGATAACCTGTTATAATATACACAACCGCTATAATTAATAGGTAAGGATCATAATTGTAAAAAAGCCGTAATACAGTAAATTCATAAAAAACAGATTGTAAAAATAAGTAGATCAAAGGGTTTCAACTATATCACTATTTTAACCCAAACCATTATCGTTTACAATTGCATTTTATTGTTGTGTTATGCTCAACAACTCACAAAATAAACAAATATGGTTAAGGATAATGAAATGGATATTCATTCTACCAAATAAAAACTCAGTTTAGATTCTGAAAATTACTTAATAAGGCGACTCTACTCGTAGTCGAAAATATCAAATAATGGTAGAAATAATTTCTATTTCATATTACTGTCCTTAATAGTATGAACTACCAATACGTAAATATTAAAACAATTTGATTTAGAAATTAATAAATTAATTTTAATTTTCTATAATTTTATGGATTGAAAAACTTTTCGGTTATTTTTTTTTCAACTCAAACACAAAAAATTCAGATTAAACACGTAAAATTGCTTAATTTTTCAGAACACAACGTTTTGCGAATTTAATCTTGATATCATTATCTAAGTGACCTAAACATATTTATGGGAAAATGAAATAATCTGTTCAGTAACTCAGGATTCTGGAAAGTCTTTAATAATAAAGCTTGTTGTGCTTGGCAAACATAAAATACTTATGTTGTGAAATACAATGTGTTCAAAACGAATGTACGAGTATCACCACATATGTTACAAAAATAGTATATTGTTTTATTTGGAATAGAAGTGACACTTTTTGTGGCGAATCGGTATGTTTCGCAAGTTAGGCATCCAAATATCGACGAACTACAAAAAGTAATTATTAAATAATACACGTTATTTTTTCTTTAAACGCCAAAAATATTGAAAATAGTAATAAAATGAAAATTTTGTTATTGCCTGAATAAGGCCATTCAGGATGATTTTTTTATGGAATTTTTCCTGTGTTTTTTATATTTTTTTCTGCGATGTTTTTGTTCAGGTGCTCAGAAAATTAAAACAAAACTTTTCAAAAACCCATATCTTTATTGAAAATTATTGAATTTACAAAAACCAAATTGATTTTGAATAAGCGATACTTCGGCCATTGAGGATGATTTTTTATGGAATTTTTCCTGCGTTTTTTATATTTTTTCTCCGATGTTTTTGTTCAGGTGCTCAAAAAATTAAAATAACAATTTTCAAAAATCCATATCTCTGTTGAAAATTATTGAATTTACAAAAACCAAATTGATTTTGAATAAGCGACAGTTCGACCATTGAGGATGATTTTTTATGGAAATTTTCCTGCGTTTTTTATATTTTTTCCTGCGTTGTTTTTGTTCAGGTGCTCAAAAAATTAAAATTAAAATTTTCAAAAATCCATATCTCCGTTGAAAATTATTGAATTTACAAAAACCAAATTGATTTTGAATAAGCCATACTTCGGCCATTGAGGATGATTTTTTTATGGAATTTTTCCTGCGTTTTTATATTTTATTCTGCGATGTTTTTGTTCAGGTGCTCAGAAAATTAAAACAATTTTTTTCAAAAATCCATATATCTATTGAAAATTATTGAATTTACAAAAACCAAATTGATTTTGAATAAGTGATACTTCGACCGTTGAGGATGATTTTTTATGGAATTTTTCCTGCGTTTTTTATATTTTTTTCTGCGATGTTTTTGTTCAGGTGCTCAGAAAATTAAAAGAAAAATTTTCAAAAATCCATATCTCTGTTGAAGATTATTGAATTTACAAAAACTAAATTGATTTTAAATAAGCGATACTTCGGCCATTGAGGATGATTTTATATGGAATTTTTCTTGCGTTTTTTATATTTTTTTCTGTGAAGTTTTTGTGATCATAGTCACAGTTTAAAATCACTGATATTAAAAAGTAGCAATCACAGGTAGCAACGCGATTCAAAAGTAGCAGTTTTGCCCATCTCTACCATTTTCCCTATTTCAAATCGGGGAGTGAAGTTAGAAGTGGCTAGGGGGTTAAAATTGTGAAGGTGGAAACGTCATCAAAAGTTGTCTCCCTCGAAACAAAAATCTACGTGTCTCGACGATTTTGTCATAAATACCGCGTTGTAAACGAGTCAACGCACATTTATCCGTTCCATGCCGTACCGATAAATGTGCGTTGACTCGTATACAACTGTGTTAAGCAATTTTTGCCGATGCGTGCCGTCCGTCCGATTCCGATAAGTGTGCGCGTAGCTTAACTCAACAAAGTCGCTTGTTATCTCTGAGATGGACCACACTGTATGTATGACTCATTTGTTTGAGGTTAAATTTTAATAGAGCTTTAATCCATGAATATTTCCTTCATCCAATACATGTAAACATCTCCACCCCAACAGATTATACATGTTAAATCTCGCCAGTCATGAAACTGTAATTTATACGAAAGCCAATAATTAATGGGAGTCCAAATTGACTGGTGAAGAGCATTTCAGCTTAGTGCATTGTCTTATATCGACGTTTCCGCAGATGAGACTCAATAAATATAACGACAATCTCCATTAATCCAATCGCCAACCCATAATAAATCCCATAATTAAATACGCAGGGCTGTGGGGACATCCATTAAGTAATGGCAGCTTTATATTAGGTTTTAATAATACTGACTACTACTAGACGCAACCCCTAAATCTAGGCTCGTGGAGTCAACAATAGGATGTAATTAGAAGGAAGCAAATTCGGTCCCTTGAATCACAAAAAATGTATGTAACAGGCGGCTCTCTAAATTCGGGCAATAAATTATCTTCAGGGGTTGATGCTTGTACCCCTATGCGGGGCCCCTAACATAAATCCGCCACGATGAAATTGTGCAACTTCATCCCGTACACCATTTGCACATTTTCGGTTTAAACGCCGGCCCAAACATTCCGAACACTCTCCCGAGTACTATTCTAATTACAAAGATTTATGGCGGCTATATTTTTCTTATCATACTGTGTTCGGATGAGATAAGACGGGCGGTAAATTTCTCCTCTGGTTGTTTATCTTCGCGTAGAATACATATATTATGAGGAGTATCAAATGTCGTGGGCCATATTGCTGCCGAAAATATGCATTCCTCAAAAGGGTTTCAGTAATTGATTGTGTGCGTAGGAAGTTTTACTATCGTTGCACGTTCGCATGACTAATGTACGCACTTTAACGCAATGGATTAAGTAGTAAATTTGCTTGATGTGCTTTTTAAATATATTTTTATGACTGATTTAAGATTTATGTTCCGAGTGATGTCAGAATTTTAATGAATTAGGGTGGATTTTTATGTCACATTAAATATGCAAGTGTTCTTAATAATTTTATTAGTTTCAATTGTACTCTGTTTTAGAAACATTTATTTATTTAATTACACGAATTGAAGTTTGGTAAACCAATAACTGATGTTTTATCAGATCATTTTACAAATATATTGTTTTTCCGTTGAAGTTGTAATATTGATGGCCAGTAACATGGCAGTAATAGTACAGGGTGGCTCATAAGTCACAGAAGCGTCTTTTTTCGTAAAAATTATAATATTTCAATGTGAACGGAGATAAAATTAAAAAAACATTGCAACAAATTCGTAAAAAAAATATAAAAACAATTGATATCCACTTGAAACTTTCCAAAACAACTGTCAATACATGTGATTCTACATTTCCGTAAAAATTAGAAATGCATTATTTCTAAATTTTAGAATATTTTAATGTGAAATAAGATGAAATCTAAAAAAAAAATGAAGTAAATTCGTCGACGCGAAAAAAATATAAAAACAATTGCCATCCACTTGAAACTTTCCAAAACAACTGTCAATACATGTGCTTCTACATTTCCGTAAAAATTAAAAATGCATTGTTTTAAATTTTAGAATATTTTAATGTGAAAGGAGATGAAATTTAAAAAAATTGCAGTAAATTCGTCGACGCGAAAAAATATAAAAACAATTGCCATCCACTGGAAACTTTCCAAAACAACTGACAACACATGTGATTCTACATTTCCGTTAAAATTAGAAATGCATTGTTTCTAAATTTTAGAATATTTTAATGAGAACGGAGATGAAATTAAAAAAAAAATTGCAGTAAATTCGTCGACGCGAAAAAAATATAAAAAAAATTGACAGCAATTTGAAACTTTCCAAAACAACTGACAACACATGTGATTCTACATTTCCGTAAAAATTAGAAATGCATTGTTTCTAAACTTTAGAATATTTTAATGTGAAAGGAGATGAAATTAAAAAAAATTGCAACAAATTCGTCGACGCGAAAAAAATATAAAAACAATTGCCAGCGACTTGAAACTTTCCAAAACAACTGTCAACACATGTGATTCTATATTTCCATAAAAATTAGAAATACATTCTTTCTAAATTTTAGAATATTTTAATGTGAACGGAGATGATATTAAAAAAAAATTGCTGTAAATTCGTCGACGCGAAAAAAATATAAAAACAATTGCCAGCAATTTCAAACTTTACCAAACAACTGACAACACATGTGATTCTACATTTCCGTAAAAATTAGAAATGCACTATTTCTAAATTTTAGAATATTTTAATGTGAAAGGAGATGAAATTAAAAAAAATGCAGTAAATTCGTCGACCCGAAAAAAATTTAAAAGCAATTGTCATCCACTTGAAACTTTCCAAAACAACTGACAACACATGTGATTCTACGTTTCCGTAAAAATTAGAAATGCATTGTTTCTAAATTTTAGAATAATTTAATGTAAACTGAGATGAAATTTAAAAAAAAATGCAGTCAATTCGTCGACGCGAAAAAAATATAAAAACAATTGCCATCCACTTGAAACTTTCCAAAACAACTGACAACACATGTGATTCTACATTCCCGTAAAAATTAGAAATGCATTGTTTCTAAATTTTAGAATATTTTAATGTAAACTGAGATGAAATTTAAAAAAAATGCAGTAAATTCGTCGACGCGAAAAAAAATATAAAAACAATTGCCAATTACTTGAAACTTTCCAAAACAACTGACAACACATGTGATTCTACATTTCCGTAAAAATTAGGAATGCATTGTTTCTAAATTTTAGAATATTTTAATGTGAAAGGAGATGAAATTAAAAAAAAAATGCTGTAAATTCGTCGACGCAAAAAAAATATAAAAACAATTGCCATCCACTTGAAACTTTCCAAAACAACTGACAACATATATGATTCTACATTTCCGTAAAAATTAGAAATGCATTGTTTCTAAATTTTAGAATATTTTAATGTGAACGGAGATGAAATTAAAAAAGATTTCAATAAATTCGTCGACGCAAAACAAAATATACAAACAATTGCCAGCGACTTGAAACTTTCCAAAACAACTGACAACACATGTGATTCTACATTTCCGTAAAAATTAGAAAAGCATTGTTTCTACATTTTAAAATATTTCAATGTGAACGCAGATAAAATTTAGAAAAATTGCAATAAATTCGTCGACGCGAAAAAAACATAAAAACAATAGCCATTCACTTGAAACTTTACAAAATCACTCAATATTAATTCAAGAGTGATTTCGTAGAAAATTCAAATACATTCCGTCGATTGCTTTTGCGATTTTTCGTGTGAATTTATGAAAAATTAAAATCATTTTTTGTTGACGCGAGAAAAATATAAAAACAGCTGTAAAATACTTGAAACTTTGTAAATTTACTTAAAATACAATAATCTTAATAATCTTCCAAAAACTCAAAAAACCCCATCACAGGTTTTCAAGATAACCGACCGAGAACAGCGCTTCAGATTTTTTGTTAATTTGCACGATTGAAAAAAAAAATTATAAAAACAACTGCAACACACTTGCAATATTCGAAATTTACTCAAAATACACTAATCTTAAGAATCCTCCAAAAAAGTCAAAAATCACTGGTTTTCAAGATTTTAAGTTTCACTTCTTCCGAATGAAAAAAAAATATAAAAACAAGTGCAACACACTTGAAACTCTCCAAATTTACTCAAAATACATTAATCATAATAAGCCTCTAAAAAACCCATAATACCCCATCACAAGTTTTCAAGATAACCGACCGAGAACAGCCCTTAAGATTTTGTAAGTTTCACTTCTTCGGAGTGAAAAATAAATAAATACAAAAACAACGGTAACACACTTGAAACTTTTCAAATTTACTCAAAATGCATTAATCTTAATAAACCTCAAAAGAACTCAAAATACCCCATCACTGGTTTTCAAGATAACAAAACAAAACACAATTCTGGAAGAATTTTTCAAATCTGCTAATTTGTTCAAGAGATATATTTTCAAATAAATGTATTGCCATTTTTCTCGTCTCATGAAACTTTCGCAGGCATCGTTTTAACATTAAAAATGACAAATCAGTGTTTTTAGAATTAATAAAAAAAATCTTGTTTCGTTTGAAATTAGAGGTACTGCCATGGCTCCTTGGCTCTACATAACGAGCCGTCCTTGGCTGCAGTGCTCGAATATTGTTCTACATTTCAACAGGACTTGTTTACTTTTAAGATAACCCTACAAGAAATAGCCTGTGGCTCTTGAGACCGTGGCGACCAATTTATTGCAAATCTTCGCGGAATCATTCGCATCTCAAAAATGTACATTTATACATTTAAAGTTCCATTGTGAATATAGCCGGGTGACAAGTGGCTCCATCTTGTTGAAACCACATATTAGGTCTGTCCTCTATTGCAAGACATTTCCCATTTACCGCAAGTGCGTTGTCATTACTAGTTTCGAAGAAGTGAGGTACAATGATATTCTGTGAGGTTACACCACACCATACTTATACTTTTTATTAATTATCTTTTTGCTAATAAAGATGTTTGTATATATGCGGCAGTCCATGCCAACCTGGTGCACTAAATTTTTTTTTTGGTTAGAAATCACATGAAATATGGTCTATGAAGATTCCTGAGTGTTTCAGATTTTTTTCAGATTTTTCGAAGCCATATTGACGGAGCTGTGGCTACTAAAAGACAAGTAAAAATCACAATTTTGCAATAATGGCATTTTTCGCACTCGTGATTCTGTTAAAACGATACACAGAATCAAAAAATTGATAAGAACATTTTTTAAATGAAATTTTACGAATTTTCAGGTGATGTAGTGCATTTTCTCTTATTCGTCCTTTGCGGCCCTTTGCAGCCCTTATTTTGCCCTTTAAAGGGAAAAAATATCCCTCCTAGGGCAGGGACACAAGTGTGATTAATCGATTTCTCCTCAAAAATTACCCAAAAAGACCAAAATTTCTTAATGGGCTTACCATTTTAAGGGGCGTTACAGAAAAATTTTTTAGACATTAAAAAATATTTCAAAAAAACTCTCTGTCTCCTTTTTTTGAATTATTGAGTTTAACCCCTCAAATTTTTACCACCCCCTTCGGTTAAAAATAGTTAATTTCGACAAATGAAGGCCAATCGCTTTGATTTTTTCAACAAAGACTCTCTTCCCCCTCCTGCGCATCCCCACCAAATTTCACCACCGTACGTTGACCGGTTTCGAAGTAATTCGGGTTGCCGTGGCGAAACGTAAAAATCACCCCCGTCGGGCGGAGGCAAATTTTCTGGAAATTTTTCGGCACGATCCGATGCACCCCCGAAAACTCTATTGATCCCTTCTGGTGCCGCCCCTCTGACTAAACCCCACCACCCCCCCAGAAATAAAAAACCCAAACAAAAAGCAAGTATCACAACTCGACAACGCTCCTAACGATTTCTTTCTAATTTTTTCCAGATACTTCCCTCAGTGAGCGGAATATCCCTGCCAATTTTAACAGAAATCGTTAGAGCCGTTTTGGAGCAACGGCCTCATATACGAAATTTCAGGGGTTCGCCGAAACGCCGCCACTGATTTTATTTTTGCTCTTGAAGAATCCGCCGGTGGCGGGATCTCTTCACAAAGCATCCCCCCACATTATTTATATCGTCACACATTTTGATTTGGTGCCTCCTTAACGAGATATGATTTTTCAAAAAAGTGACCATAATTTTTCAAAGTTTCCACTCTCTCTGAGGTTTCTTTCGCGGACGTATTTTTTTCTATTTAAATCCAAGAGCTCAAACTTCTAGGATGAGAAGAGGGTGTAACGTGCTTTGATTTGTTATTTTTTTCAAAATTTTTAAAGCACCCCCTACCCTTTCAGGGCAGTCATTTGGCGCGGTCCCCGGGTTCATTTTGCTTCCATCGAGGACGTATTTTTTTCTATTTAAATCAAAGAGTTGAAACTTTTAAAATAGGTAGGGGGTCGAACGAGCCTTGAGCTGTTATTTTTTCAAAATTCTTAAAACACCCCTCCGTAATCGGGGCGATTTTTTAAACGACGAAAAAACGCGACGGTGGAGAAGTTCTTTTGGCGGCCGAGGGGGAGCGTGGCGGCCATTTTTTTTAGACTTTAAAAAATATTTTAACGAGACTCTGTCTTCTTTTTTTTGACTTTCAGTCACATCGAACATTTTAATTTTGTATTTTTAATTTTTGGGATGAATAAATGAACAAATGAATAAATGAATAATGTCAGACGTATACAAAACAACCATGGACCCGACCGAATACTTCTCGATCCCCGAAAAATCTTTCGGCCCGGCTGGGATTCGAACCCACACGGCACGCGGTGCAACCGGCACAAGCGCTCGCCTGTACCCACTACACCAACGGCCCTTTCTTTTTTTTAATTTTTGAGTTTTTACCAAAAATTTTAACACCCCCGTCGGTCAAAAATGGTTAATTTCGACAAATAGAGGCCTATCGCTTTGATTTTTTCAACAAACCATCTCCCCTTCCGACGCATCCTCAGCAAGTTTCACCAGCGCACCTACACCGGTTTCGGAGTAATTGGACGAGACCCCCTGGGGGGCGGAGGCAATTTTTTTGGAAATTTTTTCGACACTGTCCGATGCACCCCCGAGAGCTCTATCGATCCCTCCAGGTGCCGCCCCTCTGACTCCACCCCACCACCTCCATGAAAAAACTCGGAAACGTATAGTCCGATTTCAATTAAATTTTTTCCAGGTACTCGACAAACAGAACATCCCTGGCAATTGTAACAATAATCGTTATAGTTGTTTTGGAGCCGCGGCCTTACATATGAAATTTCAGGCGTGTGCCAAAATGCCGCCACTGACTTTATTTTTGCTCTTGAAGGATCCGTCGGTAGCGGGATCTCTTTACAAAGCATCCGCCTACATTATTTATATCGACAATTTTTTTTGATTTGTTGCCCCCTAAACAAGATTTGATTTTTCAAAAAGCGGCCAAATTTTTTTTAAGTTTCCACCCTCTTTTTCGGGGTCGTATTTTTTTGTCAACTCAAATGTCAAACTTTTTATAACAATAAAATTAATTATTAATTAATTATATTAATTAAAAATAATAAGTATTGAAACCAAATCGAAAACATATACAAAATTCTTACATAATGTGCATATTTTTTCAAATACTGATTTTCGATAAACTGCCCAAAACGATTCAAAATCATGTTTTATTTTCTTCAGTCTTCAGTTCTGCCGATGGAGATGACCTGTTTAGATAATATTGCAGCTATGAAGACGTATGGATTGAGCAAATTTGATCGTCCCAATAATCTTTCTTGAAGCCTTCAGGGCCTTCTTTAAAAATTAAAGAAAAAAATTCGTAATGCCTTCCCTGCACATCCTTGATGATTTAAAACCATTTTGTCCTCTTCACTGAAGACAGCTCTATAACATTTATTCTTTGAATTTTTTCGATTTTTCTAATCGTTTGCGAGTTATGAGTTTTTTTATAAGTCAAGTCACCATATTTTTCATTTTTCATGAGTAAATCAGAAATTTGAGTAAAAATCACATGACATGGATTCGACTGAAATTTTCACCAAAGATACCTCTTACCGGAAGGGTTGAAAAGTGACAACTATTTTATCTCTAGGGGCCCCCGTCCCGGAGCCCCGGCCTTCAAAGTGAGCGATTTAAGATTATTTTTCGGGAGTCTTGCTGCCTTTAGTTTTGAATTTGAAGAGTCTATCAACGCTCCAGTGTATTTATAAAGCAATACCCTACAATATTTATGTCGGAACATTTTTGATTTGTTGCTCCCTTAAGAAGATATGATTTTTTTAAATTTGACCAAAATAATTACACCAATTTTGATGTTTATTACAAGCGTATTTTTGCATTTAAAGAGGAAGAGTTGAAATTATTAAAGTCAGTAGAGGGTACGACTTGCTTTCTTTCATCAATAATTTTTTCAAATTTTTTAGAACAATCGAAATCAAAATTTTCGATCGTCAAATTTTGAAACCTCGAAAATGGAACTGTAAAGTGTATGCATTTCTCAGACGCTCACCAAATAATTTTCAAAGGATCAAAATTAATGAAAAAAAATAAGCCTTTTACTGTTAACATCAGAGTGCTTTCTAAACAGCAAATTAAGAAATACATTGATAGTGCGTCACGTTTAACAGATTATGAGAGATTTACAAAGTGAGGTTAGCAATGCATGCAGAGTTCTTGCATGTGAATATAACATACAAGCGAAGCCCAATCGACGGCGCAGCGCAGCGGACCCCAATCGACGGCGCAGCGCAGCGGAGCCGTCGTTCGTCACCAGTAACTTTCTTAAATTTTAAAGGGTTACGCATGGACGACGGCGCAGCCACAGCTCCGTCAATATGGCTACAAAAAATCGGAAAAAAATCTGAAATACTCAGGAGTCTATATAACATAACATATATATTATTAACATAAAATTAATTGATAACAACTGGAAATATTAAGTGGAATATTATTTAGCACACTGCATTTCTCACTAACTGTTCCCGTGTTTTATCTTAACTGTTTGTACCTATTAATTAATTAAACTATAAACGTACTATATTATATATGCAATTTTATGCAAAACATAGAAATTCTATTTACATTTGTACAGAAAAAATATCATATTAATATTACGACAAGGGGCCGCGGTGGTCTAGTGGGTAGAGGTCCGGCCTCTGGACCCCGTTGGTGCGGGTTCGAGTCCCGTCCGGACGGTCACTTTTTCAACACGAAAAATGGCCGTACGGGTCCCTGGGTGTCTAGTGTTTGTCCCCATTTCATTTAAATATGAATTATTACTATATTTCGGTTGTGGCTGAATGCCCTAGCTGGCTAAGCCAAGTCCCCATCATCCTCGATTCCCTAACCCGAACTCCTGTCAATCATCTTTCCTTTTAAAAAAAAAAAAAAAAAAAAATATTACGACATGCACGCGTTCTCATAAAAGCGGCAATTAATTACAACTGTCACGCAATTATTTATTTATTTTAAATTAGGTTATGTAACCATTAATTATAAGTCCACAAAAGAACAAAAAAAATCACTTTCTTCAGTTTAAAACGGTTAAAAACCTTTACGAAATACCAAGGCTCGCGCCGTGTGAATTTATTAAGAAGGCATTCAGGATTGTCTGAAAGGCAAGGCCGAAATTTTCAAGAAATTATATCACGTCGTCGTCGGCGAATTTTATTTTTAAATTCCTGCGTCGCCATTCAGAGCGGTATTGTTGTATAACTAATCCGTTAAAGTTCAAGCGAATTGTTGTTATTATAAATGTAATTGCGCTATATGCACTTTTGCATTTTTAATGATTTCAAGTTTTTTTTTTGTTGTTGTTGTAAATGTTTCTATTTGTTTAAAACGCACATAATTCTTGCGTGTGGCGCGTAATTTGTGGAATGAAAACGGCTTATTTTTGGGAATGTAACTGACCCGCATAACGGATCTGTATCCAGATGTTCGGGCGCACCCCTGAGGCACCTTCATGAAATTACAAGCCCATAATTCTTCTTGAATTAGTGTTAATTCAAGTAATATTAATGTCTCTATTCAGTTACATTTTGGGGTCAGTACTGTCCCTTTTTAATTCGTGGGGTTACGAACTTTCTACTTTCTCCGTACGAAGTATGGGAGAGTATTGTGATTTTTTTAATTCCTAGACAATTTTTGAAAAAAAAAAATAGCGTCTGGCTGTTTGTGCTGTGGGCGCTGTATCTCAAAAACCACTAAAAATGGTTTCACTGAAAGTGAAAGCCTCAGGAGCGGCTCATTATACAGAGCCAAGGAGCCATGTCACTACCTCTAGTTTCAAGCTCAGCAAGAATTTTTAATTAATTCTTAAAACCCTTTTTACCAGTTACTTTAGTCTAGGGAGATAAATCGTTCTTTCTTTCTTCAAAAAAGGAGGGGGAAGGGGTGTATTGTATAAGTGGCTCTACCATTAACATGTTCCACTACCCCGGCGGTTGACCAAGGTCAAGGCTCGGTCTCTTTCCGCTCTACTCTGAGGAGAGTTTTTAGTTGGTATACTCGTGCCCTTCAGGGGAGGACTCCAACACTACCCCACTATAGGGGTGTCTATAAAAGATCTTCTCTCCTCTCTTCAAAAAAAAAAAATGTTCCACAAGCCATCACTCTGGTATTGTCAGTTGAATTATCCCCATACTGGTATTGTCAGTTGAATTATGATACAATCTTTGGCGTTTGTTTTTCTTGGCATTCCTTTTACCTTCTTGTTGAAAAACACATTTTCAAAATGCGTTTGACCTTCATTATTTCCCCACAAGAAACTAGAAAAGAATAGTGACGCTTTCCTGCTGTTGAATTTTCGCATTTATTTATTTTTTGCACCGTTCTGTTGAAGAAACACATTTTTGACATGATTTTGACTTTCAATATCTGGCCACAGAAAACTCAGGACTCTGCTTTCCTCCTGCTGATATACTCAGTTGAATTGTGAAGCATTTTTTCTACTTACACCGTCTTACACCCCTACAAAATAGGGGTTTGACCTATAATTTCTGGCCATAATAAACATGAAAAAATTGTAAACCCTGCTTCCCCGGCGTTGATATTGCCCGTTGAGTGTGGCTATAAAACTTTAAAGACTGGATCAGCTCTAAAAAAAAGACGACCAAGAAGTGCTAAACTCTTAAGATTTCATCCGTAAATGCTGTGAATCGTACAACTGAAGCAGTTTTTAGCTCTTTTTTCCTACCCGGTCTTGTTAAAAAAATTGCATCTGTTGAGATGGTTTTGGCCTTTAATATCCAGCTACAAGAAAGTAGAAAGAAATCATGGACTCTCCCTGTTGATATTCTCAGTTGAATTGTGAAGCAATTTTTGCCATTTTTCTTCTTCTTTTACCGTCTTGTAGAAAAAACATGTAAGAGATGGTTTTGATCTTCAATATATTGCCACAGGAAACTATGAGAAAATCGTAGATTCTGCTTTACCTCTGTTGTTATTGTTAGTTGAATTAGGAAGCAATTTTCCCCATTTACTTTTTTCTTGTAGCGTCTTGTTGAAGAAAAATATTTTTCGGATGATTTCGACCTGCAATATCTGTCCACAGGAAACTAGAAAAAACTAGGAAAAAATTCGCTTTCTCCCTGTTGATATTGTCAACTGAGTTATGAAGCAACAATTTATGGATTTTTTCTTCCTACACCGTCTTGTTGACGTAAACATTATCAAGATAATTCTGACCTTCAACATCTAGCTACAAGAAAATTAATAACATAGGAAGGAAAACTAACGATACAAATTCACATGAAGCGATCTTTCTTCTATTTACACCGTCTTGTTAAGGAAAGATTTCTATGAGAGTATTTTGACTTTTAATTTCTCGCCACAGTAAACTAGAAAAAAAAGCAGGAAAAAGTCGTAGACTCTGCTTTTTTTCCTATTGATATTTTTAGTTAAGTTGTAAAGCAATTTTTCTTCTTCTTGCGCCATCTTGTTGAAGAAAACCATCTGAGATGATTTTGACCTTCAATATCTGGTCACTGTGCCCTGTTGATATTTTCAGTTGAGTTGTGAAGCAATTTTTTTTCTTATTTTGCCGTCTTGTTGAAAAAAAAAAACATCGAGATGACTTTGACCTTCAATATCTGACCTCAAGAAACTGGAAAAAATCTCCCTGTTGCTGTTGTCACTTAAGTTATGAAGCAATTTATAGCTTTCTTCCTGTTAATATTGTCAGCTGAGTTATGAAGCAACAATTTATGGTTTTTTTCTTGCTACACCGTCTTGTTGACGTAAACATCTTGAAGTTAATTCTGACCTTCAACATCTAGCTACAAGAAAATTAATAACATAGCAGGGAAAACTGACGATACAAATTCACATTCACCATCGATTTAGCTCGTTCTTCTGATGAAAAAAAAGATCTACTATGATTATTAAAGGAGTTGATTTTTTCGATTTTTTCCATTTCCGCGTTTTCTTTGCTGACCCGTTATTAGCTTTAAATAGACATTTGTGGTGATTGGGCAAGTACATTTTCTGAAGCGTCTTGAAGGGATCTTTTTAGTGATGTATAGAAACCCCGAATCAAACCAGTGGTTTCTTTAGAAAACCACTTTAAATACAATTTTTGGGCAAAAGTAAGAAGATTATTGAAGTTAATTCTGACCTTCAACATCTAGCTACAAGAAAATTAATAACATAGCAGGGAAAACTGACGATACAAATTCACATTCACCATCGATTTAGCTCGTTCTTCTGATGAAAAAAAAGATCTACTATGATTATTAAAAAAGTTGATTTTTTCGATTTTTTCCATTTTCGCGTTTTCTTTGCTGACGCGTCACCTGCTTCAAATAGACATTTGTGGTGGTTGGGCAAGTACATTCTCTGAAGCGTCTTGGAGGGATCTTTCCAGTGATGGGGGCGGCCCGTTATATAGAGCTAAGGATCCATGGCACTACCTGAAGATTCAAGCTCATCAAGAATTTTTGATTTATTCTTAAAACACTTTTTCGCCAGTTACTTTGGTTTAGGAAGATAAATCGTTCTTTCTTTCTTCAAAAAAGAAGGGGGAAGGGGGTATATTTTATAAGTGGCTCTACCATCAACATGTTCCACGAGCCGCCACTGGAAAGCCTTATTTGACAATCCAAAGAACTGAAAAGCTTTCAGTAAAATTTTATACACCGGAAGTGGTCTTTATATTAACCGTTTTTTTTTTGTTTTTTTTCCATTTCTTGAATATAAAAAAAAATATTGGAAAAACCATTTAACATATATTGAAGGCAACAAAATCAACATCTTTTGACAATAAATATTTCTGGTAAACTTTTTGATCTTAAAAAAAATTAAAATTAAAATGTTTGTAATTTTTTGTCTATAATTATGAAACCATCAACGTTACATCTAATTTACATTAACAATAATTGTAGAGGGTGTTAAAATGAACAATTTATAGACAATAAGGTTCTTTCCAAATCTACTAGTTTTTGAAAAAAAATCAATAAATATGAAAAATATCTCTAAAATTTATCATTAAATCGGAGGTAACATGATGGACACATTTTTTTATTTAACTCGACTGCATTATAAAACTTTAAAAAAATATATTATGTAACTGTGTCTGTACGCTGTACTTTATTTATTTATATTAACCACGCTTTAAAATGTTAAAATTTACTTATGCCAGTACTGCATATTTTGTATTCAAATAAACCCTGTTATAACGTATGTGTACAATAATTAAAATTAATTAAAAATGCTTTTGATCATGCTTTTACGAACACATCCACAAATGCTTCTGAAATTTTACTGTTATGTTTTTCCAATGGTGGTCCGAGTGGACCTTTTATTAATTTAAAATATAATTGACTTATGTTACAGCATGCTGATAATTCTTCTTTAAAAATTATTTTGTATAAATACTTCACAGGTTTGTAATAAAGTTCTGGTAACTATCTAACTAATTTATTTGTCAAATTCAAGTTTGACAATTTGTGCCTTTATTTTCGCTCTCCTGGCATCACTGGGAAAGTACTGAAACGACAGGGCCGAAAGTGAGAAGCAGTGACGGTTCGCGGGGTTTTTTCTGGTACGGCCGAGGAACAAGAGGTGGTAATACAGATAGGTAGGGTCAGTCGCAGAGACGGCTGGCTGCGTGACCGCACCTATCTGTACCTCTTGTTCCTCGGCCGTACCAGAAAAAAACCCGCGAACCGTCACTGCTTCTTAGGGAGAGAAGTGGTCATTTCTCTGCCTTGGGCGAAATCTCTCACGATTTCGGCAGCTGAGAAATCGACTTTCTCTCCCGTTCGTGAAAAAAATGTTATTAAGTCGTCACTCCATCGCATCGTATGCAACTACATGTACGCATATGTATACCGGGCAACAGTGAATCGTGTGAAATTATAATACCCGTTTCAAAAAGCTGCTAGTTACGCTAATATTTTATAAAATAATTAATGTTTTAAATAATTTTTTATTTTCTCATAAAAGAATATATGTCTGTTGTGAAATAAATCGGTATTATGATAATTATAAAACACCCATGGAGCCAAACGGTAACTTTTCGTTATTAAAAGCTACCGCCTAGCGTGGGGCTCGAACCCGCAGCGCGGCGCCTCTCACCGAAAGCAAAAAGCAGGTGCAAAACAGCTCCGCCACGGAGCGCCCCTAATTATTATTTAATATTACATTTTGAATAAGAAAGTACGCAAATTTAATTCTTGATGATTTTATTATAAAGTTTATAATTAACCGCGTCAACTAAGTAATAATTTCATTTTTTTGTAAGTAGTTAGAAATGCAAGTAGTTGTAATAAATTCAATTAGCTCGTGTTATACCACCCCAACAAGTAATCACATGACGTGTTATTTACATAAGATATGCAGATCCACGCTCAGGATTATTTTAATGAATTTTTTATTTAATAGGTATAATAAATTCCTTCAATTAGCAATACATTAAGGTAGTTTTCGCTAATGATTATTACAAAGATATACTTCACCCTTAAAAGTAATTAATTAAATTTAATGAATTTAATTAGTCGTTTAATTAAAATAAATATCATCAGCACCAATTTTCCTTTAATTATAAGTTGTGGTGTAGCGTATACGGGGGCCAGGGGGATATACAGGGTTACGCGAAAGCAACGGATAAATTTCATAAAATCGTTGATAAAAATATTTCAAAAAATTGATCGAATAGGTCGGTTTTTATTTTTTATTTTACATAGCAATGTTTATCAACCTTTTTTCACTCATGGCCCCCAAAAAGATGTTCATTGCATACATGCCCCCTTCTCTCGTTACAAAATTCAATTCAATAATTTTTTTTCAATTACATTATTTTAGAAAAATTAAATACCCAGTGTGTAGAATTCTAGGCAGTACCATCAATAATTTAGCAGAAAAACAATATTTAAACCTAATTAAGTAATTAATATGAATCCTTGCTTTTGCAATATTTCGAAATTTAGGAAGAATCTTAATTATAAACGTGTAAGTTTTGAAACTATCAATTGTTTTTATATTATTCTTAGCCAAAAAATGTATTTTTTCACAAACGGGAGAGAATCGATTTCTCAGACGTCGAAATCGTGAGATACATGACATAAGTAATAATTTCTCTCCCTAGAGAGCAGTGACGGTTCGCGGGTTTTTTTCTGGTACGGCCGAGGAACAAGAGGTGGTAATACAGATAGTTGCGGTCACGCAGCCAGCCGTCTCTGCAACTGACCCTACCTATCTGTATTACCACCTCTTGTTCCTCGGCCGTACCAGAAAAAAAACTCCGCGAACTGTCACTGCTAGAGAGAGAAGTAGTAATTTCTCATTTTTTCCAGGTAGGGTTTTAGGAACGTACGTTTTACTCTCCAAATATCCCGTTTGTGAAAAAAAATAGTATATATAGGGTGCCCGAATTTCGTAAGGACAACATGGGCAACTTCTACATTTGAAGAGATAGAGAGATGGTCAAATTAGCAAAAAGGTGCAGGTTTGAGAGCTCACTAAGAATCTACCCCCAAATTCCACTTGTCATGGCCCACTTGTTCGAAATTAAAATAAAAACAAAATCAAAATCAAAAATTTTGAAAAAATTACAGCTCAAGGCTCGTTCAACCCCCTACCTATCTTAAAAGTTTCAACTCTTCGATTTAAATAGAAAAAATTTCTTTCATTTGCCGTAACTTACCCAAGATACCGAGATGCGGCTTGAACTGGCACTTCATAAAACCAATGTTATCTGTGCAAATTTTTAGTAATCTAAAAGAAGTTGCCCATGTTGTCCCTACGAAATCCGGGCACCCTGTATACCTCGAGAGAGAATGCTATTTTTCCCTCGGTTTTCCTCACGCATTTCTCTCCCTCTCGGGAATATTTAGAAATATGCCGGTGTAGATTTTTGTCGATGGAAATTGTTTTTTTTATATTTCTCTTAGTTCATAAAAATGTTTTTAAATTTCCACAATTTTACGCTTTGTTCGCAAGGGATTATCTCGAAATCTACGGATACGGTGTTTGTAGATGTTTACAAAAAAATATTTATGGTTGCGTTTTGACGAAATTTGAAAAGTTCCAAGTCGATGGCAATTATTTTTACATTTTTTCAAGCCCTCAAGATGTTGACGAGTACTTTCGACCAGGGGCGGCTCGTTATATAGAGTCAAGGAGCCATGGCACTACCTGTAGTAGTTTCAAGCTCGCAAGAATTTCTTTCTTTTGTTGTCTAAAATCGTATTTCTTAGCTGACGATAATGGTTTGTTGCAGTTGTCAAGAATGGTATGTTTCAGCTGTTAAAAAATATTGAAAAAGCTATTAAGAAATGTATTATTTAACTGTCGAAAATGATATTTTTCAGTTGTCAAAAATGTTATTTTTCAGCTATCAAAAAAGTATTGAAAAATTGTAATTTTTGTTGTCTAAAATTTATTTTTTTAGCTGACAATAATGGTTTGTTACAGTTGTCAATTATATTTTGTTGCGATTGTCAAGAATCGTATTTTTCAGTTGTTAAAAATGACATTTTTCAGCTGTTAAGAAGTGTACTATTCAAATGTCAAAAATGATATTTTTCAGTTGTCAAAAATGTTTTTTTCTTGATGTCAAAAAGGTATTTCTCACCTATTAAAATGTTATTTGTCAGTTATCAAAAACAGCATTTTGTGTTTTATTTTTAATTGTCAAAAATGGCATATTTCAGCTGTCAAAAATTGACTTTTTGTAGTCAAAAATTGTATTTTTTAACAGGCAATAATGGTATGTTACAGTTGTCAATAATGGTTTGTTGCAGTTATCAACAATGGTATTTTTCAACTGTTAAAAATGGTAGTTTTCAGCTGTTAAGAAGTGTATTATTCAACTGTAAAAAATGATATTTTTTAGTTGTCAAAAATGCGATTTCCAACCTATAAAAATGTTATTTTTCAATTATCAAAAGCAGCATTTTCCTACATTTTTTTAACTGTCACAAATGGCATTGTCAGCTGTCAAAACTTGTATTTTTTGTGTTCTCAAAAATTTAATTTTCTTAGCAGACAATAATGGTTTGTTACAGTTGCCAATAACGGTTTGTTGCAGTTGTCAAGAATGGTATGTTTCAACTGTTAAAAATGGTATTTTTCAGCTGTTAAGAAGTATATTATACAACTGTCAAAAATGATATTTTTCAGCTGTCAAAAATTATATTTTTCAGCTGTCAGCAATGGTATTTCCCACCTATAAAAATGATATTTTTCAGCTGTTAAGAAGTACATTATACAACTGTCAAAAATGATATTTTTCAGCTGTCAAAAATTATATTTTTCAGCTGTCAGCAATGGTATTTCCCACCTATAAAAATTATATTTTTCAGCTATTAAAAGCAGCAGTTTTCGACATTTTTTAATTGTTAAAAATGGCATTTTTCAGCTTTCAGAAATTATACTTTTTGTTGTCAAAAATTGTATTTTTAGCTGCGATAATGGTATGGTACAGTTATCAATAATAGTGTGTTACTGTTATCAAGAATGGCATTTTTCAGCTATTAAGAATTGCATTATTCAGCTGTCAAAAATGTAATTTTTCAGCTGTCAAAAATGATATTTTTCAGCTGCCAAAAATGGTATTTTCCATCTACATAAATGGTATTTTTAAGCTATCAAAAGCAGCATTTTTAACATTTTTTAACTGTCAAAAATGGCGTGTTTTAGCTATTAAAACCTGCATATTTTGTTGTCAAAAATGAATTTTTTTTGTTGTTGAAAATTGTATCTTTTAGCAGCCAATAACGGTATGTTTCAGCTGTCGGGAATAGTATTTTTCGGCTGTCAAGAATGGTAATCCCCAGCTGTTGAAAATAGTATTTTTCAGCTGTCTCGAGTTCTATTTTACAGCTGTCATGACATGTCAGTAGCAAATGGTATTCTTCAAATATGTTATGTTTCAGCTGCCAAACACAGTATTTTTCAGCTGGTAAAAATAGTTTTTTTCGACATTTTTGAATTTACAAAAATCGCATTTTTCAGCTGCCAAAAGTAGTATATTTCGCTATCAAAAGTAGTATTTTTTACTGTCAAAAATAGTATTTTTTGTCGAAAATAGTATTTTTAGTGTGTCAGGAATGGCATGTTTCAGCTGACAAACATGGTATTCCTCAGCTGTCAAAAATGAATGTTTTTCAGCTATTAAAAAATGTATTTTTTTTGTCAAAAATTATATTTTTCCTGTGTTAGGAATGGTATGTTTCAGCTGACAAAAATGGTATTCCTCAGCTGTTGAAAATTAGTATTTTTCAGCTATCAAAAATAGTATTTTTTTTTTGGTCAAAAATAGTATTTTTCGTGTTTTAACAATGGTATGTTTCAGTTGTCGAAAACAGTATCTTTCAGCTAGTAAAAATAGTTTTTTTCAACTATCAAAAATTGTATTTTTCAGCTGTCAAAACTAGAATATTTTGCTGTCGAAAGCAGGGGCGGCTGGTTATATAGAGCCAAGGAGCCACGGCACTGCCTGTACTTTCAAGCTCAGTAAGAATTTTTAATTAATTCTTAAAACACTTTTTCGGCAGTTACTTTGGTCTAGGAAGATAAATAGTTCTTCAAAAAAGGAGGAGGGGGGGGAGATATATTGTATAAGTGGCTCTACCCTCAACATGTTCCACGAGCCGCCACTGCTTTCGACCTAATCCCCTGTTTACGTGACGTTATTTCAAAATCTAGGGAAGATTATTTGTAATTTTCTGCAGAATCTTATTTATATATGTAGTTTTAGTGAATTTGAAAAAGTTTAAGTCTTTAGCAATTGTTTTTGAACTTTTTCAAGCCAAAATAAATATTTTCTAGATTGTACGACTTCCGGTTATACCGCAAGTCAACAACAACTTCCTTATTTTAAATGGAATGCTATATTTTTTATTGCAAATTTGAATTCTACATAAAATTCTCTGAAAAAAAATCATAAAATAACAACCTCAAAAATTTAATAGTTTTAAAGATTTTGTGCGGTCTTGGTGGGACACCCCGTATAGAAAAACTTTTGATGGTACTATCCAGTACCATGGCCCACAGGGGGGGAGGGGCTATGTTTCTCTCACTCAGGCATCGCCAACTCAGAAACAACATTCTGTGGCTCATACCTTATAATGCTATGAACTACGTAATAATAAGGAACAGGAACCTGGAAGTTGGAAAAATGTTGCTAATTTCGAATCATATCTAGGATTTAGAATTGTCCTAATGGACGATCTATAAATGTTGGTAAAGTTTTTTTTTTCTGATTGAAACAATATCGAGTAATATTGCCTTAGTTACGATATGTCATAACACACTTATATTTCCCTAGGGAAATATGAAGTGCTCATATTTCCTTAGGAAAATATAAACATCAAAAAAATGTCATAAGGAGCTTCTCGCAAGAATTGTTATAATTGCTCTCGGGACAACACCTCCGATTTCTTAGGAAGGTATCCTTTATGGATTTTACAGCTTTGGATTTTACCGGAACCAAACATTCACGGTCTTTCGTCGCTTGCGTTAACACATAGTTTGACATTTCACCAATTTATGAAACAACGCAAAAATCAATCCAGTCAACTATGATATTTACAAACAAGGCTCGTAGCAACGTTACAATTCGATCAATTCAAAAATTTACAATCCAATATTTTCCCATTTACAGATCAATTATTCTTTCAGAAAAAAAAACTTTTGTTTACAACACGGGAAATATGAATACATTTCATATTTCCCTAGTTGTAATAATAGCTATTTTAAGTCAAAAGAAATATATATGAGGAGCTATACATATGACACACCCAAGTTGGAATATTAAAATAGATGGGCAATACACGCGAGTTAATTTTCGTCATTTTTTCCAAGAGTATTCTTTCCTTTCAAAATTTGAAACGATCATAAATGCTTAGTCAACCACTAACACAAACATTTCACTACATTCTTTCCTGTCGCTTTTTTTATCAGAATCAGGTTTCTAAGAGAAAATAAGTATTTCGTAGGACCCTAACATAAAAGACGTTTTCTTCAACCTTCAAACCGCGTACAAGGATATCTGGCAGGAATATCTGCTGGTTATTGGAAATTTATCATTTCTGACCACATTTTTCTTGCCGGTATCATCATTCTACGTTATCCTATATGATTGTGGCATCAAGAGATACTTTACTCTAAATAATTAACAATTTTGAAAGGGCATCAAAAGAAAAAAGTCAATTGCTGGCAAAGCCAGTAAGGAAAATAAAGAGATTTACATGGTAAACAACAATAGTTGCTTTACATAAAACTTCATAGGAAGGCTATGGTTTCCATTTAAAAAAATACAAGTTTATGTTATATCTCGG
This sequence comes from Ocypus olens, assembly GCA_910593695.2. Taxonomy (NCBI): domain Eukaryota; kingdom Metazoa; phylum Arthropoda; class Insecta; order Coleoptera; family Staphylinidae; genus Ocypus; species Ocypus olens. The sequence goes on from OU343058.1 coordinate 43,505,052, forward strand.
AAACTAATATCTATAGAAAAATTCTGATATTATTTAGTGTAAAATGATTTAAAACTGTCCTTTACAGTTTTTTTTATCTCTTGACAATCGAGTAAAATCGATTTAAGAAAATGAACACTTTTTTCATTTTTCAAAATATCTAGTTACCATTGAATTTTTGGTAACAGTTGACGATGAATATTAATAACAATTCTATCATTTTTCCTAATTAATGTATCATTTACCATTTCACAGTTAGAAAGAAACAGAAAAATTGGCATTTCAGCATTTTTAGGTTAGAATTTCTCTAAATCCTAACGTGATGGAAAAATTTTGATTAATAATTCGGTTTTAAAGCATCACAATCCTTTGGGAACATACAGTCTAGCTTTTGGATCCAAAAAATGTAAATTGCAGACCTGTATTATGGATTCCCACCCCGCAATGGTCGCAACCATCCTCTTCATTAATTTTATTTAGGGCTAAATGAACATTTCGGACGCAAAGTTAAAATTATGATATTTTCAAATTGGTTTATGGAGTTATTTACAAATATTCAGTTTACATAAGTAAAAACAACGAAAGAATGAGAGTTTCTGGCCATCTGCAACATTACTACGATGTGAAATATGTATTATGAAGATAAATTATAATAGTAGCAAAGAGAAATGAATTCCTTTATGCGAAAGGTTGTATTGTTAAGTTAGCCGTAATATAGAATGTCACACGCTTCAACAAAATTGTGTGAACGTGTATATAAAAGATAAGAGGCGCCAGTGTGTCATTACAATTTGTGACACACTTTAATGTTTGGATAACAATTTCCATGGTAACACACGAATGCGGGAGTCGAATATTTATTTATCTCGGGGTCCATTTTTTAATTACAACAGCTCAGCAGCATAATTGTTGTAATAGTATATCACGTATTATAACAAGAGTTGTAAATAGCAAATTACGCGCAAGTGAAAAAAAAAATGCGTACGAGTAAAACAATTTAAGGCGGGCGTAATTGCTTTACAACTCGCGTCATGTACTATACTTTACCTACGACCTCACATTTATTCGCTTAAAATAAAGGCAAATTGAAATTGAAACTTGTCAGAATGGCGTATAAACTCTGTATACGAGCAATACTCTATAAGAATGGACCTAAAAAAAATTAAAAAGAATTTTATTTAGTACTGTTAAATAGCAATTTTCAAGAGCAAAGGGGTGTTGCCACTTAAAAAAAATGAGTTGGGGTGGCTACAGCCCCAGGGGTTACTTAGTGAAGGTCATTTTTGTGGTCACACTGATTCCCCCCACATACCCTAGAAACGGTTTTGAGAATGTTTTTATATCTTTTTTAGGTCCATACTTATGAGCATGCACACCCTGCATACAAAAAAGCAAAGTGCCGCCGAATTAGTACCAAATTTTCACGATAGCACCATCATAATTGTATGGATACATTAACGCTAATTAAATTATGTTGTGTTGCTAACACAAAATTCGAAGGATTCTACCGGAATGTGCAGATGTTACTTTAGAACAAAGGCGCCATACTCACTTTGACATTAACCTCGCGCTAGTTAAGTTTAGTTTCTGCATTAGTATAATCAGCAAAAAAAACAATTATTTTCATGACTTCCCAACAAAACATATTAACACTGTACGTCGGTGCATATGACAAATACTGAGTTCAATATGAAAAGAATCACTTCTATGCCTAGTAATACAATCCATTATTTTTTGCGGAACGACGGCTAAGCGAATTTTCGCAATCCAACGAACTTTTGACACTTTTTTTTCCAATTTAAATGATAATTTGAATGTTTGCGTGTTTTGCAGGATCGCATGATACTAACGTTACTTTAAAAAAACCTTTTCTCTATAAATTAATCATTGCAGCATTCTCTATATTTGAATGTACCATTGATGTAACTATTATTATTTCATAATTATAGCCCATAAATAGACAATAAATTTCAATCATGTACAGAACAAAATATTTTCCAGAAATTGTAAAAAAAAAATTGAAAAAATGTACACGATCACAATATTTTCCAGTACTGCAAAACAAATGATTAACAATAGTAATAAGATAAATATAAAAGCGTGATCATAAAATAAAAGTAGGTATGCAATTGCAAACAATTTTTAAATATAACGGGAGCAGTAGCAATAGTTATCTAAAAACTCCCAAAAATCAACAATCTATAAACTAGGAAATAATCAGTTACAAGAACATTAAAAAAGACGTTATCGACTGTAAACATTTACATTTATAGTTTAGATAAGGCGCGATTACTAATAAATCTAAATAAACATATATTGCCAAATCAATAATTATTTACAAAACGAAATCTACATATCTAAACTACTATCTATTATCGACACTTTCGGTATTTTGGAACGGAATATTTATGGAATGCTCAATGTTATGCATAGATAAATTCCTAGCTTTGATACAATTATGTTACTTTAACGAAGCAACTGACCGTAAACTTTAGTATTTCATTGGCATCAGGTCAATTAATTTGGTACGGTAAAATGATAATTATGAAATGCGCAATGATAATGAAATTAATGTTTCTCTATTTGTATAATGAGTCAAATAATTTATACTATTTTGAATGTTTAATTGTTAATTTAATTATAAACCTTATAATATTCACGAAACAGGATATAAAATGTTGAAACCGTAGTCGAAACACCTGTAACTAAAACTTTTAATTAAAAAATGTAACAATTACCTCATATTTAAAAGTGAATTAATTTGTTTCAGTGAGGTTGTTTTGAAGATGCAAATTTTAATATAATTAATTGTTTTAATATTTTGGTAGTAATATAAAGTAGATATTAATTCTATCAAATAAAAACGCAGTTTAGATTCAGAATGTTAAAAATTTCGTCTTATCAGGATATTTTCAAAAGAATTTTAATTTGGCATATACTAGAGATGGGCAGACGGTTCAGGAACCGGTTCAATGAGCCGGTTCCTAGCAAAGAGCGCTCAGGAACCGGTTCGGATAAAAGGAACTGCGGTTCCTCTGGTTTTTAGTATGTACTTGGCTTTTTCTTCAAGAGTGAAAATCAGACGCGTACCCCTACCTGTAGAACCACCGCATGAAGTCACCTGCGTAAACTTCATGTGGTTCCAAGAGATGCGGATCAAGTTAACTGCGAAAGTTCCATGCTGTTCACTCCACTGTTTGCACGAGCTTTATGCAGTTACTGGTATGAACCGGTTCACACCTCAAAACGCATGGGGTTTCCGCGGTAACGTTATGCCTTATGCGCATGAAGTTCGTGCAAATAGCGTTCCCGTTGTGAACCGCTTGAGGTTATCCGCCGAAATTTCATGCCGTTTTCGTGATTTCTTTTTAGTCCAGACTTACATTTTGACTTGAAATTTTAAATGAAAATGTGAAAATGTTTAATCAAAGTTAACATTTTTTAGGGTCCTAACTGCATTAAGTCATAATTAATCTTTTTTTCTTGACGCTTGTAACTTTAAGTCAAATTTTGACATTCATCTTTTAACTTTAATTAAATATGACATTTTTAAGGCTTAAGGGTTTTAAGTCAAAATTAGTCGTTTTTTACGTTTGACGATTTTAAGTCAAATTTGGACAATAATTTGCACACAAAGTCTTTTAACTTTAATTCAATTTGGCATATTTTATAGAGGCTTAACGACTTTAAGTCAAAATTAGTTTTTTCTCTTGACACTTGTTGACTTCAATTCACATTTACATATTCATTTGAACATAAACTTTAATTATATTTGACATTTTTTTAGAGGCTTTAGGATTTAAGACAAATTAATCTTTTTTGTTCTTAACGCTTGTCGAATTCAAGTCAAATTTCGACATTAATTTGTTATAAAGTCTTTTAACGTTAATTCAATTTGACAAATTTTCTAGAGGCTTAACTGATTTAAGCCATAATTATACTTTTTTTCTTAACACTTGTCGACTTTAAGTCAAATTTCTACATTAAGTTGTCATAAAGTCTTTGAACTTTAAGTAAATTTACCATTTTTTCGAGAGGCTTAAGGAGTTTAAGTCTATTAGTCTATCTTTTGACGCATGTCATTAATTTGTCATAAAGTCTAAAAAAAAAATACGTGTGTATTTTAACTTACTTTAAGTTTCAAAATGATCAGCTAATGATCGAAACTCGAGGCACTGAAAAATAAAGTGTGATATTAAAAAGAAACTAGTTTATTTAAAGTTAAAGTTGACTTGAATTAAATTTATCACTTTTTCTAGAAACTTAATAGCTTTAAGTCAAAATTAGTAAATAAAATAAAACACACTTTTACTTAGTTAATATCACACTGTTTATTTTATTAGTGACTGCAGTTTCGATCAAACAATGATCATTATCAAACTATAAGTAACGTAATTACAAAGAAACATCTTAATAACATAGGGCAAACAGGTCGTAGTTTTAAAGTTAGGTTAAAGGAACATCTAACATCGTTCCGTTTAAATAAAGATGACTCCACTTTCGCTAACCATCTCATTGAAAACCGTCATACTTTTGACGAAGATGTACTACAAATTCTACATTTCGAAGACAAGGGGATTAAAATGGACGTGCTCGAATCCCTCGAAATTCATAAACTCAAGGATAATCCGGACAGCCCCATAATTAACGAACAAACGAACCTAATGTTCTCGCCTCTGTTTAACGCGGTATAAATTAAGATGTTTCTTTGTAATTACGTTACTTATAGTTTGATAATGATCATTGTTTGATCGAAACTGCAGTCACTAATAAAATAAACAGTGTGATATTAACTAAGTAAAAGTGTGTTTTATTTAATTAAAAATGTATCACGAAGTAAGTGCCGCCAACCGCAATCAGTTCAAAATTAGTATTTTTTTCATAACGCTTGTTGACGCCAAGTCTTTTAACTTGAATTAAATTTGACATTGTTTCTAGAAACTTAACTATTTTAAGTCAAAATGAGTTGTTTTTCTTGCAGTTTGTTGATTTTAAATCAAATTTCGACATTAAGTTGCAAATAATTGACAAAAACATGACATTTTTTTCTTGAGGATTAAGGGTTTAAGTCAAATTTAGTCTTGCTTTCTTAACGCTTCTCAACTTTAAGTCAAATTTCGACAGTAATTTGGACTTAAAGTCTCTTCACTTTAATTAAATTTGACATTTTTTCTAGAGGCTTAACGCCTTTAAAGTCGAAATTACTCTTTTTTTGACGCGTATCAACTTTAAGTCAAATTTCGACATTAATTTGCACATAAAGCTTATTAACTCTACACAAATTTGACATTTTTCTTGAGGTTTATCTTTAAGTTAAAATTGGTCTTTTTTTCTGTAGGTTTAACGTCTTTAAGTTAAAACTAGACTTTTTTTCTTGACGTTTTTCGACTTTAAGTCAAATTTTGACATTCATTTGGACATAAAGTCTCTTAATTTAACTCAAATTTGACATTTTTACTTTCTCCGTTACGAAGTACGAGAAAGTATTGTGATCGTGATTTTTTTTTCAAATTTTTTTTTTGCGGATATATCCGTTTTGGGGTCCCTAAATACCATTTTAACAATTTCTGGAAAAAAAAATTTTGTGTCTGTGTGTGTGTGTGTGTGTGTGTGTGTGTGTGTCTGTCTGTGTGCGCTGTATCTCAAAAACTAACAGAGCAATTGATATGAAACTTTAAATATACGTCTTATTTGATAATCTGAAGAACTGAAAAGCTTTTGGTAAAATTTCGTACACCGGAAATGGGTGTTTACCTTAACCGTTTTTTTGTTTTTTACCAATATTTTCTTAAATAAGAAAAATATCTTAAAAACATTCAAACAAATATCAAAGACAACCAAGAGATAAACATCTTTTGTTTGAAAATATTTTTCATAAAATTATTGCTATTCGAGAAAAAAATTTAATAATTTTTTTTTAATTTTTGGTTTATAATTATGAAACGATAATAGTTACAGAAAATTTATGTGAATAATAATTGCAGAGAATGTCAAAATGAACAACTTCTAAAGAATAAGTTTTCTTCGAAATCTCGTTAGTTTTTGAGTAAACCGAGTTTTTTAATTTGAAGTATTATTTTTCTATCTTTCATAATTTTGACGTTTTAAACGTCATTTTCATCCGAGTTTACGCAACGCTCGATGTACATTTAAAATATGATTTCAATTAAAAATAAACAATGAAAACGTAAATATAAATGGCTATAATACCATCAAGTCGGAGAAAGTAACATGATGGCCACATCACCATTTTTTTAGAGGCTTAAGGGTTTAGGTCAAAATTAGTCTTGCTTTCTTAACGCTTGTCAATTTAAGAATTTAAGTCAAATTTCAGCATTATTTTAGACATAGTCTTTTGCCTTTAATGAAATTTGACATTTTTTAGAGGCTTTAAAATCAAAATTAGTCTTTTTTTTACGCTTATCGACTTTAAGTCAAATTTCGACATTAATTTGCACATAACTCTATACAAATTTGACATTTTTCTGGAGGATTAACGTCTTTAAGTTAAAGGTAGTCTTTTTTCTTGAAGATTTTCGATTTTAAGTCAAATTTTAACATTAAATCTACTAATTTAACTCAAATTTGACATATTTTTCAGGTGTTTAAGGGTTTAAGTCAAAATTAGTTTTACTTTCTTAATGCTTGTCGAATTTAAGTCAAATTTCTACATTAATTTATCATAAAGTCTTTTAACTTTAGTTAAATTTGAAATTGCTTTTAGATGCTTAATAAATAAATAAATGAAAAATAAATTAATCCACAGCATAAAAAAAACATAAAATAATATTTTATACTTTCATAATAAAGAAATTATACCATTTTGAAATTATTTATTTCATTCAAAAATTAAGAAGAGTATGATATACCGGGTGTACATTTTACTGCTCTCCCGATTATTTTTGAAAATCCACCAGATTTAATATATATTTACTATGTGCCACCAGAGAGGAGAAAATGTGAAAAAAAAACTAAAACTTGTAATTTAAAAATCAATCGATTTAAAAATATCAGAAGAAAAAACGAAGTAAATATTTAATGCCCACTTCCCGTTTACAAATATTTACCAGTGGTAGTTCTTCTTATTGTCATAATGTCAAGTATAAAATACAAAAAAAGTATATTGCAGATGTGGCCACTGTGAATACCCTAGTAGCACAATATGTGTCAGAAATATTTTCCAAATATTGATTTTACATTTTTACGTTTCGGAAATATTAAAAGGCCAAAGTAAATATTTATATATTATGTCTATGGAAATATTGAAATAAAATTATTTTATAAACATATTCTATATATTTCAATCCTTATATTTAATAAGTAACATTTTATAAATATATCCAAAGAAACTGAACTGTCTCTGTCAATTCTGCCACGGTTTGAACTGTTTTACACGCAGATGTCTGTACTAGTGGCTATTTCGTTATATATTCCTGTATATTCTCTCAATCAGTGTATAATTTATGTGTCAGCTTCAAAGTGTGATATTTGACTGTAAGTAGAGTTGTACCAAGCACTCGAGACGTGTTACGCAGTGACCGTCTTAAAGTCAATTGGCTCCGGAAATTTGTTGTCGTGTTCTCTTAATACTTTCTCACTCCAAGCAAACTTTACCCCCACACATCTTGAGTGCTCGGTAATAATGTACATGCCTTTGGGATCCGCACCACAACCTCATATATCATGATATTTCCTCAACATTTTTTTACAAATATTGCAAAAATATATGCATAGTAATATTTCCTTAACATTTCATACAAATATTGCTAAAACATATAAAAATCTGTCATAATCAATATCACAGAAATATGTGTTTTCTAATATTTAAGAAATATTTTGTGCTACTAGGGTACCCATATTATATATTTTTTAATGAATTGTAAGCCTGGAACTCATTTCTGACAGTCTGGTATATAACTGTAGAAAAGACCCGTGAACCGCTCCAAGGAACCGGTTCACTCCGGTTCGGAACCGTTCCCGACAGTGAACCGTTATTCCCATCTCTAGCATATACAGAAAGAATTTTATTTGCTGGCCGAATCCAAGGTCAACTTTGCGAAAATTTGATCAAACCTTCATTCCGACTACCAAATTTTATCCTATTAAATGTTACTAGGCTCATTGGCGTCCGCTTACGGGTTTTCAAGTGCGTATTTATTATTTTCTATATTTGCGTTTACAAGAACCAATATTTGAACAGTTGGTTAGGTTAAGATTAAGATTATGCCACTCAACGTGCGCACGCGCCTAACTTTAGCTAGTCTGCGAATGTCTGTTAAATCCATGGCTACTTAAGAATAGTCTGAAAAATTATTGTTTATGAAATTTACAAAAAAAAGTTTCGTACTGACTCATCAAAATAATTTTACGTTCTTGTAGAAATCACAAGCATATTTCGGTTAGAAACCTTTGACTGAAATAAAATATATTTCCCATGGTAAGTTGCCAATTAATTTAATTCCATTAGAAATTAATCGAATCATTACTATCTAGAAGATACAGAGTTAAAATGGATGACTCAAAACGCAATTAAATGAATGGTATTGTTTGTCGGCAGACGCAACATGTGCTGTTGGATTATAGTGATTCGACAAGAAATGCAGCCGAAAAGCAACATCTGTACATGGTTTTCCAGTTCCAATAACAATATGTCATAATCCTGACAAATGTATTAAGTCAGCTGTCGGCATTAATTACATTTCTCGTGTATGCGCCGCTAAGGCAGTAAAATGGTAATATAATAATTTTAATAGAGCTATGATATATAGTTATATAGTATTCCAGAAACAAATATTTTTCGCTTAGGGCACGGTATAGAAGAGAACATCTGATTTATGTACCTAATGCTTTTACAGTTCAAAAATTGCTGGATTTATTGAGTAGTCGTAAACAATATCAGAGTTTATACAAAGTAAAATTGTGATAGACAGGGCCGCGCCAAGGTGCGAGGCAAAAATTTCCGCCCCTTTCAATGTGAAGAGGGCGGTAGCAGCGGCGGCTCGTGGATGTTCGGCGTGAGGCAGCGGAAGGAAATTTTACCGATACAGCAACGGAATATTTGCTTCCTCTATAAGAGTAAGTAGTGCGGCACGAGTGGCATCTTTGTCTTTGCCTCCCCTACGGAAATCCACGAGCCGCCGCTGAGCGGTAAAGAAAATAAATACCACCATTGATCGGCGCGTTTCAAAATTATTTAGAAAGAAAGAATTTCGATATAAACAAAGAGATACGTTCATGTATTCAATCATCTATTTCACGAACGTACGTGTTACGAAAAAAAAGTATTTTAGGTGGATCGATTTTTTTACGAGCGCCGATTTTAAATAAAAAGCATATTGTAAAAAACAATTAGATTTGGTGGGCGCTAATCTAAGAGTACTCTTAAGGCCTGCCGCCCCCCAAGACCTGCCGCCCGGGTGCTGAGCACCCCTAACACACCCGCTTGGCGCGGTCCTGGCTATATCTACTTTCTTAACTAATACTATAAAACACATTATCAAAATGTTATACTTTTTTTTGTTATACATTTGTAAACGTATTGTTAAAATGTTAGCTGTCCCAAAACGCCTCTATGTATCCATCAATATAAAGATTTTTATGTTCGACTGTATGAAAATAGTAGCTTTAGCGGTTTCTTTTTAGGCCAAAATGGCGTACATTTCGTACTAGTACTATAATTGATAAAGTAAATTGGACTCTTATGTCAGTGTCAGAAATGACAGATTTTAATTTTGGTTAGAACACCTAATAAATACAATCCAAATTACTAATGAAAAAGAGAGATCAACTATGATAGTGGTTTATAGCGACAGTAGTTACTATTATTCATTATTTACTCCTGAAGAAGTTTGCAAGGTTTGGACGTTTATTGTGCGAGTTAGATTGTTTAACGTAATCATCCATTTTCTATGAAATTTACAATGAATGACATTAGTGTGGCAGCAAATGCACACAATGATTAAAATATGTGTATAAATATATTGCTTCAGCGTGCATTTTAAAAGTATTATTATTATTATTATTAATTAATATACAGGGTGTTTCAAATTCGATTCACCATGGGGATCTCGCTTATTAGAAGAGATAGAGGGTATGTTTAAATTTGGCACTTTTGCAGAATTTTATGCTGATTAATAATCCACTGAGAAAAATTACTTTAATTGTTTTGTTTTTGAGTCCAAAAAACTGAAAAAACTGATTTTCGTTTTTTCTGTATATCATCGTTATTTGAGGTGATATTTAACAACGGCAAAAATATTCTTATAGCACTTTTTTATTATCTAATAGATGGCATAAGATTTTTGCTTGTAACTTGTTTCGTTTCTTTTGAACCATCATCAACTTGCTTATTTCTTATGGACGCCATATTTGATTTTTATCGCATCTTAATGCTCATTTTTTTGTGATGACAACAATATAACACAACATACATATGATTTCATAAATGATCATATAATCGTTTAAAACACTTTTATTGGCAATCTATTTAGCGCTTACTACAAATCATTCGTGCCATGGAATTAAAATCAATTAAAAATCCGAATAACTCTTTGTTTTCAAACACTATTATTGTTTATAAATAATAACATCGTTCGATAATTCAGAAATATAAGAGAGAGAGATACGTATTTTTTATTCAGGAAACAGAAATACATCATTGGCTAGGCTAGATCAAAATATTAAAAATGTATTTAGAAAGAAGGCAACCCCATCAAATCTTTTTATCCATGGATCGACAGAAAGTTACTCAAGAAGGTCGCAATAATATTTTGGAAATGTAAATACTAAATATATCTTAATTTTTCGTTCAACTTACAAAACATAATTTAGAATAAATCAAAATTCATCAATCTCTTGCAGCGACGTTCCAGCTGAATTACATTTGCCAGCAAATATAAATCATATAAAATTCCTTTGGGCCACACACTTGCACCTGGCGATTTAAGACGCCTTGCATTTTGTAATTGGTTGCTACAAACATGCAATGAAGATGATAATTAAAAAAAAAAACATGATTTGGATTGGACACATGAATGCAAATTCACAAACAGTGTTTCTAATTCCATGGCACGGATGATTTTTAGTAAGCACTACATAGATTGCCAATAAAAGTGTTTTTAACGATTATAAGTTTATTTATGAAACTAAATGTATGTTGTGTTATATTGTTGTCATCACAAAAAAATAAGCATTGAGATGCGATAAAAATTAAATATGGCGTCCATAAGAAATAAGAAAGTTGATGATGGTCCAAAAGAAACGAAACACGTTACAACTAAAAATCTTATGCCATCTATTAGATAATAAAAAAGTGCTATAAGAACGTCTTTGCCGTTTTTAAATATCACCTCAAATAACAAAGATATTAAGAAAAAACTAAAATCAGTTTTTTCAGTTTTTTGGACTTAACTCAAAAACAAAACAATTTAAGTAATTTTTCTCAGTGGATTATTAATCAGCATAAAATTCTGCAAAAGTGCCAAATTTAAACATACCCTCTATCTCTTCTAATAAGCGAGATCCCCATGGTGAGCCTCGAATTTGAAACACCCTGTATACTAAAAGCTCAAGGCCTAAATCCCGTTTTTTTTTAATGTTTCAAAAACCCTTATAGATGGCGATTTGAAATTTTCATGAAAAATCACAAACAATTCAAGAAATATACCATTAAAATTTCAACCCTCTAGAACCACCCCTTAAAAAAGGGTTGCCAACCCCTCAAAAAAAAACGATACATTTTATTCTTTTTCCCGAAAGCCGGAAACGTCCTCTGGGGGCCCGTGAAAACCGCGATTTTCCAACTCATCCCTTGACTCGGGGGTGAATTGTTGAAAATAGATTTTTCGCGATGCAGAGATTCGCGCCAAACCTACCTCCTCCCAGGATTTTTGAGTTGGAGGATGCAAATATGGCTCAAAAAATCCCCAATGCATCGGGACACAACGTTTGGTGTCTCACGTTCCCGTAAAAAATTCCGTTGCAACCCCTCAAGCGTTTTTCTAAAAAATCACATTTCGGACGCTTCCGGAAAAAAGGGCGCGCTTTCCCTTACGGTCACAATTCCTAATTTCATAGAGTTTTGTAGAACTACTCCCCTCTACATTTGATGTCTCTTACGAATTTTTGATGTCTCCATCCCCGAGGAGTTATTCAAAGAAAACCAACCCCGATTTCAATTAAAAAATTCTACAGCGGCCATTTTTTATCTCACACGAAAAATTTAAACGGCATGCCATTTGGAATTGCATTTTGCGTCGAAAAGATAAGAACTATATTTTTCGTGGGGCGCACCGTTTATGATCTACGGCCGATTTTTGATTGTTTTGCGGGAATTTTTCTAAGAATTTAGCGATGTTTTTTTTTTTGAAAAAAAATCTGACGACGGCATATCAGTCACCGATTTAATCCGTATCAAAGATCCCCATAAAGTTTATCGATCCGATTTGTGGTTTTCGAGATATGACGTTGTATACGGAAGGGGGACGCGAAATTTAGCAGCGGGGCACATTTTTTTTTCTCTACACCAACGGAAAGCCCTTCTCAAGCCCAACAGAAAATCCAAATAAAATTTCTCGATCCGACCCCTTCTTCTAATTTTAAAAATTCATTAAACTTATATTTATTTCGCCGGTAAATATTTTCGATTTGGCTGAAAGACTTCGGTCGATGGCCTTTTGAGCTCATGCTTGTGTGCATGTATGTATGTATTTTCGATCGTTTTAAAATGAATTTTTCTGTTCGTTTTGAAATCACGAATCTAACGACGGATTATTATTGTGGTACTGTGTCTACGTAAAACAAACTTTGAATTTTTAAAATCACCCGGTTATTAACCGAGATATGGATATTTGAATTATTGTCGTTTTTGAACGTTGAAAATTTTTCCCCTGAAAATCAATTTCCGGGAGGGCTAGAACAGTGACACTTTGGGAAATCATTAAGCGTTCCATTTGAAGCAGACCACCAAAGTTTGGTAACGTTTCGGTCACCCCGTCAGCCCCACCAGCCGGAACGGGGTGCCAAAGACCAAAACAACCCCTACCATCAGTACATCCCTAAATTTTGTTTCTATGTTGGTTTGTAATGTGTATACGCTTCTCAGACGCTCACCAAATAATTTTTAGAGGCCCAAAGTTAATGAAAAAAAATAAGCTTCTTCCTGTTAACGTCCGAGTGCTTTCCAAACAGCAAATTAAGAAAGCATTGATAATTCATTGTTATATTTGACAGATGTCAGATTCAAAAACTGGGGTTACCACCAGATTACATTTCCGAAGTTCCTCGACGCGTGTGGTTTGTGAAAGTTCATTTCTATTTTTCCTTAAATTCGTTCGTCACCTGTTACCTTCTTCAATTTTAATAGGCTGCGCACAGTTTAATTGCTTAATTTTAATAGGCCACGCATAACAACGGCGCAGCGCAGCGGAGCCATCGTTCGTTGCCGGTTTTTTTGCTAAATTCTAATAGGCCACGTACGGACGACGACGAAGCGCAGCGGAGCCGTCGTTCGTCACCAGTTACTTTGGTAAATTTTAAAGGGATACGCAAAGACGACGGCGCAGCGCAGCGGAGCGGTCGTTCGTCACCGATAACTTTGCTCAAATGTAATAGGCCACGCACGGACGACGGCGCAGCGTAGCGAAGCGAAGCCGTCGTTCATCACCAGTTAATTTTCTTAATTTTATATTTCACTATTTCACATAAAGAACACAATTTCACATACAGCAACTTAAGCTTGAAAAACTAGTTCCAAAAATGCTAAAAGCAGTCGAACATAAAGCTTTGTATGTAACTCGTCCACAATAGCACTTCATGGACTCGCCTCCATTATCAGCCTCTCTCGCTTCGCTCGCTCGTCCATAAAACGTTTCGTCCAAGAAATGTACTTCTTACATAAATAGCTATTTCATTGTCTTCCCAAACTACCAATATGATATTCGACTGCTGCACTTCTTTCAGTTTCCATTTTCTTTTCGTGAGGTTCCGATCATTTTAATGTTCATCCAGTTTTACACGAAATATGTTCGCTTTTACTTTCGTGACGAAATTTTTTATAACATTAATCATGATAATAAAATCATAATGTTGTTTACCCATGTTTAAGTATAAACCGTTCCGCTTTATAACATAGTCTATGATAATTTAATACATTTTAATGAAATGTAAATATTACACCTAATATTCAATTATTCAATAATATATTCCGACGTTAATCCCATTCCTAATAAAAATGGAGACCTTGACACGGACCAGAAATTTTGTAAATATTACATGACACCATCGCGATTAAGAAATTAATGTTTATTTTTTCGTAATTACTCGATATTTCTGAATAATAATAATGCTTTTATTTTTTTAAGAAAATACAACGAAAATAAAGATATATGAGTAGACGAAGTTCCCTCAGGTGACACCTGCTAATGCTCTTCCATTTAACCTTTTAGTAACTAAAAAAAGGATAATAATAATATGCATTTGTGCTGGGTAGACGTAGTCCTTACACAAGTCAGAATAAGTACATGAACATAAATTCAATTAAAATTAGTATATTAATCAAGTATGTTCATTAAAAAAAAACATCAAGTGTGACATGATTTTTTAATTTTAAAAATATAAGTTGGTTACACATATTAAGGTTATGTTACTTCTCAAAATTAAACAAACTGTAGTCAATTTGTAGATACTTAAATTTTTCACTATAAAATTATATTAAATGTTGTATGTGCCTTCCTTCTTCTTGAACACAAGCCTGAACTCTTCTTCGCATACCCTCCATTACGCTCCGCAACAATACAGGATTATTGTTAATTTCTAAAAATCGCAAGGTGTTAAATCGGCCAGGGAATCCGTGCATTTCGACTTATTATTCGGTCCTCAAAAAATTCCTCCAAAATGGCCAAATTATCCACTGTGCAATGAGGAGTTGCTCCGTCTTGATGAAAATATCCACTTTGCAGTTCGTCATCATTTAATTCATTTATAAAAGGCAATAACATTTCTGTACGATAACGGTTTGCAGTTATCGTACCTAAAATGAATGCACGGTTATTGAATTTTTATTATTAATAATAAAAATAGGATTTAACCTTCGGAATATCGGTCCAACTAATCTTCTCCCGATATATACGAGGATTTTCATCTGACCAAATTGACATAGTTTGGGAATTAATGTACCCATCCTTATAAAACCAATCTTCATCGGTAAAAAAAAGTAATTTGTAAAACATCCTCGTTTACCTTTTATAAAAACCACTGACAAAATTCCAGTCGTCTGGGGTAATCAACAGGTAATAACTCTTGCACCGATGTTATGCGATAAGGGTATTCTTGCAAATCTTTTCGTAGAAGCTTGTGGCATGTTCCTACCGATAAATTCATTTGCAGTGACAAATGACCCAGAGAAGTCGTAGGTTCATCTTCCAAAATTTCTTTGGCTGTGTTAATAGAATCTTGAGTTCGTTTAACTAGTCTACCACTTCCAGGTTTACGGAGAACACTACCCGTTTCACGAAATAATACAACAGATCGTGATAAGGTATTTTTAAATTCATCATAAATAATGGGCACGTTAGGAAATGCTCCCTGAAACTCTGCTAAAGGTGCGTCGAATGAATACACCCAATTTCCGTCCACTTTAATCCCATTTCGGAAATAACTTTCAATTAGAAACGTTTTTTGCTGGTTGCTGTAAACCATTGTGAGTACGGAATAATTGTGACTTCCAGAAAGATCTGACGTTTATATATCAATTCCCAACAAATGTCAAGTGTGCCAACTGAAATTTTTAAAACGAAAAAGTCATGGCACACTTGAGGTTTTTTTTTAATGAACATACGATACTTCAGTGCTTTGGTAGTTAAATTTAAATTTCGTGAGTTCATCCTACTAGATATATGAAATAAATAAAACTCAAGTGCCTTTCATCAAATAAAATAAAAACTAGGTCAATTTTTAACCTGATAAAGAATGTGTACGTTACTTGATAAGATTCCCAAAATCAAACAATTTAATCATACGATTTTTTGACCTTTGCTTTGCGAATTTGTTGAACGTAAATTTTGTCTGTTTTGCATCACCACATTAAATATTTGGGACATGATACTCTCAAATGTCATTCTGATAATTGCTTAAGTTTTGGCAGTGGAGCAGACAATTACATTCTTTACTACCGAATTCTTATTTCGTCTAATGTCAAAAATGTCTAGTAAATTATCTGTAAAAACAAAAACAAAAAGTGCTAGGTCCATTAATAAAAATATTAACGATCATTCAACTCATGTATAAAAATGTGCAATTAAAACGGCGGACAAAAAAATTTGCAAGTGGTTAAAAATTTATTTACTTTCAAAATTTGTTTTGATTTTCATTTTAGGTAAAGTAAAATGACATGTTCATGTTACAATTTATTTTCTCCTCCTCAGCCTTTAAAAATTCCAAAAATCATTTTAATTTTATCGTATCCCGGATTTCGATATAATACGCATCAAATTTTTGCAAAAGGGGAGCTAATTTCAAATTTTCGTACAGTTCTTCAATAATTTTAAAAGACGCTATTAAAGGCATTTGTGCTGTTTCTAAATTCTTGATTGCAGTTATTAAGATGAAAAAAATGAGAAATAAAGGCTAATTGTTGCAAAATATTTCTGCATGCAACACAATCTTTACATTTTTTAAGTGCTGCCGATTCTTCATCATTAAAATTAAGAAGAATATTTTCTAATTTTTCAAAATGATTGGCGTAGAATAAAGCAGCTTCCAGCCAAGCACAATAATCGGGTACAGTTGCAACGAGCAACGCATCGAGCCAGTGTTGCCAGGTGTAATTTTTAATTTTCCCCCAATCTGGCAACACTGGGATTAGAGAAGATTTCGGAATTTGCACAAACTCCATTTTTCCGAAAATATATAGGTAGTACAAAAAGGCCATTTAAAAAATTATAAAAATGTTTAATCGTGCTGTGGTATTCCCCAAATAATTAAAATAATTCTTTAATTTTTCAGAAAGCCTCGCTAATTAACTACTTAATATTTTTTTCATAATTTCCAAACAGTTCCAGTTATACCGGGTGATCAGCTTCATTCCGGGCCAAATTATTATATTTAACAATTACTAAAAAAACTAAATTGGCTGCAACAATTATTCTTTTGATTGAAAATTTTTCGAAAAAAAATAAAAAATCGAATAGAAAAATTTGAAAATTAAGTAATTTCTCAAACACAAATCGCGCAGGCTTATTTTTTAGCTAAATATCAAAGTACATTAGTTTTATCTTAAAACAACAACTATAATTAAATTAAAAACTCTAAAACAAAAAATTTCAAATTTAATAAATAACCTAGAATTGATACAAAAACCATGTACAGGCCAAAAATATCAAAAATTCAGTCTGCAAAATTTAAATTATGGGGCAAAAAAATAAAAAAACTTGAAAATATCGACCAAAAATTCGCTCATAAAAATCAACAATTCATTTAAATCTAAAGTAAAGACCAATAAAAAATTCGCTCATTAAAATTAATGATTAAGGTAACAGAACTAAAAACATTGGTAAAAAATGGAAAACTCTTGGCAAAAATAAAAAAGAGAAAATTTTGGTTTAGATGCAAAAACAACTAAAATATAGGCAAAAAAAACCTGGTCTAAAAAATTAATATGCAGACTAAAAATTAAAATTTCAAGCAAAAAAAATAATTTGCCTTTTTCAGCCCTAAAAATAACTCTTTACCACAAAGTAAATTGCCGAAAATCCAAACACATAAATAATTTAAAAAATTCGCCCATAAAAACAATAATTCAGGTTAAAGCATCTAAAATGAATGGCAAAAAAACTAAATTTTGGTCAAAAAAACTCGAAAATACCAGCAAAAAGTTCGCACTCAAAAATCAACAAATCAGGTTAAAATCCAATCAAAAATTCGCTCGTTAAAATTAATAATCAAGGTAAAACAAAACTAAGAATACAGGCAAAAATCGTTAATTTAGAGCAAAAACCGTAAACTCTTGACAAAAATAAAAATGTAGATCAGAAAAAAAAACGAACATTTCAACTAAATTTTCGAAAAAATTTATTTATAAGCCGAAAACTCTAAAATTTGGAACGAAGAAATGAAAAACATCTAAAATATAGCCAAATAATCAAATATCCTGATGTAAAAAATAAAAAATGCAGGCCAAAAAATTAAAAATTCAACGAAAAGAAAAATGATTTGCCATTTTCTGCCCCAAAAATAACTTTATCCCAAAGTGAATTGCCGAAACTCTAAACTCAAAAGTAATGAAAAAAATTCGCCCATAAAAACAATAATTCGGTTAAAAAAAATAGTGATGTGGCCATCATGTTACTTTCTCCGACTTGATGATATCATTTATATTTACACTTTCATGGTTTATTTTCAATTTAAATCATATTTTATATGTACAACGAACGTTTTGTAGACTCGGATGAAACTGACGTTTAAAACGTCAAAATTATGAAAGATGGAAAAACTATACTTCAAATTCAAAAAATCAGTTTACTCAAAAACTAACGAGATAAAAAAAAACTTATTCCTTATAAGTTGTTCATTTTGGCATTCTCTGGAATTATTATTAAAATAAATTTGCTGTAACCATTATCGTTTCATAATTATAAATCAAAAATGAAAAAAAATATAATTTTTTTTTTTCTGGAAAACCAATGATTTTATGAAAAATATTCAAATCAAAGATGTTCATTTCTTTGTTGTCTTCAATTTTTGTTTAAATGTTTTTGTGATATTTTTCATATTTAAAAAAAATATTGGCAAAAAACAAAAAACAGTTAAGGTAAACACCCACTTTCGGTGTACGAAATTTTACCAAAAGCTTTCCAGTTCTTCAGATTATCAAATAAGAATTATGTCCAAAGTTTCATATCAATTGCTCTATTAGTTTTTGATACACTGCGCGCACAGACACACACACACACACACAAACCCAGACACAAAAATGTGTTTTTCAGAAATTGTTGAAATGCCATCTAGGGACCCCAAAACGGAAAAAAATGTTCACGATTACAATACTTTCTGGTACTTCGTAACGGAGAAAGTAAAAATCTAAAATCAAAAAAAGCAAACAATCAAAAACTTACAACGTACTCAAAACAAAAAAAAATCGCTCATAAAAATGAACAATGCATGTTAAAAATTTGTAAACCAATAAAAAATTCGCTCGTTAAAATTAATAATTTAGATAAGATACAAAAAAATCTGAAAAATGAAAAATGTACACTAAAAAAACAGAAAATTCAACAAACTATTAAAAAAAATTTGACCAAAGCCAAGAACTCATATCTAAAATATGAGCAAAAATAAAAAATTCCTGATCTAAAAAATAAAAATATGCAGACCAAAAAATTGAAAAATCAAGCAAAAGAAATCTAATTTGCCATTTTCAGTCCCAAAATATTTCTAGCTCAAAATAAATTGCCAACCATAAACGCGAAAATTTTTAAAAAAAGATAAAGGACAAAAAATCGCTCATAAAAATGAATCATTCAGGTTGAAATATAGGGCAAAAAATCGAAAATTCGGGCCTAAAAATAAAAAATGGCGACCAAAAAATCGAAAATTTTAACAAACAAATCGAAAATTGAGACCAAAATGAAGAAAAAATTAGTTCGGAAATTTATTAAAAAAAAAAACGAAACTGCAGGTCAAAAATGTAAAATATAGGTAAAAAAATCAAAATCCAGGCTTAAAGATAAAAATTGAAAACACAAAAATAATAAGTTGATATTTTAAAATTATCGCTAAATGTAAAGAAAAAATAGAAATTTAAAGTCCTTTTTCTAGCCTTTCTAAAAATACCTAGTTTGCTAGGTCTATAAATACCACTTTAAAAGTTACTTTCTCCGATTTAATGATAATAGGATTTTTAGTGATATTTTTCATATTTATTGATTTTTTTCAAAAACTAGAAAGATTTAATTTTGAAAAATTGTTCATTTCGGCATTCTTTATAGGTAATGTAAATTTGTTGTAACGTTTACAAATTAATAATTATAGCCATTTTTTTTTCAAATACCAAAGCCAAAAAGTTATATACTTTTTTATTGCCTTTAGCATTTGTTTTACTTTGATCTACAAATGACAATGCTAAGAAAATAATCTAGTCATATCACTGTCAGGAATTTTGGCCCAACGGTTGTCTCGCTAAAGTCTGGTTGACATTTTTACACATTATGGCGTCATCGATTATGCAAATCAAAATGTAAATTCGGCTGTTTATTGCCGGTAATATATAAATATTTATTCATAAAAAAGGCCAGACAGACTCACACGCGCCAGTGATTATTACAACGCACACTTTACAAAATATCAGAGCTGAATGAAATTTAAATGCCTCTGGATAAACACAAAATCTCTTATGTCTAACCTTGCCGTTAATTTATAGCGGTTCTCGCTTTTTTTCTGTAGTTTCTGTGTAAATTTTATTGCTAGCATTTCTCTGTTCCTCGATAATTACTACCGATCAAGGAAAACAACAATAATTATCATAAATCATATTGATCAATTCTCTTTTAGCAGTTTTACAGCAATTATAACAGAAAAGTACCCTAACCAATCGGACAGAAAACTTTAAATAACATAAATTCTTTATATTGGAATATTATCTTCCCTGATCATTTTAAAGGAAACAGGTAAATGATTTTTTTGTGGAATAAAAATTTGTACATGCAGCCATGCTATTATTTTTTTGCATTTACAAAAACCCGAAAAATAATAAAATAAAAATAGTGTTCACTAAAATAATGGTTGCCATGAAATTTAAAAAAAATATATGCTCTGGTGATCTGCTGGCTTCTGTCAAATATATTGAATGCTTCATAACTGTTTACAAGTTTTTTTTCATTAAAAATGTATTTTTTAAATCTCTTTAGTTTTTGAGTAAACTGAGTTTTTGAATTTGAAGTATAATTTTTCCATCTTTCATAATTTTGACGTTTCAAACGTCAGTTTCATCCGAGTCTACAAAACGCTCGATGTACATTTAAAATATGATTTAAATTAAAAATAAACCATGAAAGCGTAAATATAAATGATACCATCAAGTAGGAGAAAGGGGGCCGCGGTGGCCTAGTGAGTAGAGCTCCTGCTTACGTGCGTCGTGGTCGTGGGTTCGAATCCTATCCGCGCGGTCACTTTTTCGGAACGAAAAATGTCCGTGCGGGTCCATGGATGTTTAGTGTATGTTCCTTTCATCATTATAAATGATTATTATACAAATTATCGGTTGTGGCAGAATGCCCTAGTTCCTCAACCCGAATTCCTGTCAACCATCCTTAAAAAAATGTCGGAGAAAGTAACATGATGGCTACATCACCATTTTTTATAAAGAGAATGAAACAAGTCAAAATGTATTGTATTTTAAAATTTCAAAATATCCTAATAAAGCGAAACCAGTTAAAAAATTTAAACATAGTCTGAATTGTCATTTTATTTGGTAGAATTAATATTTATTTTATATTACCAGTGGCGACTCGTGGAACAAGTTGATGATAGAGCCACTTATACAATATGCCCCCTTCCTTTTTAAAGAAAGAAAGAACGATGTATCTTCCTAGACCGAAATAACTGGCTAAAAAAAGTGTTTTAAGAATTAATTAAAAATTCTTGCTGAGCTTGAAACTTCAGGTAGTGCCATGGCTCCTTGGCTTTATATAACGAGCCGCCCCTGTATATTACTATCCTCAAGATGTATTAAATTTATTTAACTTCAAATTTTAATTTCATGGATAATACTAATACTGCAGGTTTTACTCTAAATTTAATTATACAAATTATGATATATTTTACATGAAAGATTTTTATTTATTTTATTTATTTATAAATTTTATATTCAAGTAGAACTTCCTGTATAAATTAGTACCGAATGTGCTAACAATTTCTATTTCTTTCAAAATAGAACATTTAATTGCGATTCCTAGGAAGGATTTCAAAGAATTTGCATTATTCGCAAATTAATTATACACGATTAAGGTTACCATCGTTGGATTTCATGGTCATTATGTAACACACACTATTTGCTATTTTATGCCGTGCACGACAAAATTCCTGTGTTTTTCAACAAAGCATTTTAGAAGGAAATAATATCCACAAACGATTACACAATAGTATTTAACAAGAGGGTACTTTTAAACTTTTAGGTAGAATTATATACTATTGTTTTTACTTTGGATTTAACTATGGATTCGTTTTTAACATTTAGTGAGTTTTGATGTGGCAGCTCTAAAAACAATTTCTTTTTGTAACAAATTGTATGTTTGATATAAGAAAATATTTCTACGGCAATATTTCTATTGCAATATTAAAACGGAATGAAACTAAAACCAATGACGGTTCGCGGAGTTTTTTTTGGTACGGCCGAGGAACAAGAGGTGGTAATACAGATAGGTAGGGTCAGTTGCAGAGACGGCTGGTTGCGTGACCGCACCTACCTGTATTACCACCTCTTGTTCCTCGGCCGTACCAGAAAAAAACCCCGCGAACCGTTACTGACTAAAACATTTCTTTCACACCTCTAGAAATAAAGGAAGTTGCTGAGGACGCGATGAACAAACTACTTCCAAGTAAGTCGAAACCAATTGATGCGCCTAGTATACTCTATTCACATTTTATTCTCGGGGGTAATACCACAAGAGGTTTAATTTGTAATGGAATTTGATAAAGCACCAATCGTCAAAATCGCTTGGCGCGGCCCTGGGTGCGAGACTTTTCGGACACAGTGTCTTCATTTCAAAGGGAGCCACCCTGAATAAAAAAGCATTGGTCCTATCTAATTTTACCTTCTGTGACTCTGTATATGACACCTGCATTGATTTACGTTCTCAATCTCGAATCCAACGAATCCAAAATTCCTGTGCTCGACTAATTTTCGGCATACGCAGGAGGCAGTCAATTAGACATGAAATTCAAGAACTTAACTGGCTTGTCATGAAAAGTCGTAGAATATTACACACTGCGTGTCAATTTTATAAAATTATTATAACTAAAACCCCTCCATATCTATATGAAAAGTTAAGTTTCCGTACTGATGTTCATAATTTAAATATTCGTCGGAAAGATGCTTCAACCATATCTCGTCATCGCATTGAACTGTTTAAAAGAAGTTTCAGCTTCAACATTGCTTTCTACTATAACAGATATAATTTTGGTCATCCTACATTAGTCACTTTTAAACGATATTTAAAAAAATGTTAATGGAACTAAATCAAGACTACCAGTCATTTTTTGTTTTCTCTTCTTATTTTTGCGACCATAGTATCTACTAACCTTTTGATCTTAAACATTTAAAATATATACTTTTTTTTTCTCTTACTTATCCCTATTCTTAGTCATATATTTTTAGTTATTTTCACCAGTCTCTCCTCCTCTAATTCGCACAACCTCATCTCATATCAAACCACTCTCTCCATTGCCACACTCTGCATATTCCCTCTATTTGTTTCCTGAAGCAGTATGTACCCTGGCGTGGACTCTTCCACCCCCAACATACGCTTCAAGAACCACCGTTGCTCTCTCTCCACACATTCATACCCCTTCGTCCCCCATACTTCCACACCATACATTAAGATCGTTCTCACACATGCGTCCCACAATTTACATGCCATTCTAAAATTGTTTTCCATCTATTTTCCCCACTTCCCCCAAACCATACCCCACGCTTTCCTTGCCTTACCCTACATCCATTTTAAGTGTTCCACGTACCCTCCCGTACCTTTAAAAACGAAACCCAGGTATTTGAACACCTTAACCCTCTCCACTCTTCCCTCCCTTCCTTTATTCCTAAATCTCATCCACTTCGTTTTCCCTACATTCACACACAGCCCTCTCTTATCCATATACCTCTCCGCTCTCTTCAACATATCCCTCATCCCTTCCCAGTCTCTCGCCATTAACACCATATCATCCGCATACGCCAACATCCATACCTTGCTTCTTCCAACCACCACCCCACCCGCTTGTCCTTTCCTCAACACTTCTTCAAACTCGCTCATATACAAGTTAAACAGCAAAGGACTCAGCGGGCAGCCCTGCCTCACCCCCATCCACGTTCTAAATTTCTCCGACATTTCCATTCCCACTTTCGCTACCGCCCACGTTTCCTCATACATTCCTCTTATCCACTCTACCATCCCGTCACTCACCCCTTTCCTTCTCAAACACTCTATCAGGCTCTCCCTCGGTATACTATCATACGCTGCCTTTAGGTCCAGGAACACTGCATATACACTTGCTCTTTCTTCCATTACTCTTTCAACCAACCTTGCCAGGGTGAAGATCTGATCTCTGGTGCCCCTCTCTTTTCTAAAACCCCCTGCGTCTCCGGTAGCAGCCTCTTCTCTTCTACTTCTTTCTCCAACCTGTTCTTCACCACAATCATGGCAATCTTATAGCCACTGCCCATGACTGTTATCCCTCTATAATTGTCCACCTTATCGTGCTCTCCTTTGTGAACTGGGCATACCACACCTACTCTCCATGATGCAGGTAAGTCTGCTTCCCCTCTCCACATTTGATTTAACAGCTCCCTGAACTTATCCTTTCCCTCTTTTCCTGTCTCCTTCCACATCTCCGCCTTCAGTCCATCAATTCCTGCTGCTTTCCCTCGTTTCACTTCCTTAAACGCTTTCTCAACCTCCTCCTCTGAGAAATCCTCCATCACTCCCCTTAGTCCTCCGTCCCCTATACTCTCCGATCGTCCGCTACTTCCTTTGCACTTCTCTGACCACTCTTGTATTGATACCCCTATCTGCCTCTTCTTTTCACCTCTTTTCAGGATATTCCACATTTCTGCTTCACTCTTACACTTTCTCATTTCCTCACTTGTTCTCTCAAATGCCTGTATCTTCTTCCTTTCACATATACTATCATACTTTTTTCTAGCTGCCACCACCCGCCTCTCTTCCCCTCCGCTCCATAAGCACTCTCATTGCCTCCCTCACTTCCCTCTTTACCAGCTGACATTCTTCATCAAACCACTCACTCTCATTCCCCTTCTTTCCCTTCACTCTTCTTTCGCATCCCAGTATGACCTCCTCCATTTCCTCCATTGATACAACTTCATTCCACTGCACCTTCTCCAACCTTTTCTTCATATGTATAATTGCACTTATCCCGCTCTCTATTCTCACAACTTCCTGTTCTTGATCCACTCCTTCCC
Organism: Ocypus olens; assembly: GCA_910593695.2. Taxonomy (NCBI): domain Eukaryota; kingdom Metazoa; phylum Arthropoda; class Insecta; order Coleoptera; family Staphylinidae; genus Ocypus; species Ocypus olens. The sequence goes on from OU343058.1 coordinate 43,530,214, forward strand.
CCTTGTCCATCCGTATCTCCACTTTTATTGGCAAATGATCCGATCCCATGGTTTCCTCCACCTCCATTCTTCTCTCGAGATACCTTTGATTGCTCTATAGTCAATCACTGATGATCCCCTTGGTCCGATGTATGTCCTCTTCCCTTCCCAATCCCCTTCTGTGCATCCATTTAGTATTTCCCATCCCTCCTCTATCGCCCACTCCCTCATCCTTCTGGCATTTCCATTTAAGTGCTTATCTTGCGAATTTCTTTTCTTCATCGCCCCGTCCTCCCCAATACCTCCACCCATCTCACCTATCCTTGCATTGAAGTCTCCCCCCACCATCCACCTTCCTCCTTCCCCAAGTCTCTTATCTATCTCCCTTTTAATCTCTCCCCAGTTTTTACTAACGTAAACTACTCCCACATCAATCTGGTATCTTCCCTGTTGCCATTTCAACCACATCAGCCCTTCGCCTCCCTCCATAATCTCCATCTTGCCACCTTTCCTGTCCTCTCTCCATCCAACTAACATTCCCCCCTTCGCTCTCCCTTTCATCGCACATCTTGTTGCCTCCTTCATCTCCCATTTAAAACCTCCCGGCAACCATCTTTTCACTTCTCCCCATTCCTCCTTCACCATCCATGTCTCTACTATCCCCACTACGTCTTTCCCAGCCACCCAAGTCCTTCTTCCACCTACCCTCCTTGCCCTTTATGTTCCAAAACCCAATTGTTACCGACCCTTCTTTCCCCACTACCCCACCTGTATCTCCTCGCCACCTGCCTTTCTCACTGGACTTTTGCCCCTGCCTTCCCTCTGCCCCTCTGGCTCTTCCATTACAGCTCCCCTTAACCTTCCCCCTTACTTCCTCTCCTTCTTTTCGTTCTACTTCAGTTTTTTTTTTCACTTCCTGCTTTCTCATCTTCTCTTCCCCTCCTCTGCTCCTGCTTCCTCCTCCCTTCTCATTTTTTTTGCTCCTCTTGCCCCCTCCTTGTCTCGTTGCTTGACGTTCCAAAACGACACATTCCCTCCTCCTCGTATGTTATCTACTTTCCTTCCTCTTCCACTCCTCTCTCCTGGTCCTTGCGCACGTTTTTTGACCCCCATGTCCCCTTCTCAAAAGCCCCCATCTCCGTATTCCAAGTCCACCACTCCATGTTTCTTCAAAATTGTACTATATACAGAGTCGGCCAAAAAAAATGTATATACTCTTTGTCAGACTGTATCGGGATATTGATATTGTCAATTGATTTGAATTACGAGTATGTTGAAGTAAGATCTGTTTCGCTCAACAGATGCCGGTACTCATCACGAAAGTGAGAAAACAAAATGACTGGAGCACGCTTGACGTTCGAGCAGCGAAAATGCATTTTGAAGAGTTTTGACACAGTGCCGTTGAAGGTGAAATGGAGGCGGGATTTTAGAACAGAACCTCTAAGCGCCGTCATAATGAAACGCATTATTGATTAACAAAGAAAAGAACTCCCGACTTGAGGAGGACAGCCACATTCAAGAGAACCCATAGGGACTTTAAAATTACCCTTAGGAGAAACCAAAGAGCCTCATGGCGCAACTTTTGTGAGGGCATTAACTCCGTATCGGAAACAGCCCGCACCAAGAAAATACTATCTGGATGCCGCAGTGCACAGCCAGGCATTTTTTAAAAGGAGGACGGCACCTATACTGCTGACCACCGGGAATCCCTAAGTCTGCTTCTGAAGTCACACTTTCACGACTCCAAAAAAACGTCTCTCTCGGTTAACCCCAAGAAGACAGAATTAGTACTGCTCACAAGAAAAAGGAAGATCAACACAGGCAGACTTCCCAAACTTTTTAATGACCAGTTATGCTTGGCAAACGAGGCGAAATACCTCGGTATTATACTGGACTCCAAGCTTAACTGGAAGAACCACCTAGAACACAAGCTGAAAAAAGCCTATGTCATCTTCTTGCAGTGCATGGATGCGCTAGGACCAACCTGGGGTTTTAAACCAAAGGTGGCCCGGTGGCTCTACACTGCAATTGTCAGACCAGCTCTGACGTACGGAGCGATAACCTGGTGGCCGAGAACTAACCAATCGGTAACCAGGAAGAAGCTAAACCACCTGCAACGATTGGCGTGCCTGGCTATGACGGGTGCAATGCGCACAACACCCACGAACAATCGAAACTCTACTGAACCTGACGTCCCTTCACATACATGTAAAGGAGGTGGCAGTATGCACAGCCCTAAGACTAAAGGCAAATGGCACGTGGAGCCCGACAGCAAACGGTATGAGACACGGAAAAATACTGAGAGAGGCGGGATCAACCATGCCTGAACTCAAAGAATCCCTCGACAGTGTCCCACCGAGATACCTGTTTAAGCGGCAATACGAAATAAAAGATCAAATTGATGATAAACCAGAAATCACCGTTTATACCAACGGGGCTTAGAATCATGAAGGCGCAGGGGTAGGCATTTACTGCCAGGAACTTGACCTCAGACTCAGCATCCCCCTAGGTAGGAATGTGACGATTATTCAAACGGAACTTTACGGGATACTTGAAGATGCTCGGAAACTTTTGGAACTGGCAGTCTCGAACAAATCAATTTTGTTCCTCACTGACAACAAATCAAGCATAGCTGCGCTATCGAGACCAAGGGTGCTAGAGCAGCATAATACTGGAGTAAGCAAGCTCTAGACAAACTCGCCGCAACCAACAGAGTCACAATATCCTGGATTAAGGGACATTCAAATAATGAAGGGAACGACTGGGCCGATAGGCTAGCCAAAAGGTCTGCCCTGAAAAGGGAGGGCTCTAAGGCTTTGCCACTGGCACCACTCACTATCTCCCAAATACTTAAAGGAAACTCCCTTGAAGAACAGAAAAAGGAATGGCTACAAACTGACAAGTATGTGCTCGCCAAAAAATTCATCCACTCACCAACACCGAAGCTGAGCAGGAAATACATCGAATTACCAAGAAGTAGTTTGCAGCTGCTAATCGGTACTGGGCACTGCAAACGAAACAAGCACCTCCATAACATAGATCCCCTATGTTGGAAATGCGAGCAAGAAGAGACCCTAAGACACATCCTGTGTGAATGTGAGTCACTGAAACAACTCAGGTGGTCCGTATTCGGAGAGTGGCCAGATTGGTCACAACTGGGCAACACTCCACACGGCCAACTACTTGACTTCACAAGAAGTTTGGGTTGGCTTGAGGAGTAGGGCTCAGGAGGTGGCACAAAGGACCAACGAATGGTCTAAGTGCTGCGACCATTTGGTCGCCCTCCACAAACCATCATCATCATCATTATTGACAAGTTTGAGGCGCATGTAACGATTTGTGGTACTCATAAAGAAAGGTAGGGAAGACCGCGTACAAGTACAAGTCCTGCTTCGTCGGCTCCCCAGTAGGAAAGGTTTACTACTTCTTCTCAGAAGTCTGCTACGCAATGTGCACGTGAAGTGGAGATTAGCAGTACAGGTGTACGCCGAAATTTGAAAGTTGCAAAGTGGAAAGTTTACAGAGGCATGTGCTCCATTGAAAAATTGACCGCTCGTCGTTGCCTGGCCGCCAACGGCCTTTTTGGATATCTACTACTGTAACCATGTGCTTAACTGAAGACGGTACTACATGTGTGATCAGTATTTAAATGTAATACAAACACTTAGTACATAGTTTTCATTCTTTCAAGTGTGTATACATTTTTTGGCGGACCCTGTATATTTACGGTTTTATTTTCCAGGGGGCACAAATTAGAAATTGATCACTAGATTTCCAACGAACCTGTATAAAAAGTAAGGCAAATAAAAGTAACAATAAAACAAACCTGCACTTTATTCCCCAATTAATACAACAAAATTGAAATCATATCACAGATTCGAGTACTGAGATAGGTAAAACATAGCTGACCTAAATACTCAATGGGAAAAGATTAAAACAGAATAAGTTTAATAAACTATGTCAAATTGATACACTCCATACTCTAATCAACGAATTGTATTAATTATAAGACATCCTGAAATAATTTAACCTCGTTTACGCTTACCACTTAAAACATCATTTCTTTGGCCAAGCAATAATCACCGTTTGTGTTTAGATTTCTTTTTGTGCTTCTCCTTCTTGCTCTTTTTTCGGTGCTTGTGGTCTTTCTTTCGGCTTTCATCTTTTTCAACCCATTCGTCGGTAATATTTTTTGTATCATATGTATTAAGAGCTGCAACTGTAACTATTTTTTCAGGTAATTTTGGTCCGTATAAATCCGGAGCTTCCACAATTCTTTCCTCGCCGGGTTTATTTTTAACTGGTTTTCTGAACGTAATCAAATCGACGTTTGATAAAATACCTTCTTTGATCGGTTTAATTTTTGGCAGAAGCAAGTCATCAGATAACACTTGCACTTTAATATTGCTTTCCCTTTCCAATACCTCATTTTTTGCATCTACCTGATCTTCTTCATGATCACTGGCCTCGGAATCGCTGTCTAAAAACACGGCTTTGAAGAGGTCAACGTTTTTGGCGACGTCCAATTTTTCCGTCGGGTCGAGTGATTTTATGTTATCTTTCGGTTTTGAAGTATCCGGATTATTTTCAAGTGTATCTGTCACTGATTTAGTAATTATGGGTTCGGTGTGTTTTGTAGCTTCAGGGAGTGGAATCGTTTCAAGGTCGATTTCTTCTATAGTTTGTAAAATGTTTTCGCGCGTTTCTGGAATCTGTTTTCTAATTTGTAATCCTGGCTGATGTACTGATTCTGATTCGTTGGTGAATGTTTCGTTCTCGAATATTAAATTTTTTGTCCTTTTCCTGGGTTTTAATTCTGCATCACTGCAACAAACATTAAGGTTTATTAATAGATAAAAATAATTCGATTCCCTGGTTTAAACACTACAGAATGTAACTTGTAAAAATATTATTTTATCAAATAACTGTTTTAATAGCTTTACAACATAAAAAAAAATCATTTTTAAAAAGCCTGTATATAACAAACATAGTTCAATGAACATCAACCTGTATTTTCTAAAATAATAGAACAAGCCATAAATATCAGGCTTACAGCTTTTTTAACAAAACATAACATAATATCAGACATTCAACACGGTTTTCGCAAAAGTAAAAATTCGGACACTGCCCTAAATTCAGCTCTTAGTGCAATTTTGCTTAGTATAGATCAGGACGAATGTTCGATGGGCTTAGCAATAGATCTATCCAAAGCATTTGACACAGTCAATCATGACATACTACTGCTAAAACTTGAAAGGTATGGAATAAGAGGAATCTGCCTGGAACTGTTCAGGTCATATCTGAGCAATAGAAAGCAGCTAGTTACTTATGGTAGTGGTACATCTAGTACACTACCAGTAGATATTGGGGTACCACAAGGTTCAATCCTTGGGCCAATTTTATTTATCACTTTCATTAATGACATCGAACATTCCAGACTGAACCTCAAAATAATTAATCTTATAGTTTATGCTGATGATACAACAGCGATTATAGGTGGGCAAAATCTAGAACAAATTATAAGAGAAACCGAAAATATATACAACCGTTTAACAACCTGGTTCTTGAAAAATAAATTAACCCTGAACTCAAAAAAGTCATATTGTGTCCTATTTAAAAGTGCAAAATCAAAATTACATATAGCAGATAACCTTAATTTAGGAAGTGACATCATTAAAATAACAAATGCAATGAAGTTGCTTGGTATTACCATCGACACAAATATTAGCTGGGATCAGCATATTGACCTGTTGGCACCTAAGCTGAGTAAAATATGTTTTGCACTCATCTTACTAAACAAAAAATGTTCTAAACAAATCACAATAACCGCATATTATGCATATTTTCATTCAGTTATGCGCTATGGGATAGTACATTGGGGATTCTGTAAAAAGTATTTGCGCCAACGTCTATTTGTAATACAAAAACGATTTGTTAGAGCAGTTTCAAATCTGAGGCCACGTGACTCGTGTCGGAAAGCATTTAAAGAATGTGGTATCCTAACATTAGCTGCAACCTACATACCGGGTGACCCAGGGATCTGTAAAAGTCCCATAACTTATTTGCTATATGAGATATCGACTTCTAGTTTTCTTGAACTGGTACCCACATTTATTCTACATATTTTAAAAATATGTATGTTTTTGTACAGGGTGTCCCAATATACATAACAGAGCAAAGTTATGTTTTTTTAAATGGAACACCCTATATTTTATACTTCATTTTCAACCCTCTTGAGAAGCTGATAAAAATACCATAAGATAGTATGGGTCTATTATGGACGATTGGTTAGTTATGGGCAAATTTGTGGCAAAAACAAGGACACATTGAAAAAATTGCAGAAGCACTCCTAGCAAAGCTAGCGTCATTTTTTATACACTAAAGAATTTTCCACATCATGAAGAATAATACAAATCGGCTTTGGTTCTTTTTTGTTTATGCTGCTATACAGGGTGTTAACATACGCAAAATATTGGATAACTATTTTTTTTCACATGGAACACCCTATATATCTTGCCACCAATGCATGGAATTTTTAATAAGCTTTCCAATGATGTACAGTTTGTATAACAAAATATTAAGGATTCTTGAGATTTATCCATAAAAACATTTTTCTTTTGTCATCTCCTGCTTATTTTTGGATTTTCAGCCAAAACTATGCATTTTCTGAAAAAATAATAAGAGACCAAAGTTGTAGAGCGGAAAATTTTCCATCGATATAGGTCTTTCGACTTTTCCAATAATGCCTGTATTGCCCGCCAGAGTGCTCAAAATCGTGACCGTACATGCATTTTAGCGTTTCTCTCAATTTTTTTGTTAATTAATTGCACTATACTTTATTTTCCACGTCCTCTAGCAGAAAAATGGGTAATTATAGAATTATTCAAATGACTTACATCGATTGAAAATATTCCGCTCTACAACTCTTAAAAGAAGCAATTTTTGCCCAAAATGCATAGTTTTCGCTAAAAATACAATAAACCATTGAAAAACGCAAAAATTGATACATAGATTTTCAATTTGCATTTTTAGGGAAAACTATGCATTTTTGGCAAAAATTTCCTTTGTTAAGAGTTGTAGAGAGGAACATTTTCAATCGATATGGGCCATTTTAATTTCCCTATAATTTTCCGTTTTTCCGCTAGAGGGTGCGAAAAATTAAGTATAGTGCAAATTATTAATAAAAAATTTGAAAAGAAAACGCTAAAATGCTTATACGGTCACTATTTTGCGCGCTCTTGCGGGCAATGCACGCATTATATTAAAAGTTGAAAGAACCATATCGATCGGAAATTTTTCGCTCTACAACTTTGGTCTCTTATAATTTTTCCTGAAAATGCATAGTTTTGGCTGAAAATCCAAAAATCAGCAGAAGGTGACAAAAGAAATATGTTTTTATTGATAAATCTCAAGAATCCTTAATATTTTGTTATACAAACTGTATATCATTGGAAAGCTTATTAAAAATGCCATAGATTGGTGTCAACTTATATAGGGTGTTCCATTTGAAAAAAAATAGTTATCCAATATTTTGCGTATGTTGACACCCTGTATAGTACTATGAATAAAAGAGAACCAAAACTGATGTGTATTATTCTGTATGATGTGGGAAATTTTCTAGTGAATAAATAATGATGCTCTCTTTGCTAGGAACGCTTCTCCAATGTTTTCAATGTGTACATGTTTTTGCCACAAATTTGCCCATAACTAACCAACCGTCCATAATAGACCCATACTATCTTATACTATTTTTATCAGCTTCTCAAGAGGGTTGAAAATAAAGTATAAAATATAGGGTGTTCCATTTAAAAAAACATAACTTTGTTCTGTTATGTATATTGGGACACCCTGTACAAAAACATACATATTTTTAAAATACGTAGAATAAGTGTGGATACCAGTTCAAGAAAACTAGAAGTCGATATCTCAAATAGCAAATAAGTTATGGGGCTTTTACAGATCCCTGGGTCACCCGGTATATGAGGTAGCAGTATTCGTAAGACTTAATAGAAATCTGTTCGATATAAGTACTCATGACCATCACACAAGACACAAAACTCGATTAAAACCGCCGATACACAATACAGCATTATATGAGAAAAGTCTCATTCATACTGGCTACAAAATTTACAACCATTTGCCGCAATCAATCAAAGACTGCGCGTCATTGGTAGGGTATAAACAAAAACTAAAAGAGTTTCTATTGATTAAATGTATATACGCCGTTGAAGATTATTATACCTAACCTTTATGTTTCTTATTTTTTATATTTGTTTGTATTGACGCTTCTTTGTATTAGGCATATAGTTATTTATAATGGCATGTATGTATTTACAAATGAATAAACTTTACTTTACTTTACTCAATGTAATTGAATTTTGTCCAACAAATATCTCTGTTACATTATTCGATTCTTGCTTTTCAAACAATGGAGTATTTGAGATTTTAATTTGAATAATTGAATTAAAACACTCTCCAAATACTATTTCATTCAAGTGCCATTATCTCTTAGGAATACAATTTTAATTTACCATGCTCTTGATTGAAAATATTTTCCTGTCTTTCCCAATAAAAATAATTTAACAACTGTGAAAGTTGCAACTCCCAAATGGCATTCCAATGATGCAATAAAATGCAGCAACCAATTAACCTACAGGTAAACATTTTTTTTGTGTAGACGCTGAATTATTAATACTGTAACCTTTAACAAACGGGAAATTCAAATTATTTGGGTTATTTGACATTTTAATTATTAGCAAAAAAAATATTTTTTTTTTAGGAAGTTGACTTAATGACCTATCCCATTCAATGTTATAACAATAATAATATTTTTTAATAATTTATCAGTTGTGAATACTACTTGCAATTATGTCAATGAAACACGTTTCATAATGTAAATCATATTGTATATATAATTAAGATAAAACTGTAGATAATTAGTTATGTAAATGAAAAGGTCACCGCATTTTGCAATTCGTAATCATATGTATGGAGATCAAACTTTGGTTATTTATAGTTCATATGCATTGCAGTAAAATTATTTAATTTGAAACATTGAATGTGATACAGAATTTTTATTCCAATTTCATTAATTTAATTAATGTTAAAAGTAATCCCTTGGACCAGTACCAGATTTAAGCATGGACCCTAGTGAGAAAATATGTAAAAAAAGTCTAATGAATCGTACACACCTGCGTATTTGCACGAACCGCGCCGCGATTGTAACACAAAAACTTTTGGCGCGCACAATCTCAAATCGAATGTGTTCCCGCCGGACCCACCCGTTCCCATTAACCCATTTATTTCACACCGCAATGGAAGTGTCTGCAGCCGGCCAAATCAGTGCAACGTCGCAGCGCCTATTTCCGCGCGCTTTATTTGATCCGACGAGGAAAAACCAACAAGCGACGGATCGATCCATGTGCCGAACACAAATTATGTACGCGAACACCGTACATATCTGCGGCGTTCGGCACAAGTGTGAATGAAGCATAAGAATTTGTGATGCTTTGCACGGTGATAATAACCAAGCTTTCATTATCGACGCATGCGCACCTGAGTTGTTTACGTTTTCTTCGTCTAAGAATTGTCGATCGATCAACTAAAGACGTTAAAAAACTTAAGAACGCGTGCTTGATAACGAACACCCATATCTGTATTTTTTTTCCGACCACCAAAATTCCCACGAGGGATGCGAATTTTTAATAGCAACGATAATTAAAACAATACAAAAAACTATGTTGGTTTTACAAAACGACACAAACAACAAGGCGCGACTAACAACAAGTAACTGAATTTAAGTTTGTCCGGATACCGGCAAACGACACAAGTAGCAACCCGTGATACCCCATCTGGACCAGAATGTAACGCGACAATTCAGCCCGTGTGCCATTGAAGGTTATGAAGGGTTGCGAGATTATTCCGGATCAATACGAGATCGTCCATCAACAAATTGGGCGACGCCTGACTCCTTTCGTGCGCTGTTGCAGAGTGTGTAAATACTCAACGCGCCACCGTTTCCAAAAGTCCTTATGAAAACACTATATCAGTTGCCACCGTGACAACCGATTTAATTTTAAAATTTTAAGGCGGAAAGATCGTCATCTGGAGGAGCAGTGATAGGTTCTAACGTTAGGAAGTGTCCCGGCGTCAGCGGAGTTAAATCATTGGGATTTCTACTGATTTCGCAAATGGGGCGGCAGTTTAGCACCGCTTCGATTTGTGGAAGAAGAGTGCTAACTTCCTCAAATCTGGTTTCCGATAATGCGATACATGTTAGTTTTAATCGATTTCACTACCGCCTCCCATAACCCTCCGAAATGAGGGCCCGAAGATTAAAATGCCATGTGATCCCAAGGGATTCTGTTGTGGTTTGGCAAGCAAGCGCAATACTTTGTTAGCTCCGGCGAAGATAATACCATTAGTAGTTAGTCAGTGCACCGACCGCGACGAGCTATAAATCGGCACAATGCAGCCAGAAAAACGTCCGATGACAAGTCGGAAACGGCTTAAAAATGAAGGGCATTTGTTCAAAAGCACACAAACGTAACATTTAACCGTCCTGGCACCGCGGTGCCTGGACAGGGTCGTAGCAACAGGTCCGGCAAAATCTACGTCCGCATGAGAAAACTGCTTAAGTTGTGATACCTGAGCTGCGGGCAAATCGCTCATGATAGGAGTGACAAACGAAGGGCGAGCCTTAAAATACCGATAACACTTAGAGAGACGACGCTTCATGACCTAACAGCTTGGATATAATCCAGAATTGCTGAGCAATTAGAAAATGCAGCGCCCGACGGCCTGGGTGTAAGTTCTCTTTATGAATTGGATCGATTATCAAATTAGTTAATCGGTGGTTGCATGGCAACAACATGGGATGCCTGTATCCATATTGAATGATGGCATTATGAAGGCGACCGGCCACCCTGATAACACCCATCTCATCAAGAAATTGGGCTAAATTGCGTAGCGGAACTCTACAATCCTGACCCTTTCGGAGCCTCAAAAGATCATCGGCAGATGCTCGGCTCTCTGCGAGACTGACAAGACGATATAATGCCTTATACAGCTCCACATTCGATAGCGGTCTACGACACCTCTTCCCTCTTCAAAGATTTTTACTTAGGATATGGCCTAGGGCAATAAGCATCAACACCTTGAATTTTGCGTAACAAAGAGAATCGATAAAGCTAGGAAGTTGTGGCCATGTCTCTGGGGCCTCCAACAACCAGGCAGGCCCCGCCCACCATGACGAGCATTCCAATAACTCTTTGGGAAGAAGACCCCGGGAGGCTGGATCCACCGGGTTATAAAATGTGGGTACATGAAATCATGAATGAGGAGGAACCTTGTCCAGAATGTATGCGACTATTGCTGATCAAAGTTTTCCACTGATAGGGAGAGGACTTTATCCATGACAATGCCACTATGGGATCTGACCAAACAAGAATCTTGTTAAACTGCCAAATGGTTTGATAGGTTGTTCGAACAACAACCTTAGGTTGTCTCTTGGGGTAAGGTGTTTGGCTTCGCTACACCTGGACGGCCTATCGTACCGTGGGAAATAAATTCCCGATGGAGGGTCGTTATCCAGCCTTTCGAGGAATTTACTGGAGAGCTGTTTGATATCTCTGAAGCAGGAGCGCTTCAGACCTTGTTTATATCCGCGAAATTCCGCTCCATTGTCCCCACTGTTGGATCTTTTCAGGTGGGAATTCTCCCGTATTGCGGCTGTTGCTCTCGCGAACGGACAAGATCGTGAGGATTCGGATTTTCGGGACGGTCTTTCGAAACAAAAACTTGCTCACGGCCGAGCGATGGAATGTGCCATCTTAAGTTTTAATTTAAAATGACGAAACGATATGCAGAGTCGCCACAAAAAATTTATATATTCAATTCTGGCCCTCTTTGCATAGCGAGTCGTTACAAATGGAAGCACTGGTTTGATACTGCGAGTCGGGCAAGATACCCTTAATAATATGGTGTGACTCAAACTCGCATCACCAGGCTCGGGGCAGTCAAGATAACAATGACAGAGGTAAGTCACTGCATGATTTTATACTAAGCTCTAACTTAGATATATTAAATAAACTCTGTTTAAACTAAATATCTTTAAAAACAAAGAAGCTACAGAATTTAACAAAAACCTCTGTAAAATGCTGACGCACCAATACAAAATGGTCGCTCAAGAAAAAACTAAACTTCTAAAAAATTATTAAACACCTGTTTTTAACTCACTGAATATAGTACAAACATGGGTAAAAAAATAAAAAAATAAATTCATTTTGTCATCAACATTTTTACATTAAATTGGTTGTTTTCTTTTTATTGACCCATGTATGTATAAATATTAAATTTTATTTTAAGGATGTTTTAAATTAAAAATCAATACAAATTACCATTAAATTTTAATAACATTATAGTAATTATTAATGTAATTGATAATACTGCATAAATTATTACGTTATTAAATATCATGATTATAAAATCAATATAAGATATAAGAAAGCATGATGTATTCTTCTTTATATACAGAATTGAAACTATATTTCATAATTTGGCGTATTACATTTAGTAGTTATTTACAATTTGGTTCCAAAAACTTACCGCCGTCATGTGATTATTCAGTGCGGGCAAAATTACAATTTAGTGGGTGGTGTATCTTCGTGATTTTTCTAGCTTGGCAATTGTTTCCTCAGTTTATGAATAATGTCGAAGTAGCTGAAGATCTAGCACTTTCGTATGAATATGTTTTATTAATTGGGTTTCTGATTATGTTTCCGATGTTGCGTTTTACTTCACAGGAAAAATATATCAAACTTATAAAAAGTTTTAAGAAACTTGAAGATATTGTATCGTACTTCAGACTAAACATATTTGACTATGTTTATTATAAGATATTTCATTTCTTATACTCATTATGTTTAATTGGTTCACTAATGTGTCCTGTACTATATATATGCTTGTTCAATAATACAAATTTGAAAAACGTTGTAAAAGTAAAGATACTTGCCATTGGTCATCTTTTTTCGATAGGATTGCCAACAATTTTAGCTGTTCGAATAATTTTATGTTGTAAAGCAATAAATGATTTATTGCGGATTGGATTGAAGCAAGAAGAAAACAATTGTGCTTACTGTTCCACAGAAAATATCGAAAGCTTCCAATATAATCATATTGAGAACATGTGTCCAGTTCATCGACTCCAGTATGTATATTTCACATTTACATTAGACACGTTAGCATTGGTTTTACTGTTCTAAATTTCAGAGTAGCGGAGTTCTTATATATAACTCTTAAGAATCTATTCAACAATTTTATGAATGCATTCAAACCAGAGGTACTTATGTTTATATTCGTACTCATGATGGAGTGTGGAATTGATGTCACTATTTTGTTGAAAGGCTTGACAATATTACAAACAGGAGTCAACATCAGAATGATAGCCACTATAAGTTTTATTGTACTAACACTTTGTGGTTTAGCTATAAGTTACTTAGTAATGGATACACTTCTTTCTGAGGTAATGAGAAAAAATAGTATTGTAATTCATCATTATTCACAAATCAAATATTGCTAGCCTGATTGTGAGCAGCACTTTAATCGAGAGATAATGAAACGGTCAATAAAACGTTGTGTTTAATTTTGTAGTTTTCAAGCATAATCCACAGATATTATTTAAAATATTTTAAATTTGAAGGAGTGTCCGATGCGGTTAAAAGATTTTCGTTAATAATTCTTGACGAACCTAACGTACTCGTATTTGTTTTTAAAATGACACGGCCCAGTTTATTGAATGTAAGTAATTCTAGTAATAAGTCATGAAACAATAATACTATTATATTGTACTTTTAGCAATACCATACTTCAGTGTTGACGGCTTCTATGGCAATGGAGTTTAAGATTGAAGCGATGCAAATGTAAATAGGATATTTGTTGTATCTGTTAAATTACCCTAAATGTTATATTTTTTAAGAGAAAACTATGATAAAGTGTTAATGTTAGTGCATTTATATAAGTGTTGATATTGGATTAATAGATTTGCGTAATTATTAATATAAGTATATTCAATGCAATAATTTCTAATTAAGCACATAGAAGAAAAAAACAAAATATAAGGTCTAATAAAACAGCCGCACAAAGCCCCAAAGGATACACTGAAATTCCTTTAATGTTGCAACTTTAGACTTGCCGCATACAAATAATCTTTCTACCCTTTCATCCGAGGCTATACAAGGCTATTACAGCTGCATAGCCGCCTCTAAGGCGTCACAGAAGACATGCAGCTGACATGACTTGATATGATCTATGGAAAATCGACGACATGAGGTGAGCAAAGCAATTCAGCCTTATATTGCGACCAACGATATACCACATCATTGGGAGGTGTCCCAATTTAACTGTATTGTCCAATAATAAACATAATAAATCTGGTAGAAGGATCAAATGCATTTTTTTTATAAACGCCTACAGAAGCGCTGCAGTCAAAAGTGGACTGCATTAATATTTTTAATTTGATTCTGAACATCTGTGGACAGTGAAGTGTCGCCTTTACGGCTTACCGGGGTGGTGATCGGGATAGGCTGTTCTCGGACGCCTAGAACTTGGGTGTTATAGTGGGGCTGTTTTAACAAGTCTCCCGTGCATGTAAAACGATCGTAAACGTAGCCCGGTAGACCTTTTCCCGACAACCAATCATTGGCACTCGTTATGTTGCACCCAATAATATTTACAATTTCACTTGTACCTGATTGGGGTAGATCATGCTCTCATTCGTTTATTTATTTCTTTCATTTATAAATCTGCGATTCTACAACTTTTATCAGTGCAGAGTACCGCCTTACCTGCAGAGGAATCTGTCCCTTTTACGAGCACGAGAGACTTGTTGAAAAGGCCCTAGTAAAGCTCCGCTTGTACCGGGCTATTCCAGCGTCACCTATATTCACGCGACACTGTCCAAAAGAACGCATTTACAATACATTTAATCCTCCTAACTGGACAAAATATTACTGAATCAGTAACAACGATTTATACCAGGCAAAGTCAATTCGTTTCTGTTAATTCAAACCGAATAAATGTTGATATTGTTTTATTTGACAAGTAAATTACTATTCTTGCAATAAACTAAATGCCTCTTACAAGTAGTAAAAATGAACGAATTATGTAACTATGTAATTATGTAACGGTCGTTTTACGACAGCTGTTTTTTTAGGCATAGTCCTGGTATGTTTATGGGACGGTTTCTGATAATTTCTTGATAATATGAAAAGTTAAAAGCCATCGTAAAACGACCCTTACAATTAAGATCATTGCATAGGGATTATTCAATTTTGAAGGAAGGTGGAGCTCTCTTGAGCCCATTGCTATTTAACGTATATGTGGCAGATTTGAGAGGGTGTTGGAGCTGGGTCAGACAGGGGTAATAGTAGGGAAAGGCAGGGACGCTGGTCCCCGGCGGAACGAGATAATCAGAACCCTTTTCCCTACAAGGCAACCAGTAGTGGCCTATCACCCACGGGCCGACGGAGGAAAAGAAAAGTTTACTCGCTAGAGGTCAGCAGGATTGCGAACGCACTCCCCAACCGCAAGGCCCCTGGACCATAAGGAACCCTAAACGGGGCAATCAGGGCAGCCATAGTGGATGGCACACAGTGGCTGACTGACTGCCTCAACAAGTGACTGGAGGAGGGGATCTTTCCGTTAAGGTTTAAGCAAGCGAGGCTGGTCCTCCTACCAGGAGGGGAAAGCATCGAGTGACCTAGGGGCACATAGGCCGGTCTGCCTCATCGACGGCGAGGAAAACTCTTCTAGTGGCTACTGGCAGACAGGATAGCTTTTTGAAACAGGCGGTGGCTTCCGCAAGGGCAAATCAATGGTAGACACCTTGCTGGAGGTGCAGCGCCTGGTGAAGGAGGTTATTTCACAGGACGTGAGAAATGCCTTCAACTCCCTCCCATGGCCGGTCATACTAACAACACTGGAGGCCATGAAGCTACAGGGGTACGTGATGCCAATGGTGCGGAGCTACCTGAGGGATAGGTTCCTGTTTTAAGAAGGGGATGAGGGTTCCGCAAGGCTCGGTACTAGGACTGCTGTTGTGAAATGTCGCGTAGGAAGAGGTGTTTCGCCTAATGCTGCCGGAGGGGATCGACGTGATAAGGTTAGTAGTGATAAAGCGCATGATAGGCGACAAGAAGGATATGGCACAGCTAGCGGTACAGCAGGTAGTGAGCTGGATGAACTCAGTAGGGTTAGAGGTGGGGACCAGCAAAACGGTGGCAGCATGGCTGTTGAGGTGGAGAGTGGACAGGATAAAGGAGGAGAGGGTCATCCTGCTTGAACACAAAGTGCTGATTGAGGGGACTATGAAGTACCTGGGGATGGTGCTCGAAGCAAATAGGCTTCATAGTTTTCATGTTAGGCAAGCAGCGGCAGGAGCAAACAGCTCGGGGGAGGCAGCTAGCTGCTTGGTAGGATAGATGGGCATTGGGCTCCAAGGGAGCATAGAGGAGGGTCCTAATTAATGATCTGCAACTCTGCGAGGAGAGGACAAGCAGAGGTAGGTTACTAACTCTGTCTGTTCCTGACAGGATTGAGGGCCTACCTGAAGAGGGTAGGGAAGGCGGAGGGAGAAGACTGTCTTCTATGCCAGGCTCCAAGGGATAATGCTGAACATACACTGGTCGGCTGCCCATAGTGGGAACAAGAAAGGAAGCTGCTGGCGGAGGTTCTGGGAAAGGCTGTGACAGTGAGGGCCATCAGTAAAGATCCAGGGCAAAAGGAGTGCAGGTCGAAAAACGCTCTGCAATTCCACTGGTCCTCCATTTCAGAGGGGGCACTATTAGGCGCGTGCCTAATAGGGGGTATAGTAGTGGAAGGGAAGGAAGTATGGAGCCTGGCATATGCAGATGAGTGGTAGTGTTGGCGAAAACTGTGAATGATATGATATGAGGGCGATGAGATTGTAAGGGTATTTTGAAAAAAAAAACAGTTGACTGCAAATGTGAGAAAAACTAAATGAATGATATGTAAGAGTGTGGGAAGGAGAGGAAAGGATGAATTAGTGTAAATAAATGAGGGAGCAGATAGATAGAAGGGTAAAAGACAGGTTTAGAAAGATGTCTGTTTTTGGTTAAGTTTACACTTGATTTCCAGACCAATACACACAGCATATAATTTACATCTAAGTGTGCCAAAATTTGGTACACAAGGCAGACAAAATGTTAAGTTATAATTTTTTAGATAAACACTGTCAGACTATGGAAAAATTAATTTTCTAATGATTGACATTGACAATTCAATTGTTTTAGAAAATTTAAAGTCAAACTTTTTTCTAATTGGAAATAAGCTCAAAATCTGGTTAATATTTGAAGTAGAAATAATATTAACATTAGCGCCAAGAGACCTTAGGTCGATAGCCCAGGTGACTTCATTATGTTAAATTATGTTAAAATAAAATAATTGTTTATTTACATAACAATAGCTGTTAATAAAGATAATGTATATGTATTAACATTGGACTTAAAGAGTTGGACATAATAATAATAAAGATCTGCATGGACATGATTAAAAAAATTACTGTTTCTTTTTTTATGGTTAAAACTGTGTACTTTCTAAAATTCAGTATGTGAATTTTTTACCACGTGGTAACTAAATAAAAAGTAAAATACAATTTTAATGACTACATCCGTTATTTTAGTACTGATTGCAGAAAACGTAAAGTTATTATTTTTATCCTGTAAATGATAAGAAATGTACATAACCAAGTTACATAATTTTCACTCACCTGAAAACAGGTTCAGGAACATTAAACCTCTTACACAAATGAGAACTAGGTATCCAACTTAAAGATACTCTCGTCAGTGGACCAAACATTTTCATCTTAGCAGCTTCTCTCATATCTTTAGTACCATGCGCCGTTGATGTAGATTGTACAGGTTCCAGTATATCTGTATGTTCCTCAGACTTGCTAGCCGACACAAATCTATCAAATATAAGACAACTAAGACCAGGGGGTTCCAATTTAACGTTAGGTCTTTCCTCAGGTTGCTCCTCCTGAGTAGGTGGAACATCGTGTGTAGGTACAGACTCTTTCTGTTGAAGACTTTGGGTTTCTGTATTTGTATTATCTTTCATTCTTGTCGGTTCTAATAATCTAGCTCTATAATCTGCATTCTTGTCACGTCTCCTAACTGGTTCCTCTTTATTCTCCACTGGTTCAAATCTAGATTTTCGAACCTTATGCTTCCCTGTAAAGCTATGTGGTATTGTTGGCGGAGGATAACTTTCCATAAGACCCAGAGGGTTTTTACTAGGAGCAAACATTTGTAGTGTTAAATTATTGGAATCTTTAATCACCGCCTTTTTACTTTCCCCAGTTAACTCAAAATCATAATTAGATAAGTCTTCCTTCACGTAAATATCATCATCGTCTTCCTCGAAAGCCCCAACACCGAAAGCTTGCCCTGCAATGGATAACTTCTTATTGTTCCTTTCTTTCACCACCAAATTCGAGGACGTAAATAGATTTATATGAGTTTTATCTAATCCGGAGTAGCCCAAGCCGAACGTGTTACTTTTCGGGTTCTTTAAAGCGGCTTTGTAAATTTCTGGCAGATGAGAAGAGGTGATTTGTTCAAGGGTGTTTCTTATTTGTGCTGGTTTTGGCATTTCACAGCCGTATATTTTTTTTGAATGGGTTTCCTCTATGGTGTCTGGTTCTTCTTCAACTTCTTCTTCAAGAGGTGTGTGTTTGAAACCCATGTGGCGCAGTAATAGGTAGCCTATTGTTTCGGTGCTGCTTTCTATTAAAGTGTGTAGTACTGGTTCCCCTGGTATTGGTCCATCGGAAAATCCCTTTAAAAAATGTACAATTATTAGATTTTGTTTTTAATAGCAGCTATAAATAATTGAACTAATTTAAAATAGGTTTTCTGATTTAATCATTGCTTAACTGCTGAATGCACCATTAAAATATCAAATTAAATAACTTATTACGTGGATGGGCTTACTTCAGGTGGGGATGCAAATATTTGTTCATGTAATTTTATAGGGTTAAGCGCTAATCTGTATGGAACTATTCAATGCCTCTATAGTCAGCTGAATTCCTTCATCAAAACAAAACTAGAATTTAGGTGAGCGAGAATTTTTCAGTTTCTTTAACCCATGTATACACTAAGTGCATTATGTGGTTAATGTGAGAATATGAAAGAAAGAGCTGTGGAATATTGAGGAAGTAAGTCTTTGAACAAAGATATGAAATTGTTCATTCATTCCATATACTAGTAATGAATTATCATTAGTGTTTCTATATTGATGAAATTTACCTTCTTTTTTCGCTTTTTACTCGTGTTATAATCTTTCGTCGCTTTAACAGTTTGCGGTGCTATACCAAACTCGCCAACATCTTCATCATCCATAAAATCTTCAGGTCTTTGGGCTTTACTTCCGGCCTTTTCTAACCTTGAACTTTTGAATTCGGTCGGTTGCCATCCCTCCAAGGAGCCCACTGTATTGTAGAACCCGGCAGAGAAGCCGCCGGTAAAGGCTCCATGGAATCTCCTTCTGCCTTGGGCATCTGTTGCAATTTGCTCTTCCACAGAAATGGGTCTCTTTTTTGGAATGGAATCTAAAATTTTAAATATGTAATAATTATTATAATCTACTTTCCAGTTATTTTGAAACAATGCGGATTATTAAGGTGCTACGTTTTTACTACATATAAAAAATCACTATTTGTAAGTTAATTTCTTCATTTTTTCTCTTTCGTCATTACTTCTTTTATTTATAGAGAGAGCATGCTACAAATAAGCTGGTCAACATGATGATTCAAGAATATAGAGCGCAATAAAATTGAACACACAAGCCTGCTTAAATCCTTAATATTTAGCTGCAGTATTTGCAGTGACCGAAACCGCATGCAATGGAGATTTTGCGATGCTTTAGAATGTTCAAGACAACCCTCATAACAAGCTTAATTGTACAAATACACTCCTACATAATCGCACCCTCAAAAGAATAAACATTAATTGATGCCAACATTTTACAACGTAAAGATTTATCGCAATAATAAAATTCTTAACCTAAATTGAATGCTGGAATTACCTTCATCATACTGCTCCAAAGGCTTCCCGTAAAATCCATAAATTTCTTCCTCTTCATCAGACATATTTAATTATACAG
Source organism: Ocypus olens (assembly GCA_910593695.2). Lineage (NCBI taxonomy): Eukaryota > Metazoa > Arthropoda > Insecta > Coleoptera > Staphylinidae > Ocypus > Ocypus olens. Next base: position 43,550,374 of record OU343058.1, read on the forward strand.
CGATTATTTTTAATAAATTACTGAAAGCGGAATAAATATAACCTAATTTCTAAGCGTCAAACACTCATACCAATATTTTGTCTGTAAAATTATATTTGTAAATATAAAATTTAATAACTATATAATATAATCTGTTTAGATTTGGAAAACTGAAAATTAAGTATAATATTTTATTAGAAATTACATATAATTCGAACTTCACTTAAATACTTCCTGATTCATCTTGTGCAAGTCCGGTAGATACCGCCACTTCAAATAAATATTATTCATCAACACACAAGAATGGATTTTAACAATATAGAAAGTATATGATTCAATACTGTTAGATTAAATATATCTCAAACTCTGAAAGAACAAATATGCTAAATTATTTATTAATAATTAAACGGCTGACGTTCAATTTAACAGTTTAACCATGAACGGGTTTGGAAATAAATTCATTTTCCTTAAGTTGATACTCCGAAAGATAATAATTGTTTATTGACACCTGATATTTATTTACAAAATTTAACAATGTCGAATATGCATTAAGCTACCTGAAAAAAATCAACAAAATGTTACCAGGAATTGGCGTATTCGGCACTGGCCCTGTTGTACGAGTTCTCGTACCAATCCTCCGTGAAAACGGCTTCAAAATCGAAGCCATTTGGAACAGAACATTACAAGATGCTCAAGAATCTGCAAAGGAGCTAAACATTCCTTTCTTCACCAACAAAATCGACGACGTCTTGCTTAGAAAAGATGTGGATCTCATATTTGTATTATGCTCCCCAAATCTCCACGCACAAATATCCGTTAAAGCCCTTGGAATTGGTAAACACATCGTCTGCGATAAACCTGCCGGGTTAACACAAGAGGATGCTTTGAAGATGGTTAGAGCTGGTCAGTACTACCCGTCACTGATTTCTATTATTAATCACTCGTTCCGATTCTTGCCCGCATTCACGCACATGAGAAAAGCTATTTTGGATAAATATTTGGGGCCGCAGATAACTTTAATAGATATTCGAATTCAGAGTGGAAAGTTGTATTCGGAGAATAACTCTTATGATTGGAGATGTGATGATATAATGGGTGGAGGTACGTTGAACTTAATAGGCAGCCATGTGATTGATCTAGTTACTTATTTGACGGGTCAACGAGCTACTAAGGTGCACGGGGTTGTGCGGACCTTTACAAAAGTAACGGATAATATAAATGGAATCAGGCAGATTTCAGCTCCGGACTTTTGTGCATTTCAAATGGAATTGAACGGTGGAACTTTGGTGACGGCAACGCTTAACAGTCACACGACTGGAACGGTTTACCAGCAGGAAATCACTATCTCCGGCGAGAATGGGCATTTGATCGTCCACGGGGGTGATTTATTTGGTCGAAAAGATAAATGTAAAGAGGAAGTCTTGTATTTAGATGTTGAGGATATGCAGTGCCCGATATCAAACAGTATATTGCCAAGACCTTATGCAAAAGGATTGTGTAAAATGGTTGGAGCCCTGAGAGAAGCTTTTCTTCCGGTCAAGGAAAAAGCTGGCTGGATTAAGGAACCCGTTTGTTTGGCAGCTGGATTCGAAGACGGTTTATATGTTCAGGCAGTTTTAAGTGCTATCCGAGAATCGTCTCAGAGCAGGCAATGGGTGCAAGTGAATATAATGACGGAACAACCAGACACGAATGCTCTGCTAAGTGCAGCTGTGAGGAGAACGGCAATTTCAGCTATATCCTAGAATTAGTGGTTTATATTGGCAGCTCGAAACTTAGCTTTACACTTTTGTATTGAATCTGTTTTTTTGATAAATCGGTTGTAATGATTTGTTAGTGATATCTATGTTCGAATTACTTGGTGTTAAACATTACCCCTATTGTTAATTATTACCCCTATTTATTTTATTGATATTTTACAATAAAAATCTTACAATAATCTATTATTTATGTCATTTCACACGTTAACAGAGCGCGAATCTCTGGGTACCAAGTTAGTGTCGGCGCACAGGGGTCCCTTCTCCAAAAAGTTGACCAAAAATTTGTGAGCTGTTAAAAAATCAGTACTTGGGGTCAAGAAATCTAAAATTTGTACTATTTACGTCTAAATTGATATTGATGGGTTTTTTGGGTCAAGGAATCCAAAATTATCAAATAGAAAATGGTCGACCAAATTTGTCTACAATCGTCATGTTCCTGTAAAAATGATTACTTATGGATTCTGGGCAACGAATCTGAATCAAAGTGTAAAAATTGGAAAGAGTTTTTTATTATTTGATCCTATGTTAACATGCCAATAACTCCTCAGCAACGAGTAACGTTAAGGTACCTTTAATAGCACTAGTGTTGTTAAGAAATTCTTTACAACACTAGTGTTATATGTAACTTAACGCAACTCTATGGAGATATTGGCGAACAAACATGATTTCGCGTTTTGACGGTTTTCATTAAACATTTTTTAAATTAAGAAAAATAGAAATAGGATAAAATAAACCTATGTCGCTCGTGCTTTCAAACTTTCCTCTCGTAATGTAAAAACCTTTATAACGTTACTTGTATCATAAATTACTATTACAATTCTAATAGTTATTTTACATGATACTCGCTTTCCTACAAGAAAAACTTGACATTGCAACACAGAAATCATATGGAATAAACTGACAACTTGTCAAAATTAACTCAGCCCTTCTAACTTAATAAAAAATATTACCCCAGAAATCACTATTAGACTGTTGATTATTGTTGCTTAGCAACACCTTATAGGGCCATAATCGGCACTTTATGGCTGCTGATGTGGGAGAATAAACAAGGTTACAGTTGCAAAATGAAATAATATTCCGCCACTTTGGTGTTTCTACCTTTAAAGGTGTTTGGAAAACTTACATTAGTAATCTCCGTTTTCCCATCAGCAACTAACTACACTGTTGAGATCTGAAAGGTCGAATATTTCGTGATTGAATTTCAAACATTTTATACTCGATTGATGCGAAATTTAAGTATACCATTACAATTACGCCATACTCTTTAGCTACAACAGTCTGGTCGGTTACTTTATACTATTATTTTGTCTTAATCTGTTTTGTATAATTGGAGATTTCCCTTAATAAATAAATTAAATTACAATTAAATAACAAATTATACTCGTATTACATAAATATATTATAACTACTATATTTTCTGACCGAAAAGAGGAATCATTAGTTATCACATTTACCTTATTACTAAGTAATATTAATCAGTTTTCTTTTCTTACTTGCTGGGATGTTTATTGCTATTCTTAGATATAATATTTTTTACATAAAGAAAATGATTACAGGTTAACTAGTGGCATTAAATATAATCATTGTCCTTGGTCCACTGCAAAGTCGTCATAAGATTTGTACTATCAAACAGTAACTTTACGCATGTGGTGTTGATGCAGAACTTTGTTCGGTACAAGTTGATTGATTATCAGATGGCTGAGACTCTTTGATGGCTAGCCACGGTAAACGTTTTTGTAATTCCAACCTAAAGAGAAAAATAAATTGTTTTAAAAATAAAAGAAACCTAATCTAAATATAGACAGTATGATATAAGTGTGGTGCGATTCAAGGTGGATTGAAGTATGATGTATTATAAATTGTGATCACATGTATTTGATTATATTTTGGTATAACAGAGGCAAAATGTTTTTCTTTTATAGGAAAGATAGTTGATGGGAATTGGGGTTGGGGATTGTCCCTGAGGCTTTAGAAGCGCGAACTCCATACTTACTAAGTTAATCATGGTGATGGTGGCGACCGTTACTAAGTGGTAATTCATTATACATATGTAATCACTGAATAAAACACTTACAATGTTTACAATTTGATTGTGGTAAAAAACATAGTAAGTGTTTACTAAGTTACTCTGGTATATTTGTCCAAATTATACTCAAGATGTACAAAGTAGACACCTCCAGCATTGCTCATGTACGTTCGTAGGTGAAGCAAAGAGAGAGATTTGAACACATTTCCGTGACAATCGCTCATGCTGTAGAGCCATCCCAAAATGTCGTGACACCTGGGGCTAAAGTTTGCGCAAAATAATTATGAGTTTCCGGCGTCCCCTCTCTTAAAATTTAAGATGTTCACTGTGCAATGTAACACCAGATTTTGGGATGGCTCTACTACCTATCATGGTGCAAAGATTACATGGTGTGCCTAGACGGTTACGTTCTCTCTCAAAACCTTGTAAAATTACTTAATTAGCTATGAAAAGTCGATATAATAGACTTCTATAACAACTTAACAATCTAACAACTTGCAAACTGTTATCAACACGTTATAACTTTAATGGTTGTTTCACGTGAATAGAAAAGGACAGATAAACATTGTTGGTGCGAGGAAGAAAACGAACTCACTGATTTTTTAAAGCTTATTGAAATAAGAATGAACACCGTTTATTGTCTAATCAATTCTTTTCTTGCTAAAAAAGATATGTAAGATATATAAGAGTGCTTTCTTCACTCAACTAACAACAATGTGAACAAATATTTTATTGATTACTTTTATTCGCAAATAAGACTTAAAATCAATTTATTCATTGCACATAAGTCTCTATTGCACCAATGTGTGGAAAAATATAACGTCCACGTCGCTCAATCTTTGGAGTAGGAAGGATTTTTACAACACAGATGTACTCAATGGTGGCTGTATCCTCCACTTTTTCCGATAGTTTTCTTCAGAAACTGAATGTTTAATCCTTCTGCAGATAGTGACAATGCTTGCTCTATAAAATGTTTACAAGACTACTGCAATTTCTTCATTATTGGAGATGGTTTTCGTGGGGGAGTGACTTTCAAACAGGGCCCTGTAATGTTGGCCAACCATAGGCAATTCAGGGAAGACGGGGGAAGCAAGAATGTCTTGATCCTTAAGAAGTTTATGGACTAGGTCGGACCGATTATTCATATGCAGGGATTGGGTGGCCTTGTACAGCAGGTTTTTCTGAGTTCGGTACGGTGGAACTGGTCCACGCTCGGTTTAGGAGGTCTGGTCTGCGTCAGTTTCTTCCGCTTTGCTCTAGTACTGCTACTAGTGGCCGCGGAAACTAAGGCGCCGCGAAGATGGGTACACAGATTCCCTGCCAGCCGGACGTTAGCCGGCTGATCTTCCGAGCCAGGGCATCTCGAATTGGGTTCTCAATTGTATCGAAGCGGTTGGGGCTGGGGGGAAAGAACAACTTGAGTGGGAGGCTCAGCAGGGAGTGTCTATTGCGACAGAGTTGAGTCTCTTCAATGATGCTGAATTCCTCAATTTCGAAGTTCTGGGCGGGTGGCGAAGGAATGTAGACCGAGGGGGACACTTTGAAGGCTTTGCCATCCGAATCAGTATCCGACGCGTCTCCTCCATCGATCCGGAGTTTGGCTACAAGATCTCTGTAGTCCTTTTCCTTCCTTTTGGCCTTAAAAGATGCCTTAAAAGTTCGTTCCGAAAGGTAAATGTTCAAGTTGCTCCCCGTGTACTGGCCCTCAGCTTTGGCCATGCGTAACACTTCTTTAAGATTCCACGGCTTCCCCTTTACCACCGACTCCCTTTTAAGCCTGGCGTCGTACTCAACGGGATGAGCCAACCGTTGGTGCTAGCGCAGCCGTTGGAGGGATAAGTATCCCTTGTGGCATATGTTGCCCTGTTCCAGCGGTGCAGGCGGTTCGGTGACAGCCGGTATCGACCGGATCCTTATTCTGCGTAAACGGGTTTCATGCTGTCTCAGCCCTTTCTGGGTCCCGTATTGTTTCCCTCACCTGGGACGCGCCCCCGAGAATATCAGAGGTTTCAAAACAAATTTAAAACACGATCGATCGGCTTGTTTAAATTTTCTGAGTACTAGGCAGAAATCATATTACGTCAACACCCGCTTGGGCCATCGCAATGCGTTGCTTTAATTAGACAATCAGATTTCCCAAATCCGTGCCAGTGGCGGCCGAATAGGACACCGGCCCACGCACGCGGAAGGACGAGCCAACCGATGCGCGAACGCGGGCCTCGCAGCAAGAAAGTTGCTTCTTACTGAACAATTTTTATGTCAATAGGGGATAAATGCCGAATCCTCTAAACCCACTTCGGGATAATCGCAGGGGCCTTATCATGAAATAACTGTTTCCATGGGCGTGAAAATATAGATGAGCTTTTTACATTCAAGCAGTACAGGACGGCAAATGTAAATTGGCCAGACGCGCAGAGAGGAAGTGAAAGCTCTCTCTCTACTGCCGGCCGAGTACAGTCTCTGTAATAAGCAAGCACAAATTCGTCGCTTGCGCTATTCATTTAAAACTCAATCGGGCGCTCTCCTCCACATAATTAATTCATTATGTACGAGAATTATCTCACGAGATTGACTGGCAAGAGCACGGCCACGAGTTAATTTACTTTGGAAAACCATTGCACTGTCACTTTTGAAAATGAATGTACCAGGTACGCGGTAAGGGGGTACCATACGAAGCCGGGGGGGGGGGGGGGGGGTTGGCTTAACCTTCCAATCGTTGCAACCGCTAACTAGTAAGTGATGACCGTTTGACATTTAGAAATAAACGGAAAAACAACCTAAACCGCAAAACGATAAACAGTTTGACGACTGATTCTCCAATTGACCCGCAAGCTCTTCACTGGAAGACAACGCAGTCTGCCCACCACATTGTACCCACTTACGACCATGTATTTGATTAATTATTGTACCCTTTGAAACTTTGTACTTTTACCAGTTGTACTAATTTTACCATCCAAAACTTCTCTGGGGTGCTGATCTAGTGTTTTATCAATAGTTTTTATAACTTCTAGTTCCTAGCATTTTCTAAGACATGCAAGGCATAATTATCACCCAATTGACACATTTTCGAGAATAAATTAAACTTAAGGATCACTCGCAATTCGCACAACGAGGTTTTGTAGGTTATGAAAAAGAGTGATAAGGTAGGTAAAACAATAAAAAAAACACGTCATAGAACTACTTCTGCTTTTGAATAGAGCAACTTTCTTATGGACAATATCATTCCAGAAATTACAGAAAACAACATCTTTGTCAAATTGTTTACGTAAAAATATAACTGAGTTCGCAAGAATCCAAAGAAACGAAGAGAACTTTGAATATAGAAGTTTTTGAATTTTTCGAACATTCGAAGTATCAAAGTTTCGAAGTGTTAAAATTTTTCAATCCCTAAACAGTGAGGGATAGAAACTTTTATGTAATTTAAAAATGTTTACCTCGAAAACCCAAGACGAAACTTAAATATTAAATAATAACTTTAAATTTTCTATGAATCTTCGAACTTTCGAAGCTCCCAAATTGGAAATCTTCGAAGAAAAATTTCAGCTCTACTACCGATTTAAAAAAATTAAAACAAAAACAGATAGGTAATGAATAATTATTTTACGAGTTAAGATTACAAAAGACAATATTCGACTACAAAAAATTAAAAGATATTGCTACGTGCTTTTAATTGAGTTTATGGAGATTAAGTTTGAAGGTTATGTAATTTTCTTATGAATTGATATTTGACATATATTTTTTTCTGCCGAACCGTGTTCTTTTCCACACCAAGCTGCATTCTGTAATAAATGTGAAGGTGTCCTAGTCGAGTGAGCATTTTTTAGGTGTATGTCATGCTTGGCGTTTGACTTTGAAATTTGAAGTAGTTTTTATTTAATATTCATACAGTGCGAACGTTGGCTGTGGTACGCTCTAAATCAAAAATTCCCCGATCATCTGCGGCCAAAATCCTCCGAAACGTGAACCTCATTTTTTGAACCCGCATCTTTTCTGATAGTTGTCAATTTTCCATACCCCCACCCCTTAATTTCACATAAATCAGTTTCTTTCATAAATCCCAATAGTTTCGCTGACTAAACAAATGAACATCACCAAACTGCATATCGCCGTATGTGGGATTTTAAGGAGAATCAGAATCCATCGAAAAATGTGGTGGTTGCCATTAAAAAAAATGGCGATGACGTCATTACGCAAAGGGGTGGGGGTATGGAAAATACACAACTATCAGAAAATATGCGCGTTCAAAAAATAAGGTTGACGTATCGGAGGATTTGGCCGCAGATGATCGGGGAATTTTTTATTTGGAGCGTTCCACAGCCAACGTTCGCACTGTATAGCTATTAATATAATGAGATTATTATAAATTGCAAATATTCGAACTATATTCAAAGATTTATCGTATCATCGATGGCGCCGATGCAATGTAAATGAAATGAATAAATTATGTTTGACATAAAATAGCCTTCAAATTTGTACGTTCTTATTCACGTTTGTTGTTTTGTAACTAACGAATTATGAGTAACTAAGGTCCATTGAAAATAACGATACATTTTTTGTTTATACGTAACTAACGTACGAGGGTCGTGTTTTTTCAACCTCCCATGGGCCATAATAAAAAGACAAGTGTATAGAAAACAATGATTTTTATACCAAAAGTTATGTACACTTATGGTTATTTATCGACATAATCACCTTGGAGATTGAGGCATTTGTCGTACCTGTGTACAAGCTTTCCAATAATAATAATAATAATAATAATAATAATAATAATATATTTATTTTCAATGATCTTGCAGTATACAAATAAACAATATTTTTATACAACAATGGCAAGAAAATACGTCAAAAGAGAGAAGAGAAGAAGAGAAGTTGTTAATAAATAGGCACGTAATGATTAAGCTAACATTACAATCCATTATTTGAGAAAAAAAAAATCATCCATACTATATGGTTCTAAAGTTAACAGAAATTTAAGGAGCAATCTTTTCATAATTATATAAGAGCTTGCTGACTTTATTTCATTCGGGAGACTATTGTGAATTTTGATACAATTATAATATGAACTTTTCTCAAAAAAACTTAGTCTGTGAATTGGAAAGCTGTACTCAATGCCGTGTCTTGTGTCATATATATTTGATAAACGATTGTTTTCAAATAAATGTCTGTGTCTCCACAGAAATTTTGTACATTCTAATATATATACGCCATAGTGAGTCAGCAGATTTGCACGTTTAAAAAGCCCCCTACAACTGTCATCATGTTTCAGATTGTAAATTATACGTAAGGCCCTCTTTTGAATTATAAAAACCGAGTTGACATCTATACTGTTGCCCCAAAAGAGTATTCCATATTTTAAGTTTGAGTAGAAGTATGAATAATAAAATATCTTAGAAATTGATATATTGGTATTCTTTGATAGTATTCTGAGGCCATAGCATGCTTTGCTCAATTTGTTTACTAAATGTTCAATATGCTTCTTAAAACTTAAAGTTTCATCTAATACTACTCCTAAAAATTTGGTATTAGTTGCTAAAGAATAGTTGGTGTCATATAAAACAATTGTTTGTGATGTTAATGATCTTTGATTGACTCTAAATAATATACAACTAGTTTTGTCTGTGTTTAGTATTAATTCATTGCTTATAAACCAATTTTTTAATGCTTCCATTGCCGCACATCCATTAGCCGTTATTTCCATATAATTGGTACCAAATAGCAGTATGTTTGTATCATCTGCATAATTAAGAATTTGGCAATTGTCCGTTAATACATTACTTATATCATTTATAAATATGATAAAGAGAAGTGGACCTAAAATGCTTCCCTGTGGAATGCCCATATTAATATCCAAGACATCTGACAGCACGTCAGCCCCCCTGGCATCTTTGATTTTTACTGCTTGCTTTCTGCTATAAAGATATGATCCTACCCATTTAATAGCAGTCTCCCGTATGCCATAGTGAAATAATTTGTTTAATAATATGGGATGGTTAATGGTGTCAAAGGCCCTGGACAGATCTAAAAACACCCCACAAACCTGATTTCCCTTATCCAAACCTGAATAAATCGAATAAAGGAAACTAAATAGGGCAGTGTCAACACTTCTTCCTTTTAAAAATCCATGTTGAGTGTTGCTAAATAATTTGTTGCCGTTAAAAAACGTATTGATTTGTGCAACCACTAAAGATTCAAATATTTTTGAGTATGTATTTAATATACTAACAGGTCTGTAATGTTCATATAGTTCCGGATCACCTTTTTTATATATCGGTGAGATAGTGGCATATTTTAACATATCGGGATATATACCTGTCTCTAGAGAATAATTAAATATGTGTTTTAGCGGCTCTACTATTTTGCTGATACATTTTTTTACTACTCCAATTGGTATTTCATCGATACCACAACTTAATTTGTTATCCATTTTGTTGACAGTGTTAATACCCGCTTCATAAAATGTTGCTGCCAATGATTTTAAATGTCTTGGCGTTGTCTTGAAGGTCCTCGTTATTTTGGAAGCGCTGTCCTCCTAGTCACTTCTTTAGTTCAGGGAAAACATCGAAGTCACTCGGCGCTAGGCCAGGACTGTATGCCGGGAAATCGAAAATATCTCTCTAAAATTGCTTAAGCAGCCGCTGGGTTAGAGCAACCGTGTGAGGACGGGAGTTGTCATGGATCAAAACAACTCCAGAAGTCAGCATACATCTTCTTTTGTTTTCTATGGCTCTTCGCAGACGTTGTAATGTTTCGCAATAATCAGCTGCATTAATTGTAGTCCCTGGCTGCATGAACTCCAAAAGTAACACACCTTTTTTAGTCCCAAAACACGGTAGCTATAACCTTTCGGTTGTTGAAGGTTGTTGTTGTTGCAATTGTTGTTTTGTTTCAGGTATGGCTAAGAGGAAAGCCCTTCCAAAATAACGAGGGATAGCGTGAAGACACATTTAAATTCATTGGCGGTAACATTTTATGAAGAGGGTATTGGAAAGCTCGTTCACAGGTACGACAAATGCCTTAATCTCCAAGGTGATTATGTCGATAAATAACCATAAGTGTACATAACTTTTGGTATAAAAATCATTGTTTTATATACACTTGTCTTCTTATTATGGATCATCGTAGGTTGAAGAAAAAACGACCCTCGTATAATGAATAACCAACTAATTATGATCTTAATAATAATCAATAAATGTTTAGCATAAAATGAACATAATAGATGATGATATGCTAAAATTATTAAATACCTGTATCTAGGATGACTTATTGCATATACGTATGGATCCAAACAGGCTACAGATTTGCACGCCAATGCTGGTATCATTGATACACCGGGTGTGAGCAATGATTGGTCTCCAAAGGCACCGATCAAAGCCAAAACTGCGTATGGTGTCCAAGAAGCAACAAACAGGAAGCAAATCGTAATCGCTGCTTTGGCTATTCTAATTTCTGCAGATTCAGCATTTGCCTTAGGATTGCTCCTCAAAGATTCGACGTTCATTTTCTTTGCCTAAAACACATGCCACTGAATAACGATCATTCGGAAGTCGTTGTTAAATGATTACTTGTTCGCGTAGAGCTTTTTCATGATTAACCACATGCCCAACGATTTGACTGTAAAAGTATATAATCATTGACATTGGTATCACGTAGGAGAATGTGAAGAGCACTGCGACGAATAAGTGGTTGTCAAATGTATCCGTTAGGTAGTCAAATGTACACGCTGTTAGGAATCCCTCTAAAAATGATTAAATTTGTTAATTACATCATTTATTTATTTATTGATATCTTGTGTGGATAAATATGATAAATTAAATACGCGTTGCACTACTGTTGGGTCGGTCGTACACTAGCGTTTTTTCCGCTGGTCGGGTCGAGCGTACACGGCAGCCACGGTGGTCTGGAAGGCACTTTAAATGAAAAGGCGTTGTACCTAATTTTTTATTGTTCGGGGGCATTTATGGGGTTGTTGCGAAGTCTATCCGATGGTTTCTGAAATCGGGACGCCGGCACTTTTTTGAAAAAAGGCCCAAAAACCGGTTTTTACGTAGTTTTTGTAACATTTACGGTTCCATATTATACCAGACCTTATATTCTGTGCGGTTTTGCCTTTTCCTTGCTCTGCGATTTCAATGAACGCGACGTAAAAATAAAGAGTTTTCGAACGAATTATTGAACTCGGGGCCCCAATGAGGAGATTTGTTTATTTACTGGAAATGGACGGTGAAGATATTTTGTAAACAAAGGCCTTGTTTATTGATAATATTCTGCCAACGAGTATAGAACTCTTTCTGGAGTTGATAATCCATAAAAAAAATTCATAATTTTGAAAATGTTTCGGATAAAGAAATTAAATCGTGGTGCCTCTCACGAGGAAAAATCGATAACGAATTTGTTTATTGTATTTAAAAAAAGAGTGAACGGTTTATAAAAATCAAAGGGGCTTTGCAAGTGAGGGTTCACGGATTATTGAAATTCGATTTAACGGAGTTTTTACCGAGTGTTCTGTGCTGGGCCTGCAAGACAAAATTGTACCGTAATTGTGCTATTGACGATATTGGCAAAAATTTTAAATTACCAGACTATTCTTCTTTCCATAATCAAAGAAACACAAGGTCAAAGATTGTGGACAATAAATGCCTTTGCTATTTGTATGAACTGATTAGATTTCGAAGTGTTACGTCAATGCAACAGTTCTTCAGGTCAATCCGATAGTCTCAAAGTGGCAAGAGTGGTTTCGACAACTGTTAGCCATGAAAAAAAATGTGTGAAATGCTTAACTAATATATAGAAGGGTAAGAAACACGTCTTCACTCTTGAAACTCGCGTAACCAACATAGAAAATTATGTGTCCGATTTGGATGAAAAGAAACGCCAACAGATTTTGTCAAAAGAGGCATGTCGACAGCAGAAAAGCAAGCACTCGAAACTGGTACTAAAAAAAAAACAAAATACGTTTAAGTCAATATCATGGAAATCAAATACGCCTTTCAATAAACCCAATATCCACCGTCCAACAGGTCAACAATCACTCGATTTCTTTGGAGACTGTGTCAAAAATCCAGGACAGTTTTAATTTGAGCTACAACCAGATGAAGGGGTTACCTCTGTGTTGCGCAGTGCTACCAACAATAGGAATATGTTTGAAAGTCACCTGGACCCGAAACTTTGTTCCAGGAACCACCTTGTGGAACAATTCTTTGACGTTCAGTCTTTAGATTTTGTAAATATGAAAGCCGATGTTCAAACCAGTGCTACGGGCCCAGTGGCTTATTGTAAAGACTTAGATGGACTCATTCAGCTAGTGAATGAACGAAGAGAAAATATTGACACTTTGCTTAAGTTTGGTATTGATGGGGCTGGCGGCTTTCTGAAAATCTTTCAATCCAAAAGTTAACTCTGTCCACCGAAGTTCTTGATATATCGCTAAGTAAAAAGTTCAAGGATTCAGGCGTAAAAAAAATGATTGTCCTAGCTATTGCTCCGAATACCCAAGAAAACTATGGGAACATTTCGAAATTGTGGGATTTGTTGCAGATAAACCACTTCAGTGGCATTATAGCAACTGACCTGAAGTTGGCAAATATTTTACTGGGAATAATGACTCACGTTTCTAAAAATCCATGCACTTGGTGTTTTGCTGAAAACACACAATTGTCTAAATGCGGTTTAGCTAGGACAATAGACAATTCTGTGGATAATTATGACGCTTGGTGAGAAAAAGGTTCGGTCAGAAAAGATGCTAGGAATTTTGGAAGTTGTATTCACCCTCCAATTTTCCATGGACCTGAAGGAACAAGAATTATAGATATAGTTCCCCCACCTGAACTGCATTTAATGTTGGGTGCAGTCAACACCCTTTTCAACTATATGTCTGCCGATTATGAAAGAGATGCAACTGAGTGGGTCCAAAAGTGTCACGTACAGCGTGAGATCAAAAGAGGTGGGGCGGCGTTTACAGGAAATTCCTGTAAAATGCTGCTGAACAAAATCGACATTTTGCGAGCAAATTGTCAACTGGGGTGTTTGATTTATGTTGAAACATTTCAGTGTCTTAAGAATGGATATATGGCATTAAACAAATCTGTGACACCAAAAATTCATGTCAATTTTTTTCACGGCTCTGAATTTTGCAACTCTACAGGAAAGAGCCTGGGTTTTTATAGCGAACAGGCGGTTGAAAAAAAAATAAGTCCAACGGTGTCCCCAATCTAAACTCAATGATTTTACATAGTACTGGCCCATTAATAACCGATGGTAGGATATTACCAACAGCATCATCCTCAAGATTTTCTAACAATCAATAAAAAAGAGTCTTCAAAGTCTTCGGATACAAGAAAGGATACATTGCAACCATCGGTATCACAACATCATGGGTCATCGACTATTTCTGAAATTGGAAGTGGACCACGTACAACTAAATATCATAACCAGACCACTAATTCTTCGGTGGTAGGAACAAATTCAGCAAGTTCACTAGTTGGAGTAGCCGTTGAAAAGAGGGTTTGGTTGCATTTAAATAATTTACAGCCCAATACAACAACCGCCCAGGTTATTACTCATATTAATGAAAAGCTTGAAGTACCTGATGTCATTTGTAACGCTCTAACTTCGTCTGATGTTTATTGTTCTTTTAAGATTGGTATTAAACAACAATATGTAAATCAATTGCTAAACGGCTCAAGTTGACCGGTAAACGCAATTATAAAATATTTTGTGCACAAATCTAATAATAAGAAACATTTTAAACGAAATTTCAATAGAAATTCTAATAATACGACTGCCGATGCTTCTACCATGGAAGCAATCCAACCATCTGTCGAGGCTTCTATCGCCGCGTCCAATAATACAACTCCAAAAAACTAAGCATTTACTATCAAAACCTCGGAGGTATGAAATCTAAATTAAGGGACATTAAGCATACTGTAAATTGCTCCTCTTATGATGTTATTATTTTTAGAGAGATTTCGATAATTCCATTGACAATAGTGAACTTGGCTTTAAAAATTTTACAATTTTTAGAGTGGATAGATCCCCATTAACTAGCCTCAAATCCAAAGGAGGTGGTGTTCTCATAGCTGTCAATAATACTTACACTCTGCGATTGTCCCTATTTCACAGGCAAGTATCGAACAAGTGTTTGTAAGAATAAATAGGAAACTAATTATTGGTTCAGTATATATACCTCCTAGTTCTGACATTAATAGTTATATTGATCATTGTGCAGCCATTGATTCTATTAAAACTGATAATCCTTCCGATGAAATATTTATTGGTGGAGATTTCAATCTACCTAATGCTAGATGGGCGTATAATTTAAAATCTGTTTTAGCTAGTAATAATACATGTGCACTGGCTGAAATCGTAGGTGAATGTTTTAATTTTCAGAATTTGTATCAACTCAATAATATTCCAAATTCTCGGAATTAATTTTTTTCTGATATTGCGGAAACTACAGTTAACCTCGCACATGATCCATTATCTAATCATTCAATTCATCATAACCCTTATGATATATGCATTCCATTAAATTCTACTTATGAAGGGCTTGTTTTCAATGTGACTGAATATGACTTCAGAAGAGCACATTTCGATGAAATTAATAACTTTCTATCGGCCTTTGACTGGGAAACAATTATTGGTAGTAGTATTGAGGAGAGCACCAGCGCCTTTTATAATATCTTATATGTAGCAATAGATAAATATGTTCCAATTTTGAAATACAGACATGGAAAATATCCGAAGTGGTTTAACAACGAGTTGATAAAATTGACTAAAGAAATGAAATTAGCTCATTTAAAGTTCAAGAACACAAACTGTGTTAATGACTATACTATATTTTCTACTCTTAGAACAAAATGTAAGGATTTAAATGCTACACTATATCATTGCTACATTAAGAAAGTGGAAAATAATATTAAATCTAATCCTAAATTCTTTTGGAACCATGTTAATGAATTTAGGAAAACTATTGGCTTTCCGAAACATATGTTCCTTGATAGCTCTGTAGCAGCTGATTTGCAAGAGTGCTCCGACTTATTTGCTGATTTCTTCTCCTCTGTTTATGTTTCTGATCATGGAATTGGACTCCCCAAAGTAAATAACAAAACTCAGATAGATTTTAGTAACTGGAATATAATTCCATTATCAGTTATATTTGAAGAGATTTCAAAACTCAATAGTAGCTATAAATCTGGTCCGGATGGCATTCCACCACTTTTTTGAAAAATTGTGTCTATTCATTATCAAAACCTATTTATTTATTATTTAAAATCTCTTTATCAACTGGACATTTTCCTTCTGCATGGAAAAGTAGTTTTATTACACCGAATTTTAAATCAGGAGATAGGAATAACGTAAAAAATTACCGTGGAGTAGCTCTACAATTAACTATTCCCAAATTATTGGATTCTCTTGTTACGTTGCAACTAATTTTTGCTACTAAAAATGCCATTGTGAATTAGCAACACGGATTCTGTCAGGGAAAATCAACAATTACTAATTTGCTTACTTTCCAGACCTTTGTACTTGATGCCTTAGAGAAGGGTGACCAGATCTATGCGATATTCACAGACATATTAACCACAGAATTCTTCTTTTTAAACTTCACTGTCTAGGCCTTGGATCATCAATAATTAAGTGGTTCGAAAATTATTTATTGAATCGGACTCAATATGTTAACATTAATAATTGTGTTTCAAAAGTAATTGAAGTGAAATCTGTAGTACCACAAGGATCACATTGCGGACCAATATTATTTTTAATTTTCATTAATGATTTGGTAAATGTCATAAAATATCCCCAAGCTTGACCTGAAGATTTTCAAAGTGATTAAAAGTGTAACAGATCGTGAACAACTCGAGTTGGACCTAACAGCAATTAATTAGTGGTGTGAATCAAATATATTGAATTTTAATATTAATAAATGTTGTCAAATGATTTTTAGTCATAAACTTCATATTTACAGAAATTGCTACAATATCAACAAATCTCCTCTTAATTGCAGCTCACAAGTTAAAGATCTGGGGGTCCTACTGGACAGTAAACTTTCGTTCAGGGCCCATATAAGGGCTATTTGTTCTAAGGCTGCTCGTACTCTAGGTTTTGTGCAAAGATTTTCCAGAGATTTCGATCCTGACATATTTAAACTTTTATACTCTGCACTGGTAAGGCCACTCTTGGAATATGCACACCTATTTATAGCAGCATGCAAATGGTAATTGAAAGGATACAAAATAGGTGTCTGAGGCCTTTGTGCTATCGTTGTGGTGTTGTATATAACAATAATTCTGTTAACTACTTTAATTTACTGTCTCTAAGAGAAAGACGTTTTATCACAGACTAAGTACTTCTTTTTAAACTAACGAATGCCCTAGTCAATTCTAGTTTTCTTTTAAGTAGGTTAAATTTTAATGCAACCTCTGGTCATTTACAAAGAACCCAATTAACACTTAGGCCTGAATTTCACAGCACCAATTATGGAATGAATAGCCCTATATGTAGAATAATGCGATTTTTCAATTGAATATCTAAGTATAATTTAGACTTATTTAGCGATTCGCTGAATAAATTTAAGAGGCAATGTAAACAAATAGTGTCTAGTAATAATATTTTAAATGTTTCCTATGTGCGTTAAATATTTTACTTTTAAGCTGTTACTGTAAAGCACTTTCAGTGCTCATTATGTATATTGTATAGGTATAGCCGTTAATAAAGTTTGATTTGATTTGATTTGATTTGAATCTGTCCACCACAATTTCAACGAAACTTGGAAGAAATATAAGGTAACAAGTTGTCACCCAGATTTCAATAACAGGCTGCTGCGTGCCACATGTGAATACAACAGCCATCACTTATAATTTGTAATTAGTTATCCTGTTTTCGGCAACCAATTATAATTGTGAATTTTTTCAATTATCATTTTACATTTTTCAAATCACACTGTAAGTCACCAAATTCGGGTGAAAAATATAATTTTTTTAAACACGTATTGTGTTGAACAATAAAATATAAAAAATGTCAATCTGAGAGCTGACGAAAAATTCGAAAAAAATGTCTTCATGTGTTTACATTTTTCTCCCATTGCCTCTACGCAGCTCGATTTGTTTAGTCTCGCAGAACATTTTTTTAGCTAGTGACCTCTGGAAAATGGTCGAATACACCCAAAAATACAAGAAAACCAACAAGGTCCGATGAGACCAGTTTTCTTAGAATTTCACCGAAAAAATAGTTTTTGGGCCTTTTTTCAAAAAAGTGCCGGGCTCCCGATTTCAAAAACCATTTCTCAACAACCTCAGGAATCCCCCCGAACAATAAAAAAGGAGGTACAGCGCCCTTTTATTTAAAGTGCCTTCCCGACCACCGTGCAGCGGTCAACGGCGCACTGTGGGCCAGAATGCTAATTTAGCGGGCCAAAATTAATAACGTCTTAATCCTTTCACTTTTAAAGATGAATTTGTAGATTAGTATTATTTTTGAGGTCGCTGAGTCCGAATCTGTAATCAGATTTGTTAAATTCAAAATGGCGGATCCAATATGGCGGATTCTTTTTGTAAAAATGTTCGGTTTTTAATGAAAATTAATACCATCCTGTATTTGATACCTCTGAATCCAAATTTTCAATAAAATTTTCAAAATTCAAAATGGCGGAATTTTTTTGTAAAAAATATTCAGTTTTCATTGAAAATTAATAACGTTCAGTTTTTGAAATCTCTGAATCCAAGTTTGAAATAAAAAATTCTAAATTCTAAATGGCGGATCCAATATGGCCAATAATATTTTTAAATTAAATTTTAAATTTTAAAGTACTTGTAACTGATGTTATTTTAATGTGTTTAGATTTTAAGTTTATTTATACATTTAGGATTGTATTGATATCTTTCACATGGATGTTTATATTCATCATGAAATAAATTATTTCATTTGATTTGATTAAATATTTAAATTTTAATGCAACTCCGCGATTTCGCCGAAATTGGTTTCAATGATTCTTCATTTCTCAAATTGTCAAATATATTCATATATGCCAGCTCATTCATGGTCAGGGGCGGCTCGTTATATAGAGCCACGGAACCATGGCACTACCTGTAGTTTCAAACTCAAAAATGTTTTGCAATTAGAAAAATTAGAAAATTATTTTGAGCAATATAGTGATTTTTGAGACTAATTTACAATTTTCTTACTAAAAAATTCTGCATATTTTATTATTAAGCTTGTATTTTCGATTTTTTGAGGTACATTTCTAATAATTTGGCCTAAATATTCTTTATTTTGACCTAAATTTTCGATTTAATTGTTAAAATTTTCGACGTTTTGGTCCGCATTTTTTGATTTTTCCCGCCGAATTTTTAATTTTTAGATTTTTAACGTATATTTTAATTTTTTGATCTTTTGCCCCAACTATTCTTTATTTTGACCTAAATTTTCGAATTAATTCTTAAAATTTTTGATTTTTTGGTCCGCATTTTTGATTTTGCGGGCCAAATTTTTAATTCCAGTTCCAAATTTTTGAATTGATTTAGGTTAAAATATCTATAATCTGAATTATTGATTTATGTGAGAGATTTTTTTTTATTTTTTCCGGTATTTTCGAGTTGTTTGTTGAAATTTTCAATTTTTTAGTCTGCATTTATTATCTTTACGCCCAAGTTTTCATATACTGTCTAAATTTTCCGACATGACAGATTTTTATTATTTTTTTTTAATCTTTTGGCCTAAATTTTGCTTTATTTTGACCTAACTTTTCGATTTTATTGTTAAAATTTTTGATTTTTTGGTCCGCATTTTTCGTTTAGTCCACATTTATTATCTTTAGGCCCGAGTTTCGATGTTTTCAAATTTTTGGCCAACATTGTAGATTTTTATTTTTTTTATCTTTTGCCCTAAATTTTTATTAATTTTTGTTTAATTGATTGACACTGGAGGCGTTTACTTCGTGATACATTTTTAATTATAAATAAAACACTTTCTTTGTTAAATCGTGTGATATTAACAAAGAAAGTGTTTTATTTATAATTTTCTTTTATTTGTCTGTTAAAATTTTTTCTTTTCAGGGTCCACCACTTTTATTTTTAGGCCAGTATTTTAGATTTTTGGTCTAAATTTTGCATCGTATATTTTAGATTTTTGGTCTATTTTTTATCCTGTATTTTATATTTTTTAACTTGAATTATTGATTTAATTTCGTATTTTTATTTTATTTTTTGGCTATTATTTTCGAACTTCTGGTCCAGCGGCGGCTCGTGGATTTACGTAGGGGAGGCAAAGATAAAGATGTCGCTTGCGCTGCACTACTTACTCTAATAGAGGAAGCAAATATTCCGTTCCTTTTTTGGTCAAATTTTCTTCTGTTGCCTAACCGCCGAACATCCACGAGCCGCCGCTGTTCTGGTCTGAAACTTATTTTTGGCGGCTGAAAGTGGCAAATCATTTTTCTTTTGCTTGTATTTTCAATTTTTTTGGTCTGCATTTTTATTTTTCGATCAGGTTTTTGACCTTTTGTCCTAAATTTAGACAAAATATCGAAAACTCAGGCCTAAGATGAAAAATGCAGACAAAAAATCGAAAATTTCAACAAACAAAACTCGAAAATACCGGAAAAAGAATCTCGCATATAAATCAATAATTCTTTATTTTGGCCTAGGTTTTGAATTGGTTTGTTGAAATTTTCGATATTTCCGTATTTTCGGTTTTCCGTTTTGGTCAATTTTTTTGATTTTTTTTTCCTTTATTTTATATTTTTTAACCCGAATTATTTATTTTTACTCGCAAATTTTTTAATTTTTGCGGATTATTTTTTTGGGGGTCAAAGTTTTTGATTTTTGTCCTTTATTTTACATTTTGCCACCTACATTTTTGAATTTTTTGACCTGTATTTTTAAGGGTTTTGTATTCATTTCAGGTTATTTATTTAATTTTATATTTTTTGATTTCGTAGGTTTCAATTTAAAAATGGGGTTTATTTTTAGATAAAATTAATTTACTTTGATCTTTATCTGGAAAATATTGTCTTCGGGATTTATGTTAAGGAATTATTTAATTTTTAAATATTTGTAGGAATTTTGGATTTTTTGCATCAAACAATGAAATGTCCAATTTAGGTTTTTTATCCGATCTAAACTTATACAATATTAGACTTCATTCATTATACGTTCAAGGCAGCGGCGGCTCGTGGATCTTTATAGACGAGGCTACGACAGAGATGCCGCTCGTCCTGTACTACTTACTCTTAATAGGAAGCAAATATTTTGGTCAAATTTCCCTCCGTTGCCTCCTCGCTGAATATCCACGAGCCGCCGCTGGTTCAAGGGTTATCCGTGAAAGACAAACAATTGAAAACAACTGAAGGGCGAATTTAATTTTTGTATCTTATCCACACCAAACCTGAATTTTTTTCGAAATCTAGTCATCCATTCAAGAATTATCCTCTAAAAAACAGAAAAAAACAATTGATGGGAGTTAATTGTAAGCAATGCCAGGAACTTTATTATTGATTAGTTTATACAATGTGTTTCAAATAGTAATCGCAGTCAGGGGCGGCTCGTTATATACAGCCAAGGAGCCATGGCACTACCTGTACTTTCATGCATAGCAAGAATTTTTAATTAATTCTGAAAACACTTACTTTGATCTAGGAAGATAAATCGTTCTTTGTTTCTTCAAAAAAGGAGGGGGCTCTATCATCAACATATTCCACGAGCCGCCACTGTTCATGGTACCCGTGTTTGAACAGAAATGCGAGAATGTTGTCTCGGCAAATACTTTGTCGAGTATGATTTTTTTCACGAGAGAAAATATACGACTTGAAGATATTTGCGATAGAAAATGCAAAATCACTACTAACGGAAAATTTTCATCGATTCGCACGCAATATTCACGAAATACTGATGGCTGCACGGCGTGCGCGTGCGTATAAAACACGTCACAGAAGTCACAAAGGCACATAAAGGCAAACGAATTTTTTTTTATACGACACTACATTTTCATCATAGTCGAATAAGGGTAAAATTGAGTAATTTTTAGGAATGCCCTAATATATCATCAAATCGATTAAAATTTCAAACTTACTTGACATTTAAATTTTTTATTATATGAACTAATAACTAAATGGTTTTATTTAATACACTTATTTGTAACTGAGGTATTTCTTAAAGTAAATAAATTATTATTACTTCATTGTTAACTTGCAACATGAAATTATTAAAAATTAAACCAAGCGCGCATAGACGTATTTCATTCAAATTGAATGTTATATTTGTGCTTATTGCTTACCGATTTAATGTTTATATGCGATTGTTTTGTTGAAAAATGTATTTTTACCCTTAATTAGGATGTCTACTATAAAGTTATCAACACTAATTTTTTTTTTTTTTTGAGTTACAAAAATTGAATTTTGTCCCGCTAGATTAACATTCTGGCCCACTGTGCGGCGGGTTGAAACGGGTAACACGCCAAAGCCCGTTCGTACTGAAATTTGAATGGAGACTAATGGGACCTGCTGATAAAGCGTCCGACTCGACCCGACCTGCTGGTAAAACGTTAGTGTACGACATGCCTTATTATCTGAAATATAATATTATTTATTAATTTGTTGTTGATTCACTGCTACATTTTTAAAGAAATTGTTTTGTTCCTCAAACGGGTACTATTTTTTAGTATTAATCTATACAGTATCACAAGCAATTGTCGAAACACTTGTCAGGAAACTGGAAATAGAATAATAAACCAAAACAATTGTTTTATCTCAAAACAATCAAATTAATTAATATGATCTTTTAAAATTTTTCCAAAATAAGTTTCTAAAAGTAATGATTTTATCGCGTTTCAAACCAAACGCTATCTAAAAGCAATTCTGAAAGAAAGAAATAAATATAAGTATTGCTATCTCATACCTGGTACAAATCTGCCCCATATTTCCAGTAAAGGTAGAATGGCCCAAGGCACTGTATACAACCATAAGAATATTATCATCATCAGTGCTTTGACTCTGGTGATTTTTCCACCCAGAGGGTTGGTGATTGTGGTGTACCTGTCATATGCTATGCAAGCATTCGTCATCCCCGCTCCGATTCCTGTCAGCGAACCGATGAAGGCAAAAATCTGGCATCCTATTGGTCCAGATGCGAATCCTCGATTGAAAGAATTGTAAATGAAAATTGGAGACTTTACCATCATGAAGAAATCACAGATTGCCAAGTTTACCACGAACATATTGGACGGTGTTCTTAAAGATTTTGCACTGAAAATATGTATTTATTAATTATACAAAATGCATTGGCGAGGGTCCGGGACAAAGTGCCGAATGCCCAAAGTGCCGAATCGGTATTTGGCCCAAAGTGGCGAATTTCATGCTACCGACCATGCCCAAAGTGCCGAACCACGCCACGCGATGTCGCATTGTTCATCAACAATCGGCAGTTTGGACATTGTGTGTGTGTGTGTGGGGTGTGTCTGCCTGTGTGCGCTGTATCTCAAAAACTAATGGAGCAATTGATGTGAAACTTTGAACATCCGTCTTATTTAATAATCCGAAGAACTGAAAAGCTTTTGGTAAAATTTCGTACACCGGATGTGGGTGTTTACCTTAACTGTTTTTTGTTTTTTGCCAATATTTTCTTAAATATAAAATATATCACAAAAACATTTAAACAAACATTGAATACAACAAAGGAATGAACATCTTTTGCTTGAAAATATTTTTCATTAAATTATTGCTATTCGAGAAAAAAAAATATTATTTTTTTTTGAATTTTTGGTTTTTAGTTATGAAACGATGATAGTTACAGCAAATTTATGTCAATAATAATTGTAGAAAATGCCAAAATGAACAACTTCTAAAGAATAAGTTTTTTTCGAAATCTTGTTAGTTTTTGAGTAAACCGAGTTTTTGAATTTGAAGTATAATTTTTTCATCTTTCATAATTTTGACGTTTTAAACGTCAGTTTCATCCGAGTTTACACAACCCTCGATGTACATTTAAAATATGATTTCAATTGAAAATAAACCGTGAAAGCGTAAATATAAATGATACCATCAAGTCGGAGAAAGTAACATGATGGCCACATCGCTATTTTTTATAACAAAATACTGAGCAGTTAAATATTGACAAAAAAATGGTGATGTGGCCATCATATTACTTTCTCCAATTTGATGGTTTAATAGTTATTTATATTTGAAGATTCATTCATTATTTTCAATTTAAATCATATTTTAAATAGAGCGTTTCACATGATCGATCGATGGTGATGCCGTTTGAAACGTCAAAATTATGAAAGGTAAAAATGACAGATTATGTTACAAATTCTAATAACTTTTACCGTAAGTTTACTGAAAAAGTAAAAAAAAGTCCTGAAAAAGATTTCTAAAAATGGTCCCGATTAAAAAATCTCATAAAAGTCCTGAACAAGAAAGTCTCGAAAAGGATTTCTAAAAATAGTCCTGATTTAAAAGTCCTAAAAAACCTAATAAAAGCCCTGAACAAGGAAATCCTAAAAATGATTTCTTAAAATAGTCCCGAAGTCCTAAAAAACTGAATAAAAGCCCTGAACAAGAAATTCCTGTAAAAGATTTCTAAATATAGATCTAATTAAAAAGTCCTAAAAATCCCAATAAAAATCCTGAACAAGAAAGTCTCCTGATAAAAAGTCCTGAAAAAGAGTCCCGACAAAAAATGTCTTGAAAAACAGGTCCTTCAAAAGGACCAGAAATAAAGTCCTGAAAGAATGTCCTAAAAAAGAGTTCTTACAAAAAAATGTCCTGAAAAAAAGTCCTGGAAAAACAGTTTTGAAAAAAGGTTCCTGTTAGAAAGTTGTGAAAGAAGTCCTGAAAAAAGTACTGCAAAAAAATCCTAAAAAATTCAGTCTTCGTATAAAACCCCAGAAGTAAATGTCGTTTAAAAAATCCTGAAAGACGTCCGAAAAAGAATCCCAAAGGATAGTCCTAAAATAAGTCATGCCAAAGTCCTGAAGAATCTCTTGAAAAAAAGTCCCAAAAATGAGTCCTGATAAAATATTCAGAAAAAATGTCCTGTAATAACAGTTTTGAAAAAGATTTATGGACATCGTAAAAGAATCCTAAAAAAACATTTCTGAAAAAAACCCTGTAAAAAGATCATTAAAAAAGACCTGAAAAAGTTCTGAAGAAATCGCAAAAAGTCTTGAAAAAAAAAAATCCGGAACAAGAAATCCTGAAAATTATCCCATAAAAAATGTCCTGAATTATATGTAGTACTGAAAAAAGTCCTGTAAAGAAGGTTTGAAAAAAAATTCCCGAAAAAATAATACTGCATGTAAAATAATAAGTCCCGAGCAAGAGGTTTTTAAGAAAGACTCGAAAAAATCCCGAAAAAAGTCCTGGAGGAACAGTCCTGGAAATAAAGTCTTGAAAACGAGTCCTGATAAAAGCCGTGAAAAAAACTCCTGAAAAATAGTCTTCATACAAAATACCAGAAATAAATGTCCCGAAAAAGAGTCCCAAAAAGTCCTAAAATACATCCGGAAGAAGGTTGAGAAAAATAGCCCCGATTAAATATCATAAAAAACTTGTCCAGTAAAAACAGTCCCTGAAAAAATGCCCTGAAAATAACATCTATAAAAAATAAACAAAAAAAATCTGAAAAGAAAGCATTGTAAAAAGTCCTTAAAAGGATCTGAAGAAATTGTCCTGAAAAAGAAATCCCAAAGAGTCCTGCAAAAAAGCCTAAAATAAGTCCTTAACAAAATTCCTGAAATAAAAAGTTTAGAAAGTAGTCATAAAAAAAAGCTAAAAATATCTGAAAAAGTCCTTAAAAAGGTCCAAAAATGGTTATGAAAAGAAAAATTCTAAAAAATTCGGAAATTTTTTTTCTGAAAAAAATCCCGAAAATCAGTTCTCAACAAAGAGTTGAAAGTCCCGAGAAAAAATTTCCTGAAAAAAATCCTGTTAATAAAATTTTGAAAAGAAATCCTGAAAATAAAGGTCCTGAAAGAAAAGTACTAAAAAATAATATATAATTTCTATATTTATAATATAATATAATTCGGATTCTCAAATAACACTTGTGTTCAAGTTTCATGGTCATTTCTGTATTAGTTTTTGAGATACAGCGCGCACAGACAGACTGTTATGTAGAGAAAAAAATGGTGATGTGTCCATCATGTTACTTTCTCCGACTTGATGGTATCATTTATATTGACGCTTTCATGGTTTATTTTCAATTTAAATCATGTTTTAAATGTGCATCGAACGTTTCGTAGACTCGGATGAAACTGACGTTTAAAACGTCAAAATTATGAAAGATGGAAAAATTATACTTCAAATTCAAAAACTTAGTTTACTCAAAAACTAAAGAGATTTCGAAAAAAACTTATTTTTTATAAATTGTTCATTTTAGTATTCTCTACAATTATTATTAACATAAATTTGCTGTAACTATTATAGTTTTATAATTATAAACCAAAAATTAAAAAATAATAATAATTTTTTTATGAAAAATGTTTTCAAGCAAAAGGTGTTCATTTCTTTGTCGTCTTCAATGTTTGTTTAAATATTTTTGTAATATTTTTCATATTTAAGAAAATATTGGCAAAAAACAAAAAAAAAACAGTTAAGGTAAACACCAGCTTCCGGTATACAATTTTTTACCAAAAGCTTTTTAGTTCTTCGGATTATCAAATAAGACGTATGTTCAAAGTTTCATATCAATTGCTCTATTAGTTTTTGAGATACAGCGCGCACAGACACACACACACACATACAGACACACACACACACACACAACATTTTTTTTTCAGAAATTGTTGAAATGGCATCTAGAGACCCCAAAACGGATATTTCCGTAAAAAAAAATTTTTGAAAAAAAAATCACGATCACAATACTTTCTCGTACTTCGTAACGGAGAAAGTAAAAAATTAATAATAAATGTTTAAAATGGAGACCTTCAACAGCCTGACATCCCTATCGAATGCATGCTACTCTTAATCCAATTTATACGATTTAGAAACTTTTCGATGAAATGCACTTTGTTGATATCGCACACGTACAAAGTGTATTTCATTAAAAAGTTCCTGAATCTAAAATGTGTCACAAAGTAATAGCTTCCACCATCAATCATATTTTACGATTTAGTTTGAAATATTTGCATTTGCAAATTAAATTATTTAAAACTATTATAGAGCATCATATTTTATGGTCTATTGTTACAACAATATTTATTTTACACTCTGTGGCGTAAAGATTTACTTTACGTCCACAAATTGAGAATGTAGGACTTATAGTAAAGAAAAAAAGATGATCGTTTCTTTTGTAATAACGACTTAGGACTTATAGTAGAAAAAAAAAGATTATTGTTTCTTTTGTAATAACAAAATGATTTATGCTAATCAACATGTTAGTCTGTAGGCGTTTTCTAGCCTTGCCACTTACCTCACGTCCTTGAGGAAGGCGCATATTTTCACACAAAATTATCTTTCAGAATTCCACGATAGCGTGTCTCAATTTCCCTCGCCCTAACACTATACCTATCTTGTAACACGAAGCTGACTACTGTCAATATTTTCCAATAAATATAAAATTACACATTTTTTGCTATTTATTGCTCAAAGATTAATGTTTCATATATATGTGATACTTTCTATTGCAATAGAAAAAAAAATATATTGCAAAATTATTCAAAGTCCGGATGCTCATCGGCATTCAGGGGATGTTGAAAGTGAGAGGTGTGTGATATGTAAAATTAGTATTACATTTTTGCCCCATAAAAGCACTTGGTATTTACACCTCGCGCTAATAAATCTGTAGAAATTTGCGTGTAATCCCCGAGAATTTTAGATCGTTTAGATTAATTTGTGCGGATTGAAAGGTGTAATTAAATTACCTAAGCTTCGGTAATCTTAATTTTCTTATAATTACTCGGGAGATGTAAATAGAGTTATTAACGGCGTTAATAAGCATTTTTAGATGCCAAAAAGTATTACTTATTTACAGAAATGGTAAATAATGACAGTACATAGAAAATAAGGAATAGATTCAGACCATAGGTCTTTCTGTCTAAAACTATTCTTTTTTGGTTATTTTTTAGTATTTAATATTTAAAAAAATGTTAATTCTTCCTAAAACAGAAATCTCCGACATTATGAAACATCCTGTGTAATAAATAAGGCCCTTGTTTTTTTTAGTGAATCAATTTAATTAAGAAAAATTCTATTATTTGATGTATAATTTAAACTATTACGAGCAATTTCCCAATAATGGGAACGTAATATATGCAGCACAGTATTCACGTCTGCAGGGAGATACAAGTTGGTTGCATATAGTGAGAGTTTGCGGATTGTTAATATTTCTAATAGTAAATTACTTTTCCTCACTGTATCTCGTTAATATATTAATAGTTGAATGTCCTTGGATCATTATTAATGTAGAAACGTATTGCACGTGTTATTTGATGTATAATTTAAACTGCGTTACGAACAATGGGGACGTAATACATGCAGCACAGTATTCACGTCTGCAGGCAGAGACCAGTTCGTTGCATACTGCACGAGCCTGTGGATTGTTATTATTGGTAATTGCAAATTACTTTTCCTCGCAGTTTCTCGTTAATATATTAGATAATTGAAAGTCCTAATTATTAATATACAAACGAGTTCCACGCATAAAACTTATAATTTGCCTAATTTGTGTAACGGTAAATCAATAAGTCGGTGAAGGAGAGAATGATTATAACTTAACTTTGAACCCTGCAAATCATTTGCTTTTACAAAAAAATATGATACTAGTGAAATAACCTTGAATCAATTATTTGGAATTAAAAAGAAAGGTTTGCCATAATATCATAATGGCGGACGTTTTAGTAAAGAATTAAATTGCTTCCTGTGCCAAATTTAATTTAAAACGAGGTGGCAAATATGAAAAATTAATTTTAAGAATTAATAACGTGAATTCTACCGTAATTTACAGAAAAATCTCATAATCCATAAGCCGTACAAAAATTTCAATAGCATTTTCGAAATCCCCGCACAAAAATACACACTACTGTGAAAACGCGAGTTCGATCCGTCTTTAAATAAGCGAGCTGTAACCAAAAATTCCATTTGACCTACTGACGGAGGGAACTCCGCGTCTGGAATGCGGTATTATGTAAGTCTGACGTGACTGGGTCACGGGGATACCCCAAGGTCGGCGCATTCCAGACCGGCGGCCATCATGGATGAAGGCGGATCAGTTGCGCATGCGCGCAATGTAAGAACCGTGCTATCTAACGCGGCCGACCGTAAAGGGTTGAATTAATGTGTGAAAGGGTTGATTGATAAAGAAATTATACCGTGTGATCGATTCACCACGGAACATTGCGAGTTAACATGGGAAAATTGTTTCTTCTAGATTGCTGCTCTCCTAACCCTAACCTAAAAGGAATCCAATACCACCGTTGGATAGATTATTTTAAAGCGCTTCATATGGTACCACACAATTATATATTAATGTTGTTTTACCATCTGTAAAGGTGCTTATTGTGAACAGTTCATGAACAGCTACAAGCCCTGTTTGCGATTAGCTCGCGAACAAATCTCGAACACCCTGCGTTCAGTATGCGAGCAGTTACACGAGCACTTCTAGATGAAATTAATTTTCGTTGAACGTTGTTTGTTGTTTGCTCAGTGTTCCAGTTTTCCAGCGTCAGTTCGTTTTCATCCGTCCACTCCATAATTTTTCGATTTAAAATTGATGCAAACAGTTTCGCCGTTTACACCTGACTGAGGTTCGGCGAACGTACCCTTTAAAGTTACCGACAACTGGCGGCACTTTTGACGAACTCGAGACGAACATGCTAAAATCCGTTAATGTTACGCGACCACATTGGGTGAACAGGCTATTGGGTGATCGCGAGCTGTTAGAGCCTCAAAAGTAAATAAATTTATTCAAAATAATCATGTTACCTTCGCTTTATTCATGTACGTTATTAAAATCTCGTTCATCTGTTTGACGTTTATTTCGATGTCAATTTATTTGCAATGAATAATGATTATTCTAACGGAGAAAGGGTTTATATGATAGAAACCTGACGTTCGATGTGCTACCATTTTTGTTTTTTCGTTCTCTCATCGCTGTCGCTGCCGCCACCGCCACCGTAATAATTTCATTTGGTTATTATCTGTAACCTGGCAACGATTTCATATCCGTACACTTAACCGAAAAATAGCTTACATCCGTACAGTTTATTGTTAGAGAATTAATCAATCCTCACGGTAGTAGAAACAATAACGTTAATTCACAATTGTGTGATATCGTATGAAGCACAATAAATGAATCTATCCAACGGTGGCACTGGATTCCTTTTATTTTAAATAGGGGAGCAGCAATCTAGAAAAATCAGTTTTCCCATGTTAATTTGCTATGTGTCGTGGTACATGTGGGTTCAAAGTGATTGAAAATGGTATTTTACTTCGTGAATGTATGAACTGCATTTTCTGGTAAATTCCTCCAATTAAACAACTAGGTGATTTAATTAATTAATAATAACAATTTGTGACAACTAACCCAAGTGTTACCCTCCGGTTTGAATGAAATTTGGTGGTCTTTATCCTGGCGAGGATGACAGAGAGAGTGATGGAAGGGAAAGGGAGTGTGTTTGCGGTATTTCTGGACTTGAAAGCGGTGTATGATTCGGTATCGAGGGGGTATATGGTCGAGTGTTTGAGGAGAAAGGGGGTGAGTGATGGAGTGATAGATTGGGTAAGAGGCGTGTATGAGGAAACGTGGGTGGAAGCAAAGGTGGGAGAGAAGGTTTAGGAGGTGGAAAGGATTGAGACAGGGGTGTCCTCTGAGCCCGGTGCTGTTCAATCTATATATTAGTGAGTTAGAGGAGGTGTTGAGGAAAGGACAGGAGGGGGGTTGGTGATTGGAAAGTGCGTATGCGGATGATATAGTGTTGATGGCGAGAGATTGGGAGGGAATGAAAGGCATGTTGAAAAGGGTGGAGAGATGTATGCACAAGAGAGGACTGTGTCTGAATGTGGAGAAAACGAAATGGATGAGGTTCAGGAATATAGGGAGAGAGGGGAGAGTAGAAGGGGGTGGTGGTTGAGAGGGTGATTAGGAGTTATTTGGGTTTAAAATAACTCCGTAAGTAAATGTTAATTTCCCAACAACAACAAATCCTATTTTATTGTTTATTACTAAACCATTAATACCTCTGTAAATTACAATTTGAATCATTAAAATCAATTTAACCATTAAAAAATTGCTGCGGCAATATTTATTATTGCAGGATTTTTATAGCACTTTTATTTCAAAAGATTAAAGGATTATATGTTTGTCGGTGATTTAATGCTTAAATTATGAAAATCATCGCTTAGAACTGCTATTTGGAAGCTTTTAAACATTTTACATTCGGATTTCCGCTCGTCGTCGCCATCTATTAGACGGTGGCTGAACTGCTAAGTGATGTTTTTGAACAGCGCCAAAATGCTCGAACTTTATACCTATTGTCAAAGTGTTAATATTTAGCAATGGGCTGTACATGAAACGGTAGACGATTTAATTCTGATTCGAATGGTGTATAAAATAGCTGAGGAAATTTAGCCGTTTTCCTGTAATTTGCGAATGAAAATTAAGCACGACACACTTACCGACATTTACAGTTCACTGTAACATAAAAATTCAATAAAGAAGAATTTGCTATATTCTTCAATTAAATACGGGTTCCAATACTTATTCCTGATTAATCATTCAACTATTTATATTGTTAATGCATTATAATAAGAGAAATATACGAGAAATCATAATCTGAGTAGAGGGCTCTACCTGTTATCGTGGGGATAAACTACTTAATAATTTGTGGATGTAATAATTGTTGTAATAATAAAAGAATATCTAAAAACTTAAAAAGAATGTTGTCTCATGATTAAATAAATTCACTTGTGGATATTTACATACTTAAATTGCAGAAACAATATTTTATAATATACACGCCTAATCCCAAGCAACCCGATATACGCATAACTCTAATTAATTTATTATTAAAAACTTCTAATTTTATACGTAACAGGAACAAAACCATACGTGTAATCCTGAGTAAAGCTTCAGAAATAATGCGAATATTTAAGTATTTAAATTGCGGAAACAATGGTATTATATAAAGGCTTACTTACAGGCAACCCAATATAGAATGACTAATATTCATTTATTATTAAAAACTTCTAATTTTAAACATAATACGGGCACAAGTATGAGTGTAGTCCCTGGTAACGCTTTAAAAATATTACACTTATGGTTTTGTCCTTGTTACGTTTACAATTGGAAGTTTTAAATAATAAATCATTATTAGTTACACGTATATTGGCTTGCCAGTAAGTAGGCGTTTATATAATAATTATTTCTGCAATTTAAATACTTAAATATTCGCACTATTTTTAAAGCTTTACTAAGGATTACACTTATGGTTTTGTCACTGTCACGTTTAAAATTGGAAGTTTTTAATAAAAAATTAATAATAGATATGCGTATATCGGGTTGCCTGTGATTAGGCGCATATATATTATAATGTATTGTTTCTGCAATTTAAATACGAAAATATCTACAAGTAAATTTATTTTATTATAAAATAACATTCTTCCTAAGTTTTCAATTATTCTTTCATTATTAAACCAATTATTAAATTCACAAATGAAAACGTAGTTTATCCCCACGATAACAGAGGGTACCCTCTATAAAGATTAGGATTCCTCACATATTTCTCTTATTTTAATGCATTAATAATATAAAAAGCTGAATGAATAATCAGTAATAAGTATTGGGACCCGTATTTCATTGAAGAATACAGCAAATTGTTGTGAATTTAGTTTTTAAGTTACAGTGAACTGTAAATGTCGGTAAGTGTGTAGTGCTTAATTTTCATTCGCAAATTACAAGAAAACGGCTAAATAGCCTTAGCTATTTTAGGCACCATTCGATTCGGAATTAAATCGTCTATCGTTTCGTGTACAGCGCATTGCTAAATATTAACACTTTGATTATAAGGATAAAGTTCGAGCATTTTGGCGCTGTTCAAAAACATCTCTTAGTAGTTCGGCCATCGTCAAATAGATGGCGACAAGACGTGGGAATGCGAACGTAAAATGTTTAAAAGCTTTTAAATAGTAATTCTGAGGGATGATTTTGATAATTTGTACATCACCGCCAAACTTGCAAACCTTTAATCTTTTCAAATAAACGTACGCGTTCATATTGCCAGTCCTTTGACTTGCACCCAAAAACCGACAAAACAGGGAGTAGTGGGCATGACGAGGAGCGTGATGTGCGGCATGACGAGTAATGTTGCTACACTACATCTCTGCCTCCTTTCCTCGCTACTTTCCATGCCACTCGACGAGTGTGTGGCAGGGGTATAAGGCCTGTGCTATTGTAGGGGGCGGAAGCATGGGGACGAGAGTGTATGAGTGATGGAGAGGGAGCAGTTATGGTTCTTGAGACGGATGTTCGGGCTAGAGAAGTCGACACCTGGATACATTCTACTGCAGGAGATGAACAGGGAGAGATTGACATGTGAGGCGATAGAGAGAGTGGTGAAGCACGAAATGAGGCTGTGTGAGTTAGCGATGG
Source organism: Ocypus olens (assembly GCA_910593695.2). Taxonomy (NCBI): domain Eukaryota; kingdom Metazoa; phylum Arthropoda; class Insecta; order Coleoptera; family Staphylinidae; genus Ocypus; species Ocypus olens. The sequence continues at coordinate 43,583,712 of OU343058.1, forward strand.
AGAGATTGGCGAAGGCGGTGTGGGAGACGTGTGTGAATGTAGAAGGAGGGAAATGGAGAGAAGAGAGAAAGAGGGTAGGACAGGCTGAGGTGAAGGTGAAAGAGTGGTTTGGTAGGGGTTTGAAGGTGGCGGCATGGGCGAGAGAGAAGGTGAAGGAAGTGGAAGCTCGGGAGAGGCAGGGATGGATAGCGAAGAGCAAATGTAATGATATGTTTAGGAGGTGGCAAGTGTATGGGAGGTTACCGAGATACCTGAGTGAGGGTGGGTGTAGCAGGGAGCAAAGGGTGATAATGGCGAGGGCTAGGTATGGGTCTGGAGAGAGGGGGAGAAAGGAATGAATGGGGGAGGAGTATATGAGATGTGGTTTATGTCAGTGGAGGAAGGATACATGGAGGCATCTGGCGGAAGAGTGTGAGGGTGCGAATGAGGAATGCGTGGAATTGAAAGGGAACAGAAGGGTTACAGAATGGATGAAAGAGGATGGAGCTGGGGTAAGGACGCTGGAGAAAGTGGCACGTGAGAAGAAGGACATTAGGTGAGGGGAAAGGAGAGGCGAGGAGGAACGATTGTATTAGTTGTGTATAGATTTCTAGAATGGAGATATTATGTTTATGCCAATAAAGGTTGTTTTTTCATTTGTTGCAAAGTAGTTTGAAAAAATTGTGTGCTAGGAAATAAAACATAATAAGATTTTGAGCGGCATCTCTGTCTTAGCCTCCTCTACAAAGATCCACGAGCCGGCTCTGATATATACTTATAAACATATTACATTTTACAGTGAATGTAAATCAAAACCAGTGGAGCCTTAACCGTCACATTTTACACTGGCTACATTTTTAACTTAAATTAATTTAGTATGACTATTTTTCTAAAAGAACCCAGATTCTATGAATACTTGCAAAAATTAAATACAAGTTTCCACCCCGCAAGTAATGCATCAAAACTAATCTCTTCATGCTATCTCTTTATATACAACCTCTTCGACTATTAAGTTAATATTTAAAACTTCCGCTTTTAAGTCTAACAGCGATGAAACAATAACTACAATTGAGCTAACAAGGACATTAATCAATAAACGTTTAAGAGTTATTTGGGTTTAAAATAACTTCGTAAGTAAATGTTAATTTCCCAAAAACAACAAATCCTATTTTGTTTATTATGAAACCATTAATACCTCTGTAAATTACAATTGGAATCATTACAATCAATTTAACCATTAAAAGATTGCTGCAGCAATATTTATTATTGCAGGATTTTTATAGCACTTTTATTTTAAAACATTAAAGGATTATATGTTTGTCGGTGATTTAATGCTTAAATTATCAAAATCATCGCTTAGAATTGCTATTTAGAAGCTTTTAAACATTTTACATTCGGATTTCTGCCCGTCGTCGCCATCTATTAGACGGTGGCTGAACTGCTAAGTGAAGTTTTTGAACAGCGCCAAAATGCTCGAACTTTATACTTATTGTCAAAGTGTTAATATTTAGCAATGGGCTGTGCATGAAACGGTAGACGATTTAATTCTGAATCGAATGGTGTATAAAATAGCTGAGGAAATTTAGCGGTTTTCCTGTAATTTGCGAATGAAAATTAAGCACGACACACTTACCGACATTTACAGTTCACTGTAACAAAAATTCAATAAAGAAGAATTTGCTATATTCTTCAATCAAATACGGGTTCCAATACTTATTCCTGATTAATCATTCTACTATTTATATTGTCAATGCATTACAATAAGAGAAATATACGAGAAATCATAATCTAAGTAGAGGGCTCTACCTGTTATCGTGGGGATAAACTACTTAATAATTTGTGGATGTAATAATTGTTGTAATAATAAAAGAAAATTTAAAAACTTAAAAAGAATGTTGTCTCATGATTAAATAAATTCACTTGTGGATATTTACGTACTTAAATTGCAGAAACAATATTTTATAATATACACGCCTAATCCCACACAACCCGATATACGCATAACTCTAATTAATTTATTATTAAAATCTTCTAATTTTATACGTAACAGGGACAAACCCATATGTGTAATCCTGAGTAAAGCTTCAGAAATAGTGCGAATATTTAAGTATTTAAATTGCGGAAACAATGGTATTATATAAACGCCTACTTACAGGCAACCCAATATGGGATAACTAATATTAATTTATTATTAAAAACTTCCAATTGTAAACATAATACGGACACAAGTATGAGTGTAGTCCTTGGTAATGCTTTAAAAATATTACACTTATAGTTTTGTCCTTGTTACGTTTACAATTGGAAGTTTTAAATAATAAATCATTATTAGTTACACGCGTATTGGGTTGCCAGTAAGTAGGCGTTTATATAATATACTTATTTCTGCAATTTAAATATTTAAATATTGCCACTATTTTTGAAGCGTTACTAAGGATTATACTTATGGTTTTGTCCCTGCCACGTTTAGAATTTAAAGTTTTTAATAATAAATTAATATTAGGTATGGGTGTATTGCGTTGTCTGTAAGTTGGCGTTTATGTAATATAATTATTTATGCAATTTAAATACTTTAATATTCGCACTATGTTTGAAGCTTTACTGAGGATTACACTTATGGTTTTGTCACTGTCACGTTTAAAATTGGAAGTTTTTAATAATAAATTAATAGTACTCATGCGTATATCGAGTTGCCTGTAATTAGGCGGATATATTATATAAAATAGAAACAACCTTACTTATTGCAGAGAGTATTAAATAAATTCAAAAAAACGAAATATAGCCTGAATATATAAATATTCAACCTGTTCGTAACTCTGCAACCAAATTTATTTCTTCACATCTGTACTTTCACTAATCACCTAAATTCAGGTATAAAATCAGTCCAACCCTTCTATAATCTCCTCATTTGTTTACGACTCCTTCACGGTCACGGTCACCTTCACGTAAGTGTATTTTATTCTTTAACATTCAATTTAAATGCGAAGCTGCACTGATGAGAGATAAATCTCGAAACGCGTCTGCAGATGGCTATTTACTTAATTTTTACATAGTTTTGGGTTCAGTTTTATAATTTAAAGTTTTCAAATTCAATTTAGTTTCATTTTTCAAGTTAGTCCTGTGGGTAGAAATAAGGGATCTTAAACCAATGTTATTTAACTAGTAGTACTAGTAATAACATGCAAATTTCTTTTGTATCATTCAATATCCGGCGTGGCATCAGCCAGGGAAGTAGTTGTTTCAATAAGGTATTTGTTTATAGTCTTAGTAAGACTTAATTTGGTTGCAGAGTTACGAACAGGTTGAATATTTATATATTCAGGCTATATTTCGTTTTTTTGAATTTATTTAATACTCTCTGCAATAAGTAAGGTTGTTTCTATTTTATTTATTATTTAAATCGAGTATTCGGTTTTCCAACCGAAAAACAAGATCATTTATTTCTTCACATCTGTACTTTCACTAATCACCTAAATTCAGGTATAAAATCAGTCCAACCCTTCTATAATCTCCTCATTTGTTTACGACTCCTTCACGGTCACGGTCACCTTCACGTAAGTGTATTTTATTCTTTAACATTCAATTTAAATGCGAAGCTGCACTGATGAGAGATAAATCTCGAAACGCGTCTGCAGATGGCTATTTACTTAATTTTTACATAGTTTTGGGTTCAGTTTTATAATTTAAAGTTTTCAAATTCAATTTAGTTTCATTTTTCAAGTTAGTCCTGTGGGTAGAAATAAGGGATCTTAAACCAATGTTATTTAACTAGTAGTACTAGTAATAACATGCAAATTTCTTTTGTATCATTCAATATCCGGCGTGGCATCAGCCAGGGAAGTAGTTGTTTCAATAAGGTATTTGTTTATAGTCTTAGTAAGACTTAATTTGGTTGCAGAGTTACGAACAGGTTGAATATTTATATATTCAGGCTATATTTCGTTTTTTTGAGGATATATTATAATGTATTGTTTCTGCAATTTAAGTTCGAAAATATCTCCAAGTAAATTTATTTTATTAGAAGATAACATTCTTCCTAAGTTTTCAAATATTCTTTCATTATTAAAACAATTATTAAATCCACAAATGAAAACGTAGTTTATCCCCACGATAACAGAGGGTACCCTCTATGAAGATTAGGATTCCTCATATATTTCTCTTATTATAATGCATTAGTAATATAAAAAGTTGAATGAATAATCAGTCATAAGTATTAGGACCCGTATTTCATTGAAGCATATAGCAAATTGTTGTGCATTTAGTTTTTAAGTTACAGTGAACTGTAAATGTCGGTAAGTGTGTCGTGCTTAATTTTCATTCGCAAATTACAAGAAAACCGCTAAATTGCCTCAGCTATTTTATACACTGTTCGATTCGGAATTAAATCGTCTATCGTTTCGTGTACAGCGCATTGTTGAATATGAACGTTTTGATTATAGGTATAAAGTTCGAGCATTTTGGCGCTGTTCAAAAACATCACTTAGTAGTTCGGCCATCGTCGAATAGATGGCGACGAGGCGTGGAAATGCGAACGTAAAATGTTCAAAAGCTTTTAAATAGTAATTCTGAGGGATAATTTTGATAATTTTAAAGTTAAATCACCTAAAAACTTGCAACCCGTTAATCTTTTTTAAATAAACGTGCCGTAAAAATCCCGGAATAATAAGTCATGTCGTCGCAATTCTACATTCATTTTAATGATTTAAACGATAATTTATGGAGGGATTAAAGGATTAATAATAAACAATGAAATAATAGGTTTGTTGAATTTAAGAAAAATCATCCAATTTGGTTGAAAAGTCGCTGAGTTATGTGCGAAAGTTATTAGTGAGCTGCAGGCTGGTTTTTCGAGAGGTACTCGGTTATCTTAAGAGATACAAAGTTGGTTAAATAGGACAAATTTATGTACCATAACGCGGATTAATTCAGTTGAAAATTTCGCGAAAGAAGTGAATCTTTTAATTGTTGTTATTTTTTCCGCTACGAAGTACGAGAAATAATTGTTATCGTGAAAATGTTTTCAATTTTTACTTTCTTCGTTACGAAGTACGAGAAAGTATTGTGATCGTGAAAAATTTTTCATTTTTTTTTAGGGAAATATCCGTTTTGGGGTCCCGTTCAACAATTTCTGAACAAAAATGTGTCTGTGTGCGTGTGTGTCTGTATGTATGCCTGTGCGCGATATATTTCAAAAATTAATACAGCAATTACTATCAAACTTTGAACATAAAACTTATTTGACTTATTTGACAATCCGAAGAACTGTAAAATTCCTTAATCGTTTTTGTTTTTTTTTTTCAATAATATTCTAAATATTAAAAATATTACGAAAATATTGAAATAAATATTGAAGACAACTAAGAAATGAACATCTTTTGTTTAAAAAATATTTTTCATAAAATCATTTCCATTAGAGAAAAAAAAGTATATATTTTTTTTCATTTTTGGTTTATAATTATTAAACCTCTAACTTTATTTTATGCTTATTTCAGGGGACCAGCTGAATCTAGCAACGCCACAGAAAATATCAATGGAGGTAGCGATAAAAAAATCAGGTGGTGCACACAGAACAAAATAATAGTGATGTTGATGATGGAATTTACAGTGAAGAAGACCCTTTTGTGACAACAGTGATAATGACCCGGAGTATGTTGCAGAAACAAGTGATCACAGCAGTGAAGATGAAAACGGTGCTTACTTACACAAATAATAAATTCACAAAATCAAGAAACAGCCTCTACACACAATGATAATAACGCGGAAACAGTGGTTGAAACTGAAATCAAGAAGAATGTAAGCAAATCAAGTAAACGAGTAAGAAAACCTTATGAATAGAAAGCCAGTAAAAGATTACAAGCAACGCTTGCTGGAAAGGAACATATATCAAAATCTGGTAAATTAATAATGGCAAAATCCCTAAAACCAGTCTGCCACCCTTGGAAAAGAAATGCAGTTTAAAGATTGCCGAAGACTGGAATTATTTAGCAGATACTGGGAGGAGTCAAAAAGTTGGGATTCAAAACGTCAGTTTATAACTTCACATGTGAGAAGCCCACTAGCTGTAGGAGACCTTCTGACCGCCGCAAAAATGAGCAAATAAAGCAAACAATTTTTTATGATTTCGAAATAAATGGCGAAAGAATTTATGTTTGTAAATTCTTTCTAAACACATTGGGAATATCAGAGACTGTAGTTAGAAATATTAAAAAAAAAATAACTACTGGAGGTTTCGTTATATCTGATATGAGAGGTCGACACATACCACCAAACAAACTTTTAGATGATGTTCTTAATGGAATTAGATCTCACATCAAGTCATTTCCGAACTACCCTTATAGTCGAGAGAAGACATCTAGGAAATACTTGGGCCCCGAGTTAAATCAAAAACAAATGTACAGGCCGCACAAATTAAAATGTGAAGAAGAAGGTGTTTCTAAAGCGGAAATTGCGAAATTCTGGGCATATAAACGTATAGTCCGGAGGTAGTGTCACTTTTAATCAAGTAATTTTATGCACGCTGGATTTTATACTTTTGATAGTTCCTAATTTGCTCATAAGGTATCCGACGGTCAGACCCTCCGCTAGCGGTGGGTAGAGTTGTGGTAGGTTGCAGAATTTGTCAAGAAAAGTTTTCCGATTAGTTATTTTATGCACGCTAAAATTTGTTGATGTAAATATTTACTAACTATAATTCATAAAAAAAAGTCAGACCCTTGTCTGGGGGTGGAATGTCCGACAGTTACGTGGTAAGCTGTGAAAATGAAGTCATAATATGCAGGTTGGAATTCATTCAGGTGACGGTTTGTTGTTCACGTAACATGAAAATAATCAAGTTTGTAGTTTATTCGACATGACAATAATCGTCAATCGGCATCACAGTGTTGGAAAGTCCGTCAGCTGGACCGCAAAAGATGCTGCTCTTCACTTCGGAGGCCCAACTGACGGTCTTTCCACTATTCTGGTGACGTCTGACTTGACGATTATTTTCATGTTATGTGAACCACAAACCGTCACCTGAATGAATGAATGAATGAAATAACTAATCGGAAAACTTTTCTTGACAAGTTCTACAGCTCACCACAACTCTACCCACCGCTAGTGGAAGGCCTGACGGTCGGATACCTTATGAACAAAGGTAAATCCAGCGTGTATAAAATTACTTGATTAAAAGTGACACTACCTCCCGGACTAATATTTTTCAAATAGAGTTTAATATTGGTTTCAAGACTCCTTCTAACGATAAGTGTGACAATTGCGACAATTTCCATTTGCAATTTAAAGACGCGTCCCTGGGAGATGAAGAGAAAACTAAAATACAACAAGATTATGATAACCATCTTGAAGACGCAGAAGAGAAACAGCGTGAAAAGCGAGAGGTCAAGAAAATGAGCAAGAATTTGGGAACCACTAAAGTTATAATGCTAGATTTGCAGAAATGCCTTCCAACCCCATGCTTCTCGAATGTACAAAGCTTTTATTTATTGAAGTTATGGACTTTAAATCAAAGAATATACGCTACACAAAATAAATCATATTGTATGTTATAGGATGAATCACAAGTTGGGAGAGGGAGGCATTAAATCGCGTTAGCGTTATTGAAATGGGCAGGAATTGTTCTTAAAAATCCTGGAATAGAAACATTGATTATATGGTCTGATTACTGCCTCAGTCAAAATAGGAATGTTATGATGATGCTAAATTACTTGTGGCTCCTAAATAATAATTCTGTACTTAAAATATCTTCAACGAGGACACACCCACTTAGAGGCAGACCATGTTCATGGATTAATTGAACGAACTATTAAAAAAAAACAATCGACAATGGAAATTGTTACGTCATGAGACTGGCAACAACTCATAAGATTCTCAGGTGCTACTGTTTATAACATGAATGTGGAAGATTTTAAAATCTTTGAAATTCTGTATTTTCGGCATGGCGCGCCTTTTGTCAACAGAAAATTAAACACCGACAACATTTTTTAATAACGCAGACTGTGTAGCTTGAAGCTCGTGACGATTCACCTGGCATGATTTATTATAAAACAAAGTTGACAAATAAAGACTTTATAAAGGTAAATTTGTCCAGAACAACAATAATAAGTTTACCACATCATAAAGAATACCAGAACTACCTGCTACAAGGAAAAATCCAAAAGGCGTTAGCAAGACAAAATACGACTATTTAATTAAATGTTACAATGGGTTCCACTTCAATTTCACGAATTCTACAGAAGCTTGCCAGTTACCAAACAAGATGACAAGGAAGATGATGCGTAAAAAATTTTTGTTTTCATTTCATTAATTTGTTTACTTTTTTTAAATAGAGTTGTATACTGCCATTACTTTAATAAAAATGGTTTCCATAATTAAGTTGTGTTCTATTATGTTGTGCATTAATTGTGGTTTTTGTTAGGGGTAAATAGTCGTATTTTGTATAAAGTTCCAAAATAAAATCCCAGGTTGGGATCATGACAATATGTTAAATAGGAAGAGCGACTGAAGTTAAGGCAACGCCCAAAAAATATAATTAATAATGCATTTTTAATGTATAACAAAAAAAATTAATTTTAAATGCCAGATTAACATTATTTGCCAATTCTGTAAAGTTTACATTATTGGATTTACGACTGTTTACCTCTAGAGTACAGATATGCAAAATTCACATCCTAAAATAATGATATGTGGACGAACCGTAAAGAAATTAAGCAAATTAACAAAACAAATGTTCGCATATTTTATGTGTTTAATTTGAATTGCATATTTGGTCATATAATTGCATTTTTAATCATATAATTGCATTTTAGTAATCGATTTTTTTTAACTGGCAAATTATAGCTTCTTAATTAAAGTATATAAAATGTAAAATGAAAAAATAATTCAAATTCATTCAAACAGTAAGAATAGTGATATATTGAATCGAAGAGAGGTAATCCCCGAAATAATATTTCTCCACGACCACTACAGAATCTAATTATTTTGAAATCATTTTTGAAAATATTACGTATACTCTTGCATTGGAATAAATATTCCAAAACACTATACGGTTATGCGTTTTGGCTGCATTTCATTCTATAACTAGTTACAGAATGAATATTCTAACATCGTTTCGAATAAAAGCACTTAGCCTTGGATGCCATATCATTATTATTGACAGTTATTTTAATTTTGCCGTCGAAATAAATTTATTTGTAATTTTATGTATTTATAAAGTACGGATTTATTTAAAATGAACAATTCAAGTGCATCCGATGAAGAAATTCAAAACATCTCGTTGGTCGTGGAGAAAGTATAGTCTGAGACTCGGTTAGAATGGAAATTCTGATGCTCGTAGTTCCTTGTAAGGGGTCATCCATAAATTACGTAACGCAAATTTCGACTATTTCCGATACCCCCCTAAATATTACGTAACGTAGTACTTAACCCCCACCCCTTCTTTTGAAATATAAATAAATAATGATCCATGAATTAACAATAATTGCATAATTATTAGTAACAGAAATTACTATAATTATTGTTTACATTTTTAAATAAATCAATCCGAAGTGTTTTTACTCAAATGTGAAATGCAGCTTAATTTTTTTTAAATTATATTTAATAGTTACGTAACGCGCCAAATGTACCATAGCCACCACAGCCAATTATCACAAGATGAGGCACTTCGATGCTGCTATCTCCTACACTAACAATTTTTTGCTTATTAAGAATTTGATCCTTCATTTCTGAGAAGATTATAGATATCAAATAAAGGATTGCAAAATATTTTTTAATGATCCCAAGATTTCACAGGAACTTGCTTCCATAAAAAAACTAATTTTAATATAAATAGCGATACATTGAAAAAAAAATAGAAGAGCAAGGCATGTTTCCAAATATTTGAAGAGAATTTGACGAAAATCTACCTCTTGAATTGAATCTTTCAATGGTTACATGTTTTAAATTTTTTTCAATAACCGTTGGAATGATTTTTTTCTTCATACAAAAACATCTTAAGTGAAGGTGGTCTTTCAAAATTTGGAAAAATATTCAATAATCAAAAATTTTAATTCAAAAGTTGAATAAATAACTTTTAGAAAGTATTAATACAAATCATGTATTTTTCATTTTAAAACATATTTTTATGGAAATATATTTGCATATATTTGAAAAGTTGATGCATATTTCCTTAATTTTGAGTACATATATACCGGGTGACCCAGGGATCTGTAAAAGCCCCATAACTTATTTGTCATTTGAAATATCGACTTCTAGTTTTCTTGAACTGGTACCCACACTTATTCTACATATTTTAAAAATATGTATATTTTTGTACAGGGTGTCCCAATATACATAACAGAACAAAGTTATGTTTTTTTAAATGGAACACCCTATATTTTATACTTTATTTTCAACCCTCTTGAGAAGCTGATAAAAATAGTATAAGATACCATGGGTCTATTATGGACGGTTGGTTAGTTATGGGCAAATTTTTGGCAAAAACATGTACACATTGAAAACATTGCAGACGCGTTCCTAGCAAAGCTGGCATCATTATTTATACACTAGAAAATTTCCCACATCATAAAGAATAATACACATCGGCTTTGGTTCTCTTTTATTCATAGTGCTATACAGGGTGTCAACATACGCAAATCATGGGATAACTATTTTTTTTCAAATGGAACACACTATATATCTTGCCACCAATCTATGCCATTTTTAATAAGCTTTCCAATTATATACAGTTTGTATAACAAAATATTAAGGATTCTTGAGATTTATCAATAAAAACATAATTGAAACAGGAAGGTGTTGAAGTATGATATATTTCAAAATCTGAAGATGAAGTGTTGGCATTTCTTTATAGAATCACGAAGGGCAATCAGTTTTGAGTAAATTTTAAACTTTCGGAGTATGTTATTATGTTTTTTTTTTTGGTGACTTGAATATGTTCAACCTCATAATTGAAGCAAAAGATGTTCAAGTACTTGAAATATGTTCAACCACATAATTGAAGCAAAATATGTCCAAGTATTCAAGAATTAATATATTAACAAACATTTTAGGATAGATTAAATTAAAAAGTTTGAGGCAAATATTTATTATTAATTTAATGTAATATTACTAGCACATTGTAACTGCTGCCTTAGTTATGTATTGTATGTTTCATTAAAACATATTCTTAAATGTAAAAAAAGTGTGAATGACAGCACGCAATACACGTGTACCTTTGTTAAATGATCAATGTGCGAGGCGCGATTTTCATGAATCACGTTTCGGGGAAGTACAAACGGTTTCGCGCTTCGTGCGAGCTTTTACATCACTAGTCACGCCACTGGAATAATATTAGGATTAACTTATATTACTTACGCAGAAAATACCCATATGACCAGTCCATTTCCAATGCACGCCATCGCAAAGAACGCTATGTACAGTAAACCCAATAGTAAATGTAGAGACCCTTCAGGTTCTGGATACACCAACCAATGTTCAGGGATGTGACCCATGTGTTCAGGTGGCACATCCCAACCCAATAGTCGATGACCAGGTACATTTCTGGAATTCTCTAAAATTCTAAATATAAAACAAAAGATGATTAGTCCAAACATAATTCACATTGGGTAAATTAAAGTAGACAGAGAAGAGGCGAGAAATTTTGGCTGCAGTTTTCACAGATGCCTTTTAATATTAGATATATTTTGTGCTAATTCTAGAATTAATAAAAACCGATATTTTTGTTTTTTAACCTTTTCAATCAGATTAGGTAAATAATTGAGAGGACGTTTAAAGTTAAAAGCAGGGCGGACATATTGGAGGTATTTCAGTAATCCAATTTCGAATATGTTTTGTAATAATTGTGGTATTAGCAAGAAGGTGCTTAAATAATAAAATACTTTTATTTAGTCAACAATAAAATAAAATTTGTGTTATACCAACAAAGTAAAAGTGTTTTATTATATTTACAACATGTATAACGAAGTAGAAGCCTCTGCCATAATAAATAAGAAGGTGCTTGTTTAGCGAATTTTTACTAGTGATAAATTCTAATTCGGTATTTTTTGCACGTGTAAGACCTCAATGTATCCGCTGACCAATTGCCAACTTATTTATAAAGCTAATCACTGGTATAGTGTTTAAAAATAATAATTCGACATACTATAATACTAAGATAGAATAGCTTAATTCAGTTTAATTTCAATGACAAAATATTTTCTTAAAATTGTAATTACCGTGCTTCGGCTCTGGTGTGCACATAGCTGGTCAAGTTGAGTAAATTCATGCCGAGCACTAAATTTGACCGGTCGATCAGTTTTTAACCGACACTGACGGTTCGATTAAAGGGCTGGTGATTTTTATATTAAACCTTAATTCAATAAAACCTGATCCGGATAAATTAACGGGATTAAATATGTGATGATTCTACGTTCTCGATTAGATGGTATCTGTAAAATCCAATAAAAAGAACTTCATTGTGTAACAAAGCTAAATCTGAAATACATATAGAAATTCTCTTTATACAGTGTAAAGGAAATTTCGTTAACGGTAACAATTTAATTAAAATTAGTAAATGATTAACAAAATTATTAACATTGTCATGCAAAGGCGGTTTCAGCCAATTAGAAAAAAATGGTGATGTGGCCATCATGTTACTTTCTCCGACTTGATGGTATCATAGCCATTTATATTTACGTTTTCATGGTTTATTTTCAATTGAAATCATATTTTAAATGTACATCGAGCGTTGTGTAAACTCGGATGAAACTGATGTTTAAAACCTCAAAATTATGAAAGATGGAAAAATTATACTTCAAATTCAAAAACTCAGTTTACTCAAAAACCAAAGGAATTTAGAAAAAAAACTTATACTTTATAAATTGTTCATTTTGGCATTCTCTACAATTATTATTAACATAAATTTGCTGTAACTATTATCGTTTTATAATTATAAACCAAAAATAAAAAAATAAAAAAATAATTTTTTTCTGGAATAAAAATGATTTTATGAAAAATGTTACCAAGCAAAAGATATTCATTTCTTTGTTGTCTTCGAAGTTTGTTTAATTGTTTTTGTGATATTTTTCATATTTAAGAAAATATTGGCGAAAAACAAAAAACAGTTAAGGTAAACGCCCACTTCCGGTGAACGAAATTTTACCAAAAGCTTTTCAGTTCTTCAGATTATTAAATAAGACGGATGTTCAAAGTTTCATATCAATCTCTCTATTAGTTTTTAAGATATAGCGCGCAAAGACAGACATACACATAGGCACACACAACACACAGACACATTTTTTTTTTCCAGAAATTGTTGAAATCGCATCTAGGGACCCCAAAACGGATATTTTCGTCCGCTTTTATACACCTGTTCCGTGAAATCTCCTTATCATTTTAAAACGTTTTAACCCTTTCACTGCCAACAGTTTTAGGAAGCAGTACTCTAGATGAAATATATTTTTCTAGTTAGTGTGTAGTCATACTGTAACTTACTTTTGAAGTCAAAAGGATTTGAAAAATGAAAATGCAATTCGTGTATATGTTGATAAAGCCTAAAGCCATCAGGCCCACTTATCATAGAATATACAAGACGCCTTTAGACCTCATCAGCACTTAATGGGTTAAAGCGTTGGAAAAATTTACCGATTATATTATTTGTTTGGAATATGGAATATCAGTAATTTTAAACAATATTTATTTAACAATAAAAATTGATAAGCGAAAAATTATTAGTGGGGGTAATTACCCCATTACCAGATCCCCCGCCCCTTAAACCGCCACGGATGTCATGTAACTTTCTATTTTATTATAGAGAGTTTTGTAATATTTTGTATATTTTACCAGTTTGAAAATGGAAACTGGGAAATAGTTCTCTCAATTAGCTGTTTGTAAATTTTTTTGTTGGACTTATTTTTGTAGTTTAATATTCATATATTCAGGCTATATTAATGGATCCTGCATTATTTTTGTGGGCGATTACGGTAAAATCGACTCATTTTCATATACAGTGCGAATTTTTAATCTCTGAACATGCTAATTGCAAGCATGTAAAATTTCGTATGTTCAATTTTAGAAAACACACAATTGAACATACGAAATTTTACATGCTCACAATTAGCATGTTCAGAGATTAAAAATTAGCACTGTATAGTAAAGTGCTCGACGAGACTAAGTAAAAACATCGTTTTTAAAATTGTGCATCGACTTCGGAAAAGGTCCGTCGGCTCGAAGAGAATATGTCGCTTACAATTAGAGTAAACTGTCCGTTACTGTACACAACATTTTATGAAAAGCTTTTCAGTGAAGCTTAGCACATTGGCTGCCAACAAGTTTTTTTTTGTAAAATGTCGAAAAAGTTTTCTTTGTTTTTAAGTTTTATTTTATAAAATGAGTAAGAATATGCTTATTTAACTGACCAACGTGACTGACAGCGCCAAATAGTAAGTTTAAAGTAGGTACTCACTGTCAGACACCGATGACTGACATGGCCCCACCTGGAATGCTTCAGTGTCACCGGTGACTGACAAAGCGGTCAACGTGTTAATGTTTTATTTGAAAATATTCAGTTGTTTTTAGAACACATCCACAGTAGTGTGAACCGAAATCACACATGGTTTTTTTTATTTCTCTAACGCTAGACCCTGAAAAAGTTGCCTGTCGTTGTCGATTTTGTTTAGCATCTTCCCAAAGAGTTACTCGATTCAAGACTCAAACGCAGGAATTTATTGTTACTAGGAATGTCTTTTTAATGGTTCAGACATCGTGAAAAGGAGTTCGTTCCCTACTTTGTCCAGGAAGACAAGTTGGTTTATTGCATCGATGTCGAAGGTTGGATGGGTCATTTCAAAATCCAATATGATTCAACGCAATGGCACCTTTTCATAGATGATTTAAAAACAAGTCTCAAAGCAGTTTTGCTCTACAGCAGCGGTTTTTACGCTTCCATCCCTATAGGTCATTCTGCACACTTGAAGGAAACCAACGATAACTTGGAATTGGTTCTTCGCAAACTTACATATGCAGACCATAGTAAGTGAAGGTCTTGTGGATGCTGCTCGGGCAACAAGCTGGATATACCAAATACCCTTGTTTTCTGTGTCTATGGGACAAAATCACTGAGTGTTGGCAGCTCCGAGAAACTTTGGTACTTCCACATTTAGTTCTACCACCACCTCTCCATATAAACTTGGGGTTAATGAAGCAATTCGTAAAATCATTTCCAAGAGATGAGAATGCTGCAAATATTTCGTCAGCAAGTTTCCTGGAAAAAATGAAGGAAGGTGTGTTCATTGAGCCAGATATTAGAAGGCTTATACCTAATCAAGAGTTTGTCAATACAATGACAGTTCCTCAGAAAGAAGGGTGGATTACATTTGAAGAGTTCGTGGAGAAATTTTTAGGCAATAAGAAAGATCTTGAATACAAGAGATCGTCGGATGAATGCTGAAAGCATTTCAAGCTGATGGGTGCATTTCCTTCAATCTCATATTGACTACTTTCCTGAAAATTTGGGAGCTGCGAGTGACGAAGAAGGTGAACGATTTCACCAGGAAAAATGGAGAATTACATAAATTTAATAAAACGAAATATAACCTGAATATTTGAATATTCAACCTGTTTGTAACACTGGAAGCAAAATTAAGACTTACTAAGACTATAAACAAATAATTTATTGAATTACGATGGCAGACCACTGTTTGATGCTTGATAGACACATTCTAGATGCTACTCACAAGCATAAATGTGCCAAGATGAGTCTCGCTGGGAAGAAGACACGATTTTAGTATGTTTTAGTGAGCTCATTTCAATTAAAATGTGATTTTCATGTAAAATTTGTTATTAAAAATTAATTTTCTAAGTTTATAAGTCTATTTATTGTCCTATGATAAAACGGAGTTCATTTTCAGATTCAGCGTACAGGAAAATATTGAGGATACGTGGAATAACCAAAACAGCACTTATTTTTTTTGATGCAGACCTGTGTTATTTGTGAATTAATTCGTGATAAAAAACAGGACAAACACTGGACATTAATGGACCCGGACGGCAAATATTCGTTAATAAAATTTACTGCCCATATTGCTATGCTAATGCCCATTTGCACGGCACTCGGTTAAAATCTACGATTACTAAATCAATGATTAAGTTAATGCCTCTCCGTTTGCACCGTCCATCGGTTAGTATCTGATGATTAAATGGTTGTGAGCAAAAATACGGTTGGCAATTTGTGGGGTTGTTTTATTTTATGGGGTGGGTGCCACTGAAATTGACGCCTTTGCGCATGCTTCAGATGCCAAATGAACAGCTGTTTACAGTTTTCTATTATTTAGAAAATTTATTTTATGTTTAATTACTCGCAACAAATTGAATGTGAATTGTTTGCTTAATCCATACCTTTTCCTAAAACACGCTTCATCGAATAAATCAAAATGTTTTACTCGCATTTTCACTTGGATTGTCATACCCGCATTTAAATCTAGCGCTTGAATAAATAAAATCAATTGTATTTGATATCCGTAATAATTTTATATCACTTAACGTCTGCTTCAATGTAATAAACCTCCATTTTCCTTTATTTTTAACACGAACGCACGTGTATTTCCTTAACAGGCTTCCTAACCGCCCAAACTCGGCCGGTTAATAATTGGTACTTTAACCCAACTTTAATCAATGATTAAATGGCGGTGCAAACGGATCAGCTTATAATCAATGATTAAAGAGTTAACCGGGTGCGGTGCAAACGGGCATAAGATTAGAGAATATTTAATTCTGTATATTGATTACGCGTTAGTTATTAGAATTCTAATTTTATCAAAAATTTGAAGTAGAAATCCATGAAATAAAAACAATAGTTTGAAGTTTTCATGTTTATGATTGTTCAAATAAAAGTCAATATATACTGATATATTTAAAAACATCAATTCATATAGGTGAATATATTCTTCTGCACCAAGGTAAGTGTTTAAAATTTTTTAAATCAGTAATGAATAGTATTATGTCAAATTGACAGATTCAATGTGAAAATATATGGACACAATTACACATATTAGGTTTAAATAACTGTGCGTTCTGCAAATATTTGTGACTCGGTTAATCCTCTACAGTGCCAAGGAATACCGTTGGCTTGCACAAGCTAAAGCATTGGGTGTGCAAGTTTGAAGACACTGGGAATACAATGCCGGAAAAAACTTCTGGGCGCAAAAGGACATCAAGAACGAACATGAACGTCGACCGCGTTCGCCAGTCTATTATGGACGACCCACGACAGTCGTTGAGATTGCGCGCAGCTTCTCTTAATTTGAACAAATGTACTGTTCATCGCATTATTTCGAAAGACTTACATTTTCACCCCTATAAAATTGTTATTGTTCAAGAAATGAAGCCTGATGATCCTGATAAATGAGTCGAATTCTGCAGGGTAATGAAAACCTGTTTTAGGAGTTTCAATAACATCTGGTTCTCCGACGAATCGAATTTTCACATCAACGCTCACGTGAATAAACAAAATTGCAGGTACTGGGCTTCCGAGAATCCGCTAGAACTGCATCAGAAGCCCTTGCACTCGCCAAAAGTTGTTGTTTGGGCTGCCATATCAAGTCAAGGAATTATCGGTCCTTATTTTTTTGAGGATGACCGAGGTCGAGCTCAGACTGTTAATTCTGATCGATATTGCCATATGATCCGGAAATGCAAAACCAGTATGGCTATAACCGCAACACCTTTTTCCAGCAAGATGTTACAACTGACTCATTACATGCTCTTCACGATTTATTCTCTGGAAGAGTGATACGTCGTCGAGGAGACATCAACTGGCCACCGAGGAGCCCTGATTTGATGCCTGCTGATTTTTTTCCTATGGGGCTACCTAAAAAGTAAAGCTTACAATCCATTGCCACCCAACCTGATTGTTTTGAAGCAAAGAATCACTGAAGAAATCAACTCTATTCCAAGAGCGATGCTCCAGCGAGTGATTGAAAATTTTAGCTCCAGGTTAAATGAGTGTGAACAAGTGAATGGTGCGCATTTGTTTTTCATAATAAACTTCAAGAACTGCTCTTTAATTTAACAATAAATAAAACGAGTTTTAATTGATATTGTTGTTTTTTATTTAACATCTAAAAACGAAAAACATTCTGAGACACCCTTTAGTAAATCGTAGCGTGTAAACGAAAGTCAAAAAGTTTGGCTTGGGTAAAATCTACGTGCTAGAATTTTTTTTACTTTCTCCGTTACGAAGTACGAGAAGAAAGTATTGTGATCATGAAAATGTTTTCAAATTTTTTTAACGGAAATATCCGTTTTGGGGTCCCGAAATGCCATTTCAACAATTTCTGGAAAATAAAATATGTGTGTCTGTGCGTAGCACTATCGTGATCGTGGTCTCCGCTTCTCGCTATCGCTATTGCGATCGCCATCGCTATCGCGATCGTGGTCGTGATTGCGCCGGTGTGCTCAAGGCTTAACACCAAGGTTTACCATGCAATAACACCTCATCAACATGGCTTTATGAAGAATCGTTCAACGCTAACAAACTTAATTGAAATCACACAATTCATATCTGAACATCTAGACCGGGGAGACCAAGTTGATGTGATCTATACTGACATCAGTAAGGCGTTCGATCGAATACCTCATGATAAATTATTAAATGGCCTAAGTAATTATAATATACTGAAGGAAAAAAATGAATGTTTTTTCAGGAAACCATGTCCAACTTTGACGATGTATACGGAGTTGGAAAAATTTTGTAGACTCGATCCACCATGAAGACATTAAGATTTGATCAATTCCCTATGCAAGAAAGAAGTTCTTACGACGATTTGGCACCAAGCTATGGGTGTTTGAAAAAAATGCATTTTGAGGTTTTTTGCACATAACTCAGTGACTTTTCGACTAATTTTGATGATTATTTCGGGAAAAAATCCCATTTCGGCTCCACTTTAAGGGGGTTAACTCAGATTGGAATGATCCCTTTTCAAACCCTTCAACCCCTAAACAAAAAAAAAACACGTTTTTGGGAAAAAAAGTCCTACTTTGGCAACGTGTACCGAGTTGGAAAATATATGTCGACACGATCCAACACAAGGGCATTGAACTGTGTTCAATTACCTGTGCAGGACTCAAAAAACGTTTGAAAAGTGTCTTTTGTGGTCTTTTCATTTTGTAGGGGATTAGTACCCTATCTTTGGGGAGGAGGATAAACCCTCTCAAATAGGACACATTTTGCTTTTAATTTCTCAAAAGATCGTCGAAATCGGTTGGATAGAAGCCGAGTTATGGCCATTTGAAAATGACCCAAATTTCAAGAGTTTAATTTGTTCCGTCAGTGTAATTTGTTTGTTTTTATTGGACGAATGGAAAATGGATGAATGGTGGCGAATTAAGCCTACATTTTTTTTTTGTTAGTGAGCCTTTTTTTGACCCAATGGATTTTCGTGCATACCTCAAAGAACATGCAAAGAAAATTTCATTCGTGAAAACGAAAACAATTTCGTCGAAAAACTTCGGATGCGTCAGAAAACCACAAAATTCGCTTGTTTTCAAACACCCATAACTTTGCGCAAAATCGTCGTAGGAACTTCGTTAGATGAGTCCTGCGCAGGTAATTGAACACATTTCAATGCCCTTTTGATGGATCGAGTCGACACATTTTTTTCAACTCGGTACACGTTGCCAAAGTTGGACGTATTTTGCCCAAATACTTGTTTTTTGTTCGGGGGTTGAAGGGTTCGAAAAGGGATCATTCTAATATGAGCTTATCCGCTTAAAGTAGTGCCAAAATTGGGTTTTTTCCCGAAAGAATCATCAAATTTGGTTGAAAAGTCCTGAGTTATTTATGTGCGAAAA
Organism: Ocypus olens; assembly: GCA_910593695.2. Lineage (NCBI taxonomy): Eukaryota > Metazoa > Arthropoda > Insecta > Coleoptera > Staphylinidae > Ocypus > Ocypus olens. The sequence goes on from OU343058.1 coordinate 43,603,506, forward strand.
ACCTCAAAATGCACCTTTTTCAAACACCGCATAACTTGGTGCAAAATCGTCGTAGGATCTTCTTTCTTTGAGTCCTGCATAGGGAATTTTGTAGACATCGTCAAAGTTGTACATGATTTCCAGAAAAAAAACTTTTTTTTCACAGGGGCGCTAGAGGGTGGCGGAAGGAGTTACGCTTAAGTTTGCATGCATGACTTTAAAGAAGACACTTCAAAGTTTTTTGGCCTCAAAGATTCATCAAAATTGATTGAAAATACGCCGAGCTATGGCGGTTTGAAAATGGTCATTGGTGTTTCATTTTTTTTTTCCCCCATTGTATAAGTGATAATATATTAACCATTATATGATCATATTTAATGGATCCAAAGCAATATGTTTCTTATATGAATGTTCAATCGTCGCCTTTTGTCGCTACTAGTGAAGTTCCTCAAGGGTCCAATCTGGGACCTTTGCTGTTTCTTCTATTTATAAACAACGTTGCCGATATATTGAGTTGTAAATTTCTGATATACGCAGATAATATCAAGCTTTATAATGTCATTAACAGTCTTAGAGATTGTGAGGAATTAAACAGAGCTCTCTTGAGATTGGAGGATTGGTGTAATAAAATGGTCTTAGCATCAACACTTCAAAATGCTTCACTATGTCCTTCCATAGTAAACTTAATTCTATAACATGTGTACATAAAGTAAGGAATAAATTCGATTAAAATTCAAGGCATTTTTTTTCAGAAAAATGCTCGGACGTATGTATTATTATTTTTTAACGCGCATTTTTTGAGATAAAATTCAAATGTACAGGGTGTCCCAAAATCGAGATACGACCCCTAAGATAAAATTTTCAAAAATGAACCCCCATTTTTTGTTGCATTTATGGATTCTACGTAAAATTCTGAGTATTTTTTATGTGGCATACCCCATGTCGATATTCAGCTGTTTTCGAAAAAATTCAGTTTGAAAAAGTACTACTACTATTTTATTTCTGGTAAAAGATAACATGGTTTCATCGAAACATTTGAATTAATAAGGAAAAATCATTTCATTAAGTAAATAATGATTTTTGCTTATTAATTCCAATGTTTCGATGAATTTATTAGGAAATGACATCATTAATATCTCTAATACATGCCGTGATTTGGGAGTACTGTTGCATAACAAACTAACTTTTAATTCACATATAGAAAATGTTGTCATGAGCTGCTATAAAACTTTAGGCTTTATAATTAGAAACTGCCGTTAATTTAAGTCTCATGATGCAATTATAAAATTGTACGATTCGTTTATAATATCTAAACTTACTTATTGCGCATCAGTATGGTCACCGGGCTATAACAAATATATTTCACTACTCGAAAAATGTCAGAAGCATTTTCCAAAATATATGTACTATCCCAAATATAATCCATATCCCCCAATTGTTGCTTAAGGAATTGAACATGATCTCTGTACACAACAAACACCGGTACATTTTAATCTATGATTTATATAAAATTGTACACAGTATCCAAGAGTGTCCTGCTTTACTAAATTCACTCATGCTATCTATACCATGACAATCCTCACGCAACGGGCACACATTTAAATTTATTACTCCAAGCACGAATCGTCATTCTTTTTCACAGTTGATCATGATGATTCGTAAATACCATGAAGTTCAATACGGGGTTGATCTGTTTTGTGATAAAAAGGAGTTCTTATATAACTTAAAAAAGCTGTTTACTTTAAGTTACTCATTATGATTGTGTAATTTCATGTAGTTATAATACTTTTCACACTGTATGTTTGTTTTATGTTACATTATGTTTCTCTGTAATTAGATACCGTGTGTTTGATAAAAAACGTCCAACGCCATAAATCTGTTATTTATTGACCGATTTAAATGAACTAAAAAAATGTTAGTGGATGTTTAAATACTATAAAATGATGGTAATTATATATTTTTTCAAGATCAACTTCATTGCCAAATGATAGTCAACTTTAAATTGTTAAATGGCTGTATATACTTTTCTAATTTTATAATATTAGACATTGATTTTCTGAATCCAATTATGCCTGTTATGTTGGTTTTAAGTTAATATTTTTGCCAGAAAAAGATAATAATAAATCTTGTTCACATGATTTATGATGTAATGTGGCTTAAAAAAATTCTATTATAAATGTATACAAAATATGACTTGCCGTAATTTTCAAGTCACCTGATGATGATAGTAACACTTCATAATTTCTTCTAAAGATCTATATAACCGTCGTCTCGTGATCATCCTCTTTAATACTGTTTTTTAAGTAATTAACAAGCCGTGTTTCATTATTTTTATTAGCAAGAAGCTTGTAATTAACATACAAATTTATCAATACCCTACAACGTCCTTGAAAATTTGGTATACAGGAATTTCGAAGAAGTCAATTGCAGCGCGGATATCACTAGGAACGCAAGCCCCGCCGTCGCAGAAATCTTGTTAAATCAATAGCTCAGATTCCTGCACGTGACTTTAGGAATTGCGTTACAAATTTTATAAATGGGATTTTTTTCGACAGATGAGCTTCAGGATAAGTGGAACTGTCGGCAGCCTCAATTCGACGAGTGGCACGTCGCAGAAGGGAAGCAGTGTATCCTCAGGGGCGCAAATTAGGGCTGCTAGAAGGAATAGAGTGTGCTTACCAGCAAAGGCATATGCAAGGTAATTTTCAAGTATTATTTGTAGGTGGTGATCTCGTGGTTCGCAAACGAGGTGATAGTGTGAAATGTTTGTGGGTGTTGGCTTCTAGAAGGTTAACTTTTTTTATTTATCACCAGCAAGCTGCAGCTGCTCTTTTTACATAGCTTTTATGTCACCATAGCATAGTGGTTCCAAATGCCGAATATGTTGTCAAAATTTACGGCATTATTCGAATTGTAACCAAATTTCTATATCAGGTGTTTCCGAGTTCGCTGATTAAGTATTCAAAATTAAAAATTAAAAAAAAAACAAAATGGCGGATCCAGTTTGGCGGTCAAAAATTATCTGTCCCGGCATGGAATCGAACCACAAACTTGTTGTGACCGAAAGTGATGAGTCCGACGGCTTAATAACGTTAAAATGAGTGAGTAAAAAAAATTGGAAAAAAATAAAAGCTCTAACATAGCATTTTCTGCCAGTTGTGAACACACTCAGTTTAAAATTACACCGACGAGAAGTTAGCCATAAAAATTCCAGCCATAGATCTCCCGGCGCTTCGACCATATCGGTACAATTTTTAATTTTTATTTGTGTAGTGCCTTTCTGTGGGCGTATTTATCAACTACAAACTGTCAAAAGGCCATGAAAATTAAAACGAGAAAACAAAAAAATTAATTCAGGGGTGGCGTTTAAAAAAATCGTAACTCGAAAAGGCCATTGCAAAAAAAATTACTTTATTTTCGCAATGCCTTTCTGCAAGTACAGTTAACAATTACAAATCGTCAAAAAACCGTGATAAATTTTTCTTATATTTTTTATTTAACATTAACAGAAAATCGTGGACGGCCCATAAAACAAGGGCATTGCAAAAAAAAAAATTATTTTCGCAATGCCTTTCTGCAAGTACAGTTAACAATTACAAATCGTTAAAAAACCGTGATGAATTTTTCTTATATTTTTTATTTAACATTAACAGAAAATCGTGGACGGTCCATAAAACAACAAGGGCATTGGAAAAATAAAAATTATTTTTGCAATGCCTTTCTGCAAGTACAGTTAACAATTACAAATCATCGAAAAACCGTGATGAATTTTTCTTATATTTTTGATTTAACATTAACAGAAAATTGTGGCCGGCCCATAAAACAACAAGGGCATTGCAAAAAAAATATTTTATTTTTGCAATGCCTTTCTGCGAGTACAGTTAACAATTACAAATCGTCAAAAAATCGTGATAAATTTTTCTTATATTTTTTATTTGACATTAACAGAAAATGGTGATTGGTACATAAAACAACAAGGGCATTGCAAAAAAAAAATATTTTCGATATACCTTTCTGCAAGTACAGTTAAAAATTACAAATCGTCAAAAAGCCGTGAAGTTTTCTTATATTTTTTATTTAACATTAACAGAAAATCGTAATTGCTCTATTAAATATTTTCAAAAAAATCTTTTGGACTATTGTGTACTTTTTGGAGTGCTGAAAAATATTGTGACATCACTGGTGTTTGACGGATGACATCATCGGCAATTTTAAAATTGATTTTTTTTATTTGGCAACTTTTGTAGAGCTCTTAATAATTAATTATCTGTAGTCACAATGTGTTGAAGGTAATTCCTTCATTCTTAATTTCCCTTATAAGGTATTCTAGAAACTCGATATGGCTAAGTGGTGATAAGCACCCTGTGATTCTATGGGGTGGGCCGCCGGAGGGTTTGGAGACAAATTCCTATGGTCGTATCACGCGAGGTTCCTTGGTCCGAAACACGCTCGTAATCAAGAATCCTCCGGAATCGACGGACATATTATCGGATTATAACTGCAGAAAAGAAGTGAACTAGATGAATGAAAAAAATATTATTTGTTCATGTACGGAATGACAACTGGAAATTGAAATAATAAATCTTCTAATACTTGCTTTATTCTGTTTCTTAATTTGGTAACATCCTAATAATTGTTAATATTAATCTCATCCTTTGAAATAATTTGGGGTTCATAATAGGAATGAGTCCCTAATTTGACGCTAAATAACGGCTGTTTAAAACTGACAGTTGCAGACATTGTTCCCTGAACTAATCTGTTGCATATTTAAAAGAACGATTTCTTAACATTTTCAAGGTTTCTTGATAGTTTGTATTTGTTAAATATACTTGCAGGAAAGCATTGCAATTTTTTGCAATGCCCTTGTTGTTGTTTTATGGGCCAGCTACGATTTTCTGTTAATGTTAAATAAAAAATATAAGAAAAATTCATCACGGTTTTTTGATTTTTTTTTTGCAATGCCCTTTTTGAATTACGATTTTTTTAAACGCCACCCGTGAATTAATGAGCTGTTAGATAATTTTTGTTTTTTCGTTTTAATTTTCATGGCCTTTTGACAGTTTGTAGTTGATAAATACACCCACAGAAAGGTACTACACAAATAAAAATTAAAAATCGGTGGATGCGCCGGGAAATCTATGGCTGGAATTTTTATGGCTAACTTCTCGTCGAATAAAATTACAGGTATTAAAAATTAACAATCACAAGTAGCAATGTGATTTAAAAGTAGTAGTTTTGCCCATCTCTATTATCCCGCATAGAAACTAGTTAGCGACGGCCACGCGATATCGCGTGATCGGCAATGAACGTGTAAAGGAAGTGCTCTTGGTTTTACAAAATAACCAATAATAAAGTCGTTAAACATATTTTCGATTTTTTCGAATATATCCGGAAGTAGTCTGAATATTTTAAATTTCTTTCTAATAAATTATTCAGCATTAAAATGTGCAACTTTGCCTTTATTTAACCAACTCTATCTCTTATAGTTATCGAGATCATAATGCTAATGCATCGAATTTATAACACCCTGTATAACCTGAGAAGACAGTTAAATTGAAATAAATTGATTCGCCTGGTCCAGGTCGGCTTAATTCGTATTTAAGCTGATCTATTCTGTAATACTAAAGCTTTTTAGAACATCCATAGTGAGATGCTATTTTATTTATCTTTTAAATTGCAGAGGGTTGAATGCTATTCCATTTCACATACCCCATCGAGCCGCTTTGGACAAATATGAAGGACCAATAGTAGACGATCCAGAACCACTGGTAATATTCCAACCAATTATTATTATATACTTCTTGAAACAATGATGGTTACCTTAAGTTCGATAATAATTGCACCCCTAAGCTATAATAGAATGTAATACCAATGAGAAAAATAGTAATTGTTTTGATCATGCCCCTGTTACTGAATCTTTATAGGGTGGTATATTCAACAGGTAAAATATTGTTTAAAAATCCGTGTAGTCTAGATTTAAATGCATCAATTTGAGAGATTTGGATTTCTGTAAACATTTTAAAAACATTTAATGGTGATAATTGCGACCGGTACCATGTGGTAGTCCATTACCAGGTAATTTGAAATTAAACAATTTTAGACTATAAAAATAGAAAAAAATAGATTATAAAAATTGTAAAACATCTCTGATTGAATTAGCTTCAATATGCATCCTGAATGAATTAATTTTTGACATCTGATTAAAACAATTGACATACCAGAGCTGAAAACAACATGGCAACAATGAAATAGAGCAACGAAAATTGCATTTTCCTACGACACTATAAGAAATTTGTCAATAGCGCACAATTAAGTGGGCTAGAAACATGACAATATCATTCATCTGTCAAAAATCCCATATCGTCACTTGTGTGATATCATTTCGTAAGAGGTTATCAAGCGTGCATTAGAACTATCAAATGTTGACAGTTTCTGTCAGTCAGAATCGTTGTGTTTGTAATTATATATATTCAGCTAAGTTAATAAAAACTTTTGCTATTTGCTTCAAAGTAATTTCTAGTACTAATAGACCTTTAGAAAATATGAGTGCGGAGGAGATTGATTCGTCAATTGACTGTACACCGCCCGAAGTGAGTAAAGCAGCTCTAAACAGGATATTAGATTTGTTACCCAACAAATCAAAAGAAAGATACTAGCTATCGTATGATCAATTTATGCAATGGATAAAAAACAAAAATGTAAAATCATCTTTTTCTGAAAATAATCATTTTACATTTAATATTTACAATTGCAATTCATGTCCCATAAATTCCAACACATCCCATTAGTCTCTCTATTTTTTTTTAATGTTTATGTTTAGGTTAATGATGTTACACTTAGAAATACTAATAAAACGATGAATAAATAGATTTGTTTAGTGTAGTCGGAAAAATTATGTTCATAACTCGGGCAAAAGTGTGACATCTTATTGCTCGTGTGTTTTCCTCACACTCGCTAGGTATTTGACACTTTCCGCCCTCGTTATGAAATATACTATTTGTGGTCGGACAAATTGTAAAAAATTAATCTCTGCTGGAAATTTAAAATAAATTCAAATTTATCCTAAATGAACTAGTTTCTAACATTTAATTTAACCTAATTGTTTAATTTGCACTTTTTCCTAAATAGTACATGGACTTTGAAAGTCCAAAAAGGCTTATTCGGCAATAAACTAATATTATTCATTGTATGCGCCACGGAAATACGCACGATGTCGTCGCGCGCACGAGATGAGACATACATGATTTGGCTGCAAATGCAGGTACTGAGAAAATTCTTGCTGAGCTTGAAATCAGAGATGGCGCCATGGCTCCTTGGCCCTACATAACGAGCCGCCCCTGATCCGTTGTAACATCACAGTCTATAATTCCAAATGCACATCAAGACTGCGACACGGCTTCAATTTTCAGAATGCTACGCTTACGGATTGTACATTTAATATTACATTACCAAATAAAAATGACGTTTAATTGTTATTTTATGTAATTCATAGTATTGCTTCCCGTTGTTTATTTAATGTTGGCATGACAACACTTTCCCTCTCGCCGGCTGGGAAAGGAAAAGTAAAACTTCCGCTGGCGGAAATGTGACATTTTTCATCAGTCGACTGAGTTAAATAAAGACATAATTTTCTGACGTTTGAAGAAAAAATATGTTTTTTCATAAATTTCATTCAAACATCCACCGTTTTTATCGCAGCTTTAAAAAGCTTACAGAAGTCTAACTCTATCAGTATTAATAATCAATAGGAATATCAAAATTGCATGTCGCGTAATTATTGGTGATTCTAAAATATTCCACTTTTCACCATAAATTCAATTAGAAATTAAAAATTAATTACTATGATGTAACGATTTTATTGAAATTGGATAATCGTTACTATTTTATCATTGATATTAAATATATCTCATAAAAAAATGTGCATTTTAGACTGGATTCCACGAAAGACAGATGAATATGGTTAGCAGACGTGAAACGTTCGATTTGTTTGACAATGCCACCGGAGGGAGATTATATGGAAAACCCCCAGAAAAATATCATCCCATCGATTGGAAGGAGTTCACCGACGAAGTGGTTTTGCCACATTTTAAACTATCAAATGTTGTTTCCCAGACTGAGATCATTAACGATTTGAGGAGTGAAAAGATCAAAGGTTTTGTGTATTTGATTTTTGCGGTGCCAAGATCATCACCGCATTATACTCCATATGCCTTAACGTATGTATAAATTGGTATTTTGAAGTAGTAGTAGTAGTAGTACCAATTGATTAATCAAGCTTTCATCTCTTTAAATGAAGAGTTTGGTACGGAAGGTGCTTAGTATGCGCGATGAAGGATTGAAAGAGGAATTGAGAATTTGTCAAATTTTTACTTAAAACTATAAACCAACGCCTAAATTAAAATCAAAAATATGAAATTAAGTAAGTAACCTAAAATTAAAATTAAAACCTTGCAGAAATTACTGGCCAGAAAATTAAAAAAATCGACAAAAAATCTAAAATGAAGGTCTATAAATAAAAATTAGAAAATACCAAAAAAAAAAAAATTCGTATGAAAATGAATAATGCAGGTTACAAAATCTGAGATGGGCCAAAAAATCGAAAATTCAGAACAAAAATCGACTTACACCTAAAATTTTGACTAAAACATTAAATAATTAAAAAAAAACATTGAAAATCAATGTCAACATTGGAATTGGATTTAGTTTATTACTATACTTGTGTCAAACTATCAACTGTATTTTGTTTGTCTCTCCTTATTATTTATATGTTTAGAATGCTGAATTCCGTTAAATAAATAAAACAAAGAATAATTAGGCCCAAAATTTAAAAAAATAAAGCAAAGAAAATTAAAAATTCATGCTAAAGATCTAAAATATAGGGCAAAATCAAATAACCCGGTCTAAAAATAAAAAAAATCAGGCAAAAACATAAAAAAAATAATTTCCTCACGACAATATTTTGCTATGCAAATGTCAAATTTTAACTTAAAACTATAAAGCAACGCCCAAATTAAAATCATAAATACAAAATCAAGTAAGTAACCTAAAATTAAAATAAAAACCTTGCAGAAATTACTGGCCAGAAAATGAAGGTCTATAAATAAAAATTAGGAAATACCAAAAAATCAAAAAATTGCGTATGAAAATGAATAATGCAGGTTACAAAATCTGAGATAAAGGCCAAAAAAATCAAAAACTCAGAACAAAAATCGACTTACACCTAAAATTTTGACCAAAACATGAAAAAATAAAAAAAAACATTTAAAATTAAATGTCATCATTAGAATTAGATTTAGTTTACTTGTGTCATACCTATCAACTGTATTTTGTTTGTCTCTCCTTATTGTTTATATGTTTAAAATGCTGAATTCCGTTAAATAAATAAAACAAACAATAATGAGACCAAAATTTGAAAAAATTGAAGCAAAGAAAATTAAAAATACTCGCTAAAGATCTAAAATGTAGGGCAAAATCAAATAACCTGGTCTAAAAATAAAAAAAAATCAGACAAAAACATAAAAAAATCATTTCTCCACGACCACTGTAGAATTTATGCATTCTGCAATCAATTTTGATCATAGAACGTTCACATTCTCACTCTTGTCATGGAACAAAACACTATGCGCTTATGCGTTTTGCATGTAATTCATTCCATAACAAGGGATAGAATGAATATTCTCACACCGTTCCGAATAAAACAATTAGCCTTGGATATCACAATTGTCAAAATACTATAAACATAACCACCAACGTAATAATAAAACGTAAGTTTCTTGTGTTCATTACTTTATTAGTCTATTTTATCTGGTCGAGGAGAAAGTATAGTCTGCTACTCGGTAAGAATGGAAATTCTGATGCTCGTGGTTCCTCGCGCTCGCCTCGCGGCTCGCGCTCGAAATATTCCACTCGCATCGAATTTCCATTCTAACCTTGTTACAGAATATACTATTCCTCACGGCAATATTTTTCCATGCAAATGTCAAATGTTAACTTAAAACTATAAAGCAACGCCTAAATTAAAATCAAAAATATAAAATCAAGTAAGTAACCTAAAATTAAAATAAAAACCTTAGAAATTACAGTCCAGAAAATAGAAAAAATCATGATTAAATATAAAACAAATCTAAAGGTCTATAAATAAAAATTAGAAAATACCAAAAAATCCAAAATTTGCGCATGAAAATGAATAATGCAGGTTACAAATTCTGAGATGCAGGCCAAAAAATTGAAAATTCAGAACGAAAATGGAAAATGTACACCTAAAATTTTGGCCAAAATAAAGAATATTTAGGCCCTAAAATGAACATTTGGATCAATAAATTCAACATACAAGCAAAAGATCTAAAATATATACCAAAATTAAATAACCTGGTCTAGAAATAAAAAAAATTCAGGCAAAAAAAAATAATAATAATTTCTTTCCGACAATATTTTTATCTAAATGTCAAATCTTAACTTAAAACTAAAAATGTATGGCTAAATTAAAATCAAAAATATCAAATGAATAACCTTAGATTAATACAAAAACTGGCAGAAAATACTGGCCAGAAAATTCAAAATTCGTGACAATATAAAAAATCTAAAATAAAGATCTATAAATAAAAATTAGGAAATACCAAAAAATTCAAAATTTGTGCATAAAAATGAATAATGCAGGTTACAAAATCTGAGATATAGGCTAAAAAATCGAAAATTCAGAACAAAAATCGAAAACCTATACCTAAAGTTTTGGCCAAAATAAAGAATATTTAGGCCCTAAAATAAACATTTGGACCAATAGATTGAAAATACAAGCAAAAGATCTAAAATATAGGCCAAAATCAAATAACCTGGTCTAAAGATAAAAAAAAATGAGGCAAAAAAAATTTCCTGCCGGCAATATTTTTCCATGTAAATGTCAAATCCTAACTTAAAATAAAAAATCTACTACTAAATTAAAATCAAAAATATCAAATAAATAACCTTAAATTAAAACAAAAACCTTACAGAAAATACTGGCCAGAAAATTAAAAATTCTTGACAACATAAAAAATCTAAAATAAAGGTAAAATAATGCAGGTTACAAAATCTGAGATATAGGCAAAAAAAATCGAAAATTCAGAACAAAAAACGAAAACTTACAACAAAAATTTTGGCCAAAATAAAGAATATTTAGGCCCTGAAATAAACATTTGGACCAATAAATTGAAAATACCGGAAAAAGATCTAAAACAAAAGCAACAATCAAATAACCTGGTCTAAAAATAAAAAATTCAGGCAAAAAAATAAAAAAAATATTTCTTTCCGACAATATTTTTCTATGTAAATGTCAAATTTTTAATTAAAACTATAAATCAACGCCTAAATAAAAATAAAAAATAAAGTAAATAACCTAAAATTAAAATAAAAACCTTGCAGAAAATACTGATCAGAAAATAAAAAAAATCATGACTAAATATAAAAGAATAATCTAAAATAAAGGTCTGTAAACAAAAATTAGAAAATACCAAAAATCCAAAATTTGCGCATGAAAATAATTAATGCAGGTTACAAAATCTGAGATATAAGCAAAAAAGTCAAAAAGTCAGAACAAAAATCGAAAACTAAAAATAAGAAAAGATTTCAAATACATGCCAAAGATAATAATAATAATAATAATCATTATCATTTATTGGTGTCTTAGCAAAAATATTTTACACAGGTCATTCTACATTTAATAAATAAATTAGTACCTAACGCTAAAAAGTAACTATATCTAAAAAGTATTATGCAATAAGTTACACATTTAATATTAAGAAAACAAAATACAACTTAAAAGTGTTGAAAATTGGGTAACAGATTGTATAAATACTAGATTAATTACATAACTAGAACACACGAATTAAAATCGAATTCCAAAAACTCGTTTCAGCTGTAAAGGCATGTTTGATCTAAAATGTAGGCCAAAATGAAAAATCTAGCTCTAAAAATTAAAAAATTCAGACCAAAAAAATCACAAAAATGAAGTCGTTGACATAATTCGGCCTAAAACTTAAAAATTCTGGTCAAAATATAAAAAAATATTGCTTGCAAAATCTAAAAAAATAAAAAAAATGCATAATTCAGGTAACAAAATCTAAAACTTTGGCCAAAAAAAAAAACAAAACTTTAGTCCAAAAATTGAAAATTCGTGTTTAAAAATGAGAAATGCAGACCAAAAAATCGAAAATTACGTAAAAAAAACTTATTACTTATTACCTTCCGAAACGTTATGATTTTTCTCTAAAATTAATAGGGGAGCTAATAATTTAAATATTTAATTTTACATGTTAAATTCCTATGTTCGCCCCTTATCCCAGACACTCGGTATATTAAAATCTTACTTATGTTGTACATTTTAGTTTGGTACCATATGAAAAAATAGATAAAGAATACTTCCTTACGATGAGTGCCCATGGAGTACTACAACACGTCAGTGGAGAACAAAATTTCACGGCCTTAGACAAATGGGAAAAGGAGTACAATATGTACTGCCGACTGATGAGATTCAAGTCATTCTTCAACTTTCGAAAATGGAAGGCATTCTTCGTATGGAAGAAAGTGGTACTGCATATAAAAATAACGACCGCCTCTGATTACCTTAAAAAAAATCTTTTCATACTAAATCCTTTATTAAGGGACGCTTTGTTACGTATACGCGATATGGTTTACAAGCTGGTAGATTCCACGTTTACAGATACCATAAATATTGAAAACTTGTATTTGTTTTATTTTATCGAATCACAGGTAAATTTCGTTTAGCTCATTGGACGCAGTTGGTAAATGTTTTCTGTTTAAGATGGATAAGTTGGAGAAGATGCAGGTGACTTTGAAGGACTTTAGAGTCGTTGCTGCAGAAGTCTTATCTAATGCTTGTCATGGAGCTTTGTTAGAAAAAGGGTTCATTGTCGATGAGACTCTTATTGAACAAAGTAAGTTATTGTTTCTTATTGAGATGCTCAAAGTTTATACAACTATCTAAGTACTAAAAGTACTTAACTCATATTTGCCCGAGATTTAAATTAAAGGAAAGTAAGTGATATGTTTCTCTAAATCAAGTAATTAAGATTTCAAGACCAGTGACGGTTCGCGGGTTTTTTTCTGGTACGGCCGAGGAACAAGAGGCGGTAATACAGATAGGTAGGGTCAGTTGCAGAGACGGCTGGCTGCGTGACCGCACCTATCTGTATTACCACCTCTTGTTCCTCCGCCGTACCAGAAAAAACCCGCGAACCGTCACTGTTCAAGACACAGAGAGGTTATTTTCCGCTTCGTTAAATATCAACGAATTATCACTGAACGTACTTATTGGAATTAAACAATGATAGATGGCGCTGACGATATTGTAAATTTAATTTTAGAGGAACTTTAAAATAATCGTTCAACACCTAGCACTGTAGGCATATCTGGGTTAAAATAGATATGAATAAGAAAAATAACTTTACAGGAATCTAAGCTCAAAGTGATAAAGGTTTTAAGGTCATAATTAAAGTAAAGCTGGTCATGCAAAGAATAGCATTTGAAACTCTAAGTTGAACATCTAGAATCACTAAAGTATAGTTCTATTAATTGATTATTATTTGGCTTCCTGATCATGTTTCTTTTTCTACGGTATTAATATATCCTACCAAACAATAATTATTTTTTTTCGTGCCTGATGTGGGAGCTCGGCCACGGCCCAAGCGGATACATCAAAAAGCGCTCGCCACTAGGGTGACTCCCCACGTGCGGGGCAGTTACGCGCGAGCCCCCGCTACCCTGAGAGGCATCCCCACCGCCGAAATTACATTTCTGTAAACTCAAATCATCCGGTGTGCTCACCGTAGTCACTAGTAACGACACCCCGTGTGATCACCACAGCGACTCTGCAAAAACTCTCGCGTGCTCACCATAGCCGCATCAATGAACGAGTTCCATTACGTTTCGGCGAGCGAATGCTCAACAAAGGCACCAGGAATCGAGCCAGACAACGACACTCCAGCGTAATGCCATACTCCGCGCTGCGAAATACCTGAGAGTGCCAGCCCCCTGTCACCCCTGCCACCATCACCACAGAAACGTCCGAAAGCTCAAACAAATCAGAGACGAGGGAACCACGAACCTCCAGCTCAAAATCCATTCCTCCGAGTACAACGCAAACGTTTACTGTGACATCACGCTCGACGCAGCCCGCCATTCATAACAAGCAGATTTAGAGAACAGGTGTTTAACAGTCTGCAACAATAATCCCATCCAGGAGCAAAGGCAACAACCAAACTCATTACAGAACATCCGAACAGTTAGCAAGAGATGGACCAAGCAGTGCCTGACATGCCGGCGAGCGAAGATCATACGACACAACACACCGACCGCGGAAAAATTCCGACTACTATCTGCGAAATTCGACCACGTATACATCGATATCGTCGGACCATTGAAAGAAGCGGACGGACAGAAATACATTTTACCATGCGTAGACCGATTCACCAGGTGGACAGAAGTTATCCCGATGGCAAATATCGAAGCTAACACGGTAGCCAAATTATTTGTCAAACACAGGATAGCCAGGTACGGCACTCCGCTCAGTGTAACAACGGATCAAGGACGTCAATTATAATTCCAGTTATTCAAACAGCTCGAGGAAATCATGAGTTTCAAAGGAATAAGAACAACAGCTTGCCACCCACAAGCAAACAGATTAATGGAAACATTTCACGGGCAACTGAAATCCGCACTAATGTGTCACACCGACGAGTCATTGACCCCTTTGTTCTGTTAGGAATCCAGATGGCTTGGAAGGACACCCTGGTGGTGTGTCCGCTCGGGCCGTGGCCGGGCGTACCGGGCAGTTAGTCGCGAGTCCCCGCTACCCTGAGAGGCAACCCCACCGGCGAAGGGCGCAGGCAGAAAGAGGGAATAGATCAGGCGGCCTTAAAAGGGCCGCGCGCCAGGAGAGGATTAATTTCGATAAACTCGAATCATCCGATGTGCTCACCATAGCCTCTAGTAACAACACCTTGTGTGATCACCACATCGAATCTCCGCAAAAACTCTCGCGTGCTCACCATAGCCATAAGTATCGGCGAGAGAATGTTCAACGAAGGCACCAGGAATCGACGACTCCAGCGTAATACCATACGCGGCGCTGCGAAATATCTGAGAGTGCCACCCCCGTGACACCCCTGCCACCATCGTCTCAGAAATAACCGCAACCCCGTGACTTATCTCCGGACTACGCCGC
Organism: Ocypus olens; assembly: GCA_910593695.2. Classification (NCBI taxonomy): domain Eukaryota; kingdom Metazoa; phylum Arthropoda; class Insecta; order Coleoptera; family Staphylinidae; genus Ocypus; species Ocypus olens. Next base: position 43,618,702 of record OU343058.1, read on the forward strand.
ATAGTGGTGCCAGAGCGGAAAAAAATCGATTTTCGAAAGCGCTGAATTCGATTATCTAGTTTGTGATTCTTACACTATATACGCTTCAGGATCTACGAACAGCATGATTTTTTTACTGTATTAGGGTATTCCCATTAATTTAAGCCCACTGTCAGAATAATGTAAGTTAGAACAAATTACACACTACTCTAAATGAGTGATATATAATTGTAAAAGAGGGGAAAAAAAAATCAAATTTTTTCCGTGCTCTACGATGGCCAACTAAGCAACAGATCAGTGAAACTGGGCAAAAAAAATTAGAGCGTTTTACAACGTTATAATTTACTAATTTTAAGCAAGCTTTTAGAACAGCTATGATTACAAAAAAGCTCCGGCTTCCTTCGAGATGTTGAAGGTTACTTTTCAAACTAGACGTATTAAAGTAAAGATTCGAACAAAAATCATCTGCCTTTATCTGCCTATCCGATCATAACACCGCAAAGAAAGGAAAGGATTAGAGTGCATAGTTATTTGTTTCTTCAACAATTTCATCAATGAGATTATCTGTAAAGAATAGCTTGAAAAACTGGATTGGTTCAGTAATATTCAAAGGGATTTGCTGTCGTCTTTCGTTTCTTGGCGCTACTGAAAAATGTATCCTAGTTGGATTGGTGCTCTTTTCGGTAATCATCACTGTCAGACCTGTCTGATTCAAGAAGTCCAGCTTTTCTCTAACGATGCACAATTATATCACTGCTATCACTTTCTGAGCCACAACTATCTACTGCATAGCCCAAAGCCCAAAGCGGGCCGTAGGCCACCTGATGAGGCTAAGTCCTACCGCCCAATCAGCCTCACCTCTTTCCTCCTCAAAATTATGGAGAAAATCGTGGACAACGATATTAGGTGCGGCGCCCTAAAAGCGAACCCGCTACATAGGCAACAATTTGCCTATCAACCTGGCAAATCTACTGTAGATGCCTTACACAGCCTTACAACAGGCATAGAGGCATCGCTTCAATACAAGAAGATTGCACTAGGTATTTTCGTGGATATTGTAGGGGCGTTTGACAATACGACCTTCAAAACCGTGGAAAAGGGAGCCATCAGGAAGGGCATTGATATACCCACTATCAGATGGTTAAAAGCTGTACTTGAAAACCGTAAAATCACGGCAGGTATGGGGAGTGAGTCTGAAACGGTAACCACGGCGAAAGATTGCCCGCAAGGCGGGGTTCTATCACCCTTGCTCTGGTGCATCGTGGTGGATGAGCTCCTCACGACCCTGGCAGATAAGGGCTATAGTACGCAAGGCTACGCCGACGACATTGCGGTCGTCATAAGGGGTAAATACGATAGCATCGTATCGTCCCTAGCCCAAGAGGCCCTTAACACCATAACAAAATGGTGTCTGAGGGAGGGTTTCAATGTCAACCCGAACAAAACTGTGATTGTACCTTTTACTAATCGCAGGAAACTTTCAATCAAAGCTCCCAAAGTAAAAGGACAAGAAATTGCGCTTTCCGACCAAGTGAAATATTTAGGCTTAGTGCTTGATAGGAAGCTTAACTGGAACGCGCATCTGGAAAAAACGATCAGCAAAGCAACGGCGGCACTCTGGATAGGCCGCCGGCTCTTTGGCAGATCATGGGGGCTGAAACCTAAAATGATACACTGGTTGTACATCATGGTGGTCAGACCCATTATCACATATGGCTCACTAATATGGTGGACCAAAATAAAACAAGTAACGGCACAAAAGAAGCTCCAAGTTCTTCAAAGACTGGCCTGCCTTGGCATCACGGGAGCTGCGAATAGCACTCCCTCTGCAGCAATGGAAGCTTTACTAGACCTACTTCCTTTGCACGAACAAATCAGAAAGGAAGGTCTAATGAGTGCACTGAGACTAAACTGGACCAGTACAGGCCACAGAATCGGACACTCAGAAATTCTGGACCTCGTCACAAGCGAGTTCTTACAAACACCATCGGATATAATGCCGATCAATTATGACTTCGAATCAAGATTTGATGTGACTATTGATAGTCGCCAAAACAGTCTGAAACGAGTCACAGAACTAAAACATAACTCTGTACTCTGGTACACAGATGCATCGAAGACAGAGGTGGGCACCGGCATAGGCATATATGGGCCTAAGCATAGGGAATCAGTTCCCCTCGGACATGGCCCTTCTGTCTTACAGGCTGAAATAATAGCTTTAGAAAGATGTGCTCAGGTATGCACAAAAAAGGACTATAAAGGGGCACGCATATATCTAATCACGGATAGCCTGGCTGCCCTAAAGAGCCTTAAAGCGTACAGCTTTAACTCCAAGACAACTTGGAACTGTAAACAGGCTCTGAACCAACTGGCAAAGGGCAACAAGCTCACCCTAATGTGGGTACCCGGTCACGCAAGCATAAAAGCCAATGAGCATGCCGATATACTTGCTAAGGAAGGAGCCTCAACTACCATCATTGGACCAAAACTGACCTGTGGGCTACCGAAAGCACATAAAAAAGGCGTGATCCAAGAATGGGAAAAAAGTGCAAAATTGACTATTGGAAAAATGCACCAGGTCAAAGGCAATCCAAAATGTTTATTGACTTCTCGCCAAATAGAGCCAAACAGCTCTTACGCCTCACTAAAACCGAGATCAGACTAATCACCGGTCTCCTCACAGGACACTGCCCAGTGAAGTACCATCTTCACAATATGGGCAAAGTGGATGACACCACATGCAGATTATGTGAATCGGCAGAAGAAACGGCCGAACACATATTATGCGAGTGTGTAGCTCTAGCTACCACTAGGCAGGCCCTAACCGGAGGTATGGCGGTAACGCCAGAACGGATCAGGGCATTACCTCCCAGAAAGTTAATTAACCTTGTCAGGGAAGTTGAATTTCTGGGAATCAAATAGCAGTAGGGTACTAGTACAAAAGATCTAAACAGGTCGCAGTTCTGTAAGGCTCACCACAGCCAATCGACCCCGTCTAATCTAATCTAATCTAATCTACTGCATTATCTTCAATTGCAGTAAATTGTCTTCATATGTATCAAAATCAAGTTGATCTTCAGTATCACTTAGTTCACAGTCGTCAAAATTTTCCATTGTAATATAAAATTTCACACAGAAATAAATACGTACGTACAATATTGAACACGCGTAGAGACAGGCGCATAATAAAGAATTACATACAAGTAAGCACATAAAATACACAATGCGACTCAAAATCGGTCCTAAAATAAATAAACAAAACGCTCGAACAGGACTTTCTCCCTACTGTGCTATGTCAGCGCTTACTCATGCGCTTCCGCTTAGGAGCCAATGGGTTTAAAATCCATATGTTGAATGTCCCCCGAGCGGAGTCATTGGAGTGCAAAGGGTTAATTCGAGTTCAGTCTAGTTGCTAACGTTGTCTAGTCATGTGTTGGAAGACCAAGTAAAGACTTTGATGATTGTAGTGAAAGAAGCAAGAGGAATAACATACGCAGCCTTCAAGCATCGTATCCACAAAGCTTGATTAACGCAGCTGCGACACATGAAGACCACGATAAACCCGAAGCTTATCTGCCGATAAGGCATTAGCTATATTCCTCCAGGCCAACCTGACAAAATATCAGTACGAGGTGATTCGACAAGCGCTAAAAGACCTTGGGAGCCATGTATTTCCAAGTTATAAAAAATTAATCCTATCAAAAAAGCTGTGCTATCCTGAAAATGTGTCAATGAATGAAACATCCGCAATGGTCCCTTTGCAGAATTTGCTTGACCATACTGCCAAACGAATTCTGGAAACAAAACCTCCAGAAGAACTAGAAAAATTAAATAATCATGAATTATTATTGACAACGAAATGGGGATTCGACGGTGCCTCAGGCCAAAGTGAATTTGCCCAAAAGTGTACGATCGACAATAACGAAATAACTAGCTCGAATTGATTCATGACGTCAATAGTTCCTCTGAAACTCACAATCCCAATTGATGATCAAAATGGATCGATTTGCGAAAATAACCGATCTTCCTCAACAAGACATTGCACGCCCTTGGGATACAGTTTCCAGAAAGAGACACTTGATTTGGCGCGAGCTGTAAAAAAAAACGGGCTAAAGAAGAAATACAGAAGTGGGAAGCTACCGAAGTGGTGATCGGTATTAATGTCATCCGTGTTCGACATATTCTGGTGATGATAATGCTGGACGGCAAGGTAGCATAAGCCATCACAAATACGAAGTCTACAAGTGCCTGCTACATATGCAGTGCTCTACCATCCGAAATGAACGACTTGGCAAAAATCCAACAAAAACCTCTTTCATCTCCTCCATTGATTTAACTTGGTCCCACTGCACCTTCTCCAGCATTTTCTTCATATATCTGATTGCATATACCCCACTCTCTATTCCCCCGCCTTCTTGTTCTTGCTCCCCTTCTTCGTCCTTGCCTGTCTGAATCACTACTTTTAATGGTAGATGATCTGATCCCACGACTTCTTCCACTTCCATTGTTCTCACTTCTTTCCTTGGGACCCCCTTGGTTGTTACATGTTCAATCACAGACGACCCCTGCGGCCCAATGTATGTTCTCTTCCCTTCCCAATCACCTTCCGTGCGTCTATTTAATATCTCCCTGCCTTCCTCCATCACCCACTCCTTCATCATCTCCCCGTCCAATTTACCCACTTATCCTGAGATCTTCTTTCTAGCACCGAGCCATCATCACTAACCCCTCCCCCCTGAACATCTCCACTCTTGCGTTAAAGTCACCCCCGACCACCCACCTTCCTCCTTCACCAGCTCTCTCATCATTTTCTTTTCTTAATTCACTCCAGTTTTTGTTAACGTACATCACTCCCACATTTAGCTGATACCTATTAATAAATATAATTCATATTACAAAAATCGGTTGTGGCAGAATGATCTAGTTGGCTAGGCCAATTTCCGCAAACAAACTCGTTTCCTATATTCGAATTCCTATCAATAATTCTTCCTTTTCCTTTTACCTTTATTTCTCCTGACTACTAAAAAACACCAGTGCAATGATCCACCACTGAAGTTAACGAAAAACTAAATCCGTTGTGCTGACAAATGTTTCTCATAAACTCTTTGCTTTTCTAAATCAAATGGATATAAAATGTTGTAATTTAGTTATCTCAGAAAAATGTAGGATAAATAATAATTAAAAATAATTTAATGGAGATTTCAAAAACAAAATAAATATATAGGGTGACCTATTTAAAAAAAAACAAGTTTGTGTCACAGTTCAAAAATAGGGGAAACCGTTAAAAAACGTTGAATCTCGGACATAGATTTTTAGCTTAGTGTCTGAAATGTTTTTATAAGGCCAACATCAGCTTAATTTTGACCTTGAATCCCTTATCACTTAATATTTTCTTACAGATTTTTTTTCTCTTCTTTCCCTTTCTTTATATGTATGATTAGTTATAATTTAGTTTTAATGAATTGCTTGTTTACTTTTGTTTTTAAATTTATCCTGTAATTGGTTATCCGCTTTAACTTTTTCCCGATTTGATTCCTGTAGAGAAAAATATCATAAAAATGTCATTATTTTTGGTTGTCTTACCAGACAATAGTTTTTAACAGTGAAACACCTTTTCTTTGTTATTCAAATATTAATTATTAAAGCTCGAAGAAGAGATAAGAAGCAAAAAACTTCGTACATCGAACAAGCTAATAAGAAAAAATACGCCCAGAGGCTTTGCAAGTATGTACAATAATAATGCATCAAAAGTGTGTATGTTATTGCTAATTTACTTACAGTTTCATCATATTGGCTGATTATCTAATGCTAGAAATGTTGCATCATTTAATATTACATTCCACCGAAGATATAGTTAACGCATTTGAGTCGCATACCAAATTTTTGCCAGAGGAAGAAATTTTGCCCGATCCTGAAATTCCGCTGGAATCTACAAGGCCTGAAGATGCTGTTGTTCAGGTATTCAGAATTTATCAGAATTATATTTCCCCAATTTTTTTAAGTATGTTAATATTCTCAGGATACGTCAAATTAAGTTTGGTTTAATTGATTAATCTAATTATATTAATGGTGTGCGTAAATGAATCGAAGTGAGAGTCAATTTACCAAAGGAATCATGCGATTGAATACTTGTTTGTGTCTGATAAAAAGAAAAAATATCTGAACGTTAATATTCTTAGGCCCGTTACACAGCCACGTGGATACACGCGCGCGGATTGATTGCCATTGCTGTAATGGCAGTACACACAGTGAAGCGGTTGACGGTCTCATTACAGCAATGACAAAACAAAATATAAAAGAAATTCAATTGCTTAAATAATAGGATTTTTTTGCCGGCACTAGTTACCGAATACGTTCGTCAAGATCACCATTTCGAGTTAAATTACCAACTATTCCTCCGCATTATACAGGGTGTCTCGTTTCGAGTGTGCCAAACGAAAACAGGCGGTAGATAATGTTATTCTGAACAGAAAAGTTCAAATAAACATATGTCCGATTTCTTACCGTTGTCGAGATAAATAATCTAAAAGATTTTTCGATCGTAAAAAAATCTTACAAATTTATTAGATTGCAATGACTTTAAACAAAAATATTTGAGCAGGTTAATGTTTATTTGACAGTTGTTTATACAAACTTATTTGCTTCCTCTGTTTGTTAATTACGTCTCGTTTAAGTATAAGTTGTTAATTTCGTTTTCCTTAATTTCCTTCTAGTTACCACTTTTCATAATTGATATCATGGTCAAACCTGGTATTCTTTATCTGAATCCCGAACACCAAGTCATGACAGATATATTCAAACAAATCGTTGAACTCTGGGAAGAAACGGTTACCAACCTAATACCATTCATCAAGGATAAGCTCTTCTACCCATTCACACAGTAACGTAAAAATACACTTAGTTTATTATATAAATAACAATTTATTGAAATTTTTAGCCCTATTATTAACGGCAAAATGGAGGAGAGGATCTGCGGCTATGGTCCACCTCTATTATTTTATATAAAAGATGATCCCATCATCGCCCAAGCTGAACATGACTTGTTCGCTGGTATTGACATAAGTTATTACATGGCGGAATTATTTGTGCACAGATTGGATAAAATTAAAGACTTTTATACAGATGATTACCAGACCGACGAGGAGATTATTGCGAATGAGACGGAGTTGGAAGGATTTCGTGCTTTTTGCTCCCGGTACCACGGAGAAGTTGAAATCATCGAGAGTTTGCTAGATAATCAACCACTGGGTATGCTTTACCTACAACTAACCGACTTCAAGGAAATGGTTTTGCCGGAACCTACACGGCTGATTGGTACATTAGAGCGAGTGATGCCTTGGTAACTTATAATTATTTATTTCGGTTAAAAAAAGCTTATGTAAGGTTAGGTTAGGTCGTACAAAGCCTATTACATATTTACATATTCAGGCTATTTTTCGTTTTATTAAATTTATTTAATGCTTCTGCAACAAGTGACGTTGTCTCAAATTTATTTATTAACACACTTGTTGGTCAAATAACTATTATGGACGTGAAGACCAAGTTGAGTACATTAATATACAATAGGTTTGATTGCTAACACTTTTGAACGCGTCGAAAAAAAAAAATTCTTCCTCCAATGAATCAAATTATCAAAAAATCGAACTAATAAAATATTGTTGCATACCAGATTTTCAATCGTATGCATTTTTTAAATCAGAATAATGACTTTTGTTTTCAAGTCTACTGTTTTTCAAATGGGAACCAATGTGCGTCGCCAGTTGTCTTTGCAACCGACCCTACCTATCTACGAGAGATGGGCAAAAATGCTACTTTTGAATCAAGTTGCTACCTGTGATTACTACTTTCTAATATCAGTGATTTTAAACTGTGACTATGATCACAAAAACATCGTAGAAAAAAATATTAAAAAACGCAGGAAAAATTCCATAAAAAATCATCCTCAATGTCCGAGGTATCGGACAAAATCAATTTGGTTTTTGTAAATTCAACAATTTTCAATAGAGATATGGATTTTTGAATTGTTTTGTTTTAATTTTTTAAGCACCTGAACAAAAGCATCGCAGAAAAAAAATATAAAAAACGCTGGAAAAATTCCATCAAAAACCATCCTCAATGGCCGAAGTATCGCTTATTCAAAATCAATTTGGTTTTTGTAAATTCAATAATTTTCAATAGACATATGAATTTTTGAAAATTGTTGTTTTAATTTTTTGAGCACCTGAACAAAAACATCGCAGAAAAAAATATAAAAAACAACTGCAGGAAAAATTCCATAAAAAATGATCATGTTACTTTCTCCGACTTGTATCATTTATATTTACGCTTTCATGATTTATTCTAAATTTAAGTTATATTTTAAATGTACATCGAGCGTTTTGTAGACTCGCATGAAACTGACGTTTAAAACGTCAAAATTATGAAAGATGGAAAAATTATACTTCAAATTTAAAAACTCAGTTTACTCAAAAACTAAAGCGATTTCGAATAAAACTTATTCTTCATAAGTTATTCATTTTAGCATTCTCTACAATTATTATTAACATAAATTTGCTGTAACTATCATCGTTTTATAATTATAAACTAAAAATTGAAAAAATAATAAATTTTTTTCTCGAATAAAAATGATTTTATGAAAAATGTTTTCAAGCAAAAGATGTTCATTTATTTGTTGTCTTCAAAGTTTGTTTATATTTTTTTGTGATATTTTTCATATTTAAGAAAATATTGGCAAAAAACAAAAAATAGTTAAGGTAAACGCCCACTTCCGATGTACGAAATGTTACCAAAAGCTTTTCAGTTCTTCAGATTATCAAATAAGACGGATGTTGAAAGTTTCATATCAATTGCTTTATTAGTTTTTGAGATACAGCGCACACAGACAGACACACACAACACACACACACACACACACAGACACACACACACACACACACACACAGACATAAATTTTTTTTTTCCAGAAATTGTTGTAATGGCATCTAGGGACCCCAATACGGATATTTCCGTAAAAAAATTTTTGAAAAAAAAAACACGATCACAATACTTTCTCGTACTTCGTAACGGAGAAAGTAAAAATCAATATCAATGGCCGAAATATCGCTTATTCAAAATCAATTTGTTTTTTGTAAATTCAATAATTTTCAATAGAGATAAGGATTTTTAAAAATGTTTGTTTTAATTTTTTGAGCACCTGAACAAAAATATCGCAGAAAAAAATATAAAAAACGCAGGAAAAATTCCATTAAAAGTCATGCTCAATGGCCGAAGTATCTCTTATTCAAAATCAATTTGGTTTTTATAAATTCAATAATTTTCAACAGAGATATGGATTTTTGAAAATTTTTTAAACACCTGAACAAAAACATCGCAGAAAAAATATAAAAAACGCAGGAAAAATTCAATGAAAAATCATCCTCTATGTTCAAAGTATCACTTATTTAGAATCAATTTGGTTTTTGTAAATTTAACAATTTTCAAAAGAGATATGGATTTTTAAAATTTTTTGTTTTAATTTTTTGAGCACCTGAACAAAAACATCGCAGAAAAAATATAAAAAAGCAGGAAAAATTACATAAAAATCATCCATAATGGTCCACGTATCGCTTATTCAAAATCAATTTGGTTTTTGTAAATCCAATAATTTTCAATAGAAATATGGCTTTTTGAAAATTGTTTTTTTAAATTTTTTGAGCACCTGAAGAAAAACATCGCAGAAAAAAATATAAAAAACGCAGGAAAAATTCCATAAAAAATCGCCCTCGACGGTCGAAGTACCGCTTATTCAAAATCAATTTGTTTTTTGTAAATTCAACGATTTTCAATAGAGATATGGATTTTTGAAAATTTTTGTTTTAAGTTTTTGAGGACCTGAACAAGGAGGAGCATTTGGAGATTTTCGCAGTTTGGTGAATTGTTTTTATTTTTAATTTTCAGTTAATGAAGTTTGCAATTTAAAAATTCGTTTCGTGGTATTATTTCAAAATGTATATCTTTGATATTCGCACTGAATCTTAAATTAAAATTAATTTGTAGAAATTGTTTTCATATATTTGTTTTTCAGTTGATGAAAATCGTAATTTGAACATGAGTATAAAAGTAAATGGGAGTTAACAGTATTGAATATAAAATAATATTTAGAAATGCTATTTCCATTGTCTTCTTACAATCACCTTTTTAGGTAACAGTTGTGATTTTAAGGAGCAATCACAGTTTAAGTCACAGTTTAAATAACAGTGATTTTAAGTAGCTGTGATTTAAAGTAGCCGTGATTTTAACTAGCAGTGATTTTAGGTAGCAGTGATTTTAAGTAGCAGTGATTTTACCTGGCAGTGATTTTAAGTAGCGGTGATTCTAAATAGTTGCGATTTCAAGTAGCAGTGAAATTCGCCCATTAGTTACAGTAACGACCTGTGATTTTTCAATACTAGTGAAAAATCACAGGTACGTGCAATATCGTCTATCCCTACTATCTACCACGGCCGTGCAAAATAATCGATTAATCGATAAATAATCAATTAATAAATTAATCGATAAATAATCAATTAATAGAGTAATCGATAAATAATCAATGAATAGATTAATCTAAATTTTAATTATTACTCAAAAATAATCGATTAATCGATAATTTAATTAATCTATTGATCTATTATTTGATTAACCGATTGATCTATTATTTGAATAATCGATTGATCTATTATTTGATGAATCGATCAATAGATTATTTTAATATTCGATCACACTATCTATGGGTAACACCATGAGCTTAACTCACATGCCTACAGGGCAAAAATTGGTTTATGAAAAGAAGCACTTTTGAGAAAAAGTGTCCAGTTTTTTATAAAGTAATTTTATGTTTAAGTTTTAACCTCCAATATTTTTTTAATTCCGAATTAATGAGATTAAAGAACAAAATTCACGATAATGCTTTGTTTGCTTTGCTTTGGTTTTAATTTGATTATTACTCAAGAAATATTCAATTATTTAATTAATCGATTAATCGATCTATTGATGTTTGATTGATCGACTAATCTATCAATTGATGTTTGATTAAACGATTAATCGATCAATTGATGTTTGATTAATCGATCAATCGATCATTTCGATTATTTATTATTTCGGTTGTCGATCATTTCGGTTATCGATTATTTCGGTTCCCCATTATTTCGATTAATCGATTATTTTGATTAATCGATTATTTTGATTAATCTATTATTAAAAGTAATCAATAATCGATTATTAATTTCCATAATCGCACACCTCTAATAATGGTACGACTTGAGTAACCTTACCCTATATACTAAACCAAGTTTCCGCGGAAATCGGTTAAGTTATATTTATTATACTTTACAAAATAATGTATTTCTTAATGTGTTTTTCATTTATTTGGTGGATATCATTAGATTAGGCTTGTTTGAATTAATCTTACCGATCATCTTCGATTTCTTGAGGTTTAACAAAATTCTATTATCTAGAGTGAAAATTTCCTTAAAATTATTACGGAATTTTATTTCCGCGTTCTACGTTTTGAGTTCAAAAATTAAGTATCTGATAAATTCCTTATGATGGGAAACATACAATCAACAAGACATATTCAAGTTAATTTTTTTAATTTCACAAATTTACAATTGTTAGGTGAATCCGAAGAAGGAAACGCGTTAGAACTTTTAATTAAATCTTCTGGTGCGACACAACTGTCCAAAAAGCAAACGTAAAGCAATTTTTCTGCAGCCGTCCCGAAAATAAAACTTTCGGTATGATTTATGAAATCGAAAGTACCACTTTAGATAAATCGTACCGAAAGTAGTTATTTTCGGGACAATTTTGTTTCACTTTCGGAACGATTTCTATACTTTCGGGACGCTTTTTGTTACTTTCGGGACGATTAATACGTAAATTACTATTATTGAACACACTTAATACCGTGAGATCGAAAAGTCGAAAATAGTTGGCAGCACATTTTCTGAAAATTCCTATAATTAAAGTAAAATTATATTGGCTGTGTGAAATTCTCCAATACAGAGTAGTGTAAATTTTGTCAATTGTTTCAAAAATAGTTTTCTTTGTTTTATTTGCCAATTTTGTCTACTTTAAACATTAACAGTTATTTTCAGAACTGAGCATTACTATTAATACTTCATTTCAGATTCATTATCCAGCTGCTGTATTTAAATTTCACAGTTTTTCATGCCAAAATTCCCATTCTTAACTTCTGTCAGTTATGTTTTAAGGGCTACCAACTATTTTCGACTTTTCGATCTCCCGGTATTTTACGTTAAAAGGGATTTATTATAAGCTGCTTCGGCAACTTTACTCAACCATTTGCATTTTAAAATTCTACTAATATTAATGTGGCGATAAAACATTTTAAGGATTGGAAGAGAGAAGGTGGACGTGCTGTGTGAAGAAGTCGACCAAGCGGAACATTATCTGGGCCACGAACCTTCCGAAACCGTCGAGTATGTGCATTACATAGAATTTATAGACGCGGCATCGGCCAGAGCAGATGAACTGGAAGCCATTCTGGATTACTGCAAAGAGCTGTACGACATCATGGAAGAATTCAGTATTCCAATTCCTCAGGATGACTTGTCGAATTACTTGGGCTTAAGCGTGACAATGGGCACGCTCAGGAATACCATCGACAAGAACGTGGAAAAACGCGAAAAAATCGTCATGAGGTTCAATAAACAGATGAATAACGATATTGGAAAGTTGATCGATGAAATTGGTGAAATTAAAGATGATTGTCAGGTATGATTACTTATCGATTATTCTGTACAGCGTTTAATTAAGTTGTTTTCTCGATTACCTTAATAAATAAATGGGAAATTTAAATTAAGAACTACGTACCAATCGTAGGAAAAAAAGTGCAAATCAAAAATCATTATTTGGTCATTTGTCATTTTTTTACGCATGTGAAAACAACTTCTGAAGTTATAGCGTGCTGATGTCAGTTTGTAAATTGTAAAATTGTTACCTGGGTATGCGACCTTTCAAAACTAAGCAAGTAATTTTACGAAGTTGGCATCAGTGGGCACCAAACAACTGGAAAACATCGTAGAGGAAACATTTTACAGAGAAAACGTGACCGTCTAAGCACACCATGTAATCTTTTGCCAAAACTGAAAAAAACGCAGGCTAAACGATGACTTCCTTGAGAATGGGGGAAGCAACAAACACTACAGCGCGGCCAACAGAATAGCTTTGGAGAACTTATTTCTGGGATTACCCTATTGAAAGCAATTACTGCGTTGATAATCATCCATTTTATTTTTTGTTTAAAATTATATTATTATAGAAAATTGTATTTAATTTATTCCTAAAAATCCCTAAAAATGAAGTAACCGCATGGTAACGGTTTCTTAAATTAATTCAGTTTAGGCTAGTAGTGCTGCAGGTTTTTTTTATACTTTTGATTTAAAATTTTCTATGTATAGCATAGACCTACTTTAGATCGGACCACTACTATCACATATCTATGACAGTTTGTACCCTTCTCTCATCTACGTTTTGAGCATAAAATGCTTACTTAAACATCATCTTAAAACATAAACCTTTAATTATTGCAGGCACCTTGGTTATATGACATAGAATCTAATTTCAAAGAAGTTACTTCATTCTTACAAGCACTAAATGATAAACTGGTGAAATGTTTGGAACGTGCTAATGGATTCAAAACTTACCAGAAACAATTTAGGGTAAGTTATAATAACTGACATATAGATTTGAAATGTTATTTATTTTTTTCGCAAATTATCATATTGTTCATAATTTATAATTTAGAAACGCAACAATTTAACCCGCCGATGGTGACCTACTGGTCTGCGAGACCGGGTTTGTCGAATAAATTTATTCTCCGTTATTGTTTTTGTTGCAATTTCGAGTAGCCGCCGCATTGCAGAGCTTAAATTGATTAAATATCTGTTTTATTGGCAAATAACGTAAATTTAACAAAAGCCACGTTTCGAAAAATCTTCAGTTGAAAACCCCGGTGCGTCACCATTAAATTTGCGTCACCAATGGCGGATTAACAAATCTAAGAATATATTTTATTTAATACTTAAAAAGTAGATCTCGTAAATAGATAGGTAAAAGGTACCAATGTCTACAAAAAATATCTAACTATTTACAAATGATAAAATAAAAAAATGTAGATTAATGAAATATAAATATTCGTAAATGTAAAAAATTAACTTTTACAAAAACTAAGAAAACGAAAAACTTATTGAAACAATTATGTCATATTTAAATTTAAATAAACATTTGCATAAAATCATTACGTTTTAGTTGGAAATAACAAGATTTGACATGCTGGAGGAAGTTTTATATGATGTCAAACTGAGGATGCTGCTATGGGAAAGCGTCGACACCTGGGATAAACAAATGACAGAATGGTATACGTCAGATTTCGCCACATTAAATATAGAAGACATGAATCTGTTTATTGCCAAGAACGTTAAAAATGTTACGCAGTTAGAGAAAGGACTACCCAAGAATTTAGTTGTTCCTAAGTTGAAGGAAGATGTCGAGATAATGAAAGAGAAGGTACGTATTTTGTCTTTTACACTTTTAGAGCAATTCATCTTTTATGCATTTCTAGAGTAGGTAATATGTAATATTTAAAAAGTCGACTAGTTTTATGAATTGTAGAACTATGCCTTCGACTTAACATACTCAATCTATCACACATTTTTTTGCTCGAATGTTCAAAAAATAGGTAATAAATGGGGCACCACGTGGTGAAAACTATTTTCGACACTTACACACAATATGCTATTGCCGCCCGTTGCTATAGGTAACGTGAGATAAAGCACGCTGACGTTTACTCCTCGGAAAACATTAACTTTACATAAATTTGAGACAACCTCACTTGTTACAGATACCTTACTGTGTCGTGCTTCTTTTACGCTAATAATATTAATAATAATTCATATTATGATAACACTTTCATTACATCGTTTACACTGAGGTTAAAAATATTGCTGTACCAGACTCTGGTTTTGTGAAGACGATAAATTGTACCATTCAAGCCAAGGGCGTTTCCAACCATCTAGTCTAGGGGGGGGGGTAATAAAAAAAAAGATAAATAAACTGGTGCTTTCGCTCTCAAACACCCAGTGGCTAAAAACTATTTTTTACTCGTTTTCTAGGCGTTTCCAGTCGATCTAAGCACTATTTACGACTAAAGTTATTTAGCATATCTTCGTTCCTGCAAGTCCCACAAAAAAATGTTATATGCAAAAATTAACTCTTGAACGCATCACCAGATTTTGAAAATTCTTGGTGCAATGTGTTGTTCACTCATCGAATAGATGCAGATAAAAATAAAAAATAAATTCGTCGTTCACTTGTTTGAAAGGATGGCCACATTTTGAAAATTCATCCAGCAAAGTGTTACCCGTCGTTCTTTTTTTGAGGATAACTCGTGTAACGGATAATCTGATTTTGAAAATCCTTTCGGCAAAGTATTGTGCTCACTGAATTGATCCAGTTAAGATAAAACATTAAATTCTTCGTTCATTTTTTTGCGCTTTTGAAAGCATAACTCTTGAACAAAATGGCAGATATTAAAAATTCTCTCAGAAAAATGTCATTTTTGACAGTTGGAAATTGTGGTTTTTGGCAGTTGAAAATTACCATTTTTAGCAGTTAAAAATGATTAATTTTGACATTTCAAGATTGTAATTGGTTGACAATTGTCATTTTTGTTAGCTCAAATTATTTTTGGCAGTTGAAAATAGCTAAAAAAATGGTCATTTCTGCCAGTAAGCAGATGGTCATTGTAAGCAGATAAAAATTACAGTTTTTGACAGTTGAAACGGTAATTGATTGCAGTTGAAAATTTGTCATTGTTGACAGTTGGGAATTGTAATTTTTGGCAGTTGAAAATTGCCATTTTTAGCAGTTGAAAATATAAGTTTTTGGTTGTTGAAAATGATCAATTTTGGCATTTCAAGATTGTAGTTTTTAGGGGTTGAAAATTGTCATTTTTTGTAGCTCAAAATTATTATTTTTGACAGTTAAAAGTAGCCGTCGTTAAATTCGTAATTTTCGTCGCGATTTTGATATTTAAAATTGCACACCTGCCGAATGCGTCGTCCGATTTTGATGATTTAAACACTTCAAAATGTGGCAAATTTAGTGTAATATTAAAACGGATTACAAAATATTTTCGTGAAATTAACACAAAATGCAAAAATCTCACTTTTTGAAATCGAAATTTCGATTTTTGAAATTGCACACCTACCGAACGCATTGTCCGATTATAAGTATTTAAACTTCAAAATATGTCGAATTTAGTGTTATTTTAAAATGGATTCATATATTTTCTCGCGAAATTAACGCAAAATGTAAAAAATTGCAATTTTTTTAATTTTCAGAATTTGAAAAACGCGATTTTAATTTTTGGAATTTTACACCTGCCGAATGCGTAGTCCGATTTTAATTATTTAAACGTTAAAATGTGGCGAATTTATTGTTATTTTAAAACGGATTACAATATTTTCTCGTGAAATTAACACGAAATGCAAAATTGCAGTTTTAAATTTCCAAGATTTTGATTTTTTTAAATTGCACTACTGCCGCACGCATTGTTCAATTGTGATAATTTAAACTTCAAAATATGGCAAATTTTATGTAATTTTATTACGGGTTACGAAATTTTCTCTTGACATTAACACAAAATGCAAAAATTGCATTTTTTTTTAATTTTCAACATTTTAACTTTTGAACCGAAGACGAGATTTGTAAAATTCTTTCTTAAAAGTTTTATATTCATCCGGAAGATGTAGAAAAAATGTCTCGACTGATGGAAAAAGAATATTACGCAGTAGAGGATTATATCAATTGCAAATGATTTTGTTCTTGTTTTCTGTGACGTATTCAATTAGCTGTAGAATTTGATTTTGTTGTGATGTACTTTGTTATAATTTGTCATGTACTATATCTAAATTTGAATAAAATTTAAAAAAAGAACCAAAAAATTAAATTTGTTCAATTGTTTTTTCGGATTTCACAGGATAACTCTTCAACGTATGACCAAATTTGGTAAATTCTTCCAGGAAAGTATTGTACTCGTCGAATGGATGCAGATAAGACCAAAAAAATTAAATGTTTCCTTCAATTGATTTCTGGTTTTTGAGGATAACTCTTGAACGGATGATCGAATTTGGGAAATTCTTCCAGCAAAGTCGAATAAATGCAGTTCTATTTTTCTAGCTTCCTGTTATAACATATTTGAGGAATCCAGCCCTACGCAACCGACACTGGATGAAAGTTGAAAATCTCCTAAATCAAAAATTCCGACCGGATGAGATGTTTAGTTTAGAGTTATTGGAATCATGGAATGTGTTTAGATACGTAGATGAGCTTATGGAAATTTCTGGACAAGCTAGCAGTGAAGCTAGTCTGGAAGCCTTATTAAAGAAGGTAATAAATATTTTCATTATTTAGATCTTCTAACCGCGGATTTTACAAAGGTGGTAATAAATATAACTCTGGCTTAAATTGACATATCACTGGTATTACATTTTCGGCTGTGTAAACAATCTTTTAAATTGTAGATTCTGCAATTACAACAGACATATTTTAATTGATATTTACTCTTTCGCAATGTTTATTAACAACTTATTTTCTATTTCGATGTATTTTTACGTTAAATCCTCTTCTGAGGTTCAATTTCTAATTTAAACAATAACGATTCAAAAATAATTTCGGTGACTGATAGTGACGCATAAGGCACCTTTACACAGCTTAAAATCATAATTTTGATCCCCTTTTAATTAACATGTTATTTTTTTGTTAAAATAATTTTAACCCATTTCCAATTAATATTTGTTGCCCTGTTTTGATCAGATCTAAACTGTTTTGGCGAATAAAGCTTTTCCTACTTAAAACAACAACAAAAAGATGCAGTAAAAGCAAATTTCTAAAAGACATACATATTTTAAAATATCCCCATTGAGCCATTGCCATCTAACTTTTTTAAACCAATATTTGTGTTTATTATTGCATTTTTTCGTATTTTAAGGTTGAAGAAGCATGGAAAACACTCGAATTTCCAGTGGTTCCACATAGGGATGCAAAAGATGTATATATCTTGGGATCCACTGAGGAAGTGCAGGCGGTACTCGATGACAGTAACATCAACATCAATACCATCGCCAGTTCTAGGCATGTGGGTCCAATTAAATCCCGAGTCGATGAGTGGATTCGTCTTTTGGACCTATTTACAAGAACCTTGGTATGTTTTTACCCAAATATTAAAATTTCTATTGATGCACATTTTCGTTTTATTGACAACATCACGTATTGAATCCCTTTTTTACATATACGATGGTAATTCAAATATAAACGGTAATTTTTTTAATATAAATTTATTGATTGATAATATGCATGAGATATACGTTCAGTTTTTTTCTACACACCCTCCTTCATACTCAACACACTTTTGTCAGCGATTTGGAAGCTTAAATATTGCTTGTTTATAGAAAGTTTGCGGGCGCGTCATCAACCAATTGCGCACGCATTCCTCGACTTCTACATCGCTTTGGAATCGTTCCTCAAATTGTATGCAAGTTAATAAGAAATGTTTTCGTGAAATCAACGCGAAACTTCAAAGTTGCACATTTTCAAAGTCCGAAGATTTAAAATTACGATTTTGATTTTAGAAGTTGCACAACCCCCAAACTCTTTGTAAGATTTTGATAATTCTAACGTCAAAATGTAGAAAATTTAGTTCAATTTAAAATCTGGTTTAACTTCGTTTTCGTGAAATCATCGCAAAAAAATCTTAGCTCTTATGAGTTTCAATAAACTGTATTTCTTATTATTATTAAAAAAAAGTCCGAAAATAGAAAAATCACGATAATCATCTTTGAAATTTCTAACGTCAAAATATGAAAAATGTATATACACGGATTTTCAGTTTACACATATGTTTATGAATGTTATTATATGCGTGAGCACCCCAAGCCAAATTATATGTGTGAGCCCCCTCCCAAACACACAATGCCAAAAACTCACTTTTCTAAAGTTTTTTACACACGATTTTGATTTTTGAAATTGAACAACTGCCAAACGCGTTGTTCGATTTTTATGATTCAAACGTCAAAATAAGGAAAATTTAGTGTGATTTTAAAACGGATTATGAAATTTTTTCGTGAAATTAAAACAAAATGCAAATATCGCACCTTTCTAAAACACCCAAGATATTAAAACCACGGTTTTAATTTTTGAAACTGCTTTTATTTTATGTAGTCTACGTAATATTTTTTCAATTTTTTTTTTAATTGTGCCTCTTCTAGAGAAAAACTAAATAAAATTGTTTCCTTTTCACGAAGAACTTGTTTTTAGGACGAATGGGCATTATGTCAGCAGAATTGGGTTTACCTTGAAGTGATATTTTCTGCTCCTGACATACAAAGGCAACTACCAGCAGAAGCAAAAATGTTTCTAACTGTTGATAAATCTTGGAAGGAAATAATGAGGCGTACGGCAAAGGTACTCATCTGTACACTATGTGCAGCCTATTGATATTAATTCGATTTTAATTTTTCCAACCAAGGTCCCGATGGCAATGGAAGCTGCGATGTATCCGGGACTCTTGGAAGCACTTCAGAAGAACAATGGTCTTTTGGAGCAAATTATGAAGTGTCTTGAATCTTATCTGGAAACGAAACGTGTCGCCTTCCCCAGATTTTATTTCTTATCTAATGACGAATTATTGGATATATTGGCACAGGTAAATTATTCATCTGATTTATTCATGAAAATGTGTAGAAGTTTGGAATACAGAGAATATATTTTATATCGCTCGCACGGTGGGATAAGTTTGTTGTGATTCATATTTCTTTGTTTTGTTTGAATTCTTTTAGTGGAAATATGAATTTATCAAAAATTTTAAAAATAAAACGTTAAAATGTGACATTTTTGAGTAATTTATTTAATATATAAAAAAAACATCTTCGTTACTTTTATCAACGTAATAAAAAAATTTCCATTCACAAAAAAGTCGATACATTTCAGAAGACTTCTTCCTCATCCATAAACATCTAACTCCTACTGTAACACATCACTTACATTAATAACTAGAAAGAGGATTTTATGCATTATAAAATAATGAAAGATGTGCATATACAGGGTGTATTTGAAATAACGAACAGGCTCGTAACCACAAAGAGATTATATTATTTTTACACAATATTCGCAATTATTTTGTTTATAACTGTAACAAAAAGCCCGCAATTAATTATTAAAGTTAATGAGTGAAAATACGCAACATATTTGGGGGCAGTGGTAATGTGACCTAATTTTTAAACGGCATCGGCTTTAGATATCGAATTACAACAAGCGCCTAGTATCATATCTGAATGCTCTTTAAGCGTCAATGAACTTGAGGACTGTTTATCTTTTACAAAAAAAAACGGTGCGATAACACTTCAAATTTCGGAGGCAAGAAATCGTATCTCACGTTTGAAATAAACAAACACACATTCCATGCAGATTTAATTAAATGAGAAAAGCATCGGTTCTCAAAATATGTAAAAAACCTCGAAAAATTAAGAGAATAAAAAAAAAATTCGAATAAATTTTGACGGAAATGGGTTCACAAATATTTTGTGTATGTGCCCTTAAATGCCTATTCGTTATTTCAAATACACCCTGTATGTCCATTTAAAACCTCGAAAATATGCAACAAATATGCATTATTATAATGAAATATGCAGGAAATAAATTGAAATATGTCAATAAAAAAAATACATAAAATACACAAAAGTTTCTTTATATACATTTTTAATTAAATAAATAAATAAAATAAGCATATCTTACCTGGTTATAGATAGATTTATTTTGACCAAAATACAGGTCAAAAATCTAAAATTTAGACCAGAAAAATCTAAAATATGGGTCAAAGAAATAAAAAATCCAGGCCTAATAATAAAAAATGAGGCTGAAAGACTCCAGGTCGATAGCCATTTAAGCAGAAATTTACTTATGTAACTAAATTTATTATATATTATTGCTTTTTTTTGTAAAATTTCTGTAAATAAAGATGTTTGTATATAATAAAAAATGCGGACGAAAAAATGGAATATTTCAGTAAAAAATTGCCGTTTTCTGCACTCGGCACCCGAAATAGGTCCCAAAAATCACTCTACAGCTCAATATAAAAAAAAAATTGGAATAATAAACTAAAAAATAAAACCTAAAGTGATCTACAATGTATACAAAAACCTAAAAAATACAAAAAAAAAATTACAAAATCTAAAATAAACGAAAAAAAAAATACAAAACACTTGAAAATACAAAAAAAATCAAAAATTCGCTTATAACTATCGCTAGTTCAGTTTAAAAATCTAAAATATATACGATATAAAAATACGCCCAAAATAATCAATCATTAAGGTAAAAGAACTAAAATATAAGGTCCAAAAAAATCGCAAATTTCGAACAAACATCTTCAAACTTCGAACACCAAATCGAAAATTTTGTTCAAGATAAAGAATACTACTTTGACATCTTTAGTGAAAAAAAGAAATACCACTAATAATACAATGCATTAATGGTTTTTCCTTTCTTCTTTTCAATGGCTATCGACCAAGTAAAGAATATTTAGGCCAAAAATGTAAAAAAAAATAGAACGAAAACGGCGTAAATATAGATCGAAATATAAAATATGAGTAAAAAATGGAGTTCCAAAAATAACTCTTTAGCTTAAAATAAGTTTCCGATCAGGAGCTCGAAACTAATAACAAAAAAATTGCAAACAAAAAACAATAATTCGGGTTAAAAAATCTAAAATAAAGGGCAAACAAACAAAAGCAGAAAAAAACTCGAAAGTACCACCAAAAATTCAATTATTCGCGCATAAATATCAATAATACATGTTAAACAATCTAAAATATAGGGCAACCACCAAAAATTTAGGTCAAAAATATAAAAAAAAAAATTACCAAACAATATGGAATAAAATACGAAATTATAAGCCAAAGATCTAAAATATCGGCTAGAAAATCAGAAATACTGGTCTCAAAATAAAAAATGCAGACCAAAAAATTGAAAAAGAAAGTAAAAGAAAAATCATTTGCCATTCGAGGGGTGAAGAACAACTCTTTAGCTCAAAGTAAGTTTCCGATCAGAAACTCGAAAATAATAGCCAAAAAATAAAACGAATCAATAATTCAAGTTAAAAAATCTAAAATATAGGACAAGAAATCGAAAATTCAGGGCTAAAACTAAAAAAAGAGGATTAGAAAATCGAACATTTTAACAAACAAATCTAAATTTTCGGCCAAAATAAAGAACATTTTGGACAGAAGCTCAAAAATGTAGGCCAAATAAATGGAAAATACCAGTAAAAAAGTATAAAACACAGGCCAAAAAATTAACAATCAACAATCGTGGCCAAAAATCGAATATTTATTAAATATAGGGCCAAAATCTAAAATTCGAGCCTTAAAATTAAAAAATGTGGACCAAAAAAAAAATCGAATTTTTTAACAAACAGATCGAAAGTAAAGAATATATAGGCCTATAGATCACAAATTTAGATCAAAAGAGTCGAATACAGGTCAAACATCTAAAATTTAGACCGGAAAAAATTTAAAATCTAGAATATATCTAAAATATAAGGCAAACCAAAAATTTAATCGAACAAATGCGAACCGAAAATACATAAATTTATGGATTTTAAAAAACAATGTGAAACACAAAAACAAAATTACAAGGTCCAAACAATCGAATATTTAATAAATATAGGGCAAAGAATCCAAAATTCGAGCCTAAAAATACAAAATGCGGACTAAAAAAAAATCGAAAATTTTAACGAAGAAATCGAAAATTTATGCCAAAATAAAAGAACAACAAATCGAAAATGAGGATTAAAAAATCGAAAACTTCAACAAACAAATAAAAAATTTGGCCAAAATAAAGAAAATCTAGGACAGATTTAAAAAGATAGAAATTTAGACCAAAAAAGAATTGAAAATACAGGTCCAAAATATAAGCCAAAAAATTAAGGATCAACAATCGTGGCCAAAAAATCGAAAATTTCAAAATTCGAGCCTAAAAAAAATGCGGACAAAAAAAATTAACAAACAAATCGAAAATTTCGGCCAAAATAAAGAAAATTAAGAACATAAGATCAAAAATGTACACAAAAATGACACTTGTCAAAAATCTTATTGGTTAAAAAATTAATTAAACAATCGTGGTAAAAATATCGATTATTTATAAAAATCAAAAATTCCAGGTAAAAAATCCAAAATGAGAATAACAGAAGAATCGAAAATTTTAACAAACAAATTGAAAAATTAGGACCAAAATTTATATTTAGGTCAAAAGATCACGATCACGATTGGGTTCAGTTTTATAATTTAAAGTTTTCAAATTCAATTTAGTTTCATTTTTCAAGTTAATCCTGTGGGTAGAAATAAGGGATCTTAAACCAATGTTATTTCACTAGTAGTACTAGTAATAACATGCAAATTTCCTTTGTATCATTCAATATCCGGCGTGGCATCAGCCAGGGAAGTAGTTGTTTCAATAAGTTATTTGTTTATAGTCTTAGTAAGACTTAATTTTGCTTGCAGAGTTACGAACAGGTTGAATATTTATATATTCAGGCTATATTTCGTTTTTTTGAATTTAAAAGATCACGAATCGAAAATACAGGTCAAAAGTCAAAAATGCAAAATTTAGACGAGAAAAAATCTAAAATCTTAATTAAAAGCCACAGAAGTAAAAAATTCAGGATTAATAATAAAATTTGGGCAGAAAGACCGATGGTCAATAGCCCAGACAGACACATTTTTAAAATCAATGTTCATTTTGTATTTTGTATTTGTATAAATTAATTGTCTGAATAAAGATCTTGGATATACAATAAAATTTGCAGGCAAAAAAATGCAATATCTCAGTTAAAAAATCGCCATTTTCAGTACTCGGCACCCTAAATTGGTCCAAAAAATCACTCTAGTGCTCAATATACAGGGTGCCCGGCTTTCGTAGGGACAGCAAGGGCAACTTCTGCATTTGTAGAGATGGTCAAATTATGATGGCTCATTAAGAATCCACCTCAGTAAATCCTACTTGTCATGGCCCACTTGTTCAAAATAAAAATAAAATCAAACAAAAAACAAGAGTTTGTTTTTATTTTCATTTTAAACATGTGGGCGATGATAAGTGAGATTTGGGGGTGGATTCTTAATGAACTATCGAGCCTGCACCTTTTTACTAATCATTACATCTCTCGATCTCTTTAAATGCAGAAGTTGCCCATGTTATCCCTACGAAGTCCAAGCACCCTGTATATATAAAAAAAAACATTAGCATAAAATCCTTTCCCTATTAATAACTATTAAAATTACCAATCAGTCGTAAAAACCATTAACGTATTGCAAAAATTGTTTGTCTATTATTTCTAATTTTTTTCTCAATGAAATTCGATAATTCGATTTACATCCAAGGTGGCGGAACGGAACTTCGTCGTAAGTCGAGATCTGACTGTATAAACAAAACATGTTTTCATTTGCTTTAGATATTTCTAAAGAATATTACTTTGAAGATAAATATATTATTTTTAGACGAGAAATCCGCACGCTGTTCAACCGCACTTACGAAAATGCTTCGATGCCATTGCCAAACTAGAATTCGGCACTAAGACTGCTACTGAAGGCGAAGAAGGAGAAGATGTAGATACCTCCGTGACGATACTGACCACCGACATAATAGCCATGATTAGTCCTGAAAATGAACGTGTGCCATTAGGCAAAGGACTTAAAGCGCGTGGAAATGTGGAAGACTGGTTGGGAAAAGTGGAAGAATCGATGTTCGTATCGTTACGACGACTAATGAAGTTATCGATATCAGATCATATAGCGAGACCTATGACTGATTGGGTGCTTGATCATTGCAATCAAATTATACTCACTGTATCTCAAATAATGTGGGCTAAAGAGGTTCATGAAATATTTGATGGTGGTCATGATAAGTTTTTTGGATTTGATGCTTTGGAGAAGAGGAACGTTTCGGTAAATATACTAAAATAATTCCGCGAATAATTGAGAGTTTGCTATATCTTACATATCAGCTAACTGTAATGCTTTGGTTAATTTTTTCCTCATTTCAGGATCTTAACAAACTGGCCGGTTTGATAAGAGGCGACTTAGATAAGGTGACCAGAAAAATTATAATTGCTCTGATCACCGTCAGCGTCCATGCTAGAGACACTGTTACCAACATGGTTAAAAATAGAGTCCACGATAGGTATAACTTTGAAAATCACATAGAACCACCCTGCATCAATGTATTTCTAGTTTAAACTTTGAGTGGCTAAAAATGCTACGGTATTACTGGATAGAAAACATCGATAATTGCGTCGTGAAAATGTCCAGCACTTCCTGGCTTTATGGCTACGAGTATTTGGGCGCCTCTGGTGTATTGGTCATCACACCTTTAACGGATAGGTGCTACTTATGTTTAATGGGTGCTTTACAACTTGATTTAGGTTCTAAATGCTAATTTGATCTTGTTCTGGTATTAACGTGTTTCGGTCACAGGTGGAGCACCGGCTGGTCCTGCCGGAACTGGAAAAACGGAGACAACCAAAGACTTGGCGAAATCCGTGGCCGTACAATGTGTCGTCTTTAATTGCTCGGAAGGATTGGATTACAAGATGATGGGAAAGTTCTTCGCTGGCTTGGCGCAATCTGGAGCGTGGTGCTGTTTTGATGAATTCAATCGAATTGATATTGAAGTACTTTCAGTAATCGCGCAACAACTCATTACAATTAGGAATGCCAAAGCTGCTAGGTTGCAAAGGTATGTTTATAATTGTGTTATTACTATAACGTTGCACATCTATTAAATTTGAATTAATTAATAAACGGTGGGCCATCGTAACGTTTGGAAACTTGAACTACCGTTTTTTTTAAAGGTATAATGATATTATGTTCGACTGTACGTAAATAGTAACTGTGGCGGTTTGTTTTTAGGCCGAAATGTACACCATTTCGTACTATAATAGTACCATAATTGATAAAGTAAATTGGACTCTTATGTCAATGTCAGAAATGACAGATTTTAATTTTGGTTAGAACACCTTATAAATACAATACACATTACTAATAGAAAAGAGAGATCAACAATGGTAGTGGTTTATAGCGATAGTACTTACTATTATTCATTACACTTACTCCTGAAGAAGTTTGCAAGGTTTGGACGTTTATTGTGCGAGCTAGATTGTTTAACCTAATCATCCATTCTCTATGAAATTTACAATGACTGACATTAGTGTGGCAGCGAATGCACACTATGATTCAAATTTACATAAAAAAATTGCTTCAGCTTGTATTTTAAAAGTATTCCAAAAATGCTAAAAGCAGTCGAACATAAAGCTTTGTATGTAACTCGTCCACAATAGCACTTCATGGACTCGACTGCGTTATTAGCCTCTCTCGCTTCGCTCGCTCGGCCATAAAACGTCTCGTCCAAGAAAGTGCTATATTGTGGACTTGTTACATAAATAGCTATTATGAGTTGAAAATTTAATTTTATGTTCGACATTTGCGAAATGGCACGCTTTACACTTGAACAAAGTTGGGAACTATTGAAAACTTACTTCCAAAGTGGCGAGACTTCTACTCAAACGGTAAGGAATTTACGAAACAAATTCGATTGAAAAGAAGTGCCTTCAACGCAGTTTGTGGACCGAGTTCGCGAAACTGGATCGTTAGTGGATAAAACAACACCTTCACGTTCTCGTCCAGTGCGCTCACCCGAAAATATTATTCTCGCTCAGAGTGTGCGTGAACATGCATCAACATCAACTCGTCATCGTTCTCGGGAACTGAACATTTCTCGCACTGCTCCGAGGAGAATTTTGCATAAAGACCTCGGTTTAAAGGCCTACAGAGTTCAATTAGTCCAAGAAATGAAAACTTATGACCATAAGATGCGTTTTTTTCGCCCAATCTGCTAAATATCGTTTGGCCGAAGATGAGAATTTTTATCGAAAAATCCTGTTTTTGCATTTGGGGATCAGAGAATCGACACATGACTATTGAACTATGCATCCCCAACGAGTAACTGTTTGGTGTGGTTATTGGTCCGGCGGCATAATTGGGCCATTTTTCTTCGAAAATGAGCAAGGAGCCACCGCACAATGGGCCACAGCACAAAAAAACCTGGCCATCGTACGGAAATGTATATATAATTGCAAAATGTTTCGTTAATTTACGTTTTTGAGGTCGATGTCAAAATTTTGAAATTCAAAATGGCGGATTCAATATGGCGAATCAAATATGTCAAAATGCATCAAATTCGGGCAAAATTGCATTTAAGGGTGTTTTTGAGGTCCCCGATTATGAATTCGATGTCAAAATTTTGAAATTCAAATTGGCGGATCCAATATGGCGGACCAAATATGTCAACATTCATCAAATTCGCGTAAAATTGCAATTAAAAGCGTTTTTGAGGTCGTTAAAAATTAACATTTTAATATTGCAAAATGGTCAAACACGCAGTCAACTATACAGGATTGGGCAAATGTGTCGGAACACCTAATTTCTGGCTTAACGTCCGTTTTTTCCTTATTACTCTTACAAGAAATGTTTAAAGTTTTATTTGTTCTATTCGGTGACTTACTTTGATTTTCAGGATATGATGTTATCAGCAGTTTTTTTAATGAATTACTCTGTATATTTTTACATTTTCAAATAGACACCTTTTCAATGACGTGGGGTTTGGTGAGTGTACGATTTGTGGTTTTGTAAATATCAAATAAAATAATTCTATATTGAGTTAATTTTGTTATGCAATTAGTTTTATTTATTTATTATGTTATTTATTTATATCATTTATTTATTATATATTCGTTATTCATTGTTCATATACTTATTTATTAGGTTATATATCCGGGCATGTCAAAAATAACTAAAATGTTAGTTAGTGCTTGCAACGAATTTTCACGAAAAGTCGCGATAAAATAAATTCGGGCAAATTCGGGCAGCTAAATTTTGTAAAATCCAATGAAGTACATATAAACTCATCCTATAAGCTTAATAATAAAGCGGTGCCGCGCGGTGATAATTTTGTAGTACTGACTTTGTCTAAAATTCGATTTGCAAAAAAGATGTTAGAATGTTTATTGGTTTACTGTGGATGTTTTTCGTTTTAACAAATTTAAAAAGGGCTTGACTTACCCTTGGAGGTCCTATTAATGCTGTATGTTGATGAAAACTTCGTAACGGTTATCCCAAATAACACTACTCACACAAATAATAGTTTAGTTCTAGTAAGCAGTTGATTGGTGACTTCCGAGATGCGGGAAACAAAAACATGTGACTGGAATGCACTCTAAGCTTTAGATTAGTGTGCATTGATTCCTTCTTGATGTTATATAATGGAAATAAACTTAAAAGGAGCGATTTTTTTTTCTCCAATGGCCACGTTTTTATGGGCTGTGGCCTACTGTGCTCCGTTACCGTCAATGGCGAACGTTGCCGAGCCATGCTAAATGAATTTTTGTTTCCAAAAATTGAAGAGTATGATATGGATGACATTTTGTTTCAACAGGACGGGGCCACTTGCCACACAGCGAAAGTAACCATCGATCTTTTGGGCACTGTTTTTGGAAATCGAATAATCAGTCGAAATGCTGATGTCAATTGGCCGCCAAGGAGCTGTGATTTCACCCCGTTGGATTTTTTTTTGTGGGGAGCCCTTAAGGATAAGTGTTACGCGAATCATCCAGAGACGATTGATGCCTTGAAACACGAAATCGAAGTTGCCACTCACGCGATTGGAGCCCGACAATCGAAAATGTACTGAAAAATTGGGTACTGTCTAACCAGCCGTGGCAGTCATTTGAATGATGTTTTGTTTCATTCTTAAATGAAAATATCCAATCTTTCTAATAAACTCATAATTTTGAAAAAATATTCATTAGTTTTATTTTTTTATAGCCGATTTAAAGTCCAAACGTTAGATGGCCCACCCTTTCTATCTAATACATATTCGCAATCAACTGTTTGTAAAGCAAGCTATGATATTTATTTATTTTATTTGAAACCGGAAATTTTCACCAAACGTCACAGTTTTTTTACCATTTTAAATTTTGATCAAAGGCTTCTTTTTAAAATTGGTTTTAATTACTATAGTTACATATATTCACCAATGTCAAATAAAGATTTTTGTTGATTAAATCGACACAACTTAACCCATTAGTGAATAGTGTTTTATCGAACCTTAGTTTTTTTTTAACTTTTTCTATGATGTTGACTTGTGTGACGGGAGTTCTGTAGCCGATTGGTGTTGCTACATAACCTCACTTTGTAGTAAGTATATAAGCCAGCTACAAAACTCATCTTACACAAGTCAGAACCATAAAAAAATGTGAGATAACTAAGGCCCGATAAAGCGAACGCTATCCACTAATAGGTTAACCTTCAGTTACTTATTCGGAGACTTCTAACCTCAAACTTGACGTTTACTCCTAATTAAAGTATTCTTTAGTTGGCTTCCAGTTGGAATCTACAGTTGTTCGTGAATGCTGAATTAATTGTTTGTAAATTTTAGATTTATGTTTGAAGGAAGGGAAATTAAGCTCATCCAAACCTGCGCGGCTTTCATCACAATGAATCCAGGATATGCTGGCAGGACTGAGCTTCCAGATAACTTAAAAGCACTTTTCAGACCTATTTCTATGATGGTGCCAGATTACGGTAAAAATAATTTTAATGAACAATTTCTATGCGTATGTTACTTTCTACAATGTGAATCAGCCAAATGGAATAAATTCGATAATAAATAAATGGGGGCTCGGATATGTCGATTAGTATTTTTAGTTGCGCATTTTTTCCAACAAAAACTTTTTATACAGGGTGTATCATGTAACAGAGGCCAATACCAACTTTCTTATTTTAAATGCAACACCCTGTATATTATTCAATTTTTGGATTGTTCAGAAAATTCTAGACATATTTCATGTACCATGTCCTATACCTATCTTCAACTGTTTAGGAAACAAACACACACACACACAGACACATTTTTTTTCCAGAAATTGTTGAAATGGCATCTAGGGACCCTAAAACGGATATTTCCGTAAAAAAAATTGAAAAATGTTTCACGATCACAATAGTTTCTCGTACTTCGTAACGGAGAAAGTTTAAAAGAATTTTATTTGATTACAGAAATTCGCTACAATACACTCAAAAACTAATGAGTAAAAAAACAGTTGAAGATAGGTATAGGACATGGTACATGTAATATGTCTGAACAATCCAAAAAATGAATAAAATATAGGATGTTGCATTTAAAATATGAAAGTTCGTATTGGCCTCTGCTACATGACACGCCCTGTATAAAAAGTTTTTGCTGAAAAAAATGCGCAACTAAAAATACTAATCCGAGCGTTTTGTCGAACACGCCCCCATTTATTTATTATCAAATTTATTCTTTGGCTGATACACACTGTATTATAAAACACGCCTGTTAGTAGATAGAAATTATTTTCGGGTGGGTTATGACTTTGACCTTTCTTATCAGCTAATAATTTAAAATAAAATAAAAAATTTGGAAACAAATTAAATATTATTCATTAAAATTTCAAAAAGGATTATATATAATTAATTATTTTTAATTGTCACATTTTCAATATTTATTTATAATATTATTAGCTTGTAAAACACATTAAATATTATTCATTAAAATTTCAGGGGGGGGGGGGGTATCACCCAGTAACTTCCCCTCTATATACGCCCCTATTCTCGAAAAATCTGAAGACACATTTTATTTTAAATCAAATATGGAGCTACATAATAAAATGTATCTTCAGATTTTTCGAGAATATACGTGTCCAGGGGCATCTATAGAGGGGAGGTAACTGGGTGATACCCCCCCTCCCCTGAAATTTTAATGAATAATATTTAATGTGTTTTTCAAGCTAACAATGTCCTTGGAAAATATTGAAAATGTGACAATTAAAAATAATTAACTATAATTAATTGTTGATTATTCATAATATGAAGAATATTAAGATGAAATGGATATGAATCCTACCAATAAAAACACAGTTTAGATTCTTAATGTTTAAAATTTTCAACTAGTTTCACCTTATCTAAACCGTGATATTATTTGGTACAATTAATATCTGTTACATATTACCATTATTAATTAACTATAATTTTCTGATTTCTGCATTTCTAAAAAGCCTTCGAAGGAAATAATCTTTTATCATACTTTACATCAGCAAGAAATTAAATTAGGTACTCTATTTCAGCTCTGATCGCGGAGGTAACATTATATTCAGAAGGTTTCGAATCGTCAAGAGTCTTATCGCAAAAAATGGTTCAAATGTACAAATTATGCAGCGAACAATTGTCCCAACAAGATCATTACGATTTTGGTATGCGAGCTGTAAAAAGTGTGCTCGTCATGGCCGGATCTTTGAAGAGGGCTAGTCCCGATAGGAATGAAGATGTGGTTTTAATTTGTGCGCTCAGGGATAGTAATTTGCCGAAGTTTTTGGTTGATGATGCTCAGCTCTTCCAGGTAATGATATAGTAAATTCATTAGCTTGAATGATATAAAATATGAATAATTGGATTAAACATGTGTTTGTATATTTTGATAAAGGCACCCCAATGCAGAGTTCGAATAGTTCTGAATTCTCAATTCATCTTGATATATCTAGTAGTATCAGCTTAAAAAAATATTATGTAAAATTTGGTCAGCAACCTTTTGATAAATGGTGTCCAAACTTTATATCAACATTATAATAAAATAATTCTGAACTAGTTTTAGGATGTGTTTGAATTAGTACTACAGTTACTGAAGCTTTTAAAAAACAGTTCTGTTGATTTTTAATTTGGAAATTCGAAATTTTCAAATCAAATCAAATGAAATTTTATTCAAACGTGAAAATGTTGCATATGCATACATAATAGTGAATACGTCTTAATATACACAACAAAGCCTAGATAAGAATGGCAGTAAGAGTGACAACGCAAGAAAAACCTAGGATTCTTAAGATCATTGAGGCTTTATAACTTCGGCATCTATAAGAAAACTATTTAGTTTTATTTTAAAGTTATTTAGTATCTTGATATCTTTTAGATATTGAGGTAATTTGTTAAATAATCCAACTGCGCAATATTCCGGTGTATATTCAAAAAGTGTTTTGTCGAGTGTAGTTATCGAAGAGTGGGGTATTATATGCATGTTCTTTAATGTGATGTTTCAATTTTTGTTTGTTTTTGAAGTTATACATTAGTAGTTCATACACATAAATTCCAAAGGATGTTAAAATACCTTCTCTTTAAAAGGTACCTCTAGAAGATCATTTATATTTTAAATCGAATATAATTTATTCTAATCATTTTTCGCTGAGTAATGAAAATGTTGGTTCGATACTGCCATTGAACAATATTACATATCTGATTAATTATTCAAAATTCGAGTGGTATCCTTTTAAAATTCTAAAAAAAACATACCTAGTTTAATTTGTTTGCTAGTTGCGAGCAATGCTTCTTCAATTCAGTTGAAAATCAATAGTCCTAATAATTTAGTGCATGGTGATGAAGAAATTGTGGTGTCATCGACAGTTAAATCTGTATAAAGTAATCGAGAGTTTTTGGTTTGGAATGCTAATTAATTCGATTTTAGTTCATTCAGAACTAGTTTATTTTGTTCATCTACCCATCTATTTTATTAATTGCAGTTTGAGTGTGAAATTTTAATGTACTTGCGTTATGTCCCACCGTAATTATGGTGGTATCATCTGCGTAGTTGACTATACAGGGTGTTTCAAATTCGAGGCTCACCATGGGGATCTCGCTTATTAGAAGAGATAGAGGGTATGTTTAAATTTGGCACTTTTTTGGCTCTAAATTTTATGCTGATTAATAATCCACGGAAAAAAATTACTTAAGCTGATTTTTGTTTTTTTCTTTATATCTCCGTTATTTGAGGAGATATTTAAAAATTGTAAAGATGTTCTTATAGCACTCTTTTATTATCTAATAGATGGCGTAAGAATTTTCTTTGTAACATGTTTCGTTTCTTTTGAACCATCATCAACTTTCTTATTTCTTATGGACGCCATATTTATTTTCTATCACATCCGAATGCTCATTTTTTTGTGATAACAATATAACACATACATTTCATTTCATAAATCGACATATAATCGTTTAAAACAGTTTTATTGGAAATCTCTGTAGCGCTTACTAAAAATCATCCGTGCCATGGAATTAAAAACGATTCAAAATCTGAATACCTCTTTGTTTGTCAAACATTATTATTTTGTATTAATAAAAATGTCGTTCGATAATTCAGAAAAGCGAGATGTTATGTATTTTTTATTCAGTAAACAGAAATACAAAATTTGCTAGTCAAAAATATTTACAAATGTATACAGTAAGAAAGCAACTGCATCGAACAATTTTTAAAGCAAATGAACAATTATTTTGGACGATATAGATGATACAAAATTAAAAGTTCTTAATAAATAAAATAATATACAATACAAATAACTATAAGAAACATATGGAGATTATTAATTATAATTTATATTCAAATAAAAAACCGTTTTCAGTAATACACAATTGAGCGCGTTTCTTAACATTATTTATTGCCCTATCAACACTTTTTCTGGGAATCGTATTAAAGGCATTCGTAATACCATCTCTGAGTTGTTCAACATTATCGTAAGTATGACGAAAGACTGTGTTTTTAATAAAACCCCAGAAAAAATAATCCAAGACACTCAAATCGGGCGATCTAGCTGGCCAAGCTACAATTCCGCCGTTCCTAATCCACTGATTTGGATACATTTGATTTAAATAATTGTGAACATTTCTGGCATTGTGCGCTGGTGCACCATCTTGTTGCCACCAGAACTTCTGAAGTTGAATTAGAGGAACAACAATTATCCAAATAATTAGAAATGTTTGTTTAAAGAAGATGTAAATATCGTTCACTGGTTAGAGACCCTTCGTACATAATTGGCCCTATTATATTTTCATCATAAATACCTGTCCAAACATTTACTCCAAAACGATACTGTCGCCTAATACTTCGAAATTGTCTGGGATTTTCTGTTGTCCAATAATGTTCATTGTTGCGATTAAATACACCACTATTTGTGAATTTGCATTCATCGGTCCAAATAATGTATTTTAAAAAATCATCATCTTCACTGCACTTTTGAAGCAACCAATTACAAAATCCAAGACGTCTTAAATTATCACCAGGCACAAGTGTGTGGCCCAAATGAATTTATATGGCTTATAATTGAATGTATTAAAAATTCTCCATCCTTGCATTGGTGGCAAATTTAATTCAGCTGCTACTTCGTGGCAAGAGGGTGATGGATTTTGATTTACCTAAATTATGTAAGTAAACGTAAAATTAAAGAATTAAGATACATTTAGTATTACCATTTCCAAAATATGATTGCCATCTTCTTGGGTAATTTTATTACCGCATGCTTTGCGATGTTGAATTAATGATCCAAACTCTCCTAAATTTCTGTCCATCCGTAGAAAAAATGTTCGATGAGGTTGCCTTCTTTCTGGATACACTTGTAAATATTTTTCACTGGCTAATACCGTATTTCTATTTACTGAATAAAAAATACGTAATATTGCAGGCTTTTCTGAATTATCGAACGACATTTGTATTCATAAAGAATAATAATGTTTGACAAACACAGAGCTTTCATTGTTTTAAATTCCATGGCACAGATGATTTTTAGTAAGCGCTACAGAGATTTCCAATAAAAGTGTTTTAGACGATTATATGTTCATTTATGAAATGAAATGTATGTTGTGTTATATTGTTGTCATCACAAAAAATTAAGCATTCAGATGTGATAAAAAATAAATATGGCGTCCATAAGAAATAAGAAAGTTGATGATGGTTCAAAAGAAACGAAACATCTTACAACTAAAAATATTATGCCATATATTAGATAATAAAAAAGTGCTATAAGAATGTTTTTACCATTTTTAAATATCTCTTCAAATAACAGAGATATATAAAGAAAAAACAAAATTCAGTTTTTTCAGTTTTTTGGACTTAACTCGAAAACAAAAGAATGTAAGTAATTTTTTCCAGTGGATTATTAATCAGCATAAAATTCTGCAAATGTGCCAAATTTAAACATACCCTCTATCTCTTCTAATAAGCGAGATCTCCATGGTGTGCCTCGAATTTGAAACACCCTCTATAGGGCAAGGCAAGGCCGTGATTGTGACTTATGTTTTAAAAAGCCAAGTTTTACACCATTAGCCTTTGGCTGCACCACCTCTCCCTCCCCCCAGTATCATAACTGCACAATGGGGTCTCTCAGGACCCCACGTCTAAAAAGTGCTCTAGAATTGCGAAATTTCAATCTTTGACTTCAGAACTCTCCAGGAATATTCTTTTGGACATTCTTTAGAAGATTGTATGGTCTATTAGAGTATTTTTGAAATAACAGCCGCATGAGTTTGAACTGATGTGGTTGCGTTTTTTGGGAAAAAAATCATAAATTTTACAATATTTTGATCTGAAATCTGTGATATTCTATGAGTAAGACATTCTATTTTGTGGGAATAATAATGGTGCAAACGTTCGTTTCAAAAACTAAATTTATTTTGAAAAAAACTGGAGCCAAAATCCAAAAAATTAATATTTCCGAAATGATAAGAATTAACGTACAATTGTTAAAAAATATGTTTTGAAATTGTAAAAAAGTTATAAAAATACATATAGCTTGAAGTTTTTTTTACACATTTTGCTATAAAGACAGATTTTTAATTTTTTATGAGTGGCAAAAAACATAAAAGTTGAATGAGTCAACAGTCTTTGTAAATCACAAACAGGCCTCAGGCACATTGAGCAGCCAATTTTAGACTTTTTGTTGGACTTTCGCGTACAGAAATTGCATCTTTTTTTGACATCGAAAGTAACTTTCTCGGCTCCGCCTGGAAGAACAGCTCGATCCAACTGAAAAATATTTCCGATCGCCAATCTCAAATCTGTTCGGATACATTCGCTATCCAATCTTCTTCGCAGATGAGGCTCAATCAAATGCCGTATGACGCTCTTGATGGAAATAATCGCAGACAAAATAAAAGCACACCTTTTTCCGAAATGACGCTTGCTGCACTACAGGGGTCCCTAGTGCCCCCACACACTTTCCAAACGAACTACAGGAGCAAACTGACGCACCCCGTATGTTTAAATGTGTGCAGTGGTATAGTTCGATAGTTTTACTAACACCAGTGAGATTTTCGATATTTAAAGGTACCCAAAGCGCGCGAAACAAGTGCTGTGGTCTTGTGGTACCCCAAGGTGCAGCCAAGGGTTAAATAAATCACATTCGTTAGGAAATCGGCTGTTCGAGTAGCTCTGAGTTTTTCGATAATTTTTATATGTACTTATAGTATTATTGGTCGAAAATTTGAAAAAAAAAACCGTAGCATGTCCTTTTTTGAAAATTTTTAAAATGGGTTTGACAATACTTAATTTTGAAATTTCGGGAAATATAATAACACTTGTTCGAAGCTATTATTAATTAAATAAAACTCCTTCAAGTCAGATTTCAACATCTGGGATAATTTTTCATCAAACCCAGATGAAGATTTATTTTTCAGACTTGCAATACAGTTATAAATTTTTGATTGTGATGTTGGTTTTAGGATCAGTGTTTTGGGATTTTGCTTGATATTATATTATATGGAATTTGTTGGTTTAGTTGTAATGCAAAAAACTATTTTCAAAACAATTCGGGTTTACGATGGTCTGCATGTTTTAGGGAATATTAAATGACCTATTTCCTGGTGTGGAATTACCAGTTACCGATTACGGAAGCTTCGAGACTGCAATAGAAGCTTCGATGCTAGCCCAAAACCTACAACCGGAGGAGTGCATGATAAAAAAGGTGATACAGCTCCACGAAACCATGATAGTACGATGGGGTGTTATGTTGGTAGGACCCACCGGTGGCGGAAAGTCTGCTGTATTAAACGTAAATCAAACGTATCAAATAAAGATTTATAATATTAATTTGATGCTAAAATCGTTGCAGACTTTGAATAAATCATTGACCAAGATGTTCGATGATGGTGTTAAAGGGCCGTACTTTCAACCAGTTTTCACTTATGTTATGAATCCCAAAGCTGTGACAGCAGGCGAGTTGTATGGAGAAGTGAATCCGTTTACTTTGGAGTGGAGAGACGGTTTGATGGGAATTATGGTTCGAGAAGCTGTTAAGGTGATTATTCATTTAATAACATTATTATGAATTTGTCTGAAAAGAAGGGCCGATAGAAAATGAAATACGAGGATATATTGAAAATTAATGCCTCCGTGGCTATAACTTCATTAGTAATAGATATATGGTTCACATATAAATGTGAAATAATAATAATAATAATAATAATAGGCCTTTATTTTCATAATCTTACATAAAATACAAATAAACCAAAATTCAAAAATTATACATAAATAAGACAGGAACTTACAAGTTATAAAACTCTCCTCTAGGCACCGATGTATTCACTTTTCCACATAGCCCCCATTGACAGCATTACATTTACGTCAACGTGCTACGAGTTTTTCAAGTCCGTCACGGAAAAAGTCTGAAGACTTCCCACGGCACCATTTCCTTACCTCCGTTATCATCTCTGCATCCGAAGAGAAATGCTTGCACTTGAGATGTTCCTTAAGCGTCGGAAAGAGGAAAAAATCACAAGATGTAAGATCGCAAAGGATTGTGAAAGACGCAAATCCTGCTGAAACGGATGTCCGTGATCGGTCACGCAGAGAGTTTTCTGGGATTGCGATGGCATCGTTCACAATGAATTTTTGGAACGCGGCTGTCCTGGCAACTCCGAACGATATGTTAACACCCTGAAAATTCTAATTCTGAAAAAGTGCCAATTCTGAATCATGACAACGCTCGGCCTCACTCAAGTCAGAGAACGCCCGGAGTACTGGAGAAGCTTGAGTTTCGTGATGTTTTACCTCATCCATAATATAGCCCAGATCTTGCACCTCTTTCCAAAGCTTAAGGAACATGTTAGGGCAAGCGATTCTCTTCGGGTGCAGAGGTGATAACGGAGGTGAGGAAATGGTGCCGTGGGAAGTCTTCATACTTGAAAAACTCGTAGCACGTCGGCGTAAATTTAATGCTGTCAAAGGGGATTATGTGGAAAAGTGAATACATCAGTGTGTAGAGGACAGTTTATACTATTATTTCACATTTATATCTAAACCATATATCTATTACTAATAAAGTTATAGCCATGTGGGCATTAATTTTCAATACGCCCTCGTATCTTGAATTTCATTTTCCTATTATCTGATTTGTTTATGAAAGATTGACACATAATATACATTTTAATTATAGTTTACAACAGAAGAACATCAGTGGGTGATTTGCGATGGTCCGGTCGATGCAGTGTGGATTGAGAATCTAAATACTGTATTGGACGATAACAAAATGTTATGTCTGGCGAACTCCGAAAGAATAAAACTAACTCCGTATGTTCACATGGTCTTCGAAGTGCAAGATTTAGCGCAGGCTTCTCCTGCAACAGTAAGTCGATGCGGGATGGTCTACATCGATCCCGGAGAACTGAGGTGGTTGCCATATGTAAAATCTTGGTTGCAAACTTTCAACGAAAATGTTTTGAGTCAGGAAAATCAGGAGTACTTCCTGACGTTGTTTTCGACGTACGTCGAAAACGCATTCATTTATATTGCCAAGTATTGTGATTACGCGATACATCAGGTAAGTACAGTGAGATCAGAAAGTAGAAAATAGTTGCCAAAATCCCTAGAATAATTAAAGTAAAATTATATTGGCTATCTGGAATTCTCCAATTTCAGTGAACATTTTGTTAATTTTGACATCTTGTGATTTTTTAAGGTTACTTGTTTCAAAAAACAGTTTTGTGTGTTTTTATCTGTCGATTTTGCCTATTTTAAACATTAGCAGTTATCACTATTACTAATGCATTTAGGATTCATAATCTAGCTGTTTTACTTAAATTTCAGGGTTTTCCACCCCAACATTCCCATTCTTAGTAACGCCACTGAACTTCTGTTAATTATGTCATGTTTTAAGGGCTGCCAACTATTTTAGACTTTTTGATCTCACGGTATATTTAATTCAAATAACTGTGATCTTAAAAAAAGCTGAATCTTAACAAATTGGTCGTCTAAAACAATAAACATGAGACATCTTTCATGAATTTATGATAGCGGGCGATATCGACCCAAACATAAGAAAACTTTCATAAATTTATGATCGAGGGTGATGTTGGCCTAACTAAAATAGCACCTTTTATTCAAAGAAAATATTTGCAGGTCGATGTTAGTAAAGCAGCAATGATATGCGCTTTACTACAAAGTTTACTGGTCCAAACTCGATTGGATAAGATTGGAGAAAAGGCGAAAGTTAAGTCTTTCCTAAGCCAGTGTTTTGTTTTCGCAATGCTATGGGGCCTTGGTGGTAACTTAGATGATATGTCAAAAGAAAAATTCGAGCAGTACATCCGAGAACGATTTGATGACCACCCAGATGCTAGGTAACTAAATTTGAATATTCAACTAATTAAATAAATAATAATCGAAGTTTCTCCGTATATAGCTGAATCAAAAGTGTGAACATGCCTCCGACAGGGATCGAACCTGCAACCTCCAGATCTCCGGTCTGGGATGCTACCAGTTGCACCACAGAGGCCACACAGTTTCTCTCCCGCCATCTCCCATGTTCACACTTTTGATTCAGCTATATACGGAGAAACTTCGATTATTATTTATTTAATTATATCAATACTCCGTAATTCGGGAAATCATCGAATATATTCAACTAATTGTTTCATTTCCATATTTAGAAACTTAAAAATCCTATTGATCGTGCCATCACAGGTACGCCTATTAATTGACAAAATAACGATCAAACTCAAAATTAAGAAGAATTGAATAATTGATTCAAAGATGATGAAATAAGTATTAGGTAGATTTATTTAAAAACTGTAAATAATGTAAAAAGAAATATTAGTTTAAAGGTGGAGCTTAACCTTTGTTGAATACAGACAAACCGATTTATCTTCATAAAGTGCATTGCTGGGTATTTATAAAAAAAAATTACAAATCTTTTGATAATTTCGCTTGTCACAAAATTTATCTAGTGCTTACATTATATTGAGCGTATTGATTTCAATATTGGATTTGATAACATAAATCTAATAACACACAGGAAAATATTTCCCGTGTTATGTATGGGTACGAGTCTTTTTGTATTTATCTTGCTTAGTGAGTGCAAGAGAAAACATCGCTTTGAGGCTTCCTAAGCCCAAACAACAAACACAATTAGTCAAAAGTGGCAATTGGCGGGAAAATTAAATG
The DNA here is from genome assembly GCA_910593695.2 of Ocypus olens. NCBI lineage: Eukaryota > Metazoa > Arthropoda > Insecta > Coleoptera > Staphylinidae > Ocypus > Ocypus olens. The sequence continues at coordinate 43,659,091 of OU343058.1, forward strand.
TTAGTCTTCAAGGTATTCTGGCATGGAAGTCCCATAAGACCCATGGGCCCATTTCATTCCCCAAGCAAGTCCTAGAGACTCCAAGATCAGTTTTTCGATTTTTCTCGACTGGGTTGAATGAACCAGACGTCCCCAGACGTTTGAACAAAAAACGCACCATAGGGCCCAAAAATGGACCAAAAAAATGTTGGGTTTTAGCCAATTTAAATGTAAAATTTTCCGCTGAATCCGAATCTGCAATAAAAAATATAGGTCTGCAATAGAAATTTCAAAGTTGGGCCTCATATCTCTTATAAGGCCCCATCGGGCCCTAAATCTGATGGGCAAAATTACTAAAAACCCCAGTATCAGAATTCCGATTTTCTACCCGTGCGCGAAATAAAATCGCCGTTTCCAGACTTTTGAACCTCCCTGTATATCGACTAATATGGGATTGTACAATCCAAAATTAATCCGAGATTTGAACTCCATCTATTAGTACAGCTGTAAGAATTTTAAACACTCAGTTATAAATTTAAGATAATTTCATGGGATAAGAACTTAAGATTTATGGTAAACAGTTGTCACCGGTGTCTCGAGGTGACGTGGTATTTTAAGCTAAGTGAGCACTTTCAATGAGACGTGTATCGACGGGCCAGGAAGGGGTTCTCTTCGTCCTGGTGAGAGTCCGGCTCAGAAGGTTCTCTTTTTCCTGGCGGAAGTCCGGCTCAGAAGGTTCTCTTTGTACTGGCGGAGGTCCGGTTCTCCTAGGGAGGCCTTGGCATGGCCCTCTTCTTTACGGTGGAGGTCATCTTGGTCCAGGTGTGGAGGCACCGCTCGGTCCTGGTGGTGGACCTTCGTGTAGGTCCTAGTGGGGTCATCTTGGCCCAAGTGGAGGGAGGCCTTTGCAAAGGTGGTAGGTATTTGGGCGGGATCCCTGTGGTCCAGATGAGTGAGGATCGGTAGGGCTCTGGGTTGCGGCCTTCTTCGTCCTGAGGTGATCCTCTTCGTCCCGCTGGTGGGGGTCCTCTTGCGGCGGCTTGATCCTCCTGGTGACAGCTCTGTCCTGGGGCAACCTCTTGGTCCTCCTAGTGCTGATGCTACTGCTGGTGCTGGCTGGTCCTCGTCTTAGTTGTTACTGGGCTGGGCGTTTGGTGGCGTCTGGTGGCAGACACCGATAACACAGTGTAAGAAAAATGCGCGCTCCTTCGATAGTCCAGAAGCGCTCCGCACTACCTTTTTCACTTGCACCATCGCCGCTTAAACCACCGTATCTGTACGCGGGTAAGTTAAGGGTTGACATTTTCATCACCGCAGCTTTCTGGCGAATCCACTAACGCATTTGGGCACTGCTCGCCCAATTAACTTCAACTTTGACGCGGGATAGTTGATGGTGGTAGGGGATGACACACCAATACAAGCAGAGTTCAACCAGCTTTCGTCTGAACTTTTTCTGCTCTTTAGGGTGAACATATTTTTGTAAACCCTACGCTCTATCCTTTGTGAGCACAAAGACACTCGATCTCAAGAAGCTCTTGTTCATTCATCTGCTCCCATGTGAGGGCAACGATGCTTGACCACAAAATACTATCGCTGCTTTTTTTGTGGACAACCACACCCGATCCATCGGCTCACTCACCACCTTGTCAAAGACCAGCCCACCACGATAATTGGCGAATAAAGACCCTCGAATCTTATACAGGTTTTCTGTACAAAACTACTCTGTAAGTACTAACGCCCCATGAATTACCCTGAGTTGGCCACAAACTGAAGCCCAACGCTACGCAGAGAAGCAAGCGAAACAGATAGAGGAAGAACATTCTGATCATGAGGAGTCAAATCAGTGGCAGCAATTCCAGAAACTGTTTAGATGATTCAACCTCTTGTGCAAACAAAAAATTTCATACGCTGCACAGCTCGGTTCGAGGGTACAAGATACCCATGATACCGATCGGCAGCACCGACTTTTTCAAGACGGATATACAATGGAAACGTCATTCGAAGACTGCAGACATGAGGTAGATAAGAATCCGGAGAGATAACTCTTGATGAACGATTTTGCACCACATCAACTGGTATATACAGTGCGCGCCTAAAGTATGGAATAAATTCAGTAAAACCGAAATAAAATATTTTGGGGAATAATCCTCGAACAAGTCGATTTTCTATGATAAAAATACACATTTTGGCATGAAAGTCGTTTTTCAGTCATCATTTATCCAACTGACAGTATAAAATCGTTGCCATCTTACATAAAAAATTTTTCGAGTAAATGACAATTGAATGTGAGAACGCGATATTTAGAATTTTTGCAAAATGACCTTGTTCTAGAGCTTGCAGCATTTTTTCCAAACAACAATGATCTTGACTTTCTGTATACCACAATATGGTTTCAACAACATGGCGCATCTCCGCACTATGAGCGTTTTTTTGACAAATGCTTTATAAATAGGTGGATTGCTTTTTATGGCGTTGAAGGTCTACGTCAATGGACCACACAATTTAGCAAAACTAGACCATTGCATAAGAGATAAAATGTGCAGAAAATATTCAAAATGTTCAAGAATTTCTACATGGGCTTGCGTATTGTCAAAAAGTCGATGGATGACAGTTCGAATACTTAATTTAATAATTCCATTTGGTTGGCAAAGAAGTTTTTATTTATTTTGTGTTGACAATAAAATTTATCGTTTCTCACATTCAATTGTCATTTACTTGCAAAATGTCTTATGTAAGATGGCAATATTTTTATGTTATCAGTTCTATAATGAAAAGATCTCACAAAATCAAAAATAAAAATAGGGGGTTGTCGTTAAAAAAATATTGATGACGTCATTGTTCAAAAACAAATGATGCCTTAAAATCGACAAAAAAATGTGTATTTCTATCAAAGACTGTTTGAGAATGTTTTCCCAAACTATTTTATTTCGGTTTTACTGAATTTATTCTATACTTTTATGATCTACATCCAAGTGCTGGATTGCCAAGTAGGCAACAACAGTTCTTGACTGATGTTGCCAACTTAGCTTCAGTTTGTTTGAGCATTGGATACCCAACAACCGCTTCTGTTCCACACAGCATTGCAAATAGGTTCCAGGATCTTTTGGCTATTGCTGCTGTTATCGAAGTTGAGTTCAAGGAAGCTTCCATAATCAAAGAATTAATTAAGGATCCCAGCAAGTTTGTATCCGCAGCTGCCCCAACCACCGCCGCTGCTGCTCCTGCTGTCGCCGCTCCTGCTAAGAAGGAAGAGAAGAAGGACGACAGCGAGTCTGAAGATGAAGATATGGTTTTCGGTCCCTTCGACTAATTCAATTGTTACATGCAGACTTTGTCTGCTTAAACCTAGACCGTCGGTACAATAAACATTGAATACATGTTTTTTTTTTATCACCGCAGCTTCCCGATGAATCCACTAACGCATTTGGGCACTGTTCGCGCAATTTACTTTAACGTAATCGATTAACTGCTACAGATAAGCGATCGTTCAATCCGATTGAAAACACGCCGGGAACGGCTTACCTTGACACCACCGGGGTGAGATTTAGCCCAGCGACCCTGGAATTAGATGAAGAACTATTGTGCGAGGCTTAAGTTAACGTATGTCTAATAGTGTTTTTTATGTGAAATAATAAATTAAGAAGGTAACTGATGAGGGACGACGGCTCCGATGCGCTGCGCCGTCGTCTGTCGGTAGCCCGTTGAAACCATTTATTGGGAGCCCACTAATGTCTACGTCGTTATAGTGTGTATAAATTTGATACTAACCACACAAAATAGATACTCTAATAATGAATTAAGCAAAGTAATTGGCGACAGACGACGGTGCACGAAAGTACTTCTCCAATACATGCTGAAATTATCCCCTGAAATGATATTCACATCCAAAGACTTTGTATACATTGCTAACTCCACTTTCTAAAACTGACAATCTGCCAAACCTGATGCGCCATCAGTGTATTTCGAATGCAACTTTCTTAATTTGCTGTTTAGAGAGCATGGACGGGAAGAGACTTGTTTGCTTGAATTAATTTTAGTCATTTAGAAGCGTTCCCAATATTTGGTGAGCGTCTGACAAAAGTGCATTTTACATTTTCCTAGTGTTAATGAAAACTGCGACACAGCAAAAAGTGCACAGATTTTAGAATAATTATCTCGTTACCAGAGCAAAGCTATGCTATAAAGGGGTTCATTGTAAACGTTTCGAGTTCTACATGGATGAAGGGAGAAAGAAACATTGACGTAAACCGATTTGTTATTGTTACAAAATGTATTGTTGGTGTTGAGGTTGAGATTAGGGGACGTTACCCTGATTTTAAGTTGCAGACTTCTTTGGAGAAGATATTAAAGTCGATAGTTTGTCGATGTTATCAAAGTTTCGGGTGTCAAAGACGATTTCAATTGCATGGTCTAGGATATGGGAAAAAAAGGAGCTAGGTTACAACGATACCGTTATGAGGGTTATTGTTATAATAAAGTTTTAATGCGCTCACTCGCTGATGGTAAAGGCTGCTCCAGCTTTCTCTTTGTCGAATTAATTGTCAAATTGTATTTTGAAAGCCGCACGACGATCCGCTATAAACGTTTTGACGTTTCTCGGGAAAACAAAGCGAACACTATTGACGGAAATCTCAGGGAATGGACACGATCAACATTTTGTTTTCATTTCCAATTACGCAGATTTTACATCCTCACTTTCTGATTCTGACATGATCTACCAAACATGGCGCACCATCAATGTAATGTACTGTTTATTTTATCCTATACTGTTATCATGTCAATAACTCCTTAGCAACGAGTAACGTTAAGGTACCTTTAACAACACTAGTGTTGTTATATTTACTTTTACATTACTCGAGAATTTAAAAGCACTCGCTCCTACGTCGCTCGTGTTTACAAACTTTTCTCTCGTAATGTGAAAACCTTCATAACGTTATTTGTATCGTAAATTACTATTAGATAACGATTGTTTTGGGCTTTGGCACCCCGTTGAGGTTGTTACTAAATTTTGGCCATCGACTTTAAATGGGATGCTTAACGATTTCCTAAAGTTTCGTTATTCTAGTCCTCCTGGAAGGATCTTCGTTCGATGTTGATTTTTGGGGGAGAGATTTTTTACATTCTCAGAGAGAAATAATTAATATCTCGATTAATTTGTGCGATTAAAAAATTCAAAATGTTTTCTCCTTGCCCACAATAGCGCAATGATAATCCGTTGTGAGATTGGTAAATTAAAAGGAAAAAAAATGTTTTGTTTAAAATCAATTTAAAATATTTACCGACAAAATATCTCAAGTGTAATTAATTTTAATTTGAAAAGTAGAGGTCGGATCAAAAAAAAAAATGGATTTTCTGTTCGGATTGAGAAGGGCTTGCCCATGGTGAATGTTCTTCTCTGTTGGTCAAAGAGGGGGTGGTTTTCTTTGAATAACTCCTCAAGGGTAAGAGATATCCAATGGTGGACATTAAATGATAGAAAATAAATTTACAAATTTTATGTATGTGAGATACTGCACGTACGGCCAGATACACAAACAGGCACTAGAAATCGTTGAAATCCCATTTAAGGATCTTAAAACTAATAATACAGTTGAAAATATTTTTGAAAAATCACAATACTTGCCCGAATGGAGACAGTAAAAACGTATTATGTTACATAAATTCAATAAAACGAAATATAGCCTGAATATATGAATATTTAACCTGTTCGTAACTCTGCAAAATTAAATCTTATTAGGACTACTAACAAACAGAGTTACGAACAGGTTGAATATTCATATATTCAGGCTACATTTCGTTTTATTGTATTTATTTAATGCTTTCTGCAACAAGTAAGGTTGTTTCTAATTTATGTATTATGTTACATTTTCATTAAAATTTCGGTGGATGCGACAACTAAATAAGATTTTAGTTTAAATAATTTTGTTCATTTAAAAAAGGTAATTACTGAGAATTATTAATATGACTTTTTTTTAGATTACCACCTGGAAGCGATATGTGGCATGTATACATGGATACAGAAATCCATCGCTTAGACCCATGGTTGAAAATAACCCCGAACTTCAGATACAGACCGGAGATATCATTTTTCGAAATGCTCGTTCCAACTATGGACACCGTACGCTATGGCTATGTAATGGAAAAATTATTCTATGTCAACTACCCGGTTTTGTTCACCGGAGGAACAGGCGTAGGCAAATCAGTAATCGCAAAAAGTGTTCTAAACACGCTTTACCAAACAGGGAAATTCGTCCCCGTCACCTTAAACTTTTCCGCGCAAACGAGCAGCGCTCGTACGCAAGAAATTTTGGAATTGAAGTTAGAGAAACGCAAGAAGACTTTAATTGGCGCACCGTTGGGGAAACGCGTGATTTTGTTTGTCGATGATGTCAACATGCCCAAGTTGGAAACGTATGGTGCACAGCCACCGGTGGAGTTGTTGAGGCAATTTTTAGATTTTGGCGGATTGTATGATAGAGAAAAGTTATTTTGGAAGGAAATTAAGGATGTAATTTTGGCTGCCGCTTGTGCCCCTCCTGGTGGTGGTAGGAACCCTTTAACGCCAAGATTTGTAAGGCATTTTGGCATGCTTATGATACCAGCTCCAAGTGAGCTTTCGCTTAAGGTTATATTTAGGGTATGTATTACATTTTTTCTCAAAACACAATTATTTTATGTTCATTGCTTAGTTGCCATCAACATTTATTTGAATGTTTTCGTAATATTTTCCATATTTAAAAAAATATTGGAAAAAATAAAATATCCGGAGTACGGAATTTTACCAAAAGCTTTTTAATTTTTCGGATTGTCTAATAAGACTTATGTTCAAAGTTTCATATTAATTGCTGTATTAGTTTTTGAGGTACAGCGCGCACAGACACCAATTTTTTTCAGAAATTTCTGAAATAGCATCTAGGGACCCCATAACGGATATTTCCGTAAAAAAATTCACGATCACAATACTTTTCATTACGACGATTATGTTCCATCAAATGTAACGAGCCAAAACACGAATGAAATAGAACCAATCAGATTCCAGATAATTTATGTTGTCGCGAAAACATCTATGTAGAGTTCGATTGCGGCTTTGTGATTGCTTCTCGACTCGCATTATGTTTCGGCACGTGATTTGTCAAATAAAAACAATGTTAAACGTCAAATGTCAGTTTGTGGTTACAACGCTATTCAAATTTGTAAAAAATTCGGATTGGAAGTGTTTCTCTTGAAGTAATTTAAGAAAAAATGAGAGGCACACCTAAAAAGTATATTTGGAAACAGAGTTTTGTACTGAGAAAAAATTACGTTAACGTGACTTGCACTTGGGAAAACATTTTTGCAATATTGGAAAACAGGGCATATAATGTGTTAAAGAGGAAAGGTACGTACTATAAAAAAATGTAGTAAAGTCCATATGGAATACCACTGCTTTGTTGGTGCAAGAGAAGTACGTTTCTGATTTTTAATTTTTTTATTCGTTTAAAGATTTAATAAGCGACACGATACGTCCGCGATGGGAATTTTGTTAAAATATTTTGTTAATACTATAGTCTGATAAATAACTCTCTTGCATTGTAAATTATCGCAAGTTTGCACTCTTTCGACAAACTCAGTCGCATTGCTGTAGGCAACTGCAACACGACAGTACGACAATACGACAGTTGTCAAGCAATACGACTTCGTTTGTCGAAATCACGCAAACTTGTTAACACACGCAACCCAGGCACATTTATTTTTCAAGATATCTTTGAATTCGGCTCTAGAGACCTCACAAGGGATATTTCCGCAAAAAAATTTCATGATCACAATACTTTCTCGTACTTCGTAACGGAGAAAGTAAAAATGCATTCAAAAAGTGTCGGGTCTTAGAACATTTTTAAAAAATTCATCACTGTTCTTAATGACGGGTAAAAGCATGTAGAGAAATGATTTTTCTGAAAAAAAATATTTTTTGATCATTTCATGATTTTTGGCGTTTTTTCCATTGTATTACTCAGGAAAAAAATGCATGCAAAAAATGTTGGGTCTCAGAAAAATTTGAAAAAATTCATGAAGTATGAAGTATAGAGTAATTATTTTTCGGAATTTTTTTTTTTTTATCATTTCATGATTTTCGGCGTTTTTTCCATTGTATTACTTAAGGAAAAAAATGCATGCAAAAAATGTTGGGTGCCGGAAAAGTTTACGATATGCGTCAGGAATTATTAATTTCGAAAAATTTTCACAATTTGTATCAGGAGAGTAGAAACGAAAAGAGGTAACCTGTCTTGAAATTTAATCAAAAACTTGTTCATTTTGGCATTCTCTATAATTATTATTAATATTAATTTGATGTAACTATAATCTTTTCATAATTTTAAACCGAGAATAAAAAAAAATCTTTCTCGAAACACAATGATTTTTATGTTAATTTCTCAGTTGCTTTCAATATTTATTTGAATGTTTCCGTAATATTTTCTACATTCAAAAATTATTGGAAAAAAGCTAAAAACGGTTAACCCACTTCCGGTGTACGGAATTTTACCAAAAGCTTTTTAGTTCTTCGGATTGTCAAATAAGACTTATGTTCAAAATTTCATGTTAATTGCTGTATTAGTTTTTGATATACAGCGCACACAGCCAGACACACACAGATGCACAGCCACACACACACTGACACTTTTTTTTTCTCAGAAATTGCTGAAATGGCATCTAGGGGCCCCATAACGGATATTTCTGTAAAAGAATATTCACGATCAAGTACTTTTTTTTTTACTTAGGCGTATGCCATTCAGTGATCAAGTACTTCGTAACGGAGAAAGTAAAAAAAAATATTAAATACTTGATAAGTAAATAATAGTTATTTATGCAACAAGTGAGTGAAAAAAAGTTGCTTTACTCTCGAGTTTCATACAAAATTTTTTCTACGTCCATAACTTTAAATAAATTCGATAAATTCTTAATCAATTTTTATAAGTAATAATACTTCTAAGTAAAGAAAATAATAATAATCGTCAAGTTTACTTGATTGGAAACGAATTTTTGACATTTATCGACAGAACTCGCGGCGTGTTGCGAAGCGTTCATGACACACTTTGCGCAAAACGATTTTTTAGTTGCGTTAAAAAATGAACCGCTACGGCACTTTTTTTCACGCAAAAGGGTGAAAAAATGAACCGTTATGGCACTTTTTTTCACGCTTCCGGAAGGCTTCAGAAAACACATATTTAATGAACGCAAATTAATGAAAAAAAATGTACATTTTTTAACGGACGTAGAAAATAGGTATTTATGCAACAAGTGAGTAAAGTAATACTTTTTTTCACCAGTAGGAGCCGCAGGCGAGTGCAGCAATTTCCTACAAGTAAAAAAAAGTTGCTTTACTCTCGAGTTTCATACAAAATCTTTTCTACGTCTGTAACTTTAAATTAATTCGATAAAACCTTAATCCATTTTTATGAGTAATAATACTTTTAAGTGAAGAAAATAATAATAATCGTCAAGTTTACTTGATCGGAAACGAATGTTTTTGACATTTATCGGCAGAACTCGCGGCATGTTGCGAAGCTTTCATGACATACTTTGCGCAAACGATGTTTTAGTTGCGTTAAAAAATGAACCGCTACGGCACTTTTCACGCAAAAGGGTGAAAAAATGAACCGGATTGGCACTTTTTTTCACGCTTGCGGAAGGCTTCAGAAAACACATATTTTATGAACGCAAATTAATGAAGAAAACATTTTTTAACGGACGTAGAAAAAATATCTTTCCAGTAGATTAATTATAATACTTAAATGCATTCCTCGAATTGAAGTCTACCAGAAAATCTATTTTGTGTTTTAGCAAAACTGCAGAATTTAATTTATGGTAATTTCTTTTTTAGGGAATTATGAGAGGCTTCCTTTATGATTTCGTGCAACCTGTAAGAGATTTGGGTGATTATATGGTTCAAGCAGCTGTGGAGATATTCAATCAAATAGCAGAGGACTTGCTACCTACACCTGCAAAATCTCATTATGTCTTTAACCTAAGAGACTTGTCCAAATGTGTTCAAGGAATATTACAGGCGGATTGCGGAACAATACGCGAGGCTCCGTTGATGCTCAGGTAAGGTGTGAGCCACTCAATTTTGCTGCTGAGATGGCAATGCATGAGAGATAGAGAGAGAGAAACAGCAGTCATGTCCGAGATTATTTTTTAATTTCTCAAATTAAAATCAAACTGACAAGTCGAGATAATTTGTGTTTGCAATAAAAAAATATAGCATTCCATTTAAAATAAGAAGGTTGGTGTTGAATAATCTTGAAAAGATTTTCACTGAAAATGGCTCAATTACGTAAACGCTGAAAATCTCATTACAATACATTAATTACAAGTCTATATACTTTTAATGCACCATCTCGGTGGGACACCCTGTAGAGAAATGGTGTTCAGTATGATCTCAGACTTAAAAAAAAAACAAAACAAAATTTGAAGAAAAATTTAATTCAATCGCTTTTTGGCGTTTCCAGTCGCAAACGAAACACGTCATTTTGCGTATCTCGGTTCCAGGAAGTCCCACATTTATTTTTTATAGACAAATAGTGTTCAGAATGAGTTCTAGACTTGAAAAAGCAAAAAACAAATTTTGAAAGAAAAAATTAATTCAATCGCTTTTTAGGCGTTTCCAGTCAATTCGAAAAATGCCATTTTGCGTATCTTAGTTCCTGAAAGTCCCACAATTTTTTTTATAGACAAATAGTGTTCAGAATGAGCTCTTACACTTGAAAAAATAATACATTTTCATTGAGAAACAGAAACATAGTTAGAATTGGATGAAAGTACCAACGGTAGGGATGCCAACTTTTTCACAGAACTGGGCCGAAGATTTTCTTATTTTCTGGCTGGGGGTGGCTCTAGAAATGTGTTCTCCTTTTTGTTGTTTTTTTTTTTGTAAATTTTGCCATTCCCCAACTCGCTTCTATCCGCGTGCGTTTTTACGAACAAAATATTATTTTTAATATTTTTAATAAAGGGTCCGGAGAATTTATTATTTATTTACCGGAGCATGTAAAGCCGGAATCTCTGGCCCAAAACGACCTTGTTGTAGATGAACGAAAATATGCAATCTTAAAATTTATCTTTAACTTTTGAAAAGCTAATGGTCTTGTGTGTGACAAGCCTTCAAAGGAAGTATTTTTATAGGCTGTTTTACCACGAGTGCTTACGAGTGTTCCACGACAGGCTTATAAATACAGAAGACAAGATATACTTCTACCGTTTAATGAAGGATGTATGCAGTCGACACTTTAATTCTCCTGTACTGATATTTACCGATGAATCTATCCTGGAAGGACCACCTACATTGTTGTTTGGCGATTTTATGGTATTTGGAGCTGCTGATAGGATTTACGAAGAAATTACGAATATTGATAAAATGAAGAATATTTTACAGGTACAACATATATGTATATCTTATGTGCTTCAATCGCTTAAGTAAAATATGAATTAAAAACAAAAACAACGGGTTATGTGAATTTAAAAAGAACAAAACGTTATTTTTCGTAGTGTTTGTTGAGATCAGAATGAAAATTTAATTGATTAGCTACTAGCCTAAACAAATCATGACATCACGGACTGAATGAATCTGATACAAGTTTTAATGTTAATATAATTTCTGTTGCACGTCACAACGATATTACTAAGGTCAGCAGGGCCAAGCTATGTTGCCGCCGGGGTGCGAGGAAAAAATAGCCGCCCCCTTTCAATGTGAAGAGGGGGTAGAGAAAATAAACACCATTGATCGGCGCGTCTAATTATTCTAAAATACGTAATTGTTTTAAAGAATTTTATTCAACTAAAAATCAAATTCTCAAAAACACTATAATTTTTTTGAGAATCATGTGTATAAACCAAAATTCAATTCAAACCCAAAATAAGTAAGTTGGTGATAACTTGCAGTATATACCCAGAAGTGTAATAATCTCGATACTACCAATTCTCAGAATTTTATCACAATACTACCGATCCTGCTTGAAAATATCATGAAACTACCAATCCTGAAAAGTTTATCACGTTACTACCGATCCTGAAAATATTAACACGATACTTCCAATGCTGAGAATATAATTGTTTATACACTTATAATGAACGATTTGGCTGGAAACAATATTGATAAACTTGTAGTTAATAAATTCTAATTCATGGTGCTTTGTTTATTTTAGGAATATCTAGACGATTTTAATTTATTGACATCCAAAGAGATGCATTTGATATTTTTTATGGATGCAGTAGAGCACTGTGCCAGAATTGCGAGAATCTTGCGCTCGGAAAGAGGCAACGGTTTATTGGTTGGTGTGGGCGGGATGGGAAAACAGAGTTTGACCAAGTTGGCATCACATTTAAACGGCTATAAGTGCTCGCAAATTGAGCTGACACGAAACTACGACCATACCACGTTCTTCGAAGATTTAAGGAAGATGTATTTCATCGCTGGTGCCGATGGCGATAGTTTGGTCTTTCTATTCACAGACACGCAAATCGTGCAGGAAGAGTTTTTGGAGGATATCAATAACATATTGAATTCCGGCAAGTATTATACTAATATTTTTGTTTTATATTTAGAGTACGTGCTCTCAAAGTGTATCTTACTGTAGTGTATTTTTTCCTGCTAGTCCCAGACGACGAAATTTAGCTAAAATGCAAACAAACAAAAACCAACAAAATAACGTGACAAATAAAGAACATGACAAAGAACTGAACACAAAAGAGCAAGCATAGCAAATCTAAAGATTTATCAATTTCACTTTAAAAAAGTAAAAAATAGACCCAATATTTCTCACAAAATCCAGTCGAGACTAGTTATTATTTAAGTAGGTTTGGTAATGAAACAGTAGGAAACCATATCAAAAAAAATGCCTAGCAGGCATAAAATACCCAAATCCATCGGACACTTCAAATTATGTAAAATAAATAGTATTCAGTTTTTTTTTTAATTGTGCGTTTAATTTGGTTTTCAGGTGATGTTCCAAATCTATTCGAAGCTGATGAATTAGAAAAAGTTATAATAGCCTGCAGGCCAGGAGCCATGCAAACCGGAATCAACGAAACTAATAGAGATGGAATATATGATTTCTTCATAAACAGAGTTAGAAATACTTTGCATTTGGTAATTTGCATGAGTCCTGTTGGCGATGCATTTAGGTAATTTTGATTTATTTAAGGGGGTAAGTGCCTCGCGCCAGAGTTAGACCAGAATGGTCTAAAAGAAAATTATAATCGCCACAATCTTGGGCCTAAAATTTTATCGAGTACGTAAATTTGTACACGCCTCCAGAGTTGATACAAAATGTTTCATGTAGGTGGCGTTCATTATAACGGTGAAAAGGAAGCAAATTCGTGTTTGTAGAGGTGCAGCTCTTACGTTTTTGCGACTTTATTTGATAGCTAATGACAATTTTATTACGTACATATTGTTTTCAAAGGTATAAACTATTTTTCTGTAGCATTACATGTTTAGTTCTTTGCAGAGAAAAGCTCCAGATATCCATCCAATATTGGTCATTTTCAGGATAAATTATACAGTTTGTCTGATCAAAAATCAAATTCTATAGACGAATAGTTTAACCCTTTATCTTTAAATGTGCAAAATATCAGTTCTTAATATTTGATATTACCTTCAGAATTACGTATATGCTGACCATCAAAAATGTATCGATTTTTCAGCGCCGTGCGAGGCTGTGAATCCAGCCAAGTCAGTGAATCTAATTTATTGTCGATTATATGCCGATTCGGTAGTCTACCTGCGCGTTTAATTATTCCTAGGCTGCAAATGCTATAACTCAAACAGTACTTCAAATATCCATATGGAACCTTTTGCAAATATTTCGATTATTTCAAAATTTTACAGTAGGAGCTTCCTCTTGTTTCTACTATATGTTCTATGTTATACGTTTTCTATATTTTTGTTTGATTTAATAACATGATAATTTGCTGGTACCAATCAAATTGATCAGTTTCTGTTTGATGCATTAACACTTTTAATTAAAGTTAACAACTCCGTTTTTCTTGCAGGAGGAGATGTAGAATGTTTCCATCTTTGGTTAATTGCTGCACAATAGATTGGTTTGTAAAATGGCCGAGAGAAGCTTTAACGTCTGTCGCATTGAACACACTTTCGAACTTTGGTAGCCCTGAATTGTGTGAGCATTTGTCTTCAATCTGTGTATTAATACATGAGGTAAGTTATTTATTTATTAATTGTTTCTTGAATACCTTTCTCACTTATCACTTGGTGAAACGTTATGAAAATAATAGGGGTTTTATTCGATTTATCCATATTATGAAATTATGTACACTGTTATTCGAAATTATAGCCTATAATTTTCAAACCGGATAATTTTTTAATTATCACTATTATTATTTAAAAAAATGGCTTATAATTATAATATGTAGTTGTATTGTGGCCATCATCTAGCTTTTTCTGATTTGATGGTGTGACGGAAATAAGGTTATGTAGATGTAATTATTATTTACGCCGCCAGGATCCTCTATTTATCTTACGACAAAATTTCGTAATACGTTTTAAATATTTACACTAAATTCGCCATATTTTGACGGATCAAAATCAGACAAAGCGTTTGAGAGTTGTTTTTTTTATAAAGCAAGGATGTTTGACGGAATTTCGGGTAAAGAAGAATGAATGATTGAGGAAAAATTGGCGTAAGCAACTAGGCTATTCTGCCACAACCGATTCTTTACAATATTGAATTAATCCATAGACCCGAACGATAAACTTTTTGTTAATAAAAGCTACCGCGCGTGCGTTGGGCTCTAACCCACGACGCTTCGCACCGAAGACGGGTGCCAAACCGCTCCGACACGGAGCTCCTCGTTTGACAGTTGTGCAATTTAAAAAATCAAAAATCCTAATTTTAAATCTTTGGACTTTAAAAACGTGCAATTTTGCGTTGATTTCACGAGAATATTTATTAAACTTATTTTAAATTGCACTAATTTCTCCACTTTTTGACATCAGAATCATCAAACTCAGACAATGCATTTGGCAGTTACGCAATTTTAAAACCCACGATTTTGAAATCTTCGAATTTTAAGAAAGTGCGATTTTTGGAGTTTGCGTTAATTTCACGAAAAAAGTTGTAATCTGCTTAAAAATGACACTAAATTTGGCATATTTTGACATTTTAACCTGCCAATGGTGACCCTACTGGTCCTTCGACCCTTTTTGTGTAACACACTTGGTTTCTATAAAATTTTGTATTTTACGAGGATTCTTAACATTAATTACCGTTAAATTTTGTCTGCGTATTACGCAATTTTTGGCCAACTTTGATGCACTATACTCTGGAACCAATAGTCTCAGTCACCAAATTTTAATCATTTGTTTGTCATAAAGAGGGATTGTCTATAATTATTTATATTGTCTATAATTATTTTTAACCCGCCAATGGTGTCCTACTGGTCTGTGAGACCGGGTATGTCGAATAACTTTATTCTCCGTTATTGTTTTTTGTTGCAATTTCAAGTAGCTGCCGCATTGTAGAGCTTAAATTGATTAAATATCTTTGTTTTAGTGTCAAAGAGCATAAATTAAAAAAAAAAAACATGAACTATTAGTAACACGTTTTGAAAAATCTTCAGTTGAAACCCTCGGTGCGTGAGACTTGCGTCTCCATTAAATTTTCGTCACCAATAGCGGGTTAATCAACAAAATCAGGCAAAGCGTTAGACAGTTGTGTAATTTAAATAATCAAAATCGTAATTTAAAATCTTCAGTCTTTGAAAACGCAATTTTGACGTTTTGCGTTGATTTCATGAAAATATTTATTAACCTGTTTTTAAATTGCACTAAATTTTCCACATTTGACATAAGTAGCATCAAAGTAGTACAATGTGTTTAGCAGAAACCCGAACCCGACGCACGAAATAATCAAAGAAAACTCTCACCGAGACGTTGCGGCATCCCTGCTTATTCACTGGTATACCTTTACTCTTCTTCGACTTGCTAAAGATGTGATGTGAAAATCCCGTGGAGACATCCTTCCTTCCTTCGGGATGGATGGAAAGGATTGGAAAATCCCATTAACACTAACACTGCACACCGAGGAAGTTTACAGGGTTTAACTATTTTCCTGCTAAGAAAAAAATTAAACCCTGTAAACCCGTCACTAATAGTCTTGCACAAATAGTTCACACACTGCTCACAAACATGGGACGAAAACCTCCGGGTTTTTCCGCGGTGGAAATGTTCAATAAACGGTTTTCGAAAAATTAATACAGCCCGGTTATTTGCACGTTCATCGCGATGGCAGGGTGCAGACTGTCAGTCGGACGCGGCGATAAGAATTCGAAAATTGCAAAAAAAAACGTTACCTTCAGTTGCGGATTCCCGAAGCTCGCACACTTCCCAGTTTAAAAACTCTGCGGCCGGCGAGGAATTAAAATTTCAAAACATGTAATTGTTCGCAAAATTCGATACAGATTTTTATTAAAATGTAAAAATAAAATCCAAAAATTTAATCGCTCCACCATATCCCCTAAATAACAGAAAACACATACAAAACCATTCTTTCAGGGCAAAAAGACCTTCGATCAAGACAAAAGATGTAAATAAACATAGTAATAATCGTGTTAAGTTATGCATTCTAAGATAAACTGTTTTCAAAATTCTACCGTGTAGAAGAAACTATTAAAAATTATTCAATATTTTAATCTGTACAAAAATGCCCTTCATTTTCCGATGGCTTTGAACATTTGTTAAATTTGGAGTCTTCATTTAGCCGTTACGGCCGTTCAAAGTCTGAAAAATCCATTTTTTTCTAAAATTTTCAAACTGACATGCCATATATTTTGCCGAAACCAAAAAAAAAACACTCAAATTATAAAAAAAAGTTGATTTTTCCTACTTTTTACATTTTCGAGTTTTCTTTGCGAACGCGCCACGGGTGTCAACATTTTCTGATCGGTTTGAATGAGATTACCGTAAAGATCTCCGACTCCAGCTAGTGTTTTTCTTTCAGGAATCATTTCAAATGCAATTTTTGAGCAAAAGTAAGAAACGAAAACAGGAAGTCGATAATCTTATTCTGAACAGAATAAAATAAACATAAGGGAACAATCTGTCAGTTACATCAACTAAAATTAACCGCTCTTGTAATTGTTCCTTTGTATTTATTGGAACGCTATAAACTTTTTGTTTCATTACTCCCCAGCAATAATAATCTATCTGGAGATCGTGGTGACGGGGGAAAAGGCCCTGCTCGTCCAATCCATCTATAAGAAAATGGAATGTTTGCCAATTACATAATGGCGTTTGCTAATTACATAATGGGGTGGTGCTCCATCCTGTTGAAACTACATCCTAAGCCGTTGTGCAAGTGGCAATTCATCTAAAATCCCTTCAAAGTTTATGTAAATAACTGTCAAATAAACATTAACCTGCTCAAATCTTCGAAAAATCATTTATCTCGATAACGGTAAGAAATTGGACATATGTTTATTTGAACTTTTCTGTTCAGAATAACATGATCTACTTCATGTTTTTGTTTGGCACACTCGAAACGAGACACCTTTTATACAAAATCTTTATTCAGACAATACATTTACAAAAATATAAAATGAACGATTGAATGATTTCAAAAATGTGTTAGTCTGGGTTATTGACAATCGGTCTTTCTGCCTTGTCTTAAATCTACTTTATATCCTAGGTTAAAAGTGTTGTTGGAAAATTTAGTGTTGAGGCTATGCCTACGCCGGGAAACCTTTGGTTGTTTTTCTCGTTTTTGATCGAAATTTTCAAATCGCCAATTTTAAATGCATCCCACTAATTTGATTGCAAGGAGCACAGATTTGTCAACCGTGTTCAGTTTTGATCAATAACGGCGATCGGTTTCTTTCGTTCTCCTGTTAAGAAAAACATATAGTTTTATTGGTCAAGGATGTCTCTTTCAATCGACTCACTTATGAGTTACCCATCTCTAATACACGTAAGCAAGCACACAGAAATTTGCAGAAATCGTTAAAATCGCGCCTAAAGGTGTAAAAACGGATGTTTCGGTTAAAAAAAATTGCCTGGATCATATTACTTTTCCGTACTTCCCAAGAGAGAAAGAAAAAAATCAAATTTTCTTTGTAGAATCATCGAATACTAGAGTAATCTCGGAGAAAAGAAAAGTAAAAGACGCTAAGGCAAATTTTAACGAAATTTACATCGAGTAGAAGGAACGGTGGCTTCTGAAATTAAAATTTGTTTTTGAAAATTTTCCGAATATATTTTTCCGAGTTATGAATTTAAATATAATCATTTTGAAAATTTTGGCTTTGAGATAAGAGAAAACTCTCCACAAAAGGAAATCTAAAACCACTTCGCGCCCATTGATTGGGCTATGGGATAATCCTGAAAAATTACCTTTTTCTTGTTGTTACCTTTTTCTACGACATATTATTCCACTGTCACAAATTTACTCATTTATGCATAGAAATATGAAACAAAAATTCCATAGATGGCGCTAAAGGTGTAATTTTTTCTTATGTAAAATATTTTTGTTTTCATTTTTTTGTTTGTCGCCACATGTGGCGACCTGGGCGTGAAGAGGTTAAGTACTATTTACGCGTCTCCGTTCTCGGAATTCCTACAAAAAAAAATTATAGACGAATAGTGCTCAGGATGAGCTCTTAGACTTGAAAAAATAAAAAAAATTTCTTGAAAAGAAGAAAACATTTTGTATTTGTAATTTTGGCGTTTCCAGTCGATTTGAGCACTAACTACGACTTAAGTCATTCTGTGTATCTCCGTTTCCGGATTTAAACTTAAAAAAAATAATTGACAAATAGTGTTCAGAATAAGCTCTTACAAGGGGAGGATCATGACTAGGAGTGTAACACGTGCTAGTAATAGGGCGCACTATTCAGCATTGTTAGACCTGAAAAAAAAAATTTCGAAGAAAAACCATTTTTAATTGGGATTTAGGTGTTTCCAGTAGATTTAAGCACTATCTACGACAAAAGTCATTTTGCGAATCTCCGTTCCCGGAACAGAAAGTCCAACAGAATTTTTTTGGACAAATAGTGTTCAGAATAAGCTCTTAGACTTGAAAAAAAATCAATTTTCTTAAATTTTGTTTTGAAAACCCAAAAAAATGTACGAAAAAAAAATGGATTCCCTGAAATAAATGTTACTAAATGTCATGAAATTCCAAGTTGTGTCATGCAACTGAAATTATATTGCCAAAATCATATTTGTAGAGTCTCGATTATGCGACATAAATGTTCCGGAATAATGTCCGATAAAATGTAATAGGGAGGTGTTAAAAAGAGTTTATTAAACGTCAAACTAAGTTATAATGTTAACTTTACGAACAAAATAATATGTTTTGTAACAAAACAACAGTAATAATTAACTGAAAAAATGAACTATTGCGGTCAGATAATCCCGAATCTCGGATAAGCGAAGATGGATAAACGAGACTACCTATTTGATTCTAAAGGGTGAATTTTAATATCTGACGGATCCAAGGTCAACTTTGTAAAAATATGATCAAACTTTCATTCTTTCTATCAAATTTTATTCCATTAAATGACATTCGTGTCCTCGGCGATGGTTTACCTGTTTCTAAGTGCGTTTTTGAACAAAATAAAAATACAATATATCACTGAAAACAGTTTTTATTTTCTCCGTTACGAAGTACGAGAAAGTATTGTGACCGTAAAATGTTTTTCAATATATTCTTTACGAAAATTTGCGTTTTGAGATCACTAGAGGCGATTTAAGAATTTCTGAAAACAAAAATTGTGTCTGTGATTGTGTCTGTGTTCTGTGTGTGCGTCTGTGCGCGCTGTATCTCAAAAACTAATAAAGCAATTGTTATGAAACTTTTTTGAACATAAGTATTATTTGACAATCCGAAGAATTGAAAAGCTTTTGGTAAACTTTCGTACACCAGAAGTGGGTGTTTACATTAACAGTTTTTATTTTTTTTTTACAATAATTTCATTAATGTGAAAAATACTTCAAAAACTTTTAAATAAACATTCAAGACAAAATGAAGTGAACATCTTTTGTTTGAAAATATTATATATATAAGATCATTTTTCGAAAACAAATTTTTTGAATAGAAACCAAAATGAACAACTTATGAAAAATAAGTTTTTTTCGAATGGCCATAACTCGGCTTCTATCCAACCGATTTCGACGATCTTTTGAGAAATCAAAAGCAAAAAGTGTCCTCTTTGAGAGGGTTTATGCCCCCCTCTAAAGAGAGTGCTCTACCCTTCTCCAAACGAAAAAATAAAAAAACACGAAATGCACTTATTTTTAAACACCCATAACTTTGTGCCAAATCGTCGTAGGAACTTCGTTTTCTGAGTCCTGCACAGGTAATTGAACTCATTTCGACACATTTTTTCCAACTCGGTACACGTTGCCAAAGCTGCACGTTCTTTGGCCCAAAAACGTATTTTTTTTTGTTCAGGGATTGAAGGGTTCGAAAAGGGATCATCCCAATCTGAGTTTACCCTCTTAAACTAGAGCCAAAATGGGATTTTTTCCCGAAAGACTCATCAAATTTGGTTGAAAAGTCAGTGAGTTGTGTGCGAAAAACCTCAAAATACACTTTTTTCAAACACCCATAACTTGGTACAAGAAATCGTCATAGGAAGTTGCCTTTATGGCGGATCGAGTCGACAAAAACATCGTCAAAGTTGGACATGGTCTCCTGAAAAAAACGCAGGGGTGCTAGAGGGGACTGAAGGGGGTTACGCTTAAGTTCGCATGCATGACTTTGAAGAAGACACTTCAAAGTTTTTGGCCCTCAACTATTCATCAAAATTGATTGAAAATATGCCTAGTTATGGCGGTTTTAAAATGATCGAAATTTCACGAATTTCAAGTTTTAATTTTTTTTTTCCACCAGTGTATAAATAACTATTATACGACCAAAACGGAGAAAGTAACATGATGGCGACATCACAATTTTTTTACAATAAAATACCTGCTATTTTACTATTTCATTTTACTTTATAATATAATTTGAGATATTCATAAACTGAATATAAATTAGATATTTATTTACGATACTTTGAGTTAGCCAACTTATTGACCATACATACCCACTTGGACGCTACTGTCTGCGGTAACCTATATAAAATCACTCTGTAGAAGGGAATATATTCAATATACTGTTTCATTTCAGAGTGTTGAAGATATGACTCAAAGATTCTATGAAGAAATGAAGAGACATTATTACACAACTCCAAGTAGTTACCTGGAGTTGCTGAAACTATACAAAGCTATGGTATTTACAAATAAGGACAGAATCATTAAAACAAGAGAACGAATTGCAAATGGTTTAAAGGTAATTGTATCAATTAGTTGAAGTGATTGTATTTGTTCGGCTTATGTAAAAAAGTGTTTAAGGGCTTACGGGAGGATCCGAGATTTAGACAAGCTTAATGCGATTTTTTTAAGGTACTGAATGAATTTGCTTACAAAAAAAGTGGCATTTGAAATACATTTTCTAAAATTTGAAATGCAAAAACCGAACAATATTTTGTTAGTTATAATAATAATCTATTATTATTATTATTATTATTGACATGAAGTTTAGGTTGGCTTCAGGAGTAGGGCTCAGGAGGTGGCACAAAGGACCAACGAATGGTCTAAGTGCTGCGACCATTTGGTCGCCCTCCACAAACCATCATCATCGTTATTGACATCGCCCCAGAAAAAAAACACAAAAGATGAGTTTTTATTGTGGAATTCTAGAAAAGGTTATACAATAGTTTTTGGGTTATTATGAATACTAAAAAACAATCCATCCAACAATTGTTTTATAATTGTATCTACTATACGCCAAAAATGTTTAAATTTTTTTGGACCATAAATAAAACAGTTTTTAAACCAGGAACTAAGGAGTAAAATAGAAGAAACAATAGAGGACACATTGCAGATTTAGACAAAGAAGAAGCACACAAGACCTGACTTTTATAATTCATTTAGTGAAATAAAAATGAACAAACTGGAAAATATATATTCTATACTTTGAGTCAGAAATAAAGCTATTACCCGAAACCATATTTTAATAGTTCATTGCTATTACAATAAAAGTGCTATTTATTTTTTTAAGTAAATAGCATTGTAAATGTCACATAGGTCAAATTGTAGTTTACATAATACAGGCAAAACTATAGTTATCAACCACAATACTATTCCCTAAATATTGATGATTTAGCCCTTAACTAGCATAAAAATCCTACAAAATATTCGTTTCATAATTTATCTTAAACCTAAACTCGTGTGATAAAACCTTTTTTAAGAAACTTAAACACTATTACTGTTGTCTTAGAAATTATATGAAACCAACGAGGTAATCGATTCGATGAAAGAGACACTAACAAAATTAGAACCACTACTTGAACAGAAGTCTGCTGCTGTGGCAGAACTCATGGTATTTTTAGCTAAAGAACAGAAACAAGCTGATAAAGTCAGACATTACGTAAAGATCGACGAGGAAGAAGCAAAAGTATGTATATCACTTATTTGTCTAGTATTTATCAGAAATTGTACACTAACTATATTCCTAGGAAAAAGCTGAAGAAACCCAAGCACTCGCCGACGATGCCCAAAGAGACTTGGACACAGCGTTACCAGCATTAAATGCTGCCACTAAAGCCCTCGAATCTCTGAACAAAACTGATATTAACGAAATCAGGGTGTTCCAAAAACCCCCGATGCTTGTAAGATTCGTGATGGAAGCTGTTTGCCTTCTATTGGGAGCCAAGTAAATATTTCAGATTCATTTTTCATGTAAAATATTTAATTCAAATGTTAAATAGAACAGATTGGAATACTTCTAAAAAAATTATGGGAGAAACCGATTTTTTGAAAAGATTGCAGGAATACGACAAAAACAATATTTCGGATAAAATGCTAACCAAGTTGAAAGTGTACATAGATAACAAGGATTTTCAACCAGAAATTGTTGTGACTGTCTCTAAGGTCTGCAAAAGTATGTGCATGTGGGTCAGAGCAATGGATATGTACGCGAGGGTATACAAAATTGTGGAACCCAAACGTAAAAAGTAAGTAAACATCTATAGGCTCATAAAATGCAATCAACGTTAAATTAATTACGTTTGTCGTTTCTTCTTGATGTTTTGCTCTTGCTATATATTTAGGTACTAATAATAGGGTGGAGCAAGTTTTTTTGTTCTTTTAGTAGAAGTTGATGTCACTGTCAATGCTAAATTAAACAGCATTGTTCTAACCTTTGACTATATAATTATGGACTACTAGCGCCAACTTCATATGTGTTTCCAAGCAACGGTGGCACGGCGGGACCCTAAATGGTTGCGGTATGTTACTAAATTGGTAGCTATTTTGTGTCTGACATGAGCTCGCATTGCATATTGTGATTCCCTGCAATTTATTAACACCGCGGCATTTCTGGCACTTATTTTACACTTGTCTAAAGCAGATGAGATCCCTTCACTGATAAATGCAATGCTTGTGATTATGGTTCCATTTCCTGATCCAGATCTGAGGCAGTATTATTATATTATCAGCTGGGCTGTTATTACCAATTTCGCTGCCATTTCTTGGTCAGATTTTCTCTTCCTTCTGGCCTCTTCTTCTAAGCGCTTCAAACGTCACTTTTTCACTTGCACTGCGATACTTTCTTTCAATACCAATCATTGATCCTGGTCTTACACTCTCTCTGCATTGATAGAAATTGTTTACCTTCTTCAATTATCATTGTTTGCAATGCATTTTCTGGAGTAACATCGAACAATTCTTTTTTTTTCAACAAATTATGTGCTGCAGCTTTTCAAGACGAGTGCTTATTCAAATTTTGCCATTCTTTATGGTATAAGAACACTTTTTTTGATTTTTAGGCTCTAGATTTTGGATTTTTAAACTGAATCATTGATTATTTTGCGCGCATTTTTTATTTTTTTGAGGTATTTTCGAGTTTTTTGGTATAAATTTTTGAGTTTTTGTTCTTCACTTTAGATTGTGTTACCTGAATATTGTTATTTATGCATGCATATTTTTATTCGGCAATTATTTTCGAGTCTCGAGTCGGAAACTTATTTTAGGCTAAAAATTTTATTTTGGGGCTACAAATTTTTCTTCTACTTGAATTTTCAATGTATTGGTCTGCATTTTTTATTTCTAGACCGGTATTCTTGATTTTTTGGCTCATATTTAAGGCAAGTTTTACCCATTTTTTTACTAATTCATTTCGCCTCAATATTTTTTATTTTGGTCTTAATTTTCGATTTGTTTGTTAAAATTTTCGATTATCCTACAATCCTAAGAGTTAAACATATGACCACAGTTTTACAGTTGGATCTTTACAAATTAAAGACAAACCTACGGTTAAAACCCATATATCGATTCTACTGTCTCAATTATAGGATAAGGCCCACCCATCGATTTAAAACTTTCCAAAATTACTCAAAATTCAATGGAGATTATGTTTTCGCGAAAAGGTAGATCCATACCAACATCAAATTTTACATACATTTTATTTCAATAGCGCGCGAAACTATGAAAAATTGTAGTAATTTTAATGGTTTCAAATAAATACAAAAATAATTGCCATCGATTTGAAACTTTCTAAAATAACTCAAAATACATTCGAAATTATGATTTCGGAATAATCTGGATACACACCAAAACCAAATTTTGTGTACTTTTATTTGAAAAGCGCGAAATTATGGAAAATTGTAATTATTTTAATGCTCTCAAACAAATATAAGAACAATTGTTGTTGACTTAAAATTTTCTCAAATTACTTAGAAATCATTTGAAATTATTATTATGTGAAAAATCAGCAGATTTTGTCATAATTTCATGTAATCAGTTATCACGAAAAATCTTGAAAAATTGTTATAATTTTTGTGGCTTTAAATAAATATAAAGTCAATTGCCATCAATTTGAAACTTTCCAAAATTACTCAAAAATCATTCGAAATTACGATTTTGGGAAAATATGGATACACACCTGAACCAAATTTTACTTCTATTTGAACAGCGCGTGAAATTATGAAAATCGTAATAATTTTGATGCTCTCAAAAAAATACAAAAACAATTGTTGTGGACTCAAATTTTAGTAAAATTACTCAAAAAGCATTAAAGATTATTATTACGTAAACAAATACTTACACACCATCACCAGATTTTGTGATAATTTCTTGTAATCAGTGCGAATAATCGGAAAAGATTGTTATAATTTTGGTGGCTTGAAATAAATATAAAAACAACTGTCAACGATTTAAAACCTTCCCAAATAACTTAAAATTTATTCGAAATTATGATTTTGGGAAAAGGATACATATCAAAACCAAATTTTTATTTGAACAGCATGCGAACTTACAAAAAATTATAATTATTTTAATGCAAGAATATACAAAAACAATTGTCAAACAAAAACTAAAAATTTTCAGAAATTACTCAAAAATCATTTGAGATTATTATTATGCGGAAAACTAGTCATAATTTCATGTAATCACTGGCTTGAAATAAATATAAAAATCGATTTGAAACTTTCCTAAATAACTCAAAATTCATTCGACATAAAGATTTTGGAAAAAGCTGGACACACACCTTGATAAAATTATGAAATACAATTTTTTGAACAGAGTGCGAAATTATAAAAAATTGTATCAAATCTAATGCTCTTAAAGAATATATAAGAACAATTGTTTTTCTTTTACTTGAATTTTCAATTTTTAGGTCAACATTTTTTATTTACAGACCGAGATTTTTGATTTTTTCGGCTCATATTTAAGATCTTTTGCCTGTTTTTTTCGATTTTTCACTAATTTTTTTGGTCTTTTGTGATCATTCAGTCGAAATATTCTTTATTTTGGCCTAAATTTTCAATTTTCTGGTTCGTATTTTTTATTTAGGCGCGAATTTCTTATTTTTGGCCCTATAGTTTGAATTTCTAACCTAAATGATTGATTATTGTGTCTACATTTTTATTTTTAAACCAGAGTTTTCGATTTTTGATCAAGATTTTTAATTTTTTGGTCCAGACTGTGGATTTTCTTAGTATATATTTCAGATTTTTGAATTGTATTTTCGATTTTGTAGTCTAAACTCAAGATCTTCTGTCCTACATTTCCTTTATTTTGGCAGAAAATTTCGATTTGTTTGGTCTGCATTTTTTATTTTTAGGCCCGATGCAAAATGTTTGATTTTTGGCCACGATTGTTGATTTTTCATTTTTTGGCGTATATTTTAGATTTTTTACTTGCTATTTCGACTTTGCGGTATAAATTTTTCCTTATTTTGGCCGAAATTTTGTTCAATTTTTTTAATCTGCGTTTTTGATTTTCGATTTTGGTCTAAATTTATTATTTTCTTCACATATTTTTTAGATTTTGTAACTGGAATGATTGATTTTATTGCGTGATTTTTGTTTATTTTGTGGCTATTATTTCCGAGTTTTTGGTCAGAAACTTACTTTGAGCTTAAGAGTTATTTTGGGGGTGAAAATGGCAAATTAATTTCCCTTTACTTGAATTCTCAAGTTTTCGGTCTACATTTTTTACTTTTAGTCCAGGGTTTTTGATTTTCCAGCCGATATTTTAGATCTTTGGCCTGTAGTTTCGTAAAACATTAATAACTTCGTCAATTTTAGTCCAATTTCAACAAATAAACACGTTTTGGATTCACATTAACGTCCTCTATCGACAAAATAATAATTTATCCATTAGGGTGGACCGTTTAATATTAGGGTGGACCAAAATGAAAAAAGGGAATAAACCTACTTTTTCAAATTTTAGAGGGCTAGGGCTCGGTTACTCATTGTTCGATATAGCTCAAAATTTACGGTTATTAGTTTTTCATCTATACGAACAAGTTTCCGGGTTGTCCCGTTGATTTTCATATACTTCTAAAATAAGAACCACTCTAATAAACATTTATATTGTCAAATATTCACACTATGTCAATATATTGCTATGCGAAAGGCTGCAACACGTCCACGTATATATGCCAACGCGGTTATAATACTCGTCAGCTGATGTACACGTCAGTTGACTTTTGACTTATAACCTAAAATTCTGAATTAGATTTCCATCAAATCCGGAACTTCGCAAATTATGGGTTGATGCTTAGCTTGTAAAGAACAGGCAGTAAAGTGGACCCGAGTTGCCGAAATATGCTCGCATTTGCATTCTCCACGTTGCTGATGAATACATCGATAAATTTTTTTTTTGCTTTCCGGTTTTTAAATTACGCTCCATTTTCGGCTCCAGGCGGGACTTATATCGGGCTCCAGCTCGTGGACAACTTTTGGAGCAGTGATCATATGGGAAATGGAGGGGGAATAGCAGTCCATTAGTATATAGTCAAAGGTTCTAACTGTATACAATTAAGTTACAATTTCATTTTACACTTTTTGTGCACAATACAAAAAAATAGGGGAAATTAGACCAAAGTGTTCTTATTGCTGCTCGTGTCGTATGTAAAGTTGAAGGTCAAGAAGTTCTAGCACTCGTTAATTACAGCCCGTTCTCTGGAATCTAGCGGCTGTGGTCATAAAAGAGGGTCGGAGCTCGGTAAGTAAATATGTTTTATCTCAAACCAATCTTGGTTGGGAAGTACTCGTGTAAAAGTGGGTATACCAATAGAAGCGAAGAACAGTAATAAATGTATGGGATGCAATTAGACGAACCACCAATACTTTTTCTTCGAGGGTGCGTCGATCCTCAGAACGGATCGACCGTTTTACGACCTCAGCCGCCAGATTCCGGCGAACAGACTATATCACAGGAGCTTGGTCCTTCGCGGTAGACCATCTTTACAAGTTGGTGAAGGTAAACAGACGATGCTCATAAATTTACTCTAGAACTTTCACAACGTCGATTGCAAATTTGCAATCCTCATAACCATTATCGACTAATTGTAACGTGTGACGCAATCAAAATAAATCAAATTATTGGTTGAGCCGTAAAATAGATATTTAACACAATGAACATTAATAGAGTGGAAGCTGCCGAAAGAGAACTGAATAGTGTCATGGGTCTACTAAAAGAGAAGCAGAGGCAATTGGCTGACGTCGAAGCTCAAATAGAAAATCTTCAGAAAAACTTCGACTCTGCGGTTGCCGAAAAGCAGGCACTTGAAGATGATATGTCTCTGACAGCTGCGCGTTTGATACGTGCTGGTAGATTAAATATAGCCCTTGGAGACGAACAAGTCAGATGGGAGCAGGCTGTCATTGTAATGCAACATCAAATACAATTAATAATAGTAGTTATATTATTTCCACATTTTAGAGATTTACCAAAGAATTGGAATTTATAACTGGAGATGTGTTGATAGCGGCGGCTTGTGTGGCATATTTGGGTGCATTTACGAGTATTTATAGAAAGGAGCTAGTTGAAATATGGATTGAGAGGTGCAGACGTTTGGAGATACCTTCGTCGGAGACGTTCAGGTATTAGCCCTTTGCAGTCGAGCGGCGCCGCTGCGGCGCCCAGGCGATTCGCTGCGTCCACTCGAGCGGCGCTGCTACGGCGCCCGGGAGGTGTGATGCATCCTAACCCAACCTAACCTAACCCAACCCTACGTAACCCAACCCAATGATTTTAAAGTACCTGTAACTCATCTCGGGCGAACCAGCAGGTTGCACCGCGTGCCATGTGGGTTCGAATCCCAGCCCGGCCGAAAGATTTTTCAGGGATCGAGAAGTATTCGGTCGGGTCCATGGCTATTGTGTATATGTCTGACATTATTCATTTATTCATTTGTTCATTTACTCATCCCAAAATTAAAAATACAAAAATTAATAAGTCGATGTGACTGAATGGCACATGCCTAAGTCTAAAAAAAAACCGTTAGATTATGATAAGATAATCAAATGAAACCTTCATTACGTCAGAATCAGGAGCTTACGGATCAGTTAAACAAACCAAGAGCTTATGGTTAATTTATTTAATTGATTCTAATAAAAATATTTTTGACTTTGCCATTCATTGTGCCATCATCACTTATGTTTATAGTTTGGTAGCTGTATTAGCTGATGCTTACGAGATACGTGTGTGGAATTCTTGTGGATTGCCCAGAGACAGCGTGTCAACCGAAAACGCAATTTTAGTAAAACAGGCGGGCCGTTGGCCTTTGATGATCGACCCACAAGAGCAAGCCTACAGATGGATCAAGAACATGGAGACTCCAAATGGTTTGAGGGTGATCAAACTTACCGATGCCGGATTCATGCGTGTGCTTGAAAATGGGATTCGTTTAGGATCGCCGGTGCTTCTGGAAGAAGTGGGAGAGATGCTTGATCCCACGTTAGGGCCTATTCTTCTAAAGCAAACCTTTTCCTTGGTAAGTGAAAATGAATTGTTAGCTAGCTCTCTCTTGCTGGATCTCATATTATACTAAGATGAAAATATTTATTTCAAAACTAATTTATACTCTGAAAATTCGGAAATTTTAAAGTGAGTTTTTGCAAACTTTGATTTTAAAATTCGAAAAAATGTGGAAAATAGCTCCGCAGAAAGGGCCTTAAATACATAAAATAACATTTTCTTTTAAGATTTTGTTACAAGGTGCAGTGGCGGCTCGAGGATCATTTTTTAATCTAAGGCCATTGTCGTGCACGGTTCTCGATACAATAGCCTTGATATAAGATGTATAAATGGTTTGATATAAGATGGTCTTGCAGAGCTATAGACTAGGCTCCCGTAATCTATTTTAGACCGAATTAGTGATCGGTAGAGTCGGAGCATGGCGACTCGGTCAGCTCCCCAAGAATTCATTGCTCGCATACATTTTTTTTTGAGGTTTCCAAGTGAGCTTGGAATCGAACTCGAAGCCAAAGAATTTAACAGAATTATCAACGATGTTCGGATTGTCGCTAAT
This sequence comes from Ocypus olens, assembly GCA_910593695.2. Taxonomy (NCBI): domain Eukaryota; kingdom Metazoa; phylum Arthropoda; class Insecta; order Coleoptera; family Staphylinidae; genus Ocypus; species Ocypus olens. The sequence goes on from OU343058.1 coordinate 43,688,928, forward strand.
GTATATTTCAGGAACTAAGTGGAGACTGAGAAGACGGTGAAAATGGACACATCGGGTCTTTTCCATGGATAGTTTGAACCCATTGGTGTTTGTCCAATTATTGATTTTATTTATGACTACTTGGCGTAGTAGCTTCAAAGAGTGTGAAGTGCAGTAGATTGTTAAGTCATCAATATAAAGGAGTGTTTGGACAGGCGAACTGATATTCTTTACAATATCGTTAATTGAAACATTAAAGAGACTGACACTGAGAACAGAGCCTTGAGGCACCCCATTCTCTTGCGTTTGTAGGTCGGAAAGATGAGATCACAGTCTCACTTGGAAAAGTCTCTTTGATAGAAAATTACTAATAAACATTTCTATATTGCCTTCTATACCCCATTCATGAAGAGTTTTCAAAATTCCATAGCGCCTTGTGCTGTCATATGGCATTCCGATATCAAAGAAAACTGCCACCAAATGTTGCTTGGTAATGAAAGCATTCAGACCATCGACTTCGGTGACACGAGATGGTCGGTTGTTGTCGTTGTTGAACGCCCTTGACGAAAACTACATTGTACGTTTGATAGGAACTTACCAGTTTCTAGAAACCATGTCAGTCTCCGATTGACAATTCTTTCGAAAGGTTTGCAGGCGCAACAAGTCCTATGGGTCGATAGCTCTTAGGGTTCTTAGGATCTTTGTTAGTTTTGATAATTGGTATGAGGGTGGCATTTTGACACGCATCGGGAAACGTTCCAATTAACCAAATATGGTTAAAGATTTGTAAAATGTCAATTGAATGGGAGTAACTTAATGTTCTAAAAATTGTTAATGGATATCTTGGAGATGAATCCCGACATTCACTACGTGCAGCTTCTACTTCCCAGATTGTAAAATATTCATTGTAATTATATTATAATATATAATTATTGTAAAAATTATTTATTTGCTATTTTTCAGCTTTTATCTTTATTGTTTGAAATTGTTCAGTATAAGTCGAAGAACTCGAGATGGTAGCGAATGACTCGGCTAGGGTATTAACGATTTCCTGAGGAGAAGTTATAACACCAGAGTTAACTCCCCGAGATTCTACGAATTTTCTCAAATATCTCACGGGATGTAGTGCATCCCTTGATAGAAGATATACAGTGTGAAAATTAAGTAGCGGATAAATTCGGTAAAACCGAAATTATATATTTTTGGAAATCCTCGAACAGGTCGATTTTCTTTGATACATATTTTTGCATCAAAGTCGATTTTCAGTCGTCATTTGTTTTTGAGTAATCATCATTATTTTTTTAATGACAACCTCCTATTTTTGTTTTTGATTTTAAAAGATCTTTTCATTGTCGATCTGCCAGTGTAAAAATATTGCCATCTTACATAAGAAATTTTTCGAGTAAATAACAATTGAAAGTGAGAAACTGTAAATTTTATTGGTAACACAAAATAAACAAAAACATCTTTAGAAAGCAAATGCAATTATTCAATTAAATATTCTGCCATCCGCAGTTCGAACACGTAGAAATTCTTCTTGAACATTTTAAATATTTTCAGTGCTAATTCTGCGCAGTTCATCTCTGTCGCGGGCCCTTCCATTGGTCCTCGCCTGCCAATGCACCTATTCATAAAGCAATTGTTCAGAAAAACGCACATACCGCGAGGGTGCGCCGTCTTGCTGAAATCATATTGTATTATATGGAAAGTCAAGATCATTGTTGTTTGGGAAAATTGATACAAGTGCTGAAACATTGCAAAAACTCTAAATATCGGGTACTGACCTTCAATTGTCATTTTTTGGTACTTACCAGTGGCAAGACTATTAGGGAATTTATTTTGAACTAAACTATAACAGATGTTCAAAGTGTTGCTCATTTTGATCCAAACACAAATTTACCCGGCGTTTCATGTTGTTGAAGACATTTTGTAGAATTTCAGGAGTAACATTGTGCACCGCTTCTGTTATTGTATTGCGCAGTTTTTGTAAAGTGTGGACTCGATCAGTATACACTTTATTCTTTAAATATCCGAACATAAAATAGTCCAGCGGTATCAAATCTGGTGAGCGAGGTGGCCATAGATCTTTGCTAATTAACCCATCTCCGAAGAACTGCCGCAGGTGATTTAACGTTGTATTTGCAGTATGCGCAGTAGCTCCATCCTGCTGAAAGTATCCTTACTGCAATTCATCATCATGAAGTTGTTCGGTAAAAGGATTCAAGAGTAATTTCCGATAGCGAGCTGCGTTAATATTGTCATTAAAAAAATAGGGCCATTGATTCTCCTTCGGGACATTGCCAGCCATACACCAACCTTCTGAGGATGTAACGGAACCTCAACAAATATATGGGGGTTTTCTGCAGACCACACTCTATGGTTTTGCGAGTTCACATAGCCGCTAAGGTGAAACCAAGCTTCGTAACTGTAGAACGTTAAATCTAACAAATCGTCATCATTCAGGAACTCGTTAAACCAATTGCAATACTGCACGCGGCGAGGATAATCAGGCGGCAGCAACTGTTGAGTTGCAGTTACCTTGTACGGATAAATGTAAAAAAATTTGCAAGCCTTCTGACATATACCGAGCGATAAATTTGTCTGAGCAGACAAACATCGGAGCGATTTCTTCGGACTCACATCTAGTCTTTGTTGAATATCTGCAACGACTGCTTCCGTAAGGACAGTAGGTCGGCCTGTAGATTTTCCTTTGGAAATGCTGCTGGTTTCAATATGGCGAACATGTTGCACAAAGTAATTGTGACCAAATTCAACATCAGGAAACTGCTCATGAAATTGTTCCTCGCAATTTTGATAGGAATAATTCCAACTCCCTTCTGCGTTGCGTGTCCCTGTCCGAAAATATGCTTCAAGGATAAACCTGTTGTGGTGATCTTCGAACGGCATTCTTAACCTAAAATCACATTTCATAATTAAGATTTGCATGTGTTAATGTGGTTATTTTTTAACTTACCAATAAAATATCTGCAGTAAGATGAGATGGTATAAAACGTAAATGTAAAACTAAATATCTATAAAGCACACGCACACACGATCGCACTGACAATTAATTCTGCGGGCGCTAATGATCGATTTGACACTCTCGCACGCAAGGTACCAACATTGCAATATGAAAAACAACGCGCCAAATTCAAATGCCTATCAATGTTGAACGCAGCGCACAATGTAAACGGCTACACTTATTTTCTCTAATTTATTTGGGTTTTAGGCTACAGAGAATTTTCGTGCGTGTATAATTTTTATAATTCTGTTTTTCTGTTTATATCATCTCCTTGGTTTCGGTCCATTATTTCTCCATTTCAACGCTGCCCTGATATAACGTTGCCGCCGCCTGCTCCGCGGCCACGGCGACGCCACAATGCAATTAATATATAGAGATAGGATGAGCACAGTGCATTCCAGCTGGAACAGCTTAAAGAGGTGTATTTAAAATTATGGCTTCATGTCTTCAGAATAAACAGTATTTTTAATTAGGACGGCAACTTCTCCACACGCACGCTTCCCAGCAAGAAAGTCCATTCGGTGGAAGTCGGGCAAGTGTTTCTGATTCCCGGAAGCGAGTCTCCTGCAGGCAAACCGCGACAGAGTTTATTGAGTTGCAGAGCAATTTAATTGCAGAAAGACGTGTATAAAAACCTCCGTTTACGTTTCATTATAAACTGGTCATGATTTCAGTTTTGTTTTTTCTGCTACCGTTTCTTTTTTTTGTTTTTACTGGCATAAAACAAAGGATCGGCGTTTTCTAGGTGGTCAACAATCATATATCATCGGTAAGACCTACTGATGATGCTCTTCATGGGTGTTTTTCCTCCTTTACGGAGGATGAAGCAGATTCTTTTGATAGTTTGCTACCATGAGAGGTGCTACAATGAGAGATAGAAGGTTTAGACTTATGTTTGGTGTCAAACATTCGTTTTTGGTGTGTACCTGATCTAAATCGCATTGAATGGCGATGATTGCGATTTTTTTGAAGAGTGCTGAAGGTTAGGATGAAACACCCATTAGTGGAAACAGTTCCATTCTTCCTACTTTTTAATCGTCTAATTTCGATTACATTTTGTGACAGAATTTCCTAGACTTCACAGTGCTTCAAGTCAAAGTAATAATTTCTCCCTTCAGACGCATTAAGAGTTCTATGAGATGCTACAGACACCTTAAAATCTCTCACCTGCGCCGCTTTGAGAAAAGTATTACTTTGCCTTTCGTTAGCTGTGGTTATCATTATTAATGTAACATCTCTTAGTTTTTTTTATATTTTCGACATCTCCAATACGAGAAACGATCTTTGAGATTACGAAAGGGGAACCTTGTCAAAGGTACCATCAATACGAGTAACAATAAGGTATTTGCTAAAATTGCAAGGGGCGCTATCATTTAAAACTTTCTGAGGCAAGTTTGGGTAGTTTAAATTTTCCATGTTATTTTGTGTTAGATTCGGTTCCTATGCTCCCCACTCTTCTTTGATGTCACAAATGAGGAGTCCTGGTACAAACTGCTAGAATCTCCAAAGATACATAAGAACTATAGGCGTCATGGTATGAGCCTCATTTAGCGTAAACGCGCCCTCAGACCCTACACGATTTGCCCCATCAGCATGCCCAAAGAACATGGTGACTCGCCGATTGATCCTTACTGGGCTAGGCAAGAACCTCCCGTTTAAAGGAATATATACAAAGCCAAAGTGGTCACTTGCGCAGATCGTGACATTCCTCAACCTCCAAGATCATTTTCTCCCCCGATATGGGTCGCAGCGCACGGAAAACTCGCAGGTGGGTCATGTCTTCTCTAATGGCCACAAGACAGAACAGAGACATACAGAACCCAAAGGAGGGACAGGCCGCTTATCAAAAGACAAAGAACATGCAATACAGGGATACTTGTGGCCATTAAGTTGACATCCGGCTGTTACCCACGAAAGCCGGTACTCATCGGTCGCCTTCTACGACCTGCTGACTGGGCAGCGGGTGTATTCTAATCCCCACCCACAAGAAGGCATACACTATGAGCCTTTAGATGAACGAAAGCTCTTGATTGACCTGCCGAAGAATCGGGGCGATGGTGAATTTGTTTTTGAGCTTATCGAAAGCTGACTATTCGAGTTCTATCCATTTCCATTGCCTGGTATATTTTACACAGTTTCGCTTAATAGTCAGGGAACAAAATTGTATTCTTTTTCTGTTGCAATCGATGGCGCCTGGATCGAAAATGATAAAAATGACATGTTAATATTCGTTTGTGGTTATATCCTTAACACGTTGATCGCCACGCGGCATTCTTTTGTGCCGCAGTGAATTTGAGTTTGGGACTCAGCGGCATGTAAGTTGTGCCGCATTTTATGACAAAAATCAACTGGTGGCCTAAAGGACTTATTTTTTCTTTATTAAGGTGGCGATCAACGTGTTAATTACTGTGGTGGTTTCTCCAGTACCTTGTAAAAAAAATTGTTGGCTATTATATAGAGGGTTGGGACAAAAGTCGTGGCAACTATTTTTTTTCTTGAAGATACGAAAGGACAAGCTCTTAACTACATGTTTGGACAATGAATAGCACTGAAATATCGTAACACACTAATTTATTACGGTAGTATGCAGGGCAATATGGCCTTCACCGTGCAAAAGAATGATAACATAGTACACATAAGTTGACATGACAAACCTGGGCCTAAAGACCCTCAATGTAGTCCCCTGCTACTGTCACCACACGCTGCCAACGATGTGGGAGGCGCTGAATACCATTAGCCTCAGCATTTGCCGCACCATGTGTGAATCGGATCATCTCTTGCCGTACAGCATTAGCAATGTCCTCTCGTGTTGCAAACCGCCTACCAAGTATTGGTTCCTTAATCTTGGGAATGAGATCAAAGTTACAGGGCGAAAGGTCAGGAGAGTAAGGTGGGTGCTCCAATTCTTCCCATCCCCAACGACCGAGTAGCTGTCGTACACACCCCGCTTTATGTGGTTTTGCATTGTCGTGCAGGATTATTGCAAAGATCCGGACGTTTATCCCGAACGCCAAATCATACCTGGCCCACCAGGAAGTCCCTGTAGTACTGTGCGGTCACTGTTCTGCCATGAGGAACAAAGTGGCAAACAATGACACCCCTGACGTCATACGCGACGATCTGGGGAAGGATTCTGATGGAACTTCTGGTGCCTTGATGATTCAGGATGTCGCCACTTAGCGGACTGACATTTCAGTTCTGGTTCATATGCCCTGGCCCAAAATTCATCGATGGCGATTATTCGTGACAAGAATTGATCGCCGTCCTGTTGCCAGCGTACAAAGTGGTCGGAGCATATTGCATATCGCACCCACCTTTGAACTTCCGTCAGTGCATGCGGTACCCACCGCGAAGCGATTTTGCGTAGCTGTAGCTCATTACGCAATATCCTGTGGACGGTGCGTTTCTTGATGCCACTTGCCCTCTCTAACTCCAGTAACGTCCATCCATGAGCTGCTCGATGACGGCACGTGACAAGTCGGTCCGCACACTCACCGGTCGTCCCGAACGTTGCTCATCACTGGTTGACACACGTCCTTGCTGAAACTTTCCCACCCACCGTGTTACTGTACAATATGGTCGGGCATTATTCCCAAGGGCTTCTACTAATTCACTGTGACATTCCATCGCATTTCTCCCTCGGAGAAAAACGGCTATTTTGATGTAAGCGCGCTGCTCAACACGGGTTACTTCCATCTCACACGACACTCACCAACTGACTGCCAGCTATCACAGAGCCATCTGTTGTTCTGCATACACACTATACCAGCAGAACTTTCACACGACACATACGTTTGTGATCCGTTCACATATCTACAAGAAAAAAAAAGTTGCTTAAGACGAATAGTAAAAAATACTAAATTATTTTCCTAAACTATTTTATCAAAGTAATTGTTGATTATGTTTTTGATCTATAGGGAGGAAGAACTCTAATACGGTTAGGTGATACTGATGTGGAGTATGATTCGAACTTCAAATTCTACATCACCACAAAACTATCAAATCCTCACTACTTACCAGAAGTTTGCATCCAGGTAACGATAGTCAACTTCACCGTCACACCATCAGGACTCGAGGATCAACTTCTAGCGTAACAATTAAAACTCTACATCAAATTATGACTAATTTACAAACATTTTTAGAGATGTAGTAATGCTTGAGAGGCCGGATTTGGAAAAGGTCAGAACAGACTTGGTGATTCGCATAAATAGTGACAAAGCGCAGTTGAAGAATATCGAAGATAAAATATTGAGAATGCTGTTTCAGTCTGAAGGCTATATTTTGGACGATGAAGAGCTTATTAATACGTTAAATGAGAGCAAGGTGCGTATGATTGTTTAATGGTTTAAGATAATGATTATTTTGATTGTGCGTTTAGGAAACGTCTGCGATTATAGCAGCACGGTTGATAGAAACTGAAACTACCGAACAAAAGATGTCCATAGCTCGCGAGAGATATCGAAGTGTTGCTACAAGAGGATCAATTTTGTATTTCGTGGTAGCGCAATTGGCTGATATTGATCCGATGTATCAGTATTCTTTGAAGTATTTCAATCAGGTAACAAAAGCATTTTGAGTATTTAGACATTACCATCATCACCAGTTATTTGGTTTGTACAGTTTTGGTCTTTTTTTTCTGTCCACAAACCTTTTATTTCAGATGGGTAACAGATTCGATTATAAATTAACTTCCGACATATACCACCATTTACCAAAATATAAACGTCGAGTAGCAGTGGTCTAGACCTCTTCGAGGGTTTGAGTCTCATTCACCTTTCTACCGAAGAATGGCCGAGTGGGTCCATAGATGTCTAGTATTTGTTGATCGTGTTTACATACTTAAATGCTTAATAGCTGAATGCTTAACTTCCTATCATCTGCGTTTCCTCCTGATTTCCTAACAATTGTCATTTTTAAATACGGACATTTTTTCACAACCATTATTTTCATAGATGCAATTGCAGTTATTTTTTTTCAGATATAACAGGAGAGAAAGTCGATTTCTCTTCTGTCGAAATCGTGAGAGAAATAACATTTCTCTCCCTAGGCATATATTGACTTTTTTATTATAGGTATTCAATACAGTGATTGAAGTAAGTGAGAAGGATCCAGATTTACTCACTCGCCTTAATATCCTTTACCGAGAAATCACTTTCGCTGTATACACAAACGTTTCAAGAGGCTTGTTCGAAAAACACAAGATTCTATACAGTTTCATGCTATGTGTAGCAGTTTTTAAAGAAAAGGGAGAAATTACTGATGACCAGTTCAACTATCTTCTACGTGGTCCCGTAGGATCAAAAGCGTTCGTCGATAAGAAACCTGATTATTCTACAATATCAGACATGATGTGGGCTGGTGTATCCCATCTACAATTTACGTATGTTCAATTTACCGGCTTAACAAAAGAATTTTTAAGAGTTATCAAATTAAAAGTAGGAGATTTAGAACTGGTAATATTACCTAACGAGAGAAACTATGGTGGGTATTTATAATGGTTGTGTTTAAGGAGATTAAAGTGATTCCGGGGAAGAGACCTGTCAGTACCGTTGATTGGAACGAGAGATTGGTTATTTTTGATAAACTATTACTGATCAAAACTTTGATGGAGGAGAAGCTAGTGTTTGCTATGACCGAATTCGTTAAGACGAAGCTGGGGCAGGTTTTTGTTGAAAGTCCTCAAGTATCTTTACAACTATTGTAAGTACACAATCACATCAATGATTTGAATTTGTTTTTTTAAATATGTTACCCTTGCAATTAATTTTACATTTACTATTTTATTTATTACCTCTGATTATCTTCTACCCATGCCATGTTTATTATTCTTTTATCGTGTTTGCATTACTTGGTCCGTTGCCAGAAACCGACTGGAAAAGCCATGAATCCGGCGCATCCACCATTATGGACGTTGGTAAATTTCCAAGTTTTCTCTCCTAATTTACAGAAAATAGATTAAAATTCATAATTAATCAAATTCCTGTAGTGCCATAGTAATAACAATAGGCTTTTAACTTAGGATTTACCCCGATTTTTCGATAAGACATCTATCGAAACATGGTCAATTTTCAAAAAATCAAAACGTTAGGCGTAGTTTAGGTTCGATATTTTCAGCCATAAATGGACCTTTGTTTATAATATTTAGGCTTAAAAAATGACATATATTCTTCATTTTTGTTTAAATAATTATTTACCTAAACACTTTTACGAAATATCGTCAATTTTCAAAAAAAATCAAAAGTCATCGTTAGGCGTAGTTTATTTTTTACAATATATTTTTAATAAAGCCCTATAGAACATTTGTGGCCGAAAATATCGAACCTAAACTACGCCTAACGATGACTTTTGATTTTTTGAAAATAGACGAAATTTCGTAAAAGTGTCTGGGTAAATAATTATTTAAACAAAAATGAAGAATATGTGTCATTTTTTAAGCTTAAATATTGTATACAAAGCCCTATGGAACATTTGTGGCCGAAAATAACGAACCTAAACTACGCCTAACGATGACTTTCGATTTTTTGAAAATAGACGAAATTTCGTAAAAGTGTCTGGGTAAATAATTATTTAAACTAAAATAAAGAATGTGTCTTTTTTTTAATCCCAAATATTGTAAACAAAGGCCCATGAAACATGGGACGAAATTTCTTAAAAGTGTCCGGGTAAATAATTATTTAAACAAAAATGAAGAAAATGTGTCATTTTTTTAGGCTTAAATATTGTAAACAAAGCCCTATGGAACATTTGTGGCCGAAAATATCGAACCTAAACTACGCCTAACGATGACTTTTGATTTTTTGAAAATAGACGAAATTTCGTAAAAGTGTCTGGGTAAATAATTATTTAAACAAAAATGAAGAGTATGTGTCATTGTCTTAAGCCTAAATATTGTAAACAAAGGCCCATGGAACATTTGTGGCCGAAAATATCGAACCTAAACTACGCCTAACGATGACTTTTGATTTTTTGAAAATTGACGAAATTTCGTAAAAGTGTCTGGGTAAATAATTATTTAAACAAAAATGAAGAATATATAGCAGAAAGATCCGCCCTCAGAACGCTAACAAAAATCCGACACCCTAATAACCCACTCCATAACCCCTCCAATACACTCCTCTACGACTCTACCCAAATAGTTCCTATAACCCAGCGTACATTGGCCATTGCCAAGAAATTCTCCACTAACCACAACAACATCACCATATTAAACAAATATTGTATCCTGCGCAACCCAAACATCCCTTCGAAATTTAAATACCCCATCACTACGATACATCAATTCATTAGATCGCATCATCAAGACGGTTAATCGACTCGACGTACAAATTTTTTGAGACAGGGCAGAAAGACCTATGGTCGATAGCCCAGACAGGGACGTACTAACCCCTTTAATCTAATTGTGTATAATGTAATATAATGTAATAATGTACGTACCTGTAATAAAGATGTTGTATATATATATGAAGAATATGTATCATTGTCTTAAGCCTAAATATTGTAAACAAAGCCCTATGGAACATTTGTGGCCGAAAATATCGAACCTAAACTACGCCTGACGATGTCTTTCAATTTTTTGAAAATAGACGAAATTTCGTAAAAGTGTCTGGGTAAATAATTATTTAAACAAAAATGAAGAATATGTGTCATTATTTTAAGCTTAAATTTTGTAAAAAAAGCCCTATGGAACATTTGTGGCTGAAAATATCGAACCTGAACTACGCCTAACAATGTCTTTTGATTTTTTGAAAATAGACGAAATTTCCTAAAAGTGTGTGTAAATAATTATTTAAACAAAAATGAAGAAAATGTTTCATTCTTTTAAGCTTAAATATTGTAAACAAAGCCCTATGGAACATTTGTGGCCGAAAATATCGAACCTAAACTACGCTTAACGATGACTTTTGATTTTTTGAAAATAGACGAAATTTCTTAAAAGTGTCTGGGTAAATAATTATTTAAACAAAAATGAGGAATATGTGTCATTTCTTTAAGCCCAAATATTGTAAACAAAGATCTATAGAACATTTGTGGCCAAAAATATCGAACCTAAACTACGCCTAACGATGTCTTTTGATTTTTTGAAAATAGACGAAATTTCGTAAAAGTGTCTGGGTAAATAATTATTTAAACAAAAATGAAGAATATGTTTCATTCTTTTAAGCTTAAATATTGTAAACAAAGCCCTATGGAACATTTATGGCCGAAAATATCGAACCTAAACTACGCTTAACGATGACTTTCGATTTTTTGAAAATAGACGAAATTTCTTAAAAGTGTCTGGGTAAATAATTATTTAAACAAAAATGAAGAATATGTATCATTGTCTTAAGCCTAAATATTGTAAACAAAGCCCTATGGAACATTTGTGGCCGAAAATATCGAACCTAAACTACGCCTGACGATGTCTTTCAATTTTTTGAAAATAGACGAAATTTCGTAAAAGTGTCTGGGTAAATAATTATTTAAACAAAAATGAAGAATATGTGTCATTATTTTAAGCTTAAATTTTGTAAAAAAAGCCCTATGGAACATTTGTGGCTGAAAATATCGAACCTGAACTACGCCTAACAATGTCTTTTGATTTTTTGAAAATAGACGAAATTTCCTAAAAGTGTGTGTAAATAATTATTTAAACAAAAATGAAGAAAATGTTTCATTCTTTTAAGCTTAAATATTGTAAACAAAGCCCTATGGAACATTTGTGGCCGAAAATATCGAACCTAAAGTACGCTTAACGATGACTTTTGATTTTTTGAAAATAGACGAAATTTCTTAAAAGTGTCTGGGTAAATAATTATTTAAACAAAAATGAGGAATATGTGTCATTTCTTTAAGCCCAAATATTGTAAACAAAGATCTATAGAACATTTGTGGCCAAAAATATCGAACCTAAACTACGCCTAACGATGTCTTTTGATTTTTTGAAAATAGACGAAATTTCGTAAAAGTGTCTGGGTAAATAATTATTTAAACAAAAATGAAGAATATGTGTCATTTTCTTAAGCCCAAATATTGTAAACAAAGGCCCATGAAACATTTGTGGCCAAAAATATCGAACCTGAACTACGCCTAACGATGACTTTTGATTTTTTGAAAATTGACGAAATTTCGTAAAAGTGTCTGGGTAATTAATTATTTAAACAAAAATGAAGAATATGTGTCATTTTTTTAAGCTTAAAAATTGTAAGCAAAGCCCTATGGAACATTTGTGGCCGAAAATTTTGAACCTAAACTACGCCTAACGATGACTTTTGATTTTTTGAAAATAGACGAAATTTCGTAAGAGAGTCTGGGTAAATAATTATTTAAACAAAAATGAAGAATATGTGTCATTTTTTTAAGCTTAAATATTGTAAACAAAGCCCTATGGAACATTTCTGGCTGAAAATATCGAACCTAAAGTACACCTAACGATGACTTTTGATTTTTTGAAAATAGACGAAATTTCGTAAAAGTGTCTGGGCAATTAATTATTTAAACAAAAATGAAGAATATGTGTCATTTTCTTAAGCCCAAATATTGTAAACAAAGGCCCATGAAACATTTGTAGCCAAAAATATTGAACCTGAACTACGCCTAACGATGACTTTTGATTTTTTGAAAATTGACTATGTTTCGACAGATGTCTTATCGAAAAATCTGGGTAAATCCTAAGTTAAAAGCTTATTGTATTTACTATGGCAGTACAGCAATTTGATTAATTATGAATTTTAATCTATTTTCTGTAAATTTAGGAGAGAAAACTTGGAAATGTACCAACGTCAAAATGGTGGTGGCGCCGGATTCGTGGCTGAAATTTATGGCTAACTTCCAGTCGGTAATTCGGAATTATTTCGTTGACAGGTACAAATTGTCCTTTTCTCGAAGAGCGATTCCTCCGAGTTGGCTACCATATATCGGACCAGGTTATTCAGATTTTCAAAGTTCATGGTTCGAAATGAGACTTCGAAACTTCGAAAATTCGAAACTTAAAAACTTCGAATCTTCGAACCTTCGAAACTTTAATCTGCGAAGATTTTCTATGAATCTTCGAACCATCGTATCTTCAAACCTTCGAAATTTCAATCTGCAAAAATTTTCTATGAATTTTCGAATCTTCAAAATTGGAAATCTAATATGTGTTGTAAATGTACAATAAAAATAATTTTCTAATTGACCTAAAAAATACACAATTTATTATAGAAAATTAAGTGATTTCTTTTAACCCCCGTAGAAATTGGAATGTCAGCGAAAATATTAAAGGTATGAAAAGAGTCCTGGCGATAGATTTTATTAATGAAAATTTTGGTATATGTAAATCAAATAAACGTACAAATTTTGACCAATGTCAGATTTGCAATTAATTTTAAGAAAAGTTTTTTAGAAACTTTGTTTTGCCATTTAATATATCACATCTTTTTTATTTTAGATATCAAGATACATCAAATATTACACCTCTGATATTTGTCTTGAGCACCGGTTCGGATCCTTTTGGATCATTCCAGAGGTTTGCAGCTGATATGGATTACTCGGATAAGATACTGTCAATATCACTAGGACAGGGCCAAGGGCCAGTCGCTGAGAAGCTGATTGAAACTGGAAAATCCAAAGGATTTTGGGTTTTCCTTCAAGTAAATAAATTATAAATAATGACGGCAGTTAGACCTTATGATTTCATAAGCAGCATTTAACTTACACAGATTACTTTCTAATATGGCTTATTAGAGTTTTTTGGACGTCAAACAACTTTTTCCTTTGCCCTAAGTTTTTTAGATTGGTCAAGCCAAGGTCACTATATAAACACTGTATGTTCCCTTCCAAACCGTTCAACTTTTATCTCAAACATTTTTTTGTGCCATTGATAGTTTCAGACAAAATCGATATAATCCATCAAGAATTTTTATCTTTGATACCTCAAAAGTTTTCCCCAGACTTTTCCGGCGGTCTAACCTATGTTTTCATCATCCATAGGCGTTACGGATACATATTAACTAGGTTTTTTCCGTTGCGGCGTTTTTTTTTAACATTCTGCTTCGCAATAAAAATATAGCAGTCAATTTAAAATAAGGAAGTTGGTGTTGACTTCCGATATGACCGGAAGTCGCATAATCTTAAAAATATTTTCATTGACAAGGGCACCCTCAAACACTGAAAATCTCATTACAATACATGAATTACAAGTCCATATACTTTTAATGTACCATCTCGGTGGGACACTGTATAATGATCAACAATATTATACATCCATTAAATTTCAGAATTGTCACTTAGCTACATCTTGGATGCTAAGTCTGGAAAGGATAGTTCTAAAAATTGCCGAAAATCCCGAAGGTGCTCACCCCGCATTCCGTCTGTATTTAAGCTCAATGCCATCGAATAGCTTTCCAGTCGCAGTTCTTCAAAATTCTGTGAAAGTGACCAACGAACCACCGAAAGGGCTAAGGGCGAATGTCAAACGTGCATTTATTGATATGCAAGAAGATTTCTTTGAAGGACACGGTATATTCTTAAATTAACCTACAATAACATTCATGTTTAATCCATTTTCATTGCAGTTTTGGGTCGAAAGTGGCAATCGATGTTATTCGGGCTGTGCATGTTCCACGCGATTATACAAGAGAGGAAGAAGTTTGGACCGCTCGGTTGGAATATAACTTACGAATTCAACGATAGCGACAGAGAATTTGCGTTTAATACTTTGAAAATGTTTTGTGAGAAAGGAAGTATTCCTTGGGATGCTTTGGAATACATAACAAGTATAGTAAACATTAAATATTGTTCCCCCATCAGAACACCTACAGACCGGTTTCGACCTTTCAGGTCTCATCAGTGTAGTTAGTTGCTGATGGGGAAACGGAGATTACTATTGGAATATAAGTATTCCAAACACCGTTAAAGGTAGAAACGCCAAAGTGGCGGAATCTATTGCCTGAATGCTGTACTGAACCAAATTCGGGTGGCTTTAACACCGACCAGACATGGACATGATGGGGGAACAATATTTAATATTTACATTAATATTGTTATATTTGCCGCCCCTGGCAATGTCCATATCTTAAAGCCACCCGGATTTGGTTCAGTACAACATTCAGGCAATAGATTCCGCCAATTTGGCGTTTCTACCTTTAGCAAGTATAGTATTCATATATCATTTCATTACAATAAATAAAGACAAAAAATTAATTCATTTATTTATTGCTTCTTCAACAAGTCAGGGTTTTAATTTGAATTGTTATTTCATAATTTACGATGTATCAAACATAAACTAATAGTGGTTTTGAATATGTCAAGCGATTTTTGATTCTCTAAACCAGGGGTCTCCAAACTTTTTCCATCGCGGGCCATATATATTCTTCATAGCCTAGTGGGCCTATGTGGGGTTATAGTATTTCAAAATGTGACATTTACGGAAAATGCAACTGCTTGTCGCGGACCGGACTCGTTGGGGTCGCGGGCCTCATAAGGCCCGCGGGCGGTAGTTTGGAGACCTTTGCTCTAAATCTCTAAAAATTTCTAGTGAAGTACTTGATGCTACAAAAAAAAGATTTTATACAGAGTGTTTCAAGTTAAATGTACATGATTGCTAACATCTTTAAATTCAAGGTTTGCTAATCTATTAATATTGAAGGTTTGCTAACCTATTAATATTGAAGGTATAATGTCGGCTAAATTAGCAAACTAGTATCGCTCATACAATAACGGAAACAAAAATACAGTCATTGCATTCTCAACTGAATACAATGACAATTATAATGACAATTAAATATTCCAAATAAAAAAGTTCATACAAAGTAAGCCTAAACTTTGTAATAACCGACGAAAGCCGTTTCGTTTTCTAGAAGATATTTTTGGATTGTGTATTTGTTTTTTTTTTACGTGCCTGAACAGCAGACGCTTAAGTGAAAGTATTGTTTTAAAATCATTATTGACCCACTGTCTCGCTTAAATAGTGCGTTGTGCAATTATGAAATTTCAAGTAAGGTTGATAATAAATTCTATAAAATTTCAGGCGAAATAACCTACGGTGGGCGAGTGACAGACTATTGGGACCTAAGATGTCTAAAAACAATCCTCAAACAGTTCTTCGCTCGTCATACTGTCGCCCCAAATTACGCATACTCTTCATCCGGTGTATACTACTGCCCAACATTCGAAACCCTAGCGGCTTACAGAGACTTCATAGATCAGTTACCTCTTTTGGAAAAGCCTGAAATATTTGGAATGCACGAAAATGCCAACATCGCTTATCAGGTATACTGTTTGTAAGAATAACAAGAAATCAGACAAAACTATGTATGACATTTCAGAAAAATGAAACGCAGTCTGTAATGAGAACCATCATTGAAAGCCAACCGAGGACTAGCGGTGGAGGTGGGGGTAGATCAAGTGATGCCATCGTTTTTGAGCTGGCAGATACGGTTATTAAAAGTATAGCAAGGAGCATTTCTCTGGATGATGCGTATCAAAAATTATTTGTTGTAAGTATAAGCTCAATTTTTTCTTTTTATTTTCAAACCGAAATACATGATATTTAGAAATAGTGATGGGTCAGTTGGATGATTTTAATAATTGTACTACTTCGATTCGGATGGCGGTAATATTCGGTATAGTCCAGACACATGGGACCCATCAAAATCGGACAACGTGTTTAGCAGTTGTGCAATTTCAAAAAGAAAATTGCGAAATTAAAATCTTCGAACTTCGAAAAAAGTTATAATTTTGCATTTTGTGATGATTTCAAGAAAAAATTTTAAGTTTCAAAATTTAAAATATTTTAAAATCAAAATCGAAGAACGCGCTGGGGAGTTGTGCAATTTAAAACATCAAAATCTCAATTTCTAATCTTTAAAATAATTTTAAATCAAAATCGAAGAACGCGCTGGGGAGTTGTGCAATTTAAATCATCAAAATCACAATTTTTAATCTTTGGACTTTTAAAATTTAAAATATTTTAAAATCAAAATCGAAGAACGGGGTGGAAAGTTGTACAATTTAAATCGTCAAAATCGCAATTTTTAATCTTTGGACTTTTAAAATTTAAAATATTTTAAAATCCAAATCGAAGAACGCGCTGGGAAGTTGTGCAATTTAAAACATGAAAATCGCAATTTTTACTCTTTGGACTTTTAAAAGGGTATATTGGAATAAGATGGTCAAAAGTGCCCCCCCAATGAAATGAGCTGGGAGGTTAAAAATAATGTTTTTAGGATTTAGTCCTATGGGTAGAAATAAACGATCTTAAACCAATGTTATTTCGCTAGTAGTACTAGTAATAACATGCAAATTTCTTTTGTATCATTCAATATCCGGCGTGGCACTAGCCAGGGAAGTAGTTGTTTCAATAAGTTATTTGTTTATAGTCTTAAGACTTAATTTTGTTTGCAGAGTTACGAACAGGTTGAATATTCATATATTCAGGCTATATTTCGTTTCGTTTTATTGAATCTATTTAATGCTTTCTGCAACAAGTAAGGTTGTTTCCAATTTATTTAATAAAATATTAGGCTTACAAATTTTTATCCGAGTGCAATCGAGTGAGCCAAAAGCCCACAGGAAATTGTACCTTTCTTGCCAATGGCGTTTTGCCTCTTCTACTTCTTCAGATGCTCTTGGAAATTTTATCCACTGACTAGCTTTTACAAGAATCCTTCTACAGACAGTCAATTGTTCTGAAAACCGTATTCTGATGAGTACTGCCACCATCTTCTCCAACTTCAATCTAAGATTTTTATTCTTGAACAACATATTTGATGAATTTATAATACAGACCTGAAAGCCTGGATCCCCCATGTACCGCAAACATGTTTCGATTTTCTATTTCGGAGAGACAGCTTCGCCTTCTGTCCAGAAACAATGAGGTCTACCTTTTTTAAAAGCTACATCGCACAAGCTTATTTTCGTGGTTTACAGATCTTACATTGAGGAATGACTTGGTAATGGGCCATTTTATGAAATCCAGTAACAAACTTTGACAAAGTCAAGCCTCTCAATTGTTAGCTTGAAGAAATAGTAGTATTTACTGTAATTTATAAGTAAATGCTTATTTTTATGCATTTTGATGTAAGCTTTTACTGAAAAAATCAGTAAAGCCTCGTACTAGCATATGCTAGAGAACAAAAGTATTTACTAATAAGTATGTACTAACTTTTATGCATATATACTAAAAAATTCATAGCAAAAGAATTTACGTATTTCTATGCATATGAACCAATATTTGAATTAAAATTAAAGTTACATTTATTACTTTGTTCCTTTCTAAAGACTTAGATATTCACTTTTTTTCTAATAAGTATAATATGTTGAATAAATCATTTTTGAAAATATCCTTGTTTCTTATTTATAAATAAACTTTATAAATCATTGTAAACTATTACACTTAAAATATGTTTAGAATTTTATTAAATGTGGAGAAAATAAATTACATTAATATAACACTCACAATCAGTTAAAATTTAAATATAAAACAAGTTCTATCATCCAACTTGTTACCATGTGTACTAACCGTGATCATAGTCACGGTTTAAAGTCACTGATTTAAAAATTAGCAATCACACGTAGCAAAGCGATTCAAAAAAGCAGCTTTGGCCATATCTAATATGTACAGACGGGTAACTTTTCTCAAAATAGTTATTTTTGACTTTAACTTACTACGTTTCTTATGATTACTTAACACATACGATGTTGGTAGACTGCTGCCTACAATTTATAAAACAGGTCGCCCGTAGTGATCAAAAGTTTGGCCACCACTGTTATAGAGCATCAAAAATTAAAAGACCCGTATATTTTTATGTGCTTATCTCGAGGTTAAGGGGGTGGAACCAACCCTTGAAAAAAACGGCCTAGATTAGGAATTTTGAATTTATTAAAAAACTTGCATCGTTACATAGAGCATAAAATTCAGTAAAACTTTTTTGAAACATTTTTTCATATACCTTGTATTTTAGAAGATACATGCTACAAATGAAAAAGACCGTTTTCTCCAAGAGGTGGCTTACCCCCTAAACCTCGAGGTAAGCACATAACAAAAAATACGGGCCTCTTACTTTTTGATGCTTGACAACATATCCAAGGAGCGTCGCAATCGGTGAGGGACGCCCCCGACCATTCCCTTTGTTAGTTGTGAACGTTTGGTTTCGTATTTTGTCTCTCTTGTTTTATCTTTGATCTTTCTGATGTAATTGAATAGTTGTGGCTGATAGTTGTTGAAAGTTCAAGTTCACTTTGATAAATTTGTAAATAATACATGATTGCCCAAATTCGCAACAAATTCCTCACTGTGGAAAAAATGTTAGGTAAATTAAACATAAAAACTGCTTTCAAAACGAATAATAGGAAAAATAATAAAGAATAACAAAGACAAAACTCAAAATTGTTAACTTGCAACGACTGCCCGAAGAAACACATAGGACAAACCGGAAGATCATTCATTGAAAGAAGAATACGAAAAAAGCCATGTAAACGAAAAAAAACCAACTTCACACATGCCAGCCACTTAATCGAAGAAAACTATCAGTTGAACAACAATTTTAAAATAATATAAATATCGGAAAAAAAGACTAAACCTATTGGAGAGTATGGAAATAAACAAAATAAAACCACCAGGAAATTTTCTTAATGACCAAACGGACTTGTGAAACTAGCCATTACTGAATTTACACTTGCGCAACTACAACACCACCGGCCAGACCAAAGCACATTTTGTACAAATAGTTTAGTATGCCTGTGTGGCAAAACAATTGTTGCAATTTTACACAATAAATTATTTGAAAGTGTTATCGTGTATGATTTACGAATTTATCAAAAATATAACTTGTGTTATAAAATTTATAATTATAAAATAAAAGGGAATCCCTGAAAAACACGACGGCAGATAGAAAAGCTAAATGTAATTTTCATAAAAGTTGACCCTATTTGAGTTTTTGAAATTAGTTTACAATGTCCCGCATGCTTTATATCACTTTAGCAATTGCAATAGTCATCTAAGTATTAAGCCAATTACTTGACAAATCGATTTTCAACAACAAGAGCCATTGGAGACATCTGGAGAGGTTTAACTGAACAAGGAATCTCCGTTCGATCAATTTACCGGAGAATTCGATCATTTGGACTTTTGGATTCAAGTCGTACTGTCCTTTTCTTTGTTTATCCTTAACTCCTCGCCATTAGAGGTGCCGTATGGAATGAGAGACTACAATGGGTCAATCAATGGAGGCAGGTTATCTTTAACGATGAATCGAAATTTTGTTTGTGTGCCCACGATGGTCGTAAAATGATTAGACGTCGCCGAGGAGAACGAGGAAATTTACAGTTTGCAGTGGAACGCCATACAGCTCTTACACGAGGAGTGATGGTATAGGGGGCGATCGGTTATGGAAGTAAGTCTCATCTTGTGTTCATTCCAGGAACATTAAACGCAATGTTCTAGAACCCAATTTTTCAACAGGATAATGCAAAGCCGCATACAGCTAGGGTTACTTTGGAGTTCCTGGAACTAGCTCATGTTGATTTACTTCCATGGCCTTCTCGTTCTCCAGACCTACCATCTATTGAACACGTGTGGGATACAATTGGCAGAAGACTGGACATCTTCAGCCACCCCCACTCACTTTACCTGATATTAGGATACCAATTCAAGAAGCTTGGGATGCAATCCCTTAGGCTGACTTTGACAATTTGATTTCTAGTATGGAGCAACTCATTAATGAAATTATCGAAAAAGTTACTATGATTTTTTGTTGAAATTTTAATCATTTCTTAGTGTGGATTATTTACGTATTATCTGAAATTTTCATAAAAATTGAGGGACGAATTCTTGGTGTTCTTTTAATTATGAGTATAGTGTGCAAAATTAGAACAATTTAGAAAACTGTTTGCCTTTAAAATTGTATCTTATTATGTTCAACGTGTACCAAATAAATCAATCTTATGAAAATTGAATAATTAAGTAAATTCTTGCAAAATCATTTTAATCTTATAATTTAAGAAAGACGACAAAGGTAGAATGCCATCTCTAACAACCGTACTAACTCAAGAAGTGGACAGATTCAATAAATTACTGAAGTTGATTCATACGTCTCTGGAAAATTTACAAAAAGCCATAAAGGGATTGGTGGTCATGTCCGAAGCTCTGGAGGAGGTGTTCAAAGCGTTTATAAATAATCAGGTAAGGTGTAATAGTTACTATAATATTTTAGAATGACACAGAAAAAAAAATCACTATCACAATACTTTCTCGTACTTGGAACGGAGAAAGAAAAAATGTTGCCGATTGGGTTAGTGTTGATCAACCATGCCACAATTCTAAGGGCAACGACCGATTTCTCTCCTCTTGCTGAGATTGCTTACCTAGATTATGCTTCCACCATTTAAATTTTTGTTTATAAAAAGGCTTATATTTTAGTAATACCTGGCGGTGCTATAGTTAATTCTGAGGATATTTCACAATACATACAAATTCTAAAAAGTGTACAAATGTGCGTGACCCGTAAATGTGGTGGACTGATGATTCCTTGCAAGGATGAAATATACAGGGCTTTTATTTTATCTCTGAACATATGATTGTTATTGCCTATGTTCAATCGTAAAATAATCACATCAACGCATTAATAGTTAGGTAACCACACTTACTCAGTTTTATTTGATTTTCAAATTTGTGTTATTCATAAAAATGTGTTACACCACCGAAGAAAGAATACAAATAATTCATTGGTATAAAAGCAGGAACAGCACTCGAGGTGTTAGAGATTTGTTTTCGGTTGCATACCCGAGCAGACAAGTTCTATCCATCGGAACAATTTTTAACAGTGACGGTTCGCAGGGTTTTTTCTGGTACGGCCGAGAAACAAGAGGTGGTAATACAGATAGGTAGGGTCAATTGCAGAGACGGCAACCTCTTGTTCCTCGGCTGTACCAGAAAAAAACCCGCAAACCGTCACTGATTTTTAATATTGTCCATAATTTAATTAGTATTAATAATAATACTGGCTGCTTGAATAATTGAGCAGAAATCCGCAACACATTAAAAATGCCATTCAAGCATTTTATAATCGACTTGGCTACTGCCTGGAACGTTAAGGTGGTCATTTTGAATATTTATTATAATTACTTATGATTTACCATTATTCACAAACATGTGACACGTGTCACTGTCCCCTTTGTGTACTTGGTTGCATACAATTTCAATTAAATTCTATGCGTTGATGTGATTATTTTACGATTGAACATAGGCATTAATAATAGTATGCTCAGTGTTAAAATAAAAGCCCTGTATATGTTTCAACTTGACAAAAAGCAAATAGTAACATTCTCGTGTATGATTGGAAGCAATTACCTACGAGCCGCAAAAAGTTTATTTTTATTTTTCAGTTTAATTGGACATGTTTCTTGTACTTTCCTTGCATCTCATTGGCTGAATTACTTTTATTGCCACTAGCACTAACAGTACGTTTAATGCCACCCATAGTACTTTTAGTGCCGCCTGTGATCGCGGCAATAAAGTTAGACTTTAACGTCATGGATTCAGTGATAAAATGTTAAACTTTACTGACGCTTGAATAAAAACACCTATTTCGCGCACTTGATACAAAAAATAACTATTATCACCCCTACAGAAAATGCTCCACTCTAATTTTCTATTCCCGGTTCTGGATGATAAATACCTTAATATTGAAATTCTCGGTTTGACCATTGACGCAATTTAATAAATATATTGGAGACTTTGGCGTTGTCACAAATGAAGGTGTAGGTACTAAGAATCTCACTGACTACAACAGTAAGAAATGGACATTTTTAAATAACCATCTGTTATATTTTCTTACTAAAGTATTTATCTACTCCATAGATTCCTAAAATGTGGTCTGCAAAGTGTTACCCATCACTAAAATCTCTGGGTACGTGGGTCCGTGATTTAGAACTCCGCGTGGACTTCATTTGTGTATGTAAGATATCATTCAATAAGACAAGTATTCACTGTTTTCATAAAACTTTAGGTCTGGCTACGATCCGGACATCCAACTTCCTACTGGATATCAGGATTTTACTTTCCTCAAGGATTCATAACTGGGACACTACAGACGCACGCTAGGAGATATAATCTTCCGATAGATCAACTCAAATTTAATTTTATATTCAAGCCGATTATTTTAGACCAGGAGGATATAAAAACTGCGCACGAAGAGGCTAACGGAAAAGAGGTAAGAAAAAGCATTTGTCTTTTGTTGTTAATGTATTCCAAACAATTACGAAAACTACTAGGTAATATTTTTTTGTTTAAAACAATGTGAGATTTTCAATTAAATTATAACAAGGCGTTCCACTCTTCAATTTAAATAAAAAAAAATGCGTCCTTGATAGAAGCAAAACGAACCCAGGAGCCAGGCCAAATGAAGCGCTGTGGAAAGCTAGGGGATGTTTTAAAATTTTTGAAAAAATCATAAATCAAGGCTCTTCATACCCTCTACCCACCCTAAAAGTTTCAACTCTTCGATTTCAATACAAAAAAAAAACCTCCTTGATAGAAGAAAAACGAACCCAGGGGGCGGGGCAAAAGACGTGCTCTGGAAAGCTAGGGGGAGTTTTAAAAATTTTAAAAAATTACAACACACCCTCTATTTATCCTTAAACCTTTAACTCTTTTATTTAAATATAAAAAATACGTCAAGAAATCTTTAATTGATACAATTTATTTTGTCTTGTATATCATTTTCAGAATTACTCAGTCTATAAGAAAATGGAAGAACCCATTGATGGTGTCAACATTCATGGAATATTCATTGATGCAGGAAGATGGGATATGGAAACTATGCAGCTGGTTGATCCAAAACCAGGTAACAATTGTTATATTGCATCGTATTTATAATAGCTACGTATAATTTTAGGCGAAATAAATCCTCCTCTACCGGCAATGTGTCTATACCCGGTTACAAAAATGCCTGAGAATGATCCTAGGTACATTTGTCCTCTCTACAAAACTTCAGCGAGAGCTGGAACTCTGTCCACAACTGGCCACAGTACTAATTTTGTCCTTGCCTTACTTTTACCAACTGATCAAAGGCAGAGCTTTTGGATCCTAAAGGGAACTGCTTGCTTGACGCAACTTACAAATTAGATCAATGTGTGATTTATGTTTGTACCGATTTTGCGTAATAAAAATTAACATAAGGACCGAATGGTACTTTTAGGGAGTAATAATTGCGTTCTTTCCCTTACTTTAATCAAATGCAACAAACATTCTATAGAAGCTTCCAGCATAGAAGAACACATCGGTTTAGCATCTCATGTAAATTATTATCTAATATGAAAAATCGTTTTACTTTATCAGTATGTTGCCTTAAAGCTTGTTTCATAGCCCGGAGAAACTACAGAGGGCGTTATCTAAGGGTTTGTCAATGCACCCCGCTGCGTACTCCAAGGGCTTTCAGATTTGTACAGCGCGCTTGAATTTAGACCCTTGTAATTCTCTAACTTTGAAAAATTACTTACTTTCGTAGTTCCAGGAAGTATACGTATAAGGGTCGTACAATAGTTTGCAGATGTAATAGTGCAAGTAAATTTAGTAAAGTGTTAGTGACGGAAGTGATGAGATGGATTCATATGGATTTGACAGTTGTAAATATCCCTAAAACATGTATTAATATGCACGCGCTTAAGCTTAATTTCACAACAAAATATGCATAAGTGACAAAAAGCAAAACAATTTATCTGCATAATTTACGGTGCTAAATTATCAGTGAATTTATCAAAAAAATTACAAGTCAATTTTGTGCAAAATTAATAGGGGTCTGATCGATTGTTGAAAACAATACATTCCTGAATTTCTATCGGTGAATGTAAAAATGTAGGGGCCATTTTAAACCTTCACTCTGGGGCCCAAAATTTGACATTACGCTACTGGTCACATGACTATTTTTCTACAATTCAGAAGTTTTACAAAATCAATATGAAAAAATTACAAAAGTCCTTTTTACACCACCAAATCGGTGAAAGTTATATGATGGCCACATATTTTGAGTTTCTTTTTAGATAATAATAATAAACTTTATTTAGCACTACTGCTATAAAATACAATTGTTATAATATTTTGATAAAAATTATGCATAAAAATATAACATGGTATCAATATAATATATTTTACTTAAACTATAAAAATATGTAAATAATATTAAACCTATAACTATTCACTAATTTACACAGCCACCTTCAATACTTAAAATAACAAATCACGAAAATCAGTCTTATAAACTCCTACATGCTTCGTATATGTTCTCTTAATAATAATTTAAATTTTCTTATGTTATCTTCAGTTTTTATGTTGTTAGGAAGTATGTTATACTCTACAGCTGCTCTATAGAATAATGTATTTTGTCCCTGTCTTGTGTTCTTATGCTCGAGATAAATATTTCCTCTCCTTCGTGTATTGTGCAAATGTACATCACTAGTGTATGTAATGCAGTTTTTAAAATATGAAGGCATAATACCTTTACATATTTTATGTATGAATAAAAGTGCCTTGAATTTAATTAATTGCTCTACATTTAACCAATTAAGTTTGTTAATCATAAAATTTATACTAGTATATCTATCACAGTTTAATACTGTACGCATCCCTGTATTCTGTAATACTTGCAACCTTTTTAAATCACTGCTATTACCTAGATATAAGATTGTACCGGCAAAATGATAATGTGGTAATATTATAGTGTTATAAATAGTTTGTTTTGTATGCTGTGACATATAATAGCTGCATCGTTTCAAAACACCTAATTTTTTAGCTATTTTTTTACACGTATAATCTATATGTTCCGTAAATTTTAATTTATTATCTAAAACTACTCCTAAGTATTTTATTGAATTTACATAGTTTATTATCGTACTATCAAATTTAATGACATAATCTTCTACATTTGATAGTTTACCATTTCCAATTAACATTGCCTTTGTTTTTTCCGTGTTTATTTTTAGTGAATTTCCTTGTAACCATTTTTTTAAGTTGTTTAAATCTGCATTAATTGCATCTGTGCTTTCTTGCAAATTGTTTGCTATTTTGTATATTAAGGTGTCATCAGCAAAAAGATGATATTTGCAATGCTGTAAACTTGCACCGATGTCATTCACGTACAATACAAAAAGGAGAGGACCGAGAATGCTTCCTTGCGGCACACCTGTGTCAATTGATAAGGTACTGGATGTTCTATCTTCAATTTTAACATTTTGCATTCTATCTGTTAAGTAGCTACAGAACCAACTAATCACTGTTCCGTTTAATCCGTATACCTTCAATTTTTTTATTAATATGTCTCTATTCACTGTTTCAAACGCTCTTTTCTAAATTTTAATAAAAATACCAGTTTTTAAGTCCAGCGAGTCGATCTCGACCATTTGAAAAAAGTGTCTAAATCTCAAACTACCAAAGAAAATTATATGATATAAAACTAAAGGTTTTTTGCCAATATGAAGAACTAAAAAGCCTTTGCTAAAATGTCCTTCAACAAAAGTTCGAAATAATAATCCTGTACTAAACTGAAGCTGAGTGGCATAACCATCGACAGATGTAGGAATATGATTTCGAGAGGAGGAGAGAAGCCGGCGAACTGCAAACGTAAGACCTCTTCCAGTACTCATGGTACGGCCGAGGTAGTAATGCAGATAGGTATGGTCTGTATTTCCACGTCTGCTATCTCGTCGTATCATGAGCCACCCAGCGAGCAGTCACTAACAGATTCACCGCCCTTGGTGAAGAGTAAACTTCTAAGTACAAGAGTAAACTTTTTTGTTCCGGATCCGTCCAACAGCGAGGACAGCAATGAGTCTCGGTGGCAATTCTTCTGCCACCGCACTCCAACAACTGAACTACACCGCGATGGGGTGGCACGATCTTGTCCGGATGTCTATCCGCACCGCGACAATGAAGGGTTTTAGGTAGTATACCCTTCTCGGATCCCAGCACTACACGCATGTCTTTAAAACCTCATTAAAAAAAAGTTTCTCCATCAGCTACTAACTGCACTGATGAGACCTGAAGGGTTAAAACCCCGGCCCGTAGGTGTTCTGTGATGAGGAAATAATGTTTTTTTTTTTCCGATTGAAACAATATTGAGTGATATTGCCTTAGTTACGATATGTCATAACACACTTATATTTCCCTAGGGAAATATGAAGTGCTCATATTTCCCTAGGAAAATATGGACATCAAACAATTGTCATTAGGAGCTTCTCGCAAGAATTGTTTTAATTGCTCTCGGGACAACACCTCCGATTTCTTAGGAAGGTATCCTTTATGGATTTTACGGGAACCAAACATTCACGGTCTTTCATCGCTTGCGTTAACACATAGTTTGACATTTCACCAATTTATGAAACAACGCAAATACCAAAACAAGTCAACCATGATATTTACAAACAAGGCCCTTAGCAACGTTACCAATCCGATAAATTCAAGTTTTACAATCCAATATTTTCCCATTTACTGAACAATATTCTTTCAATCAGAAAAAAACTATTGATTACAACACGGGAAATATGAATACATTTTCCTTGGTTGTCTATACATCCCTCGGGCTCCGCCCTCGGGATGTAACTAGCCAACCTAGAGAAATATACTATTCATATTTCCCTAGTTGTAATAATAGCTATATAAATATTTTATTTTTCTACACATGAAATAACACCAAGATGTATTTAAGTACATATTTATTGTACAAAAAATTTTTTTTTTCAACAAGATATACAGAAATATAAAGTGAAATTTAATAAATTCAATATATTATCACATCTACATATAGTACTGAATCAAATTAAAACGCAATATATAAAAGAGAAATAGTGATGTAACGTCATTTGAAATGATCATAAACAAAATTATTTATTTTGTTTATTAAATACTAATTTATAACATGTGTTAAAACTTGACATCAGTAAAAAAATAAAGAAAAAAACAAATTACTAGCATGTAAAACAATAAAAATTATAAATTATATAATTTGCTAACCATTTGCGTAAATACCTGGAGCAGATATTAACAATTGCAACATGTTCAACTAATATTCAGAGGAACCATACAATATAGTTAAGTCAATACAGTCCATCTGTGGCATTCGACTATTTAAAGTAACACATTACTAACGGGAAACGAGGATTCTCGTTTTTATAAAAATAAGCGAAAATTTCAACAAAATATATTAATTAATTAATAATATTAAATCATTACAAATCCTTCGTCATATAGAAAAATGTCAGGTAAAAACCTACCCGCAAGCAATGTGTTAATTTAAAATTAAAATTTGGTCCAAAAAACTACTTTTACTACCATTAATTGTCGTTAATGATCGCGGCCCAGTCTTTCTTTAGTACCATCGAAAAGTTTATGTGCAGGCAAGTAATACTCCTTATTAGTTGCTTTGTTTATAAATTTGAGGTCGGGATTTTTGATGGTGTTATTTGTGTTACCCAAAGATGTGTAGCCGTCGTCGTATAAAGAACAATAAGGAACCTTGAAGTCGATTAGATAGTCCCAAATGTTGACGTAATCCCAGTCTAGTAAAGGGCTGACGCGCATCACATCCGCCCAGCCGTTGTCCGTTTTCTGAAAGGAATTAAGTTAATAAAACTTTCATACTTAAATTCCGAATAAATAGAAAATGTAAAGTAATAATACAGCGAGATGGAATAAAAAATTAGTCAAAGCAGGTCATGAACAAAAAGCCGCATGTATTTTCTTAGCTCCTAAATTTGAAAATATCAATATAAGTCAGCTTGACACTTTTTATCTAGCAAAATCTAAATATTGAACTGCATCAACCACCCAAGAGTAGGATGCCAAAATAACGGAATAAAAGAGATAATAGGGAAAGGAGGGGAAATTAAAAACAACAATGGAGAAAGAATGATCCAATTATAACTACTTTTCGAGGATGATATGGCAATAATTGCTAAAACAGAGGAAGAACTACAACACAACATGGGCATAATAGAGAAAGAGATTAGAAAAATAAACATGAAAATAAACTATGAAAAGACAAAAACCATGATAATAGCTAAAGGGGAAAAGAAACATGAAATAAAAATACAAGGGAAAAAAATTGAACAAGTAGAGCAATACAGATACACTTTGATCAATGGATCTTTGCGTGCACGTCATAGATAGCTGAACATAGCTCCGACAATATTTTCATGCGTTTACTCTCTCTCTGCGTTAAGTTGAATTAGACGCAATCATGTGCGTACGTATGTCGCCCAAGACGAGAAAACTCAGTCTTCTGTAATGACGCGCACGCAAAGATCCATTGATCAAACTATATCTAGGAACAATTATACAGAGCAATGGTTAATTAGATAATGGAATAGAAGACAAAATAGGTAAAACAGCAAAACTGTATAACATGCTGAAAAACACCTTTTTTAGCAAGAAGGAGATATCAACGGACACAAAAACAGAAATAGTCAAAAACGTAATTAGACCAGCGCTAACCTACAGTAGCGAAACATGTACGATGACAGGAAAACTAATAAAAATAATAAATGCAATGCAGATGAGATTCCTAAGGAAAATAGAAAACAAAACAAGACGTGAGAGAATAAGGAACAAGACGAACAGAAACAATTTAAAAAAAATAAAACCAATACCGGAAAAAATAATGGAAGGCAAAATAAGTTGGTTTGGACAAGTAACAAGAGCGAAGAAAGAAATACAAAGAAAATATATGAGACAAGCTGCCCCCTCTTGCCCCTCTTGCACACGCCCTTGTACTTTGCATAACACTTAAATTTATGAATTGACTATAGTTTTGGTAACTCAACTTGCTATTATCACAAATTGGTTTTAAAGTTAATACAAAGGGTAAAATCAATTTTTCAATGGTAAAAATGGGTTTATCCAGTGATAATTGGCCTCTTATTAAATTTTTACATGATATAGGACATGATTTCATTGTATTTTTTTCAATATCTCCTCTGTAAATCAGTAAAATAATATTTTCAGAAACAGATAAATAGGTTAACAAGTTCGCTGCCACCGACACACTAGTGCATCCGACTTTATACTTGCGTAAATGCAATCCCAATTGCGGTGGCAGCGAACGTGTTAACTGATAAGATTATTTAAAATAAAAAAATCCAATTTTCTGTAAAAATTTTAAATTACACAACCCTTCCATAACCAAAAGAATATGTGCTTGTGTGTATGATTTTTAACAAATCCAGAGTTGGCTACACATCTTTTGCACAAACATATGTTTTCCTACAATTATCTGAGAGAATAACCTCTGTATTTCTAAAATAATAAATAACCATAATTTGGAACCCATCCAATACAAAAAAAGCTTAGCTTTAACAATCAGAGGCAATATTGACGAATGTTCCAGCACACACAGGCTATTTTTTTTATTCTCACTTGTATTCACGTTTGAGTTGAAGTTAATATACACATAAATAATTAAACCCAAATTCATATTAATATAAAGATAAACAAACAACAACAATATTGTTAAGATTATCTCACCTTAAAATGTTCTAAATGTTCAGAGAATGGGTCCATTCTTCTGGTCCCCATCAAGCAAGCTTTCAAATGTGGTCTATCATCTAAAATCTTTGCTAGCGCTTCTTTTATTCCAGACGATATAGTGACGATGTTTAAATTGTAATAATCTTTCATGGTATCAATGAACTCATCGACTTGTGGGAATGAATTCGTGTTTTTCACGTACATGCAATAAATAGGTTCCTTGTAATCGGGATATCTCTCCCTTAGTATAGTCGACATCATGTGGAGCAGGACAGTGCAGTCCTTTCCCCCATTGAAACTGATGAAAACATTTGCTGGAGTATAGATACTAAAACATTCCTCGATGCACTAAAATATAAACTTATTTTAAGTATTCTCACAAAATATGTAAAATTACTTACGTTAACCGCCACCTTTATATTCTCATCATCACTAAGAAAAATGCACTTGTCGTAATCGTTATAAGGATCACACCACACAACCAAATCGCCATTACTTTTATATAAATCCCTCTGTATATTATTCAGCTCATCGATGTCATTCGACGATAACTTTAATTCAAGCAAATTCACCTCCTTCTGCAAAGTAACATTCAATCCATTTTGAAATTGAATTATCTTCTTAATGAAATCATCAACATTCGAGTGTGCATTAATAAGATAACGTTTGGTGAATCGAGGAACTTTTCTATAGTCCTCTAGATGAGTAAGCAAACCTTTGAAATCTCTGAAGAACAATAAATCCTCATCGATTATGTACAGTCTATGCAGGTTTATAATTGGATACGCATTTTCTTGAGCCGGCAAGAATTTGGCGTGTTTCGGTAGGGATACATCTTCAATACAATGTTTCAAATTAATCTTACGTAAGTACTGCTCGAGTTTTATATTGTGAACCAAATTCTGCTTGAATATATCACATATGTTTTCATAAAACCAGGAACGGTGGTTTTTAAGCCGGCCCCAGGTTATCACAATATCTTTCCGTTTTAAGGCATCTTCTAATACTTCATTGCTGTAACTACCTACAACTTTAAGGGTTTCCAGGGAAAATCCTGCACTTGTTATTTTTTCTATCAGAGAAGAACAGCAGATTTCAATTTTGTCATTTTCTTTGTCGGTCTCGGTGAGTATCAATAGTCCTACCGTTGTAAAATGCATCTTAGATTAAACACTAGATATTTTGAAAGTGTTTCAGGACTCGGGGCCATCACACGATTAAACTTTTTCCGAGGTATGAGGAAATTTTAAGGTTAAATTGCTAGTTACGTTGACACTTTTTGTGGTTAGGTGGTGGGAAATGAATCGATAAACAGCGACCAAAGCAACGGGGCCACGTTACTTTACTGCAATTATGTTATCTATATAATTTACATGTTTGTTTTATTATCTACGTTCCTTAAAGACAATGATTTATTGAAACGTGTTTTTTAAATCCTTGGCACGACCTTTTGCCGTAATGTTGGCCTTTCTGACGTTTTTGACAATTGTACCACACGAGCGATATGTTCTAGAATTTAAAAAACGATTACACCCGACCTAACAGTGGCGGGTACTGAGTGTGGCGAAATTATTCTACTTGATTTTATTTAACATAAGTTAATTATTTCTGATTTTAAATTATTTTTCTACCATCAAGTAAGGCTTATGTTAAAAGTTTAATTTGAAAATATTTAGTTGTTTTTGAGATACAGCGCCACGACAGTCAAACATTTTTACTTTCTCCGTTACGAAGTACGAGAAAGTATTATAAATATAAAGTATATTTATTTCTAAACATTTTACGTTCGGATTTCCGCGTCTCGTCGCCATCTATTGGGTGGTGGCTAAACTGCTAAGTGATGTTTTTGAACAGCGCCAAAATGCTCGAACTTTATACTTATTGTCAAAGTGTTAATATCTAGCGATGGGCTGTGCATGAAACGGTAGATGATTTAATTCTGAATCGAATGGTGTATAAAATAGCTAAGGAAATTTAGCGGCTTTCCTGTAATTTGCGAATGAAAATTAAGCACGACACCCTTACCGACATTTACAGTTCACTGTAACATAAAAAATCAATAAAGAAGAATTTGCTATATTCTTCAATCAAATACGGGTTCCAATACTTATTCCTGAATAATCACTTAACTATTTATTTTGTTAATGCATTACAATAAGAGAAATATACGAGAAATCATAATCTAAGTGGAGGGCTCTACCTGTGATCGTGGGGATAAACTACTAAATAATTTGTGGATGTAATAATTGTTGTAATAACAAAAGAATATTTAAAAACTCTAAAAGAATGTTATCTTATGATAAAATAAATTCACTTGTGGATATTTACGTACTTAAATTGCAGAAACAATATTTTATAATATACACGCCTAATCCCAAGCAACCCGACATACGCATAGCTCTAATTAATTTATTATTAAAAACTTCTAATTTTATACGTAACAGGGACAAAACCATAAGTGTAATCCTAAGTAAAGCTTCAGAAATAGTTGTAGAAAATATCTACAAGTAAATTTATTTTATTATAAGATAACAGAAAACGTAGTTTAGCCCCACGATAACAGAGGGTACCCTCTATAAATTTTAGGATTTCTCACATATTTCTCTTATTATAATGCATTAATAATATAAAAAGTTGAATGAATAATCAGTAACCAGTATTGGGACCTGTATTTCATTGAAAAATATAGAAACTTGTTCTGTGTTTAATTTTTAAGTTACAGTGAACTGTAAATGTCGGTAAGTGTGTCGAGCTTAATTTTCATTCGCAAATTACAAGAAAACCGCTAAATTGCCTTAGCTATTTTATACACCATTCGATTCGGAATTAAATATTCTATCGTTTCGTGTATAGCACATTGATGAATATTAACACTTTGATTATAAGGATAAAGTTCGAGCATTTTGGCGCTGTTCAAAAACATCACTTAGTAGTTCGGCCATCGTCGAATAGATGGCGATGAGGCGTGGAAATGCGAACGTAAAATGTTTAAAAGCTTTTAAATAGTAATTCGGAGGGATGATTTTGATAATTTGAACGTTAAATCATCGCCAAACTTACAATCCTTTAATCTTTTCAAACAAACGTAAGCGTGCTTTGACTCGCGCCCAAAAACCGACAAAACAGGGAGCAGTGGGCATGACGAGGAGCATGATGTGCGGCATGACGAGTAGTGTTGCCACACTACGTCTCTGCCTGATTTCCTCGCTACTTCCCATGCCACTCGACGAGTGTGTGGCAGGGGTATAAGGCCTGTGCTACTGTAGGGGGTGGAAGCATGGGGGACGAGAGTGTATGGAGAGGGAGCAGTTATAGTTCTTGAGACGGATGTTGGGGCTAGAGAAGTCGACACCTGGATACATTCTACTGCAGGAGATGAACAGGGAGAGATTGACATATGTGGCGGTAGAGAGAGTGGTGAAGTAAGAAATGAGGCTGTGTGAGTTAGGAGAGGAGAGATTGGCGAAGGCGGTGTAGGAGACGTGGGTGAATGTAGAAGGAGGGAAATGGAGAGAAGAGAGAAAGAGGGTAGGACTGGCTGAGGTGAAGGTGAAAGAGTGGTTTGGTAGAGGTATGAAGGTGGCGCCATGGGTGAAAGAGAAGGTGAAGGAAGTGGAAGGTCAGGAGAGGCAGGGACGGATAGCGAAGTGCAAATATATTGATATGTTTGGGAGGTGGCAAGTGTATGGGAGATTACCGAGATACTTGAGAGGGTGGGTGGAGCAGGGAGGAAAGGGTGATAATGGCGAGGGCTAGGTGTGGATCTGGTGAGAAGGGGAAGAGTATATGAGATGTGGATTATGTCAGCGGGGGAAGGATACATGGAGGCATCTGGCGGAAGAGTGTGAGGGTGTGAATGAGGAATGGGTGGGAGTGAAAGGGAACAGTAGTGTTACGGAATGGATGAGAGAGGATGGGGCTGGGGTAAGGACGCTGGAGAAAGTGGGACGCGAGAAGGACTGGAGGTGAGGGGAAAGGAGAGGCGGGGAGGAACGATTGTATTAGATGTGTATAGATAACTAGAATGGAGATATTATGTTTATGCTAATAAAGGTTGTTTTTTTATTTGTTGCAAAGTAGTTTGAAAGAATTGTGTGCAAAGAATTAAAACATGATAAGATTTTGAGCGGCATCTCTGTCTTAGCCTCCTCTACAAAGATCCACCAGCCGCCTCTGATATATACTTATAAACATATTACATTTTACAGTGAATATACGTGTTAAATCTGTTCAGTTTTATTTACAACGTTCATTTTGTCCAAATCAAAATCAGTTATGATCTCAACCAGTGGACCCTTAACCGTCACATTTTACACTGGCTACATTTTTAACTTACATTAATTTAGTACGAGTATTTTTCTAAAAGAACCGTGATTCTGTGAATACTTGCAAAAATTAAATACAAGTTTCCGCCCCTCACCAAGTAATGCATCAAAACCATGGTGCAAATATTACATGGTGTGCCTATAACTCCCGCACCACGCCCCTTTTGAATATTTTTGATGCTGCAATTACCAACCATGAAAAATGAAACTATAAAAATCAACACTAACGAAAATAAATTGCAAAACACGTTAAAATTCGATTTCGACATAAAAACACGATAAAACATTTAGTTTATTACACAATGATATATTAAAATATCACGAGCATTAAAGTTTTTTTTTTTGTTTAAAGCAATTAGGTTGGTAAGAAAATTAATAAATGTGGTTTTAGATGTTTAATTTGCTATTTGCACACTAAACAATACAAAAAAATATGATAAAATGTAAATTAAGTACGTGCGACAGACATTTAAATTAGTTATATCGACTTTTTTTTAGCTTAGCAGTAGTTTTACAAGGTTGCATCACTGAGCATCGGCCAAATGAGAGAGGGGAAGATGTTAGAAAGAGAACGCGGCCGTCTAGGCACACGATGTAATCTTTGCACCATGATCAAAACTGATCGCTTTATGCTATCTCTTTTTATACAACCTCTTCGACTATTAAGTTAATATTTAAAACTTCCGCTTTTAAGTCTAACAGCGATCAAACTATAACTACAATTGAGCTAACAAGGACATTAATCAATAAACGTTCAGAAGTTGTCTGGCTTTAAAATAACTCCGTAAGTAAATGTTAATTTCCCAACAACAACAAATCTTACTTTATTGTTTATTAATAAACCATTAATACCCCTGTAAATTACAATTTAAATCATTAAAATGAATTCAACCATTAAAAAATTGCTGCAGCAATATTTATTATTGCAGGATTTTTACAGCACTTTTATTTCAAAAGATTAAAGGATTATATGTTTGTCGGTGATTTAATGCTTAAATTATCAAAATCATCCCTTAGAATTGCTATTTAGAAGGTTTTAAACATTTTACGTTTGGATTTCCGCGCCTCGTCGCCATCTATTGGACGGTGGCTGAACTGCTAAGTAATGTTTTTGAACAGCGCCAAAATGCTCGAACTTTATACTTATTATCAAAGTGTTAAAATTTAGCGATGGGCTGTGCATGAAAAGGTAGACGATTTAATTCTGAATCGAATGGTGTATAAAATAGCTGAGGAAATTCAGCGGTTTTCCTGTATTTTGCGAATGAAAATTAAGCACGACACCTTTACCGACATTTACAGTTCACTGTAACATAAAAATTCAATAAAGGAGAATTTGCTTTATTCTTCAATCAAATACGGGTTCCAATACTTATTCCTGATTAATCATTCAACTATTTATATTGCTAATACATTAAAATAAAAGAAATATTCGAGAAATCATAATCTACGTAGAGGGCTCTCCCTGTTATCGTGGGGAGAAACTACTTAATCATGTGTGGATGTAATAATTGTTGTAATAATAAAAGAACATTGAAAAACTTAAGAAGAATGTTATCTTATGATAAAATAAATTCACTTGTGGATATTTACGTATTTAAATTGCAGAAACAATATTTTGTAATATACACGCCTAATCCCGAGCAACCCGATATACGCATTGCTCTATTAATTCATTATTAAAAATTTCTAATTTTATACGTAACAGGGACACAACCATAAGTGTAAACCTGAGAAAAGCTTCAGAAATAGTGCGAATATTTAAGTATTTAAATTGCGGAAACAATGGTATTATATAAACGCCTACTTACAGGCAACCTAATATAGAATAACTAATATTAATTTATTA
The DNA here is from genome assembly GCA_910593695.2 of Ocypus olens. Lineage (NCBI taxonomy): Eukaryota > Metazoa > Arthropoda > Insecta > Coleoptera > Staphylinidae > Ocypus > Ocypus olens. The sequence goes on from OU343058.1 coordinate 43,725,578, forward strand.
TTAAAAACTTCCAATTTTAAACATAATAGGGACACAAGCATGATTGTAATCCTTAGCAACGCTTTAAAAATATTACACTTATGGTTTTGTTCCTGTTACGATTAAAATTGGAAGTTTTAAATAATAAATCATCATTGGTAACACGTATATTGGGTTGCCTGTAAGTAGGCGTTTATATAATTTAATTATTTCTGCAATTTAAATACTTTAATATTCACATTATATTTTAAGCTTTGCGAAGGATTACACTTACGGTTTTGTCCCTGACATGTTTAAAATTGGAAGTTTTTAATAATAAGTTAATATTATGAATGCCTGTATTGCGTTGTCTGTAAGTTGGCGTTTATGTAATATAATTATTTCTGCAATTTAAATACTTAAATATTCGCACTATTTTTGAAGCTTTACTGAGGATTACACTTATGGTTTTGTCACTGTCACGTTTAAAATTGGAAGTTTTTAATAATAAATTAATAGTAGTTATGCGTATATCGGGTTGCCTGTGATTAGGCGGATATATTACAATGTATTGTTTCTGCAATTTAGATACAAAAATATCTAGAATTAAATTTATTTTATTATAAGATAATATTCTTTTTAAGTTTTTAAATATTCTTTCATCATTAAAACAATTATTAAATCCACAATTGAAAACGTAGTTTATCCCCACGATAACAGAGGGTACGCTCTATGAAGATTAAGATTCCTCATATATTTCTCTTATTGTAATGCATTAATAATATAAAAAGTTATTTGAATAATTAGTAATAAGTATTGGGACCCGTATATCATTGAAAAATACAGCAAATTGTTGTGCATTTACTTTCCAAGTTACAGTGAACTGTAAATGTCGGTAAGTGTGTCGTGCTTAATTTTCATTCGCAAATTACAAGAAAACCGCTAAATTGCCTCAGCTATTTTATACACCATTCGATTCGGAATTAAATAGTCTATCGTTTCGTGTATAGCGCATTGCTGAATATTAACACTTTGATTATAAGGATAAAGTTCGAGCATTTTGGCGCTGTTCAAAAACATCACTTAGTAGTTCGTCTATCGTCGAATAGATGGCGACGAGGCGTAGAAATGCGAACGTAAAATGTTTAAAAGGTTTTAAATAGTAATTCTGAGGGATGATTTTGATAATTTGAACCTTAAATCACCTCAAAACTTGTAACCCTTTATTATTTTCAAATAAACGTGCCGTAAAAATCCTGGAATAATAAGTCATGTCGTCGAAATTCTACATTCATTTTAATGATTTAAACGGTAATTTGTGGAGGGATTAAAGGTTTAATAATAAACAATGAAGTAAGGTTTGATGAATTTAAGAAGAATTATCCAATTTGGTTGAAAAGTCGCTGAGTTATGTGCGAAAAACCTCAAAATGCACACCCATAACTTGGTGCCAAATCGTCGTAGGAACTTCGTTGTTTGAGTCCTGCATAGGGAATTGATCAAATTTTAAGGCGAAAGGGTTTACGCTTAAGTTCGCGTGACTTGAAAGAAGACACTTCAAAGTTTTTAGCCCTTAAAGATTCATCACAGTCGATTGAAAATACGCCGAGTTATGACGGTATGAAAATGAAATTTCACGAATTTCATGTTTTTTTTTCACCAGTGTATTAAAATGAAATATCAATGTTCAGTTGTATCTGTCAGTACAGTCAGAGAAAATACAAATACGAAACTCGCCCGGAGAGGGAATGCTCCGTATGTCGGTGCTTAGTTCGGTCGAAACCAGTCTCTGCTTAAAATACAATTGTGAGGTAATAAAATTTACAAGCCTAGTTCCTTTCTCGCCCCTTAGTGATCGAGTGACGGACTTGTACATATTTTTGTTAAACCATGTGCACTGTGTAATCGTTTAATTTTTGAATCAAGACTGTTTCTGCTTCAAGTGTAGTTCCTGTTCGCTATTTTAAGCAACATTCCTATTGTACTCCATCAGGCGGAAAATATTGTGTAAACAAACCATCCCAGTACTTCACAGTGATTAAATTGCGTCAGGTAATCGAAGCATTAGTCACCTAAACAATTGTTAAGAGAAATGTGAAATTTCCATAAAACTGATTAATTTAGATGTATAACACTAATGGCATTCAGTTCAAAGTACATAAATAAGAACTTCATCTAAAGTTTTCACTTTTTTTTATTATTTTCTGCATAATATTTTTGAATAAACGTCGCTAACAAAAAGAGAAGTTCATTGAATAATGTTTATTCATGCGAGTGCTCAAATTTAATTTATTTGCATGTGTATGTATTTTAGTTTGTATGTAATTGTATTAATATTTAAAAGTACATACCTACTAGGGGAGGTTAGAGGTGTTCGCGGAGTGAGAGGGAAGGGGGGGTGATAAATACAAAAGTTTTATTATTATTTTTCAATATAATTACCTTTAATTGCTACACATTTTTCTGTTCTATGAATTAACTTAAATATCCCGTCATACAAATATTTTGCTGCTTTGACCTCTACATCGTCCTTTTTTTTTGTCGCAGAGCTTTTTTTAAGTTTGAAAACAAGAAATAGTCGGAGGGAGCCAGGTCCGGACTGTAAGGTGGTTCAAAGATTGAAAGCCACAAATCTGCAGGGCAGCCATCGCAACTTGACTCGTGCAGACGGTTGCGTTGCCATGCAAGAGCAGCACACCCTTTCCCCATTTTCCTCGCCATCAAAATAAAGTCTTCAAAAAATCTGAAAAAATTCTTTAAAAAAATACCTAAAAAACTACTGAAAAATAGTCTGAAAAAAATTGTTCTAAAATCGGCCCTGAAAAAAAATCTTGAAGAAGTTTTGAAAAAGTTGAAATTTGTCCTGAAAGAGAGCGTGAAAAATGTTTTGAAAAAGATCACGAAATAAAGTTTTGAAAATAAAGTCTTGAAATATCTTTAAAAAAAGTAAATGTAATTAAAAGAATCTTACGAAAAGTAATCTTGAGTTCTTGAAGCATTTTCTGAAATGGTTTTGGTTTTTGAAAATCTTTCGAGTTTTGCGCGAGTTGTTAATTTTTGTGAAAATGTTTGTTTGTAAACGCGAAAAATAAAATAAAAATAAATATGAATCGCGAGTTGTAAAATTATACAAAAATTAAATTCAGTTTCCCCCTGAAATTATTTCGATTTTTGAAAATCTTTTGAAAATTTTCGTTCTCATTTGATTTCGACGCAAATTTAAATGCCAAAGATTGCTCGATTGATGGATGCTGAATACGGATTTTTTTTGTTTTTTGTTTTTTTGCTGCGAGGAGAGAAACTCTTTTATAGACTCCCCTGTAGTGGGGTGGTGTTGGACTCCTCCCCCTGAAGGGCGCGGAGTGTACCAACTAAAAACTCTCCTCGATGGACTGGTTACGATACGAGAATTTATATGGAGATGCCCAAAAGACTTTATGCGTAGACGCCGGAAACTTAAAATTAATTACTGCAGAGGTGTTAAATTCAGGCGTTCTTTTTAATACGAGCATTCATGAAACACTGGATATACCTAACTCCTTGCAGGCAACAACTATGTTTTCAATCTAGGATTACGATCACCAAGAGTCGATACTTAACCCTCATAAGAGTTACAGTGACTGTTTCGTGCAGGCAAAATAGTTGCCGTTCATAAAACACCTCTGTAATTACCAAAATTACGATCCGATCCGTCACCTCACAAATAATAATATCAAGTTTAAATTACTGTACAACATTTAATCATTGAAGCAAAAATAAAACGAAAACCTAAACGTTGACCATCGTTGAATAATTTTCGCGAAACGCAAGACCGAATAATTCATTCCAGCAAAAGCAATGAAGAATACATTCCTTTTATGAGGGCAAAATAATAAATAACACCACAAAGAGCATTCAATAATCAACAAAAAAAATTTAAGACAGAACCAACGTGTTTTTTTTATACACCGAATGAAACTGACGTTTAAAATGTCAAAATTATGAAATATGAAAACGACAAATTACACTTCAAATTCTAATAGTCATCAATATCACACTTACCAAAACAACCATAAGTCGCTTCGGCGATGCTTCATCTGCAAAGCGCGAACGGCCGAAAAGGATGCGGTTTTGATGAGAGCGAAACGTGAGGAAATTCAGGATATCGCGCAACATAAATTTCAACATTTAAACACTCAACACCTTTCTTATTACAGTTAAGCATGCGCTCGCATCGGAAATGACTGCAAAGGTCTTTTGAAATTCAAGGCGGACTCGAGAAATTCTTCCCCGACATTCAGGCGAAGATTCCCCTGATGATGTCAAACATGCGGAAACACTATATATACCTAACTCCTTGCAGGCAACAACTACCGTTTCGAGCTAGAATTACGATTACCAAGAGTTGATACTTCACCCTCGTAAGAGTTACAGCGGCGTGCTTCCGCGCCGGTAATAGATCACCTCGAGCTGCCGTTCCAAAAAAAAATACAATTTCCGATCCGTTACATCATAAACAATAATAACAAATTAAAATTACTGAATACGATTTGAAAACAAAAAAAAAGTCGCGCTATATCTCAAACAAAACTAATACAGGAATCGCCAGGAAACTTTGAACATGGTTGTTTTAATGAGTGTGATATTGATATCCAGTGTTTCATGAATGCTCGTATTAAAAAGAACGCCTGAATTTAACACCTCTGCAGTAATTAATTTTAAGTTTCCGGCGTCTACGCATAAAGTCTTTTGGGCATCTCCATATAAATTCTCGTATCGTAACCAGCCCATCGAGGAGAGTTTTTAGTTGGTACACTCCGCGCCCTACAGGGGGAGGAGTCCAACACCACCCCACTACAGGGGAGTCTATAAAAGAGTTTCTCTCCTCGCATCAAAAAAACAAAAAACAAAACAAATCCGTATTCAGCATCCATCAATCGAGCAATCTTTGGCATTTAAATTTGCGTCGAAATCAAATGAGAACAAAAATTTCCAAAAGATTTTCAAAAATCGAAATAATTTCAGGGGGAAACTGAATTTAATTTTTGTATAATTTTACAACTCGCGATTAATATTTATTTTTATTTTATTTTTCGCGTTTACAAACAAACATTTTCACAAAAATTAACAACTCGCGCAAAACTCGAAAGATTTTCAAAAACCAAAACCATTTCAGAAAATGCTTCAAGAGCTCAAGATTACTTTTTGTAAGATTCTTTTAATTACATTTACTTTTTTTAAAGATATTTCAAGACTTTATTTTCAAAACTTTATTTCGTGATCTTTTTCAAAACTTTTTTCACGCTCTATTTCAGGACAAATTTCAACTTTTTCAAAACTTCTTCAACATTTTTTTTTCAGGGCCGATTTCAGAACAATTTTTTTCAGACTATTTTTCAGTAGTTTTTTAGGTATTTTTTTAAAGAATTTTTTCAGATTTTATTTTGATGGTTTTTTCTCAAACTTTTTTAGGGTCATTTTTCCGTTTTTTTTTAGGACATTTTTTCAAGGCCTCTTTCTAGACTTATTTCGGAACCTTTTTAAGGAATTTTTTGAAATTTTCTACAGCTACTGAAACAACGTATTACTCCACGATACTGCAAAAATTTGTAAACATCCCTTACCTACATTTCGAAATAATTCCTCGAGAACAAAATTTGTAATTATCTAAAGCTGCACTTTTTCTCGAGCGCTTAAAAAATATAAAAAGAATTGCCAGACACTTGAAATTTTCCACAGTTTCTGAAACAACGTATTACTCCACGATACTGTAAAAATCTGCAAACGTCCCTTAACTACATTTCGAGAAAATTCCTCGAGAACAAAATTTGTAATTATCAAAGTTCCACTTTTTCTCAAACGCTTAAAAAATATAAAAACAATTACCAGACACTTGGAATTTTCCACAGCTACTGAAACAACGCATTACTCCACGATACTGTAAAAATTTGCAAACATCCCTTAACTGCATTTCGAGAAAATTCCTCGAGAACAAAATTTGTAATTATCAAAGTTCCACTTTTTCTCAAACGCTTAAAAAATATAAAAACAATTACCAGACACTTGAAATTTTCTACAGCTACTGAAACAACGTATTACTCCACGATACTGTAAAAATCTGCAAACATCCCTTAACTACATTTCGAGATAATTCCCTGAGAAGCAAATTTGTAATTATCAAAGTTCCACTTTTTCTCAAACGCTTAAAAAATATAAAAACAATTGCCAGACACTTGAAATTTTCCACAACTACTGAAACAATGCATTACTCCACGATACTGTAAAAAATTGCAAACATCCCTTAACTACATTTCGAGATAATTCCTCGAGAAGCAAATTTGTAATTATCAAAGTTCCACTTTTTCTCAAACGCTTAAAAAATATAAAAACAATTGCCAGACACTTGAAATTTTCTACAGCTACTGAAACAATGCATTACTCCATGATACTGTAAAAAATTTCAAACATCTCTTAACTACATTTCGAGATAATTCCTCGAGAAGCAAATTTGTAATTATCAAAGTTCCACTTTTTCTCGAACGCTTAAAAAATATAAAAACAATTGCCAGAAACTTAAAATTTTCAACAGCTACTGAAACAACATATTACTCCACGATACTGTAAAAATTTGCAAACATCCCTTAACTGCATTTCGAGAAAATTCCTCGAGAACAAAATTTGTAATTATCAAAGTTCCACTTTTTCTCAAACGCTTAAAAAATATAGAAAATATTTTCTAGTACACTCAATATTAAACATCTATTGAGTACCAAGTCTGCAAAATCCTGTGTTTCTGGATATTTTCTTGTTGATTAATTTTAATTTACATCTACAAAAAATTTGAGCGATATCTTATTTTTGAATGAACTTAATAAAATAATTTACCATTTATTACATTCGAAAATATGAATAACAATAGGCAGATTATAATTTAGAAATGAGACATCATAACTTTGTATTACCACTGTATTTGTTTAGTTTGCACTGCAGTTGCGAACTAACTTTAATTTACTTACTGCTCCATTCCCAAATATTAGATTGTTTACATTTCTTCGTAACATCGTCACCATGAATCACTTGCGAGATCATGAAATCGAGCGAATGTTTACTTGAATAATAGATTACGAAACATCACCGATGCAGAATATTAAGTAGGCGGCCAGTACTACCGCTATTAGAAAGTGGTTGGGAACATGACCTCTCGCGAGTAAAAAGAATGTATCCTTGATCTTGTGCCCATCGCGAGACCGTTAACAGCCTCTTGAGAAATGAGAAATGTTGCCGCTTCAGTGAAAGTTTACGATTCCACTTCCACTCTTAAAACCAATTCGTACGAATTTTCCAGCAATTAACTACGAGACCTAGTTACCATATTAAGTGCTGCTCATCTCGTACGTTACGCAACAATAGGGAAAGTTTGGAATGTAATCGTAAATAAACTATGACATTTTATATAATTTTCTTGTATGCACGTGAGCTTATACAGTAATATAAAAAGTATCGATCTTTGACAAACATAAAAAATGATTTTGCTTAATAATCGATACTTTAAATAAAACAGTTTCTTTGTTAATATCAGACTCTTAACTTAAAGACTTTAGTCACTAGAAAATAAAGTGTGATATTAACAAAGAAACTGTTTTATTTAAAATGTATCACGAAGTTAACGCCTCAACCATCAATCAATTAATAATCGATATTTTTTTGCTTAGGAATGCGAATAAATAAGATATTTTTTATATAAAAATTATTTATTTATACAAGTCTTTATAATTGTAAAACGAAATAACAATTATTAATAATAATATAAACTTAAAATAACAAGAGAACTCACTGGCTAAGCCTGTATATATGTACATTTGCACTAGAGTAAGAAGAATAGGGTTTATTTACAGAAAAGAGCAGAAATTAAAATTAGTTTTGACTTAGTCCCACCCGTGGTGGTGGTGATGATCGTCATGGGTCACCTTTACCCACACCTTCTCCCATATTGGCTTTGAAACCTTTTTCCACGCCGGGACTTCTCTCGTCTTCCACTCCGGCACCCAAATTTGCTTCCATTCATCCTTCCAAATCATTTTCTTCTCCGTGTGCCACTCTTGTTTCTTCTCGGTCCTCCAAATTTGGACCTTATCTTGTTTCCAAAGAAGCTGTTTCTTATTTACCCAAATTTGTTTCTTTTCCGTCCTCCAAATTTGTTCCTTTTTCGGCAGCCAGATTTGCTTCTTCTCCGTCCTCCAAATTTGCTTCTTCTCCGTCCTCCAGATCTGCTTCTTTTCTGTCCTCCAAATTTGCTTCTTTTCCGTCCTCCAGATTTGCTTCTTCTCCGTCCTCCAGATTTGCTTTTTCTCGGTTTTCCAAACCTGCTTCCACTCTAGTTTCCACTGGAGTTTTTTCTGTGGAACCCAAATCTGTTTCTTGTGCGATTTCCAGATCTTCTTCCATACAGGCTTCCAAATGAGTTTCTTCTTCCAGATATCGTGCGCTGTGTATTCGTTGCCGTGATGATCCTTGCCCAAAAAGTGCTCTCCATGGATCCCTACTTTCACCCACTCAGGCTTCCAGACTTTCTTCCAGGCTGGTACTTGAATTTCTTTCCACGCTGGGACTTGGATTTCCACCCAAACCGGTTTCCATACCTTTTTCCATGCAGGGACTTGAATTTCCTTCCAGTCTGGTACTTGTATCTCCTTCCAATCCGGGATCTGAATTTCCTTCCAGTCAGGCACTTGAATTTCCTTCCAATCCGGAACCTGGATTTCTTTCCAGTCGGCCACCTGGATTTCTTTCCACGCTGGAACTTGAACTACCTTCCAGTCTGGAACTTGAATTTCCTTCCACGCTGGTACTTGAATTTCCTTCCAGACTGGCTTAGTAACCACCTTCCAGTCGGGTACTTGGATCTCTTTCCAGACGGGCACCTGGATTTCCTTCCAGATTGGAATTTGATGCTTTTTCCACTCGGATTTCCAGAAGAGTTTCTTCTCGGTCTTCCAGATCTTCACCCATTCCGTTTTCCAAGTGAGCTTCTTGCTCCAGTAACCCTCGGGCTCATGGTGGGACCTCTTAACTCGCGAGACACTTGTCAATGGGCTGGTATACGTCGTAGTAACGAATAAACATTGGAATATGACCTTTAAAAACAGAAACAATTAATAGTATTTGCTTACAATTGAAATAATCCACAAAAATTGCTCACTAGTTGCACACTTATAAATCACAATAAAATCCAAATATGTTTAAATTATCACTAACCAATAGTGCAAAACACTTCATCTTGACGGGTGCCCCGTATCGGGGGGTTGTTTTGCGCTACGGTAACGCTGTCGGTCTACTGAAGACATCACTGACACCTGACATTTTATACCGGACGATCTTTCGGCATTTTGCTGGTAGAACTTTCCCCCCATTTCTTCTGCACATTCGGGCAAACGTGAAACGCTCTCTTGGCGGCTTGCGCGGGGGGCTTTCTCTGGTGGGAATCACTTCCTACCAGTTGAATGTGTTACAAATACGTATTTTTAAATTTGTTTTTGCCCCTGGCATTGCTTGCGTAAATGCATTTAAAAAGCAAATTTATTTACGTTAAACGATTTTAGCGACGGCTAATACATTTACAATCATATAAGAGAAGCTCAGGAAATATTTTTTAATTTAAAATGTTTATAAACACACCTATTTGTTGCGTTGCACAATTTTTTCTAATTGGGTGTAGTTATCTACCGAAGATTAATAATTATTTAATATTTAATTATTTATTATTATTTTTATGAAATTATACTCTACGCTAGCCGAAATAAGCGGTACACGCGTAATTTTAGTAACAGTGACATTGCTTACAAAAGAAAATTTCTTGTAATAAAATTAAGTTAAATATACCTTCTTTAATAAGAGATATTATATTAATAACCATTTTTGGTAATTCTTGTGTTGATAATTACATTGTCGGGTGCTAATTATTTCCTGTAATTAAGACAGAATTATTTATATTTTCTCTTGATTGAGGATAACGTTTAATCAACAATTAATAATTTAGATTTTATAATAGAACGTTTCCTCAACCAAGAGGATGGGTGCGACAGTTACTACGTTTTATTTGTAATTTAGTAAATTTTCCGACTCAGATTAATTCACTTCCACTTTCTTCTATCGACGTGGGTTACATGTCGCAATTCTGAACCGATTTGAATGTTTCTTGGCCAGAAATATTCGGAAATAAATTCCAAAGAGAACTGTGAGTGTCGATTTTGAGATTTCTTTGTTTGTTCAAAAATATTTAAATAGTGATAAATTACATTGCTACTTAAAATCACTGTAAGTTAAAATCACTGTTACTTAAAATCACTGCTACTTAAAATCACTGCTATGTAAACTGTGACAAACTGTGATTGCTACTTAAACTGTGACAAACTGTGATTGCTACTTAAACTGTGACTGTTATTTAAAACGTAACTGTAAGAAGACAGTACAAGGTGGCATTTCTAAATGTTATTTAATATTCATTACTTTATTCTCCCATTTGTGCAGTGTATTGTAATTTAAAAAAAATATTTATAAAATACCATAGTATACCATATGAAATGAAATAAATTACAACTTATGTACTAACAATTATTAATTAAGAGAGAGAGACAATACATTTGAGACACTTTTACAATTAACTTCAACAGGCAATTGACCAGAGCCTTCATTAATTAATTAATTGAGATTTTATAAAAACGAAAAAATTTCCCGCATGGAATTGAATCACAAACTCGCTTTGATCAAAAGTGATGAGTCCGACAACTTAATAAACCCAAAATTACTTTTTATTTTTCATTTTAATTTAAAATTCAGTGCGAATATCTAATCATACATTTTAAAATAATCCTACGAGACTAATTTTGAAATTGCAAACGTCATGAACTCAAAGAAAAATAAATAAAAACAATTTACCAAACTGCGAAAATCTCCAAATGCTTTTTGTTAAGGTGCTAAAAAAAATTAAAACAAAAATTTTCAAAAATCCATATCTCTATTGAAAATTGTTGAATTTATAAAAACCAAATTGATTTTGTATTAACTATACCTCGCCAATTGAGGATGATTTCTTATGGAATTTTGCCCGCATGTTTTATATTTTTTTCTGCGATGTTTTTCGCCAAGTGCTCAAAAAATTAAAACGAAAATTATCAAAAATCCATATGTCCATTAAAAAATGTTGAATTTACAAAAACCAAATTGATTTTGAATAAGTGATCCTTCGACCATTGAGGATATTTTTTTAAGAATTTTTTTCTGTGATATTTTCATTCAAGTGTTCAAAAAAATAAAACTAAAATTTTCAAAAATCCATATCTCCATTAGAAATTGTTGAATTTACAAAACACTAATTGATTTTGAATAAGCGATACTTCGACCATTGAGGATATTTTTTTAGGGAATTTTTTCAACGCGTTTTATATTTTGTTAAAAAAAATAAAATTATAATTTTCAAAACTCCATTTCTCCATTAAACATTGTTGAATTTACAAAAACCTAATTGATTTTGAATAAGCGATACTTCGGCCATTAAGGATAATTTTTATGGAATTTTGTCTACGCGTTTTACATTTTTTCTGCGATGTTTTCATTGAAGTGCTCAAAAAAATTGAACTAAAATTTTCAAAAATCCATATCTCCATTAAAAATTGTTGAATTTACAAAAACTAAATTTATTTTGAATAAACGATATTTCGACTATCTTTTTAAGTACTTTTTTCTAAGCGTTTTATATATTTTTCTGCGACGTTTTTATTCAAGTGCTCAAAAAATTAAAACGAAAATCTTCAAAAATCCATATTTTTATTGAAAATTAGCAGAATCATATCTAAAACATTTTTGAGAAACAATTAACAATTTCAGAAGGTGTTACGGCGTTTACTAACCGTGATCACACTGACATTTTAAAATCACTGGTATTAAAAAGTAGCAATCACAGGTAGCAACATGATTCAAAAGTAGCAGTTTTGCCCATCTCTATACTTTTTACTTTCTCCGTTACGAAGTACGAGAATGGAAATATCTGTTTTGGGGTCCCTATTTCAACAATTTTACCTTTTGGTAAAATTTCGTACACCGGAAGTGGGTGTTTACCTTAACCGTTTTTTTGTTTTTTTGCCAATATCTTCTTAAATATGAAAAATATCACGAAAACATTTACACAAATATTGAAGACAACAAATAAATTAACACTTTTTGTTTGAAAATATTTTTTATAAAATCATTTTTATTCGAGAAAAAAATTTATTATTTTTTTTTCATTTCTGGTTTATAATTTTGAAACGATAATAGTTATAGCAAATTTATGTTAATAATAATTGTAGAGAATGCTAAAATGAACAACTTATAAAGAATATATTTTTTTCGAAATCCCTTAAGTTTTTGAGTAAACTGAGTTTTTGAATTTCAAGTATATTTTTCCATCTTTCATTATTTTGACGTTTTAAACGTCAGTTTCATCCGAGTTACACAACGCTCGAAGTACATTTAAAATAGGATTTCAATTGAAAATAAACCATGAAAATGTAAATATAAATGGCTATGATACCATCAAGTCGGAGAAAGTAACATGATGGCCACATCACCATTTTTTATCATCAGTTGGGTACACATGTTGCTATGGATTTCCTTGCATCTCATTGGCTGAAAATACATTCGAGTAGGCTATGAGTTATATTACCTGTAATAAACGTTATTACGCGTAAGACTAGTTACATTTGACTAATTAAATATTTTGAGTTGAGTATAATATACTTTTTAATTATCGGCAAACATGTTGATATTTTATTATCAATATTTAATTAATAGTATATCTCCACTAATATACAGTGCGAACGCTCCAAATAAAAAATTTCCCGATCATCTGCGGCGAAAATCCTCCGATACATCAACCTTATTTTTTGAACGCGCATCTTTTCTAATAGTTGTCAATTTTCCATACCCCTACCCCTTTGCGTAATGACGTCATCGCCATTTTTTTTAAATGGAAACCATTTTTTATTATTTCACTAAATTTGTAGTCCTTTTTATTCTCTTTATGACTGTGTAAAAATATTTTGTTTTTTTGTTTTTTATTTAAGAAATTTAATTAATTTGTGGTGACCGCCTGGGTCATGGAACGGAGAAATGGAAACGAGGATCCGGGCTACCCGTGATCCTCGTTTCCATTTCTCTTAATTATTATTTAAGAAATGAGACAAATTCCACCAGAAATATTTCAAAATGTAAGGGATGGGTTTTATCACCGATTGGCTTTTTGCCAAGAGAGGAACGGTGCGCATTTTGAACATTTGATACATTAAATAAGTTAAAAATTTTTTTTTTCAAAGTTACCCCCACCCCGCCCCATAGAACATGTTTATAAAATATATTTTTTTACTTTGGTTTAATAATCGACCTTTTATTATATCAAAAATAGTTTAATAATAGGATTTTTTATTTTACAGTTTTTGCTCATTATTAAACTATTTGTGGTAATTTTAGTTGTCGCGATTGGCAGTACTTAAAGGAGACATATGTAAACGTCAAAATGTGAAATTGCAACAGTTGAACATCAACGAGGGTTGCACATATGTAGAGCAATAACGAAAACGTAGGAATGTCATTTAATAATTTGTTTCTGTAAATTTAATCATTTGCAGTGTGGTGACTGCCTGGACCGGAATAAGATAACGAAAATGAGGATTACGGGTAGCCGTGACGTTCGGTTACTATAGAGAGGAAAATAAACAACTAGACGAGAAAAATATTACTTGTGAACACAGAAAAAGTTGTACAAAAACCTTTAATAAATTGGAGACAAATAAAGTAGAAACTGTATATACATTCAATTACACAACAGCAGCAACACTTTGATATGGTCAACTGATTGTAGGATAGAGCCCGCCCACCACCCATCACCCTTTGTATCAACCTTATTTCAACAAGCAAATCTCTGTCGAGTTTAAGAATTTTCTTTGGAAATTCCTTGGACAAGTTGAACGTTTTCTGATGTAAATGTGAAAAAAGGAGTGGAGGGTCCCTATCCCACCCTCCAATTCATTGATGATAAACGCGAGTTTACAAATAGAAATCAATACATAATTATAAGAAAAAAACGAATTAACTTTTACTTCAGTTAAAAACCCCAGTTTGGCTGTTGTTAAACAACTAACATCACCAATGAATTTACAAAGAAATTTCATTACATGAACGTGGTTTTGTAGTTTAAGTTAGGGTTAAATTTACGGGTAGTGGGTGGGCACTGTTCTAAAATCCAACCAGTTAATCATCAACGAAGGTTTCACAGGTGCAGAACAATAGCAAAAACGTAGCAACGTTATTTTTTAATATCAGTCTCTGTAAATTAATTTATTTGCAGCAAACTGTGTTTTGGTCAACGGATTTGATTGTAGGATAGAGCCCGCCCGCCACCCTTCGCATCAACTATATTTCAACAAGCAAAACTTCGTCCAGAGAAGTTTAAAGTTTAAAAATACTAAATGCGATTTTCTAGCATAAATAGGTGTAATACAAAGGGAGGTGGGTGGTACCTATTCCATTCTCCAATTCATGGATCATAAACAGGAGTTTACAAGTAGAAATCTATACTTAAGTGTAACAAAAACACTAAAGGACTTAAGTTTTCTTAATAAACTTATTTATTGGAGGAAACTTTGGCGCGGTAGCAACTAATTGGATTGTAGGATAGGGCCCACCCCTTTTTTCAAACACTCATAACTTGGTGCCAAATCGTCGTAGGAACTTCGTTCTTCGAGTCCTGTATAGGCAATTGATTAAATTTTAATGCCTTCGTAGTGGATCGAGTCGACAAAATTTTTCCAACTCCGTAGACATCGTCAAAGTTGGACATGGTTTCCTAAATAAACATTTCTTTTTCACAGGGGTGCTAGAGAGGGGCGGAAGGGGTTACGCTTAAGTTCGCATGCATAACTTTAAAGAAGAAACTTCAAAGTTTTTTGGTCTTAAAGATTCATCAAAATCAATTGAAAATACGCCGAGTTATGGCGGTTTGAAAATGGTCGAAATTTCACGAATTTCAAGTGTTTCATTTTTATTCCTCCAGTGTATGTCAAATGCTGAATTTCTAAGTGATTGTGGAAAGTATGGATATGCATTTTCTGCTCAACTGCGCTTAGAATTATCTAATTTAATCGAACTTGTCAAGTAAGATTTATCGGCAGACTATTAGATAAAGTCAAGTCGAAACTATGCAAAGAAAATATTTTAAATACCGCACCAATTTGTTTTACTCTCTATAGATATCGGAAAAAAAACATTACAAACATAAGAAAGCATTTTCACTTTGTCATTTTACAATATTACGTGCAATGAGATAATGCTTAAACATTCACAACCAACGAAAATGTAAATATTTTTCGACTTTTTTGTTGTAATCCTGTTTTGTTACGAAGCTGTAACATTAATTTTTCTACTTTGATCAACATTAATAACGAAAAATAATGGGTGGTGAGTGTTTGATGGCAATGCAATGTAGACAATTTACACGTAACGTGATAGATCCAAATTTAAACCTAACATTGAATTACTTTAAAGAATGAAATCACCAATTTTTTTAGTGTATTTAGTCTAGGAAATTTCAATTACTTTAACTATCATATCCTGGCAAACCATTAAACATCTGTCACGTGACGGATACTTTTATCGAAGAAAAGTGTGATGGATTTTCATTGTGAACCCACAGAAACCAATGAGCAAGTATCAAATTAATAAGAATTACTTGGCGAAGATTAAAACGGCATCGAAATATGATGGATATAGAGAGAATAGAGCAGAGGGCATGTAAAAATACCGTTTGGAGAAGAAGAATGTAGTGAACAAGTTGCCGGACAAAAAACGTCAAAATGCCATTAACAAAGAACGTGAAGCTGTCCGTAAACGTGTTAAAAGACACCACGAGAATGCAAAAAGTAATACAGTTACAGGAAACGAGAAAATGCTAAAATTTTTAAGGCGATTCTCAATTCCAGACCCCTTATCCTGCTAAGAGCTCGTGATTGCATTGTCAATTGTGCAACGGATTTTGTTAAAGCATTTAGTCTTACACGGTCTGCCATTTCAGCCGAACATGTGACCGATGAAGACTTTGATGAGTTCTTTAAATGGTATTTTGAGTACAAAAGTGCCAAAAACGTATGAAACATTTCGTCTGCTCATCAAATATAGGTCATTGCCGTCAAATAGTTACTCATGAAACATCCAAACAATGATATAAATAAAAATCTTCTTTGTGATTTTTTTAAGTAATACAAACTACACTGGTGGAAAAAAATGAAACACTTGAAATTCGTGAAATTTCGACCATTTTCAAACCGCCATAACTCGGCGTATTTTCAATCGATTTTGATGAATTTTGGAGGGCGAAAAACTTTGAAGTGTCTTCTTTAAAGTCATGCATGCGAATCTAAGCTAACCCCTTCCGCCCTCCACTAGCATCCCTGTGAAAAAAATGTTTTTTTCAGGTAACCATGTCCAACTTTGCCGCTTAAAGAGCATAAATTTAAAAAAAAATATGAACTATTAGTAACACGTTTCGAAAAATCTTCAGTTAAAAACCCCGGCGCGTGAGACCGTCGTCATCATTAAATTTGCGTCACCAATGGCGGCTTAAAGAAGAAAGAAAACATTGTGTAATATATAGCCCTGATTATCGAGTAATGACTTTATATTAAATCCATTTATTTATGCATTAAACTTGCTTTACTTCCCACAATTTCTATGTCATTATGGTCCGATAGAATGTTATTATGACCAGAGCCCAGTAGACCAGAACATACGAATGTAGTACAGTAGACTGGTCTGATATTACACTATAATGGTTGTAATTACGATGCATCCACTACTTAATACAAAGGAAGATTGCTAATAGCAATAATACTCGCACGTGAGTGATTTTACAAGTGAACATTTACTCGCCAACGTTAGGAATTAGATGGTGTGACACACTTAAATTTGACTCTATTACAATGCTGCGACATTACTTAATCCGTCGTTGGGTTTCATGCAAACGCAAATTCACTGTTTGTTCGATGATTCACTTACTTCACGGTTTTGAAAATTTCTATTCCGACACCTTAACAGATCCGAGAAAAATTCTAAAGTTACGCAACTGTTTCCATAAATTTATGAAAATGCGCCATTAAAAAATAATAGAAAGTGAATTAATGATACGTTAATGTGATATGCTTAGAATTAAGTGATCGTAAAAAGTGTGCGTGCTGTCTTGATCCATTACAAGTGCGAATTAGTATTTGCGTGCGTTCTTCAATCGCAAGTTATGTAATGCGTTGTTGATCAGTTAGATAATCTAGTTTGTGTAATCCTGGAATATTTTTAGAAACTCTAGTTACATGTATTGATTAGTTTTTGTCACCTTATATTTTTTTGCAAAATTCTGTAATTACTATAGTCGCAAGTTAATAACAATGGATGTTCATATTAATTTAAATTTGTTATTCTAAAATGTATTAGAAATTATATTTGATCTTGTGTAACGTGGTGTGGGTTCTGCCAATTTTGCATTATTGGCGACGATCGTGACTAGTTCTCTATTTTTTTTTTCTTGTGAGGCTTTTAAGAGGGATGTTGGATCAACATTAAGGAACCTGTGAAACTCGTGTATGGTAATGGTAACTTTTGATTTTTATTACACTTTGAACTCGTAAATTTGACACTCAAGAATATTACTCGATGATTGATCATTCACGAATTTGACGATTAGTGTCTGCCGGAACCGGAGCAAAATATCTACAAATCTACAAGGGTGTTGGGGTTGAGTGAAATAATATTAATAATATTTTGATAATCTACTATATAAAATGTCTTGTATGAAGTGAGGTGCTATTTTTGTATCAAAATCTTAACAATGAAAAATGCAAATTATAAATTCGTTTCACAAGAAAGTTTTAATTATATTTCTGTTAAACAATCTCCATTCTACACAATGCCGTATTTCACTCAACATCCCAATTTAGCGTAACTAAAAATCAAATGGTATTGTCTAAAAACATATAATTGGTTCCCATTTATTCAACCAAAGAAGCATAACATTTCAAAAATTATATCACGCCCAAAAACAGTGCTGTGGTTACCATTGTTCTTTACACAATAACGAATACACCTCCAATTATCTTAATTAAGACTTCACAACAACGCAGTTTCTAAAGACCGGATAACGAATCGCGTTTAAAAAAAAAAACTTTTCCGACTAAATTATTTGGAGAAATTCACAATGCAATCAGCCGAAATGTTTCCATTCAGAAACGCAGATATGTGATTGGAGATGATTGTTTGCACAATCACGTTCAAGTTGTTAATTTGGAGTGTAGAAATCTGATGTTTATTTTTGTATGCAAAAGTCGAGTGTATGCAATGCACTTGGAAAGTGAAATTTTATAAATTTTTTTTACGATCGAACCTGGATGGATATAAATACTTGAACTATAATTAGTTCGTGTTGATTTAAGATATTCGAGCTGATCGAGTTATCGATGGTACATATATCGGCATTCTTGATAAGAACACGAGGTTTACATTAGTGCGGAAAGAGAAAGCGTTTTATGATGATGAATTTTATCTGGACTTTTTAAGGCAAAATTTGATTGTGATTAATACATATTATTAAGTATGATGAGCAGTTGAGAGATTGATAATTAATTGCTACGTGAAGGTGTAATAAAGCAAAGACATTTGAATAAACAGTTGAAATAAAAATAACGGAAAAAGAAGACACAAGGGAAGAAGACAACGACAAATTTTACGAAAAAAAATATATGAGAGAATAGAAAATTTAATGAATGGGAGACCTAAATGGTAGACTGGGAAATCAGAACAAGGGGATAGGATCGATTGGGGAAAAACAAAAAATGAAGACGGGGATAAATAATTTTGATAAATTAAATTCCAATATGTAACGAATATAGTGTATTTTGAAACACAATTAAAAAATATTCGTGTCGAGTAAACCAGAATTGTCAAAATCCGAAATTTTCGAAGTTCAAAGTAAAAAAAGCCGCTCTTTATATTTTCAAAAACTGCTTAATTTTCGAAAGCATTATTTGATTTGAGTAATTGAATGCCAAAAAGTATTGAATTTATTGTATTTTAAAACAGTATTAGAAAAATTTCACATCAAGTCAATGAAAATTACCAAAATCTGAAATTCAAAGTTCAAAGTCAATAAAATTAGGATTTTGATTTTTAAAAACTGCTTAATTTCCGAAAGCTCCATTTGACACTAATAAATTAAAAATAAAAATGTATCATATTTAGTATATTTTAAAACAATCTTAAGAAATATTCATGTCGAGTGAACAAAAATTGTCAATTCTGAAATTTTCCAAGTTCAAACTCAACTTTTTGATTGTGTAAAACAATATTCCAAATGCGTTATTTAATTTTGATCATTTAAATGTCAAAATGTAGCGAATTTAATGTATTTCAAACAGTATTAAGAAATATTCATGTCAATTGAACGAAAATTGCCAAAATTTGATTTGAATAATTTAAATTTAAACAAAATTGGTGTATTTTAAAACAGTGTCGAACATACGAAAATTCCCAACATATACACGAATGCAGATACACAGATACACACATACACACGCAGACACCTAACTTTTCTTTTCCAAAAATTGTCGGAATCGTGTCTAGTGGCTTCAAAAGCGAGACTTACAATCTGCTACCCTTGTAATAGAATTTGATAACGCCCCTACCAAAAATTAACGTTACTTCACAGTTTTTAGACCTTAAAAATATTTCAAAAAGACTCTCTGCCTCCTTTTTTTGAAAATTTTTCCGGCACGGTCCGATGCACCCCGAGAGCTCTATCGATTCCTTCTGGTGCCGCCCCTCTGACTCCACGCCACCACTCCCCGGGAAATAGAAAACCCAAAAAAAGAAAGTGTGAAAACTCAAAAACGTATAGTCCGATTTCAACCAAATTTTTTCAGATACTCCCCTCCGCGAGAAAAACATCCCTGTCAATTTTAATAAAAATCTTTAAAGCCGTTTTGGAGCAACGGCCTCATAAATGAAATTTCAGGGGTTCGCCGAAACGCCGTCACTGACTTTATTTTTGCTCTTGAAGGATCAGTCATTGGCGGGATCACTTCACAAAGCATCCTCCCACATTTTTATATCGGCGCGCTTTTTGATTTGTTGTCCCCTTAACGAGATTTTTCAAAAAAGTGACCATAAATTTTTTCCAAAGTTTCCGCTCTCTCTCAGATTTAACTACACGAGCTCTAACTTCAAGCAACCCCTAGCCTTCCAGAGCCGTCATTTGGCTCGGCCTCCGGGTTCGTTTTGCTTCCATCGAGGACGTATTTTTTCCATTTAAATCGAAGAGTTGAAACTTTTAAAAAGGTAGGGGATCGAACGAGCCTTGAGCTGTAATTTTTTCAAAATTTTTAAAACACCCCTCCGGAATCGGTGCGAATTTTTAAACGACAAAAAAACGCGACGGAGGAGAAGTTTTTTGGCGGCCGAGGAGGAGCGTGGCGGCATATATTTCAAAGAGACTCTCTGTCTTTTTTTTCAATTTTTGAGCTTTTCCCCAAAAATTTTACAACCCCCGTCGGTCAAAAATGGTTAATTTCGACAAATGGAGGCCCATCGCTTTGATTTTTTCAACAGACAATCATCTTCCCGTCCGACGCATCGCCAGCAAGTTTCACCGGCGAACGTAGACCGGTTTCGAAGTAACTGGACGAGACGTAAAAATCACCCCCTGGGGGCGGAGGTAAATTTTTTGGAATTTTTTTTTCCAAAACGCCGCCACTGACTTTACTTTTGCTCTTGAAGGATCCGTTGGTGGCGGGATCTCTTCACAAAGCATCCGCCTACATTATTTATATTCAAAAACTTTTTGATATGTTGTCCCCTTAACTAGATACGATTTTTCAAAAAGCGACCATAATTGTTTTTTAAGTTTCCACCCTCTTTTTCGGGGTGGTATTTTTTTCTCAACTCAAATGTCAAATATTTTAATAACTATTAAAACAAAATCGAAAATATATACAAAATTCTTACATATAGTGCATATTTTTTAAAATATTGATTTTCTCCAATTTTTCAAGCTGCCCAAAACGATTCAAAATCATGTTTTATCTTTTTTTACCCTCTTCGGTACTGCCGATGGAAATGAACTGTTTAGGCAACATGGCAGCTATTAAGAGGTATGTATTGAGCAAATTTGATCGTCCCAATAATCCTCCCTGAGGCTTTTAGGGCCTTCTTTCAAAATTATAGATAAAAATTCGTAAAGCCTTCCCTGCACATCCTGGATGATTTTAAACCACTTTGTCCTCTTCATTGAAGACAGCTCTATAACATTTATTATTTGATTTTTTACGATTTGTCTAATCATTCGCGAGTTATGCATTTTTTATGTGTCAAGGCACCAAATTTTTCATTTTTCATGAGTAATCGGAAATTTGAGTTAAACTCGCATGACATGGATTCGGCTGAAATTTTCATCAAAGATAGCTTTAGCCTGAAGGAGCACCACGTGACAAGTATTTTATCTCTGGGGGCCCCCGACCCAGGGCCACGACCTTCAAAGTGAGCGATTCAAGATTATTTTTCGGGAGTCTTCATGCCTTCAGTTTTGACTTTGAAGAGTCTATCAAAGCTTCAGTATATTCAGAAAGCATTTCCCTATAATATTTTTGTTGGAACATTTTCTGATTTTTGCTCCCTTAAGAAGATATGATTTTTTAAAATTTGACCAAAATAATTACACCAATTTTGATGGTTATTTCAAGCACGAATTGTTTGCATTTAAAGAGGAAGAGTTGAAATGATTAAGGTCAGAAGAGGGTACGACTGCTTTCATCAATAATTTTTTCAAATTTTTTGGAACAATCGAAATCAAAATTTTCGATCGACAAATTTTGAAACCTCGAAAACAGGACTGTAAAGTGTATACATTTCTCAGACGCTCACCAAATAATTTTTTAAAGGATCAAAATTAATGAAAGAAAATAAGCCTTTTACTGTTAACCTCCGAGTGCTTTCTAAACAGCAAATTAAGAAATACATAGATAGTGCGTCACGTTTAACATATTATGAGAGATTCACAAAGTGATGTTAGCAATGCATGCAGAGTTCTTGCATGTGAATATAACATACAAGCGGAGCCCGGTCGACGGCGCAGTGCAGCGGAGCAGTCATTCGTCACCAGTAACTTTCCTTCATTTTAACCCTTTGACCTACAACCACCAGTACTCCTCGTGTTTAAATGTTCTAGCCAAAGACAACGACCACGAGCATATCTCGTGGCGCGCCGCTTGGGCCAATCGCATCGAGCACGAGCTCAACTCGTGGCGAGCCGCTTGGGTCAATCAAATCGAGCACGAGCTGAACTCCTGCGTTAGTAGTGCTGCACAATGAATGCATCTTCTTGCGAAACATAATTTTTTGAAGTCCATATTTTACGTTTTCAGTTGTGCTATGAAAAAGCATGATTTTGTGCCCATACAATTGGCCTCAGTCGGATTGGGTTCTGCTGCTATTCCGTCGCGTCTTTCTAAAACCTTTGAGCGCCATTTTCTCAAAATATTGTTTCTGCACACGTTTTTCTTGCACCCATGTCCTTATTTTAACTTTCATTATGACATCACATTACTGTTAGTTTCAATGCCATAATTGTTTGATTAACAACTCTTTTTCTTAGGTAGTATTTCTTTCATAAAAATATTTTCCACTCTTCAGGTTAATAGTTTCATAAAACAAAATACCACAAATTACGTTTTTATTACTAATCAATGTATCCTGTAGGTAATAACAAAATAATTAATAGACAATTCATATAATATCTACATTATTACCAAGTATTAAATTTAATTATCCTAGAAAGTGCAGAGCAACAAAAGATGCAATAAAACGATGAACAGTTAGTAATTTCAAACCGCTAACGGTTGTAAAAGTATGAATGAAATGATTAATTCTCTTTTTGGCTGTAATAAATTTCATAACACCACTAATTGCGATATAAAATTATGATTGCAATCTGTACAGTATTTACCTATTTAATTAGTCCTGCGTTTGTCCTTTCTTGAATAAGTTGAATCTTAATGCTTCCTCCACTTGAAAGACAAGTGACTACAATTTCGCGACATAACACATTCAATAGTTATCACTTTACATATAAGAAAGAAACATTTAAACTATACAGGGTGTTTCAAAATTCATGCACCAAAAATTTTCTGCGTACTTATCGAGATTTGTCATACGGATTTTTTTTCTTTCTATCTACAAGGAGTACGCAGAAAATTTTTGGTACATGAATTTTGAAACACCCTGTATTTCAGTTTCATGAAGTATAGCAGGATAACTAATTAAATAGAGAAGAACCCCCGCGCACGAACGAAAATTGGTTCGATGATGTTTAATGCTTACGCCAGTGGGAGCTCTTCTCCATTCAAACTGACTATCTCATGTATAAATAATGGATATTTTAACTATATTTCAGATTCACAAAGTATAGCAGGATGCAAAAACTTTGAAATCAACTTAATTGAAAAAAAAAATTATATTATAATTGGATTTTTTTTGCTTATTATATACAATATTGTTGGTAAATAATTGTTTCTAATACTATGAAGGAACTAAAGTTTTATCTAATAATTTTATTACAGCAACATAGCAAACTAATGGTAAAATATAATCACTGAATAAAACACTATGTTTTTTACCACAATTTATTTGATTGGACTTAAGTTTCGACGTTTTACTGTCATTATCAAGTCATTATCACTTGATAATGTCAGTAAAACGTCGAAACTTAAATCGTAATATGTATGTATATGTAATATTTGTACATACATCAAATAAATTGTGGTAAAAAACATAGTGTTTTATTCAGTGATTATATAATAAATGACCACGTAGTAACGGTCGTAACCATCACCATGATTTAATGGTAAAATACTGTTTTGGAACTTGTCCCGATGCCCATTGAATAATTCATGATATGCAAAATTATTTTCATTACAAATAATTAATTCCATGCATAATTAATCAAGCGAGATCATTATTTAACAAATTAATTAGTGAAAATTTGGTGCGTGTGAATTTCTTTTAAATAAATTTAGAAAGAGGCTCCAGACAATGAGCAGTAAAACGATAATAAATGGCGCATTTATTTAGGTTTTAAGCAAATAATTGTTCAGCTTTCACACCTTCCGGATTTTCATTGTTTCTCATACAGGTCCGATTTGTCGGAATGATGAGTAAATACGTAGAGTACGTGTGCAAACGTGATATTGCATTTACCAGCTTTGGTGTAATAAGCGTTTAAAATACTTCGGCTACCGAATGTGAATGTGAAATTCCTCTTCTGGGCGTTCGATTGGCGGCAGACAAGAATGAACGGTAGCGATTTATGTAAATGATTGGATGTGCTGAAATTCTTTGGCATTCTACCGGATTTTAATAGCACATGATCACAGATTCTGTTTGTTGAGAGGAATCTGTATTTATTAAAAAAACATAAAATGGTAATGTGGCCATCATGTTACTTTCTCTAATTTGATGGTAGGTATAATATTTGTTTGAACTCACTTCCCCGAAAGCAATGATTTATGCACTTTATGCATAACCAGGAAACAGTGTTTCCCGGTCTACTATACCGGCAAACATTGTTTCCTGCCTACTACACCGGGAAACACTTTTTTCTGGGAAACTCACCAAGAAGCACAGTAATTTAGGGTAATTAAAAAATCAACATTTATTTTTTGGATTAACTCAAACGGGGTTATAATATATTGTACCTTTAAAATAATAATATTAAACTTCCTAAGCCCTCAGAAATTGACTGTGCCATTTTTGCACTTCCAGTGAGCGAGTAATTTTCGCCTTCACTACGCCCTGGTGCACGGGAATATTGTCTTCCCACACTTAGTCGTTTATACACTGGTGGAAAAAATGAAACACTTGAAATTCGTGAAATTTCGACCATTTTCAAACCGCCATAACTGGGCGTATTTTCCATCGATTTTGATGAATCTTTGAGGCCGAAAAACTTTGAAGTGTCTTCTTTAAAGTCATGCATGCAAACTTAAACGTAACCCCTTACGCCCCCCTCTAGTGCCCCTGTGAAAAAAAAAGTTTTTTTCTGGAAACCATGTCGAACTTTGACGATGTACACAGAGTTGGAAAAATTTTGTCGACTAATTCCACCATAAAGGCATTAAAATTTGATCAATTCCCAATACAGGACTCAAAGAATTCGGCTTTAATGTCTAATCATTTTTAAATATCAATGTCAATATCTTCATATAGTAAAAAAGGAAAAACAGATATGCCATCAATTCGTGTTTTGCCTGCATGCTAGCTGCCTAATATTAAAATTCAAATAAAGATTAATTCGCTCTAGACAAAGCCGTAACTATACATCGAGCATTTTTACGATAGGAGAATACTAAAGTTTGAAACATCAAAATTATGAAAGATGAAAATGACAAATTATACTTCAAATTTTTAAAATTATAACTCTATTGTTATATGTTTTCCAAGAGCCCCCTCCTGTTTCATGAAGCCCTAAAGGTCATGATGGCCCTCATAGACTACCCTGATCCTTGATGTCTCCCCGTTTAACGCTGTCAATTAGTTTTAAGGAATATGTCTATACCCGGTCGTGACTGAATGGCGAAAGGAAAGCTTACGTAAAAAAAAATACTTCAAATTTTAATAATCCTTACCGTCAGTTTATTCAAAAACTAATTAGATATAGGTAGTAGAAAACCTGTTCTTTAAAATTTGTTCATTTGGGCATTCTCTGCAATTATTATTAATTTAAATTTGATGTAACTATTATCCTTTCATAATTATAGACCAAATGACAAACATTTCCAATTAATTCTTCCTTCCAAATTACTTTATGAAAAATATTTTTAAACAGATCATGTTTATTTCTTGTTATCTTCGATATTTGTTTAAATGTATTTGGAAGATTTTTCATATTTAAAGAATTATCGGAAACGAACAAAAAACGGTAAAGGTAAACACCCACTTTCGGTGGACAAAATTTTACCAAAAGCTCTTCAGTTTCTCGTATTGTCAAATAAGGCTTTTGTTTAAAGTTTACTATTAATTTCTGTATTGGTTTTTGTGATACAGCGCGCACAGAAACAATTTGTTCTCTTACAGAAATCGTTGAAATTGCTTCAAGGGATATCAAACCGGATATTTCCGTTAAAACTTTTGAAAAATTTCCCGAACTTGAAAGTAAAAATGAAAATACCCTAAAAATGACATATAAAAAATTAATTTGCAAAATTTTAGATGAATTATCAATTTTCTATATCAGTTTTCCAAAATTATACGCAAAAATAAAAAAAAAACTTTTAAAATAATTTAATTTTGTCATTGCACATCAAGACCCACTAATACAGTCAATATTACATTTTAAGGATTCCCCTTTAACAGAGGAATTTAAAAACACTCCTGTACGAACGTATTTTTCTAATATTGAACTCGAAGGTAATGTCCTGTGTTACAATGCAACCAATTGAATCGAATTTCGAGCGAAAATTCCGAAACAAAAAACATGAGAAAAATTAAGAATCACATGTAAGTTTATCCTAACGAGGGATCATTAACGGTGCCTCTGGGATACAAGGCGAATGATTAGCCTTACCTCTGCATACCAGACTCTGTTGGAGTGGACTGTTAAGTCCTAGGATACTTGTGGAAACAGAAATGAACAAAAACAGAAAAACAAAAATACGAGGGTGGTTTGAAAAGTCCGTGCACCACCGGCGCCTATCGAGGTCTTGTTTAGTTAGTAGCATCCATTGTATGAACGCACACCAAGTTTCAGCCATATTGGTCTATTTCTTTGTGTTTGGCATTCGTGTGAATCAAGGTAGTCGAGGGATTCGAGCTGTTCCAGAAGAATCCGGAGGACTTTAAGCGCCGTTTCCTCACTGTGGATGAAATATGGATACATTACTATACTCCTGAGACCAAACAACAATCTAAACAATGGGTTACCAAGGAGGAATCTGCATCAAAAAAGGCGAAGACCGTTCCTTCGGCCGGAAAGGTTATGGCGACTGTCTTTTGGAATTCGCAAGGGATAATCCTCATCGACTATCTGGAAAAGGGTAAAACTATTACAGGTAAATATTATTTATCGTATGGGACCTTTTGAAAACCGAGCTGCAAGAAAAACGCCCGCGATTGGCCCACAAGAAAGTCCTTTTCCATCACGACAACGCACCAGCACACACCTCAGCAGTTGTGGTCGCAAAATTAATGGAAAGAGGATTCCAACTCGTTTTGCATCCCCCCTATTCTTCAGACTTGGCTCCTTCGGACTACTATTTGTTCCCCAATTTGAAGAAATGGCTGGCGGGACAAAGATTTTATTCAAACGAGGAGGTGATTGCAGACACTAATGAATATTTTGCAGACATGGACAAATCCTATTATTCGGAAGGGATCAACAAACTAGAACATCGTTGGACGAAGTGTATAAGCCTAAAAGGAGACTATGTCGAAAAAAAAAAGGTTGACCCCAAACACGTTAGTAGTTTTTATTTTTGCACGGACTTTTCAAACGCTCCTAGTAGATGGGGAACTTCCAGTTGAAGTAACCCTCCAAAACCCAAATACCCAGATGAAGACCGAAGTAGAACCAGCTGTTCAAACTTCGACCCAAGGGAATGGAAATAAGGCAGGGGATTAAATCGAGGCTACAAGCATCGAACTCAAAACCCTTCACATCCCCTCTCTTAACAGGAAAGACGAAGTACCGCAAGCCTAGAAGAGAAAGGAGACGTGACCACTAGAAACATCACCTCAAGCATCAACAGAATGTATGTGGCAAAGGATAAAATATCTGAAGCGCAAAGATAGAAACTTGCCATCCAACGCACCATGGCGGCTGGACAAGAAATTTGGCCCAAAAAACCCGCGGGCTAAAAAGCCCAATATGGTTGCAGGAGGGCAAGCGCAGAGGGTAAACCCTCCTTGTATCAGAACTCCAGAAAAGGGGAACCCCACACCTACAAATGAGGTTTCCACAAGTGCTGGAGGAGAGACCCCAACAGAAAAATGATTGTGGTCCGACAGCAGCACGCTTTCTTCAAACACGGGCTACAATCCGAAGAAGAAGGCAGCCAAAAAGCAGAAGAGAGAGAGAGAGAGAGAGGAACCGCCGTAAGAGAAACTCTCGGCACAAGTTGAGGCAGGGCAATCTTATAGCGAAACCCTCTTGTCTAGAAAGATGGCTGTTGTTTTGTAGGACTATCCCGAGGTCACTGAAGAACAGGGAAGCTTCTGCAAACAGTGACACTGGGAGAAGTAAAGAAGTGTGAACCAGGCACTATTACAAGAGTGTGCTATTCGTGAAATATGCCAACGAAGGGAATATAAAGTTGTTCATGGAGAAGGTCACCCTTTAACTTAGGAGGGGCTAGTTTTAGATCGGGAACGGCCAGGAACTTCGTCTAAACTGCTAAGGTTGTAGTGGTGATACTCACCTACCTCCTGGGCAGTAAACAACCGAAGAAGATTCTCCAAGTGCAGGTCTAACCACTGAGAAAGGAGGAATATCGATCAGCCGTACTGGAGAAGCTAGGGTCAGGTTGGTGGTGAACCTGGACAACTCTGTCCTGAAGGGGCTGGCCAAGGCGGACAGCTAAGCCAACTACTTTGCTAAGCCAACTAACCTTCAGGGTGATGGGGAGGAAAGCATCGCTTCGAATGTTGAAGATAGCGCAAGTAAATCTTCAGCACTGTAAGGCTGGTGCTACGTCCCTGTACTGGCTCCTAGCTGCTGGGGATATCGACATCGTCCTTATTCAACTATTCTGGATACACGGGGGGAAATATTGGCCCTAGGAGAAGACAGGGGTAAGCCTGTGAAAATATCAGATCATGTATCTTTACATGAAATAATATGAACACTGGATCACTGCTCTAGGGAACTTGCAACGGCAAGGATGAAGCATAAAGCAAGAAGGCAGATAGGGAACTTATGGATGGTGATATCTACCTACCTCTCTTATAATTCAACAGACCCTCCACCTACTGCGGAGATGGAACGAATAGTTGAATACTGCGAGGACTCAAGCTTGCAGATTCTAACTGGAGCGAACTCCCAGAACATCGTATGAGGGAACACTAAAACTAACTTACTTAATTATATTATAGCCAGTAGAAATATATCGGAAGCCACATAAAACTGACTTGTCAAGGATAGCTTTAGGACAACTCCGAAAAGCTATTATCGCCTCGTATTCCAAAAGTTCTTTTCACGTCTAACGCACCAGTAGAAAATCTCCCACAAAAAGGAGAAAACAACGTTTCATATCATCTACGAATGTAAAGACGCTTCTAAGACTAGTAGAAGGACTGGAGCTATTTAGATGAGTAACAAGCGTCGGTGACATACAATAGGACAAGAGGCCACAGCATTTAGGGGGCTCCCCCGCTCCAAGCCTCATATTGTTATGGAAAAAAGAAGCAAATGTTAACTTGTGGTTTTTAACCCTTAACCCAAAACATCGGTCTGTGAGACCTTTAGTGTTACGTCGTGCTACGGTGTGGCAATAATGTTCGAACTGTGTCTCCCCGCTTCATAGTACCTTGCTATGAACCACTTACCTACACTACACGCACGTGTTATGACTTAGTTTGTGACCGTTCGTTACTAGATCGCTTTTTGAAAACGTGCAGGTCTGACTAACCGGGTATTTCGTATTATGTACTCTTCATAATTTTTGATTGCTACTTTTATTGTTCGATTACAAGCTTTTTATTCATTTTAGTACATTTCATTATGGATATTCCATCAGCAAGTTCTGGTAAACCATCAGAATCATCAAGGACTGACCCTATTACCCTATTACAATGATACAATTTTTGATAATGATTAAATGATAAAGACAATGTCGCTGTGGTTGTTGGAGAAGGATGATGAATTTGAAGACAAAATTGATGACTCAGATACGGATCCTAACTTTGTAATGCCCGACGAATATCTGGAAGATGAAGAAAAGATGATAAGAAACATTGGAAATTGTGTAGCAGACGACAGTAGTGACGATGACGTCCTTGATGATATTTTGGAAGATGAATCACTGCGGACAATTCGCATGATGAAGAAGATGCAATGCCCCAGTTTTTCATTGGGAAAAATAATACAGTAGATTTCAAATGGCAAAAACAGGGGCCACCCAGAGGTAGGAGAACTCCAAGTCATACCATAATCCGACAATTACCTGTACTGACTAGAAAGGTATTTCAATTGGGAAGACCAAACATGGGAGAAATTTGGGAGAGTTTGTTCGATCAAAACATGATTGATGACATTGTTTTGTACACAAACGAAAAACCCACATCAAACCCACAACGAATCCGTCAAACTACCCAAATACAGACTCAGTCGAGATATATGCCTTGATCGGTTTACTAATGTACACATCAATTTTCAAATCCGGTCACGAAAATATGGCCTCACTGTTTGCAAAGGACTTGACAGGAAGGCCCATATTTAGAGCAACAACGTCCGTGAAACGTTTCGAAATACTGATAAACTGCCTACGATTTGATGATTCCACAACTCGTGAGGGGTCCTGGACAAAGTGCCGAATGCCTAAAGTGCCGAATCGATTTTTGGTCCAAAGTGCCGAATTTTATACTACCGATCATGCCAAGCAACGTCGCATCGTTCAACAAGTCGTCGGACCCGAATGCAAATCGGCAGTTTGGACATTCGGCACTTTGTTCCCGCACCGACCTATGAATAAGGCCTAAACTGCCGAATGCATGACAATTCGGCACAACGTCCTCGCACGCATCTACGAGTAAGGCCCAAAATGCGGAATATTTACGTCATAATACATTTAAAAACGTTTAAAATAAAAAAAAAATTCAATAAAAAAAAACATTCTCCAAGTCTGAAACCATCTACCAACCGTTGATAAATTTGTATTATCAAAAATTATTTTCGCATATTACTAACATACATGAGGGTGTGCATTCGGCATTTTGGGCCTCCTCGTAGGTGCGTTCGAAGACGTTCTGTCGAATGACCAAAGTGCCGATTCGCATTCGGCTCCGAGGCCTTGTTTCCGAATTATGCGACGTCGCTTGGCGTCGTTCGGCACTTTGGGCGTTGTCGGTAGTATGGAATTCGGCACTTTGGACAAAATACCGATTCGGCACTTTGAACATTCGGCACTTTGGGCAGGCCCCCTCGTGAGGAGAGGAAAGTAACTGACCGTGTTGCTGCAATCTTCGAAATATTTGACTCCTTCATACATAACTCGCAAGAGATGTATAGCCTTAGTGAGAACGTGACAGTGGATGAAATGCTCGTCGCTTTCAGCTTTCAGCTTTTCGCGATAATCAAGATTAATTAAATGCATGGCTGACTCGTTCAGTTCATATCTTTTCAATGCTTACATTTACACCGATAAGGACAATGATGGGATTAGTCTTTCAGAAGCAGAATGGAATTTTTTTAAACCTACTCAGTTAGTACTGCGCTTATGCAAACCCATTGAAAGATCTAACAGAAGCATCACTGCTGATAATTGGTTTTTGTCGCTGGTGTTGGTAGAAAATTTACGAAAAAGATCTTCAACATATGTTTGTACAATGAAGAAAAATAAAAATATTATTCCAAGGCTGACAAGTCCAGGTGCGAAGGATCAGCTTTGTATGGATTTGCAAATTATATTCCTATGAAACTCTTGTGTCTTATTCCCAAGAAGAATAAATCAGTTTTACTCATATCGCCTGTGTACCATAGCATTAAAACTGATTCCGATAAGAAGAAACCAGAAGTCGTCTGCTATTACAAAATAGACAAAATCTGGTGTTGACCTTCTAGACTTGAAGTGTGCTCTGTACTCGTCCAACAGGAGAATCAGGAGATTGCCCCATTAGTTGTCTTTTACGTCCATCTCAACTCAAGCTGTGTCAACAGTTACATACTTTATTTGTGCTATCGTCAAAATGCAGTCATCAAAAGATCACAATTTATTAAAACATTGGCTCACTCTCTGTAGGAGCCACATCTCAAAAGACGGCTCAGTATTCCCAATCTCCCGAGAAATATTAGGA
Organism: Ocypus olens; assembly: GCA_910593695.2. Lineage (NCBI taxonomy): Eukaryota > Metazoa > Arthropoda > Insecta > Coleoptera > Staphylinidae > Ocypus > Ocypus olens. The sequence continues at coordinate 43,757,639 of OU343058.1, forward strand.
CTTTGATACGGCAAGCAATACCGGAAGAGGAAAATGCTGGTGCAGGAGGTGATGGAGTGACAAGCTAGCTTGAGAAGAGGAAGACCTGTTCCAAGTGTCCATCCTCAAAGGACAGAAAAACTTCCTACAAGTGTATAAAATGTAACAATCCAATGTGCCTGGAGTGCAGTAGAAAAGTGTGCATCACGTACAAATAATGAATAAAAGTTGGAATTAATATATAAATTTCTTAATTTTGTTAATGCGTATTTTAAGTTTTCAATAAATTGATGATTTTGGGCGTTTATTGACTAAAAAGCCTCAAAAATATTTTGTAATAACAACTATCCAAAAATATCAAGCCTGCAAAAATGCAAGGTCTCCCAGACCGGATGTGTCCAATTATGTAGTATAGGGATATGTTTCGGGTTAACGGTTAATAATTGGATAATTTGTAAGGATGGAATGGGAGGCACCCACGGGGAAACAAAACTATTATTTAATTATTTTTACATTTTATTTTGGTTGTTAGAATTGTTAACATAATGTAAAAACATATGCTTCTAGGAGGATAATGTAGGTGTGCTGTGAATTTTTTTTTTAAAGTGTGCCACGACTGTAAAAACATTGAGAAACACTGGAATAGGGCCTACCCACCACGGGGAATAGCATAGGGCACACACATCGCTCGTCGTAAAAACTCAAACGGAACTTGAATTAACAAAATTCCATGTTTCATGAATGAGAAAAGATGCATTGATAAGAACCTCCATAACAATGTTTGTAATTTAAACTTAATTAACCTCGAGGGTTGTGGGGGTTACTTTGTACAATTAACAGATTAATTAAGAATCACTGTAGTAAAACATTTTAAATTTTTAGCGTTTATTTAAATTTTATTTAATGTTGTAAATACCAATTTTTCAACACTATTATATTATATAATATAAGAAATATAATTCTTTAGTAACCAACATTCATCCTTTATGCAACCCTGTATAAAATATTATTACTTAATTTTTTTTTCGTTCACATCACAATCTGTTAAGAGCCGAGTGCCAAAAACGCTTCATTTTTCGAACGGGTCGAACAGCCTTAAACCAAAAACAATGGTCCAGAAAATCAAAAGAATGAAGAAGAAAATGTAGACTTTGGTGTTCTTGACAATTAAAAAAATTTGCAAAACACTATTTTGTGATCGGAGGGTGGGATATTGTTTTTTTATAATATTCAGCTAGTCGCCTATTTTGTCGTACGTGGTTTATATTTTGAAAAGATATGGCATTGTTAGTATTTATAATTCCAATTTATTTTTGATCACTCTGCCAAGAGTGATTTTTGTAGGGCTCTTTTTGTTTTCTAGTGTATTTTGTTGTTTGTCATGGCCGAAGAACGTTTTTTTTAGTATCGGTACATATCTTCAATCGATTGTTTTTTTTTTGCTTCTTAATGAACAACCTCAGAATTGAATCTACACGGTAGCATTGATAATATTTATTGATATCTTTGTTCATAGTATTTAAGGAGATATACAAAATATTTATATACTTTTCTCATGTATTTCTGACATTATATCATTCATTTTATAGATTGCCTTAAAGTGGTCAGTTTTGCTTACTACTTGATTTTTCTTGCAGTCGCAGAATCTTCATTTTCTACGTTAGTTTTGTCTTGTATTAAAACAACAAATAAACTGTTCCTGTCTCTTTGTTTTATTGTCCATAGTTTCTAGAATTATTTTTACCCATTTGATTATTTATTAACCCTTTAGTGCCCTTTAGTGCAAAGTTGTATATAAGTGAAAAATAAAATTTGAATAACCATATATTATATGTATTGTCAAAAGAAACGGAAATGTTTCTGTTTGTTTTTTTTAAGTGTACATACTTATAAGTCCCATCCGGAATTAAAAATTTAAAAAACATCAACGCTTGCGCTCTAATTCCAAGTATACCGGGTGTTGACTTGGCGGACGCAACATAGAAAATAGCATGTTAATTTTGAAGTGTTCAAATATTGGCTACCCTATTTATTTTAGAGACAAAATGTAACTAACTTTTTTGTAGAGGGCAAATTCTGATTTTATTAATGTTCACACTTAACACTTTACGTTTCTCTAAGTTGAAATAATTAAGAAAAAGTAATGTGATTTTATAAAAAATAATGACATGTCATGGAATGGCAATGGAATGACAATTGCGGATATCAAAATGGCACAACATATAAGTACCGTTGGGAACCAAACCGTTAAAAGTTTATTGTGTTTGAATTATGGATTATTAAAATAGAGCTGAGGACGGTTACCATCATAAACTACATAAACTACATAAACTACATAAACTACGATTATAACCATCCTCACCTACATAAATAATAATAATAAACAGTTTATTTATATAGATGTATAAAGTTGTAATAGATAATTTAAGACGATTGTTTCATTTTAAACATAATTTCGTAATTAATTGAAATTGTGTGACACTAACATTTCCATGTAATTTGATACAAAAATTCTGGAGAAAATGCAATACATTCATCCAGCTCATGTCAACGACTTTATGTGTTAATATGCGATAATGGTCGTTATTAAAGATAAGCGCATCGACTAGTTACTCACGAGAAAGTTATACTGCAACATTACCAATGCAAAATGAATCGTAAATTACACAAATAATAAACTTCACTATACACGGAATGATTAATGTCTTCCTCGATGTCAAAGAATTGGATAGTATTCCCGGAAATTCCTGATTCTAGGATTTTACACCTCCTAGATTAATTTTGGCATTTAAAAGTTTAGACGGTAGAATGATTGATAGATGTAGGTGATAATGTTAATGTTAATCCCAAGAACAATATAATTTTCACGGTTTCGTAGATCTTTGGCGGAGCAAATCGTGAATTGCACAAAGCCGAGCGTGAATGCATGCAGAAATACACAAATTTCATGTCACGTTAATGTCTATGCAATAAATTAGCAAGGCGACATGCAATAAAGGTGCAAGTTGTGGTTTCAAATTTCCTTCCTGTATCATCACATTAATGATACTGGTGGTTTTATCGATTTATTTCTTTGCAGCGAATAAAATTCTATGTGTGTGATAATATGATTATGCAAGTAATCAATAACCAACAAGTAAAATGTTATACAAAAATATAATCTGCAAAGCCTTGAAAGTAACAAGCTCAGTTAAACACACAAACAAATATATTCAGGGTTAGGAAAATGTATTGGAACACCTGATTTCTGGATAAACGTATTATTTTTAAATTGAATTAAAAAAAAATGCTTATAGTTTTGTTTATTGACGTTGTTATGACGTTTTTTTTCGAAATTTCTTAAATTGTTTGAAAGTTATAGCTGAAAAACTGAAAAACAATTTGATTTTTTCAAATCAAAAGAACTCGAAGAGTATAGTATAGTAATTTACGTAACAAGTTCCGAAAGTGATATTTTACGGGATGAGTAGGAAGTTTCCTGGAATCCTGCGAGTCCCGTAAAATCACTTTTGGAACGCGTTACGTACAATATTTTTTCTGCAGCCGTTTTTTTTTTATGTTAAAAACCTAAAACACACACGAATGTTATATGACATGCGCTGTCATAATTAAATACGATGTTCATGTTTTTGTCAAGGCCGCCTAATACGCAAAATCGTCCCGAAAGTAACAAAAAGCGTCCCGAAAGTAAAGAAAGTGAAACAAAATCGTCCCGGAAATAACTACTTTCGGTACGATTTATGTAAAGTGACACTTTCGATTTAATAAATCATACCGAAAGTTTTATTTTCGGGACGGCTGCAGAAAAAAAATAGTTAACACATTTTCTAAATTTCTTCAATTGTTTGAAACTTATAACTGAAAATCTGAAAAACGATTCGAATTTGTTTTTTTTCACAGTAATTAAAACAGCTTGTAGAGTGGAGTGAGATGGTAGACGAATTTTTGATTTTTTTTTTCAATTATTTGGAACTGATCGCTGAATAATTAAAACAAACAATTGCGACTTGAATGCATTTTTTCGCGGTATAAAAAAGCTAGGAGAGTAAAGAAAAATAATGAAAAAAAAATCTACATTTTGTAAACTGTTCGAAACTAAAAAACAAATCGACTCGCATTCCTCTTTTTCGCATTGATTACAAGAGCTTGAGATGGTGGACGAATATTTGAAATTTCTTCAATTATTCGGAACTGATAGCAGAAAAACTGAAAAATAGTTGCCACTCGAATTCGTTATTTCGCTGTAATTACAAGAGCGTGACTTTTAAAGTAAAATATTGATTTTTTCTAAATTTCTTCAATTGTTCGAAACTTATAACTAAAAAAACATTCTAAATGATCGAGTTAAATGTAATATATTGTGAATAAATTTGAGGCAACCTCACTTGATAAACAGGGTCCTGCATTACACATTACATTAATTTTACAGCTAAATGTGTTTGTGTTACTTAATAATATTTTTACAAAAAAAAGAAACAAATTCCTAATTTAAATAGAAATCACAACGTTCACATATCCAACTTCCACTATGTAAATGAACCTTACCTTAAAATATATCGAATCTATCCGGTGTTGTTATGTAAGCCGGAACTAATTTATAAGAACGATACAAGATTTTCTAATCGAACCCATAAAAATATAACGCAGGCCGGTGCATTATTTGCATAAATTTAAATACTCTTTTACATCCGAACAATAAGAGAAATTTATTTTAGTGTAAATTTATTTGTACCAGTCCTCTAAATAACTCATCCTTTACGTAGGCTGATTTTACCAAATTTCTGATGCATTGATAACAAACATGCGTTTATTAATTATGGATAGGTACAATAAAATGTTTCTATCAATTTGTCGACAGAGTGTGTCTAAACAACTGATAGTTTTTTACAAACGGGAGAGAAATTCGAGTTCTCTGCCGTTGAAATCATGACAGAAATAACTTTTCTCGCCCAAGGGAGAGAAATGATTACTTCTCTCCCTAGGATGAGAAGTAAATATTTCTATGCCTACGCAGAGCCGATCCTAGACCTTTGTCCGCCCGCGTACAAATGATGAGTTGACCGCTCCCTCACGTCCAGTAAAACGTTTCTTGGGTGGGGGGCTTTTATTTTTCAATTGGAAAAATGTAAAAATCCTCGGTAATAATAATAATAAAAACCGTTTATACATATATCCAATTACAGGGAATGTAACATTATTTAAGACATTAATAAATTAAAATAAGATAAGTAATTTTAAGTTTTAAAGTAGAAAAATATGTCAGAGCATATACACATATTTCAAATTTGAAATATGTTTGATCTGAATTGAAAGATGAAATGACTAAAGAATCTGCAAGTAATCCCCGACTGCCAGATGTATTTTTGCATTGTACAATTCTGAATACATTGCCAGATGAGTATTTTTCTATTAAATCCAGCTGGATGGTAACGGAAAAAAGTGATTGAACGGTTGATAGCTTAATCAATCAACTAGGTCCGTATAAAGGGGCCTTACGGACCAAGAGAACTAGATCCACCAAGCAGGAAGCTCTCGACTGCAATCATTAAAGAAGTCATCACAGCAACGAAGTTCAGTCGATTCGAAGAAATATAAAAAAAAAAACTGATATAACTACTGCAGGAAGCCCAATCACATGGTTGAAGTGTGTCGGAAATGAATTGCTGATGGCCGTCCTCCGAGTCCGACACAAATATGATACTCGTCACTGTTAGCTCAACTGAAACACATACTGAGTCGTCGAGATGCATGGATGATGGATGACAATGGCACGATAAGCCATATTTTAAATGATCCGATTTTCTTTAGAACGTTCGAGTCTTTATCAATTGAACACACAGTGACCATAGCAAATGGTGAGAAAATCGATGCCATCGGAATACGTGAAGTAGAAGTTGTCACAGCAATCCAAGGAAAATGGTTCAAAATTACCATGGCTGATGTTTGGTGTGTATTCCGAATCAAGAGGAATATGTTCTCCGTGCCTGTAGTCCAGTATAAGTACTCCGACAGCCAATTGAAGTCTGCAACTTCCTAGTAAAGAATTGGAGGGAGCTCGTCATGAAGGACTGTTCAAGTTGGTCGTGAGAAGTTGGAACCCTATCAAATGAGGTCAATGCAGTGCGTAAGAGTTGTGCCAAGACCTATTCGGAACAAGTGCCATGTGAAAACGCTACTGAGCAGGGAGCTTGACATGAACGTAGAAATGCACAGTGAACTGTGTGAAGGTTGCATTTATGATAAAGCTCATCGCCTACCGGTCGGCACGGTATCCAGAATAACAGAACCGGGAGAGCGAATTCACACGGGATGTCTGCGGTCCATTTTAAGAATCGAGGTGTTTGTGATTTTCAAGGATGATTACACAAAATTCAGGACAGTTTATTTTCTGCGAGAAAAATCCGTTGTTGCTGAAAAACTGAGCCAGTTCTTTGCTGAGGCAGAAACAGTCAGGAGCTGTTGAGTGATAATGGCAAGAAGTTCGACAACAAACAGATCACAAGAAAGGTATTGTTCATCCTATACTTCGGGGCAAAATGGGTCCAGTGAGAGGGAAAATCGCATGGTGCTAGAAACTGCTAGAGCAATAATGCACGTGCATGGAAACATTTCTCAGGCACTTTGGGTTAAAATGATACGAACTGGTACTTACATCCTTAACAGGACAGGTCCCAGGAACATCACCTCTGGAGTTGTGTTATGGTAGGAAACCAGTTTTAAAACATTGGTTCAAATTGCTGAATTATTGTATATTACTATCGAAGGAGCACAGGACGAACATGGATCTGAAGGCCATTAAAGTAACCCTCATCGGCTATGATAACGACGACGGAGACAGGGTCTACAGTGAAGAGAACAAGCTCTACAGATCCAAGAACGCCAAAATAGGTGGAAAAAGGGGTTACTATACCCCCAAGAAGCAACGAAGCTGAAGAGATAAAGCCTACTGACCTAAACGACAGCAAATTCCGGCTTGAAGAAGACGAGGAAGAATTAATTCCGGGAACTGGACGACAGTGACAGTGATTGGACCATTTTAGAAATGCCGGCAGCCAATGAAGAATAGACTGTGAAAACTACGCAACCGAGTGGATCTTGCAGATCCACAGAAATTACAAGATTATGTGATGCTCACATGACAACCTTCGAGGAACCAGACACCTACAACAACGCCACAAAGTAACAAGGCCAGATTAGTGATCAAAGATCTTTCGCAAACAAGAGAAGTAGATTATGATCAAATCTTTAGTTCAGTGGCAAGAATATCGATTATTTGAACGCTACTCAGTGTTGATCTAAATTCTAAAACAACACGTTTCGCGCTCTCTTTATGCAATTTTATCAATTATGGCTAAATTAGCAAATTGCTTTTTTGATATAGTTGACAGTAAATAATTTTTAATTAACGTCAATTTGGAAAAAAAACTCCTTTCGCCGGAAGCCACATCAGTATTGTTAAAAATATTCTTAGACTAATACTGAAATTTGGAAGACAAGAAACTAACAACGGTGGATTTGTAGAGGGTGTTTAAATAATATTCGATACGTATTTTTTTGTTTCGGCTAAAAAAAAATTAGGGGGTGAATTCGCGTCTCGAAAATCAGCCATATTTTTTTTTTGGCTATAACTTCTGATAGCGTAACTTCGTAAATGTACAACATTTCAAATTCTATCCATTGGAGTAAAAAGAAATGTGGTTATTGACTACTTCTGGGCCGTAAAAAGCATTATTCATATTTATGGCTTGTAATTGCTGCAATAATGATATTCGTTAAAAAAATCATATACATATAAAGACATAAATGACGATGACCAAATTTTTCCAGACGTGAAATCCAAATATACAGGGTGTTTCAGAGCTCTGGGATGATATGATAATCGCCGAATACAAGGAAACTATTGAGATTAGGAACAGGGAACCCTTATACAATCTGAAAGATAATTGGATTCTACTTGAGAATACGTTACTAAATACAGAGTGTGCCATTTGAAAAAACGAAGTAATTCAACTTTATAAGTTGGGCTTTTCTACCGCATTTTTTTATCACCCAGTATATTTTTTTGTATGAAATCATGATTGGCTCTATAGTTCGAACCTTTAACCAAATAATAGAAATGATTTTAATCGTTCAGCGTCAATCACTGGAGCAAAAATAAAATTTCATCCAGACCATGCATTTCAACAAATCTTCAAATATTTCGAAAACGGCAAACAATAGGTATAGGGAGTATTAAAGTAACTCACTTTTATTTGCTCCATATAATTCAAAAATGATAAAAAATACAGGGTGTTCCATTTAAAAAAAAACATAAGTTTGGTCTGTAATTTTGTTATGAGATACCCTGTATAAATTTAAATATTTTTAGGGCGTGCAGCTCACTATTATACCCAACTTTTGTATAAAACATTTTTCGAAATTTTGAAAAATAAGCATGTGATTGACCGTTCCTAAAGCTCTGAAACACCCTGTATATCCATACATTTCCTTTAAATAAAACCTTTCCAATAAAAAAAGGTTTTATGTTTAATAGCGGAAAATACGAAAATTAAGTTTTATAACTACTTTTTTTTTGCCCTACTCCCAGTTTCTTCGCGACGATTCGGTAGGGGCGTCCCTATACGTCCGCATCAACCTCCTCCTGGATCTCTCTCCATTTTGTCTCCCTGCTAGAGTCGGTCGCCTTTCTCAGAGACGCTTTTGCCTCCGTACACTCCGTACACTCCTCCAATACCGCCAACTCTCAATCCCCCACCAGCACAGGTCTCTCCTCGCTGAGTTTGCCCTGTAGTAGGTTTTCCCATAGGTCTCTACGGGATCGCCGCATCGCAGGCCTCCACAAGAAGGCCTCCATTTCCTCCTGCGCCGTGCTGTACTGCCTGCGCCTACCTCCCATTAATCTCACCAGCCTCTCCACGTCTATTCTCTCGGTTATCCACCTAATCCCAGTTGGTGCCTGCCGAACCTCCTCTCTAGGAGTCACCGTCAGCCCGAACATCAGGTAGCGGTGGTGGCTCTAACTCTAAAGGTCACTCCGAACCTTCCACTGCTGCACCCTCTTCAGGATGTTCGGGGAGGCTAGCGTCAGGTCTATGATCGACTCCGCATTTCGCCTGGAGAACATAGGCTCATGCCCCTCGTTTACCACCTCCATGTCCAGAATCGCCAACATAATCTGCAGTGACTGCCCCCTCCTGCCCACTCGACTTTCCCCCCCATTGGTAGGCCTTGCCGTTAAAGTCCCCCCAATCAGCAGCGGGCAACCCATGCTCGCTGCACATCTCCCTAGGGTAGTGAGCCAGTTCGCAAACTCCTCCGATGTTTTGTAAGGGGGGCGGGGGCTAGCAGAAAAATGCCGCTATCATCCCTCCTTCGCCCGTATAATCCCCCTGCAGGGACTCGCCGATGCCGTGATCATACCTATCGCCGCACCTTTGACCAGCCGGAGTCGGCGGGAAGCACGACTGGTGGAAGCTTTGGAGTCCTCGGGGCTCAATGGTCGGTGGTGCCGGTTGGTGTGGCCGGACAAACATGAGTCGGCTTTCGGATTGGTGACCTAGGGTTTCAAAGTCTTCTTAGCCTGGGGTGTTGGTTGGCTGGGCGGTAGCGACTAACGTGGCATTATCGGTGTTTGGTGAGTATCCATCATGAGGCAAGCGAACCTGCTATCGGGATGGTGGACGTGGATGTTCTAAAAGAGTTTGAAGGCATGGAACTTTTGAACATTGCAAATTTGATTCGCTGTGATCGCTTTTCAGGATCTGAATTTCAATCTTCTGGTCGCGGTATTTTGTAGCGAGGTCATCCCTGGAGCTCTTCTTTGAGGTTGTAGACATTGTTGGCGGTTTAGACATAATAACAGCTACTTTGTAAGTATTTGTTTGTGGATTTTTCCGGCACAGCTCGATCTCATTTGCAGGTCTAGCACGGGTTGTAGCCTTCTGAATACAAATTTTGTACCTCGGGAAAGATCACGCATTTCTCTTCCTTGATATATAATCTACAATTTTTTTAATGTTATACATTATTTTAAAGTTAGCAATTTTATTTTGTTCTTCGTTTAATTAAAAAAAATACATCTATCGAACGACCCAGTTTTTCGAAACTATCATCAGCAGATTGACGGGATTTTAACTGAACAGATAAACGTGTACATATAATTTAGATCGGTTTTATTCTATTTTATCGAAATTTTCAGAAATAATAAATAGCATACGAACAAATACGGTGATTTAAAAAAAAAGAGAGTTGGGGCTCTTCAACATGATATCAAACACTTTGCAATTAAGGCGTAAGATATCGCAGAAATGTTTATTATTGTTTTTTTCATTATCGCTTATCTGAATCTTCAGTGGTTATAGTAAGAAAGTAAAAATAAAATTGTCATTTTAATCTTCTGAAAAACCTTCTCAATAATAACAAAATGGTAACGAATTATTAGCCAACATAACCGTCAAATGAAGATTTGTATCTTACTTGTTCTTCAAGATCTTGAACTTACTCTACAAAATTGCCATTCTAATCTTCTGAAAAACCTTCTCGATAATCACGAAACTTTAAAGAATTTGATTACGTCGGTGTTTTTATCGACATCCTTATGTTAATTGTTTCGTCTAATCACTAAGAATTTTTAATTTTTATATTTTGACAATGGGCTGTACAATTTGTATGAGACATTGTAAAACACTGTTTGTATTCGGAGGATGTTTCTAAAATTTGCAAATCCTTCTTTTCAAAATGAACATTTCAATTGAACCCAATGATTAGCGTGTCATGTCTTTATTTTGCGATGGGAGGCATTTATAACACACAAGATTTCTACGCCAATTATACACAATATAATAGATCGTATAAAGATATCAAGTTCTAAGAGATGCAAGAAGCCTTTGTTCGCTCATGCATTAAATCTTGTTATTGATATTATGAATGAAAGTTTATTTTCTGGACTAGTTTGCTTAATGAAGTGAACGAATCAATCATATTCGATGACGCCGACGATACGGTGAATGTTGGTTCCTTATAAATCACCAGTTTTGTCCTTTCACCCGTATCATGGAAGTAAACAAACATATTTGCGCTGCGAAAGGCAATAAATCGCTCCCTGTTATTGTTAAATTCCTTAAGAGAAAGAGATTGTACTCTTTTGGCAAGGAAATTAACGCATATGGTATTGCGTGGGTGAATCTTGCTGCGCGGCATAATGAAGGGGAGGGTGGTACCAAAAATATGCAGTACTAAAAATTTATTTAGCTAATTATACAAAATGTATTAGTATACAATCAAAGTGTGAAATCTATCATAATTTAGAAATATAACAATACCGCAATTAAACATATCTATATAAAACAATTTATGAAAAACCCTTACAACTGTTTCACCTAGTAACAATGGTAGTACAAACTGAAACAACACTAAATACCCACTGAAGCATGTGCTGATATTTTAATAAAGGGAACAAACAAACAAAGTTATTAAAGTATTAAAAGTGTTCGTTAATGCAGTTTTCAATGCCCTTTTCGTGGATCGAGTCGACACATTTTTTCCAACTCGGTACACGTTACCAAAGTTAGACGTTTTTTTGCCCAAAAACGTGTTCTTTTGTTCGGGGGTAAAAGGGTTCGAAAAGGGATCATTCCAATCTGAGTTTACCCCCTTAAAGTAGAGCCAAAATGGGTTTTTTCCAGAAAGAATCATCAAATTTGGTTGAAAAGTCACTGAGTTGTGTGCGAAAAACCTCAAAATGAACTTTTTTTCGAACACCCATAACTTGGTGCCAAATCGTCGTAGGAACTTTTTTCTTTGAGTCCTGAATAGGGAATTGATCAAATATTATTGTCTTTATGGTGGATCGAGTCGACAAAATTTTTCCAACTCCGTAAACATTGTCAAAGCCATTTATTTCAAACTAAAGGTGGGGCTAAAGTAAGGTCATAATGACCATTTTGTTATAAATGAAAGAAATTGCGCTCTGTTTTCACGGAAAGTTTATTTGAAGGTGTAAAATTGATGACATTAAGTACAAAAAATGATAGCGGTCAAATGACCACCTCTTGAGTTTATGCACATTTGTACGGCATTTTGAATTATTGCTCCTAAAAAATCTGGCTCCAAATTGGTGATTTCTTCTTCAAAATTGGCTTTTAAGACTTGCAAGGTGTGTGGTTTGTTATGGTAAACGCGAGATTTCAAAAATCCCCTAAGAAAAAGGTTGGGCGCTATCAGATCTTGTGATCTGGCCGGCCAGTTCAAATCGCCAAATCGGGAGATCACATGGCCGGAAATTGATATTTTAAAATCTCCATCGTTGCCCGGGCTGTGTGAGCGGTCGCTGCGTCCTGCTTTAACCAACAATGCAACAGACTTAATTCAGCAAATTGTGGCAAAAAAACTCGTGTAAAATCTGTCTGTAACGCTCACCAGTTACAGTTGCGATGGGGCAGTCCTCAAAAAAAAATTAAGAGCCAATCACTTTTAACTACAAATGTCGCCTCAAAAAGTCACTAAGAGAGGACGCAATGACTTTTCGTGCATTTTATGTCAATTCTCCGTGCCCAGGAAATGCATATTTTGCTCATAACCACTTAAAAATGGAAATGGTCTTCGTCTCTAATTATGATTTTGGATATGAAATCAGCTTCTTCTTGCACCAGGTTTAATAGAGCATTAAGGTAAGTTAACTTCACTTCACGGTTAGTAGGAAGCAATTAGTGAACTGTTTTCATTTTGTATGGGAAAATCTTTAGGTCTCTCACCAAAATTTGACGCCACGAACGTCTGCCGATGCCAAATTGTGTGCATCGTTATCTCATAGATTGTGGATTGTGGACTCTCTCGGATTTTGAGGTGTGTATCGGTCCATTGCTGGTAGTTAACTAATTATCTATCTTTAGCCCCTCCTTGCATGTTTACGATGTTTTTGGATTTGGCAAAACCATGGTTACATCGAATTTATTATTTGAGGTAACGTAATTTATTCTGAAATAAGAAGGAATTGCAATAGAACACCTAGTGCTTTTAACTTCGTAATTTCGTAATCTCCCACTTCGTCTAGTTAAAACTTTAGCCACATAATGAACTCCACCTGCAAATTTTACTAATCTGAAACTACCCTCTACAATGTTCATATCACGAGTGAAGTAACTGTTTTCGCCTTCTTGTTCCGGCTCCTAGTCTGAAGAAGAATCTTTATAATCAACAGTTTCCTCTTCGTCACTACTTGTGTCACTAGTTTCTTCTTCTTTTATTGCTATTTTTTTCTTTTGATATTTGTGTTTTATTACTACTGCACTTTAAATTTTACTGCTTTTAAATGTTTTTTTCTTCTTGTTTTTGCTCGTCTTATCTGCTTTCTAGGCTTTGCTATCGTATATTTTCCGACCAAATAAATCATGGTTTAGTTACTTCTCGTGAAAAAACGTATAATTCATTTATTTGAGAAGAATTGGCATTAGATGCTACTGCAGATTACCCAATGGTCGATTTGCACTGACTGCACAAAATCGGCATCTGTAAATACATCATCATTCCTGCCTTACTTATCTAGCTATGTTGGCTGGAATAAATGCTTTGCAGTGTATATTGGTCACATATTCCATATATCACAAACTGCATTGAAATACGATTTGAAGGTACCATACACGGCCCCATAAAGTATTTGCATTTTGCATACGGTTGCTGTAATGCGCTGGTAGGGTAAGAATTGTGACTCCAGTTTCTCTAACTTTATTGACTATTTGTACCGAAATGTGGTTGGTTATCATCAATTGGTAGACTCGGATTTTCTTTGCTGCTGTTTGAATATCTTATGAAGTGGTCTGAGTTCATCCATCCCGATGGCGTTGCTGATCCCAGTATTCCCGACAGCGGGCATATGCGATTTAAAATGTTTGCGAGGAAATATTAAAACAGGCGATAGGAACGTTCCCAATGCAGATATAATGCTACATGTAGTTATCAACTCTCCACGTTCACGACTAACACAATGGTCCACTTACATGACACTTTTCAGTGCGATTATTTTTTTATTCTGCACGGTGGTAGTCCCCGTTTCATCCAAATTAAATATTCTGGAGCTATCACTTAAGCTCTAAAATTGTAACAAACTTTTTTTCTTAAAAAGTGAATTCAAACTTAAATAAATTGGAATAAAACTCTAACTTTTTTTATACCACTACATTTTCTAATTTACAATCAAGATGTACCACGAAGTAAACTCCGCCAACATTAAACATTCAAACTGAAGTACCTTATCAATTCAATCAGAGTCACCGAGGGTTGGTGATAAATTGATATGATCCCAGTTATTATAGGGACTTCGAATTCATAATTTTCTGCTATCAATTTCACTATTTGGAAAATACTTGTCAAATTTTTCAATTAATTTTTGGAGATAACATTGAATTAAATAATTTGTATATTCTTTATAAAATTTACAATTATTTGTAATCATTTGAGAATAATTTGGAAACGTTTCGAAAACATTCGATTCTATTCTTCGAATCCACGTACGAAATTTCATTTTCATCGCCTTTATTTTATCTCGTATGAAAAAAACGCAAATTTAGTTGGTTTAGAATGGTGAAAGTGTCTGCAAGTAAGAGTTTTCAATGCAATTTTTGTTGCCGAATTAAATGGTTAAATTTGATTTCTGATCATTTAGAAATATTTCCATTTCTGTTTTCAGTTCCAATAAACGAACTAACACTTTCCCTCTCGACAGCCATCTATGTGAAGTATTAGTGACCTATGATTGGCACCGACTTCTTCACACAGAGGCAAAAATACGAAATGTTGTGTTAAGGGCAATCGCTTTTACAAAATTTACAACTTTCACAAAATCCATCATTACTACGTGAAGATACATAAACTCAAAATATTCTAATAATATTTTCGTATAAATTATCATATCATATTTTGTTTTTGCTGAACGCATTGTTACAATGTCTGACTTTTAACATTGTAACGCAGTGCTGCCGTTCTTACTGATTAGTTTTTTTAAACTGGCCAATATATTTGACATGAATTCGGCTGTTGCTGTGGCATATTTACGTTGTTTCGGTATACGAGGCATCGGAAAACCATTACAGGTTGTGGCTGGAAAAAATAAACAAAAATGGTAAAATGGCAAAGAAGGAACCAACTGAGATACTGTCTGCCTTTGTACTGCCACTGTTGTCTCAGTTAGTACTTTTCTAGCATCTGCATTTAAAAGATTGAAAACTACACATGGACTTAATCTTTAACGCTGTTATGCTGTATAGGTTATGTTTATATAATTATTGAATGATTGGTGCAAATTTCATTATAACAAGAACAAAAAAATATTTACTCCCAAATAGACGAAAAAATGAAATGCTTGGAAGAGGAAAATAAGTCTGTTCGCTTAGAGGTTGGAACAGTTTTCCCGGAAAAAATATCACTGGCAATCACTGCGAAGTCAGTGATTAATAATCGGAACAAACCCGAACTCCGCTCAGCTGGTGTAAAATCTAAAACAGTTACAGCAGCTGAAGCGCAAGAAAATGATCCTAGGAATTGCGAACGAACACGCAAGTACTACTTGAGACGTCTTCTCATTAATCAAGTTTGATTGACCAAATATAGTTGATCAACAAATGTTGAATGAAAAGTTATAGTGATAACCTTTGTTCCACTTTTGAGTGAATCAAGAAACGTCAAATTTTATCGTTCAAGTCATCCGCCATTTGCTTTCAAGTTGAAACTTATTTTGAAACGTGTGAACCTCAGTTGACTGTTAAGTTCACTTTCAACTGGTCACGTCACTCGTTCATGCGTTTTGCTTTTAAATATAAAATAGTTTTAAAGACTGAGTCTTGAGTGGACTAAAAGTGTGGTGTTTAGATTTTGGAACCGTATCATAAGTATATTGATCCTTGACTGGATCAATATAAAAATAAAGATGCACGAGATGGGACATCATGTCCGCAAATCCCAAAGCGAGGACAGAGGGAAGAAAACCTGAAGGAGAATTTGCAAGATCCAAAAAATTACTTTTGGATATTTTTGTCAAAGATATGGAAATTACTATTGCTGATGCGAAGAACAAAATTAAGACGATTAGAGCGATGTATAAAATAATCATTAGTTTTCAAATAAAACAAATAGTGGTACGGGAACAGAGGCATTATTCGTATTTTGATACAAAAGAGCGGATCTATTTCTAAATGATGTTACTAATACAAGAGATACCTCATCAAATTTAGTAAGTATACTTTTTGTTCTTTAAGTAATTTTACATTGACTCGTAATTATTAATTGCCGTGTATAAGTTGCCAGTTGTCGGGAAAAACTATTCGACATATTCATCACGCACTTTAGACGCAGACCTTGTGTAGTATTAAGTTTCTAAAATAAAAAGTAAATTAAGTAAATCATTGAATTTTTTAGGACCAGCATTGGTCTCCGAGAAATGGGACATCAGTGGAATTGTCGCGTCCTTCAACTTTCCCTTGCAGGATTAGTTGGAGAAGATGATATTTTTCATTTCTCATGATATGTTCAATGTACTCCAGTTGTTACAAACTCCAGTTCATTTGTAAAACGCCTCATAACCATTTCATTTGTCACGTGATGAACCCACGAGAGCCTGAGCATGTGATGATCAAACCTCATGACAGTAAATTTGAAATTCTTCTCACAAAATTCAGATAGGGTACAACCTTTGATAAAAGCCAATTTACTATTTGTAATGTGAATACAATGACCTTTATAACACCCATACAGACCTATAGATACCTCATCGAGTTTCTATTTGTGATCTTAAATACATTTAAAAATTTATTTCAATGATTATTTGCCTTTTTATAATTTAATTTAAACTTTGTGTACATAAATATTTTTTTATTGGATAGGTAATTGTAAGGTTCCGCTTCTGTTTCAAATATCATTAAAAAAATTCTGTCAACGCACATGTATGGGCACTGAATTCCAGTACAAGGCTAAGCAAAAATAATTACGTTTCTGGAATGCCAAGCTAGTTTTATACATTCAGAATGTTTACACTGCATTTAGAAACTTATCAACATTTTACTAATAAATGCTGTAACAATGAATTGCTTTCGCAAATATTTCATGGGTAAACACTATTATATAAAACTCTTAACAAACTTGAGCGTTGCTCTATCAAGGAATTTGTATACATAGAACATTAACGCGTTGTCGGTAGTGTGTAATTGAACCGAGGAAGTGTCATGCATACAAAGTGAATCTATTTATTGCATTAATATTCTAGTATGAACATGAAATGGTCAATTAGCTTCCGATACGTTTGGTAAATAATAATTAGGCAAGTGTTCTCTAATTATCTGCTACTTCTATAAATGAAATTTTGCAAATTGTACGCTGGTCTTCTAGGAACAATATGTCCTAAGCTATCATGATTTCATAAATTCTTAATTACATTAAGTTCATGTAAACAAAATATAACAATGGCAAAAACGAACTGGTCAGGGGGATAGCATTATCCAAATGAAATGAAATTTGGTATTTAAACATACTTTTGTATTTGTAACAGTATTGAAGGGGAGACTTTGAGGTATACAATTTAGGTTTTTTTTCAAAGTACTCTACTGTACACGGAGACCGGGTTTATCAGGACACATCTTGTTTTCTTGTATTGTATTACTTGCTACACATTCTACATCCCTGCATAGTATTTTTTTCTTCTTCTTAGGTTAGAGAAAACTAAAAGTTCGGTTCTCATCTATTGTTAAGAGCTACTGAAATGTATTCTTTATTTATCAGAGGTATGATCACCTCTTAACTAAACTCGAGAAGATCGATATTTTTTATATGCTTATCTTACAAGAATTTCACATATTGTCCAGCAAATGGAAAAATATCTTCCTGATTATCTCTCTTCGCGATGATTAATATATTAGCATTTGGTCAGATCGAAACATGACATATATGTATGTTGTAATCTTCAACGCATGATGGTTTTAGTTTTACTGTTTCCTTTTTTTTTTTCATTGAGTGAGTAATAATGGATATTTGACTGTTCCACCAAGAAAGCAAAGACCCATGGAGGTTTTAATTCCGGTGACTGTGATATTCTTCCAAGTAATGTATTTTTTCTAATATATGTTATTTGGTAAAAGATTGTCGGTGGATTTCAACATTTATTTAAGCCACGGTTTACATAGCCTAAAATATAATACTAGTATTATGTCAATTTAAACCAGAGTTATATTTATTACCACCTTTGTGAAATCCACTGCTAGAGTTTCACCGTGCAAGTAATCCTCTTGTTATATTAGTGAGCCACAAAATTTTATTTCAGAGTTGGCTGTCAGATAAATGAGGTATGTCGCATATTAGTACACCATGAGACTAGATTCGTTCAATTGAATTAGATTAAAAAAAAAAGAATTAATCTCAGACATGACTACTATGCTTCTCTCTCTCAGGCATGGCCTACTCAGAAACACCATTCTGTGGCTCACACCTTATAAATGGCGTTTCATACACGCATTTAAATGATTTGAATTACGCAATCGGGAATTCACTAAGTTTACTGGCACAAACATATTTATATACATACTTAACATCCCAAAAAATGTTTGCTTATCACACATATGATATAACTACTGTGTTCTTACTTATGTACGTCTAGACATTGGAGAATATGATTACTCAATTATCTTGTAGGGAATTAACCGTGGCATTTTTAAATTATATAGTGACGGGAAATATAGTGTTAATATTAAGATGTACAATATTATCCTTTCTTCGAAATTAGATAGTTAGATTTCATCGCATTAAGAGATAAAGAGTGTTTATTAAAATATTAACTTCACTTACGGTCAGATAAATATTCGCATTCTATATTAAGCGGTGGTGAAATTAGATTGATCGCGATAGATTTAAACCAGTGCAGAAATAAATCTTGTTTAATTTTTAATACCTTAATTTGAAATCCAGTTCCAAGAAAGTAACACATTCTCTGAAGAAATCCTAATTATTAGCTCATTTCATACAGTTCGGGTCCTGTAGTTGCAGGGGAATTGATCGGTCGAAGAATTGGCACTCGAATAATTTGTTTTCAAAAAATTTGTTTTTCCAACTCAATTCATACTCGAAATTGGTGTCGATTCAATGACTCGTGCAAAAAAATAAAATTTATCCGGCCAAATTCTAACCTCTTGTGGTGTTACCCCTGATAAACAGACATTTTCCCACGAATGAATAGAAATTTCAAAAATCAGTCGAGATATGTCGTTAATTGTGGTGTTAAGAACCAGAAGAACCATGGTAGATAAAAATTCTCCTTGCGTCTTTGTGGAAAGGTTTCCATGCCCATATCCTTAGAATCCACCCAGACATATTGTAAACATCAATATTCAACAGCTATTAACTTTTGCTAATCTGTATGATGTTTTGAAGTGGATAAGGGCTAGCTTTCTATAAAATGTCATAAATCATTTACTACCGTAAGTAAATTTATTGAAGTACGGACTGTAACTACTTTTCAAGAGGGTTTATGGATCGAACCTTTTATAACGGCCTGCGGTTAGTGGTTGTAAAAATTACCATACACTTACAATAGAATGTTCACAATATCTCTGGTAAGGCTCTACCATACGCTCCGTCCAGTAAGTCTGTGCTGCAATCAAACGGATTTTACAATTATTCGCTCCTCTAAAATATTTCTTCTTGTTTCAAGAAAAAAGATGCCGAAGAATCTTAAGTAGTTTTTAAATTCATGAAAAATTGTAATAATTTTGTTGACTCGAAAAAATTTTTGCCCACTTGAAACTTCTCAAAATTGCTAAATATTAATTCAAGAATGATTTGGTCAATACATTCCATCTATAGCTTTTGCGATATTTCATGCAAACATGGTGTAAATTTTTGAAAAATTATAATTAATTTGTTGACGCGAAAAAGATTATAAAAACTGCTATCCACTTGAAACTTTTTAAAATGTCTCAGTGTTAATTCATTAATGATTTTATGAAAAACTGCAATAAATTCCTTTAATAGCGTTTGCGATATTTCATGAAAACCAGATGAAAAATGGTAACAATTTTGTTGATTCGAAAAAAATATAAAAACAATTGCTACTCACTGCAAACTTCTCAATATTACTAAATATTAATGCAATAATGATTTGGTGAAAAATTACAATACATTCCGTCGATAGGTTTTGCAATATTTCATGCAAACATAGCGTAAATTTTTGAAAAATTATAATTATTTTGTTGACGCGAAAAAAATGATAAAAGCAACTGCTATCCACTTGAAACTTTTTAAAATGTCTCAATGTTATTTCAAGAATGATTTCGTAAAAAATTGCAATACATCCCTTTAATAGCGTTTGCGGTATTTCCTGAAAACCAGATGAAAAATTGTAACAATTTTGTCATCTCGAAAAAAATATAAAAAACAATTGCTACTCACTGGAAACTTCTCAATATTACTAAATATTAATTCAAGAATGATTTGGAGAAAAATTACAATATATTCCTTCTAGCTTTTGCGATATTTAATGCAAACATGGTGTAAATTTTTGAAAAATTATAATTATTTTGTTGACGCGAAAAAAATATAAAAGCAAATGCTATCCACTTGAAACTTTTTAAAATGTCTCACTGTTAATTCAAGAATGATTTGATGAAAAATTTCAATACATTCCTTGAATAGCGTTTGCGATATTTCATGAAAACCAGATGAAAAATTGTAACAATTTTGTTGACTCGAAAAAAATATAAAAACAATTGCTACTCACTGCAAACTTCTCAATATCACTAAATATTAATGCAATAATGATTTGGTGAAAAATTACAATACATTCCGTCTATAGCTTTTGCGATATTTCATGCACACATGGTGTAAATGTTTGAAAAATTATAATTATTTTGTTGACGCGAAAAAAATTATAAAAGCAACTGCTATCCACTTGAAACTTTTTAAAATGTCTCAATGTTAATTCAAGAATGTTTTGATGAAAAATTGCAAAACATTCCTTTAATAGCGTTTGCGATATTTCATGTAAACCAGAAGAAAAATTGTAACAATTTTGTTGACTCGAAAAAAAAAATAAAAACAATTGCTACTCACTGAAAACTTCTCAATATCACTAAATATTAATTCAAGAATGATTTGGTGAAAAATTACAGTATATTCCGTCAATAGCTTTTGCGATATTTCATGTAAACAAGGTGTAAATTTATGAAAAATTGTAATAATTCTGAAAGCGAAAAAAAAATATAAAAATAATCGCTATCCACTTAAAACTTTTCAAAATCACTCAATATTGTTTCAAGAATGATTTGGTGAAAAATAATAATATATTTAATAGCTTTTGCAATATTTCCTGCAAACACGGTGTAAATTTATGAACAACTGTAATAACTTTGTCAAAGCGAAAAAATAATATATATGCACAATTGCTATCTATTTTAAATTTTTTTAAATTACACAATATTAGTTCAAAATTGATTTTATGAAACATTTCCATACAATCCATTGATAGCTTTTGCGATATTTCTGCAAACACGGTGTAAATTTATGAAAAATTGTAATAATTTTTTTGATGCGAGAAAAATATAAAAACAATTGATATCGGCTTGAAACTTTTCGAAATCACTCATTATTAATTCAAGAATGATTTAGTGAAAAATTGCAATACATCCCTTTAATAGCGTTTACAATTTTGAATGAAAACCCCATGAAAAAATGAATTAATTTTATGAGATGATTTCCCCATTTACGAAGTTCTAAATTTAATTATATTGTATATATTTGTCTACATATCCATATAATGCAATAATTTAGTTCACTTAAGAAAAAAAAAATACAATTGCTAGGTACGACGATGTAGAGGTCATTTGAATAGAGAAGATCCCGATTGGTCGGTCGTTTGTTGCCAGTAGCGTAAGCATTTCAAGGAATCGTGAACCTTTTTAGAGGATTTTGAAAGAACCAAAAGTTTTTCTGTTAACAAATTTTTGGGATTTCAAAATTGTTGTTACCCATTTTACCCCTCCCGCTTTCTAAGAGACGCCGCTGACTTAGTGACCCACAGCTTGTATTAAAAAAAAGTTAACAAAATTTCACCCACTTCTCAAAAAGGTTCGCCATCACTGATCTAGAGGAATGGTCTGCTCAGTTCGATCAAACGAAATTATATTTATGGATCATTTTGAAGAAAGTACCATTATGGAAGATATTCAATCATCGATTTCTTTTATAACTTTAAATATTACTCAACTGAGTAGCGATGAAAATGGTATATTTTATGAATTTAAAAAAAAAAATGACATTGAAAATGAAAACAAGTTGTAAAAATTTAACATTTTTTGTCAATCCAAAACACTTTTTGTAGGGGTTTTCACGAGATCACGAAAGTCGAAAACTTCTTAGATCGCAAAATTCCATCGAGTTTCGTGCGAAATTCGCCTAGTTATGGCCAAAAAGGCGCAAAATGTATTTTTTTTTCAAGACTGCATAACTACGCGCCCAATCATCGCATCGACTTAAATTTTAGAGGAAATTGGAGGAAAATGATTGAACTTTATTGCCATGCTGACCGATTGAGTCCACAATTTTTTTTGCACACGGCACAAGAAACCAAATTTGCACATTTAAACTTCAAAAACATTTTTTTTCCTTTAGGGGGTGGCAGGGGGTGGAATCGTTTTAGCAACAAAACAATTCACATGATGTTGAAGAGAAAATTTGAAACTGTTCAGACTGCAAAAGTTCATCGATTTTGGTGCAAAATTACTCAAGTTATGGCCAAAAACGTGAAAAATGTCTTTTTTTTTCCAAAAATTCATAACTTTGCTCCAAATCATCGAAACGACTAGAATTTATAAGGCATTTGAAGAAAATTGATTAAAATTTTCTGCCATTGTGGTGAAATTTCCCGCCGATTTTTTTTGCACACGGTACAGCTTGTCAAACTTGGACAATTTTTTACATAAAAAACATTTTTTTCCATCGCGTTGTTACGGGGGGTGGGTTGGACTTGGGGTGAAAATCAACTACACATTCTTAAAGATAAAACTTGAATCTTTCCCAAACTGAAAGATAAATCGATTTTCGACCAAATTTAACCTAGTTACGACGGTTTGAAAAATCTAGTTTTTTTGCGATTTTTCGAGTGGCGCTTTTTTCTTTGACGCCGAGGTTAGAAACTTTATTTTCTTTTTCATGAGTTTAATAAACTGTTTAAGTTTCTTAAAAACAATCTGAATCACCCTGTACATAGAGGTAAATTTGTATTTTCAATTTCATATTTAAATTTGCCGCCAATATAGATCAAAAATTTTATTGGATAGTGAACGAGATCAATCTACAGTAGCAATATAGAAAGTGTCAAATTTGCAAGTCATTTTTATTAATATCTAAATTAAAATATCTTCAGGTAACGGTTTACTACGCACATGCATCGTCACAATTCATTTAATTCTAATTTGTGAAAGTGATGCGACCATACTTTATCGGATGAAATGTACTGGTGATAAAGGAGTCCTGATTCAGTTTTGTTAAGCAGACCGAATAAGAAATGTCCCAAGAATAAATTTATGTAAAGCATAACCTCGTCCAAAACATCTTAATTATATTGAGGAGTGAAACTGCACACCATAATTCATTGATTAAAGAAATCCCGGTCTTGAATTCGGCGGTGGTTTTTTGCTTGTCTGCACACGTAATATTATTCATCATTCATTGAGCTTTAATTAAATACCAACGAGTAGGTTATAGTAACGTATGTATATGTGCATTGTAATGATGATGAAATTTATTTTAACTGATCATTAGCATCATTTGGAGATGTTTACATTTCCAATTCTTCGAATTATTCCTTTATGTAAGTTTATACTATTAAAATGTTTACGATAATTACTGCTTTTGGTAAGTAGGTCTTCCATATTTTGAAATAAAAACATTAATTAATTGGTGATCATTGTTAACCAATTTCTAGCTTGTTTCATCCTATTTTCTAAAATTTAATTATATGTATATTATATTATAAGTATATTTATAAGCTTTATTTTTTGTTGGTCATTAATTTTATTAGTTTTTTTTTGCACACTTTGTATATCCCTGTATTGATATTCCGTTTGGGCAATAAATAAATTATTATTATTATTATTAAAAAGTTTATTATTAAAGATAAATTTATTATTAACAGTTTAATTTTTACAATAATTTGTAACTAAATTCTATTGTTAGCCTGTTAAATGGCAGTCGACCAAAGGTCTTTCTGCCTTTATATTTATATTTTCATGGTTTATTTTGAATTTAAATAATGTTTTGTCTACTGTGAATTGGACTAAAACTCACCCAGGAACCTGATAATCAATCTTTTAGTCACAAGTTTAAATATAATGTTAGAATTTGTTTATTTGGAAATTATAACAAATAATTTTGTGCTTTTAATGTCAGTATGTGTAATAATCGTATAAATCCGGTATTTTTTTACAATGACGACGTTGATGACAGTAGTAATAATTATCGCTTCCGTGGATTACCTTCAAACTCAAAGCATTAAGTGTAAAATTTTCAGACAAAAGCTCCATTATAACGAAATTAGACACGGTTTTACTTAACACTTTCTTTCATTTCATTGGTAAGAATGGCCTAAATTCTCCGTATAAGTAATTATGCTCCGCATGCAGTAATAGCAATTAGACATGCATGATGTCGTTACATCTTACCAGACACAGTTACATTGACATTGGACCTATTACCATGACCATAATTAAGTATTGAAGTTTTGTTTCACGTTATGACATAAAATTAGGTCACATGAAAATATCTTAATGCTAAAATGATATTAACATAAAAATATTGATTTGATAGTGTAAAAGGAATTTTAATTATTTTTTTAAACTAGTGAGATTTGGAAAACAACTTAAAGTTTATAATTAGCACATTATGGTATTTTTTACAATTCTTGTTAATATAAATTTGATGTAACTATCATCATTGCATAATTAAAGTCTAAAAAAGTGAAAATATTGCTATTTTGATTTTTCCTTGAAAATGAAAGAGTTTATGAAATACATTTATGAACAAAAATGTGAAATTCTTTGTTACCTTTTTCATTTATTTATATCCCTCTGGCGGCATGCATACCCTCGAGCCAAAGGTCCGTAGGTATGTAATATTGTCGCCTTCGTATGCGCATAAAGATCTTACGAATGCGCTTGGTACATAAATAATGAATTTTTCAAATCGTGTTGCGTTTAATTAATAGGAGTAGTATTTTCTTAAGTAGAATTTCCATTTATGTCCGTTTGAAAATTACTCGACTAAAACCAATTTTACTTTCCAGCACTATCGGTTTACAAGATAGTAGAAGATCATGTATTAGTTCATTTTCACTGGTAAAACCAACGTTCGTTACATCGTGTAAATCATCAGATTACATTACAATGTAATTACATTTTAAGAAAGTGGAAACTTCTAGACATTTTTAAGATAGTGTCATACTATTTAAATCAATATAAAACTTCTCTTATTTTACATAATAACAATAATAATAATAATTTATTGATGCCATTACCATAAGTTTACATAAGTCAAAAAAGAACTACTGCCTGAGCTGTATTTAATAATATACAGGGTGTTCAATTTAAGTGAAGACATTGAAATATCTCGAAAACTACACATCGAATTAAATTAAAATTATAATTAAAATTTGTTCGCCTCGGAGGGGGACATCTAATGATATGAAACTCGACCCACTACCCTAAACCCCCTAGGGGTAAGGAGTGAGCAGAAGAAAAGTTAAATAGGAACCGCCATTTTTTGTACGAATATTAATACTCCAGGAAAAAATAAGAAAGTTTTATCTGAAATTTGTTTTTGTATTCGTAACAGATGACGCTAAATTGTAAACACAAGCCGCAAGATTGTGGGTAGTCAAGACACAAACACAATAAATAAGAATGGAAAATTGGCGAGATTCGCACAAAATACCGAAGATGGAAGCACAATAAATCCAGGATGTACTCTGCTGCTATAAAAGAAAATATTACAAATCATGGTTTATCTGCAAAAACTACCGAAACATGCTCTAATTCGCGTTTTGAAGAAAAACGTAAAATTGATAAAGCTATAAACAATCAACCTCGAAAACGGTATTCTTTTACGGGACAATCAACTGCCACCGATTTACCTGCCGCCGAAGTAACAAGAAGAAAGTGGATTTTTGTTTCCAGATAAATAAAGATTTGAAAAAAGAAGATATTATGGCGCATTTATCTAAGGCGGGCGAGTTGTCGTATGTAGTGGAGCAATTAAAACCCAAGTATGAAGATGCTAGCTATTCGTCATTTAAAATTGGTATTCCTGAGAAAGTCGAGAGCATAATTATAAATCCAGATTTTTGGCCAACAAACACATTTGTGAACAGATTTTTTCTCCCAAATCGACGCAAGGTTCCAACTTTTCAATCGAGTCCGCAAAACAAGTTTCGAATATAGCGACTACTACTATGAAAAACAATAATTTAACATTGATACATCAAAACGTGCAGTCCTTAGGAAATTGTATCAACATGGTGGAGGCAATGTCAGCAGAATTTAATTGTGATTTTCTTTGTATAACTGAGCATTGGCAAGATGAATCGCAAATAAAAGCATTTCAATAAATTCAAAAAACGAAATATAGCCTGAATATAAAAATATTCAACCTGTTCGTAACTCTGCAAGCAAAATTAAGTCTTACTAAGACTATAAACAAATAACTTATTGGGTTCAGTTCTATAATTTAAAGTTTTCAAATTCAATTTAGTTTTATTTTTCAAGTTAGTCCTGTGGGTAGAAATAAGGGATCTTAAACCAATGTTATTTCACTTAGTACTTAGTACTAGTAATAACGCAAATTTCTTTTGTATCATTCAATATCCGGCGTGGCACTAGCCAGGGAAGTAGTTGTTTCAATAAGTTATTTGTTTATAGTCTTAGTAAGACTTAATTTTGCTTGCAGAGTTACGAACAGGTTGAATATTTTTATATTCAGGCTATATTTCGTTTTTTGAATTTATTTAATACTTTCTGCAATAAGTAAGGTTGTTTCTATTTTATTTAAAAGCATTTCAAATAAATAATTTAAATTTAAAATCATATTTTTGTAGAGATCGCACAAAGCATGGCGGAAGCGGAAGTGCAATATATGTTAAATCAACAATTGTATG
Source organism: Ocypus olens (assembly GCA_910593695.2). Taxonomy (NCBI): domain Eukaryota; kingdom Metazoa; phylum Arthropoda; class Insecta; order Coleoptera; family Staphylinidae; genus Ocypus; species Ocypus olens. The sequence goes on from OU343058.1 coordinate 43,784,793, forward strand.
TAATCAGTTTGACAAGTTACATTTTTTATCTGAATGTGATGTATTTGAATGTTGTAATGTTACGTTCACTTTTAGCCGTCAAAAATACTTGGTAGTTTGTTTATATAGATCACCTAATAGTGATATTTCGGTTTTTCTAAACAAATTTTATACTATGCTAACCATTTTATATGAAGAAACGTTCATTTATTTCATTGCTGGAGACTTTAATATTGATACGTTAAATTTGAGCACAAGTGCATTAAATTTTATAAATATATTGGAAAATTTTAACACACACGTAACAATTAAAGAACCTACAAGAGTAACATTATCTTCAGGTACGTGTCTAGACAACATAATTACCAATTATAATGGAAATATGACTGGTAAAGTTTTCAATTTTTGTATATCGGATCATTTTGGACAAATATTAAAATGTGCTATAGACATTATAGATAAAACTAAAACTGCTAAGTTCCGACAATTTACCACTCAAAATATCCTCAACTTTCAACAAAAATTGAAGGGAATTTCTTGGGCTAAGATATATGCTACAAATAAAGTAAATGAAAGTTTTTCAATATTTCTAGAACAATTTTTGCATAACTTTAATGTAAATTTTCCATACAAAACTATAAATCTAAACAATAAAACAAAATATAACTTATTTAATAAATAGTTCTTTTGAAACAGGCACATTTCCTGATAAGTTAAAATTAAGTATAGTTGTGCCAATATATAAGAAAGGAGACCGTCAAAGCATCAAAAACTACAGGCCAGTTTCGCTGGTTTCGATATTTTATAAAATATTTGAGCTTTGCATGATGGACCGACTACTAAAGTTCATTAAACAAAATAACATTCTCAGCGAAAAACAACATGGGTTTTTGAAAGGGCGATCAACCATGACTGCTATTCACTCCTTCTACGATACTGTTCTTAAATATCTCGACAGTGGAGAAAACCCGATTGGATTCTTTTTAGACTTAAGTCGCGCATTTGACTGTGTTGATATAGATATACTATTGGAAAAACTAAACTTGTACGGTGTGAGAGGGGTGGCATTACATTGGTTTCGCACGTATTTACAAGATAGAAGGCAACGAGTAAAAATAATAAAAAATTGCAAAGTTTTTTTATCTGAGATCTCAAATATCCGACTGGGTGTTCCGCAAGGATCAATTTTAGGGCCAATTTTATTTATTTTATTCATAAATGATATCACTAATGTAGTGCCTAATGATATATTCATTTATGCTGATGATACAACTACGGTTGTTAGCGATCGTGATGAGCGAGAATTGCTAAACAGATGTAATACAACCCTCCTTCGCTTGTACAATTGGTTTTTGAAAAACAAAGTATTACTTAACACGGACAAAACTTCGTATATAAGATTTCAGACAAAACAGTGCAAGGCTGATTTGAATATTAATATCAATTTAAATGATTTGCCGATTAGCTGTAGTGATACTGTCAAGTTTTTGGGGCTGCAAGTAGATAATCAGAATGACTGGAAATATCAGTGCAATAGCGTTATTAAATCGTTAAATAAAACTTCTTACCAAATCAAATGCCTAAAAACAGTAATGAATACTCAACAATTAATCCATATTTACTACGCAAATGCTCAGTCTCGATTGGTATATGGATTATGCATTTGGGGAGTATCGATACATTGGCGTTCCGTTTTTGTTGCTCAAAAGCGGCTCATCAGATCAATTGCTGGTATACCACACAACCAATCATGTCAACCTTTTTTTCGCAAATTTGAAATTATGCATTATCCGTGTCTAGTCATGTATGAATTAATTTTATATATATTTATAAATAAGCACCAATTTTTAACAAATAATCAAGTGCACAATTACATCACAAGGCAAAACAATGACATCCACATCGCGCACTGTCGCCTAAATATTAGAAAATATTCCCCAGATATCTTGGGACCTAAATTATTTAATAAATTACCTGATGATTTGAAAAACATCACATCGAAAAGTATTTTTAAGAAAATGCTAAAAAGATATTTACTGTCCAATTTATTTTATAGTTTAAATGAAGTAATTATGTAAATTGTATTAAATTTATTGTAAATTATATAAATTATATATACTTTTCTCACATGACGCATCCAATACTGTATAATTTTTGTATATTATGTATATAGTCAATGGAATAAAGATTTATATAATTTAAATGATGCAAAATTACAGGAAGTTAGAGAACAACTTAAAATTTATCAAATATTATCAACGTTCAATCCGGAATACAAGATTGTTTATAACAAAATAAAGTTTAAATATAACACATTATTAAAGGACACAAAGAAAAATTACTACAGAAACAAGATTAACAACGCAAAGGAAATGTGGAACATTGTAAGAGATTTAACAAACAACACTAGTAATAAAAATAGCGAAATTACTAATCATACTGCAAATGAATTTAATGCTCATTTCATAACTAGTTCATTGGTCAATACTGCTCAATTACCCTGTAATAATCATACATATCATGATATTTTAAATAATCACCATCATAGCATTTTTCTGAGTCCAGTAACCGAAGAAGAGATTATATCTCTAGTGATGAATATGAAAAATAAAAAGAGCTCAGGTATTGATAAAGTACCCTTTAAAATTATCAAGCATTGCATACATGAAATAGTATCTCCATTATGTCATATAATTAATTTATCTTTCGAGTCGGGAATTTATCCAGATGAATTAAAAATATCATTAGTTAAACCTTTATACAAAAAAGGTGATCATTCAGATTTATCTAACTATAGACCCATCAGTTTAATTATTTGCTTTGCTAAAATATTTGAATACTTAATTGCTAAACGAATCACTTGCTTTTTAAAAACAATTAAATTATTTAATAATAACCAGCATGGATACCTTAAAAATAAATCTATAGACACTGCTCTGTTTGAATTTATATCTAACATAATGGAAGCGCTTGATAATGGAGATCTCTCTTGTGGCATCTTTTTAGACTTATCTAAAGCGTTTGACAGTTTGGATCATAAGCTTATTTTATCTAAATTATACAAATACGGTGTTCGTGGTAATGTTTATAACTGGTTTTCATCATATTTGACTGAAAGAAAGCAAGTAGTAGAAACTGTTACAAACAAAAAAGCAGTACGATCCAGTATGTTGACATTGTCGGTAGGGGTGCCGCAGGGGAGTGTTCTTGGTCCACTAATGTTTAACATTTTTATGAATGACATAATAAATGTTGTAACAAATGTAAACCAATGCATAGTTAACTACGCTGATGATACGAATTTAATAATTAAGGGAAATGATTATCCCCAACTACTACAACATGGGAATGATCTAATGGGGTCAATCGTACAGTGGTTTAGTCAAAATAAGATGGCAATAAATATTGATAAAACAAATATTATTCTTTTTAAAATAAATTGTACCTTGGAAACACCTAGATATATTACCCTTAATAATATACGCACTAAGTTTTCAGATTCAACACGTTTTCTAGGGGTGTATATAGATGACACCTTATCCTGGAAAACGCATATTAATAATTTGTGTAATAAGTTATCATCTATAACTTATGCACTTAGAGTACTTTCAAATAGCGTTGATTACGGTGTGATGCGAACGGTATATTATGCCAATTTTTATTCACATATTAAATTTGGGATAATTATTTGGGGTAAGTATAAGACTTATTTATAAAATTGAATCCTTTGGAACATGTAGAACTGTGTTCAGATCTAACAGAATGTTAACTGTTCCAGCTGTATATATATATATATATATATATATATACAGGGTGTTTCAGGACTCTGGGAACGGTCAATCACGTGCTTGTTTTCAAAATTTCGAGAAATGTTTTATACAAAAGTTGTGTATAATAGTGAGCTGCATGCCCTAAAAATATTTAAATTTATACAGGGTGTCTCATAACAAAGTTACCGACCAAACTTATGTTTTTTTTTAAATGGAACACCCTGTATTTTTTTGTCATTTTTGGATTATATGGAGCAAATAAAGGTGAGTTACTTCAATACTCCCTATACCTATTGTTTGCTGTTTTCGAAATATTTGAAGATTTGTTGAAATGCATGGTCTGGGTGAAATTTTATTTTTGCCCCAGTGATTGACGTTGAACGATTAAAATCATTTCTATTATTTGGTTGAAGGTTCGAACTATAGAGCCAACCATGATTTCATACAAAAAATTATACAGGGTGATAAAAAAATGCGGGAGAAAAACCCAACTTATAAAGTTGAATAACTTTGAGAATTATCTTTGAGATTGTACAAGGGTTCCTTGTTCCTAATCTCAATAGTTTTCTTGTATTCGGCGATTATCATATCAGGAATAATTATTATAATCTGAAAGATTATTGGATTCTACTTAAGAATACGTTTATAAATACAGGGTGTGCCATTTGAAAAAACGAAGTTATTCAACTTTATAATTTGGATTTTTCTACCGCATTTTTTATCACCCTGTATAATTTTTTGTATGACATCATGGTTGGCTCTATAGTTTGAACCTTCAAGCAAATAATTAAAATGATTTTAATCGTTCAACGTCGACCGTTCCCAGAGCTCTGACACACCCTGTATATTTTTTGCAAGCGCTTGTAGAAATTTTTCCAAACAACAATGATCTTGACCTTCCATATAATACAAAATGGTTTCAGCAAGACGGCGCACCCCTGCACTATGTACATTTTTTGGATAATTGCTTTACGAATAGGTGGAGCGAGGACAGATAGAATAGCCCGCAAGAGAGATGAAATGTGAGAATTATGGCCCGGAAAATATTCAGAATGTTCAAGAAGAATGTTCGAACTGTGGATGGTAGTAACATTTAATTTAATAATTGCATTTGCTTGCCAAAGGAGTTTTTGTTTATTTTGTGTTAGCAATAAAATTTAAAGTTTCTCACCTTCAATTGTCATTTACTCGAAAAATTTCGTATGTAAGATGATAACATTTTTATACTGCCAGTTCGACAATGATAAGATCTCTCAAAATAAAGAACAAAAATAGGGGATTGTCAATTTAAAAAAATGTATGACGACAATACTCAAAAAACGACTGAAAATCGACTTTCATACAAAAATATATATTTTTATCAAAGAAAATCGACCTGTTCCAGGATTTTTTCCAAAAATATTTTATTTCAGCTTTACTGAATTTATTCCATACTTTAGGCGCGCACTGTTCGTAACTTTACAATATTATGTCTGACGAAGACTAAAAAACAAATTATTTATTGAAACAACTACTTCCCTGGCTAATGGCCACGCCGGATATTGAATGATATATGTGTGAAATAAATTTTGTAAATAAAAGTTTGTTTAAGATCGTTCATTTCTATATTCAAGTACTAATTTAAAAAATATTTAAAATTAAACTTGAAAAAAAAAAGTTATTGTTATTTTGGCGTCGGCATCGCCCTGTCCGCAGAGCAGGAGGCGGCAACGTTATCAGGGCAGCGTTGGAATCGAGGAAATTAGGACCATCGTCAAGGAGACGGCATTAACAAGAAAAACACATTTATATAATTTTATAAACGAGACACACAAAATCTTCTTGTACCCCAAACCAAATTAAATTGGAGAAAAGTAAAAGTAGTATCCTTTAATTTATACCGTTACGCTACATTGGTGACCCCGACGTGATACGTCACACCACCGTCGGGGTCGTTCATTAGCGACACCAATTCTGGGACTAAATTCTTTGTAGATACGGGAGCGCAGGTTAGCATTTTGGCGGTAAACCAACTTTACACCAACACTCATTGTGGCGCTAAATTTTCACTAACCACCGTTAGTGGTACCAACTTTCGATAACACCAAATTAATTGTTAATATCGGCCTGGACGTAAATTTCACGTGGAATTTCGTGCTTGCACAAGTTAACCACTCAATTCTGGGTGCCGATTTCCTTCGGCATTTCAACATTGTTGTTGACATTGCCCGTGAACGTCTCGTGAGGAAAGCATTTGGCCCGTCAGAACTAAATTCATTATTTACTCAAAATTAGCCGTACTCTAAATTATTAAAGTGGCCTAGTGATTGGAGCTCCTGCTCACGGGCCTCGTGGTTGTGGGTTCGAATCCCATTCCTGCGGTTACTTTTTCGGAACGAAGAAGTGGCCGTGAGGGTCCATGGATGTCTAGTGTATGTCCCATTCATTATTAAAATGAAATCTCAAAAACTGAATTATCGTTAGTGGCCGAATAGCTAGATGCTTACGCCAATTCCAAATCATCTGCACTTCCTCAACCCGAATTCCCGTCAACCATCCTTCCTTTTTAATTCGGACTAACAGCTTTTTGGATCAGTTAAAGTAGGATTTAATATAATTCATCATAATTTGTCAGCTAATAATCATTTGTGGGGCTTACTATATGATTAATTAATTTCTCACTTAACCCGTGGTGAAACAATTATATATTTGATTAATTAAAACACTTGGTTTTGTTTCACTGATTTTATTTTTCTCTCCGACTAGTTTCTACCCCAGGTCATTCTCAAGGAGATATGTACAAAATTAACATCGACTGGTATTTATACAGGAATTGAAAAATCAGGTAATAAGGGCCGTCGAAATGGGGGAGTTCCAGATATCTTCGACGTTATTAAGCATGGTTTTCCACGTTTTATTGCTTTGTTAATTTCGAGGCCCTCTCGCAAATTCAAATCCCGTTTTGTACATATCTCCTTGAGAATGACCTAAGGTCTAAACTAGTCGGAGAGAAAAATAAAATCAGTGAAACAAAACCAAGTGTTTTAATTAATCAAACATTTGTGGGGATTATAGGTTTGTAATTAACTGCACCAATGATGATTCTGGTGTCGAAGCCAATATTGGTTTAGTATAGTAAGGTTTTATTCATGCTAGTACAAATTGTTACATACGTCAAGGGGTATATATTTAAAAATAAAATAAAATATCAATAATTCACAAAATCACCAAGATGTAAACACATTAAAATACATGACAATATAAATAAGAATAAATATATAAATAAAATTTAGATAACCACAAGTTAAAATGATTAAAACTTACAATTAAAAATACATATTAAAAATATGTTACTAAAATAAGGTAATACATCAAAAATTTAGTTAATAATAACCGATCATTTTAAGAAAAAAATTATTTTCTGATCAGGCAACATTCCTTTTAACTGGGTCAGTAAAAAGGCACAACTGGATTGGCCATTGACCAATATCTGCGGCAATGGCCAAAATTATTGACTAGCCAATATCGAGGAAATCATTGAAACCTGATGAGAACGCGGCAGGAGTACTCGAAAATTGGATATATTCTTTTGTCAAATAACACCGGTTCGCGACAAAATCATCGAAGGAAAGATTGAAGGAAGAGGAGGTTTAGAAAGAAAGAAGATGTCTTGGCCAAGGAATATAGCACTAAAAACGACCGAGAGTATGGTTTATATGCCAAAAATTGGATAATATTGTCGCAGACGACCGTTAATAGATAAATGCATAGAAAGAAGAAGAATGAGCAAGAATAGAGCAAGATATTATATTAATAGGTTACTTGCATAGTTCAGTTACCACGGTAAAATAAAATATTTTTTTTTGCATGACAAAAAGAAAAATATATATTATAAATGGCCTTCAGAAAAACATATAGTCGACAGCTTTTATATTTAAGTCAAATAAGCATTTTTTGTATTTAAAAAAATGCACTTTTTAATAATAAAGGTGCGTAAATACACGACCAAACATGTATTATTGCTCAAAAGTTGATTTTATTGTTTTATTTACATACCGGAGCTCAAAAATAATGCAACACTCCTTCGATGTGGTTTAATGCAGCAACAAATACGTTGAATACGTCACCTTAGAAAGAAAAAAAGCGTTACCGTTTTTACTGCTTTATCTCAATTTTTTGTGTACGATTTTTACACTTATCCGAAAAATAAAGTAAATTTAATAATGTTACAACAATAATGCTACAACAACCGCGGCGGGCCAACACATTATTGAATTTTTGTCAGTATTTTTTGTTCAACCTGCACCAAATTGTAATTGTTTGTTCTAACACGATAACAATATAAATTTAATACAAAAGCATTTAAAACCTGTTTCTTTCTGGGCTCCAGTATATGTTGTAGTTGAATTACCTTTACAGAGTGAATTTTGCTAGTCTTTTTCTGTATATTTTTGCAATACATCATATACTGGTTTGAATGAAAAATGCAACACGAAGAAGTTATGGTCAGATTTTAATGAAAATTTCACAGAAGTTGTGTTTGAATGTCTCAAGTAAATGATCAAAATTTCAGTTGAAAAACTTACTTACACAAGCATTTTTTTTTAATAATGAGTCGGTCGTCCGTTGTTTCTAATGCACTCATTCATGCGGTTCGGCATGCTTTGAATGAGGTGATCAATATCTTCTTGGGGTAGCTCATCTCAAGCTTCCTGAATCCGCAAACGAAGTGTCTGGGGCACGGGGTAGATTTCCTAGTCTGACGCCTATTATATCCCAAAGATGTTCGATGGGCGAAAGGTCTGGTGAACGAGAAAGCCATGGAAGCACTACAACGTTAGCTTCTTCTAAACACTCTATTGTTACCCTTGCTGTATGTGGGCGAGCATTATCTTGCTGAAAGGTAGGGTTTTACAACCCTTGTAAGTACGGCAGTGCAACGGGCTCTAGAATAGTCTGTACGTAGCGCCAAGCATTTAGGGTGCCAGGAATAAAAACTAGAGGGGACCTACCATCATACGTGATGGCACCCCAAATCATCACCCCCTGCGTGAGACCAGTATGCCGAGGAAGCGCGAAGTCCATATTTCTGCATTTCCCGCGGAAACGTCTGACACGTCTACGTCCATCGTTGGCCCACAAACAAAATCTGGATTCGTCAGTGAACACAATTTGTTGCCATTCTTATCTCCAATTCACCCGTTCTCTACACCATTCCAAGCTCTATGACATGGAGTCAGGGGAAGGCAACAAAAAGGACGATAACTACGCATTCCAAAACTCCGTATTCGATGATGTATCGATGCCATTGAGATTCTAACATTTAATGTATCCCTCCAAGTGTTTCCAATGGCCCGCGTAGTGGATAATCTTTCTCTTATCGCCAAAAGTCTCAACCTGCGTTCTTCGCGGTCTGTCGTTCTTCGCTGTGGTCCACATCCTCTCCGACGTTCATGAAAACCTTCCTCAGACCATCTTCGCCAGCACCTCAATACTGTGGTTGCGTCACGTTCCATTCTATTGGCAATTTCTCCCTCTCTCATGCCAATAATACGACCTCGCTCGAAATCACTTAGTTGTACAAAATTTCGACGGTTACGAACTCTGGGCATTTTAAATGATGTTCTTCACACTATTATCACGAAAAAACTAATCCAAATTGTTCCATGTTTATAAAAACACCATTTGATATTGCTATTTTTCGTATATAAAATCATCCTAAAAAGAGGTTTGACGAAGGAGTTTTTTATTGAAATTTTAATGAGTTACTTTTTATACCGAAAGCCGTCAATTGTAGAAAAATTAAATAAATTCTGGCTGTTTTTCTTGGTGTTGCATTTTTCATTCAAACCAGATACAAATTAATATACGAAATATATAAACATTAATTATATAATAATTTATGAACTTTGTAATTCTGCAAAGGTAGGAAAGAGAAAATCAAATCTCGCTTTTGTTGACCCCGACCTTTAATGCCTCACCAAATCGTAGGTCTAATGGAGGAATCACCGGTACAACGATTTATGTTCCCGCTATTCATCTTGACCTACAACATTTCGCCACAGACAGTTTCTAAAGCGCAAGTAGGTTAATTCCGAGTTCATTACGGGTGAAAAGTGCACGCGACTGCATATCTGGTGCATTTTCTTTCAAATCTTGGGAAGTGAAATTTGCATTGTAATTTGGAATAAGTTATCTTTACGTCCTACTCTCGAATAAAACTAAAATTGCGCGTGATCAACTCGAGAATTTCATATTTCGTTGTTGTTTATTGTGGCAATAAATAAAAATTCAATTATGTATTCGGAAACGATCAAAATGACGATTCCGCTGTTAAATTGGCTATAATGGACGAGACGCGGAATTCGTGTTGTCTTCAGAAGAACTTTCACTTTGCCCTTCGTCTCATCTCGGTCACTCGTCAATATATCATTACCATTTCAATGAAAACAGGGAATTATTTTTAGCAGACAACTCTCTTTTTTATATAAATATATGTTATGTTGGTATCTCTTTGGCATTATGTAATTTCATTTTAATATTAATAATATGTAATTTACGATAATGCATTTCTGCTAATTTTGGATATCATAAGCATAAGGTGTTCAGAAAGTTAAGAAGTTTTTTTAATGATGCGTTGATGGCAGCAATCAGGTATTAAATTATTTTTATAATGAATTATTCTGAACGGCAAAACAATATTAGCTTTAGATCTACAATTTAACAAAATGCTAAAATTGGTTTGTTAAAAAATTTAATCTATTTTGAATATCACTAGGTTGTCTAACATTTCAATGTCAAAGTAGTCAGCACCAATGTTTTTTTTAATAAATTAATTAAATAATCAATAAATTAAAGATTCGAAAAATCATTTAGTTTTATGTAATATAAGCATAATATCATGGCCGCCGAAAGTGACTGTTGTGAATGTTAACTGCGAAAAAAAAAACAAAGAGAGAGAGATAGAGAGAGAGAGAGCTTTTATTTAGCTTTTGTAAGGCATAACTTTTATCATTCGAGTAAGGTAAAAATGTAATTTAATGAAAATAATAAAACACTTCTCCCTGTCATTTCTGTTTTTCCAAGATAGGATTTTTGCATAGGGATTAGGGATATGCAGAGGTTATGAAATTGGCAGCAAGGGTTTTCAGCTACGATCGCTTTGTATTATAAATAATTGATATTATTAACACTAGACACAAAGGACAAATATATTCGAGTTCTCAGCTGTCGAAATCATGAGAAAAATAACATTTTTCGCCCAAGGGAAACGAACGCTGGAGAAGTAAACATTTCTCTACCTTAATTCTAATATTTATTTTAACTGTCACGGCTGACAACGTTTTTTTCTAGATTAGGTTTTAAAAACAAACGTTTCACTCTTAAAATATCCTGTTTATGAAAAAAATAGTATATAAATCTAGAGAATGCTATTTTTCCCTCGGTATGTTGTATCCCCAGGGCGATAGCGAGAATTTCTCTCTCTTGATTTATAATCTATTATATTAAGATCAATTATAACTGCATTGAGACAGACTTTAAGTTTTGAGGGAAATGAACAGTTGAGTACAGTCTATAATTACTGATTGAAGAACCCCGCATATCCATTCCACGTGATGCGTATAATTAAAAGCAATAAATCAATCCCATCGAGGCAAGAGTGACAATGCAGCTCTTCACATATTATTTTTGTTTAGATTTAGTAAGACTAATTTTGTAGAGTTGATTAACATATTTTAAAGCCAATGCATTAGACGTGAGGTTTTCTTTAATATCCTCGCAAGAGTGACAAACAGATTCAAAAATCACGGTCATAGATAATCTTAAAGATACAAATATTTAAAAAAAACGGTCGAATCTCGTAAACGGGGATCCCTACAAAGAAATAGTAGTTACGAAGACGTGGAATATAATTTTAGACAATTTTACTTGATTATAGTTTTTGCGAGGCCATTGGCAGTAGCGCTAAAATTGAATACAAAATAAATGGGGAGGACTTCTCTTGATAACATCATAAGGGTAACATTTATCAAAACAATGATTAGTAAAAACGAGAAGAATTCCTTCACGGTTATTAAAATCACCGTCGTGTCGATGAAGGTGTGACACCAACGCGAGTTGAGAATTTTATAGAGTTGAGTTACATTTTTTTCTGAGGCCAACAGGCAACAAGGATGACAGTTAATGATAAATAATCCTAAAGAGAAGATTTTCTGAAAGATTAATAAAAATCACCGTTGTGTAGATGTCACAAAACCGATGGCAGCGTAAAAATCTCCACTCACTAAACGGAGCACGGAGAAGGGTTCTCTTACACATAGCCTAGTGGCAATTTCTGTGCACCCTGATTCACTAGCCCCATAGACGCTGAAGAATGGGAGTGACGCAAACCTCTGCAGAGCGATTATCAAGAGAGATGTAGCCTATTTAAGGGTTTCGGGACTTGAACTCTGTCTAAAATTCGGCGACATATGAAAAACTTCCCGTTTTGGCGGGTTTGGTGGTAGGATGTTGAAATTTTGAGAGATCTCCTTGTTAAAAATATTTAGATTTTTGGTAAAAATTCTAGCTAAGCCGGTTATTGATAGTTTGAAAAACTTCTACTTCTATTAAGAAAATTAAACATATGTTTGACATAAGTTTACAATTGCAACACCAACTACAAAGTCTCGTTCTCCGCCTCTCGATCGTCTCCAGCCACCTGCACCTTTCAGCTCTGAATTTTAGCGACAGCTTGCATATTTCTATCCCTTTCACTCCTTCCACGCTCCTACTTAGCTGCTCATCAAACTTCACACACAGTCATTCAATGACTCCGCACATCTTCTCATCTCCTCTTTATTCCACCACCTGAATCGAGCTAGAATTTTTAAAGGGTAACACCACCCCTGAGATTAAAAAAAATGATTTTCTTTTCCTAACTCATTAGTTATCATTAAGTCCTAAGAATAGAATACAAAAGTTTTTCAACGAAATTGAAACGGCAACATATTTCTAGAGCTGATTAAATGAAACGTCTTTTTACGCGAGATTATAATAAAGATAAATAGCAAATACCATAAATGATGTTGCTAATTAGAAGCAGTAGCCAGCAATGTATACTGAAGTTTTCGAAGCTAAAGGGTGTTTTTTTAGCTGCATGAGAAGTTTCGATGGTAGTTGGCTATCTATACTCAACGAGAATGTCAAACTGTGTTGACATTTCTGTTCAGTAAGGTTAGGCAATTCATCATGAATCGTTTAACGCCACAACAACGCTTCCAAATTGTGGAAATTTACTTTCAAAAAAATAATTCTGTTCGCAAAGTTCATTGAGCACTTTGTCCATTTTACGGTCAACATAATCGGCCTAGTGAGCAAGCAATTCGTGCAGTTATTAATCGTTTTTGCACTAATTATACTCTTCTCGATTCAAAACCATCAACAAGACAAAGAAATATGCGTACCGAAGAGAATATTGCTGCTGTAGCTCGAAGTGTTGAAGAAGACGCCGAAATGTCGATTCATCGCCGTTCCCAACTTGTTGGCCTTTGTCCTTCGACTACGTGGAAAATTTTACGTAAGGATCTGGGATTACGTGCCTATAAAATACAGCTCGTGCAACAATTAAAGCCAATTGACCATCGTTTACGTCGCATTTTTGCTGATTGGGCTAATTTGAAACTGGCCGAAGATGAGCATTTTCACTGAAGAATTGTGTTTAGCGATGAAGCTCATTTCTGGTTAAATGGCTTCGTCAATAAGCAAAATTGCCGTATATGGAGCGAAGACAATCCTCAAGCCATTAACGAAACACTGTTACATCCATTAAAATTAACTGTTTGGTGCGGTTTACACGCTGGCGGCATCATCGGTCCTTATTTCGCAATGAGCTGCCGTTACGGTGAATAGCGAGGGCTATCGAGCCATGTAAACTGATTTTTTGTTTCCAAAAATTAATCAGCTAAACATCGACAACATTTGGTTCCAACAAGACGGCGCAACTTGCCATACAGCTTAACGGTTAACCATCAATTTATTCCAAAATCAATTTGGTGACAACTTTATTTCCAGAAGTCGTCCTGTTAACTGGCCCTCTCGTTCGTGCGACTTACCGCCTCTCGATTACTTTTTATGGGGCTAAGTTAACTCATTGGTTTATGCCATCACACCAACAACTCTTGAAGCATTGGAAGCCAATATTCAAGCCACCATTGACGCCATACGGCCAGATTTATTGGAAAAAGTTGTGAGAAATTGGACTGATCGAATGGGCCATGTAACTCGTAGCCGCGGAGGACATATGCCGGAAATCATATTTAAAAAATAAATGCCTTGAAATTATCTACCAGATTATAATAATAATTAATAATTCCAACAATATTTCAAGTCCATTTACGAAAAACCGAGTGATGATGAGTAAATTACCATATCTCAATGTTTTACGTAAGATATCAGTGACCAAAACTTTAAACGCGTTTTTTCAAAAACACACTTTTTCAAATTTACGTACAACGCTATTCTTACAATTTTTAACCGATTGACTTGAAATTTCTATACTACCTTCTCCTATATATCGTTCAAGAAAGTACGTAGGATTTTTGCGAAATATTGAAAACTCTTTTTACAATTGGGGAGTTCGCCACCAGTACCACTAAGGTTAAAGAAAACGGAGGCGTAATATTTTTCAATTTTCACAGGCGTGGAAAACGTAGTAACTAGGTGACAATAGAATGGACGGACGCATGAATTCACCCAGTGCTCAGCGACGACGGTTAGGCAAGACAACATACACGGAGGAAAGGTTGTCATTTATTATATTATCACTTTGTTAGCAAAACGAATATCACGAAAGAAACAGCGAGAGTATAATGTATGTTTTATTCGCGTTGAAAAAGAGCCGCTTCAGTCGGTGTGTTAATTCTGTGTGGATTTTTAATTAGCGTCTATTGATGCCTTACACGATAAACGAGAAACAAATATAAACAAAACCTCAAATTTCGATTAACATTTAGGCAAGTACGTTGCATTATTCTGTAAGCTTAAATTGGTTACAACTTACTTGGAAATATTTGGTTAATCGCACCCTAAGCAACTTCCCTTATTTCTGGAGGTGTGTAAGTAATATTCTGATTTAATATGTACAGTCTGACTGTACAGGTGTGTACATTGGACAATCTGGTCGTAATTTTAATACCAGGCTGAATCAACTTTCGCTAAACATTTAATTGATGAAAATCATTCTTTTGGTAGTGATGTACTAACAGTAATTCATTACGCCGAAAAGGGACACAAAATGAACTTTCTTGAGGCACTCGAAATTCGTAAAGCCCGAGCTAATCCGGGAATTCCAATCATAAACGACCAGTTGGACCTAATCCACACCCTTATTTTTAACGCCGTCTGTAAATAATTTGCATGCTCCTGTTTTGTACATTTATGCCTGTTCATTTAAAATGTAATTTATTTTAGTTTTGATAATGGCAAGCTGAGTTCAGTCAAATAAATAAAAACAAAAGTGTTATACAAACAAAGCAAAAAAGTGTTTTATTCTACATCCTGTATATTATATATTTTATATTGATAATATAGACTAAAGCAATACTGAATGGAGTTACTATTTTAATGTGCTTACATATTAAAAATAAGATGACAATTATTATCTATAATTGGAATTTGAACAGCTTTCAGTTGATGCATTTATACGGCAACCGGGAAGTGTTCACTATTCGTAGGATGATTCCCCGCGAAGATCCTCATGCATTTTTTATTCGTGCAGTGGCTTTCACTGCAAATGCATTTCTGTAGGACAATAGCCCCTGCTTAGAGGAAAGTGCGAAATCTTTTAGCTTTTCTACTCACATTCGATTTATTATATAATGATACATTCTTGTTACGAAATATTTATAATTGAACCATTTCAATTTTTATCTGAGAGACATTGTGATACTTTTATGAAAATTGCTTTCTGTAGAAAAAAATATTCTATATATCTTAACGTATTTTAATCAGGTTATTATTTACGTTTCTATTTGTTATTTTTATTTAGTTTTTCTCACAATAGTGCTAAATTGCAAAAGTTTGAGTTGAAATCATTTCTGCGTTTTCAGGGAACAAACACGTATTTTAGAGGTGTTCTTACATATCTATTGTTTTACCTGTATTCTAGAAACGGTGTAAGTCAGGAATACCCTCATTTTCTACTGCTACTGTACAAAATAAAAACATAATTTTGTTCTTTCCCATCATTTCAGGATTATACGTTACCATATTTGTCAATTTTTTTTCTGACATCGCCAGTAAGTTCGAAACTCGTTGTTTAGTGATCTAGAAAAAAAATATTACGCTCTCTTCGACGGCTTGTCGTTACTCTTATTGTTAGTAACCGTCTCTATTAGGGTGGATATACACTAGAGTATTTTCTCGAGCATTTCTATGTAATGTAACGTTCTAACGAATGGTACAATACAGGAAAATGCTCAGTTTCAAAAGATGTCCTCAAAAGACGTCTGATTCGTGAGGGTGATACACTACAACATATCACAGAGCGGCTCGTTTTTCTGTTACTAGTAAATGCTCTAGTCTATACTCACCTTTAGACTATTAGACTATTACATTCTTTGCAACTTAGTTTTTAGTGCACTTGTATCACTTTATTTTGTACTTATGTAACTTATTATCCAGGGTTACCACATTGTATAAAGTTTGTTTGGATTTGCAGAGCATCTGAAATAACACAAAGAAGTCCCTTTTGGAGTAGATCTATCATTTTATTCGATTTTGGATTGAATTTGATTTCTTTTAGATATATTTATTACATAGATCATAATCATTTCAAAATAATGTAAAGTGTAAATAAATAAATATGAAAGAAAACAAATACCCATATTTTCTAGAATTATTTGATTAATCACTTTGGCATAATTTCGTATAAATAAACCGTTCACACGTTAACCTCATTTGTTATAACAGAGATTCCTCGGCTTTCATGTCTTCCATTTTATAGCAATTAAAGCATCTTAATCCCGTTGAACGTAATTGTGTATCTTGGTATTCACAAGATAAATGTTCACCGTGTGCATCTTCTCACAATTGAAATGGGAAGTGAAATGTCCGGATGGATTGTTAGTACGCAGTGCGAAAGCAATTATCTCTTGATAATCTTTTATGTAAATTTTCACTCTTAATAGCTGTAAAGTGTTTCCTTGTGACAAGTTTCTTGTTGTATTGAACATACAGACCTGATTTGAATTTTAATGTATATTTTTTAATAAATCGTAACCATGTGAAAATTACATTATAATGTTCATTAAAAAAGAACCTCAAGTGTGCCATGACTTTTTATTTTTAAAAATTTAAGTTGGTAACACATATTGAGGTTATGTTACTTGCGGCATTCTCCTACCGATAAATTAATTTGCTGTGATAAACGACGCAGAGAAGACGTAGGTTCACCTTCCAAAATTGAATACACCCAATTTCCGTCCACTTTAGTCCCATTTCGGAAATAACTTTCAACTAGAAACTGTTTTGCTGGTTGCTGTAAACCATTGTGGTCACGGAATAATTGTGACTTTTAGAACGATCTGACGTTTTGTTTGTCAATTCCTAACATGTGTGCCAACTTAGATTTTTTAAATGAAAAAATCATGGCACACTTTTTTTTTTTTTAATGAACATACGATACAAGTTAACTCTAATATTAACAGTCAGTATTATCAAAGTAAGGATACGTTCTATAATACTAATAAAAGAAAGATGCAAGGAAAGTCAGTGGCGGCTCGTGGAACATGTTGATAGTAGAGCCACTTATACAATATCCCCCCTCCTTTATTGAAGATACAGAGAACCATTTATCTTGCTAGACCAGTCGAGTATTTTGGCCAAAAAATTAAAAATTTGGAACAAAACAGCCAAAGATCTAAGATATCGGCCAAAAAATCAAAAAACCTGGTTTAAAAATAAAAATGCAGACCATAAAATAGAAAATACAAGCAAAAGAAAAATAATTTGCCATTTTCAGCCCCAAAAATAACTCTTTTTAGCTTAAAATAAGTTCCAACGAGAAATTCGAAAATAACAGCAAAAATAAAAACCGATAACCTTTTCACAGACAACGGAAAGCGGATTTCAAGTTTTTAACATAATGTATTTAGATGTTATTTCTGTGAATAAAGATGTTTGTATATATAAAAATTTAAAAAACAATTCGCAAGAAAATCTAAAATATGGGACAAAAAATAAAAAATTAAGACCAAAATTCTAAAAATCGTACCCAAAAAAGTTTTTAACAAATGAATCGAAAATTTCGGCCAAAAAACCAAAAATTGAAACCAAGATAATTCAAAATAGAAAATATAGGCCAAAAAAGTAAAAACCTACAAAAGGGCATAAAAAAGTGAAAATTTAGACAAAACATGAAAAACTCGGTCGTAAAGATAAAAAATGCAGACAAAAAATCCAAAATTTCTACAAACCAATCGATTGTTTTCGTCAAAATAAAGAATATTTAGACCAAAAAATAAAACACATCTACAATATAGTCTAAAACTGTGAAAATTTAGACAAAACATCGAAAACGAGCATAAAGATAAAAATTGCAGACAAAAAAAATCGAAAATTTCTACAAACTTATCGAATATTTTGGTCAAAATAAAGAGAAATTACAAAAAAAACGGAAATACAGAAATCTAAAATATGGGCCAAGGAATCAAGAATCCTGATCTAAAAATAAAAAAGCAGACAAAAATAACTCTTTTTAGCTTAAAATAAGTTCCAACGAGAAATTCGAAAATAACAGCAAAAATAAAAACCGATAACCTTTTCACAGACAACGGAAAGCGGATTTCAAGTTTTTAACATAATGTATTTAGATGTTATTTCTGTGAATAAAGATGTTTGTATATATAAAAATTTAAAAAACAATTCGCAAGAAAATCTAAAATATGGGACAAAAAATAAAAAATTAAGACCAAAATTCTAAAAATCGTACCCAAAAAAGTTTTTAACAAATGAATCGAAAATTTCGGCCAAAAAACCAAAAATTGAAACCAAGATAATTCAAAATAGAAAATATAGGCCAAAAAAGTAAAAACCTACAAAAGGGCATAAAAAAGTGAAAATTTAGACAAAACATGAAAAACTCGGTCGTAAAGATAAAAAATGCAGACAAAAAATCCAAAATTTCTACAAACCAATCGATTGTTTTCGTCAAAATAAAGAATATTTAGACCAAAAAATAAAACACATCTACAATATAGTCTAAAACTGTGAAAATTTAGACAAAACATCGAAAACGAGCATAAAGATAAAAATTGCAGACAAAAAAAATCGAAAATTTCTACAAACTTATCGAATATTTTGGTCAAAATAAAGAGAAATTACAAAAAAAACGGAAATACAGAAATCTAAAATATGGGCCAAGGAATCAAGAATCCTGATCTAAAAATAAAAAAGCAGACAAAAAATCGAAAACTCAGGTAGAAGCAAAATTATTTGCCACTTTCAACCGCCTAAAATAAGTTTCTGACCAGAAATTCGAAAATAATACCAAAAAATTTAAAAAACCACGAAATAAAATCAATAATCCAAGTTAAAAAATGTAAAATATAGGATACCAAAAATCAAAAATATATACGATAAAAAATTGAGACCAAAAATCGAAAATTCTGGCATAAAAACAAAAATTGTTGACCAAAGAAACAAAAATTTTAACAGACAAATAAGAAATAAAGAAAAATTTAGGGCAAAAGATAATAAATGCAGACTAAACGAAACATCAAAAATGGAGGCAAAAAAATCGTAAATTTAAACAATAAAATTGAAAAGTTAAGTCAAAATAAAGAAAAATTTAGGTCAAAAGATTTAAAAAAAATATAAATATCTGTAATGTTGGTCAGAAAGACGGTATATTTAAAACTCGGGCCTGAAGATAATAAATGCTATTACTAAAAATTCGAAAATTTCAACAAACAAAACTCTCGCATAAAAATCAATAATTCAGGTAAAAATATTTTAACTAAAATCAAGTCAAAAATTTTGAACTAGCATTAAAAATTCAACCAGAAAAATCAAAAATGGGGACAATCAAAAATTTTAAAAATTAAATCAAAAACTTATGTCACAATAAAGAATTATCAGGTCAACAGATCAAAAATTTAGACCCAAAAGGATCGAAAATACAGGTTACAAACCTAAAAATTGAAAATTCGGCGGGAAAATCAAAAATGCGGGCCAAAAAGTTAAAAATTTAAACAATTAAATCGGTCAAAATAAAGGATATTTAAACTAAAAGTTAAAATATTTTGACCAAAAATATTGAAAATACAGGTCAAAAATTAAGGTATTATAAAAAATGCGGACCAAATAGTCGAAAATTTTAACAATGCAATTAAAAATTTAGGTCAAAATAAAGAATATTTAGGGCAAATTATCAAAAATTTAGCCAAAAAACAAATCGGAAATACAGACTTAATAATAAAAATAGTGATGTGGCCATCATGTTACTTTCTCCGACTTCATGGTATCATTTATATTTACGCTTTCATGGTTTATTTTTAATTTAAATCATATTTTAAATGTACATCGAGCGTTATGTAAACTCGGATGAAACTGACGTTTAAAACGTTAAAATTATGAAAGATGGAAAAATTATACTTCAAATTCAAAAACTCAGTTTACTCAAAAACTAAAGGGATTTCGAAAATAACTTATTCTCTAAAAGTTGTTCATTTTAGCATTCTCTGCAATTGTTATTAACATAAATTTGCTGTAACTATTATTGTTTTATAATTATAAAGCAAAAATTTAAAAAAAAAAAATTTCTCGAATAAAAATGATTTTATGAAAAATGTTTTCAAGCAATCGATGTTCATTTTTTTGTTGTCTTCAATGTTTGTTTAAATGTTTTTGTGATATTTTTCATATTTAAGAAAATATTGGCAAAAAACAAAAAAAAAACCACTTCCGGTGTACGAAATTTTACCAAAAGCGTTTCAGTTCTTCAGATTATCAAATAAGACATATGTTCAAAGTTCCATATTAATTGCTCTATTAGTTTTTGAGATACAGCGCGCACAGACAGACACACACACACAGGCACACACACACATACACCATGAGAGACACACACAGCACAAAAAAAATTCCAGAAATTGTTGAAATGGCATCTAGGGACCCCAAAACGGATATTTCCGTAAGAAAAATTGAAAAAAAAAACACGATCACAATACTTTCTCGTACTTCGTAACGGAGAAAGTAAAAATGCAGAATATTCTAGTAAGAAAATGGTTTAAATCAGTGTCAAAAATCACTCCATTGTTCAAAATCATTTTCCAATTTTTTTTTTAAGGAAAATATTTTTGTTTAATTTTCGCTTAAATTGTTAAAAAAAGTGAAACTAATTTGAAAGGGAATTCAAATAAAACCATTAACTTTGTTGGGATCACCTTATTGTTTCACCTTTTGTGCCAGCAGTTTTGACAATTTTAGATTTAGTAGATACATTTTGAATAATTCAAATAAAACAATTCACTTGGTTAGTATGACTCTCAGTAGCAGCTCGTGGAACATGTTGATGTTACTTTTACAATATGGGAAGGCCCTCGCCTCCTTTTTTGAAGAAAGAAACAACGATTAATCTTCATAGTCCAAGATTATTTTGAGTTGTAAAGTAAAGGTTCATAATTTCAAATAGTCGAATTCAAACAAGCTGAAAATATGATTTATGCGTACTTATCGTGCATTTACATTTTGTTCCAGACATGCACAAAATCTGTAACACCATTCTTCGACCACGTAACCTCACCATCAAACAATATACATGGAAAGCAAAAAGAATTTTAAGAATTAATTAATAATTAAAAATTCTTACTGAGCTTAAAACTACAGGTAGTGCCATGGCTCCTTGGCTCTATATAACGGAAAGTGAGTACTAAAAAATAGAAACTTGTACCTACCTTTTTATCCACTTGCAATTCTACTGTTTAAAATGTACATTAGAGTTGAATTGTCAATAATAATAACCTGTTTAAATATAATTGATTGAATGCCTTTAACAAAAAATGTTTATGCTAGTAAATTAAATGTATTATCCAATAAAGAGCCATTTCTAATGACTCGATTACAGATTTACGAGCGTAAATCAAAGGTATGGAAGATGGAAGACCGAACACTTTCTATACGTTATTTTTAATTGAGAAAGTTGCAAAAGGAAATAAGAGACGAAATAAAAATAATGACGGCTGCTGGCGATTAAGGCCCATTACAGCATTGCTGCGTCTCTTTTCTCGAGAGCCCAAATACGTGCGACCTGGAAAACTTTGCATGTTTCGAGGGCGAGAAAACGATAGCGCGGCTTAAATTTTCAAGGATAAAAAGAGATGACTTTTATGATGGGCGGATTTTGTTTTGTGATGATTTAGTAGGGGCACGCTACATATAAATTGTATTGTTAGCAGGTAGGTAGGTCAAAGAACCTGTTTGCGGTCGAGGTTGTAAAGAAGATTTATATTGTCGGGATTCATTGAAGAGGAGCATTTTGTAATTTTAATAAGCAGTGTGCCGTTTTGCCCATACAGTTATGCTTTTCATATTTTGTTTATGACTTTTGAATTAAATAAATGTAATTAGTAGTGAAATAAAAATGCAGCAATAATAATAATAACAACTTTATATCAATGAAGAATTGTACACACGTTCAAAATATGACAAAATACGTATTTATACAAAGAAAATATTCAAGAAACTACATTAAGAATCTTGAATAATAATTTAGTAAAAAGTTAATTTTTAAAGCACTCATTTGCTTTCCATCATATGTATGCCTCTACCCAAATATAACATTTTATTAAATGGGGTTACCACATAATCAAATATTTGCAGAAGAATTCTTACTGTATCATACCAACAGTTAAATAGAGCTATGTCTGAATAATACAAAACTTGTATACCTAACACGTAATGACACAACAATCCATAAAGAATCGCAATAAAGACATGTTTAAAATTCGAATTAAAATATGTAGTACACTCAATATATTCTTACAAGAATAAAATTGTTGTCAAATCAAGAAGTTCTGACGGTTTTAGTACTACATTACCAAGCGAGCATATATCAACCCAGTAAAGAGTACTTAAATGAAAGAAAACAAGGCGAGATACGATAAAATGCGTAGTTAGAAAGCATTTATAAAAATAAATAAACTCTGAAAAAGGGAGAGGCACAGGCTTAGCAAATAACCAAAAAAATATCCTTACGATTTTTCTTCATCTGCAGGAAGTGATTACCGGATACTTGCACTTGGTTAGAGTATTTTTAATAAATATATTTTGTTTACTATTCAGTTCCCCCAAACTAAGGAGTATCCAGGTCTCAATAAAAAAAATGAAGACGGCTGTGCATACATCAAAGGAAAAAAAATGAATCGAACAAAATTTGACGTAGGATAATATAAACTATTGAGGCTAACCTCATTCTAATATACAATACAACAGAAGTACATTCTTTGCTTGTGTACGAACAGGTTTTATGAATATTTGAAAATGTAACCGTTTTGCCAAAGAATGCAGTAGGCGGAAAACATTTATCTTCTTCCATGTGTAAAAATGACTTGTAATGATCACACCTTATTTATTATCTAATATTCAGTGGGTCTCTATGAGTTAGAAAGTGTTTAATCGCCATTTCTCGAAATATATGTTTTATTTATATATTTGAACCAAAAATTAGTTGGCTTTCTTTATAGCGATGTTTGCTCATATTGGACAATTTATATTTAATTCAAATAAAAACGAATAACTTTGTTGGTATCACTTTATTAACTTGGCGTAGTTACTATAGTTTCAACAATTTTAGCTTGTCATTTTCAAACTATCGACAAGCTGAAATTGTCGAAACTATAGTAACTACTCCAAGTTAATAAAGTGATACCAACAAAGTTATTTGTTTTTATTTGAATTATTCAAAACGTATCACGAAGTGAAAGCCTCCACAATTACTTATTTAATTTATATTTATCTCCGATTTGATGGTTTAATGGTTATGCATACCATGACATCAAAAATATCTTGGTAAAGAGTAGCTGTGCGATGAAAAACTGCTGCCTTAGCTTCTGTCAAGTTACGTGACATACTCAGTGTTACCAATTCAGCGGAAAATCCGCCAGATGTGGCGGATTTTGAATCCGAATTTCGAAATAATTTTCGTTTTAGCGGCTGGCGGATTTTTTAACGGAATTATTTTGGATTGATGAAAACCAGCGTAATTTAATTTATATTTGATCTTTATTTTTACAACATATATTTTACTAGAAAAAAAAGCAAAAACTTAAAACATAAAATCATAACTTATGGAAAATGTAACACATTTTCAAAAAATTAAGTTCTCTTTAAAGGAAGATGTTTTGTGAATAAACTAAAATCAATTTAGATATTTTTATCTAAGTCTTCGACAACTTAATTTTCAAAAATTCATAACTCAGGCAAAAATTGACTCGTTTTCAAAAATCAAAGTTAATTTTAAGGTTAAATGTATAATGACTGCATTCTAGTTTTTAAGGACTTCAAGCATATCTGTATTTTTTTTTCTAAATTTTTTTTTGTTCTAATAATCGACAAATTAAAACAAAATAATTAAAAAAAATTCATAACTCACGCAAAAATTGACACATTTTCAAAAATCGTGGTTAATTCTAAAGGCGGATATTTTGCGAATATACTATTTTCGAGAAATTCTATCATATCAGTATTATTTTTTTAGATTTTTACTTTCTCCGTTACGAAGTACGAGAGGAACACAATTTTGTTGGATTTTTGTTTTGTTTAAGTGTACGAAAAATTAAAATATTAATTTTCAAAAATTCTCGCAAAAACGGACTTTTTTCTCTTCAAAAACCACAGTTGATTTTAAAGTCAAAAGTATTATGCTTACATTGGAGTTTTTAAGGACTTCAATCATATCAGTATTTTTTTTTCTATTTTTTTCTTTGTTCAAATATTTTGTGACAAATTAAAAAGTAATTTTCAAAAATTCATAACTCGCGCAAAAATTTACACATTTTTAAAAATCGTGGATAATTCTAAAGGGAGATGTTTTGCGAATATACTTAAACTTTTCAGAAATTCCATCGTATCAGTATTTTTTATATTTTTTTTTTGTCAAGCGTTTGACAACTTAAAACGTAAATTTTCAAACACCAAAAAATGCACACATTTTCAAAAACTAAATTTAGTTTTTAGGATAGTCGTTCTGTGGACATTTTAAAATATTTGAGGAACTCAATATTGTTTTCGAACCATACCGGGTGTAACTGAATTCTTGTAGACCCTGAATATCTTTTTTATTTATACATATATCTTTTTGAAACTTAGTATGGTGTTTTAAGAGAATAATGTGGAAAGTGACCCTTTGGTTATTAGTTTTTTGTTTAAAGTTAATTTAAATTTGTTATTTTTTGTAAATTTATTTAAATTTAAACAAAAAACTAATAATCAAAAGGTAAATTATTTCTAAACTCAGAATTTCAAGATGAATTAAATTATGTAAAAATATATAGGGTGTTCCATTTAAAACATAAAAGTAAAGAGCATTTCCGATTAAACCGGAAGTGGAATTTTTATTCATTGTAAAAAATTCATAACTCACGCAAAAATGTTTTGCGAATATACTATTTTTGAGCCATTTTACCATATCAGTATTTTTTTAGATTTTATTGGCAACTTAAAACGTTAATTTTCAAAAATTCGGAACACCCAAATATGAACACATTTTCAAAAAGCAAAGTTAGTTTTAAGGGTAGTTATTCTGTGGATATATTAAAATATTCGAGGAACACAATTTTGTTTTCGCTATTTGTTTTGTTTAATTAAGTATTCGAAAAATTCGAAAACTTAAAATATTAATTTTCAAAAATTCTCGCAAAAATTGACTGGTTTTCAAAAACCACAGTTGATTTGAAAGTTAAATGTATTATGCTTGCTTGGAGTTTTTAAGGACTTCAATCATATCAGTATTATTTTTTTTTCTATTTTTTCTTTGTTCGAATATTTTCTTTGACTAATTAAATGATTATTTTCAAAAATTCAAAACTCGCGCAAAAATTGACACATTTTCAAAAATCGTGATTAATTCTAAATCCAGATGTTTTGCGAATATACTATTTTTTAGAAATGTTATCATTAGTATTAGTTTTAAGTTCTATTTTAGTTAAATATTTTGTAATTTTGTATTTTTTATTTTAAAAAAAGGGGATTCCCGTAAAATAAAGAAATAATAATAATAATAATAATAATCATATCAGTATTTTTTTTTAGATTTTTTTGACAACTTAAAACGTCAATTTTCAAAAATTCGGAACACCCAAATACGAACACATTTTCAAAAAGCAAAGTTAGTTTTAAGGGTAGTTGATCTGTGGATATATTAAAATATTTTTGTTTTGTTTGTGTTAAACGTAAAATATTAATTTTCAAAAATTTTCGCAAAAATTGACTTGTTTTCAAAAACCACAGTTGATTTTAAAATTAAATGTATTATGCTTACATTAGAGTTTTTAACGACTTCAATCATATCAGTATTATTTTTCTTCTATTTTTTCTTTGTTCGAATATTTTCTTTGACAAATTAAAAAATTATTTTCAAAAGTTGATAATTCACGCAAAAATGTCACATTTTTAAAAATCGTGGTTAATTCTAAAGGCAGATGTTTTGCGAATATACTTAAATTTTTGAGAATTTCTATCATATCATTATTATTTTTTTAGATTTTTTTCTCAAGTGTTTGACAACTTAAAACACCAAAAAATAAACACATTTTCAAAAAGTAAATTTAGTTTTGAGGGTAGTCGTTCTGTGGATGTATTAAAATATTTGACGAACTCAATTTTGTTTTCGATTTTTGTTTTGTTTATGTGTTCGAAAACTTAAAATATTAATTTTCAAAAATTCATAACTCATGCAAAAATTGACACGTTTTCAAAAATCGTGGTTAATTCTAAAGGCAGATGTTTTGCGAATGTACTTAAATTTTTGAGAAATTCTATCATATCAGTATTCCTTTCTTAGATTCAACTTAAAACGTTAATTTTCAAAAATTCATAACACCCAAAAATCAACACATTTTTAAAAAGCAAAGTTAGTTTTAAGGGTAGTTGTTCTGTGAATATTTTAAAATATTTGAGGAACTCAATTTTGTTTACGATGTTTGTTTTAAGTATTCGAAAACTTAAAATATTCATTTTCAAAAATCAAAGTTAATTTAAAATATAAATGTATTATGTTCACATCAGAGTTTTTAAGGAATTTAATCATAACAGTATTAATTTTGTTTCTATTTTTTCGTTAAAATATTTGTTAACTTTAAAAATGTCATTTTTAAAAATTTATAACTCACAGAAATTGAGACATTTTCAAAAATTAAAGTTTATGTTAAGGGTAGATATCTTGTGAATATATTCAAATTTTTGAGTGTAAGTATTTATTTTCTTTAGATTTTTTTGTTCAATTGTACGACAACTTAAATCATAACTTGCCAGATTTTTAAAAATTAAAGTTGATAAGATAGATATTTTGTAAAGATATTATAATTTTTGAGCAATTCTACTATATCAGTATCTATTTTTAGATAAGAAAAAGAGCAAAAAGAGCCTTCAGAAATCGTCTTCAGCATTCAGGGCCGGATTTAGACTTGATAAGGCCCTAAGGTATTTGAGATATGGGACTCTTTATAAGTCCAGACATTATATCAGTGGCAAATGTGATTTGCAGTTACCTAGAGGGTTAAACTAAAATACAATTCAGAAAGTGAAATAATAAATCTTCAACTTAAAATCATTTTTATTCATAACAAACTTAAAAATGCAAACTCTGGTAAATGGAAACAAAGGCTCTTTTAGAAGGCACAATTTACAAAGGCTTATTATCTAATCTCTTGAAGCATGTTTTAAGGATTACGGAATTATATTTAACTAAAATATTTGCTTTCTTGCCTTTGCCAGAGTAGTTACTGATGACTGATCAAATGATAAACTGCGTAGTTTGTCACTGATGAGACTGCCGAAACATAATTTATCTTGAGTCATTGTTCTAAATTAATTTTGTGCATGACAATTGCTCACTCAGGCAATTTTTTTGGGGGGGGGTCAAGAAAGTTGGGGCCCTAGGCTATAGCTTGTGTAGCTTATACGTAAATCCTGCACTGTCAGCATTACATAGATCAGCAGGGCCGCTACTTACATATGTTTTAAATGTAATAACAATAAATGTGGTAAGCTTTTTGTCAAAAATGATACCAAGATCTTTGAAAGTATCACCACAGGATAACGGACAAAATCTATGTAGTATTTAGATGCAGATAATTTGAAGGTGCGATTATAGTGAACAACGTGGCATTTGGCTATATTCAATTTAATATTGACACTGGAGCACTAGTCTGCGATGATATTTACATTTAATTGGAGACTGTATCAGTTTGAGATTCAATTTTCGTATAAATTTTAAGATCATCTGCATGTTATCAGTTTAAGTAGATCGTTAATAAAAATATTAAAAAGAGATCCTAGGCAGGAACCTTGTGGAACATCCGAATTGGCCTTCAAAATCCGACCATGCTTTCTGGGCTACCCTGTATAAGCTCAAATATGTGAAACAGAAGTAACAAGACATCCCAAAATCGAATATAAATTATTTCTTCTTTCTTTCTTATACTTTATCCTTTTGTACCCTGGTTGAGTTGCGTATGAACAAAATATGCGCTAGCCCAGCGATGCGGCGCTGGGGTGAAATTCCTATTAAGTAAAAATCATAGCCACCCAGTACGGATTATTGGATAATTAGTGAAAAATTACAATAAAATAATCGTTTAAATTTGCAATAAATGTATATCCGGAAAGAGAAACGTTATTTTTTTTTATTTTAAGATAAAATATTGTACTAAATGTAAAAATTGTATGTTTGCTATTAATTTCTTCTTGAAGCACACCGTAGATTATTTTTTATTTGTTTTTGTTATTATTTGAAATACATCAACTGTAACAAAGTTGCATGTAATAGCTCAATTCTGATGTAATTCCTGCCTTGAAATTGGCCTTGCAATGTCGTGTAAAATATGAACGTGAGAGGCAGGCTGTAGGCAATTGCACTGTCTACTTTCTCCTCCGAATTGAAGTAAACATCTCGCGAGGAAAATATATACGCTCCTACATATAAGAAATTTCAATATCATTTCTTGTTATCCAACAGCAAAAAATGACCGCGATTTTTTTGAATAATTATATGCTCTCTGCGCCCGTGCAAAATTGCTCGGATGCATACAAAAAATCAGTAAGTGATTAAAGGTTGTATCATACATTAAATCATATAACACTTGAGTCCTAAAGAAGTGTTATACATAGCTATAATGACGTGATAATTATTTAAGCAAGTGGACTTATATTTAATCATCATGGAGAAATTGTGTCTTTAAATCTGTAATATTACGTTGTTTCTTCTTGCAAAAAGTTCTCATTTAGCATTTAGTGAATTATATTAATATACAGTGTGGGGTAGTCAAATGGAATAAATTCAGTATCTTAATGATTGTGTCTATTTATTGAAAATCTCGAGATAAGTCAGTTTTAGATTATAAAATGACATCGTGTAACGTAAAAATACCAACCCTAAGTTCAGCCCTCTTCGAATGAGATCTTCAACCCCCAATTTTTTTTTTGGACGTAGGGGCTTGTGATACCTCATTTCATTCTCTATTCAGAAAGCTATGGTTTTAATAGTTATTTATTTTACTAATGTAGAATGCACAAGGTAATTTGCTTAAGGGACTAATGAGTAATTCCACATTAGTATAATATAACATTTTATCCAAAATCGTCTGTAATTGCATTAAATATTGAAATAATGTTCATAAAATTTTGACAAGAAATTTTGACGTACGTACTTAAATTATTTCAAAAATCTTACAAAGGATCTAATCCGAGTTATTTTCTCACTGGTGGGCAATGAACAACATTACTTCCCTCAAACAACCGCAGTAATTCACTTATTACGCCCGATTTTGGATAAAATTCATTACAAAAAATAATCGTAAAAAATAAATTAATTTGATTGAAGATATTCGATATAACACGCTAAGAACTTAATAACTAATAACGTTTCGTTCTTGATATTAGATTATGAAACGACATTTCCGATCCATGATCAATTTTGCAATCTTGTACTTAAATTAGAATTTACATTTATTAGTCGCATAAGTGCATTTGAGAATCATTATTATTAATAATAATTGATACAACAGTGCAATGATTTAGAAAAAGAAAAATAAAAACAAACGATACTCTATAGTTATTGTAATATTGACCTATTAAGAGTCAACTAACCGGAACTGTTGTGCTTGATTGGTCATCAAGAACGTCGTCTAATTGAGGAAACGCCAAAGAAAGTAATGTGTTTCTTCCAGATGAAGATTTTGCATTGCATAACAAGCACAAGAAGAGCAGCGCGTAATTGAAAGTTCCATTTACGTTGCTTCGTGAAGATCTCGCTAATGACGGAACGCTGATCACTTAGACGGGTTACGTAATCACGTGGTTTCTTTTGATCTCTATTTCCTGTTGAGATATTCTCACTCATGTCATCTTTAGAGCTACCGATATAGTGAATTATGAGATAAATAAATAAATAATAATAATGAATTAATGAGATTTCGAAAAACGCATGTTTACAGGTTGTTAATTTCGGTATTTTCTGCAATTATCATTTATATAAATTTGATGTAACAATTATGATTTCATAATTATAGACTAAAAACAACAAACATTCTCAATGAATCTTAATTATGATATGAAAAATATTATTATACAAAAGATGTTCATTTATTTGTTGTGTTCAATATTCGATTAGCTGTTTTTGTAATATTTTTCATATTTAAAAAAACCTGGAAAAAGAATTTAAAAAAAATCAATATAAACTGCCAATTCCGGTGCATGAAATTTTACCAAAAGCCCTTTTGATTGTCAAATAAGGCTTATTTTCAAAGTTTCATTTCCTCTATTAGTTTCTAACATACAGCGCGCACAGGCAGACAGACATACACACATAAACAGACACAGACACATTTTTTCTTACAAAAGTATTTATTGATTTATTATTATTTATCCTATGACACTAGAAAAATCCATTTAAAATTGAGTGTGTTTTTGTTGGACGTTCAACATCAATTAATGGGTGTGTTAGCCGTTTATTGATAACCGGTAACTTTAAATTTTATTTACAAGTGTAGCAAGTCGTTTTCATGAGAACACTTGATTATGAACAGTTATGATAAAATAATTAAAATCGCGGCAACTGTTAAAATTTGTAAGTATGTACTCTTGATGAAATCTCACTCGTTATAATGTGGGATATTTGATTAATTAATAATATCGACAATGTTCTAGCCTAATGAATTGTTCGACATTGAATGGTTTCTCATGGTGTGGAAAAATATCTAGAGCTAATAGCATGGGTATAGACGGCTCCAGTTACCTATATACAGAGACTGTTTGTTCCTCAAAAGATCAATCTAAACCGTGTATCCTGATAATATACCGAACATGATTGTAATAAAAATAAATTTTAAAAAGAGAAAACTTGACTTGTTTCAGATTTAATGATTATAAAATATAACAATACAGATATAAACACATAAAGTGAAGAAATACGAGACGAATTACAGAACATGTGAAAGTTCACGCGTTTCGAATTCGCAATAAGAATATGATTTATTATAAATAAATCAACAATTAATTATCTTTCACCCAAGAATACATATTTGCTGCATTTATACGTTGCATATTGTCGTATATGGCGAAATCGTTAAACTAAGTTTATCTATTTTGCGAAAATTAATTATTATAGATGTCTCATAGTAGGAAATGACTTAAAATTAAAGAATTTCATATTGAAAAATAACTTTAAAATTCATGAACGAAAATGTTAATTGTCGATGCTATCAACCTTCTAATGCGGGGGTTGGTGCCACCGACAATTAACATTGAAAAAGTCAGTATGTAAGAAGTTACATTTGAAAAAAATTTAAACAAATTTTTAATATCAAATTGTTATATTATAGCTAAAAAAATCTAAAATCGATAATACGATAGGAAGAGGAAATTTTTTGCGTTGACTTGGATTGTCATCTGCCACTACCATGTTACTATTTAGCAATATTTAACTAAATTTATATGTTACTTGAAAGATACACATATGGTAGAGATAGTTTTCGGGCTGTCGTGACTCATTGGTTCTTGAAGTTCAGACTAGGGAGATTTTATTCTCTTAATTCCACTTATAGTTGAGTCTGAAGATAACTGGCATATTAAAAGTGAGACCAAAGACCGAATCAATGAACGGAGCATAGTACCAAACGCTGAAACATTAGCCGCACCAATGAGGTCGATAAACGTTTGCCGATAAACCTCGCACCAATGAATCCTGGGTGTCGATGGAGAGAGAGAGAGAGAGAGGGAGAAAGAGAGAGAGAGAAAGAGAGCCATCACATGCCAAATATCTCTAAACTCGACTATATACAACTCATGCTTAAAACGTTGCATGTTACGCATTTTTTTTTTAATATGTTTAACAAATCATGTTCATCTGGGGGTCAGAATTAAAACGTTTTACGCCCGGTATTATCAACTTATTGTAAACAGGCATTTAGTTAAATGATGTTTAGGATAAAGGTACATTTAAAATTGTCATGGCCATTATGAATCTTTTTGAAGGAGTTTTAGGTAAATGTCATTTTAAGATCTGTTGGCAATAAATTGTATGCGGATTTTTGGTGAATTTTATATTCGCAGATAGGCAACACTGAATTATAACCTTTAAAAGCCGCCGATCCGCTGACGCAACTGGTCCGCCATCGCCGCCGATCAGCTGGAACAACTGAAAATTGAGCGCAGTGTCTTTAACTTTTATTTTCTCCCGTGTCTGAAACATTTTTGTCATCCTGCGTGAATAATAGCGATAGTTATCGCGCCAATCCGCACTGCTCTGCTTCTCATCCCTTTTCCTTTGTGGTGTAGCAATTCTCTTCGCGACGCCGACTCCATGAGCTAGTCGGAGGTTAACGAGGTGGGGATCGCCCCCTTTCTTTCGAACCCCCCCGTGTTATATTTTACTTACGCATGTAATTTAATACTTCTTCATCAAAAGAGTCACCGCTGATATTTGAAAAAACTTGAATTCATGATTATAATCCGAACTGAAGTCACTATAACCTTAAAACTAGAAACGTCAAGTTAAATCGCCATTAAACTTGTTAAAGGACATTTAAGCTGGTTGATAATACTACACATTCACTCTAAAATCTCGTTTAACCTTAATTCTCCTTGAAAATGTGTTGATAATACCGGGCGTTAGTGTTTTTATTTAATATCTCCACGACTATGACTCCTATCGTATAAATAATTTAGACCAATTTTGTTCTTAAGAAAATTCTTTATAAAATATGTTTATTTTTTATCTTTCTAATAATTTAAATGTTACGACTGTGCATCTGAGGGACCGCGGCGACTTAAATAAATAATTACATTTTATTTAATTATTATAAATTAATTATGGAAAAGATATAATGAAATTTATAACAATTTTGATCGTAACATTTATTTATTGATTTTTATTTTTTTTATTATAAATAACCGATGTTTTTTACGAGCTAGTGTATTAGTTCCATTATTTCCAGACTAAAGAAATTTGGACGTCAATTTCCTCTTCCTCTTCTAATTTCAGCGAGAATAATTTTTTCACATTTATAACAATTTTGATCGTAACATTTATTTATTGATTTTTATTTATTTTTTGTTATAAATAACCGATGCTTTTTTATGAGCTAGTATATTAGTTCCATCGCTTCCAGACTGAAGAAATTTGGACGTCAATTTCCTCTTCCTCTTCTAATTTCAGCGAGAATAATTTTTCCACATTTATAACAATTTTGATCGTAACATTTATTTATTGATTTTTATTTATTTTTTGTTATAAATAACCGATGTTTTTTTATGAGCTAGTATATTAGTTCCATCGCTTCCAGACTGAAGAAATTTTGACGTCAATTTCCTCTTCCTTTTCCAATTTCAGCGAGAGTAATTTTTCCACATCGATGTCAATTTGATAATATGTTGGTGCATGGATTATACACTGGTGGAAAAAAAATTAAACATTTGAAATTCGTGAAATTTCGACCATTTTCAAACCGCCATAACTCGGCGTATTTCCAATCGATTTTGATGAATCTTTGAGGACGAAAAACTTTAAAGTGTCTTCTTAAAGTCATGCATGCGAAGTACATCGATTGATATGCCAATGCAAGAATGTTGTGCTATTCCTAAATACATCCTCAGGATATACTTCGAATACAATGAAGCTGTGAGGTTCGAAACATCGTTGTACTTATTCCACGTATTTGTCGATGATGTCTCCACAGATTTTCTTCTGTTGCTACAAGAGTCGATGAAGGAGATACCCGCTAATCATAATATGAATCAAGTTTTCGAATGACAACTCAATGGTTGATGGTGTAAAACATATAAAACGGACTCTATCTTCTTTCGCATGCTTAGTTCATCAAATATAGATAAAGGTTATGATTCAGGTAAGTCACAGTTAAAATAACTTTGAAGTTGTTCATATGATTTTTCGCTATTTTTTTCTTTAGAATAAAAGGATATGATTCACTGAGACAATCTACAACTTAACTGACGCATGAATATTTGTAATTCTTCGTACTCTTGACTTTCTAGCCAGTTGTAGGTTGCCAAAATTAATTCCAACAATTTCTTGCATGATTAACATCCCAACTTCGTAAATTCTATGGCAATGAGTAGTTGTTTTACAACTCACTGTGCTCTATAATTTTAGGGAAATGAGAATATATTGAGAACCAATCCATCAATTCTTCAACACCGTCTCGTTGTACACGAGTAGGTCTCGCGTCTGAACGTTGCTCTATAGTATGAAAATCAATTCTACAAAATTTATTGATTTTACTTTTTTATTTTTTCCAAGTATTCACTTTCCTAATACTCCCTCTGTCTCATATTATGGTATATATTTCTGTTTTTATTTTTTCCCAAATTATTGTCATACTTTTCAAATGCGTTGATGTTGCTTCAATGCATTTTATTGATATTTATAAAAAATTATACATTATTTAAAATTTACTAATTACTAATTGACAAGTACATAATTTACATAAAATACGTTTACTTGTTTGGTTATTCAAAATTTCGGGCTGTGGCAAGAAGTCCTTCATTACACATTATTCACACTGGTAAGCGTCCTTCATGACGAAGTTTTTCTTTGTTCACGTGTTGAATTTTGTAATTATTGTCCCCCCCTACCCATCAAACTAGACTCCATACACTTTTGAAGAGTCAAGAAGACATTACCTAATTTGTTTGAAAGCATTTTGCACACATTCGGTTACTTCGTCGTAGTTTTTGGGGATTCTTGACGCTGGAGCGATTGAATTGAATTGAAGAAACCAAGATCCGGATCATTTTTCTAGCATAATCAAATCGCGGTTTGGCCACTGCAGCCATGAACATAACTTTGGTAATAAAACGCTTACATTTACAAGATCTATGAGGCTCTTAATCATCAACCAAGACATAATAAGATTGTTTACTTTGAGTCAGGAAAAACCATTTTTCATCAATATGTACATAATCATACATGTCTAAAAATTCCATTTAGCTTCATCTTCACTAAGTAAAATTTTATTCGAACTAATTTGTTCTGTTCTATTAACAATTATTTAACTGTTGATCTTATTCGCTACTTTAAATATGCGAAAAAAGTTGATCTTGGAATGTCTGATGAAAAAGATAAACTACAGATTGTACTGCGACGATTACGGGATATCTCGGGCCTTGTTCAAATTTTCCGCGTAGTTTTTGCGCTTTAGACCACATTTTTATTTTTTCTTAGACGAAACATATGCACAAAGAAATCCCTTATCATATTGCTGCTTGGCCCTTTGCCAAGTATGGAACACTTAATCGAGTAACGTCGAATTTGGTTGCAGCTTCGTTAATCGCATCGCGGCTCAGCTTGTTGCCTACTTAATGCTGCAGTTAGGACTGTAAAATTCCATTGCGTTGGTCACGAGTTAGTTGGTTGGTTTTCGGTCTCTTCTGGCATATACACCACTATTTGATTTATTGTACTCCTATCTCCCATATTTGTTTCTTAAAGGGTGTGATTTTGATTTTGTGTTTTGCTCTTTTTTAAATAATTATAACAAACTGTCAAAATTTGTTTTGAGCACAGCCCACTATTTAAATATTAGATATAGCATTGGTTTTCAAGATGAGATGATTAAAACCCGTTAAGTTTATTAAACTTCAATAGTCAAAGAATTTTAAAGAAATATGTACCGACCATAATTTGGGACTGAGGAAGTATGTTTTTTGAAGTGTGAATCCTGCAACACTTTTTTTTATTCTTTCATTAACATATCTGTCCAAATGCCTGCCCATAATTTATCTGAACGTCTGATGGCAATGAACCCTTGAGTAACGAATGTATCAGATAATTTCGATTGAAGTTGGAACATATCTTGTAAATACAATTGACACGATTTGACGTGGTTACTGGTATGAAAAAATGGTAATATATTTTGGATACACTGTAAGTGTAGGTTCCAATTTCCCAATCTTTCAGCTTGACTTAATTGCTTCAATAATGTAACCATTTTGAAACCATAATTTAGGTGTTGGTTTCCATTCGATTCAGGGTTGTGCAGAATGTTTTTAGAACTTACTAAATTATATTACATTATTATTTTATTTTCTGGAATGAATAAAATTATTTTAGCTAAAGCCAAATAAACTAGCTTATGTGCTCAGTTTGCCATTTAGACACTCTGTGTCTAAAACTGTTTTTATGTGGTCTATGTTGTAATAATTTGTTTACGCAATTTTAGTAACGATGATAATATTAAATAAATTAGAGACAACGTTACGTGTTGCAGAAGAAATAAATAAATTTAATAAAGACGAAAAATAACCAGTAAATGTGAATATTCAACCTCTGCAAAATTAAGTCTTACTTAGACTATGAAGAATAGTTGTTTCAATAAGCTATTTGTTCATAGTCTTAGTAAGACTTAATTTTGTAGTCACGAACAGGTTAAATTCACATATTCAGGCCATATTTCGTCTTTATTAAAGATGATAATATTGAAAAATTTAAAAGCATGTGTGTTTCTCGTAATCTTGGATGCGCCGGTTACCGGTGATCCCCTTGGCAATCGACGTGTTTCATCCCCAAATTATAATATAAATAACTATTATTAATTAATACGGGATTTACGAATATTAGGAATGATAAGAACATGTTGACATTGCATACCTTAAGAGGATGAATATTTAATTATTATTACAACGTCTTTCGATTCCTGGTTGCAAAGTTAGTAACGAACTAATATTAACATTGAAATCTTATTTGGTTTTGCTGTTGAATATCATAAATTTATTTAATCAGACTTAAGTCTTTATAGGAAAGCCATCTTCAAAACGCCATTACCAGTTTGCCCACAAGCATTCTTAAAATTAGAAAATATTCAGTGATGCTCCGCCATAAAGTGAAAGGATTCTCAATCGTGTATTCTCGATGCAGGTACTAATAACATAAATCACCGATCTTCACAAGAGAAAGCATTTCACTTGTGGGTGTTCTTTAAGATTCTAATCAAATGCCCAATGAATAGGCGTTTTGCAATTAAATTCTATTTTATAACATTTCTGAATAACAATAAAATCATTTATATTGTTCATTAAATAAAATAGTTTTTCATGAAACTCCGAGAACATTTATATGTAAATAAGATTTTATTTGTATGTTTTCGAGTTTGATCCGAAGAACCAGGACTTGTAGCTGTACGCGGTCTTCCTGATCTTCCTCAAACATGTCAATAATGCGCTCAATTGTGAGGTGGGTTGGGGGTCCTGTCTCAAACTCCCGCCTCCACAGTCGTTGCAGCTTCAATGGCATTACCAAACCTAGTAAACCACTTCAAATGAGGATGTTCGAAGTAGTTCACGAACGTGAACCAGAACATTAATGTTAAAAAAAAAACACTTCAAAATGCATTTTCACTGCTCGAACGTCAAGCGTGCTCCAGCCATTTTGTTTTCTCACTCTCATGATGACGAGTGCCGGTATCTGTTGAGCGAAAGATCGTACTATAACATACTCGAAATTCAAATCAATTGATAATATTAATACCCCGATGCAGTCTGACAAAGTGTGTATACATTTTTCTGGCGACTGTATTTTTGCAATTTTAATGTAATCAAGGTTTCTATAGCTGCATTAGTAAGATCTGCTAATTCCGGTAGAGTCATTTGATTTTTTTGTGACATTAGTAGTGACAATATATCACGACACACAATTTAATTACCGTTAATGTTTCTGCCAAATTATGAAAAAGCGCTGATGGCTCTATCGTGAAAATTTGGTACTAATTCAGTGGCAGATTTTGCTTAATTACTCTACTGATATAATAATATCGTACTTTTACATGCAGCTTTCAGCTTTATGAAGCGCTGATTTCATTACGCTTGGAGAAAGAAATATGATTTCTTTCATTTAAAACAAATTGTTTCGAAATTTGCATGATTCGAATGGTTAATGAGAACCTCTGATTTTATATACCCTATAAAAATGTAGATAGATTAAATAAAGTAGGTTGAATCTTACTTTTAAATATAGATCAAAAATTAATTTGGTATCCTTTCAACTTGCGGTATATATAGTAGTAGAGAGACCATACAAACATAATTTAAGAGTTAAACTCCAATTTTGTCACGGTTTGTTAAACAAGTACTGATCTGTATTAAAGTGTTGTATTTTCATGCATCAATAAACTTAATCAGATTCTTATTGACGCTGAAATAATTACTCAGTCATTCGCTACAGTAATTACAATAAGCGTAGTGAAGTGGCATTTTTCCGAAACTATTCAAGCTAATATTACCATCGATGACATTTGAAAGTGGGGTCTTGACCGAGCGAATCGTGACTGAACTTTCCGAAGATAACTTTGATTTATCCGCGCAAGTTTAAGTTTAAAAGTACTTGCAATATAACAGAGAATTCACCGCAGATTATATTTTCACGATTGCCTGATTAAATCGGGTTATCATAATAATATTGCGAATACGTGTTTTAAATGAGGAACATGTATAATTGATTTATATCTAACATTTTGAAAGCATTTTTTCGAAGGATCTAGCTATTAATGGCGAGTTAGGCAAATTGCTTTACAAATACTAACAATAAGTAAACATGGTGAAGTGGTCATCATGTTACTTTCCACGATTTGGTGGTATAATAGTTATCTATATTTAAACATGCATGGTTTATTATTCAAGTAAAATGGTATTCTTTAAATAAACATCAAGCGTTTCGCAGGATCGGATGATACTGACGTTTGAGACGTCAAAATTGTGTAAAAAATATAAATTATACTTCAAATACTAATAATTTTCAAAAATACAAAGAGATTAAAAAAAAACGTATTGTCTAAAAGTTGTTCACTTCGGCATTCTCGATAATTATTATTAATATAAACTTGATGTAACTATCATCATTTTATAATTATAAACCAAAATCGCGAAATGTTGAAATCATGAGAAAAAAATTCTGGGAAAAATAATTACTCTACGCGCTCCTTCGCGTTATTAAGAACCGTAATGAATTTTTTCAAATCTTTCTGAGACTCAACATTTGTTTTGGGCATTTTCCCCCTGAATAAAACTATGGAAAAAATGGCCCAAATCGTGAAAAAAAAATTATGGGAAATATACTTACTCTATACGCTTCTTCACGTCATTTAGAACCGTCGTGAATTTTTTCAAATCTTTCTCAGACCCAATATTTTTTTCGTGCATTATTTTTCCTGAATAATACTTTGGAAAAATGGCCAAAATCGTGAAACGTTGAAATCATGAAAAAAAAAATTCTGGGCATAATAATTACTCTACACGCTTCTTCGCGCCATTAAGAACCGTCATGAATTTTTTCAAATCTTTCTGAGACCCGGCATTTTTTCATGCATTTTCTTTCCTGAAAATACTATGGAAAAAATTGCCAAAATAGTGAAACCATGAAAAAAAAATTCTGGGAAAAATAATTACTTTGCCCGCTTCTTCCCGTCATTAAGAACCGTCATGAATTTTTTCAAATCTTTCTGAGACCTAACATTTTTTTCATGCATTTTTTCCTGAATAATACTATTGAAAAAAATGGCCAAAATCGTGAAACGTTGAAATCATGAAAAAAAATCTGGGAAAAATAATTACTCTACACGCTTCTTCGCGTCATTAAGAACCGTCATGAATTTTTTCAAATCTTTCCGAGACCCAACATTTTTTCATGCATTTTCTTTCCTGAAAATACTATGGGTAAAATGGCCAAAATCGTGAAAAAAAAATTTCTGGGAAAAATAATTACTTTGCCCGCTTCTTCCCGTCATTAAGAACCGTCATGAATTTTTTCAAATCTTTCTGAGACCCAACATTTTTTCATGCATTTTTTTCTTGAAAATACTATGGAAAAATGGCCAAAATCGCGAAACGTTGAAATCACGAAATAAAAAAATTCTCAAAAAAATAATTACTTTGCCCGCTTCTTCCCGTCATTAAGAACCGTCATGAATTTTTTCAAATCTTTCTGAGACCCAAAATTTTTTTCATGCATATATTTTCTTGAATAATACTATGGAAAAAGACCAAAATCGTTAAACTTTAAAATCATGACACTTAATTAATTAATTAATTTTATTTACAAAACAGTGATTTTATGAAAAATATTTTTAAACGAAAGATGTTTAAATGTTTTTTAAGCCCTGAGCATTGTTACATTATAAGAAAAAATGTGTGCAATTATTATTTTACAATTTTGTATTCCGGTAGATTTATGCATATTATTACCTACAGAAACTGAACATCTGTTGTTGAATGGAATTAGTATTTTCTCCAAATTATAAAATTATGCTAATTTCGAATACAATTCGGCATTCATCTGCGTAATCATACCAAATTGAGAAAGCAAAATATGTTTTCCATTGTGTCACGTTTTATGGACGAAAAAAGTAAATTTCACTTTACGACAACGCATAATAAAGTTAAAGCTGTAAAAGCATACTAAAAGGTAAATCAAGAGGCATTTATATGCGCAGTAAAAAAATATTGTTTTCATTAGTGTCATTATTTTCCACAATAATAGCAAATTTACTTTTATTACGTCTAGATTCTAGTGACATAATCTATTGTTATTTAGACGTAAATAAATTAATAGTATATTACGTAACTAGAGTTGTAAGTAGCAAATTACTTGCAAGTGAAAGATATTGTGTACGAGTCGCGTAGCGGCGAGTAACGTAATTTCACGAGCGCGTAATTGCGTTACAACTCGCTTTATGTACTATACTGAGACCTTACATTTATTTGCTTAAACTAAAGACATATTGAAAGTGAATCTTGTCAGGGTGACATTTAAATTTGTATTAAATTCGCCGGTAATGGCAATGTAGGATGACTACCAACTAAACAAACGAATTACAATTTTCCGTCGAATAATACATTGTCCAATATATCGTTGTATTCACTTTGAAGTGCTAATGTACTAAGATGCCATTGCGATGGAAGAACCAATAAGGCATGGCGTGAAGTTTATTGTGTCGGTTATTGTTTTAACCGATAAGTTGTAATCTGACGTTTGAATGTCACTGTCACTTTTGATGTTTAAAAACGAACAGACGAATGCAGAAGCAAGTTAATTGTAATTGTCTAATCAGCATATAATATAGCGAAGTACACACGTGGTAATATTATATGTTACAAATTTATATACAACATTTAACATTTATATATGCTCTATATATTCGTAATGGGTCGCTTACGATTGGTAAAAACAGTTCATCAATTACAAAGTGGGAGTAGGTAAAACAGTTTACTGATTGCATTATTAAATGATAATAGAAATTTAAATTCAAAAAAACGAAATATAGCCTGAATAAATGAACAGGTTGAATATTCATATATTCAGGCTATATTTCGTTTTTTGAATTTATTTAATGCTTTCTGCAACATGTAAGGTTGTTTCTAATTTATTTAGTAGAAATTTAAGTAAGAATTAGCTATCTGTGACGACACTAGAGTATTCAGCCACGGCCGGTTTATAGTACGAGTATCTTATAATTATTTTTTCAATGAAAATAGACATCTATAGACCCGCACGGGCGTGACGCGAACCACACTAAAGGGCGCGTCCGGCAAATTCATCGCGGAAAATTCATCCCAGAAATTTGATCTAAAGAAAATTCATTGCGGGGAAAATTCATCGCAAGAAGGTTCATAGAAAGGAAAATGCAACGTATGAATATTCATCGATTACTTACATCCAAGAGAAATTTCACTGCTGTGAAATTTCATCGCAAATGTCATTTTTGAAATTTTATTTTGACAGACAAAATGTTACAATAAAATATTTTTTATAGTTTGGATTAATAATCGATTTATTGTTATATCAAAAATAGTAAAACAATGAGATTTTTTATTTTACAGTTTTCGCTCATTATTTAACTATTTTTGGCGAAATTTTAGTTGTCGCGATTGGCAGTACTTAAATGTAACAGGTGTCGTCATCAAAATGTAAAACTGCCTCTAACGATAATTGGAACCCTCCAATGGGTTACATCCTGAAATGTTCGATAATGCATATTGGGGAGTTCGCCACCAGTACCACTAAGGTAGAAAAAAACGGAGGCGTAATATTGCTGAATTTTTACCGACGTGGAAAACGTAGGAACTCGGTGACAATCGAACGGGTGAACGCATAATTTCACCAAGCACTCGGCGACGACGTTTCACGGTAACACATTATAGTCAGACGAAAAATTTGTAATTTATTATATTATCACTTTGTTTGTAAAACGAATAGCACCGAAGAAACAGCAAGGGTACATTGTATATTTCAGCCGCTTCTGTACTATAAGCTTAAATTTAAGTTTCAACTTACTTGGAAATAGTTTGTTGATCATACCCTTAGCAACTTTCCTTATTTCTGGAGGTGTGCAAGTAATATTGGAGATTCATTATGTTTTAAAATAAAATATTGAAATCGCCGTTGAAATACATATGTCAAATATTATATTCGTTCGAAACAAAGTGCTGCCACATATTGCAAATAAAACTCACTCACTACATTTAAGTATATACAGTGAGATCAGAAAGTCGAAATAAGTTGGCAGCACATTTTCTGATAATCCCTAT
The DNA here is from genome assembly GCA_910593695.2 of Ocypus olens. Lineage (NCBI taxonomy): Eukaryota > Metazoa > Arthropoda > Insecta > Coleoptera > Staphylinidae > Ocypus > Ocypus olens. The sequence goes on from OU343058.1 coordinate 43,827,812, forward strand.
AATAATTCAAGTAAAATTATATTGGCTGTCAGGAATTATCTAATGCAGTGCAGTGTACATTTTGTTAATTTTGACATCTTGTGATTTTTTAAGGTTACTTGTTCTAAAAATAGTTTAGTGTGTTTTTATCTGATTTTGCCTATTTTAAACTTTAGCAGTTATTTCTAGAACTGGTCATCACCATTCATACATTTAGGATTCATAATCTAGCTGTTTTATTTAATTTTCAGGGTTTTCCTTGCCAAAATTCTCATTCTTAGTGACGCCACTGAATTTTTGTTAGTTAGGTTTTGTTTTAAGGGATTTCAACTATTACCGACTTTTTGATCTCACGGTATTTTATTTTAGAAATAAATCCTTAGCTAAAATCAAAGTATTAAAAAAGTATATAAATATAACTCTAATAAAATCCGGTTACTTCAAATATTTAGAATTTAAGAATATTCAAAAAATTTTACTCAAACTTAATTTTGAAAGGACTTTTGATTTTTTAAATTTGGAAAATTAAAATATTACGTGAAAAATTACTGAAATATGAAAACATTATTGATTAAATTTTATCCGAAAAAAATTCAATAAAGGCAATGTACTCCACAAATGTATATTATATAAATATATTTGAGAAATTTTAATGTAACTTAATTTTGAATTATGACTTTCTTAACTTAAGTAAGAAATCTCAAGACGAATTTTAAAAATTTGATTAAATTTCACTCGATGTATACACTATAAATGTTTATAATTTAACGATATTGAAGAAAAATATACTCTAACTTTATTTTAAAACAACGTTTTAAATTTGGAAAACTAAAATTTCACTTGATAATTTTTTTTATGCACACGGCGTGTTTCTGACTTGCAATTCCTAGGAAATTGCAACAATTGCAATAAACAATAGTTGCTTAGAAACTAGATAAATGTGGCTTTTTTTACACGTAAAAGAATTTTTCTATTTTGATTATTTACCTGAAAAAAATTGACCCAAACGTAGAAATTTTAGTGATTTTTTTTATGCACACATCGTGTTTCTGACTTGTAATTCCTAGAAAATTGCAATAATTGCAATAAGCAATAGTTGCTTAGAAACTTGATAAATGTGGCTATTTTTACACGTGAAAGGATTTTTTCTATTTTGATTATTTACCTGAAAAAAATCGACCCAAACGTAGAAATTTTAGAGATTTTTTTTATGCACACGGCTTGTTTCTGACTTGTAATTCCTAGGAAATTGCAACAATTGCAATAAACAATAGTTACTTAGACACTAGATAAATGTGGCTATTTTCACACGTGAAAAGAATATTTTTCTATTTTGATTATTTACCTGAAAAAAATCGACCCAAACGTAGAAATTTTAGAGATTTTTTTTATGCACACGGCATGTTTCTGACTTGTAATTCCTAGGAAATTGCAACAATTGCAATAAACAATAGTTGCTTAGAAACTAGATAAATATGGCTATTTTCACACGCGAAAATAATTTTTCTGTTTTGATTATTTTAATAATTTTTTGAAAAAATTATTAAACATCACTCCAAAAAAATTCTATAAAATGGATATAGTCCACAAATGTTTGAAATTTAAGGATATTCAAGAAATTTCAGTCTAACTTAATTCTGATACGAATTATGACTTTTTTAATTTAGGAGAGTAAAAAATTTTTACTCAAAAAAAAATCAATAAAATCCGTATTCACTACAAATATAGAGAATTTAAACATATTGAAGAAAATGTACTTTAATTTCATGACCTTTTAAATTTGGAAAAGTAAAATTTCATGTAATAGACTTTAAAAATTTGAAAAAAATATTAAAATTCACTCAGTAAACTCCACATATGTTTAGAGTTTAAGGATATTAAAAAAAATTACTCTAACTTAATTGTTAATCGACTTATGACTTAAAATTTTAAATGATTGTAACTTAAACTATTTGAGGAATGAATTTACCGTCTGTAGAGAAACCTTTAATTACGTTAATACGATAATGTAAAAGTAGGGGTTTTAATGTTAATAAAGCCAAACTGAAACATATTTCCAACTTCCTCAACCATTTCAATTTTACTCAAATAAAAACTGATCCCACTTTTATCATGAATGAAAAACAGTCCTCCACTCCCGATCTCCTATTCTGTACCAATAACCTAAAACCATTAATCCATTCCCTAAAGTGAATACCAGATTTGTGGTCAGACCACAATATCCTTCCACCGTAACGCCCAACAAAACCCAATTCAAATAGTACCAGAATTTATTCTTGATTGCAAACGAGCAAACATAATCCAAATAGACCGCGAACTTTAGAGTTTTATCTTTCAACATCCAACTGTCGATTCCTAGACTACTACTTAATTTAATACCATCCTAAAAAAAATCGATGGATAGGGATACATCCAAAATTATTAGGCAACCCAATTATATTCTACGACTGATTAAAACATATTATTTCAGCCATTTCTAAAACAACAAGAATGAATTGAAAAAAAATGTATTGTACCAAATTCGAATCATAAATTTAAATTGGTATTATTGGAAGTGCATAATAAATCTTCATCATCATGATTAATTTTTATACTTAGCACAAGCGATTTACTATACACCGGGTGAAAGTGCAAGATAGACGTGAATCCTCTAGTGAAATTTACAATTAGCATATACATTTCTACAATACATTTTAGTTGCAGATGCTACACGTCGTAGAACCTTGCATATTCTTCCTATTACTGCTACTTTCTATTGGTTATATTTAAAAATCTAATATTAAGCAATAATTAAAAATCTTAATAATTGACGGCAATTTTAATGCGACTTTCTACTCAGTCTGGTGCAAGGACCGCCTCTGGTAATTTTCTCAAAATCTGGTTCGAACGGCGCTATCATATTCTCCAAGAATGCGCTGTTAATTTTAAACCCGTCCGTATAAAGATCACTTTCTTTCAGTCGCTGAAGTGAACAGGCAAGCCCAATAGTTATTTATGCAACAAGTGAGTAAAGTAATACTTTTTTCACGAGTAGGAAAGATTGCCGCACGAGCCGAAGGCAAGTGCGGCAATTCCTACAAGTGAAAAAAAGTTGCTTTACTCTCGAGTTTCATACAAAATTTTTTCTACGTCCGTAACTTTAAATAAATTTATAAATTTGATAAAACCTTAATCAATTTTTATAAGTAATAATACTTATTTTAAATGAAGAAAGTAATAATAATCATCAAGTTTTCTTGATAGGAAACGAGTGTTGACATTTATCGGCAAAACTCGCGGCGTGTTGTGAAGCATTCATGACACACTTTGTGCAAACAATTTTTTAGTTGCGTTAAAAAATGAACCGCTACGGCACTTTTTTTCACGCAAAAGCGTGAAAAAATGAACCGTTATGGCACTTTTTTTCACGCTATTTGAAGGGTTCAGGAATCACATATTTTATGAACGCAAATTAATGAAAAAAAGTGTACATTTTATAACGGACGTAGAAAATAATATTTATAGCTTCCAGATATATTATGTTAATCGTATGAAATAATTTTTATATTTATGTAAATTAATGTTAATTTATTGAGCGGAAAAACAATTAGCTGTCACTCAAATGTCGGACAATAAATTATAAAAATCCGAGCACGCCTATCGATTATGATCCGAGGTATAATTTTGGGTGCTAATTTGCCATTCATCATTCTTTAATTAATTGTTCGACGAAAACTACTAATTAGAAAGTTTCAATTAAATAACCGTTTTAATACGCATTTTTTCTAGCGTAATTTAGAATGAATAGCTCTTTTGGTGAAATATGCAAATATGTACTCTTAAAATTTGCAATTGAGCACGAAACAGATTTATAACCATTACATGTATTTTTTAGTCAGGGTAAAAAAAATCTTCAACAAATTTTAGGTTGCCCTAGTAAATAACATTAAGATAATTTTTAATAATTTTAATGATAAGCGTTGATATCAGCAGCAAAGAAAATATTTTCTTGTGCCTTCTTTGGTTATTCTATTACATTATTTCTATTATTTCTTAAATGAAGACAAGCGTTAATATTATACAAAGTATCTTTAATTCGTATAATATTTCAAAAAATGTTGATGTGGCCATCATATAACTTTCCTTTTTATATTTTGCATATTTTTTTCAAAAACAAGAGGAATTTAGAAAAAAAAAACTTATTAGTTCTTAATTTTTGCATTTTCTATAATTGTTGTTCATATAATTTGAATAATCATGTATATTTGATGTAACTATCAACATTACATAATTATAGACTAAAAAAGGGATTTTATCTATCTTTTATTTCTCAAAAATCAAAGAGTTTACGTAATACTTTTTTTAGCAAAATATGTGTAGTCTTCAAAATTGATATATTGTTGTAATATTTTTCATAAGTAAATTTTCGTTTTGTTTTTGTATCTAACCCGGAACGGGCGAGTGACCTAAACTTTCTTCCAGTGAATAAACATGCTTAACTCACGAAGTTTATACAATATTGGATCCAATTTTGACGGAATAACATTAATAAATAAATTATATTAAATATTTAAATGCCAACGGCATGCCTGACAAGTAATTTTATTTTGTCATAATAAAGTGAAATAAAAAGTTTTCAACTCACTATGACTTAAAAAAAATATTTCACCCTTCCATATAAACAAATACTTAAAGTAGTTACTAAGAATTAGATGTCAGTTTATAACCATTGAAGATAAATAAGAAATTAACATCTTTTGATCTGATTTTATTATTATACTGATCGTACAAGGCTCCACTATATCTTTAGCATCGACTCAGTAGTTAGGTGTTTAATAATTTCCTGTTTGCATAGTAAGCTCTGTTCCTTTTTCCTTGTTTCTATTTCTTCACTTTCGTCATTCTTTCCGTTTAGTAGAGATCCCATATACATGAAGTTTTCTACTCTTTAGAAGGCGCGATCATCTACTATGTATCCTTCTCTATTTCTCGTTGTCCTCCTCAATGCCAGCATATACTTGGTCTATTTGTCTTTTTTATTTCTTTTTCAAAATGTTTTTATATGTATTCAATTTTTAACAAATCTATTAATGTATTATTATCTATTATTTTGTTTCATTGTATTATATTTTTATGTATATCGATGGTTGATTGGTAAAAGGGCGAACAGACCATTTTTATCAAAACTGAGTTATTGTTTGGGTCTTACTCCTATTCGTTTATGATTACTATACAAACATTATTACGGTGACACATTAGTGATTTAAATAATTATTAATTAAAATGTAAAAACATTTGTGGGTGAATATCCAGATGATTTTTTTCAAAAGGGCGAATATCCAGAAAAGAGGACCCTCAAAGCAAATAGTCCAATGCATCAATAAACAATCTGGAGTTCACAAGCAGAAAAAATATTATAAAGGCAGCAAAGGGTCTTGAGATCAACCCTTGTGCTGGAAGAAATTGCCCCCACACGGAGCGTTTTGCCAAAGTTTTAATGAAAAGGGCGAGAGTTAGTAATTCACAATTTCTGGAATTTAAATGATTCGAACAAATGTGCTAAGAATATTGTAAAAAAAACTTTTATTGATTTCTCATTGTACACTTGCTGAAACATTTTAAGTAATGAAATGATAAAAGCACTTTATTGTCTGTTGATTGTTTTACATATATTTACATATATCTGAAACAATCAAGTGCTTTTATCATTTCATTGTAAAATAAGCTTGTAAACGAAGATTTGCAGCCGTCTAGAAAAAAAATACATTACGAAGTATAGTCTACCTTTAAATGACCAAAAATTTAATGTATGTAGACGATTCCTTTTGAGCTTTTAATCAGGGTCTGAAGAATCTGTGAGATACACACGAGAATGCGATACGTATTTCTAGTCCCAAATCAGATCAAAGAGGCCGCCACGAACCTTCAAACAAAACAGCTATGAATGACATAAAGAACTTGGCAACGTTCCTCATGAAACTTCCAGCACTTCCATCTCACTACTGCACAGCCGAGAGCACAAAAATATTTGCAAACCGACATTAAAAATATTACACAATTGCACCGCTTGTACCCAGCTTACAGTAAGGAACAATGAATTAATACAGTTGCCAGCCAAGCAGTGTTTTCTTCAATATTTAGAAAATAATTCAATACTGGTTTTTATATACCTAAACAGGATAAGTATGTACTTTGCCTTTAACATCCATCAAAATATCAATTATTATTATTATTATCAAAAAGGAAGACTACAACGAAACATACAAATTACAAAAACGATTCTTATAAGTATTCTTGCAAGAGCAGTTTCGCGCAAAAAAAAATGAAGAAGAATTTAAATGCAGAAGTTTCGATTTAGCAAAAGTATTAAACACTCCCAAGGGTAACAGTATGTTAGTATGCTACAGAAGAAAATCAGCTGTTTATAACGAGACATTTTATGAGATTGTGACAAGGAAAGGAGTTTTTTTTTGTAGAAAAAATTAATTTGAAACGCGTCAAACAGTGCCATATTGGACTTTGGAAGTTTGCTATATTATATGTATAGTTCGGGTGGACCCGAGAAAAAAAATCATAAAAAGTTATAGACAATTTTACCCAAAATTTCATGCGTTAATCGCTTAAGTAGACGCTTATCTACACGTTGTTGTTAAGAAATTAAATTTGAAATGCGTCAAACAGTGCCATTTTGGACTTTGAAAGTTTGTTATATTATCTATATAGTTTGGGTGGACCCGAGAAAAAAAAATTCATAAAAAAGTTATAAACAATTTTACCCAAAATTTCATGCGTTAAATGATTTAAGTAGATTCTTATCTACACGTTGTTGTTAAGAAATTAAATTTGAAACGCGTCAAACAGTGCCATTTTGGACTTTGAAAGTTTGTTATATTATCTATATAGTTTGGGTGGACCCGAGAAACGCGTCAAACAGTACCATATTGGACTTTGAATTCTTGTCATTTTAAAAAGAGAGTTCCCGTGGACTAATTTAAATTGTAGATTGACTGTATATCTATAGGCTAATGTTAGTTACATTCTCAGCGTTTAATTTATTATAAATCATTAAAGTTTAATAAATTTTTATTTAGTGGTGGAAGCGCCAGGAAATCTGTGGCTGAAAAATCCGTGGGTATCTTCACATCGGTGTAGACAGTGTACATGACACTATAGAAAAGGCTACAAAACATATCTCAGTTTCGGCCCCTGTGTGGTCTACAATAATTATACATTTCGGTAAATCCAAAGCCTTACTCAGTAATTTCTTTGGATTTTTCCGTTTTTTTTAGATTGGCAATCTTTAATAAGCAAAATGCAAGTTCCTTCCAGTTTTAAGTTAAGCAAGGCAAACAGGCTTGTATTCATTAATGGGGAACAAACTTTTAAATGGTTTGAGTCTTATAATTTTGATGATAAGGTTAAATATTTCTGGCCTACTAGAATCTTCTTCAGAGATCAAATAGAATAAATCTTTACCAATGCCTCCTAGGCTATACATACAGCGACTAGTGATAAGTGAGGCAAAATGGAAAGACCGCCCGTCAATATGTTTATTTTTGTTTACTCTGAATGTTGGTATTTGGTGAACGCTACTTCTTGCGCTTTGTTTGTGTACTTGCAATATAACTTAAATTAAGCCATTTAAACAAAAACATTCACTTTCTCACTTATCAGCAATTCATGCACTTTCAGTTACGTGATAATTAGACTTGGTATAGTCTGTTCGGTGGAATCTGGCGGCTGAGGTTGTAAAACGGTCGGTCCGCCCTGAGGAAGAAACATACAAATTACGTCGTCTAATTGCATCCCATACATTTATTACTATCCTTCGCTCCTATTGGTATACGCACATTTACACCAGTACTTCTCAACAAAGATTGGTTTGAGATAAAAAATATTACGTCTCCTACTTACCGAGCTACGACCCTCTTTTACGACCACAGCCGCCAGATTCCAGAGAACGGGCTATAATAATCTCCAAGACTTCGATAACTTCAACGCTTAATTTCAAAACCAATCGGTCTAATTTGTACGTTTAGAAAAAAAGAGCGACCGCTGGACGAACTTGTTCACGATCAACAGTGCCTTCATCAGAAAATTTCCCAATGGTTGGCAGTAAACTCACAACTGTTTTGTCTGATGAACGCGCCCATTTTCTTATAATGACCTTTTGACTCAAAAATAACTGAAAGTAGGAAGATGAATTGCACATATTAATGTGAACTTGACAAATATAAAACCGAAGTGTTTCAGCGTTTTGAGTTAATTTTGTTTTAAATATTCCATTCTTTCATCCCCGGGCGGCGGCCTGTTGGTGTAGTGGGTAGAGGCGAGCGCTTGTGCCGGTTGCACCGCGTGCCGTGTGGGTTCGAATCCCAGCCCGGCCGAAAGATTTTTCGGGGATCGAGAAGTATTCGGTCGGGTCCATGGTTGTTGTGTATACGTCCGACATTATTTATTTATTGATTTGTTCATTTATTCATCCAAAAATTAAAAATACATTATTAAAATAGTCGATGTGACTGAATGGCTCATGCCTAAGTCAAAAAAAAATTCTTTCATCCTACTCTGTATATGTGTAGCGAGAGGCGCATTAAATTGGAGTAATTTAAAGATTGATATTTTTTTAATATATGTAGTGTTCAATCAAAATCGGAATGAGAAAGTTTTAAATAGTCTTGATTGATCCAAATAAAATGATAATCTATAAAAAAAGAAAGTTATTAACGGAGAAATTGCCTGGGCAAATAAATTCAATACTTCAATAGATATGTATAAATGCTAAACAGAGTTTTCCGGAAATATATAGAGATTTCTGAACCAGTTTATAGGAGGTTTTTATTGTTGTTTTCTTGCAGCCGCCTTAATTACTTTTCCCGACCGGTTCACCTGACATGTCCGAAGTTTGAGATAGTCCGTTTCTTGAACTGGACCAGAGGCGCGGCCGAATTTATTTATAATTGTCAGAGGCAGAGTCTCGCATACGAGTTATCCTGTTCCGAGTTGCCGGTTTACTTTATCTTAAGGATATTTCAAATGAAATGATTTGAAAAATATAATTTATTACATAATTTTCTTTTCACCAAATCACCCAGTATCACATAAATTAGCTGCTATCATTAGGCACTATCTTTCTTAGTGTTTTTTTTTCATTAGCACTTTGAGCTAGTTTTTAAATTCTCAACAAATCAGCCAATATCACATAAATTAGCTGCTATCATTAGGCACTAATTTTCTCAGTTCTTTTTTTCATTAGCAATTTAAGCTAGTTTTTAAATTGAATCTTAATTTATTTCTTCAAGTTAGCCCTACTACATAGAGATAAACTGTTTTTTTCCTCTGTCGAACTTGCACCTGCAAATTAACTAAAAAAACACAATCGGTAAGTTTTGTGAGGAAGCGGTTGGAATAAATTAATTTAAAATTTGTTTTGTGAAAAAACGCTCGAATACATCGATTTTTATTTTTAGCTGAGGTTTTTTTGATGGTAACATGAATACATGGGTGGACCAAAAATTCGTTCAACTTAATCAACTTAATCTTTTCAAATGCAAACTCCTATTTTTTATATATAATTTTTGATTTCTGCATGGAATTCTAAGTATGTTTCATGTACCTAAACTCAACGGTTATGGAGAAATTTACAATTTATTAAACGATTTATTAAAAAAAGAGAACAACAAACCAAAATAAATGTTAAAATTTTTGACCTAGTTAAGGGGGTAAGTGCCTTGCGCCAGAGTTAGACCAGAATGGTCTAATAGAAAATGATAATCGCCACTATCTTGGGCCCAAAATTTAACCGAGTGCGTAAATTTGTTTGTGTGCGCCTCCAGGGTGGATGTCAAATGTTTCATGTAGGTGGCGTTCATTACAGCGGCGAAAATGAAGCAAATTTGTGTTTGCAGCGGTGCTGCTCTTACGCTTTTGCGACTTTATTTGATAACGAATGATAATTTTATTACGTACATATTGTTTTCAAAGGTATAAACTATGTTTCCGCAGCATTACATTTTTAATTCTTTGCAGAGAAAAGTTCCAGATATCCATCCAATATTGGTAATTTTCATGATAATTTATACAGTTTGTCTGATGATTAAAAAAAAATAAATTCTATAGACGAATAGTTTAACCCTTTCTCTCTAAATGTGTAAAATATCATTTCTTAATATTTGATATTAACTTCAGAATTATGTAAATGCTGACCATAAAAAATGCATTGATTTTCGACTCGGCACTTACAACCTTAACGTTTGTGACTTGATTTCTTGTATTTCAGCCCTAATACTATTCTTGAATTCTTCAATATTTTCCGAAACCAAAAATAAAAATCTATTTATCCGAGCGTTTTTTTTTAAACCCTGAATTTTAAATGAATTTGTTCCAACTTACGCGTCCCCACTGTATAAATAAAAACCCAATAATAACTCGGAAGTAATCCCCTTTATTTATTAAAAGGTAAAAATGCTGCCAATCTCATATAAGAATATCTTGTTCCGACTTACCGCATTATGACATTCCGGAAACCGGTACACAAACAGTGACCAGAAAAAGCGGCCAATAGCCTTTCACTTTCTGAAACGATCCTCTAATAAGTATATATTTTTTTCTACTTAACCCAGTAGGCTACATATGTTTTTATTACCGCTATTATTCTCGTACGTCCAGAAGCAAAAGTTGTTTGATACTTACATAACGATGCTCCAATAATTTAACGTAATCAGTTATAACAACGTACAGGATTTTTATCAACCATCGAATAGGAGGAGTCGACTGATTTATATACTTTTACTTTAATGGTATATCATGTTGTATAATCGATTAGTAAAATGATAGTAAAATTAATAACTGCATAAAGCAATCGCTTTAAAATAGATATAATTAATTTATATTTGTTAATATAAATCGTAATTGCATATAATCAATTTTCATTCCATATACAGGGTGTCTACGCTAAACCGTTCGTTAAAAGTTCACCGGGTTGCCATTGTACTAAAAAAATTAAAAAAATCCTCGTTACACGATTGAATCAGAACTCCTAATGTAAATAACTATTAAACTTTCTCGCACCAAATTTGTTATATTAAATAGAACACCCTGTTATTTATTATATTTTTGGATTCCTTGTTTAAATTGCAACATATTTTGTAAGAACATATGTACACTTATCTCTTTTTCAAGAAAAATAAAATATTTCTAAAATTTCGACTTCTAAAAGGCAGCTTGAAATCTGTCTGTAACTTCTCTAAGAATAAGATAAAAATATTATCTATACCTATGCATTTAGAGCAGCAGTGGGGGAACTTTTTTAGCCATTACCCTAAAATATATATCGAATTCCAAACTAATTTACAAAAGGCCATTTCTTCTGATTTTTTGTATTTTTATCATGACCGAAAGACACCAAGGACCATTAAATAAAAAAAAAGATTGAAAAGCAATTATGTCTGAAAAATGATATTTTCAAAAATTCGTAACTCTCTAGAATATTGGCGTAATTTTTAAAGCAAAAATGTTTTTAAAAGAGTAATATTTAAACAATTGAATATATTTTTCCAGAATGAATTCTCCTCGGTTCATATTTTCTTCTTTTAATTCGCGAATTTTCGGACCAGTTACACATTTTTGAAAATTTGTTTTTTACTCTTCTAACCCATAACTTGGTGCCAAATCGTCGTTGGAACTTCGTTCTTTGAGTCTCCCATAGGGAATTGATCAAATTTTAATGCCTTCATGGTATATCAAGTCGACATAATTTTTCCAACTCCGTAGACATCGTCACACACAGGGGCGCTAGAGGAGGGGGCGGAGTAACGCTTAAGTTCGCATGCAGGACTATAAAGAAGACAATTTTTTTCGCCCTTGAAGATTCATCATAATCGATTGAAAATAGGCCGAGTTATGGCGGTTTCAAAATAGTCGAAATTTCACAAATTTCAAGTGTTTCATTTTTTTTCTACCAGTCTACACAGTGCACGCCTAAAGTATGGAATATATCCAGTAAAACCGAAATAAAATATTTTTGGAAAAAGTCCTCGAACAGGTCGATTTTTTTAAAATAAAAATACACAATCAAAAGATCTCTCAAAATCAAGAACAAAAATAGGGGGTTGCCATTTAAAAACAAAATGGTGGACGTCATAACTCAAAAACAAATGACGACTGAAAATCGACTTTCATGCAAAAATGTGTATTTTTAAAAAAGAAAATCGACCTGTTCGTGGATTTTTTCCAAAAATATTTTATTTTGATTTTACTGAATATATTCCATACTTTAGGTGCACACTGTATAGAAAAAGTTGATATTGCAACACTGTGAGTAACCTTATAGAATAAACTGACAACTTAACAAGACGGCTCTCCTAACCTAACAAAAAATATTACCCTAAAATCACCACCATGAATGTTGTTTGTCTTATGGTGTTTATGTAAATCTGTATATGGTTTTTTTTATTGAACTGTGTTAAACAATTGCGGCAAAAAGTTATTGTTTTTGAAATTTTTTAATAGAGTTCCGTTGATTTCTATAGTTTTTTTGAAATTAAAAAACGAAAGAAATCGGTTTTGTTCCAAAATTAAATATAACTACGAATTGTCGTGAAAATGTATAACACAGTGGCAGCGCTTGGAACATGTTGATGGTAGAGCCACTTATACAATATACTCCCTCAAAGAAAGAACGATTTATCTTCCTAGACCAAAGTAACTGGCGAAAAAGTGTTTTAAGAATTAACTAAAAATTCTTGCTGAGCTTGAAACTACAGGTAGTGCCATGGCTCCTTGACTCTATATAACGAGCCGCCCCTGGTATAACACAATTTGAGCTTATAGCTTTTTTATAATAATTATTGGTGCTTTAAATAAAAAAAAATCTGACTATTTTGAGTTATAATTCTTCAGGAGAGCACCATAAAGTTTTTGTTTTGCAGTCTCAATAAACACATTTAAGTTTCTCTGTTAAAGTACGGGAAAGTGTTGTGATCGTGAACATTTTTTTTAAGTGATTTTTTAACGGAAACATAATTTTTGAAGTCCCTAGATGCTATTTTGACAAGTTTTGAGAAAAAAAAAAGAAATTGTGTTTGTGTCTGTTTGAGTCTCATAAACTAATATAAATAAAATTAAACTTTAAACATAAGCTTCATATCGCAATTAGGAGAACTTTTGGTAATACAGTGGTACCTCGACATACGAGTTGAATTCGTTCCGTAACCTTGCTCGTATGTCAAATTGCTGGTATCTCAAAGCAAGTTTCCCCATTGAAATTAATTGAAATGTCATTAATCCGTTCCAGCTCAAAAAACACCACCTCAGTTGTTTTTGTTAAGTATTTTTGAATAAGAAAAATGTATTTACAAGAAGAAACATTTATTTATAAATAACAAATACATATTCTACAAAAACATAATATGTAAAAAAAAGTGAAGTGCTTACGGAAGAGCTTAATTTTCGTCACTGGTCTTCGCTTTTTTCGTCACGCTTTGCTCATTTTCACCTGCAGATCGTTTAAAAAAACTGTCCAAGGAGGATTGTTTCTTCTTCCCTTTTAGGATATTGCGGAAATGAGTTAGGCAAGTTTCATTGAACAACTCCGTTGCACGACCAGTTGCAACTTTTTCGGGGTGATTTTTATCCATGAACTTTCGCCCACATTCCCAAGATGTCCTTTATATCTCTTGTAGAGATAACCTCCTCCATCTCTGGCTCCTATTCAAAACTCATTTTTCGTTGAACCACCGTATGCTGCTGCGAATGTAGATCGTGTAACTCCTCGGTTGTCAGCTCCTGAGACTGTTCCTCAACGAGTGCGTTCACATCTCTGTCATCCATCTCCAGACCCATGGATTTTCCCAGAGACACAATCTCCTCTACCACTGACACTTCGGGTTCTAATCCTGCTAAGGCCCTTTCAGCTACAGCCCCTTAAAGTGGTCCTTCCACGAAAAATGTGCTTGGTGTACAACTTCTTAAAATTAGAAATCATCTGCTGATCTATGGGCTGCAGGATAGGAGTGGTGTTGTGTGGGAGATAGAGAACCTTCATAAACTTGAACTCTTCGAGTAAATCATCTTCGAGATTGGGTGGGTGAGCAGAGGCATTGTCGAGAACGAGAAGGGCTTGCATGGGTAGGTTGTTTTCCTGTAGACATTTTTTAACAGAAGGGCCAAACACCAGGTTTATCCATTCCACAAAGAATTTCCTGAGGACCCACGCCTTCGGATTTGCTCTCCACATAACTTGCAGTTTTTCTTTTAAAATCTTATGTGACTTAAAGGCTCTGGGATTTTCCGAATGGTATACTAGCAGAGGCTTGATTTTGAAGTCGCCACTCGCATTGGCGCAAAGTGCTAGAGTTAATCTATCCTTCATGGATTTGTGACCTGGCACCCTCTTCTCCTCTGCCGTTATGTAAGTCCTATTCGGCATCCTTTTCCAAAAAAAGCCCTCCCTCGTCACAGTTGAAGACTTGCTGGGGGATGTATCCTTTGGCTTCTATCAGTTCGGAAAACGTTTTGATGTAAACCTCAGCTGCCTTCACATCCGAACTTGCTGCCTCACCATGCCTGACGACGGAGTGAATGCCGGTCCTTTTCCTAAAGTTATCAAACCAGCCCTGACTGGCTTTAAACGTGTCTTCCGATTCCTCGTTTGTGGAAGTGTGTGGGATCTACTTCAGCAAATCACCGTAAATCGCTCGTGCCTTATCACATATGATGCTTTGTGTTAAGGTTCCTTCCTTGAAGCTGCTTCTCCGTCACCCACACCATCAGTAGTTTCTCCATCTTTTCATGGAGAGAGATCCGGAGCTTAGAAATTGTTGTAACGCCCTTATACCTCAAAACGCTAGAGGTATACGTCCAGGAAAATGATTTGATTTTATATCCTTAATTAACCGAAATTTTTTTATTCACTATGTTTTTAAAGGAAGGATGAGGAATCGAGGATGATGTTTTGTTAAGACATTGTAGTCGGGCGTTTTGTGCCGGTGCACAGCTGGTAATTTATTTAAATTTTAGTAATAATACCGTTTTATTTTAAGTATGAATATATTAATCTAAAATTGTATTTTAAACATTTTTGAACAATTTTGTGTTTTCAATTCCGTTAAAAAATGTAATACTTAATGCAAAACATAGGATGTAGTAGACAAAAGAAAATTCCGAGAAAATTGTCAATCACATATTTTAAAAAGAAGTAAACATTCAAATTATATGTAAGGAAAAACTAAGAACACAATATTTTAATGTGTTGCCTAGATTTTCTCAAAATTTCTTCGGTTGTCCGCTAACAAAACTGAAAATCTGAATAAACACACATGATTCACAATAAATTTTTATTGCACTTGACTTGGGTAGTATTCATCTAGAATGATCTTCCACACGTACCCAAAGATTTTTGGGCTATCCTCGATGCAAAGTAATTTTCTTCAAACGAATCGAATATTTTCTTTTTTTAATTTTTACTTTCCGTTAAAATAAATAATTCGATATGACATTATTGTTACAATATTACATCATTTAGTTGAAAGCACACTTAATTTTTTAGTCGGGGTATTTAATTTATATAGAAATTATGTATTTATTTAATCGTTTGTATGTATTCGTATTATTCATGTTAGCATCAACCTTATACTAGTAATTATAATTACAATTTAAAACCATATAATTTATTAAAATTACGCTGCAATTTTAAATTCATAATATAATTTTTACCTGCATTGTTTCGCCATCTATTGGCCAGGTACATCATTTTACAGGTGCAGCTCCTACAGTAAGTTTTCAAGCGGTAAAAGTATTATTCGAAAGTTTATTGAGTTGCCTACAACAAAGTAATAGTTTTACAAAATATAACTTTAGATCATTTTTACCTTTTAAACTATAATTTGAAACAGTTTAATTTAATGACATTAGTTAATAAAACAAAGTAAACAAAAATATTAACGCAACCAATCAAAAAGGGAGCAATACATCATTCTTTAAATGTATACGATTGCCAACTCCAGTTTAATATACAACGTTACTGATATAAACGTAATACATAACAAACATGCAAAAATGTTGATATCAAGATGTTTACAGATTACTACTATTACTATTAACTGAGTGAATGAAAACCTAGTAAAAAAAAAGAAGTGGTTTATTTGTCAATAATAAATCAATCCTTATGTACGTTTAATTGCCATCTATTGACAGTTTCCAGTGTTCTTACAAATAATAATAATAATTATTATATGTCTTACATACCAACGAGAAGTTAGCTATAAAATTCCAGCCATATATTTCCCGGCGCATTCACCAAAAATGGGGTGCGATTTTTAAATATTTTTATGCAGTCCCTTTCTACAGTTGTATTTGGCAATTCAAAATTGTTAAAACGCCGCCGTGACGATTAATAAAAACAAATTTCTTTCATCGAGCAGTTCATAAATCCGTGGGTGGCATTTAATAAAATCTCAACTCAAAAAGAGCATTGCAAAAAAATTATTTTATTTTTGAAATGCCTTCCTGCCAGTATGTTTAACAATTACAAATTATTAAAAAACTGTGACCGATATTACTTACATTTTTTTTTTTAACATTGAACAGATATCCGTGACTGGCGCTTAGCCATAAAGGGCATTCCAAAGAAAAAAAAATGCAATGCCTTCCCTCAAGTATATTTAACAATTACAAACCCTCAAAAAACGGTAACCGATATTACTTATATTTCTCATTTAACATTGAACAGCTGGCGTATTAAACAAAAGGGCATTGCAAAAAAATAAATATTTTTATAATACATTCCTGCAATTACAAACTGTCAAAAGCTGCGAGCGATATTACCTATATTTTTTTAACATTGAACAGAATTCCGTGGCTGGTGCATTAAACAAAAAGGGCATTGCAAACAAGTATTATGAAAAAAAACAATGAATTATTAAACATTTCTATCTATTGTGGAAAAAGATAAAATAAAGATATTTGAACAACTGAACATTTCTGAAAATAATTACAAAGATGAAGACTGTCGACGCTGGATGACTATGTCAATAATAATAATAATAATAATAATAATAATAATAATAATAATAATTTATTGATGCCATTACTATAAGTTTACATAAGTCAGAAAAGAACTACAGATATGATAATAATTTAGTTTCTGAGTTGTGGATACCAATCGAATTTCGAATTAATCTCTATTAGACTATCCTTGACAAAAGAAGAACAAATACAGGCTAGGCGAGAAGCAGCACAAGGCGAGCTGATAAAGGATGCTGAATCTATTGATGAAGTATCAGCAGTAGCAGATACATCAACTGTGTTGCAAAATATGGTTGATTAATGAATGTGGACACAATTTCCTAAAAGGAATAGAAAGGTTGCCATTACTATGTGTAGAAATTGATGCAAAATTAAAGGCACAGGAAGAAGAGAAAAGGAATAAAAATAATAGCGAAGATTTGAAGGTAGGGTAGGGCCTAAAAAATGTTGTTGAAAAGCATTATATCTACTGCCAAATGCCTGATTTACCATCGTCAAAAAACATGTTTCCTATGATTATTGTAGAAAATTATAGTCTTCCAAATTGCATTTTGAAGTCTCCTCAACACACATTTTTTTCAAACGCCCATGCTTTGGTACCAAATCGTCCTACGAACTTCATTCTTCGAGTCCTGCACAGGAAATTGATCAGATTTTACTGCGTAGACATCGTCAAAGTTGGATATGGTTTCCTAAAAAAAACTTTTTTTTCACAGAGGTGCTAGAGAGGGGCGGAAGGGGTTACGGTTAAGTTCGCATGCATGACTTTAAAAAAGACACTTCAAAATGTTTCGTCCTTAAAGAATCATCAAAATCGATTGAAAATACGCCGAGTTATGGCGGTTTGAAAATGGTCGAAATTTCATTAATTTCAAGTGTTTCATTTTTTTTCCACCAGTGTATATCAACATTATTAAGGATAAATAAAATATAATACTTTTCAAGTATTACTACACTTATTCGTCACATAATCGCAAGGTACCCCATAAGTCTGGAAACATGTCGAAAATGATGTTAATTTTGTTTTTATTGAGCGATGGGTTTGAGTAAAGAAAAAAGTAATTTTGATAATTGGTGGAAAAAGTCTGCAGACAAAAGTCTCCTAAGTTCAATTGAGTGCATCCCATTAAATTCTCTTGGTCGACAAATTGAAATAAACAGCCTCCGTCGAAGATAAGCCGCGTAGTGGTCCCCTGCAACGGTCCACGAGCGATACATCAGTCGCAGTTCTTAGTTGACTTCAACGAAGTCAAATCTCTGTGGAGAATGACTGCTGAGACAGGTGTATCTAAATGCAGCATCCGGAGGATTTTGAAGAAGCAGAAATGGCACAAATTGAAAATTGAAATTAAGTGAGGATGATACAATTCATCGAATGGGATTTTGTGAATGAGCCCTGCAGAAATGTGACCAGGATCCCGTCTTTTCAAGCAACATTATATTCATTGATGAAACGAATTTTTATGTCTCTGGAGCAAAATACAAGTTACAAGCAAGCAACCCGCATTGGGTGGATCTAGCAAACGGGTGCAGCATCGTTTAGTATGGAATTTGGAAAGATGGAATCATTGGCCCTTTCTTTTTCGATACAACATGCTTCGCGAAGAAGTAATCTGAACGAAGAATGTTTTTTCCTGAAAGGTTTCAAAATGACGGTGTTTCTTTCTATTACAGCTTGGCTTGATGAGCAATTTCCAGACTTTCGAATCTTCTCAATAATTTTTCCTCCTTCCTTTTTCTCCCCCTGCCTTTAATTTTGCATCAAATTCTACACGTTTGGAAAGTAATGGTAACCCTTCTATTTGGATCTGCGTTTTTTTTTTTTGGGAAATTCTATTTACATTAAGGGGTTAGTTAGTAGGGTGGAGTGAAAAAAATGATTATTTTTTTTTAACTTGTAATAGTGCGGAAAAGTTGCCTTTTGGGACACATATTTGCCGAAAACTATAGTTTTTCAGAAATTTTCCCCCAAAATAATTTTTTTTATGCGCTTGTAATAGTGTACAGCAGCAGCACTTTTAGTCACTGATTAACCCAAAAAAATGTGGTTGGTCTAGGATTATGTTTTGAGGGTCCCCCAACGATCGTAAAACTAGTCATTTTCGACTAAAAAAAAGGACTATTTCAGGGTTTTCCAGAAACCTTACACTCAGTTTGTACTGTGAGAATAAGTAACTATGAAAGTATCATACACATTACAATAACATATTTTTATCACTCATAGTACGTAACTGGTATTAATCACTAATGACTTATCCTTAAACTTAAAAAAAAGTACAATTAGCAATAATAAACAATTAAACAATAAACAATAAATAATCTTAGTTTTATGAAATGACAAACTAATGATTAACATTGCTGAATTGCTGAATGCTGATAAATACTACATAATACATACTATAAATCCAGTAAACATCAACAAAAAATGTGAGAAGTATCATGGTATTCCTTTTGAAATTGTGCTTTTGTATTAAAATGCGGCATTACACTTCTTGATTCTAACCTCACCCGAATGAACCCATCTCGTGCTTCTGCTCTACAACTGCAGATGCTGCGTCGGTAACTAATTTTACGCACCTCTCAACTGATTGGGTATGACATGGTAGGTTTTGGTATTCTATTGCCAAGATATCTTCAAATTCATCATCATTTTCATCACCATTACCACTGCGGAGTCGGACAAGACTGTCTTTAATGTCATCATCAAAATGGTTTAACAAGTCTTTCTTCCAATAGCCGAATGATTCCACCCACACTTCCAGTGTTTGCGTTGGTACCATCACACCCTACAGCTAACAAGTACTGTGTATCAATGCATTTTTCTAATAGATAGTTCAAAATACCTTTTTCTATATTCACAGTAGAACTTGAACTAAGTGGTGAACAGGTTTTTGTTGAAGTGTTACTTCTTTTCTCTTTCTTTGTCTCTCTCTTCTTAATTTAGTTCTGTCTATAACTTGAGTAGCATCATCCTTTGTCACCAGACCAAAATCTTGAAGCACAGAAGAGGCAATTGCAGCGGCTGCTGACTGACATGCCGTATCTATCAGTGGTTCTTGATAAAGCCGGCAGATGGAGCCTCAATCGCCCTGATTTCGCAAGTTGTTTTGATGTTGAAGGTGTAGGCTCAACTTGGTAATCTTCGTCATCTATCGTAAACTGTGTTTCAGAATCAGACCCTTTAGTTTGCTCCAAGTTTTCTTCCTGGGGCGCATGTAGACAAGAATCGTTACTTTCATTGGAAAAGGGAAGACTTTTTATTCGGGATTCTTCTTTTTCCTTTCTTTCCATCGTACGCTTTAGTTTCTTTGAAGACTTTGATTCAGTACTTCCTATAACCATGTTTCTTGATGTCCTTTGGTCTTGCCTGTTCCTGATTTGGAACCTTACAAACTTTATCACAATTACATTCTGAAAATACACACGTACAAGCCGAAATGTTGAATAAATTCACTTTGCTTTCGTTTCTGAAGAGCTGTTACTTTGTTTGGTAGTTAACATTGTCTTTTCTTTCTTTATCTGGCTTCAATAAATTCTTGAATTTGGTGTGGTAAGCACGAATAATTTGCATGAGATACGATAGGTATAGATGCTTTATGCCAAAGTTCTTCAATTCTTATTGCTACAGGTTCCGACACTTCACCAAATGTTGGATCCTTTGAGTTGTCAGTAGGTTTTAATTGATGTGTTACTAAGAGGTAAAATTTCATTACATCTTCGTACGTTGGTAAAACATTCGCCGGCAATTCTCGAGGGCTTCCGAACACAGGGCATTTCACCATTCGTCGAGTTCACCTGGTGGTAGTTGTAGTCTCAGAAGCCATCATTTCCTGTAAGGAAATTAAAAAGGAACATTTAGTTTAAGTATTACTCTATGTGGGGACTTTTATTTTGTGCTACTGCAAGAGCATTTTTTTATATTGCAGTTTTTCTTGTTCGAAGAAAAAATATACGAAAAAGTAGTGTTTTCGTCTAGAACTGCAAAAGTTTATGGTCGTTGGGGACCCTTAAAACATAATCTCAGATCAACCAAACTTTTTTGGGTTAATAAGTGAC
This sequence comes from Ocypus olens, assembly GCA_910593695.2. NCBI lineage: Eukaryota > Metazoa > Arthropoda > Insecta > Coleoptera > Staphylinidae > Ocypus > Ocypus olens. Next base: position 43,848,851 of record OU343058.1, read on the forward strand.
TAAAAGTGATGCTGTTGTGCACTATTACAAGCGCATGGAAAAAAATTATGTTGGGGGAAAAGTTTTTGAAAAACTATAGTTTTTTTAAGGCAGTTGGGGTCCCTCAAAATATAATCCGATCAAACCCAAATTTTGGGGGCTTCATGTGTGTCCCAAAAGGCAACTTTTTCGCACTATTACAAGTTTGAAAAAATAATCAATTTTTTCACTCCACCCTAGTAGTTAGTTCTGTTTAAATACCTGAAAAATAGGTGATTTTACTGATTTTTTCTCAAGTAAAATAAAAGGCAATCCCAAATCTGATTATACCGTTTTATTTATTGTACATTGATTTGGTGGCCACCCCTGGGCCACTCCCATTGGTATTGTAATTAATCATACATTTTGAGTCATTCTAAAATATATTTTCCATCGACATACGTAGGATATTTGAAAAATATTAAGTTCTGATAAAGTGGTGACGTGTTTAAAAAAAGTGATTTTTTCGGCCAAAAATTCGAGACCAAAGCATGCACCGAGCATAGACTTTTGAAGACATCGTAAAAAGGGTACGTATGTCGATAGAGAATTTAATTTAGGAGTCAATATCCAATCAAAATCGATTGTGCCGTTTTAAAGTTAAGTTGACCACCAATTTGTAAAATACGGGTTCGAGAGAAACGCTTTTAAAGTTTTGGGTTTTATTTTTTTAGTTAAGTTAAACATACCTGTAACCTGGTAACTCGATCACGGAGTTTCTGACGAACTTGGGATGAACACTAAAATAAAGTATAGATCCCAGAGAACATTTTAAGCAAACAAAGAAATCGATTTTTTAGAAAATTTCAAACAGAACTACATCATTTACCAGCTCATCCTGTGCTGCTTCCTGTCCAGCTTGTATGTCTTCTTCTTCTTTTGTCAAGGATAGTCTAATAGAGCTCAATTCGAAAGAGATTGGTATCCACAACTCCACAAATTTTTGATATCGCCATCAAAGTATTTTTAGCGTCGATACGTCGATAAAGTTTTCTCCTTTGTAATTATTTTCAGCATTTTTCAGTTGTTGAAATATCCTTATTTTATCTTTTTCTACAACAGATAAATAATTTTAATATGATCGCCTCCGTAACTGTTATTTTTGATCCATTAAGGCATTTGCTGTAATCCAAAGCGTCAGCATTAAATGGGGCACCGGGGGGCGATAAAGTGGTCTGCGCGAAGCCCAGATCAGACACCTTGGGATTTTTATCTTTACACTTGAAGTCATTGGTGTATGCAGAGAAGATTCGATCTCGTGTTCACCCGTAGAAGCGTGTTTACAAGTAATACCAGACATCATCAATGTGTTTTTCAAGATTAGCTATAGTCTGTTCGGTGGAATCTGGCGGCTGAGGTCGTAAAACAGTCGGTCCGCTCTGAAGATCGACGCACCATCAAAGAAAAGGTATTGGTGGTTAGTCTAATTGCATCCCATACATTTATTACTGTCTTTCGCTCCTATAGGTATATGCCCTTTTACACCAGTACTTCTCAACAAAGATTGGTTTGAGATAAAAAAAATTACGTCCCCTACTTACCAAACTTCGACCCCCTTTTACGACCGCAGGCGCCAGATTCCAAAGAACGGGCTATAGTCCGTCTACGACAATGCATGACATACAATGGCGGATATTTTCAGCACATTCTATTATTTCTACACTTAGGGGACATCCTGTATAATCATTTTTAGCATACTTAGTTTTGTTATTGCAGCACTTGATTACTGAACAAGAGGCAAACACTAAGAATTTGGTTTTAAAAATGTTTTTCTTGCTAAAAGTTTTTGAAAAGCAAAATACTTGCATCGGGTCAGAAATTAATTGATCAAAGTAATGGTATGGTTCTTATTTTTCAAGTTACATTTTCAACCGATTTTCAGAGGTATAATTCAGTAGGAACATAAAGAAAAATTCAAATTCCTTTATTTTCGATGAAAACGCCTTACAAAGGGGGTAACTTTGAAATCCTAAATAGGTACTCCTATTTTTATATTGCAGATTTGGCTTCTACTCTAAAATATATTAGGTTTTTATTCCAAACATTTTTTTCGATTAGCAAAGAAAAAATGTGTTTTTAATATAATTTTTTTTTTAATTAAAAAAATCCTGTTTGTCGTTACAAACATTAATACATTACCACAATAGAAAAGAATAGAATGGAATTTGATAATCAAATTGATTTTTATTCGTTTCTATGATTTTTTTTTACAAAGATTTATTTTTTTTTGCTTATTTCTGACATAAAATTACAAATGGTTTCAATCAACGCCTTATTTAAGAGATGACTACGTAAAAAATGTCGTAAACTATCATTTGATGCCAGAAATAAATATAATTCAATAGATGTTTTTGCCGAATATAGCGCCATCTGTCGCTCATCAAAAATTCTTTTTTGAAAAAGAACCTAATATTTTTTAGCATAGAATCCAAATCTGTAATAAAAACTAGGGGTTCCCATTTAAGATTTCAAAGTTACCCCGACCCAGGGGGGTGGGGGGCGGTTCGCATTTCACACCACATGATAGGGCTCAAAAAACATTTTTAGACATATTTTTTTTATCTCAATCCGATTCGTATTTCAGGAAATATTTGGGGTGTACGGGTGGTCTGAAACACCCTATATATGGGCAATTTCATGAAAAATTGTAAAAATCCTTAAAACAGTTAAAAAATCGATTTTTCAAGATGCCGCCGCATGATGCATATTTTAGAAGAATTTTACGGGGTAAAAATGATGCAAATATCAAAAACCGGGTGCAAGGGGGCCCTGTAGGTTAAAAATCGATTTAAAAACTTTTCGATTTTTTAAGGGTCTAAATGACCTTGAATAGCTTGAAATTGGTCAAATAGGTATTTGGATATACAATTTTCATGATTATTTTCAGAATTTTTCATTCACTCGTTCGTGAGTAAAAAAGTAATGTTTAAATAAACCCATTTTTTAACCCCTACTGATAATGAGAACCTTATTTATACACCCCTAAACACCATTTTATCGGGTAAATTCAAAAATCTAGGGATAGGCTTAATCGTAGGTATTCTTTCATAAAGATAAATGTAAAGATGCAAATGATATTTGGGGTCTACCAGAATTCAGTTACACCCGGTATACTGTTCCTTTGACAGGTTAAATTAAAGGCCCAGTATTTTTGTTATTTATTTTCGAAAACCTATGTCGTATAAAAATACGGAATTAATTATCTATACGAAGCTATGGAACTTATTTTTTGACATTGGGCATTAAATTCGTAGATAAAAAAAGATTTAAAGTGATCTTTAGATATTTGCTCTAAAATATATTGGATAAGATGATTTTTAAAAATCTTAAAATAAACAATGAAATATACAATGGTGATGGCAGATGACCTCGGAGCTGGCGCCAAGAAACAATCATTGTATTATCTGTTAAAAATAAGTCATTTAAACGGTCAAAGTATTTGGCAGAAACGCATCTGATCGATAGACTTTTGGCAGATTGACAAACTAACATCACTTTAACATACTCCTGTTATTTATAAGTAATATTGTTTCTGTTAATAAATATGTTATACACTCGGCGTCTAAAAAAAAACCCACTCGAAAAATCGCGAAAAAACTCGATTTTTCAAACCGTCGTAACTTGGTTCAATTTGGTCGAAAGTCGATGAATCTTTCAGTTTGGCAAAGATTCAAGTTTTATCTTCAAGAATGTGTAGTTGATTTTGACCCCAAGTCCAACCCACCCTCCGTAACAACGCGATGGAAAAAATGTTTTTTTATGTAAAAAATTGTCCAACTTTGACAAGCTGCACCGTGCGCAAAAAAAAATCGGCGGGAAATTTCACCACAATAGCAGAAATTTTTTATCAATTTCCTTCAAATTCCTTAAAAGTTCGAGTCGTTTCGATGATTTGGAGCAAAGTTATGAATTTTTGAAAAAAAAGACATTTTCACTTTTTTGGCCATAACTTAAGTAATTTTGCCCCAAAATCGATGAACTTTTGCAGTCTGAACAGTTTCAAATTTTTTCTTCAACGTCATGTGAATTGTTTTGTTGCTAAAACGATTCCACCCCCTGCCACCCCCTAAAGGAAACATTTTTTTTTTTGAAGTTTAAATGTGCAAATTTGGTTTATTGTACCGTGTGCAAAAAAAATCGTGGACTCAATCGGTCAGCATGGCAATGAAGTTCAATCATTTTCCTCCAATTTCCTCCAAAATTCAAGTCAATACGATGATTTGGCGCAAAGTTATGCAGTTTTGAAAAAAAAAATAACATTTTGCGCTTTTTTGGCCATAACTAGGCGAAATAATTGGAGGAAAATGATTGAACTTTATTTTTTTCCTTTAGGGGGTGGCAGGGGATGGAATCGTTTTAGCAACAAAACAATTCACATGACGTTGAAGAGAAAATTTGAAACTGTTCAGAGTGCAAAAGTTCATCAATTACTCAAGTTATTTATTTATTTTATTTATTTATTTATTAGCTTTACATATCCTGTTAATATAATATGTGCAAAATAATATATAAATAAAGTTAATCACCCAACAATTTATTTTTTTTTTTTTTATGGCGAAAAAAGTGAAAAATATCATTTTTTTTCAAAAATTCATAACTTTGCTCCAAATTATCGAAACGACTCGAATTTTTAAGGCATTTGAAAGAAGTTAATTACATTTTTCTGCCATTGTGGTGAAATTTCCCACCGATTTTTTTTTGCGCACGGTACAGCTTTTCAAAGTTGGACAATTTGTTACATAAATAACATTTTTTTTCCATCGCGTTGTTACAGGGGGTGGATTGGACTTGGGGTCAAAATCAACTACACATTCTTAAAGATAAAACTTGAATCATTCCCAAACTGAAAGATTAATCGATTTTCGACCAAATTGAACCAAGTATGTGTTTTAACTCTACATCTGAGTTTGGTTGTATTAGTTATTACAATTTTAACCAATTCCATTTTAATGAAAGTACAATTCAAATCATCATACATAAATTAGTTATAATACAATTCAAGAAAATAACTATTTGCTTAAGAACTAAATCGATTTATTAATATAAGTAACAAAAATATAACAATATATACAATTAAGGACTTTGAATACATTATTAATATTTAATGAGGAAATCAGTATGATACGGGAACTATCAAAACAATCGCCGGAATGGTACGTAGTTGTTTTGAAACTTTCCTTCTTATCAAGCTGGGATTTCTGGAAATATCTGCAACAAGTGAAAGAGATAAGCACATGTAGAAAATCTGCACAGGTGGTGCTTCCATTAAAAATAAAACCACTTTCACCACTGACATTACAACGCGGACATGCACCATCGGATTACTCATACCGGCGAATGTAGTAACGGGTTTTGTGACAAAAATGCTCTGTATGGGTGCGAAGGAAAGCTGTTCAGACCAGAAATACAAAAACGAAACTCTTCCGGTAATCCGGCTTACCTTATGGAGTAAGTTCGACAGGTACTGCGGTGTTTGGTTTGATGTGAAATTACCACCATCCGTGGAAGTCGTGAGAGTGATCGTGGGAATGGTCGTGATGATTGTGGTGGACGTGTACGATTTCCTTCTTCACAACCGGCACGTGGACCTTTTGCACGTGATGATGATGGATCGTGTGGATGTGATAAGGAACCTTAATGACGACATGATGACTGAAATAAAATAAATGTTAATATTAATATTTATTCATTTCTCTGAGGGATAGTCTGAGCTCATTTTCATAATGACTAATTAAAATATTGAGTATGGTAATATAAAATAGAAATGAATACTAATATTTCATATCACAATAAGTTTTGCTTTCTGTCAAATAAACAATAACAATCCTGTCCCAATTCCTAACGCATTAAAAGTTTTTTGCAGAAAACTAATTTATCAACCATTTCAATAGCCATTTTACTAAATAAAAATCGAAGGTGGCTTTGAAAAATAATTTATTGACATTAAAATTTAACAAAGTGATAAGAGACTATTTTGACTTTAGTAATGTACACGTTTAAAGCATTGTTAGCTTAAGTTCTTTATACTCAAGAATAATATTTTGTCATGGAAAAAATAATTCTTGAGTACAAAGAGCTTAAGTTAACAATTCTTTAAACTTTTACATTACCAAAGCCAAAACAGTCTCTTGTCACCTTGTTAAATTTTATTGTCAATAAATTGTTTTTCAAAGCCACCTTCGATTTTAATTTAGTAAAATGGCAATTGAAATGGTTTATAAAACGAGTTTTCTGCAAATAACTTTTAATGCGTTAGGAATTGGGACAGGGTCGTTATTAGGAAAAATGTCTGTTTTTTAATTCTGCATGGAATGACATAAAAATATACAGGGGCTCTAATTTAAAATAAGAAAAATAAAGTGCTTTCAAGTTTGAAATGTTTGACACTAAATTTTGGATACCCTGTATAATTCATATCGACCAAACTTGGTTAACGGGACCATCAGACCTTATTTAATAAGTACCTTGTATGATTTTATTAACAAAGCACTATTTTTATTTTTTATTCATTTTTTAAACCAATAGTGCAAAACTGATTTTTTTTTTTGCTGATATCGCTGAATCGATTCCAATAAAATTATAGGAGTATGTAGGCAACCATAAAAGGTACCCAAATAAGCAATAAAATACATAGCATGTAATTAAAAAAAATATCATCATGACGTCACGCTTTTTTGGGACACCCTGTATAATCAAAAATATTTTCCAGAAATGCATTTTAGGATGCAAATTTATTCTGCAAAATATCAAAATTCCAACTAAATTAGTAAATGAGCTGTAGAAGAGGGGAGGTGAAATGCAGGACCCTCTATATATAATCGTCAAATTGACATTAATCTTACGCCCGGTTTCTCCAACGAATCTATTTTGTGAATTTTTCACTTCAGTTTAATTATGGATTACTACGTAATAACGGTCACAACCATCCTCTTCATTAAGTACGTCTTATTTATAAGGTGACCTTAATTATTAACGGATTTATACAGATATTAGGTTGGTAACGTTGCTTTTTTACGTAAATTTCTCAGGCCGTCTAATGTCAGATCATCCTAACCTCATAATAAGTGTCATTGTTCTCGTGCGTATAATTCAAATAAAATGCTATAGTGTAACGGCGACGAGTGAATATCACGAATGAAAGCGTTTACTGGCGTCGCATCTCTGGAAAATAAATGTCATCTACCAATTTCACAAAATCTACCACATCGAATGCATTTACAGCCATTACAGGTAACACATTATTTGCCATCTTTAGAGTTAATCGAAATGATTGTCGCACGTTATAAATTTGTTTCACTTTTAGGTTAGATTCCGATTTTTTAGATTTCGTTTTCAACGTCAACAACTTTCAAGTACCTTGCGATTTTAAAGTCCGATTTATGATTGGTGCGAACTTTAACAACGTCTTATTTTTAAAATCAATTGGAAAAACCGATCGTAAATTTGACGATTATATACAGTGCGCGCCTGCGCACCTAAAGTATGGAATATATTCAGTAAAACTAAAATAAAATATTTTTGGAAAAAATCCTCGAACAGGTTGATTTTCTATTATAAAAATACACATTTTTGCATGAGAGTCGATTTTCAGTCGTCATTTGTTTTCGAGTAATGGCGTCAGCCCTTTTGTTTTTAAATGACAACCCCCTATTTTTGTTCTTGATTTTGATAGACCTTTTCATTGTCGAACAGGCAGTATAAAAATTTTGCCATCTTACATAAGAAAATTTTCGAGTTTGGGGGAGAACCCGATATTTAGAGTTTTTGCAAAATGACCTTGCTCCAGCGCTTGTAGCAATTTTTCCAAACAACAATGATCTTAACCTTCCATATAATACAATATGGTTTCAGCAAGACGGCGCATCCACACACTAGGCGCGGATCTTTTTTTTCCAATCATGTAGAAATTCGTCTTTACAATTTTACAACTGAAAATCCTGTTTTATACAGTGTACGAATATGCAATGTGGTTTGCATGATGTAAATTTTATTTATTCTATTATTTATATTTTTAATTTGTTCATAACTTCGTTCCTTTTATTATTTTATTATTAAAAACCAAGATGACGATTACATCCGCAAATACTGTATCTATACATTAATAATTGATTGTACATATACAGGGAGTATTTGAAATAACGAACAGGCTCGTAACCACAAAGAGATTATATTATTTTTAAACAATATTCGCAATTATTTTGTTTATAACTGTAACAAAAAGCCTGCAACTAATTATTAAAGTTAATGAGTGAAAATACGCAACATGTTTGGGGGTAGTGGTAATGTGACCTAATTTTTAAACGGCATCGGCTTTAGATATCGAATTACAAGTGCGTAGGAAATTTCTGAGTGCTCTTAAAGCGTCAATGAACTTGAGGACTGTATATCTGTTATAAAAAAAAAAACGTTGCGATACTTCAAATTTCGGAGGTCAGAAATCGTATCTCGCGTTTTATATAAACAAACACACATTCCATGCAGACCTAATTAAATGAGAAAAGCATCGGTTCTCAAAATGTTTAAAAAACCTCGAAAAATTAGCAAAATTCAAAAATTTTTTTCGAATAAATTTTGACGGAAATGGGTTCACAAATATTTTGTGTATGTGCCCCTAAATGCCTGTTCGTTATTTCAAATACACCCTGTATGTATTAAGGTGGCCTAAGTGAAATAAATTGATTGATTGAACGTTTTTAATATTCTCCAGACTAATTCTGCGCATTCATCTCTCTCGCGGGCTAATCTATCGGTCCTCGCTTGCCAATCCACCTATTCGTAAAGCAATTATCAAAAAATGCGCATAGTGCGGGGGTGCACCGTCTTGCTGAAACCATATTGTATTATGGGGAAGGTCAAGATCATTATTGTTTGGAAAAAAGCGCTGGAAGAAGGTCATTTTGCAAAAACTCTAAATATCAAGTTCTCACCTTTAATTGTCATTTTCTCGAAACATTACTTATGTAAGATGCCAACATTATGATACTGCCAGTTCGACAATGAAAAGATTTCTCAAAATCAAAAACAAAAATAGGGGGTTGCCATTTAAAAACAAATGGATAACGTCATGCAAAAATGTGTATTGTTATAAAAGAAAATTGACCTGTTCGAGGATTTTTTCCAAAATAGTAATTAACGTAACGAGTTCCGAAAGTGATATTTTACGGGATGAGTGGGAATCCTGCGAGTCCCGTAAAATCACCTTTGGAACGAGTTACGTACAATATTTTTTCTGCAGCCGTTTTTGTTTTTTATGTTAAAAATGTTAAAGCAAAAACACACACGAATGTTTATGACAAGCGCTGTCATAATTAAATATGGAGTTGATGTTTTTGTCAAGGCCGCCTACATTTATACGCAAAATCGTCCCGAAAGTAACAAAAAGCATCCCGAAAGTAAAGAAATCGTTCCGAAAGTAAAACAAAATCGTCCCGAAAATAACTACTTTCGGTACGATTTATGTAAAGTGGCACTTTAGATTTAATAAATCATACCGAAAGTTTTATTTTCGGGACGGTTGCAGAAAAATATTTTATTTCGGTTTTACTGAATATATTCCATACTTTAGACGCGCACTGTATATTGACAATTGACAATTTCGTTACTTTGAAATCGAGGTTCGCAAAATATTTTTGCCGAGGTATGTCTTTACAAAGGGAATCGCTAATTTTCCAATTTTTTTAAAGTTAAAAATATGCATTTTATTATAGTGATTGTGTATAAAATTATGTACTTCTACAGAGAAGTCAATCAAACACAGTGAATGTACAAAAGCGAAGTTATGTTTTGTTTACCTATAACCCAATTTCGACATATTGGAGGCTTTCCAAACTAATGTATGACATTCCTTGATTAAAGACCGCGAAGTTCAAAATCCAGAGCGGGAGTAAAATTTTCAAGGCATTCGTAAAAATGTGACTTGCATGTCCGTGGAAAATGAAACAAAATAGTGCGACTTGACAATGTTTCTTACGTTCTCCATACAAAGTTCGGCGACAGTAAAATTTAAAAATTAAAATTCAACGGAAATATCCGTATCGAGGTCCCCAGAGACGATTCCGACAATTTTTGAAAATTAATTTTCTTGTCCGTGTATCTCAAAAAAACCCCAAAACATAAGCCTGATTTGGCAATAGAAAGAACTGGGAAGTTTTTGGTAACATTTCGTACACCGTAAGTAAATTAATATGAAAAATATTACAAAACCATTTAAACAAATATAATTCGGAAATTATTGTGTAGAAATGGCGTTGCCGTGTATATTAAATTAAATAAATAAATAAATAAATATTGAAGATATCGACCCATTTCGTTGCTTCCCATAATTAATTTCTGAAGAGAGGACATTGAAAGATCAAACATTACAATATTAAGATTGCAATTATTTTTTATTTTATCCTATAATGTTATCATGCCAATAACTCTTAGCAACGAGTTACGTTAAGGTACCTTTAACAACACTAGTGTTGTTATATTTATCTTAACGCAACTCGTTGCTATGGAGATATTGGCATACAAACATTATTTCGCCTATAGCGTTTTTCATTAAAGATTTTTCTTATTAAAAAAAATAGAAATAGGATAAAATAAACCGTGTTACAACACACGCAACGTTATTTGTTTTTACATTACTCGAGAATTTAAAATTTCAAACTTTCCTCTCGTAATGTAAAAACCTTCATAACGTTACTTGTATCGTAAATTACTATTGTAGTGCCGATCAATATGGTTTCAGGTGCCAACGATCAATAGACTCATTCCTTGACATAATTGAAGCCTTTGACTACATATCACATGAATCGTTATGCAATAAATTTAGCAAATACGAATTCTCTAGTAATAGCCTTAATATCTTGTCATCGTACATATCAAATAGGGTGCATGTTGTCTGATTAGACATTGAAAGATTAGGCTCTTTGCCTTTAATACATGTGATCCCTCAAGGTGCGTTTTTAGGACCAGTACTGTTTATAATACACTGATGGAAAAAAAATGAAACACTTGAAATTTGTGAAATTTCGACCATTTTCAAACCGCCATAACTTGGCGTATTTTCAATCGATTTTGATGAATCTTTGAGGGGGAAAAACTTTGAAGTATCTTCTTTAAAGTCATGCATGCGAACTTAAGCGTAACCCCTTCCGCTCCCCTCTAGTACCCCTGTGAAAGAAAAAGTTTTATCTGGAAACCATGTCCAACTTTGACGATGTCTACGGAGTTGGAAAAATTTTGTCGACTCGATCCACCATAAAGGCATTAAAATTTGATAAATTCCCTATGCAGGACTCAAAGAACGAAGTTCCAACGACTATTTGGCATTAAGTTATGGGTGTTTAAAAAAAGTGGTTTTTCGCACATAATTCAGTGGCTTTTCAACCAAATTTGATGATTCTTTCGGGAAAAAATCCCATTTTGGCTCTACTTTAAGAGATTAAATTCAGTTTGGAATGATCCCTTCAACCCCCGAACAAAAAAAAACTTGTTTTTTCGGCAGAAAAAAGTCCAAATTTTTGCAACGTGTACCGACTTGGAAAAAATGTGTCGACTCGATCCACAAAAAGGGCATTGAAATGTGTTCAATTACCTGCGTAGGACTCAAATAAAAAAGTTCCCATGACGTTTTGGCACAAAGTTATGGGTGTTTGAAAAAAAGCGAATTACGATGATAGGTCTAAGTGATATCGTTTAAAAGGTCTTTAAAAACTGAGCAAATTTTATAGGAAACATAATTTTGTTAGTGGCACACATTTTGAATAAAATCTGTTAAAAGTTATTAAATTAACAAATTAAACAAAGCTACAGTGATCATATACATCAGAAATTAGATATTGTTAAAAAAAAATTCAATTGGCTCAAGCTACAATTGAATATGTCGCACTCAGATGCAATCCCGTTATGAAATTTACATATTCTATAAACAGGGGATTTTTCAATAATATTAGAATTTGCACGGGAAGAATAAAAACAATTAAAATTTCTAATAGACAACCTAGGAGTGTGAAAGTTTACATTAATTAACAGTTCTGGACAATCAATTAAGTTGTGAATGATTTTAAAGAGAAATATTTGCCCCTGTATTTGTCTGGGTTTAGCAAGTGAAACTCCATTAAATTCCTCCAAAAGTGCATTATGGTTAAAACCCTGAGGTGGATATACTCCAAATTTCCTGAATCAGACTGTTTTGTAAAATTTACGCTGAATGTTTTCCACTGATTTGATATGATTTTGGTAAAACGGATCCCAAACAATTGCCCCGTATTCCAGAATAGGACGCACAAATGCATCGTACAGGGAAACCAAAGCCCTTTGATTTGTGAATAATTTACTTATACGAATGATAAAGCGAAGTACTCGGCTAGCTTTTGAAGTGATAGAGACGATATGTTCCTTAAAAGTGAAGTGTGAATCAAAAACTATTCCTAAATCTTTTGAGATAGAACATCTCTCTAAAGTTTGAGCATTAATGTGGTAATCAAATAGAAGCGGATTATTTTTCCGTGAAAAGGTAACTGTCTTGCACTTAGTAACATTAAGATATAATTTATTGATACGACACCAATCAGATACGGTATTAAGTGTACTCTGTAGAGACAGACAAAACGATATATCTAAAATCGGTCAACATATTTTGAGATCGTCTGCGAAAAACAGGTGGGGATGATGTAAGGAGGTACTTAAATCATTAACGAGGAGAAGGAAAAGTAATGGTCCCAGATTTGATCCTTGGGGAACACCAGAATAGGCAAGAAATGTAGTTGAAGAATGCCCATTTACAGATACTTGAAGGCGACGGTTGGATAAATATTATTTAATTAAAGTAATTAGATTAATGTGAAAGCCGAATTCAGTGAGTTTTTTAAGTAAAATAACTTATACATATTGTTGAGCTCTTCGGGTGACACTTCAGTGACCCTAAGTATCTATTCTATTATTAATGTTTGGCAAGCAATTCAAATTCGCTTAATCATTCTCTCGTTGGAGGCCACGTGACTATACTTTCTCCACCAATCCACCAGTTAGGAAATATTTGATTTATAGTGTTCCTGGCAACCAATGTATAATGAGCTGGGAAGCCATCTTGCTGCTACCACATTACCATTCGAGTCGCGAGTGGTATATTTTCCATAAAGTCAAGTCAGTCAAGTTACTACGTAAATACTCAGCAAACCTCATCCCCAGTAAGGGTCTCTTAAAAAAATGTCCACCAATTAGGCCACACCATACGTTGACATTCGAAATTGTTCTAAGTCAATGAGGATCAGCGGCCTGCATGGGCCCGGCCGGGCCGTATTTTTCAAACTCCGGGCCGGGCCGGGCTTTCCGATGGAGAATTTAACCCAGGCAGGGCAGGACCGGGCTTGGATAAATTTAATTTTATTATATTTTGGAAAGCAACAACTAAGTAATTTGAAAAAAAAATTATTAACACGAATTCAATGTATTTTAGGGATTTTAAGGAATACATGGGTCCAGTAATTTTATTTATTTAATGCAACATTTTTCGGGGACGGGCCGGGCCGAGCCGGGCCGGGCTTTGAATATTCAGTTCCGAGCCGGGCCGGGCCCGCAGCACATTTTCGTTTAAAGCCGGGCCGGGTTTGAAATTTTCACTGTCGGGCCGGGCCGGGCTTTAGAAAACCTGCTTCTGCAGGGCTCTGATGAGAATTATGGGAGACTTATGGCCACTGATAGTGTCACCAGAAGAGCTCAACAATATGTATAAGCGAATAGAAGACATTATTTTGTCCCAATTCTCTACGCATAGCCGTTTTCTCAAAAAAGCCTGATTCGGGTGGTCAGGGACACCCTGAATATATTAACGATATGCTCTTATTACATAATATTATTTGGAGATGAACCATTTATTGAAATGTATAAAGAATTAACCAAAAATTCTTCATAAAATACCAGTTTCTGTCTGGCTCAACGCAATTAATTGAAAACTAGTGATGCAAGTCACTATTTAGCGCATACCACCATTGAGTAATCGTGACCACTTATATATTTATTATTATCATTACGGAAATTCATAAACTATTCTATTTACCAATTTCAATGCCAATGAACATTTTAAGTATACCACATTGACATTAATGGTAAATGTACAATAACGGCCAACAAAAAATTGGACATCTTGTTTTTTCTAGTGTGAATCAGTCACTATTTGTATTGAAACTAACAACGTGTATATACAGGTTAGTCAAAATTATCGTAACACGTAAATCATTCTTCAACCATAAAACAATTATATAAAAAAGTTTATTAGGTGTAAACAAATAATCGTTTAAATATATATTTATATTTAAACGATTGTTTATAAATTTAATAAAGACGAAAATAGCCAGAATATATGAATATTCAACCTGTTCGTGACTGTAAAATTAAGTCTTACTATGACTACGACAAACAAATAACTTCTTGAAACAACTACTTCCCTGGCTAGTGCCACGCCGGATATTGAATGATACAAAAGAAACTTGCATGTTATTACTAATACTTATTATACTAGTAATTATTATTAAGATCGTTTATTTCTACGTACAGTTTTAATAAAATTTAATTTTCAAGTTAGTCCTGTTAGAAATAAATGATCTTAATTTAACTGTAATTCTATTTAACTGTTTTGTTAATTGTTTTTTGTTTTTTTATCCGTTAATAAAATTGTAAGTATGTACGAAAATATTCTTAATTTGAAATTCAAGAATCTATATTAATTGCTTCTAACTAAAAAATTATGCGTTTTATAAAAAAAAATAGTTCAACAAAAAATTCTTAGAATTAAAAAATGTAAAAATAAACAGGGTGTTTTATTTGAAAAAAAAGGTTATCAAATTTCTATTATAAAATGAAAAGATTTTAAAAATCTATTGATAGGAATTTGTGGTAGACCAGAGAAACTTTCGGGTTTCATCTGAAGATTTTCCTTTTGACCCTCTTTTACTGTAACGGTCTTATTTATTGTAATCTGTAAATTTGAGTGGTCAATAAATATTATTATTATTATTATTATTTAAATGATAGCTTGTTTAAGACAGCTTTGTTTGAAATCCAAAAAAAAAACGTTACGGTTGGAGAACTTTATAGGTGTTCGGGTAATTTTGACTAACTCTGTAAAATATACAAAAGCATGCAGGCGGTGGCAAATGCATATCTGTTTTTACCATTTTTGGTATTTCATTGAGATTGATCATTATATCGTATTTAATAATGATTGGGCATTGAAAGAAAGACACACACCAGATTCCAAAGGTGTCCTATTTTTTGGCCCCAATTGTACATATATTTCTGGTATTTTTACTAAATTATTACATACACACATGCATGTATATTCAGTAAATTACATTTCCAATCGTTTAATAGTAAAAGTTATTGTATAATATGTAATCGAAGATGAAATTGTGGCGAGTGAAAATATGATACACGACCTGGTTATACCAGCATGCAATAATTGTTGGTGAGAGATGAAAAGAGAATTTAGAAAGGTGACCGCACAGTATTATGCAATTGGTTTAAATAGCTCGTCGTTTTTTTGTTGTTGATTAAGTAGAGCAATAATAATTTGATCGTTATGCAGTTAATTGAAACAAAGTATACACATTATATAATGCAGTGCTAATAAACATTATTCAGATCTGTGATTTATGATTTATATTCAACGAGGTTTTCATGTTTAGTTTAAGGATAGTAATATGAAATAGATAATAATTTTACTAAATTTAAGTTAAGATTCTGAATATTTAAAAAATAGTTAAGATTTCTCGGAAAAGGCGAAATTTTAAACATTTATAATCTAAACTCTTTTAATTCGTAATTCATATTAAAATCCTTAATAATATGAACCGCCAATATGTAGATATTAATACAGTTAATTATATTAATATTCACTATTATTATCACTCATGTATGTTTTTATTTAATATAATAAACAAATTGGTTTCACTGCGATAAAGCATAGTTCCTGGACTATGCCACTAGGTGTATACTAACGTTTGTAATTTAAAAGTTTTACTAATGATAATAATAATAATAATAATACTAATAATAATAATAATAATAATAATAATAATAATAATACAGAGTGCCCGTTTTTGGAGCTCAAGCATGGGGATCTCGATTATTTGAAGATATATAAGGTCGGTTAAATTGGGACAAAGTTGCTCAATCTGGAGTGTAACATAATACCGTTTTGAAACATTATATTCCGACTACTTCCGAAGATATCAAAAAAAAAAATTTCAAAAAACGTTTTTATTTTTTTGCGAGACTATTTATAGAGATACTTCAAAACAATTGACACTTTATCATTGCCACTTTGTATGCTCTACAACGTGGTGATACAATAATAAATCAACTTTGTTTTTTTTATGGGCGCCATCTTGTATTTTTACATTTTCAAATACAGTTTTTTTCCTGATTAGGGTGATGTGTCATGTGTTGGGGTTTGGTCTAGCAGTTTAATGGATATGCCAAAAATCCTGTTTTTGCAAAGAGTGCCTTGGAAATGACAGCTACATTTTTGTTTAATAAAGCAATTTTTGACACTTCGACTGAATTTCGTTTATCCTGACCTACAGTTCCAAAACTGGTATACATTTATAACAAAATGCCCTTTTCAAGTGAAGAAAAACGCCAAATGCTAGAACTTTATTACGCATCGCATCGAAATGTGAAAGTTACTTCGAAAACATACCTTCAGCGGTATTCAGAAAGACAACAACCTGCTGAAAATTATTTTCCGATTCTTCATAAAAAATTAGCTGAGTTTGGTGCATTTTCTAAGCCTAGAATACGTGTTCATAGGCCCAACGGAAATGAAATGGAAATTTTTACAAGCAGTGAGTAAAATGTTAAAACCTTCTGGAAAATAATAAACGGTTATAAATTTAATTCTTCATTAGATTCAAAATAATCCTTCAACTTCATTAGACAAGGGCTATAGCAGTAGAAATGTATCTTGAAAAAACAAGTATCACCCCTTTAAAATTCATATCACGCAAGTTTTACATCAAGGAGACACTGGACGAAGAGTAACGTTTTGTTGGAACATCATGACGCTGTTATTGCAAAATCTCCATTTTCTTTCCAACGTGATATTCACGGATGGGTGCAAGTTTACCAACACAGGCATGTTTAATCGTTACAATGAACATGTATGATCCGTTGAAAATCCACACGAACTCCTACATTTACGAAGATAATTTGACAGGAGATGGGTATTTCCACTATTTAATGACTTACCTGACCGATTACATCGATGACAACATTTGCCTCAACCGCCTAAATAGCATTTGGTTCCAGCAAGATGGAGCTCCACCACATAACGCTAGAAGAGTGTCTGATTACTTGTCTCAAATATTTCCCGACAGAGTTATTTCAATTAGTGGGGACGTACGTTGGCCGGCACGTTCGCCAGATCTTTCTCCATTAGATTTTTATTTATGGGGAGCTATGAAAAACATAATTTATGAATCTGTACTCACCGATATCAATGACTTGCGAAGAAAAATCATTACAACTTTAAAGACCAAAATAAGAAGAAGGGATGTTTTAAGATCAATACAAAAATTAAGAAAACGCATACAGCTATGCTTGGAGATGGAGGGTGAGCCATTCGAGCACCTCATATATTTTTTAAAATGTATTTATTTCTCATGCTCTAATTTCTATGTTATGAATTTGAATAATATTTTTCTACTTTTCATATCTTATAATGAAATGGGAACAGAAAACAAGTTTGCGTTAGTTATCTATTATTGTTTAATAAATTACTTTATTAAACAAAAGTGTAGCCTTCATTTCCAATGCACTTTTTGTAAAAACAGGATTTTTGGCATATCCATTAAACTGCTAGACCAAACCCCGAAAATCGAAACGTCGAATTTTTATTATTATATCACCACGTTGTAGAGCGTACAAAGTGGCTATAATAAAGTGTCAATTGTTTTGAAGTATCTCTATAAATAGTCTCGCAAAAAATAAAAACATTTTTTGAAAATTTCGATTTTTTTCGGATATCTTCGGAAGTAGTTGGAATATTATATGTTTCAAAACGGCATTATGTTACACTCCAGATTGCGTAACTTTGCCCTAATTTAGCCGACCTTGTATCTCTTTAAATAACCGAGATCTCCATGCTTGAGCTCCAAAAACGGGCACCCTGTATAGTAACTAAACCCACCATAATAATTATTGGTCAGTGTAATAAATTTCATTGTAAATTAATTTAAACTGTATGTTATTTACTAATTATATTATTTTAATTTACTTGTTTTTGTACTTTTTGTAGATTTAAATATATATTTATAAAATATATTAAATTTTGTTTGGGCTTAAATTCTCCAGATTTTTTCTAAGGGGTCACCTTAAATCACTAGTTTATACGGCTTTCATTGAAAATGTTGATGAACTGAGAAATCGTTGCATCATTTGATACAATTCGAAACACCCCCGGTATCTTTGAACTTTGAAGCTTGTATTGCAGTTGGCGGCGATCATTTTCAACAATTTTTATAGGTTCATTTTGTTAATTATATACCCTTTATTATATAAACTCACTTTATCATTAAACATCTTATAACTTTTAAAATAAGCTGCTTTTTCATATTAGCTTTTATGATTAAACTCACCCCAGGAATAAGCCTCATATATTAAGATATATTATAGAAACCACAATAACCTAATTTTAAATTTAATTAGTTTCATTAAAATTCAAGTATACAGGATTGGGAAAATGTGTCGAAAATAATAAGTTAGCTGTTAAAAATCAAAGTACTTCACTGAATAGAATAAATAAAACTATAAATATTTCTTTTTAAAGTAATATGAAAAAAAAGAGAAGTTTATCCAGAAATCAGGTATACATGCCCAACCCTGTATAATTCCATTCCAGATGTGACATTACCTAAGAAAGTTTGTTTCAAATTTTTTTGTATTTATTGCGGTCTAGCCAATAATAAGACTCATGTTGTAGATAACGACAAGAATAATATTTCTTTGTTTAATTTAGTTTAAAATATTTCAAGTTAACATTAAAAAAAAACATTCTACAAATTTTGAAAATAATTATTAGTTCATTTTAAATAACTTTAGATGGAATGTTAAATATTTAAAATGTCGATAAAAAAATAAGTGACGAAGATGAAGTAGGTGAAGTTCCAAAAGAATGAAAATGCAGACAAGAATAGGAAACAACGAAAATAGCTAGCTGAAAAAGTAGTAATGCAGTTATGTTGTAAAAAGTAAATTACATGCAAACTATGATCCAGTGTTAAATAAAAATGAAAGTTACTACAGTAGGGTATTCAGGAACTCATGTAAAAAAATAGAAGAATAGGAAGATAGTGTATGAATTAAAGATTTAAGGTGTATTGACAGATGAGATCATTCGCGAAAGTTAATGTTAATATAATTGGTAAGAAATAAATGACTAAAATAAATGAATAGCGATGATATTAAATTAAAGTATGATAATAAAGAAACAAATGATAAGTCAAGCCGCATAATAGCACAACACACACAAAATGGTGATGTGGACATCATGTTAATTTCTCCAATTTGATGTATAATATTTACTTATATTTATATTTTTATTTCCAAGACACGATACATTTATTGAGACACTTTTATAAATGACCTCAACAGGCAATTGACCAGAGGTCTTTCAGTCTATATTTCTAATTTAGACACAGCGTACAGACTCAAATAGATAAAATGTCTTTTTTCTAAAATTGACGGAATCGTATTTGGGACCTTAATTTTCAGTATTATAATACTTTCCTATACTTTCATAGAATGAAAAAAAAAAGAGTAAGTAAGTAAAATTAATATTATAGATAAGGGACTGAAAGAGATAGAAATAAGGAGGTAATAGGGCAAAAACGTTATCAGAGTATTTACGAAACTTACAGAAAAAAAACTATAATAATAATAACCTTCAAAGTATTACTTACAGACCATCAAACTAGATATTTTTAGAAAGGCAAGAAAAATTACTTTAGATTTCAATTAAAATATACTGGGTGTTCCATTAAAAAAAGTTTATTTGCATTTAGCGAAGGTCTTTTTATATTATCAAAATAGCATTTAATTACTTAATCAAACCTAATCACCTAAAATCATCTAAAAATATAGCATTTCTGTTGTTAAAAACGCTTTTAATAGTTATTTATGAATCAAGGGAATTATGAGGATGTTAATTATTGAGGGCAACATGTTAGTAAGTTGCCCGAGGAATTAAAATCCTCATAATTCACGTGATACATAAATCATTTTATTTCTTGCAATAATTTTTAAATTTAATTTATTTACGTCCATTTTTAGGTATAGTTGCCAAGGATTTTTGTAAAAGTTTATTGGCACTTAATTTTCTGTCAACATGACCAGATATCAGTAAAATGTCCCAAGAATTGATCGAAAACGTTGAGAAAGCTCGAGCTACGTTGCTTCCTGCAAAGTTCGACCCAATGTACAAGAAAGAGGACGCTAAATTTCAAGAGTAGTTAAATAAGACAACTCCAATGCAGTGCAGTGTACATTTTGTTAATTTTGACATCTGGTTTTTAAGATTACCTGTTTGAAAAATAGTGTATTTTTATCTGCCGATTTTACCTATCTTAATCATTGCCAGTTATTTTCGGAACTGATCATCACTATTAATAATACATTCAAGATTAATTATCTTGTTCTATTATTAAAATTTAAGGGTTTTTATGCCAAAATTCTCATTCTTAGTAACGCCGCTGAACTTCTGTCAGTTACTTTATGTTTTAAGGCGGTAGTTCTGTTTGAAATTTTCAACAAAATTGTTTTTTTTTTTGTTTACTTACAATGTTCTCTGGTATGTCTACTTTGTTGTAGTGTTCATCCCAAATTTCGCTAGAAACTACGTTATCGAGTTACAAGGCTAGAGGTATCTTTAACTTAACTACAAAAAACCCAAAACTTTAAACGCGAAACCGTATTTTTCAAATTGGTGGCCAACTTAACTTTAAAATTTGATTCCCGCATTCTAAATTGAATTCTCCATCGATATACGTTGCCTTTTTTGCGATGACTTCAAAAGTCTATTCTCCCCGCACAATTAGGTCTCTATTTTTCGGTTGAAAAATGACGTCACCATTTTGTCAGAACTTGATATTTTTCAAATATGTCGGTAGCAAATATATTTCAGAATGACTCGAAATGTATGATTTTCTTACAAGACAATGTGGACAAAAAAATAAAGTTATTGAAGATAAATGTACAATAAATAAAACGATGTAATCAGATTTGGCATTACTTTTTATTTTACTTAAAAAAAACACCTATTTTTCAGGTGGCCAAACAGGACTACCCCCTTAAGATAACTATTTTCGACTTTTTGATCTCAGGGCAGAAAAATTAGAGTCAATGTAAATGGATGGTATTAAGAAGACAGATTTCCATAGGAAAAGTTGCTTATTCCAATTCAATTTTCTTTAAATATAACCCAGATAAACCAATTGTTCTTGACACCTGTATTCCTTTTTAATGCAAGTTGCCAATATTCTCTGGTAGATGTCACCGGATTATTGTGTAATTTGTCTAATGTCTACAGTTTGCAAGTATATTTTAAATTTTTAATTCTTTCTAGAAAATTTTATACTGCTCTAAAAATTACCCTCAATTTGCTTGGATGAGTATTATGAAATGTTTATAATATTTTAATGCAATTATTTTAATCAGTTACATTCAAAATACTATACATATCTATTATATCAGTGTATTAAATAATTTATAAGAATAATTTGCTTCTAAATATCACGCAAATGCAGCCATCCTTTTCTAAGAACAGTAGGGATGGAAAGGTACCGGATCATCGCTTATATTACAGAGGACTAACTTTAAATGAATTATTCGAAGCTACGAAAGGTGATAATGATGATGCAATATCATCAAATAACGAAATAGCTATAGCAATATTACCCGCTACTAATTGCTGCCATGATATTTCCGTTAAAAAATCCGGTGATGAGGACGTAATAGGTGTCAGCTATTTACCGGATACTTAATTGCAAGCCGGAGCTGAACTAATGCATGATAATTGAGATGAAGAAGATGCTTTTCCGCTTAGTTTACTATAAAAAAAGACTACTTCTGGAATGAAAGTGACATCCCATTATAAAATAATAACTCACCGCCGATTGAATATTTTTTTCAATTATACGACAGCGATATTTTGAACGTGTTTCTCTTGTATGACAAAAAAATAGGAGACAACAGGCCAAATAAGAGACTTTAGAATATTATTATTGACTGTTTGCGAGCTACTGTTATGGACACGTATATTTTGAGGTTTTGATTTCGTTGCAAGCTCTCTATCCAGAGCTAGATTCAAATTTATTACAAGAAAACGTCAATACGATAATAATAATTTAGATAAGAACGACATATTTATCAAAGTGAGATCTCTGTTCAATAATATAAATAAGAATTTCAATTACTTTGCCCCACATCATAAAACTCATAGTGTGTAAAAAGTGCGCAATAAAAAACAAAAATCGACGTGTACGAGAATTTTTTTCTGGAACTTCTCATTTCATAAATACCGAATTTGTTCCAATTAAAGTTTCCACCCTGTATAACAGTAAATTAATTGAAAACTAATACTACGACTACGCAGTATTGGACTATGCTGAAATGAAGAGTCAGAAATATTTGAATGAACTATTTTTGGTAGTCGTCGATTTTCTAAAATGTAAGGCGCCCTTATAAATATTAAAATAAATCGATTATTTTTGCAAAATTTAACGTTAGGTTAAGTAAAGCATTATATTTCATCGTGTAATCCGAAGAAATAACGTATTATTGTAAAATCGTTTTTAATTCACTTGAGTTTAAAATAAATTAATAGTCAAAGTTTATATAAATCTTATATGACTCTTGAAAAAAAAAGAGAAAATGTTTCATCCAAATTAAAAAAAAGATTCAAAATTAAAAAAAAAAACCTTGAATGTATAGTCAATGTTGATGAATAATTTATTATTCAATTAAGTTAATTTATAATTATCTGTTTTAATATTTAAATGTTTCATCCAAATAAAAAAAAATATTACAAATGAAAAAAAAAACCTTGAATGTATCGTCAACGTTGATGAATAATTAATTATTCAATTAAGTTAATTTATAATTATTTGTTTTAATATTTAAATGTTTCATCCAAATAAAAAAAAAAGATTAAAAAAAAAACTTGAATGAATCGTCAACGTTGATGAATAATTAATTATTCAACTAAGTTAATTTATAATTATTTGTTTTAATATTTAGGTATTGGTAGTTCATATTATTAAGGATAGTAATATGAAATACATATTTATCCAACCAAATAAAAACTCAGTTTAGACATAGTTAAAGCTGGTTGCGCTACTTTCTTGATGGAACCGGATAAATAAATGTGGTGAAGAAAAACACTTGTTATGTTCCATGATTTTAAAATAAATCAGTTTAGATCTTGAATTTTTTAAATTCTCCACTAATTTTGCCTAATCAAGGCTCCTGAAAATGCCCTAATAATGCGAAACTAATGAACAATTTTAAACATTCAGAATATAAACTGAATTTTTATTTGGTAGAGTTAATATATTTTTCATATTACCATCCTTAAGTTACTAAACAATTTTATTAGTGGCAAGTTGAGTTGCCGAAACTGTAGTCAACAATAAACGCATCCACTATATGTAAAATATTCTGTAAAACTGTATGTACAGCATTTTAAGTACCAAAATGGCAATTAGTGAATAAAATTGAATTGAATTGAATTGAATTGAGTGTGATGCAAAGTAAAAAGTGTTTTATTGTTAAATTACTTTATTTGCTTTTGTATATTAACTAATATTCAATAAAGTTTGTACATGGAAAATTTTTTGTATTTTATGAATTTGAATTTTTGAAATGAATTAATCTTACAAAAAAATATACTTACTGTCCTCCACCACCACCACCCCCTGGAGCAGCTGCCACGATGGCAAATAAGCAAACGAGCAAGATCATCTGTAATTGAAAATCAAGAATTATGTTTAATTTAGACAATAATATCAACACTAAAAAACAGTCGGCTTGTTGTATATCGTTTAAATATCTGAAGACAGAATCGTATTTTAAGTCCAAAATCATTAAATTGCTTACGTTATATTAGGCAAAATTAAAAAAAAAATACCAGCAGTTTAATTTTTTTATCTCACATAAATAATTGCAGAATATTTTGAAAAATTGTTTTAATGGTTCCGATCTTTAATTCAAATAATTAAATAATAAAAACCGAACGTATAATCCAATATCACTCGAACTAATCCACACTGTGCACAAAATTCTTGACCTACCACACTCTTGATAGAGGCCATGTCTAACGTGTTGGCTGTAATCCACGGATGATGCTCACAAAACACCGAAAAGTCGAATGATACAATTCGTTTGATATGAATGGTATTTATAAGAGGAGCGACGCCGAGCCCCACTCGAATTAGGTTATGTGGTGCACACATAAAACGCCTTGTTGCATAAGGGGGAAATGGCCATTTCTGTCAATGGGAAGTGTGCGTCTTATGGAGAGAAAAGAGAAAGAGAAAGACTTTGTGACCACGAGGGTATTTGCGCAATTTTAATCGTCGAAAATACGAAATTTCGCGATTTTTCGAGAGTCAAGTGTCGTTCCATGTCGCACGCTTTTACGTTTTATTGTTATGACCGAACCACCAATTAAAATAAAGTGTTTTCATTATTTTAATTAACATCTTTACGAATTTTTGATTTTATTTTTTGAAACACACTGTTTATTGAGCTTATTGGATTGTGAATAATCGAGATTGTTAATTAGCAATGAAAAATGACCAATAAACTTTAATATCTAATAATCTAATTATCGATGACTGCCTAAACGTGAAGATAAACCAGAATCAATCGCTTTAAAGTCTGCAACTTGTTTCTAGCCCAGACTTAGGAAATTATTAGGGAAACCTAATAAAAGCCCTGAACAAGAAAGTCCTGAACAAAAAAGTCCAGAAAAAGATTTCTAAAAATAGTCCTAATTAAAAAGTCCTAAAAACTCTAGTCCTGATAAAAAGTCCTGAAACAGAGTCCTGACAAAAAAAAATGTGTTGAAAAACAGTTTCTTTAAAAAGACCAGAAATAAGGTCCTGAAAAAGAGTTCTGGCAAAAAAAGTCCTGAAAAAAGTCACGGAGAAACAGTTTTGAGAATAAAGTCTTGAAAAAAGAGTCCTGTTGAAAAGTTGTGAAAAAGAGTCGTAAAAAAAGTCAGAAAAAAGTACTGAAAGAAGAGTCCTGAAAAATTAAGTTTTCATATAAAACACCAGAAATAAATGTCCTGAAAGAAGTCCGAAAAAGTCCTGAAAATTAATCCTATAAAAAATGTCCTGAAATATTATAGTATTGAAAAATCCTGCAAAGAAGGCTTGAAAAAAAAATTCAGAAAGAGAGCTAAAATAAGTCCTGAAGAAAATTCAGAAAAATAGTTCTGATGAAATATCATAAAAAAATTGTCCTTGAAAAATTTCCCTGAAAAAACGCATTGTAAAAAGTCCTTAAAATGGTCCTTCAAAAGATCTGAAGAAATTAACTTGAAAAAGAAATCCCATAGTGTCTTAAAAAAAATCCTGGAAAAAGGCCTAAAATAAGTTCTTGACAAAATTCCCGAAATAAAAAGTTTTGAAAATAGTCTAGAAAAAAATGCCAAAAATATCTGAAAAAGTCCTTAAAATGGTCATGAAAAGGAGAATTCTAAAAAATGTCATGAAGATAATTTCGAAAAAAAATATCCGAAATATACGAAATATCAAAAAAAAATGTCCCGTAAAAACAGTCTTGAAAAATTGCCCTGAAACTAACATGTTTAAAAAATAAACAAACAAATTTCTGAAAAAAAGCATTGTAAAAAGTCCTTGAAAAGATATGAAGAAATTGTCCTAAAAAAATTCCAAAGAGTCTTAAAAAAATGTCCTCAAATAAAAAGTTTTGAAAATAATTTTTTTTTCTCGAATAACAATGATTTTATGAAAAATGTTTTGAAACAAAACAAGCTCATTTCTTTGTTGTCTTCAATATTTGTTTAAATGTTTTTGTGATATTTTTTATATGTAAGAAAATATTGACAAAAAACAAAAAACAGTTAAGGTAAACACCCAATTTATGAAATTTTACCAAAAGCTTTTCAGTTCTTCGGATTATCAAATAAGACGTATGTTCAAAGTTTCATATTAATTGCTCTATTACACACACAGACACAAAAAAAAATTCCAGAAATTGTTGAAATGGCATCTAGATGAAAAAGCTCTTAAACTGAGAATATGCTCATTACATGCGAATTAGATTTATGGAATATATTCTACATTTGTTTTACAATTTAAGGTTTAGGTCATGGAGGACGTGAGAAGTCACTCGATCTATCAGAGGAGAAACAAAAGTGCGTATCCAAAATCAATTTTAAGAAAGAGTTGGCATACAAGTTTGATATTGTAAAACAAGGAGATGTGACTAGCGCTGGTAACACTTCGAGAAGGTTTTTTTGTAAATCCCACTGTAACGGCTGAAATTACTCAAATTGATCACTGGTTGGGAAATTAGAAATAATTTGTTGCAATTTAGAGATTGATACAGATAAATTTGATAAACTCTTATTTTTCTTGTTCAAAATTACAAAAATTGGCTTGAACATTTCCAAATCCATTAAAATTTATTACTATTCATTATAGGAGTGTGGAATGTATGTAATTAGTCCCGCAGGAAAAAGTTTAATTTTCTTAAACGACTAACGAGTAATTCCACATGAGTATAATATAACATTTTATCCAAAATCGTCTGTAATTGCATTAAATATTAAAATAATGTTTATAAAGAGGTTTGAAATACGAGGCGTCAATTTTAATTATTTCAAAAATTTTACGAATGATCTAATCATTCCGTGAGTCCGAGTTATTCTCTTAATAGTGGGTAATGAATAACATTACTTCCCTCAAATGACCGCAGTAATTCGCTTATAACACCCGATTTTGGATAAACAAATTTACGTGAGTTTTATTACACAATAACAGTAAGTAATTGTTTATCAATTTTTATATTACATCTTTTAGAATGTGGAGAAAGTATGTTGTTTATTTAGCAGCTGGATGATTTATTGAAGTAAATTTGCAAGTCATTCGAGCACAATTTGCTTACTATTGATTTAAATAAAGTACAAAGAACAATTATACAGTGTGGTGAAAAGTCTGGACATCCGAAAAATATATTTAAAAATTATCATTTATAAAAACACGCTCAGACATGTCGATTTTGATTTTTCAATTCTTACATTTTAACAATACTTAGGGTAAACCATATAGTAAGTGGCCACTTAAGCATCCGTGTGTATTTAATGTTAATCATTTTCTTTTACAAACTACGTATTTTGCTTCGAACTTATTTTTGTTAGACCGAAGAAAGAGTAAATAATAAGACAGCGTTATTAAGAAAGGTTAAAATGATCATTTTGAAAACAAAAAGTAATGTATTCTAAAAAATAACCCAAATGACAGTTGTAGAAAGTTATTGGCATAGTTTTATTGAGTTATTGGCCATTATATCAATCATTATATTTTTTTAAACAAAAATTGGAAAATTTATTTGTTTAGATGTACCCACCCACCTAGGTAGTACTTAGGTACCTACAACAGAAAAAAAAACATGAATTTAAAAAAGGTATTTATTTATACGTAAAATTTAAAACACTTAAAAAATAAGCATAAACTCTTTAACATTGTAAAATTTAAGTAGAAAAGGTAACGTGTACTTAAGAATTATTTCGCTATTTTCGCTTTTAAGTAACTTGGGCAAGAAAATATCTTACTACTAGATACATGGTCACCCTATTATTACCCCATATTTTATTGCACATTTGACATGATATCTTCTTCGAGACAGTGAACATTTCATTCCATTTTGATTTGATGTTATATTTTTAGCACATGCGAAACACATCCCTGTAAATATTATAGGAATTTTAAATATGGTATTATTACCAATATTGTTGGTGTTGGTAGTTGATATGGTTTTCTTATTCGCTTTGCTATTATCTGAACTGTTGTCTGTTTGCTGATTATCATTCCAAATCTTTGGTTCTTTTTCTTTTACAACAATATTTGAAATTATATTAATTGTTTTTTTCTCTTTAGAACTTTTGCTTGAGTCATTATCATTTTTAAATAGTTTTCTTTTAATATGTTTGGAAATGTTTAACATCAAATTAGGGGATTTATCTGGCTCTTCAAAATTCTGGTTAACAAGTGGTTTTCCGGAAATATCATTGTCATTAGTTCCGATAATTACATTTTCTATTTGATATTTTCTTAAGAGCAGTTTTATTTGACAAAAGAGTATTTTCTTTTTTATCAGATACCTCTTTTTCCTTTTTTTTTCTTTTTTCTCCAGCCTTTCAGTCTTTCGCTTCTCTTTCAAGTCTTCTTCTTTCTTCTTTTTCTTCTTCTTCTTCTCTATTTTACCTAATTCCGCTTTTTTTCTCGCCGATGAAGTTAACACAAAGGGTAACCTGACACTCTACCTTTTTCCCTTTCTTTCGGGAGTTTTTGGCCAAACTAAATATTCATTAATTCTTTGAAGGCCATACGTGGAAGTCGATGGCTGAGTAGATGGTAAATACAATACATTAATCAAATTTGGTGTGGAGTTACATGTCAGTGCGGTCGATAACACAGTATCAGTTAAGTTTGGATTTTTTGGATTAGAAATATCATTTTCGAATAAAACAGGTATCGAAATGTTCATCTACTGAAAATGTAGGCTGGTCTCCTCCATTCGGTGTTTCGTAGACTACAGTTTTATTATCATGAACCTCCTCTTCCGAATTATTTTCTTCCGTTTCTAAACTGCTGTGAAATGAAACCTTTAATATCATTATTTATTTGAATTGTTTCTGATTTCAGATATGTTTCAATAACTGTATTTAAAATAGTGGCAAAATTTTCCTTTCTAACAATTTCATCGGGATTCTGCCGTTTGAACTCGAGTACAGCTGATTTTCGTCCGTTTTTTTAAGGTTTAAATGCCGCTACATCGGCTGGCTGCATAATTCTCGTGGCATTTGGATAAAGAAATATTAAAATTATCTGAAGTTCTGTGCAAAGTTGATTAATCTGGTATGTTAGATGGGTGCTATGGCCATCCACAAATAGAATGATAGGAAAAGTTGTACCTTTATATTTTTTCAAAGAGGTACAGGACATTGCCAACGTATTCATAAAACAGCTCATTTCTCATTCACCCATTGTCGCTATAGCCAACGTCCCATTCATCTGGTACTAAATTGCTAATTGCTGCAGGTAATCTAAACTGGGCGTAAATAATCATGGGTGGTGTTGTAATCCCAGACGCCGAAAACGTAAATATGACGGTTAATTTTTTTTAGGATGATGTTCAACCTCGTACACATTTCTGGTACCTCTTGGCGCTAACACCTTTTTATTCTTTGTGCATAGCAAAAAGCACGTCTTATCACCGTTAAAAATTCGGTCAGGGTCCTTTAGTGTATCGCTGAGGTTTTTATGTTTTAAGTATGTTTCAATTTCAACAAACCATTTTTTAATATCTGATTCTGATACTGCGGTACTTGCTGATGTAATAGCTTCTGAAGTCCTCCAGGTGATTTTTGAATGCCGTTTGAAGAGCCCCTTCATCCATCCACCCCTTGGAAGGTTTTCAACAAATGGATTTTACTTGGATTTGCGTCCAAAAAATTCTCAACGGACGCTTTAATATCATCGTCTCGTAGAGGAAAGCCTTTTTGGTGACAAGCAAAAATCCAATCCTGCAAATGCTGTTCTTCTTCCAATAAAACCGGTCTAGGTTCATGGGTTATTTTATTTTCAAATTTGTCGCTTTTACAGAATTGTAATGTAGATCTTGGAACGTTAAAATGCAGTGCAGCTTTTCTTTGAGACATTCCCTCATCTATTGCAGCCAAAGCTTTGGCAACATTTGCTTCGTCATAGTTTTTTTGTGTAATTAAGTCCCGTTTTTACTTTAGGCATCCTCTTCTTGAATCTACAAGAAAGGAACCGTAAAACATATAAGATTGCATTACCTAGAGCAACTTGCTAAGTTAATTCAAAACAAGGTAAAAACTGGAGATGTATCAATTTATTAATGAGTGGGTAGTTATTGGCCACCTAAAGATTTTAGTTATTGGCACCCGGCCAACAACTGGCACGACAATGCGACACGAAAATCTCAAAATCCTAGCTTACACTATGGGTATTAGATACACTAAAAACAGCCTAACACAACAACACCAAAAATCATCGGATTTATTTATTGGCCAATTGGCCAATTACTGAAACATGTAAATTTATAAATGGCAATTGTTGGCCACCCCAATAAAAGCGGGAAAAGCTTAACCTAGAAAATATTTTTGTACCAAAATGGTGAATATAGACATAATAATTGTACTAGCATTTAATTTGCTTTGATGCTTACAAACATTACACGTCTTACACTAGCATGCAATCCTTATGATTTTCTTTAATTTTACCTTAAATCCGGATGTAAATACATAACACTGCACAACATTCAAGATGACAACTAAAGCAAACAAAATTGTACTACTAAATTCGGGGATGTACACAAATTATTAAGTTTTTATTTTAATGTTCTAAGCGCCAACCCAAACACTGTAATTTTACGATTTGTGTAACATGGCTAATAACTACCTGGTGGCCAACGACTGAACTGTTTACCCTATATGTATTATCAACAGTAATATAACGAGTGCCTATGATTTTGCCGGCAATTATTAGCGGCAGGATCACGATTTTCTAGAAGCAACAAGCAAGAGTGATCCAGACGCTAATAATTGCCTAGGAAAAATCAGTCACGAGTTAGATTCGAGAAGACAATTGGCCGAACAGAAAGTTCACACTTCATAATTTTAAAAGTTAAATTTAGTTACACCAAGTGTCAGACGTGTATTAATCTGCGCCACAATAATTGTAGTAAAAATAAACTTACCATGATTTTGAGAAATGCCTATGAATACTATTACTGATGAAAGCACTAACACTTCACCCGAAACTACAAACAGATCGAATTCAGGAACAAACTGCTTAAAAGTCGGGCAATAGCTGACGTTTAGATGTTATAGAACATGTACTAACGCGTTGCTAGGCAATACCAACATGAGAGATTATCTGATTAGATACCACCCAGGGTTAATTGCCATGCATAACATGGACCGTGGTCTGTTACGCATCGTAATTAGAATTTTATTGGATGATGTAATCAATGTTATTTGATTTCATTGGTTAGTAAGTAAATGAGGGCAATTGTCATTAACATCAAGCATTGCTGGTTCATTTATTGTAGTTTTTTTTTTTAATGGAAACATAGGTCCTGCTGCGCCGTATTTGATGGTAAATAATCTCAAATATTAGTGAAGTTTGATTGATTTGTTTAAAGATAAACATCATATCATTTTCAAATTCATATTTAAATTTGACTACAAAAAAATTTTCAGTTCTTGGATTGTAACATAAGGCATAATGGTGCAAGTAACAAAAGTTAACAAGTACACAGCAAATACCTACATTCAGCAGCGGATATAGCCACGGGCAACTGGGGATTTGCCCGGTTTCAAACTCCGGGCCGGGCCGGGCTTTCCGATGGATATTTTAACCCGGGCCGGGCCGGACCGGGCTTGTATAAATTGAATTTTATTATATTTTGAAAAGCAACAACAAAGTGAATTGAAAGAAAAATGTTATTAACACGAATTCAGTGTATTTTAAGAATTTTAAGGAATACATGGGTCCAGTAATTTTATTCATTTAATTCAACATTTTTCGGGGCCGGGCCGGGCCGGGCTTTGAATATTCAGCTCCGGGCCCGCAGAACATTTTCGTTTCATCGGGCCGGGCCGGGCCGGGCCGGGTTTTAAATTTTCACTGTCGGGCCGGGCTTTCGAAAACCCGTTACTGCAGGGCTCTGACGCAAATCCACAAAATGCAGCCTCCGCACTGGCCGCACTCTTCAACAATCCCTAGGACAGTTTAATATCAATAGGAACTATAGAGCCGTGACATTCCCTTTATGTCAAAACCGGTTTCTTAAGCAGTGATGGCACTGCCTACATTTAATTGAAGTGTGCGGGAAAGTGTACTTTGCCGCACGTTACCTATAGCAACGTGCGGCAAAGTACAGCGTTGGGAAATCGTCTACTTTGCGTTCTCAAATGAATGCGCAAAAGCCCACTTTATTAATTGGTCGTAGAAAAATATAATTTCAACTCTATAAATAAATAGATTTGAGACAATCTCACTTGTTGCAGATGCATTAAAAAAATGTAATGACGAAAAATAGCCTGAATATATGAATATTCAACCTGTTCTCGACTCGGTTTCGATAAGTTATTTGTTTATAGTCTTATTAAAACTACATTTCGCAGAGTCACGAACAGATTGAGCATTCAATTATTCAGCCAATTGTTCGTCCTTATTATATCTCTCGCTTATCTTTATTTATGTGTAATAACAATGGCATTAATTCTATTTCACGCATTCACGCAACTTAATTTATTAATTAAAAAAGTTGTGGTTTCTCTGTGATTCTTTCCTAGATGCAGATTGCCACAAATAATGTATTTTTCAAATAATATGAATAGCATCTTTAAATGATTTTTTAATGCGATAAAACAATCCATGTAATACAATGAAAAACACAAAATTATAGACCACCAATTGTATTATTATTCTGACGGTGATAATTATTTGTCAACTCCTTTCTCTTTCAATTTACACTGCATTATTGGAATTGGTATACAATTTTTGCACTACTGGATTACTGTCTCAGTCTTGCAGAACCGTGACATTTTGGGTTACGTTTTAAATAATTACAGATTCCGTTATTACCTAATTAGTAGCGTACTACTTTCTCCACTTTTCGTGAAAAAAATACTTCCTAATGATGTACACACATTTAATTAATCTTATTCGCTCACCCATCAATCTTCATGTAGGGCAATGGCTTCCTTATTTAAGAAGATACTCTGGAAATTCAATTAGCAACAAATTAAAACACGTAATTTGTTTCACAGCTCGTTACCAACTAGTTTAGGAAATTAAAATTAGTAGGAATAAAACTTACATTTTGCGTTCTGCTATATTAGAACACAAAATGTAACTTGAGACAATTGCAGATTTATTGAATAAATGTAACCAAGACGAAAAACAACCTGAATATATGAATATTTAGCCTGTTCGTGAGTCGTAAGTATAAAACTGATTTTTATGCGTCTGCAGATGGCTAGTTACTTAATTTTCATATATTTTATAATTCTGTGGTATATTTAGTTTTTATCAAATTTGTTTCATCTAGTAACACTAGACACTGTGCGTCCTTATCAAAATGTTTTACTAGTTCTTTTTTTCATTTTAATAAAAATATTTATAGGTAACTTTGAATTAAACAACTTTCGACGTTTTCAAAGTTACCTGACAATGGACTACCACATAGTAACGGTAGCAATCATCATCTTCATAATAATATTTATAGTTTAAAGTGTGAAATTTAATTTTGAATAATTTCTTCTCATGACCAATGGTCGAAACTAGTCGGACAAAAAATAATAAAAAACAGTGAAAGAAAACCAAGTATTTTAATCAATTTGAATAATACATAAATGTTTCACCACGGGTTAAGTGACAAATTAATTATAAACATATTAGACATTATAAAAAGCTTTCTCAAAATATTTTTGTACAAAGTAATAACCGCTAGTAGTTTCACTGCCATACGATTTCTGTGCCTTATTAAAGTTTATATAATTGTACCGGAAGGTGGGCTGAATAACTTGCCGGAAAAAGTTTTACGATGATTTTATTTATAACTACTTCTTAAAACCAGAGAAACCGGATCATTTAATTTATGTTGTAAGCCTTCTATAAAAAAGGATATCTCTTTAGTGGAATTGCGTCCATACATTTCCTACTTCCTAGTTCCGTCCATCACATGCATCACCTACTATTTTTCTATAATTTGCGTTCAAGTAGGAAATAAACGGTCATCATTATTACATCATTACTTGCATTGCAATATTATAATACACGTGCATTCTCGTGGTTAACACGAATTTTCTGCTTATTGATTCTTGTTTATGGATGACAGCAAATTATTTATAACTCATAATACATTATTCTGTCAAGTTTATTCTAAAGCATTTTTTTAAATCTAAATACTTGCTGTATTTTCACTGCGTATCCAAAAATTTGATCATAGATTATAAGTGTTTAAATTGGAGGGAATATTAATATTGTGTTTGATGCAAAATACCTCGATTGGAACTGAAGATTTAGTAAATAAAGTGTCCATGTGAACATAAATAGGGGTAAGTTGTGTCGGGCCTCAGAGGGGTTGAATAGTGGATTTCGAAGATTCCGGATTTTGGTTACTGAACAGAGCGTTGAACGCTCTGCAATAAGTATATTAATTATACTTATATTATTAAGATTTGTGGAATGAAGAAACAGGATACAGTCATAATGGAGCAAGAGCCTACATATAGACTTAATAAATTTTCAGGCCGTTTTAATGGAGATTCCCTAATTTTGTAGGCCAGAGACCTGAAATGTCTGACCCTTGCAACAATTCTGGCCGTAGTAACTTTGTTATCAGGTTTAAAATAAATTTTGACATCTGTAGGGATTCCAAGGTATTTACAAAATGCGAATTGAGGAATAGTATTTCATTATCGAGAAGCTCCAGGGCAGTGTTTCTCAATCTTTTTGGACCAAACGGCCACTTTGTCAGGTCCTCTTGTTAATTCGCCCCCTTTAATTCCTCACAGGTTATAAATTTGAAAGGAAGGAAGTAAAACCACATTTAGTATATATTGTTTGAAGATAGATACACCATAAAGGCGACATCTAAACGATATTTAAGTTTTAATGAGAACTTTAAATATTTCATAAAAGTAATAAAAAATTATATTGTTTATGCTGGAGGCTTCTACTTATACATTTTTAATACTATAATAAAACACTTTTAACTTTGTTTTGTATAATTTGGATATTTATTTTTTATTTACCGAAACTTCACAAAAATAAATATCCAAGTTATACAAAACAAAGATGAAAGTGTTTTATTATAGTAAAAAAATTGCGCAAATTGGCGATATTTCAACTTTTCCAAGTCCAAAGGCAACAAAATCGCGTTTTCAATTCCTTAAATTTCCTGAGCTGTTGCACGTGCTTTTTAATTTTAATGATTTATATGTTGAAATGTAATAAATTTGTGTTTCGGATATATTCATGACGAGTCAAGTACAATTGTCAAAATTTTCAAAGAGCAACAAAATTCCTTTTCTGATTTAAAAAAATTACTGAGGTGTTGAACGCGTTTTTGATTATGAGATTCATATGCTAAATTGCTAATAATATAGTTTATTTTAAAAAATATAAAGATATATTCTTGTCAAGTCACGAAAATTATCAAAATTCGAAATACGAAATACAAAATATAAAAAAAATTATAAATGTTGAAAAAATCTTAAATGTATTTCAAAAGCCTCTTGAAAATGCCATTTGGCAAAAAAATAGATTTTCTTCAAGCAGTCAGTAAAGTTTAATATTTTATCGCTGAATACATGACGTTAAAGTCGAACTTTATTGCTGCACTAAAAGTATTTATGAAATCGTCACTATTGTCCAATTTATTTCCATACTTACAATAGTATATTGTACAACGAGCATATAATGATAGCTATTAATCACGAGAACGATGTTTGCGGAACGAGCCGACAGGCGAGTGGAGCAAGTCGTTTGAGTGATCAATGGCCATTATATGCGAGTTGTACACTATACTTTGTCCACGACAAAAAACTTCCTACTGATTTTTGTCTTTGTATTGGGCACATTTACTAAAAAAACTTATCTTGCAAATCATTCATTTTTATGCAATACATTTAATTAGTCCGACAAGCACCCATTACTCACATTATTAATGCAACCTTTAAAGAAAGAAATGAATGATTTTTGGAGAGAAAATTATTTAAATCTTACCTTTGTTGCCAGGTATTTATCATCAGAGGCTTTAATAATAAAATCATTGACATTTTCTGGAGAAAAAGTGCTGGCTTTTTTGGGTTGAAAACATTCAGATTTATGTTTTAGCAATGCTCGCAATTTCATATAATTTTCTATATGTATTCCATGATAAATGTTGATCGTACTCCTAAGCATTGAATAATTGGACCATAATGTTGAGGGTTTATATTTTATGGATAGTTCTGTAAAATACACCAATAAAACAGCTTCCGAGGAGGAATTGGTTTTCTTTTCCCTTCTTCATTCCAAAAATGATTCATACGCCGCTAAATATATTTTTCTTGATTTTTCGGGCAATAAGTTTAATGATGCAATTTCTGCAGCTTCTTTTATATTTGGCGGTGTTAAAGAAATCTCGTTATCACTGTCGTTCTTCATATATCTTCTAATTTTTGATATTAAACCACTTCAAAACTCTCTTGTAATGTAAATAATTTTGACGTTTCAATTTAATTATATGACACTTTGCGGACTACTAGATAAAATTTTGAATATGATAGTAAGCAGTGAATAATGATTAATCACTGACTGTAGTGAATAATGAATATACTTATGATTGAAGAAACACAAATACAATGAGTATATTATAAGATAGTCGTGGACAAAATATATTTGACATAAGATTCGCACAGAGCCACCATTACTTTTCCTCGTTTCAAATTTGAATGTAATGGCATTGCACGTGTGGGTAGGCAACTATTAAACATTTTTAATTGATATTTAATTTCTCGCGTTCGGAGAAAAATTCAATGTTCACTTCAGCACTTAACTTATAATTGAATAGTTTTGTGGCTGACAATTGTTGATAAATTAATTATATTTAAAAGTGTTATCGTGTATTAATTTATTTCTATACATAATCATTTGTGTAATTTCGATTATATTTCATCGTCGACAACAACTGGGGACCGGTTTAGACGTACATTAGTCTCAAATCAGGAATTTGACAATGCCGTTATAAACGAATCAAATTAGGATAAAACAATCAGGGTAACATCTATGGCCGATATATAAATAATTTCAGAACGTTGTAACATTTTCGACGATAGATGTCGCCCTAATTATTTATTCTATCCTAACGGTTACTTTATTGGTTTATAAGGGCAACTCGTTATTTAATTCTACCCCTGCCGTTGACCACGGTCAAGGTTCGGTCTCATATCGCTCTACTCGGAGGTTTTTAGTTGGTATACTCCCGCCCTTCAAGGGGAGGAATCCAACACTGGCCCGCTATAGACGCGTTTATAAAAAATCTTCTGTCCTCTCTTAAAAAAAAAGGTATTTGATATTGATGATTTGAATGCCAAAATTCAGAGAATTTGGTGTGTTTTAAACTGATTAATGATGTGTTTAATAAAAATATTAAGAAATATTCATGTCAAATCAATGAGAATTGATAAACAGTAAAATTTTCCAAGTTCATAGTAAAAAATATCGCGGTTTTGATTAAAAAATAAATGCTGAGGTATTGAACGTGTTTTTGATTATGATGATTTATTTGTTAAAATGTAAATAATTGATTTTATTTTAAAAGGTATTAAGAAATATTCGCGTTTTCGATTTTTAAAAATTGCCGAGGCGTTAAAAGTATTTCTTGATTAATTGCATATATGCTAGAATGTTAAAAATTTAGTGTGTTTTAAGAAAATATAAAAAAATATTCCTGCCAAAGCACGAAAATTGACAAAATCTGAAATTTTTCAGGGCCAACATCAACAAAATCGAGTCTTTGATTTTGAAAAATTGCTTAACTTCCGAACGCGTTATTTGATTTGGAAAATTGAAATGTCAAAATACAGTGCGCGCCTGGAATGGTATGGAATATATTCAGTAAAACCGAAATAAAATATTTTTGAAAAAAATCCTCGACGTCGATTTTCTTTTATAAAAATACACATTTTTGCATGAAAGTCGATTTTCAGTCGTCATTTGTTTTTGAGTTATGACGTCCGCCATTTTGTTTGTTTTAAATGGCAACCCCCTATTTTTGTTGTTGATTTTGAGAGATCTTTTCATTGTCGAATTGTCACTATAACAATATTGCCATTTTACTTATGAAATTTTTCGAGTAAATAACAATTGAAGGTAAAAACTTGATATTTAGATAGAGTTTTTGCAAAATGACCTTGTTCCAGCGCTATACTCAAAATTGCTTGTACTTTATAATTTCAACAAAATTTTAAAATTTCCCGACACAAGAATTAGGGATAATTGCCCGAAATCCGTGCGTGTCGGAAAGATGAAACGCGGAGTTAAATTCTATAAAAACTAAAATTGACAAAATGATCTCTATTCAATATTTTTCAAAATATAATTTTTTGTGCAACTAGCAATATTGGTTTGCACGTTGTCGAATATATGCCATTGCAGAAAGAAAATTAAAATTTTGCGAAAAGTCTCATTCTTACAATACCACGTTTGAATGCGAAATTACACCGGTTTTGTGTTTGTTATAATTTTGGAGTCCAAGTATTGTAAAAATTTAAAAAAAAAATTAAATAATAAACGCGAATGTAAAATTTCACAAAAATGATAATAAATTTCTAATACGCCTTTAATTCAAAAT
The DNA here is from genome assembly GCA_910593695.2 of Ocypus olens. Classification (NCBI taxonomy): domain Eukaryota; kingdom Metazoa; phylum Arthropoda; class Insecta; order Coleoptera; family Staphylinidae; genus Ocypus; species Ocypus olens. Next base: position 43,887,542 of record OU343058.1, read on the forward strand.
CGTTTTTGTTTTTAGAAATATACCTATTTTGCACACATTATAACTTATTAATTGTGTTGTGTTTTCAAGTGTTGCTAAACACTGATAATAAGATTTAAAAATCGTGACTTTTATCTAATGTTGTTAAAAATTCGATTTACAATATGCTTTTCTTTAAAACTCCAATTTAAAACGAGTTTTAAGTTTTCAAATTTTTGGAATTTTGATTTGCCAAATATAAAGAGCCGTAAATAAATTCTTTTTTTTTGACTTGGCATGAGCCATTCAGTCACATCGAGTTATTATTTAATTTTGGGTGAATAAATGAACAAATGAATAAATGAATAATGTCAGACGTATACAACAACCATGGACCCGGCCGAATACTTCTCGATCCCCGAAAAATCTTTCGGCCGGGCTGGGAATCGAACCCACACGGCACGCGGTGCAACCGGCACAAATTCTAGAAAATGACATTTTTAGACTTCTTAATATTAGACAGATAATATTATTTCAACTTTTAAGATTCTTGCCAGCTTCAATCTCTTTGTATTTCTAATCTTTAGATTTCATCATTTTTAAGAGATGATAATTTACTGTTGCCATTTCTAGAATAGGCCATGTTACTTTTTACAGTGCCTGTCTCTTTAAGCATGTATTTTGACATTTAACAATATTTTACAGTTGACATTATTGTTTTTGTTGTCATATTCAGACTTAATCATTTTTTACAGATGATAATTTACAGTAGCCCAATTTTAAACTTGCCATTTGACTGCTGATATTTTAACAGCATAAAATCGATTTTAATAGTAGACAGTATTTTAAAGGTTGCAGTCTTTTGGTTTTTTTTAAGCAGATGCAAATATTTGGCACATTTTCCAGTTTTTGACGCAGTTTTAGAATATTTTGTTTTGCTTCTTCCTCCACTCGTTGACGCTGAGTTCACTTCAGAAGAAAAAGCTTGCGTTACATAAATTTGATTTTTTTATTGAGTGCAACTTTCGGGATCATTTAAAGAATGTCTGGTGTACTTCAAAAACAGTCGCCTATGAATTGAATGCACATGTCTCTGATTAACGCTTTTTTTCAATTTTTTCAAGGTCAACATTTTTGATATTAACTATCTGAATGACAACTACGAATGTTTAATCAAAGACATGCGCATTTCAATTCATAGACAACTGTGATTAATTTATTTTTGAAACACACCGTATGTATGACGGATATGACATATATAACAATTAATTTTTCTTGAGTTACGTTTTGCAGTGGAGTTCAAGGAGCTGGAAATAATTCAGTATCTTTTAATAAATTCGCACGCACTTGAACTTCGGCATGTACACCTTAACACATTCCATTATCATAAAATAACAAATGTTTATAAAAAAACAAATATTTATTATACACAGCCACGCCTCTTATATCAGTCTATAAATAGTAAACTTTAAGTATATTTAAGGCTAGTGTAAAAAATCAATAATTGTTGTACGGAACGTCGAAACACAAAAAATACCTTCAAATGTATAGAAAAACATGTTTTACAAGGCATATATTAGAGCACTAGTTCGTTGCAAACTTGATTTCGAGCGCTCTTATGAAACTTGTCCTTTAATATAATTTTGAAACTAAATTAAAACGCGGTAAATACTTTGTTCGGTGCACTCTTGATGAAATTAAATGATACTATTAGGTAATTTTAAATTAAAAACACTTGTGAATCTTGATGACCATTTTCAAAGGAATTACAAAAATAACTTTATTTATTTATAAAAGTTAAATCGTTAAGTCAAGATAATTTTATATAGTTTATTGTACTTTAGTACTTACACAGTTTATGTTTTGTTAAATTTTGTTAATGATAGTCAATGGCACACTTGAATTTATTTATGTTTGTATTTATATTTGTACTTTTGTTACCGTTTTGCTTTTTTATTATAAATTGATGAATCCGTTATCAATAAATAATAATAATAATAATAATAATAATTAAGAACAATGGTCGTCATTGACCGAAACACGTGTCAGGAAAGTGAGTATAACATTAAGAAACTAAACAAGTGTTTTAATTTAAAATTACCTAATAGTAAATTAAAGCATGTCAGAGATGATAATTTATAGTTGCCATTTCTAGAACTGACCTGCTGATACTTTGACAGTTCCTATTTCTTTAAGCTTACAATTTTTCACATTTAACTTCTTCTTCTGTCGCCTTTTTGTCTCCTGGTTTTCAAATATTTTTACTCTCTCCAATTTTACCCTGCCCTAAATTTGGTGCCCAGACTCTGTTCATTTAAATTATATAATTCTTAATACGTATCAAAATAATTACGTTTGTTTAAAACAAATGTGTAAACCAATGTAATTTACTTATAAGTCTAAAAGACATTTTAAATTTCTGGTTCATGTTTACACATCTCTAAGAACTGTAAAATTTTAATTGTCAACACAAATTATTCTTTAGAAATCGCACAAGTAATACAAACCATTACAACAGTTGTTCACATTTTTTTCTTAATAAGAAAATTACCTATAATTGAGCTACTGTTGCATAATCCGACTGGAATTCGCTAGTGAAATCTTAATTTGCGGGTGCCGTTTCATATTTTATTTATTAATAGGTTAGTAGTGTCAGTGAAATTTTATTTTTAAATGTCCGTTGTTAACAATAATGGAATAGAGGAGAAACTTATGTAACTTTAGAAATTCTTCGTTTAGTTCAACCGCAATCTTCGATACATAAATTAATCATTAGCAGATTGGATTATGAAACATTATTTTCCATCATTGCATATTAAATAATAATTGCATATGGAGAATAATATTTAATAGGAATTATTTATTTATTTATTAACGGTTGCACCTTTTTTTATACATAATATAAACAAAACTTCTCTTAAGTTCTATAACTTGCGCAATGAATAACAAACAAAAAGTCTAATACTAAACATTACAATACTCATAAATACCATATAAAAACATTAAATTTATTCTTGATAAACTCGACTTAAATTTATATATATTTTGGTTGAAAATAAATCAAAATTGGCGTTATTATTTAAATTATTTAAATCGTATATTTACTAATATTAGGCTTGAACTATAATAACAACGGAATAAATATGGGCAGAAAGATCCACTATCGATAGCCCTTTATCAAGAATTGTTCCCAAATGTATTGCAGGTAGAATAAATTATTTATAAGTACCTTAAATAAAGATTTGGTAGTCGGATTATGCCTGCTTATTTTTTTTATATTCAAGGTACAATATAAGCCGAAAATTATTTTTTTTTTGACATGGCAGTAGATGGTAGTATCGGAATTTATTCGCTCTGCTGAGCAAAATTAATGGTGCATAAATATGCTTTACTATAAAATTATTCTTCATGTTTAAATTAAATGGAAGAACCAATAAACATACATTCCTGGCGGTATTTCTACACTCAAGATCAGCCCCCTGGATCAGCCATTGATTTCACGAGAAAAATTCTTAAACCACTTTATTATTACATTAAGGGTACAGTCCACTTTGCAGGCCTGATAAAAGGCGATTTTCGGTATTTTTTTTTGAGACGACTAATAAAGTTTTTAACTTTAATGCTTTTCCCAGAAATTTAATAAGCCTTTAAGTACAAATTGTGATTTTTTTGATAGTTTTATATAAAAATTAATTATGTTATTACGTCGCCGAAGTTGGACATAACCTTACGGGTATGTCCTTAGAGTATTTGAAAAAAAAATCAGATCGATTGCTCCATCCGTCTGCGCGCAGTCACTTCCACCAATTTAAAAAACACTTTTCTGAGAAAAACGCGTTTGAAAATCCCCGCCACGCGGTTCTGTCTTGTACGTGGTGCGCTTAGGCTGCCGTTTATAAGCATTTCATTTGGAATATCAACTTTCCGTTTGGACACAATATTCTATACACCTACAGCTTCCAAAAAACTGCAAAATAAAAAAAGATTTTTTTGAATCCCACAAAGTAGATGGTACCTTTAAAGTCGCCATATATTAAATCAGATAACGCATTTGGCAGTTGTGCAATTTCAAAAGTCAAAATCACGATTTTAAAGTTTTTTAACTTAAAAAAGTGCTATTTTTGCTTCTTGCGTTAATTTCAGGAAGAAATTGTAATACATTTGAAAATTACACTCAATTTGCCATATTTTGACGTTTGAATGATCATAATCTAAAAACTCGTTCGACAGTTGTGTAATTTAAAAAAAACAATATGGTGATTTTCTGTTTTCCGATTTTGAAAACGTGCGATTTTGGAAAAGAAAATTAATGAAAAAAAATTTAAACCAGATTTTATATTGCACTGAATTTTCCAGATTTAGTGGTTCAAAAAATTGGACAACGCGTTTCGAAGTAGTGCCATTTAAAAAATCTAAATCTTCGGACTTTGAAAAGGTGCAATTCATGAGAACATTTCTTAATCAAATTTTAAATTGTACTAAATTCGGCACATTTTAACGTTAGAATAATTACAATCAGACATTGCGCATTGCAGTTGTGCAATTTCGAAAATTCTAATCGCGATTTTTAAATCTTCGGACTTCAAAAAAGGTGCGATTCTTGCACTTTGTGTTTTTTGTTTCGAACCCATTTTAAAACCACACTAAATTTCCATAGTTTGACGTTTGAATCATCAAAATCTAACATAGCGTTTTCGAAATTTCGAAAAAACTTATTCTTTATAAGTTGGTTATTTTGGCATTCTCTAAATTTGCTGTAACTATTATCGTTTCATAATTATAAACCAAAAACGAAAAAATGAATTTTTATTTTTTTTTCTCGAATAACATAGATTTTATGAAAAATATTTTCAAAGCAAAGATGTTCATTTCTTAGTTATCTTCAATATTTATTTGAATGTTTTCGTAATATCTTCCATATTAAAACAATTATTGGAAAAAAAAAACAAAAAACTTCTGGCGTATGGAATTTTACCAAAAGCTTTTCAGTTCTTCTTAGACTTATGTCTAAAGTTTCATGTTAATTGCTGTATTCGTTTTTGAGATACAGCGCGCACAGACATACAGACATACAGACACGCAGACACACACACACACGCAGACACAATTTTTTTCAGAAATTGTTGAAATGGCATCTAGGAACCCCAATACGTATATTTCCGTAAAAAAATATTTTTGAAAAAAAATTTCACGGTTACAATACTTTCTCGAGAAATTAAAAATCAAAATCACGATTTTAAATATTCGAACTTTATAAAAGTGCGATTTTTGCTTTTTTTTTATTTTATAAAAAAAAAATGTAATCTATTTTAAGACTATACTAATTTTGCAGTATTTTGGTGATTTAATTGTCAAAATCTAAATACTCGTTCGGCAGTTGTGTAATATCAAAAATCAATATCGTGATTTTCTGTTGTCGGGTTTTGAAAACGTCTGATTTAGAAATTTCAAATGTCGATTCCACAAACAAAAAGTTACCCGATTTTTAATTGCACTCAATTGGTCACATTTTGACATTAGATCCATCAAAATTGGACGACGCGTTTGGCAGTTGTGCAATTTCAAAAATCAAAATCACGATTTTAAAATATTCGAACTTTAACAACAAGAACATTTTTATTTACTTATTTTTACGTACAAATTTACAAAATATAGTGGATTTTCGTTTGTAAGGCTATAGACCAGCGGTCTTGCTGTCTAGTCGAACTTAAAAAAAGTGCGATTTTTGCTTTTTGTGTCAATTTTACCAAAAATAATGTAATCCATTTTAAAACTATACTAAATTTGCCGTATTTTAGCGATTTAATTGTCAAAATCTAAATATTATTTCGGCAGTTCTGTTATATAAAAAATCAATATCGCAATTTTCTGTTTTCGGGCTTCGAAAACGTGCTTCAGGAATTTCACGTGTCGATTTCACAAAAAAAATTACCCGATTTTAAATTGCCCTCAATTAGTCACATTTTGACATTAGAATCATCAATATCGGAAGATGCGTTTGGCAGTTGTACAATTAAAAAAATAAAAATCGTGATTTTAAATTTTCGAACTTCGAAAATGTACAATTTCGGTGTTTTACGATGATTTGATGAACTCTTTTCTGTACCAGTTTCTAAGTTGCACTAAATCCGGATAATTTTGACGTTAGCGTCAGCAAATCGGAATGCCTTTGGCAGTTGTGCAATTTCAAAAATCTGAGAGCTTTAAAAAAGTGCGATTTTTGCATTTTGTATTAACGCACCTTAGGGCGGTCCCAGAACATTTCTAAAGGGGGGTAGGGCACTCTTCACGGTATAGATTCCAGCAGATGGTCCATTTCTTCTTGAGGTCCAAAGCAATTTGCAATTCATGCCGGGGAGCTTCCAGAAACTGTGGAGGATTCCGAAAATTCCTCAGTCTTCTCCCCATAATGTCTCCCATAATATCTGGGAGGCCATGGTAAGAGCTTGACATTGATCTCTTTAAACCAGTCCATGAAGAGTCTTGGTATGTGCGAACGAGCATTATTCTGCTGGAAAAGTGGATCTTTCAACTGCTGAAGAAATGGATGAATGTGGGGTACTACCATCTTGTCAACATTTCGTTGGGCGTTCATATTGCCTTGGATGAACACCAAATGGGATCTTCTCCCATAGGCTATAGCAAATCATACCACAACTTCCACAGTGTGGTGCACATGCCGTTCAGCAGAAAATTGAACATAGCGCCGTTCCCTACGTCTTCTGGCCATTAAACGGCCATTATGCATTCCCAAGCCGAATCTGGATTCATCACGGAACACCATTCTGTACCACCCTAGATTTCAGTCTAGACATAACCTGCATTCCAATCATGTCGGTGTTTGAGCCGTAAGTGGTAACACAAGATGTGGGCCGAAATTTCTGACTTGAAGGTAAAATGTTTGAAGGGTCATAGGACGATCTTTATTTTCTAACCATTGACCGGCAATGTATCCATTTCTGGAGAATCGGTCTCAATTCCATAAGTTGTAAATGGCGGTCCTGCACCTCATTGGTTCTTCTCCATCCACCGAATCCTCTTCTACAATGTTCCTGCCCCTCGTGGTTGATACCTGATAAGAGCGCATGATATTGGATTTATTCCGGTTAACAGGGCCGCGCCAAGCGGGGGTGTTAGGAGTGCCCAGCACCCGGGCGGCAGGTCAATAGCATCAATGCTAACAGCCCTCTTATCTTGTTGGTTTTTTACAATTTGCTAACAATTTATTTAAAATCGGCGCTCGTAAAAAAAATAAATCCACCTAAAATACTTTTTTTTCGTAACATCTACGTTCGTGAAATTGAAGATGATTGGATTGTTTATTCTTTGCGTATGGATGCAAGCACGAAATCCATGCACGCATTTGTTTGATTATATCGAAATTATTTCTTTCTAAATAATTTAGAGACGCGCCTATTAATGGTGGTATTCATTTTCTCTATCCCACTTTTCACATTGAAAGGGGGCGACAATTTTTGCCTCGCACCCCGGTAGCAACTTTTGCCTCGCACCCCGGCGGCAACATACCTTGGCGCGGCCCTGCCGGTTAAGACTTTGAAATTTCCCTTCACGCAAGCTCGGTCGAAGTCGCTTGATTGGCGGTCATTTTTACGCTGCAGACTCTCAAAACATGTTAAACAAAAGAAAACAGAGAAAAAACTCAACCAAGACTCGCAACAATTACATATGATAATGAAGCGTGGTTTGACATTTGACGTTTCGAATATGCCATTATGACTTGATCTATTTGAATAAAATTTTATTCAATTGCATATTTTGAGTAATTAAACGTCTCTGCCAAGTTTGGTTAAAAAAAATGCCTAGCCCTTCTTGGCGATTTTTATGTCACTGAGTCGATATTTGGAAAGTTATGTAATGGGTTAATGTATGGATTTCAAACGTTTAATTTAATTACATCAATACTTTAGAGTGGTATTCTTATGAAATTAGAAGAGAAAGTAATCACATCAACTATTATATAATGTTATTGGTTAACATTGAAAACAAGTGCAGAATGTGCTCCAGTTAATCGATTAAACAGCACTTTGAAACATTATCAATATTGCGAGTGGCCTAGATTTTATCAACTTGAATTGGTGCTAACCGATTTATTTATTTATTAAAATAAATACGCATATGTAAACAATATACAGGGTCTTCATTTCAAAAGGAGCCACTTTGAATAACTTTGGATCCGAAGTAGTTACGGTTTTAAGAAAAAATACGTCAATTTTGTTTTCGAGGGCGGACTTAAAAAAAACACTGTTTTTAGAATTTTATCTTTCACCCCCTCACCCCCAGCCATCCCATATTTATAATTTCAAATGGCGCCCTCATTACGCGATACCTCATTTTAAATTAAAGGTCATAAAAAATACTATCAAGCAAAGCAAAAATAATTGAAATCGGTTGATTTGTTTTAGAGAGAGAGGGTCTTCATTTCAAAACAAGCCACCCTGAATAACTTTGGATCTGAACTAATTACGTCACAACTTTAGTGTGCGCGACGTTGTCAAGATTAGCTGTCAGTAACAATTTTGTTTCCTTTTTCAAACAAGAATTGTTACTTTCTTCGTTACGAAGTGCGTGAAAGTATTCTGATCATGAAACTTTTTTCAATTTTTTCAACCCTCCGTTTGTGCGGCGGTCACATCCCATATTTTTAACTGAAAAAAAAAGATATGTCGAATAATTTGTATTATGTTAATTGCAACATATAAAACGAAATGTATTACATCTTTCAAAATTTTTAATGTTTATTTATATTTAAAAAAAACATCAAACTTAAAAAGATTTGGGGAACACTCCTTATTTTCGTATTTTGTTATACATGCATAAAGAAACTATACAAGGTTTTTATTTTAACACTGAACATACTATTATTAACGCTTATGTTCAATCGTAAAATAATCACATCAACGCATAGCATTTAATTGAAATTGTATGCAACCAAGTACACAAAGGTGACAGTGACACAGCTTAACGCATTATAAATAAAGTTAGGTTAATTAAATTAAATACGGTTTCAAAGAATTCCGCTCGTTTACCTTTGTCTTCATTTGATAATTGCTATTGGTTTAGAAACTTGTAAGCATTGTATTTAAATCCTTTTAATGTCTTATAAACGGAAGCTGAACTTATTTGAAACTGTGCTGCAATAACTCCTAGGGATGATACGGGGTTCTGTTATACGTAAAATAAAACATTTAATTTCATCTCTTCCGTTAAAATGTAACCTCTTTTAGCCCTTTTACCTATGAAAATTACTCACGCAGTCGGTATTGTCAAAATTATTAACAATATTAAAAATTGTTCCGATGGATGAACGATGTCTGCTGGGATATGCAACCGAAAACAAATCTCTAACACCTCGAGTACTGTTCCCGCTTCTATACCAATTAATGATTTGTATTCTTTATTCGGTGGTGTAATACATATTTATTAATAAGACAATTTACACAATTTTGACAATTAAAAAAAAACTGAGTAAGTATGGTTGCCTACCTATTAATGCGTTGTGATTATTTTACGATTGAACATGGGCATTAACATTAATATATTCAGAGTTAAAATAAAAGCTCTGTATGTTCCAAACATAAGAAACACTTATAAGACAATTTACACATTTTTGGCAATTAAATAAAACTATATAAGTATGGTTGCCTACCTATTAATGCGTGGAATAAAAACATTTCAGTCGTTATCATGGCGTCGACTGAGGAAATAGTGCTCGCCACGCAGCTTGTGTCGTTTTGGTTTTCGTCAAACCTTGAAGAATCAACGGAGATATTGGGTGCGCCCGTCACTGTAGGCTCACCTAGAGTAGAGCAGAACTCAACTATTAGAAGATCTATTATGAGATAAGGAATGATGGGAGTTTTAAAAACTGCATGCAAATGACCAGCTCGTGCTTCGATTTCATTTTGCTTAGTATTGGCCCAAACTTAAAAAAACTCACTGCATTTAGGGATGCCATATATATCTAAGATAGACTGGCAGTAACTTTAAGATTTCTGGCAACTGGAGACTTTTATCAATGCATGAGTTATTTGTTCAACATTTTTAAGCAGAGTATTTCAATCATCGCGGCAGAAGATGGTGAGGCTGTTATTGAATCCTTGTCTGATTGTATTAAGATAAGTGTAGAAATATATTTCAAAAGGAGATTGTACAAAACTATTTCATTTAATATCATAAACGAAGTTTTTTTAAAATTAAATTAAAGTGTAGTTAACGAAGGTAAATATTCGGTAAAATCGTTTTCATAGAATTTTCGGAATGTAATATAATTTAGGTGATTAATTTTTTATGTTTTATTTGAATTACAGTACATGTTTGGTAAATGCACCTCTTAACAGGTGGGTATTCATTCTGTCGATGGCGTACCAAGCAAAGGAAAAATATTCATTTCTCAGTGACAGTGATTTTACAGTTTATACACTCGAGGAAAAAAAATGAAACACTTGAAATTCGAGAAATTTCGACCATTTTCAAACCGAAAAACTTTGAAGTGTCTTCTTTAAAGTCATGCATCCGAACTTAAGCGTAACCCCTTCCGCCCACCTCTAGCGCCCCTGTGAAAAAAAAATTCAGGACACCATGTCCAACTTTGACGATGTCTATGGAGTTGGAAAAATTTTGTCGACTCGATCCACCATAAAGGCATTCAAATTTGATAAATTCCCTATGCAGGACTCGAAGAACGAAGTTCGTTAAAGTGAACCTTTTTTGACCTAAAATAAAGTTTTATGTTAATGGAGTTCTAAGGTACAAAATGCAAAATTCGTGATTTCGCGCAAACAATGAATTTTCTTGCATACTTCGAAGAACATGCTAAGAAAATTTCAAAACAATTTCGTCGAAAAACTTCAGACTTATGAGTAAAAAAACCACAAAATTCTCTTTTTTTCAAACACCATAACTTTATCCCAAATCGTCGTAGGAACTTCTTTATTTGAGTCTTGCGCAGGTAATTGAACACATTTCAATGCCCTTTTGATGGATCGAGTCGACACATATTTTCCAACTTGGTACACGTTGCCAAAGTTAGACGTTTTTTTTGCCAAAAACGTGTTTTTCTTGTTGGAGGGTTGAAGGGTTCGAAAAGGGATCATTCCAATCTAAGTTTACTCCCTTAAAGTAGAGCCAAAATGGGATTTTTTCCCGAAAGAATCATCAAATTTGGTTGAAAAGTCACTGAGTTATGTGCGAAAAACCTCAAAATGCACTTTATTTCAAACACCCATAACTTGGTGCCAAATCGTCGTAGGAACTGTATTCTTTGAGTCCTGCATAGGAAATTGATCACATTTTAATGCCTTTATAGTGGATCGAGTCGACAAAATTTTTACAACTTCGTAGACATCGTCAAATTTGGACATGGTTTCCAGAAAAAAACTTTTTTTTTCACAGGGGCACTAGAGGGGACGGAAAGAGTTACGCTTAATTTCGCATGCATGACTTTGAAGAAGACACTTCAAAGTTTTTTTCCCGCAAAGATTCTTCAAAATCGATTGAAAATACGCCGAGTTATAGCATTTTGAAAATGGTCGAAATTTTACGATTTTCAAGTGTTTCATTTTTTTTCCTTCGGTATATTTACGTTGTTATGGTTGCCCAGTTAAAGCGCATCCAAAGAGGAGGTGATGGGGCAATCCCCATTGAGCTTTTGGCTTGGACTTCGTCCCTACTGGTTCCCTTTTACAGTTTTGGCTGGAACTGCCCAACCAGGTCAAACATATTTGTGTCTTTTGGCATCAGCCCCGTCCCTACCGTTTCCCTCTTTCAGTTCACGTTGGAACTGTCCAACCAGTACCGGAGTATTTTTCTCCATCTTTTTTTGCATCTGTTCCTAAAGAGTCTGCTAAATCTACCCAACAATCGTGTTTTTAGTTACGACCTTCAACATATTTGTATAATAGTTCCTTTTCACGATAAAGTTCTATTGGTGTACTCGTGGTCCAATCCATTTGAGGCTTTTCCATTTTGCTGAACAAACTTCATGCGCACAACAAAACCAAAACTATACAAAAGCGAAACCAACCATAGTAAGAAAACAGGTAGAAAGGGACTGACTAATAACTAACTGAAGAAATGTAAGAACACAACTCAGTGAAACATATGTATAACATAATGTGGACGTTCATGTAACTTGTTACAAAGCAATGCTATACTCCTTCCTTTGATGTGTACCGACACCCGCTGGAAAACAAATAATCTGCTATATATCAAGGATTTTGCTACATAACAAAAAATAGTATGCTTTGCTATATAGTGTGGACGCAGCATAGTAGTTACATCAAATTTATTTTTATAGTAACTGTAGAACGTGCCGGTACGAACAACTTACAAAGAATACGTTTTTAAGAAATCTTATGTTTTTCAGTAATCTAACGGTAAAAATTATAAGAATTTGAAGTATATGTAATTTATCATTTTTATCTTTCATAATTTTAGCGTTCCAAACGTCAGTATCATCCGATCCCGTAAAACGCTCAATGCCTATTTAAAATATCATTTTAATTGAAAATAAACCATGAAAGTATAAATATAAATAACTATTAAACTATCAAATTGGAGCAAGTAACATGCGCGCCACATCACTATTTTTAAACCAACTTTTGTGATATATAAACGGTTCTAAAGCGAGGTTTATGTTTATAATTTGAAAGTTTCGGTTAATTTGTAGATTTTGGGTACATTTTCATCTGATTATAAGTATGTTACCAGTGGAAATAATTCTAAGGATGCTGTCTGAGGATTCTTTCAACAGAACTACCGAATTAATCACCTGATCTAATAATAAAACAATCCAAATTATTACCAACATTAGAACAAGCCGTAAATAAAGTCATTATGAAGAAATATTTTCTGTTTATTTTCAGCTGTAATGTCCCAACAGCAATGATAATTTCGCGATAATTTTGACTAAACCCCGAAAGTGTGTTGCTTAGTAATAACGCCGTTAGGCGGAGGGCAATTACTTAAAGCAACACACTTGAGGAAACTAGTCAAAATTATCTCGAATTTATCATTGCCCGAGGTACATTCGGTAAGATAAGTTCTTGAATTATTTACAAAACTTGAAAAGTTATTTATTAAAAGTACAATTTTCAATTCGTATTTTCTTACCTCACAAAAATGCTGCAACAGATTCCGTACGTATTTTTTACTTTTGACCGTATTGTTTGGTGTTCTAATTAAATTATTAATTGCTTCATCGCGTTCTGTCCCGAAGCGTAATTCAGACATGTTTATACGTTGACAGATCGATTGTAATTTTTTATTCAAGGGTATCTATGAATATGATATAAATCTGAACATCGACACTGACAGCGGGGGTTTACAAATCGCCCTGACGCGCGGGGTGTTACCGTTTCTCAGTGACATTGACGTTCTAAGTTTCTGTAGCGTGCGGCGTTCGACAGAAATTGACCAATCTGATTGGTTGTTTATTTATGAAAGAACTTATCTACATACTTGAGGTAACTCTAACTAATATTTTAAAAATATTTTAAAGGCATTAATCAATCTACAGATAACAAGTTTTATCCTTCGTCGCAATTATCGCATGTTAATGCAGTGACTCAGCTTTCACTTTCTTTTATGCGGTAACATTCTAAATGTTAAACAGTAGGCCGACTTACTATTAATAATAAAAATGGATGATAATGGAAGATCACGGCTACAATTTACTTCCTTATTAATAGTTCCTGTCACGGTGAAATAACTAGGTGTGCTTTAGAGAAATTGTATAATCTTCTATTGTGATTTATTACGCCAGTAAACATTACATAATAGATTTATACAGGGTGTTACAAATTACTAGAGAGTTGCGCATTTGAATGCTGAATAATTATAACTGGTTATTTTGAAAAACCAAGAGCACTTTCTTAATCCCCTTTTTTCGCAAACGGGAGAGAAAGTCTATTTCTCAGCCTTCGAAATCGTGAGAGAAGTAACATTTCTCTCCCTAGGGAGAGCAATGGTCATGCGTGGTTCCATTATTTATTTTAACTGTTACGTCTGACAGAATTTTTTTTCTAGGTTGGGTTTTAGGAACGAACGTTTTATTCTTAAAATATCCCGTTTGTGAACAAAATAGTATATATACCTCGGGTGAGAATGCTATTTTTCCCTTGGTGCGTTGTATCCCTCAGGCTTTCGCCCTCGTAAACCAAATTTGCATCTTGGGAAAAATCAAGCATTTCGCTCCTATTGGTATACGAACTTTTACACCAGTACTTCTCAACAAAGATTGGATTGAGATAAAAAATATTACGTCCCCTACTGACCGAGCTCCGACCTTCTTTTACGACCACCGCCGCCAGATTCCAGCGAACGGACTATACTCGTTTGCGAGCAGCGAAAGTTGGAGGAAAAGGGAAAACCAACGGACGCATTAATAGAAAAATTGACGATGTAATTAGAAGGCATATGCACTTTATAGAAGAGATGAAAAAAGCCATCATAGCTACTTACTACCACCTCTGTTCCACCGATGAAAGCCACTGCATAAGAGCTGTCCACAAGGAGCTACACGTTGGTGTAGCGAAAGCAAATGGAACACTTGATAAGTTTGAGCAACCACCAGCTCCTCACGAAGATTTATCTAAGGACAATTTATTTAAGCGGATATAATCAGAATTCCAATTAAAGCTACAATGAATGCCTGTGGCGTCCAAAACACCTTCACTGCAGCAAAAAAAAAAACAATTGAAAGTGCTGCTTACATCGCCACTGCTATCTTTATTGAAGGGTTAAAAAAATGATTCATTCTTGAAACTAGGAGGTTTATTTTATATTTTACAAACCCCTGAATATATAAACTAAACATAATGGGTAATTAATTTTGTATTTTTCATTTATTTCAGAAGTCATGAATAGCCTTTAAAAAACTAATTCAGTCAAAATTATTGTTTGAACTACTGACTCCTGACTGATTGCTTGCTTGGCAAGCGTTTATTAACTTAACAAATTAAAGATTTGGTCATTTTTGCAAAATAATTGCTCAAATACAATAAAATATATAATAAAGTACTTTGGTAATTAATATTCATATTCAATATATATTTACGATACAATTATATTTAATAATAATAATATCCACCACCTTTGCCTCCGCCCTTGCCACCCAAGCCTCCTCCGTGGCCTCCTCCATGGCCTCCTCCATGGCCTCCTCCATGACCTCCGCCCTTGCCACCCCCTTTGCCCCCTCCTTTAGAGACTTGGATCTTGATATTTATGTCTATTGATTTTGATTGTGTCTGATGTGACGGTCGATGTGGACGTGGTCTTGGTCGATGCTGCACCCTGAAAAAATATATATTTTGTGTTTCCGTTTGTTCTTGAATATTTCCACATTTTTATTTCTCCAAGTGTAAACTTTTGAAATCGAAATTTGGTGTATGGTACTTCTCTATTAAGTGATTGGAGTATGATGATGTTGTTATTTTATTGAGGAAACATTTTTTGTTTTCTATCTGATGTTTGAATGATCTTCCTGTTTGGCCAATGTCTTGTTTAGGGCAGTCACCACATGTTAATACGTGCACGCCAGTGTGTTGATGTTTTTGATATTTGTCTTGGGAAAAAGTGCCTCTTCTTTGTGATCTACTTCACAAGCTCTGACTCAGTGAAAAGAGTCGAATCGGAGAGTCAGGTAATGACTCAGCTAAGTAAATTATTTAAAAAGTAAAAAGTATCTGTAACATAAAGTAAAGAGCTAAAACGGTCCTCACCTCAAAATTTTCGCATAATATTTCTTTACAGATTCGACTCGCCGTCAAAAAAAAATCTGTGGCATACAATGAAGATCTAAAAAATAAAGGTCCTCACTTCCAAAAATGTTACAAATTAACCTTACACAAACTGGAGAGCTCAAAAACGTCATCACTTTCAAAATTTCTACTTTTTTGTTGAGATTTGTTATTATTATAATGTATGGAAAGTATTTCAAATAACATATGCACATTTTAATTGATGGGCAATTCCATGCTATTTCAACAAAAGGTTGTGCTGCACCATTTTTATTTATTTTTATATTTTGCACAGATATTTATACATGTTTCTAGAGTTAGAAAATTAGAGAACTAATTTTAGAAAAAAATCATTCTTGCCGTGTAGCAGATATGTTCCTAGATGGAGCTTGAAACATGTACATTTTTGTGATTACAAGCATTTGCGCAAAGTGGTATACCTTTCTTTCCAATTGAGCAAATTGAAAAAATTAAAAATCTCTTAACTTACATTAAAATGGTGAATATTTTCGTTTAATTTTCTTTCATCATTTGATATGTTTTTTTTTAATTTGATGGCCGTCAAAGTTTACCATTGAGATTTGCATTTTTTTCATTTTTTGACCCTGTTTTCGACTGGGAAGGGGGCAATACACTCAAACCAAATTTAGTTTCCAAGTACAACAGTAACAATAGATTTTACCTGAGGCAAAAAATCTGAAGTGTTTTAAACCCTTCCAAATGTTTTTCTCTGAAGAAAATTGGCATTTTCTACAAAATTCGTATTTTTATAAACCTATATCTCCAGTGGGGTACACAGCACAAATCTGAAATTTGTACCATAAATGCTTCTATTCGGTAGCAAAACCATTACAAAATTTGGTAACTTTGTTTTGCGTAGTAACAAAAATAATTGAGTTCAAATTTGTAATAATTTTTATGCAATCGGATTTAAAATCAAATTTTAAATATTAGAAGTCGGCACTAAAATGGAATTTACTAGTACTAGCAGTGATTATTATACACTTGTAAATATTATAATCACTGGACTAGGCATTAAAGTACTTACGAAGGGTTTCCATACAACGAGATGATTGGCGCCTCATTAATGCAAGTTATAGTCTTTGTGATGGAATTAAAAAAAGTATCGTGAATCCTGAATTGTGACGTATTATTACTTAAAATGATTAAAGAATAAAATTAAATAAAGCCGTAAAAATCATTAGACAATTACCTTAAATTTGAGGCTGTTGGGAGTCAAACTGCTGATTACGTTCTAAAATTTCTGTGTTTATTTAAACCACGCACGCGATGCAAATCCAATTTTTACAATTTACTGATCTTGCGTTAAATAAATATTAACATAACCTTTAATTACATTCGGAAGTTCTACCACTGAACATCTTTAGAAGAAAAATAATTTCAATTTTGAACCTAAAAATAGAGTATTTACGACTGCATAAAAAATGTATTTACCTCAGCACTCAAGTGCCCTTTTATAATTATTTTAGTTTAAATTAAATCCAAAAGTAATAAAAGCATTAATCCCGATAAAACCATTTATGAATTCATACTCACATTTCATAACCATCCATAATCGTAACTAAAGGCATAACCAACTAAAACGAATTCAGGCTGAAAGACCCCGGGTCGATAGCCAATAAAGAATCTTTACACATTTAATTATTATAGTTAAGCAAGATTTGTTTATATATCATATACTAAATGTATGAATTCTTTAATAAAGATGATTATATATATAAAAGCATTAACGCAATTGTAATAAAGGGATTAACCCAGAAATTCATCAGCAGCTTGACTCCCAACAGCCACAAATTTAAGGCAATTGGCTAATGATTTTTACGGCTTTATTCAATTTTATTCTTTAATTTAATGTTTATTTCATTTTTCTCAAGTTTTACAAATTTAAGATAAGATATTAACCGTTTAAAAAATCATAATGAGACACCTTGTATCCATTTGAAAAATCTGGTATTAAAATTTCGTCGTGTCTGATTGCTATGCATATGATGATAATACTAACAATTCAAACATACGAAATATTTCGCTTGCATCTTAAAGTTTTCCATAAAATAATATCAGTCTAGGTATAAAATTTTTAAAAAAATATCATTTTATTTTTCCTATTCCTGAACTTTCCCAGCGATTGTTGATTGTAAAAGTATCGTAGGCAACTTCATGTTTCTCCTCGCATATTATTTAATTATTTAGCAAACCTAATTACTGCAGAAATGTTCATTGTATAATTTGGTTAATATAGTACAGAGTGAAATATTGTTTATAAAATTTCATTTATTATGTCATTGGTCATTGATAAAGCATTAACTACATTTTTCGGGAAAAAAAAAACTTTAAATTGAATGGCTGAATATTATATTAAAATACGAGATAACTTATAATCTTATTATATTTCCAATTAATAAATCAAGAGTAAAGAATATTAACTTGTCGTTAAATTCAACATTTTGCTCATGAATTGGGCCTTCGGTAGGTGTATGTTTAAACATATTATTAATAAATAAATTAGAAAGAACCTTAGTTGTTGCAGAAAACATTAAATAAATTTAATAAAACGAAATATAGCCTGAATATAGGAATATTCATTCTGTTCGTAACTCTGCAAGCAAAATTAAGTCTTACTAAGACTATATAGTCTATAATTGAATTTATATTATTATTACTAATTCAGTATATTGATGTAGTGTTAAATTAGTTTTGATAATTAGATGTTAGTAATCAATACTAATAAAAATATTAATACGAAACTTAAACTTCACTAGGTACCAAATGAAAAGACTGTTTAAAGTTTTCTATCTAAGAAACTGGTCTAGAATTTTTAATATTTGGTCTCTAGACTATCATTTGGTTAATGTTAACAGTTCATATTCTAGGTACAAAATTTTGTAGTATATTTGGTAGAAAATAGCAAAATGATAATATTAGGTAAACTGGATGATTTGCTTTTAATTATGATTTAATGCTATAATTAATACACTCTTGGTGATGACAAATTGAACAGTCTGTCGAAATTATGCATAAAATCCATAAATATATTTGTTTTCTCATTTTAACACTTGTAATATGTATACGCTAGCAAATAATGTTGCCTACCACAGTTCCTTGTGAGGATAAATATTCAGTAAAATTTATTATAATTTATTATAAGTAATTTTAAATACAAAGAATATAGCAATACTGCAATTTTTTTATTGTTTGGAATAGAGGTGGGCGAAATTACTCTTTTTTGCGAGTCTACTCGTAAAGAGTAGAGCGAAAATTTTGCAATATAACCTGAAAATATAGTGAAGGACTAAAAAAATGAAAAAAGTTCACACTTAAATATTGTAATTTACCCCTGAAACATACTGAAGAGCAAACAAAAATTTACTAACGACTCATTTCTAAGAGTCGACTCTCTCATAAGTTACTACAATCACTAGTTCAGAATATACCGTGCCATTTATGCAATTGTATATTTTGCTTAATCAAGAGGGTGGGTGCGACTCACACCAGTTGATTTAATTAATCAATTAATTCATTAAATTCTATTAAAAAATCAGTACGATTTAACTACACAGTGAATTCAAACATGTTGATTTTTTTGTAATGATATTCAAATATATTTTTTTAATCGTTCGTATAAAGTTCGATATAAGAGTCTATAAAGTATTATTTTTCAAGACTCAAATGTCAATAAACTCCGGTTGTGTACAATTTATGAAGTCGTCATTGTATGTAATATCACAAGTGCTTCTTTTATTTAAAATTATTTTTCATAACATGATTGTTTTTCGAAAAACAATTAATTGCAAATGTTTGGCCTATTTTTACAAAATGATAATAGTTACGACAAATTTAAATTAATAATAATTGCAGAGAATACTTAAATAAACAACTTATAATCACCATTTATATTTTTAAATAGACTAAAATTGGAAAATTCATTATGTTTTAACCTAAATAATTAGTTGGAAATTATAGGTAACCACATATTAACGATCCTTTTCATGAAACTACTAAAAACTAAACGGTTTATTATAGGGCGTAGTCCCTTTCGCCCTTTTCATTTATAGCGAATCTGAAAAAAAAAATACTACATTCTACATCGAACGGTTTGTCGAAAGAAATCGTCCACCAAGAAGTTTAATTCTTAGAAACTATAGTGCGAAAACTGTTACCAAGCTGCAATATTAACCACAGTTGGTCATGTCTGTTTTCGAGAATTAGCTTCTGGTTCTGTAATATTGCAGAAAAGTGTTCTAAAAATATTAAAGCAGCATAAATTTGTCACTGAACCAATAGAAATGACTTGCAAAATCGAGTTTTGTCAATGTGCACAAGAAAAGAAGTACCTAATCATGATTTTTTTTTAGGTACTATTTACTGATGAATCAACTTTCACCAATCATGGGTATATTAATCTACATAATATGCATTATTGGCCTGTAGAAAATCCTAGATACTTGAGGCAAGTTGAATGTCACCGCCCTAGGACTATTAATGTTTGTGTTGTTATTATTAGCAAACATTGGATCATTTTATTTTTTCTGATGAAAGAATTGAATTTGAGAGTAAGATTTAACGTGTGGTATCATCATAATGGCTGTCTAGCGCATTATTCGCGTATTGCTAGATAAGTATCAGATCATAATTTCTGTGATCGTTGGGCAGGACGAGATGGTTCAGTGTCTTGGCCTTCTGGATCTCCAGATATTACGTCTCTTTTTATCAGGATATCTTAAAGAACAAGTCTGCGAAGATGTTCCTACCACTAGAGAAAACATGACGGAACGGATTTAAAATTCCTGCAATAATATTCGCGAAGAAACGTTTTTAAGGTATTCGTATTTTGAATTTATCTTTTTATAATTATGTATTATTAAAGAAATAATTGATTTTGCGTGTTAATTTTTCTTTAAAAATTAAATATTTTAAAAAGTAAGCGCGAAAGAGAAAATGTTTTAGATAAAAGTTATTTATTTTAATTCGTACATTCATATTCTTCAATAAAAATTACAGGTTTCCATTTAAAAATAACAATTTGACCTTGGAATGACCTTGAAAACCCGCTTAGGATTGAATATAATTAGCCCCGCTGCATTAGCACGTTTATAATAAATATATTTTATATGAAACACTTTTGTCTCCGAACCGTCGTTTCCATAATATTTGAGGTGTCCAGGATAAATTTTGCACCCTGTATATTAACCCTTATCTAACGAATGCTGTCATATTCGCGACAACAAAAAATATTTTCTTAAGATCGAAAGTCGCTTATTCGCGACAATAAAAATATGTTCGTAAGGTCAAGCGTTAATTTTAAGTTCCTGGCGCATGCACCATTAATCCGTAAAAGGGCTCATTTTAGTTGTATGTAAAGCGATGGTTGTGACTATTATAAACTAACTCGTTGGTTAAGGGCTAAAACATTAAAAAGTGGCAAACGTCGTGATTATCAAACCATTTAACTACAGAGCGTCTTATCGACCAATTTGGCTGCTGCTGGTCGCTTGCATCATATACAAAGTTACTTCTAAAACGTTAAAGTTGTCAATTAGGATAAATAGTTAAATTTTAACCAATAAGTAATAGGTGTACTATCTTGTATACATTATTTAATTAATGACGATCTAATTTGCTTTGTAATTTGAGCAAGACCCATTATACTAAGTTTGTTTAATAAAAATAATTTACTTACGGATGTCCACCAGGTTCTGGAATAGTATTTACCATATATGTTGATGTCAATATTGTTAGAGTAAATAGTAACTGCAAAAGACCAATAAAAACTATTCATTAATTATCCTACGAAATTAAAAACACACAATCAGTTTAAAAAATCGTGTTAATGTATAAATATTATATGAACGACTTAGAATGGACAGGACCAATAGATAGTAATCTATAAAGAATCATAGAGGTTTAAAACACACATTATCAGGATAAATATATCAGAATTGCAGGGCATAAGAGAGATCGAATGGTAGTTCGTATCTTCTGTGTTGAATCATGACCTGTTTTACATCCCTCTATAAATCAACATATTCCTAGGTATATAAAAAATATTAAATTATATCGATTTGTCGATCACGCAGATGGCCATATAAATAAAGTGTCTGTCATTGGAAGATTGTGTCCAATTTAGAAATTTTTTTATGGAACACCCAATATTTTGTTTAATATTTAGATAGACCGCTTTAAAAGCAACAAATTAATATAAGGTACTATGATTCTATGTAAATAGTTGAGTTATTTACTCCTTTATACGAAAACAGACCCTAGTCACCCCTCCACCATTTTGAAAGAATCAATTTTTGTGATTAGGTTAGAAAATTTTTACTTCAATTACTTTCTAGTTAATGTTACAAGGAAATTAAAAACTTATTTTATGGATTAGATTAAAATTCTTTACATAATATTTAAAAAATACGAAATATTTCATAACCTATAAAAGAGAATTAATTGGCCCAATTTAATAGTTGCTAATGTACTTACCCAAAATATATTCATATCGTAGCCGATATTGTTTCGTTCATAAATTTGTATGAAAGAACTTGTTCTTTCTAAATTGCTACTGCTTTTATATCCGCAATCATCGTGGATCTATTGACGTAAACAGTCTTATTTTTGTAATCATGTATTAGCACTTAATTTTATTCAACGAAATGAAAATGATTCAATATGATTTTCAAATCAATTATTTGGGAAACCATGAGTAGCAAGGATTTAATTAAATGGTATTGAGTATAATTGCCAACAATCAATAACAGCATGGTTGTAAAATACTAAACATTTAATAGTAGTGGCTGATAGTTGTTGAAAGTCCATGTTCACTTTAATATTGGTAAGTAATATTAAAGATTTAAAATTTTTACTGGAAAATAAATTTGCATTTACATACAACAATTAATACTCATTTAAGGTGCTGTATTCAACGACATGAATTATATAAAAATGCGTTAAATCAATTGTATTTTAAATATATTAATGAAGAGGACCGTTCCTACGTAACGAGGTAATCCATAATTAAACTGAATTAGAAAATATACTCACCCAATATTTAAAAAATACAGTAACTAATTAAAAGCAGATTTTCTAAGTAAATTAAAAATATCAAGTAAATCTTTCAATGCTACTCAAGTGGTTAAATAAGCCAAAACGAATTTGGGGCATTATTAAATCTAACCAAATTATACGTAGAGAAACTTAGGAAATAATTGAACATAATAACACTTAACTTTCAGATAATCAAGGTGCTGCACTGTTTTATTTTCTTTTCATGGACGTCCCATCGCAATTAAGCTATAATTTTAATCAAAACTATATTTCACTTGCTTATTTATTTATCTCCAGTTATAGAGGATACAATAATTAAATTAACAAATACAGTAGCGACGTAGATGAACTAACATTAGAATTCCTAAAAAAAACATCTATTCTTCAATTTAAAAAAAAAACAGCAAATACTTTTAAGACAAGTGTAATACATCATTAGTTTTGGAAGGTGAAAAGCCACTCAAAAATTAAATTAAAAAATCTAGGTCTGTATTTAAAAAAAAAGTTGATGTGGGTAAAAGAAAATAAAATTATTTTCTGGAAGAGCTTACAAAAGTGTCTTGGTTTTATTAACCAGTAATAAAGTCGTAAAAAAATAAAAACCAAAATTGACTTTTTCGGTTTTCATCAAATATCTTCGGAAGTAGTAGGGATATTTTAAATTTCTTTCCAACAAATTATTCGGCATTAAAATGCGCAACTTTGCCTTTTTTTTAACCAAATCAGTATCTCTAATAGTTACCAAGATAGCAATGCTAATGCATCGAATTTGTAATGCCCTGTATATTACATGAAACATTTCCTAATCAGCGGTTTTTTCGTTTTTCTTCAAAATTGCTGCTACTTGTTTGGTAAAATCCCCTAGTGAGCTCATTATGTCTTAAGACTTTCCTTATCCAACTAGGTAGCCCGACCAGAGCGAGATGTGTCGTCCAGGTCAAAGTTGCCCCTTGTCACTTTTGCAAACCATTTTTGTGTAAATGTCCCGAACCACTTCGGCAACTTTTAGGCCTCGATGAAAACCGCAAAATGTTGAAAATTATTATTTTTATCGCTACTCTAAAAGCCAAATTTTGGTGACCAAAAATGCAGGTACTCCAGTAATTGTTTAGTAAATTTTACATTTGAAATTTGAAAATATTAAATAGAGTGTTAACCGTAACAAAAATATCTGCATGAAAAGGCAAATTTAGATAACAAAAATGCACTCTTCCTTGAGATTGCTTTGTAAATTGCTAATTTCTTTCGATACTTTAAATTTAGATAAATAAACCTTTTATAGCATGACTTTACAATTGGCTATAGAAAATAATCCAAACTTCATGATTACATAAATGACTGCGCTAGAAGACAAATGTTGCGGCCCAAAATTTCAGTTTTTCAAGAAAAGAAACTGCTCTATAAATTCCTAAATTGTTTCAAAGACGTTTAAAATTTTCACAGGTTGATCTCGAATAACCTGGTTTCAAAATTACCGAAAGGATAATATACCTATACAAAAGGGAACATGCAAATTATTTACACACTGCGTTAAAAATAGGGATGTAGATTAGGTCCAACTGGTCTTTTAAATAAAATAAATACTTAAAATTTTACAAGATTATTCTTCATAATTAGTTGAAAACAATTATCCCCACTTTACAACAAAAAAAAATGGCTTTGCCAGAAGAAGGCATCGTGGTACCCAAAAATGCAAGCCTTATGTACAAAGTTTCATATCAATAGCTCTATTCGTTTTGAGATACAGTACGCACAGACAGACACACAGACACACACGGACACATTATTTTTCTAGAAATATTTGAAATGGTCTCTAAGAACCTCAAAACGGACAATACTTTCTCTTACTTCGTAACGGAGGAAGTAAAAAATAAATGTGATGGTTTGAGTAAAGACAAATTTTGAAGGTAAAAATGCACTTGTTTTAAAAACTGCTCAGTAAATTTAACATTTCTTTAGAAAGATAGCTGAAATATTGGTAGATGACCTTGAATACCGTGTTCTTGAAATGATTTTGATTTATTCTTGGTTGGTAGTTAGGAAAATGGCAGTGCTAAAAACCAATTTTTATGCCCAAAAATGCAGTGTGCTGTGGAAATACTTCAATTTTTTTGACAGTTAAATCTTAAATAAACTGCCTTGACAACTATTAAAGGAAAATAATTTTAACTTTGCAATACCAAATATTACTGCTCCAGAAGACAAATGTTGATGCCTAATTCTGCTTATTCGAGTAATTGCTCTGTAGGTCCGACAGCTTTTCGACAGATGCTTGGAATTTTGACAGATAAATTTTAAATAACGTGTCTCTGAAACCGAACATTGCTGTTACAAAAATAGCCTCACTGGCAAATGGTAAATTTTGACGTACCTTCATAATTACTTTAACAAAATGTGAATTTTACAGTTACAAAAATGGCTGCGCTAGAAAACGCATTTTTTCCCTGTCATTGCTTTTTAATTCCACATTTCTTTTACTGCTGTGTGATTTGGTCTCCTCACTACCAGTGTCACATTGAGAGACTTGAAAGTATCCAGCGAAAGATGGTAAAAGTGATTTGCTTTCGTACAAATATTTGCTATGATTCTGACAACTATGATATAACTCTTACATATCTTGGTCTGCTGCCTCTTTACAATCGTAGGATTTATTTTTCTTTGTGCTTTGCTTTTCGGGTACTAAATGGGCTCATCGACTGTATATTTATAGTGTCCTGTATCTCTATAAGAGTTCCGAACCGCACGACAAGATGCCAACAACTTCTAGTATGGGAAAGTCACAAAACCTGGTACGGATTTAATTGTCCACGTAATTCTCTAAGGCATGTTAATTCTTATTGCGACTCTATTGACGTTTTTGGCATCTCCGTGAGTACTTTTAAATCGATATGCCGGAAAGCTATTGAGAGCACCTTTACGCCAAGGTTATAAATTATTTTGTACATTTTTGTATTCTTTTTATTGTGTATTTTATTTGTTATGTTATTGTACTGTACTGGCCATCCATAATAAATGACTATGACTATGACTATGACTTCTTTCGACATATACTTGAATAACGTGTCTTTACAATTTTCTAAAGAAAATAATCTGAACTTGGTATTTACAGAAATGGCTGTGTCAGAAAACAAGATTTAATGGTCAAAAAACACTTTTTTAAAAATTTGCTATGTCAATTCTACATTTCTATCAACGAATGCCTTGAAATTTGGATGAAAAAATAATCTTGCATGCCGTGTTTCTATAATTACGCATAGAAAATTCGTCAAAAAATATATAAATAAATAACAAAAATTAAAAGTATCGTATGTTCATTAAAAAAAAACCTCAAGTGTGCCATGACTTTTTCGTTCTAAAAAGTTAAGTTGGCACACTTGTTAGGAATTGACATATAAACGTCAGATCTTTCTAGAAGTCACAATTATTCCGTGCTCTCAATGGTTTACAGCAACCAGCAAAAAACGTTTCTAATTGAAAGTTATTTCCGAAATGGGACTAAAGTGGACGGAAATTGGGTGTATTCATTCGACGCACTTTTAGCAGAGTTTCAGGAAGAATTTCCTAACGTGCCCATCATTTATGATGAATTTAAAAATACCTTATCACGATCTGTTGTATTAGTTCGTCAAACGGGTAGTTGTCTTCGTAAACCAGGAAGTGGTAGACCAGTTTAACGAACTCAAGATGCTATTAACACAGCCCAAGAAATTTTGGAAGATGAACCTACGACTTCTTTGCGTCATTTGTCACAGCAAATGAATTTATCGGTAGGAACATGCCACAAGCTTCTACGAAAAGATTTGCAAGTATACCCTCATCGCATAACATCGGTGCAAGAGTTATTACCTGTTGATTACCCCAGACGACTGGAATTTTTTCAGTGGTTTTTACAAAATGTGAACGAGGATGTTTTACAAATTACTTTTTTTACCGATGAAGCTTGGTTTTACAACGATGGGTACATTAATTCCCAAACTATGACAATTTAGGAGGATGAAAATCCTCGTATATATCGAGAGAAACTACTACATCCAGAGAAAGTTTGCGTTTGGGCAGCGGTTACTGGGAGAAGATTAGTTGGACCGATATTCTTTGAAGGTAAAATCCTATTTTTATTATCAATAATAAAAATTCAATAACCGTGCATTCATTTTAGGTACGATAACTGTAAACCGTTATCGTACAGAAATTTTATTGCCTTTTATAAATGAATTAAATGATGACGAACTGCAAAGTGGATATTTTTATCAAGACGGAGCAACTCCTCATTGCACAGTGGATAATTTGGCCATTTTGGAGGAATTTTTTGAGGACCGAATAATAAGTCGAAATGCACGGATTCCCTCGCCGCCCCGTTCATGCGATTTAATACCATGCGATTTTTTCTTGTGGCCATACCGGAAAAATTGTATTTATGCACAACCTGTACACAATCTAGAAGACATGCGGCAACGAATTCGAGATAAATTTATAGAAATGAACAATAATCCAGTGTTGTTGCGGAGCGTAATGGAGGGTGTGTGACGAAGAGTTCAGGCTTGTGTTCAAGAAGAAGGAAGGCACATACAACATTTAATATAATTTTATAGTGAAAAATTTAACGTAAGTATCTATAAATTGACTACAGTTTAATGTTCAATGTTGAGAAGTAACATAACCTTAATATGTGTTACAAACTTAAATTTTTAAAATTAAAAAATCATGGCACACTTGAAGTTTTTTTTTAATGAACATATTGAATGAACGAATTGTTAAAATATTTAATGGAAATTGGTATAATCACTGGATGTAAAAAGCGAAATAAGGACTAAACTACAATAATTTAATTTAAACAATACCAAAAATGAACAATAAGCTCTTGACGAATGACACGCTCCAACGTCATTAAAAACATCAATTTTGGGCACGCTGTTACGTTACGCGTTATTATTCGTTATATAACATTTACATCTTTGAAGACAATGTGATCATCTTAAGAAGAAACTTAAGCGCAATGACCTGTTAGAGATCTCACGATCAAGGTTCGGCATACAACAGCCGACGAGTGTTACTTCCACGGTTTATTTCGCAACGACTTTCCCTTTCTTGCCGTAAATGCGATAACTTATTAATAATAAACCCATACATTTTTTTATGGACGAAATTTTCACTCGACTTTCTTTTCATGATTGGCGGGTCCCTCCGTCATCGATCAATTTCGTTTATCAAAAATTCAAAAACTTTAAAAATCGATACTGCACGACGATTAAGGTTAAAACGAGCGAGGGAGAAAGTTTAAATGTCCCACGATTTCGATGTTTACCATATAAGCGAAATGATCAGAATGAAATATAATAATAGATTATACAGGGTGTTCAATTTAAGTGAAGACATTTAAATATTTCGAAAACTACATATCGAATAAAAAAAATTGTAATTAAAATTTGTTCGCCTCGGAGGGAGACATCTAATGATATGAAACTCGACCCACTATCCTCAACTCTCTAGGGGGTAGGGGGTGAGAAATAGAAAAGTTAAATAGGAACCTCCATTTTTTTGTACGGATTTGAATACTCCGGGAAAAATAAGAAAGTTTTATCTGAATTTTTTTTTGTATTCGTGACGACGAAATCGACAAAATTTAAAATTGGCAAAAATCGTTGAAAAATGGGGATTTCCCAATCCCCTTGGTGTACGTTCAGGTCACCAAGAACGACGATGGGAAGAAATTTTCCAAATACGCAGTGTCGCTGAACTCTCTGTTAAAGTAGAGTCCAAACACAAATCCGGGGGCAATCAATGCCACCGATGTCAGCGAGTCGGCAACTCACAGGCCCAGTCTGGGTGAAATGCGCCGGCAACCACCCCTCCGCAGAGTGCTCTGCGGCGAGCGACTCAGAGCCGAGATGCTCCAACTGCAATGGCCTTCACGTGGCCAGCTTCCGAAGCTGCCCAGCCTTCACCAGGCTCCAGAGGCAAAGACCTCCCACTGGGCCCGCTCTCGCACCACTGAGGCAATCCATCAGAGTCCCTGGCACCTCGTACGCGTGTGCCACCCAGGGCCCGACACCTCAAACCCAGAGGGCGGCTCCCGCCCCTCAGGCCCCCGCCCCTCAGCCACCCGCACAAAACATCACCGTGTCGCCATACGACATGAGTCGTCTCCATAAAAATAGGGATCCGAAGCTAGATACCGCGCTACGCGAACTCCTAATAATCGCTGCCATCCAGGAAGAGCGCGACCTCTTCGTAGCGTAAGTCGCATTCCCGAGAATCCACAAATCCCAAAATGTCGTACACCCAAAACTCTGACTCTTCCATAGATTTCGTTCGCATTGCTTTTTGGAATGCCAACGGGTTACGCGACAAGATACTCGAACTGGAGCACTTCGTTCACCAGCACAAGATTCATGTTGTGCTCGTGAGCGAGACTCTTCTCAGTGCAAGTCAAGTACCAAAGATCAATGGGTATCAGATACCTCTCCTCACCAGAAATGCTACCGGGCATGGCACCGCTATTTACATCAAAAGGGGACTTGACCACTCACATCTCCCCATAGACGGCCTGACCAACCTTGAGTCCACTGCCTTGGTCCTCAATACAACAGGCGGTCCGCTAAAAATCGTTTCGGGGTACCAATCCCCCAGTAAGCCGTTTCTCGGTGCTGATCTCGACATCATCTTCAACAATGTCATGCCCACCATCCTGGCAAGAGATCTTAACAGCAAAAGCGCTGCTTGGAAGAGCACCAACAGACGCGGTAGAGTCCTCGAAGCCTACTTCGCAAACTCGCCTCACGAGATAGTTGCGGCGGCTCCAGATAGCTCCACATACTTCGACCGCAACTGCTTCTGGCCTGATATTCTTGATATTGCGCTATAAAGTAACGTAAACGCAGAACATGACATTTGGGTCGAGAATGAACTAGATTCCGACCACAATCCAGTAATAATCCAATCTCGTTGGGTGTCAACAACTCACCCCATTATATCAGGAATACGGACTGGAAGCTTTTCAGGCAAAAGGTTGACAAACTCCTTTCTCCTCTTCCAAGCATTAAGACAATAGTGGACCTAGATGCCGCAGTTGCCAGCCTCACTACTGCTATCCTCACAGCCACTGAAGAATCCTCGACCACGAGAATCTCGACAAGTCCCGAGCCTCTCAATATCTCGCCGGAAATTCTCGAAATGATTCGCAAGAGCAAAGCGGCCCATCGGAGGTGGCACAATACGCACCTACCCGAGCACAGAATGGAGGCCTACTCCCTTGCAGCTCGGGTCAAAGAAAACCTCCGCGTCCTACGTAACCAGAGCTGGGAACGTAAAATCGATGAGGTCAACTCCTGCTGGGGCTTGACCAAAGCTCTAAGACGAAAACCAACAGGTCGGGCCGCTATCCATGGTGAGAGAGGTCTCGCACACTCAGATGCTGAGAAGGCTGAAGCTTTCGCCGACTCCCTCGAACATCAATTCACACTTAACCCTACCGAGGATTTTGACTTCGAGGATGAAATGACATCCGCTGTTAGTTCATACCTAACAACAGACAATGGCCAGTGGACCATAGTCCCCGCCACCAAAACAGAAGTCGACGACCTCATAAAAAGTCTCCAGCTAAAGAAGGCCCCGGGTTCTGACGGTATCAGCACCGCCATGGTCCGTAAACTCGGCAGAAAAGGTAGAGTCGCTATCCTAAACATCACGAACGCGTCTATGAGGTTAGGATACTTTCCGACCTCCTGGAGGCTGGCTAACATAACCAGCATCCTGAAGCAAGGGAAGTGTCCTACCTTTCCGGAGAACTACAGACCTATCAGTCTTCTTAGCTCACTGTGTAAACTCGTCGAGAAAATAATTCTCAAACGCCTCCGCGATTTCATGGAGGAAAACAAGATCGTCCCGGACCATCATTTCGGCTTCCGAAAGGTCTCTCCACCACTCATCAGATGGTGAGAGTCACAGAGTTCATCACCAATGGTTTTGCCCATAACAAGGATACGGCTGCGGTCTTCTTTGACATCGCCAAAGCTTTTGACAAGGTTTGGCCAGAGGGTCTAATTTACAAAATGATCCTCCTCGAGTACCCTGAGTACTTAGTACAATAATCCAATCCTTTATGAGCCAGCGACGGTACAGCTGTAAAGTAAATGCTGCTCTCTCCACTGTGAGAAAGGCTGAAGCCGGGGTTCCTCAGGGGTCATGCCTCTCCCTGACACTTTACAACATCTATGTGAGCGACATGCCGGATTTTTCCCCCTGCATGGTCGCCCAATACGAAGACGATACGGCTCTTCTGTACCAAGGTCGCATCCGAAAACCAGACAAATACTCTAAAATCAACCTTCGCGATTATATGGAGAACACGCTCCAATCAGCGATCGATTCCTTCGAGGAATGGGCCGATAAGTGGCGCTTCGCGATTAACCCGAACAAGAGCGTGGCCGTGCACTTCACACGGCATCAACGTCCCAAATCCCCGATCCCTCCCCTGAAATTTACATTCGGTGAGTCCCCAATTGCCCTCAAAGATCATGCCCGGTCCCTGGGGTGCACTCTTGACCAGCAACTAAACTGGTCTAAGCACATTAAGACCGCCATCGACAAAGCTAAAGCTACACTGCACGACCTGTTCCCAATAATTAACCATAAGTCCAGGTTATCCATCAAGAAAAAAAAAATGATCTCATGGTGTATATATTACATGTATATTTTTAGTCTTTCTTTCATTCCTTAAGTAAATTTTAGTTACTATAATAATTATTATTATTAGAGAAAATATAAAAACAATTGCCATTGCCTGAAAACTTTCAAAAGTTACTTAGATTGCGGAATTTCGATTCTGTAGATTTTCCGATTTACACTAATTAATTTATGTTAAAACTTTCAACTTTTCCGATGTATTAACTTATTGTTTTGTGATGAGTTTGGATAATCCGCGCTCCTAAAGCGTTGTGAGTGTTTTCTTTTAAATTGTTGGGGCGTTTTTTTCCCTTCCCATAAGAAGTAATAGTATTTGCTATCACGCACGCGACCCTATAAATAATGCTATAACTCAGGTAATCTTTAATTTTTCAATTAACGTAATTAATTCGTTAATGACATTTTACATCGTAATATTTTGATAATGGATATAAGGCTGGGCTGGTTCCAAGTGAACTTCAAACCACCAATTTGTGTTATTAATGAACGCGTCCTAGAGCTGACGCATCAGACTTCATTTTATATGAGAGATCTATATACGATTTATATTTGTTGTAATTAATTACATAAGACGGATGCTTAGCGAGTAAGTATTAAGTTATTTACTTTTGCGATTTGAGTCTGTAGTGCATGTCAACCCCACACTTATAAATACTGTCTAATAATTTTTTCATGTTTACTATCCATGACTAATTAAGTAATAATTAAAATCGATTGACACGTTTAATTAATTAATTACACATAGACATGAAATAATTTCACTCATCGTCCAATTATTATTTAATTATTTGTATTAAACTAACGCTCATTATCAATCACAATTACAGCACCAAAATTCATCAACATAACATGTCGTTTAATTAAGCACAATATAACATTTGAAAGTAATGGCGATTACGGAGTGGCTAAACATATTCTGGAAAAGCATTTTGCCGATTACCAATGAAGATACAAGCGACTGCTTAGTTTGTATTGTCCAACCGATTACAAGATTTTCAACGATATTCGGTGTTTCAAATCTAAGGGCAGTATGTAAACATAGTTGCAAACGTGAATGTGCGCCCAAAGTTGAAGTATGCTATTATCGGTCTGCAGTGTGTATTATTTTGGCTGTATTTGTAATATCGACGATTGTATACAATTTCTATAGAGTTGCGACTGAAAATTTGGGCGATTTTAAATTACTATATACAATTACAGAAATATTACATATAGGTAGTGCATTGAACGGAATAATATGGCAATTGTTAAATTACAAGGTCCGTATGTCAGATATTAATGGATGGCTCATTTTGGTAAATAATAGACATAAGTATGGAATAGTAAAAATAGTCACGCACGAAAAAGTTATCAAAATCATGAAATACTCCCTGGTGTACAGTGGTGTTGCAATAATTATTACTACTATGCTGTCAATTTACTATAACTACATATATCCAGAAAGTCTTAGTATCACTTTCACCATTCTACGACTACTTGCAACAACGTTGGGCATTGGAGTCCATCTAACTATATCACTACAATTTGTCATACAAAGTATCATCATACATATAATGTTTAATGTTTTATATGATTACACAGTAAAAAGCATGATTGCTCATCTGGAACTTCCTAAAATGCGAATTAGGAAGATTTCTGATTTTGTACCAGTTTATGATGATTTAGAAAGCAACTTGAAGCGCATGTCTCGATTCCATTCTGCACTGGTGCATAATATCAGCTACTTGAATAAGTATGCTCATCCTATGCTGACTATATGGTTTTTAATTGGGATTAGTATGATTATACTGAATGTCTTTATTTTGGTAAAAACTCATGGTGGACAACAAGAGACGATGATGTCAATTGGTTTGGAGATTAATACGATGGCACTGGTTATTTCGTTAATATATCTACTGGCAACAGCAGAGAGTATCAAATATGAGGTAATTGTTTTTTTTTATTATCCATAAGCTTAATAAGTGTACTTGCAATTTTTTTTTAAATTATTTATTCGAAATGTTTAATTTAATTTGTAGCCCAATAGTAGGTGATAGTTTCTCAAGGTTAATATCTATAGCATATCACAGTACAAGTGATGAAAGTGCGAATTTCACTCACGCGTGGAACTCTTTGCTCACGAGCCTCAGGTGAGTGTACAAATAGTACACACGTGAGCGAATTCATTTCATCACAAGTGCTCTATAGCATTTTGTTTAATGCTTTGTGTTTCTTAACATTCTTAGATGATTAGGTTTTTTTAAGTAATGAAATGATATTTTTATGAAATATGAAGTCCTTCGCTAAATGCAAAGAAACACCCAGTATATTTAATAGAATTTTCCCTGTCCTGGTTTGTTACATTTATAAATAATAATGCCGACCCACTAGCCGCGTGCGTTAGCGCGCCAGAACTAATGCGGAGGGTCCTGGGTTCGAATACCGGCGAGGGCATGGGTGTGTTTTTGTGGTTGTCTATTTTCATTTAATATGAATAATATATTATAAATAATCGGTTGTGGCTGAATAACCTACGCTGTCTAAGCCAATATCCCATATCGTCCATAATTCCCCAACCCAAATTTCCGTCAATCATCCTTCCTTAAAAAAAATTAAAAAAATAAATAATAATAATGACTTTCAAAATATTATTTATAAATAAGTATGAAAATATCATAATTTGTGCCCTTAAACAAAGGCAGTCGTAAGGCCCATATCAAAACGACCCAAAAATCCCAAATATGAATTTCTTTCAAAAATATTTTTTTGAACTAATAAAGAATTTGGGCGGCCCGTTGGTGTAGTGGGTAGAGGCAAGCGCTTGTGCCAGCTGCACCGCGGCCGTGTGGGTTGATTCCCAGCCTGGACGAAAGATTTTTCAGCGATCGAGAAGTATTCGCTCGGGTCATTGGTTGTTGTATATGTCCGACATTATTAATTTCTTCATTTATTCTCATTTATTCATACAAAAATACAATTAAAAATAGCCGTGTGTGACTGAATGGCTCAGCCTAAATTAAGAAAAAGAATTATTTTAAAAATCTGAAAAAATCACATTTATTTTTGACCCAAATACAGGGAGAATTTTCTCAAGGTCATTTAAGGTGTTCAAATGTCTTTTATTTTTATGACACTTTTACATTTCTTTTATGTATCAACAATTGCCTATCAAAATTTTGTAAAATCATCTTAAATATTTTTGTATCATTTTTATTTGAGCTTTGTCCCAACAGTCTGAGCTTGGAAGATTGTGCCCACACCAGAAGCTGTAATAAAAATATGTTGGTGGATTATCAAAGATCGTGTCCGAGTGCATGTTCTAAAAATACTTCCATGTGTACAGGATGTTCCATTTTTGAGTTACACATGAAAGTTGAATTTTTTAATGGGATGCCAAGTATTTTCTTCAATATTTAAATAGACCCTTTTACAAACAACAAAAATATACTAGAATGTTTTAATCGTCTATAATTTAATTATTTACTGTTTTATTTGAAAACAGACCGAAGTTTAAAGAGTCACACCTCCGCTATTTGTGAAGAATCAATTTCTTTTTTGAGGTTGCCTGTAATTTATTTACAATTTCCTTAATTCGGTTAGAAAATTTTCTATTACTTCAACTTTTGATGAGTTGTCTTTTTGTAGCGATGGAGTGATCTATTTATCCAAAACGCAAAATATACAAAATATAAATTTCCTAAATGGGACATCCTGTATATTTTTATATTAACTTTTCTTTTTATAAGCTTTCATTTGATACCATTTTTGCATGGGTTTAGTATTACAGTTATTGTATTTAATTTTTTTGAGTAAACTCAAAGTTTATAAAAAATCAATTCAATATCATAAAAATATACAGTGTGTGTTCCATTAAAAAAAAATAGAAAATGTATACAAATTTTGCGTTTTGGAACATCTTGTATAAATAGATCTCTACATCGCTACAAAATGACAAGTTAATAAAAGCTGAAGTTTTAACCGAATAAATGAAATTGATTCTTCCAAAATGGTGAAGGTACAATCACTCAGATTGTGACCTCAGATTGTTGGGACACTCTGTATAACCCATTTTTTTTCCACGATATGACCTTAAAATTCCCTAAAAATAAGATTATATTTTTTTAATCACTAAAGAATTGTTTGAAAAATCTAAAAAAATATATTTTTTACTCAATTCTGTCAAGGTCATTTAAGGTCATTTAGGGTAATTTTTTTAAGTTAATAAAATTTTGTTTGCCCGCAAGGTTTAGAGGGGCGAAAAAATTATTTGGTCATATGATTGCCATAAATAAATACTATATACGTGATTTTTTTCATATTCTAATGTTTGGAGTGAATTTAAAAAAAATTGCTGACAATTACAATTGTTAATAATTATATAAAAAATGTCAAAATCTTATAAATGCATGAGGCATTTGAATTTTTGAAGATTTCGCATCAAACATTAGAAAATGAGAACATCCAATCGTGATTCACGATGTTTTTTAACCACTTTAGGGATGTACTCTAGAGGTTATGTTAATGATAAGATAATAATGTTAAGATAATAATAATGATAAACAATCCTATAAACACGGGTCCGATTCCCAAAACTAAGCGGAAATTTGATGGCAATTTTTTAGCCTATATAATGTATATAACGTTCGATTTAACTGAAATAAAAATGGCGCTTGTCAAAATTGAAATATTATGATATAAAAATGACTTTCAGTAGAAACCTTGCAGTAGATTTCATATTCAATAAGACAATTGCATGTAAAAATGATAGATTAATCCTAGAAAGTGTGTCTTTACAATTTGACAATTAATAATTTTCCAACTTCACCGAATTAAAAGTGGCTTAAGTCAAAACTCAAATTTGATGATCACAAACTGACTTTTTGTAGAAACATGATTATTAATTTTACATGCAATGCGGCAAATAAGTGATAATCCTAAAAAAAAGTGTCGTCACAAATTACCAATTAAAAATGGTGCTGGACAAAACTCAAATTTGACGTTTGAAAACTTACTAATTACAGGAACATGATTATAGGTTACATATCCAACATGACCAAATAATGAAATTTAGACAGATTAATCTTAAAATACGCGTCTTTATAAACAACTAATGAAATCTTGCCCAATTATACAGAAGAAGACATGGTAATGGTCAAAACTAACATTTCTTGAACAACAACAACTGATTTTGCAGAAATATGGTTATTAGGGATGGGCGATATTTAACGTATCAGTGATTTTTCACTGGTATTGAAAAATCTCAGGTCATTACTGTTACTAATAGGCGGATTTAACTGCTACTTAAAATCACCGTTACTTAAAATCGTTGATACTTAGAATCACTGCTAGTTAATATCACTGTTACTTAAAAATCACTGTTACTTAAAATCACTGCTACTTTAAATCATTGCTATTTAAACAGTGACAAACTGTGATTGCTACTTAAACAATTTACTAAACTGCAAAAATCTCCAGATGCTCCTTGTTCAGGCGCTCAAAAAATTAAAACAAAAATCTTCAAAAATCCATATCTCTATTGAAAATTGTTGATGTTTGAAGCCCCAAATTGATTTTGAATAAGCCATACTTCGGCCGCTGAGGATAATTCTTTATGGAATTTTGTCTGCGTGTTTTATATTTTTTCTGCGATGTTTTCATTCAAGTGCTCAAAAAATAAAACAAAAATACTCAAAAATAAATATCTCCTTTAAAAATTGTTGAATTTACACAAAGCAAATTATTTTTGAATAAGCGATACTTCAATCATTGAGGATATTGTTTTAAGTAATTTTTTCTATGCGTTTTATATTTTTTTCTCTGCCACGTTTTCATTCAAGTGCTCAAAAAATTAAAACGACAATCTTCAAAAATCCATCTCTATTGAAAATTGTTGAATTTACAAAAATCAAATTGATTTTCAATTAGCTATACTTCGGCCATTGAGGATTATTTTTTATGGAATGTTGACCGCGCGTTTTCTTTTTTTTTCAACGAAGTTTTCATCCAGGTGCTCAAAAAAATAAAACCAAAATTTTCAAAAATCCATATCTTCATTAAAAATTGTTGCATTTGCAAATACCAAATTAATTTTTAATAAGCGATACTTGGACCATTGCGAATATTGTTTTAAGGAATTTTTTCTATGCGTTTTATATTTTTTTCAGCGATGTTTTCATTCAAGTACTCAGAAAATTAAAACGAAAATCTTCAAAAAGCCATATGTCTATTAAAAATTGTTGCATTTACAAAAACCAAATTATTTCTGAATAAGCGATACTTCTACCATTGAGGATCTCGTTTTAAGGATTCTTTTTACACGTTTTATATTTTTTTTCTGCGATGGTTCATTCAAGTGCTCAAAAATTTAAAACGAAAATCTTCAAAAATCCATATCTCTGTTGAAAATTGTTGAATTTACAAAAACCAAATTGATTTTGAATTAGCCAAACTTCCGCCATTAAGGATGATTTTTTTATGGAATGTTGTCTGCGCGTTTTATTTTTTTTTTCTGCGAAGTTTTCATTCAGGTGCTCGAAAAATTAAAACTAAAATTTTAAAAAATCCATATCTCCATTAAAAATTGTTGAATTTACACAAACCAAATTATTTTTGAATAAGCGATACTTCGACTACTGACGACATTATTTTAAGGAACTTCTTCTGAGCGTTTTATATTATATTCTCTGTGACGTTTTCATTTAAGTGCTCAAAACATTAAAACGAAAATCTTCAAA
Source organism: Ocypus olens (assembly GCA_910593695.2). NCBI lineage: Eukaryota > Metazoa > Arthropoda > Insecta > Coleoptera > Staphylinidae > Ocypus > Ocypus olens. Next base: position 43,925,709 of record OU343058.1, read on the forward strand.
AATCCATATCTGTATTGAAAATTGTCAGATTTACAAAAACCTCGTTGATTTTGAATTACCGAGACTTCGGCCATTGAGGATGATTTCATATGGAAGTTTGCCTGCATTTTTATATTTTTTTCTGCGATGTTTTTGGCCAAGTGCTTAAACAATTAAAACGAAAATTTTCAAAAATCCATATCTCTTTTGGTTAATAATTTTATTTAAAAATAATCCTTCGAGAACAGAGCAAATAATCTTTCAAAAGATGCGTTTTTTCATAGGTAAAACCAAAATAGGAAGACATTTGCCACATACCATAAAACTTTCCAACTTTTCAAATTTACTGAACAAACATTCTTTTTTTTTGCAAAAATCTCCAAATACTTCTCGAATTTTGAACTGAATCAAGGATAGTAGTATATTTATTTGGTATAGCAATAATATTACCTTCACTCACAGGTATAATATCAAAAGGAACAGGTAGACAAATATTAGCAGAATCATATCAAAAACATTGTTGAGAAACCATTAACAATTTCAGAAGGTGTTACGACGTTTACTAACCATGATCACAGTTTAAAATCACTGATATTAGAAAGTAGCAATCACAGGTAGCAACGTGATTCAAAAGTAGCAGTTTTGTCCATCTCTAATGGTTATAGATCCAAGATGAAAATGTGACAGCCAATAGAATATATTTAATTTGTATTCAATCTTAAGCTCTGTTTCTAAATATGTTGGGATGTTTGAAAAGAAAACATGACTGTGCTTTGAAGAAATTAAAAAAATTCCAAGTCGGTGGCAATTGTTTTTTTCAAGCCATAATTTTTTTTTAAATGGTTACAATTAATCAATCAATTTATTGGTGTTATTAGATAATACACAATTAAAAAATCTGAAATAATATCATAGTTACAAACTTACCCATTGTTCCCAAGGGATTATTTCGAAATCTAGCTTTAATTACAATGTTCACGAAATTGGATTTAATCAGGCTGAAAGACTAGCTATATTGGCTTTCACTTATAATGTATTGTACTGTAAACTTTTGCCAAATAAATGTATGTATGGGTTTAATCAATGTTAAATATTATTTTTTCGCGAAACTAATCGATATATAGAAAAAGTTTTGATGGTACTATCCAGTACGATAATGTAATGTCATTTTTTATATTTTCAAAATATCGTTGAAGCGAATTTTCGCGGCCCACTAAGAATTATTTGTGGCCCCTCCAATATTATGTTTTCTTTGAGCCCCCCAAGAAGTACTCTGCTGATCTAATTGACTCTTGTCTTATTTTACAGCACCTGCTTTACAACTAGAACCTGTTGTTCGTGATTTTGTTTCAAAGCAGAATTTGGTTGTTTCAGTTTTTGCTAACCATCAATCAATATGGAAAATTACGCGTTGTCATGTTGGAGGACAGTCATTTATATTACAAACAATTAACATTATATCTATGGACTTTTAAAGTAATCAAGCTAATTAGTTTACGCAATTGATTAAACCATTAACAAATAACTACGAAATTGCATGCGCTTCACAATTAAGGTATACATTTTTTAAAAAGGTCGGCGGTAAAGTATTGAAATAATGTTTTAGATATCGAATAAATTATGAATGTTTATGAATTTTACGTAACAAAACATTATAGAAACGTATAAGCTGGGGCTTCGTTTTAAATACAATGAATTTGATAAAGTTGACTGTAAGAATGATAAGTCCTAAACATGATATAAGTGATTGCTTGATATGTGTTTACAAACCGATGATGACGTATTCTGCGGTGATAGGTGCATCAGCAATGGATGGTGTTTGTAAACATTCAAACAAACCAGAAAATCCCAAGGTGTATTTATCTCCACGAAGGTTATCTCTGTGCATAATAATAATAATTCTTAACATATTTGCAATAGCAATTGATATAAGTAAATTTATCAAGGAAGAACAAGATAAGTTTAATATGCTTTTTATTTTATCTGACATTGCAATGTACACCTCATCAATACTATTAATTTCTCACTCATTGATAAAATCCAAAATGGAAGTAAATAGAATCAACTCGTCGATCTCCGTAATCGAAAATCGCAACTATTATGGAATACGGTGTATTATTCCCCATAAATTAGCAATCAGCCTTAGGCGTCGATCATATTACTTCAACATATTTACTTTTTTCTTCATTATAGGACTTTTCGTGTACTTCATTACAATAACTGAAAAAATAATTCTAATTGAAATTTTGCATACGTGCATAACGTCAATCAGTGTAGCTGTGCAGTTAACAATTTTAATCTACCTCTCCATCGAAAGTATGATTTTTGAACAGACGTTTCGAATTTGCTATGAAAATTGCGTTAAAACTATGATATTTAGGAACCCAGTCCCATTCGAAGTGAAACATATTGATAATAATGTTCCTGTGCATGATGATCTTCAAAATCACCTTCAACGCATGTCAGAGTTTTATATAAGGATTGTTTTAAATCTACAGAATTTAAATAAATACTTGAATCCGATGATCGTAATATGGTTAACATTGTCATTAGGTGTAATAGTTATAAATATTTATGTGTTGATGATGACACTTACTTCTGAGTACAGTAATGTGTATACAAGATCGCTCCAGATCAGGACTAGTGGAATATTGATATTTATAGTCTACTTACTGCACCGAGATAGTAAACAAAAAGAACAGGTATGTTAATTATTTCTAGTTAATAGTTTTGATATTTATTTATTAATCGCTCATGTTATTAAGAATAGTATCTTCACTACCAAATATTAAACCTTAAGGGGATACTACTCGCTTGAAAAAAAAGACCAAATAGTACCTTGGCATTTTGTCCGTGGCCATTACAATAATCATACTGCAATATTAAAAATTCACGTATAGAAAGCTAAAAGATGACACTTGGTGAATCAAAATGAATTTTTCTGCAAAAACTGTAAATTGTTCATGTAACACACGTTAAATAAGTTTAATATTTGTGCTAATTCGATCTTCGATTTAGCCATTTTACATCTGATTTTATTTCATTTAAAAAAATAAAATAGGTGGCATGAACTTTCGTTAATAATATAGTGTTCAAATCATAAAAAATATCGGGTAGTATACCAACAATTTGGATTTTCTTACTATTTTACATTTTATTGCTGTAACGAGCCCAAGACTTCTTTTTCTGTCTCTTTCGCTACGGCTGCATCTCTGATTACGCTCATCATTTAGGAAAGTGTTGGTTGATTTATGGGAGTATAATGGAAAGAAACACCGTTCTTGGATTTTTTAGATGAATGTGTAACAGTATTATTTTAATTGGAATATCAGTGTAGAACCACAGCAAACGTATAAAAATGATTATTTACAAAATTCGTAATTTATTACAAATAATTGAATGGAGAGCCAAAACATGGTCTTATTGTTTGATAATTTTACTACCAAGTAAGCGTAAGCCTCGAAATGCTATATTTCGAGAACGGGTTGGAGGTTGACATTTTCACTAAAAATCGAAAAAAATACGATACCCAAAGTTTAAACTTCTTACAATCAATCCTTCATATTAGGGGTTGCCACCTTCTCTTTTTTTTATTTTGGGCGACCGAGTCTTTTAGGGGCCCGTCTAGTAATCAAAGCTCCAAGGGGGGCTGCCCAAAGTGCCGAATCGGTATTTTGTCCAAAGTGCCGAAATTAATACTACCGATCATGCTCAAAATGCCAAAGGACGCCAAGCGACATCGCATCGTTTGTAAATAAGGCGTCGGAGCCGAATGCGAATCGGCACTCCGGTCATTTGACAGAACGTCAAAAATGTAAGGCCAATAATTCCGAATGCACACCCTCATGTATGTTCGTAATGTGCGAAAATAATTTTCGGTAATACAAGTTTATCAATGGAAGGTAGATTTCAGGCTTGGAGAATTTTTTTTTTATTGAAAATAAAAGACATTTTATTTTTGTTTTAAACATTTTTAAAAGTATTATAACATAAATATTCGGCATTTTGGGCCTTACTCGTAGGTGCTTGCGAAGATGTTGTGCCGAATTGGAGTGCATTCGATAGTTTGGGCCTTACTGATAGGTCGATGCTAGGACAAAGTTGTTGACGAACGATGCGACGTCGCCTTTGCACATTCGGTACTTTGGGCATGGTCCGTGGTATGAAATTCGGCACTTTGGGCAAAATACCGATTCTGCACTTTGTCCTGGATCAGCTCCAAAACACCCCTAGACCCCAGGGTGAATTTTTGAAAATCAATTTTTGAGGATGCAGAGGTTTGCACCAAATCTATCTCCTTCCTGGATTTTTGAGCTGGAAGATTCGGATGCGGCTCAGAAAATTTCCAATGCCATTGGACCACAAAACTTGCTATCGGAAATTGGCGTCAACATTCGGTTAGAACCCCACAGGCGTTTTTCGAAAAAGTGACATTTTGGACTCAATTTTCAACATGTTTTGTGAAACGGACTCTTTTCGACATTTTATGTTTGAACGCTTTTTGGATAGCTTTAACCCTCGAGAAGTTATTCAAAGAAAACCACCCCCAATTTCATTAAAACAATTCTAGGCAGCCTTTTTAAACCCGACAGAAAAAAATTAAAGAGCAAGTGATTCAAAACTGCATTTTACGTCGAAACGATAAGGGCTGTTTTTTACCGCCGATTGTTTTCTGGCGATGTTTTGAAGGTTTTTTCAATTTTTTTCCGACCCCTCCTTTTCATGTTAAAAAGTAATTAAACTTTGATGTATTTTGACAGTAAATATTTTTGATCGTTTTAAATAATATTTTTTTTTCTTTTTAAATCACGAGTATAAGTACGGATTATTATTGCGCTATTGTGTGTTAGGAGAAAACATTTTCAATTTTTGAAATCGCCCAGTTATTAACCGAGGTATGAATTATTGTTGTTCGGAATGTTGAAAATCTTTCCCCTAAAAATCAATATCGAAGATCCTTCCGTGAGGGTTACAACAATGAAACTTTGGGAAATCATTAAGCATCCCATTTGAAGCAGATCACCAAAGTTTGGTAACATTTTGGTCACCCCGTCAGCCGCAACCAAAAAGACCAAAACAACCCTTATCTGTGGCTCCCATAATTTTAATAGCATCAACAAACTTTCGCCTAATGATCTTCGAAAAAGCCTGCAACTTTAAATTCGGGTGACATCCCTCAATCCCACCCCCAACTCCGGCAATTCCTTTTTAAAACGATGAATATCAAATTTTTCAAACCTCGAAAACAGGAATGCAAAGTGTATACGATTCACAGACGCTCACTAAATAATTCTCAGAGGACCAAAATTAAAAAAAAAAAAAAATAAGCTTCTTCCTGTTAACGTTCTAGTGTAAGACAAAATATTAAGAAATGAATTGATAGTGCATTAACATGTTTGACAGATCATGTCCGACTCAGAAAATGTAGTATTACATTCCCAATGTTCCTCAACTTGTTGAGCAAAACGATTTAGAGAGAGAGAGAGAGGTGACGCGTTTCGGCAATGTATTGGGTATGAAATGACAGATTGAACAAACTTTATCATCCCAATGATCCTTCCCGACTCTTACATTCAATTTTTTTAATTGACAATAATTTCCAGCAATTTTCTATAGACATTGCTGTCTCCGTCACCGATTAGCCGATTATATTCTAACTCGTGTAACTCCATACTTCTTCTAAAACCTTCAACAAATATAATGCATTCCATCGAAGTTGATGTTCCAGACCAATACTTGATAGATTTATGATCAATGGGTGTTTCTAATAAATTTTCCAATTGGTACAGTATTTATTTCGAATTCCTAAAAAATAACAATTTCCCCGTTCTTGCCCCGATTATGCAGGCAACTCCTGAAGCTGCATCATAATTGGTGCTACATGATCTTTTTGACCAAACGCCGTCTGCCATCACAGCAATAAAAAGACTATCATCACTATCAATTTCGCCAACTTCTTTGGCTATATTTGCTTCCGCTATTCCAGCTTCTTTCATTACTTTTCATGCAGATTTATGGATGACATCTGACGAGGAAGTATGAATGGTTTTATATAAATTGTACGATATTGACGGAATATCCTTGTAGCGTGCTGCTCTGTTATCTTATTTAGTACTTCCTATGGATAACGCTCCCAAAAGGTGCGTGCTCAAAGCCATTTTGGCTGCGGGCCCTACGCTACGCCACTGGACATATCTCGAGATGTAGATAAATTCCCACCGAGGCATGCATGCAATTTTAATCATAATAAATATTTTTTATAATAAAATGTATCAAATCGATATAATTTAAAACAATTTTAAGCTAAATAATTGTATTTAGAACGCGGTGTACTGAAAATAGCATGCAACGTGTCTATGATTTCACAAATAATATAATTTATATTTTAGATTTTTAGGGTCGAGAGTTATCAGAAGAGAGACGATTATTTTATGCAAAATGCATATTTTTGCATATTTTGCATATATGTATTGCATATTTACCCATATAATGAATATTTTAACTTATAATTGTAATATTTAACATTTTGTCGCACGGCACATTGCAACACCAGCAATTTTTGATTTTGGGCATGAACCAACATCTAGTCATTCAAGGAAATACCGACCAAATGTTATCAAACCAATTGCCAATTCGTCCTGCGATAAACAATGTATGTGTTTACACGTTTCACGTTTTCGTTAGCTTACTTTTTACAAGAAAACTAAATTTTCGCAAAATATACTTTGCGATTTTTGTATAATTCAATATTCGTCAGAAAAGTAGTTTCAAAAATAATTTATTAATTGTAGTCTTACTAGTAAGACTAGTTATCTACAACAAGTTTAGCATTTTTCATTTCCTGTTATTAACATTAACAAAAGTATGTGACTTTATATTTTTTACTAAAGATGTTTATAAACATGATATATTTCAATTTATTAGTTGCATATTTAAAATTAATAATGCATATTTGTTGCATATTTTCGAGGTTTTAAATGCATATATATGCACATATTTTAGCATTTTATAATGCATAAAATCCTCTTTCTAGTTATCATTGAACATTTCGGAGGTAACTTGAAGTATGAAATTGATATACCATTGTCCCACGAGGTAGTAGAAGCCGATATCTCGAAAACGGTTAGTAGTACGAAAATGAAATTTGGTGGACTTAAATGGTTCGAAATGATGTCCCTTTCTGAATACATAGATTTCATTTCCGTTTCTCCATTTCCAAGAAAATGACATCAACTTCAGAATTTCAAATGGCACATCCATTCATGGATTTTTGGAAAAAATTAAATGGATTTTAAAAGAGATTGGCTACAATTTTTTTCACAAGTTGACTATTTGATGAGGGATGGCAGTATCTCAATTTCCGATTTTCAAAAATATCGATATAAGAATTGATATCTATAGTTAGTATTTAGGAATGTTATTAGGATTATTGTGATAATTTTCACATTTATCGATTTTTAAATGAGGCTCTTGTTCTAAGTTTAATTTGAAGATATTGAGTAGTTTGAGATGGAGCACCCACAGACGCATACACACACGTACATTAAAAAAATGGTCGGAACCGCTCCGGGGGACCTCAAAACGAATATTTCTCTTGAAATCCCGAATTCGAAAAAAATTACGAAAACTTCTGAGAAAGTAAAAAAACAATAAACATTTTTTCCGGTGATATGAAAGGATGACTTGAATCTCTAGAGTTCCTCTCATAACTCTTAAATTATGACGTTCATCTTCACCATCAAACACAAATGCAAACCGATCATATACCATTTTTACTTCAATGAAGAACAAGAAGTAATAAAAAGGAGGTTAATAGACATATTCGCTCCAAATCTACAATGTTGCCAATACCTCATAATTTTTTATCTTGGCGTTATAAATTGATGTGTGCATAATATTGTTATATTTAACTCATTTTTTCTGTTAGATGTATAATTTATATTTTACACTTATATTACTACTTTATGTAGTACTGTATGTAATACATAATTCTACGCTTATTGAAATACAACTGTCTGTGGACAAATGTCCGTATAACACAAGGGTGTAAAAAAGAAATCCATCAACAGTGTAAGGGTTCTAACGCCGAAAACGTCTGAACGAGGATGAGCCGTGAAACGTGAGCGGTAGGGAATACCGATTTGGTTTGCTTGCGACTCCACAGCCATCGACTCGCAGTCGACATATCGGCTCTTACGGAATCCTGCTGTAGGTGTTTGTCGTTCTAAAGACCTTGAGCGTACATTAAACATTCCCAGACAAAGCAACTGACAACATCGTTGAAAAACATTAAAACTAATAAAGGGCCAATATTTGACCCTTGGGGCACATCGCTTGTAGATACAAATCGATGTGAACAGGCACCCTTATATTCTACATAATTGGTTCTACCTGTTAAGTAGCATGTTAGAAGTTTGACCAAGTAATCACTCAAACCAAATGTATGAAGCTTTTTGATAAGTAAATTGTGCTGCATCGTATCGAATGCATTCGACAGGTCTTGCTACGATAATCTAACACTTGGGAAATAGTAGATTTTTATTCAAACTGTTTTGCAAAGTTATGAACAGGCTGAATATTCATACAGTTAGGCTACAGGTATTTGTAGTTCCCACAGAATCCTGGTTGGATTTTTTTGACATTTTGTGCATATTTTCCATAACAATTGAGAAAAATTACTTGATGATATTGTTTTAAATTTTAACGGAAACCTTGGCATCTTTAAAAATTGCATTCCTCGAATTGTAAATTAGTTAGTTTTTAATTTAATCGCTATTTTATCCTCACAAACAGAAATTAAACAGGGTGTGGGAAGCAGGACAATTATCTAAATTACATGGAGCAATCTATTATGCAAGATCACTTTATTTCAATGTTTACTTAGAACAATTGAATTGAAGTAATGCGAACACAATTACTTCAATGTATGTATCATTGACCACCCGAGGGCAAACTTGATACAAATATGGGTTTCGTAAAACTAATAAAATCGAAAGTTTCAAAAATCTGCAATCCATCTAAAGATTGTGACTATACGGATTGCCTGTGTTGTACCTTTCTACCGATGATGCAATTTTCAACAATAGTAGGCACCACTGTTTTAACGGGCGTTTGCAGGCACTCTAATCCACCGCAAAGACCTGAAATAAAATTATCTCTAAGAAAACTATTCATGTCGATATCAATAAAACTTATAATTATAACAGGTATTATACTAGATATCAATAGAGTGCTGACGACGGATAATGATAAGTTTGGTAATTTATTACTGATATCAGATATATTATTTTGTAGTTCTGCAGTGGTGGGAACGTACGCATCTTTATTTCGTTTTAAGACACGACTAAACGAGATGAACTCGTGGATACAGTTAATCGACAATCGAAACAAATTCGGAATTGCTTGCATCATCCCACATAAAGTTGCAGTAAGGATTAGAAATTATTCCTATTTCGTTAATATCATCACTGTTTGCTTTTGCACTGGATTTTCCATGTATTTCATAGTAGAAGACCCGAATCCAAATTGGCAATTTTTGGTGAACCGATTAACATCGTTCATAAGCGTAGCAGTACATTTATCGGGAATTTTTCAATTCTCAATACAAGGGATGTTCTTGAAATGGATCTTCACCGTATGCTACGATAACGTGGTTAAAAGTATGATTTACAAAAATAGTGTACCGTTTCGGGTCGAAATAATTGACGATAGTGTTCCTGTACACTATAATCTTGACAAACAAATTAAAAGGATGAATAGGTTTTACATGTTTGCTATAGAAAATGTTCAGCAGTTGAATAAGTTTGTTAATCCTATGATATTATTTTGGTTTTCTCTGTCATCAGCTGTGCTTATTATTAATATTTATGTAATGGCGATGACCTTTAGTTCAGAAGAGTATAAGTCGGGCTATTCTATGGCACTCAAGTGGAGAACTTACGCGATTTTGGCGGCAATTTTATATGTGCTTCATACGGATGACAACACAAAACTGAAGGTATAGTTTTTAATGGTTTTACTGATAATTATTATTACTTTTTCGTTTGAAATAAGTTTGTGTGTGTGTGTACTTGTGTGTAGGTGTGCCTGTATGTGTGTGGCTAAATATTTATTCATGTGAATGTGTGTATGTGTCTGTTTAAGACGCTCTATCCCAAAAATTAATACAGATTTTAAAATGAAATTTTAAACAAAAAGTCCTCTTGACACTATTTTTGTCAATACTATTAACGTTAGACACTTGATATAACAATATACAATATAAAAATCATTTTTGAATAAATACCCTCTTAGAATTAAAACGGAGGATGGTGAGTGGTCTCCATCTTATCCTTCAGCCAGTAAAACCGTTACACCGACTGTTCTTATAAGAGCTTTGCAGGAAAAAACCAAACAATTGATTCTTTCTTTTATTAATAGTTTGCACTTATCAAAACCTTGTTTTTGTTTCAATTGGTTGGAATGTGGAATAGCGACCACCCCCCACCCTATAGGACCCACCCTCCACCCTAAAGGGCCAACCCACCACCATTCGGTTTAATTTTAATTTAAGCAGTAATCACTAGCTTTGGTAGCTTTTCAAATTGAATTCTTAAAACAAAGTAACAAAGGAATTTTCTTTGCTTGATTAGCTTTCAACTTAACGTTAAAATTAAATAGAGGGTGGTGGGTGGGCCTTATCCTACCCTTCAACTAGCAAAATCTTCGCCCGACTGTTTCTATAAAAGCTTTACAAAACAAGAATCAAACAATTGATTCTTTCTTTTATTAATTGTTTACGCTTATGAAAACCTTATTTTTAGTTCAACTAGTTAGATGGAAGGTGGGATAGGACCTACCCACTACCCTGCGGTTTCATTTTAACTTAAGCAGTACACACTGGCTTTGGTAACTTTTTAAATCTGACTCTTAAAACAAATTAAGAAAGAAATGTTCTTTGCTAGATTGGCTTTCAACTTAAAGTTAAAATTAAATAGAGAGTGGTGGGTGGGCCATATCCTACCCTTCAACCAGCAAAACCTCCCCGCGACTGTTTCTATAAAAGCTTTACAAGAGAAGAAAGAAACAATTGATTATTTCTTCTATTAATTGTTTACGCTTACGAAAACCTTATATTTGATTTAACTGATTGAAGGGTGGGTTAAAGCTACCCACCAGAATTCGGTTTATTTTTTACCTTAGCAGCATGCACTGTTTTTGATAACTTTTTAAATGAACAATACACATATAAATTTCTTTTGGTGGATTAGCTTTCTACTTAAAGTTAAAATTAAAACAAAGGGTGGTAGTTGGTCCCTATCTTACCCTTCAACTAGCAAAACCGTTTTCCCGACTGTCCTTGTAAGACCTTTACAACATAAAAACCAAACAATTGAATATTTTTTTAATGATCGTTTACACTTTTGGAAACCTTGGTCTTGGTTCAACTGGTTGGAAGGTGGGATAGGGCCCACCAACCATTTAAATTTAATATTTACCTAAGTTGCAAACACTGCTTGTGTCTTTTTATATTTAATTTTTTAATTCTTATACAAAAAAAAATTCCTTTGGCGGATGGGTATTTTTTACTTAAAGTTGAAAAAAATAAAAGATCGGGTGGTGGGCATACCTTATCTTACCCTTTAAACAGTAGAACATACTTGAGGGTCTCATAGGTAGTAAACCACGAATAATCATTGTAATGTTGACTTTGTGTTCAATTTTTCCTTCATAAATTAATTATTTTTACTTTCTCCGTTACGAAGTACGAGAAAGTATTGTGATCGTGATTTTTTTTCAAACATTTTTTTACGGAAATATCCGTTTTGGGGTCCCAACAATTTCTAGAAATTTTGTGTGTGTGTGTGTGTGTGGGTCTGTGCGCGCTGTATCTCAAAAACTAATAGAACAATTAACATGAAACTTTAACCATAAGCTTTATTTGATAATTCGAAGAACTGAAAAGCTTTTGGTAAAATGCTGTACGCCGGAAGTGGGTGTTTACCTTAACCGTTTTTTGTAATATTTTTTTAAATATGAAAAATTTTACGAAAACATTCAAATAAATTTTGAAGACAACGAAAAAATGAACATGTTTTGTTTGAAAATATTTTTCATAAAATCATTTTTATTGGAGAAAAAAATTTATTATGTTTTTTTCATTTTTGGTTTATAATTATGAAACGATAATAGTTACAGCAAATTTACATTATTAATAATGGTAAAGAATGCCAAATTGAACAACTTATAAACAATCAGTTTTTTCGAAATCTTTTTGGTTTCTGAGTAAACTGACTATTAAACTGAACTTACGTGCCAAAATGTTAGGTTATGTCGCAGACGAGCGATATAAATTAAAATGCGCAAAAACTACTACATCAATTAACATGAAACTTTGAACATAAGCCTTATTTGATAATACAAAGAACTGAAAAACTTTTGGTATAATTTCGTACACCGGAAGTGGGTGTTTACCTTAACTGTTTTTTTGTTTTTCTCCGATATTTTTTAAATATGAAAAATACTATAAAAGCACTTAAGCAAAACTTGAAGACAACAAAGAAATTAACATCTTTTGTTTGAAAATATTTTTCGTAAAATGTCTGGTTTTTGAAAAATAATAGTTATTAAATAGTTATTATTTTTTTGGTCATTTTTGGTTTAAAATTATGAAACAATAATAGTTACAGCAAATTTATTCTCATAATAATTGCAGAGAATGCCAAAATGAACAACTTATAAAGAATAAGTTTTTTGAAATCTCTTTGGTTTTTAAGTATGACTATTAGAATTTAAAGTATAATTTGTCATTTTCATCTTTCATAAAATTGACGTTTTAAATGTCATGGTGACGTTTTAAAACATGATTTGAATTGAAAATAAACCATGAAAATAAATATAAATGATACCACCAAGTCGGAGAAAGTAACATGATGGCCACATCACCATTTTTTACTGGTTGAATTATAGAATAGCATCCACCCACCTCCCTTAGTATCGAATTAAATATAACCTACAAATTTAGGGTTAGGTTTACTATAATTACTACCATTCATTTTCATGATGATGAAAATTTAACAATTGTCAATAGATTGAACTTTGTAGATGATTTAGTTTAAGAAAATACCAAGGGCGGTGGGTGGTCCCTATCCTACCCTTTGAACAGCAGAACCTACATGAAGGTTTCTTTATTAATTTATTTTTTTACAATTTTTCAAATCCTTGGCAGCAATTTTCGATTTTTCATTTCTGGTTTCAAATGTTTATTTCGTCTATCTAGGGGATGGCAATTGTTTTACCCAGAAGTTAGAAATGCATCATTTTTTTAATTAAACTTAAGCTTTCCAAGATTTTTTTTGTTATTGATTAATTGTTTTAATCCATGAATACAGTTTCCGTTTACCTATACATTGTATATTTATGGATTTTAATTTTTTTTTGAACTTAATCCTTTAATTAATTTTTACAACTTCTCAAATCGTTGAAAGCAATTTTAATTTTTTCAATTAATCATCAAGTTGGGAGTGTTGCTATTTTGTTTCTTTTAATTGGAAATCGGAAATGCATTTTTATAGATTGTGTGCTTTTTAAGAAAATTCCTGTATTAATAAATTTTCTACAATTTTCTACAATTTTCAAATGATTGAATTCAATTTTCGGTTTTTTAGTTTATGTTTGAAATGTTGCCATTTCGTTTCTAGATATTTGTCTTATATATTGCGTTTTTATGGATCTTAAGCTTTTGAAGCAATGGCTATTTTGAACAATTTTCTCCAAAAGTTTTTGCAAATAGACCAATTTGCCAAAAACAAAGTAACAATTGTATATATCATTGATTGTTTTTTACTTGTAAAACTCTGGTTCGTGTTCCACTGCTATCGTATGAACTTAAACTGAAAACTTTTTTTGTCGATTATTAAATTTCCAACATCACTGATGAATTCATAATGAATTTCACTGAATTAAATACAGTTTTATAGGTAACGGCAAAGTAACAAGAAAACCAACCAGTTGGACGCAACCCAATGAACTGAGTTACCAAATAAAATAAAATAGAAACAACCTTACCTGTTGCAAAAAGCATTAAATTAATTCAATAAAACGAAATATAGCCTGAATATATGAATATTCAACCTGTTAGCCATCTGCAGACGCAGATTTACTTAAATAATTTTTACATATTTTAAGGTTCAGTTTTATAGTTTAAAGTTTTCAAATTCAATTTAGTTTAATTTTCAAGTTAGTACTATGGGTAGAGATAAACGATCTTAAGCCAATGTTACTTCGCTAGTAGTACTAGTAATAACATGCAAATTTCTTTTGTATCATTCAATATCCGGCGTGGCACTAGCCAGGGAAGTAGTTGCTTCAATTAGTTATTTGTTTATAGTCTTAGTAAGACTTAATTTTGCTTGCAGAGTTACGAACAGGTTGATTATTCATATATTCAGGCTATATTTCGTTTTATTGAATTTAACTTACCAAAGGCAATCATTCCACTTTCATCCACCTGTAAAACCTTTGAGTTCTACTGTATTCAGGGTGGAATGGTGTTTGATCGATTTACCGCGGAGTTTAATTTAATTTTTAATACAAAAGCAAAAATTTCAATTATTCAAAAATTAAATTAAATAGCTCATAACGTTATTGACAAGCGACATTAACTTTATTTTCAAATTGATAAAGTCGTGGAAATGCTCCTGTTTCAAACACTTAGAATGTAACATTTTTTAGTAACTATTCGTACGTGTATTCTTTCATTTTACACTTAATGTGTTACTGTGGAAACTTAATTCGTAAGTGGCAGCTATTCTGATAGATTATTAAATTTGTTATATCAGATAAGGTCACTAAAACAAACGTATTATACATATCAAAAATTAAGAATATGGTAATAAGGAATGAAATATCTTTATTAAAGGCATGTGCAGTTTCATTGTTTTATCAAACTCAAATTTGAAGTCATTTTTATATACGACATTCCGAAAATTTGGTGTTTTTTGTCTCACACAACATGAATAAGATAGAAAGAGAAAAACATTTATATGGGGTATTTCCACGACTGAATTAGTGTATATCACATTTTTTTTTAATTTTCGAGGTTACCGAGATATCCTATAAAAATATAGAATTTGGGCCATCGGGTACATCCGTCATTCATTTTATTATAACTGAATGGTGCAAATAATATTAATTGATCCAAAATAAAATCAAATTATTGCATTTTCTAGAACGTATTATAATCATAAATGGTTAACATGTATATGATCAACTAATGGCAATGCTTCATAATATTGAATCAAATTTGAATTTCAGTGATGGGAGGTTAATTGACATAAATAATTCATCATCAAACTTCGATTCACATGGATAGTATACGAAATTACATCCATTTATATAAATTAGGCAATTACTTTTTATTTACGTATGTAGGCATTTCAATATTTGTATAAAGCTTTGATGTTATTGTTTTATTTTTAGTGTGATGACTTGATATCATTTTTGTACCGATATCCAATCAGTAAACTGACACCGTCGGAAGCTGCTCAGGTAAGATCCAATAATATTGTTGATTGAATACTAAAAACAATAATTACAGGTGGAAATGTTAATAACCAATCTAACAATTTATAGACCTGTCTTGAAAGCATCTGATATATTTACAATCAGTGTGAAACTTCTAGCACCAGTAAGTATTATTGCTGATTGGTAGTATAATTAATTGATAAAATTAGAATCACTTTGTTCTAAACAGAATAAATTAAAAGTAGAAGAAAATTGGATTGAAAAATTCACTATGCTTTAACCACAACGAATAATACTAACAATAATAATCTTTATTTTCTCCAATAGAATAGTATTTACAAATACAAGAATACATTGCAATACATATAAAAGAATAAACAATATAGAGGTGTTTGTGTAATCATTTGAAGTAGCCATTGGCAAAAAATTAGGGATACAACAGTTGTCTTAAAATTCTAAATGTAGTGGAATAGCTTACATTTAACACTTGGGCAATTTTTCTTGTACTTGTTCCGGGAGATTCTTCAATTAAATTCAGAACATCTTCCTCTAGTCCTACAGTTCGTACTTTTTGAGAAAGTCCACAATTAGCAGTACTTCTTGAAAAACGTCCTTTTTCTCGAAGACGTTGATGAAGACGCGCGAATAAGCTATGATAGGGTATTGTACATTCTGGATATAACTCTGCGTAAAGCCTTCGAGCTTCTATCCATTCCCATTAGCATGGCCATATAAAAAATGCATGTCTGCCATTTCGGCATTTGTGTTGTTTGCCATTTTATTTAATTGAGTAATAAATTATTTTTAGTTCGTGGGAAATAAAAAAATACCACCGACAAAATCACAACAATAAAAATATTTGTCATTTTGACACCATTGTTCTTAACAAATAATAACCAATCTATGAATTTATGTTAAATGGGTCTGAGCATTATTTTTTCTTCCATTGTAGTAAAAAAATCGAAGAAAAATCCTCGTATCAGGGAATCCAACCATCCGATACGAGGATTTTTCATCGATTTTTTTACTATTCCCCAACAAGTATGACCGTTACTATATGAAATGGTGAATTAAAAAGTGGGTGTTTCCACTTAAGTTTACAAAACTTTTTGAAGTTCTATTCAGACATGAATGGGCATAACAAGTGGGTATTCATGTCTGAATAGAACTTCAAACGAAAGAAACACATGTTTTTCTATCATGTAATCCAGCTTCGTTCTTCAGATATTTCACATTTTCTATACTTTTTGGACACCCGGTATAATAAATCAGCTTCAGGCATGGGCGTCCAGGTGGGGGCAAGGGGGGGCAGCTGCCCTCTCCAGAAAAATGAATTTATTAAATTAAAGTAATACGTGAAAATTAAAAATTATAACAAAAAGTGCATTCCACGTTATGTTCGATGGATCCGAAAAAAGGTTGACGTACAACGACGAGCGGGCACGGTTCCACCCGACGGGTATAATACAATGCGATCGAATAAAAGTTAGTCAAAGTTGGCCATGAGCCAAAATTCCTAAACTTATTGGCAAGTGTCAAACTGGCTGACGTATAGTGATATTTTCAAATTCAGGAACTAAGAAAATACATGCGGTGTTTTGTTCATGACCTGCTTTGACTATTTTTTATTTGATCTCGCTGTATTATTACTGTTCATTTTACTAGAAATTAACAACTTTGACAGTTTTAAATTGTTATTTTTTGGCTGCTGAAAATTTTCTTTTTACTGCCAACGTGCCATTTGCGATGATAGAAATGTGCAATTTTTGACGGTTGTCATTTTTAGCAGTTGAAATTTTCTTTTTTCTTTTAATATCAAAAAATGCTATTTTTGATTTTAAAAATCCACAATTTTTGGATGCTACTAATTTCTTTATTTATTGTTGAATCGTACCGTTTGTCGTGGCAGAATTTTTGACAATTTGTAATTGTTACTTTTGACCATTGCAAATTTCCCTTTTTTAATATTGAATAATGCCAGTTAAAAATTTTGGCATTTGGAATTTTTCTTTTTATTGTTGAAATGAAACCGTTTTCAGTAATGAGCAGTCCTAAATAGTTATTTTTGGCAATTGAAATTTACTTTTTGCTGCCAACGTGCTATTTGTGTGTCCGATTTTTGACAGTTCGAAATTGTCATTTTTAGCAGTTGAAATTTTCTTTTTTTAATATCAAAAATGCCGTTTTTGATAGAAAAATTCCTCAATTTTCGGCAGCTGCTAATTTCCTTATTTACCGCTTAATCGTGCCTTTTGTGATGGCAGAAATGCAGAATTTTTGACAATTCAAAATTGTCATTTTTGACTGTTAAAAATGTATCTTTTTACTATTGAAAAATGACGTTTCTGACAGTAGAATTGCACAATTTTTGACAATTTGTAATTGTTACTTTTGGCCGTTGGAAATTTCCCTTTTTTAATATTGAAAAATGCTGATAGTGATAGTAGAAATGCTCAAATTTTGACAGTCTAACATTTTTGGCATTTGGAAATTTTCTTGTATTGTTCAAACGTGCCTTTTTCAGTAATGAGCAATTTTTGACAGTATTGAATAGTTATTTTCAGCAATTAAAAATTTCGTTTTTACTGCTGTGTCATTTGAGATAGTAGTGCCATTTTTTACAGTTCGAAATTGTCATTTTTGGCAGTTGAAATTTACTTCTTTTTTTAATATCAAAAAATGCCGTCTTTGATAGTAAGAAAACATAATTTGGCAGCTGCAAATTTATTTGAATCGTGCCGTTTGTGGTGGCAGAAATGCAGAATTTTCGACAATTCGAAATTGCCATTTTTAGCAGTTAAATTTTGTTTTCTTTAATATTAAAAAAATGCCGTTTTTGATAGTGAAAATCCACAATTTTTGACCGCTGCACATTTCTTTATGTGCCGTTTGTGGTGGCAGAAATGCAGAATTTTAGACAATTCGAAATTGCCATTTTTGGCGGTTAAAAATGTATCTTTTTACTATTGAAAAACGCCGTTTCTGACAGGGGAATTGGACAATTTTTGACAATTTATAATTGTTACTGTTGGGCGTTGGAAATTTCCCTTTTTTAATATTGAAAAATGCCGATAGTGATAGTAGAAACGCTCAAATTTTGACCGCAAACATTTTTGGCATTTGGAAATTTTCTATTTATTGTTGAAACTTGCCGGTTTCAGTAATGAGCAATTTTTGACAGTAAATAGTTATTTTACTAAATTTTCAGTTATTTTCGGCAATTGAAAATTTCCTTTTTACTGCTAACGTGCCATTTGTGATAGTAGTGCGATTTTGACAGTTTGAAATGGTAATTTTTAGCAGTTGAAATTTTCTCTTTTTTTAATATCAAAAAATGCCGTCTTTGATAGTAAAGAAAAACACAATTTCTGGCAGCTGCAAATTTTTTGATTTATTGAATCGTACCGATAATCGTAACAATACAAAAATGGCAATTTTCTTTTTTAATATCAACAAATGCCGTTTTTGATAGTGAAATTCCACAATTGGCAGCTGCTAATTTATTTACCGTTGAATCGTGGCGCTTATGGTGGCAGAAATACAAAATATTTGATAATTCGAAATTGTCATTTTCTTAATTTTAATATCAAAAAATGCCGCTTTTGATGGTAAAAATCCATAATTTTTAACAGCTGCAAATTTCTTTATGTGCCGTTTGCGGTGGCAAAAATGCAGAATTTTTGACAATTCGAAATTTTTGACGGTTATTTATTGGAAATTTCTGTATGAAAGTTTTGCCCCCCTGGAAAAATTTCTGCGAACGACAATGGCTTCAGGCTAGCCTTAAATGAATCAATTTCTCAAGGTTGTGCTGGAAACCTAATCTGAATTTTGACGAAAACGCCCATTTTACCAGCGATTTTTTTTAGAATGGTTTAAATAAAACTTTCCTGTTTTCTCCCCTCAAGTAAAAAATAACGTTACTATATGTAGTACTTGGAAAATAAATTCGGTTCAACTGTATTGGCTCCTTCCCAGTGTAAAACAGGGTCCGAAAATGAAAAGATGTATTTTTCAATGGTAAACTAAATTAAATTAAAAAATATATAATCAAATGATAAAACAAAAAACTTAAACAAAAATAATCGACACTTTATTCTGAATAGAAGGATTATTCAATTTATTAATGTGCTTAATTAGGAACAACGTTATACCATACTATTTTGCGAAACTGCTTGAAATCAGGAATATGTACTGGGTGGCCCAAATTCGATGTTTTTTAGGCTATCTAGGTATCTAAGAGTTAGAAAGATTAGAAAGAATCTGACATATACGTTGTGACCTCTTTTTCTGAAATAACAAAGATAATATGAATAGATCATGGCTGACTTGATTAGTTTGGAAGATATCGGACGTTTTTCAATTTTCTGCTATTTTAAAATAATAAATTTCATTTATTTCCAATAAACGATTCAGTAGTTATTCTTGTTGTCTTCTTCGCAGAATTCAGTAGCGTGCTCTTTTTATATTTTGACTTTTAATTTTAGTTGTATTTTTTTTAATGGAACCCTGTGTATTTTTTATGTCATTGGATAGAACTTTAAATTAGCTTTACATTGATATAACATGGTTAATAAAAATCCATAAATTAACGAGAAAAATCGATTATGTTCAAAAATTTTGTGTCATAAATCTTAAATTAAAAGTTAAAGAAATTAAGAAATTGGTGGTAAAACGAGATAGGGTTATGCAAAATACTTACAAGTACCCGGTTAAACCACTTTATGAATACTTAAAAGATAGCGCTAGGGAGCATCATTAAACAATGTATAATCGGCTATTTATTTTTAAGAGAATGTTAGTACATATGTATATATATATATTTTTCACATTTCACCAAAGATTGTTAAATTTAAATTAATCAGAATCTATGTTTACACTAATATTAAGACCATTTCATTAATTTAATTTAAGATTCACTAAGATGTTACACGCCAGAATTGTATCAAAAAGGCTGAAAGACTTCGGTCAATGGCCATTTGTAGCTCTTTTGTAAACTGAGTTTCAATAAATTGTATTACTACTACTAAGAAATTTAAAAAGAAATGAGCACTCCACTGAATTCTGCGAAGAAGACTACATAACCGCCTATGCCACCTATAAAAACATCGAGTTTGGGCCACCCGGTACAAATTAAAACAGTTTTATCAAAATGAATTGTAAATAAATTGACCCGACACATTAATCCAAGTGTAAAAAACAAATATTTCTAATAAAAAATATACTATAATTCAGTCGAGGAATTAAAATACAGTTGATTTTTAATTTTTAGCGGGGCACTAGTTCCACTCGTGCCCTATACCCTTTCATTAAACTTTTTTAATAATATTGCACCAGTTTGTTTTTATTTTGTAGTCTTTATAAAATTCATTACCCATTTAATAAAATTGAAAACACTTAAAAATTGCTGAAGAATATTCAGACTATTTTTATCTTTTAAAACTTTGTTGTGTCTAATGTGTGTTCTAATTTTCTTATTTTATTTCAGATAACGGGCACAATTGTCACTTACGTATTAGTTGCACTACAATTCCGCGCATCTTGGATCCACTAATATGCAATCCATTAATATGAAAAATACACCAGAAACACAATCGCACTTATGTTTATGTAAAGCAATAAAACCAACTCTAATACTATGCAAAATAACTGGATTTCTTCCAATAGGAACGGAACATTAAAAATGGCTATTGCATTTTCAAGAAATCAAACTTCTGGTTGACCTACAACATAATCAACATCATCATATCTATCATTCAACTTATATGTGTAACTAACATTGAGGAAGTATTAAACACAGAAACTAAGTCATTGCACTTTGTGTTAAATCAAATTAATGATCTTTCATACAATTCGTACATAATACTTTTACGTATATTATGCATCATTAGGTTTCCAAAATTCAACAACGCGTTCAACAACTTAACACCAATACTGCAAAAAGGACTGTTGTGCCAAAGTTCCTTAAATTCTCTAAAGAGAGTACAATATTGGAGCCTTTATACTATAGCTCTGGTGTTTAGCACGCAATATGCAGCTCTTCTGTGGCTTCAATATTCCGAAAACTATGAAACGAACTTTGAATATATCATATTTTTAAATAAATTCGCTCAAAATCTCACCTTCATATTCAACGTTATTTTCATGACAGTCTGCTGTGTTCTTATAGGTGTTCTTGGATGTTATGAGAAACTAGTAATTAGCTGCTTTGAGTATAAATCGGTACATCCGGTGGATAATTTTGAAGAAGTTTACTTTAAAGGAAATTTTATGGGCCTTTTACAGTACACCATTTGCACGTCTTTGCATCCTTGCGTGGGTAAACTCAAGTTGATGCAATCCGCCGAATTAATTGAGTACTTGCGATATCTACATGAAGAAATTAGTCAGATAATATACATAACTAACACTTTCTTAGATCCACAATTGTTGGCTCATCACCTGCTTGAATTAGCCGAACTTATTATTAATTGGTATGCCGTGGTTGCATATTTAACATTTAATTTTACGAATAGAATGGCTGCGACGTTACATATCCTCAATTGCATTTTCGTTTTATTCCACACATTTGGCGTATTTGCATTTTTGAAAAGTGGCCAGGATCTACTAAACATCGTGAGTATAATTGTTGATCCACATTTTTTGCCTGATGATAAGCTTATTTCAGGTTAAGGGAACAACAAGGTTTTTCTTAGAATATTCTACGAGAATATGTACAGATGGCGAACATCAACAAATGAGGTTATTTATAAGCAAAATACAAATTCACAAACCTCTGACAGCAAGTGGTATATTTGCAATTGATCTAGGAATAGCGGGAACGGTAATGTTGAATAAATGAATACTATATATTTGCTAATAGAATGTGTTTTGTGTTTTCAGAGCTGTGCGTATTTACTCACGTACGTGCTAGTAGCTTTGCAGTTTAATCATAAATAATTTAGTTATATACATTTCTTCACGTGTTGCGTATTACTAGGGATTGTATGTGGCATAGTCGCGAACGAACTAATTAATCGGCATTTTTAATTTGTGAATCAATAATAAAATGTAGTGAAGCAAATTAAACCACTTTAATATTGTAGTTACCAATTAGTATTCAAATAAATGTAACCAGCGCATAATGTAGAATTCAGTTAGTTGATCCTATTAACAAATTACTTTTGGTGCTCCTAGTAGTAATACAATTTATTGCACCTCCATACATGAGTTGAAAATGGCCATCGACCGAAGTCTTCAAGCCTTGGCGCTTCCATGAAGTGGTTATTTCTATTATTCCTCTTTTATTTATTTTTAAAAGTCTATGTTAACTACATGTTGTTCCTAGAATAGCTGATTGCGAAAAGTGTTTATTTGTGCCTAGGAAAAATAAATTGTTATTACTGCTCCAAGCATGAAATTGCGATAATAGGTTTACTGACCTATGCAAGTCGAAATAAGGTGAAAGTACTCATATTAATTTTTCTACTTTGTTTAACAATGAGCGGTATTGTTAAACTGTTTTTGGTGAAATTTTACTTACGTATATGGGGCATTCCGCTAGAGATTTTTTTTTCCAAAAATAAATTGGCCTTCTGACTACGTCAAAATGTTCGTCTACTTGTCTCTAAACACCGTGATTTTTTTTCGCTCGCGTTCCCGAGATATCCACGATCCAATATAGAAAAATCCAGGTTTTTGTCCATTTTCTCAGACGTTCATGTGAAAATAACTTTGAATAGACGCGTTTTCATGAAAAATTCATCAGTACCAAAGTTTCTCGGCTTGGATAGAGGAATAAGATCCTGAGGTAGTTTTTTTTTTTTTGGGTGAAAACATAACCTAAAAATTGCGTTTTTTCCGGAAAATTCGGGAAAACCTATTTTCGCCCATTCGAAAATGGTTCATCTTGGTTCGAAAACTTAGATAAATGTGTCAGAAATAACCTGAAAAATTTTCAGAGTTGTTCTCGACAAGCATCAGACGCAATATCAAAAATAGCCATAAAAAATTAATGTTTCGAGGGTTGAAGTGGGTTTTCGGGGTTCTTTACGTTACTTTTGAGGCATATTTTTCATGGAAAATAACCTCGGAAATATCCGGGATACATGTTGCATTGTCATGTTTTATTCGAATTATTCAATTTTTTGCCTCTTTTTTTATGGCTCTTGATATTGCGTCTGATGCTTGTCGAGAACCACTCTGAAAATTTGTCATATTATTCTCGACACATTTATCTAAGTTCTTGGAGCAAGATGAGCTCTTTTCAAATGGGCGAAAATAGGTTTTTCTCGAATTTCCCGGAAAAACTCAATTTTTAGGTTATGTTTTCGCCCCAAAAAAAATTTCCACTTCGGGATCTTGTTCGTCCATCCAAGCCGAGCAACTTTGGTTCTTATAAATTTTTCATGAAAACGCGTCTGTTCAAAGTTATTTTCACATGAACTTCTGAGAAAAATGGATAAAAATCTGGATTTTTCTATATTAGATCATGGATATCGGAAAAAATCTGAAAAAATTCACGATGTTTAGGGACAAGTAGACGAACATTTTGACGTAGCCCATTACATTTCGAAAAAAAAATCTCTCGCGGAATGCCCCATATATTTACATTTTATACAAGAGCTACGTTTTCGAAATATTAACTCATGCATTTATAGGCAATAAGTCATTCCCATCTCTCGTTGGCGTTACTTTAATGCAGTGTTTCTCAACGTGGGTGATTTAAATTGGGCAATTATCTGACATTTCGCTTTTGGGAGACGATTGCCATTTTGCGGGGGCCAACAAATTTTTAATGCCTGCCTGCGGCGATAGCTCATTCATGCAACCCTTATGGAAGTTACGCAGACGAATTTTTTTATGAATTATTACTACTTACTGTACTGAGCGTCATAATAAATCTGATAAATCGCCAAAAATTTGCGGACAATTTGACGCAAGATTATATCTCCCGAAAATAGAATTTATTAAACTTTGCCAAGATTAATAATCTTATTATTTTTTTCATACCAGGTACGGAATAGTATAGTTTTCGTGATTTTTTCGAATTCCAAATTTCAATTGTCCCTCGAAACATTTACGATTATTTTTGAAACATGTTCATTTTCAAATTAAACTTTGATAGACAATCCGAAGAACTCAAAAGTTTTTGATGAAAGTTTGAAGACTAAAGTTGTATTTACTTTAAGCGTTTGAGTTTTCCCTGATATTTTCTTAAATGTGAAAAAAATTTATATAAATAATGAAGCTAACAAAGATCTGCGTATATTTTGTTAATAAAGGTATTTCGTAAAATGAATTTTATTAACAAAATCAGGAAACATTCTAGGCCACGAGTATCTATTTAACACACATAAGAAATAAAATCGGGTTATCAATATTTTTTGAAATCATATTTAAACATTCGTGGCTTCGCAAATTCGAGATTTTTATATTTTCCTGAAAAAAATTTCAGAGAACACATTCTAAATATACACTGGTGGAAAAAAATGAAACACTTGAAATTCGTGAAATTTCGACCATTTTCAAACTGCCATAACTCGGCGTATTTCTAATAGATTTTAATGAATCTTTGAGGGCGAAAAAGTGTCTTCTTTAAACTCATGCATGCGAACTTAAGCGTAACCCCTTCCGCCCCTCTCTAGCGCCCCTGTGAAAATGTTTTTTTCTGGAAACCATGTCCAACTTTGGCGATGTCTACGGAGTTGGAAAAATTTTGGCGACTCGATCCACTATAAAGGCATTAAAATTTGATCAATTCCCTGTGTAGTATTCAAAGAACGAAGTTCCTACGACAATTTGACACCAAGTTATGGATATTTGAAAAAAAGTGTATTTTGAGGTTTTTTGACTCATAACTCAGTGACTTTTCAACCAAATTAGATGATTTTTTCGGAAAAGAATCCCATTCACATTCTACGAGATTTTTAAATTTTCCAGAAACCCTCTCAATGAATTTTATTAAAATTTTCAGGAAACATTCCAGATATATTAAAGCAATGAAACCCCCAAAAATCGGTTATCACTGGCTTTTCGGAATTATTTGTGAAAATTCGGAGCTTTGCAAAATGTGCACTTTCTACGAGATATTTGAAATTTTCTTGAAAACCCCCAATGAATTTTCTTAAAAATTTCGGAAAACATTCTAGACATACAGGGTTGGGATAAAGTATGGAACCAAGCAAATATCTTTAAAACAAAAAGGGCTAAGTTTATAAAACTTTGCAGGCAAGTATAATGACACATAACGCATCTGATGTCATATTTTTTGTTACTACTGTACTTCCGGTTTCACCGGAAATATCCTGAACTTTTCGAATAGATACTTTTCCAACAATTGCAAAGATGTATGGTTCGGTGGGTTTGTGACTTGTAGTTTTTTAAATATTAAATAAAATAATTCTACATCGAGTAGGCTTTTTACATCTTTTTACACTGTTTTCTGATAAAGCAATTTCGTGTTTTTTGCGTTTTCTGTAACTGACAGATAGTATCCATGTGAAATATTAACATTGCTGTTCAATTTTGGGTGAACTAACTGAACGTGAAAAAATTACTTTGTTAATAATGGTTAGTTTTGGAGATTGATAGAGATCTCCACAAGATGCATGCAATATTTTTAATACAACATTCCCTGAGAGCAATTCTAATATGTATAAATCAAAATTTTCAAGGGTTGAACAAAATTGTTATGAAATTCACAAATTTCATTTTTTATTATTTTATTTATTATTTAAAAAACACAAGTCCAAACCCTATATCATTGTAATTGTTGAAAAGGTGTCTATTTGAAAATGTAAAAATATACAGGGTGTCCTATTTAAACTAAAAAAGTTGAGGGTATTTCCGGTGAAACCGGAACTACAGTAGTAACAAAAAATATGGCATCAGATGCGTTATGTGTCATTATACTTGCCTGTAAAGTTTCATAAATTTAGCCCTTTTTGTTTTAAAGATATTTACTTGGTTGCATTCTTTATCCCAACCCTGTATGTACCTATGAAGTAAATGGAAAACCCTAAGTTGGGTTATCACTAGTTTTTTAAGCTGAAAATTCGTGGTTTTGCAAAATGCGCACTTTTTACGAGATTTTTTCAATTTTCCAGAAGACTCCTTAACTATAATAATTTTCTTAAAATTTTCAGGAAAATTTTAGATATATTTACCTATGAAATGAACAAAAAGCCAAATTTAGTTTTTTAGGAATTTTACGTGAAAATTCGAGGCTTTTCAAAATGCGCAATTTTTTGAAATTGTCCTGAAAACCCCACAATGAATGTTATTAAAACTTTCAGGAAACATTCTAGACAGATATACCTATGAAATAAATAAAAAAAAACCTAAATTGGGTTATTACTAGTTTTTTTCGTTTTTCAGAATTTTACATTAAAATCCGTGGCTTTGAAAAATGTGCCTTTTCTACAAGATTTTTTCAATTTTCCTGAAAACTCCTCAATGTATTTTATTAAAATTTTCAGGAAACACGAAAAACTACTTTTTTTCTGAATTTTATGTGAAATTCGTGGCTTTGTAAAACTTTCTACGAGATTTTTCAATTTTTCTAAAAACCCCTTCAATTTTTTACAGCTCTTTCAGTCACCGAATGCAATTTTGTTTTCTATACTCCATTTAGAGTGTTTTTATTTTGTTTCCGGCTATTCAATGTCGATTGTTTTAGCAGGACGTGAAAAGTATATCAACAACAATTACGCCGAACGCAATTTTGTTTCCAATAGTTCAAGTTTCGACTGTAGGTTATTGTTTAGCTAAAATATGTCAATTGTTTTACTGGGATTTCAATAGTCCAAGTTTTGAGTGCTGACATTTTATTTCCAGCAACCATACGATAATTTTTTTAATAGGATATAAAAAATATGTCTACATTCAATTTTAATTTTTTAAACTAATTCCAGCTTACATTAAGTTTTTACAACTCTTTTAATCGCCGATGCAATTCTATTTTCTACAGTCCAAGTTTAGAGTGTTTCTATTTTGTTTGTAAGGTATTTGACAATGCGAAGAACTTTTGGTAAAATTTCGTACACCGGAAGTGGGACTGTTTTTTCCGATATCTTCTTAAATATAAAAATTATTTATAAAAAAAATGTTTACTTTTAATATAAAATAAGTCATGTTTAAAAAGTCGCTGATTTAAAAAAAATGACAAAGGTGATAAATATCACTAAAATATCAATTCATAGAAAGTTACCTGACGATGAAAAAATGTATTTTTTTTTAATTTTTGGTTTATAATTATAAAACGATAATAGTTACAGCAAATTTATGTTATTAATAATTGTAGAGAATGCTAAAATGAACAACTTATAAGCAAGAAGTTTTTTCGAAATCCTTTTAGTTTTTGAGTAAACTGTGTTTTTTTAATTTGAAGTATAATTTTTCTAAATCTTTCATAATTTTGACGTTTTAAACGTCAGTTTCATCCGAGTTTGCACAACGCTTGATGTACATTTAAAAATGATTTCAATTGAAAATAAACCATGAAAACTTATATAATGGCTATGATACCATCAAGTCGGAGAAACTAACATGATGGCCACATCACCATTTTTTGGCTCATGCCTTACTAACATCATTATCATGTAATTTTAAGCTGTCAAAAATTGGCCGAATAAAGAAGCGGAATTGGTGCAAAAAGGTCGAGAAACACTGCTTTAATGCATACGTGCATATGTGGCTCATCACGAATTGCGGTTAATATACGATATATTTACCCAACACATCGGATGTGAAGTGACATAACCTACAAGTTTTAATAAACCCTTAAGTAAGCGTGTAGCATACTATATGCATAAATTGTTTATAGCATCTTTAGCAACTTATTTTTGGAGGTGTGCAAGAAAAATCTTCTTCCATTTTAATATACCATTAAAATCGCCAAAGAAAAAAATTCTTATGTCAAAATGTTAATAAGTCTAAAACAAATATTACAATCAAAACTTACCAGATGCTACTTTTTTTAATTTTAGAATTAATTTTCAAAGCTAAATCCTAAGTAGAAAATTTGTTCAGTAAAAGACATTATGGCACTCGTTCCATCGGATCACTCGTGCCACAATAGGCCCTGTTATTAAATTTGTAGAATAATATACTAATTCAATTGCTCTTGGTATTTAAAATCTAATTTATAATTCTTCTTCATCGTCGATTTCCCATTCTTTAAGGAGATGTTATTATCTTTAAAACAGCATTTTCATTTCTTCCCACCCTTGGTCTTGTTCCACTCTAACCCTCTGCGTCTTACATACTCGTAGAACTGGCATGTCGTTTACAGGAGCTGCTTGGTTTTTGATTTGAATAGTTTTACTTGTAGCATTCTTCAGTTTTCTCCATTTCTGTTCTGTTGTTTCTTCATTAGCCTTTATATTATTCCTAGAAATTTCAGTTTAGTTACTTTGTCTAAAAGAAAGTACCCAAGGTGCAATACTTTACGTTGCTACTAGGATACACACTGCTAGTTTTGTTTCCTAAGAATTTTTGCAAACAAAATATGTAACTGTGCCGATGACGTCACACGTCAAACAGTAGCGAATGCCAAAAATTGCTCAGTAATGAACAAAAATCGACCCATCGAAGAGAATCACCTCCCAAAATATCCGTAGAGAATAAACAGTATTCAGTATGGATAATTGCTTTTAGACTGCAATTTCCAAGAATCCTACAATTATTAAAATGGTTATGTGCACAATGTTACAATTTAACAAATTCTATGTGGGTTTAAACGCCTGCGAAGAGTTAAATTGTTACCAATAATATTGATTTTGCTGTCATGTTATTCTCTAATTTAGTGATATTTTTCATTTTTAAAACAAGTATCTTATTCATATCATATCATTTCATAATTTGCTGTCCATTTTTTTAAACATATTTTATTGTTAAAAAATATCGCAAAAAAATAATAAAAGGTTAAGTTGAACACCACGAAATTTCACCAACAATTGAAAAGCTGTTTGTGAAATTTCATGATGTTTACCTTAACTTTTTTTATTTTAGTCAACTGATAACAGATATCAGTTATCTATTGAAAATACACATCGTGTTCGAAATGTACATTTAGTGTTATAAATAAGCGAGTGAAGTAAGACATATAACTGTGTTTAATTATTTTACTATGAAATATGTTTGAAAAAATTGACAGCAAATTATGAAATGATAATTGTCAAATAAAGCGCATGTTCAAAGTTTAATTTCAAAATATTTAATAGTTTTTGAGATAGTGGGCCCATAGATATGGGTTATGTCTTATGGGATATAATATTCTTACATTTAATAAACTATAGCATAATATATTAGTATACTAATAGACTTAATAGTTATTTATATACGAATATTTTATTAATGACAATTTAAAGAAAATTTCTTTTGAATTTGACATCAATTTATTAAACATTGAAAAGGTAAATTTCAAAATTATGTGTACCTAAAGATCAAAATATGTTTATGTGTTTTTTGTGTTCAACGTTTTCTATGTAATAGTCTATTTATGATAATACTTGACAATATTGATCAATTTTAAAGTTAAAGTGGTGTGCGGATAATTGCCATACATAATTTATTCGTGATCAAACTTCGCCGATATACATCGATAATGTATATACACGAAATTACATCCACTTACATAAATTAAGCAATTATTTTCTAATAATGTTTGTAGACATTTCAATATTTGTACAGAATGTGAATGTTTTATTTTTAGAGCGGTGGCTTTGTGCCATTATTTGTATCGACTTTCAATTAGTAAATTTATACGACCAGAAGCGGTTCAGGTAATATGGAAAATATTATACATAAAACCTTTATATTTCACATGTTGGCTGGAAATTGCTTAGGCGAATTAATAGTTTCAGATTTTTCATAGAAACAAACATATTACCACCGCCCCAAAAACTACCCCCGCACCTATTTCACGCGAATTTCTAGGCAAATTAATAAGCTTTTATTTTTCGAAGAAATAAATTTCCACCCCCTCAAAAACTACCCATTTCATAACAATTTTTCACGTGTTACATAGGTAGAATCTTTTTAAAGGAATCAATAAGTTTCACAATTTTGATTGATTAAGGGCAGCCATTTTTGTTCAAAACATTTTTTTTAACTAATATGAAAAACAAATTGTTCGAGATAATTTTGTTAAAATGTCAAAATGTCAAATTTGTCGGAAGAAGAAAGTATATTTTTGTCATCAAATTATTAATTCTAGTAAAGCTTTAGTTCCGTTAATCATTTTTTTTTATACAGCCAAACAACGATCGTTTTTCTTGCCAAGAAAATGATTTTTTGTTTAACTGTCTGCCATTTTGTTAAAAATTGAAATGTTACGAAAAGCTCCGATCCAGCACACATCAATGCAATTTACTAAAGGTTACCGTCGGTTTTTTGATCTGAGATAATACAGCCCAAAATAGCGATTGGCACCGCAAGAAGTCTTCTTTGTTGACCCTTCGAATGATTACTTCAAACTCGCGTGTTTGTGATTATTTTGTGATGTAAAAAATATTGTAATAACTTAAAATATGTACTAATCGAATAGAAAAGGAATTGTTCAAAAATATTCAAAAGAAATTCATATTTTTTGACACTGCGAGTGCGGGTGACCCCTTAAAGACATGTAGAATTCACAGAGCAATTTCTGCTAAAAATGCACTGTTAGTCATAAAAATTTGCATTCTAGCGCAGCCATTGTTGTTACTACAAAGTTGGGATGATTTTCTTTAGCCAATTTAAAAATTCTTTTAAGGTGAATCTATTTAAATTTCAAGTATTTGTCTAAAGAAATGTGGAATTTACAGAGCAATTTCTAAAAAGAGTGCATTTTTGGTCATAAAAATTTGGATTCCAGCAAAGCCTTTTATGTTACTGTAAAGTTCGGATAATTTTCTTGTATAACGTCATTTGAGATTAATCTGCCTAAGTTTCAACCATTTATCCAAAGAAATATGGAATTTATAGAGCAATTTTCTTAGGAAGTAGAAATTGATGGTATAATAATGATTTATTTTTACTTTTATAGTTTATTTTCAATTTAAATCATATATTAAATGGGCGTCGAGTGGATTAAATGTTACCGACGTTTTAAACGTCAAAATGATTACTCAAAAACTGTGGGTGTATGCTTATGTCTGAGCTCACTGTATGTCAAAAACTAATACAGGAATTAACATGAAACTTGGTACGTGTCTTATTTGACAATCTAAAGAACTGAAAAGCTTTCGTACACCGAAAGTGGGTATTTACATTAACCGTGTTTGGTTTTCTTGCGATATTTTTTTATATATGAAAAATATTACAAAATTATTTAGACAAAAATTTAAGATAGCAAATAAAAGCACGAAAATATTTTTTTTTTATAAAAAATAATTTATCATTTTTGGTCTATAATTATAAAATGATAATAGGTACATCAAATTATTATTTCAACAATAAGGCATTTAAGGGGGCATGTCTAGTCAGGAAGCCGAAAAATTTACTTAATGAAAATGACAAAACCCAAAAATCGATTTTTTATAATTTCTGACTAGGCATGACCCCTTAAGTAAAATTCACACATATATGTAGTTGGCTTTTGCAACAGGGTATTATACACTGGAGGAAAAAACAATGAAAAACTTGAAATTCTTGAAATTTCGACCATTTTCAAACCGCCTTAACTCGGCGTATTTTCAATCGATTTTGATGAATCTTTAAGGGCGAAACACTTTGAAGTGTCTTCTTTAAAGTCATGCATGCGAAATTAAGCGTAACCCCTTCCGCCCCTCTCTAGCACCCCTGTGAAAAAAAAATGTTTTTTCACGAAACCATGTCCAACTTTAACGATGTCTATGGAGTTGGAAATTTTTTGTCGACTCAATCCACCATAAAGGAATTAAAATTTAATCAATTCCCTATGCAGGACTCGAAGAACGATGTTCTTACGACCATTTGGCACCAAGTTATGGGTGTTTGAAAAAAGTGCATTTTGAGGTTTTTCGCACATAACTCAGTGACTTTTCAACCAAATTTGATGATTCTTCAGGTAAACTTAGATTGGAATGTGATCCCTTTTCGAACCCTTCAACCCCCCAAAAAAAAAACGTTTTTGGGCAAAAAAAAACGTCCAACTTTGGCAACGTGTACCGAGTTGGATAAAATGTGTCGACTCTATCCACCAAAAGGGCATTGAAATGTGTTCAATTGCCTGCGCAGAATTCAAATAACAAAGTTCAAAAAACCACAAATTTAAAAGTGTTTGTATTCCAAATGGCAACGTAATAAATCAGTATTTATCAAAAAACAGTGTCAAATTTGACCACATTTGCTTTCTTGGTTTGTTCAGTTTAATTTATTAACCAAAGGAATCTTTAAATATTAATTCAGATCAACGAACAAATTGCCATTCTGCTGCGAGCAACTGATTGGATATCAGATATTTCCTGGTCTGTAGCAATACAATTGCAGCGGAGAATTATACACAATATTTACGATTTTAAAGTACACAAAAATTAGAGATTAAGTTGGTGTAATTCTAAATAAAACGAATAGAAAGTCATGTCTTAAATAATGATTCTTAAAAAAAAATATTGTTTTTTTGTAAGAAGAGATCTTTTGAAAGTCCCTGGGATTCTGCCAACCAACTAAAACTTCTCGTGTGGCTCTTTGGGCTAATGCTAGGCACTTTCTAGCCTATCAGTGGGTTAACTTGATTAAACTACAGATTTCATCACCGACAGTCCGATTGGTCGTCAGGAAGGCAGGGTGGTTGGGGGACGGGAGATGTGTCGTCGTAAGGACTGATTCTAACTAAGTTACCTCAGAATATCTATGGGGCTTGGGTGCTTGCGAAAAACGGGCATGTAGTATTGATTCTCGGTGGAGGATCGTTGTCCAGCCTATCGAAGAAGGTACGTGCGAGCTCTTGGGTGTGATCCAATACAATGCCTTTGTATATCTTACTCATGAATAACGGGGTGTAGAGCACCTGGTTCAGCGATTTGTTTTGCTGAACTTGGATCGTATTGAGAAGATGGGGTCTGCAGTAACTCCAGGCTAGAGATGTGGTCTGATAACCACTTTGAAGAGACGTAGCTTGTGCTTTATTGATGGCTCGTTCTAAGTGTGTCCATTTCTCAGGCATCAATAGCGGTTTGGAGCGATTCCACCGCGTGGTTTCGGGAAGTAGAATGTTTAACGCGACCTTGGTAAAGGAGCGGCATATCGTCTGCATATTGAACGGTCATTGCCGAAGAGAAATCCGGCATGTCGCTCACGTAATTATCATAGAGCGTCGGAAAGAGACAGTGGCTTTGAGGATCCCCGGCTATCTGTCACCTGATGCAAAGAGCAGTATTGACTGCTGACACACAAAGCATTGAATAAGTCTCTCCAAGTTCTCAGGGTACTGAAAGAGGATTAATTTGCATACTGTGCCGTCGGACCAGACCTTGTTAAACTTCTTAGCCACAACAATGTTACCTTTGCAGTGCGAAAACCCACTGTTTAAAAATTCAGGCACTTCCACCAGTTGGTAAGTAGTTGAAAGGCCCTATATGAACTTCCTCAACCTCCGTGCTGGGAATCTAAAATGATTTTGAAGTGGAGACATTTGACAATAATTTTCTCGACTATTTTACCCAGCGTGCTTAGAAGGCTGATGTGATGGTCATTTTGAGGGAAGGTAGAAGATTTACCTTGGTTGAATTTCCAGGCGCTTGGGAAGCAGCCCAGCCTCATAGACGCATTTGCGATATTTAAAATGCCAACTCTGCTTTTGAAACATTGCGATGGTGATTGCGTTATAGCCAGGAGCCTTTTTACATGGAAGTGATTATTTAGTCGACTTTGGTTTTAGTGCCGGAACTATTATCCACTGGCACTGGTCTGCTGCTATGTACGAATTTACAGCAGATGTTATTTCAGCTTCATCATCGTTGCTCGGATATGTTACATTTAAAGGTGACAAATAAGTAACAAGTTACATAGATATTCAAAAATATTATTCGTCAGTCATGTCATTTAATTCAATTAGGTAACTTTCAGTCTTTTCTTATGATAATTTTTAAAATTATTGATAGATATACTAAAAGTGTATGTGATTGAAAATTTCGTTAACGCGTGTACTTATTCTGTTAAAAGGGTTGTTCAAGTTGTAATTAGTTGTGGTGTTACAGACATGTAATAGTGGTGGATTTCTTACGACATAGTTTGGGATATGAAAACTGAAGTGTTCAAATATATGAGGTGCATCTATCATGCCATTGAGTAATTTGAATGCAAAACAGCCGTAAAAAATATTTTTCGCATCTTATTAAATAATATAAACGTTGTTAAATCGTTTTTGATTGAGAAAGTTGTCCATTATTCGGCCGAATCATTTTCTCCACAGGTGACGTCTAATCAAATGATAGGGTTTCATTGCCCAACAGGCGACGTCCAATCAAATGATAGCGGTTTCATTACCCAACAGGTGACATCCAATCAAATGATAGCGGTTTCATTGCCCAATAGTTTAGTTGTTACTATGGTTACGATTCGTTTTTTGTCAGCGAACTGCCGCAATTTCCAAACAGAAAAATTATTCCTTATAATTTAATACAAACAGAAAAAACTTTTTAATTATTTAATATGATGCGAAAAAGTATAGTATTAAACTCGTGAACAAGTTAGCCATTGCCACGAGAGTGACGTTTGCAACACGAGCCGTAGGCGAGTGTTGCAAACTTCACTCTCGTGGCAATGGCCAACTTTCTCACTCGTTTAATAATATACTATTCCTTCTATCTTCCAATGATGCTAATCTAAAGTATTGCCTTACATATTCATAATTGTCTCGAGTAAGTCAAATATTGCAGCGATACCAAAGCATCTGAATGAACCTTTTTTGAACATTTTCCAATCTACGTATATGTGTATTATATAAAGGTGACCAAACTACCGTACAGTATTCTAGAACTGACCGTATCAAGGTCACACATGGTATTATCATATTATCATGGGTCCAGAGTCAGTAAATTTCAAGGTATTTCTATTTATAAGTCCTAATAATTTATTAGATTTCGACATAATATATTCTAAATGTTTTTTAAAAGTGACGCGTTCATCTATTAGTATAACTAGATCTTTTGCCTCTTTGGTGTAATTTAAGGTTTTGTTGCGAATAAAGTAACTGTAAGTCTCATTACCCTTTTTTCTTGAAAATCTAATAGATTAGTTAGACATTTCGCTAAGTTTAATTGTAGACTATTTTTACAGCACTATTCGTCAAAATTAGAGAGATAATATTGTCGTTGCATGCAGTCTGTTTCTGAATTTATTTCTTTAAACATTTTTAGATCATCCCCAGAGAGTAGGAAGCGGGAATATATAAACACTTGTTTTACATCATTTGTATATAAGGAAAATAATATTGAGCCCAAGTGCGATCGGTGACACTTATATCTCTGAAATATTTTCTGTCTATCTTTACTCGACTGCGTTTACACAGATATGAATGAAGCCGCGACTTGAATGGATCAATGATCCCTGTTAATGCCATGGTAGACCAAACAAACTGATTAAACTCCATTAGATTTGTTGAAGTCGTTCTTCCCCATGTTGTTCCGATAAAATAAGATTTTTCGACACATCATACAGCTGGTCTGTCACTGTACTATCAAATAATTTTGGTATAGCGGATAGTTTGTATATTCCACGATATTTTTTTACATTTGACTTTGAACCACTTTTATGGATCGGTACTATGTCTGATTTCTTCCAAACTATGGGGAAGTGTCCGTTTAATAAATATTTATTGTAAATTAAATGTAGAGGATATATCGTTGAGTCAGAGCATTGATTTACGAATTTATTTGGGACACCATTTTTCCGCTACTGAGAGATTTATCAAGTGAATTAATTTTACTTATAGTTTCCTCCACTGTGACAGTGGCGGTTTCGAGTGTGGGGGGGGTCAATTACCCCAGCTAAGAATTTTTCGCTTATAAATTTTTATTGTTAAAAATTACCGATATTCTATATTACAAACAAATAATATAACCGGTAAATTTTTCTAACGCCTTAAAACGTTGGAAAAGGATAGGGAGATTTCACGGAACAGGTGTATGAGACATTTACTGGAGATAGCTTTAATGAATTTTCAATACAGGACCATTTAATAGTTAACATATTGTAGTCGCCGATTACACACATCATCGACTCCGGGTATTGCTCTCTTAATTGTTCTATTGTTTCGGTATGGTCCTTATATTTTTGAAGACTAGATTTAGGAGGTAAATATACCGGGTGACCCAGGGATCTGTAAAAGCCCCATAACTTATTTGCTATTTGAGATATCGACTTCTAGTTTTCTTGAACTGGTACCCTGTTTTTGTACAGGGTGTCCCAATATACATAACAGAACAAAGTTATGTTTTTTTTAATGGAACCCCTTATATTTTATACTATATTTTCAACCCTCTTGAGAAGCTGATAAAAATAGTATAAGATAGTATGGGCTTAGTATGGACGGTTGGTTAGTTATGGGCAAATTTGTGGCAAAAACAAGGACACATTGAAAAAATTGCAGAAGCGCTCCAAGCAAAGCTAGCGTCATTTTTTATACACTAAAGAATTTTCTACATCATGAAGAATAATACATACACCCATACAATGGGTGACGATTCTCCATATATAGCTGAATCAAAAGTGTGAACATGCCTCCGACAGGGATTGAACCTGCAACCTTCAGGTTCGATCTCTGCTATATACGGAAAATCTTCACCCATTATTTATTTAATTATATTATAACTTAGTAATTCGAGAAATTATCGAATATAGATCATTATATGGTGTACCTATGACTTTCGAATAATGATCATAAGTTCTGTCTGTTGACTGCAATATTCATATTCTCTGATAGCTCCTTATATGGCTATATGGGTTCCTATTTTTAGTTAGAGTATCACAATTGTTGACCTTGACAGGTATCTACAGTGATCTTGGTCTAAGAAAAACATCCCATGAGTTTTTTTACGAAGACTGCAATATTTATATCCTCTGATGGCTTCCTAATTTTGCTAAAGTTTTTGAGATGACAGTCTACGATTCCATTTACCCGAATGTCAAAAACCTTATTTCTCCATGTCAGCATGGTTTTATGGAAAAACGATCCACGGTAACTAATCTCAGCTGCTTTAGCGAATTTGTATATAGTGAACTTGACCATAAAGGTCAAGTTTAATGTATTTACACACTCTTCAGCAAGGCCTTTGATCGTGTAGACCATGGTATTTTACTTAAAAAACTCACTGAATTCGGCTTTTACGTTAATCTAATTACTTTAATTAAATCATATTTATCCGACCGTCGCCTTCAAGTATCTGTAAATGGGCACTCTTCAACTACATTTCCTGCCTATTCTGGTGTATCCCAAGGATCAAATCTGGGACCATTACTTTTCCTTCTCCTCGTTAATGATTTAAGTACCTCCTTACATCATCCCCACCTATTTTTCGCAGACGATCTCAAAATATTTTCACCGATTTTAGATATATCGTCTTGTCTGTCTCTACAGAGTGCACTTAATACCGTATCTGATTGGTGTCGTATCAATAAATGATATCTTAATGTTACTAAGTGCAAGACAGTTACCTTTTCACGGAAAAATAATCCGCTTCTATTTGATTACCACATTAATGCTCAATCTTTAGAGAGATGTTCTATCTCAAAAGATTTAGGAATAGTTTTTGATTCACAATTCACTTTCAAGGAACATATCGTCTCTATCACTTCGAAAGCTAGCCGAGAACTTGGCTTTATCATTCGTAATAGTAAATTATTCACAAATCAAAGGGCTTTGATTTCCCTGTACGATGCATTTGCGCGTCCTATTCTGGAATACGGGGCAATTGTTTGGGATCCGTTTTACCAAAATCATATCAAATCAGTGGAAAAAATTCAGCGTAAATTTTACAAAACAGTCTGGTTCAGGAAATTTGGAGTATATCCTCCTCAGGGTTTTAACCATGATGCACTTTTGGAGGAATTTAATGGAGTTCCACTTGCTAAACGCAGACAAATACAGGGGCAAATATTTCTCTTTAAAATCATTCACACCTTAATTGATTGTCCAGAACTGTTAATTAATGTAAACTTTCACACTCCTAGGTTGTCTATTAGAAATTTTAATTGTTTTTATTCTTCCCGTGCAAATTCTAATATTATTGAAAAATCCCCTGTTTATAGAATATGTAAATTTCATAACGGGATTGCATCTGAGTGCGACATATTCAATTGTAGCCTGAGCCAATTTAATTTTTTTTTTGAACAATATCTAATTTCTGATGTACATGATCACTGTAGCTTTGTTTATTTGTTGTGTGTGTATATAAACTTGTCTATATATGTATATATGTGTGCTTGTATACATATATACATATATGCAAGCATACTTATTATTTTTAGTTGAATTCCTTAGTTTTATTTTATTTGTAATCATTTTGTTTTTTCTTTCTCACTGTATTTACTCTGTAATTGGGCTTTTGCCTGTTGGGTAATAAAGATTATTATTATTATTATGTGGCTTCCTATTTTTAGTTAGGGTATCACAATTGTTGACCTTGGCAGGTGTCTACAGTGGTCTTCATTCTAACAAACATGTGTTGTTAATTAATCTAATGGTTTAAGAAGAAATCTATTCATTAGATTAGTTCCCAAAGCAAAAATTATCGGTATAAGTGGACTGATTCTAAAGGTGTCGAAGCGTTAATCTAATTATTACCAATTTAATTAGCTTTTAGAGTGACAAAAATTTTAAGGATACAGTTCAAAACTCGGAGATTGCTTTTTTATTTATAGTTTTTATATTGTAATAAGTAATTTTGTAATTATACTAATTTGATATTTGGTGCTCAATTTTAAATAACCCTAACAGGAACCTGGCTACTTTTGTAAATGTGCCTTTCGAATAAATTATTATTTTATTTATTTATTGCTACATTAAGTTTTAAATTTACTTAAATAATAAACATCATACATGCCACGCACAGAAATGAATAGCGTTTACAGTATTTAGTTTAGTTTTATTTAAAATACCTATTCATTAATAGGTGTAGTTATATGGAACAGATAGTAATACCACTAAATAATAAGGCAGTTTAGAGTCAAAATATTTTCGACCAGTTTCGCCTATCGTGGCATTTTGAAGAGGATAAAAAATCATAATTCTTTAAATCTTTTAAAAATACCTTATATCCTAGAGTATTTTAAATATTCAGACTCTAATCTATTACATTTTCTTTTAAAATTTAATATATCTGTTCTAATTTTTTCTATTTGATTTCAGATAATAATAAGCATATAAATTGGACTAGAGTTCCGATCATCTCGGATCAATTAGAATGCAATCAATTATTCAGGAAAAGACGCCACCTAAAATCCAACAAGAACCACAATCACACCTGTGCCTATGCAAGGCAATAAAACCAACTTTAATACTGTGCAAAATAACTGGATTTTTTCCAGTCGAAACGGAACATAAAATTGGTTACTGCATTTTCAAGAAATCGAACTTCTGGTTGACCTACAGCATAATCAGCACCATTCTGTCCATCGTTCAACTCATATGCGTAACCAATATTCACGACTTATTCAACACAGAAACCAAGTCGTTACATTTTGTGCTCAATCAAATTAATGATGTAATATACAACTCGTACATAGTACTTCTGCATATATTATGCATTCTTAGGTATCCAAAATTTATCAAGGCTTTTAATGATTTAATACCGATCCTGCAAGAAGGACTGTTGTGCCAAAGTTCCTTGAAGTCTCTGAAAAAAGTACAGTATTGGTGCCTGAGTACTATAGCTTTGGTGTTTTGCACACAATACGCAGCTTTGGGGTATCTTCAATATTCAAAAATCTATGAAACGGACTTTGGATATGTCATGTTTTTAAATAAATTCACGCAAAATCTCAGCTTCGTATTCTACGTTATATTCATAACCGTATGCGGTGTCCTTATTGCTGCTCTTGGATGTTACGAGAAACTAGTAGTTAGCGGCTTGAAGTATAAATCGGTACATCCGGTGGAGAATTTTGAAGAAGTAAGTTTCAAAGGAGATTTCATGGGCCTGCTGCAGTATACCATATGCAGTTCCGTGCATCCGTGCATAGGAAAATTCAAATTGATGCAATCTTCAGAATTAATTGAGTACTTGCGATATCTACATGAGGAAATTAGCCAGATAATGTACGAAATTAACATCTACCTAAATCCACAATTGTTAGCGCATTTAATGATTGAATTAGGTGCACTAATCATTAACTGGTATGCGGTGGTTGCGTACTTAGCATTTAATTTTACGAATAGAATGGCCGCAACATTCCATTTCATCAATTGTATTTTTGTTGTATTCCACACGTTTGGCGTATTTGTATTTTTGAAAAGTGGCCAGCATCTACATAATATAGTGAGTATAATTGGTGATCCAAAAATTTTGCCTGATTTTAAAGTGATTTCAGATTAGGGAAATAGCCAGGTTTTTCCTGGAATATTCTACAAGAGTGAGTACACCTGATGAACATCAACAAATAAGGTTGTTCATAGACAAAATACAAATTCACAAACCTCTGACAGCGAATGGTATACTTACAGTCGATTTGGGAATGGCAGGAACGGTAATGATGAATATTTGGATAATATGGTTTTGCTAATACAATATATTTTCAGCTCTGCGCGAATTTATTGACTTATGTACTGGTGGCTTTGCAGTTTAATGTATCTAAGTCTTAAGTAATTTGTAGTTTTCATAGACATACGCACATTTATGTTTTTGTCTGTACACCTTGTGAGCTTGAAATATTAACATTGTTTAACACATGTTGAAGATATGTGCAATTAAAAATATTATAAAATAAATAAATAGCAATTTTCATTTGGCTTTTTACAATAAACCGGGCTAGCAACTCGAGATCTTTCGGCACTAACATTAGTCATTTAATTTTTGTCATGATTATTTAGCAGAATAATAAAGAAAATAAAAAGAGCGACGTTATAAAAAATGTTAAAACGTAACTAAGAATGATGAGTTGAATTGATTAAATGCTTACATTTTGCTAAAATTTTTGCTACTTATATTCTTCGCATTTTGAGGTGAATTATAAAAATTCGTAATATTGTAAGTGTTATTCGTACTAGAAAATTAAATGTACTCATCGTTTTTCTTTAAACTACGGTTTTCTAAGAAAGCGGTCGCAATGTAGCATTGGATGACGTCACTAAAACGTTATCTATGCAAACTAGATGATGTTGGTTTCGTAGAGAGCGTTGTGTAAACGTAACGTCAAATAACGATACCGCCATTTGCATGACGGCCGCCATTTCGGTGGCAAATAGTCGTGAGGCTTTCCTTCTCATATAACGGTGACCATTTTAAGATAAATAATGGTGATGTGACCGTAATGTTACTTTTTTCGATTGGACGGCATTATAGTTATTTATATTTATACTTTCATGGTTATTTGAAATGTACATCGAGCGTTTTACAAGATCGGATGATTGTAATTTGAAGGAGAATGTGAGCTTTTTTTTATTTTTTTTTTTTCTTAAAAAGGAAGGATGGTTGATGGGATTTCGGGTTAAGGAGAGTGAATGATATCAGGGAAATTGGCGTAAGCTACTTGGCTATTCTGCCACAACCGATTTTTTTGTAATAAATTCATATATTGATATGAAAGGACAACCCCTAGACAACCATGGACCCGTACGGCCATTTTTCATTCAGAAAAAGTGACCGTCCGGATGGGATTCGAACCCACGACCACGAGGCCCAGAAGCAGGAGCGCAACCCACTAGGCCACGGCGGCCCCCTAATCTGAGCTTCTGACGCGGAAATGGTTGAAGAACTTGCATGTCAAATGGTATAGCTTTGGCAACTGTCACTTTAGACAGAAAAACCGAAACCGAAAAATGACATTAATTCACGTGGAACCAAAATTTGATACTTATTTTTTACATTCTTTGCAATTTCAGGGAAAATGTTCCTATTCGCCGGAATCTGACGACTTAGGTCGTAAAACGGTCGGTCCGCCCTTTGTCTAATTGCATCCCATACATTTATTACTGTCTTTCGCTCCTATTGGTATACGTACTTGTACACCAGTACTTCTCAACAAAGATTGGTTTGAGATGAAAAAATATTAAGACCACTGCTTACCGAGCTCCGACCCTATTTTATGACCACAGCCGCCAGATTCCAGAAAACGGGCTATAGCAAATAATCTAATGACAATTGTCACTGACCTAGAAATAACGATTTGTTTACATCATTTCTCAGCAATTTTAAAGGAAATCTGCGCTTCTCTTGAAGAAGAGAAGATAATGAAGAAGTTAACATCTTTTGTT
Organism: Ocypus olens; assembly: GCA_910593695.2. Taxonomy (NCBI): domain Eukaryota; kingdom Metazoa; phylum Arthropoda; class Insecta; order Coleoptera; family Staphylinidae; genus Ocypus; species Ocypus olens. The sequence goes on from OU343058.1 coordinate 43,968,547, forward strand.
AATAAATATTTTTCATAAACACCTGTAGGAAAACAAAATTAAATCAGAAAAAAATTATAGGTTTTGGTATCTAATTTAAATTGACCATCAAATTTACATGAACAGTCATTATAAGGGAATTCCATAATAAGCAAGTTATAAAAAAATCGATTTTCGAAGATTAAAAAAAAAAACTTTATCAAGCTTTTTGGAATAAAAGGACCATAAAACAAACAGAACTGTTTTGCAAATATATTTCATAAAATATATTGTGAGTACCAGTGGCGTACCTAGAGCTTTCTCCACCTGGGGCGGTCCCCAATTTGCCGCCTTTTCTAAGTTAATCACAATCAAGAGTAGTTATTAATAATTACTGAACTTAATTGATATCAATTGATATCATCTGATCATAAAAAAAAACGTCCGGAGACATAAATATGTTTTAGGAAGCAAGGCCAAAACGGCAAATCAGTAGTTATCGCAATTCGCGCGAATTTATTTGTAATTTATTATACTCGACACTTTTTTTGCAAAATTAATAACACGGAGAGAGAGCACAATGTCTTTTATTCGCGGCGAAACAGAACCACTTTTTTGGATAATCCATCATGTTGGTATTGCCTAGCAACGCGTTAGTACATTTTCTATAACATATAAAACGTCAGTTATTGCCAGCATTTTAAGCAGTTTGCTCCTAAATTCGATCTGTTTGTATTTTCGGGTGAAGTGTTAGTGCTTTCATCACATAATAGTATTCATAGGCATTTCTCAAAATCTTGGTAAGCTCTTTTTAACTACAATTATTGTGGCGCAGATTAATACACGTCTGACACTAAATTTAACTTTTCAAATTGTGAAGTGTGAACTTTCTGTTCGGCCAATAATTGTCTTCTCGAATCTAACTCGTGACTGATTTTTCCTGGGCAATTATTAGCGTCTGGATCACTCTTGCTTGTGGCTTCTAGAAAATCGCAACAAGCAATCGAGGTCCTGCCGCTAATGATTGCCGGCAAAATCATAGGCACTCGTTATATTACTGTTGAAAATTATTGGCGGCGATCGAATGGACGGACAAACAAGTGTAAAAATATTTTAAATTTTATAATAAAATATTTACTATTGCAAATTTTTTTTTTCGTACGTGGTTATACAACACCTTGAAACCTTAATTTACCGGCCACAGGCATAAGATTTCGCGTAATTAACCCGGACCCTGATGTCTTAATTGATTTTCTATGGAAAGCTCGCAATCTTAAATCACTTATTGTAGAACGAAAATAATTTTTAATTAACTTTAGTTAGGAAAATCTCCGTTCACAACTAGCGACACTGATGGCTATTGTTAAAACAAATTCTTAACAATTATACTATGCTGGAAACAGAGTTTTCTAACCAATATTTTTGAATAAATATTAGAAGTTCAAGAGGCCCTTCTCCGTTTTTCCAACGTTTTGCATGTTCTTGTACAGCAGTTAAACACAATTCTGGATCCTTTTTCTTTCAATATTAAACAGTTCTGCGTTAACGTTAACAAAGTTATTCTCTTGGCAACCAAAATTTTCATTTAAAATATTAGGGCTTTAAAAGGGCTAATTTTGTTAACTTATACAAAGATCAGAGTAAAACTGATTGGACATATTTAAATAACTGTACTGCTGTGAACGAGGCTTTGGATATGTTTCACACGAATCTATATAAGATATTTAATAAGTCGGTTCCCTTATGCCAAACCCCCCGATCGACATTTCCTCCATGGTTTACTCCTGAAATAAAAAGGAACATGGAAGCAAAGGCATATTATAGATGAAAGTGGCGATCAAGTAATAATGATGAATTTAAAAGGCTGAGGTCACTCACTAAACAGCAAATAACGGAATCATATAGAGTATATCTGAAAGCGGTTGAAGATAATATAAAATCAAATCCTGCTGGATTATGGAATTATGCTCACATGAAACAGGGTACCACTAGAATACCAAGCAGATTAACTGATGAAAGCGAGGAGTACTCTACTCCTAACGACATAGTTAACGGTTTTGCCTCATTATTTTCTAAAAGTTTTAAACCTGCGGACAATACCACTCTGCCTGAAACCCATAGTAATTGTCCATCATTTACCATAAATCCAATTTCCGAAAGCGATTTAATAAGCATCATGGCCCTATTACCCAATAAAACATCTACTGGGGATGACTCTGTTCCTTCCTTCTTAAGCAAAGATTGTAGATTTGTTTTTGCTAAGCCGCTGCAGATTATTATAATAAGTTTTTTTCGAAATCTCGTTAGTTTTTGAGTAAACCGAGTTTTTTAATTTGAAGTATAATTTTTCCATCTTTCATAATTTTGACGTTTTAAACGTCAGTTTCATCCGAGTTTAGGCAACGCTCGATGTACATTTAAAATATGATTTCAATTGAAAATAAACAATGCAAACGTGAATATAAATGACTATGATACCATCAAGTCGAGAAAGTAACATGATGGCCACATCACCATTTTTTGCTGTTGTAACTGCGTTTTGGACTAGCATATCTTTTTGTCCAATGAAACAAATTTATAAAGAATTTAATTTTATATCAATTTGATAGATATTTAACCCATTTGTTTGTAGGTATTGTTGCAGATTGTTAATTTTCAAACGGACAGATTAATATGAATTAAGGTAGCACAGAAAACAAAAAGATTGCATTGAGTTGTGTAAAATTCCAGCGTCTGATCTAGTATTACTACTAATACTAGAATTAAATTCGTTTATCTAAGCAACAAAAAATAAGTATATCTGACTCCCCATAGATACAATTGTATTGTATATTTGTTTGTTTTTTTTTTTTAAATAGTCACCGCTTCTCCTTCTGTGTACCAATAAGTCTCTATACTGCGCTTAACACTTTGACCAGTGACAAAAATTAAAATATCCCATCGATGCTATAAATTCTGCATTTAATGCGACTTTGAACACCAGTGTGCTTTCCATTACCGCAGCATTGTCATAAGTCTGTCCTCTGCAATTTTGTATATCCGTCATTTTCTAATTTCGTTAAAATCATTTTTGTCGTTCAATCAATAACTACATATCTAATAAATTGACTGGTTTGTTTTTGTGAGATATACCGGGTGTGGCACTTAAGACGCCTCGGACCATAGCTCCTTTACGATAAAAGCTATCGACAAAAATCTAAAGAACAAAGTGGTGCATAGTTACCGTCGCTATGTTTCAAAAATATTTCTAATCATCAGTGGCGTGCCGTACTCCAGTGGCGTACCAAACTTATGTTTTTTTTTAATGGAATGCCCTATTTTTTATTGCAGATTTGGAAAGTGCTCGACGAGTACTTATTTTTTTATCTAACATGTTATACCCTTCACTTTAGCGGTTTCGCTGTTATAACCCCTTCTTTCAAAATTGCGCCCCATTTTTTTGTAGAGAAACTAATTGACGCCGGGGCCTAAATTTTAAATTGAGGTACAGGTTAAGACCTCGTATACCTTCACATAATTTTTTTTCGGGGAATTTATGGAAAAAAAATAATTTTTGATTGATCTTCGCATGTTGCCATTTTTTCCGAAAATTTCAAATGGCACCCCCCTAAAAAAATTACGGCGTTGTACAGCCAAAACTCTAAATTTTTCATTGGTGTAAAAAAAATTACACATTGCATAACAAAATTTCGGAGAAAAAAGGAATTTCATCGCAAATGTCGGGAAACGTTTTCCGTTCTCAAGTGTGTCATGAGAAAACAAATACACAAATGCGGTCAAGATAATAGTATGTACCTATTTATTCAACATGATATGAAAAATGCAGATAAAGAAAATTTAACAACTTAAACTAAATGTTCGAAATGACGACCTTCCAGATGGAGGCATAACCGCAACTTCGACTCACAGGCTCTAGACACTGCCCTAAGGACTTCTGGTGATATACCGCGGAAAGCCGCGCGGATTCTCTCCCTCATATCCTCGACAGTAGTTGGTACCGTCCTGTAAACCTCGTCTTTGATGTCTTTGAAACATAGCGACGGTAACTATGCACCACTTTGTTCTTAGATTTTTTTCGATAGCTTTTATCGTAAAGGAGCTATGGTCCGAGGCGTCTTAAGTGCCACACCCGGTATATAATACCAATACTTTTATCTTTTTGTTTGAAAAAATGTAAATTTACATCTCACATAAAGTTTTTTTTATAAGAAAGGCAGGGACGCATCTTGTTCATAACATCTAATATGACCCATCCCAAATCAAATATGTGTGTAGTATTGAACGAAGGGTTCCATAAAGAAATATCTCAAAAAAGAGTTCCGAGGGATGACAAAGTTTGAAGAACACTGATCTATGGCATAGGCCACAGACGATTCGGACATATGAATGCAAATAACTAAATTATCAGATTTGGTAGATACACTAAAATACACAGGACCAGCAATCGATCAGAAACACAACTGTAAAACTTGTTGTGAAGGCAAAGAAACGCGCTTGTCATTTCCTAAATGAGGAGGTCGATCAGGGGGATCGTTTGATCATAGTGACGTCTGTCAAGATCTATTGGAGTTTCAAGCAGAATGTGCTTCATATACTTCTTGGCAACAAAGGAAGAAACGTTAGAGAAATTTAAAAATCTGGTTGAAAAACTAACTAACAAAAAGATTAAAATTTTAAGAACAAACAATGGAGTATGTCATCCAATTAATCGCTCTGTGGCTTCGGGTATTTAAAAGACACTTTTAAGTATTGGTTTAATAGGAAGCCAAACATAAGCCATTTACAGATTTTTGATAGTATATCAATAGTACACGTACCTAAAGCAAACGGGACAAAAAGGCAATAAAGCTTATTCCAGTCGGTTACGATGAAACAACAAAAGGTTACAGACTGCATAATCCAAATACAAAGAAAATAATCACCAGTTGTGACGTAACTGTAGTGGAAAAAATACAGCAAAAGAAAACATGAATGGGGGCAATGTGAAGCGCTGTAGTTACGAGCCCCACGCCGGGCTGTTAAATATTATTAACGAAAATTTGTCGTTCGGGCCCATAGATGTTGGTTTTTATCCTATTTCATTATAAATATGAAATGTAACAAATATTAAGAATCGGCCGTGGTGGAATTAGCCTTATAGGTTACGCCAATTTTCCTTATATCATTCACTCTCCTTAATCGTCCCCATCAATCGTCCTTCCTTTAATTAAGAAAAAAAAACTTGAAATATCAGATTCAGTGGGGGAAGAATGCATGGCTTCTTCTACTGAAGATAAAGGCGAGGAAGAATATCAAAGTTCGGAAGAAGAAATATTGACAAATAATCAGCAAAGTGAGGATGATGAATATATTACCAAAAGCAAAGAAGATAGATTTGAAGAAATAATAAGAAGATCCCAAAAAGAAGAAGAACCAAAAATTCATGAAGACTTCGTATCATAGCTGCAAAGGGCTGCAAACTTGTATATTAGAAGTTCTTTCAGGAAGAGGATCATTGAGGAAGAATTTGAGTCATTCGAGAAAAAACACGCCTGTGAACTGAATGATTTGGAAGAAAACTCCATCATCGTAGATTGCAATTGGGTTTTCAAGAAAAAAATTAATTGTGAAGGTGAAGTTAAGTATCGTGTGCGTTTAGTGGCAAAATGTTTTACTCAGAAGCAAGGTTTGACTACAACGAAACTTTGTATCCAGTTGTCAGACATACTACGACTATTATTTGCTCTGTTAATAAAATTGAACTTAGATATGATATTTTGATGTAAAAACTGCCTCCTTAAATGGCTTTTTTAAGAAAAATGTATTTATGAAAATCGATGTTTAAATGTAAATGAAAATAAGGTTTTGCGACTTAACAGAGCCGTGTATGGTCTCAAGTAACCATCCAAATGTTGGAATGATAGAATTAATAAAGTTTTGTTAGAACTAGTTTATGTTATAAATCGAAATACGAGCCTTGAGGCAGAATAAATGGCAATTCGTGAGGCAGCTAAGGAAGCTATCTATGATATTTAAAAAAAATGTTAAGCGATTTAACTGGATATGATGAGTGTGTTAAACTTTTGAATGATAATCAAGGTACCATAGATTTGTCGCCGAATCATTCGTATCATAAGCGATCAAAACATATTAATATGAGACACATCTCATAAGAGAAGCTGTAGCTAATAAACAGATTATTATGAACAATTGCCCTCATTTACTTACTAACCAATGAAATCGAATAAAGTTGATGACATGATCCAATAAAATCCTAATTACAATGCATAACACACCACGCTGCATGTTATGCATGGCAATTCACCCTGGGTGGTATCTAATCAGATAATCTCTCATGTTGGTATTGCCTAGCAACGCGTTAGTACATTATCTATAACATATAAAACGTCAGTTATTGCCGAACTTTCATGCAGTTTGCTCCTGAATTCGATCTGTTTGTATTTTCGGGTGAAGTATTAGTGGTTTCATCAGTAATAGTACTCATAGGCATTTCTCAAAATCTTGGTGAGCTCATTTTTACTACAATTATTGTGGCGTAGATGAATACACGTCTGACACTTGGTGTCACTAAATTTAACTTTTCAAATTATAAAGTGTGAACTTTCTGTTCGGCCAATTGTCTTCTCGAATCTAACTCGTGACTGATTTTTCCTAGGCAATTATTAGCGTCTGGATCACTCTTGCTTGTTGCTTCTAGAAAATCGTGATCCTGCCGCCAATAATTGCCGGCAAAATCATAGGCACTCGGTATATTACTGTTGATTATCTGCCAACAAATACGATGCTAGCTGATGTTCTGATAAAGGGCGTACCTTGCAATAAGCTTCTTGGTCTTCTTAAGTTTTTAGGTGTTTGTAATAATTAAGATTTAAGATAGCACATATTTAGTTTTTAGTAAGTGGGGGTGGGGGTGGGGGTGTTGAAAATACTGTATATAGTAGTTCCATCTATGTGTTAAATGTATGAACTAACATACTTGTGTTTACAGTGAATAAAAGTTAGTTAATGAATTGACATTAAACCGATACCATATTTAAATATGATGATGTCAAACTCTTTGTTAACTCACAATATTTAGTAATTTCCGAGTGCATTATTAAATTATTTGCAAGCAGCCGTATGACACTAATCGAACAATTATGATATGAAAGTTTAAATTCGATGAATGAAAACAATGAGCGCTAACTTTCCATTCGAGTGAAATTATTTTATGATCATTAAGTTTATTCATGAGAAAATTGATGGAAGGTCTGAATTTTATTCTTATAAACTCGAAATAAAATGAAATAAAGGAAATAAATGCGTTGGTTGATTAGTTTTGCAAAGAAACACATAATTTTCAAAATCTATTCAATATTGTATGCTAAGTGCTAAAATGAATTTCCAATATTAATTAATGTATTAATTTTAAGTAAGCAAGCAAGATTGTAATATTTTGAATTCCAACTCACTTGGTGCATACACGTCTGTATTTAAGATTAAAAAAACAAAATAAATTTTGGTGAGATTTAAAATGCATTAAATTAGTATGAAGAATAATATTTTGTGCATTTATTATCGTTTGCCGCTAGAATTTTTATATTCTGCACATAAAATTATGCTTGTAAATAAAATTCCAGAAATAAATTAAACGACGAAACAGAATCTGATAATTTCAAATACATATTAAATATAACAAAATTCATATTCGTATAAAGATAACGTCAGAATGGATGGACCCTCCTGTATCTACAATATTTTTCTTCGCAGTTCTTGCGTAAATATTTCAATAAATTGTTTTACCAAATATCCGAAGTGCTATGTGGGCTATCGATCTAAGAACTTCCGGCTGAATCTTGTTAAAAGTTGATAATTAAATTATTAATATTAATTCTTACTATTTAAATCTTATCTACAAATTGCTTTTTAATAGATATAAATAATTGTATAATTGATTGTTGCAATTGTAATACAAAAGGTCATCCTGTGCAACATCAGATATCTCTCGAGACATTATAATGAAATTATTTGCAAGATCAAGAATTTCACCCGTTAGTTTAACAATAACAGAATGCGAGAAAGTGGTAGCGTTACAAGGAAACGCACATCATTTTTTGAACGCTGGGAAAATAATGCTTGTGTGTCGCAATTTCCTAAACAAATAAACACAGGATTTATGAAAATGTTAATTGCATACGCACATATTTAAAATTACAGGCATTTCTAAAAAGTAAGGATACGTTTGTCAATGTTAAAAATAAACAGTTTCGCCTTGCATTGTTATCACATTTATTTCATTACATGTTGTGTGTGACCTGGGTGTTTTATTTTATTTTTTTAAGTAGCTTTTTAACTCCCAAAACTAACGATGTTTTAGTTTCTTAAAAATCGAAGAGTAAACATTTAATGTGCTGATTATACATTTCAATAACAGCAATCTCTCGAACAGTATATAAATTAAATAATAACTGTAACAATATTCTAAAGTTCCTTTTGATACAAATAATGACACTGGTATGCAACCAGCATGTATGTTATAACAACTCCGGTGATCTAGAATAATTGAAGTACAATATTAGATGAATGTTACATTATCACATCTTACCGATGCCAAGTTTCTCGTATCGCTCACAAAAATATTGTAGCAATCAAGTTCAGGCTTCTGGAGATGTAATGTATGAATCAAGATTTCAACCTAAAATAAACGATGTGTAATAAATAACTAAAACAATAATTGATTAAATACTTGATCGGCCTCCTTTTTATCCAACTTTGTTATTGTGAACTTATACAGGAATGATTTTAAAGGATCATACTAAAAATTAAGATAATAAATCCAGTGCAAAATAATTAATTGAAAATCTTACCACACCAGCAAGTGACGTGTAAATAATGCCATTTCCATAAACAGTTGCAATATTTAACAAAGCACTACCAAGAATAATTATCTCTAATACATCTACCTTACCCCCATCATAAGAAATTAGACGAAGAAATATACCGTACGAAGTTAATATAGTAGTCAAGATGGCTAGGGGTAAATTACAAAACAAGCATTTCTTACTAATCGAGGATGAAACACGCCAGTTAGCGTTGATGATGTGTTCAAATCTGATAGCACTTTTTAAATCCCTTAAAAAATCATCACGATTCAGTGATTTGTCATTTATAGCATTTCTCAACAAATTTTCCACTCTATTCTGAAACTGTTTCGCAATAATTGAGTAAATTTGAACTATGGCAATTGGAATGGTTCCACATTTAAATTCTGAGTAAAATACGTAAATTTGCGCAATTTTCTGCATCAGACGTAAATCGATTGCATCAAAACTAACAATTACATACAAACTGTAGATCAAAGTAGCTGTTAATACCAAACATGATTCTGATAAACAAATTACGAATATCCTCGTTGTGTTTTTTACGCCAAATAAGCTATCGATTAAGAATAATTGCCTCGCATTAATAATCGCTATGAATCCTCGATATTGCGCTAAATTATTTGCGTAATCGAAGATGACCAATAGCGTGGGTATTATAGAATTAATCGACATGATGATGTACACTACGGTGAAGACGTTTTCTGGCAGATTCTTCTGGGCTATTCTCAAATCCTGAATAGTAAATGCAATTGTTGTTAAAATGAATACATTTACGAGTATTACGATTAACATGGATAATTTTGAAATACTTAGTTCTTGAACATGTGTCCTATCGTTATGAATGCATTTGATTGAGAATGGTGTGAATCCAATTAATGATGTTCTTAGTAAAGGCCGAGCCGAGCATATAAAACACTCGGTGCCTAATTTGAATGGCCCAAATTTAAACATTTTAATTGTAATGATAACGTAGCATACACAAAATATTTGGTGCGTATCAAAGGGCGATGACAAAGATTTGGATACCAATCATATAATTTTGTTTGTATCTACTGTAATGATTTCATTGTTAGTGGATATGTTGATGCGAACTAATGGTAATTGATTAGTTGTATGTAAATATACAAACGATGGATGCTTATGCTTTATGAAAATATATTTGTATAATTATGTGTATTTTGAAGGCAAGTTTTATCATGATTTATATATTATATATTAATAATAATAGGTCTATTACTGCGAAATACAATTTTTACAAATATAATTGTGGATTCTAAAGTGATAACCAAGATTATTATCTTGTGCTTTGGTAAAGGTGAAATAACACAGAAATAATTAAAACTAAATTAAAATAACATTAAAATTTATTATCTTGCCTAACAATTAAAATAAGTTTACGGTATAAACACCAAAGTGGCGGAATCTATTGCCTGAATGTTGTACTGAACCCAATCCGAGTGGACTAAACACCGACAGATATGGAAATGGCAACGGCGGCGGCAAAAATAACAATAAAAATGTAAACATTAATATTGTTTCCTCATCAGGTTAGGTCACTCAGATTGGGTTTAATACAACATTCAGGCAATAGATTTCGCCACTCTGGCGTTTCTACCGTTAACGATGTTAGAAATATTTATGTTCCAATAGGAATTTCCGTTTTCCCAGCAACTAACTACACTGATGAGACCTGAAAGGTCGAAACCGGACTTTAGGTGTTCTGGTGGGGAAACAATATTTATTGTTTAAAATAAGTTTCTTCGCAATTTATTTGTATAGCAATGCAAGCACTGTAATAGCAGCTGTTAGCACAATGCTTTGAATAATTTATCGTACTCTGAACTGCTTCCATATACACTGGTAGAAAAAAAAATGAAACACTTGAAATTTATGAAATTTCGATGATTTTCAAACCGCCATAACTCGGTGTATTTTCAATCGATGATTTGATGAATCTTTGAGGGCGAAAAACTTTGAAGGCTCACTTTTCCGATCTCTGTAGGGTCAGGAAAAATGTGGGCCTAACTCACCACTATTCCTCCATTTTTCCATTCGTCCAATAAAAACAAATAAATTAGATTGACGGAAAAAACACTTGAGATTTGTAAAAAATTAGGTAATTTTCAAATGACCATAACTCGGCTTCTATCCAACCGAAATCAAAAGCAAAATGTGTTCTCTTTGAGAGGGTTTATGCCCCACTCAAAGAAAGGGCTCTACGCCCCTCAAAATGACAAAATAAAAAGACCACAAAATGCATTTTTTTCAAACACCCATAACTTTGTGCCAAATCGTCGTAGAAACTTCGTGATTGAAGTCCTGTGCAGGTAATTGAACACATTTCAATGCCAATTGGTGGATCGAGTCGACACATTTTTTCCAACTCAATACACGTTGCCACAGTTGGACGTTTTTTTGCCCAAAAACGGGTTTTTTTTGTTCGGGGGTTGACGGGTTCGAAGAAGGATCATTCCAATCTGAGTTTATCCTCTTAAAGTAGAGCCAAAATGGGACTTTTCCTCGAAATAATCATCAAATTTGAGTTATGTGCGAAAAACCTCAAAATACACTTTTACACTCATAATCGGTGCCGAATCGTCGTAGGAACTTCATTCTTTGAGTCCTGCATAGGGAATTGATCAAATTTGAATGCCTTTATGGTGGATCGAGTCGGCAAAATTTTTCCAACTCCGTAGACATCGTCAAAGTTGGACATGGTTTCTAGAAAAAAACTTTTTTTTCACGGGGGTACTAGAGGGGGCGGAAGGTGTTACGCTTGTTCGGATGCATAACTTTAAAGAAAACACTTCAAAGTTTTTCGCCCTCAAAGATTCATCAAAATCGATTGAAAATACGCCGAGTTATAGCGGTTTGAAAATGGTTGAAATTTCACAAATTTCAAGTGTTTCATTTTCTTTTTCCTTCAGTATATTAGGAATTTATTCATTTCATTTTTAAATTTATGCTCCGAGTTTGTAATCATGCGCGTCGCTGTAGCATTGAATACTTTGGGCAAAACGTGTTGGGGTGACCTTTGGCCTATAGACAATTTCATCTTCAGGACTACAACATTAACTGGTATTATAATTGTGGCTGCATTTACTGAAAACGGTAACGCTCGGTATCAGAAGTGCATTGGCGTGTGCGCAAGAAAGTAGAGATCTTTTTTTTGTACTTACATACAACAATATTTTAAAGAGCCTCCTGGTCTTGCTTTTTTAATTTTTTTTCCCCATTTTCCTCTGTGTTAGTTTCAGGTAAACTAAAATCGCACAAAACGGAACGCTTCAAAATTTATACCAGAGGCTTCACGTTATCACATGAAACATCCAGAGCGAGTTTGTTCAAAAATACTTGGAGCATTGGAACGAAATGTGCCGTTTCAGTCATTCGCCACCTCCGACTTTAGTTTTTCAGTCCGATAATTTTGTACCTGAGAGAGATAGAGAGAGAGAGAGAGATTTTCTTTACAGTACTTTGTTTATACCTGCTTTGCTTCTTGTTTTCACCGATGTTCGTGAGAATATTTCAAGCGAAGATACCATCACATTTTATTTGAAGTTTTATCGTATTGAAACTTTAAACGCAATTATCTCCAAACTTCATTTTCAAAAACTACTCACACTGTAGCTCTAAAAGTTATCGATCGATCTCACTGAAATTTTTAGAGGTTCCCGTTTATGATATAACCAGAAGGATAAACATAAAGTTTGAAGTATTGCGTAGATTTTTTCTTTTTGATAAAAACTGTCGAAAAAATTTTCAAGTTTTAGTTACAGGACGGCAAGAGTAACTTGCCGTTGCGCAGTGGCAAAATTGTGGGCGGAACCTTCGAAGGGCGCTCTCGACAGATTTCGTGAAGAGTTCGCGGGCCTGGTACATTCATTTTCAAAAGTGACAGTGCATTAATTATGTGGAGGAGAGCGCCCGATAGAATTTCAAATGAATAGCGCACGCGAAGAAATGTCTTGCTTATTACAGAGACTGTACTCGGCCGACTGTAGAGAGAAAGAGAGAGAGCTTTCGCTTGCTCTCTGCGCGTGTGGCCAACTTAAATTTGCCGTCCTGTACAAAGCCTCCAAAATTTTCAATATTATTCTTTTTTATAATCTGATCCTTCTCCTAAATGTGTCAGTAACCGAAAAAAAAACATTGTTTTCCTTTTTAGATGAACAGCAAAAATGTGAAACATGGAGCAGTTTTTGAAGGCACAAGAGAGACGCCTGGGGGAATAGGCTATAACATCGCCATTTTTCTTTTGTAAAAGAAGGAAACATGCTTTTAAACCCACAGTAAAATCATATTAAAATTGAAAAATGATGGGATTATTTCATCACCATCAAAAAAATCAAAACAATATCTCATTTTCGGGCGTCTAAAGGGTTTTCTCCCCGTAAGGAAGATGCATATGGACTTTCTTTTATTGCCAATGCTTGATATGCTTTTTGGAGTAGAGCGTTTATTCACGATGACCCATCGTCGTCCAAACACCTGTGGAAGCTTGAACCAAATACACTGTTACTAGTTTAATCTACGTAAATTTCTTAGGCATTTTATTCTATAAATAAATATTTGTTAAATTTTAATTAAAGAATGTATTTTGACTTGTGTACCCACAGACATTCATAAATTTATTATTATTATTACTGTGCAACTTTTCAACTTTTCAAATTTAGTGTTTACTACTACATTGGCGTGCAAAGATCTCTGTCATTGCCAATATATGCAGTATATCCGAAAAAAGTGTCCTCAAACTTTTGTATGACGATTTGGGTACGAAGAAGTTGAAAACTGTACAGAAAAGAGGTTTCTCAAAAAAAATTGGTCGAGTTGTAAAGATGATGGGGTTTAAGTAAACCTCTAGAACCCTCTTACTACACAAGAATCCATGCAGTGGGCTTAAAGGACTTTCCACTATCAAAAAATGCCGAAATACAATTTTCTGAAAAAAAAACTATTGCGAGATGCTGAAGGAGGGAGTCTTGCTTATTGAATATTTGTAAAGATCCCTTCATAAATGCAAAGGCTTACGGAAACACAGTTATAAATTTAGACACTGGTCTGAAGGAAAACCGCCCACATTATTTTCCAGAAAAAAATATAATTATTTAAGTCGTAACACTGGTCTGAAGAAAAACCGCCCACATTCTTTTCCAGAAAAAAATATAATTAAAGTCATAACACATTTCCATACATACAATTGTAAGGGAAAACATAGTAAACAAATTAACAACATTTCTCTTCGATTTAACGAATGTTACGGAAAAAAACATGAATATTGTGTCGATGCGCCACAGCGGGCTATACACTGTTTAAGGCGCGATTCGCTTTTAATTAGGTGATTGATGTCCTCCTGTGGTATCTCATTCCAAGCAATTACTAACGCATTTCGAAGTGCTTCTAGAGTTTGAGGACGATGCTGCAAATTAAGGAGTCTTCGGCCCATCATATCCCACACAAGCTACATTGGAGATAAATCCGGTGACCTCGGTGGCCAAGGCACCAAATTGATTTCAGTGTGCTCAAAGAAGTTCATTGTGGCTCTTGCAATGTGTGGCCGAGCAATATCCTGCTGAATAGTTGGATTTGGCAATGTTCGAAGATAGGGTAGGAGATGAGGTTGTAACGCTGTGCGGTCATGTTGCCTCTAACGAAGATTAGAGGTGACTTAGAGCCATAAGTAATGGCACCCCATACCATAACCCCAACAGTATGATGAACGTGCCATTCGACAAAAAAATGCGGATTTCTTCTTTCGCCACGTCGTCTTTTGACTCTGGCCCGGCCATCATGCATCCCTAAACAAAATCTAGATTCGTCACAACACTATATCATTCAATTCCTGGTCACACATTAATCATTCTCTACACCACTCCAAACAATTTCATCGATGCGGTGGAAGGAAGCACCCTGTGCGGCCGGAATGAAATAAGGCCATAACTACGAATCCGACGGTAAACTGTTCGAACTACAATCGGTCTTCCATGCTTCATACCGAGGTTTCTCTTGGTGGTGGAGAAACGATCTCTTAAAGCCAACAGTCTCAAACGCCAATCTGCACGCTCTATGGTTCTTAGACGTCGTCCTGTACCTCTAGTTCTTCATGTTCGACCTTGATCACATGCCCGACAACATCTTACTATAGTATCTAAACTTCTGTCTACTATGTCCCTAATTTCTCGGAAAGAAAGTCCAGCCACTCTAAGTCCAACTATCCCCCCTCTCTCAAACTCAGAAAGTTGATGAAAATTTGCGCGTCTTTGCACCCTGGGCATTGTAAAAGATAATAACAAAAGTTTAGAACCGCACTCAGTACGGCAAAAATGTTAAATTTCACCTTGTGCACTAATAAACAAACAAGTTGAATAAAAAACGAAAATTTTATCCGATACAGCTGAATTTTTTTATCGTTTTTTTTCTTTTTAAAAACTTTTTTGACACCAAAAACTAATATTTTGAACACTGGATTCATTGTTCGGTGTAAATATCGATTCGTTCATAAAACGGGTACGATGAGAAAAAAAAAATACGATCCCGGTTTGATCTTTCTTGCAATTTTTCGCAGAATATACACCTACTTTCTTTCTTAAATTAGTAATCTGTCTATCTTCAAATTGTAAGGAGAATCTCCATAAATTGTTGGCTATATATAACTTTTTTTTTATGCAAACTCAAAAGTAAAAATTGTTATACTTACCTAATTGTCAAATCTGGCAACTCAATAAAAAACCCAAATTATTCAAAATACACTCTGTTTTATAATTTAATAAAAATTCCGAAAGAGGTCCACTGGATTTTGAGATAATAACACGAAAACGCAACTTAGAGTCATGCTGAAGTCGCTTACAGTCTGATAGTCTGAAACAATCAAAACAATTTCCATCAACTTGAAACTTTCCAAAATTACTGAACATAGATTCTGCTTCATAATTCAATCAAAATCTAAAACACCCCTTGACTAAAGTTCGACATAATCATAATAGGACGCAGCTTGTAGCCATGTTGTCGCTGCCTCCTTTCTCAAGGGTTTGAATAATATAAAAGCAATCGCCACCAATATATACTAATATAATACTTTAAAAATTACTCAAAATATTAATTACTACATAATTTAATCAAAATCCAAAAACACCTCTTCATACTTTAAGATAATCCTAAGAGAACATAGCTTGCAGCCAAGTCGATGTTGCCTCGTTTCTGAAGGTTTGAATAAATATAAAAACTTTTTTTCACAGGGGTGCTAGAGGGGGCGGAAGGGGTTACCCTTAAGTTCGCATGTATGATTTTAAAGAAGACATTTCAAAGTTTTTCGCCATCAAAGATTCATCAAAATCGATTGAAAATACGCCGAGTCATGGTCGAAATTTCACGAATTTCAAGTGTTTAATTTTTTCTTCCTTCGGTATAGAATCGACTTTGAAATTTTTCTAAATGTACTCAGAATTCGTTTAGGATTATAAATCCACAACCTCCTGAATATATGAATATAGCAAATTCATGAAAATCTGTAATAATTTTAGTGAAAAAATAAATTGCTATCCTAATTTACTCAAAATTCATTCAGAACGATTTATTTTGTAAATATGATTTGGTCTAAATATTGTTTAGAATTAAATAGAACAATTGTAAAACATTTTTTAAACAAGGATCAACACAATTTACACAATTAGTTCAATCTTTAAACAACCGATCTTGTTGAAAAGCATATTAAAAACGCTCCATCTAAATATTGGATCGATGAGGCTTTTACTTGCTGAAACTCCATGGTATCATTTAATAAAACACTAACACAGTGTATGGTTTCAAATTAATTTTATTATTCTACAACAATTGTTTCATGACACAGTGGCTTCTAAAGGTGTACGTGCTTAAAGAACCGTTAAACACCCCCTTTAAAAAAATCACTTCGCTCTTATGAGTTGAGGGCGCTTTATTTTGTTAGCCCAGGGCGCTTGAATGTCTCAGAATGGCCCTGAATGCCATTGTAAATTATACTATCTATAATATTAACCTTACAATTTAAATCAATTTAATTTGGTGAAAGTTACACTGTATTTTATTTAAAAATGATTTATGTACTCAGACTTAAATTGTATATTGATTTATATTCAACATTATTGTTTTGCGTCAATAAAGTATAATTAATAATCCATTTGATGAGCGATTTATACAAACATCATAATTTATAAAAAGCGAACTGATCGAGTAGTTGATGGAAAGCAATATGTATTGATTGCTTAGTATAACTTTTATTAGGGACAATGGTTAATTATAAATATATATATATATATATCCAGTTGTATTTAACACAAATTTGGTTTTATATTCTTCAGGCGTCCAAACCAGTTGCGTAATTTTTACTGCAAAAATGCCATTCAAATATAAAATCCACGCAGGATGTTTAATGTGCATCTTCAAAATTGTGCAGTTGATAATGGGATTCAGTGGATTGGCCTCCATCCGTATCGAATGTGAACACGGACCAAATAAATATTATACAACCATAAAAAAATCCAAATGGCGAATGGTAGCTACAATGGTCCTAAATGGTGTATGTCTATCTAGTGTAATAGCTACATCTTACAACGTGTACTTTTTTGAAAGAACCTATATTGATAACTTATTTCACGCATTATACCTGCTTACTTGCGTTCATAGTTGTATAACATCGTTATATATGAATTACTCTGCAGATTACATCGTGGGCATGATTTCTGTACTGAATGAATTGATACAATGCAAGAAATCGTTTCGTTTTCACTTCTTCTTCGATTTAAATCAATCAAAAGCTTTCGCTACTAAAGTAATCCTACAGTCAGTAATAATATTGCTTAGTGTGACCATATATGTACTCTACACGATTTTGTCTTTTGATGGATTCGATTATAAATTTATACGGAGAATATCACTCTGTATAACGATCTATTTACAATTATGTACACTATTTTCAGCAATGCTAATGTATGATGTGTATACTCGCTTCCTCCAGCAGTATCACGAGAATGTGGTTAAGACATTGACGGATGCAATGGAAAATTGGCGCACAAGTTTTACTTTGACGAACCATTTAATGGCACATCGACGCTTTTTTGCATGTCTATGTGCATCGTGGCGTACCGTGCAAATGTTCTTTAATGTACCAATTATAACTTTTACCGTATTTACCATCGTTATCGGAATTCTTAATCCTTACGTATTACTGGTGTTAAATACACAGAATAAATTAATGGAAATGTCGCTTGATGAATTCATGTTATTTGCTAATGATGCAGCTTTTACGGCGCTTGTGCAGTGTCTCACAATTATTGCAAGTAATCAATCTTCAGTGGTAAAAAGTTATGATCACTTGCTTATAAATAAAACAACAATTAAAATATTTTTTCAGAGTGATGATTTCCGGTCATATCTGTACGAATTCCCAATTAGTAAATTATCCGTATACGAAGCATCACAAGTGAGTATATATGAGGATATGCCGGGTGTATTTCCGAAACTACGAAGCCTATAGCTTCAGGAAAGAATTCCTTACATTGTTTACGAGCTACTGAATATGTGTTTTTTTCGGCGTTACGCCTGGCCTTGGTTCTATATATGTATAAGTTATAAATTAAATGATTAAATGAATAAATAAATGAACAATGAAAGACGTATACAACAACCACGGATCCGAACGAATACTTCTCGAAACCGAAAAATCTTTCGCCCGGGCTGGGAATCGAACCCACGCGGCCGCGGTGCAGCCGGCACAAGCGCTCGCCTGTTCCCACTATACCAACGGACCGCCTTGAATATGTGTATTAATATTATTAATTTGCAGATTGAAATGATGATTCTAGATTTGAATACGCAAAGGTTTGTCTTTTCGGGATCAAATATGTTCGTAGTGAGTAAACGCATGTATTACAGTGTAAGACAAATTTGATCAAAGCTGAACTAATCTAATATTTATTTTTTTTTATTTTTAGATATTCTTCTTCATGATAACATATTTCCTCGTCGCAATTCAATATAAATTGTAACTCAATATTTATTGAAAGAAGGTGAACACAATAGAAGTTGAGATACAAATAGATTAGTAGTAAAATGTATAGAAACAAATAAATGCTGTTTAATAATCTTCCGATTGAAATTAAATCATAACATAAATTATGTTAAAAATGTTTAAAAAAAAACAACTGTTTGAACCAATTGAAACAATTGACCGTTTTAATTGGTTCAACATACTTTTTACCATTGGGTGTATAGGGCTTAAGCCCTAGAGCGCCACTAAACACCGGAGGGCGCCGCGGCGCAGACGTATTATTAATAATTTATAATTAATAATTCGTCAATTTAATCCACTTACGCCCGGTATTATCAACACATTTGAAAGGGGAGTTAAGCCTAAACGAAATTTAAGAGTGAATATGCAGTATTACCAACCAGTTTAAATGTCCTTTAGCCGATACATGCCCGTTAAAGTTAAATGTCGAAATTTTTCCCTTTAATAATTTTAATGGCGATTTAACTTGACGTTTCTAGTTTTGAGGTTAGATATTACAGTGATTTCATGATTTCAAGTTCGTCAAATTTCACCGGCGACTCTTCTGATGAAGAAATATTCAATTAAGTGCGTAAGTAATAGACGAACATATCCATAACAGTTAACACGGGGGAGTTTCAAAAGAAAGGGGCGAGCCCCACCTCATTGACCGCAGCTAGCTCATGGAGTTGGCACCGAGATCAGAATTGCTACACCACAAAAGAAGAGGGATGCGAGGCACAGAAGAGTGGATTGACGCAATAACTATCGTTATTACGCACAATGACAAAAATGTTCAGTCACAGGATAAAATACAAGTCAAAGACATTGAGTGTAGTCAATGTTCAGATTTTTTTTTAAAGGTTAAAATTCAGTGTTGCCCACCTGTAAATATAAAATTCATCAAAAATCCGTATACAATCTATTGCCAACAGATCTTAAAATGACATTTACTTAAAACTCCTTTAAAAAGATTCATAATACCCATGACAATTTTAAATGTAACTTTATCCTAAACATCATTTAACTAAATGCCTGCTTGAAAAAAGTTGATAATACCGGGTGTTAGTCTTATCTGTTACTCCGTATGCGCATGGTCATTATAGAGCCCCTCGATGTTATCCACTATCTTCGCAACTATTCTAATAATCTTACCTATAAAAAGCTCCAAATATGACGTCAAATTTAAATATCCTGTATCGGCCAAATTTAGGGGCGGCGGCGGCGGAGGCATGATGAATACGCTGAGTAGCCGTCTCGATACGTCTTTGTTACGACCCAGTCTTATATAAGCATGTACTAAAAATTAAGATGGGGAATAAATATTGTACCACTTACTTGTCACTGAAGATTCAGAACGAATTCGTAAATCTATTGGGAGACGTCGTGAGAAAAATAATTATTGACCAAATAAAGCAAGCTAAATATTTTTGTATATTTGACAGCTTTCCGTATACCGGGTGTGGCACTTATGATGCCTCGGACCATAGCTCCTTTACGATAAAAGCTATCGAAAAAAATCTAAGAACAAAGTGGTGCATAGTTACCGTCGCTATGTTTCAAAAATAGTTCTAATCATTAGTGGCGTGCCGTACTCCAGTGGCGTACCAAACTTATGTTTTTTTTAAATGGAATGCCCTATTTTTTATTGCAGATTTGGAAAGTGCTCGACGAGTACTTATTTTTTTATCTAACATGTTATACCCTTCATTTTAGCGGTTTCGCTGTTATAACCCCTTCTTTCAAAATTGCGCCTCATTTTTGAGATTTTTTGTAGAGAAACTAATTGACGCCGGAGCCTTAATTTTGAATTGAGGTATAGGTTAAGACCTCGTATACCTTCACATAATTTTTTTCGGGGAATTTATGGAAAAAAAAATAATTTTTGATTGATCTTCGCATGTTGTCATTTTTTCCGAAAATTTCAAATGGCACCCCCCTAAAATTACGGCGTTGTACAGCCAAAACTCTAAATTTTTCATTGGTGTAAAAAAAATTACACATTGCATAACAAAATTTCGGAGAAAGAAGGAATTTCATCGCAAATGTCGGGAAACGTTTTCCTTAATTGGCAAGGTATCTACATCACTACACTCATTAAAAGGATTTTCGACCCAACTTAAATTTTGGAAAATATTCCAAAAATGTTAAATGTTCCAAATTAGTTTTAAATTCTGGTCGAATACGATATGATTGTTTTCCAAGAAATCGTTTAAATTAGCAAAACATTCTGTACTATTTTTGCTGATGCATTCCTCCCAAAGCTCGAGTATCGATTTTACTGGGGGCAATACCATAAGAGGTTAGAATTTGACCGGATAATTTTTTTTTTGGCACGAGCCATTGAACCGACACAAATTTTTAGAATAAGTTGAGATGGACTTTAGTTGCGAGTGGATTTTGCCTAATCTCAATTCATTGAAGAAATTTGCAATGAAGTGACGAGTGCTTAAAATTAAATGTATCCTGCCGAAATTATAATCACGAGTGATATTTGTCAAGATTGAAGTGAAACAATAACGTCATTCAAGTACGAAAATACAGTGCGAACGTTGGCTGTGGAACGTTCCAAATAAAAAATTCCCCGATCATCTGCGGCCAAAATCCTCTACGCAAAGGGGTAGGGGTATGGAAAATACACAACTGCCAGAAAAGATACGCGTTCAAAAAATAAGGTTGACGTATCGGACGATTTTGGCCGCAGATGATCGGGGATTTTTTTATTTGGAGCGTTCCACAGCCAACGTTCGCACTGTATATGTACTTGATTTTGAAGCCAAATAGTGTCAGCAGATTCACATTCAGCTAAAAATATTAGGATTTCATCATGCAATTCCCAGAGTCTGGTCAGAATCTTTCCCTTAATTTTGGTATGAAGAAGGAGATTTTTAAGTAAGTTTTCTATCGTGTGAGCCACAAAATTTTGTTTCAGAGTTGGCTGTGAGATAAATGAGGTATATCGTATATTAGTACACCATGAGTCTAGATTAGTTCAACTGAATTAGATTTGAAAGAATGAATTAATCTCAGACATGACTGCTATGTTTCTCTCTTTCTCTCAGGCATGGTCAACTCAGAAACAAAATTCTGTGGCTCACACCTTAGATCATTAATAGGACATATACTCTAAGGTCTGGATTTTATTAAATTAACCATCTTAACGGCCTCATTGAGAACTTGACGTGCAATTATTTTGGTATTCGTTTAACAGCTAGAACATGACGATGAAGATAGCTTAGATATCTGAAACTAGTGTCTTTATACGTGTTATTGCTCCCTTTATAATACCAACCATAGCCTTGACAGAGCTTTGCGAAAAAGCATATCACCCTTAAAATAGGAGTCGTGTATGTATCTTATGAAAACTAACAAAATTGTTAGTACAGCCACATCTGTAGATTTGTCCATTTGCAAAGTAAATCCACCTTTAGCATTTTTCAAACGATTTACTAGTTCCGCTTTGCAGTAATCACATATCTTCAATTCCTCGTGAAATCATCGTATCAGATAATGGGACCAGGTGAACTTTGCTTGAAAATTTTTCAGCGATCAATTGTATTAATTATTTTTTCTGCAAATGTATGAGCTTTGCCTTGTTTAGCTACGCACAAACTAACTAAACAAGATGCTTTTACTACATTTTTATTATCATCACGAACGTACCTTTGGGAAGCATTATTTTTCTGCTTTAGTTCAATACATTTTCTTTTAAAATAATCACTTTTGCCTTTTAAAGTCATTGCGTCCAAATGACGCTTTAACTTTGCAGGATTTAAACTGCTGTGGTTCACTACTTACTCATATACTACATACAACCCATTTGGCTCATTTTTATCACCAATCCAAGTAAACCCGAAATTCAAATAATCTATTTGATTAATTAAAACGCTTGGTTTTGTTTCACTGATTTTATTTTTCTCTCCGACTAGTTTCAACCTTAGCTCATTCTCAAGGAGATATGTGCAAAATTAACATCGACTGATATTTATACAGGAATTGAAAAATCAGGTAATAAGGGCCGTCGAAATGGGGGAGTTCCAGATATCTTCAACGTTATTAAGCGTGGTTTTTCCACGTTTGATTGATTGCGAAGATATCTGGAACTCCCCCTTTTCGACGGCCCTTATTACCTGATTTTTCAATTCCTGTATAAATATCAGTCGATGTTAATTTTGTACATATCTCCTTGAGAATGACCTAAGGTCGAAACTAGTCGGAGAGAAAAATAAAATCAGTGAAACAAAACCAAGTGTTTTAATTAATCAAATATATAATTATGTTTCACCACGGATTAAGTGAGAAATTAATTAATCATCAAATAATCTATTCAAATAATCTTTATCATACTTTCATTTTTTTCGGCTTGTTGATCCGGATTTATTTTCTTCTTCAATATTATCTGTTGAATCCAACGTTTGCGGAAGACTGGTGGAATTTTCAAGAGAGCAAGAAACTTGTTCTTTGGATTTTGAATCCAATTTGAAGCCAATTCTGCATTATATTTCTTTCAAACAAAACACAATTTGTGAATTAATTTCCCAATTTACGAAGTTATAATAGTAATTTACGATACAAGTAACGTTATGAAGGTTTTTACATAAGAAAAAATTCTCAAGTAATGTAAAAGCAAATAACGTTACGTGTGTCGTAACACGGTTGATTTTATCCTATTTCTATTTTTTTTTTAATTTAAAAAAATGTTTAATGAAAACCGTCAAAAAGCGAAGTCATGTTTGTTTGCCAATATTTCTATAGCAACGAGTTGAGTTAAGAAACATATAACAATACTAGTGTTGTTAAAGGTAACTTAACGTTACTCCTTCCTAAGGATTTATTGGCTTGTTAACATTATAGGATAAAATAAATTTAATTAAAATAATATTATTTATGAACAAATAATTGGTAAAATTCTTCGTATATAAGTAAATCAAAAATCTGAACATACCTCTGATAAGGATCGAACCTGTAAACTCCAGATCTCTGGTCTGGTGCGCTAACCAATTGTGCCATAGGAGCCACAAGTAATTTTACAAGGTTGGCATTGGTGGGAACCATTTAGAGAGAGAACGCGGCCTTCTAGGCACACCAAGTAAGCTTTGCACAATGGGCAGACGTTGTAATTTTAAAAGGTTGGCATCAGTAGGCATCAATCAACTGACAGAGGGGGAAGATTATGTACCATGGTTCCAATATGAAACTTCGATCGACGCACGGATACCTGCGCAGCGCAGCGCCAGTTGTGCACGTTCTAATTTTAACATTGACTCGCAGAACCCCTAAAGCAGGGGTCTCCAAACTGCGGCCCGCGACCTCAACGAATACGGCCCATGACAATCAGTTACATTTTCCGTAAATGTCACATTTTAAAATTCTACAACGATTTTTTGTTATAGCTTTTGAAATTAGTTATAAAATTGATTATGTCTTGGCCCACTAGGTTGTTAAGAATTATATATGGCCCGCGATGGAAAAAGTTTGGAGACCCCTGCCCTAAAGTGTTTGAGTGGAACCCTAGGGTTCCGCGAAACACAGGTTGAAGAATACTGCTATGGATTACTTCATACTAGAAAAAAACATGTTTTCATTTTTCAGAATTAGTTTATATCTAAATGTTATTTTCTTATACTTTTTTACTTTCCAATTCCTAATAACACATTATTCCTGTTATAAATTTAGCCTTCTCTATCGAATTCCACCTTATTACTATTGCTGTTCAACGCTAATTTCTGTCTGCTCTGGTATTTCTTCATTTAATAACCAATTCCGTTTCGCTGTTAAATGAAAACTTGCTCCACTATCGACGTACCAATCCTTGTTTTTATATTTATCACTTGTAAATGCTCCACTTCTGCACTTAAGGCATAAGTCTGCTTATTCGTGCATTTTGACTTGAAACGTCCTTTTTGCTTACATCTAAAGCAAACGATATTACTCCTAGAACTTCAGTTCTACTGACATTTTTGTTATTATCGCCATCTTTTGGTTTCTTTGTGAAACGTGATTTCGCAAAAAATCCACCGTTCGACTCACTGGTGATATCTTCGTGCACGTCTAATAACTTAGTCTTGATGGAATCTTTAGTAACCTTAATTCCGTGTTCTATTACCATTACCATTGACTCATGCCTATCTGATATTTCGGCTAGAAGTAATGAGCCGACCATTCTTCGTCGACGTTAAAACTAGTTCTTCGCAATTTTTGCGAGGTTTCAACGACTTGATTTATATAAGATTCCATGTTATCTCAATTTTTAAGAAGCAAAGATATCAATGTACGTAACAATCCAATATTTCCTGTGAATCCTGTATCGTCGTATAATTTGTTTTAGTTTGGTTTAAAATCCTCTTGCTATTTTGCGTCTCTTACATGCGTGAACAGAGATGGGTCAATAGTCAGAAACAGTTTTGCTTTTGCTTTCGCAATTGGTGTTGTCCAGGCATTTTGCAAACTTTCTAGGGCGAAAACATTCTTGACCTCAAACAACCAATTGTCAGAGTCAGTGGTGTATTGGTAAAATAAGAAGTAAGGGAACGCATGGTGAGAGCAAAAAAATAGTCCGCGACTTTCCACAAGCAGCTTGCTGAAAGTTTTTCGGAGATCATCTTATTTTAAGCAAACTATTGTTTTCCTTGTAAGCTTTTTTTATTTTTTTAATTGTTACTATACAAAATATTAACAAACACAAACGCGTTCCGTTTCTGAAAAAAAGGTGCCGGAACGCCGTTCCTCCACGTTTCCTCTCCAATACACCACTGGTCAGAGTTTTCTCTGCCTAATAGCTTTAGCACACTCTTTAAATAACTTATAGCCATATCTATTTTTGGTTTTCACTAAAGCACTAACTTTCTTACTGGGCTCATAACCTATTAAAACGTGGTTTCCTTTTAATGTTAACTTATTAACAAACGTTTATCCAAAATCGTGTGTAATAAGCGAAATACTGCGGGCATTTGAGGGAAGTAATGTTGTTCATTATCCACTGAGTGAGAGAATATCTCGGACTCACGGAATACATAGACCCTTCGTAAAATTTTCGAAATAATTCAACTTGACACACGTCAAAATTTCTTGTCAACATTTAATAAACAATATTTCGGTATTTAATGCAATTACAGACGATTCTGGATAACATGTTATATTATACTCATGTGGAATTACTCATTAGTCCCTTAAGGAAATTACCAGTGTGCTCTTCGAGCTCACGGGTAAACTTTTTCTTGCGGGATTAATTGCGTACATTCCACACTCGTATAATAAATAATTATTATTCACGGTAAACACAAGTACATTAGTTCACACATCTAACACATAGATGGATCTGCTATATATAGTTTACTGTATATTTTCATGATTGAAACATTTATTTTTTTTATGAAAAGCATATTGATTTTTCAGTAATAAGTTAAAAGAAATCATATATTGATTGGCATTATTTCTGCCTTGCAGAATCTATAAATAGAGGCATTCTGTACTATACCCAATAACCATTCCGAGATATACTACTATTAATAGCTTTTCTCTCATACCAGATCTTCATTCAATCAAAATTACTTTATATTAAATTTATTTTTATAATTCTGTATTATTTTTTGAGATGCATCGTCCATAAAAAAAAATTCGAATTTGAAAATTTTCACGAAAACAATTGTACAAGATATACGTATTTATTTCCAAGTAACCTTAAAACATATGCATGCATCAATAAGTAGATGTATTAATAAGAAGTGGAATTCGTTCTTGAAGTGTGTTAACCGCCCGAAGCGGAAAAATCAACCGGAATGGCTAATACGAACAATTTTGAAATCGATTCGTGTCAGTGAAAGTGATATAAATCTTAATATTTTACAAGACACATATTAAATGAAATTTAAACGGAAATTTCTCCTACTATGTAATGTTTCCTATTACTACACTCACTTTAAAATATTGCCTTAAATAGAGCCAACTTGATAATTGTTGTTTAGGTATCAAGGGAGTTACGAACATACAAACCAAAACAAAATCAACTGTAATAGTTATAGTCCTGAAATCGTCTGTGTTGAAACTTTTTTCGACAGGAAAGTAAGATCGATAAATAAAAGCCGAGCTGCTGTGACATATTTTTAATCGAAGTCAAAAATATGATAAACATGACTTGAAATTAAGTAATCATTGTAATAGTTAACCCTTTCGCTGCAGCATATAATAATAATAATAATAATCGTCTTTTATTTCAACAGAAACACAATATATAATATACATATGGTTAGCAATCAAAATATTTAATTACATATTTATATGACTTTTAAAAGGTTAACTAGTAAGCTGCAGAAGTAAGTCTTGCATATAAAAAATGCGTACGGCTGCTACTGTACAAATCAGTGTCCCAGATATAAGAGTGCTATATTTTTTTGCGTAATTATCCGGTTCCCGCAGCAAAAGAGTTAAAGTAAGAGGTGAAGTATCTGTCTTTGCTGAGGGATGGGCGTTATTTCACGTATCTTTTGATGCAAAATAATCACACTTTTACAATTAAATCAAAATAATTCTAAAACTAAGGAAAGCATGTTTTTGAATTTTTATTGATTTCCAAAGAACATTAAATTATCAATATGCTTGGCGAGTTTGGCCATATTTCTCTAAAGGAAATTATATTACAGTTGAAATTAAACCAAGTTCTAGCGTAGCGTGGAACTGTAATTACCTGTTACGATGTTCACTAACCGTGATCACTGTCACAGTTTAAAATCACGGATAAGAAAAAGTAGCAATCATAAGTGAATCAAAAGTAGCAGCTTTGCCCATCTCTTCTTTGCTGTCTATTTCTAGAAACAAATCTTTTATCGCAGCATTATCAGCTGAACGGATCTCTGGTGTTTTAAGAAGCGGCACTTCAAAACCACTAGCAAGGGCGGCTAGTGGGTATAGGCGAGTGCCGGTTTCACGTTGCACCGCGTGAATCCCAGCCCGGGCGAAAGATTTTTCAGGGATCGAGAAGTATTCGCTCGGGTCCATGGTTGTTGTATACGTCTGACATTATTCATTTATTCATTTATTTACCAAAAAATGTGTACATATCTATATAGAAGCCGCCTTGAGCTGGCCATACAATACAACCCAATACAAAATTAGACAAATTCAAATTGATCTTGAAAAACTTTTTAATTAGAAAATGTTATTATTCAATAGGAGATTTCTTCGCCGACAGAAATCTATATGTTTGAGGGGTTCATAGGCTAGTATTTATAGCTATAATGGGTGTCACCCGGTTCATAATTTAATTTAATTTTATGTTTTAAATTTCATTTTTATATTTATATTTTAATATGTTAACTATATATGCATGTTATTGTGCTTTAGGAGCTATTGTTGTCTAAATAATTGCTATATATTTGTATCTGTATTTTTAAACTATTTTTGTTTTTGTAAACACCTTTTAATATGTCTGTAATTGTATTTTAATATTTTATCATTATATACTTGACGAGTCTAATAATGTACATTTAATGTAATATTTAAAGACAAATAAACTATTCTATTCTATTCTATTCTATATAGGCTACGTTCCCGAGGCAAAAAAAAATCACTATCTTCTTTCTATATTTTTATAATTACTGTTATTAGCACTAAAATATGCTAAACTGAATTTGACTTTATTGATTTCACTATGGAAACAATAAAACATGATCCATTTCATTTCAATTCATTTTTATTATTAATATGAACTTAATATCATAAAAGTCGATTGTTTAAATTCAATCAAGCGTTTTGTTTTATAAATTTTATAAATTAGATTAATTTAAAAAATAAACTAAAGTTCACCCCTGATATACTGACAAGTAATTGGGTGTTAAATGATTTGAATTTAAATATTAATTAAGATTATGTTCAAGTGCGCATGGAATAGTAATTAAATCTTGCATTGCGAGTTTATAATTTCGATTTATGCCATTAAGGCATTTATAACTTAACTAATTGGTCTGCATGTTTCTGAAATGGCTGTCACATTCCATCACAACACGCGGTAAATATTTTAATTGGAAAGTTGCGTTGATTGCAATTAGAGATCCACGAGGCTACATATACATTGTTACCTAAATCTAAATATCGTGTCTTCTGCGAGTGAAATCTATTGTAATTACCTTTGCTTTTTGCAGGTGTTAAATCGAATTAAAGGTAATTTGTGCGATCGCGTGATGGAATTAGGTCTGGTATATTCTAAATGATTGTGATTACAATTTGATACCTAAAAAGATATAATATAGATATATAATATAATAATAATAATATAATATATGAAATTCGATTTCCTGCTTAACTTTCTCAGGTCTATTTTTGAGATAAAAAAATCCGCGGATTTTATATCCACCGTCATACTTTTGGAATAATTATGTGTCGATCTGGCTTTCTTTCAGAATAAACATCTACAAAGGATAATTTTCTATTACAAAATACATGCTGAAGTGAAAATGTAAATTAACTGAATCTGAACAGAAACATAAAGTTTCATGTTTACAAGAAATAAAAATCAATATAATTCACCTTTATGCACTTGCTAGAATGCATTTGAAGATATTGAAGTATTCTGAAATATTCCTTTCTAAAAATAAACTGCTCACCTATAACCATATGTCTCCTATTGAAACTGAAAAATGATGAGTTAATGAGAGATCGGAGTTATGCAAGAAAAAGAAAAAGTGAATAAACTGGATTATCAAAAGCCATGCTTGTCTGGGGTTTTAGGAACAACATTGATGCAAATAAATTGTTTAAACTAAGTAAAATGCAGTGTTACAAATTGGCTGCCTTCGCATTGCTATGCTAAAAGAGTTAGAGAGTTGGTTAGAGGCGAAATTGAGCATTTTAATGCTGAATAATTTGTTAAAAAGATATTTAAAAAATGTTACTTTCAAATTAGTTCTCTTTATTACTAGTTATTTCTTAAGACACAAATTGATCTCTCCCAGAAATTAATTTTATTTTTGAGCTACGATGTTTCGATGAATACCTTTAGCCAATTTAAAGTAATGAAAAGAAAATTTATGACAAATTCCTAAAATCCATAACATTTTCAATGTTAACGAATCCCATGTACAAATCCAATTTCATTTTGGTTTTCATTTAATTGTATAATTTGTAAAAAAAAAACTCGGACCGATTGTAATGTCACAAATTTGAACACAGAATTAAATGAATTTGAGATCATCTAAAAGTGAGGATTTTCATTTTTAAACGTATGCGTCATGGTTTGCAATCAAAAGAAACGTAGCTTACCCGGATAAGAAGATAAAGGAGCTATTCCGAGTAATTTTCCTTTGACTGATCGTTCATGGTGTATGAAGCAAGAAATTAGGTTTAACTTCTTTTCCCATCTATAACTATTAATAAATATTAGGAAATGAGTGAGTATATATGTAATTATGTTATATTATGTAAGATGTTTGACACGATATTTAAAATTGAATTCGTTATTGTTAAATATTGTGAATAATATTCAGATTATTAATATTTATATTGTAATTTGAAAGCACACATAATTGAGGAGTTAAACTGCAAAACTCAACTAATCCAATTTTGGGCCAAAATGAGCTTGGTATCGATTCTTACTGTCCAAACATAGATAAATCCTTGAATTACCTTTCAAAACGCAACAAATCATATTTAAAAATGCGGTTAAACATTCATTTTTTTTAAGCAACAAATAGACTTCCTGGACGTTTTTCGCGGTTTCTGAACAAATTATAAACATGGATTTGTTGAGTTTTGCAGTTCAAATCCTCAATTATGAATCGTCCAACGGCACACGATTTTTTCATGTCAGTTGTTCTTGTGATAATCGTTAAGCAACAAAATTGCATTAAATTTATTCGAGTAAATGTCTATCACTTCTGAACAAAACTTAAACACCACCAACAAAAATCAAATTTAACAGATTATTTCTTTATTATTATGTTAGTATGCCATGAAGAAATGAATAATAAATACGCAATTATTAAAAAATATATTTTATTATTAGAATAAACGGCCTTGCCTTTTTGAAAACAATTTTAAGGAGGAACACCACCTTGACCGCTGAAAAAATAGGTCATTCGTATTTTATTTTTGGCATGAAAACAAGTCAGGAGGGCAAATCGTTTTTGATGGTTTTATTTAGTGATAAAACGGCTTTAAAACTGATCACGGCCACCTTGAGGCCGCTGCACCAGGTTAGGAATATTATTCTAGATAATATTTCGCAACGGAACACGGCAGATTTTTCAAAAAAGTTAATTTTTACGAAAATGGTGGCTTTTCGAACAAAGAACTCATTGTCAGCCCCAAAAATTCATAACAAAAACGTGCACCAAAAATCGAATTTTTAAAATATCGAAAATCCGGCTCGTATATCGTTAGACAATTCAATTCTTAATATAGTCGGCAAACCCGCATTGAAATCGGATGTAAACTTTCCGAGAATTTTCACCCGCAGTTTTGAAAAATACTGTTTCGAGATAAACGTGTTTAAAATTTTGGGAAAGTTTAACTTGAGATAAGTTTCTCGTTTGTTCAGTTTGCACGACGAGTTTTAGGTATTATATGTTCTCGGCATCAGTGAACACGAATGTGAGGTCAAATTTGCAAAGTTCAAGATGGCGGATCCAATATGGCGGACCAAAAGAAATTTGTATCCAGCAATTTTGACCAAAATTTGGACATAAGGGTTTTCGCGGTCGTCGAACGCAAATTTATTATAAGATTAGTCAAATTCAAGATGGCGGACCAAAAAATTTTGTATTTATCAATTTGAAATGTGTCAACTTCACTCGCTTGGCGTCGTAGTTGACGCAAAAATTGTAGCACGTCGGACCGACCTGAAGCTGCAGAACCTGCATTATTTGCATAATGTGAAGTTCATCATTGTAATTGCAAGCATAAATACCGGCCGCGATGTCTACCACTGACTTCCCAGAATGGACAACTTTTGGAGCTATCTGCTAGGGCGTCGCGTTGAAACTTTCGTTCTTATTTTGCGTAAACCCGCCAAGGCACCTTTCCAGCAAGTCATCCCAGCTCAGTTCTGTGTAGACAGGAAGGAGAGCGTCGAAAATCTCCTTCTTCGTCGCTGGCTGGTGTCGATATCCTTGAAGTACACCGGTCGCTTTCGCCTTCTGCCAGGAGGTATAGGACATGGCACATGAAATATGTCTAGAATTTTCTGAACAATCCAAAAATTGAATAATATACAAGGTGTTGTGATTAAAATAAGAAAGTTGGTATTGGCTTCTGTTACATGACACACTCTGTATAAAAAGTTTTTGTTGGAAAAAATGCGCAACTAAAAATACTAATCGATGTATCCAAACGTTTTTTCGAACATGCCCCCATTTATTTATTATCGAATTTATTCCATTTGGCTGATAGACACTGTATATACTTACATTTAGTATACATTCCATACATTTCTGACGTTTTTTATATTATATTATTGGTTATAACCTCTCACCAAACACACACACTCTCTCTCACACACACACACACACACACACTACAAGCGGCATGAAGTTAGGAAACCAATAACAGCTGATCGTTAATTGACCGGGTGCACTTATTTCCGACACACAAAAAAGGGAAGACGCCAGTGACGGTTCGCGCGGTTTTTTCTGGTACTGCCGAGGAACAAGAGGTGGTAATACAGATAGGTAGGGTCAGTTGCAGAGACGGCTGGCTGTGTGACCGCACCTATCTGTATTACCACCTCTTGTTCCTCGGCCGTACCAGAAAAAATCCCCGCGAACCGTCACTGGAAGACGCCAAATACACTAATCTATAAATGTTTATTTTACACTATTAGAAAATAATAGAACAAGATGGATATTAAATGCAATGCAATTCTGCAATTCATGCATCGCATCAGCACTAATCGCACGCTTGCGACATCTCGCGGCCGAAGTACGAAATGCAGTTCTATCAGTGTCACCGGCTTTAATATCGAATGTACGAAACTAAATCTATAATTAGTGAAAAGACAATATTTACCTCCCTTGCACATGGGTCGGAATGACAATTGTCAACAAACGGATTTCAATTATATTTCACGAAATCACAAACTGTAACATTTGGTAATTTTTCAAGATTGTGGAATAAGAGAAACATATTTTAGGATATCTTTTGGCTTCAACAACAAGACATATAAAAATTTAAATAAATAAGGTGTTCCATAAAAACAAGATATGTTTGGTCTGGCAGTTTGTTATGATAATAACATTAAATTTAAATACTCATTAAACACTCAACTATTTCTTGATTTTTTTTCGTCCTTTCTCCGTAAATCAGCATTTCAATAGATTTTACAGTTTTCAATTTTTTTTTTCACTTACATAAATATACGTTTTAAATATGTTAAATCTAATAAAATATTCTGCTATTTCTACCCCTTTTTACCTTTACGAAATAAACAAAAACTGTGTCTATGTGTCTATCTACTGTGGGCGCTGTAATTCAAAAACAAATAATAATTTACAATAATTGCAGAGAATGCCAAAACCTAATTAGTTTGTCAGTAAACTGTCGGTAAAGATTACTATAATTTGAAGGTTAATTTCGATTTTTCATAATTTTGACGTTTTAAACGTCAGTTTCATCCGAATTTACGCAACACATTTACATTTAACATATGATTAAAATTGAAAATAAACCATAAAAGTAAAATCATACCATCTAATCGGATTTTTAAAACACGCATTTACTTTTCGGTTTTTCATGGAATTATAAAAAATCACAATAATACTTTTAAAAAAAAGTAATTATTCGTTTTGATTTGAATTAATAATACTTTCAACGAAATGACGTTATTTTACATCACATTGTAAACTTGCCGGAAATAAAAGAAATCTATCCCTTAAACGAAAAATGGGTTTTAAATTTTTGCTCAAAAATCAAAGTTTATGAAATACATTTATGTACAAAAGATGTGCAGTTCTTCATTATATTTAATATTTATTAAAAGTTTTGATCATATTTTTTGTATTTTAATTTTAACGGTGACGGTAAACAACTACTTTTGGTTTAAGAAAAATTAGTAACAAATTTACTTCAGATTGTCAAGTAAAGCTTAAGCTTCAGTTTTTTTTTTAATTTTTGAGAAACAGCGCCAATAGACATTTTTTAAAAATGGTCGAAATATTTTCGGGGGACCCTAAAATTAACCCTAAAAATATTCCCGTAAAATCGACGTATTCGCTACAATAAAAATATTTTCGTAAGATCGGATTCCTCTAAAGCACGCATATTACGCAAATTTTAAGTTCCCGGCACATCCACCAAAATATCAATTTATAATTCAGCTCATTTTAGTTGTCTCTAAAGCTATGGCTGCGACTATTATAAAATAATTCGTTATCTAAGGGTTAATATTTCCATTCAGATTGAAATTTGAAAAAAATTACGAAAACAATATTAAAATATGATTATAAAAAATACAAAAATAAATGTCAGTACATGCTTTCTCATGTAACTAGTGTTGAATAGGCGATTGTTATACAGGGTGTAGATCAGGGGTCGCCAAACTTTTTTGATCATCGACCCCTATATAACTTTTCGAAATCTCCATCGACCCCCATAAAAGTAATTTTTAGTTAATTTAAATAAATTATCTATCAGGTTGGGCACTGTGTTTGTACTTTTATTTTATGATTTTAAATATTTATTCAAGTTATAGTACATTGTGTAACAATAGTTTTATGAAAAATATCATAATGTTGAAATTTAAATACCTTAATTTTTATTAAATAATAAGTAAAAATAATAAGAAGAGTAACTACAGATTTATTGCTTCTTAATCAATGAGATGGGTGTTTCTGGTGTTTCTTTGCAAGGTTCGCTATATTGGGTTCGAAATTGGTCAATTTTAATTTTAATTCACCTCGAAACTCCACATTTAAATTATTTCTGTACTTACAAGGGAACTAACTCAAATGTTGCTCTCCGATATTAATGAAAATTGGTGGATTTGTAGAGGGGGTCAAAATATTCGGAAGATATTTTTTTGTTTCGGCTAAAAAAACATGTTTAGGGGGTGAACTCGCCCCTCGAAAGTCAGCCATATTTTTTTTTTGCTATAACTTCTGAACAAATCTTGATAGCGTAATTTTGGAAATGTACAAAATTTCAAAGCCTATTCAGTGGTGTTAAAAATGTGTGTATTGACTACTTCGGCACTGTAAAAAAATTGTATTTCCTGTAATAATGATATTCGTTAAAAAAAAATCATACATAAAGACATACGTGACGATAACCAAAAATAGTTTAATTTTTTTTCCAAACGCGGAATCCAAATATACCTACATTCAAACATTTCCTCTAAAAAAGGTTTCATGTTCACTAGCGGAAAATACGAAAATTGAGGTTTATAACTCCTTATATTTTTTTTAAATTTTTTTTACACTTGTTTTTCCTTCGATCCCCAATCGACACGCCCTCGATTCGGATCGACCCCATTCGACCCCCTGGCTCAGATCGACCCTTACTATTGTTAAATAGACCCCTGGGGGTCTATATAGACCACTTTGGCGACCTCTGGTGTAGATGAACGAAACAGAGCATATTTTCAATTTTAATTTCTTTAGGTACTGGAATATTATCTTCCCTGATGATTTTAGAGTAAACAAATTTTTTGTAGAGTAAAAATTTCTGCATGCAGTCATGCTGTTATTTATTTTTTTTGCATTCATAAAACCCGAAAAAAATAATAAAATAAAAATAATAATTTTCACGAAAACAATGGTTGCCATGAAATTAAAAAAAAATGGTGCGCATTTAATCTTTTTTTCTTCTCAGTTTTTATAAATGAAAATAAAAATAACAGCATGAATCCATGCAGAACATTTAATGGCATATCCTGCACTTCACGAAAACTGCCACCACTTCACAATTTGCACTTTTTATTGAATACAATACATTTTTAATAAAAAAAATGTAAATAGTTATGAAGTAAGTATTCAATTTGACAGAAGCGAACAGATCAACAGCGCATCATTTTTTTTAAATTTCATAGCAACCATTATTTTCGTGAAAATTAACATTTTTATTTTATTATTTTTATGGGTTTCTGTAAATGAAAAAAAAAATTAATATGACTGCATGCAGAAATTTTTACTCTACAAAAAATGTATGTACATATTTCCTCTAAAATGGCCAGGGAAGATAATATTCCAATATAAAAAAATAAAATTGAAAATCCGATGTTCCGTTTTGTTCATCTACAGTCTACACCCTGTATTAGATTAGATTAGATACACCCTGTATAATAACGAAAGTTCACGAGTTCACGAGGCCCTGATCTATATTCGGAGTACTAGAAGAATTTGCAGTTTTCAAGAAATATTGCTCATGGTATGATACAAGTGAATAAACTATTAAAAGAATCAGGACGAAATGTAGAGAGATCAGTATATAAAAATAAAACAAGCCAATTTGTTTCCTTTATTTTTGGCGATAGTCAAATTATATTTACGGAAACTGACGATGACAAATTCTACACACAGAAGATTAATAATGTTCAACAAGTGGTCTGGAAAAAATATGGCAATCCAATCCACAAGTTTTTCAAATTTTTATTAACTTTATGGATTTGGCTTACATCCTAATAATTGATGTCCAGATTAACGTTGTTTTAGGTTAATTTTTTATAGTTATTATCTAGTCGAATCCAGATTATCTTGAAACTAGCAGAAAATATTTTAAGGAGAATTAACATCGACAAACATATGATTTCATTTTTTATTTTTTTAAATAAAATAATATACAATAACAATTAAACATCAACAAAACGTATGTACAAGAACAACATCATTCACACATTATCTTATAAGGTATTTATGGACGGGGAGTTTAGACGTGGGAGAATAACTTACTATTAACTGAACTAGATTATTAACAGACTTGTATATGGAAGGAGGTAACTTGAGTGTTAAAATTTTAATCGTAGCCGCCGTGGCCGCCATGACCACCGCCGCCTCCGCCATGACCACCACCGCCTCCGCCATGACCGCCACCACCTCCAGTTGTAAGTAATCCGGTCCATCCATGACCTCCTCCTCCTCCAATACTACTTCCGCCAGAGTATCCTCCACCTCCTCCTCCTCCATGACCGCCTCCAAATCCACCGCCATGACCTCCTCCGAATCCACCGCCATGACCTCCTCCGAATCCACCGCCGTGACCGCCTCCGTGGCCTCCTCCGCCGCCACCATGATGGTCATCTCCACCTCCTCCGTATCCACCGCCAAATCCGCCGCCAAATCCACCTCCACCTCCATGATGATCATCATGTCCGCCTCCAAATCCACCGCCGCCCCCGTAGCCACCTCCTCCTCCTCCACCTCCGTGGTGATCATCGTGTCCTCCTCCAAATCCACCACCGCCTCCGCCTCCGTATCCACCACCTCCACCCCCGTGATGATCGTCTCCTCCATGGCCACCTCCAAATCCACCACCGAATCCACCTCCGCCGC
Organism: Ocypus olens; assembly: GCA_910593695.2. Lineage (NCBI taxonomy): Eukaryota > Metazoa > Arthropoda > Insecta > Coleoptera > Staphylinidae > Ocypus > Ocypus olens. Next base: position 44,005,857 of record OU343058.1, read on the forward strand.
CTCCTCCATGGTGATCATCACCTCCAAAACCACCGCCGCCTCCGTAGCCTCCGCCGCCACCTCCATGATGATCATCGCCTCCGTGGCCACCTCCAAATCCTCCGCCAAATCCACCACCTCCGCCGTAGCCTCCTCCTCCACCATGATGGTCATCTCCGTGTCCTCCTCCGATTCCTCCACCGTGTCCGCCTCCGAATCCTCCGCCAAATCCACCTCCGCCGCCACCATGATGATCACCACCGCCTCCGTATCCTCCACCACCTCCTCCGTGGTGATCGTCTCCACCATGGCCTCCTCCAAAACCTCCGCCAAATCCACCACCGCCTCCTCCGTGATGATCGTCTCCACCATGGCCTCCTCCAAAACCTCCGCCAAATCCACCACCGCCTCCTCCGTGATGATCGTCTCCACCATGGCCTCCGCCAAAGCCGCCGCCTCCTCCATAACCACCTCCACCTCCATGATGATCATCACCGCCGTGTCCACCTCCAAATCCACCACCGAATCCACCGCCACCTCCATGGTGATCATCTCCACCTCCGAATCCGCCTCCTCCATGGTGGTCATCACCTCCTATTCCACCGCCATGTCCACCACCGCCAAATCCTCCTCCAAAGCCTCCGCCAAATCCACCCCCGCCGTGGTGATCATCGTGTCCTCCTCCAAATCCACCTCCTCCTCCTCCGCCGTATCCTCCTCCTCCGCCTCCGTGGTGATCATCTCCGGCGACAAAAATAACGCTATGGCCGCCTCCAAAACCGCCACCGCCACCGCCGCCATGGCCGCCACCGCCGCCGTGGTGGTCATCGCCGCCAAATCCACCTCCTCCGCCATGACCTCCTCCGCCGCCACCGTGATGGTCATCGAATCCACCGCCGCCGCCAAATCCACCACCATGGCCGCCTCCGAAACCACCGCCGCCATGGCCTCCACCAAATCCACCTCCGTGTCCACCTCCGTGTCCGCCCCCGTGTCCACCTCCTCCACCGCCATGTACGTGAATTATCTCCTTGTGGTGACTGGCGCCAGTTTCTGGGACGTGAATTTTAATATGTACACTGGAAAATATTTGAAAAAAAATTAGTTAACATAAATTTAATTTAAATGTATATAATACTCACTGTTCCTTTCCAAACGTGGCTGCACTGTAGGCAATCAACGTCGGTAGAACCAACAAAATCTAGAAGTATAATTACATAAATTAGATAACAATTACAAATCTATAGAATAGCAGAGGCTCGAGAAACTTCGTAGATGAGGCAAATAAATAAATGTAATCGCGTCTCCATGACAACCGCTCGTGCTGCACTACTTACTCTTATTAAGAAAATAAGTATTAAAACACTATTTCTCTCACATTTGTAACTGGCAAAAAGTTAAAAAGAATTACTTTTATTGTATATTAAAAAAGTAAAAACAAACCAATCGTTGAAGAATAATCAACTAGAAAAAATAAATAAAACTGTCACTTAACGGGATAATTACGCTAATTGTTATAAGACCGGAATAATAAAAATTTAAGAACTGAATTTATTTTGAAATACACTAAATTACCCGCCAAATATTTTAAAATGTTTATATTAATACAAAGTTGTATATTAAGTGTGAAAAAAAAATGAAATTTTGCAAATAAAAAAAATGTAATTTTGAAATATACTAAATTCCACGTCAAATATTTCAGAATGTTTTTATTAATACAAAGTTTTATATTAATTGTGAAAAAAAAATTGAAATTTTGAAAATAAAAAGAAATGTAATTTTGAAATACACTAAATTCCACGTCAAATATTTCAGAATGTTTATATTAATACAAAGTTATTAATAAAAAAAAATGGGACTTCTGTACCTTGTTTACTGTACTGTTAAAGAATGATCGACGTAATTTTCCCAATTAATAAAATAAATAGTTGTCATGATTTGAAATAAATTTAGAAAAATCTCCAGTTACAACTAATTAAAACTTTAATTATTGGAAATTGAAACCCCCACATGAAGCACATACACAAAAAATTTTAATTATTATTTTAAACACTGTCAATCAACATTATTCCAATCAAATAGTCCAGGTAATTCGAAACAAAATTTTAACCTCACTTGTTGCAGATGCATCGAATAAATCTGAATGATTATTTTAAACACTGTTAAATAATTTGTATTTTAATCAAATAGTACTAGTATTTCGAAAAAAAAAATGAAAAGTGTTCGAAAAACTTACTAAAAATTTGGAAGCCATAGGCCTGACTTCCGTGAGCTTTTTTTATAAAAAAAAGCACAGAAGATGTTGTCTTGTTGCTGTCTTGGTCGAGTGTAGTTGCCTTCTCCCGAAACTCATTTTATATAGGGAATCTCTCTTTTCACTCTTGGAATGGTAAGTTATGGTTTTCCTTCGACAGTGGGGACTTTCTGCGGGGAGACGTTTCTTGGCCATGACCCAGAGATGTTGTGTATTATGTGCGAGAGTGAAAGAATGATCGAAAGAGAAAGGTCATTGAGCAACGCCGTCGAATTTAGTTTTGCACAGGAACTAACTGTAGGAAGATGTGCAGCTCTTCCTCAATTTCAATTTCAATTTATTTCCACAAATCGACAATCGACAATTATTTGCGAATTAAAGCGTTTATGTAATTATAATTACGTTAAGGAAAATTCAATACACTTTCGATTTCATTTAAATGAATACGTAGGCATAAATATAAACATTACCTATGATTAAATTATATTGTTAAAATATATTTTTTTGTTGTTGAAAAAAATAGTGAATTAAATTTAGTAAAGCCGAAATATAGCTTAAATTTGTGAATATTCAACCTGTTCGTAACTCTGCAAGCAAAATTAAGTCTTACTAAGACTATAAACAAATAACTTATTGAAACAACTACTTCCCTGGCTAGTGCCACGCCGGATATTGAATGATTAAATGACAAAATAAATGCATGTTATTACTAGTACTACTAGATATTTTCAAATTGAATATTAATCATTCTTCGACTTGAAAATTGCAATTTTATTTTGAAATACATTCGTTATAATCTCGGATGAAAATGCAACTCCTGCTTAGCAGTCGTTGCATTTTCACCCGAGATTATAACTCGTGATTTCATTGAAACAAAATTGCAATGGTATAATCTCCCCACTTGTTATATTATAACTGAGAATACAACTCATGGTCTACTAGAATGTATTTTCAGTCAATCAGATGCAAGGAAATGCATAGCAGCATTTGTATCACCGTGATGATAAAAAAACAAAAGGAGCGGTGATAATTTATTGTGGTCCTGTCAAAATTCCAAGTATAAAAATGGACGCTGCAAGTCGTTTCGGTAAGGCTTCTAGCAGTAATATAAGTGAAGCAGTGAAAAATACCGTGCCGAAAAACACAATGCGAAATAGAGCGTCTCGGTGGCAACAATTTTCTAAGTTTTGTGCCGCTAGGAAATTCCAGATGAACAAGGAAACACCAGTGGCACAGCTGGCAATAATATTAAAGGACTGGGCTTTTAATATGCATAGGAAAGATGGCACCGATTATAAGGAGTCTGTTATCAAAACACTGCCAAAGCGCTACAAGTAAAATTTTTTACTAAATATAATATAAAATTTAACCCGTTCCAAGATCCAGAATTTGAGTAAGCACGGAAAGCAAGGAATTCAAAGAGGAAGCAACTTCAAGGAATTAAAGAAAAGAAGAAATGTAGTGCTTCAACATTCACCACTGAAGAAAGCAGTAAGTTACAAAAGGTAGGGGATAAAAACACTCCTGACGGATTACAAAAAAATTCTCCACCATTGTTTCAAAAGAACTGGCCTGGCAAGGATTGAGGCAGCTTTTGCTTGTGTTTTCCACTTAATATTGAGACCGATAACTTTGGACATTCCACCGGTCGGATTGAATACAATCCTGTATTCTCAAAGACGCACCAAGGTGGAGATAAAAGCTGCTGTAATAGTAAATGGTTAGTTCCTAACATAGATGATAAAACTATTTGACCAGTTCGCTTGTACCATAAAATTATCGAAAAACGACCAAAACATGTAACGACTGAGCGGTTCTTTCTGACAACAAACCCGCACTGGCACACTTCAGCATGGTATAAAAACTGTCCATTAGGAATCAATACGTTGACTACTTGGACTAAAGAAAAAATTGCCGCAAAAATCGGAATGGATGTTACAAACAAAAAAATCACCAATCACAGCCATAGATCCACGGCAGTAACTCACCTACCAAACGCGAACATTCCTGATCAAATGTTAGTGAAAATTACGGGTCACTCAAGTTGTAGTTCTATTCAGTCTTATGTGCAAGAAAACCGTCACGCAGAAATCATTAATTTAATGAGAAGCAACACAAATAGAAAAATGGAAGAGCAAGTGAAGAAAGTTACAGTTATTGAAAGAGAAAATGCTGAAAAACAACCTAATACAGTTTACCAAAATTGTGTCTTCAATGTTCAAAATATGTATAGTAATAATTAAAATTAAATGTTCAGTTTCGTATTATTATTTTATTCGTTATAATCTCTCTATTTAAATATAACTCGTTTATGAGCCTTTGTGCTGCAAAAAAACTACGGGAATCATTCAAACATTGCAATTTTTGAGTTCTCATCAAGATTATGAAATTGTATTCGGTGTATTCTCTCACTAAATATAACTCGTGGTACTATTGATAACTCACGAATAGCTTTCAAAATATCATGAAGTTTCGGCAAATTCGCATTTTGATCATTTCAATTTAAATCCCTCTATCGCCAGGGCTGAAAGTAGCTATTGTAGATGTGGAAGATGTTCCTCAAACGTCGCAGCAAAGATCAAAATATCAATATAATTAATGCAGAAGGTAGACAGATCATGTCGATGAATATCATTTAAAAGAACTCTTCGGAAGATAGCAGGTGAAATTTCTAGCCCAATCTTTTCCATTGGTAATGACCATCCTGAATCACAAATGCAGTTTAGTGACAATCTTTTTGACCATAATGCCGAGCTAATATTTAATACAGAGGACCATTTGCAATTGCGAAATTTCGCAATAATAGCTTTAATCCGTGAAAACGCTTGTGATTCTGGATCTAATATGACTTTCAATTCCCTAAAATCTATGCAGAAACGAGAACGTCTGCGATTTTATTTTTTGTAAGCCAGTGTAATGGGTGCTGGAAATGGAGATGATGATTCTTTAATTAAGTCATCTTTTAACAACTGATTAATCTGTTCTTCAGTTTCCTGTTAATCGGAAAAGGAACATCTATATGGTTTCTCCGAGACAAATTTAATTTCTAAAAGTTTAATATGAGCTTCATAATCTTTTACTAACCTCAAATGTTCCTTTTGCAAAAGCTGAAATGTTGCTGGATCACTTGTAGAATCTTCATCTTCTGACATGAGGTCAATGGCTCCAAATTCCGTACATTTTCATTAAAATTAATTTGCAAAGTTTAGGATTCATGAGAGCTTACACCAATCACATCGGTTTCTGGTATTTTCTGAAGGATATTATCCCAATAGTACATCGTATGAAAATATGTCTTACTTAATAACGTGAGCTTCTATTTCTTTCTCAATTTTATGAATTTTCATTTGTGTTTTTATTCTATCAAGAATTTTTCGCACACCACTAATTGTACTGCTAATTATTTTGAAAGTGGCCTAATGTCCATATATCCATTTTTATCTGATAACAGTAGAAACCTTTATTATTTGAGGTGTCATAAACAACAATGTGCCATCGACCATATTTAAAGTATATGATAATTATTAACACATACATATTCACAGATAATTATTTATTAAAAAACGTTCTTTTTAAAGTGGCCACTTCGTTAGTAATAATGTCCGAAAGTGCGGATCTTCAAATTTACGAAGGTAGTGATGAAAGTAATTTTATTTAATCAGTATTAATTACGTTTAATTACTGCAATGAAAATAATCATTTAATACACACTTATAATTGAATTTTAATATAAAATATTAAATTGATAGAAACACCTTTCGGGATGAATAAAAGTACAAGGCTGTTGCAACTCGGGGACGAATTTTAACCAGAATGGAAGAAGGAAGAGAATTTTATAGCAATATTCATCATTAGAAGATGAAGATAAATATGAGGCTTTTCACGACAATACCTCTAGAGAAAGATTTAAAGAAAAGAATGGTGACACGTACATTCAAAAATTGTGAAAAATTAAACGAAATACCGGGAAAAATATAATGCTCAAACTAGCAACACTATACCTGCAAAAGTGATTCAAAACAAAAATTGCCTTTGTCGAAAAGTTGTATAAAAAATTATGAAGAAAAGGTAAGAAAGAATACTTTTGAGGTTTTGGAATTTGGGAGATTTTAATAAGCAAAATGTATTGCTATACAAAGCCAACAAAGAGTGCTATGCTGTGAAACAAAGACTTCAAAAAAACGGAAAAAGTTCGCCAAGAAATTATAGTTTTAGGTATTTGTTAAATTCTAAAAACGGGAAAGTTTCCGTTTGTAAAATATCCTTTTTGGATGCCTGTAATATATCTAAAAGATGATCAAAACGTGTATTAACTAAAAAAAGAAAATATATAATTATACGAGCTTCATTACAAGGAAAATAATAGAAAATCAGTTAAAGAGTAGACTTACAGAAAAATATTTAAAAAAGATTTTAATTTACATTTCCACCAACCGCGCAAAGATACATGCCAAAAATGCAACCTATTAAACATTAAAATTGAAGCATCGGATGATGATGAAGAAAAGAATAAACCTATGGAAGAACATGATGTCCATTTAAGACTAGCAGAATCAGCAAGGAAGTCATAACAAGATTGAGAACTAGCATTACGTAATTCAGATCATTATTTCGCATTTTCGCTCGACTTGCAAAAAGCATTACCTTACCCAAAGTTGACAACTTCAGTAGCATATTATAAACGCATTACGTTCTAAATTTGGGAATTCACCATTTTTATGACGATAATGTTCAGATGTACGTTTGGAATGAAACTATTACATCGCAAGAAAATGGTTCATGTGTCTTGAAACATCTTCAAAATCTAAGAAGTCAAAAACATTACAATTAAAAACATCACAATGACATGTGTGCAGGATAAAATAGGAACATTAAAGTAGCTTTACCATGGCTAAAAATGGTCCAAACTGTTGAACATAATGTGGAAACAATAGATCATAAATTGCTAATATCAGGACATTCAATTTTACCGAATGATAGAGATTTTGGAATGGTAGAAATGTTATTAAAAAATAAATGTTGGTCCCTTGATTATTATAAACTTATCAAAAAGTACCGGAAAGGCAATACCTTTATTCTAAATGAAATGAGAGTATTTCAAATCAACAATATTATTGGAGGATGCAGTTTTTAAAAGGTTGAAGAATTCCAACGGAGAAGCAATAAATTGTTGACAAATATGCTGGATGCTCTCTTTTTGAGAAATTAACCATATAAAATGTTCTATAAGAAATCAATGTATGAGAACGCAGAATTTAAAATCGTGGATTTATTACCACGCCAGGGTAGACCAAGAAAATTTAAAAATATTATATTGATACCACATTGTAAAAATGTAAGACCAATTATGACATCGAAGTCCAAGGACATGACAGACTTCGATATATACAACCGGAACACCATGACTTCTTTAAATCTCTCCCGCATACACAAAATGTAAATGAACAGTATATTTTTATGTAATTTATATAGTTAGAAGATTTATTGAATAGTACAAATTGTGTTTTTAAAGTGTTGTGAAGAAATATATGAAGAAAAAAAAAATGAAACACTTTAAATTCGTGAAATTTCGACCATTTTCAAACCGCCGTAACTCGGTGTATTTTCAATCGATTTTTATTAATCTTTGAGGGTAAAAAACTTTGTATTATCTTCTTCAAAGTCATGCATGCGAACTTAAGCATAACCCCTTACGCCCCCGCTAGCACCCCTGTGAAAAAAAAATGTTTTTTCAGGAAACCATGTCCAACTTTGACGATGTCTATGGAGTTGGAAAAATTTTGTCGACTCGATCCACCGTAAAGGCATTCAAATTTGATCAATTCCCTATGCAGGACTCGAAGAACGAAGTTCTTACGACGATTTGGCACAAAGTTATGGGTGTTTGAAAAAAGTGCATTTTGAGGTTTTTCGTAAATAACTCAGCGACTTTTCAATCAAATTTGATGATTCTTACGGGAAAAATCTTATTTTGGCCCTACTTTAGGGGGTAAACTCAGATTGGAATGATCCCTTTTCGAACCCATCAACCCCCGAACAAGAAAAACACATTTTTTCCTCCAGTGTATAAAATAAATTGAGTATTGTTTTTCAATTTGAAGCATTTTAAAATATGCTGAATGGATTTCAAATTTTATAACAAATATAATTGTTAATTTTGAAAGTAGCTTAACTCTATTTGTGATAAGAAAACAAATTATTCATTTAATTGTTGCTATTATTTTAATAGGAATTGCAAATTTAACTTTCTTAGAAACATTTTAAGTAGTGTGGCACATTGGTATTCTATAGTTATATTCCTCATATTATTGAAACGCAAATGTTTAAATATCTCAATTTTAATATAAATGGACTTAGGTCATTTTTAAAATAAACAGTTCATATGTTCATCTGCACTTACGTTTAAAATCTTCTAATAAATGGAATTAATTCGAATAACATTAGATCCACTATCATAAATTCCAGTCAATTCTCTTTTATTAATTTTAACATTCAAGCGAATTAGTGGGGTGTATCTGCGTTTTTTGACTCCTCACTAGCATTGACTGAAGCTTCACCAGCTTTTGTGAAATTTACATTCTTAAATTCTTGAGACTTTATTTCTACACATGACAACGGAATGAAATCGGCTAGGAAAACCTAAAACATCGTAGACGGTACACGGTTTCTTTGCAACCCATTTCGCACCTATATTTTCAGTTGAACGTATATCGGTTTTCGTCGCTGCATGACCTTCATTTTTTGGCGGTTTTGTTTATAACGATGAAGTTGATTCATGAGTTTTTCTGTGGATTTAATTTCTTCTTTGGTTAAGTGAATATATGCTGATAGACAAATCACAATATGATTAATACGCGAACAATCAAACATTGTTGGCTTAGTTTCCAGCAACAGCCTCTCTTCTTTAAGGGCATAATCTACTAATGAGCCAGAAATGAATTTGAATTTGAATAATATACTGTGCGCCAACTAAAATTTGTCGCCCAATCCATCCAAAGGCCCCTTGCGGTCAATTTGCATACACTAGCGCTATGCCATTCTATTACATTGCCTTCTAAAAATAACCGAAGGACTTGAATCTTCTATTCATCTATGTGTATATTATATCTGGTACATTCTTTATTAAACAATTCAATCCATTCTACCGCATTTCCCTTTTCTTGAAATATTTCTAGTACAAACATTTTCTGAACTCGAGAAATATTTTCATCTTTTTGGTGTTGGCCGCTAAACTTTCATTCGACTTTACAAAGATTTTAAGTAATTCTTCTTGAGACACCGATATATCCATGGCCGTGCATGGTTCTATCTGCTGTTCTAAATAATGATCTTTAGAAACCTAATTAAGGTCTGCATCAAAATAAACTGGAACAACTTTCTGTTACAGGTAATGTAACAGTTACATTTCGATTTTGGCCTTTTTTCTTTAATTATTTACAAGCATTCTTTATTGGAGTGCGATCAAAAAGTTCAGCACGGCGTTCTGCATCTTGACTATTGAGTGGGAATACATACGTTTCATGATCCGATAATCTACGAATGGTCGTAATCTTCATAAATAGCTCGGTGTTCTTTTTCTCCATACATTCTATATGAACTCGCACAGGTATTGTTGTCATCTTCAGTTTGGTGAAAAAAACAACTAAAATGCAAATTGAAAATGTATGTATCAATTTTTGCGTTTTTCAATGGTTTTTTGTATTTTTAGCGAAAACTATGCATTTTGGGCAAAAATTGCTTCTATTAAGAGTTGTAGAGCGGAACATTTTCAATCGATGTAGGTCATTTGAAGAATTCTATAATTACCCGGTTTTCTGCTAGAGGACGTGGAAATAAAGTATAGTGCAATTAATTAACAAAACATTTGAGAAAAACGCTAAAATGCATATACGGCCACGTTTTTGCGCACTCTGGCGGGCAATGCACGCATTATTGGAAAAGTCGAGAGACCTATGTCGATCGAAAATTTTCCGCTCTACAACTTTGGTCTCTTATTATTTTTTCATAAAATGCGTAGTTTTGGCTGAAAATCCAAAAATGAGCAGGAGGTGACATAAAAAAAATATTTTTATGGATAAATCTCAAGAATCCTTAATATTTCATTATACAAATTGTACATCATTGGAAAGCTTATTAAAAATTCCATGCACTGATGGCAAGATATATAGGGTGTTCCATTTGAAAAAAAATAGTTATCCAATATTTTGAGTATGTTGACACCCTGTATAGCAGTATGAACAAAAAAGAACCAAAGCCGATTTGTATTATTCTTCATGATGTGGAAAATTCTTCAGTGTATAAAAAATGTCTATAGCTTTGCTAGGAGCGCTTCTGCAATTTTTTCAATGTGACCTTGTTTTTGCCACAAATTTGCCCATAACTAACCAACCGTCCATAATAGACCCACAGTATCCTATAGCATTTTTATCAGCTTCTTAAGGGGATTAAAAATAAAGTATAAAATACAGGGTGTTCTATTTAAAAAAACATAACTTTGATCTGTTATTTATACTGGGACACCCTGTATAAAAACATACATATTTTTAAAATGTGTAGAATAGGTGTGGGTACCAGTTCAAGAAAACTAGAAGTCGATATCTCAAATGGCAAATAAGTTACGGGACTTTTACAGATCGCTGGGTCACCCGGTATATATATAATAGTAGATTATAGAACGAGTCAATAATAAGAGCTATTACTCCCGAGGATAAATTTACGAGGGAGTAAACATCCGAGGGAATAATAGTATATTATTAAATGAGTGAGAAAGTTGGCCATTGCCACGAGGGTGAAGTTGCAATTCACCCGAGTGGCAATGACCAACTTGCTCACCAGTTTTAATAACATACTAAATAATTTTTCTGTTTACATTAAATTTTAAAGAAGAATTTTTCTCATATTTGGAAATTGCGGCACTTCGGTGACAAAATTATGATATTTATAAATTCGTGTTTTCACAAACAAACCGTAACCATGGTAACAACTTAACTGTTGAAAAAGTAAAATTGTCATCATGTCATTGGCTAAAACCTGTTGGGGAATTAAACCGCTATCATTTGATTGGAGGTCACCAATGGAGAAAATGATTCGGCTGAGTAATGGACAGCTTTCTCAATCAAAAACGATTTAACAACGTTTATATTATTTAATAAGATGCGATTTTAATACATATTTATTTTCTATTTTGACAGATAAGTGACAACTAACTTGATTTTGAGTTTCAATTAATTTTAACGATTTAAAAATCTAACTTCAGCCCATGACTAAAATGGACAAAGTCGCAGTTTGTCAAGGTGTATTTAAAGAATCACTTAGCGTCATGGAAACATATGCGATAAATTACATTTTAGAAGTTGGAGTAGAAAAAACTCATTTATGATCATTATATATCATATACATTGTGTCATATATGTAGTACAAACATCTCTTTTCAAAATAAAATGAAAATTGAAATAGTAATATACAAATTTAAGACAAAGACAAAGTAAATTATTATTCTTCAAATATCCATCCATACGGAGTCATTCAGCCTTTTTTTCCTTTTAGTTCTTTATCATACATTCAACTTTAGTGCCAGAAGAAAACAAGTATAGACGGAAGATGGGCAAAGCTGATACTTTTAAATAACGTTGCTACTTTTCAAAATCAGTGATTTTTAATTGTGACTGTGATCAGGGTTAGTGAACATCGTAATAGGTAATCACATTCCCACGATATGCTAGAACTTGATTTAATTTTAACTGCGTGTTATATTAATGCAATATAATTTCCTTTAGAAGAATATAATCAAACTTGCCACGCATATTGAAAATTTAATGTTCTTTGGAAATCTATAACATTTCAAAAACATGCTTTCCTTAGTTCTCTTCGGCACACCATCGCAGCATTTGGTACGCAAATGGAGAATTTAATGTTCTAAGGAAATTCATAAAATCTACAAATATGCCTTCATACTTGCGAGCTATTTTGAATTAATTGTGAGAGGGTAATGATTTTACTTCAAAAACTAACTACGAGGGCGACTGCTCAAAATTCACCAAATTTGTCATGCATATTAAGAATTCAATATTCTTTGGAAATCAATAAAAATAAAAAACTACGCCCTTTTCCAGCTTGCAAATAATTTTGACTTAATTGTGAAAGTGTGTTGATTTTACATAAAAAATTACTTAGAGGGCAATTGCTCGAAGAAATATTACCAGATTTTGTTTGAAAACTGAGAATTTAATATTTCAAATAATTTGAAATCCAGAAATGTATTTTTTCTACTTGCTCAAAAATTCTTTGGAGGAACATCACCAAATTTGTCACGCAGATTGAAAATTTGATGTTCTTTGGAAATCAATAAAAATCCAAAAATATACCTTCCATAGCTTTAGAATAATTTTGACTTAATTGTAAAAGTGTGATGATTTTATGTCAAAACTTCATTTCGATAGCGATTACACCAAATTTCCTCCGTAGAACAACGAAAATTGAGACTTTAATGTTCTTTGAAAATCAATAAAAATGAAAAAATACGCCTATTCATAACTCGAAATATTTTAATTTAATTGTGAGAGTGTTATGCTTTTAAATAAAAAAAAAATAAGAGGGCGATTTCTCGAAATTACTTCGGTGTAACATCAGCAAAATTGGCAAGCAAATTGACAAATAAATGTTCTTTGAAAATCAATCAAAATCCCTGCCTAGTTTTTTGAGTTATTTTGACTAAATCATGAAAGCGATGATTTTATATCTAAAATAAATAAATATCTAAAATGAATGAAGGCGATTACTTAAAATTCCATCACCAAATTTGGCACGCAGATTGAGAATTTAATTTTCTTTAAAAATTAGTCTAAATCCAAAATACGCGTTTGAGTTAATCATGAAAGTGTGATTTTATATCAAAAATTAATTTCGAGGGCGACTACTCGAAATACCCTCGTTGGAACGTCACTAAATTTTGCACACATATTAAGAATTGAATATTCTTTGAAACATTAATATAAATCCAAATTTACGTCTCTCTAACTTTTTGAGTAATAAGTCATTGTGAAAATAAGATAATTTTCCATCAAAACTTAACTTCAAGACAATTTTTCGATGCAAGAACAACAGTTTTCGTTTATTTCGGGTTTTGAATCATTCATGTAATATAATGCATTTGAAAGTCACTAAGAAAATTGTGAAATTAATAATTTAAGAAATTTTCACGTAAAACTTTTAAAACTTTACCTGATCAAATTTTGTACAGAATGGTATTCCTAACAAATGTTTAGGTTCAAATTGTAGTCCAAAGCACGTAGAACGAAAATTGCTGCGTCACTATTTTACAAACATGTATCGGTTAAACTACCATGAAAACTTTTATTTTATCATAATTTTTCAAATTAATAAGTAAAATTATTATGTAAGATAATTCAATTATAGCTGATATATCACAATTGGTGATTATTAAGTAAGTTATTCATTTTGATTCTTGCACTTGAGTATTTCTTTTTTCCTTTTAAGTTTAAAAATGTAAGTACTTTAATACTTTTCGAAACTAGAGAGCGTAATAAATACAATACATATCTTTGCGCCATTATTATTACAGATAAATCTATGTTAATATTTATTTATTTATAAGGGATGTGAGTGTGGAAAGTTTTCAATAAAAAATTCAAAAAATGGTTAATTTCATTGAAATTTTGTTGAATCTTTTTAAAGCATGTCCAAATTCCATTAAGAATTTTTAAAATTTTGAAACTGAAACAAATTAAAGCAAATATTTGAAAAATAAAGCAATAGAAGATTTATTTATTCATTTACTTACTTAGCTAGAGTTTATAGTACAGTAAGCACAGATAAATTTGATAGATGTATAAAAATTAAGGCAAATATTATTTAAAAAATGGTGATGTGGCCATCATGTTACTTTCTCCGATGGTATCATCATTTATATTTACACTTTCATGGTTTATTTTTTATTTAAATCATATTTTAAATGTACATCGAGCGTTTTGTAGACTCGCATTAAACTGACGTTTAAAACGTCAAAATTATAAAACATGGAAAAATTATACTTTAAATTCAAAAACACAGTTTACTCAAAAACTAAAGAGATTTCGAAAAAAAACTTATTTTTATAAGTTGTTCATTATAGCATTCTCTACAATTATTATTAACATAAATTTGCTGTAACTATTATCGTTTCATAATTATAAACCAAAAAAAAAATTCTCGAATAACAATGATTTTATGAAAAATGTTTTCAAACAAAATAAGCTCAATTCTTTGTTGTCCTCAATATTTGTTTAAATGTTTTTGTAATATTTTTCATATTTAAGAAAATATTGACAAAAAACAAAAAACAGTTAAGGTAAACACCCACTTCCAGTGTACGAAATTTTACCAAAAGCTTTCCAGTTCTTCGGATTATCGAATAAGACGTATGTTGAAAGTTTCATATCAATAGCTTTATTAGTTTTTGAGATATAGCGCACACACACACACACAGACACATTTTTTTCAGAAATTGTTGAAATGGCATCTCTGGACCCCAAAACGCGACTTTTGTATGAAACATTTTTCGAAATTTTGAAAAATAAGCACGTGATTGACCGTTCCCAGAGCTCTGAAACACCCTGTATATATAGCAACAATTTGACATATAGAATACTGGATTTAAAAAATGTATAAAAATTTTGAATAACGGAAATACATTTTAGGATAAGTTCCCACATTTGTGGGAATTTGAAAATTAGTAAAAATATTACATAAAAAACCCATCTTGGAATTTTATTCAAGTCTTCCAAGTATAGTCTGAAAAATAAAAATAAAAATACAAAATATTAACGAAAACAACAACAATAAAAAAATACATAAAACTGATAATGGTACACAACAGTGTTTATAAACTAAATTAACGAAAACTATGAATGAAAATTACTACGAAATGAAAGAAAAGAAAATAATTGAAATGGTCATGGTAAATCTCATTACGATACAAAGTCCATCTACTTTTAATGTGCGGTCTCGGCGGAACACCCTGTATAATATTGACAAGTATGAAAGTATGTATCTCTGCAAAATTGATTTAATGTGCCGGAGTATAAATAATAAATGTTTTGCAAATTTTTACATAGCGATTTTTAAAATTATTTTTTCCAGTAATGCGCCATTACAGGACCCTGTAAATGGAGCTTAATGACAAATGGTGCAGTTATGTTAAGTTAGTGCATCATAGTCAAGATAATAAAGCCTAATTAACTTCCTTGCAATTCCTAATTTCGTACAATTTGAATTCGTGAAATGCCTTCAATTTCTACATCCACTATTTTATATTTTAATTACATGCAAGGTGTAATAAAATTATGCCTAATTCAATTTGTATTATACTTGTAGCTTCTGCCTTAATGATAATGCTGAAGTAATTATGAGAAAATGAATTACGGCATTGTATGTTTTGTTGAAAGGTTTTCTTTTCTCTTCATTTGTCAAAATCACGTTTGTCAATTATATTTTGTGTGTTAAAAGATGAAAGTTGCATTTTCTGTTCCCAAAAGCGTTAGTGCATACCTGCATAATTACTGTAGAGATTCACGTTGTAAGCAATCGTTACTAATTAAATATGTGCACATGCACACTTTAAATGAATAATTATGTTAAAAATAGTATTCATTTTCCATTCAAGTGGCAAGATAATTACTTGTAATAACACAATCTAGACTGATCCGAAACATTGTTTTAATCGCAGAAATAAAATTACCAACCAGGGGCGTAACTACCGGGGAACAGTTAAAAAACTGTGCATTAAAAAAAAGGGGGAACAAATTTTATTCTTCGACCATTTTTTTAAGCTGCGCCGCTTTTATCGAATCATACAAAACGACTTCGTTGTTGTGACAATTTTGTCAGTGTTATTTATACACTGGGTGGATGAGACCACACCTTTTAAAATCAAGGGAAAAACATTTTGATTGCCAAATCGGTTATATTTTTTCTGATGGTATTTTCAACTTCCGTTTCTGACCGGAAATTGATTACTCAGACCAGTAGTACATTTTTTCAAACGAAACATGGTATTTTTTATTGCAGATTCAGATTCAGATTGTGTGTAAAAAGACAAGAAACTTTTGTATGAAACATTTTTTTTTCAAATAACGTCATTTTTGACCTTGAAATGATCTTGCTTAGGTCACTCGTGCTACCCATTTAACACAATATGAAAGTGATCGTTTCGAATTAACATAGGGTATTGTTGGATAGAGTGTGCGAAAAAAAAAGAACTTTTGTTGAAAACACAATTAATTGATATGTTTGCTACTTTTAGTCTATAATTATGAAATTATTTATGTTACATCAATTTTGTATTAATAATAATTGTAGAGAATGATCGAATTGAACAAATTATAAATAATTCGTTTTTATTTCTAAATTGCATTAGATTTTAAACTGACGGTAAAAATTATAAGAATTTGAAGTATAAATTGTCATTTTCAACTTTCATAATTTTGACGGTACAAACGTCAGTATTAGCTGATTCTGCAATATAATAGTAATTTACGTAACAAGTTCCGAAAGTAATGTTTTACGGAATGAGTAGGAAGTTTTCAGGACGAGCCCTAGGCGAGTCCTGGAATCCTGCGAGTCTCGTAAAATCACTTTTTCTGCAGCCGTCCCGAAAATAAAACTTTCGTTATGATTTATTAAATCGAACATATCACTTTACATAAATCGTACCGAAAGTTGTTATTTTCGGGACGTTTTTGTTTCACTTTCGGAACGATTTCTATTCTTTCGGGGCGGTTTTTGTTACTTTCAGGACGATTGAAATATTGTACGTAAATCGTTCCAAAAGTGATTTTACGGGACTCGCAGGATTCCAGGACACGCTTACGGCTCGTCCTGGAAGCTTCCTACTCATCCCGTAAAATATCGCTTTCGGAACTTGTAACGTAAATTACTATTTGGCACGAGTTACGTACAATATTTTTTCTGCAGCCGTTTTTTATGTTAAAAAAGCAAAAACATACACGAATGTTTTATGACAAGCGCTGTCATAATTAAATACGAAGTTGATGTTTTTATCAAGGCCGCCTACAAAATCGTCCCGAAAGTAACAAAAAGCGTCCCGAAAATAACTACTTTCGGTACGATTTATGTATCAGAGAAGGTAACATTATTTCCATTACTGTTTTTTATTGTTAGGCCTGGATTTTTTATTGTTTTGCCAATATTTTAGATCTTTGGCATGTATTTTCAATGATTTTTGATCTATTTTTGTTTTTTTTTTGGCCAATAAATTCTTCATTTTGGCCTGAATAATCGATTTATTTGTTGCAATTTTCTATTTCTTGGTTTTGCCATTTTTACTTTTAATCAATTTTCTATTTTGCGTTTAAATTTTGGTTTTTTGACATGTATTTTCTGCAAGGTTTTTATTTTAAGTTTACTTTGATATTTTTTATTTTAATTTAGGCGTTCATTTTTTAACTTAGAAAAATATGTATATCCGTGATGGAACTGCTTAATTTTTGTATTTTTTGTCTGGAATTTTTTATTTTCAGAACTAGATTTTTTATTTTGGCCTATATTTTAGGTCTTTGGCATATATTTTCAATTTCTTTGCTCCAAATTTTTTATTTACTATTATAAACGATAAATAAACTCTTGATAAATTTTAACTCATAACATAGCATAAAGACAATAATATGAGATATGAGTTAAAAGGGCATGTTTTTTGATCTGATGGATATTTGCTAAAATAAAAAAAAGTTAAAGTCAAAAGTTTATTTTTATGCACGTTTATATACACTCGGCGTCAAAAAAAAGCGTTACTCGAAAAATCGCGAAAAACCTCGATTCTTCAAACCGTCGTAACTTGGTTCAATTTGGTCGAAAATCGGTGAATCTTTCAGTTTGGGAAAGATTCAAGTTTTATCTTTAAGAATGTGTAGTTGATTTTGACCCCAAGTCCAACCCACCCCCCGTAACAACGCGATGAAAAAAAAATAGACGGAAAATTTCACTACAGTGGCAGAAAATTTTTATCAATTTCCTTCAAATGTCTTAAAAATTCGAGTCGTTTCGATGATTTGGAGCAAAGTTATGAATTTTTGAAAAAAAAATGACATTTCTCACTTTTTTGGCCATAACTTGTGTAATTTTGCACCAAAATCGATGAACTTTTGCAGTCTGAATGATCGATTTATTTGTCTGAACAAACAAACAAATTTTAGAATTTTATTTATTTATACAAAATTTGTAAAAGATAGAATCACTGAAACTGAATGTACATGTTCGTGTACACTAATAATATTTTACAAAAATGTTCCCTGCTGCTATCTATGATTTTTCTAATGAACTTTACTTTCAAAAGTGACAGTTTACAACAATGGCGAACAGTTCAGGTAAGTTATATAAACCTTTTTCTACTTTGGATTAATAATCGACGAATTGTTATATCAAAAACAGTAAAACAATAAGATTTTTCAGTTTACAGAAAATCCTACTGTACTGTCTAGAATTGGGAATCAAACTTTGACAGATAACCAAGAAAAAAGTCTTGATACATTGCTTGATTTAGATTCAGGTGCACAGAAAATTGTATAATGATAATTTTGACCATTTTTGACAGAAAACATTAAAATGAAATTTCAAACGTTACATTACTAATTAAAAATATTTACTGCACAAATCTTTATGCTTTACAAAGCAACAAAGCAACAAAGCAAATTTTAGCAAATTTTATTGGTACTGATAAAATGAAAACACTATTTTGTCTTCATCTAGAAATTAATTGCTTGAAAGTTCGACGCGTAAGAATGTTTTGAAAGCGTGAGCTAGAGATTCGTCTATATACAGATATGCGGCGAGACAGATTTTTTGAATTACGTACAAATTTACAAAGACAAACCAAACGATTCTGAAGACAAGCTCGACCAATCTTTGAAACAATGCGAATTACATCTTCAGGAATGTCTTAGCATTGATGAGCAAACTCCCCCTTTTAGAGACATGTTGAGCATAAAACAATACATCAAAGGCAAGCCAAGTCCATGGGGGATAAAAATATTCCTTTTGTGTGGTCAAAGTGAATGCGCATATGACTTCATAATATACCAAGGAGCAAAACAGGACTAAATAAAGGAAATTTAAAAAAGATGGGACACGGAGCTGCAGTAGTTTCGCAATTACCAAAAAAAGTTCTATTTTAATTATTTTTCCTCATACCATTTATTGCATATTCTAAAGGAAAAGCAAAGGTACAGTTAGAATAAATATATTTGATAAGACTAATATAATCACAGACAGTAATGCATTGAAAACAGGAAGAGTTTTTTAGGAGAAATTGTGAAGATAACATTTCTTTAGTGAAATGGGTGGACAATAGATATGTTGTTGTTGTTAAAGATTGTTGAAATTAGGCACTTGGTTGGTTTCACAATTTATACCAGCCAAGTGCCTAATTTCAACAACCTTTAATATTAAAAATGTTTCACCACGTGATAAACCAGAACCAAATTCAACAAATATGTTGTTCTTGCATCAAATTTTGTAGGAATAGACCAAAAAGATAAAGCTCAAATATGAGATAAGAAAAATAATGAATTTGCCGACATCAAACGTCCAGAAATTATAGAGTTATTAAACAAATGGGTGGTGTAAATCTTTTGAATCAAATGATTGCCTTATATGTATAGAATTTGTATACAATTTAGAAAATTGACGATTTGCCTCATAATACATGCATTTGGCATTTGCAAACAGTAGGTTCGAATATCAAAAAGATTGCAAAAAAAATATGAGAGTCTAGATTTTCTCGACTTGTCTGTCGCAGAAGCAAAAATATTTTTTTTATCAATATTCAATTAAGCTCTGAAGGGGTTAATGTTACTCAGAATTTATTAAATAACTTTGAACTATATACATACACACTCATTGGTTATTGGGACAAATATCGGGGCCTGCCTCCATTACCACCCTCTTACCATCTGAGCCCTCTTTAATCGAGTAGGTTGTTGTAGCAAAATAGTATACCAAGAAAAATACTCCTAATGCTAGACATGCGGAACCAACAGCAAATAATATAATAACCATTTTTTTATTTTCTCGACAATATCTACCCATGGTTGTATTACGATCTGTAGGACTTCCTAAAAACAAATTATTAACTATAATGCAGGCTTAAAGTGTAACTTTAAATGGAAAATTTAAGGCGGCGAAGTTATAAAATCTATATATAAATTTAATTGATACTTACAGCAAAGTTTTATTTCAAATGCATTCAATGGTAAACATGTTGAGTATAATTCTAATATATCGCAGTATATAAACTTTTGCACATTAATACATACAGATTGATGGTATGGTATTATACAAGAGATTAACATGACATATTTTTGTTGAACGTGTTGTTTGCATTACATAAAAGAAAATTAATTTTCTATGTATAGTAATGTATGACACTGACATGTTTCAATTTACAATGACAAATGGCACAATTGAAAAAGTTTTCGTGAGGAGCGAGACGCATACTTTAATTAGCGCCATTCCCGCTATCGCTTGATTTTTCACATTTCGCCATTTTGTACTTCAAAGTTCCTTAAATGATTGTTAGTTAACAATATTAATAAAAGTTAAGCTGTAATTCCTACACCAAAAATGTGATTTTGCAATATGCTAAAATATTAGGAAAATATCGAGAAAAGGGTCCCCCCGGTTAAAATAGGTGAAATGCCCCCAGATTAACCAAATAATGTTGTATCTTGAAGTAATAATTATCCGTGAACATGGTTTATATGGTCCTCACCCCTCCCCTCACCCCACTTGGGGTCAAAAAGGGTTATTTTTTGTTTTAATCTTTTAACTGAGGAGGTGTGTAATACAAGATTCTGAAAAAAAATATCAAGGTAGGTTATCAACAGACCTATCAATAGAATTTTTTTCAAGGTCATCCAAGGTCATTTGGTGTCTCGAAAAAATTTAAAAAAAAACAAATTTTCCAATTTTTGGGGTAGAAATCGTTAGAATTTTACCTCTGACAAGAACTTTGAATACATTTCGAGTGGTGCGTCATCTCTAAAAATCTAATTTTCCTCTTTTTTTTCGAATTTTACCGGTTAGGGTTGAGGTTTAGACAGAAAACTAATGAATTTTTTTTTGTAGCATTTGGTAAGACAAAAATCTTCAATGGTAAAAAAGTTATAACCAATTTAAAATATGTTTCCTATTTGATTTTTCAATTTTTGTCGATATTTACCAATTATAAGGGCACTGGTGGATATTTAACAGAAAAACTCATACATGTTTTGTAGCATTTTTCAAGACCAAAATTTTAGTTTTGTTTTTATATGTTTAGCCTTAATACAAAAAAATGTTGTGTAAATCAGTTTATTTTTTTATTTTTTTGACTTAGGCATGAGCCATTCAGTCACATCGAATATTAAATTTTTGTATTTTCAATTTTTGGGATGAATAAATGAATTTCAGACGTATACACAACAACCATAGACCCGACCGAATACTTCTCGATCCCCGAAAAATTTTTCGGCCGGGCTGGAATTCGAACCCACGCGGCACGCAGTGCAGCCGATACAAGCGCTCGCCTGTACCCACCACACCAACGGGCCACCTGAAAATCAATTTATAAGTTTCTAAAAAATACACAGTTACTAATGTAAAATAATGTTTTTCTTCATTTGTGATTATAGTAAAGTGAATTATAATAATATATAATATATATGTAAATTACATTTTTAATCTTCATCACTGTCTTCATTAATCACTGGTACAAAGTTATCTTTATCGAAAATATTGGACAACATTTCAGCGGGACGTACTATTTTTGATAACCAACGGCCATAAGAAAGATGGTATATCAAACTAGCGACATGAGAACAACATCCAACAGTGCGTAGTCTATTTGCACAAGTACGACAATATTGTTGTATCGCATCGATACCTGCGTCTTCTTTATTGTATTTCACGTTTCAGCATTTGTATTCGTTCGATCTTATATGACGTGATATTACGTCAAACCTTACTATAGCCAATTCGGTGGAATCTGGCGGCCGAGGTCGTAAAACGGTCGGTCCGCCCTGAGGATCGACGCACCCTCAAAGAAAAGGTATTGGTGGTTCGTCTAATTGCATCCCATACATTTATTATTGTCCTTCGCTCCTATCGGTACACGCACTTTTACACCAGTACTCCTCAACAAAGATTGGTTTGAGATAAAACAAATATTACGTTCCCTACTTACCGAGCTCCGACCCTCTTTTACGACCACAGCCGCCAGATTCCGGAGAATGGCCTATATACCTGGTTCCTCTTTAACGAATTTTAATATCAGTATTCCATCCTCTGTAATCATTTCTCCCAAGTAAGATATTGCTTGAGCGAGTTGGTATGAACCAATGAGACTTCAAGATCTTCCAAAGTCAATTCAGGAAAATCCATAAGTTCTTTTGAAGTTGTACTTTGGAAGGGCACAGATTTTTTATTCAAGTTTTCTGCAGCAATCTTTTCAGCTAAAACGTTGACCTCCAGGTATGTCGATTTCATTCTATTGACTATAATATTTGTCTTATCATCCATAAGGTTAAGTCGTTTTCCATATTGATTTTGTAGAAAACAAGCAATTCTACACCACAATCCCGCAACCGGCAACATGCTGTTTCCAAATTGGTTGTGCAATAATCGGTATTTTTGGTACAAGATACCGTGAATCGCTTCGATTACCCAACGAAGTTTAGTGACAAATCTTGAAAAGTTTGATTCTTTAGCAGTTAGTTGATTTCTATTACCTTTAAGAACTGGCATGAGGACCATGAATCCTTTATTTTTCAAGTGATCCACAACATCTCGAAGACCTCTATCCAAGATAAAAATATCTCCAGGTTTAAGAATTTTGCTGATACCATTTGGGTTATTTAATACGCTTTCTAAGATTTGAGCATTTGGGAAAAAAACAAAAAACAGTTAAGGTAGACACCCGGTGTACGAAATTTTACCAAAAACTTTTGAGTTCTTGGGATTATCGAATAAGATTATGTTCAAAGTTTCATATCTAATGCTCTATTAGTTTTTGAGATACAACGCGCAAAGATACACACACACACACAGACACAATTTTTTTTTCCAGAAATTGTTGAAATGGTACCTAGGGACCCGTTAAAAAAATTGAAAAAAATCACGATCACAATACTTTTTCGTACTTATAAATAAAGTAATAAAAATAAAACTAAAGTTTTCGTCTTGAAAAATTCTACAAAAGATCGCTTATGAGTTTTTCTGCTAGATATCCACCTGTGCTCTTATTATTGGTAAATATCGACAAAAATTGAAAAACCAAGTGGTAAAACAATTTAAATTGGTTATAACTTTTTTACTTTTAGAGATTTAAAATTTAAATTAAAAAAAAAAGTTTTTATTGGTTTTTTATTTGAATTTTTAGGAATGACGCACCACTCGAAATTTGTTAAAAGTTCCTGTCTGAGGTAAAATTAATAGCCTCTTATAAAATAGTGAAAAAAAACGGCGTGCACCTCAATGTTTTCTACCTCAAAAAATGAAAAATTTGTTTTTTTAATTTTTTTGAGATACGAAATGACCTTGGATGACCATGAAAAACATTCTTTTGATAACCTACCTTGATGATTTTTTCAGAATTTTGCATTAAACACATCGTCAGCTAAAAAATTAAAACAAAAAATAACCCTTTTTGACCCCAAGTGGGGTGAGGGGAGGGGTGGGGACCTTAAAAACCATGTCCGCGGATAATTCTTACCTCAAGATACGTTATTTGGTTAATCAGGAATTCTGAATCTGGGGGCATTTCGCTTATCTTAACTGGGGGGACCCTTTCATCTCTCAATAAACAAACCTTATTTTTGTCTCTAATAATAGATTTTTCAAATAAGAGGTTCATACCATGGGGATTTAGAATCCACCAAGAAAGTTAATGTTAAAAGTACATAAAGGATGCTGCAAATTTTAAGTCAGCTTGATCTTATTTTAAAAAGATCAATAATTGAAATCAGACTTCTTCACTCGTTGCAATAAATAAATTTAACAAACACGAAATATACATAGAGTGAATCTACAAAATTGAAAACCAGAAATCATTTAACAAATTACAATTAATACACATACCAAGCAAAAATTATTGTTTTCCATGAATGGCAACTGCAGACCGGTTTCTGGCTACTTGGTATAACCTCCGTAGCCAGAAACTGCTCATTGATGGGAAACAATAATGTATGCTTGGTTTATAGTCATTGTTCTTAAAAACAAAGAAGTTCCGCGCGCCCTTCTCTATCATATGTGTGTGGCACTAGCACCGACTAGATGGCGTAACAAACCATTCTACCATTTCAAAATTAATATGTTTTCTGGGTTTATTACTTTGACTATTTCAGTCACAGATTATTTTACCAATACAAATCATTCATTTGGTGTGATAGCCTTTAATCAATGGATCTTTGTCATACGTCATAGATGGCGGAACCTAGTTTCAACAATCTACGATAAGTTAAATCAGGAACGAAAAACAAAAAATTATTTTGTTCGTTTCTGATGGAAAACGACATTTTCCGTTCTTTACATTCTCACACAAAATATATCGTTTTGTTTTCGAGAAATGAAATTAAATAGCGGTTAATACCGGTAATAACTCTATTTACATTTAATACCATATAAACCTGATAGTCTTTTTACTTTATCCGTTACGAAGTACAAGAAAGTATTGTGATGGTGATTTTTTTTTCAAAAATTTTTTTTACGGAAATATCCGTTTTGGGGTCCTTAGATGCCATTTCGACAATTTCTGGAAAAAAAATTGTGTCTGTGTGTGTGTGTGTGTCTGTATTTGTGTGCGTGTGTGTGTGTCTGTGCGCGCTGTATCTCAAAAACTAATAGACCAATTGATATGAAACTTTGAACATAAGTTTTATTTAATAATCCGAAGAACTGAGAAGCTTTTGGTAAAACTTTGTACAGGTGTGTTTACCTTAACCGTTTTTTGTTTTTTGTCAATATCTTCTTAAATATGAAAAATATCACAAAAACATTTAAACAAATATTGAAGACAACAAATAAATGAACATCTTTTGTTTGAAAAGTTTTTTCATAAAATCATTGTTATTCGAGAAAAAAAAATATTATTTTTTTTTTCATTTCTGGTTTATAATTTTAAAACGATAATAGTTACAGCAAATGTATGTTAATAATAATTGTAGAGAATGCTAAAATAAACAACTTATAAAGAATAAGTTTTTTTTTAGATCCCTTTAGTTTTTGAGTAAACCGAGTTTTTGAATTTGAAGTAAAATGTTTCCATCTTTCATAATTTTGACGTTTTAAACGTCAGTTTCATCCGAGTTTACGCAACGCCGAAGTACATTTAAAATAGGATTTCAATTGAAAATAAACCATGAAAACGTAAATATAAATGGCTATGATACCATCAAGTCGGAGAAAGTAACATGATGGCCACATCACCATTTTTTAAATGTATAATGTGAATTGAAAAAAATATCAAAACAATTGCCATCGACTTAAACTTTCTAAAATTTGCTTATAAGGAATGCTGAATAACATTTCTGTGAAGACTGCTAATACTTCATCACTAAATTTTGGAATAACTTGATGAGAACGGAGCGAGAAGTTAAAAAACATGTAATAGTTTTATTGCCCTGAAAACAATATAAAAACAATTGACTTCGACTTGAAACTTGCGTAAAACGAACTCCAAATTACGTTTCTGTCAAAACTATTAAAACTTCATCCCTAAATTTTGCAATAATTTAATGAGAACATAACGAGAAGTTAAAAAAATAGTAATAATTCTAATGCCCTGAAAACAATACAAAAACAATTGACTTCGACTTGAAACTTCTCAGATTTTCGTAGAATGAATGCTAAATTAAGTTTCTGGAAAAACTATTACCACTTTATCCCTAAATTTTGGAATAACTCAATGAGAATAAAGCAAGAAGTTTAGAAAAATGTAATAATTTTAGTGCCTTGAAAACAATATAAAAACAATTTAATTTGATTTCAAACTTCTCAAATTTGAGTAGAATAAATGCCAAATTACGTTTCTATCAAAACAATTAACACTTCATTTCTAAATTTTAAAATAATTTAATTTAAACACAATGTTAAATTTTGAAAAAATCTAATAATTTTAGAGACTTGAAAAAAATAAATAAAAATAATTGCCGTGGCCTCGTAACTTGAATTTGCTTATAACAAATGCTAAATATTAACACTTCATCCCATAATTTTGGAATAATTTAATGAGAACACAGCGAGATGTTTTGAAAAAAATGTAATAATTTCAGTACCCTGAAAACAATATAAAAGCAATTGACTTTGACTTGAAATTTCTCAAATTTGCGTATAATGAATGCGAAATTAAGTCAAAACTATCACCAACGTATCCCTACATTTTGAAATAATTTAATAAAAACGGAGCAAGAAGTTAAAAACAATATAAAAACAATTGACTTCGACTTGAAACTTCTCAAATTTGCGTAGAACGAATTCCAAATTACGTTTCTGTCAAAACTATTAACACTTCATCCCTAAGTTTTGGAATAATTTAATGTGAAGAGAACGTTATATTTTGAAAAAATGTAATAAATTTAGAGAGTTGAACTAATATAAAAACAGTTGCCATCGCGTTGATATTTAATAACTTTACTGTGAAAACTATTAACACTTCATGCCTAAATTTTAAAATAATTTTATGAGAGCAGAGCGAAAAGTTTTGAAAAAATGTAATAATTTTAGTGCCTTGAAAATAATATAAAAACAATTGGCTAAGACTTGGAACTTCCCAAATATGTGTAAAATTAATGCCAAATTACATTTCTGTCAAATCAGTTAACAGTTCTCCCTAAATTTTGGAATAATTTAATGTGAACAGAATGTTAAGTTTTGAAAAATGTAATAATTTTAGAGATTAAAAGATTGAAACAATTGCCTCCGACTCGAAACTTCTTGAATTTGCTTATAACGAATGCTTAATACCGTTTCTCTGAAAAATATTAACACTTTATCCCCAAATTTTGGAAGAATTTAATGAGAACAGAGCGAGAATTTAAAAAAATGTAATAATTTTAGTACCATGAAAACAATTTAAAACAATGGACTTCGACTTGAAACTTCTCAAATTTGCGTAAAATGAATTCCAAATTACGTTCCTGTCAAAACTATTAACACTTCATCCCTATATTTTGGAATAATTTAATGTGAAGAGAACGTTAAATTTTGAAAAAAAAATGTAATAAATTTAGAGAGTTGCAAAATATAAAAACAGTTGCCATCGACTTAATACTTCCTAAATTTGCTTATAACGAATGCTAAATAACCTTACTGTGAAAACTAATAACGCTTCATCCCTAAATTTTGGAATAATTTTATAAGAACAGAGCGAGAAGTTTTGAAAAAAATGTAATAAATTTAATGCCTTGAAAACAATATAAAAACAATTGACTAAGACTTGAAACTTTTCAAATTTGCGTAAAATGAATTCCAAATTACGTTTCTGTCAAAACTATTAACACTTCATCCCTATTTTTGGAATAATTTAATGTGAAGAGAACGTTAAATTTTGAAAAAAATGTAATAAATTTAGAGAGTTGCAAAATATAAAAACAGTTGCCATCGACTTAATACTTCCTAAATTTAACGGTTATTTATAACGAATGCTAAATAACCTTACTGTGAAAACTAATAACGCTTCATCCCTAAATTTTGGAATAATTTTATAAGAACAGAGCGAGAAGTTTTGAAAAAAATGTAATAGTTTTAGTGCCCTGAAAACAACATAAAAACAATTGACTTAGACTTGACACTTCTCACGTTTGCGTAAAATGAATGCTAAATAATGTTTCTGTCAAAACAATTAACACTTTACTCTAAATTTTTAAATAATTTAATGTAAACAGAACGTTAAATTTTGAAAAAATGTAATAATTTTGGAGATTGGAAAAAATATAAAAACAATTGCCATCGACTTGAAACTTCTTGAATTTGCTTATAACGAATGCTAAATACCGTTTATGTGAAAAATATTCTTCATCTCCAAATTTTGGAATAATTTAATGAGAACAGAACGAGAAGTTAAATAAACCTGATGGAGTCTTTTTTAAATGTATAATGTGAATTAAAAAAAATATAAAAACAATTGCCATAGACTTGAACCTTCTAAAATTTGCTTATAAGGAATGCTAAATAACATTTCTGTGAAGACTGCTAATACTTCATCACTAAATTTTGGAATAACTTGGTGAGAACGGAGCGAGAAGTTAAAAAAATCTAATAATTTTAGTACCTTGAAAACAATATAAAAACAATTGACTTCGACTTGAAACTTATCAAATTTGCTTAAAATGAATGCCAAATTACGTATCTGTCAAAATTATTAACACTTCATCCCGAAATTTTTGAATAATTTAATATGAACAGAACGTTAAATTTTGAAAAAATGTAATAATTTTAGACTTGGAAAATATATAAAAACAATTGCCATCCACTTGAAATTTCTCACATTTGCTTATAATTAATGTAAATTAAATTTGTGTGAAAACTAATAACACTTCATCCCTAAATTTTAGAATAACTTGATGAGAACAGAGCATGAAGTTTTGAAAAAATGTAATAATTTTAGAGACCTGGAAAAAATATAAAAACCAAAAAGCCATCGTCTTGAAACTTCATAAATTTGCTCATAAGGAATGCTAAATAACGTTTTTGTGAAAACTATTAACACTTCATCCCTAAATTTTGGAATAATTCAATGAGAACAGAGCTAAAAGTTTTGAAAAAATGTAATCATTTTAGTGCCTTGAAAATAATATAAAAACAATTTACTTCGACTTGAATCTTCTCAAATTTGCGTAGAATGAATGCCAAATTACGTTTCTGGCAAAACTATTAACACTCCATCTCTAAATTTTGAAATAATTTAATGTGAACAGAGCGTTAAGTTTTAAAATATGTAATAAAATAAGTAACTTGTAATTGAACTTTTAATTTAAAAAATCGCTAAAAGATTACCACACGACGAAAAAACACTCAAATTAACTTTATAGGGGTATCCTTATCCAGAAAAACATTTTCCCTTAAAATACTTTATAACATCTATTCCCTTTTCCGAAATTCAAAACCTAAGTTTGTCTGCCAAATTAGTTTTTAAGTTATATGGCGCAGATAATTTCCTACTCTTTTGAATTTTTCGAACATTTTTAATAGCCGTAGAGCTGTAGCTCTCGGTAATAATACAAAAAATTCCTAGAAGTTATTTGTCTATTGCAGATGCAATAAACAAATAACTTTCCTGGTTAATACCACCTCGGATCTTGAAAAATAAAAAAAATGCATATAACTAGTATTAAATAAATAAATAACAAAGTAGATGACTGTGAAAAACATATTTCCAATATAAGGTCAATTCAGTATTCGAAAGTGTTACCTCATAGTATTGCAAAATCATTCATAAAATAAACGAATACATATTTGTGGACAGTCTCAGCGGATGTGCATAGGAATGCTACTTATAAATGTACACTTTCTTTTTTAAATTTGTTTATTTCATGTTAACGATATAAATGCAGTAGAGAGGCGATTTATAATAGACAAAAGTCTTGTGGTCAAGGTGGAAAATTCCGTTGCGGATTTCTACAATCAATAAGGTGGTTTTATGGAAATTTAACTTTCTTTTTAGAAGAAGACTCGCACTGCAATATGTTGTCCAATTAAGAATATGGTTTGTAAATTAGGAAATTCTAAATTTGATCTTTTCCCATTGACCAACTTCTCATTTTCTCATGTTTTATTTTGATTTAATTTGGATAACGTCGCTGGTAGTTCATTTGCATTAAATTTAATCCTTTAGAATCACTTTAGAAACGGAATCCCATTCTCGATTACGATCGAAAATTATATGATCAATTTCAAATCATAACAAATAGTCTAGAATTTTAGTCTCTTTTAGTTTGACTGTAAAGTTGGCACCCTATCAAATTCAAGTTCAACGACATTTTTTTTCTAGGCGGATTGCATTGATTATGTTCATACTGGCCAACAAGAAATATTTTTCGAAATCCCACTAAATACTGGAAAAAATTCGATAAATATGAAATGTATCATAAATCAGAGAAAGTAACATGATTGTAAATTTTGAAATGCCTGGATTCATCTGAGATTTCAAACATCACGGTCAAAATTCGTGAAATAAACTCTTAAAAACGTTTCCTACAAAAAGTTTGTACTTTTTCCCGTAGAATACGATCCCGCAATAAAAAAATAGAGAGTTCTATTTGAAAAATTAAAGTTGACCTTCGCTTGACCTTGAAAATTAACGCCAAGGTCATTTTCAAGCTCACTGGCATATGTCCCCCTCCAAACCCTATAACTTTCATCTGATACATTTTTTGCCTTGTTGCTCAGGTTTCGAGATATTTGGGGCGGGAATTTAAAATGGCACACCCTGTACACGGTTCGGTGATATATCCGCACAAAAAGACTGCTCACGCGAAAACTGCGCGCAGAAAATTGCGCACAGCGAAAACTCCTCACACGGAATAATGCTCACACTGAAAATAACGCACAGTGATAATTGCGCACACGAAAATTGCTCACAATGAAAAATGCTCACTTTTATCAATCCTTGCAGGGTGCGCACAACAAATATTTTTGCTATAATTATTACATTTCACATTAATTTAAAAGCATCCCTTCCAAATAATATACATTCCTACATCCTAAAATTTTTTAATTTTAATTACTCCACGCAGTACTTTCCACCAGAATGGAAACTTGGAATCATTACCTGCATCCCTAAACATGATCACGATTTGTTACTACCAACAAGCTATATACCTATCACCCTTTTACCTGTCCTTGGAAAACTTTACGAATCCCTTATTAAAGAAAAAATCCTTACCCATGTATCCAAACACATTCCCATTTATCAATTTGGCTTTATGCCAAAAAAATCCACAGTATTACCCCTTACCATCCTTACATCCAACTGCCAGACAGCACACCTCGAAGGCCAAAAATCCGTAATTCTATTTCTCGACATTCAAAAGGCGTTTGATTCCGTTTGGCATCGAGGTCTGCTGTACAAATGCAACCTCCTCAATATTCCAAAACTCCTGTTAATCCTCATCCAAAAGTTCCTATTTGATCGAACACTCAAGGTAAAAATACGCCATTCCCTATCCCAAACATTCTCTCCCAAACAAGGTGTTCCTCAAGGCTCCCCCCTTTCCCCAATCCTTTATAACATATACTGTTACGATATTTATGACCTTAATCCGAATTTCATTAATCCTTAATGCTACGTATTACAATTTGCCGATGATACGGCCCTGATGTGCCACTCATCTACAATTCCAAAAACATTACATTTACTCCAACAGCTACTTGAATCAATTCAAAAATGGTTTTCTAGATGGCGTATCAAAATTAATCCCACCAAAACCCAACTCCTAATTCCTTATCACAGAATACCACCGACTCCCTATAGCATAACCATCAATGGAATATCCGTCCCCTCCAAAGCATCCTGTAAGTACCTAGGAATAATCATCGACTCTAAATTTAATTTCAAAAAACACACACTATCCATTAAATCAAAGGTTAAAGCACGTGCAAAATATTTTAGATGTCTTACCTATAAAAGCGAAGGTATTAATATTTCAACCGCAACCAAGATCTACAAAATGATTTGCCGTCCTCTACTAGAATACGGAGCAATTCTAGTTGCCAACTCCAGTCCATCCACCATTCGAAACCTAGAAGTTGGTGAACGCTCCTCCCTCAGAATCCTAACAAAATTGCGCCATCCTCTAAACCCACTCCTATATCAAAAATCGAACATAACACCTATTTCGGAACGCATCCTGTTTCTTGCAAAACGATTCGCTACTAATCCTAATAGCTGCAAGTTTGTCGATCGACTATGTACTTTCCGAAACCCTAATACCCCCCCAAAATTCCAAAAACCTAATATAACCTTACTTGAATATATATCCTCACTAAAACCCTCCCTGACACAAAACTCCTATAACTAATCCCCAATAAAAAAGAAGCCGAAGATAACATAATAAGGAGGTGGAAAGACCTCCTGGTCGATAGCCTGTTGAAGTATTGTGATATTATAATGTAAAGCAACACAAAAATTGTAAATATGTCTTCAAATAAAGATGTTTGTATATATAAAAGCAACAATGTACTGTGTTTTTAATTAAAAGTATAAATGTCTAATATATTAATTTGAACAAACAATTTAATAATGCCATCACAGGAATGTTAAATTTATTTTCTTTTTAGTTTTATTTTTATTAAGGTTTGATCATTTAAGATCTAGATTAGAATTAAATTTTACTGGATCTATATGCATGTGTTTGGAAGAAAGTGAAGGGGTGTAAATGGATTTTCACGAAATCATAATCTAGTTATTCTAGAAAGCTTAACATCGATGGCTATTATTTTTCTATTTTTTTCCAGCCGGCGAACTTGCTAGAAATTTTCACAACTTCGCCGCCTGATCAAATGAAAGTATTTGAAATTCCAGTGAACTCAAAAATTAAAATTCAAGAAAAACACTCAGTCGCGCTTTCAAAATCTAAAACACCGAACAAACTCATCGGTGGAACTGGAAAATTTTGCCAGGTGCGAACCGCCGAATCATTTGACCTTTGCCCCGGAGGCAATTAGTATCCGGCGTAGCTGTTTGCAAAAAACACATTCTTTCGTCGTCTGTTATCAATCCTTATCCACAATGCATGAACGCATTCCATATTAAATCTCTTTTTAGTCATTGAAAACCGTTCGATTCGGCAGTTTGCCTTCCACCTAGTGAGTGAGTGTTCGCGTGTTTTAGTGTGTGCAGAATGTTGAAAATTACATTAATGGAAATGGATTATCAGTTATGAAGATAGTTCCTACTGTTGGTAAGCGATTAATTGAAATTAATTAAACTTTATTGAAAGAATAATTTATTGTGAATTTTTCAATGCGATTTAATAATATCTCGCAACACAAATAACGATAGGAGTAGAGATACCATCAGGTCAATAGCTCATTTATGTAAAATTTATGGAATTAATTATTGACAATAATGATTTTTTCAATGCAATTTAATAATGTCTGAATACACAAATAAAGGTGTAGTAGAGACCATCAGGTCAATAGTTCATTTATGTTATGCTACAATAATGTATACAAAAAAATACGGCATTAGTAGCTTATTGACAAATCGTACAGAATCTTATAATTACATGTACCTTCTTACCAAATACCAGTTAGCTTTCTCACCATCAAAGGGTTTATTTTCTGGAGCTTAAATAACCAATTTAAAAAAAAATATTCATTCAATGATTATTTTTTTAAATCGTACAATTTTCGATTTTGGTGTGTTGCTGGTTCTTTACAATCTCAGATTTGGCACTCATTTTTATTCGAAATCCGAAATCTATAATTTTTTCAATTAATTTTAAACTCTTAAAACGAATTTCTCCTTTGATTATTTTTTTCTATCCGTCTAAGCAATTTTTATTTTCCCATTTTCAGTTTTGAAAATTGCTGTTTTGTTTTAACCTAAGATGAGAAATCAAAAATGTTTATTTTTTTACATAGAAGTTGAACTTTTAATAATTTGTTTACAACTTTTAAATTCGTAGAATGCATATTTCGTTTGCCCAGACATTGTTTAGAATGTTGTCAGTTGTTTTCAGCTATAATTTGACAATTGTTGTACACGAAAATCAGAAATGTATTGCCCTGTTCATAGATCTTAAACTTTTAAAGCAAATTCGGATCATCAATGCAAAAATTTAATTTTGATTGGAATTTAAAACTCGTTACATTTTAGAATTGTACAAATTCCACTGCAATTCAATATATTTTTTTCTGATTTTTTTTATCATAGAGTACAAATTTTAAAGTTTAAATATATTTACAATTCGTTACACTTGTAGGATTTTACAAATTTTATTACTTAACTTAAAATATTAATTTTCAAAAATTCAAAACTCACGCAAAAATTGACTCGATTTCAATAGTCACATTGATTGCTCCTTTGTACTTAAACTGATTGGTTTTTGATGCACCCTTTAAGAGCAGCAATAATAGCCTGATAAGTAACGCCTATTTTAAATTGTTTTCAAATAATATTTCGGACTTTAAATATAATTTATCACGAATAGATCTATCGGTATTTGTTTGTGGTCAAATTTAGATAATTGCAACTTTCTTGCGGGGTTTTTCATAATTTTAATTAATTATATCTAGCGTATTGCATTGTATTGTTTTTACTTGTTTTTGTTTGTCATCACAAAGTAGTCGCAATTTTGAATTTTAATTTTAACTTTTGTATTTTTATATTTTTTATTAATATTTTATTTTATATTTTGTTTTATATTTTATATTCCAATTAATTCATAAATGTACGGGGTGAATCCCGTTAAATACAGGGTTTTCAAAGAAGTGAAGGGTAACTAGATATTTTGAAAATATTTAAATAAAATTTCAAATAAATATATCTCGGTTATTATGACAGATAGAAAAACACTGTACAGGACAAAGTTGTAGATAATTTTACGCAGCTTAATAAACTAAATTCAGAAATTTTTTACCGCCATTATTTTTCGAGATATGACGCAAACTTACATTTTTTTTAATGTAAACCATAGTTGGCTATGACGTCATTCTCCTATTACTATTGAAATAAAAGCACTTTTACTTAGTTAATATCACACTATTTATTTATTAGTGACTGCAGTTTTGATCAAACGATCCTATTATTATTTTTATAATTAAAGAATTATTATACGGTATTTTTTGTCAACTTTGTTTATCTCTACAAAAATAATAACGAC
This sequence comes from Ocypus olens, assembly GCA_910593695.2. Classification (NCBI taxonomy): domain Eukaryota; kingdom Metazoa; phylum Arthropoda; class Insecta; order Coleoptera; family Staphylinidae; genus Ocypus; species Ocypus olens. Next base: position 44,040,960 of record OU343058.1, read on the forward strand.
AATATTTTATTGTTGTTATAAACAACTGCAATTGTTTTACTTTCATCTTTTTCATGGCTAACTATTTTTTCATTTATAATAAAACTTTTTGGAATCGTAGCCCATATGGCCAGCTCAAGGGGGCTACTATTTATGTACATTTTTTGGATGAATAAACGAATAATGTCAGATGTATACAACAACCATGGACCCGAGCGAATACTTTTCGATCCCCGAAAAATCTTTCGCCCGGGCTGGGATTCGAACCCACACGGCACGCGGTGTAATAATAAAACTTAAAAATGACTGTAACTCACATATTTTTAGAAATAACTGTGTCATTTATGATACCGGATTCGAATGAGGTCATAGCCAACTATGGTTTCCATTAAAAAAAAGTAAGTTTGCGTCATATCTCGGAAAATAATGGCGTTAAAATTTTTCAGAATTTATTTAATTGAGCTGCGTAAAATTATTTACAACTTTGTCCTTTATAGTTTTTCTTTTCTGTCATAATAACTGAGATATATTTATTTGAAAAAATGGACACTTTTTACATTTTTCAAAATATCCAGTCACACTTTCTTGAAAACTTTGAAAATGTTTTTTTATTGGACTCGCAAAACTACACTTTTTTGCCCATTTAACCGTTTCTCTATCTCTTATTGTTTCCGAGATCCCCATAGAGAACATCGAAGAAAACCCACCCTGTATATTACTATTATTATTGTTATTATTAAAAATCAATTTTAATTTTAAACTTAAATGTATTATAATTGCATTAGAGTTTTTTAAGGAATTCGATCATATCAGTATTTTTCTATTTTTCTATTTTTCTATTTTTCTTAAAAATAATATATCAAAAATTCACAACACGCGCAAAAAAATCGTAGTTAATTCTAAAAGCAGATGTTTCGTATCATATCAGTATATTTTTTAAACTTAATTTTCAAAAATTTATTACATGCTAAAATTAACACATTTTCAAAAATTATAGTTAGTTTTAAAGGCAGTCGTTCTGTGGATGTATCAAAATATTTGAGGAACTTAATATTGTTTACGATTTTTGTTTTGTTTAAGTGTTTAACAAAAATTGACTCGTTTTCAAAAATCAAATTTAATTTTAAGTTAAATGTATTATTATTGCATTAGAGGTTTTTTTTTTTAAAGAATTCAATCATGTCAATATTTTTTTTTTGTATTTTTCTTTGTTCAATTATTCGACAACTTAAAAAAATATTAAACATTCATAACTCACCCAAAAATTTATACATTTTCAAAAAACTTAGTTTAATTTTAAAGGTAGATGTTTTACATCATATTTTAAACAATAATTTTCAAAAATGTATTACATCAAAAAATAAACACATTTTAAAAAATTACAGTAAAAACACAGTACATTGCTTTTAAATTAATGTGAAATGTAATAATTATAGCAAAAATATTTGTTGTGCGTACCCTGTTAGTAATTTTCCGTGTGAGCATTTTTCAGTGTGAGCTGTTTTCGTGTGCGCAATTATCACTGTGCGTTATTTTCAGTGTGCGGAGTTTTCTCTGTGCGCATATTTTTGTGCGCAGTTTTCGCGTGAGCAGTCTTCCTGTGCGGATATGCCTGGTCACGCCTGTACACATATGTACATTTTTATCAAAGTTTAAATTTGTCGACCTGTGTTATTAATCCAAAGTAGAAAAATAAATATGCAAAACAAAAATATAAAATTCTAATAAAAAATGGTGATGTGGCCATCACGTTACTTTCTCCGACTTGTTGGTATCATTTATATTTATGTTTTCATGGTTTATTTTGAATTGAAATCATATTTTAAATGTACATCGAGCGTTGCGTATACTCGGATGAAACTGACGTTTAAAACGTCAAAATTATGAAATATGGAAAAATTATACTTCAAATTCAAAAACTCAGTTTACTCAAAAACTAAAGGGATTTAGAAAAAAACTTATTCTCAATAAGTTATTCATTTTAGCATTCTCTGCAGTTATTACTAACATAAATTTGCTGTATCTATTATCGTTTTATAATTATAAACCAAAAACCAAAAATTAAAAAATAATAATAATTTTTTTTCTCGAATAAAAATGATTTTATGAAAAATGTTTTGAAGCAAAAGATGTTCATTTCTTTGTTGTCTTCAATGTTTGTTAAAATGTTTTTGTGATATTTTTTATATTTAAGAAAATATTGGGAAAAAACAAAAAACAGTTAAGGTAAACGCCCACTTCCGGTGTACGAAATTTTACCAAAAGTTTTTCAGTTCTTCAGATTATCAAATAAGACGGGTGTTCAAAGTTTCATATCAATTACTCTATTAGTTTTTGAGATACAGCGCGCGCACACACACACACACACACACATACACACACACACACGCAGACACACATTTTTTTTTCCAGAAATTGTTGAAATGGCATCTAGGAACCCCAAAACGACTATTTCCGTAAAAAAAATTTCGAAAAAATATCACGATCACAATACTTTCTCATACTTCGTAACGGAGAAAGTAAAAATATGCACTATTTACCCCAAGGGTTAATTCTGTTTATTTAGAATATTATGAATGCATGAATTTTGGATCTAAGGAGTATCGACAACTAATGCTAGTTTTTCTAAGGAAGGATGATTGATGGAAAGGATTGGGGAATTACGGATGACATAGAACATTGGCTTAGACAGCGTAGTTCATTCAACCACAACCGGTTTTTTTTAAATATATTTGATTGATATTTAAATAAAGATAGACAACCACAAACATCCATACCCTCACCGGGATTCGAACCCGGGAAACTTCGCTTTAGTTCTTGCGCGCTAGAGCACGGCTAGCTAAAGCTAAAATAACGAAAAAAAGAAAAGACGCATCGAAAACAATGCGCATAAATGTGTTACAAATAATTACCCTCGCCTATTGTTATGTGATGACATAATTAATATTCAACCAACTGGAATGTTTGATTTCGAACATTGGAGAGAATACGCCGAATAGCTTGAGGTATATGAATTGTGCAAAGAAAGTTCATAACCATCCACGGCTCCTTTCACTTAATTTTCAAGAGATGCAGTAACCCTTTGACACTTGATCAATATCACTTTCCCGCGGAAGATTCATAACGAGAAACAACAATTGGCCTTAATAACGCATTAGAGTAATTAAATGTAAACGTATTTATTGGAATTTAGAAAGCAAATATTTACTGAGTGATAACTTTTAATTCGTGCGTACAGAGTAGTATGTTAAAAAAATACATAGTGGTTATCTCGGCAAATAATTTTGATCTTAATTCCATCGAAATAGAATAGAATATTTATTGGTGACAACAACTACATTAGAGTCTTTCACAAGTCAACTGTTATTACAGTATACTTAAAACATTGTTCTTAAATTTAAAAATATAACTATAATATTTAACCATCGGACAATTTTACAATAAGACATACTAGGATATCACAATATCGATAAAAATAACAGTGAAAATTATCACAATGCAAATCTAGCAAGAAAAATATAACGATAAATCACAGCTTCAATGTTTACAACAAATATTTTTATTATGAGTAATAAGAGTGGATAACATAAACTAGAGTTGGTGTATGAAGTTGGAGTATCCAAGTAGGGCATTCTGCTAAGATCGATACTAGTATTATTATGCCATATACAGGGTGTCTCGTTCGAGTGTGCCAAAGTAGATAATGTTTTTCTGAATAGAATAAAATAAGAATAACAGAGCAATCTATATTACTTCAGGTAAAATTACTGTCATCTTTAAAAATTTCCGAGCAGTAACAAGCAACATTTTTAATAATATGAAGGCAATGATCGATCATTAATTTAATTTTATTAGGTTATGGACAGAAGTAATTCAAAGAGCAAAAAAAACGCATTAAAGTAAATGTTCAAATTGCGAACCAAGTGTACTAATGCAACAATTTATAATTTCCTTAGCAGCGTCTATTATCCGCTCTTGTAATTGTTCCTTTGCATTTATTGGAACGCTATAACCTTTTTTTCTCCAACCTCACGAATATGACACTAAATTATCAAGTTATTTAGAACAAAAAACGGCACATTTATGGATACTGTACAAATGTATACGTAAAACGTCCTAGGAAAAAAAACGCCAGGACAACTGATAGGCTGGTGAATATCAGTTGTTCATTGTGGTCCAATAAGAATGAAGCTATATTATGGGCACATGATTTCATCTAGTACTCTGCCTTTAATAAATGTCAAATAATTATGATTTGACATTTGTAAGTAAAATGGCACAAGTCACGTATGTTGATAGTAAATTGCCTTCTACACCACCAAATATTATAGAATCAGCGAATAGTGCCACATTAGAACTGCTTCCTGCCAAATCAAGAGAGGTGTACGAGAATTCCTATAGGCGATTTATGGAATGGAGAGAACTTCAAAATGTGTCGTCTTTTTCGGAAAATGTGTTGATTGCATATCTTTCCGATTTATCCACCAAAATGAAACCATCCACTTTATGGGGACACTATTCCATGTTAAAGGCAACTATTAATGTGAAAAATGGTATTGATATAAAACAGTATCCCAAACTTGTACCATTTTTAAAGAGGAAGGCAGATGGATATCTACCCAAAAAATCAAAAACTTTGACGAAAGAAGAGATTAATAAATTTCTTTCTGAAGCCCCCGATAATAAATATTTAATGATTAAGGTAAGAACGTTAAATTATGTAATAATTTTATCTTAGTTTATTCAGTGTGTTTGTATTTTCAGATTGGGCTCATTTTTGGAATAGCAGGAGCACTCCGGCGCGATGAAATGTCGAAAATTACAATAGCAGATATCGACGATTTAGGGTCTGCATTATTAATACGGATTCCAAACACGAAAACGAAGAAACCAAAATCATTTACAGTCACTGGTAACACATATTTAGGCATTTATAGAAAATATATCGCTCTCCGCCCCCCCAATATGAAGGAAACTCGTTTTTTTATTAAATACCAAAATGGTAAATGCCATAGACAGGTTGTAGGGGTTCATAAATTGGCGTCGATTGCGCAAGAAGTTGGTACATTTTTAAATTTGCCGGATTTAAAATCCTACACAGGCCACTGCTTGCGACGCACTTCAGCCACGCTGTTAATTAACGCAGGTGCCGATTTAACTGCCTTAAAAAGACATGGAGGTTGGCAATCCAGTACTGTCGCCGAGGGCTATATAGACGATTCAATTTCGAACAAATTGGAAACTGCAAACAAAATTTTCGACTTGAATTCACCCAGCACCACAGCTGTTGCCAGCACTTCCTTTGTTTCAAACATAACTGAAAGCAGAACTGAATTGGAACAAATGAACTTGAAAGTTGCAAGTTCAGGTGCTCCAATTCAGTTCCAAAATTGTCCGAATTGGTCAAATTGTAATATAACAATCCATGTTAATAGTTCAAAATAATTAAATATGTAAATGCTTATAATTGTTTCTCAAACTTTGTTTAATAGTGAATAAATTTCTTATACATATTTTTTTTTGGAAATTTTTTTTTAATTTTTTTAATTCAAAGGTTGGAGAAAAAATAATATGTTCAATTCGTACAAAAAATTCGTTTTCGGGCCTAGCAAGATCGCCGGCCTCCGCTAACGCGTCGGCCGGCAATTCTTGCTCGTCCCGAAAACTACCATTTTTTGTACTAATTAAACAAATAACTATTGTTTTATATCTTCCCAGAAATAATAGTCCATAGGTGTAAGATCTGGAGATCGAGGTGGCCAGAAAAAAGGCCCTGCTCATCCAATTCATATAACAGAAAATTGAATGTTTAGCCAATTTCTGATATTTCTTGCATAATGGGGTGGTGCTCCATCATGTTGGAACCACATCCCAAGCCGTTGTGCATAGTATTTCTACTATCATCTAAAATTGCTTCAAATTTGCGGAAACTATAAATCAGCGCCTAAATTAAAATCAAATATTTAAAATTGAGTCAAGTTAAAATAACGATCTATGCCCACTTGCACCACAGCCGATTAACTTTAATCGGTGGTTAGTACCAGTTAGTACTTAGCACAACAATTTTTTTCGCAAATTACTTATTCATCAAAGAGACGTATTTGGGATATTTTACAAATTTATAACACTTTTATATTCCAGAATTTTGACTTATTCAGACAATTCATCGTGATTAACTTCTTAATCACGATTAAGTACCTGCGTTGCAAGTGGGCCCTTGTAACATATGCAGACCAGAATATTAAAAAATCTAAAATAAAGGTCTGTAAATAAAAACTCGAAAATATTTACTATACAAATCAAAAATGTGTACATGAAAAGTAATAATAATTCAGGTTACAAAATCTGCGATATGGCAAAAAATCGAAAAATTTGGACCAAAAATCGAAAACTTACGCCTAAAATTTTGGTGAAAATAAAGAATATTTAAGCCCAAAAATGAAAAAAATTGGAGGAAAGAAATTGCAAATACATGCCAAGATCTGAAATATTTTCAAAAATCAAAAATGTAGATATAAAAATAACAAAAAATAGGGCCAAAAAATAAAAAAACAAGTAGTTCGTTCAAATAATTCCCTTGCTATATAAACGTGCATACTGTAAACTTTTGACTTTAATTTTTTTTTATTTAAGCAAATATCCATCAGATCAAAAAAAAATGCCATTTCAAAAACAATTTAGTATGCTTTAATATGAGTTAAAATTTATCAAGAGTGCTGATCGTTTATAATAGTTTCTTAAAAAAATAGTTGTCAAAAGTTTATAGTGGGCCGATTTCTATGGACGCAAGTTTATATTTTTCTTATATTAAATGTTAACTTTAAACAAAAAATGGTGATGTGGCCATCATGTTACTTTCTCCGACTTGATGGTATCACTTATATTTACGCTTTCGTGGTTTATTTTCAATTGAAATCATATTTTAAATGTACATCGAGCGTTGCGTAAACTCGGATGAAACTGACGTTTAAAACGTCAAAATTCTTAAAGATTGAAAAATTATACTTCAAATTCAAAAATTCGGTTTACTCAAAAACTAACGGCATTTCGGAAAAAAAACTTATTCTTTAGAAGTTGTTCATTTTAGCATTCTCTACAATTATTATTCATAAAAATTTGCTGTAACTATTATCGTTTCATAATTATAAACCAAAAATTAAATAAAAATTAATACATTTTTTTCTCGAATAAAAATCATTTTATGAAAAATGTTTTCAAGCAAAAGATTTTCATTTCTTTGTTGTTTGTTTAAATGTTTTTGTGATATTTTTCATATTTAAGAAAATATTGGCAAAAAACAGTTAAGGTAAACACCCACTTCGAAATTTTGCGAAATTTTACCAAAAGCTTTTCAGTTCTTCAGATTATTAAATAAGACGGATGTTCAAAGTTTCATATCAATTGCTCTATTAGTTTTTGAGATACAGCGCGCGCACACACACACACACACACACACACACACACACACACACACACACACACTCACACTCACACAGACACACACACACAGAAATTGTTGAAATGGCATCTAGGGACCCCAAAACGGATATTTCCGTAAAAAAAAATTTTGAAAAATAATCACGATCACAATACTTTCTCGTACTTCGTAACGGAGAAAGTAAAAATGAGTTTTGAATAAAATCAAAAATATAAAAATAACCTCCCAGAGACCCTGAAAACTAAAAATCTAAAATTAAGGTCCATAAATAAAAAATCAAAAATTTGCGCATGAAAATGAATGATTCAGTTTGCAAAATCTGAGATATGGGCCAAAAAATCAAAAATTTGGACCAAACATTGAAAACTTAGGTCTAAAATTTTGCCCAAAATAAAGAATATTTAGGCCCAAAAATAAAAAATTTGGAGCAAAGAAATTGAAAATATATGCCAAATACCTAAAATATAGGCCAAAATGAAAAATCTAGGTCTGAAAATAAATATTTTTTTTAATGCATAGTTTTTTAATTGTTCCCCGGTAGTTACACCCCTGGTTGGTAATTGTATTTCTGCAATTAAAACAATGTTTCGAATCAGTCTAGATTGTGTTATTACAATTAATTATCTTGCCACGAATAGAAAATGAATACTATTTTTAACATAATTATTAATTTAAAGCAGGGGTCGCCAAACTTTTTTGATCATCGACCCCTATATAATTTTTTGAAATCTCCATCGACCCCCACAAAAGTATTTTTTTGTGAACTCACCCCTCGAAAATCAGCCATATTTTTGTCTTTTGGCTATAACTTCTGAACAAATCTTGCTAGCGTAATTTCGTAAATGTAAAACATTTCAAATTCTATCTACTAGTGTAAAAAATATGTGTATTGACTACTTTGGGACTGTAAAAAGAATGATTGATATTTATGGCTTGTATTTCCTACAAAAATTATACATAAAGACATAAATGACGATGACCTAAAATAGTTTAATAACTTTTTCTAAACGCGGGATTCAAATATATATTCATACATTTCCTTTAAATAAAACCTTTCCACTAAAAACGGTTTCATGTTCACTAGCAGAAAATATGAAAATTGAGGTTTATATCTCCTTACATTTTTTTCCATTTTCTTACACTTGTTTTTCCTTCAACCCCCAATCGACCGTCCGATTCGGATCGACCCCCTGGCTTAGATCGACCCCTACTTTTGTTAAATAGACCCCTGGAGGTCTATATAGACCACTTTGGCGACCTCTGATTTAAAGTGTGCATGTGCACATATTTAATTAGTAACGATTGCTTGCAACGCAAATCTCTACAGTAATTATGCAGGTATGCACTAACGCTTTTGAGAACAGAAAATGCAACTTTCATATTTTAACACACAAAATATAATTGACAAACGTGATTTTGACAGATGAAGAAAAAAGATAACCTTTCAACAAAACATCCAATGCCGTAATTCATTTTCTCGTGAAGAAAGGACTGGAAAATGGTCCCTACTAAATGGAACTCCCCTACAGAGAGTTAACATCAATGAAATAAAAACAGTCATTAAAAATCTGGCTCTACATACCGGGTGTCCCATTTTAATCCGCCAGTAGCGATAATTCTGAAACATTGCATTGAATCAAAAAGTGTTCCAAATGAAAAGTTAATGGTTCTGAGAGGGGACATCTGATGCCGTAGACTTTGCCCCCCCAGCCCCCCAAGGGGGGCGGGAACAGGAGGCAACTTTAAAATCTTAAATGGAAACCCCTATTTTTTATTGCAGATTCTGATAGAGGGTTAAAAAGTATGTAAGTTTTATCCGAAACATTTTTTTATTGGTCGAGAGATGGCGCTGCAAATGTAAAAATTAGGTTTTTTGTCAATTAAATTACGAAAATCGTCACGTAATTAACTGTTATTATTACTTAAGACTTACTCACAACCTTACAAGGTTGTTTTTTTCTCAGCCTGCCCAAATACTACCCCCCCCCACCCCCTACAAAGACGTAAAGTACTCAAAAATAGCGATTGAGTACTTCTTTTTCAAATTAAATAATTTTTTCAAACAGTGTTTCACCGGGCCCCCCATAGGCGCCCTTGGAAAATCCACAAAAATACACTATTTTTAATTGGTTGGTAACTCGGATGGATCTTTGACTCTTGACAATTTACACAATTTTCCGGTAACGAGTGCACGTTAACGCGATACGAAATTCACAAAAAACACAAATTGTTTCTGTCTCCTCATTAAAAACAATTTACATTTAAAAAATCATTACTTCGCGCCAAGTTATCGCAGAATCTAAAATTTCCGATTTGTAGATTGAGTCGAAGATATTTTTACGCGTCCTTTATTTTACCGAGTGAAGTTTTAACAAATTAGGAGAATTTCGTTTCGCAGAATACTGGGCTGCGTGAAGTAAACACAACGCTCGGACGTGCATAAATTGTACATTTTTAACGTCGCACTTGATTGTTTTGTTTACATTCAAATAAGATTTCTTGGATTTTTTTTATTTTCGTTCCTTTTTTAAATTTAGTTTTTAAAAATGAGTTCAGTACGCAAAGCCAAGTCGTGGGGGTGGGTGGTGGGGCTATGTGGGGGGCCCGGTGAAACACTGTTTGAAAAAAAAATGACATTCTTTTTTGAATTATTTTACCATTATTTAATTTGAAAAAGAAGTACTCAATCGCTATTTTTGAGTACTTTACGTCTTTGTAGGGGGGGGGGTAGTATTTGGGCAGGCTGAGAAAAAAACAACCTTGTAAGGTTGTGAGTAAGTCTTAAGTAATAATAACAGTTAATTACGTGACGATTTTCGCAATTTAATTGACAAAAAACCTAATTTTTACATTTGCAGCGCCATCTCTCGACCAATAAAAAAATGTTTCGGATAAAACTTACATACTTTTTAACCCTCTATCAGAATCTGCAATAAAAAATAGGGGTTTCCATTTAAGATTTTAAAGTTGCCCCCTGTTCCCGCCCCCCTTGGGGGGCTGGGGGGGCAAAGTCTACGGCATCAGATGTCCCCCTCAGAACCATTACCTTTTCATTTGGAACACTTTTTGATTCAATGCAATGTTTCAGAATTATCGCTACTGGCGGATTAAAATGGGACACCCTGTATAGCTCGTGCGTACGACCTGATCGATGCTAAGGTCCTAAAAAATTACCCGAGTTAGGTCTAGCCTTCCTCATCGCAGTATTCAAGGCCATTCTAGAATTCCATCTCAATGAAAAGTAGCCCAAATAGTGATGGCATTGAAACCAGGGAAACCCACTGATGAAACTAAATCCTATCTACCGATAAGCCTCTTGCCCATACTATCTAAAATTATGGAAATACTATTTCTAAATAGACTACTCCCAATTATATATATAAAACTGACTTAATTTTGGACCACCAGTTTGGATTTCGACGTAACCATAGCACCAGCAGATCCATAGGCTAGTAACGTTATTTTTTGAAATAGTATCCTTTCACTGCAGCACCTTCCTTCCGGCGAGATATCGGGCTTGATACGTATTATAGAGAATGCCGAAATGTTCAACTTATAAAGAATACTTTTTTGAATCTCATTAATTTTTAAGCAGACGATAAAGATGTTTAGAATTTGAAGTATAGTTAGTCATTTTCTTCTTCCATAATTTTGGCGTTTCAAAAGTCAATCTCATCTGAACCAGCATAGTAAACCACGTAAGTATAATTATGAGTAACTATTGTATTTAATTTAATTTTCAAGAGGCAGTGCCTTATTACAGAGAAATACATTACTACAGCTTTAGGATAAGATAATATAAAATAAGATCATTATGGCTGAAAGATTTAGGTAAAATTTTATAAAAAGTCCTATCACTAATAATTTTTGTAGCAAACAGGACTACAAATCATTTGAGAATGATCTTAAATTAGTGTAGAATATATCAACACAATATTGTGTCTCATGATATAAAAAAGTAAGAACGCAGTTTTCAAGACGATGGTGCGTTGTTTGTCCAGGTTAGTTTCAATCAGCGATTCCTGGCCCATATAATTGTCCTTTTGTAGCTGTTTGAGCATCTTGGTCCTGATTTTTGAAGCGATCTACGACCTTGGCGAGCAAATTTCGTGTTTTGTTGAGCTCGTATCTCTCCGGTTTCGCAACGCAGTTTGTCGGTTTTCTGGAAGAAGTCGTAGAAGCGATACCTGATTTCCAGGTTAAACATATTCATCAGTGTCATTATACTTTTATAGCCATCGTTGAAATGCTGGTTGCAAGATGGGTAGCAATCGGGAACTGGTTTTCGGAGCCATTGAGCAAATAACCACGTTGAGGCTTTCGTTGCTATTTTGCGTGAAGCCTCCTTCACACCGCTCCAACAGTTCATCTGAAGTGAGGTCCGTGTAAATTGGTTCAAGGGCATCTTGAACGATTGTTGCTAAAGGATTTCTGTGAGTATACTGCCGATCGCTTTTGATTTTTGCCGAAGTGCACCACGAGTCTTCTCCAGGAGGACAGTCGTCATGCTGGGGTTTTTGTCAGTCGAGATTTTGTGTTTGTACGTTGCCCAGATTGCCTTCTTCATTTCGTCTTTGGAATGAGAAAATCTTCGAATAGCAAGACCATAATATAATCTTAGCTCATTGACTAGCTTATCGGTAACTTTTCCTTTTCCACCCAGCCCTTTGGTCGTATTTTTTTACGTGACGAAGTCGTGAGCCCATCCTTTTCTGCACGTGTCCAATACATTCTTTTTTTATTACTTTTTCTTCGTATGGATTCGCATCAACAATCCTTTTGTAGGTTTTTGAATCCCCATCTTCGATGTAATTCTTGTAACGGACAAAATATTTTTTTATTGACCTCAAAAATATTTCCTTGACACTATACCGACTTCCATTTTCCCGGACGATCCTTCATGATTCGTGGAACATTCTTCCTTGTGATCTTCATACCAATAGTTGTATTCAAGTGTACTGAGTGTACTTTACATACGAAGATTTTATGATAGAATCAATTACTTTTCCTGAGTAATATCCAATAATCGTCGATACGCCATAGTGCTGTAGCTTCGTTTATGCCAAGTCCCGTCGCCAGAAACAGTCAAACCTGGACCCATCCCCATTTCTGATGTCAATTTCAGTTCCTCTTGCACATCATTTTTCATGGACACGTTGCACACAGTTTCTGCAGCAGTTTTTATAGGTATACCCGATGACAGTGTCGTAGAACGAATGCTACACTGCGTTCGGTAAATCCATAATCCCACAATTTTTTTTCTATTCCTCTAAGACCAATCCCTAACAGTCGGAATGTGAGGATAATCCATCTATTTATGTCATAGGCTTTGCTGTTGATGAGTAGACAAGAAAGTACTAATTTAAAACCGAGTCCACGAATGCTCGATTCCATGAACCTTACTTCATCGTTGCATGTCTTACACTAGACGACGCTGCTAATTACTGGAAAAACAGTACCAAAATTGAGAATCCTGTACCCAAAACTCGCCGAAACCGGTACATCGATATCTTGGCCATCGTTCAGTTTCTTGGCTGCTGTGCTGGTACTTTTTGTTTTGTGCTCCATTTCATATTGATTAGCTGGCCAATTTCGCTTTTTTACACTGATTGATTGCCTCTTCCGATTTCTTGTTCCTTTGATATCCAGATAAACTTGAGATTCTGTCCATTTTCGTCGTGAACTTAAACTGTTTCTATATTGCTCAAACTCAAAATAATGCTCTATAGTGCAACGTGCCGATGAACGTAATAATGCAACAAACACTATCATCAGCAAACACCTCTCAGGATTTGACCCCCACCCTCAACGTTCAATTTAGCTCATTTCAAATGCTGATGTCTCAAACCTGTCGCGGTCACGCCCCTTAATTTGAACTCATTGGCTTAGTTAAATCCTGATTATCCTATTGGTCACGTACCTGCCATTTGACCTCAATTAAGTTTTAATTAGATATTCAACTCCAAAATGCAGATCATCTGGTTTCCAATAGACAGAGAGTTCAAAATTCCGTGTCTGTAGACAGGGAAACGCGGAAAAGCCAACAATAGGACAAGTGTTCATAAATAGCCATGCAGGTCAAAGTTGCTTGTCAAACCGCGCATCATCGGCTCGGAGGTGCGCCGCGAAGTTGTACCTAAGAATAGCTGTAACTTGGTAATTTTTTGGAATTTTACCACGGGCGATGGCTTTAATTGTAGCTAAAGGTTTGGCCTTCATTATAGGAACAGAATTTTTTTTTACATTTTCAGGGTGGCCAGACCCCTTAAGAAAGCGAGGGTGATAGAAAATTGGCTTAACCAGCTAAGGCACTCAACTACAACCGATCGTTGTAAGTTCGAGTACATATTTAAATGTAAAGGTCTATGGACCGCCTCAGCAACTCTTTGTTAGAAAAATGTCCGGACTAAAACTAGAACACGCTCTGACGCGGTCCCCTGTAATTATTAAACTTAAAAAAAATAGTCATAAAGTTTTCTGTTAGCACTAAATACATTACATGTATATATTGTGTTTTTATTTCTTTTATATTTTGTTTTTAATAGAATTGCATTTTGAATTTTATTATGAAAACATTTAAAACAAATTAAAGTAATGATCTGCCAAAAAAAATTTAGAAAATATTTAATTAAGCAAATGGAAATAATTTATTTACGGTATAGTTAAAAATCATCATATTAAACTAATTAGGCTCCAATACCCCCAAACACTAATACCTTTAATTGCCTTGTTTCGTTTTAATTAAAAGCAGAGATAAATCGAACGATATTTATAAAATCAGTCAGATGTCGTCAGCTCCTTTTCATAATGATTTCCATAAAGTGAAATTGGAGAAAAATATTTGGCTTGTTGTTTGGGATAGTTAAATTCTTATTCTGACATATCCGAGTTCGTTGCTCCAGTTTGTTTGGAAATCTAGTGTCAAGTGTAACACTAGCCTTTGGGCATATTTTTTGTGCGAATATAAGCTTTCGATTATTTATGACTAAGGTTCTGTTTAAATTAAAATATTAATTCATTCAGCAATGGTTCGTGTTGAAGATTAAAATTAAACTCCAAGTAAATCATGGATCTATAAAAAAAAATGCCTAAAACTATTTTCCCCTCAAGGGATGACGAAAATATTCATTAGTTAAAACATTATTGAATCAATGTTTGTATATTGTTAAAAGCCTTGCATCATTCATTTGTGACAATCATGAATTTCTGCGATCGGCATGTAAACACTCTAAATAGTGCAACTTTTTCCTAATTTAAGCCACCCTGTATATACCGTTTTCAAGATCTCCAGCTGTGCATTCTTATCTTGGACACGGTGTATACTTATAAAATAATTGGCTTTACGGGCGCGAGGAAGACAACGTTTTTTTTTTTATTTTCCACGTATTTTCTTTGGAGATGAGGTAAAAAAAGTAGTCCATTTTGTTTTTGAAAAATTTAGAACAGATTGAAAGGTATGAAAAATTGTCGCAGGCCAGTAATATACTCATTGTCAATTAAAAAAACGGAAATGAATCGTTCAATTGTTTTTTTTTTAATTTTTGAGGGTAACTCTTGAACGAACGGCAGATTTTGAAAATTTTTCTTATAACGAAATCGAATAGATGCAGATAAAAGCAAAAAAAATTAGTTCGCCGTTCAATTGTTTTTCGGTTCTTTAAAGATAACTCTTGAATGACCAGCTTTTTTGGATGACCAGATTTTTTAAATTCATTCAGCACAGTGTTCTTCTACCCGTCAAATAGAAAAATAAATGCGCCGTTCAATTGTAATATTTTGAGGATAACTCTTGAACGGACAACCAGATTTTGAAAATTTTTCCAGTAAAGTAGGGTACTCGCTAAATTGATGCAGATAAAATAAAACATTAAATTCGTTGTTCAATTGTTTTGTGGTTTTGAGAAAATAACTCTTGAACAAAATAGAAGATTTTTAAAATAATTCCAGAAAAGTGTTGTACTCGTCGAATAAATGTAGATAGGACCAAAAAAATAATTCGCCTTAGCAACATACCATTTGAACTGATGACCTGAAATTCTTTCAGCAAAGTCTTCTATCCTTCCAAACAATGTAGATAGGACCAAAAAATTAAATTCGTTATTCAATTGTGTTTTGGTTTTCAGAGGATAATGGTTTTCGTTTCAGCAAAGTTGATCGAATAGATGCAGATAAGGCAAAGCAAATTAAATTTGTCTTTCAATTATTTTCTGGGCTTTACTGATAATTCTTAAACGGATAAACAGTTATTGAAAATTCTTCTAGCACAATATTGTGCTCGCTGAATTGATGTAGATAAGATAAAACTTTAAATTCGTTGTTTAATTGTTTGAAAATATAACAGAATAGCAGATTTTCAAAATTCTTCCAGAAAAGTGTTGTACTCACCGAATAAATGTAGATAGAACCAAAAAATTAATTCGTCTTCAATTGTTTTTTAACAATTAAACGGATGCCCAACTTAGCAAATTCTTCCAGCAACATATTGTAGTGATCAAATAAAAGCTGACAAGATAAAAACAATAAATTTGAGCTCCAATTGTCTTGTGGTTTTTGAAGATAACTCTTGAATGGATGCCCAAATTTAGCAAATTCTTCCAGCAAAGTATTGTAGTGATTGCTTAGACGCTGACAAGACAAAAAATTAAATTTGAGCTCCAATGGTATTGTGGTTTTTAAAGATAACTTTTGAACGGATGCCCAAATTTTTATCAAATTCTTTCAGCAAAGTGTTGTAGTGATCGAATAGAAGCTAACAAGACAAAACAAATAAATTTGAGCTCCAATTGTCTTATTGTTTTTAAGGATAACTCTTGAATGGATGCCCACATTTAGCAAATTCTTCCAGCAAAATGTTGTGGTGATCGAATAGGAGCTGTCAAGACAAAAAACAAATAAATTTGAGCTCCAATTATCTTGTGTTTTTTGAAGATAACTCTTGAACGGATGCCAAAATTTAGCAAATTCTTCCACAAAAGTTTTGTAGTGATCGAATAGAAGCTGACAAGACGAACAAATAAATTTAAGCTCCAATTGTTTTGTGGTTTTTGAGGATAACTCTTGAACGGACGCCCAAATTTAGCAAATTTTTCCAGCAAAGTATTGTTGTGATCGATTAGAAGCTGATAAGATAAAAAAAATAAATTTGAGCTTCAATTGTCTTGTGGTTTTTGAGAATAACTCTTGAACGGATGCCCAAATTTAGCAAATTCTTCCAGAAAAGTCTTAAACTGATCGAACAGAAGCTTACAAGACAAAACAATAAATTTCAGCTCCAATTGTCTTGTGGTTTTTCAAGATAACTCTTGAACGAATGCCCAAATTTAGCAAATTGTTCCAGAAAAGTCTTGTACTGATCGAACAGAAGCTTACAAGACAAAAAAATAAATTTCGGCTCCAATTGTCTTGTGGTTTTTGAAAATAACTCTTGAACGGATGCCCAAATTTAGCAAATTCTTCCAGCAAAGTGTTGTAGTGATTGGATAGAAGCTGACAAGACAAAAAATTTCAGTTTCAATTGTCTTGTGGTTTTTAAAGATAACTCTTGAACGGATGCTCAAATTAAGCAAATTCTTCCAGAAAGTGTTGTAGTGATCGAATAAAAGCTGACAAGATAATAAATTAAATTTAAGCTTAAATGGTCTTCTGGTTTTTGAAGATAACTCTTGAACGGATGTCTAAATTTAGCAAATTCTTCCAGCAAAGTGTTGTAGTGATCGAATAGAAGCTGACAAGATAAAAAAATTAAATTTGAGCTCCAATTGTGTTGTGGTTTTTGAAGATAATTCTTGAACGGATGCCCAAAGCTGACAAGACAAAATAAAATTAATTTGAGTTCCAATTGTCTTGTGGTTTTTGAAGATAACTCTTAAACGGATGCCCAAATCTAGCAAATTCTTCCAGAAAAGTATTGTAGTGATCGAATAGAAGCTGTCAAGACAAAAAAAATAAATTTGAGCTCCAATTGTCTTGTGGGTTTTGAAGATAACGCTTCAACGGATGCCCAAATCTAGCAAATTCTTCCAGAAAAGTATTGTAGTGATCGAATAGAAGCTGACAAGACAAAACATTCAATTTGAGCTCCAATGGCTTTGTGGTTTTTGAAGATAACTTTTGAACGGATGTCTAAATTTAGCAAATTCTTCCAGCAAAGTGTTGTAGTGATCGAATAGAAGCTGACAAGACAAAAAATTAAATTTGAGCTCTAACAGTTTTCTGGTTTTTAAAGATAACTTTTGAACGGATGTCCAAATTTAGCAAATTCTTCCAGCAAAGTGTTGTGGTGATCATCAAACAGAAGCTGACAAGACAAAAAATTAAATTTGAGTTCCAATTGTCTTGTGGTTTTTGATGATAACTTTTGAACAGATGCCCAAATTTAGCAAATTCTTCCCTTAAAGTGTTGTGGTGATCGAATAGGAGCTGTCAAGACAAAAAAATAAATTTGAGCTCCAATTGTTTTATGTTAAAGATAACTCTTGAACGGATGCCCAAATTTAGCAAATTCTTCCAGAAAAGTGTTGTAGTGATCAAATAGGAGCTGACAAGACAAAAATTTAAATTTGAGCTCCAATTGTCTTGTGGTTTTTGAGGATAACTCTTGAATGGATGCGCAAATTTAGCAAATTCTTCCAGAAAAGTGTTGTAGTGATCGGATAGAAGCTGTCAAGACAAAATAATTAAATTTGAGCTCGAATTGTCTTGTGGTTTTTGAGGATAACTCTTGAACGGATGTCCAAATTTAGCAAATTCTTCCAGCAAAGTGTTGTAGTGATCGAATAGAAGCTGTCAAGACAAAAATAAATAAATTTGAGCTCCAATTGTCTTGTGGTTTTTGAGGATAACGCTTGAATGGATGCGCAAATTTAGCAAATTCTTCCAGCAAAGTGTTGTAGTGATCGAATAGAAGCTGTCAAGACAAAAATAAATAAATTTGAGCTCCAATTGTCTTGTGGGTTTTGAAGATAACGCTTCAACGGATGTCAAAATTTAGCAAATTCTTCCAGTAAAGTGTTGTGGTGATCGAATAGAAGCTGCCAAGACAAAAAAAATTAAATTTGAACTCAAATTGTCTTATTATTTTTGAGGACAACTGTTGAACAGATGCCCAAATTTAGCAAATTCTTCCAGCAAAGTGTTGTAGTGATCGAATTGAAGCTGTCAAGACAAAAAAAATAAATTTGAGCTCCAATTGTCTTGTGGTTTTTGAAAATAACTCTTGAAAGGATGCCCAAATTCAGCAAATTCTTCCAGCAAAGTGTTGTAGTGATCGAATTGAAGCTGTCAAGACAAAAAAAATAAATTTGAGCTCCAATTGTCTTGTGGTTTTTGAAAATAACTCTTGAACGGATGCCCAAATTTAGCAAATTCCTCCAGCAAAGTGTTGTAATGATCGAATAGCAGCTGACAAGGTAAAAAAATAAATTTGAGCTCCAACGCTCTTGTGGCTTTTGAAGATAACTTTTGAGCGGATGCCCAAATTTAGCAAATTCTTCCAGCAAAGTGTGGTAGTGATCGAATAGAAGCGGTCAAGACAAAAAAAATAAATTTGAGTTCCAATTGTTTTGTGGTTTTTGAGGATTACTCTTGAACGGATAACCAGATTTTGATCATTATTCCATTAAAGTATTGTACTCATCGAATAGATGTAGATAAAATAGAAAGATAAATTTGTAAAGCAATTGTTTTCTTTTTTTTTAACCAAAAACAGAGTTTTCACATTCTTAAAGTAAGGCACTCATTCGAGATATAGATAAGGTTACATAATAAAATTCGTCATTTAATTGATTGCTTTTTTTAACGTGGACAAAAAATGGTAAAAACACGACAAATTGAGTACGTATAAATTAGGGCTCGGCGTTTACTCCGTTTTTCGTTTAAACGTTTAAACGTGTAAACATTTACCGTTCAGTTGTAATGAATAAAATACGTTTAGCGTAATAAACGTTTACAACACGTTTAGCCTAATAAACGTTAACCACACGTTTGAGTTCCAATTGTCTTGTGGTTTTATAAGAAACGTTTACCGCACGTTTAGCTTAATAAACGTTTACGTCACAACAACTACAAACGATATTTTTATACTCCATTTATATTTATATTTATATTTATTACTTTCATTCAAAGTGCTTAAAAATAAAAATCTAAATACATACAAACAATTCACAATTAATTTATATCGCACTTGAATTGGGTAGCATTCATCTTAGATGATCTTCCACACGTACGGCATTTCAAAAGATTCTCAACATTTATATTTTCGGTTTAAAATTGACCACCTGGTCTATAGGGGGTTGGACACTCCAAATTTCGGATCTCGACGTTTCTAATGGTTTCCGAGAAACTATTTATTTATGAAGGTGTACCAAATAATAGTTATTCTTTTTTTCCGCTACCGTAAATATAATAATAATAATAAGAAAAAGATCAGAAAATATTGTAAAATGCGGCTTGTAATATAAACAAACGAACTTCAAAACAGATACTTGTTGGGTTTGTTTTACGTTTCTATACGAAACGATTTTCGTCAACACGTTTAAACGCAAATATTCGTTTAAACACCAACACGTTTAAACGAGAAAAATACGCTTAAACGCAATATCCGTTTAGACGTACAAATGTATAAATGTGAATATCCGTTTAAACGCGAATATTCGTTTAAACGTTTAAAAACCGCTTGGTAACTAAGAACACATTTACAAAGACACACGTGTACACGGATAAACAGCTTGTCTCTGCCTAGAAAAACAAATATACCAACGCAATTAAATTCGACCTATAAACAAAAGATTACTGCGCATACTGAGCAAGTGGATTTGTGGTGCAATAGAATTGAGCCTAAAAAAATGAAATATGAAGACAGGGATTAAAAGAAATAAACGATCTTAGATCCATGTATTAATAGTGGTACTATTAATAACATGCAAATTTCTTTTGTATAATTCAACATCTGTTGTGACATTAACCACTGAAGTAGTTGTTTAAATAAGTTATTTGTTTTTTTGTCTTCTTAAGATTTAATTTTACAGAGTTACGAACAGTATGAATATTTATATATTCAGGTTACTTTTCATCTTTATTTTATTTATTAATTCGTCTGTAACAATTGAAGGTTTTCAATTTTAATTATCGTATTTTCTTTCTTCAAAAATGAGGCGGTGGGATATATTGTATGCTAAGTGGCTCTACCACGAGCCGCCACTGATACAATGTAACCAATTTTGAGGAATATTTTCTTTCACATCAACAATGGTCATACTTCTTTCACTCAAGATTAAATATTCATCGGAATACTTTTAATTTGTAAACTAGTTAAGATATTGACCTAGACCCGTCTCAAACATTTATCTGTTTGCTAGTTACCACAAACTTTTACATTTACAAGTAATCTACACATAAACGTGCATTTCTCCTCTGCGATAATCTAATTAGCGCTTTGTCTATAATCTCAAATTGCACTATTTAGTTCCTTATTAGTTTCTCTTTTTCGCATGATTGTTATGGTTTTACCTCTCTAATTGACATAATTGCTCATAGCGTCGGTGTTAATTATAAATTGTTGCTAATTAACCAGATATGTTCCTTTGTTACATACCTATCGCAATACATCTCGGTTTCATTTCTAAATTGTCACCTCCGCCTTGATGTAACTGTAACGGACCTAAGTTTAAATTGTAATTTCCGCCGAAGACAATAGTTTTGAGGCACGCGATAGCTTTTCGTTTTATTATCTAAGTATTACATCAAATGCTCATGTAAGTGACATAAGAAACTGTGTCAAGAGAGTGAAGGTATTATGATGAAAATGGTGACAATAATTGTTTCAAATTAATATACATTGTGTTTAAAGAAAAAATTAAACGCAGTTGCCTATGAATTCAACAATTGCAAAATCGTCAACTTTTTTGAAATTAACTCTCCAAATTCCATGAAGTCATGACGGCCCTCACTGGCGAAGTTTTGGTTCCTTTTTTTATGTGCAGAGTTTATATAGAAATAAGAAATAACACTAACGGCAGTGGCAGATGACCTCATAGTCAACGCAAAAACAAAAAAAACTGTCTAAATAATAAATACGTATGTTTAATCAAAGACATGCGTTTAATTCATAGGTGCTACGTCGCTCGTGCTTTCAAACTTTTCTCTCATAATGTAAAAACCTTCATAACGTAACTGGAATCTCGTAAATTACTATTAAAGCACACCGTATTTGTAAAAAAATTGGTCCTGCCCCATGCGGGTAATATGAAGCCCCTAACGATTAATTTCTTTTTGAAACACACCGTATTTATAGACGCAGTTTGTGATGTAATTGTTGATTGATTCTTTGATTAATCTTTTTGCTGAATGACTGGCATTTTCAATGTTGAAAAGAATTTAAATTAGAGTAGGTCGTGTTATGCTCGGGAGCGTTGAACGTTTCTCTGTAATTAGAGGAGAGTTCAGCGGCATGAGGATAATTGAATGAAATTTGTTTATTTTAAATTTGCCTATAAAACACCAAGCCCCTCCCCCATGCAGGACAGTTAAAGATAATATGAAGCCCAGGTGCAAGAGAGCCTCAAGGAATTTCTTTTATTACACATGTACAGTTTTTGGGGTCGATGATTATGAATCTTATATTGGTTTTTCAAAAATGGCGGATACAAAATGGCAGATGATATTCATAAATTTGTTTTATTACTTAGGAATTTTTGGGATCGCAGATTACTTTGGTTTTACAAAAAAGAAATTGGTGGATATGAAATGGCGGATAATTTTCATAAATATCCATTGTTTGACAAAAACAATTTTTTAGGGATTTTATGACTTTCCAAGTATAAATTTCTGTTTAGTAGTGTTACGAATAAAGTAAAGGTTTGGAAATGATATTCAAAATCAATAATGATCTAAGTAGTCGATTGGGCGGCCCGTTGGTGTAGTGGGTACAGGCGAGCGCTTGTGCCGGTTGCACCGCGTGCCGTGTGGGTTCGAATCCCAGCCCGGCCGAAAGATTTTTCGGGGATCGAGAAGTATTCGGTCGGGTCCATGGTTGTTGTGTACGTCTGACATTATTCATTTGGTCATTAGTTCATTTACTCATCCCAAATTAAATACATAAATAATAATAATAACCTGGTCGTGACTGAATGGCTCATGCCTAAGTCAAAAAAAAAGTTGTCAATTTATTAATAAAAGTATTATTAAATTTATCAAACTTAATTCAAACTATAATTCAATCACTTTCAAACTCGGTGTCACTGCAATTTACTTCTGCTGTCAATGAGATTAGTAGATTTCGAAGGTTCTTTCAATAACTCGATTGCCTTAGGCGACAACGATCTCATTTTTTTGCATGCAGTTTTCGCATGCTTGAAATAAAAAGATAGGACCTTTCTAATAGTCTACGAAAAATGTATTCCTGCTACATTTTCAGCTGAACGGAACTTTTTTTATAAACTTGTTACAAGATTCCTGGCCTCTTCAGATATTTGTCCTATGGGCAACAAGTATGATTCTACGATTTGTGACCCGTGTTCTTCGGATTGTCAAATCAAGCTTATGATTCAAGTTTAATTTGAAAATCTGTCCGGTTTTGGGGTCAGCACACACAAACACAATATTTTTACTTTCTCCGAAGACCAATATACTTTCCACTCATTGAAGAAGCGTTATCATAAGACCGACAACGGCGCGATCACAAGGTTTCCTCTAAATTTTCAGGTATTCATCTCCTTCTTAAAATTTTGGAGGGTAAGGGGAAGAAACAGACCGCTCAAGGGTCGAACCTAGTTTTGTGATACACGGTAATTAATTTTTCTGCCGAGCGTTGCAGCTCTTAAAATCCATGTCATTCTCTTTCAAAAACTTGTTTAAGCCTAAAAACATATCTTTAGCTTTGTCACCTTGGTTTGGTATGAATGTCGTAAATCTTTCCGCAGGGATGTGTTTCACTAGATAACTGAAAATCAAAGTAAGCTGATAAATGTAACCTTAGACCTTAGAATAGTACTTTGCTTAATTCGAGAGATAACTTCATTGAACACTCCTTTGCCAATTGGTTGCACAACTTTCTCGCAAATCGTCGATAATATGTAGTTTGTTTAACCACTGTCACGGTTTGATGTTTCTTGATTGTAATTGCTTAATTCCAGGTAGTTATCGTTTCTCGATTTATTCAATGAATAGAAGAGATTACCGTAAGAATTTTCGAAATCTAGAAACCACTTATCGTAAAATTATTGCAAACAATTGAAAATCAAATTTGTTTTTTTTATGATATCTGCTTGTGTTCGATAATCATAATCCATTGATGAAAGAATTTTAATAATTTCATCATTCGATTCTTAAAAACAATAACTGACTGCCAAATTTTGTATTGTCAAGTGATCTATTTTCGCCTCTGAACTTTTTCAATGATAAAAACTATCACACTTACCAATTTACTAAGAACTCCCCACCAGTATTTTATCACATCTTCTGCTTATCGTGTCAGTTCTCGATCAATAGAATACACCCCACATTTTTAGAGCGTCCCTGCAAAATCAATTACAATATTCGGGTTGTTTTTACATTTCGTGTTCAACTTGACAGACAGCAACATTTCTCATATCACCATTAAATACCCGTTTTGGGTATCTTACGCAAGAAGGTTACATACTTAGCAATAGAGTGTCAATTGCTAGGAGAACATAGAGCCATTGTATGATTACGGCTCTGTGATTTCCGCTCAAAAAATACTTCTTGTAAAACTTCATCATTTTTGATGCAGTAATCTATAAACTCCAGGCACAATTTAGTGTGCTTTTTCTAAGCAAACATTTTCACTTAAAGCAGGTCTAAGAGAAATCGCTGGTGTGGGTGTTGCCTCGGAAATTTCTGCTAAAATTCTGAAACCTTAAAAAATTTATAAAGTTTGTAGATTTTGAATGAAGTGAAAGAATGATAAAGTAATTATATAATCTTTAAAACGAGAAGTTCGACAAAAATATTTTTATTAGAGATACACATTTGTCCATCGAGTGAGTCATGGATATAGTAACTTATATGTATGATATAACCCTGATTAATCTCTTCTTCAAATAAACATAGATTGAATTGTGTTGCATTTCCAATTCTGAACACCTTCTCATTCTTGTGCATTCTCTCTAAAACAATTAAGGGAGCAGGAAAACACAATTCCAACACACGTTATATATCAAAAGGGTGAATAAACTTCTGAATGAATAAACCACTTAGCAGGTAAGTTTCCCACATTTCGAAACACGCAGCAAGAAAACCACTTGCGAGTATTTTATGCGTCCGCTGGTAGCGAAAACAGTCAAGGCTACTTTCATTGGGCCCTGGAGCAGTGTTAACGGCACTGAAGAACAGTGAAAGTCAATTCCAGAGTTCACGTTCGTCGTTCCTCATCAGACAAGTCCATCCGCAGGTCTGCATCCGCAGCACACGGCGTTTACGTAACGCATTTCTCTCCAATTTTATTGCACCTGCCGGTTTCCAGCCGCATCGACGTCGGGCCCGTAATTCACACGAAGAATTTTACGCGAGAAATTGGATTGACATTTTAAATTTCGGAAGACTGCTTTTACTTACGTAATTATATGGTGGTGTTAATTGGTTTATATGGACGTCGGCGGGAATTAAAACGAAAGCGGTTTTTGCGGTGAAGTGAAAAACATTACTCGTATTTAAAAAAAATAATTACTTTGATTATTGAAATATTTAGAAATTTTAAACAAAAAGGTTGTTAAATTATCGTATCGCTACGAGTATGCGTGAAATGGTAAATTAAAATAGTCACAAATTAATGAAATTGCATTAACACCCTAATCGGGAATTATTTGATTTACATGACAATTCTGAATGTGCAAAAATTAAGTCATGGAGATTTTGACAATTTCTAAAATTATTATTTAAAAGGTTGCCACCTCGTTTTGACGAGGCAATCTTTCTAATACTGGTATTTTTCCAGATATGCTAAAGAGGGCATTAGTAATTCGAGTATATAAAAAGGAGATGGGTTATTATCGACCCTTTAGTTTACTGATATCATTATTGAAAGGATTATCGAATCCTTGGTTTTCAAAAGAATATTAAATATCTTCCTCAATTGTTATCAACACGGCTTTCTTCCTGGACAAAATAAAAGTGTGGACATAGTACTATACGAATATGTAAATAAAATTTTGGAAATTCTAGAAAATAAAAAGCTGGGTTGCGGTATATTCCTATACTTATTCGGAGCTTTTGATTGCGTAGATCATGCAGTACTAATCGCCAAACTTGAACATTATGGGCCTTTCATGGCTTCGATAACAAATTATTAATAATAACAACTCGCTCAAGACTAATTATTTGGTTTTGTGGCCATTTATATTTATTGCCTACAGAGTGGTGATAAAGTTCCGCCAAAATTCACAATAGCTCTATTAAAAAATCACTCAGACACATTTATTAAATTTAATTCATTAAAATTAAGAGGTGATAAAGTTCCATCAAAATTCAGAATTGCTCTATTAAATGTTTAAAAAAATCACTGGGACACATTGACTAAATTAAATTAATTAGAATTATGATTACCGGACTCAAACGCTTGCGAATACATTTAATTGCTATTAATTATAGGCGTAACATAAAGACGTATAAACCTATAATTTAATGATTTATTCTCAGGTACAAAAAAATCACAGTTTCCATTGTCGTTTTCATTTTCCTCGCGTACTCTCTAACTCTCACTTTTGTTTGAATGCAGACATCTTCGGTGTAAAACATGTTCAGGAATTCCATAGATGGTGTTTCTGCCTAGCTTCCATCATATGTTGCAATCCGACTTTCAGAGAAACGGATTTTAAGAGGATTGTGAATTGAGTAATAGTTTTTTTCTTGTAACAATTGTAGCATGTTGTCGTGTGACAATTGTATGAATTTTTTTAAATTATACATTGCATTGGAGTAATATGGTACTGCAGACGTTCCCAAACTATGGTGCGTTGGTCAGGCAAAAATAATTAGAGCGTAGACATTTTATTCTACAGTGCGCGCCTAAAGTATGGAATATATTCAGTAAAACCGACATAAAATATTTTTGGAACAAATTCTCGAACACGTCGATTTTGTTTTTTAAAAATACACATTTTTGCATGAAAGTCGATTTTTAGTCTTCATTTGTTTTTGAGTAATGACATCATCCATTTTGCTTTTAAATGACAACCCCCTATTTTTGTTCTTGATTTTGAGAGATCTTTTCATTATCGAACTGGCAGTATAAAAATATTGCCATCTTACATAAGAAATTTTTCGAGTAAATGACAATTGAAGGTGAGAACTTGAAATCTAGAGTTTTTGCAAAATGATCTTGTTCCAGCGCTTTTTTTCCAAACAAAAATTATCTTGACCTTCCAAACATACAATATGGTTTCAGCAAGATGGCGCAACCCCGCACTATGCGCGTTACGAATAGCTGGATTGGCAGGTGAGGACCGATAGAATAGCCCGCGAAAGAGATAAATGCGCAGAATTAGCCTGGAAAATATTCAAAATGTTCAAGAAGAATTTATACATGTTCGATTAAAAAAAAAAAAAATTAATTTAAAAAAAATACAAAACCGCGCCTAGTGCGGGAATGCGCCGTTTTGCTGAAACCATAGTAATATATAAAAGATCAAGATCATTGTTGTTTGGAAAAATTGCTACAAACTCATTTTGAAAAAATTCTAAGTATCGGGTTCTCACCTTCAATTGTCATTTACTCGAACAATTTCTTATGTATGATGGCAACTTTTTTATACTTCCAGTTCGAAAATGAAAAGATCTCTCAAAATCAAGAATAAAAATAGGGGGTTGCTATTTAAAAACAAAATTGCTGACGTCATTACTCAAAAACAAATGACGACTGAATATCGACTTTAATGCAAAAATGTGTATTTTTATAAAAGAAAAACGACGTGTTCGAGGATTTTTTCCAAAAATATTTTATTTCGATTTTACTAACTTTAGGCGCGCACTGTATATTTATTGTGATAATTATAATAACCTGAATAAAGTCGAATGTAAGGAGGTAACAATTTTTGACAAATTTTTAAAACTAAAATATATTTTTTTTAACATTTGTTGCTGTATACAGGGTGCGGCATTTATCCTCGACACCCAAAATATTGTGGAAATTAAAATTAGGAGAATAAAATGTTTCAAATAAAATCCAGCGGGCATATATATTTTATTTTCAAATATACGCAAATTTTCAGTCATTTCAAGGTCAACTTTTTTTTTAATAGGAACCTTAATTTTCATTATGGCATACGCATCTACAAACTGTAATAAATAACTTTTATTTAAAACAATTTTCTATTCGGCGCCTACTTTTTGTGATATTTAATTTTTAAGAAAAAATGAACACTATCTCAATAAAAAGCAAAAAACAGTTATTTCATTATAAAACAAAGCCAATTACAAAAAAATCCAATTAACAGGTGTTCAAAATAATGACCTTGAACTTTCAAACATTTTCAAAATCGATGATCTAATAAATGTGACACTTTATTCTCATTCATAATAATCGTAACAGCTTGGTACAGAATTAAATGAAATAATTGTTTCCATTTGTTTTCAAACAAGGTAGCAAAGTTATTAATATAATATTACTTGTAATTTGCTTGCTAATAATGGTACATAGTCTAGCTGAGAAAATTAATATGGTTTTTTATTTTATGGTGAATCTGGGAAAAATTTTATGCAAGCAATTGCATTGTACAGCGAAAGTTTTCTCCCAAAGAAATCGTCCAAGAATCAAGAAGTTCTTTTCGCCCTGTTGTAATTTTGTGTATTATCAATAAATTAATTGATCTTTGCGTTTAGTTGAGACTGTGTTTATTTTCCTTTAAAATGAAATATTGCGAAAAGGAAGCAATAGAGAGAAAAATGTGTTTAATAAAAGTTATTCGCTTTAATCCGTAGATTTAGATGCCCTAATAAAAATTACAGGTTTCTGTAAAAAAACAAGTTGAGCTTGAACATTAAACACATTTTATTTGGAACATTTTTTCTCGCAGTCTTCGTTTCCATAATATTTCGTGTGTCCAGGATAAATGCCGCACCCTTTATACACCTCATACAACGCCGTCATTTTATGGAAAACCATGTAACTTAGTGTTATCTTTTCAAATGAATCGTCGTAGGTACAATTTAAAATTATTACCAGTTATACAGGGTGTCCCATAAAAAAAAATCCACATCAAAGATACAATTTTTTTAATGGAACACCCTGTATTTTTGTAATTTTTAAATTCTAGGAAAAAAATAAAGATGAGTTTCTTCAATATTCCCTATACCTATCGTTTGCCTCAGTGTGTTACGGTTCAATTTTGCCCTAGGAGTCTGAAGCAGTTGATGGAAACCAATTAATCAATTAATTCCATATTAAACCTTGGAGACGAAGTAATGATCTTTCATCGATACTGGGTCGGGGTTACTAGGGTACGATAATCATAACTTGGTGCCAAATCGTCGTAGGAACTTCGTTCTTCGAGTCCTGCATAGGGCATTAATCAAATTTTAATACCTTTCTGGTGGATAGAGTCGACACAATTTTTCCAACTCCGTAGACATCGTTAAAGTTGGACATGGTTGGACTTTTTTTTCACAGGGGTGCTAGAGGGGGACGGAAGGGGTTACGCTTAAGTTCGCATGCATGACTTTAAAGAAGACATATTTCACTGGTTGCAACAAGCTCATCTTATTGTTTACATTTGCAAAAACTCAAAAACTCTTAGTGATAATGGGTAATTGAACATGGATTAAATATATAATTTAGCGACAAATTTCTGTTACATAAAAATATAAGATTTACAAAAAATCATCGATCAACAGTTTATTGCTGCAAGAGAACCAAGAAACCAGAAGTGTAAGAATTGAAATCTACAAATAATCTGCTAATGTAAACAACAGAGATTATTTTATATATAATTAACGTACTCGTACTTTAAATAAAAGTCTCAGTAGCCATTAATTATACTGTAACGCTTTGTAATTTCGAACGGATCTTTCCAATATCGATATTAATGTAGCAGAAAATTTATATTAACAACTTTCTTTATATGAATATAAGTAATGAGCGGCAAGTACCCAGTTCTTAAGCGTTTTCGTGTCTAATTTTATCACGGAAATGGCGCGAACTCGCCTTATATCACGCAATCCTGAAGGAATTGAACATGCACGTGAGAGGAATTAGAGAGGAAGCTCTTCATTCTGCACGACTACGAAACCTACTAAATTACCTGTTTTAATTATATAATGACTATTATTCGAGGAACTGATGTTCTTTCATTGGTAAGTACTATAGTCTCTGAAAAATAGCGTGATTCAAGAAAATATCCATGATTGATCAAGAAAGATTCAGAAATTGTACTAATATACTCAGATCTTATGAATGATAAATTAGTAAAAATTAATCCTATTGCACCTAATTTCTACAAGAGCGATAATCCTATATGTGACCCTCTATGATAAAACCAACATGTTTTGTCAGAGATTGCGTTTAAGATTTAAAATCCAGCTGTTTTTACCTTGTGTCTCAACATACACGCTCTATCGGGCCCAAACTAACTCAAAATCGTAAGCTATATTCGCACCTATTATTCCAAAGCATCAAGACCCCCTGTCCAATCCAGCGCCTTCACCGTATGGCAGTTGGGATCGAGCTCTCTACCTAAATAAAAATGAAACACTTGAAATTCGTGAAATTTCGACCATTTTCAAACCGCCATAACTCGGCGTATTTTCAATCGATTTTGATGAATCTTTAAAGGCGAAAAACTTTGAGGTGTCTTCTTTAAAGTCATGCATGCGAACTTAAGCGTAACACCTTCCGCCCCCCTAGCACCCTGTGAAAAAAAAAAGTTTTTTCAGGAAACCATGTCCAACTTTGACTATGTCTATGGAGTTGGAAAAATGTTGTCAACTCGATCCACCATAAAGCAATTAAAAATTGATCAATTCCCTATGCAGGACTCGAAGAATGACGTTTCTACGATGACTTGGCACCAAGTTATGGGTGTTTGAAAAAAAGTGCATTTTGAGTTTTTTCGCACATAACTCAGCGATTTTTTAATCAAATTTGATGATTCTTACGGGAAAAAATCATTTTGGCCCTACTTTAAGGGGATAAACTCAGATTGGAATGATCCCCTTTCAAACCCTTTAACCCCCGAACAAAAAAACAAACTTTGGCAACGTCTACCGAGTAGGATAAAATGTGTCGACTCGATCCACCAAAAGGGCATTGAAATGTGTTCAATTACCTGTACAGGACTCAAAAACGAAGTTCCTATGGCGATTTTTCACAAAGTTATGGGTGTTTAAAAAAGTGTATTTTGTGGTCTTTTTATTTTTTCGTTTGCAGGGGCGTAGAGCCCTCTCTTTGAGTGGGGGATCAACCCTCTCAAAGAGGACAAATTTTGCTTTTGATTCCTCAAAAGATCGTCGAAATCGGTTGGATAGAAGCCGAGTTATGGCCATTCGAAAATTACCTACATTTTTACAAATTTCAATTTTTTTCCGTCAGTGTAATTTGTTTGTTTTTATTGGACGAATGGAAAAATGGACGAATGGTGGTGAGTTAGGCCCACATTTTTTTCCGGCCCTACAGAGATCGTTAAAGTGAGCCTTTTTTGACCTAAAATAAAGTTTTTTGTTATTGGGGTTCTAAGGTACAAAATACGATATTCATGATTTCGCGCAAACAATACATTTTCGTACGTACCTCAAAGAACATGCAAAGAAAATTTCATTCGTGAAAACGGAAACAATTTAATCGAAAAACTTCGGACATGTGTCAAAAAAACCGCAAAAGTCGCTTTTTTCAAACACCTATAACTTTGTGCCAAATCGTGGTAGGAACTTCGTTATTTGAGTCCTGCGTAGGTAATTGAACACATTTCAATGCCCTTTTGGTGGATCGAGTCGACACATTTTTTCCAACTCGGTACACGTTGCCAAATTCGGAGGTTTTTTTTGCCCAAAAACGTGTTTTCTTTGTTCGGGGGTTGAAAAGTTCGAAAAAGGATCATTCCAATCTTTTACGTTTACTTCCTTAAAGTAGCGCCAAAATGGGATTTTTTCCCGAAAGAATCATCAAATTTGGTTAAAAAGTCTCTGAATTATGTGCGAAAAACCTCAAAATGCACGTTTTTTTCAAACACCCATAACTTGGTGCTAAATCGTCGTAGGATCTTCGTTCTTCGAGTCCCGCATAGGGAATTGATCAAATTTTAATGCCTTTATGGTGGATTGAGTCGACAAAAATTTTAAAACTCCGTAGACATCGTCAAAGTTGGACAAGGTTCCCAGAAAAAAAAACTTTTTTTCATAGGGGAGCTAGAGGGGGGCGGAAGGGGTTACGCTTAAGTTAGTATGCATGCATTTAAAGGAGACACTTCAAAGTTTTTCGTCCTCAAAGATTCATCAAAATCGATTAAAAATACGCAGAGTTATGGCGGTTTGAAAATGGTCGAAATTTCACGAATTTCAAGTGTTTCATTTTTCCATCAGTGTATTTTTCGACATTGGATTTGTTCATAGTTTTACATGATATATTCAGAACTAAGCCGTCCGCGTATTGTATACAATATACAGGGTCTTCATTTCAAAAGGAGCCACCCTGAATAACTTTTGGTGGCTTGTTTTGAAACAAAGATCCTCTCTTTCTAAAACAAATGAACTGATCACAAACATTTTTAATTTGCTGGATGGATAATATTTTGTATTGCCTTTAAAATGAGGTATCGCACAATAGGTAGTGCCTTTTGAAATTATAAGTATGGGGTGGCTCGGGGTGAGGGGGTAAAAGATAAAATTTTAAAAACAGTGTTTTGAAGTTCCACCTCAAAAACAAAATTGACATATTTTTTCTTAAAACCGTTACTACTTCAGATCCAAAGTTAAGTGTGGCTCCTTTTGAAATGAAGACCCTATATATTAGGTGGAAGTAAGATATGGATATCGGCAGTGTATATATTAAACAATGTGGGTAAGAGGATTCATCCCTTTAGAAGACCAACTGAAGAAATTCTAGGACCAATAGGGTTACCAGTGAGAGGGTCAAATGTATATACACTTCTTTTTGTTGTATACGGAAATTATATTGTATGCAACCTTTGGCGGAATATCCATACTTATCATTTTTTGTTGGAGAATGTCTAAATCAATAGAGTCAGAATCCCCTTTTATGTCCAGAAAGATACAAGGATGGAACATATTTTTTAAGAATGAAAGTTGGATGTTTGTGACGAGGATGGTTATAGCATCAACAGTTCCAAGTCCCCGGCGGAATCCATACTGATTTTGTGGCAGTTTTTTATTGTGTTCCAACCACCACTGCAATCTTAATTTAAATGACCTTTCGAATATTTTTGTAATGTATGATAGGAGCGCTATAGGCTCATTTTATTTTTTCCTGATTTATTTATGCGTTGACGTGATTCTTTTACGATTGAACATAGGCATTAACAAGCATATGTTCAGTGTTAAAATAGAAGCCCTGTAGACACCCTGAACCATTATATTTTTTGTCCAGATGGTGACATAAATAAGCTAACAAAAATTATTTATTATTACCTATGTGTTACTTACACTTTTACAATTTCTAATTAAATAACTCATAAAGTCTCAATAATCAAATATTATCCACTTTTTTTTGTCATCGGACGTTAGTCCATCTTGGCTAGCCCAAGCCAATGAATAGTGTTTAGACAATTACAACGACCATAGACCCGAGCGAATATTCCGCTGCCCCGAAATATTTCGCCCGGGCTGGGATTCGAACCCACACGGTACGAGGTGCAACCGGCATAAGCGCTCGCCTCTACCCATTACACCAACGGGCCGCCCATTTTTATCCGCTTATTATAACACAATAAAAGAATTCTATCTGAAAATTTCGGTATTTTAAAGTACGCCCCTTCTGAGATATTTCAGAAAAATCGCAATATTTGAAGTCTCATAAAAAATGAGGATGGGACTCTTAGGCCTGAAAATTTCTAGGGAAGTAATATACTATATCAAAAATATAAATTGAAGCTAAGTCTTAGTTTTATCTTTAACAATTTCAATTTTAAATGATGATTTTTATTTTGAAAACGCTAACATATACTAGAGATGGGAAAAACTGCTACTTTTGAATCACGTTGCTACCTGTGATTGCTACTTTCTAATATCAGTGATTTTTAACTGTGACTATGATCACAAAAACATCGCAGAAAAAATATAAAAAAACGCTGGAAAAATTGCATAAGAAAATCATCCTCTATGTCCGAAATATCGCTTATTCAAAATCAATTTGGTTTTTGTAAATTCAACAATTTGAAATAGAGATAAGGATTTTTAAAAATTTTAATTTTAATTTTTTAAGCACCTAAACAAAAACATCTCAGAAAAAAATATAAAAAACGCAGGAAAAATTCCATAAAAAATCATCCTTGATGGTCGAAGTATCGTATATTTAAAACCAATTTGGTTTTAGTAAATTTAACAATTTTTAATAGAGATACGGATTTTTGGAAATTTTGTTTTAATTTTTTGAGCACCTGAACAAAAACATCGCAGAAAAAAATATAAAAACGCAGGAAAAATTTTCTATAAAAAATCATCCTCAATGGCCAAAATATCGCTTATTCAAAATCAATTTGGTTTTTGTAAATTCAAAAATTTTCATTAGAAATATGGATTTTTTAAATTGCTGTTTTAATTTTTTGAGCACCTGAACGAAAACATTGCAGAAAAAAAAATATAAAGAAACGCAGGAAAAATTCCATACATCATCATCCTCTATGGTCGAAGTATCGGTTATTCAAAATCAATTTGGTTTTTGTAAATTCAACTATTTTTAATAGAGATATGGATTTTTGAAAATTTTAATTTTAATTTTTTGAGCACTTGAAAATATAAAACATGCAGGACAAATTCTATCAAAAATTATCCGTAATGACCGGAGTACCGCTTATTTAAAATCAATTTGGTTTTTTTAAATTCAACAATTTTCTATAGAGATATGGCTTTTTGAAGACTTTTGTTTTAATTTTTTGAGCACCTGAATAAGGAGGAGCATTTGGAGATTTTCGCAGTTTGGTGAATTGTTTTTATTTTTAATTTTCAGTTAATTAAGTTTGCAATTTCAAAATTGGTTTCGTGGTATTATTTCAAAATGTATGTTTATACAGTGTGGAAATTAAGTAGCGGATAAATTCGGTAAACCCGAAATAAAATATTTTTGGAAACAATCCGCGAACAGGTCGATTTTCTTTGATAAAAATACACATTTTTGCATAAAAGTTAATTTTCAGTCGTCATTTGTTTTTGAGTAATGACGTCATCCATTTTGTTTTTAAATGACAACCCCCTATTTTTGTTCTTGATTTTGATAGATCTTTTCATTGCCGAACTGGCAGTATATAAATGTTGCCATCTTACATGAGAAATTTTTCGAGTAAATGACAATTGAAGGTGAGGACCCGATATTTAGAGTTTTTGCAATGTTTCAGCACTTGTAGCAATTTTCCCAAACAATAATGATCTTGATTTTCTATATAATACAATATGGTTTCAGCAAGACCCTCGCGGTATGTGCGTTTTTTTGAACAATTGCTTTATGAATAGGTGGATTGGCAGGCGAGGCCGATGGAAGGGCCCGCGAGAGAGATGAACTGTGCAGAATTAGCCCTGAAAATATTTAAAATGTTCAAGAAGAATTTTTAGGTGTTCGAACTGTGGATGGCAGAACTATTAATTTAATAATTGCATTTGCTTTCTACTAAAGATGTTTTTGTTTATTTTGTGTTAAAAATAAAAAATTATAGTTTCTCACTTTCAATTGTCGTTTAACCGAAAAAAATCTGATGTAAGATGGCAATATTTTTGTACTGGCAGATCGACAATGAAAAGATCTCTCAAAATCAAAAACAAAAATAGCACTTAAAAAAAGTAATGGATGACATCATTACGCAAAAACAATTGTAGACATTGTTTTTATATATTTGTTTTTCAGTTGATAAAAATCG
This sequence comes from Ocypus olens, assembly GCA_910593695.2. Classification (NCBI taxonomy): domain Eukaryota; kingdom Metazoa; phylum Arthropoda; class Insecta; order Coleoptera; family Staphylinidae; genus Ocypus; species Ocypus olens. Next base: position 44,076,402 of record OU343058.1, read on the forward strand.
TAATTTGAACATGAACGTAAGAGTAAATGGGAGTATACAGTATTGAATATAAAATTATATTTAGAAACGCTATTCTCCATTGTCTTCTTACAATCACGTTTTTACTTTCTCCGTTACGAAGTACGAGAAAGTATTGTGATCGTGATTTTTTTTTCAAAAATTTTTTTTACGGAAATATCCGTTTTGGGGTCCCTAGATGCCATTTCAACAATTTCTGGAAAAAAAAAATTGTGTCTGTGTGTGTGTGTGTGTGTGTCTGTGTGTGTGTGTGTCTGTCTGTGCGCGCTGTATCTCAAAAACTAATAGAGCAATTGATATGAAACTTTAAACATCCGTCTTATTTGATAATCTGCAGAACTGAAAAGCTTTTGGTAAAATTTCGTACACCGGAAGTGGGTGTTTACCTTAACTGTTTTTTTGTTTTTTTGTCAATATTTTCTTAAATATGAAAAATATCACAAAAACATTTAAATAAACTTTGAAGACAACAAAGAAATGAAAATCTGTTGCTTGAAATTTTTTTTCAGAAAATCATGTTTATTCGAGAAAAAAAATTAATTATTTTTTTTTTAATTTTTGGTTTATAATTATAAAATGATAATAGTTACAGCAAATTTATATGAATAATAATTGTAGAGAATGCTAAAATGAACAACTTATAAAGAATAAGTTTTTTTAGAAATCTCTTTAGTTTTTGAGTAAACTGAGTTTTTGAATTTGAAGTATAATTTATCCATCTTTCATGACTTCGACGTTTTAAACGTCAGTTTCATCCGAGTTTACACAACGCTCGATGTACATTTAAAATATGATTTCAATTGAAAATAAACCACGAAAGCGTAAATAAAAATGATACCATCAAGTCGGAGAAAGTAACATGATGGCCACATCACCATTTTTTAGTTGTGATTTTAAGGAGCAATCACAGTTTTTGTCATAGTTTAAATAGCAGTGATTTTAAGCAGCTGTGATTTTAAGTAGCAGTGATTTTAAGTAGCGGTGATTTTAAGTAGCAGTGAAATTTTCCTATTAGTAACAGTAACGACCTGTGATTTTTCAATACCAGTGAAAAATCACAGGTATGTGAAATATCGTCCATCCCTAACATATACCTATTTTTTTGTATATATAAAATTAAGACAAGCCTATACAGGGTGCCCGGATTTCGTAGGGACAACATGGGCAACTTCTGTTAGATTACAAAAAAATTGCGCAGATAACATCTGTTTTATGAAGTGCCAATTAAAGTGTTTAAATTGTCATGCAAATTGGTTTAAGCCGCATCTCGGTATCTTGGGTAGCAGAGAAGTTACGGCAAATGAAAGAAATGAGTAGATTTTGTTTTTATTTTAATTTCGAACAAGTGGGCCATGACAAGTGGGATTTTGGGGTAGATTCTTAATGAGCTCTCGAACCTGCACCTTTGTACTAGTTTGACCATCTCTCTATCTCTTCAAATGCAGAAGTTGCCCATGTTGTCCCTACGAAATCCGGGCACCCTGTATACTCGACAGAAAATATTAGACATTTTATGCTCTTTAACGTGGTTTTGTTAAACTAAATACCTTTAAAACAAAGAAGGTACAGAGTTTAACAAAAACCTCTGTAAAATGCAAATGCAAAATAGGCTGACGCACCAATACAAAATGGACGCTCAAGAAAAAAATTAACATCTAAAAAATTAATTAATACATGTTTTTAACTCTTCGGATATAGTACAAACATTGGTAAAAAAATAAAAAATAAATTAAATTGGTTGATTTGATGTGGATTGACCCATGACAGTTTCAAGTTGTAACTTTATATCAAAAGAAGATTTCGTCCTAAGAAATATATTGCCGGTTACAACTCGAAATGCTACTGTGACTGTCACTTTTTAGAATAAAATGAAATATCGCGAAAATGGAGCTCGGTCAGCATTATCGGTCCACTCACTTTTAGTCATCCTCTTGTATGATATTCTAATATAAGGCTTTTAATTGGATTGGCGCGAAACTGTAAGTGATCATTCTTTCCTGCATTTTTGCAGTAGATTAAGAAAGTGTTGAGTACGCAAAAATTGAGCATTCGAAAAAAAAATTATATTTTTTTTTGCTTGAAACCACCAATGTTATCGTTATAATCGCAGTTTTAGTTACAAAGTTGCGTTGCCGTCTTTATCGGCCCACTTGTTAGGGATTATGGATAGATATTTCTTTTGTCATCTAACTTCATTTTCATAGCTTTTCCTTTTTGGAAAGCGATAATTCCTCCCTTGCTTACCTTGTTCTAAAACTCTAAAACTCGTTTTTTATTCCAAATAACAACAAAATTTGCCACCTCGTCGAACCCCAGCTACAATGGGGCTTGCGCGATAAATGGTTAAATAGGAGTAATGTTTCAATACCTGAGAGTACATACGTAACAGAAGCGGTTGTCATGGAGATGCACTAAAATTCATCCTTCTGCCTCTGTTACGAAGGTCCACGAGCAACCCATGATCATAACTAACGTTCAGCAAATAAGTAATTTTTTTGCGGGTTATCGGTAAACAATAACAGGTCAGTAGGTTGTGTGATGACTCGCATTAACATTGACTGATTTTATTATTACAGAAAAGACGAGTCTACTTACGAAGGTTCACGAGCCACCCTTGATCATAACTAACGTTCAGTAAATAAGTAGATTTTTCTACTGGTTATCGATAAACAGTAACAAGTCAGGAGGTTATTTGATGACTCGCATTAACAAGACTGAATTTATTATTGCAGAAAAGGCGAGTCTACAGGCTTAATATGATAAATAATAAAAGTCATATAGATTACATTTTTTCATGTGCTTTATTATTTATATCAGTATACAATAATATATTTGCAAAATCGTTAATTCTTCTTCTGCCCGTGAGATTTGGACAGTTTTGAATGCCCCTATTAATAAAACGAATAATTAATCCTAAGTTTATTATTTACCATATATTTACCTTGGCGTGGTTCTTAGTTTTGGCATGAGACTTTGAACTGTGGGACTTGGATTTGGAATGAGCCTTTTGAGACTTCGATTTATTGTGACCATGCGCTAGACGTGCTCTGACTGCCGAATGACTATTTCTTGAGCGTGATCTATCGGCCTTTTCAGTGTTTGGCTCTTCTGGTGCTCCAGTGGAGGAGTTATGATCATCAGTTGTAGATTCCGGTTTTAAGGTCGTTGATTCTACGCCGGTTTCTTCATCTTGAGGTTCCGGTTCGAAGGTGGACGTTGAGTCTAGCTCGTCTTCTCCACCGGTAGAGGGCGCTGCAGTTGTACCACTATTGCCATCTTCTTCATTATTGTCATTATTTTGTAATTCGCTGATTTTTTCTTCTAATTCAGTGAATGATTCACAAATATTAGCTTAAAATAAATAATGTAACGTTAAGTTTGATTAAATATGAATTAAAATTAAATGGCTCACCAAGTATTTTCTTAATGCAATCGATATTTGACGAGTTATCTAATAAAAAAAAATGATTAAGTTTCATGCAAACTTTATTCCACATTATTACCTGTCCCTTCATCAGAATCTCGATCCTTGACTTGATGGGCGTTTGTTAATCCTAGACGTTTCGAATAAATGAAACATGGTTAATTCTCATCAGAAGAAGAGAATTAAAATGATACTAGGGGCTAAATTTTAATATCGATCCTATAGCCAATAAGCAGGCGCGAATAATCGCGATTCCAGTGGCTACCAACAGGTTTCGAAATGTTCTTACGTTAGAATTGATTGTACTACTGACGCGTAGCGAGCTTAGGTTAGGGTTAAGTTAACAGGTATATTTATAGAAACCAATAAGTTGTTAAACTAAACTGCGTTGTTAATAAAATTTCAAAACTGATTGATTATGCGCACCTGCGCACTGGCAATAGGAACTTTTGTTTATTTTGAAAATCTCTCCAAATATTATGGATGTAAATTTCATCTAACTTTAATCATTTCATAATTACAGACAAAAAAATATAAATGTATATTCTAGCATACCTTGGTGCGATTCCTTGGATCTCTCCGCTTTCAGACTCTCTGCAATGTTTTTTTTTAAATTTTAATTACATCAATAATAACGTTGGAGGCTTCTACTTCGTTATACATTTTATATAATAAATAAAACACTATTGCTTTGTTCGTATAACCTTTGAAAATATATTATTTCCGTGACTGTAGTTTCCACGTTTGCAATTCACCCGAGTGGCAATGGCCAACTTGTTCACGAGTTGAATACTATACTTTTTCTACGTCCGTTATAAAATGTACAGTTTTTTTCATTAATTTAGGTTCATAAAATATGTGATTCCTGAACCCACAAGTAGCGTGAAAAAAAGTGCCATAACGGTTCATTTTTTAACGCTACTAGAAAATTGTTTGCGCAAAGTGCGTCATGAACGCTTCGCAACACGCCGCGAGTTCCGCCGATAAATGTCAAACATTCGTTTCCGATCAAAAAACTTGATGATTATTATTTTCTTCATTTAAAAAACGTATTATTACTTTTGAAAATTGATTAGGGTTTTATCGAATTTATTTAAAGTTACGGACGTAGAAAACATTTTGTATGAAACTCGAGAGTAAAGCAACTTTTTTCACTTGTAGGAATTGCCGCACTCGCCTTCGGCTCGTGTGGCAATCTTTCCTACTCGTGAAAAAAAGTACTACTTTACTCACTTGTTGCATAAATAACTATTTTCGCATCATATTAAATAATTACCTAAAGATTTTTCTGTTTGTATTAAATTATAACGAATAATTTTTCTATTTGGAAATTGCGGCAGTTTGCTGACAAAAAGAATCGTAACCATAGTAACAACTAAACTGTTAGGCAATGAAACCGCTATCATTTAATTGGACGTCACCTTTGGAGAAAATGATTCCGCCGAATAATGAACAACTTTCTCAATCAAAAACGATTTAACAGCGTTTATATACTATAGTTTTGAATTCACGTAGTATTGGTTTGTAAAAATTTTGAGCAAAGTGGTTTGGGTGATTTCTAATGGATATTATTATTTTTCTCATCTTGTAATTATTAAAAAAAAATACTTACCTGCTAAAGTAACAGATGCTACTACGGCCAAAATACAAATCATTTGAAAGAACTTCATGATTGCAAACACTTTGGAATCAGTTGTCGTTTTGAAGCCGAGCTTCCTCTTTTATAGTAGACCAATTAACAGGAATTTGGTTCTTTTTTGATAAAATTGGAATGTCATGTGGTGCACTTATTTCAGGCTCATACCAGCATACATTTTTGTAATAATAATACGTTAGGCATGCACTTTAAATTTTTTCACTATCTGAAGTCATGACACGTGTTTATTTTAATTGTTGCGAATATATACGTTATCAAACTAAAATAATTACAGACAAAATGTTTACGAAAAAGTATTCGCAAAAATGTAAATTATGGTTGCCTGCAATTTCCTTGACAGAATGATAATATTTATGTAAAATAATAATAATATTTAGCTCTTTAAATCAATATAAATAACATTGAAAATCTATCTCTGTGGAGACATCATGAAAAAAATGTTGATGTGACCGTCATGTTACGATTTTTTTTTTGATAAAATTGTAATGGGCAGTGCACTTATTTCAGGCTCATTACATTGCATTGTAATAGTAATACATTATTCATGCATATTATTTATTTATTTTATTATTTGAAATAATGATATGTGTTTATTTTAATTATTGCAAACATCATCAAAATAAAAGAATATTTTGAGAAAATACTAGCAGGTATGTAAATGTTTACCTGCAGTTTTTGCAAAATTTTGAAAAAAGAAAAATGATATAAAAATATACAGGGTCTTTTTTTTAACTCGGAACATATCTAAGTGTATATTAGTGTCTAAGTTCTATGTTATTATAATCACATCAACGCATTGCAATGTATTGACAATGTAGGCAACTTACACTCAGTTTTATTTAATTGTCAAAATTGTGTTATTAATAAAAAATCATTACACCACAGAAGAAATAATACAGATAATTAATTGGTACAAGAGTGGGAATAGCATTCGACGTGTTAGAGATTTGTTTTCGGTTGAGTATCCAAGCAGACAAGTTCCATCCATATCAACAATTTGCAATATTGTCCATCATTTTGACAATACTGGCTGCGTGAGTAATTTTCACATTAAACGGGCTAAAGAAAATCACATTTTAACGGAAGAGGTGAAACTCAACATTTTCAGTTACGTAGAGCAGAACCCCATATCATCGTTAAGAGTAATCGCAGCACAGTTTCAAATAAGTTCAGCTTCCGTTTACAAGACATTAAAAGAATTTAAATACAATGCTTACAAGTTTTCAAATCATCAACAACTATCAAAGGCAAACGAACAGAATTCTGTGCAACCGTATTCAATTTAATTAATAATGATCAAGAAATTTTACACAGAACAATATTTACTGATGAGGCATCATTTTCCTTAAATGGTGAAGTTAATCCACAAAATTATAGGTTAGTATTCTTCATTCCTTATCGATACCCATTCCTTCAAAATTTGAAACAAACACAATACAATGCGAGAGTTAATGTGTGGGGTGGACTAATTAATAATACCCTTATTGGTCCTTTTTTTATTAATGGAAATCTAAACAGTAATGTTTACTTAGATCTTCTGCGAACTCGTATAGTGCCAGAAATTCATACACTAAACATTGCTGCTCCTTATTATCAGATGGAGCGCCTCCACATTCTACAGTTGCCATTAATATTTATTTAAGTGAATTACTTCCTGATCGCTGGATAGGTAGATTTGGTCCAATACCTTGGCCACCCCGGTCGCCTGATTTGTCTCCAAACGACTTTTTTTGTGGGGGTATTTAAAAAGCAATGTTTATAATAACATTATTATAAACAATACTTCAGAGTTAAAAGATCGTATAATTATTGTTTGCGATGAATTAAGAAGAAATCCGCAACACATTAGAAATGCTATTCAAGGATTTTATAATCGACTTGGCTACTGCTTAGAACGTGAAGGTGGTCATTTTGAATATTTATTATAATTACTTACGATTTATCATTGTTTGTTTCATTAACCTCACTTTATTCATAATAATTTAATGGTGTTATTCTGAACAACTGTTATTAACAGCGATGTTATTAACATCGATGCTATTAACATTACAATGTTATGTGAAATTGAACAGCGCTGTTAAAAACTGTATTCTGAACAGCCCGATGTACACAAATTGGCAACAGTGCAACGGGTACAGAGCGACCAACTTCATGTACATTATAATAGATGGTTAATAATACGTTTTTGGGGATATTTTTAGAAAGAAAATGAGTGTTTCATAAAGCATGCACATAAATGGGAATAATCGACGACCTACCTTATTCATCTGAAACTTCATTAATTGATTCTATCCGTGCTATTTTTAAAAATGAATTTGTTCCTCTTTTGAAGTTAGAGATTCAGAGTGCAATTCAAAATGCAGTTCGTGAATTGAAACATGATATGAATTTAAAATTTAATGCGATTGAGGAAGAGAGTGCATTACTTAAAGAAAGAATTGTCCAATTGGAATCTAAATGCACATCTGGAAATACTGGTAATTTTGACTTCGAGATCGTCAATGAAGTTGATGAGCGTCGGAAATGTTGCAACAATTTAATGATTTATAATGTTCCCGAATCCCAGGCATCTACACCACAAGCCAGACAGGAATATGAATTATCTACAATTAAAACTGTTTTAACACCTATTGCCATTGATATTAACCCTATTAAATTGTTTCGCGTTGGTTCAAAAAACTCTCGAGCTAGACCATTAAAAGCAATTCTTCAGAATAATGATTGCGTGAGAAATATAATAACCAAAACAATCAATCTAAAGGACAATGGTATCAAATTTGGCTTTGATAGAACCAAAATTCAAAGGGATGAATTTAATTCGATTAAAAAAGAATTACTTCGAAGAAAGAATAATGGTGAAGAAAACTTGATCATCAAATTCTTCTTGGGCGTTCCAAAAATCGTCAAGTGGCCATCTAAACCAATTACAGAAGCTAGAAGTCTACCAAAAAACTAAATATCTTCTTCCACAACGCTGGCGGCATCCGCACGAAACTCCAAAATTTAACGTTAAGCGCCAATTGTAGTTTTTATGATATTATTATTATTGTAGAAACGTGGTTAGACAGTGATATTCAAAGTCACGAATTGAAACTTCCTAACTATAATATTTTTCGAGCGGATCCTACCCTCAATACAAGTTGTAAAACTCGTGGCGGTGGAGTTCTAATTGCAGCCCATAAAAATCTTGTATGTAATGCCATTAATACTATTAATAATACTATTGAACATCTTTTTGTACAGATTTCTATCGGTACTACAAAAATATGTGTGGGAGCTGTTTATTTTCCACCCAATACATCTTTGGAGAAATTTGAAGTTCACTGCGATACAGTTGATATTATTTCAGATCAATTCCCTAATTCTAAACTACTTATATCTGGGGATTATAATTTACCTTCGGCAACATGGCCAAATGATGATTTAGAGCTTATCACCAATAATCAGGCTTCAGTTTCAGCCAAGCTCTTAATAAGCCGCTTTAGTTTTCAGAATCTTTCTCAAATATGTCAAATCCCCAATGAAAATAATGTATTTTTAGATTTAATATTTGCGCATGAGGGATTTTTAGTATCTAACGCGCCCGATTTATTATTCAATATTGCCCATCACCATATTCCTTATCTTATTACTTTACAATTTAATGAACCTCCTAAGCCGTTTAAGTACGAGGAATACATCTATGATTTTACGAAAACAAATTATAGTGCTGTTAATCAATACCTGTCATTTATCGACTGGCGGTTTATTTTAAATGTAAACGATGTGGATACTATGGTCGATATTCTTTACAAGATATTGTATGATGCCATTGAAATGTTTTCTCCTACTAAATGTGTTAGACTTTCTACATTCCCACCCTGGTTTAACAAAGATTTGATCAAATGAATCAATGATAAAAAAAGTGCACATAAAAAATATAAGCAGAGTCAAACCTCGGTTAATTACCTGAAGTTCAAATTGCTGCGATCCCGTTGTAATCATTTAAGAGAGTACTTATATAATAAATATATTGAGTCCGTTAATAGCAGCATTCATCAGAATCCTAAGAAGTTTTGGAATTTTGTAAAAACCACTAACGGCGATTTTGATTTTCCCAATGTCATGCATTATAATGATCTATCCAGTTACGAGGGTTCACAATGTGTAAATCTTTTTGCAAATTTTTTCTCGACAGTTTATAATTATGACACACCCTTACAAGTACCGACATTTACCTATGAGCATGAAGTAATACATTCACCAATTACTATTTCTCAAGTGGAAATATTTAATGCCATTAACTCTTTAAAATCAAGTAACAGTTCAGGTCCAGATGGTGTACCTAATAACTTTCTTAAAAACTGTGTTTATTCTTTAACTTTACCTTTTATTTATTATTTTTAATCACACCCTCGGTACAAGTTCGTTTCCATATCTTTGGAAAAGGAGTTACATTACACCTATTTTCAAATCTGGAAGTAGGAATAACATCTCTGATTATCGGGGTATTTCTATTCAATCAGCAATACCCAAACTATTCGATGGACTGATATCCGTCAAATTACATTGGATGTGCAAAAATATCTTAATTGATGAACAACATGGCTTTCGTACCGGTCGATCTACTACTACGAACTTATTGGTTTATGAATCATTTATCATTAATGCCTTGGAAAATAAGAATTCTGTCGACGCCATCTATACAGATTTTTCCAAGGCATTTGATAAAGTTAATCATGCTGTGTTAATTTCTAAATTGTATTCTCTGGGATTCCATGAATCCGTTGTTAAATGGATTAATAGTTTTTTGAATGATCGCAGTCAATGTGTCAAAATTAAAAATCATATCTCTGATGTTATTCTTGTTCCATCGGGTGTGCCACAGGGATCGCATTGTGGGCCCTTACTATTTCTTCTATTTATCAATGATATTTCGCAAGCAATTTGTAACTCGAATTTTCTGTTGTTTGCCGATGACTTGAAATTGTATAAGGAAATTAAATCACTCAACGATTGTTTATTACTTCAAGTAGATATCACTTCTATCCACAACTGGTGTTGTCAGAATTATTTATTTTTCAACACTAATAAATGTAAATCTATTACTTTTTCCCGCAAGAAGTCTCCGTACAGTTTTAATTATGAAATTAACAACAATATACTTGTAAAGGTGTATGAAATTAAAGACTTAGGTATATTGTTCAACTCCAAAGTGTCATTTGAAGATCACATCAACTATATTTGTAATCGTGCTTCGAGAATGTTGGGCTATATAAAGAGAATGTCTAAGGATTTGTCACACTCTTCTTACAAAATAGTTTACATGGCATTTGTTCGATCACATCTAGAGTATGCCTCTTGTATATGGTCTCCACATCAGATTATTTATAAAAATCAAATTGAACATACAAAATAGATTCTTAAAATCAATTTCATACAAACTAGGTTATAGCACAAATATCGACCTTGAAGTAATAAGATCCAGTCTACATATTGATCATCTTTGCTGCAGAAGATTTTTTGCAGATATGTCGACTTTTTTTAAAATTATTAGCGGAGATATTAAATGTTCTGAACTTCTCTCTCTAGTGGATTTTTACGTAAAATATAACAATCGCGCAATTCGGCACCCCCCACTATTTCGTGTAGCATTCCATAGTACAAACTATGGTTTAAAAAACCCAATCACACGCTTTATGCGTACCTCGAATTCACTTTCGCTTAATCCTAATTTTAACATTTTCTCTTGTTCTCACCGGGAGTTTATGCGCTCAATTAAATTTACAGGATATTGTTCACATTAGTTTTATTTTAGGTTAGGTCAGTTATTAGTTAAGTGTAGTTCTAAATTTATACTTGTAATAATTTTAATCAATGTACATTTATGTTAAAATGGTTAAACCGTTTAATAAACATTATTATTATTATTATTATTAAATATTGGAATAAAATTCCAAATTTGAGTTTTTTGTTGACGAAAAACACAAACTACGAAATAACCTGAAAATACCACCATTAACAATTTCGTAATGTCGACCGTTTTGACAAGTGTTGTTTAACATCGAAAATGTTAATTTACATCGATGTTAGTTGACAGACAGTGTACAGAATACTATATTCATAACATCTGTCGATGTTAGCAAATAACACCGCTGTTAACGCTAACATTTTTGTTCAGAATAACACCATAAGAGGTGTGCGAAGTTGTACAAGTTAGAATTAAAATTTTAAACAAAAAAGGCACATAAGATCAATCATATTTACCTAAATACGAGGGTCATTTTTTAAGTAAGAACCGTTCTAGTTTAAATATAAGTATAACCATCGTTTCTTATTTTTTTTTATTTGTACAATAAGTATCATCTTTTAGTTATTTTTCGACAAAATGTTCGACCCGCTAAAGATATTTTTCCGAACGGGAGATGAGTTTAAAAATCCTCTGGTCGTAGAAGTCGGCCGCCAGTTTATGCATTTCGTTTTGTGTTCCTGCGTAAGCATTTTTTGAACCCACAGATCTTTGCATTCTGTAAGTGTATACTGACAATGCCACAGACAACATATCGGGAAACAAGTGGAAAATCTTATAAAGTTCATCAGTGAATGAAGCGCCTGTTTTGTCGAATGTGTTCAACAACAGTTGCTTTCAGTTCACGATTAGAAGGCTCATCACGGATGATTGTTCTGTAACCATTATGTAAACGAGAATACTTTTGGACTTTCCCAGCATTCATCACACCTTACCCATACTTTTCAAAGAGTTGGCAATTAACTTTGCCAGGACGTGTGTTTTTTGCATTTAAAATCAGACTCACAGCACGTGCTTTGGAATCGGCGGTATTACTAATGGACATAACTAATCTTAAATTGCCATTAAAACATCGTCTACCCTATTTAAAGAATTGAGACTGATCGACAATATAGTCGAATGTTTAGAGAAACAATCTGTCCGTAGAAAAACTTCGGACAAGGCTAAGCACGGATAGGATCCACAAACGGTTCTTACTTTAAAAATGATCCTCGTAATAACAATATGTTTAGAAAGTTATTCTTCTATACAATTTTTTATCCTATTTGTATTATTTAGGTAGATATGATTGATTTTATGTGAAATATATATTTTTTTTTCTGGAAGTTTCTATTGCTTAGTCCACAGCGGCAGCGTGTGCACGTTAGAGTTAAAGCATGCCAAACTTTTACAAGTAGATTTTGTGACTTTGATCGTTCGAGTGGCCAATAAATTCTTCAATGGCGTCAGTGGTATTTTTACACCTCGAACTCAACGCAACAATATCTAAAACCTTTATTTACGTAGTATCCGTATGGACCGTTTCATCGTACCCAAGGCAATAGTGCCGGCATCTGACAGCTTTTTCGGGGGAGTAGTTAAGATGAAGCTTCGAGCAGGTGAGTCGCCAGGATCAAGTAGTTCATTGTATGCCGAGAATGTAGCTACGAGGGTCGTTCAATAAATAATGCCCCATTTTTTTTAGAAACTATTTATTTATTATTTATTTATTTAAAAGTGTTAAATATTGGTGACAATATAGCTACATGTTTCTTCTACATGTACTATTGTTCAACATAGTCTCATAATCAACTTGTATGGTCCTACGCCAGCGTAAAATAAGTGCCTGTATTACCTGCTGGTACCAACATTTGAACTGTGCGCGAAGGCATGTTTTCACCGCTTGAATTACGCTCTCATCGTTATCGAAGTGTCTTTCACACAAATTGTCTTTAAGAGGTCCGAAGAGATGGAAGTCTGACGGTGCCAGATCTGGGCTGTTTGGTGGATGGGTCAATGTTGTCCAACCCAATTTGGTGAGGTGTTCCCGGGTTCTGAAACTTGTGTGCGGGCGTGTATTATCGTGCAGGATCAAGATTTCAGCCGGATTCTTGTCGTGCCTAACACGCTGGAAACGTTTCTTGAGCTTGTCCAAGGTCTTCACGTATGCTTCGGAATTAATGGTTGTCCTTCTTGGCATCACATCAACAAGAATGACCCCTTCTCTGTCCCAAAAAAACAGTAACCATGGCTTTTCCAGTAGAGGGAGTTGACTTGAATTTTTTCGTTCTTGGTGACTGAGGATGGTGCCATTCCATTGACTGTCTTTTGGTTTCTGGCTCAAAGTGGTGCAGCCAGGTTTCATCACCCGTCACAATCCGGGACAGAAACGCTTCCCCTCAGCATCAAACCCCGCCAACACATCAGATGGCATGGTTGTTCTTTGCATCCTGTGTTCTGTTGTGAGACTTCTTGGGACCCATTTTGCGCAATTTTTGAATATCCGAGAGTCTCGATCATTGCACACAAACTTCCACTGCTGACTGACAGCTGTGAGGCCAATTGTTGCACTGTGATGCGGCGGTCCGTACGAATAATGACTTCCAGGCGCCTCACCATGTCTGGAGTGGTGGCACTGACAGGGCACCCTGAACATGGCAGATCTTGGAGTTGAGTTGTTGGACTTTCTGACGCCTTATCTCCCTTTGCCCACCTCCCGACAGTGCTCTTATCGATAGCACAATCTCCATACACTGCACACAAACGTTTAGGGATATGTCCCACAGTTTCTCTCTCTGCAATCAAGAACTCAATCACTGCTCGCTGTTTGTAACGTGGACCACTAACAGACGCCATTTTGAAAATTCACTACAGCTCTGCTATCTGTTGGAATGATTTAAAACTTCGTCCACCGGGAAGAGAAACACTGAACTTGAAGTAGCTAGAAGTACAATTTTCAGTTTTTGCTCATTGTGGAGAAAAAAAATATGGGGCATTACTTATTGAAGGCCTCTTCGACTTAAACTGCACGATATTTATGCACAGAAAAAATGTAGACTTTAAAACAGGCTCCATGCAAAAAACAACTTGACAGAGCCACTAACTAAATATGCAAAACTTTCCAGAAAAAACAGTGATCTAGAGCAGTGATCCATGGCCCATGACCCTTCGTTAAGATAAAACTGCCTTTTTTATTTGTATACTATTTACTTACTAAAAATAAAGATTATTTCTGCATATTTAATTAGTATATTAGTTATCGAGTATTAATAATAATTAGTTTTAAATATTATACAAGTATGTCTAGTACCTAATATTAAGCTAATTTAATTTAGTTAGATCCTTGTGCCTGATGCATTCGAACAAGTTTTTGAATGTTTGGTTGGAGTATTATTAGTGATAATCGAAGATACCTCAGTTTTCAATATCAAGACGGTCATTAGCTTTTGATAACAAATGAAGAACTCAGCTAAAACCAGATTCCTCTAGATGTGAAGTAGGAAAGGCCATAAAAAAACAATTTCGCCTTTTCTCTTTGCAAGATATAAGATTGCTGCTTTGTCCTTCAATTCAGCTTCTCAATGTCTGGTAGATCAAATATGACATTTAGTAGCAATTATATATTATATGCATTAATTAACATTGAAAATCTTTTTAATTTTCTTCACAAGTGGTTTTCTTAAAGTGCGTTTGATTTGATGTAGTTTACAGCTTTTACTGTAACAACCAGGATGCCATGCAAAAGTCCTCCCAAATATTTGAAACATAATGTTGACAGTAAATACAAAAACTTAAGGCACAGCATTTTTCAAATGAATCCTCTGTATTTACTCGCCATGGTAGCAGCGCCATCAGTTGCACGGGCAATGACATTTTCTTAAGGAACGTTATATTCCTTGAAATAACTGTTGACTATTTTAAATATCGTCTCACGTTTAGTATCTCTCTTTAGGTTTCAGACAAAATGCATTTTCTCCTTTAGCGGATCGTCATTAAAATATCTATGTTTCATTATTCTGTAAAGTGAATTCATTAATTTGCAAAGTAAACTTCTTGAGTTGTTTTTGCACATCATCTGCCATTTCATGTTGATACAAAGGAATTGTTTGTATAATTTCACGTGGTTAATAACTGATAAAATTGCAATAGAAATAGCAGGCAATAAAAGAAATTCATCAACATTATGAGGTTTGCCAGTGTTTGCAATTAACTTAGATATCTTGTATGACGCAAGTAAACCTTTATCTAGTTTGGTTGATATCAAACATTTGGTTTATTGTTGTTCTTTGTCCTTATGTTCTATTTCTAAATACTTCCTTAGCCTACACGGCCTCATGGTGTCATTTGAAAGTTGGCCATATATCGGGTGTGTATAAATTGGCGGATAATCTACACGTGACGATATTTTTCCAAAAATTCTAAGCAGCTTATCTTAATTCAAAAATGTTGTACCATGCTTCCTGAGCCTTCACGAGGTCCTCAAAGTTTTAACTTCCAGTCGTTAAATATGCGTTATTATTCGATATTAATTTACAGAAAACTCTGCAATTTCGGTAGTATAGCTAGTTTGAATATTATTTGTCAGTGTGTTTTTCTCAACCTGTTGGCTAATTTTCACGATAGTTCTAACAGAGGTAGCAAATGAAATTTTGTAGGTCATATAATTATATTAAATGAATGATTTCAATACTTGTTTTCTCTATGTGAGTAAATACGTAACATGGATATGCATATAAATCTCACCTTCTGTCTCGTACTGAGGTTCATGAGCCAACCTTGATCTTAACTAATATTCAGCAAATAAGTAGATGTTTCTTGCTGGTTATCAATAAACAATAACAAGACTGGAGGTTATTTGATGACACATTAATATTTGACTGAATTCAGTATTATGGAAAAGGAGAGTGTACAGACTTATTATAATAAAATAATTAAAGTCCCATAGATTACATTTTTTAACATGCTTTATTATTCATATCGGTATACAATAATACATTTGCAAAATCGTTAATTCTTCTTCTGCCCGTGGGATTTGGACAGTTTTGAATGGCCCTATTAATAAAACAAAAAATTAACCATAAGTTTACTATTTACGATATATTTACCTTGACGTGGTTCTTAGTTTTCGCATGAGACTTTGAACCGTGGGATTTGGATTTGGAATGAGACTTTTGAGACTTCGATTTATTGTGCCCATGAGCTAGACGTGCTCTGACTGCCGAATGACTATTTCTTGAGCGTGATCTATCAGCGGCCTCTTTAGTAGAAGTTGACCCTTCTGGATTTTCAGTGGAGACTTCATCATGTATTGAGGTTGATTCTATGTCCTTTCCTTCAGTAGGTATAGGTTCAGACGTTGACGCCACGTCCTCTCCTTCAGTAGTTATTGCTTTAGACGTTGGTTCTACCTCGTCATTATGAGTAGAGGACTCTATAGTGGTATTATTGCCATTGCTATTTAGTAATTTGCAGATTGCTTTTTTTAATTCGGCTAATTGTTCACGAAATTCGGCTTAAAATAAATAATGTAACGTTAAGTTATGTTAATATGAATAAAAATTAGATGGCTCACCAATTAATTGCTTAATACAGGTGGACGTTGATTCTTCGTTTTCTTCTTCAGTAGATGTACTACCACTGCCATATTCTCCAGAGGTATTATTACCATTTTCTTCAGAGGTATTATTACTATTTTCTCCAGAGGTATTATTGCCCTTGATTTTTTGTATTTTGCAGATTTCTTTTTTTATTTTAATAAGCAGTTCACGAAGTTTGGCTTAAAATAAATAATGTAACGTTAAGTTGTATTAAATATGAATAAAAATTAAATGGCTCACCAATTATTTGCTTAATACAGGCTATAGTTGATTCTTCCTTGTCTTCTCCATTAGGTGCACTATTACTGCCATTTTCTCCAGAGGTATTATTGCCATATTCTCCAGAATTATTACTGTTATTGCTTTTGCAGATTATTTTTTCTATTCTGGTAAGTAGTTTACAAAGTTTGGCTTAAAATAAATAAGGTAAAGTTAAGTTATAATATGAATAAAACTTAAATGGCTCACCAATTATTCGCTTAATACAGGCGGACGTTGAATCTCCCTTATCTTCATCATCATGTGCAGCACTATTGTCATATTCTTCAGTGCTATTATCGCCATTGCTACTTAGTAATTTACAGATAATTTTTTCGAATTTAGGTAGCAGTTCACGAAATTTTGCTTAAAATAAATAATGTAAAGTTAAGTTGTATTAAATATGAATCAAACTTAAATGGCTCACCAATTAATCGCTTAATACAGGCGGGCGTTGATTCTCCCTTGTGTTCTTCATCAGATGCACTACTATTTTCATATTGTTCAGTGGTATTATTGCCATTGCCATTTAGTAATTTGCAGATGTTTTTTTCCAATTCAGTAAATTCTTCACAAAATTCGGCTTAAAATAAATAATGTAACGTTGAGTTATATTAAATATTAATAACAATTAAATGACTCACCAATTAATCGCTTAATACAGGCGGGCGTTGATTCTCCGTTGTTTTCTTCATCAGATGAACTATTATTGCCATCTTCTCCTGAGGTATTATTGCCTTTGCTTTTTAGTATATTGCAGATTTCTTTTTCTATTTTAGTAAGTAGTTCACGAAGTTTGGCTTAAAATAAATAACGTAACGTTAAGTTGTATTAAATATGAACAAAAATTAAATCGCTCACCAATTCTTTGCTTAATACAGGCGGTAGTTGTTTCTCCCTTGTCTTCTCCATTAGGTGTACTACTGTTGCCATTTTCTCCAGAGGTATTATTGCTATTTTCTCCAGAGGTATTATTACCATTTTCTCCAGAGGTATTATTACCATTTTCTCCAGAGGTATTATTGCCCTTGCTATTTTGTATTTTGCAGATTATTTTTTCTATTTTAGTAAGTAGTTCACGAAATTTGGCTTAAAATACATAATGTAACGTTAAGTTGTATTAAATATGAATAAAAATTAAATGGCTCACCAATAAATCGCTTAATACAGGCGGTCGTTGGTTCTCCCTTATCTTCATCATCAGGTGCAGCACTATTGTCATATTCTTCAGTGGTATTATCGCCATTGCTACTTAGAAATTTGCAAATGATTTTTTCGAATTTAGGTAGCAGTTCACGAAATTTTGCTTAAAATAAATAATGTAAAGTTAAGTTGTATTAAATATGAATAAAACTTAAATGGCTCACCAATTAATCGCTTAATACAGGCGGGCGTTGATTCTCCCTTGTGTTCTTCATCAGATGCACTACTATTTTCATATTGTTCAGTGGTATTATTGCCATTGCCATTTAGTAATTTGCAGATGTTTTTTTCCAATTCAGTAAATTCTTCACAAAATTCGGCTTAAAATAAATAATGTAACGTTGAGTTATATTAAATATTAATAACAATTAAATGACTCACCAATTAATCGCTTAATACAGGCGGGCGTTGATTCTCCGTTGTTTTCTTCATCAGATGAACTATTATTGCCATCTTCTCCTGAGGTATTATTGCCTTTGCTTTTTAGTATATTGCAGATTTCTTTTTCTATTTTAGTAAGTAGTTCACGAAGTTTGGCTTAAAATAAATAACGTAACGTTAAGTTGTATTAAATATGAACAAAAATTAAATCGCTCACCAATTCTTTGCTTAATACAGGCGGTAGTTGATTCTCCCTTGTCTTCTCCATTAGGTGTACTGTTATTGCCATTTTCTCCAGAGATATTATTACCATCTTCTCCAGAGGTATTATTGCGATTTTCTCCAGAGGTATTATTACCATTTTCTCCAGAGGTATTATTACCATCTTCTCCAGAGGTATTATTGCTCTTGCTATGTTGTTCTTTGCAGATTACTTTTTCAATTTCAGTAAGTAGTTCACAAAATTTGGCTTAAAATAAATAATGTCATGTGAAGTTATATTAAATGTGAATAAAAATTAAATGGCTCACCAATCATTTTCTTAATACAATCGATTGTTGACGGATTATCTAATAAAAAAGAAAATTGATTCAGTTTCATGCAAACTTTATTCCACACTATTACCTGTCCCTTCATCAGAATCTCGATCCTTGACTTGATGGGCGTTCGTTAATCCTAGACGTTTTGAATAAATAAAGCATGGTGAATTCTTATCAAAAGAAGATAATTAAAATGATGCTAAATTCTAAAATCGGCCACAGAGCCACTGTGTAGGCGGGAATAATTGCGATTCCTGTGGCTCTCAACAAGTTTCGCAATGTTCTTAGGTTCTTAGGTTCGCCTAGCGAGCTTATGTTAGGATTACGTTAAACGGCATAGTTTTAGAAACCATTAAGTTGTTAAATTAAACACTGGTTGATTATTCGCACCTGCGCAATGGCAACGGGACTTTTACTAGAATTTGTTTATACTAACTTTGTCAATGTTCAATATTGTAAAGACAAAAAAAATATTGACGATGTGATGGTTTCCCAGGAATATTTGTGAAATTTTATATTAGTAATTTACGATACAAGTAACGTTATGAAGGTTTTTACATTACGAGTTTGAAGTTTTTTAAATTCTCGAGTAATATAAAAGCTAATAACGTTACGCGTGTCGTAACATGGTTTATTTTATCCTATTTCTATTTTTTTAATTTAAAAACATGTTTAATGAAAACCGTCAAAAAGCGAAATCATGTTTGTTTGCCAATATCTCCATAGCAACGAGTTGCGTTAGATACATATAACGACACTAGTGTTGTTAAAGGTAACTTAACGTTACTCGTTGCTAAGGAGTTATTGACATGTTTACATTATAGGATAAAATAAAATTATATATACATACCTCTATGCGATTCCTTGGATCTCTCCTCTTTCAGATTATCTGCAATGTTTTTTTTTTAATTTTTATTACATCAAGAATAACCTTTAATTCAATTTCTTTAGCCTTTGTATACAAGGAATGAACTTAAATCCATGCTATAGAAATATTATTTGCATTATGCAAAATTGTAAGGTAGTTAAATGCAATAGTCAGATATTATTATTTTTCTCATCTTGTAAATATCAACAAAAAATACTTAAATAAATTAGAGGCAACCTCACTTGTTGTAGAAGCATTAAATAATTTCGTTTTATTAAATTAAAAAAAATACTTACCTGCTAAAGTAACAGATGCTACTGCGACCAAAACTAAAATCACTTTAAAGAACTTCATGATTGCAAATACTTTGGTACCAGATGTCGTTTTGAAGCCGAGCTTCTCCTTTTATAGTACACCAATTAACAAGAATTTGGGTTTTTTTGATAAAATTGGAATGCACTTATTTCAGGCTAATTACAGCATACCTTTTTGTAAAAGTAAAATATTAGGTATGCACTTTAAATTTTTTTGTTATCTGAAGTATTGACATGTGCTTATTTTAATTATTGCGAATATGTACGTTGTCATAATAAAAGAATTTTGACGACAAAGTATTCGCAAAAATGTAAATTATGGTTTCCTAGAATGCCCTTGATGAAATGATAATATTTAATATATAAATTAATGATAATATATATACAAACATCTTTATTGAAGAATTATTACAAACAGTTTACATTTCATATACGCGAAGACATCAACTTATTATCTCAAGAAGATATTTTTAAATGCGCAGGAATAAACTTATAAGGGAACATAGGAAACCCGTAAATTCAAAAAATCTGAAACATGTGTGAAAGTAAAGTAGTTCATCCGTAGCACAACAACGTCTTCTGTTTCTGAGGAATTCTAGTCTGAGGTGATGAAACGACTCCTCGAAGAAAAATGAAAGTGTTATTTTTTAGCAAATTTCTGCTAAAGTACAACACATATAAAAAATTGGTTAATATAGAAGTTGTAGAGTATTTTATTCCCTTTGCTACGGTATATTCGGATTTAGCAAAAAAAGCAAAATTTACATGGACAAAGATACACAAAAAAAGTTGCGCATATACCGGGTGTAACTGAATTCTGGTAGACCCCGAATATATTTTTTATTTATACATACCGGGAACTCAGCGATCTGTAAAAGTCCCATAACTTATTTACTATTTGAGATATCGACTATTAGTTTTCTTGAACCGCTACCCACACTTATTCTGCATATTTTGAAAATATACATGTTTTTGTACAGGGTGTCCCAATATACATAACAGACCAAAGTTATGTTTTTTCAAATGGAACACCATATATTTTATACTTTATTTTCAACCCTCTTGAGAAGCTGATAAAAATAGTATAAGATAGTATGTGTCTATTATGGACGGTTGGTTAGTTTTGGGTAAATTTGTGGCAAAAACAAGGACACACTCAAAAAATTGCAGAAGCGCTGCTCGCAAAGCTAGCGTCATTTTTTATACACTAAAGAATTTTCCACATCATGAAGAATAATACAAATTGGCTTTGGTTCTTTTTTGTTCGTACCCCAATACAGGGTGTCAACATACGCAAAACAATGGATAACTATTTTTTTTCAAATGGAACACCCTATATATCTTGCCACCAATGCATGGAATTTTTGATAAGCTTTCCAATAATGTACAATTTGTATAATGAAATATTAAGGATTCTTGAGATTTTGGTCTTTCGACTTTTCCAATAATGCGTGCATTGCCCGCCAGAGAGCGCAAAATCGTGATCGTATATGCATTTTAGCGTTTATTTCAAATTGTTTATTAATTAATTGCACTATACTTTATTTTACACGCCCTCTAGCGGAAAAACGGGTAATTGTAGAATAATTCAAATGACCTACATCGATTGAAAATGTTCCGCTCTACAATTCATAAAAGAAGCAATTTTTGCTTTAAATGCATAGTTTTCGCTGAAAATTAAAAAAACCATTTTCAGCGAAAACTATGCATTTTGGGCAAAAATTGCTTTTATTAAGAGTTGTAGAGCGGAACATTTTCAATCGATATGGGCCATTTTAATTTCCCTATAATTTCCCGTTTTCCACTAGAGGGTGCGGAAAATAAAGTATAGTGCAATTTATTAATAAAAAATTTGAAAAGGAAACGCTAAAATGCATATACGGTCACGATTTTGCGCGCTCTGACGGCCAATGCACGCATTATCTAAAAAGTAGAAAGACTTATATCGATCGGAAATTTCGCTCTACAACTTTGGTCTCTTATAATTTTTCCAGAAAATGCATAGTTTTGGCTGAAAATACAAAAATCAGCAGAAGGTGACAAACGAAATATGTTTTTATTGATAAGTCTCAAGAATCCTTAATATGTTGTTATACAAACTGTACATCATTAGAAAGCTTATTAAAAATGCCATGGATTGGTGGCAATATATATAGGGTGTTCTACTTGAAAAAACATAGTTATCCATTGTTTTGCGTATGTTGACACCCTGTATAGCAGTATAAACAAAAAAGGACAAAAGCCGATGTGTATTTTTCTTCATGACGTGGAAATTTACAGCTTCAGATTATTACCATTTAGGCTTTATTTTGGCCATTCCTGGCTTATTTATTGTTACATACAGTGCACTTTTCATATACGCGAAGACATCAATTCATTATCTCAAGAAGATATTTTTGAATGCGCAGGAATAGACTTACAAGGAAACCCAAGTGTTCCTTTCCGATTTTAATGAAATTTGGTGGATTTGTAGAGGAGGCCAAAATGTTCGATACGTAGTTCTTTGTTTCAGCGAAAAAACATGTTTAGGCGTTGAACTCACTTGACTAGTTTCGAGAGCTTTTTTTTCCTTTTTTCCAAAATATCTTTTTATTTAGTAAAATTAATATCGATGATAATATGAACTATAGACTCTCGAAATGACTCATTTTTATGAGTTGACTCATGGAAAAAAGTTGACTCATGACTCCAAAAGAGATATAAAAAACAAACAAAAATTTTCTCCTACTCGAATAGATAACAATCCACTCAAAAAATAAAATTTGACTTTAAATTATTTTTCAGTCTCTTGAAAATAACTCCTGAACGCCTCAATAAATTTTGCAAATACTCGGTGCAAAATATTTTTCTAATTAGATAGATAACAATGCGTTCAGAAAATTTAATTTCACTCTCAATGTTTTTCAGTATTGAGAATATCTCTTGACCGCTTCACTAAATTGCTGTTCGGCTGTTTAAATCAATACAAATCTGCGGCCGTTTGCCAAAAACAGATATGTCCACTTTGTAATTTTCACTTTTCTGATCTAACAAGGGGAGGATCAGATGTGTGACTCACCGATTTCATCCATCTTTGACACATGTGTAGGTCATGACTATGAGTGCAACAGATGCAAGTAATAGGGCACACTATTCAGCCGTTTTCGAGAAAATATGTTGTTATTCATTCGTATGTTTATATACCTTTTGCGTTAACAAACATATACCGACCTTCTGGCGCATCGATAAAACCTCCGATTCGTAGACGGAAGGTCGAAGGATGATTGACCGCCATTGTTGAAATTGGGTTCATTCATTTTCTTTTTATAGTTTTTATAAATCCATGTATATTTAAATATCTTAATTTTAGAATCAATCAATTTTTTTCTCGAAAACGGCTGAATAGTGCGCCCTATTACTTGCACCTGTTACACTCCTAGCCATAGCCTACACGTGTGCCAAAGATGGATCAAATCGGTGAGTCACACATCTGATCCTCTCCTGATCCTCTCCTTGTAAGCCAAAGGTATACATTTATCCACCGTCTGATTTGCCAAAAGCAAGTAGACAATTATACAAATTTTAATTTCAAAACCCAACTTTTTATGATTTTCTAACAATGAAATTGGTTTTTTGCACTCCTGAAAAGTAGCAAAAATGGACAAATCTATTTTTGGCAAACGGCCACATAGATAAAATTGAAAATCTATCTCTGTGGAGACATCATGAAATAAATGGTGATGTTACGTTGGATTTTTTTTTGATAAAATTGGAATGGCATGTGCACTTTTTTCAGGCTCATTCCAGCATACATTTTTGTAATAGTAATACGTTAGGCATGCACTTTAAATTTTCTTATTATCTGAAATAACGACACGTGTTTATTTTAATTATTGCGAATATATACGTTATCAAGAAAAAATATTTTTTCTAGAAAGTAATGGCAGGCATGTAAATGTTTACCTGCAGTTTTTGTAAAATTTGGAAAAAAAGAAAAATTATTACAAATACAAGAAAAACTCATGTTCTGTGCCAAACATTCAATATGTAGTCCTTTAATAATTTTTTACACTGCTTGCGCACATTTGTGCCCCATTTGGCACATCTTTTGTTTTCTCTTAAGCTACGCGCACACTTATCGGAATCGGACGGACGGCACGCATCGGCAAAAATTGCTTAACACAGTTGTAAACGAGTCAACGCACATTTATCGGTACGGCATGGAACGGATAAATGTGCGTTGGCTCGTTTACAACTGTGTTAAGCAATTTTTGCCGATGAGAGCCGTCCGTCCGATTCCGATAAGTGTGCGCGTAGCTTTACAGTTCATTTCTAATACATGACAAATTGGTTCAAATTAAAAAAAAAAAAAACTTTTCCTTATTATACTTGAACTGGGACTTCAGGATTCGATGAATCTTGTAATATTACGTCTAAAATCTAATAACGAGATGTTTTCATTCAAAGCAGTATAAAGAGCATGAGCGTTGATAGCAGCAATATTAATGGCATTTGTAGAAAAAAAACATAAAACCATTTATTACCTGTAAATTTAATATGATACTTGTGAACACTCCAGTCCAGCTTGTCAACCCATTTATTGGTTATATTGCCTTACAATGTTGGGCCTATCCACTCAAAATGATTTCTTTTATTTCTTAGAATACTTCCTAAAGGTTGTAGTCCTTAATAATTTGACAGAACTTTGACGCAGTTATCATTCCAAATTAATGAATTTTTTTCAAATTTCAAATTTCAATTTTAATTTTAATTTCATTTAATTCACTTTTTACATGTATGATACGATGGTCATTTTTAAAGTAAGAACCGTTTGTGGATCCTATCCGCCCATGGCCTTCTCCGAAGTTTTCTTACTGAAAAATGGCTTCTCTAAACATTCGACTATTTAGTCGGTCAGTCTTTAAATGGGGTAGACGATATTTTATGGCAATTTAAGATTAGTTATGTCCACTACTCATCACGCCGATCGCAAAGTACGCGCTATGAATCTAATTTTAAATGCAAAAAACACTCCTCCTAGCAAAATCCATTGCCAACTTTTTGAAGAGTATAGGTAAGATGTGATGAATGATGGGAAAGTCCAAAAGTGGTCTCGTTTACATAATGGTTACAGAACAACCAACCATGATGAGCCGTCTAATCGTGATAACGGACGAACTGAAAGCAACTGTTGTTGCACACATTCGGCAAAACAGGCGCTTCACTATTGATGAACTTCATAAGATTTTCCACATGTTCCTGATATGTTGTCTGACATTATGACATTGTCAGTATACACTTGCAGAATGTAAAGGTCTGTGCCAGGTGGGTTCCAAGAATGCTTACGCAGGGACACAAAACGATATGTATGGACTGGTGGCCGATTTCTACGACGAGAGGATCATCAAACTTATTTCCCGTTCGGAAAAATAGCGAAAGGATGATGGTTATTGTAGAAATCAAGAAATTGAAAAAATGTTGGTTATATTTATATTTAAACTAGAACGGTTCTTACTTTAAAAATGACCCTCGTATATATTAAAAATACTGATATAGCCCGTTCTCTGGAATCTGGCGGCTGTGGCCGTAAAATAGAGTCGGAGCTCGGTAAGTAGGGGACGTAATATTTTTTATCTCAAACCAATCTTTGTTGAGAAGTACTGGTGTAAAAGTGTGTATACCAATACGAGCGAAGGACAGTAATACATGTATGGGATGCAATTAGACGAACCACCAATACCTTTTCTTCGAGGCTGCGTCCATCCTCAGGGCGGACCGACTGTTTTACGACCTCAGCCGCCAGATTCCGGCGAACAGACTATAATAAGTACCCTTCTAAAGGGATGTGAACGTCCATTTCAAATATAAAGATAACATAATTACACTTTAAACTATTAAAATAAAACAAAATTACACATTAAAATAGAACATCGTTACACAATATACAATTTATATTGTTTTGTCAAAAGTAAATTCTGTGTATAATAACATTTTCTTGCTAAGAAAGGTTGTAATGCATTTTTAAATGTATTTATGGAGTCGCATTTCTTGAAGTTTGTTGGTATAGTATACTATTGTGGCATGGGATTCTGATATTTGTCAAATGACGCGTATTGCATGTATGCACATTGTTATTTCTTATAAATTTATGTTCACGTTTCTATGTAAATATAGCACATTTTAATATAAATACATGTGTTAAAGTTAGTATATTGTTATTTATAAATATATTTCTACACGAATCAAATGTTGAAAGTCCAAATATTAATCCAAGGATTTTTTTTTGTGCTACAAAAATGCGCTGTGTATCTTCTTTCCCACATATTATCACATTGTACGACATATAACAGTATGATAATGCGGAGTATACGTTGATTAGCGCCTTTCTGTCCAACTTTTTAGTTTTAGTTTTAAAAGAGCAGAGTATGTACTGTTGAGTTTTGATGCTACATGGTCGATTTGGTGACACCAAGATATTTATGTACCGAAAAATTTAATATATTCTTCTGTTATGAATTGGGGCAGTTGGTGCTTTTCTTAAAAAAAAATGTATTGCAACTGTTTTATTTTCATTCAGCATAAGTTTGTACTTTTTGCACCAATCCTCAATTATTAGTTACTTGGATCTTTATCTCTAGTTCTTCTTGTGTATCCGCTTTGATAATAATAGTGCTATCATCGGCAAAATTGAACATGTAACCCAAAGAAATAAAACCCCTGATATAAAGTGCTTTTGCTCGGAATCGGACGATCGGGATAGGCTGCAGAAAAGTTATCAACTATTTCCCTAAAATAAAAATTCTCTGACTTCTTGTAGAAAAATACAACCATTTCCCAGCTCGACAAACCTCTTATAATTGTCGTTACAAATTCTACCCGTTCTTCAACAGTATAAACGGACATTTTCTAGTATAAATTCGTTTGATTGATTGCCTCACTAATCAATCTGACATTTCGGAAATTTAAGGTACTTTGATTATTTATATTAAATATTTTAATTTTTTAATGGAATGTTTAAGTTATTCTAATGCAGCGCATCATGTAGAAAAATGATTGATTTATTACTAACTAAAATTTCCTTTGAAATTTTATGATAAAATATACATTAACACAAGGTATAATTTTTAGCATGTAAAATCCTATGGCCCACGATAAAAAAATATACTGTATATTAATAATAGTTATAGATAATGGACAAAGAAACAACTTATAAAAAATAAGATTTTATCGAAATCTCTTTAGTTTTTGAGTGAACTGACCATTAGAATTTGAAGTATAATTTGTCATTTTCATTTTTCATAATTTTGACGTTTTAAACGTCAGTATCATCCAATCCTACAAAACGCTCGATGTACATTTAAAATATGATTTAAATTGAGAATAAACCATGAAAGTGTAAATATAAATTATGATACCACCAATCGGAGAAAGTAACATAATAGCCACATCACCATTTTTTTATAATCTCGAAGTAATATTCGACAACATACCATCGAGTTAATCCGCAATTTTTACAGCACCTTGCACACAGGTAGTTGATTAAAACGGAAAATAGGATTTTCAATGTTAATTTATTTATATTGGAATATTATCTTCCCTTATCATTTTAGGAAACATGTAAATAAATTTTTTGTAGAGTAAAAATTTTCGCATTTATGAAAACCCAAAAAAATTAGAAAATAAAAATGAAATAAAAAAATGGTGATGTGGCCATCATGTTACTTTCTCCGACTTTATATTTACGTTTTCATGGGTTTATTTTCAATTGAAATCATATTTTAAATGTACATCGAGCGTTGCGTAAACTCCGATGAAACTGACGTTTAAAACGTCAAAATCATGACAGATGTAAAAATTATACTTCAAATTCAAAAACTCGGTTTACTCAAGAACTAACGAGATTTCGAAAAAAACTTATTCTTTAGAAGTTGTTCATTTTGGCATTCTGTACAATTATTATTTACATAATTTTTCTGTAACTATTATCGTTTTATAATTATAAACCAAAAATTAAAAAAATAATAATAAATTTTTTTCTCAAATAAAAATGATTTTATGAAAAATGTTTTCAAGCAAAAGCTGTTCATTTCTTTGTTGTCTTCAAAGTTTGTTTGAATGTTTTTGTGATATTTTTCATATTTAAGAAAATATTGGCAAAAAACAAAAAACAGATAAGGTAAACGCCCACTTCCGGTGTACGAAATTTTACCAAAAGCTTTTCAGTTCTTCAGATTATCAAATAAGATGGATGTTCAAAGTTTCATATCAATTGCTCTATTAGTTTTTGAGATACAGCGCACACAGACACACACACAGACACACACACAGACACACACACACACAGACACAACATTTTTTTTTCCAAAAATTGTTGAAATGGCATCTAGGGACACCAAAACGGATATTTCCGTTAAAAAAATTTTTGAAAAAAAAATCACGATCACAATACTTTCTCGTACTTCGTAACGGAGAAAGTAAAAAATGATGCGCTGTTGGTACGTGGCTTCTGTCAAATTGATTACTTCATAACTTTATATGTTTTTTCCTTAAAAATTAATTGTATTCAAGAAAAAGTGCATATTGTGAAGTGGTGCTATACTGGTAGTAGCAGTTTTCATGAAGTGTGGAATATGTTTGTCGTCAACTTTCCTGATCGACCAATTCCCCAACGATCCAAAAATTAATTTATTTTATCCTATAATGTTATCATGTCAATAACTCCTTAGCAACGAGTTACGTTAAGGTATCTTTAATAACACTAGTGTTGTTATATGTATCATTATTTCACTTTTTAGCGGTTTTCATTAAACATATTTTTTAAATTAAAAAAAAAATAGAATTAGGATGAAATAAACCGTGTTACGACACACGCGATGTTATGAAGGCTTTTACATTACGAGAGAAAAGTTTGAAAGCAAGAGCGACGTAGGAGTACCATAATAAATTTGAAACAGCTAGCTCAGTATTAGAAAATTCTAAAACGACATCAAATACAGAGCAGAACAATTTATCAATAAATGGTAAGGATGACGAGTTTAAGGTCTTAGCTTCTGAGGTAGAAGATCAAAACATAAGCTTCCACAAGTGTCGAAGTCATTATACTACTGTCTATAAGTATTTACAGAAAAATCATTTTTACTCGTACCAGTGCCAGTGCCACCAAAAACTTTCACAACGTAATTTTGAAAATAGAACAGAATTAAAAAAGTGTTTTATGTTAATAATAATAATAATAATAATAATCTCTTTATTCCATAGACTGTACAGTGTACACAATATACATTTACAGTATTGGATGCGTCAGAAAGGTATATATAACAAAACAAAAAGTATTCCTTATTACGTAATAACATCATGTAAATTATAATACAATTTTTCCAGCAAAAAACTCTTCAATTTTTCCTTAAACATATTAGTTGAAGTGATGTTTTTAATGTCCTCTGGCAGGTTGTTAAACAGTTTTGGTCCAAGTACATTAGGCGAATATTTTCTGATGTTTAAACGGCAACTATCAATGTGAATATTATTAACACGTCTTGTATCATAGGTATGTATTTCACTATTTGTTATAAATGTTTGTTTATTTTGATGTGTATATAATATTAATTCATACATAACTAAACATGGATAGGGTAGGATCTTATAGTTACGAAAATATGGTTTACATGATCGAGTTTGTGGGACGCCAGCTATTGATCGAATAACACGTTTTTGAGCGACAAATACAGTGTGCCAATGTGTTGAAGTACCCCAGAAGCACATACCGTACACCAGCCGCGAATGGGCATTTGCATAATATACCTGTATTAATTGTGGTTCATTCAAAACTTTCCTTAGGCATTTTATTTGATAAGATGTCTTATTGAGACACTTTATAACAGCGTCACAATGATGTTTCCAATCAAAGAAGTTATCAATTTGCAACCCCAAAAATTTTGTTGCTTGGCTACAGTTAATACTTGTATTATTTAATGTAATATTTAGATCTTCGTTTATTTTTGACTGTTTTGTTTTAAATCCAACACAGCACGTTTTTGTTGTGTTTAGCAATAGTTTATTATTTCAAAAC
The DNA here is from genome assembly GCA_910593695.2 of Ocypus olens. Lineage (NCBI taxonomy): Eukaryota > Metazoa > Arthropoda > Insecta > Coleoptera > Staphylinidae > Ocypus > Ocypus olens. Next base: position 44,106,476 of record OU343058.1, read on the forward strand.
CAATTGTATAAGCAGAGTAAAGTATTATTACATTTGTTAACTAACAATTGTTCATCTTTATTGCTTACTACAACAGATGTGTCAGCATAAATAAACATATCTTTAGGTAAAATATTAACAATATCATTTATATATAGTATAAATAAAATTGGACCTAAGATAGATCCTTGAGGAACCCCAATTTGAACGTTAGCAGATTTTGATAGGATGACATTACCATTGTGAGCAATTCGAACACACTGTGTCCTATTGTTCAAATATTGTGTGAACCAACTTTGGACAACTCCTCTAAAACCATATAAGTTCATTTTTTCTAAAAGGATTCCTATATCAACACAGTCGAATGCCCGACTAAGGTCTAAGAAGAACCCAATCGGATATTCGCCGCTGTCTAAATACCTAGTAACTGTGTCGAAAAATGAATGAATTGCCGTAGTTGGGGATATTCCACGTAAGGATCCGTGTTGGCTTGCACTTAATATATTATGTTTTTTAATAAATTTTATTATTCGATCTAACATGCACAGTTCAAAAATTTTATGATATACTGAAACTAATGAAACTGGTCTATAATTTTTTTTATTTAGTCGATCGCCTTTTTTGTATATAGGGACCACTATGTTTAATTTTATTTTATTTGGAAAACAACCCGTCTCGAAAGAAAGATTGATTAAATATAATAATGGCTTTACTAATTGAAGAGCAGATTTTTTGATAACGTGATCTGGAATATCATCAAAACCGGGAGATTTGTTATTTTTTAGTCTGTTCATTATTATACCATACAGCTCAATTTCTGTAAAAGGTTCTAAGAATATGCTATTTGTCACACCTTGTACTGATGAGTAAGATGAATTTGTCTCGCCTAATTGAGACTGTAAATTAAGAGGTTCCATGACGAAGAAAGTATTTAATTTCTCCGCTATAAGCAAGGGATCACTAAGCCTGGATTCTTCATTTTGAAGCTCAATGTTAGAGACTTGAGAACTCTGCATACCTGAAAGTTAATTTATTACTTTCCACGTAGCTTTTTGTAGGTTGTTTGAATTAAAAATTTTATTTTTGTAATAGTCTTTTTTGGTATTACAAACAAGATTATTATGCTGCCTTTTTTTATTGATATATTCTTCTCTGTACTGTGGAAAATTTTTCTGAATAACATAAGCATTAAATAATTTTTTACTTGATTCTTTTACAATATTATTTACCCAAGCCTTTTTGTTAGTAATAATTTTGCGATGGACAGCAGGAAAGCATTCGTTAAAGTGATATAAAAAAATATTATGAAATATAGTAAACTTTTCATTAAAATCATTAGCGGCATACATATCAAGCCATTCTTCTTGTTTTAGCTTATTAATGAAGACACTCATACTTACTTCGTTGAATGATCTTTGTATTCTTGTATTTTGAGCCTGTTTTAAGTGTACTACATTTATGTTGCACAGTAGTGTTTCATGATCTGACACTTGATTGGAAATAGTGACATGAGTAATATTCATTGGAATATTTGAATGTATATGGTCAATGCATGTTGAGGATGTTTCCGTAATTCGAGTAGGAGCGGAATTTATCATCTGTATATTAAACGTTTCTAAAGAATTAATAAGTTTATTCATATTATTTGAGGTTACCATAGAGTTAATGTTGAAATCACCACACAATATGATTGGTACTTCTGTTGAAAAGATGTTTTCAAGCATTGCCTGCAACTGAAATAAAAATGAATCCATGCATCCCATAGGCGGCCGGTAGACAGTTATGATGTGAATACTATGAGTTTCATTAATCAACCAAGTAGTAGCACAAATTTCAAACGTGTTATCAATACAATAATTGGTTACATCAAGGGTTTTTGTTTCCATGTAAATATCGCGCCATATCGCTACACCGCCACCTCGACCGGATCGACAATAATGTGATTCTAAGATGTAATTATTAATATTATTTGTTATTAAAAAATTATAATCTGCCCAGGTTTCTGTTAAACAGATAAATTTTGATTTAAACATATCGGCATCAATTGTTATTTGATTAATCTTTTCCGCTGTTAATGATCGTACATTCAATATATAAAAGTCGTAATGTGAAGGCTCTATATATTTGCTTTTAGCTGGTGATGTTTCTGAAAATTTATATAATTTATAACTATGCTCGTGGTGTACATAATGTTTTATTTCATTTTGGTACTAAAATTAATTAAATAATTCTACATCGATTTTAAATTTGTATTATTATTTTGCTTTGATTTAAAAAAGAACCTATTAATAAATGTGTTCTTTGGCCAAAAGTTTTCATTTATTACGACTTTTTCACATTCAAGAGGAACGCCGATTTTAAACGATGCATATATTGTATCATCGTATTTAGGTTTTAATTTTTCGATTATAAATGAATAATCGCCCGCTAAAAGTAAGTGCGTTTTTATTGCGTCTGAAGTAACTTCTTTGTGCAGCCTGGATACGAAAATCCATTTTCTTGACTGAGTTTCAGCAACAGGAAGCTCCGAATTTGTGGCTTGTCCAGTAAATTTAAATGCTCCCGTGTTCCTAGTTTTTCTCCGGACCACTTGTGACCATTCATTGTATTTCCATTAATATTATCATCCGTTTGGTCGTTGAACTCCAAAGTATTTGCCTTTGGAATATTGTTTGGATTGTTTTTACGTTTATTTACATTTTTATCAGGTGTAGTGGAATTCCTCTCAATTATTGAACTTGTAGACCCATCTCTTGTGGAAATATTTAACGCCTTCGAATTGTTTAGATTATGTGTGGATTTATTTTTCTTGTTGTGTTGGTTTGCAACTTCGCTAACTTTAAGATTGTTTCATTCCTTTGTTAAATCCAATATTTTATCATCTTGCTTACAGATAATGGTGTTTTGGTAGCTTACTTGATGAACGAGGGCTGCGATTTCCCTTTTTAGTGCAATTAGAATATGTAGAGAGCACTTTTGGGTCCCATTTTTCTCACATTTTGCACACGCCGGTGTGCCAAATTTATCCTCTGATTTAGCACAACCAGAATGATAATCTAGATCACAAATGTTGCACTTAAATGGATTTAGATCTATTGAGTCACTACATGTTGCACAAATTGTATTTTCACTTATTATACTTTGATTTAATTCACTAACCGAAAGAGAGCGACCGCTTCGAGTCGCCATTTCTATAACTATATCCTATGAAATGATTAAGTTGTTGTGCATTAAATGTTATAATTGCAAATGTTTATTATGATTATGAATATTTATTGTGTCAAAGTAAAATGTTCTACGTGGATATATGATATATGCTATTATTTTTATTTTCATTCATAAAAGCCAAACGGATCAACCGCACACCTTTTTTTGGCCTCGGAGACAAATCCATATGGCCAGCTCAAGTAGGTTAGGATAAGACAGAGGCACTTATTTTAATTTCATGGCAACCATTACTTTCGCTAATAATTACAATTTTTATTTTATTATTTTAACATTGGAAATCCTAAGTTCCGTTTTGTTCATCTACACCCTGTATATTATAGTTTCTTAGTGTAGTTATACAGTGTGCGCCTAAAGTATGAAATAAATTCAGTAAAACTGAAATAAAATATTTTTGGTCATATACTCGAAAAATGTCTTATGTAAGGTGGCAATATTTTAATACTGCGATTTCGACAATGAAAAGATCTCTCAAAATCAGTAACAAGACTAGGGGGTTACCATTTAAAAACAAAATGGATGACGTTATTACCCAAAAACAAATGACGACTGAAAATCGACTTTTATGCAAAACTGTGTATTTTTATCAAAGAATATCGACCTGTTCGAGGATTTTTTCCAGAAATATTTTATTTCGGTTTTACTGAATTTATTCCATACTTTAGGCGCGCACTGTATATGTATTGATTGACAAGTAAAGGAATTAATGCTGTCAGCACTATATAGGTACACCATTATTAATAATTTAAAAAATAACAGACGCTCATTTTAATTCATCGTAGCCAAGAAAAATTTATAGTGGATGGAATTAAAAAAAAAGTCACGTAGCCTTTGGAAATTAGAGAAAGTTCGATGTGTATAATCAAAACAACTTATTGTATCCTAAAATTAGAAAAAAATTATTCATCTCATTTACAATTTTTATCCATATAGCAATTTAAAACAAGCACGTATGATCTTTAAACTCGAGTGAAAGTGGAATGTGTGAACAAGCATCTTAAAGTAGCTTTATTTAGTGTTTACAATAGCAATTCAAGTGATATTTTTAAGTAAACGCATGGTCAACTTTCTTTGAATTATTTTGAGAAAGAAGGCATTTATCATTACCCAATACATTACAATAGATAATACATGAGTAATGAACGAAAGAAATGCAATTTGTAACAAATAAATGAAAAGTTGCCTTGTGCTGGCCATATGGACTTGTTTCCTAGGCCAAAAAAAAGTTATAGTGCTAATTTTGTTTTTTATAAACTATTTTATTATGGATCATATTTGCTTATACGTTGTCAAAATGTTGCGAACGAATAAAAAATCAAAATAAGGATAATATAAATCTGAAATGTTAATGTTATTTTGCGTGATTGTGTTTTTATATGAATTATATTTTATTGTATACAGAGTGTATTTGAAATATCGAACAGGCTCGTAACCACAAAGAGATTAGATTATTTTTAAACAATATTCGCAATTATTTTGTTTATAACTGTAACAAAAAGCCCGCAATTAATTATTAAAGCTAATGAGTGAAAATACGCAACATGTTTGGGGGCAGTGGTAGTGTGACCTAATTTTTAAACGGCATCGGCTTTAGATATCGAATTACAACAAGCGCATAGGAAATATCTGAGTGCTCTTTAAGCGTCAATGAACTTGAGGACTGTTTATCTTTTACAAAAAAAAAACGTTGCGATAACACTTCAAATTTCGGAGGCAAGAAATTGCATCTCGCGTTTTAAATAAACAAACACACATTCCATGCAGACCTTATTAAATGAGAAAAGCATCGGTTCTCAAAATGTTTAAAAAACCTCGAAAAATTAGGAAAATTCAAAAAAAAAATTCGAATAAATTTTGACGGAAATGGGTTCACTAATATTTTGTGTATGCGCCTTTAAATGCCTGTTCGTTGTTTTAAATACACCCTGTATAACTGTATAATACCTTTAAGGCAATGAAACTTCGAAAAGGTCGACTAAATACGTCACAACTCTTACAATAATATAATCACGTTGATGCAAGCTTAAAATGCGAAAATGACATACCAGTATTTTATAAACCAAGGGCATAATAAATAGAGGGAATGATTCAAGCCCGACAAAAGAGATTATTTAAATTCCAGAGGGCCATAATCTATAACTATGCTCGTGGTGTACATAATGTTTTATTTCATTTTGGTCCTAAAATTAATTAAATAATTCTACATCGATTTTAACCCTATAAACACCTGTCATCAGTGACTAACGTGGAGTTAGTTGTTCTGGTTTCTATATAAATTGCAACAGTGAAATATTTATTGGTACACAAATTAGAAACAACCTTTTGCAAAAAGCATTAAATACATTCAAATACACAAAAATACATTTCGTTTTATTGAATTTATTTATTAGTACACAAGAGAAATAAACATTAGAAAGGTACATACATTTTTTGGCGCTGTATTTGAATTTGTCCATTTCTAATAACTGACATATTGTTGCTGGTAGGCTGTTGTAAATTCTGTTGTACTATTTTTTTTTCATGATCTCTCCACAAAGACATTTACAGGTTTAAAAGATTTTCAATTGTATTTATATTAGTTTAAATAGCTGTAGATTACAGACTATTATTATTTTACATAAATATAATCACTTTATCAAGGGAATTGCAGGAAGAAATCATTTACATTTTTGCGATTAGTTTTTCGTAAAAATTCTTTTATTTTGATAACGTATATATTCGCAATTATTAAAATAAACACATGTCATTATGTCAGATAATAAAGAAATCTAAAGTGCGTGCCTAATGTATTATCATTAAAAAGGTATGCTGGAATGAGGCCTTATTTCACACGACAATTTTATCAACAACAAAAAAAAATTCTTGTTAATCGGTCTACTATAAAAAGGGAAGCTCGGCTTCAAAACGACAGCTAATACCAAAGTGTTTGCAATCATGAAGTTCTTTAAAGTGATTTCTATTTTGGCCGTAGTAGCTTCTGTTACTTTAGCAGGTAAGTATTTTTTTTTTTAATATTTACAAGATGAGAAAAATAATATCTTAACTACCTTACAAATTTGGATAATGAAAAGAATGTTCCTAGAGCATAGATTTAAGGTAATTGCTTACACATACAAAGGCTAGAAAAATTAAATTAAATTAAAAGTTATTATTAATGTGATGAAAATAAAAATTAAACATTGTAGAGAATCTGAAAGCGGAGAGATCCAAGGAATCGTACAAAGGTATGCTAGTATATACATATTTATTTTTGTGTAATTATTAAATGATTATTATTAGAAATTTACATCCATAATAATTGGAGAGATTTTCAAAATATACCAGGGTGTTCAGGATTTAGTGCGTACCATTTCTATTTTTTTTGTTAGTTGAACTACAGAGTTAGTTAAAAATAAATCAAATAAGCTACTATTGACATGATGGCCAGTTCAAGGGCACAGGGAGAGAAAATTCAATGTTAGCAAATTATAATCAAAGACTGTTACCTAACCTTATTTGTTATAGTGCATTGGAAGATGACCTAAACTTTGAAATCAGAGCAGTCTAACTTCAAATAAACGTCACAAACTTTACAGAAGTTTTAATCAAATTCATTGTACCATATGTATAAAAATTATTTAGATAAAGGGTGGCTTTGTATTTCGGAACGTACGTTGCAGGTTTGATACGTCGCATCACGTCTTCGCCCCAAGTTGTTCAAAATAATGAATTGACATAAAGTCAACAACGTGCTGAACTAATCTAAGACCGTGATTTTGTTTATCATGGCCATGCCTTATCTAAATAATTTTTATACATATGGTATATTCGTTTAATTTTCTGTAAATTATACTTGATCTTTTTTATGCATCAATAACAACAATTGGTCAATACCGCGTACTTAAGCCTTAATATCCTGAAAAATTCACAAATTTTCTTGTTATGCCATCAAATTGTCAACAACATTTTTTTTTATAATATTGAACATTGACAAACAAAATCGTCGTAAAGGTCTCATTGCCAGTGCGCAGGTGCAAATAGTCAACCAGTTTCAAAATCTTTTTAAGCGCAGTTTAATTTAACAACTTAACAACTAAAAATATGCCTTTTAACTTAACCCTAACATAAGCTCGCTACGCGTTAGTTGTGCAATCAATTCTATCCTAAGAGCATTTCGAAACTTGTTGAGAGCCACTGGAATCGCGATTATTCGCGCCTGATATAAGAATTTAGCCCTTAGTACCATTTCAATTCTCTTCTCTGATGATAATTGACCATGTTTTATTTATTCGAAACGTCTAGGATTAACGAACGCCTATCAAGTCAAGGATCGAGATTCTGATGAAGGGACAGGTAATAGTGTGGAATAAAGTTTGCATGAAACTGAATAATTTTTCTATTTTATTAGATAACTCGTCAATGTTTGAACGAATTTATAAAATACTTGGTAAGCCATTGAATTTTTATTCATATTTAAAATAACCCAGCGTTACATTGTTTATTTTAAGCCGAATTTTGTGAACGGATTACTCGATTGGAACATGCCAACGGAATACAAAATAGCAATGACAATGATATCAGTACAGAAGATGGTGCATCTGTAGTGTCCTCTACTGATGAAGAGGAGGTAGAATCAATGTCTACCTCAGAACCGGAACCTGTAACTGATGAAGGAAACGACGTAGAATCAACCTCAGCACAGGAAATTATATCTGATGAAGACTCCACTCAAGAACCAGAAGCGCCAACCACTGATATAGAGGGAGAGGCAGCTGATAGATCGCGCTCAAAAAATCATTCGGCAGTCAGAGCACGTCTAGCTCATGGACACAATAAGTCTCAAAAGTCTCATTCCAAGTCCAAGTCCCACAGTTCAAAGTCTCATTCCAAAACTAAGAACCATGTCAAGGTAAATATATGCTAAATAGTTAACTTAGGGTTAATTTTTTGTTTTATTAATAGGGGCATTCAAAACTGTCCAAATCCCACGGACAGAAGAAGAATTAACGATTTTGCAAATGTACTATTGTAAACCGATATGAATAATAAAGCACATTCAAAAATGTAATCTATGGGACTTTTATTTTGTATCATATTAAGTCTGTAATACTGAATTCAGTCAATTATTAATATGAGTCATCACACAACCTCCTGACCTGTTATTGTTTATCGATAACCAGCAAAACACAGAGGCAGAAGGATAGATTTTAATGCAACTCCGTGACAGCCAATCATGTAAAAAACAAGTATTAAAATAATTTATTTTTATTATCTCACCTCCAAAATGATGTCGACGTGTTAATAAACAAGATACAACACAAAATTCTGTTGTTTTTTTTTTAATAGAAGTCATAGTTTGATTTGGCCTGAATGAATGGGTTGTTTTTTTTTCAACCTGTACAATCAATAATCAAAGATGTGTTGGCTAATTCTCACGATAGTTCTAATGTTATAGATGTTGTGCTGATTGCTGTCAGCAGCGAGATAAAAAGGAAAGAGGAAGAAAACACGCTATTACTACAAACCATGTGATAAACACGTATACTCCCATCCTTCATGATTTTCCACACCAAATTTGATTACTAAATTTTATAATTCCACAATATACTTCGATTAGGTTAGATCAGTGTTTCTCAACCTTTTTAGACCACTAAACATTAGACACTAATTACAACATTATAATATACAAGTAACTACAAAATCAAAGTATTATACACAGGTGAAAAAGAAAAAATGAAACACTTGAAATTCATGAAATTTCGACCATTTTCAAACCATCATAACTCGGCGTATTTTCAATCGATTTTGATGAATCTTTGAAGGCGAAAAACTTTGAAGTGTCTTCTTTAAAGTCATGTATGCGAACTTAAGTGTAACCCCTTCCGCCCCCTCTAGCACCCCTGTGAAAAAAACATGTTTTTTCAGGAAACCATGTTCAACTATATCGAAATTGGAAATTTTTTGTCGGCTTGGTTCACCATAAAGGCATTAAAATTTGATCAATTCCCTATGCAGGACTCGAAGAGCGAAAATCCTACGAATATTTGGCACCACCTTATGGGTGTTTGAAAAAAGTGCATTTTGAGGTTCTTCGCACGTAACTCAGCGACTTTTCAACCAAATTTGATGATTCTTTCCGGAAAAAATCTCATTTCGGCCCTACTTTATGGGGGTAAACTCAGTTTGGAATGATCTTTTTTTGAACCCTTCAACCCCCGAACAATAATACGTTTTGGCTAAAAAAACTTTGGCAACGTGTACCGAGTTGGATAAAATATGTCGACTCGATCCACCAAAAGGGCATTGAAATGTGTTTAATTACCTGTGCAGGACTCAAAAACGAAGCTCCTACGGCGATTTGGCACAAAGTTATGGGTGTTTAAAATAAAATTTCTAACAAATCTATTAATAAATATTGATCTTGATTTTTAAAAATTGCTGAATTACTGAACGAGTTTTTGATTATGATGATTTGAAATTGAAATTTAGACAATGTATTTTATTTTAAGAAAGTATTAAGAAAGATCCAATCAATCCAGTCAACGAAAACTGCCAAAATCCGAAATTCTTCAGATTCAAAGTTAAAAATAGAGTTTTTGATTTTCCAAAATTGCCTGACTTCAGAACTCGTTATTTGATATTGATTTGAATGCCTAAATTAAGAGAATTTGATATATTTTAAAATGATAAATCATTTAAATGATAAAATGTAAGGAATTAAGAACTTAAAAAATATGAAGAAATATACACATCGCGTCAAAGAAAGACTTATGTGTTAAAATTTAGTGTAATTTAAAAAAAGTATTTACAAATATTCATGTCAAATCAATGAGAATTGCCAAAAACCTAAAATTTTCCAAGTTCATAGTAAAAAAATGGTGATGTGGCCATCATGTTATTTTCTCCTACTTGATGGTATCATTTATATTTACGCTTTCATGGTATATTTTCAATTCAAATCATGTTTTAAATGTACATCGAGCGTTTTGTAGACTCGGATGAAACTAACGTTTAAAACGTCAAAATTATGAAAGAAGGAAAAATTATACTTCAAATTCAAAAACTCAGTTTACTCAAAAACCAAAGAGATTTCGAAAAAAACTTATTCATTTTGGCATTTTCTACAAATATTATTAACATACATTTGCTGTAACTATTATTTCATCATAATTATAAACCAAAAATGAAAAAAAAAAAAAATTCTCGAATAACAATGCTTTTATGAAAGATGTTTTTAAACAAAATAAGCTAATTTCTTTGTTGTGTTCAATATTTGTTTAAATGTGTTTGTGATATTTCTCATATTTAAGAAATTATTGGCAAAAAACAAAAAACAGTTAAGGTAAACACCCACTTCCGGTATACGAAATTTTACCAAAAGCTTTTCAGTTCTTCGGATTATTAAATAAGACATATGTTCAAAGTTTCATATCAATTGCTCGATTAGTTTTTGAGATACAGCGCGCACAGACACAGACACACACCGACACAAAAAAAACCCAAAACGGATATTTCCGCAAAAAAAAAATTCTGAAAAAATTTTCACGATCACAATACTTTCTCGTACTTAGTAACGGAGAAAGTGAAAATTGTGTTTTTGGTTTAAAAAAGCTAAAGTATTAAACATGTTTTTTGTTAAAATTTTAGGAATTATTTTATTATAAAAGATATTAAGAAATATTCACAATGAGTTAACGAAAACTGCAAGTCCTCCAAGTTTAAAGGCAACAAATTTGCGTTTTCGATTTTTAAAAATTGCTTAGGTGTTAAAATCATTTTTTTATTATGATATATATGATATATAATATATATGCTAAAATATAGAGAATTTAGTGTGTTTTAAGAAAGAATAAAAAATATTCACGTCGAAGTACGAAAATTGGAAAAATCTGAAATTTCAACAAAATCGCGTTGTAGATGTTGAAAAATTATTTAACTTCCGAGCGCTTTACTTGATTCGAAAATTTAAATGCCAAAAATGTAGTGAATTTAGTGCGCTTGAAAGAGTATTAGAAAATATTTATATCCAATAAATGAAAATTGCTAAAATCCAGTTTTTCAAAGTTGAAAGAAAAAAAAATCGCGGTTCGGATTTTAAAAAATTGCCGAGTTGGAAAACATCTTTTGATTACGATATTTTGTATGTTAAAAAGTAGAGAATTTAGAGTGTTTTATGTAGAGATCATGAAAATTGCTAAAATCCGAAATTTCCCTAACTCAAAATCAACAAAATAAATTTTTATTAAAAAAAATTGTTTAACTTGCAAACGCGGTATTTGATTTTAATGATTTAAATGCCAAAATGCAGCGAATTTATTGTGTTTTAAAAAAGTCAACAAACACTAGTTTTTTTTTTAATTGCTGAGGGGCATTTTTTGATTATGATATTTCAAGTTCAAAATTAACAAAATTAAGTTTTTGATTTGAAATAATTATTTAACTTACGAAGGAGTTATTTAATTTTGATGGTTTAATTTCTGAAATGTAGAGAATTTTGTTTGCTTCTTAAATATTTAAAAAAAAATCATTTAAAATCGACGCAACTTGGCAAATTTCCAAGTTTTTTTGATCTCAGCAAGGTTTAATGACATTTGGTTCTAATTTCGAAAGACATAATCTTGTCACATTGATCAAATTTTTAGGCGATTTGAGTCATCTCTTCAGGCAGGTATTCAAAATGTATTCGTCCCCGCGAAATGACCATCGCCCCCAAAGGTGTTTCCAACCAAGTCTAGGGGGGGGGGGGGGTAATTAAAAAGAAGATAATTAAACTGGTGCTTCCGTTCTCATAAACCTGTTCCATGAAATCTCCTTATCCTCTTCCAACATTTTAAAGCGTTGCAAAAATTTACCGGTTATACTATTTGTTTCGAATATGGAATATCGGTAATTTTTAACAATAAAAATTGTTAAGCGAAAAATTCTTAGGGGGGTAATTACCCGATTACCCCCCTCCTTTTGAAACCACCACTGCGCCCCCCAAATACAGATTGCCTAATTTAGACGTCGATCGCCTACGTTGAGAAACCTTAGGTTAGATGATATTACGTTATGCTAGGTAAGGGTAATTTTTTTATAAGTCTCTACTATTCTAAATGTAGATTTGAATCTATTCTATATTTCTGATTTTCATTTAACTTTACATTTTGGCTTTTTACAACAGAAAACTGTTTTTATTTTCTTTTTGGGTATATCTATATAACCAATCAAAAGAAAGTATTCTCATATAAAACAAATAATAATTAGAACAGCAAAACAATGCTAAGAGAAATGTATCCAAAATCTACAAATAATTGCTCACAATGAAGAATTGTCAAAATGTCCATAATACGAAAACTCCCGCATTGCGAATTTTTATTGTGTATAGGATGGCTTATTTATCGTGTGAAATATACAAATTATGGGTGTGGAGGTGCATCCCACGATTCATTAAAACTTTCTCTTCCCATCAAATTTTGTATTAGGCCTAATTCAGAGTTTGGAGCAAATCTAGAAATTTTATATCGGCACTTAATTGCTATTATTGGTCGGGAAAAGTATACGCCCAATACAGATTGAAAATACAGCCCGTTGTAGAAGTATAAATGACCATAGAATCGCTTTTGATAAAGAAGGATTTGAATCAATAATGAAATTAGAATTCGGATAAATATTAGTGAGGTCGAAAATAGTTGGCAGCACGTTTTCTAAAAATCCCTATAATAATTAAATTGGCTGTCTGGAATTACCTGATGCAGTGCAGTGCACATTTTGTTAATTTTGACATCTAGTGGTTTTTTAATGTTACTTATTTTAAAAATAGTTTTGTACGGTTTTATCTGCCGATTTTGCCTCTTTTAAATATTAGTAGTTATTTTCAAAACTGATTATCACTATAAATAATAGATTTAATGTAAGATTCATTATCTAGTGTTTTATGTCAAAATTTCCATTATTAGTGACGCCACTGAACTTCTGTTAGTTACCTTATGTTTTAAACGCTGCCAACTATTTTCGACTGTGGCTATGTGTCTCTGTTAGTGTGCATGTGTGTGTCTATGTCTGTATGTGTGAATTAACATGAAACTTTTAAATTAAGCCTTATATGAATCCGAAGAACTGAAACACTTTTGGTAAAATTCAGAAGGCCGTTTTGGGTTTGTTCCTGATATGTTTTATACATCAAAAATACTACAAAACCAATTAAAGAATATTGAAGATATCAAAGAAATCTATAATTTAAAAAAATTATTCATAAAATCAATTTTTTTTTTCAAATTATAAAATATTGGCACTTCATTGATTTCTTAACGAGAAATCACTTATGCAATGACATCGAAACTAAACTCAACAATGACTCAAAATACAAACAATGCTTATAATTATTCAATTTACGTATGCAGTACTCATCAATGGCGTAACATCATTTCGGGCGTCCTGGAGCATTGTAATTTTTTCCCCGCTACACTCCATGGTCCAGAATGAGGATCTTTCTGTATTTTCAATATTTTTCTGTATTGGGCGTATACTTTTCCTGACCAATAATAGCAATTAAGTGCCGATATAAAATTTCTAGATTTGCTCCAAACTCTGAATAAAGCCTAATACAAAATTTGATGGGAATAGAAAGTTTTAATAAATCGTGGGATGCACCACCACACCCATAATTTGTATATTTCACACGATAAATAAGCCACCCTATACACAATAAAAATTCGCAATCCAGGAGTTTTCGTATTGTGGACATTTTGACAATTCTCCATTGTAAGCATTGTTTTGCTGTTCTAATTATGACTTGCTTTATAGGAGAATATTTTATTTTGATTGGTCATATACATATACCCAAATAAAAACAATTTTCGGCTGGAAAATGTCAAAATACAAGTTAAGTTAGAAGTGAATTACTTTAGAAATTATTAATTCAAATATACATTTTGACTTGTAGAGACTTATAAAAACTTAAAGCAGCTTCAGAATAACCCGGGAAAGGTAACGAGAACAGGAACCAAAAGTTAAATGATGTAAACATAAATAAATTTAATAAAACGAAATATTGAGAGAACAAGTGAAGTGGCCTTTAATTTATTTATTATTTTACGTCACAAATGTTTGAATGTGATTTTGTTTAATTTTTGAAAAAATATAAATTAATAGATGTAATAGATAATTGGGCAATTTCTATTATACCATTTATATTTTTTATTATAACATTTAGCATATTTTATATAACAGCCTCAAGCCACTATTATTATATGGATTAACTATCCATGAGCATTCTTATACAGCTAATGCTTCATGCTGTCGGTTCCGGTGTAATGTGGAAAAAACTCATTTTGTTTCTACATAACAAGTGTTTTAAAGTGAATTAGACATAAGATGTACGTCATCCTACAAATACATTATAATGAAATTGTTTGACCCACACAAAAATAATCTCCCATACTCTAAATGCAATAGCAAGACAAAAAATAGCTTGAATATACAGGGTGTCCCATTTTAAATTGCCGCCTCAAATATCTCGAAACCTGAGCAACATGGCAAAAAATGTTTCTGATAAAAGTTATAGAGTTCGGATGGGGACATATGCTATATGCTGGTGACCTTGAAAATTATATTGGCGATAAAAGTTTCAAGGTAACTATTTGCAGCCTTTCAATTTAAGTGTTTGTTTATTATAAAGCCAGAATAACATAAAGTTAATAAACCAATGTAAAATCCCATTACTTGATTTAAATAAATTAAGTTATAACTTAGGGTTACTAACATGTGTCAAGTACAAACCTGGAGAATTAGCAAGGAAAATCTAACGACATACATTATTTTATTCCACAAAATTATGCAGTCCTAATCAAAATTGATTAAAATCTCTATTCACTTAACGCCTAAATAATTAAAGTACCAGTTTAAAATTTTCTTGTGCTTTAACTATACAATATTATTTCTAAATTACAACTTGCAATATATGCAACAGACTGCAGTTTCTAAATTTAATTTTTTACAAGACGAGATTGACACACCAAGTTAATAAATAAATATAAAATGGATTTACTTGATTTTAAATAAATTAACTAATAACATAGGGTTACCAACATTTCGCTCCATTTATGAAAAAACATATCACAGTTTCTGAATACGAATATTTGAAGGCAAATCATTATATGCTCGTTGTACAATATACTATTATTGTTTATTATTAAACCATTAATACCTCTGTAAATTACAATTTGAATCATTAAAATCAATTTAACCATTAATAAATTGCTGCGGCAATATTTATTATTGCAGGATTTTTACAGCACTTTTATTTCAAAAGATTAAAGGATTATATGTTTGCCGGTCATTTAATGCTTACATTATCAAAATTATCCCTTAGAATTGCTATTTAGAAGCTTTTAAACATTTTCGTTCGGATTTCCGCGCCTCGCCGCCATCTATTAGACGGTGGCTGAACTGCCAAGTGATGTTTTTGAACAGCGCCAAAATGCTCGAACTTTATACTTATTGTCAAAGTGTTAATATTTATCAATGGGCTGTGCATGAAACGGTAGACGATTTAATTCTGAATCGAATGGTGTATAAAATAGCTGAGGAAATTTAGCGGTTTTCCTGTAATTTGCGAATGAAAATTAAGCACGACACACTTACCGACATTTACAGTTCACTGTAACATAAAAATTCAATAAAGGAGAATTTGCTATATTCTTCAATCAAATACGGGTTACAATGCTTATTCCTGATTAATCATTCAACTATTTATATTATTAATGCATTGCAATAAGAGAAATATACGAGAAATCATAATCTAAGTAGAGGGCTCTACCTGTTATCGTCGGGATAAACTACTCAATAATTTGTGGATGTAATAATTGTTGTAATAATAAAAGAATATTTAAAAACTTAAAAAGAATGTTGTCTCATGATTAAATAAATACACTTGTGAATATTTACGTACTTAAATTGCAGAAACAATGTTTTATAATATACACGCCTAATCCCAAGCAACCCGATATACGCGTAGATCGAATTAATTTATTATTAAAAACTTCTAATTTTATACGTAACCGGGACAAAACCATAAGTGTAATCCTGAGTAAAGCTTCAAAAATAGTGGGAATATTTAAGTATTTAAATAGCGGAAACAATGGTATTATATAAACGCCTACTTCTAGGCAACCCAATATACTATAACTAATATTATTTTTTATTTAAAACTTCTAATTTTAAATATAATAGGGACACAAGCATGAGTGTTATCCTTAGCGACGCTTTAAAAATATTACACTTATGGTTTTGTCCCTGTTACGATTAAAATTTAAAGTTTTAAATAATAAATCATTATTAGTTATACGTGTATTGGGTTGCCTCTTAGCAGGCGTTTATATAATATAATTATTTCTGCAATTTAAATACTTTAATATTCACATTATTTTTTAAGCTTTACGGAGGATTACCCTTATGGTTTTGTCCCTGTCACGTTTAATATTGGAAGTTTTTAGTAATAAATTAATATTATGTATGCGTGTATTGCATTGTCTGTAAGTAGGCGTTTATGTAATATAATTATTTCTGCAATTTAAATACTTAAATATTCGCACTATTTTTGAAGCTTTACTGAGGATTACACTTATGGTTTATCACTGTCATCTTTAAAATTGGAAGTTTTTTTAGTATATATGCGTTTATCGGGTTGCCTGTAATTAGGCGGATATATTATAATGTATTGTTTCTGCAATTTAAATACAAAAATATCTACAAGTAAATTTATTTTATTATAAGATAACAGTCTTCTTAAGTTTTTGAATATTCTTTCTATATTAAAACAATTATTAAATCCACAAATGAAAACGTAGTTTATCTCCACGATAACAGAGGGCACCCCTCTATGAAGATTAGGATTCCTCACATATTTCTCTTATTGTAAAACATTAATAATATAAAAAGTTAATTGAATAATCAGTAATAAGTATTGGGACCCGTATTTCATTGAAGAATATAGCAAATTGTTGTGCATTTAGGTTTTAAGTTACAGTGAACTGTAAATGTCGGTAAGTGTGTCGTGCTTAATTTTCATTCGCAAATTACTAGAAAACCACTAAATTGCCTTAGCTATTTTATACACCATTCGATTCGGAATTAAATAGTCTATCGTTTCGTGTACAGCGCATTGCTGAATATTAACACTTTGATTATAAGGATAAAGTTCGAGCATTTTGGCGCTGTTCAAAAACAACACTTAGTAGTTCGGCCATCGTCGAATAGATGGCGACAAGACGTGGAAATGCCAAATCCGGGAGGCTTTAACACCGACAAGATATGGATATTGCCAGCGGCGGCAAATATAACAATATTAATGTGAACATTAAATATTGTTCCCTCATCAAAACACCTACAGACCGGTTTCGACCTTTCAGGTCTCGCCACTTTGGTGTTTCTACCTTTAACGGTGTTTGTAATACTTATATTCCAATAATAATCTCCGTTTCCCCATCAGCAACTAACTATACTGATGAGAATTGAAAGGTCGAAACCGGTCTGTAGGGGTTCTGATGGGGGAGCAATATTTAATGTTCACATTAATATTGTTATATTTTCCGCCGTTGGCAATGTCTATATCTTGTCGGTGTTAAAGCCTCCCGGATTTGGCATTTCCACGTCTTGTCGCCATCTATTCGACGATGGCCGAACTACTAAGTGTTGTTTTTGAACAGCGCCAAAATGCTCGAACTTTATCCTTATAATCAAAGTGTTAATATTCAGCAATGCGCTGTACACGAAACGATAGACTATTTAATTCCGAATCGAATGGTGTATAAAATTGCTAAGGCAATTTAGCGGTTTTCTAGTAATTTGCGAATGAAAATTAAGCAGGACACACTTACCGACATTTACAGTTCACTGTAACTTAAAACCTAAATGCACAACAATTTGCTATATTCTTCAATGAAATACGGGTCCCAATACTTATTACTGATTATTGAATTAACTTTTTATATTATTAATGTTTTACAATAAGAGAAATATGTGAGGAATCCTAATCTTCATAGAGGGGTGCCCTCTGTTATCGTGGAGATAAACTACGTTTTCATTTGTGGATTTAATAATTGTTTTAATATAGAAAGAATATTCAAAAACTTAAGAAGACTGTTATCTTATAATAAAATAAATTTACTTGTAGATATTTTTGTATTTAAATTGCAGAAACAATACATTATAATATATCCGCCTAATCACAGGCAACCCGATAAACGCATATATACTAAAAAAACTTCCAATTTTAAAGGTGACAGTGATAAACCATAAGTGTAATCCTCAGTAAAGCTTCAAAAATAGTGCGAATATTTAAGTATTTAAATTGCAGAAATAATTATATTACATAAACGCCTACTTACAGACAATGCAATACACGCATACATAATATTAATTTATTACTAAAAACTTCCAATATTAAACGTGACAGGGACAAAACCATAAGGGTAATCCTCCGTAAAGCTTAAAAAATAATGTGAATATTAAAGTATTTAAATTGCAGAAATAATTATATTATATAAACGCCTGCTAAGAGGCAACCCAATACACGTATAACTAATAATGATTTATTATTTAAAACTTTAAATTTTAATCGTAACAGGGACAAAACCATAAGTGTAATATTTTTAAAGCGTCGCTAAGGATAACAGTCATGCTTGTGTCCCTATTATATTTAAAATTAGAAGTTTTAAATAAAAAATAATATTAGTTATAGTATATTGGGTTGCCTAGAAGTAGGCGTTTATATAATACCATTGTTTCCGCTATTTAAATACTTAAATATTCCCACTATTTTTGAAGCTTTACTCAGGATTACACTTATGGTTTTGTCCCGGTTACGTATAAAATTAGAAGTTTTTAATAATAAATTAATTCGATCTACGCGTATATCGGGTTGCTTGGGATTAGGCGTGTATATTATAAAACATTGTTTCTGCAATTTAAGTACGTAAATATTCACAAGTGTATTTATTTAATCATGAGACAACATTCTTTTTAAGTTTTTAAATATTCTTTTATTATTACAACAATTATTACATCCACAAATTATTGAGTAGTTTATCCCGACGATAACAGGTAGAGCCCTCTACTTAGATTATGATTTCTCGTATATTTCTCTTATTGCAATGCATTAATAATATAAATAGTTGAATGATTAATCAGGAATAAGTATTGTAACCCGTATTTGATTGAAGAATATAGCAAATTCTCCTTTATTGAATTTTTATGTTACAGTGAACTGTAAATGTCGGTAAGTGTGTCGTGCTTAATTTTCATTCGCAAATTACAGGAAAACCGCTAAATTTCCTCAGCTATTTTATACACCATTCGATTCAGAATTAAATCGTCTACCGTTTCATGCACAGCCCATTGATAAATATTAACACTTTGACAATAAGTATAAAGTTCGAGCATTTTGGCGCTGTTCAAAAACATCACTTGGCAGTTCAGCCACCGTCTAATAGATGGCGGCGAGGCGCGGAAATCCGAACGAAAATGTTTAAAAGCTTCTAAATAGCAATTCTAAGGGATAATTTTGATAATGTAAGCATTAAATGACCGGCAAACATATAATCCTTTAATCTTTTGAAATAAAAGTGCTGTAAAAATCCTGCAATAATAAATATTGCCGCAGCAATTTATTAATGGTTAAATTGATTTTAATGATTCAAATTGTAATTTACAGAGGTATTAATGGTTTAATAATAAACAATAATAGTATATTGTACACCGAGCATATAATGATTTGCCTTCAAATATTCGTATTCAGAAACTGTGATATGTTTTTTCATAAATGGAGCGAAATGTTGGTAACCCTATGTTATTAGTTAATTTATTTAAAATCAAGTAAATCCATTTTATATTTATTTATTAACTTGGTGTGTCAATCTCGTCTTGTAAAAAAATAAATTTAGAAACTGCAGTCTGTTGCATATATTGCAAGTTGTAATTTAGAAATAATATTGTATAGTGAAAGCACAAGAAAATTTTAAACTGGTACTTTAATTATTTAGGCGTTAAGTGAATAGAGATTTTAATCAATTTTGATTAGGACTGCATAATTTTGTGGAATAAAATAATGTATGTCGTTAGATTTTCCTTGCTAATTCTCCAGGCTTGTACTTGACACATGTTAGTAACCCTAAGTTATAACTTAATTTATTTAAATCAAGTAATGGGATTTTACATTGGTTTATTAACTTTATGTTATTCTGGCTTTATAATAAACAAACACTTAAATTGAAAGGCTGCAAATAGTTACCTTGAAACTTTTATCGCCAATATAATTTTCAAGGTCACCAGCATATAGCATATGTCCCCATCCGAACTCTATAACTTTTATCAGAAACATTTTTTGCCATGTTGCTCAGGTTTCGAGATATTTGAGGTGGCAATTTAAAATGGGACACCCTGTATATTCAAGCTATTTTTTGTCTTGCTATTGCATTTAGAGTATGGGAGATTATTTTTGTGGGGTCAAACAATTTCATTATAATGTATTTGTAGGATGACGTACATCTTATGTCTAATTCACTTTAAAACACTTGTTATGTAGAAACAAAATGAGTTTTTTCCACATTACACCGGAACCGACAGCATGAAGCATTAGCTGTATAAGAATGCTCATGGATAGTTAATCCATATAATAATAGTGGCTTGAGGCTGTTATATAAAATATGCTAAATGTTATAATAAAAAATATAAATGGTATAATAGAAATTGCCCAATTATCTATTACATCTATTAATTTATATTTTTTAGAAATTCAAAGAAAATCACATTCAAACATTTGTGACGCAAAAGGTACATATTTAAGATTCTCATTCTGGACCATGGAGTGTAGTGGGGAAAGAGTTACATTGCTCCAGGACGCCCGAAATGAAGTTACGCCATTGATGAGTACTGCATACGTAAATTGAATAATTATAAGCATTGTTTGTATTTTGAGTCATTGTTGAGTTTAGTTTCGATGTCATTGCATAAGTGATTTCTCGTTAAGAAATCAATGAAGTGCCAATATTTAATAATTTGAAAAAAAAAATTTTTTTCGGGGAAAATAGATTTCTTTGATATGTTCAATATTTTTTAATTGGTATTGTAGTATTTTTCATGTATAAAAAAATATCAGGAACAAACACAAAACGGCCTTCTAAATTTTACCAAAAGCCTTTCAGTTCCTTTCAGATTCATATAAGGCTTATTTTGAAAGTTTTATGTTAATTCTTGTATCAGTTTTTCACACACACACACAGACACGAACACACACATGCACAAAAACTGAGACACATAGACACAGTCGAAAATAGTTGGCAGCGCGTAAAACAAAAGGTAACTAACAGAGGTTCAGTGGCGTCACTAATAATGGGAATTTTGACATAAAAAAGCTAGATAATGAATCTTAAATTTATTATTTATAGTGATAATCAGTTCTAAAAATAACTGCTAATGTTTAAAAGAGGCAAAATTGGCAGATAAAAGCGTACAAAACTATTTTTAAAATAAGTAACATTAAAAAACCACTCGATGTCAATATTAACAAAATGTGCACTGCACTGCATCAGAGAATTCCAGACAGCCAATTTAATTATTATAGGGATTTTTAGAAAACGTGCTGCCAACTATTTTCGACCTCACTAATATTTATCCGAATTCTAATTTCATTATTGATTCAAATCCTTCTTTATCAAAAGCGATTCTATGGTCATTTATACTTCTACAACAGGCTGTATTTTCAATCTGTATTGGGCGTATACTTTTCCCGACCAATAATAGCAATTAAGTGCCGATATAAAATTTCTAGATTTGCTCCAAACTCTGAATTAGGCCTAATACTAAATTTGATGGAAAGAGAAAGTTTTAATGAATCGTGGGATGCACCTCCACACCCATAATTTGTATATTTCACACGATAAATAAGCCATCCTATACACAATAAAAATTCGCAATGCGTGAGTTTTCGTATTATGGACATTTTGACAATTCTTCATTGTGAGCAATTATTTGTAGATTTTGGATACATTTCTCTTAGCATTGTTTTGCTGTTCTAATTATTATTTGTTTTATATGAGAATACTTTCTTTTGATTGGTTATATACATATACCCAAAAAGGAAATAAAAACAGTTTTCTGTTGTAAAAAGCCAAAATATAAAGTTAAAGGAATTACGGCAGAAATGATTTATTCAAATCTACATTTAGAATAGTAGAGACTTATAAAAAAATACCCTTACCTAGCATAACGTAATACCATCTAACCTAAGGTTTGTCAACGTAGGCGATCGACGTCTAAATTAGGCAATCTGTATTTGGGGGGCGCAGTGGTGGTTTCAAAAGGAGGGGGGTAATCGGGTAATTACCCCCCTAAGAATTTTTCGCTTAACAATTTTTATTGTTAAAAATTACCGATATTCCATATTCGAAACAAATAGTATAACCGGTAAATTTTTGCAACGCTTTAAAATGTTGGAAAAGGATAAGGAGATTTCATGGAACAGGTGTATGAGAACGGAAGCACCAGTTTAATTATCTTCTTTTTAATAACCCCCCCCCCCTAGACTAGTTGGTTGGAAACGCCCTTGGGAACGATGGTCATTTCGCGGGGACGAATGCATTTTGAATACCCGCCTGAAGAGATGACTCAAATCGCCTAAAAATTTGATCAATGTGACAAGATTATGTCTTTCGAAATTAGAACCAAATGTTATTAAACCTTGCTGAGATCAAAAAAACTTGGAAATTTGCCAAGTTGCGTCGATTTGAAATGATTTTTTTTAAATATTTAAAAAGCAAACAAAATTCTCTACATTTCAGAAATTAAACCATCAAAATTAAATAACGCCTTCGTAAGTTAAATAATTATTTAAAACCAAAAACTTAATTTTGTTAATTTTGAACTTGAAATATCATTATCAAAAAATGCCCCTCAGCAATTTAAAAAAATCGAAAACTAGTGTTTGTTGACTTTTTTAAAACACAATAAATTCGCTTCATTTTGGCATTTAAATCATTAAAATCAAATACCGCGTTTGCAAGTTAAACAATTTTTTTATATATATATATATATTATTTAATATCCATATCTTGTCGGTTTTAAAGCCACCCGGATTTGGTTCAGTACAGCATTCAGGCAATAGATTCCGCCACTTTGTTGTTTCTACCTTTAACGGTGTTTGGAATACTTATATTCCAATAGTAATCTCCGTTTCCCCATCAGCAACTAACTACACTGATGAGACATGAAAGGTCGAAACCGGTCTGTAGGTGTTCTGATGAGGGAATAATATTTGATGTTATTAGCTTTGATAAATACAACTATAAAAAGGAATTTTTTATTACACAATTAAATGTTTTACATTTTATCTTGGATATGTTTTAATGCAGGATTCAGTAAAAAAAAAACAACCTCATTCCTTTTAACTTTACGCCAATGCGCGCTACTGTGGCCTTTAACGGATTGACTGAGTATAATATAAAATTTTATCCAAAATCGTCTGTAATTGCATTAAATATTAAAATAATGTTTATAAAATTTTGACGTACGTGTTGTCAATTTGAATTATTTCAAAAATCTTACGAAGAATCTAATCATTCCGTGACTCCGAGTTATTCCCTCAGTAGTGGGTAATGAACAACATTACTACTTTTCTCAAATGACCGCAGTAATTCACTTATTACACTCGATTTTGGATAAACTATATTATGAAACTGACCTCAAATATCAATATCATTTTTTAATTCATTCTACGCCATTGTATCCGTGTCTTAGGTTACATAATGCTAAAAATTAATAATTGTCTTACAGCATGTTTGTAAATTGATGCGAAAGATTTTAAATGTTGATTTTTCAGCAAAAATTAAGGGCGGTCTAACTAACAATTTTAGGAGAAAATTTCAAGAGACAAAAACGATTGAATCCCTCCATTTAAATCAAATTTTGAAATAGAAACAGGTAGACGCATTAAAAAGTTCTGATGCAAATTATTACATTGGTTGATTTTTTCACCCCCTTGTAATAACATTTTAGGATTAGGATTAGGAGCAGTTATCTGCCAAATTTCTAAATTCTTCCATAGTGGATATATGAAATAAAAACAATTTTTCCGCTTAACTTTAGAGGGCTGTAACTTGGAGAAGAAGGGGTTTTAAACAAAAAATTGTATGAAAGACTTGCCTTAATTTTTGCAGGAAAACACCCTTTAAGGTGAGAAATTTACATGTTATTTGGCCATAATGGAGTACAACGATTAGATGTAATTAATACGTAATCCGCAGCTATGAAAATTACCCATATTATTACTTGAAGCTTTGTGAGTAAAATAAAGTAATCTTGGGTATAAAAACCAATTATTAAATTAATTAAACAATAAATAAAGCGAATATTTCGCATTAATTTAGAAACACCCTGTATATTATGATTATAAAGTGAACATGAACGAAGTTATTAGCGTTTTTAGCTATGAACAAAAGGTCATTAAAATATAGATAAAAATGTAGAATAAATAACAACAATAAGTTAAATAAATTATATAAAAATACAACTGTTAAAAATTTCGAGTATTTTGAACTGAGCTTTATTGACTGCATTATTGGTTTATCGATCCCGGCAGTCAATTGAGTAGGGAAGGCTCCTAGTGTAAAAATATATAAAAAGGGCTCCAAGAAATCATGTCTTTCAAATGAAAGGTTGTTAATATTAAAAATGTTTCACCACGTGATAAACTGGAACCAAATCCAACAAATCTTTCAAATTATGTCATGCACACATTTTATATCAATTCCTGCATAATAAGGAGCTTTTTCTTTTCTTTAAATAATCGCATATTACAAACCAAGAGATCAACCGACTAAATAGATTAAGAAACTTGTTTTTAAGTTTTATGCTAGTTCAACACAATAGGCCTACATATACCGTGAGATCAAAAAGTCGAAAATAGTTGGCAGCACATTTTCTGAAAATTCAATCAAAATTATATTGGCTGTCAGGAATTCTCTATCGCAGAGCAGTGTGCATAAAATAGTACATTATTATACAAGTTTAATAAGAGGCTATATTGTGGCACGAGTGGGATTGGAGCACGACGAGCGCAGCGAGGAGTGATCCAAGGAACGAGTGCCCCACAATGCCTCTTATTAAACAAGTATAATATACTATTTTTTCTACTTTGGTTTTAGTTAAGGATTTATTTCTAAAATAAAATATATACTTAAACCTAGTGAGTTTTATCTTTTAACATTTGGCAGCACTAAAAACATTTGATCCTTTCGAACGAATTTAATATTTGACATACGTATTTCTACGGCGATTTCAATAGTTAATTTTGAAACATATTAAATCAAGAATATTACTTACACACCTCCAAAAATAAGGGAGGTTGCCAAGGGTGCGATAGAAAAACTATTTCCGCGTAAGTTGTAACCAATTTAAGCTTATAAAATTATGCAACGCCTAAATGATAATCGAAATTTTAGGTTATGTTTACATTTGTTTCTCATTCCTCGTGTCAGGCACAGTGTTGCCAACCTGTGTTTAGTAATTGTCGGTCTAAATTCCAACGAAATGTCGGTAGATGTCGTTAGTTTTTAAAATAAAACAGATAGGGAAATTCTTTGACGCGAGGCCGCAGGTCCCATCCGTATGGTACCGATAGGACCTGCGCTTGCACAGATAACGAGGGGATTCACCGACTTACGGATTTGCGATTTTGTTTTAATTGGTGATGAGTAGAGAGAGGATTTTAAGCATTGTAAAATGCTAAAATATGTGCACATATATGCATTTAAACCCCGAAAATATGCAACAAATATGCATTATTATATGCAAATAAGCAAGCAATAAATTGAAATATGTCATTAAAAAAATAGGTTATTTATAAACATTTTTAAGAAAAACATTTTCTTATTAATCTTAATAATTTGCCATACTTGTTGTAATTAGTAAGACCAGTTAACAAATCACTTTTTGAAACAACCACTTTCCTGGCCGATGCCACGACGAATATTGAATTGTACAAAAATCGCAAATCATATTTTGCGAAAATTTGGTTTTCTTCAAATTTCTTTTTATGGAGAGACCTGATAAATATGAAAACTTCCTGGACGCCTTAAACTATTTTTTTCTCGTTCTACCTCTGCTGCATTACGCATATCAAGTTTGAAAATCAAAATTTTTAAAAATTCACAATTCGTTTAAAAATAAATGGATTTTCAAAAACCCAAGTTATTTTAGAATTAGAAGAGTGATATTTTCTTAATTAGGTATAATTTTGTTGTTAATTAGAAATAATTTTTGTAAAAATTTTCCCACGTGTTTCTTATATTTTAATTTATCTTTATTTTTCAACGTCCAAGTATTAGTTGTTCAAAAATCAAAAATTTAAAAAATTTGCAACTCTCTTGGAGGTGTATTTTCAAAATCTCAACTTATTTTAGAAGAATAATGTTTTGTTAATTAGACTTAATTTTTGATAAATTTTTCCTATTTTTTTTTTATATTATTTTCTTTCCCAACGTCTCAATGTCTCAGTCTCAACAAGTATTATTTGTTCGAAAATTGATAAAAGTGGATAAAACCGAACTTTCTGAGAAAAGTGATATTTTCTTAATTAGGTTTAATTTTTATGAAACTGTTTCTACACGTTTCCTATTTTTTCTCTTTGAATGTCCAAATGTTAGACAACTCGAAAATCAAACATTTGAAACATCTGCAACTCGCTTGAAAATTGGTGAATTTTCAAACACCAAAGGTATTTAGAAGAGCGAGAATAATTTTTGAAAAGAAAAACTTTTTTACACGTTTTCAATTTTTTGTCCGAATGTGGGACGTTTTAGAAATCAAAATCTTCAAAAATCTGTAACTATCTTGAGAAGAGGTGTATTTTCAAAACCTCAGCTCATTTTAGAAGAATATACGTTTTTTTAATTAGACTTTCTTTCTTTTTATTTTTCTTTTCCAACGTTCAAGTACTAGTTATCAAAAATTTCAAAAAACTGTAACTCGTTTAAGAATAAATAGATTTTCAAAAACCAAAGTTTTTTTAGATGAGTAATGTTTTCTTAATTAGGTTTAATTTATGTAAAATTTCTTCTAAACGTTTCCTTTTTTTTATTTTCTTTTCCAACGTACATTGGTTGTTCGCAAAACAAACATTTCAAAAATTTGTTACTCGTTTAAAAGTAAATGGATTTTCAAAAACCAAAGTTATTTTAGAAGAGTGATTTTTTCGTAATTAGGTTTAATTTATATAAAATTTCTTCTACACGTTTCCTATTTTTTTGTTCCTTTTTTTTCTTTTCTAGCGTCCAAGTATTAGTTGTTCCAAAATCAAAAATTCAAAAAATTTGTAACTCGTTTAAAAATAAATGGATTTTCAAAAAACCAAAGTTGTTTTAGGAGAGTCAATTAGGTTTAATTTAAAAAAAAAAATTCTATACGTTTCCTGTTATTTTTAATTTTTTATTTTCAAACGTCCAAGTTCGAAAATCAAAAATTTCTAACTAGCTTAAAAACAAATTGATTTTCAGAAAACCAAAGTTTGTTTAAAAGAGCGATATTTTATTAATAAGGTTCAATTTACGTAAAATTTCTTCTACAAGTTTCCTATTTTTTTTTCAATGTCCAAGTATTAGTTGTTCGAAAATCAAAAATTTCAAAAAAATTTAACTCGTTTATCACAGGACGAATTGGCAATTATTTGGTAACATTTGGCCGGTATTTCTTTGAATGACTAGATGTTGGTTCATGCCC
This sequence comes from Ocypus olens, assembly GCA_910593695.2. Classification (NCBI taxonomy): domain Eukaryota; kingdom Metazoa; phylum Arthropoda; class Insecta; order Coleoptera; family Staphylinidae; genus Ocypus; species Ocypus olens. The sequence continues at coordinate 44,134,409 of OU343058.1, forward strand.
GAAATCGAAAATTGCACTTGTTGCAATGTGCCGTGTAAGAAAACGTAAAATATGCATTAAAAGACGAAATATGCATTATAGGGCTAAATATGCAAAATATGCAAAAATATGCATTTTGCATAAAATCCTCTCTCTAGTGATAAGTATATGAAAGCAAATTCAAATTTTACCAATCAACATTTCCGGTTGATTTGTCAGTATATCTGAGTCAAAATCGGTAGATCGGTAGAATATCGTAGAGAGGTATAAATTGTCGGTAGATCTACCGACATATCGGTAGGGTTGGCAACACTGGTCAGGCATCGATCGACGCTAATTAAAAATCCTCACCGAATTAACACACCGACTCGAGCGGCTCTTTTTTGCCGCGAATGAAACATGCATTATACTCTCGCTGTTTCTTCCGTGATAATACATATAATAAATTACAAGCGTTCCTCTTTGTATGTTGTGTTGCCTAAACGTCGTCACCGAGAGCCAAGTGAATTCATGCGTCCGGCCATTGTCACCGAGTTCCCACATTTTCCACGCGAGTAAAAAGTGAACAATATGACGCCTCCGTTTTCTTTAACCTTAGTGGTACTGGTGGCGAACTCCCCAATATGCATTCGAACATATTCAGTGTGTAACGCATTGGACGGTTCCAATTATCCTATGAATTAACGGCAATTTTACACTTTAATGTCGACATATGTCACGTTTAAGTATTGCCAATCGCAACAACTAAAACGTTACCACAAATAGTTTAATAATGAGCAAAACTGTAAAATAAAAAATCTCATTATTAAACTATTTTTGATATAACAAAAGGTCGATTGTTAAACCAAAGTAGAAAAATACTATTGTTTGTTTTATCTGCCGATTTTGTCTATTTTAAACATAAGCAGGTATTTTGAGAACTAATCATCACTATTAATAATATATTTAAGATTAATTATCAAGCTGTTTTATTTAAATTTCAGGGTTTTCCAAGCCAAAATTCCCATTCTTAGTGACGCCATTCAACTCCTGTCAGCTACCTTATGTTTTACGAGCTGCTAACTATTTTCGACTTTTTGATCTCACGGTATACACATAGCAATAATTCGCGTTTGTTTTTTGATTCCATGATTTATGAAAGTTTTTGGGTCGTTATAACATAAAAAGTACTACACGTTCGAGCCAATATTACGATTATTATAAATAAAAAAAAACTGTTGCATTAAACGATTAACAGCTACGCTAAAGGCTAAAAATATCACTCCGTTGAAAAGTACAAAGAAACATTCGAAGTATGTGAAATAGGTCCAGTCCAAGGCAGAAAAAATGCAGTGGTAGGTCTCATCCTCTCATCAGCGGTAACTGTGCGTCTTCGTTCTAAAATCGTATTTTAAATCGTTTTCGATGTGCTCCATGACCGGTTTAATATCCGAGTCAGTGTGCTGCTGGTGATGGTGATGGTGCTGGTGCAGTTGGTCACCGGCGTAATAATGCGCCGGCGGACCAAAGCCGAAGACAGGTTTACTGAACTTGACGTGTTCACCGTCCGTTAACCATCCATTCACACCGTAGTTTTTATCGCCGGTGAGGAGGATGTGGTCGCCCAAAACTAAGCCAGGCTTTAATTTATCAACTAGTCTAATGTGCTTCGTGTACTTTAATGGGTTTTTGTAGAGTGCGGCCAGACGGTACGACTGGATCTCGTTCAGGGCATCGTTTGAATGATGATGATATTTCAGTTTCGGGTACACGTATAGCGGCGGCTGTTGTTTGTAGTACCAGTATTTGGGTGGCTTCCTAAAAAATAAAATAACATTAATTATCATATCTTTACAGTATATTCAGTTTGACGTCAAATTTATATATTTTGCTAACTAAAATTGGAAACCCTCACTTCTTGCAGAAGTATTATATAAATTAAATAAAGACGAAAAAATCATATATTCAGGCTACTTTTCGTCTTTATTTAAATTAAATATTTACATACGTTATTACTCCACTCAGGCAGTGTAAAAAATGGTGATGTGGCCATCATGTTACTTTCTCCGACTTGATAGTATTATTTATATTTACGCTTTCGTGGTTTATTTTCAATTTAAATCATATTTTAAATGTACATCGAACATTTGTAGATTCGGATGAAACTGACGTTTAAAACGTCAAAATTATGAAAGAAAAATTATACTTGATATTCAAAAACTCAGTTTACTCAAAAACTAAAGCGATTTCGAAAAAAACTTATTCTTTATAAGTTGTTCTTTTTGGCATTCTCTACAATTATTATTAATATAAATTTGCTGTAACTATTATCGTTTCATAATTATAAACTAGAAATGAAAAAAAAAAGGATCATGTTTTTTCTCGAATAGCAATGATTTTATGAAAAATATTTTCAAGCAAAAGATGTTCATTTTTTTGTTGTCTTCAATGTTTGTTTAAATGTGATATATTTCATATTTAAGAAAATATTGGCAAAAAACAAAAAACTGTTAAGGTAAACACCCACTTCCGGTGTACGAAATTTTACCAAAAGCTTTTCAGTTCTTCGGATTATCAAATAAGACGTATGTTCAAAGTTTCATATCAATTGAGGAGTTGAACTGCAAAACTCAACAAATCCACTTTTATAATTTGTTCAGAAACCGCGACAAACGTTCAGGAAGTCTATTTGCTGCTTAAAAAAAATGAATGTTTTGCCGCATTTTTAAATATGATTTGTTGCGCTTTGAAAGGTAATTCACACATATTCGGATTTATCTATGTTTGGACAGTAAGAATCAATACCAAGCTCATTTTGGCCCAAAATTGGATTAGTTGAGTTTTGCAGTTCAACTCCTCAATTGCTCTATTAGTTTTTGAGATACACACACACATACAGCACACACAGACAAAAAAATGTTTTTCCAGAAATTGTTGAAACGGCTTCCTGGGGCCCCAAAACCGATATTTCCGTAAAAAAAAATTTGAAAAAAAAATCACGATCACAATACTTTCTCGTACTTCGTAACGGAGAAAGTAAAAAATATTGATGTGACTTGATCATGTTACTTTTTCCAATTTCGTATAAATTGAATTTTTGTCATTCATTTAAAAAATGGGATTTCGAAAAATGTACTTATTTCTTACAACTTGTTCAAGTTAATTTTCTCCACAATTAGTATAATTTAATACAATAGTAATTCACGTAACAAGTTCCGAAAGTGATATTTTACGGGATGAGTAGGAAGTTTTCAGTACGAGCCGTCGGCGAGTCCTGGAATCCTGCGAGTCCCGTAAAATCATATTTGGAACGAGTTACGTACAATATTTTTTCTGCAGCAGTTTTTTTGTTAAAAAAGTAAAAAAATACACGAATTTTATATGACAAGCGCAGTCATAATTAACTACGAAATTGATGTTTTTATCAAGGCCGCCTACAAATATACGCAAAATCGTCCCGAAAGTAACAAAAAGCGTCCCGAAACTAAAGAAATCGTTCCGAAAGTGAAACAAAATCGTCCCGAAAATAACTACTTTCGGCACGATTTATGTAAAGTGGTACTTTCGATTTAATAAATCATATCGAAAGTTTTATTTTCGGGACGGCTGCAGAAAAAAATACATTTTCGCAAATCTGTGATTCATCTAAGAAAGCCTTTTATATCAATCACGAATTTCTGAATATATATTTTAAATTATATTAGTATAATTATTTGCAGAGACGTATTTAGCAACTGATAGGCTCCAGCCGTAATTCAATTTTAAGCCCCCCCCCCTCTTAATATTTTCACTACAATGCACAATGGTCCCAAATGCCGAAAATGTGGCCAAAATATGAAGTTATCCGAATTGTATGAAAATTAGGATTTCAAGTTTTCTGAGGTCGCTGATTAAGAATATGAAATTAAAATTTTTAAAAACAAAATGGCGGATCCAATATGGAGGACAAAAATTATACAAATTGTTATATTGTCCTGAAAATTTGGAAATAGGGCTTTTCAAGATCACTACTTAAAAATATGTAATTATAAATTTGAATAACAAAATGGCGAATCCAATACAGATAAAAATTGTCGAACTTTTATAAAATTTCGGATATAGGCAGTGTTGGATTTAGCACTTGAGAGGCTCCAGGCGCGATTAAATTATAAGGCTCCCCTCTAAATATTTTCACCACCCCTATTAGCATTCGAATTATAACTGCAAATGTTCAGATTGTATTAGTTATAAAAATTGATCGATTCAAAGATTAAATAAGCAAAAGTGTTAAAAGAAAAATAATCATGAATATAAAAATAAAATAATAATGATTTTGAAATTTACTACTAAATTATTTTAAAAAGTCGATATAAAAAGAGTGCAAATAGTCTTAAATAATTTTATTTGTAACAAAGATTAATATCGACAACTAATACCGTTTCTAAGAAACTTATTCCTTATAAGTCCAGAAAATGGTTTATTTAATTAGTATTTTATAGGTTAGGTTTAAGTGGAAACGAAAGGTGGTGGGTGGGCTCTGTTGCACCCTCTTAAGAACATAAGCGAGGATTTTGCAAGTGTAAGTTAATTAATAAGAAAATAATCTAACAGTTTTCTGGCGCTTTGACAAAAGTTTTTATTTATAGAAACTCTGGGGCGTATTCAAAAGGTTGGATGGTAGGATAGGGACCACCCACCACCCTCCGTTTAATTCAAATTTTTCACACAAAAGATTTTTCTTTATGCTTTTGAAAATATTACAACTCTAGTCAGTGGCGTTTATAAAAATAATATTTAATGTGTTTCCAAAAGTTTTATTTTATTTTAAATGAGCAGGTACAAAAGGACAAAGCCATACCCCCCCTCCTCCCTGAAAATAATTCCTATTTACGTGGGTGGCCCTTTTCCCACCCTCTAATCCTTAGAACTCAAATGAGATTTCTGCAGGTGTAAATTAATAAGAAACTACTCGAACGGTTTTTTGGAACTTTGACAAACTTTTTTCAATTATAGGAACTCTGGAGAGTGTTAAAAGGGTTGCAGGGTGGGAATTGTCCCAGTTTCCAGTTTTTCTTTATGCCTTCGAAATTATTACATCCTCCGTGATCTAAGAAATTAATTTCATCAAACACTGTGTTCTAGGTTAGGTTTAAGAGAAAATTTAGTGTGGTGCGTGGGCCCTATCCCACCCTCCAATTCATTGAACACAAACGAGGGTTTTACAAGTGTACAATAATCTTGTCGTTTGACGAACGTTTTTATTTCTAGAAACTCTAGGCAAATTTAATAAAACGAAATATTGCCTGAATATTTAAATATTCAACTCTGTAAAGCAAAATTAACTCTTACTAAGACTATAAACAACTCTAGGGTTTCTTCAAATGGTTGGAGGGTAGGATAGGGACCACCCACCACCCTCTGTTTAATTTAAAATTTTCTCACAAAAGCTCTTTCTTTATGCTTTTGAAATTATTACATCACTCGGGATCTGACTAAGAAATTAGTTTCATCAAACAACAGGTTAGGTTTAAGTGGGAACGAAGGGCGGTGGGTGGGTCCTCTCCCACCCTCCAATCCTTAGAACACCAATGACGTGTTTGCAGGTGTAAATTAATAAAATAATAATCTAACGATTTTTTTACCTTTACCAAGATTTGTCTGGGGACGTATTGAAAAGGTTGCAGGGTGAGATAGGGCCCACCAGCCACCCTCTGTTTCATTTAATTTTTTTCCCGCGAACGCTCTTTCTTTACGCTTTTGAAATTATTACATCCCTCGAGATATGACTAAGAAATTCACTTCATTAAACTCCGGTTTCTAGGTTATGTTTAAGTAAAAATGAAGGGCGGTGGGTGGGCCCTATCCTACCCTCCAATCCTTTGCACACAAACGAGAATTTTACAAGTGTAAATTAATCGAAAAGAGGTTTTCTGATCCTTTGACAAACCTCTCCTGAAAGTTACGGCAGCTCTTTCCAACATATTGTTTGGAATAGCTTCAATTTCGTGACGAATGGAAATCTTTAGGTTATAGATTGTGCGGGGCTTGTGCATGTATACTCTTGATTTTAAGTAGCCCCACAAAAAAACAACGTCACACATCGACAGATCGTATGAGCGAGGGGCCAAGGAACATCGCCAAATCGGGAAATGACATGTCCTGGGAACATTTGTCGAAGCACTTGCGTGGATGCTCCCACCGTGTGAGCTGCGGCTCCGTCCTGTTAGAACCACATTTCCCTCATGTTTTGCCGGCGCCTTTCAAGTTCTGGACGAAGAAAGTTGTTTAAAATTTTGATGTAACTGTAGTTCCTCTCTCTTCAAAAAAGTGGGGTCCAGCAATCTCTATCTTGGAGATGCCACACCACACTGTTTGACAAACGTTTTCATTTATGGAAACTATGGAGAGTATTCAAAAAGTTGGAGGGTGGGATAGGGTCCACCCATCACCCTCTGTTTCATCACAATATTACTTAAAAACGTTGTTTCTTTATGCTTTTAAGACTATTGAATTTCTCGTAATCTTACTTAGAAATTAGTTTCAATGGACAGTGTTTTCTAGGTTAGATTTACGTGGAAACGAAGGGCGGGGGGGGGGTGCTTATATTTCTGTATGCTTTCGAAATTATTAAGTAACTCGTGATCTGACCGATTCGTTTTATCAAACAGTGTTTTGTAGATTAGGTTTAAGTGGAAATTAAGGGCTGTGGGTGGGCCCTATCTTACCTTTTCACCTTAAAACACAAATGAGGGTTTTGCAAGTGTAAATTAATTGATAAGAAAATAATCTGACGGTTTGCTGATCCTTTGACAAACGTTTTCATTTATGAAAACTTTGAGGAGTGTTCAAAAGGTTGGTAGGTTTAAGCAGAAAAGAAGGGCGGTGGGCAGGCTGTAGTCCACACTCTAATCTTTAGAACACGAGTGAGGATTTTGCGAGTGTAAATTAATTTATAAAAAAATAATCTGACGGTTTTTTTGACCGTAGACAAACGTTATCATTTAAAGAATCTCTGGGGCATGCTCTAGGGGTTAGTTAGGTTTATATAAATTTGATGTAACTATTATTATTTCATAATTATAAACCAAAAAATTCAACATTTAAATTTTTTTATTTTTTTTTACGAAAATCAAAAACATTATGAAATATTTTTTTAAGATATCCAGTTTTTTGTTATATTTAACATTCATATAAATATTTTTATATTTAAAAATACACCGGGTAAAAACAAAATATTGCTTGGAAAAAATGTCCACTTCCTGTATTCAACATTTTACCAAAAGCTTTTCGGTTCTTCCGATTGTCTAATAAAGCCTAATTTTAAAGTTTAATTTATAAATCTTTATTAATTTTCGAAATACAGTACTCAGAGGCGCACACACACACATGCAGACATTTTTCAAAATGCGAAACCTTATAAATTTTCCAATTGTTAGGTCTCTGCGCGTATTCGTTGCGCGAGGGTGGTCTTATTATTTTCATAGTGGTCAGGGTGCGGTAAATCAAATTTTATTCTTTTATCAGTTTGTGCGGTTAATGTAGAATCTGTTCATGTGCCTATACAGGGTGTTTCAGAGCTCAGGGATCGGTCAATCACGTGCTTATTTCTCAAAATTTGGAAAAATGTTTTATACAAAAGTTATGCAGAATAGTGAGCTGCATGCCCTTAAAATATTTAAATTTATACAGGGTGTCTCATAACATAGTTACAGACCAAACTTATGATTTTTTTTTACGGAACACCCTGTATATTTTAGCATATTTGGATTCCTCGTTACTTGGAGATTACACAATTTTTCGAAATTTTAAAAAATAAGCACGTGATTGACCGTTCCCGGAGCTCTGAAACATCCTGTATTTTTATGACGATGTGCGAAATTTTAGAAATTTTAGAAAATTTCTAATTGTTAGTAGTCGTTGCGCGAGGGTGGAAATTAATTATTTTCGTAGTGTTCGGAGTGCAGTAATACGGATTTTATTTTTTTGTTAGTATATTTTTTACGGCGATGTGCGCAACTTTTATTTTATCCTATAATGTTAAGATGCCAATAACACCTTAGCAACAAGTAACGTTAAGATACCTTTAACAACACTGGTGTTGTTAAGAAATTCTTAACAAGACTAGTGGTGTTATATGTATCTTAAGGCAACTTGTTCCTATGGAGATGTTGGCAAATAAACATGATTTTGCTTTTTGACGGTTTTCATTAAACATTTTTTTAAATTTAAAAAATGAAAATAGTATAAAATAAACCGTTTTACGACACACGTAATGTTATTTGCTTTTACATTACTCGAGAATTACACTGATTATATTGGTTTAACTTTTTTTCATCATTTGATATTTGATATTTTTTCAAATTTAATTCCAGTCAAAGTTTACCATTGATTTTTGCTGTTTTTCATTTTTCGACCCTGTTATTCACTGGGAAGGGTCACTTTGTTTTGCGTAGTAACACAAATATTTGAGTTCAAATTTTTGAATAAAATTAAGCTATTTCCATTTGCTTTGATGGTGATTTTTAAACATTTTTTGTGCATACGATTAAAATAGGGATTCAGATTTCTCGTACAACATATAACTTGACATACCTTTCCACTTGAAATTTTTGAGTTGACCCGCCCCCAAGCCCCCAGAGGTCGCACACCAAAAATGTTTCACTCAAACAGTTTGCCCCCAAAAATAATGAGATGAAAATTTTTCCATGTACCAAACGTTTTCGAAAAAATTACCCGGGGTCAGATATTGTAGACGCCCTGTATAATATACGAACGATAATTGCAAGGTATATTTTTTCCATTCAATGGGACATCATTTCAAATAATAATAATAACTTTCATTATTATTTATAAACCTGGGAAAAACGGTAAGAAAAGAGACTTTAAATTTCTTTTTAGATATACTGGATGTTCCATTTAAAAAAGGTTTCTTTACATTTAACGAAGGTCTTCTTATTTTATAAAAATAGCATTTAATCATTTAACCAAACCTAATCATCTGAAAATGTAACTTTTCTATTGTTCAAAAACGCTTCGATAATTTAAAAATAATAACTTATTATTTTTCTGTGTCTGTGCTTGTTCAAATATTGTTTGTTTTTGCCTTAAAACCTAGAATAACTCAGAAACGGTTAAATTTAGCACAATAAAAGTCATTGTTAGTTTCAAACTTATGCATAAAAATGCAAAATATACCTAGTGTTCCATTAAAAAAAAACATAGGTTTGTGTTGTTTCTCCGTTATGGGGCATCCTGTACACGTAAAAATATTTTCCGAATACAGAGTCGATAATTATCTACAACTTTTCTATAAATCAAATTCTTCAATCTTAAATTAAGGCCAAAAAGTTACTTTGACGCTTCAGACCCGGTATCAAAGCAAATGGAAATACAATCATTTTATTCACAACTTTATACTCAAATATTTTTGTTACTAAGCAAAACCAGGTGACCAAATTTTGTGATGGTGTCGGTACCAAATAAAAGCATTTCAGGTTTATACTGCGTACCCCACTGAAGATACAGCTTCGTACAAACACGAGTTTTATTGAAAACGCCCATTTTCTCCAGAGAAAAACAAAAATAGAAGGGTTTAAAACACTCCTGTTTTTTTGCTTCCCGTAAAATCTATTGTTACTTTAGTATCTGCAAACTAAATTTGGTCTGAGCGTATTGTTCCTTTCTCAGTGAAAAACAAGGTCGAAAAATGTAAAAAATCAAAATTCAATGGTAAACTTTGACTGCCATTAAATTTGAAAAAATAAATCAAACGATGAAACAAAGTTGAATCAAAACAATCAGCACTTTAATCTGAATAAAGATTTTTAAAAATTTTAAATTTTCTCATTCTTAAAGAAAGTTATACCATTTTGCGCAAATGCTTGTAGTTTCAAAAATATACATGTTTGAAGCTCTAACTGGGGACATAACTGCCACACGGCAAGATTTATTTTATTTCTAAAATTGGTTTTGAACTCTATAAACATGTATAAATACCTGTGCGAAATATAAAAAAAAAATTGAAAAATGATGGGGCACAACCTTTTGTTGAAATAGCATGGAATGACCCATAATCAACAAAATATCTTATGATCGTTGGTCAAGGTGAACAAAAATAAAATTCAAAGTGTCACAGAAGATATCACATTCCTGCGATGGTTGATTAAAATGAACATAAGAATTAATAAGCAAAAATCATTATTTACTTAATAAAATAATTTTTCCTTATTAATTCTTATGTTTCGATGAAACCATGTTATCTTTTACGAGAAATAAAATAGTACTTTTTTAAACGCCATTTCTTCGAAAACAGCTGAATATTGACATGGGGTATGCTTCATGAAAAATACTCAGAATTTTACATAGAATCCACAAATGCAACAAAAAAATGGGGGTTCACATTTGAAAATTTTAACTTAGGGGTCGTATCTCGATTTTGGGACACCCTGTACATTTGAATTTTATCTCAAAAAATGCGCATTAAAAAATATTAATACACATGTCCAAGCATTTTTCTGAAAGAAAATGCCCTGAATTTTAATCGAATTTATTCCTTACTTTATGTACACAGTGTATATGTCCCAGCCCCCAGGTTGTAAAGGCCATGGCCTACCTTTGAGGATTTAATACTTCTTGATAATGTTTTTATATCCCAGTAAAAATAAAAATAAAATGAAATTTGATGAAATCCAACCCCAAAGGGTTCAATTTAAATGACTATAAATTACCATTCTTTGAAATTAATTATTTAATGTTTCCAGATTCGAGTTTTTTTCAGACGTTACGCGCTAGTAAGTGGTTTTCATTACCTTTAGGAATTTTAAAATTACTGTCGACTTAGATAATAGTTAATTTGTTGTAATAAATAACTTCACGGGATTGTTGAGTTAATTATTCTGGCTCTGTTATTAAATTAATTATTTACTTAGTTACGCCGCACAATAAGTTTTCTTCATGGTGTAATGAAAATTTCTAAATACTGATAGTGTGTATAGATTTCTGTAATTATATAGAAGCATACTGTGAGCTCGGATTAATAAAAATTCCGCAGTATACAGACCATTTATCATTGTTTGATGTGGTATTATAAATGATTGAAACCGAAAATGGCTTTTTGTTAAGTGTATGAATTCAAATCATTTTAAAGAAATAGTGGGCCCTTTATTTTCTTGTTCTAAAGAGATTTCGAGAAGTAATCACTTACCATGATAATCCCTTAAATAATGTAGTTTAGGTTAGGTGATAGTAAGGCAAACAAATTTGATAGTAATAAAAGTAAAATAACATTTAGTAGTGTATGTTTATTGCTATTTTCAAATAATCACTGATATGTGTCGATTGTTCAACGCGCTTTCGTACCAAAAACATGTGCCATACAAAAAGATAAGAATATGAACTGTGGATAATTTTCTCGTCTTTATTTTAATATCGGATTACCTTTTGCGCAAAAAACTTACTTTGCAAGCTATAAACCAAAAACAAAAAAAAAACTGTGATTTTTGTTTTAAAGTCTTTATGAAAGATGGAACCACTTCTATATAAAATTAATTCAATTAAAAGTATTCAAATATTATAAACGTTTTGATTCAAACAAACTTTGGCTTAAAATACTGAGCCTACTTAAGAAACGATCATTACGATTTGAAACGCATTTCCCAATAATCTTTCTTATTGAAATTAGATACGTGTGCCGAAATGAAAAATATCCGCAGAAGAAAGTAGTATCGCCTAAAGAAACCATTTTATTTCTTGCGCTTACTTTCGCCACGTACATACCATGTTCACTTGTGCTGAATCTGCTTCAATATAAATATATCTCAAATAAATATGTTACGCAACATGTCATATATCATTCAATATCTAACTTTTACTTTTAATGCAATTTATCAACTTGACATTGCCAAACTGGTTATTATTTTTCAAGCTCAAACATCACTTGTAATTAATTCCAAACCAGGTATACAGGAGTGGCAAATCTATATAAAGAAAAGAAAGCAGTGTGCAAACGGACTGCACTAAATATTATCTCCGCAATAATGTTTTTTTCTAACTGCAGTGAAACTTAAATTAGCAATTAAAAATATCACGCGTCGTTGGTGGTACTCTTCTTTCCCATCACTTTATTTAGCTCGAACGGAATCGAACAATTCGGTTATAGCTGAAGTAGCATGCTCCAAAAATATTTAATCGTTATTGTGTATTATCGCTTTGATTCGATAATATGCAGTTGTTGGGTTAAACAGACTGAAGAAATGATCGATGAGAGATTTTTTTATTAAAACGTAATTAACGGTATATAATTTCGTCCCATATAAATACAAAAAGGTGTAATTATCTAGGTAATTATTTAAACTAGATTAGTATTACATAGCCGTTTTAGTGTTTTTGTCAATAGTAAGAGTTGCTTCGAATTAATTCGAATTTCTAAGGTGGAAATTCCAAAGTAACTTAAAATAGTTGCTACTATGTGATGCCATAAAAACATTCTAAAAGGTCAATTTCCTAAATTGTAAGATAATCTCAATTCAGCGCCCGTTTGTTTTTTCTGAAGTTGCATTTTTTTGGTTCGGTAAAAAAATACAAAAACAATCACTACGAGCTTAAAAAAATCTGAAGGTACTTAAAATAGTTGCTACTATGTGATACCATAAGAATTCTCGAAGTCAATTTCTTAAATTGTAAGATAATCTCAATTCAACGTCCGTTTGTTTTTTTTTGAAGTTGCATTTTTTTGGTTCGGTAAAAAAATACAAAAATAATTACTACGAGCTTAAAAAAATCAGAAGGTACTTAAAATAGTTGCTACTATGTGGTACCATAAGAATTCTCGAAGTCAATTTCTTAAATTGTAAGATAATCTCAATTCAACGCCCGTTTGTTTTTTCTTAAGTTGCATTTTTTGGTTCGGTAAAAAAATACAAAAACAATCACTACGAGCTTAAAAAAATCTGAAGGTACTTAAAATAGTTGCTACTATGTGATACCATAAGAATTCTCGAAGTCAATTTCTTAAATTGTAAGATAATCTCAATTCAACGGCCGTTTGTTTTTTCTGAAGTTGTATTTTTTTATTTCGGTAAAAAAATAGAAAAGCAATTGCTACGAGCTTAAAAAAATCAGAAGGTACTTAAAATAGTTGCTACTATGTGGTACCATAAAAATTCTAAAAGTCGATTTCGTAAATTGTAAGACAATCTCAATTAAACGCCCGTTTGTTTTTTCTTAAGTTGCATTTTTTTAAATTCGGTAAAGAAAAATAGAAATACAATTGTTACGACCTTAAAAAATCCAAATTGACTTAAAATAGATAGTAATATTTAACCTAACTTCGTAACGGAGAATGTAAAATTGATACAAAAAAAAAACAGTTATCACTTAGAACTAATTCCTAATTTCAATCTTTAAACCGATAATTAATAGAAAATATGCATTGTTATTTCTAAAAAAAAAAAACACCTGATTGAAAACTGAAACCCATTGTTTATTTGTTAGAGTTTTTTTTTTTCAAAATTTTGAATATTTTTTTTTTTCAAATTGGATAATGAAGATAGAAACTTTAAAGTAAATTAAATATTTAATAAAATTAATACTTTGGGTGTTATTTGTTATAAATAAATTATCAAAACGCAACCACTTGATAATATTGATTTTACGTAATAGTATACTCGTATAGGTATAGTTAAAGAGTGTAGTCCAAACTAGTGTTTAGTTTGAATTAAATTTAATTATAGGATATACTTTCTATAAATATTTATATGAATTATACAATCACTTATTAGTAATTACTGCCTTGCTCTCACTTAATCATTATAAACCAAAATGTTCGTGATTCATCGCATCTCTAATGACATAATGGATGGGAAATTGGATCGTATATTGCAAATTGGAGATAATAACTTCCGTTGAATCCATTAGCTAGAAAGTTTAGTTTACGTGCACATCCGTGCGAATATGTAAATCGATCAACTTTGATTACTTCTAGGTATAATGATCTAAAGGCATTTTCAAACAGATTATGAGTCTCCTGACTACATTCAGCCATCTGTGCTAGTAATTTATTATCTAATGAAGTTAGTATAGTAAATTTTCATTTTTGTTACAATTAGAAACATTTAAAATCATTATTCACTACTTTAATTATCTATTTATTTATTTATTTATTAACGTCCAACAGTACATAAACCATTTACCGGACAACTTCACTAAATTAACATATTTTAATATACAAACTTAAGCTAATTTATTTAAAGAAATTAGTTACTTTGAAGTAAGAAATTAAACATTACTAGATAATACATTATTGCAAAATATAAACGTAAAAAGAAATTTAAACGAATAATAATAGATTATTTAAATATGCACTTTTAAGTTATATTATCCACGCTTAGCATTCCAATAATATGTATCATCTCATGATGAGAGGTGAAGTTGACATCACAAGTTGATTTTATTAAAGTTATGATACATTATGTTTATTGGTGATCTCATCAGTACCCTTGTTCGGGCTAATTGACAATAGAAAGTTAAGATATTTCTAGTATGAAGTCTTGGTACATAAAAATTGAGGCACTGCAACAAGAATGGACAATTAATGTCGTTGTGGAGCAACTTGCTTAAAAATATTGTAGATATGATCATTCTTCTATTTACTAACGGGATGATATTGAATCTACTGAGCAGTGCAGAGTGATCATAGCCTTGTGGCGGGTATACGCCTTAACTCTAAATAAGTACTTAAAAAACTTTCGCTCCATATCTTATAGTGAATTGATATGAATCATGTATATAGGATACCAAATCAGAAAGCAGTATTCCATTTTCGACTGCACCAGCGAGAAGTAAAAAACCTTGTGGCATTGAATACCCGTGAAGCCTCGACAGTTCCTAATAATAAATCCCATCATCCTATGTACTGATTTTGTTACCTGTTCTACATGAGTTTTAAAATGGAAACCTTGATCAAAATATACACCAAGGTCTTTAATAGATGTACATCTTTCGAGTTCAATGTTATTCAGTTGATAAGGATAAATTGAAACCAACAACTTTACATTTAGTTACGTTTAGATGCAGTCTATTTTGTATGCACCAGTTGTTGATACGATCCAATTGGCTTTGCAGGAATATAGAGTCGATTTCAGTGTCAACCTTTATATAAACTTTCAAGTCGTCGGCGAAAAGTAGATGAGGGCAAGTTAAACTTAATGATAAGTCGTTAATGAATATCAAAAATAGTAAGGGTCCAGAGTTTGACCCCTGAGGAACACCAGATGTTGAGATGAATGTATTTGATGAATACCGATTATAATAGACAAAGTTAAGTCTTCCTGTTAAGTAATTTTCAACTAACTTAATTAAGTTTCCCGATAAGCCTATACTTTTCAATTTTTCTAGTAGAATGAAATGGTCAATTTGATCAAAGGCTTTCTGTATATCTGTATAAATGATGTCAACTTGCCCTTTCTTATCTATAACTTCGATGGCATATTGGGTAAAAGAAGCTAAATTCGTGGTTGTTGATTTCTTTTTAACAAATCCGTGTTGATGGTCCGATATACATTTTTTAAGTTGATTCTGTAGTAGGGTTTGCAAAGATATTTCGAATACTTTTAAGAAATTGCATAGAGTTGAGATACCTCTATAACTAAGCAAATTTGTTTTATCTCCTGATTTGCAAATCGGAGTAATTCTAGAATGTTTCCATCATTTTGGAAATGCAGAAAGATTTCAATATTTGGCTGAAAATAATAAATAGTATAGGCTGAAAGACTTCGGTCAATGGCCATTTGTAGCTCTTTTGTAATAAATAGTGGATTAACAAAAATATTCTTGCAATCCTTAACGATAAATAATGGTATACCATCAGTGCCAGCTGTAAATTTGTTCTTTAATTTCTTAATAGAGTTTAGGATAGTTGTTCTCGTATTGGATATTTACATTCTCATTTGATGCTATATACATTTGAAAAATAACTTGCAAATCCATTTACGATTAGCTGAGGATCTTCATAGTAGGAATCTTCGAAGTGCATTGAGCTTGGTATTCTCGAAGTTCCCTTTTTAGTTTGGGTGTAAGACCAGAATTTAGTTGGGTCATCTATTATTGAATTTTGCGCGGTAATTGTGTAATTTTGATAAGCTGCATTAATTTGCGTTTTTTATTAAGCTTCTTAATGACTTAAATTGTTCCAAATAAAAGGGGTTTTTAGTCTTTTTATATTTTTTGCGCATATTTTTTTTAGTTCGTAAATTTTGCTTAATTTCTCTGGTATAGGATAGGAAATATAGTTTTGTTGACTTTTCTTTAGGGGAACATATAGATCAAAAATTTCATATAGCGTTTTATAAAAAGCTTCACATTGCAAGTCTACATTCTCTGTCTGTAAGAAATGACCAATCGGTCCCCATTAGCTGATGATATAAATTTACAAAGTCTGCCTTTTTAAATTTGTATGTCTCATTATCGGTTATATACGGAATATTTTTATGCTGTGAAGATAACAACATAAAATTTACTACAATGGGCGGATGCTGTGTGTCTACGTTCGACAATGGAATATAATCGCCTTCAATTTCACATGAAATATTCGAGAAAACAAGATCAAGAAGCCTTCCATTTATATTTCTAATACTGTTAAACTGTTCTAAATCATAAAACTCTTTAAAATTCCCCAAGATCTTTTTCTTACCGTCTGCCGTACCAACCACATAAGTGGGAACGTTGAAATCACCAATAAATAACACATTTTTATCGTAAAGCATATCCATAGAACTCAACAAATCGAAAAATTGTTCAAATACTTGCACCGATATATTTGGGGGAATGTAAAACTATACAGTAAAATAATACATTATTGTAACCTAATTTACAACCCACTATATCAATGGATGATATTACATTTAGCAATGGGGAAAAATCAATTAGTGTATGTGTGAAATGGGTTTTTATTGCTATTAGGCTCCTCCTCCAGTTGTAAGTTGTGTTGCCTCTAGATTTCTATCACATCTGTGTACAATATAATTTGATGGAAACAGCTCCGAGGAAGATATACCAGGTACCAGCTAAGTTTCAGTGAAGCATACAATGTCATATTCACAGTCTGAGGAGGCAACATATACCATCTCTGTTTTATTTTTTACACTTCTTACGTTTTGGTATAAAGTGATATATTATTAGTTTCTGGAGACGCACTGTTGGACTTTACATATTTAAAGAAGGCGGCCTATTAGTAGCTGACTAATAATTGTGGGTATTCCGCGAATATATTTGATCTTTAAATCCACCTCTCCACTTCCTCTTCTCTCCTCCAATTTTGCTTTCACCTCTTGAAAATATTTGTTTTGTGCTGGTGTTCTATCCGTACTAATAGCAAGTTTCTTAAAGGCTGTATGATCATTGAGCTTCATGGCATTTTTTAATGGTCTCTTCTTATGGTCATGGTAGTTTCCAAGGGCGTTTCCAACCAACTAGTCTAGGGGAGGGGAGGTAATTAAAAAAAGATAAATAAACTGATGCTTCTGCTCTCATACAACTGTTCCGTGAAATCTCCCTATCCTTTTCCAACGTTTTAAAGCATTGGAAAAATTTACCGGTTATATTATTTGTTTGGAATATGGAATATCGGTAATTTTTAACAATAAAAATTGTTAAGCGAAAAATTCTTAGGGGGGGTAATTACCCGATTACCCCCCTCCCCCCCTTTGAAACCGCCACTGGTAGTTTCCCAAACGCATAATTTTACACGCGCTTATGCGTACATCATCATCTACGAGTGAACATACTTCAGTGAGTTTTGCAATGTCTGCTTTAATTCGTTCATTTTTATTTAGATCTTTAGGTTGTTCATCCATATTAAATATTATTAAGTTTTTTTTTAGAAATTGTCGATCTGAGATTCCGGCAATTACTTCCTCCATATTAATTTGCGCCTGTTCGTGGGGTAAGTTTTTATTTTCCGTAGACTTAAGATCTTTAATTTCCTTGCGTAGTTCCACAATAGCAGCTCACAGTGAGTTAATATCGTCGCCAACTTCCTTGCAGCCATTGCAAGTCCAATTGATGGATCTACTTGAGTGAATTGTCCTTACTTCAAAAGCAGATACGTCCGCACATGTGTTCTTAAATGTTTTATTATACACCGTGGGCCAAACAATAACAGTACAAGTAGTTTTGTACTCACATATCTTCGTGAGTTATTAATAGTTTTAAATAACGAATACAATACTGAAAAGATGAATTTTGTTCTTAAGAAATACACTGGAGGAAAAAAAATGAAACTTGAAATTAGTGAAATTTCGAACATTTTCGATTTTGATGAATCTTTGAGGTGTCTTCTTTAAAGTCATGCATACTAACTTAAACGTAACCCCTTCCGCCCCCCTCTAGCACACTTATAAAAAAAAATGTTTTTTCAGGAAACCATGTCCAACTTTGACGATGTGTACGGAGTTGGAAAAATTTTGTCGACTAGATCCACCATAAAGGCATTAAAATTTGATTCGCATGCATGAATTTAAAGAAGAGACTTCAAAGTTTTTCCCCCTCAAAAATTCATCAAAATTGATTGAAAATTCGCCGAGTTATGGCGGTTTGAAAATGGTCGAAATTTCACGAATTTCAAGTGTTTAATTTTTTTCCCTTCAGTATACAGTGCGCGCTTAAAGTATGGAATATAGTCAGTAAAATCGAGATAAAATATTTTTGGAAAAAATCCTCGAACAGGTCGATTTTCTTTTATAAAAATACACATTTTTGTATGAAAGTCGATTTTCAGTCGACATTTGTTTTTGAGTAATGACGTCATCATTTTGGTTTTTAAATGGCAACCCCCTATTTTTGTTCCTGATTTTGAGAAATCTTTTCATTGTCGAACTGGTAGTATAAAAATATTGCCATCTTACATAAGACATTTTTCGAGTAAATGACAATTTAAGGTAAGAACTTGATATTTTTGAAAAAGGACCTTGTTCCAGAGTTTTTTTTTTCCAAACAAAAATGATCTTGACCTTCCATACATACAAAATGGTTTCAACAAGAAGATGCAACCCCGCACTATGCGCGTTTTTTGGACAAATGCATTACAAATAGGTAGATTGGCAGGCGAGGATCGATAGAATAGCCCGCCGTGAAAGAGATGAATGCGCAAAATTAGCCTGGAAAATATTCAAAATGTTCAAGAAGAATTTCAACATGTTCGATTAACAAAAAAATGCGCCTAGTGCGGGGATACGCCGTCTTGCTGAAACCATATTGTATTATACGAAGGTCAAGATCATTATTGTTTGGAAAAATTGCTACAAGCGCTTGGACAAGGTCATTTTGAAAAAATTCTAAATTCGGGTTCTCACCTTCAATTATCATTTTCTCGAAAAATTTCTTATGTAAGATAGCAACATTTTTATACTTCCAGTTCGACAATGAAAAGATCTCTCAAAATCAAGAATAAAAATAGGGGTTGCCATTTAAAAATAAAATGGATGACGTCATTACTCAAAAACAAATGACCACTAAAAATCGACTTTCATGCTAAAATGTGTATTTTTATAAAAGAAAATCGACGAGTTCGAGGATTTTTTGCAAAAATATTTTATTTTGATTTTACTGACTATATTCCATACTTTAAGCGGGCACTGTATATAGCGACTTTAATGAGTTGGGATATGTTCCAGTTTCAAAGGAAGAATTTATTAAAAATACCAATGGTTTAATAATATAAGGTGCTACTTTTTAGCAAGAAGTCAGTATTGTTATCGCTTCCTGCAGATGTTTTATTTTTTACAGTGTTATCCAATCAATGTGCTGTAATATCCTGTGGTTTTAATTTGAGATCTTTTCGAATTTATACTCCCACTTCACCGCCATTACCACTGCGACAGTATGAACTCCCTAAAATATAGGAGTTAAGATTTATATATTCTAATTTGTCATCAGTTGACCAAATTTCTGTTAAGCAAACAAATTTAAAATTCAATACATATTTGACTAACTTTTCCTAGACTATTTCCAACTATACTCCATGTTAATCTGAAACGACCAATTTCATATTGTGTTAAATGGGTAGCACATGTGACCTAAGTAGGCAATTTCAAGGTCAAAATGACGTTTTTAGAAAAAATGTTTTATACAGAAGTTTAATGTTTTTTCAGGTAGAATCCAAATTTTCAATAAAATGTTCCAATTTAAAAAAATTACTTCTGGTCTGAATAACCCATTTCCGACGAGAAACCAACGTTGAAAATATCATCATCAGGTAGAGCATACCCGATTTAGTGATTAACATTTTTGGATTTTCCAAAAAAACTATTTCCCTTGATTTTAAAAGGGGTGTACACTGTGTACATAAAGTAAGGAATCAATTCTATTAAAATTCAGGGCATTTTCTTTCAGAAAAATGCTCGGACACATGTATTATTATTTTTTAACGCGCATTTTATGAGATAAAATTCAAATGTACAGGGTGTCCCAAAATTGAGATACGTTAAAATTTTCAAATGTGAACCCCCATTTTTTTGTTGCATTTATGGATTCTACGTAAAATTCTGAGTATTTTTCATGTAGCATACGGGTCCGGGACAAAGTGCCGAATCCCCAAAGTGCCGAATCGTTATTTTGCCCAAAGTGCCGAATTTCATACTACCGACCATGCCCAAAGTGCCGAACGACGCCAAGCGACGTCGCATTGTTCGTAGACAAGGCGTCGGAGCCGAATGCGAATCGGTAGTTTGGACATTCGGCACTTTGTCCTTGCGCCGACCTCTCAGTAAGGTCCAAACAGCCGAATGCACGCTGATTTGGCACTTTGGTCCTCGCACGCACATACGAGTAAGACCCAAAATGCCGAATATTTATGTTATAATGCATTTAAAAACGTTTAAAACAATTATTTTAAATAAAAAACAAATATTCTCCAGCCCTGAAACCATCTACATTCCATTAATAAACTTCTATTATAAAAAAATATTTTATCGGTATTTTGGGTCCTACTCATAGATGCGTGCAAAAATGTTCTGTCGAATGATCAAAGTGCCGATTTGCATTCGGCTCCGACGCCTTGTCTATGAACGATGCGACATCGCTTGACGTCGTTCGGCAATTTGGGCATGGTCGGTAGTATGCAATTCGGCACTTTGGATAAAATGCCGATTCGGCACTTTGGACATTCGGCACTTTGGACATTCGGCACTTTGGGCAGGCCTCTAGCATTCTCCAGGTCGATATTCAGCTGTTTTCTAAGAAATGGCGCTTAAAAAAGTACTACTACTATTCTATATCTGGTAAAAGATAACATGGTTTCATCGAAACATTGGAATTAATAAGGAAAAATCATTATTTACTTAATGAAATGATTTTTCCTTATTAATTCCAATGTTTCGATGAAACCATGTTATCTTTTACCAGAAATAAAATAGTTGTAGTACTTTTTTATTTATATGTATATTTAACCCCTTATTGTGGGTGGTTTTTGTCGCGGAAACTATAATTCATATAAATTTGTCTACTATATCTACGATATTATTAACATTTTCAGCTATTTTAATTTTGTGATATGTTTTATGATACCTTGCTGTAATAAAGAACATTGTTATTATTATTTTTCTGTGGAGCGCAATTGACTGAGATCAAATTTTAATATATAATTTATTTACTTACATATAATATCCAGCATTAATTAAATCCAAAACTCCAGCGAAAATGATTGATATCTGAAAATAAAAGATTATTAGTACAGAGGAGGGTTGCGACTTGGTAATTCATAAAATCATTGAAGAAAAGATAATTGCTTGCGGTTTGGGTGGAGAATTATGCATGATTAGGCTATGTTTTGGCCAGAATCCAGGACTCTCAGACTAAGAGGCAGGAATTCTGTCCACTAAACGGAAGCCCATGGTGTGCACAGTTTACAGCGCAGACTGGTACCAAAAATTTGAGGCGAGGAGGGAATGTTTAAAAACAAAATTCTACATTAAATACTTTTGTGTGAACAACATTTAAACCTAGGGGCCGCGGTGGTCTAGTGAGTAGAGCTCCTGCTCACGGGCCTCGTGGTCGTGGGTTTGAATCCCATCCGGATGGTCACTTTTTCGGAATGAAGAAGTGGCCGTTCGGGTCCATGGATGTCCAGTGTATGCCCCCCCCCCCATTTATTATATAATTAATAATGATTATATATAAATATTCAGAAATCAATACAAAATGGTTAAATGATACCTCTGGCAGAATGGACCGGCTTCCCATGCCATAAAAAAAAACATTTATACCTTTTCATTACATTTTGGAGAAGATAAGTAATGCTAGATGTATACTGGAGCTTAAAAGTAATGCAACACTCAGAAGGAAAAATGTTTTAAATGTTTTTGTATTAAATTTATGTTCAATTATCGTGTCAGAACAAACGATTACAATTTGGTGCAGGTTGAACAAAAAATACTGACAAAAATTCAATAATGTGTTGGCCCGCCGCGGTTGTTGTAGCATTATTAAATTTGCTCTATTTTTCGAATAAGTGTAAAAATCGTACACAAAATATTGAGATAAAGCAGTAAAAACGTTATCGCTTTTTTTTCTAAGGTGAATAAAACGTACGTATTTGTTGCTGAATTAAATTACATTTAAGGAGTGTTGCATTACTTTTGAGCTCCAATATATATTGACTAAAACCATGAAATTTAAAATCATAAGTAAATGTCTAATTATAAAAAAAATCAGAGTAATTCTAAATAAATAAAACTAATAGAAGTAAATAGTAAGTAGTAAATTTTACTAAAACGATTTAAAAAAGAAACTCTACTTAGCTCGAATCGAATGTGTTCAGTACTTTCATTTGCTTGTCTTCAACGTGGGGATTTACCCAACAAATTCCGAAAGTTGGTGTCATTATCAAAGGGTGAGACGGTAAGGTGAGATTAATGACACCAAACATTTTCATCTTGGACCTGCAGTGATGCCTCGGTAAAATAACCCAAAACGCAAGTGAAAGTCTCAACAATGTGAGGTGTGTATTGGCGAACTGTTGGACATATAATATTACGTCATAAATATATCACTTTGATAAAAAAGTAACAAATATAACACAGTTCTCACTGGACGAAATATTACTGTATATATTGCCATCATGTATAAATGACAAACAAACTTTAGACAAATATTTAATTCGAATAGGTATGTAAAGTTACTGTGCTTATTTAACTATACACAAAAATATAGGTATTCCAAAAGAATTAATAAAATCTATTGTTTGTACTATTAAAATATGTTAAATTAGTAATTCTCGTGTTTCTTATCTCGGTTCTATTTGTTTGACATTGAAAACATCAAATATTCATAATCTTAAATTACAACAACCTATAATAAATTTCAATTAAATCAGTGATAGCAATCGATATTTGTTGACAGAAGGAAATTGCAAGACAATGTTCATGGTTAATGATTTGGAAAATTACAATTTCCTAATTTAAATTTGAATGCAATTAAAATCGATTTCGCCTTTTATAATATGTAGATTGTAATCTGCAGCAGAAATCAGGATGTTGAATTAAAACCTATTTCCTTTCGAATCTAGTCGGAAACCGTATTAAATTTCAAATCCTTTCTTATACCCCAGATTACCAAATTCAATCAATTTTACCATATAACAACACAGTAACACAATAAGAAGGAATAAAATTTGTAAGTAAGAAGGAATAAGTACTGATTAAAATTGTAACAAAAATGATGATAAGTTCATTATTTTGTATTAATAGTGCGTTAATCCACCCCTATTGTTTGCGCACCCCCTTCCCTCTGAAGCATTCTAACAGGTGGTTTAGGTTTATTTGTGGTATTGCGTCCCAAGAAACTTACAATTTAAGGCGGAAAAAATAATTAATAAAGGTATGAAACGTGAAAGGTCCTAAATGTAAATGTTGTGTTAATTATTTCATTTTATCCTATAATATTAACATGCCAATAACTCCTTAACAACGAGTTACGTTAAGATACCTTTAACAACACTAGTGTTGTTATATGTTTCTTAACGTAACTGGTTGCTATGAAGTTAATGGTACACAAACATGATTTCGCTTTTTGACAGTTTTCATTAAACTTTTGTTTTTATTAAAAAAATAAAAATAGGATAAAATCCTACGTCGCTCATGTTTTCAAACTTTATAACGTTAATTGTATCGTAAATTACTATTAGTAATTAATTAATGTCTGAGTGGAGTGAAGTCAGTGACCGGCAAGGGTAAATGAAGGACTTCGTCTTGTGATATTTGTGGCGACTTTGAAACTACTGCCAGGCCAAGTGCGGACCCTATTAGCCTAAAAAGTCTCTAAAATATCAATCTTTTAATTACGACCGGCATGCCGGGGCGAGAATTAATGGAATCTTTGGTTACGCATTTTAAACACTCATATCTCGCAATAAAATGTCTCATTATTGCATTCTTATTAATTATTTAACAATGATGCATCTAAAATTATAAAGCGAAACTGGTTCAGAATTAAAAGAATCAAACTGAAACATGGATTTTAATTTAACAAAAATATAATTTGATAGCACTTCTACGCCTGATACAACAATAGACTATTATTAAAAAACAAGTGCAGTTTTTTTATTATTTTCAGAAACTTCACTGTTATAAACTGCATCCAGATAATTTGCAACGTCCATTTTGACGTTATAGTAAATAAATAAATAGTTTAAAATAAAATTTCATTTAAATTGAATATAGACCATGAAAGTATCGTGTGAGCCACACAATTTTGTTTCAGAGTTGGCTATGAGATAAATGAGGTATGTCGCATATTATTACGAATAGTTCAGTTGAATTAGATTTTAAAAATGAATTAAACTCAGACATGACTGCTATGTTTCTCTTTCTCAGGCATGGCCAACTCTGAAACAAAATTCTGTGGCTCACACCTTATAAATATAAATAACTATTATACCATCAAATTGGTCACAAGATATCATGAAAACCAATTTTTAACAAAAATGTTTTTTTTTGTTATCTTCAATATTTGTTTTATTATTCTTCATATTTAAAAACTAATCGAAAAAAATGTTTAAGATAAACACCCACATCCGATGCACATATTTTTTTCCTTCAAAATGTCAAATAAGGCTTATGTTCGAAGTTTAATTTGAAATTATTTAATGGTTTTTGAGATACAGTGCCCACAGAAAGAAGTTCAGTTACTCACACATACAGATACAAATTTTTCAAAAATTGGCAGAATCGTCTCCATGGAACTGAATATGTATATTTCCTATAAAAAACAATTGCAAAATTCTTACGATCACGATACTTGTGGGCTCAAACCCTCGCTTCGTGCAGAAATTGCAGTAACATAAACCTCCCCCACTTGGCAAGACACAATTGTTGATGGTAAACCACGATCGCGTAGTAAAATATCATAAAGCGGTCTTCTCGCAGGTTTGTGGTGCCTGATCCTGGCCTTCTAGTGTATTCCCCAGTTTGACTATGTCGCTATATTGCGTCTTGAATGGTAGTTTTGAGAATATTCAAGATGGCAGCGATGCATAGTGTTCCCAAATACCGAAAATGTGGCCAAAATTTGAATGCGTTACGCGAATTGCATGAAAATTGTTATTTATGGTTTTTTTAAGGTTGCTGATTAGGAATCAGAAATTAAAAATTTGGCAAACAAAATGGCGGACCCAATATAGCGAGCAAAAAATGATAAAAATTGTCATATTTTCATGAAAATTCGGACATAGGGCTTTTCAAGGTCACTGATTAAAAATAAGTAATTACAATATATGCAATAATGTTGACATAAATTGTGCGATGGAATACTGAGTCCATTTTCGTTCAAAGCTGCTTTTCTGCTTGCATTTTGTCAACCAGTAAGTACCAGCACTTTCAGTTCAAATGCCTTTTCACATAAGCAGATCAACTAATAGAAGCTGAATAAACAGCATGCCAAGATTTTTTTGCTGTCTCGGCAAATAAAATGCTTACTATCATTCTTAATTTCCAATTTTTATTTTATAGACAATGTTTTATTAAACAAAACAAAAAATGTTTTTCTTATGACAACTGATATTTACTTTGGTGTCCGGAATTTTTTGTCCACGAGTTTAGTTAATTATGATACCACCCTACGAAAAATAAAAAATAAACACGTTTCAACTTTTTAACGTGCGTCATACAATATTTTTTCAAGCTCAACAAAAATCTTTCATAATTATAGACCAAAAATTTCAATTGATTTTCTTTCGAAACACAATGATTTCATGAAAAATATTTTTAAACAAAAGATGTTAATTTATCTGGTGTCTCTAATATTTCCTTAATCACGATCTCAAGTTTGAAACTTCTACAGCAAGTTGTCCTATTCAGAGCCCTGCAGAAGCGGTTTTTTGAAAGCCCGGCCCGGCAGTGAAAATTTAAAACCCGGCGCGGCCCGGCCCGATGAAACGAAAATGTGTTGCAGGCCCGGCCCGGCCCGGAGCTGAATATTCAAAGCCCGGCCCAGCCCGGCCCGTCCCCGAAAAATGTTGAATTATATAAATAAAATGACTGGACCCATGTACTCTTTAAAATTCCTAAAATATATTGAATTCATGTTAATAATATTTTTTTTTCAATTCACTTGGTTGTTGCTTTCCAAATTATAATAAAATTAAATTTATCCAAGCCCGACCCGGGTTAAATTATCCATCGGAAAGCCCGGCCAAAGCCCGGCTCATACTGGCTACTGAGTCCTATAATAAATCTATGCAATAAAAACATTAAAGGCAAGTCTTTCTTCCTTTTAATAATTTTGCAGCACTAAAACTCCCATTTTAAGTTAATTCTCAATTTACAATTGTAAATTTTTTTCTTCACTTTCCTCACTACTAGGTAATAAGGACAAAAAAAATAGAGCGTCATTCTGATAAATTTTGGTTTTTATTTTGTTTTAGTATCTATAAAATTAACGGAGTTAAAATACATTTACGCAAAACCGAAAAACGGTTACGAGGTAAATGTCTGACAAAAAACAGTATGAATCTAAAAATGTTTCTTACTACAGTTTTGAGGAGTAACTGGTAAAAAATTAGGAAAATCAAAAAGGTTGAATAAGAAATTTTATTTTATTTGGGTGATTTCAAACAAATTGATCCTTTTGGTTTTTAAAATTCACCAGTTTTCAAACGAATTACGAATTTATTAAACATTTGATAAACATGAAAAGTATCAGAACGATCCTTTTTACCATCAAATCAGAGTAAGTTACATGATGCCCTCCCTCTGTTGAGGAGAAGAGAAGACCGCCCGTCTTTCTCGTTTTGATTACATTTTAACAAACTCATTTGGCAAATAAAATGCACCAAAAAGAAGAATTGGATTATTTCGAAATCCCACGTGTTTTAGAAAATAAAATCGATTTCCCGTAAGCGACTCTACCAGAGATGGGCAAAATTGCTACTTTTGAATCACGTTGCTACCTGTGATTGCTACTTTCTAATATCAGTGATTTTAAACTGTGACTATGATCACGGTTAGTTCTGAAATTGTTAATGGTTTCTCAAAAATGTTTTTGATATGGTTCTGCTAATATTTATTCACCTGGTCACGTAAATGGTGTTCCTTTTGATATTATACCTATGACTGAAGTATTTTGGCTATATTATTTGCTATACCAAATAAATATACGACTATCCTTGATTCAGTTCAAAATTCGAGAAGTATTTGTTCAGTAAATTTTAAAAGTTGGAAAGTTTTAGGCATGTGGCAAATTTTTTCCTATTTCTGTTTTACCTCTGAAAAAAACACATCTTTTGAAAGATTATTTGCTCTGTTCTCGAAGGATTATTTTGAAATAAAATCATTAACCAATAGAGATATGGAGTTTTGAAGATTTTCGTTTTAATTTTTTGAGCACTTTAATGAAAACATTGCAGAAAAAATAAAAAACGCGTAGAAAAAATTCCTTAAAACAATATCCTCAATGGTCGAAGTATCGCTTATTCAAAATTAATTTGGTTTTTGTAAAGTCAACAATTTTTAATAAATATATAGATTTTTGAAAAATGTATTTTTATTTTTTTGAGCACTTAATGAAAACATCACAGAAAACATATAAAACGCGCAGACAAAATTCCATAAAAAATCATCGTCAATGGCCGAAGTATGACTAATACAAAATTAATTTGGTTTTTGTAAATTCAACAATTTTTAATGGAGATATGGATTTTTTAAGATTTTCGTTTTAATTTTTTGAGCACTTTAATGAAAACATCGCAGAAAAAATATAAAACGCGTAGAAAAAAATCCTTAAAACAATATATTCAAAGGTCGAAGTATCGCTTATTAAAAATCAATTTGGGGCTTGAAAATTAAACAATTTTTAATAAAGGTATGGATTTTTGAAGATTTTTGTTTTGATTTTTTGAGCACCTGAACAAGGAGCATTCGGAGATTTTCGCAGTTTGGTAAATTGTTTTTATTTTTTTTCAGTTCATAAAGTTTGCAATTTCAAAATTAGTTTCGTGGTATTATTTTAATATATATGTTTAGATATTTGCACTGAATCTTAAATTAAAATGAATTTTGAGTCCTTTTGGGTTTATCGGAGTTTGTGGATCCATTCCATGCCGGGTAAGATAATTTTTTCGTTTTTATAAAATCGCAATTATTTAATTAATAATTGTTAGTACATAAGTTGTAATATATTTCATTGTATATGGTATACTATGGCATTGTGTACGTATTTGTTTTTTTTGTTAAATATTTATTCAAAATTTAAATACAATACCCTGTACAAATGGGAGAATAAAGTAATAAATTTTAAATAACATTTAGAAATGCCACCTTGTACTGTCTTCATACAATTATGTTTTAAGCAACAGTCACAGTTTAAGTAGCAATCACAGTTTGTTACAGTTTAAATTGTAGTGATTTTAAGTAGTAGTGATTTAAAGTAGCACTGATTTAAAGTAGCAGTGATTTTAAGTAACTGTGATTTTAAGTAACAGTGATATTAAGTAGCAGTGATTTTAAGTAGCAGTGATTTTAAGTAGCAGTGACTTCAAGTAACAGTTGATTTTAAGTAACAGTGATTTTCAGTAACAGTGAAATTTGCCTATTGGTAACAGTAATGAACTGTGATTTTTCAATACCAGTGAAAAATCACACATATGTGAAATATCACCCATCCCTAGACTCTACTGCTATGGAGAGGACTGTGATTTATCGTTAATGGGGGTTGATACTGAATCTAAGAAATATTCATTTTGAGGATCCTTGAAATTTGTGAAAAATGTCAAATGGAAACAATCCCTAATTAGAGAATAAAATAGGGCCCACTATTAACCTTTCGGTATCAGTTTTATTTGAACCAGGTACGTGCACTGTTTTTCCATTTTACCTATTACAAAAATAAACCTAATTTTGCTTTTGCCAAGATTTGGTTCATAGTTTTTTTATTTAATTTTTCCCATGTGAGGAGCCTGACATAAGAATCTTATCTACAGCCAATCACGTATCTTGATTTGTAGTTAAAATGGAAAACTTATTATCTATAATTTTTTTATAGAAAAGGAACTGCAGGTGAGTGAATGATTAAGGGAATTGGCGTTCGCAACGTAGGCTATTCGACCACTAACGTAGTTTTTAAAATTGTAAATTCATTTTAATAATGAATGGGACAAACACTGAACAACCATACGAGGGCCTCGAACCTGCTACCGCAATTCACATTATAAGGTGAATTAATTTTATAGAAAACCTACCACAATAATTGGAGATAAAATAAATAACAGACATTTGTGCAAAGTCTGGCCCATGATATCGAAGTAGTGAAACTATAATTAAATAAGGTAGGTAAAATTTGAAAATAGGTAATATTATAACATTTTCACATACAGTAGAAAGTAAGAATTATATTTCATCTTGTTTGCAATCACTGGACTGTCAACTAACAATAGCACAGCTGAGACCAGATGACAACGCAATCAATTTCCGTAGAGTGTAGATGTAAAAAAAAATCTCAAATATCTAATAACATTCATTCGACGGGCAAAGACCACGCACCAAAATATTTGTAGTTTGGTATTGCTATATTTTAATTTGTGGGCAAAATATTGTTAATATTTCTTCACTTTGATTCTAAACTATAAAAAAATTAATTCAGTTCAGTATACTTGTTGAAATATAATTAATAGTCAAGTAAATATTAATAATCAATTTACCTCTTGCTCTGAAATATTTCTCTAGTTTGATTCTGAACTATAAACTCTTGATTCAGTTCAGTATACTTGGTAAAACATAATTAATAATTAAGTAATAATTGATAATCAATTTACCTTATTCATTCACATTGTTTGAATTAATTGTTATTCACAATCAAACTATACATTGGTTTGGGATTTTCAGCCCTTATTAGTGCAGTAGATAAGAGATGGCGGTGAAACGTTTAATCAACCAATTATTTATTTGATTTATTGCTATTTGATTAAGAAACTTACATATTGAATTTTACAATTTAGTTAAATAATGGTAGTAATCGCATTGGTGGAAAGACCTCGGTCGATAACCCATTTCACATCATAAGATAAAAAAAAATGTATAGTTGTAAACACTAGATATATTTTAATATTGTGAAATAAATGTATTTCTTCTTCGCAAGCATCTTCTTCATTATTTGATAAATGAATGAACACTACTTAAAATATTCAGCGGCTTACAATTAGTGCAATATTGTGAATATATTAGACCTATCCCACTATAACTTTCTATGAACAATTTTCAATTAAAAACCACTTCTAATTAGCCGCAATCACGAACTATGCATTAATGAAAGAAACATCCCATTTCTTGTAGATTTACTGTAACAATAGTTCCATTCACTTTAAATACAATTACCGGGTAAAACATGATGTTCCGCGTTTTAACGCCGCAATCAAAAAAATACAACGAGCAACACAAAAATAGCTAACAATATTTTAATTAAACTCACCGTAAAAATAATCACCTCTCGAACCATCGCTGTGTGAAGTTAATTCACTACGTTTTTTTTGCACGCAGCAAGCGGGGAAGCACTCGACTGTTTGAAGATGATGTTTGACGTGGTTTATGTGTTGAGTAGAAGGAAAGCAGCGCGTCGCTGGTTAAGATCCTTACATTTACATTTGATGGCTCTATTGCAAAACTCGAATAATACGTTCACCTCGAACGATTCCAAATGAGGAAATGCAGAGGACGTGCACTGTATCATCGTAAATTATAAACCGTTATTTGTTTTGTGGAAACTTATCCCGAAGAAAGTGCTAGAGTGATGAATGCATAATTAATTATGCTGGTGTGAGTGTGTGTGTTGTGTGTAATTTTACCAGTCGTAGAATATAATTAAATTTCTTTCGTTGCTCTCATGTGAAATTTATTCTAATCGATTGGGAGCAGTAATTAATACATTTTATACTAATAATCGGGCGAGTAGGAAAGATATAATTAGAGTGAAGATTTTTTAGAAAGATAAATTGGGTTATAAAATTTTAAAATTGGCATTAAAAGTTGAACACATTTCTCTAAATATTCAACACAACAAAAAAACTTTTATATTAAATGCATTATAAAATAGAGACACTAAAACTGTTTTGCGTATACTTCACGATGAATTCCTGTAACACCTAATAATCATGTGTTTTTCCAAATTGTCAACAAAAAATTCTTCTACGATCGCTCCGTACGTAAATTTCGCACCTTCATTCTTAATTAATATAAATTGATTAAATAAATATCAACGCTTCTCTGCACAATGGTTAACATTTTTAACGTTATTAATGACGACTATGAATCAGAGATAAGCGCATTTTAATTCATTGGCAAGAGCGATTAATTTACTTTTGATACACGCCGAATAAAGTATCAAAGTATTATAAGCCCAGGGCTTCAAAAGTCGATAAGCAGCACGGTGTGGGTAAATTTAAACTAATTAAAATAAATAATGTTATCCTTTTATCTTAGAGATTATATAAACAGTGTGAAAGTTAATGTACGCATTTAAGAAGAAATTTCACTGTTACGGGCAATCGTAGCCCGCGGAAGATCTGAAATAAATTCAATTTCCGATTATTACTTACTTCCGCATACCCGCAATATACATAAAATTAGTGGAGTCGGACGATCGTGCCAGATACAAGCAATTACACACTAAAATGGGATCTTTCTAATGGTTTATGTGCGATGTTATCATATTTATTACTTTTGATGGTAGTTTGAATGCCATATATTTTACTGCCAAAAATCAATCGAGATGAAAGTAGAATGATATGGGATGTCATATTTCGAAAGATTTAAATTGTTCAAATTAGGAAACATAATTTGTTTTGTCAAGACGGTGAAATTCGGACAAGTTTATACCCAGAAATACAGGAAGTACACCTGTATAACCGGAGATGCTGAGGGTGTTTAATATAATTAAATAGAGCCATTAGCGTAGATGTACAGCACGTGTGCCAAACTCATTTCTACTGCCGGCCGTGATGTGTAAAATGTTACAAAAATCTTACCGTATATGTAAAAGTTAACAAAGAACAGCACATCTTTTGTTTATAAATGTACTTCATAAACTCATTGATTCTCGAGAAAAAAATAAAAATAAGAAAAATTTCCATTTTTTCGGTGAAGAATTATGAAATGATGGTGGTTATAATAAACTTATATAAACAGAAAGAATAAGTCTTTTTCAAAATCCCAGTAGTTTTTAAGAAAGATCGATAAATATCCAAATATCATAAAATTGGAGAAAGTTACATGATGTCCATCACGAGAGAGAGGATTCTATGCATTATAAAATGCTGAAATACATGCATATTTATGCATTTAAAACCACTATAATATGCAATAAATACACTTGCCGTCAAAAAAAAGCGCCACTCGAAAAATCTCGAAAAAACTCGATTTTTCAAACCGTCGTAACTTGTTTCGAAATCGATGAACTATCTACAACCAGTATGGCATTTTTCATTCCTTATTATTAACATTAATAAACGTATGTGACTTTATTTTATTTATTAAAAACGTATTTTTTATTGATATATTTCAATACAATAATGCATACACTCGGCGTCAAAAAAAGCGCCACTCGAAACATCGCGAAAAAACCGTCGTAACTTGGTTCAATTTGGTCGAAAATCGATGAATCTTTCAGTTTGGAAAGATCTAAGTTTTATCTTTAAAAATGTGTAGTTGATTTTGACCCCAAGTCCAACCCACCCCCCGTAACAACGCGATGGAAAAAAATGTTTTTTATGTAAAAAATTGTCCAACTTTGACAAGCTGTACCGTGCGCAAAATAAATCGGCGGGAAATTTCACTACAATGGCAGAAAAATTTAATCAATTTCCTTCAAATGCCTTGAAAATTCGAGTCGTTTCGATGGTTTGGAGCAAAGTTATGAATGTTTGAAAAAGAAATGACATTTTTCACTTGTCTTCTGTTTGAAATTTCAATTAAAATAAACAAATTTTAAATTTTTTTTGCACTAGGGATGACGGAGGGTGGAATGAAACTTATGCTTTTCAGATCGCAAAGAGTCATCGGCTTCTGAGCAAAATTGACCGAGTTATGACCGAAATGGAATTTTTACAAGTTACATTTTTTGTCAATCCAAAACACTTTTTGTAGGGGTTTTCAGGGAGTCACGAAAGTCGAAAACTTCTTAGATCGCAAAATTCCATCGAGTTTCGTGCGAAATTCGCCTAGTTACGGCCAAAAAGGCGCAAAATTTATTTTTTTTTCAAAACTGCATAACTTCGTTCCAAATAATCGCATCGACTTGAATTTTGAAGGAAATTGGAGGAAAATGATTGAACTTTATTGCCATGTTGACCGATTGAGTAAATGATTTTGTTTTGCACACGGTACAAGAAACCAAATTTGCACATTTAAACTTTTTTTTCCTTTAAGGGGTGGCAGGGGGTGGAATCGTTTTAGCAACAAAACAATTCACATGAACTTGAAGAGAAAATTTGAAACTGTTCAGAATGCAAAAGTTAATCGATATTGGTGCAAAATTACTCAAGTTATGGCCAAAAAAGTGAAAAATGTAATTTTTTCAAAAATTCATAACTTTGCTCCAAATCATCGAAACGACTCGAACTTTTAAGGCATTTGAAGGAAATTGATTAAATTTTTCTGCCATTGTGGTGAAATTTCCCGCCGATTGTTTTTTGCGCACGGTACAGCTTGTCAAAGTTGGACAATTTTTTACATAAAAAACTTTCTCTTTCATCGCGTTGTTACGAGGGGTGGGTTGGACTTGTCGTCAAAATCAACTACACATTCTTAAAGATAGAACTTGAATATTTCCCAAACTGAAAGATTCATCGATTTTCGACCAAATTGAACCAAGTTACGACGGTTTTTTCGCGATTTTTCGAGTGGCGCTTTTTTTTTGACGCCGAGTGTATGAATTATTGTATTGAAATATATCAATAAAAATACGTTTTTAATAAATAAAATAGAGTCACATACGTTTATTAATGTTAATAAAATGTCATACTGGTTGTAGATAATTAACAAATTACGTTTTGAAGCAACTACTTTCCTAAAGAGGTATCTATTTCATTGAAGGAGGTAAAAAACTGAAATAATGTGACCTTGAAAGTAACGTTCCTTTGAATAAGGGAAATATTCCAGGAATGTTTTTCCTTTTCAAAGGAAGGTAGCGCCAGTGACTAATTATAAGCCATCAGTATTGTTCATGTTTTACTTCTAGAGTCTACAGTTGTCCGAACTTGTTTTATTTTCTTTCAATCAGTTTGTTTATCGCGAGGTGGATTTGTGTGCTTTAGTTGAACATTCTTATTATTTATAAACATGCTCGTAGAATAGGAGAAGAGCTTAAGACTTTTAAGGGACAAAGCATAGAGGAAATAACAACTGGTATCATAGAAACTTTTTACAATGGACTTCCAGGAGCAAACTACTTAGCTAAGGAAGCTTATATGAAGATCGGGTGTGAAGGCACCGTGCTGCTAATGAAAACTCCACGCAATTCCGATCACCTTTCAAATACTTTGCGAAGCAAGGTACACATCGTATACTTCTGTATGCTGTGAAGCTTACATTAGTTTGTATCGAGCATCCAACAAAGTAGTTTACAGGCTCACAAATTTAGTCGCAGGCAATGAGACACCTAAAGATTTGAAAGAAAATCACCAGGATAGAGTAAACTCCAGTTGCCAAAATCGATGAACACATCGAATCATCCCCAATCTTAGCGGTATCTTAATAGTAAAATAAAATCTTTAAACTAGACTGTTAAGCGCGCAACTATTAGTAAGCTTCAAGTACACGTAACGGAATCCAAAAATATATATAAAAAAGTTAGAAAACAAAAGCAAAAGTCGCCAACATTGTTTTTAATCAAAGTGCAATATAAATTAAATGTGATTTCAAATTGAACTCTGGATTCCTTTTATCTTCCGAGAATCACGTAGGCAGATTTTGTTTTTCAATTGCGTAAGTTTGATTGTTTCCTCGAAATCTTTTAAAAATCTAGTCATCGGGTCATTAGTCATGAAAATTAGTTAGATATCGGGACAGAGGGCAGATTGAGAGGGGAATGGAAAATAAAATCGACTTGAGTTTTTCATTCGTTGAATGAATAGAACCGTTTATTCAAAGAATTTTTGAATTCCGATGATCGGATCAGCGGCTATCCACGAAAAACTGAAAAACAATTGAAACCTAATTTTGTTTTTTCCTCTTATCTTTATCCATTCGATGCGTAGAACTCTCGTAAAAATTTCAAAATCTGTCCATCGGGTCAGCAGCTATCCTTAAGAAATTGGAAAATAATTGAAAATCGAGTTTTCCTTTTCATCTAATCTTTATCTGTTTGGTGCGTAGAACTCTTCGCCCGTAAAAATTTCAAAATCTGTTCATCGGTTCAGCACTATGTTCAAGAAATTTGAAAATAATTGTAAATAGAATTTTCGTTTTCATCTAATCTTTATTTGTTTGATGCGTAGAGCTTTTTGCTCGAAACATTTTCAAACTCCAGTTAACCGGTCTGCAGCTATCGTCAAAAAACGAGAAACAATTGAAAGTTGAATGTTGTTTTTTCATCCTATCTTTATCTATTTAATCAGAACCGTTTTTTGGAAGAATGTTCAAAATCTGTTTATCGGATCAGCAGCTATCCCCAAAAAACTGAAAAACAATTGAAACTCGATTTTGTTTTTTTTTCATCCCAACATTAGTTATTTGATCAGTAGAACTGTTTTTTGAAGAATTTTCAAAATCTGCTCATCTGGTCAACTATTTTCAAAGAACTAGAAAACAATTGAAAATCGAATTTCAGTTTTCATTTCATCTTTATCAGCGTAGAGCTCTTTTATCGAAAAATGTTCAATATCCGGTCAGCAGCTTTCGTCAGAAAACGAAACACAATTGAAAGTAGAATTTTATTTTGTCATCTTATCTTTATGTCCTTAATGCATAGAATTGGTTCTTGAAAATATTTTCAAATTCTGATCATACTCAAAAAACTGGAAAAGAATTAAAAATCGAATTTTGTTTTTTCATCCTGTCTTTACCTATTTGATCAGTAGAACGGTTTTTTCAAAAAAATCAAAATCTGGTCAAGAGCTATTTTCGAAAAACTAGAAAACAATTAAAAATCGACTATTTTTTTTATCCCATCTTTATCTATTTGATTAGAAGAACCAAAGAGCATTATATAATCAATAAATAGAAACAACCTTATTTGTTGCAGAAAGCATTAAATAAATCCAATAAAACGATGCCTAAAAATATGAATATTCAACCTGTTCGTAACTCTGCAAAATTAAGACTACTAACAAATAAGTTATTGAAACAACTACTTCCTTGGCTAGTGCCACGCCGGATATTGAATGATACAAAAGAAATTTGCATGTTATTACTAGTACTACTAGCGAAATAACATTGGTTTAAGATCGTTTATTTCTACCCACAGGACTAACTTGAAAATTAAACTAAATTGAATTTGAAAACTTTAAACTATAAAACTGAACCCTAAAATATGTAATAATTAAGTAATGGGCCATCTGCAGACGTGTTTCGAGATTTATCTCTTATCAGTGCAGCTTCTCATTTAAATTGAATGTTAAAGAATAAAATACAATTACGTTAAAGTGAAGAAATCGTAAACAACTGAGGAAATAACAAGTAAGGTTGTTCCTAATTTATTTATTATTTAAATCGTGTATTCGGTTTTCCAACAGTAAACAAGATCATTTTTTTCTTCACATCTGTACTTTTACTAATCACCTAAAATTCAGGTATAAAACTGGTTCAAACCTTCCATAATCTCCATAATTTTTATGTTGGCGCTCAATACTATCCTATACGTTGGCACAACTTTTTGCCATGTGATGGGAACTTGCTGTTATAGTCCTCACAAGAATATAAGGAATGCGTATCATTTAAAAATGGTGCCGATCTTTGAGGTTCAAGAAGTTAAGACTGAACTGGTGGCCCCAATATTAAAAAGAAAAATATGAAGAAATTCACAACCAAGGCTCAGACATTTATTATTAGCAAATACACCTGATTTTTTGGGCTGATATGAAATGTACTTGTTTCCAAATTCATCGATAGATTACGCAAAGGATCGTTTAAACTCTCTAAACAGAACAACGTGAGTGGTATATGGTGGCAAAATTCCCATCAAATCAAATAAGAAATTTGATGAATCCAAATTGCTCACTAAATATCAGAACACTATAATGCATTCTACGATGAAATTTTGAGGTGGCCATCTATATTACAAACTGGGGATTATATTAACGATCTCTAAATTCTGCTTCTCATAATGAATAATGTAAACACAATTTTGTACATTTCATATTTTTTTAATTATTTTCCATTAAAGTTGAATGATTTAACATTACACACTTTTTTATTTTTTTTAATCATATGGTTTTGACAAGTATTCAATAGCATAATAACACCAACTTTTAATAATAAATTTTGGTCAGCAGGACGTTTTTTTCCAGCTTGTGAAGATAACAGGTTCAATTATTGTCTCCAGATCAACGATAATTATAGATCGCTTCTACGTTGGTCTCGTCAACACAGTACATTTACATGCTTTTGGTTTCATTCGGAAGTTTTCAAGAATATTTACTGTTAAATTATTATTTGTCTTCCTGATCCGTTCCCATTTCAAAAATATTTATTGTTCATGGTCAGCGTTTTACATTTATATATTTGGTTGAAATGGGTAAACATTTATAGACTATGCAAAACGTCATACGGGGTACCTCAAGAGTCAATATTAGGACCACCTCTGTTCCTAATATACGCTAATTTCATACCGTATAATATGCTGCTTACGTCGGTGGTTCTCTACACAGATGATGTAATATTATTTGCTAAAGATACAAGTTTTTAACAAGCATTGGTCAAACTTAATACGGATAAATCAGTGACTATTGAATGATTTAACAATAACCAAATTAAACTAAACTTGCCAAAACCCATCCAAATTACTCTTTCGTTAAAACTTACTGTATCGAGACAGAGGTAATTGCGTTGAGAGTAAAGTTTTATTTTTGTTCGGCCGAAAAGGTTCTGGCAAGACATACTTTCATAACGGAATTATAAGTCACTTTCGAAGACAGAACCAAATTGTCTTAGCATAATACAACTACTGAAATTGCAGCCAATGTGCTGAAAGGATGTCAGACCGCAGCGGATTTACTATATTCAGCTTTTCACAATTTTGTTTTCAGCTTGAAAATTCCATATACTATCTCAACTCGATGATTTCGTAAGAATTATCCATGTTATCATCGCAGTTAGTAAGAATCATCGATCAACTCCTCGAAAAGATCATGAGCGATGTAAGACAATTTGTAAAAAAAAATGCTAACGTTGTTAATGTTAATGTCCAAAATATCTGTTTTGGAGGTCTGCATAAAAATATCAAGCAGAAAAGGAGTCCTTCAACTGACATGAGAGTTGCCGAACAGATACATTTAATGATTGCGTCCTTAGACTAGGTATTTGTGAACTAATAAATGATTTTCGTGAATTATCACAGGGTTTCATCTAAATACCCTCGGAATTGATTAAGAGAAACAATTTAGTATCCACATTTTTGGTAAAAAATTCAACATCGTCTGAGCAAACGTCAAAAACGTTATTTTAAAAATTCACAAACAAGTAACTTTGTTAATATCACACAGTTTATTTATTATCCATGACTATAGTTTTGACACAATTAAGTTTGTCATTAGCAGATTAAGATCCTTAGTTCTGATTACAATTATTAGTTTTAAACATGTACACGTGAAGTGAATTGTACAAATAACTGCCAAAAAGCCTTCTAATATTGCTTCATTATAAGTCGAAAGACTTTTTAGTCAAATGAACTTAATTAAAAGTAAAGTAGTTGAATTCAATTGTCAATGCTATATGGCATTTTTATTATTAGATCAGGCTTATGCAGATAAAATAAATGTTGGTGCAATTAGTTGATGCTTAAAGAACATTACCCCGCACCCTGTTTCAGCTTACAGAAGCCAATTAATATATTTCTGGTAGATTTAATTTACTTTTGGTTAAATGTTTATCCCATAGTTGGCAACACTGGCCATGCTGCTTGCAAAAAAGTTTCGGCAGTATTCTTAAAAATATACTGAAGGAAAAATAATGAAACACCATTTTCAAACTGCCATAACTCGGCGAATTTTTAATCGATTTTGATGAATCTTTAAGGGTGAAAAACTTTGAAGTGTCTTCTTTAAAGTCATGTATGCAAACTTAAGCATAACTCCATCCGCCCCTCTCTAGCGACCCTGTGAAAAAAATAAGTTTTTTCTGGAAACCATGTCCAACTTTGACGATGTCTATGGAGTTGGAAAAATTTTGTCGACTCGATCCACCATAAGGGCATTAAAGTTTGATCAATTCCCTATGCATGACTCAAATAACGAAGTTCCTACGACGATTTGGCACCAAGTTATGGATGTTTGAAAAAAAGTGCATTCTAAGGTTTTCCGCACATAACTGAATAAGTGAATTTTCAACAAAATTTGATGATTCTTTCGGGAAAAAAATCCATTTTGGCTTTACTTTAAGGGGGTAAACTCCGATTGGAATAATCCCTTTTCGAACCCTTCAACCCCAGAACAATAAAAACACGTTTTTGGGCAAAAACGTCCTATTTTGGCAACGTGTAAAAAATGTGTCGGCTCGATGCATCAAAAGGGCATCGAAGTGTGTTTAATTATCCGTGCAGGACTCAAGAAACGAAGTTCCTACGGCGATTTGGCACAAAGTTATGGGTGTTTAAAAAAAATGCATTTTGTGGTCTTTTTATTTTTTCTTTTTGAGGAGCGTAGAGCCCTCGTTTTGAGTGGGCCTCTCAAAGAGGACATATTTTTATTTTGATTTCTCAAAAGATCGTCGAAATCGGTTGGATAAAAGCCGAGTTATGGCCATTTGAAAATTACCTAAATTTTTACAAATCTCAAGTGTTTCATTTTTTTCCGTCAATATAATTTGTTTGTTTTTATTGGAAGAAAGCAAGAATGGACGAATGGTGGTGAATTAGGCAATGATTTTTTCCCAC
The DNA here is from genome assembly GCA_910593695.2 of Ocypus olens. Taxonomy (NCBI): domain Eukaryota; kingdom Metazoa; phylum Arthropoda; class Insecta; order Coleoptera; family Staphylinidae; genus Ocypus; species Ocypus olens. The sequence goes on from OU343058.1 coordinate 44,174,906, forward strand.
CCTACAAACATCGTTAAAGTGAGTCTTTTTTGACCTAAAATAAAGTTATTTGTTAATGGATTTCCAAGGTACAAAATGTGATATTCATGATTTCGCGCAAAAAAATGAATTTTCATGCATACCTCAAAGAACATGCAAAGAAAATTTCATTCGTGAAAACGAAAACAATTTGGTCGAAAAACTTCAGACTTGGGAGTCACAAATCACAAAATTCGCTTTTTTAAAAACTCCCATAACTTTGTGTCACATCGCCGTAGGAACTTCGTTTTTTGAGTCCTGCGTACGTAATTAAACACATTTCAATGCACTTTTGGTGGATCGAGTCGACACATTTTTGCAACTCGGTACACGTTGCCAAAGTAGGACATTTTTTGCCGAAAAACATGTTTTTTTTTGTTCAGGGGTTGAAGGGTTCGAAAAGGGATCATTCCAATCTGAGTTTATATCCTTAAAGTAGAGCCAAAATGGGATTTTTTCCCGAAAGAATTTGGTTGAAAAGTCACTGAGTAATGTGCGAAAACTTCGTTCTTTGAGAGCAATTGATCAAACTTTAATGCCTTCATGGTGGGTCGAGTCGACAAAATTTTTCCAACTCCGTAGACTTCGTCAAAGTTGGACATGGTTTCCAGCAAAAACTTTTTTTTTCACAGCGTCGCTAGAGAGGGGCGGAAGGGGTTACTCTTAAGTTCGCATACATGACTTTAAAGAAAACACTTCAAAGTTTTTCGCCCTTAAAGATTCAGCGAAATCGATTGAAAATATGCGGAGTTATGGAGGTTTGAAAATTTCAAGTGTTTAATTTTTTTCCACCAGTGTATTAAACAATCGGTTTCATTGCTGATCCGTAAAAAAATCGGCAATGATTATATGAAACCATCGAAGATGAAAGACCATATAAATGGAAAGAAGAACGCCAATTTTGATTATATCAAGAATTAAAAAAAAAAAATTAGAATCGATAAACGGTAATTAAATAATTTCTTAAGCCGTCTACTTCTGTAAACAATGCAGGAGGATTCATAGCTTCTTGCAGTATATCTTTGTTAATTACAAAAACCGGATATCCACATTCCATTGGCGAAAAGATAAGAATAATATTAATATTCAATTTCTTACAGCGGAGATTTTACATACGTAGAGAACAGGTGAACGTCAATTTAATGGTTAGGAATTTTTTTACGATAAAATAAAATTCCTGTAATTAATATTACTGTTGCATCTTCTAATCTTCTCATGATGCACCATCAATAGTTTAAAGCTATCGAGATTGTTTAGAGTTTCTAAAAGAAAGCTACGATAAGTGTTATATATGTTGCCAGTGCATTTTACTCTGGCGATTAATTGTCAAATATTAGCGAAAGTTTTTGTAATAATTTACTCCTTCATACAGAAGCTCAAAAAAATTAAAAATCCTGGAACAATCTGATTTTTGCTCCCATCGACAGGATGCGATAAGCTCCCGTCGTTAAGTAAACAGTATAAGCAAACGGTGATTGGCTATTTTAAGTGGCGCTGGCATAAAATTAACAAATTTTATTGGGTAATAGGATATGATATGATATTGGAATACGGTTCTATAATTTGGAATCCTTTTTATGCTAATGTATCTCATAAATTAGAAATGGTCCAGAGTAAATTTTTAATATTTGTGTCATTTAAACTTGGAAGATTACGGCGTGAATTTAGTCACTCAGAAATGTTGAATTCGTTAAAATTACAAACTTTGCATTATAGGAGAATAATGCTTGATTTATGCTTTGCCTTCAAATTAATAAATGGACATATTGATTGTCCTTACTTACTCTCTGCAATGAATTTTAATTTTTCATTGAGTATGAAAACTCGTTCAACATTTCTTTTTCGTGTGCCTCTTCATACTACTAATTATGGATCTAATAACCCGATTAGTAGGATGATGAGGTTATGTAATGATTTGGGCTCAAACTCTAATTTTCAAATTTTTCATTCATCGTTCAATGCATTTAAAAGGAATCTAATGCGTATTGATTTGTCTCTTTGTACTTAAGTTTATTTTATTTTTATTTTTTTTTGGTGTTTTTATTTTATTTTCTGTACATTAATTAGTTACTCCATTTGGGTTTGTACTGTGTTTATATATCTATGTTTACTATGTATAGGTTAGTATTTTGTGTATATATTTTTTGTATATTAGTTATAATTGGTTGTGTGTAATTGGTTGGGGTCACATATTTGAATTTCGTTTTGATTTTGTGTTCATTTTAGTTTTAATTTAATTTAATTTTTAAGCATTTTAATAATCTTATTTTGTAATTTGTAAAAAAGGTGTTATCCGTTAAATGAATACATAAATAAATAAATAAATATGCATGAAATATAAATTATAATTGCAATTTATACTGGCATTATTAGGCTATAATTTATTTGTGTATTAAAAATCATTAATTTCTAAGAAGTATTTACTAATAATTCAGCCGACTAGCTGGAGCACACACATTCAACTTAATTTCATATATCAAAAGATTGTATCTCGTGCTGACGTGTAAGAGCTAGTAATTTGCAAATTTAGTAAATTTTAGCTTCGAATTTGAAAATTTGAAAATAAGACTTTTTCATGAATATAAATTATAATACAGAATTTTATAATTGAACTGAACTTAACAAAAAAAAAAAACTGAAACACTGAATAAAACATTTACTATGTTTTTTACCACAATTTATTTGATGTATCTACAAATATTAGATATACATACATATCACGACTTAAGTTTCGACGTTTTACTGTCATTATCAAGTGATTTTGACAGTAAAACGTCGAAACTTAAGTCGTGATATGTATGTATATGTAATATTTGTACATCCATCAAATAAGTTGTGGTAAAAAAAACATAGTAAGTGTTTTATTCAGTGATTCTATAATGAATTACCACGTAAAAACGGTCGCAACCATCACCATCATTAAAAAAAAAACTGGTTTATAGTTTTATATCGGGTGTGTATATGAGCTGTGCTGTTTATCAATAATCTCATGGTTCAGAGTAGAAGGTAATAGACAGATAGAGCGGGGTTTATTTGCAGATGCAAGGTAAAACAGATGATGAGTAAATAGTAAAATCCATTGTAATTGAACAAAACAAAACGAAAATAACACAGAAATACAAATACACTAAAACCCTGGCAGTAATACCAACTGATTATAATGAGAAAAGCAGAATTGGTACAAACTTGGAACTAGCAAGTTTGAATGAATTATTTGTGTCAAAAGTGACATAAGCGGGTGTCATAATAATAATAATAATAATACATTTATTGACGTATTCAACTTTTTACAAGAAATACATAAAAATAAGAAATGCTCTAAAAATAATATAAACATTCAGGCTGAAAGACCCCGGGTCGATAGCCAATAAAGAATCTTTACACATTTAATTATTATAGTTAAGCAAGATTTGTTTATATCATAGACTAAATGTATGAATTCTTTAATAAAGATGATTTATATATATAATATAAACAAAATTATACCAGTTTACAAAATATCATGTAATCAAAGTGTAATAACCCTAAAATAAAGGAAAAAGAAAATGAGATTCAAATTTCAACTGTGGAAGAATTAATTGGTAATGATATCGGATAATATTAGCATGCAACGATTCCGAAAGATATGAATTGGTACATGAAAAATATCAATCTTACTCGAGAGAGAATTAAAAATAATCATTGCACGACACACAGGGCTATTCATTCCATAGTTAGATGGGTGGAATGGAATTCTAAATAAATGCCCGGATCTATGCAAATTTACAGGTCAGGAGTTAAAAGCTAACATTTGCAACAGTTCACTACAATTGATATTGCCATTGATTAAATTATAAATGATACATAGATCAGCCATAGTTCTTCGAGCAGAAAGAGTTGGAATATTTAAAAGGCGACGCAGACTGTCATAATCCAGAGTTATTTGTGCTCGGAACATATAGAGCCTTAGGAATTTATTTTGAATTCTCTCAATTGATAAATCGTCGCATGCAAAAGACGTTGACCATATAGGTGAAGCATATTCTAATAGTGGGCGAACTAATGCTAGATAAAGATAACGAATAGTAGAAGGGGAGAAATGAGTAGAAAAGCGATTAACAAATCCTAGAGTTTTACAAGCTTTACTTACAATTAAGTTAATGTGAGGTCTAAATGTTAATTTCTTATCAAACAAAACTCCAAGATCCTTAATACAAGAGATGTCATCTAATACATCATGGTTTATACAATAATTAAAATTGATACTAGTTTTTTTGCGCGAAAAGGTGATTTTAAAACATTTTTGAATATTAAGTTTTAATTGATTAAGTTCAGACCAATCTGACAGGGAAGTAAGATCTATCTGTAAAGCAACACAGTCAGTAATACTTTTGATTGATTTAAAAATCTTAAGGTCATCAGCATACATAACAAATCTACATGAAGCTAAGATAGATGAAATATCATTAATAAATAATGAAAATAGCAGGGGTCCACAGTGAGAACCCTGCGGCACACCTGAGGTTACACAGATTGCCTTAGACACATGGTTTTCAATCTTGACATACTGTGTTCTATCCCTTAGATAACTATGAACCCAATCAATTAATCTGCTATTAAAACCTAGCCCAGTAAGTTTTGATATAAGGATCCCATGATCTACACGGTCGAACGCCTTTGAAAAGTCCGTGTAGATAGCATCAACCTGTGAACCAGTCTCCAATGCATCCGTCATAAAGGTATTAAACAGCAACAAATTTGTGGTTGTAGATCGTCCAGAAATGAAACCATGCTGTTCATCAATTATGATGTTTCGACACATCCATTTTAATTGCGATGCCACCAAGCTGTCTAATAATTTTGGTACTGCGGATTGGATAGCAATCCCACGATAATTTTTAATATTGCCCCGGTCTCCTGACTTGAACAGAGGTGTGATGTAGCTCGATTTCCAAATGCTGGGAAAAACTCCTGAGTGTAGCGATGCATCGTACAGAAGTTTTATAGGTGTAGTCAGAGTAAACACACATTTTTTTAGAAAAAATGGCGGTATGCCATCTGGACCAGAGTTGCAACTGTCTGTTAAGTTATTAATTGCATTAAACACATCAGGAGTCGAAATTACGATGGGCGAACAGTTAACTGAAGTGTTATAATTACAATCGGGAACATCTCGTATGCCCTCAACATATACCGAAGAAAAATAGTCTGCAAATAAATCAACGCAATCACTACCATTATCAGACTTACGTCCATCAAGGTGCATACATGATGGATATCCGTTAGTACGTCTATATTCATTAACAAATGACCAAAATCTTTTTGGATTGGAATTAATCTGATTTTCAACATTAAATAGATAATTTTTGTGGAGAATTTCGCTTAAATTTTTGCAACGGGATCTTAGTGATGAAAACATTTCATAATCCACGAGACATGAAGTTTGTTTGTATCTTAAATGTGTGCGTTTCTTTTCTTTAGTTAATGATATAAGTTCACTATTAAACCAAATTGGGTACTGGGTATTTTTAATTTTAATTTTGGGAATGAATAAATCAATGGCGTGGTGAATTATATTGTTAAATAAGATTGCAGCATCATCAAGATTGTTAGAAGCGATAAGATATGACCAATTAACGGAAGCAAAATAATTGTTTATTGCTTCAAAATTCCCCAATTTGAAATTATAAGTAGTATATTCAGACATCAATTCATTTACCACTGATTGGGGAAAATCCAACTCATAGCCTATATGATGAATTGAGTTCATGCAAATAGGATCACATGATTGATTTGCATTAATTGAATTTATATTTGAAAAAAATAAATCGAGAAAAACATTTCTTGAATTTGGTATAGAATTAATTTGAAAGAGATTGTGGAAAATAAAACATTCACCTAAAGTTTGTGCGGAGAGGCAAGGGTTTGTAGGAGATATTACATAATTTGAATTGACTGACCAGCAAGCAGAGGGTAAATTATAGTCTCCACATAGAAGGACTGAATCATTACAATAAGATTGCAGAATACTATTAACAGAAACGCAGTGATTTTCATAAGAAATAAGATTGGAAGACGGTGGAATATATAAAGCCCCAATAATGGAGCATTTGTTAACTCTAATAAATAATTCCTCATTTAAAATCGTCTGTAAATTAATTCTGTACGAATTTATATATTTTTTAACGGCGATTAGAACACCACCACCTTTAGTTTTTGAACTTGTATGCGTTGTACGATCTTGCCTATAAATGATATAATTTTCTAATCCCAATTCACTGTTATTAATGGAGTCGTCTAGCCAGGTCTCTATTAAAATAATTAAATCATAAGATGAACAATTTATATTATGCATTAAGTCGACCAGTTTTGTTTTCATACCTCCAACATTATGATAGTAAACTCTCAGTTTTTTGTGAGATGATTCTTTGGGCATGGTAAGGCGTCAGAAGGTCGATCGGATATTATAACAGGACGATTGTTAGAGTATCTTATATAAGCATTAGTCTCACCATTATTTGTACGAATCGATAATTCAGAATTCAGATTCTTTAATTCTTGACGTTGGGAGATAGTTAAGTCTGCTTTAATATTGAAAGTAGGAAACAATTCTTTCAATTTCTTGCGATTTTTTAATATATTTGAAACAGCTTGCCGATTTTCGAATACTAGTTTTAATGGGCGACATTTATTAGTTTTGCGCCCCAATCGTACAATTGTTATCGGCAAAGTGTGAACTATCGAAATAGAGGTAGACATCTTTATAAATTCGTCTAAATCATGTTTTTTTCTAGACTCATTATCCGTTGCATTAGATTCAGGAACATTATATATTATTAAATTATTTAGGCGTGCCTGTCTATCAATAACTTCATAAAGAACATTATCTTCATTCGGTTTATTTTTTAAATTTTCAATTTCGGTTCTTAATAATTTGTTTTCGCTTTCTAGATTAACAATTTTACTGCTCATAATTTGCATATTTTCCATAATCAGAGAAATATTTGAATTAATTTCTTCCTTGAATGCACCGAATTCTGAACAAAAAAGAGATTTAATTAACGATGTGGTGGGAATATCACATTTAGGGCAAATCCATTTAGGACCACCATTGTTCTTATCTTCAGAGCGGTAAGTTAATAAGTCGTTATCTGATAAGTTAACACATTTGGCATGAAACCAACTAGCACATGTTTCTGAACATTTTATTGACGAAGATATATTCCTAGGAGGAATAACCAATTGGCACTGACCGCAAGTGATAGACATTTTAACAATTTGTAGCGAATACTTAAATTGAAAATTAATATATAATTCAATTGAAATGGGCGAACAAATATAAACGTGGACACTCGCTTCACACCCAGGGGCCTATCAGGGTGACTAACCAAAACAAACTGGAAGACCACGGTCATGTTGCCGAACGTATTTTTTATGAAAATAAGCTAATTAAGAAGTGTTAAAAATACAAGTTTGAGATAGAAAGACAGCACACACTGACAAATAATTTTCAAACTAGTCATACTTCCGAAACTGCAGGGTTTTCTGTAAATTAATATCGAATAATAACGACTAGATGTTCAAAGTTTGAGGACCTCGTGAAGACCCAGGAAGCATGGTACAACATTTTAGAAATAAGATGAGCTGCTTAGAATTTCTGGAAGAATATCGTCACGTGTAGATTATCCGCCAATTTATACACACCCGATATAAGCAATGACAATTGTATTAATTGAGACTATATAATAATCTTTATTAGTCGTTACATGCTATTCCAAAGTAATTTTTCCTTCGTTAATTGCCTTCAATTATCATTCGCAGCCATTCATGACATCTAAATTGTTGTAAATTCCCCCAATTTTAATTAATTAGAAACTCATGTTTAATTCCGCCAATCAGCTTACGGCAGCATTAATTAGGAGTAACAACTGAAATAACCTAAATTATAGAAAAGAAAGTATCTCTCTCTCTGTCTAAAAATACTAAGCTCGAAAAGAGTAATTGGATTCATTTGTATCCTTAATTCATTAGCTATGTGTGCAGTTGCTGAATTATCCATCTGAAGAATGGAGAATGCATTACTTTACTCAATTACGATACACTTTCACGGATGTACAATTAGATGATGCTGTCTGGGAATCCTTTCATATTCACAAGATTGGGATGTGGATAAGAGAAAACTCAATTGTTTAGTATTCATCAATTTAACAACACATCGCGGATGATTAAATTAACTGCATGGCTTGTGTGGCACAACTGGCAAGCTGGAGGTTAGAGGATTGATCCTTGTCGGAAGCATGTTCGCACTTTTGTTCCAATTATATACGAATAATTTCGTTGCAATTAATAATATGTTTAATGTGTAAAAGTAGGAATTATTAAAAGTAGATTATATGATCGTTTCCTGTCAGCGGTAAACTACACACCGGTTTCGGACTATTAGTCCTGGATTGTAATTCAGGAAACTGAATTTTAATTAAGATCAGTAAATTTTAACAAGCATGTATGTTATAACCGAACAACTTAATAGTTCATGCTTGAAGTGAACTTAATTGATTGTTAAATTATTTTGATGAAGAATTAACTCATTAATTAGGTGCTAAAAAACACATTCTCCAAGAAACTCAAAGTTGATTAAGTCTTTTCTTAATTATAATGGCAAGAAATCTAATTCTGGGATTTCTTTCGCTTTATAAATGTATTTGTGTATGGATATATGTCTATATAATGTAGAATTTTAAAAAATTGAAAAATAATCCGAAACATTTTGGGATAATTTGCTACTTTTTGGCCTCCTGCAGTCTCTCGAGAAAAGCCGTAGTCATCCGTGTAAACTAATTCAATCATAAAATTTCACAAAAAACGCTGCTAATTTTCTCGTCAAGAATAAGCTAGAAATTACAAAAATAGTTTTGCGAAATTTTTTTTTTTACATAGTTGACGAAAATATATCGGTAAATACTCTAGTATTGAGTAAGGTATCAAATCATTCAGCATAAAACGCTTTAAAAATAATGTAAAAATACCGATACTGCCAAATAATTAGGGGAGCCAATATTAATACATTTCAAATTTTACATGTAAATCCCAATGGCCCGCTTTGCAATTAAAAACACCCTGTATAGTAATTCAAGGAAATACCAGCCAAATCAAAGTAATTGCCAATTCGACTTGCGATAAACAGTAATTTGTGCGTTCACATGTTTTTGTCGGTTTACTTCGAAATATGCGTAGCGCGGCGTTGGATCAAGAGCTAGAACAAGAAAGAAATAGTTTAGGGCAACCAGGGGATTATCATATTTATCTGATCTATCCATTAAAAAAAATTGAAGAATTAAAGAAATCTAAATTTTCGCAATATATAATTTGCGATTTTAGTAATAATAATTTATTATTCGTCGTGGCATTAGCCAGAAAACTGGTTGTTTGAAATTGTAGTCTTATTAATAAAATGAATTATCTACAACAAGTACAGCATTTTTCGTTTGTTATTATTAACGTTAATAAATGCATTTGATTTTATTTTTTACTTATTTTTTATTAAAAATGTATATAAACAAGGATAAGTATTTTTTATTGACATATTTCAATTCATTACTTGCATATTTCAATATAATAATGCATATTTGTTGCATATTTCTGCGTTTTTAAATGCATATACAGGGTGTTTCTAAATTGGTCCAAAAGATTTTAAAACGTGATTTCTCAGCAAAAATTAATTGAGGTATTTCATTTAATTTTTTGTTCAAAGCGCGTTCCTCTCCAATTTACAGCCCTCTAGGGTTAAGGCAAAAAATGTTTTTATTATGGAAGAATTTAGAAGAATGAAATTTAAAGGGTGATTTTTTTGGAAAAATTGAGGAGATCTTTCATATAATGTTTTGTTCAAAACCCATTCCTCTCCAAATTACAGCCCTCTAAGGTCAAGGGAAAAAATTGTTTTTATTATGGAAGAATTTAGAAGAATGCAATTTTAAAGGGTGATTTTTTAGGAAAAATTGAGGAATGTCTTTCATATAATTTTTTGTTCAAAACCCCTTCCTCTACAAATTACAGCCCTCTTAAGTTAAGGGAAAAAATTGTATTTATTATGGAAGAATTTAGAAGAATAAAATTATAAAGGGTGATTTTTTAGCAAAATTTGAGGGAGGTCTTTCATACAATTTATTGTTCAAAACCCCTTCCTCTCCAAGTTGAAACCCTCTAAAGTTAAGGAAAAAAAAATTGTTTTTATTATGGAAGAATTTAGAAGAATGAAATTTTAAAGGGTGTTTTTTAGCAGAAAATGGGGGAGGTCTTCCATATATTTTTTTATTCAAAACCCCTTCCTCTTCAAGTTACATCCCTCTAAAGTTAAGGGAAAAAATTTGTTTTTATTATGAAAGAATTTAGAAGAATGAAATTTTAAAGGGTAATGTTTCAACAGAAAATGAGGGAGGTTTTTCATATAACTTTTTATTCAAAATCTCTTCCTCTCCAAGTTACAGCCCTTAAAGTTAAGTTTTTATTATGGAAGAATTTAGAAGAATGAAATTTTATAGGGTGATTTTTCAGCAGAAAATGAGGGAGGTTTTCCATATAATTTTTTATTCAAAACTCCTTCCTCTCCAAGTTACGACCCTCTAAAGTTAAGGGAAAAAATTGTTTTTATTATGGAAGAATTTAGAAGAATTGAATTTTAAAGGGTGATTTTTCAACAGAAAATGAGGGAGGTTTTCCATATAATTTTTTATTCAAAACTCCTTCCTCTCCAAGTTACAGCTCTCTAAAGTTAAGGGAAAAAAATTGTTTTTATTATGGAAGAATTTAGAAGAATGAAATTTTAAAGGGTGATTTTTCAACAGAAAATAAGGAAGGTTTTCCATATAATTTTTTATTCAAAAGCCCTTCCTCTCCAAGTTACAGCCCAAAAAAGTTAAGGGAAAAAATTGTTTTTATTATGGAAGAATTTAGAAGAATTAAATTTTAAAGGGTGATTTTTTAACACAAAATGAGGGAGGTTTTCCATATAATTTTTTTATTCAAAACCCTTTCCTCTCCAAGTTACAGCCCTCTAAAGTTCAGGAAAAAAAAAGTTTTTATTATGGAAGAGTTTAGAAGAATGAAATTTTAAAGCGTGATTTTTTAGCAAAAATTGGGAGGTCTTCCATATATTTTTTTATTTAAAACCCATTTCTTTCCTAGTTACATCCCTCTAAAGTTAAGGGAAAAAAATTGTTTTAATTATGGAAGAATTTAGAAGAATGAAATTTTAAAGGGTGATTTTTCAACAACAAATGAGGGAGGTTTTCCATATAATTTTTTATTCAAAAGCCCTTCCTCTCCAAGTTACAGCCCAAAAAAGTTAAGGGAAAAAATTGTTTTTATTATGGAAGAATTTAGAAGAATTGAATTTTAAAGGGTGATTTTTCAACAGAAAATGAGGGAGGTTTTCCATATAATTTTTTATTCAAAACTACTTCCTCTCCAAGTTACGGCCCTCTAAAGTTAAGGGAAAAAATTGTTTTTATTATGGAAGAATTTAGAAGAATGAAATTTTAAAGGGTGATTTTTCAACAGAAAATAAGGAAGGTTTTCCATATAATTTTTTATTCAAAAGCCCTTCCTCTCCAAGTTACAGCCCAAAAAAGTTAAGGGAAAAAATTGTTTTTATTATGGAAGAATTTAGAAGAATTAAATTTTAAAGGGTGATTTTTCAACACAAAATGAGGGAGGTTTTCCATATAATTTTTTTATTCAAAACCCTTTCTTCTCCAAGTTACAGCCCTCTAAAGTTCAGGAAAAAAAAAGTTTTTATTATGGAAGAGTTTAGAAGAATGAAATTTTAAAGCGTGATTTTTTAGCAAAAATTGGGAGGTCTTCCATATATTTTTTTATTTAAAACCCCTTTCTTTCCTAGTTACATCCCTCTAAAGTTAAGGGAAAAAAATTGTTTTAATTATGGAAGAATTTAGAAGAATGAAATTTTAAAGGGTGATTTTTCAACAGAAAATAAGGAAGGTTTTCCATATAATTTTTTTATTCAAAACCCCTTCCTCTCCAAGTTACAGCCCTCCAAAGTTAAGGAAAAAAATTGTTTTTATTATGGAAGAATTTAGAAGAATTAAATTTTAAAGGGTGATTTTTTAACAGAAAATGAGGAAGGTTTTCCATATAATTTTTTATTCAAAACCCTTTCCTCTCCAAGTTACAGCCCTCAAAGTTAAGGGAAACAATTTGTTTTTTATATGGAAGAATTTAGAAGAATTAAATTTTAAAGGGTGATTTTCTAGGAAAAAATGAGAGGTCTTTCATATAATTCTTTCTTCAAACCCACTTCCTCTCCAAATTACAACCCTCTAAAGTTAAGGTAAAAAATTGTTTTTATTATGGAAGAATTTAGAAGAATTAAATTTTAAACGGTGATTTTTCAACAAAAAATGAGGGAGGTTTTCCATATAATTTTTTTATTCAAAACTCCTTCCTCTCCAAATTACAGCGCTCCAAAGTTAAGGGAAAAAATTGTTTTTATTATGGAAGAATTTAGAAGAATGAAATTTTAAAGGGTGATTTTTCAACAGAAAATAAGGAAGGTTTTCCATATAATTTTTTATTCAAAAGCCCTTCCTCTCCAAGTTACAGCCCAAAAAAGTTAAGGGAAAAAATTGTTTTTATTATGGAAGAATTTAGAAGAATGAAATTTTAAAGGGTGATTTTTCAACAAAAAATGAGGGAGGTTTTCCATATAATTTTTTTATTCAAAACTCCTTCCTCTCCAAATTACAGCGCTCCAAAGTTAAGGGAAAAAATTGTTTTTATTATGGAAGAATTTAGAAGAATGAAATTTTAAAGGGTGATTTTTCAACAGAAAATAAGGAAGGTTTTCCATATAATTTTTTATTCAAAAGCCCTTCCTCTCCAAGTTACAGCCCAAAAAAGTTAAGGGAAAATTTTTTTTTTTATTATGGAAGAATTTAGAAGAATTAAATTTTAAAGGGTGATTTTTCAACACAAAATGAGAGAGGTTTTCCATATAATTTTTTTATTCAAAACCCTTTCCTCTCCAAGTTACAGCCCTCTAAAGTTCAGGAAAAAAAAAGTTTTTATTATGGAAGAGTTTAGAAGAATGAAATTTTAAAGCGTGATTTTTTAGCAAAAATTGGGAGGTCTTCCATATATTTTTTTAATTAAAACACCTTTCTTTCCTAATTACATCCCTCTAAAGTTAAGGGAAAAAAATTGTTTTAATTATGGAAGAATTTAGAAGAATGAAATTTTAAAGGGTGATTTTTCAACAACAAATGAGGGAGGTTTTCCATATAATTTTTTTATTCAAAACCCCTTCCTCTCCAAGTTACAGCTCTCCAAAGTTAAGGAAAAAAATTGTTTTTATTATGGAAGAATTTAGAAGAATTAAATTTTAAAGGGTGATTTTTTAACAGAAAATGAGGAAGGTTTTCCATATAAATTTTTATTCAAAACCCTTTCCTCTCCAAGTTACAGCCCTCAAAGTTAAGGGAAACAATTTGTTTTTTATATGGAAGAATTTAGAAGAATTAAATTTTAACGGGTGATTTTCTAGGAAAAAATGAGAGGTCTTTCATATAATTCTTTCTTCAAACCCACTTCCTCTCCAAATTACAGCCCTCTAAAGTTAAGGTAACAAATTGTTTTTATTATGGAAGAATTTAGAAGAATTAAATTTTAAAGGGTGATTTTTCAACAAAAAATGAGGGAGGTTTTCCATATAATTTTTTTATTCAAAACTCCTTCCTCTCCAAATTACAGCGCTCCAAAGTTAAGGAAAAAAATTGTTTTTATTATGGAAGAATTTAGAAGAATTAAATTTTAAAGAGTGATTTTTCAACAGAAAATGAGGAAGGTTTTCCATATAATTTTTTATTCAAAACCCCTTCCTCTCCAAGTTACAGCCCTTAAAGTTAAGGGAAACAATTGTTTTTATTATGGAAGAACTTAGAAGAATGAAATTTTAAAGCGTGATTTTTTAGTAAAAATTGAGGGAGGTCTTTCATACAATTTTTTGTTCAAAACCCCTTCCTCTCCAAGTTACATCCCTTTAATGTTAAGGGAAAAAAAATGTTTTTATTATGAGAGAATTTAGAAGAATGAAATTTTAAATGATGTTTTTTAGCAGAAAATGAGGGAGGTCTTCCATATAATTTTTTATTTAAAACCCCTTCCACTCCAAGTTACATCTCTCTAAAGTAAAGGGAAAAAAATTGTTTTTATTATGGAAGAATTTAGAAGAATGGAATTTTGAAAGGTGATTTTTTTAGAAAAAATTGAGGGAGATCTTTCATATATTTTTTTATTTCAAACCCCTTCCTTTTCAAACTACAGCCCTTTAAACTCAAGGGAAAAAATTGTTTTTATTTCATATATCCACTATGGAATTTAGAAGAATAAAATTTGGCAGATAGCTTTTATAATAACAACGTTAACAGAATAATAATAACAAAAATCACAATAAATGTTAAAAATGCCGCCCTTTAGCAGCATCGCATGATTTCACTCTTTGCTTCATTATTTTTTTTTGTGATCAAACTAACAATTTTAGAAGAAAATGTCAAGAGACAGTTGCAGATCAATCCCACCATTTGAATCAAGATTTGAAATAGAAAAATTTAGACGCATTAAAAAGTTCTGATGCAAACTATTAAAGCGGTTGATTTTCTCACCCCCTTGTAATATTATTTTAGGGTTTCAAAAATCGTCAAAAAATGCCATTTTATTAGGAACAGTTATCTGCCAAATTTCTAAATTGTTCCATAGTAGATATCTGAAACAGAAACATTTTTTTGTCTTAATTTTAGAGGGCTGTAACTTGGAGAAGAAGGGGTTTTGTACAAAAAATTATATGAAAAATTCTTCAATTTTTCCTTAAAAATCACCCTTTAAAATTTCATTCTTCTAAATTAATTTTTACTGATAAAGCACACTTTAAAATCTTTCACATCAATTTAGAAACACCCTGTATATATGCACATATTTCAGCATTTTATAATTCATAAAATCCTCTCTCTAGTAATAAGTTTTAAAGGACAACTAAATTTTACATACATATTTTGACTTTTGACGATTAAAATCAGACAACGCATTTAACAGTTGTGCAATTAAAACAAATCGCAATTTTAAATTTTCGGACTTTGAAAACGTACAATTTTGACGTTTTTTAGTCGATTTCACGAAAATATTCATTAACCGGTTTCTAAATTGCACAAACTTTTCCACTATTTGACGTTAGAATCAGCAAAATCGGTCAATGCGTTTGGAAGTTATATAGTTTCGAAAACCAAAATCACGATTTTGAAATCTCCGGACTTTAAAGAACTGCTATTTTTGCTAATTTCATGAAAAAAACATTATCAGTTTTAAAATCACATTAAATTTTTTAAATTTGATGTTTGAATCATCCAAATCAGATTGACAGTCAGTTGTGCAATTAAAAAAAAGAAAAACAAAATCGCTATTTTAAATCTTTGGACAAAAACGTGCAATTTTGATTTTACGAAAATATTTATTAACCCGTTTTTAAATTGCATAAAATTTTCAAATTTTGACGTTAGAATCATCAAAATCGGACAATGCGTTTGGAAGTTATGTTGTTTCAAAAACCAAAATCACGATTTTGAAATCTTCTAATTTAAAAAAAAATGTGATTTTTGCTAATTTCACGAAACAACATTATTATCAGTTTTAAAATTGCACTAAATTTTTCACAATTTGATGTTTGAATCATCCAAATCAGATTGACAGTTGTGCAATTAAAAAAAGCTAAATCGCAATTTTAAATCTTTGGACTGTCCGTGCAAGTTTTGATTTTACGAAAATATTTGTTAACTCGTTTTTAAATTGTATAAAATTTTCCACTTTTTGACGTTAGAATTATCAAAATCGGATAATGCGTTTGGAAGTTATGTAGTTTCAAAAACCAAAAGCACGATTTTGAAATCTTCTAATTTAAAAAAATGCGATTTTTGCTAATTTCACGAAACAACATTATTATCAGTTTTAATAATGTTGTTGTTGTTTTGCACAAAATTATTCACAATTTGATGTTTGAATCATCCAAATCAGATTGACAGTTGTGCAATTAAAAAAAAGCTAAATCGCAATTTTAAATCATTGGACTGTACGTGCAATTTTGATTTTACGAAAATATTTATTAACCCGTTTTTAAATTGCATAAAATGTTCCACTTTTTGACGTTAGAATCATCAAAATCGGACAATGCGTTTGGAAGTTATGTAGTTTCAAAAACTAAAATTACGATTTTGAAATTTAAAAAAGTGCGAGTTTATGTCAATTTCATGAAAACAAATTGTTATCAGTTTTAAAATCACACTAAATTTTCCAAATTTTGACGTATAAATCAGCAGAATCAGACAAAGCATCTGACAGTTGTGCAATTAAATAAATTAAAATTGCATTTTTAAAAAGTGAAATTTTGACGTTTTGCGTTGATTTCACAAACATAATAATAAAACAGTTTTTATATCGCATAAAATTTGCCACTTTCTTACGTTAGATTCGCCGAAGACGGACAATGCGTTTGGTAGTTATATAGTTTCAAAAACAAAAATCAAGATTTTGAAATCTTCGAACTTGAAAAAAGGGCAATTTTTTAGTTTGTGTTAATTTCACGAATTATTAAAAAGATACATGACAGTAAAATATTTACTATAATTTTAACATAATATACAAATTATAAGCTTAAAATAAAATTTAAAGTTTTAATGATAATTTTGAGGTCGGTGATCTTTTTAGAGTTTAATAATAATTTATTTTAATTTTGAAGGTTGTAATCTTAAGTAAATGTAATATAGACGAAAAATAGCCTAAATATATAAATATTCAACCTGTTCGTGACTGTGCAAAATTAAGTCTTACTAAGACTACAAACAAATAACTTATTGAAACAACTACTTCCTTGGCTAGTGCCACGCCGAATATTCAATGATACAAAAGAAATGTTTTTATCATTCAATATCCGTCGCCCCCCAAATTATTATTATTGAAACTACTACTTCCTTGGCTAGTGCCACACCGAATATTGAATGATACAAAAGAAATGTGTTTATCATTAAATATCCGGCGCCAAATAACAAATAGGATTGTCAGTTAATCGCCCAAATTAAATGTCGAGATATCGCCCACGTAAAGAAATACTGAATTACAGTCACAAAGAAAAATTAAAGGCAGAAAGACTACAAGGTCGATGGTCCTTTTACAGATGATATTACAATCAATAAATGTAGTTTTACAATAATGAATATGCAAAAATCTTTAATGAAAGATATTGTGTAAATAAAGTAATAAATACGTTTTAGCATCCCTTCCAAAAATAGTAGCTATTGCATCAGAATTAACATTTTTTAATCCCTTTTTCAGTTTTTATTTGAACTCATAATAGTTAGTATATTGAATAAAAATTACAGATTGTTATTAAAAAGTTGTATACTTTTACAGCAAAATATAAGAAACTTGTTTTCCCAATAACCTTTTTAATTTTTTTTATTGTAGGAAGTTTTATTCATGGCAACAGTAAATTTGAAATTGTTTTATTTTTAAACAAATATTTTGCAATGGCAATAACGTAAAGTTTATTTAAATCTGGAACGCCTGCATTTTTAAATATTTGTGTGTTGGGATTCCCAATAGGTGTTTTACACGTTATTTTCAAAATAAGTGTTTAAGTTATAAAATTCTGGCGGTGTGTAAATCATTTTTTTAATGATTTTTTTTTACTTAGGCTGAGCCTTTCAGTCACACACGGCTGTAATTTTGTATTATATATTTGTATGAAAAATGGAATAAATGAAGAAATTAATAACGTCAGACATATACGACAACCACGGACCCGAGCGAATACTTCTCGATCGCGGAAAAATCTTCCGCCCGGAATGGGAATCGAACCCACACGGCCGCGGTGCAGCCGGCACAAGCGCAATGAATTTAAATTTGTTAATTTGTGGCTAAACAAAACTTCTAGTAATGATCTCGTGTATTCGTTCCACTTAAGAAGTTGATCATTTAAGACACCTAAATATGTTACTGTATTTACTCTTACAATTTTTGTGAAGTTGTAGTTTAATGTGCATTGTATTTTATGAATTGTTATTTCATTAGTGTGAGGTGTTATTTTAATACGAAGAAAATTTAATTTAATTTTGTGTAGATTAAGGCTGAGTAGTTAGAGTTTCTGTTTCAAATACGTTTCGTTGATTTTTCAAACATATCTTCTCTAATATTTCCTATAATATGTACTATAGTATCATCTGTAGAGGTTAAGGTGGAATAACTTTCTTCAGTATCATATCGTCTAAGTTTATTAAAAAGAGCGGCCCCAGTACATTACCCTGTGGCACCCCCATTTTATTTTGCTAATTGCAAAGTATTGTGTTCTGTTGTTATGATAACTCAATAATTTTTATAGCTTTTCCTCGGAAGCTATAGAGGTCCAGTTCATTATATAATATACACTATTATGACACACCATGCATGGTAATACCCAAAAATTTCCACTACTTTCTACAACACCGACGTTACTATTTTAATTTATTTTTTACGCATTGATTCATAGTTACAATTATTAAAAAAAAAGTTAAAGTTTGGACAAAACGAATTATACCTTAATGACGCGCATTCTTGAACATAATCATAATTCTCACATAATCACCAAATCACTTATGCATAAGATTAAATAAACAGTCGAAATCCTGAATGAAATTTCACTGTCACGTGCGACCGCAAACGCGTAAGATTAATTCAAAACTGGCTGAGTGCAACAACTCACCTAGAAATTTTTCTTCAACCTCGATGTTTTTCAACATTTCTTCGATACCTTAGTACTTTCGTTTGAAAAATAGAAGAATTGCATTAGGGAAAGTTCCGCGGGATTGCCGGACATATGAAATTGAATTGGGCAAAGTGGATGGTATACGAAGGAGCGAGTGAAGGTGCGCTCGGTGGAAGAAGGAAAGTGTGTCCGTTGTTATTCGTAACAAGGCGTCCCCTCTCATCCGATCAAGTTCATTGGCAAGTTGGAGTGAGATGGGAACAGGGTAAATGCTCGCACACTTTTTTCTTCTACTTTCTTGATTCCACTATTTTGATATGATTTTCCTTTCATTTCAAAATAAATGTATAGCATATAAATAGCGGCGGACCGAATGCTGAACATCACATTCCGCTTGTTGCTTGTGTAGTGTTAACGAGTGCACCTGTGGAGGTTTAGAGGATTTACGATATGCTCGCCAGGATTACTGTGAGTACATCTAGTGATTTTTTATTCATTTTTTAACTAATTTATTTTCTGCGCAACCAGCTCGTTGTTCTTCTTTTCTTCTTCGTGGTTGAAATTGCAATCGCCGGCGGTGGAGGCGGCGGAAGGTAAATACAAACTATTTTAAATGTGTTTCTATGAATTCTACTAATTTACATTTTCAGTTCCCACAAAAAGGTTATAATCCATGTTCCCTTCAAGATAAAAACTATTCACCATACACATACTGTGTATAAACATGTCGGAGGCGGCGGTGGCGGCGGCGGCGGAGGCAAAGACCATGAATACTACAAAGTCATAGGATTCAGCGGTGGCATTGATCATGGTCAAGTAGTATCGAGTCATGGTGGAGGAGGTGGTGGTGGCGGCGGAGACCATAGTTTTGGACATAGTTTCGGTGGAGGATTTGGAGGAGGCCATGGAGATGACAGTGGCAGTTCCGGCAAGGAACTCGGTGGATACGAAAGCTCCCATGGTGAGGCTTCCAGCGGTGGGCACGATTTCGGCAACAGTTACTCCGGAGGTCAAGCTGAAAGTTCCATCGGTGGCTCCAGCGGCGAACATGGAGAGAGTGGTTATGGAGGCGGATTTTCCGGAGGCTATGGAGGCGGTGAAATCAGCGGAGGCGACCATGGAGGTGATCAAGGAGGTTACGATACCGGCGCCAGCAGTTATGGTGGTTCTAGCTTCGGTGGTGATAGCTACAGCAGCGGCGGATACGGAAGCAGCGAGGGTAGCAGCCACGGCGGCTATTAATCTAAAACACTACATCTCCTTGTTCTTGTTTTTTATTTACAAATGTACTAGTCTTTCATGCGAAAATATTTTGGAACTGGTCCAGAGCCCCGAATAGGCCAGTTTGAAAGATAGGTATACATACCAAAATCTGCATTTTCTGCAAAGCCTTTATTTATCTTTAGCTTTATTGTTATTTTTTGTTTGTTTACTGTTTAATACGTACTGTTAATTAGTTTGTACCTGTATATATGTTGCTTATAATAAACAAACTATACCTTTTTACATATTATATTTACTTTTGCGATGAATAATAAAATTAAAAAAAAGGTTTATATATGTCTATACAAGATGCAACTTAAACAAGTTTTAAAATAATATTTATATTTATCGTTTTTGTTTGATAGCTTCAAGCCTAATAATATTTATTTTTGGCTTAATGATCAACATAATCTTTAAACTACAAAAACTGGAACTTTTGTTGCATCGGGGCTTTAGAAACCTTGAAGCCGGCGATGTGTATATATCGCCGGCTTCAAGGTTTCTAAAGCCCCGATGCAAGAAAAATTTTCCCAATAATAATTTTATTAATACAAACATCAATATTTGCAAAAAGTTACGTGATAGAAAAGCAACAATGTCTATGCAGTACTTTGTGCTAATTACCTAAAATCATTGTATTTATTCTACTTACTTATTACATTTTCTTACCCCGCCAATCCCATTGATTCTCACAAAAATATCGACCAGTTTTCAACAGATCTTCATTCATGTACGATTTCTATCAAAAAAAATCTCACAAACACTAAAAAATAATGTAAAGAATACACAAATCTAATGAGGGCTTGACATCGCGAAAATGACATGAAACGGCACTCCCTCTGATTTTGTATTGTCCGCAGCAGAACGGTCGATAATATTAACAAAAATAATAATAACGATAGTAATAAATAAATTTACACTTTACAAACATACAGGTACATAAGATACATTTGTACTTGCAAACCTTCACAAATATATCGGCAATCGAAAATCTCATTGTCGATTATTGAACAAAATATTCACATTTTAGAGTCAAAATACATTAATCCTCGGATAAACTGGAGGTATAGAAATCCATAAGTTTTATCCGCAGTCCCCTCACATTTTGGTAGTAAAGCGAGAGACCTTCACCCCATCTGTTTTGTTACACATGACTTAACTAATATGTTGGAGAAGTCATCTGCTGCTTGTTGCTGGGGCCTCGAAGAAAAAGCTCCTTTACTGTAATAAGTTTGGATCTAGGAGGCTTTGGATTGGAGATTCTCGTACACCAATTTTAAAGGAACACGTATCCTAATTACTTTTAAGTGCCGATGTTTAGCACATCAATAAAGTAGTGAGTAATATCAACATCTTTAATGCCAGACTTTACTCTTCCAAAATACAGCCAACGCCTACTTTCCGCAGAGCATAAGAGGGGATAATTTTTAGCCACTGATGATAGGTTTATGATGAGTTTTCAACTTTGTGACCGGAGCAAAAGAGATTTTCCGATTATTCGATGTTTCGATAGGTTTTCGTTTTTATAGCAGTAACCATAACAGTCCAAACGGTGTCAGTGTTGACAGAGGCAGTACAGTGTTGCCTTTTTTCTGTCAACCATATATTTCTTTGGATATATTTATAAAATGTTACTAAATATATGGATTGAAATATATAGAACATATTTATAAAATAATTTTATTTCAATATTTCCATAAATATTTACTTTGGCCTTTTAATATTTCCGAAACATAAAAATTAAAAATCAATATTTAGAAACTATTTCCGACACATATTGTGCTACAGATCTAGAAATTGCAGATATTTGTTTGTCACCAACGCTGAAATCAGTGTTACAATTCTAAATAAACATTAACTAGTTCGTGGCATTGCGTGGCGAATCAGTGAAATCAATGAATGGTATTAATGGAGTTCTCCTAGGCGAGGAGTATCTTCCGTTGAAGTATTATACGAATAAGGTTGTTGTTGATAGAAATGATAAAGGGAGAGTCACCTACATAGCAGATGGGCATAAATAATTGGGATTTGTTAGGATTAATCATATTTCTCCACTTATTGAACTACACAAGTGTATTGTTGATCGGCGTTTGGAGAGTGCTAAGAGCTTTTGTTGTAGTTGGTGCATGAGTCATTATAGCTGTGTCGTCGGCAAAAGAGAGTGGGCTGTAGGATTAAGGTATTTAGTGTCGTAGTGGTTTATATGATAAACAAATGTATTATAAGGGATAGGGATAACTCGGTACACGTTGTCAAAGTTGGACGTTTTTTTATCCAAAAACGTATTTTTTTTATTCGGGGGTTGAAGGGTTCGAAAAGAGATTATTCCAGTCTGAGTTTCCCCCCTTAAAGTAGAACCATTTTTTTTTCTGGAATAATCATCAAATTTGGTTAAAAAGTCACTGAGTTATGTGCGAAAAACCTCAAAATGCACCATAACTTGGTGCTAAATCGTCGTAGGAACTTCGTTCTTCATGTCCTGCATAAGGAATTAATCAAATTTTAACGCCTTTATAGTGGATCGAGTCGATAAAAATTTTCCAACTCCGTAGACATCATCAAAGTTGGACATGGTTTCCAGAAAAAAACTTTGCATGCATGACTTTATAGAAGATACTTCAAAGTTTTTCGCTCTCAAATATTCATCAAGATCTATTGAAAATACGCCGAGTTATGGCGGTTTGAAAATGATCGAAATTTCACGAATGTGTTTCATTTTTTTTCCACCAGTGTAGTTTGTGTAATTTATTGTAGCCTTTTTCTCCTTTTGGGATTGCGTCATCGTTATTATTTAAATGAAATTTTTCTATAAATTTGATGTAACGTTTGGAACTCATGTTCTGAGATATGGATGATACATTTCGGTAAGAGAAATTCCTTTGAATTGGTGTTTTTCTAATTTTTTAAGGGACTCTCTTCCATATTTTTATGACTCCTTCTTTTCTGTTCTGTGTGGCATATCAGTTTGTCTCAACAACGTAAACTTGGTCGATATCTCGAAAATTAGTCTATCTCTTTCAAGAATCCATCCGTAATTGAAGTACACTTAGAAGACTTCTCCATCTTCACCATAATAGTATTCTGGCCCTAACACTCTTCATGAGAAATTTCATCATAACTTTCGTTGATGTTATGCTGTTCTGGAACATCTTCTTTTATAGTAGGCAAGTGAGTTCCGACTCGCGGGCTTCTGAATTTGTAAAATCCGGATTGAAATCTTAAAATTCTTCGATGGCAGCGTTATCTTGTTCATCTTCTGTGAGAATTTATAAATATTGCAAGGCAGCTAGGATAGGAGTAGAAATTCTGGCGCTACATTCAGTCAAAGACAAAAAATGCAGGGTGGATTATATCGTTTTCCTCTGAAACTATCAATGATTAAGAAAAATTCATATAAAAAATAGAATAGTTTTAAGGATGACGTACAATAGTAACCTTGATTTGACCTTGTGACATATTTTTAAGGTCAGGTGAACGTCAACCAATTTTTTTAAGTAGAAACCTTATTACGCATTCTTATAGCTTATGTAGAGACGTTTTTAAAACACTAATTAAATTATTTTCCATTAAGTACTTTCAGAATAATGAGACTTGAAATGTATTCCTATACTATATGCAGTTATAACACCTAAATAATTAAATTGTAGTGTTTTGTCTCAACATCAGATATATGATTGGCCTATATTCTGATTATAGAATATTTTCGCAACTGAGGGATGAGTGAAGAGACTTTCACATATCTGTTACAGTAATCATCTTACTGATGTTCAAAACTCTTCAAAGTTAAACCCTCGCTATTTTTGGCAATATGCTAAAGAATTAAAAAAATGAATCTGGTTATCCAAATGAAATGTATTCTAACGATGTCAAAGCCGATAACGGATCTAACGTAGTTAACTTATTCTTTGATTATTTTTCAACCGTTTACACTACCTCTCAAAACGCGCCCCAGTGGCAACACAACCAAATCCCTGATCTCTGAACTCATTATTGATATTCAAGATGTCTTTAATGCTATCACTGTCTAAAACCTGCGTTTACAAGTGGCCATGACAATTTATCTAGCTACTTTCTGCAGAACTGCATATACTCACTATGTCGTCCTATATATGTCATGTTTAATAGATCTTTAAACCAAGGTATTATGCCAGCTACGTGGAAGACCAGTTTTATTGTCCCGAGATATGTCTGGTTTTAGGACACTTGTAAATAACTATAGAGGCTTGTGCATCCAGTCGACGATCCCAAAAATGTTGGACAATCTGGTAGCAAAACAATTAGCCTGGGCTACAAAGCAAATCATCTCTGCTCACCAATATGGGTTTGTCCCTGGTAGATCTACCTTGTCTAATCTCCTGGGATATAAAGAGTTTGTGTCGAGCGCCTTGGAGAATCGCTATAAGGTTGATACCATATATACTGACGTTACCAAGGCGTTCGACAGGATTAATATTAATATTCTGCTGGCTAAGTTGGATGCTATTGGATTCTGTAGTCTGACCCTGTCATGGGTAGCGTCCTTCCTGACTAACAGAGAACAGTATGTAAAAATAAGTAACTACATATCAAAGCCTATCTCTGTTACATCTGTAGTACCTCAAGGGTGACATTGCGGTCCAATACTCTTTATACTCTTCATAAATGATCTGCTGGATTCAGTTGAGAATTGTAACTCTGCGTTATATGCAGATGATTTAAAAATCTTTAAAATTATCAATACTGTAGATGATTGTAATGATGTTCAGGCAGATCTGGATAGACTTAATGACTGGTGTAATAGGAATCAGCTATTAATAAATGTTTCTCGATGTCTACGTTTAGATGCATGAATCTAGTCACTTATACTTACTCGATCAATTCAATAAATTTGGAACAGGTTAGCACAATTAAAGATCTAGGTATCACTTTTGTTTCGAAACTTACTTTCAACAGTCATATTAGTATTATCACCAAAAAGGCACTACAAATATGGGGGTATGTGTGGTCAATTGGGAAGGATATGAATAGCACATGCTTGAAAACCTTATACTGCTCTCTAGTTCGTACCATATTGGAATATAACTCAACTATATGGTCACGATTCATTTTTAATATGTTCAGTATGTTCTGTACGTTTACTATCTATGTACTGGATGAGTCATAACTTTATATATTTTATTCTATACTGTAACTTCTGTTTTACATATTTTATTCGTTGATCGGATACGCATTTCGCTGTTATTAATACATATTAGCCATTATATTATCGAATATTGCATTTATTTATTTACTTTGTATTATTAATGTAAAAGGAGTTTGCCGTAAATAAATTATTATTATTATGATTTTGCAATAAAAATACACGTTTCTATTAAAAATTCACGGACGTCCAGATAAAGGAGCATTCAGTCGCATTAGTAGTACTATAGTCTATTAAATATAAGAATATATTTGCTCTGCCCGCCATTAGTTACCAATGAAACGACCATATTCAAGAAAGTATAATTACACTATTGCTGTAATAAAGTCACAATCTAAAACACTGTTCTGCAAAAAAAAATTTTTTCGCTCCCTTAAGAAATTTTGCTCGATTCCTAAGTGTTCAAATGTCCCGAGTCCAAATCCGAAGTCAGAAAAAAAATCCATCAGGCACCATTTTTGAGAAAAATGGGGTTGAAGTTAGAAAAATCAAATCTTTGAAAATCGTGTTTATTTTTTTAATTTTGAGGTAATTATTTGTAATACATGTAACCGTTTTTAAACTTAATTATATTTGAACAAGAGATAATTGTGGTCAGTGTCTAGTTCCTTTTCTTTTATACTCTTCTTCGGCTGCCTCCCGCTGCAATGTCAAACAGTAATCCGCCAACATCTTCTTGTTCGATTTGACAGTGTACCTTTTCTCCATTCGGACTAAATCTTGATGGAAACGTTCCTCGTGTTCACCTAAAACTGGTCCCAGATTGGGAGGAAAAAATCCCAATGGGAGTGCATAAAATGAATTTTAATGACATATTGCAACCATTATATGAAAAAAGTAATTCTTCAGCATTTATTGTTACCCAAAAAGTTTTGACACACATTTTCAAATGCAGTCCAAACTCTATTTTCCATTGAATACAACTTATCTTTGAATGGTAGGTCCTTGAAAAGAGTTCGGATTGTTTGCAAATTAAAGGAAAATAATCCTTTTCTGCAGCGGAGTATTTCGCCATTCTCGAAGCTACACACAAAGCTTCAATGTACGGTTCGTTGCGAACTGTCAAGCGCAATGCGATTGAAGTGTGTTTTTTAAATTGAACATACAAAATTTTACATGCTCGCAATTAGCACGTTCAAAGATTAAAAATTGGCACTGTATAAATGAAATCAGGCGATAAAGATGCAGTGGCAATTTAATAACACTTTTATTATTTTACATGCCCCACAAAATCATATACCGCAATAAACATACTTCCATACAAATTCTTAATATTAATAGCAGTTACCGCTCTTTAAAGAAAAATAAAGAATATTTTATAATATATCGTTTATTGCACTTATGAAATCAAGAGCATAATATTTATTTGAAATTACTACCATTTGATAACAACTCTATATTATCTCTTTATTATGATGTATAAATTATTTATACAATTTACCTCTAATTGCAGGTAATGACATTAAGAGTCCGATTCGTTCCAGCAATTAGTAGATTTTGTTAGTCGAAACCTTTCAAAAAATTCTACATCGTCGGTTTTACTGACACAATTCTTATCTGCTTCTGTATGTATTGTTTTTCTTGCAATAAATTCTAGATGAGGAGCTTGAACTAGTATCACTTTCCAGATTTCTTACACTTTGTGTTCGTGTTGTGATGGATGCAAACGAAATGCTAGGTTAAGTTTGCAATAAAGCGGACTTTTATATTCAAAGAAGGTCCAAATTCGGAGAGATTTTTTCGGAAATTACTGTTTAAAACTAAATAGAACAGATTTTGCCACTTAAGGCTTTTAGATTTAAAGGAGATTTAATACCATTATGGAACCGGTCATAAGTGTATCACTGGTGTTTTTAAATATAATACATTTAGTATCATCGCTTTGATAATTATTATTCTGAAATTATACACTAATAACTCTAGAATTTTGAATAAAACATAAACCGGTTAAGTGAAATTTGAACGGAACCACATGCATGTAATATATTATATAACTTTTCTTTTGATGTAAAGGCTAATGACCCAACAACATATCGGCGTCAAAAAAAAGCGCCACTCGAAAAATCGTGAAAAACCTCGATTTTTCAAACGGTCGTAACTTGGTTCAATGGTTCAACGGTTTGAAAAATCGAGTTTTTTCGCGATTTTTGGAGTGGCGCTTTTTTTTGACGCCGAGTGTAGTTATATAAATAAACATATTTACATAAGAAATTAATTGCGAGCATGTAAAATTTTGTATATTTTGTTTCATCGCGTTGTTACGAGGGGGGGGGATTGGACTCGGGGTCAAAATCAACTACACATTCTTAAAGATAAAACTTAAATCTTTCCCAAACTGAAAGATTAATCGATTTTCGACCAAATTGAACCAGTTACGACGGTTTGAAAAATCGAGTTTTTTCGCGATTTTTCGAGTAGCGCTTTTTTTTGACGCCGAGTGTAGTTAGATAAATAAACATATGTACATAAGAAATACAAGATCAAATTGTATCAGTGCAAATTTTTAATCACTTAACATGCTAATTGCGAGCATGTAAAATTTTGTATATTTTTTAAAATTGAACATATGAAATCTTACATGCTCGCAATTAGCATTTTCAGTGATTAAAAATTCGCACTGCATAAGGCGCATGAATCGAAAGTGGAATAGGGGTGTATAAGTGATTCGCATATTTTTAGGGAAAGGAACGATGGTTATTCAGACATTAGCTGATGATGTTTTGATCTTCTTAAAAACGTTTTTTTTTTACAAATGATGTTTTACATTCTGTTGTAATTTTCTATAGGATTTGGCCTAATCTTTCTAGATTTCCATCGCAGACCAAAAAGCCTCTTAAGGTTGACGCTCATTTTCACTCATTAAATAAAGTAAAGGAAAAAAACGGAGCCTGCCATAAACTACTTTCGAATAAATGATGCTTGAACATTCCGGAAGGAACTGTTTGTAGGCATTGGAACGTATCCGATGAAAGTAAAAGTAATCTGCATCATGTCGCACGGATTTAAATGCCACATTTCTACACCACGCACATAACTTAATTGTAGTGACAACATGCTAATCAATGTTACAACATTTGGTTTAACGCATGTTGATTTACTGTTACGCATTTATGTGCAAATCCATGGATATAGAACATTGTTAATGGTTAATAAAATTTAATTACAATGGACCTTGTTTGTAACACAAATTGCATTTTATATTCCGGGTGTAGAATTAATTGGTTTACGCACCATGGGGATTTCCATGTTAAATTCTTAATGTTCAAGTATTGGCTCCCCAAATTATTTTAGAGAAAAAGTGTAAATATGTTTCTTGTGGAGAAAAAAATACTCTACAGAATCCTTACTCATTTTTTTACTTTCCATACAAAGGGGAAATCGAGGAAATTAAAACTACTATTTTAGCAAAAATAGGTAATGCCTTGGAATTGCTGAAACAATAAACCGTTGTTAAAAGTTAGTCAGAAGAAGATATTCGATTCTTATTCAAAAAATGCTTACTCAAGGCATCTCTTAAGGTTCTGTACTTGGCCCTCTTCTGCTTTCAATTAATACTTCTACATAACATCACTGTTTTTTGGACTAATTAAAATTAAATTTAAAAATCCATTATTCACCTTAAACAAATTTTAAATTGCCCGACTTTTCATTTTAATTTTCCTTATCCTAAAACTCAACATATTTCAATATTAAAAAAAATTAAAAACGAATATATGTAAATTTGGTATTAGATAACCAATTCGTTCTTTATTTGTAGATTTATTTAAATAAAATACAGACAGAAAAATAGAATAAAAGTTGTGGTATTTCAATCTCTATGCAGTATTTCAAGTTACACGATGGTTTAAGCAGCATCCACATCATTCCAACATTTAAAATGTGAAAGTAACGCAGTTGATTTACATTTTTAATGGATACATCTTTTTTCACATATATCGATCGGAATTTATAAGTGAAATGTATGAAATGTCGGAGCAAAAAAACAAGGTTAGCAAGTATGAAAGTGACGACTCTGTGTTGTTGTCATCTTGTCTCTCTAGGAAAGGCAATTACCTAGTTATGTATATATATGGCCGACTGAATCTGTGTCAATATAAAAAGTGCAGCTAATTATATACTAGTAATTAATCATTTCTACAAATAATTACTGTATGTACATGAACATTGGACTTATTTCATTAAAATTTGCGAATGCACACGAACAACCTGATAACACAATTTACATGGAACACTTAATACCAATTAATATTATTAATGATTCGCTATATTTTTTGGGTGAACTGCGCGGTTGATTATATTCCATTAATAACATAAAAATATTCGCAAAATTTTAAATGCTGAAATTGAACGGCGATTTGGTGGAAATGTATGGCAAAAAATACTAAAAGAAGTTGAAATAAATTTTAAAGTTCAATACAGGCTCAGTAGCAAAATTTAAAATGCTGAAATTGATCCGCCATTTGATGGAAACCTATGGCAAAAATTCTAAAAGGAGGCTAAAGAGTTAATATCAATTTTAACTAATTACTAAATTCTTGCTACACATAAATTTTGAACATGGTTGCACTTGTAATTTATAATAACTTTATTATCATTAGTGAAAGCAGTGAAATTACCGCAAAAGAAAGTGCAAATCTTGTTGGAGCATCAAGTCTACTACCATACACATCAATAATTACTTAAAACTAAAAATTACTCCTAAATTACTAAAATGATATGGAAAATCTTAATACTTTAAAAGGTATTGTTGACAGCAAACTATCAACAAATCGCCCTAATGTGTGATGTTCCACAAAAATTTGCTGTATTCCTGGATGTAAGTTTAAAACCTTCTTTTTTTTTTAAGGAAGGATGGTTGACGGGAATTCGAGTTGAGGAAGTGCGGATGATTTGGAATTGGCGTAAGCATGTACTATTCGGCCACTAACGATAATTACTTGAGATTTCATTTTGATAATGAAAGACATCCATGGACCCGCACGGCTGCTTCTTTGTTTCGAAAAAGTGACCGTACGGATGGGATTCGAACCCACGACCACGAGGCCCAGAAGCAGGAACGCTACCCACTAGGCCACCGCGGCCCCTAAAACCTTCTTACCTTCAAGAAATGCATCATTTTCATTTCATTTAAGCTATGTGAGAAAATGCCACCTACAACCTAATTTTCGTTTGTATTGTAATTTATTCTACAAAACCTTGCTTATCTTTACTTTACGGAAAATTATTGTGATTTTTCAATTTTTTTTTTAACTGAGATATTTTTTTGAGGTCCGTAGAGGCGATTTCGATGATTTAAAAAAAAAAATATGGCTGTGTATCTGTGGGCGCTATACCTTAAGTATTCAATATTCATATATTCTGGCAATTTTTCGTGGAATGTATTTCTTCTGTATAATTATTATTATTACTACTATTATACTCCACAAAGTGACAATTTCCAAAGTTTAAATTTGTATGAATTACATATTCCTTACTTTATGTCATTGCAAACGGATCACCCTGTATACCGATCATCTTAAAATGTAGACTTTTCCCTTTTATTATTCTTCAAAAGAACAAAGTCATTAGGAGTACATAAATCATTTTTAATCTTCAGAATAGAAAAAGAAATAGAAAGTAGCTAACCAGTTTCTGGTTTATTTAGTTTATTTTGCTCCATGTGAAAGTGAACGGTTTATATAATTATTTATTAAATTCTACTAGTTGTAGAATTAATTACGTTTGGCCAAATAGAAATACCAATGTGTGGGTTAGCACATATTTATTTTGTAAAAATAATAAATAAATAAGGGCTACTAGATATACTTATTTGTATCGTTGATATTTTTAAAAATGTTACCAAGTTTTATGTATAAATAAATAAAATATATACAAATATCTTTACCAAAGAATAACTTACAGAAGTGATTATTAATGTTGTGTACAATTATTATGAACACTCAGGAAATCGCTATTGATCTAACCAGGGTCGGATTATGTTTTTTTTTTCACAGCGGGCCAAAAAAACGGTACAAACTGAAAATATTCATATTTTCAATAATAATTACCGCATCAAATATTGCTTTGAAAAATAACATGTTTACACTTTATAGATTGCAAAAATTAATAATTCCAGTTTTTTGAAGTTTTTTTATCGAGGATATTTCACATTAATGAAGGTTCTGCAAAAGCAGGAGTTTATAATGCACCGTCGCGTCGCATTTCTTGGTATCAAAATTAGTGCGTCATGATTTGTTTTGGTTTTTTAATGAATCTCAAACATTAGCTGTCACTTATATCACTCATTTTAGTTACAAATACAAAGAATAAAAGAATTTCATTTTGCATTTATTTATAGTCAAGAAATACTATACTAGTTTAAGTACTATTTCTTGAGAGCAAAAGTACTAAAAATTGGGATTTTCACTGTTATATTAATTAATTCAAAATATTAATAGCTCACGAAGATAGATGAGAGTACAAAACTACTTGTATTGTACTGTGTATAAATAACAGTTTGTACTGTTACGTAATCTAACGGTTGTTTACTGACTTTATCACATTTGTCTAAGACATCTGACCAAAAACTGTTCAAATTCCCAAATTATATATACTTAACAATCTCAATCACATTGATTCCGCTAGTCATAGTATATTACTAGAAACACTTTAATTCAATTTTTAATTCATGGATGCGCATTTGATTTTTTAAATCAGACTTTAGTAATCGTAAGCAATGTGTCTCTATAAATGATAACAAGTCTGATATTCAAAACGTAAATCATGGGGTTCCTCAAGGTTCAGTATTGGACTCGATCCTATTTATCATATACATAAACGATTTACCAATGTATAAGGCTCTCGGTTTGAAACCCTACCAACCTCGAGAAAAAAACATTCCATATCTCCCTTAATGTATAAATATCTATTACGTATATCAACAAATCCATGAGTTATGCGCCAATAGAGCAACCGGATTTTGATTTTAAAAAAATAAGGAGCACACCCTTCCAAATCGATTCGTCCCTTAGTTTGGACCCTTAGGAGACACCTTAAGCCAATGAATGCAATCTTGACCTCACCTGAGCATCCGTCATCCCGGAATCTACGTTTAAAATGTTGTATCATTTCGCGAATATTACCAAGTGAAAAAGCTAATTTAGATAAAATTATTTCAAAACCGATGGAAACGATTCATTTTTCAAGATATGTTATTATTTAATACCTTGCTATTTCATTACTTTGATGTTAATTCTTATTACAGCAACTTATGTTTCGTGATGATTTCGAGGTAAACTTTCTGAAATTACATAAAAGTTTAAATCCCTAATTGTTTAGGGTTTTCGGATTGAAAAAATCAAATTCTTCGAAATATCACAACACGATTCTTTGAAAAATTCTTAAACTTCGACTCTTCCCAACTTCGCAACTTCGAATCTTCGAATCTTCAAAAAATTTCACTTCGTTTCTTCGGATGCTTCGAAGCTTTGAAATAACTAAAGTTTAGGCGTAAAAGAAATCAATTATGTTTTTTTTAACATTTTCAACAATAACTGTTTTCAAAGCAAACTTTCCATTTTGATTCAAACTGGTGTGTTGCGAATCACTTAGTTGACCAATTTGGCCTCTTCAAACGAGTTAAACTACGATAGACAGCGCACCTAACGTCAAAATATATAATACAGGATTTATATACCGAGTTGGAGGTAGGGACAAATGTAGTTCTGGGTCTTATAGTTCGACTTGACCCCATGGAGCGGTTGATTCTCGGTTTTATAGACCAAATATTAAATTAGATATTTAGGCGACTTGGATGTGGTACAGTGTAGATGGACGGAACTTGGATGTACTTTTCTTTTATTAATTCGTGAATTATCCTTACACTTTTCTCTTAGAGTTAAAAATATAAACTACTTCCATTCGTCATCTTAAAAATTATTATGAGAAATAGACTGTTGTAACCCCAAAAATAAACCACATGCACATGTATCCACAGAATATTTTTTTTTATAAATTGACGTTATACTGCTGATGATGACTACATAAGGGAGTCGAAACTAGTCCAGTAAATAAAATAAATAAAAATAGATATCAGGAAGTACAACAGTTTATTTCTCATATGAAATCACCTGATAAACATGGATTACCAACTACAAACATTAAAAATTATTATAAACATGTTCTAAAAGAATTTTATCCACAGGCACAAGCTTGTATTGTTGAACATTTTCAGGCACCTCAGTCTCACCTTTATTCAGGTCCTCCTTGACTTTGTACCCATTTTGAAAAGAGGAATTATCATCTGACTCTCCATTCTCATATTGTAATAATTTACCTTCATTTTTGGCATAATTATAACTTATTTCAGAAGGATGCTCATCTTTATATTCAGACACTGGGTTAACATTCGTTGCACCGTACTCGACTTTATATTCAGACACTGGGTTAACTTTCTGTGAATCGTACTCATGTTTATATCCATGAAATCTTTGTTTGTGGTGAAATTTCGTTTCTACTTTATGGTTTGCAGGAAGTTCAATTTTCGCTGGTATCATATCCTTTTCCTTGTCGCCGTGGTGATAATGATGAATATGGTGCTGTTCGATGATTTTTTCTTTGTTGATGATAATCGGCTGTTTCGCTTTCTTAAAATGGTCTTCAATTTTGTGTTTATGCATTTTGGGATGTTTTTTTGGCGTTGGAGATTTTCTTTTCGGTTTATTTACTAGTATTACTCTGGTATGATGGTGATGTCTCACAATTTTTGGCACGTATACTGTGATGTGAATGCTAAAATTAAAAACAACAATTTATATTTTTCCATTTTCATATATGAAGAATTCATTTTCATTTTGTATATTAAAGGTCGCAAGTTTTGATTAACATTTATTTAAAGGTTCTAATTTATATTTATTTGAATAACGATTAAGATTAAAATGAGAGGTACAAGTTAGTTTATATTAACAATAACGCACATTAATTTTTATTTTTCTCAATAGCTTTGAAACATTCTGATTTGAAAGTATTCAATGACACACCTAAAACTTCAAGAAATAATAATAAGAATTAACGTGTCTTATTAGAGCGTTAAATAGACAATAATAGCGTAGCCAGATGTCATGATTTTGACATACAAGAAGTTTTTATTGTATTATCATTTATTTCAAAATGCGTGGAAAACAAAATTAATGAACAGTTAATGAGTCTAAGTACTTGAAATGCAAAACAAAAAATAAATTCTACGCTTATGGAGATCAATAAATCAATCTCGATCTCATCCACTTGATACAGCCAAGCCAGTTAGCAATAGAGAACGGACCAGTTCCGAACCGTCGCAACATTACTTGCAACGCACCAGCTACCGCTGCAATACTGTCACCAATGGTGCCTTCGTTAAAGGATACTGAAGCATCAGGTGCCAGCCCCAACCAGGCAGCACCAACAACGTCCCCTGAAGCCCTATATTATTTTTGTAATGGTCGAGTCTTCCAAACAATTAATTAATACCAATTAATAAGTTGAATAAATCCATTATTCTTAAATAGTGTTCTTCCTGAGCACCTACTACACCTATCGCTACGCCACACTCCCATATTGTAATCATTTCGAGGACAACTCGCCTTTATACGACTGTTCACCATGACCCAGATTTACCGACACCGACAGCTGAGTCTCCCCGGGGTCGCAGCGAATAAGCAGTGGTGCTCATGATAGAAGAATAAAGGGACACGTTGGAGCGATGGAGGCAGCAGTAACCATCTCAACCGAGCAGAAGAACGTCCAAAACCAAATTTGGCGCTGCCCACGTCGACCGACTGTCCGCCTGCCTGTCACCACTTCACCGCCCATTCTGGTCACGGCCATCCCGCACTAGGCGAGGATGAGGCCGAGCACTCACCACCATCGCCGTGACCGACCGCACGCTGACCCGTCATCACCACACTAGAGGAAGCTACCACCACCCAGAAGGCGCTTCCGAAGATGTTTCGGTTTCCGAAGCCGCTTGCCACCAGCGTTTCATATTGAAGCCTCGCCAACGCTGAGATCGGTCCAGTTGGAACCGATCGAAACCGCGAATCAACATAAGCCAGTCAGTCATAGTCGAGCCGATCGAGGAGAGCACGTGCACCTTTAACCCTGAACTCCATGCTTCCACCATCATCTAAGATCGCTACTTCTCTCACACGTGATTCTAAAGATCAGCCAAGGTTGTAAAGATTACTGACGTAATTCTAAAAATTAGGCGCTTCCACGGCTAACACGAGAACATGTTCACCGACAACCCCTACGCGGAGCAGTTCGCCAGAATGCAGACTGTGATAGCTGCACCCCCAGCGATCAAGTACGCCGACGAGTAAACTAATAAACTGACCACCACGTTGCAAAACAAGAACGCAAAACACATATTGCTGATCTTCAACCTAAAGCACGAAATGGAAGAGCTGAAGTGTCGCCTCGTCAGGGCTTCCCGCCCTTCGATGCTGGCACCACCAACTCGCTCCCAGTCTCCCGTACTCGCGAGAAACATGTACGCATGCCTCTCCACGATGGAGACGGCGAGGATCACACACCACTGAAGACGATCACACACCACCGAAGAAGAGAGCTGCGGTCCCTTCCACCACACTAACAACTGTCAAGAATGTTTCCACAGCGTCCCCACCAAATCTCAAGGTCCTAAACCGACCTTAAACCGACTTCCACCTTGGCTGCGCCTTCCAGCGCATCTAACACTTCCTCCGATTCCGCTACCAACACGCAAGCCACCGCACCGTCTGCGATTAACTGCAAGAAGCCGAATCTACTAGTGCTGCCTGAAGATACCATCTGGGGCTTGATGGAATAACATTTCAACAAGGCCACCCACGTAAAATACGCAGCCTACGGACTGCGTATATGGCTAAAAGCTCCCACGGAGAACGTTCCTTGTCACATCTACCAACTCCAGGAGGAGAATACGGCAAAAGGGGCGATCTGCGAGATAGCCCCGATCATCACTGAAGCTCAGATATCCGACGATCTAAAATCTCAGAAATTTCCTACCACATTTATGAAGAGGATGAGCAGGAGGGACGCCCAGACTGGCGATACCCATCCGCTATGGATGGTCTACGGCCATCTGAAGAGCTCAGAGAGCAACGAACGAATCTTTAACCTAAAGAAGATACTGAGGCTCGACGTAAAGGTCGAGCATAAACGCCACAACGGTAACAGCCAACAATGCTACCGTTTACTGAAGTTGGGGCTCGTGCAGAGCCGCTGCATAATGCCTCCGAAGTGCGAGAGTGCAAGGGACGAGCCAATGAAGTGCGCTAACTGTGCAGAGGCCATTTCGTATACTGCAGAGGTTGCACCAGCTTCGTCGCCAGGAAGCTGAAGAGTTTCCCAACACCAAAGCCGCCGACAAGGAGCTATGCCCCGCGCCGTGGGTGGTCCCACCATACGGAAGAGCGCCAAGGTCGGTGCCATCGTCGCTGCTCCAGGCCCTAAGCTCCGCCGAAGACCCGGTGGACAACGCGAGCTTCGTCTCGAAAGCAATTCCTAGGCTCGTCCTCGCGATCCTAGGAAAATAGACTCGACAAAAGTAATCGTATTTTTGTTTCAGATTCCGTTCAGCCAGATTTCTTTTTTAAATTTATTTGAACGTCATGGTGTTCAAGATACAATTAAAACTGATTGACAATACCAACCATTAATTTAATGCCGGTGTAATTTATAGTATACTTTCTAAAAGTCTCCCATTGGATTCCTTTAGTCTTTATCTGGTTCGCACTAACACTTCACTGTGCTCTGCTTACGCACTCTAAATCAGCTCATGTGGTTTGGCCCTTTTCAGTCTTCAGACTAGGTTTTCGACTTCATGGAGCCTACTTGCCTCGATATTGGGGTGGCGAATGAGCCTGGTTTCATTTTGCAATGCAGCATGCCTTATTTTGGAAACTACTTCCTGTATTCCAAGGTCTCTGTGTAGGGCTTTATTACGGATGAACCATAGAGCATTGACAATATTGTGTACGACTTTATTCTGAAACTTTTGGATGCTTTGAAAATGGCATGCTTTGGTACAGCCCCAGAATTGGACACCGATCACAGCTTTAGGATTTGATTATACAAATTGATGCGAAAGATTTTAAAGGGTGCTTTTTAGCAAAAATTAAGGGAGGTCTTTCATATAATTTTTTGTTCAAAACCACTTCCTCTTCAAGTTACAGCCCTCTAAAGTTAAGGAAAAAAAAATTGTTTTTATTTCATATATCCACTATGGAAGAATTTAGAAAAATTTAATTTGGCAGATAACCTGTATTAAACCAGCCCACTTGATTTTTCTTAACAAATAATCTGGGAATCTTTGTCAAATGGGTCGAAGCATTATTTTATTTTTTTGTGAACAAACTAACAATTTTAGGAGAAAATGTCAAGAAACAGGAAAGATGTAGATTAAATCGCACCGTTTCAATCAAGTTTTGAAATAGAAAAATGTAGACGCATTAAAAAATTCTATTACATGGGTTGATTTTTTCACCCCCCTGTAATAACATTTTAGGGTTACAAAAATCGTCAAAAAGTGCCAGTTATCTTCGAAATTCTTCCATGGTGGATAAATGAAATAAAAACATTTTTTTACATTAAACTTACAGGGCTGTAACTTGGAGAGGAAGAGGTTTTGAACAAAAAAATATATGAAAGACATCCCTTAATTTTTGCTGACAAATCACCCTTTAAAATCTTTCGCATCAATTTAGAAACACCGTGTGTATGTATTAGGATCTAATTGGGAATTGATAATTTGGAGGTTCTTCCTATCATCCAG
This sequence comes from Ocypus olens, assembly GCA_910593695.2. Lineage (NCBI taxonomy): Eukaryota > Metazoa > Arthropoda > Insecta > Coleoptera > Staphylinidae > Ocypus > Ocypus olens. Next base: position 44,212,934 of record OU343058.1, read on the forward strand.
TATAGCTTTCAATATTTAATGCCTAGAGCTGTTAATTTTGTTGGGACGTAAACATTCCAGTTTAGCTTGTCATCAAGTATCATGCCAATATATTTCATTGTGTATTCACCAGGAACTATATTTGCATTAATAGTGATACGTACAGGTTTCATAATTTTATGTGTGTAGATAAGTCTACACTAAGGCAATCATTTAGTTTTACCTTCCATTCTCTGGTCCAGTTGGAGATTTGATCGCATGCTCTCTCAATATTAGCAGTCGTCGATTGGATGTCATTGCTCATTACTAGGACACCTGTATCATCAGCGAATATGGTTGTGTCTTCTGATTCTGGCAGATCAGCTTGGTGACAGACCTTGTCAATAGCTTCTAGACGCATCTAGGAAGATGGCAGAGCAAAGTTTCAAGGCTTCCAGCATTTTTTTTATATTACGTACGTGATCCGATGTGTCAGCTCTATGGTAGAAAGGTTATGTCTAAAGCCGAATTGGTGATTCGGGATTAATTTTTCTAGGCTTTACTGTGTTTAAGCCAGAAATTTGGTTGATTTTTTGTACAATAATGATTGTCCATTGTTCATACGACTGATGCACACTAAATAAATGCATAAACAACGAATCCCGGTGACAAATATTCCGCCACCGGCCTTGCCGAGAACAACTCCAACACCACAACACAGAGGAAAGGTTTTAGCTGGTAGGTGCTCTTCACGTGAATTCAGCACTATCCGGCTATGGGGATGTCTATGATAAATTTCTTCTCCTCGCATCAAGAAAGGAAAACATCAGCAGAGTCACCGTACGTGCCACACTCGCCACAGTCGAGTCGCTCAAAGGCGAGCTGGTATTGTTTCGCCTGCAGATGAAGATGGACAATGATAAACAAGCCATTGATGTCTGTCACAAAAAACTCGAGACCACCATCCCGACTGATAACAAGTTCGTCTGCCTCGAGATGGATATAGCCTGTTCTCTGGAATCTGGCGGCTATGGTCATAAAAGAGGGTCGGAGCTCGATAAGTGGGGGACGTAATATTTTTTTTATCTCAAACCAATCTTTGTTGAGAAGTACTGGTGTAAAAGTGTGTATAGCAATAGGAGCGAAGGACAGTAATAAATGTATGGGATGCAATTAGACGAACCTCCAATGCCTTTTCTTCGGGGGTGCGTCGACCCTCAGGGCGGACCGACCGTTTTACGACCTCAGCCGCCAGATTCCGGCGAACAGACTATACACACTGTGACGCCACGAGGGAGCGCAGCATTGCTGCCTAACCGGCATATCATGCCAAGATGGCCAACCCAGCAACCTTGACTCCCAAGGTTACCACCCCAAAGGCCACCCCAAGCTCTCCAGTTCCAGTACCATCGACTCCCCAGGCCTCGTCGACGCTGACTGGAGGAAGATTAAACAGATGATGACTATATTTAAAAGGAATATGGTGTACGTCCAACTGCGGAAGGGCGATGACGGGAAGTAATTCGACATTTGCTTTGCAATGCATTTCTCATATATTTTACCAATAATTGGTATTGTTGATACTAGTCTGAAGTTTGGTAGCAGAAACTCCCCTTTCTTACATATCGGAATAACCTTAGCGATTTGCAGAACATCTGGAAATTCATTCTAATGACTATATTTATTAAATTTGTTAAGGAAATTCGAATTAAATTGAATAGCGTTTTAATTATTTTAATGTTTAAACCATAACAGTCTTTACTTGACGAATGTTTTAAGGTTTTTATTATGTTCCTAACTTGAACATATGTTACCTCTTGTAGCACAAACTGAGATTGAGCTGGTGCTAGAATACGTAGGTAATCTAGAAATTAGTTTTGCGATGGCGGTATATTGTTCGAAATTTCTTAATAATGTAATTATAAAAGTCATCATCACTAAATGGTAATTGCTGATTCTGATTTTGATTTATATTATTTGTTTGTGCCTTAATAATATTCCACATTGCTTTTTGTTGACATTTAGAATTCCTTATGAATTTTTCATTTGGAGTTATTTTGGCAATTTTAATGTCATTATTATATGTTTTCCTTAATTGTGCTCAGTGGCGGCTCGTCAACTTTTGGTTAGGTGAGGCACAGCTTTAATATTATCTACACATCTTTTTAAAACCTCCCTATTTTCCTTCACGTTGTTATTATACGTTTAGATTTCAATTTTCTGAGCCGTACTAAAAACATTAAGCATATTTTGTTTACGCAACTAATAACTAATTTCCGGTAACGGGAAAGACAAGCTAGGTATACTTCGTTCCCGTTCCCGTTCTCGTTGCCGTTACTGGGTTGTTATGAAGCTGCCTTAACCAATGTTGCCATCTGATCACATAAAATTTCCGCCAGATAGCAAACCTAATTGGACTAGAACTCCACCAGAAAATATAAAGTACGAAATAAATCTATCTAATATTTTAACAGTTGAATTTAACGTTTTGCGTTCGAATTAAGGTTGAATATTAGGCAGAACAATGAAATAATCCGAAGAAAAATAAATACAGATATGATTGTATTTAATGTAACCATTTTTTTAGTGACAACAATTTCCGAATTTTGTATTCAGGTAATAAGGGACGGGATTTGAATCTGCGAGAGGGCCTCGAAATTAACAAGGCAATAAAACGTGGAAAAACCACTCTTAATAACATCGAAGAGATCTGGAACTCCCAAATTTCGACGGCCCTTATTACCTGATTTTAAATGTAATAATTCCTGTATAAATAAGTCCCTGTTAATTTTGTACATATTTCCTTGAGAATGACCTAAGGTCGAAACTAGTCGGAGAGACAAATAAAAACAGTGAAACAAAACCAAGTGTTTTAATTAATCAAATGATTGTATTCCTTAAAAATTTGAATGAATCTTTGAAAATTAATATTTTTAGTAGAAGAAGACGAACAAAAAAATTTAGAAAAACAAATAGTGCCATAATAGAATTCCACAAATTTTTTAAAATCTTTACGAAACACCTACCTTTAGAACTAACTTAAATTTTTGAAAATTTGCCAATTTCTCCCTGAGTTATGAAATTTTGAAAATTAATGTTTTAAGTTGTCGAACAATTGAACAAATCTAAAAAAAATACTTATACGATGGAATTGCTTAGAATTTTTAATATATTCACCTTTAATATAAACTTTGATTTTTGAAAATGTGTAAATTTCTGCGTGAGTTATGAATTTTTAAAAATGATTTTTTTAAGTGGTCGAATATTTAAACAAGGAAAATCTAGAAAAAAAAATCATATCGATACGATTGAATTCCTTAAAAACTCTGATGCAATCATAATACATTTACCTTTAAAATTAATCTTGACTTTTAAAACTGAAAAATTTTTACGTGAGTTATGAATTTTTGAAAATTAATATTTTCAGTTGATGATGAGACGAACAAAAAAAAACAGTGATATAATAGAATTTCACAACATTTTTTAAAATCTTTACTATAGAGGTATTCTCTAATGCAATTTTCCACCAAGGGTAAATAAGAGACGCCGTAAACTATTTCTTTCTCCTTCTACCGCTCGGTCTAAGACCGAGCTACGCAGGCCGCGTGTGTGTGTTTTCTAGATACGTCTTGGGAATATCCGCTCGGTTATCAGGTAGTAGAAAAGGATACCAATATTATTTGAATGTTCCGAACTTAGTTCGTAAACCGCCCTTATTCGTAAATAGGTCTATACCTTTAAAACTAACTTATATTTTTGAAAGCCTGCCAATTTCTCTGAGGTATGAATTTTTGAAAATTCATGTTTCAGGTTGTTGAAGACTTGAACAAAAAAATCTATTTTTTAATATATTCACAAAACATCTACCTTTAAAACTAACTTTAATTTTTGAGAATGTGTCACTTTTTTCTTAAGTTATGAATTTTGAATATTTTAACTTGTTGAACACTAACAAAACAAAAATCGAAAGCAAAACTGAGTTCCACTAATACTTTCATAAATAGACAGAACGACTGACTACCTACAAAACTTTGATTTTTGAAAATGTGTTCATTTTTGGGTATTATGGATTTTTGAAAATTATCGTTTAAAGTCGTCGAACGAAAAAAAAATTGCTATGATTGAATTGAATTTATCAAAAATTTTAGTTTATTCACAAAACATCTGCCTTTAGAATTATCTTCGATTTTTGAAAATGTGTCTATTTTTGCGTGAGTTATTTAGTATTTAAACAAAGAAAAAATTTAAAAAATAATACTGATATGATTAAATTCCTTAAAAACCCTAATTTAATCACAATACATTTTCCTTTAAAATTAACTTTGAGTTTTGTTTATTTTTGCGTGAGTTATGAATTTTTGTAGATTAATATTTTAAGTTGCCGAACACTAAACAAAACATATGAATTTTTGAAAATTAATATTTAAAGTTGTTGAACACGAACAAAAAAATCAATTTGCATAAAATACATCTAAAACTAACTTTAATTTTTTTCAATATGTTTTTGAAAATTAATGTTTTAAGTTCTTGAACACTTAGACAAAACAAAAAGCGAAAAGAAAATAAGTTTTGATATGAGAAGAGTTCTTCAAATATTATAGCATATTCACAGAACATCCTCCTTTGAAACTGGCTTTAGTTTTTCAAAATGTGCTCATTTTTCTGTGAGTTATGATTTTTTTTAAGTTTGTGCTTTTTCTTTTGTAAAATAGATGTTTTAAATTTAAATTGAATTACTCAATGATTCAACATAATTCCGGTAGAAAATTAATCGGATTCAAAATTCGCCAGATCTAGCGGATTTTCCGTTGACTTGGCAACACTGGCCTTAACACAGCTGACAATGGCGAGCGCTGCGACTGTTCTCTCTTTATCACGCGAGTGATTTTCGACCAATGAGAAGCCTCTGAAGCTCGCCTCCAATATCGAAATAAATCTGCACATTACAACGAATGCGATATATGTAAACTGTCTGGAGGCATATTAAGTTGCATAAATTCCGATCGCGCTGGTTTCCATTTGCCTCAAGGCCGGCCTGGGTGGGCCCATTAAAAATCGGAAACATTCCGTTAATACAACAATTTATAATTAATGTATAATTGATAATTATCAATATTAAAGTCAACAAAGAAGAAATTTATTGAATAAAATTCTATATTTTTTTATAATATAGAAAATTAATGGCGAGGCAATGCCTCACCTGCCTTCCCTGACTAACCGCCACTGATTGTGCTTAAATAAGTCTAATATTATATCACCATCGTAACATGACTTCAGAAAATTTAATTTGACACAAAAAGCTTTACTCGTATTTCATAACAACATAATTAAGTTTATAGATACTAAATATCTGAATATCTATCTTATGTGTGATTTTTTTGTAATGGAATATTAAAAGTTTTTTGTCTAGAATAACATTCTCTAACCAACTCTAACATTTGGAAAAATATTTATTTATGAATAACTCAAAATTTCGGTATTCAATAGTTTTTTTTCTGTTTTGACCTTCTTTCTAGGTGCAGTGGTTTTGTGTTGAATTTACGGAAAAGGCATTACTCAGCAAAAACACTTTCTTTGTCTGGTTTAAATCAATCTCTATTTACTCGATACAGGTATTAACCTTGACATTTAATGATTGGGCATTAAAGCCTAATTTACATAAATATATTTTAGAAAAAAACACACGCACTTAATTATAATGCTGTCTTACTTTTTTTAGCCGCGATTGTACATCTTGTGACAATCAATAAAATTATTACTGTATTAACAGAAAAGTAACACTTTAAATTAAGATAAGATTGTATACACTTGTACTTACTGTTTATTATTTCGGCCACAATCGACATTATAAATAATCACAATTAAGATAAAAACAAAAGTAAATATCTGCATTGTTGTACAATTGGTCACTGTATAAGTTCATCTCGCACAAGCCTAAATTATGCGAATGGATTAACTTATATTCTTGGATGGAAATCCGGTGGGGTAATATTTCGCAAGATTTTATAATAGTAAATCCATTCGACCATTTAATATCTATGGAGTGCTTTTTGCCGTGAAAATTAAATTTCATGCGGTCGAATAATATTGAATTATTCCGGCGGAATGTATAGATTTTCTCCAATTTTAAATCATTTAACTTTTTTGAGAAACTCTTACTTGCCATAAAAAAGAAAATGTCTTATTTTAAATCAAATCCTTTTTATTTATTATTAAAATTGATATATTTACAAATCTACATTGCAAGTAAATATTATTCACAATAGTTTTGTTCTTAACACATTGTTGTCGGGACACGTAAAAATACGTTTTTCGCAAACGAGAGGAGCTTTTAGGTAAATGTTGATATACTTTGATCAATGGAACTTTGCATGCACGTCATAGATTGACGAACCTAGTTCCGACAATATTTTCATGCGTTTACTCCCTCTACGATAATTTAAATTCGCCCCAATCATGTGTGTACGTATGTCGTCCCAAGCGAGAACACTCTCTTTTCGGTAATGACGCACACACAAAGATCCGTTGATCAAACCATACTGTTCCCGAATTCATAACCGATGCAGTGAACTTGTTTATTGGAGATGACTTGTTCACATATTTTGTAGAGGGATTATTACCAAAATATAAATAAATTACCATAATGCACCGGCACAAAACGCCCGACTACAATGTGTTAAAATAAATAAATTAATTACTGTCATATTTTTCTAATATCATATCAGAACCTTTCTCCGCAATCATAACTGTTGGTGCATTGGTATTTCTGCTGACAACCTCAGGCATTACGCTTGCATCAATCACTCGCAATCTTCTAATCCCGTAAACCTGCAACCTTGAATCAACAACCGCATTATCATCTGTTTCCGGGCCCATCTTACACGTTCCAACACTGTGATAATAAATAAACGCCAGATGTCGAATCTGGCATTTCCAAAATTCAACAGTATCGAATTGAATCGAATTACATTCTTCGATATCAAGCCTTAACATCTCTGCATTGTACCTCTTCATCGTTTGTGTATCCAATAACTTTTTCAAAGATTCAATTCCGTAAATCAAGTTAGCCATGTCTTCTCCGTTTTTATCGGTTAGAAGATTGGTAATGATCCGTGGTTTATCAAAAGGATTTTTTGATCTCAATAAAATTTCTCCTCTGAATTTAGGCTTGGCCAGAAACAGTGAGAAACTAATCATATCATTTTGTTTACCTAATTCAAGTACGCTATCAATAATATTTTTTCTAACACCCATATTTTCGAAAGATAATTTAATAGCACCTGTTGCGTTCTTTGGAACATATGTTATCTGCAAATGAGTATCTGGAATATTATCATTCGTTGCACTTTGCGATAGCATAAAATTCAAATTACGATCTCCACTGTAGGAGCCCGTTCTATTAACACAATACTCTATTGCGCTGGAGGATGTATCTTCTGTAATATCCGGACTGTTAAATTTTAGCCTAAAAAATAATCCACGCAAACCTACGTGATCATGAAAATTCTTCCCTACTCTAAGGTTTTGAATAACAGGAATACCTAAATCTTCAAGGTGTTCTTTAGGACCGATTCCAGATAACATTAATATTTGAGGCGAACCAATTACACCAGCAGAAATAATTACTTCCTTTTTGGAAAACACATTTACTCTCTTTCCTTTTATGTTCACCTTCACGCCAATCGCTCTATTGTTTTCAATAATAACTTTTTCTACATGTGCGCCTAATGCTAGGTGCAAATTTTTTCGCTGCCTACTAGAAGCTATATACGCTTTTGCACAACTGCATCTCGTGCCGTCTTCTGTATTCATCATATACTCGAAAAAGCCCAAGTTCTGCTCATCGCTACCAACACTGATCCCAGCTTCCAGGGCAGATTCAATCAGCAGATTTTTCAATCGATTTCTTGATTTGTAGTATGAAACTGCAACAGGGCCATCGGTTCCATAGTTTCCTCCAACAATGTTTACAGAATGTTCAGCTCTTCTGAAGTATGGGTAAACGCTATTCCAGTCCCATCCAAAATTACCCATCTTTTCCCACTTATCGTAATCGTCCTTGGGGCTTCTCACATAAACCATGCCATTTATGCTGCTTGTTCCTCCTAGTACTTTTCCTCTTGGTAAACTGCATCTTTGGTTCTCGAATCCAAGACAGGAAGTGTTTGATGTTTCTAATTTATAATTCCAGTCCAGTTCAGATTTTACAAGTGTAGCGGAAGATGTAGGTATCTGAAAGAATATTAAATTGATAGAATTATTCAAGAGTTTTCTTTTATGTACAGTGCCGGCGGAAGTATCTCGCTTTCTTAGGAGTCGCCCGATGAGCCTTGTAATGGAAGAAAAAATCGTTGAACATTCGTAAAATTCCAGATCATTCTGTTAATAGCAGTGGCGAAAGCCCGAAAGCCCCCCCAAAAATATAAATTTTATACTAATATAATTAGTTTGAAGCTCGTAAAATATATTCATTAGCAAGAATGACCTAATCCACTACTACGTCTTCAATTGTATGATATCCGTTAACGTTTGAATACTTTGTATAATGTCTTAGTTACATTTACATTGCCTGTAATAAATCAAGATAAAGTATTTTGATTTTTGTGCCCGCTCCGTTTATCTAGTTATGTTGAAACGATACTCGCACTATCAAGGACGCGCATACAGTTTTTACTTCATAAAACAACGTTAAAACTACTGTTTTGGTCGCTTCATTATATTAAAGTCCGTTCACAAAAATTTCCCACGTTCAGCCCCACCCCCCTCCAAAATAAAATTCTAGATCCGCTACTGTATAATAGTAGTGTTTGGAATTGTTCGATTTGGATATTCTACACCAAACATACTTACTGCACGTGCACTATTAGTCCAGTCAAATTAGAAGAAGAAAAAAACATTAATCGGTAAACATCTGAATTTTGTATAAAAGCTTATTACGGCTTCCAATTGAACATATCGTGTGAGCAACAAAATTTTGTTTCAGAATTAGCTGTGAGATAAATGAGCTATGTCGTATATTATTACGCCATGAGACTAGATTAGTTCAATTGAATTAGATTTTAAAAAAATGAATCAATCTCAGACATGACTGTTATGTTTCTCTCTCTCAGGCATGGCCAACTCCGAAACAAAATTTTGTGGCTCACTTTTACTAAAAGTCCCCGTCAAAATCTGTTGCGCTCGAGCCGCCTTCTTGGTAAATAGGTACACTTTTTCAGTTCTTTGCCTATATCTCGGCAACTATAACTGATACGAAAAAATAGTTGAGATAAAAAATATAGCATATTAAATTGTCCACAAAAAAGTTAGTTAATATGTATCTCCAATACTTCAGCTGTAATCCGACATCGAAAAGAAAAGAAAGTCTGCTGAGCTCTTAAAACTGCTTCATGACCTACAAAGATTATAAACAAATAAAAAATCATTCAATTCATTGAGCGTTGATATGGTATCACACTCGGTTAAGGCATATAATTTACGCTTTATTTACATAAATTAATTTGAAAATTTAGGAATTTAGGGTGTATTTTGAATAACTAAGGCAAGTTTTAAGTCGATAGCAATTAAATTTTTTTCGAGTTATCAAAGTCATTGAAATTTTGCATCCATTTATTTCATAATTTAGGGAGGATTTTGAGTAACTTTGGCAAGTTTTAAGTCGATAGTAATTGTCTTTATATTTTTTTCGAGTCACGAAAGTTATTGAATATTTTCGCAAATTTACGCTCTGTTTGCATAAATTTATTTAAAAAGTAAGAAAAAGAATGTTTATTTTTTCTAAATAATCATAATTTAGGGTATATTTTGAGTAACTTTAGCAAGTTTTAAATCGATAGCAATTGTCTTTATATTTTTCTCGAGTCACGAAAGTTAATGATATTTTTCGTAAATTTACGCTCTGTTTGCATAAATTTATTTCAAAATGTAGGAAACGCGTGTTAATTTTTTTTAAATAATCATAATTTAGGGTATATTTTGAGTAAATTTGGCAAGTTTCACGTCGATAGCAATTGTCTATGTTTTTTCTCGAATCACGAAAATTGTTGAAATTTTTCGCCAATTAACTCTCTGTTTGCATATATTTGTTTCAAAATTTAGGAAAAGCGTGCATATGTTTTTTAAATAATCATAATTTAGGGTGTATTTTGAGTAACTTTGACAAGTTTTAAGTCGATGGCAATTGTCTTTATATTTTTTCCCAGTCACGAAAGTTATTTAAATTTTGGGCAAATTTACGTTCTGTTTGCATAAATTTTTTCAAAATTTAGGAAATATATGTTTATGTTTCTTAAATAATCATAATTTAGGTTGTATTTTGAGTAACTTCGGTAAGTTTTAAGTCGATAGCAATTTTCTTTATTTTTTTCTCTAGTCACGAAAGATATGGAAATTTTGCGTACATTTACGCGCTGTTTGCATTAATTTATTTCGAAATTTAGGAGAAGGGTGTTTATATTTCTTAAATAATCATAATTTATGGTGTATTTTGAGTAAATTTGGCAAGTTTTAAGTCGATAACAATTGTCTTTATATTTTTCTCGAGTCACCAAAGTTATTAAAATTTTGCGCAAATTTACGCTCTGTTTGCATACATTTATTTCAAAATTTAAGAGAAGGGTGGTTATGTTTTTTTTAAATAATCATAATTTAGGGTATATTTTGAGTAACTTTGGCAAGTTTTAAGTCGATGGCAATTGTCTTTATATTTTTTCCCAGTCACGAAAGTTATTTAAATTTTAGGCAAATTTACGTTCTGTTTGCATAAATTTATTTCAAAATTCAGAAAAAGGGTGTTTATGTTTTTTAGATAATCATAATTTGGGGTGCATTTTGAGTAGCTTAGGCAAGTTTTAAGTCGATAACAATTGTCTTTATATTTTATTTCGAGTCACGAAAATTATTGAAATTTTTCGCAAATTTGCGCTCTGTTTGCATAAATTTATTTCAAAATTCAGGAAAAGGGTTTTTATGTTTTTTAAATAATCATAATAAAGGGTGTATTTTGAGTAACTTTGGCAAGTTTTAAGTCGATAGCAATTGTGTTTATATTTTTTTCGAGTCACGAAAGTTATTGAATATTTTCCCAAATTTACGCTCTGTTTGCATAAATTTATTTTAAAATTTTTTAAAAGGGTGTTTATGTTTTTTAAATAATCATAATGAAGGGTGTATTTTGAGTAACTTTGGCAAGTTTTAAGTCGATAGCAGTTGTCTTTAAATTTTATTTTGAGTCACGAAAATTATTGAAATTTTTCGCAAATTTGCGCTCTGTTTGCATAAATGTATTTCAAAATATTCAGGAAAAGGGTGTTTATGTTTTTTAAATAATCATAATGAAGGGTGTATTTTGAGTAACTTTGGCAAGTTTTAAGTCGATAGTAATTGTCTTTATATATTTTTTTCGAGTCACGAAAATTATTGAAATTTTTCGCAAATTTGCGCTCTGTTTGCATAAATGTATTTCAAAATTCAGGAAAAGGGTGGTTATGTTTTTAAGTAATCATATTAAAGGGTGTATTTTGAGTAACTTTGGCAAGTTTTACGTCGATAGCAAATGTCTTTGTATTTTTCTCGAGTCACGAAAGTTATTGAAGTTTTGCGCAAATTTACGCTCTGTTTGCATTAATTTATTTCAAAATTTAGGAAAAAGGTGTTTATGTTTTTTAAATAATCATAATTTATGGTGTATTTTGAATAAATTTGGTAAGTTTTAAGTCGATAGCAATTGTCTTTATATTTTTCTCGAGTCAGGAAAGTTATGGAAATTTTGTGTAAATTTACGCGCTGTTTGCATTAATTTATTTCAAAATTTAGGAAAAGGGTGTTTATGTTTTTTAAATAATCATAATTTAGGTTGTATTTTGAATAACTTTGGTAAGTTTTAAGTCGATAGCAATTGTCTTTATATTTTTCTCGAGTCACGAAAATTATTGAAATATTGCGCAAATTTACGCTCTGTTTGCATAAATTTATTTCAAAATTCAGAAAAAGGGTGTTTATGTTTTTCAGAGAAACATAATTCAGGATATATTTTGAGTGACTTTGGCAAATTTCATGTCGGTAGCAAATGTCTTTATATTTTTCTCAAGTCACAAAAGTTATTGAAGTTTTGCGCAAATGTACGCTGTTTGCATTAATTTGTTTCAAAATTTAGGAAAAGCGTGTTTATGTTTCTTTTTTTAAATAATCATAATTTAGAGTGTATTTTGAGTAAATTTTGCAAGTTTTAAGTCGATAGCAATTGTCTTTATATTTTTCTCGAGTCACGAAAATTATTGAAATTTTTCGCAAATTTACGCTCTGTTCACATAAATTTATTTCAAAATTTAGGACAAGGGCGCTTAATGTTTTTTAAATAGTCATAATTTAGGTTGTATTTTGAGTAACTTCGGTAAGTTTTAAGTCGATAGCAATTGTCTTTATATTTTTCTCGAGTCACGAAAATTATTGAAATTTTGAGAAAATTTACGCTCTGTTTGTATAAAATTTCAAAATTTAGGAAAAGGATGTTTAAGTTTTTTTAAATAATCATAATTTAGGGTATATTTTGAATAATTTAGGCAAGTTTTAATTCGATAGCAGTTGTCTTTATATTTTATTTCGAGTCACGAAAGTTATTGAAATTGTTTGCCAATTTAAGCTCTATTTGCAAAAATTTATTGCAAAATTTAGGAAAAGGGTGTTTATGTTTTTAAAATAATCACAATTTAGGGTATATTTTGAGTAACTTTGACAAGTTTTAAGTCGACAGCAGTTGTCTTTATATTTTTTTCGAGTCACGAAAATTATGAAAATTTTCGCAAATTTGCACTCTGCATAAATTTATTTCAAAATTTAGGAAAAGGGCGTTTATGTTTTTTAAATAATCATAATTTAGGGTGTATTTTGAGTAACTTCGGTAAGTTTTAAGTCGATAGCAATTGTCTTTATATTTTTTTCCAGTCACGAAAGTTATTGAAATTTTTTGCCAATTTACGCTCTGTTTGCATAAATTTATTTCAAAATTTAGGAAAAGGGTGTTTATGTTTTCAAAATAATCACATTTTGGGGTATATTTCAAGTAACTTTGGCAAGTTTTAAGTCCATAGCAGTTGTCTTTATATTTTATTTCTAGTCACGAAAGTTATTGAAACTCTTCGCAAATTTACTCTCTGTTTGCATAAATTTATTTTACAATTTAGGAAAAGGGTGTTTATGTTTTTTAAATAATCATAATTTTGGGTATATTTTGTGTAACTTTGGCAAGTTTTAAGTCGACAGCAGTTGTCTTTATATTTTATTTCGAGTCACGAAAATTATTGAAATTTTTCGCCAATTTAAGCTCTATTTGCAAAAATTTAATGCAAAATTTAGGAAAACTGTGCGTATGTTTTTAAAATAATCACAATTTAGGATATATTTTGAGTAACTTTGGCAAGTTTTAGGTCGACAGCAGTTGTCTTTATATTTTTCTCGAGTCACGAAAGTTATTGAAATTTTTCGCAAATTTACGCTAAATTTATTTAAAAATAGAGAATAATAATTTATTGTGTATTTTGAGTAACTCTGGCAAGTTTTAAGTCGATATAGATTGTTTATATTTTTTTTTGCAGTCTCGCAAGTTATTGATATTTTTCGCAAATTTAAAGTGACGAAGAGTTTTTTCTCCCAATTTTACTATTTTACTCTTTCCTGAAGTCGTGAAGTAAACATTAATATCTCTCTCTCTATCAGATCTTTACCGATTAATGTTTCTATTGGACGAAAATTGTTATAATTTGACTGGACTATATTACCAAAACAGTACCATTTTAACAATAGGATCTTTTCAATCAACTAATACATAATATTAACTTAGAATTACATAAAACATGTCTAAATTTGTGGTTAAAACATTAACAAGACAGTTAACGATGAAGGGATTTTTGTTTCAACAATTCCATTTAACGTGGAAACCCCTATGGTGCGTGAACCGATTCTACACCCTGTATATCGCAATCAACAGGATTTTTAAAGGCAGAAAATAAATTAAGGTCGCCAGCAAACATTTAAAATGTACAAAAAATAATTCAAATATTCTCCACTCTGAGGGAAACCAATCATTTTAGTCCAATTTAATTGATTCCTGTTCGCAATCATGATCACGGAATGATAATACACCGCATCATTTCTTATCACTTAAGTCGCCGAACCGGCGAAAACAAAAAAAAAAAACAACGTGACTGGACAATGCACCGGCGCGACAGATTAGTTCTTCGTCGTTAGTTGAGTGAGATATTGCTGTGCGTGAATAATTGCGTGTTCGTTTAATATTAACAATTAACAATTAACTTGCTTAAACAATAAATTAGTGAGTGGTTAAGTGTGTGCGTACTGAGGTGGCAGATTAAATAGGAACCTTCCGAAAAAAACCTATACCGGCTAGTTGTAAGGCAAAGCACCCTATGGCGGACAAGCACCCATTGACACTTTAAGGGTAAGTAATTCAGATAATTTTTGAGGGTATCGGTCCAAAGATAATAGGTACAAACGAAATTTAGGTGAATTGCACTTTACGGTCTTAACGTATAAAGACGTTTGAACTCATTTTTTTTTGCATAGGGTAAGTTATGTAGAAGCTAAAATTTGAAAGCAATTTCCGCGGAAAATGTTTTAAGCCGAAAAATCCAATTATTCTGCAAATTCTAAAAAAAGCTTTATTGTAATTTTACTCACAAACGAATGATATTTCGTAAAAACGCTATTCTTTATAAATTGTTCATTTAATTATTATCTACAACTATTATTCATCATCTTCAATATTTGTTTAAATGTTCGGTAAAACACCAAAAACAGTAAACACCCACTTCCGATGTACAAAATCTTACCACAAGCTATTCAGTTTTTGAATTGTCAAATAAGTCTTATTTTAAAAGTTTCATTAATAATAATAATAACATAATTTATTTCCGGTGTAGGTACAGTAACAATATATATAAACATATAATTAATACAGCACAAACATGGAAACACGTCAAGATAACTTACAATTTTGATGGTATACATGTACTCGTAATACTAAAATGTTTGAGTTAAAAACTCATTTGTATTGTACGGTTCCAATGTTCACAACATATCAAATAGCATTCGTCTCTCATTCAAAAACGAATTTAATCTTGACTTGTCCAACATTGTGTTCACAATGAAAAATACCAATAAATTCTTATTCTTAATCTGGGGCACTCGTTCCATTAAATTCCACTCGTGCCACCCTTTTATTAAATTTGTATACTAATGTAATATTTCAGTCATAGCACAATTAAAGATTTACGTATTTATCAAAATAAGTTAAATATTACTTACTTCCGTTGCAACAGTAGGATATCCACCAGCTTCTAGTAACAATACATTCCATTTCTGATTTTCTGATAATCTTCCGGCGAGTACTGAGCCAGCTGAGCCCGCACCAACAATTATAAAATCAAAATAATCACCAGTTTTCAAATGCGGACTGTAATTTCTTGGATAACTATCACGAGGATCGAGATTGCAGTGAGTGGCAAATAAGAGATTAATCAGATTGAGAAGTTTGTCTGCCATTGTAGCTAAGAAAGTTAATCAAAAGTGGTACGATCAAATCAATTTTTACAACACGAAAAGTTACAGAACTGCACGTACACGAGTTGTATTACGTTTGCAATGTGTTACGTTAGCGATATGTAATCAATTCGGGCAAATTATTTATAGGTAAATGATTAATAAACCAATTCAACAAATAGGAATTTCACGTTTTCAATCAATGCAATATAAATACCTGTATTTATACATTTTATATATTTATCAAATTTGTATTATTGTTATTGACACACTTTCTTTCAGATCTCCTTGAATTATTGTATAATGTAATATAAAACCAAAAATAAAACCTTAAAAGTATTTGAAACGTACTTGAAACGGCTTTACTGCTAATTAGAACGATGGTTTGTCGTCTAAATACTTAAAATAGAATTTAAATAATAGCATTTCCGCATAACCGGCGGAACTAGGCAAACATTTCAAAAATATACAGGGTGAATGCTTTAAATTGTTAATGCAAAATATTTCGAAAACCAAATCTTTCCCTAAAATGTTATTAGATTTGTAAGGGAAAAACAAACTATATTATTTTTTTATAGCATAGGAGAGGTCAGTGGCGGCTCGTGAATCATGTTGATGGTCGAGCCACATATACAATATGCCCCCTCTCCCTCTTTTATCTTCCTAGACCAAAGTAACTGGCGAAAAAGTGTTTTAAGAAGTGTTTTTTTTAACTAAAAATTCTTGCTTAGCTTGAAACTACAGGTAGTGCCATGACTCCTTGGCTCTATATAACGAGCCACCCCTGCTTTCGACAGCAAAATATACTACTTTTGACAGCTGGAAAATACAATTTTTGACAATTCAAAAATGTCGAATAAAACTATTTTTATTAGCTGAAAAATACTGTTCATACAATTGAAACATATCATTGCTGACACACGAAAAATACTATTTTGACAAAAAAATACTATTTTTAACAATTGGAAAATACTAATTTTCAACAGCCGAGGAATACCATTTTTGTCAGCTGAAACATACCATTCCTGACACACGAAAAATACTCGTTTTGACAATAAAATACTATTTTTGACAGTCAAATGTACACTTTTGACAGCAAAATATACTACTTTTAACAGCGAAATATACCACTTTTGACAGGTGACAATTTAAAAATGTCGAAAAAAAACTAGCATATAACTAACTAACATAACATATTTGGTAGCTGAAGAATACCATTTTCTACAACTTTAAAATACAACTCGAGGCAGATGGAAAATACTATTTTCAACAGCTGGGGATTACCATTCTTGACAGCCGAAAAATATCATTCCCGACAGCTGAACATACCGTTATTGGCAGCTAAAAGATACAATTTTTGACAATAACAAAAAAAATCAATTGTTGGCAACAAAATATACAGGTTTTGACAGCTGAAACATACCACTTGTGACAGATAACAAATGTCAAAAAATACTGCTTTTGATAGCTCAAAAACACCATTTATATAGGTGGGAAATACCATTTTTGGCAGCTGAAAAATATCATTTTTGACAGCTGAAACATTGCTTTTTAGACAGCTGAATAATACAATTCTTATTAGCTAAAAATTAAATTCTTGATAACAGCAACACACTATTATTGACAACTGTATCATACCATTATTGTCAGCTAAAAATACAATTTTTGAAAACAAAAAATTGAATTTTTTGCGAAAAAATGTACAATTTTTGAAAGTTGAAAAAGTTTTGAAAAATGCCATTTTTGACAATTGAAAAAATAACGAAAAATGCTGCTTTTGATAGCTGAAAAATGCCATTTTTTATAGGTTGTTGACAGCAGAAAAATATCATTTTTGACAGTTGAAAAATATAATTTTTGACTGCTGAAAAATATCATTTTTGACAGTTGAATAATATACTTCTTAACAGCTGAAAAATACCATTTAACAGCTAAAACATACCATTCTTGACAACTACAACAAACTATTATTGACAACTGTAACATACCGTTATTGTCAGCTAAAAATACAATTTTTAAGTTTTAAGAGCAGAAAATGCCATTTTGACAATTAAAAAAATGACCAAAAATGCTGCCGTTGATAGCTGAAAAATATCATTTTCGATAGTTAAATAAATACATTTCTTAACAGCTGAAAACTACCATTTTTAACAGCTGAAAAATACCATTCTTGACAACTGCAACAAACCTTTGTTGACAACTGTAACATACTACTCTTGTTAGCAAATACAATTTTTTTGACAGCTGTAAAATGCCATTTTTGACAATTAAAAAATGTCAAAAATGCTCCTTTTAATAGCTGAAAAATACCATTTTTATAGGTAAGAGATACTTTTTTGACAGTTGAAAAGTACCATTTTTGACAACTGAAAGATATCATTCTTGACAACTGCAACAAACCATTATTGTCAACTGTAACATACCATTATTGTCAGCTAAAAAATACAATTTTTGACAACAAAAAGTACAAGTTTTGAGAGCTGAAAAATGCCATTTTGACAATTTAAAAAATGACCAAAAATGCTGTCGTTGATAGTTGAAAAATACGATTTTTATAGGTGAGAAATACTTTTTTGACAGCTGAAAAATATCATTTTCGACAATTAGAAAATATCAAAAAATGCTGCTTTTAATAGCTGAAAAATACCATCTTCATAGGTAAGAAATATCTTTTTGACAGCTGAAAAGTACCATTTTTGACAACTGAAAAATATCATTTTTGACAACTGAAAAATATCATTATTGACAACTGCAACAAAGCATTTTTGACAACTGTAACATATCATTATTGCCTGTTAAAAATACAATTTTTGAGAACACAAAAAAATCAAGTTTTGACAGCTGAAAAATGCTATTTTTGAAAGTTAAAAAATGTCGAAAAGTGCTGTTTTTGATTGCTAAAACAAAAACATTTTTATAGGTTGGAAATCGCATTTTTGACAACTGAAAAATATCATTTTTGACAGTTGAATAATACACTTCTTAACTGAAAACTACTATTTTCAACAGCTGAAAATTCCATTTTTGACAACTGCAATAAACCATTATTGACAACTGTAACATACCATTATTGCCTGCTAAAAAATACTACTTCAATTTTTGACAACACAAAAATACAAATTTTGACAGCTGAAAAATAATATTTTTGACAGTTAAAAAAATGTCGAAAATGCTGCTTTCTGGTAGGTGAAAAATAACATGTCTATAGGTTGGAAATTGCATTTTTAACAGCTGAAAAATATCATTTTTGACAGTTAAATAATACACTTCTTAACAGTTGAAAATTACCATTTTCAACAGCTGAAAAATACCATTGTTGATAACTGCAACAAACCACTATTGACAACTAAATTATTGCCTGCTAAAAAATACAATTTTTGAATACAAAAAGTCAATTTTTGACAGCTGAAAAATGCCATTTTGACAATAAAAAAAAGTCGCAAAAAGCTGTTTTTGATAGCTGAAAAATAACATTTTAATAGGTGAGAAATACATTTTTTGACATTAAAAAAATATTTTTGATAACTGAAGAATATCATATTTGACAGCTCTTAACAGCTGAAAAATGCCATTTTTAACAGCTGAAAATTACGATTTTTGACAATTGCAACAAAACATTATTGACAACTGCAACAAACCAATATTGTCAGCTAAAAAATACAATTTTTTACAACTAAAATTATAATTTTTGACAGCTGAAGAATGCCATTTTTAACAAATAAAAAATGTTGAAAAATACTTTTTTCGTCAACCGCCGTGAAAGTGACGGCTTTCCCACTTGACACCATTAATCGAAAATTGATAATTCCAGTACACCGAGAGGTTGCTAGGCTACGATGAAATAACAGTCCGGGAAAATTTTTGTCGGACAGTAGATGTAGCGATTGACGAAAAAATAGTAAGTGTGTGACAAACTTCACAGTCGTCCGGGAATGCTTCATTTTTCCCACTAGACACACAATCTACTATTTTTGATAGCTGAAAAATACCATTTTAGTAGATGAGAAATACCTTGTTTGACAAATGTATCGATTTTTTCGATCATTGCAGTATCAGGCACAGAACTGCTTTTTGCGCAAGATCTTGAGATCTTCGGCTGTTGTAAACATGGAGACTTTTGATCGGCATGTCTTGGTGAATATTTTTCAGTTGGTTTCAAGTTTTCGAGTAATGATGGAAAAATCAAATTCGATTCAAAATTTTTGTTACTTATAACACCTAGGTCACATCTATAAACCTACCTTAATTACTGGTGTTGTTGTTTATGAATTTCTTATTATGCAGATTATTAATAATGTTGTAGATATTTTGGTTTTTGACTATTTTGAATGTATTTATGGGCAGGGAAGATTAACACATTAAATTTTCTTTAAATCAACTCGCATTTCATTTTTATTAACAAAATATAGTATCTTTACATTCCCTTTGATTTAAAACTACAAACTTCTTCTTGTCATCTTAAAAATCATTATGAACATGATCTGAATCAATTTTATCCACAGGTTTGTATTGTTGAAAATTGAAAGCCTCCTCATCATCATCATATTCGTCCTTGTCCTCCTTGACTTCGTATCCATTAGAAAAATGGGAATTATAATATGAATCTCCATCCTCCATTGGTAAAAATTTACCATCATCTTTGGCATAATTAAAATTTATTTCAGAAGAATACTCATCCTTATATTCAGACACTGGGTTAACATTCCGAGAATCGTACCCGTCTTTATATTCGGACAATGGGTTAACTTTTTGTGAACTGTACTGATGTTTATATTCAGACTCTGGGTCAACATTCCGTGAACTATAGTGATGTTTATATCCATGATACCTATGTTCTACCTTATGATTTGCAGGAAGTGACATTTTCGCTGGTCTAATATCCTTTTTCTTGTCGTCGTGGTGATAATGATGAATATGGTGATGGTGGATGATTTTTTCTTTGTTGATGATAATCGGCTCTTTTGATTTCTTAAAATGGTCTTCACTTTTGTGTTTATGCACATTGTGATGTTTTCTTGGCGGTGGAAATGTTCTATTCGGTTTATTTATTAGTACTACTTTAGTATGATGGTGATGTTTCACATGTTTTGGCACATGTACTTGGATGCGAATCCTAAAATTAAAAACAATCATTTACATCTTTCCAATTTGTTTGGTCACATATGAAGATTTCATTTTAATTGGGTGTACTAAAGATCGTAAGTCTTGATTAACATATATTTACAGGTGCTTTTTTATTTTTACATAATTTATAGATTGTGAAAATTTGCGTTGACTGCTTGGTCATCTGCCACTACCGCCCTTACAGGTTTTTATTTATATTTATTTAAAAAAATATATTAAAGGTAAAAACTAGAGGTCCAAGTTATTACTAACAATAACGCAAATTAATTCGTATTTTTCTCAATAGCTTTCAAACATTCCGATTTGAGAGTATCCAATGACACAACAAAAACTTCTAAGAAATAACGTGCCTAGCTTGACTGTTACGTGGACAATTAAAGCGGTGGCAGATGTTAAACAGAAGTAAAACTTTCTTATGGAAACATCTATCTTGTTTGGGTTTAAAAGAAAACTGAAAACTCAATACCAAACTCAATAAAAGATGTTAACAGTATTAATATTTTTTTTATGGATAGTATTCCGGCGAATACGAAGATATAACTATCTCTGCTCTCAAAGCAACACTAAATATGGGCAATAGATATCTGCACAGCAACTATCAAAACTATAGAATCTACACCTAATATGTAACCTATACTGGATTAAATATAGCTGATTTTTCTGTGTTTTTTTTTGTTTTTTTTATTTTTAGTCACTTGCATTACTCACTTTATTGGATGATTATTATATGTACGTCCTAGCTTAGATTAAGTAAATTTGCTAGAAATATAATTCTCTGTTTAAATTAGAAAGGTTCGGATGGTATAACAGTCTCACTCCATACTGAATCCCGCCTTACGGTTCTCCGTTGCGATTATTGCATCTTTAATTTCTTATTTATTGTATGATATATTATTATGATTTATATTTTTCTTATTTTAATTTATAATTTTTTATGGGAGAATAAAGTTTATTATTATTATTATTATTAATAATAATTTTAATTTGAGAGTTATTACACAAAATTTCTAATATAATCTTTTTTTCTCTGTAATTTATATGAATTTGAATCACTATAAAGCTGATTTGAAGT
This sequence comes from Ocypus olens, assembly GCA_910593695.2. NCBI lineage: Eukaryota > Metazoa > Arthropoda > Insecta > Coleoptera > Staphylinidae > Ocypus > Ocypus olens. The sequence goes on from OU343058.1 coordinate 44,234,643, forward strand.
TCTATTCAATGACAGTGTTCCATTTAAAAATATGCAACTTTGTGCGATAACTCTTATATTAAAAATCGAAATAAAAAAATAAGCACTCCACTGAATAAGCACGCCACCTCAGGTAAATAGCTCATTTTTTCGACGAACTGTCGTGTGAGGAAAATATCTCTCCCTTTCTGGGATAGTTATTTCGCACCGAAAGAAACTGCTATTAAATATTATATGTCTAGATTAATATAAATTTCTGTTGACAATGTATGTTTATTTTAGAAATGTATATCATAGAATTTAAATATGTAATAACAATACAATGTATCTTTATTTTTTTTATAGCTGTAGTTTTTAGTATACTAATGACAATGTAATAAACTCGAAGAGTGTCTGAATACAAATTAAGTTAAATAAATAAATTCTGCCAAGAAGACCACATAACTGCCACATAACAGTAGCAATGGCGTCACTTTTGGCGTCACCACTGAATATTTTTTTTTGTATTCAGACTGTCGTGATGAATAAGCGCGCCACTGAATTATGTGAAGAATACCACACAAATAACTATTTAACTAATTTTGTACACATCTTACAGTTACTGCGAAAAAGACATATTTTAAAATATCCAAAACTTGAAAAACACCCGAAACCTTTCATACAAATCAAGTTAGCCATGATCTGTTAATGCTATTGTCATTAGGGATGGGCGATATTTCACGTATCTGTGATTTTTCTGTGGTGTTATCACAGGTCATTACTATTATGTCATATACTTGTTTCTCATTGATCACTTGGTAAAACATTATGTTAATATAAGTTTATAAATTAAAATTCACTTGGTTTGTTTCACGATTAAATTAATCGTGAAACAAACCAAGTGAATTTTAATTTATAAACCTATATCATTACTGTTACTAATAGGTGAATTTCACTGCTACTTAAAATCACTGCTTCTTAAAATCCCTGCTACTTAAAATCACTGCTACTTAATATCACTTACTAAGAATCACTGCTGCTAAAATAACCCTGCTACTTAAAATCACTGCTACTTAAAATCACTGCTACATAAAATCACTGCTGTGTAAACTGTGATTGCTACTTAAACTGTGACTGTTCCTTAAAACATAATTGTAAGAAGACAGTACAAGGTGGCATTTCTAAATGTTATTTAATATTCATTACTTTATTCTCCCATTTTTGCAGGGCACTCTATTTAAATTTTGAATAAATATTTAATAAAAAAAAAACAGATATTTATAAAATTTATAATTAATTAATTGAGATTTTATAAAAACGAAAAAAATATCTTGCCCGGCAGGGAATTGAGCCACGAACTCGCTGTGATCGAAAGTAATGAGTCCGACGACTTAATAAACCCAAAATGACTTAAAATTCATTTTAATTTAAGATTCAGTGCAAATAACTAAACATACATTTTAAAATAATACCACGAAACTAATTTTGAAATTGCAAACTTCATGAACTGAAAAAAAATAAATAAAAACAATTTAACAATCTGCAAAAATGTCGAAATGCTCCTTGTTCACGTGCTCAAAAAATTTAAACAAAAATCTTCAAAAATCCATATTTCTATTGAAAATTGTTGAATTTTCAAGCCTCAAATTGATTTTGAATAAACGATACTTCGGCCGCTGAGGATAATTCTTTATAGAATTTTGTCTGAGCGTTTTATTTTTTTTTCTGCGAAGTTTTCATTCAGGTGCTCAAAAAATTAAAACTAAAATTTTTAAAAATCCATATCTCCATTAAAAATTGTTGAATTTGCAAATACCGAATTAATTTTGAATAAGCGATACTTGGACCATTGAGGATATTGTTTTAAGGAATGTTTTCTATGCGTTTTATATTTTTTCTGCGATGTTTTCATTCAAGTGCTCAAAAAATTAACACGAAAATCTTCAAAAATCCATATCTCTATTGAAAATTGTTGAATTTACAAAAATCTAATTGATTTTGAATTAGCTATAATTCGGCCATTGCGGATGATTTTTTATGGAATTTTATCTGCGCGTTTTATATTTTTTCTGCGATGTTTTCATTCAAGTCCTCAAAAAAATAAAAATAAAATTTTCAAAAATCCATATCTCCATTAAAAGTTGTTGAATTTGCAAATACCAAATTACGTTTGAATAAGCGATACTTAGGTCATTGAGGATATTGTTTTAAGGAATTTTTTCCACGCGTTTTATATTTTTTTCTGCTATGTTTTCATTGAAGACCTCAAAAAAATAAAAATAAAATTTTCAAAAATCCATATCTCCATTAAAAGTTGTTGAATTTGCAAATACCAAATTAAGTTTGAATAAGTAATACCTCGACCATTGAGGATATTGTTTAAAGGAATTTTTTCCACGCGTTTTATATTTTTTTTATATGTTTTCATTCAAGTGCCCAAAAAAATAAAACTAAAATATTCCAAAATCAATATCTCCATTAAAAATTGTTGAATTTGCAAAAACCAAATTGATTTTGAATAAGCTATACTTCGGCCATTGAGGATGATTTTTTGTGGAATTTTGTTTGTGCGTTTTATATTTTTTCTGCCATGTTTTCATTCGAGCGCTCAAAAAATTAAAATTAAAATTTTCAAAATTTCATATCTCTATTGAAAATTGTTGAATTTACAAAAACCAAATTGATTTTGAATAAGCTATACTTCGGCCATTGAGGATGATTTTTTGTGGAATTTTGTTTGTGCGTTTTATATTTTTTCTGCCATGTTTTCATTCGAGCGCTCAAAAAATTAAAATTAAAATTTTCAAAATTTCATATCTCTATTAAAAATTGTTGAATTTACAAAATTTAAATTGATTTTGAATAAGCGATACTTCGACCATTGGGAAAATTTTTTTAAGGAATTTTTTCTACGCGTTTTACATTTTTTTCTCTGCGGCGTTTTCATTCAAGTGCTCAAAAAATTAAAACGAAAATTCTCAAAAATCCATATCTCTTTTGGTTAATGATTTTATTTAAAAATAATCCTTCGAGAATAGAGCAAATAATCTTTAAAAGATGCGTTTTTTTAAAACCAAAATATCAAAACATTTGCCACATACCTAAAACTTTCCAATTTTTCAAATTTACTGAATAAACATTCTGTTTTTCTGCAAACATCTCCAAGTACTTCTCGAATTTTAAACTGAATCAAGGATAGTCGTATATTTATTTGGTATAGCAATAATATATCCAAAATATGACCTTTGGTCACAGGTATAATAATATCAAAAGGAAGGTGGACAAATATTACCAAAATCATATCAAAAACATTTTTAAAAAATATCAAAAGGAATAGCAGGTGGACAAATATTAGCAAAATCATATTAAAAACATTTTTGAAAAACCATTAACGATTTTAGAAGGTGTTACGACGTTTACTAACCGTGATCACAATTTAAAATCACTGATATTAGAAAGTAGCAACCACAGGTAGCAACGTGATTAAAAAGTAGCAGTTTTGCCGATCTCTAATTGTCATTATTTCAAAAGAAGAGCTCAACCTGTATATCAGATTGTGTCTCACATCTATATAAACATCGAATTCTGAACACTGAACCTCGCCTTTTTCTTTCCCTTGTTTTAGTACTTATTTGATTATTTTGTAAATGTATTTGGAAAAGTATGAAATAAAGTTTATTATTATTTATAATTTGGGCCACCCGGTACATTGATTTTACGTAGGTGTGTAAAATTATCAAAAATATTGCAATTACTAAATTAAAATGCATGAACTTGGCGTTTTTTTAACACCTAGTATTAAAAAATTGCTAATTTTTATTAAAATGAATGTTATCTTTCATATACAAAAACTAAATCAACGAAAATATTTTTTCACAACTTTTCACGCAATTGGCCCCACTGTGCGATACTGTGACATAATTAAGGGATTATTAATATATTTAAAATTTTGCATGTAAATCCCTTAGAATTCAACACACTGTATATGAGCTACGTCTTGCAATGTTTTTAATGAAATAACAGGGAAATTTCAAATTTGTAATTTTCATGGCTTCTAAGTTCTATCTTATTTATGTATAATTTGTGAATATTGTTTTGTTGAAATTTTTTATGTATAGGTAATAAAAATAAAGACCTACTATTATTATCATTCTCATTTCATAACGAAACATATTTTTACAGCATAATCAAAATCTGATTTAAGTAAACACCAACACGATTCATTATTTCTCTGACGTGTCTTATGTCTATCTAAATAAAATAATTATTATATTAACAGAAAAGTAACATTTTAAATTAAATGTTTAATGTTGGCGGCGTTTACTTCGTGGTACATCTATCCAATTCATTTTAAATTAAGATAATATTAATATAAACGTGTACTTACTTTTTATTACTTTGGCCACAATTCACATTATAACTTATCACAATTAAGATATAAATAAAAGTAAATATGTGCATTGTTGTACAATTGGTTACGCTATAACTTCATCTCGAACAGTACACCTAAATTATGTGGATGGATTCACTTATATTCATGGATGAAGATCTGGTGGGGTAATATTCTGCAGGATCTTATTGTGGTAAATGCTTTCGACAATTTTATTTCTATAGAGCGTTTTTTGCTGTGGAAATTAAATTACATGCGGTCGATCAATATTGGTCATTCAGGTGAAATGTATAGATTTTCTCCAATTTGAAATCATTTTTTTAGAAACTTTTACTTGCCATAAAAAAGAAAGTGCATTATTTTAAGGATGAACAATAAACTCTTATTATTTACTGGTAAAATTGATATACAAATATACAGTACAAGTAAGCATTATTCGCAACAGTTTTGTTATTAATATAAATAATAACTATCATATTTTTTCAATATCATAGCAGCACCTTTCTCCGCAATCATAAGTGTTGGTGCATTGGTATTTCTGCTGACAACCTCAGGCATTATGCTTGCATCTATCACTCGCAATCTTCTAATCCCGTATACCTGTAACTTTGAATTAACAACCGCATTTTCATCTGTTTTCGGTCCCATCTTACACGTTCCAACACTGTGATAATAAAAATACGCCAGATGTCGAATTTGGCATTTCCAAAATTCAGTAGTATCGAATTGAATTGAATTACATTCTTTAATATCAAGTCTTAACATCTCTGCATTGTACTTCTGCATTGTTTGTGTATCCAATAACTTTTTCAAAGATTCAATACCGTAAATCAAGTTAGCCATGTCTTCTTCGTTTTTATCGGTTAGAAGATTGCTAAGAATCCGTGGTTTGTCTAAAGGATTTTTTGACCTTAATAAAATCTCTCCTCTGAATTTAGGTTTGGCCAGAAACAGTGAGAAGCTAATCATATCGTTTTGTTTGCCTAATTCAACTACGCTATCAGTAATATATTTTCTAACACCCATATTTTCGAAAGTTAATTTAATAGCACCAGTTGTGTTCTTTGGAACGTACGTCATTTGTATGTGACTATCTGGAATATCATCATTCGCTGCACTTTGCGATAGCATAAAATTCAAATTACCATCTCCAGTGTAGGAACCCGTTCTATTAACACAATACTCTAGTGCGCTGGAGGATCTATCTTCTACGGAATTTGTTTCGTTTAAATTTAGCTTAAAAAATAATCCACGCAAACCTACGTGATCATGAAAATTCTTCCCCACTCTAAGGTTTTGAATAACAGAAATACCTAAATCTGCAAGGTGTTCTTTAGGACCAATTCCAGATAACATTAATATTTGAGGCGAACCAATCACACCAGCAGAAATAATTACTTCTTTTCTGGAAAACAAATTTACTCTCTTCCCTCTTATGATCACCTTCACACCAATCGCTCTATTGTTTTCAATAATCACGTTTTCTACAAGTGCGCCCAATGCCAGGTGCAAATTTTTATTTTTCCTCTGTTTACTAGATGCTATGTACCCTTCTGCACTACTGCTTCTCGTGCCGTCTTCTGTATTCATCATATACTCGAAAAGACCTAAGTTCTGCTCATCGCTGCCAACACTGATCCCGGCTTCTAGAGCAGATTCAATCAGCATATTTCTCAATCGATTTCTTGATTTGTAGTATGAAACTGCAACAGGGCCATTGGTTCCGTAATTTCCCCCAACAATGTTTACAGAATGTTCAGCTCTTCTGAAGTATGGGTAAACGCTTTTCCAGTCCCATCCGAAATTACCCATCTTCTCCCATTTATCGTAATCTTCCTTGGTACCTCTCACATGAGCCATGCCGTTCATGCTGCCTGTTCCTCCGAGTACCTTCCCTTTTGGTAGACTGCATTTTTGGTTTTCGAAACCAAGACAGGAAGTGTTTGATGTTTCTAATTGATAATTCCAGTCGAGTTCAGATTTTACAAGTGTAGCGGAAGATGTAGGTATCTGAAACATAAATAAATTGATAGAATGATTAAAGAGCACTGAGTATCCCGGAGTCTGCCCAAGGCAGTGCAAGGAGGCCACACGACCAAAATTTTAATTTAAAATAATACTAATCTGGTGAGAACTGTTATTAGCGAATAATAATAACCAATAACTACTATTTTTGTTAAATACTCTAAATCTTAAATGCATAATGTACACTGTATATTATACATTAAATGATGAAAGAAACAAATTCCTTCAAAATTCAGGTGATTAATTTCTGGTAAAACGCTCAGACAAGTCCATTAGTATTTTCAACTGCGCACTTTTTGCACTAATTTTTTTTATATATACGGTGTCCCATAAACAAATGCCGAAATAAGGTCACCTTTTTAAATTATTCACACCAAGAAATAATTAAAATTTCAAGTAAAAAATATGGTAACTTTACATATACTAATTACGTAAGAAAAGTTTAGCTGCCCAGAAAAAACCGCTATAAAGAGGCCCCCGCCGACCGGCACAAAAAATTCGCCCAAAAATATGAGGAGGATTTTGAAAATCGCATCCCCCGAAACTCATCCTTAAAACGGGAGGGGTATGGTTAAACCTCATCCCTTATCGGGGTCTTATTCGGTAAAATTTTGTTCGTTTTTGCACGCAGATCGTCGCCCAGATAACCAGCCAAGCTTTTAAAACCGTTCCCGTCGTTTCGTTTCACCTCCACCCCCGTGAAGGATTTTTCAAACGCAGGTTTTCGATTTTTGCACGTTTCCAAAAAAAAATAACTCCTCCATAACCGCCGGAGCTGGACGATCCCGGTATGTCTTAAAATAATCTTAAAGAAAATATCTAATACTGATCGAGCCACTTTTTTTAATTTTTGCCTCGTTTCCGAGATATGATTTTTTTTTAACCGGGTAAAAAAAATTTTTTTCTTCTTTTAAGGACGTATTTTTTCTTTTCAAGTCGAAAAGCTGAAACCTTCAGGGATGGCCGAAGGAATAACTGGCTTTCATTGGGAATTTCAATTTTTTTGGAACCACCCCTACGCGCCAATGAACGGTTTTCTTCTTTAAAGGACGCATTTTTTTTCTTTTCAAGTCGAAAAGCTGAAACTTTCAAGGATGACAGAAGCGATGACTGGCTTTCATTGGGAATTTTTTCAAAATTTTTGAAACCACCTCTATGCGCCATTTGTACCCTCTGTGTTCGTTTTTCTTCTCTTAAGGATGTATTTTTTTCTTTTAAAATCGAAAAACTGAAACTTTCAGGGATGGCAGAAGATATTTTTTCAAAATTTTTGAAACTAACCTTATGCTCCATTTGCACCCCCTGCGTTCGTTTTTCTTCTTTTAGGGACGATTTTTTTTCTTTTAAGTCGAAAAACTGAAACTTGCAGGGATGGCAGAAGATATTTTTTCAAAATTTTTGAAACCATCCCTACGCACCATTTGTACACCCTGGGTTCGTTTTTCTTCTTTTAATTTAAGGACGAATTTATTTCTTTTAAAGTCGAAAAACTGAAATTTTCAGGGATGGCAGAAGATATTTTTTCAAAATTTTTGAAACTAACCTTATGCTCCATTTGCACCCCCTGCGTTCGTTTTTCTTCTTTTAGGGACGATTTTTTTTCTTTTAAGTCGAAAAACTGAAACTTGCAGGGATGGCAGAAGATATTTTTTCAAAATTTTTGAAACCATCCCTACGCACCATTTGTACACAATGGGTTCGTTTTTCTTCTTTTAATTTAAGGACGAATTTATTTCTTTTAAAGTCGAAAAACTGAAATTTTCAGGGATGGCAGAAGATATTTTTTCAAAATTTTTGAAACCACCCCTACGCACCATTTGTACACCCTGGGTTCGTTTTTCTTCTTTTAATTTAAGGACGAATTTATTTCTTTTAAAGTCGAAAAACTGAAATTTTCAGGGATGGCAGAAGATATTTTTTCAAAATTTTTGAAACCAACCCTATGCTCCATTTGCACCCCCTGCGTTCGTTTTTCTTCTTTTAGGGACGATTTTTTTTCTTTTAAGTCGAAAAACTGAAACTTCCAGGGATGGCAGAAGATATTTTTTCAAAATATTTGAAACCACCCCTACGCACCATTTGCACACCCTGGGTTAGTTTTTCTTCTTTTAATTTAAGGACGAATTGATTTCTTTTAAAGTTGAAAAACTGAAACTTTCAGAGATGGCAGAAGATATTTTTTCAACATTTTTGGAACTAACCCTACGCTCCATTTGCACTCCCTGGGTTCGTTTTTATTCTTTAAGGGGCGTTTTTTTTTCTATTAAGTCGGACAACTGAAACTTTTAGGGATGGCAGAAGATATTTTGTCAAATTTTTTTGAACTACCCCTACGCTCCATTTGCACCCCTGGGTTCTTTTTTCTTCTTTTAAGGACGGATTTTTTTCTTTTAAAGTCGAAAAGCTGAAACTTTCAGGGATGGCAGAAGATATTTTTTCAAAATTTTTGGAACCACCTGAACCACGAACCCTGGATTTACCATTTGCACCCCGTGGGTTCGTTTTTCTTCTTTTAAGGACAATTTTTTTCTTTTCAAGTCGGAAAGCCGAAATTTTCAGGGATCGCAGAGGATATAACTGGCTTTAAAAAAATAAAAGAAATAAAAATACAAATAAAAAATAAAATTAAAATAAAAAATTGTAAAATGAAAAATAAAAAATGAAAAAAAAATAAATAAATAAAAAATAAAACATAAATAATAAAAAATTAAAAATTAAAAATTAAAAGTGAAAAGTGAAAAGTGAAAAGTGAAAAGTGAAAAGTGAAAAGTGAAAAATGAAAATGAAAATGAAAAATAAAAAATTAAAACTTGAAGATGAAAAATGAAAAAAAAAATAAAAAATAAAAAACGAAAAATTAAAATTAATTTAGAAAAAAAATATGTTTTTTATTGATGGCGCAGCGCAGCGGAGTCGCCAACCTTTACCAATTACTTTTCCTAATTCAAGCGGCCAAAATGTGATTTGAATGGGCCACGCTGTGCCGTGGTTCGTTGCCAATTTAATTTCTTAATTTTAATGGGCCACACACGGACGACGGTGCAGCGCAGCGGAGCCGTTATTCGTCACTCGTTACCGTGCTCAATTTTAATGGTCCACGCACGGACGGCAGCGCAGAGCAGCGGAGCCGTCTTCCGTCGCCAATTTAATCGCTTAATTTTAATAGGCCCCGTATGGACCGTCGTTCGTCACCAGTTACTTTCCTTACATTTTTACATTTCACAATTTTATATAAAGAACACAATTTCACATACATCAAACTTTAGCCTAGGAAAAACTAGTTTTCTTCTATTTCAATAATGAGTTGCCTCTTCACGATTTCTGGTGCACTCAACAACTCGCCTAGGCATGCTAGAAATCAAATTGTCAATGTCAGCCTGAGGGATTACATCCTAAGCTTCCTGAATACGCATACAAATATCAGGTAGAGTAAGTGGGGATGGCCCAGTCTTTTACCGATTGTATCCCACACATGTTCAATAGGTGATAGGTGTGGAGGACGAGGACGCCATGGAAGTGAGTCAACGTTAGCTAGCGCCGGGAATTCCATAGCAACCGTAGCTGTATGCGGCTTAGCATTATCCTGTTGAAAAATGAAGTTTTCCAACCTTCTGAGATGGGGCATTAATTTATGTTGGTTCTAGAACCGTATTAATGTGTTGAATGTTCCTGGAATGAATACTAAAGCAGGATTACATCCACAAGTGATCGCCCATCACCCCGCGTGTAAGAACTCTATATCGTTCCATGGCAAACTGTACATTTCTTCGCTCTAACCATATCTAACCATGATTTTTAGCTAAAGACAACTTGCCTCTATTGATCGACCCACTGTAATCTGTCGTTGTACCACTCCAAAGAAAGGTGAAACCTAATGATTGAATCCTTCGGTAAACTTATTTCTGATTTCTTGGTTAGTTAAGTCTCTCAAGACATCTCCAATTGCTCTTGTTATTGAAAATCGCTCCCAGAAAACGACGAGCCGAAGAGCTGTAGGATTTCTAGAGCATCCAGGTCGTAATATCCTTTTCCCTGTCCCTCGGTCCATCTACGCAAACATCGAACGATCGTACTTTCGCTTCTGCCAATTCGTTGAGCAATACCACGAACTGACAAACCCACTCTTTCCATCGCATTCAAAATCGCTTAATTGTTGAAAAACGCCATTCTAACGAATCAACTGATTTTTACGATATAAGTGTAATGTCACTGCACAGTTAACCTAGCAAAACAACAATTATTTTGTTTTTATTTTTATTCTTCAAGGTAAATTGATCAAAAGCTTATCATGATTTTTTGTTGAAATTTTAATCATTTCTTGGTGTGAATAATTTACATGCTTTCCGAAATTTTGATTAAAATTGAGATATGGGTTCTTGGTGTTCCTTTACTTATGGCGAGCAGTAAAATGAAATGTCATGCAGTAGAAAATTTTAAAAATTGTGGAACATAATGGATTTTCGTATAATTTATGGAGAATTCAAAGAAAACTACATGGTAATTTCCAATTCTCAGGTAACCCATACTTAGCAGATGTTAGTAAAAGACATATTATTATGAAATTAGCTACGCCATATCATTTTTACTTTCTCTGTTACGAAGTATGAGAAAGTATTGTGATCGTGATTTTTTTTTCAAAATTTTTTTTTACGGAAATATCCGTTTTGGTGTCCCTAGATGCCATTTCAACAATTTCTGAAAAAAAAAAATTTGTGTCTGTGTGTGTATGTATGTTTGTGTCTGTGTGTCTGTGCGTCTGTGTGTCTGTGTGTCAGTGTGTCTGTGTATCTGTGTGGCTGTGTCTGTGCGGCTGTGTGTTGTGTGTGTGTCTGTCTGTGCGCGCTGTATCTCAAAAACTAATAAAGAAATTGAAATGAAACTTTGAACATCCATCTTATTTGATAATCTGAAGAACTGAAAAGCTTTTGGTAAAATTTCGTACACCGGAAGTGGGCGTTTACCTTAACTTTTTTTTGTTTTTTGCCAATATTTCCTTCAATATGAAAAATATTACAAAAACATTTAAACAAACTTTGAAGACAACAAAAAAATGAACATCTTTTGCTTGAAAACATTTTTCATAAAATCATTTTTATTCGAGAATTTTTTTTTTCAATTTTTGGTTTATAATTATAAAACGATAATAGTTACAGCAAATTTATGTTAATAATAATTGTAGAGAATACTAAAATTAATACCTTGTAAAGAATAAGTTTCTTTTAAAATCCCTTTAGTTTTTGAGTAAACTGAGTTTTTGAATTTAAAGTATAATTTTTAAGTTTCATCCGAATTTACACAACGCTCGAAGCACATTTAAAATATGATTTCAATTGCAAATAAACCACGAAAACGTAAAAAATGGCTATGATACCATCAAGTCGGAAAAAGTAACATGATGGCCATATCACCATTTTTTACTTAAACTGTTAATGTTGTGTTAATTATATGTTTCAAAGAAAAATGTCCCTTTCATACTACCTCTCTTCTACCAAGAAACCATGTCACGCGATAAGATAAAATAGCACTGTTACATCGAATATATGCTACCTTGCGTGTCACGCTTTCAAATATGTTCAAGAATTTTCTAGATCCATCGATTACCGTATATATTGTGTTAAGCCGTTGATCAATTATTCTCTTCAAATTTTACTATTTTTTATTTACTAATTTTGCAAAGTTGGCATAAAAAATCAACATGGATAAGTCACTTAACTTATAAGAATAATAACGTACCAAAAATAATCTGCTAATTATAATATACCATCAAGCTCTGATTCAGAACCACAATGTACGTTGACTAAGATAAGAAAACTTCGAAAAATACGAAAAAGAAAAAGTTGATCTTGAGTACATTCATGCTAGATTTACGGTCACAGCTGCTATGGTTTCAATGTGCCATTTGTATTGACATTGTGTCAAACCAGAGCACGAAACCTTTATTGTTAAAACGTCATATTCAACCATAAAGATTATTTCGTTCGAAAATTGACAGAGATGAAAAACGCAAAGAAAATCATGTCGTCTTTTAAACACAATCTTTCCTGAATGAGCTGAAAAGCTCATGCAATCAGTGAAGAACTATTGTTACCAGCTGCGAAAGATATGATAACTAGTATGCTAAAAGAACAGTCAGCTAACAGCTAGATACGAAAATAATACCGTTTTCGAAAAACGATGGTTTTATGAAAAATATTTCTAAACAAAAGATGTTAATTTCTCCGTTGTGTTGAATATTTGTAAAAATGTTTTAGTTATATTTTTCTTATTTAAAACAATATCGAAAAAAAGGGTTAAATTAAACATCCACTTTAGGTATTTGAATTTTATCAAAAATAAGGCTTACGATCAAACTTTAATTTGAAAATATTTAATGGTTTTTGATACAGCGCCCAGGGAAAGATACATAGATATACTTTTTCCGCTTGAAATTGAAAATCTACCTTCGAAGGGACTTTATTGCAGCCCATTGTGCGCTCGGATTTTTATTAGGCTAATGGGAAGAGACTGGCCGTCCAGAGCCGGCTTCGCAGTACGTGCGAAAATTAGAAAGATACATTATCAGCAAAATACATATATTGCATCAAGTCAAATATATACACAATAAAATTCATTACATTCCTATTTTAATAATACATGTAAAAGAGTGCAGTTTTACAATAAATAAATATATATAACAAAAAATTATATAAACGTGCGATAATTAGAAAAATACATTACATTACATATATTGCATCAAGTCAAATATATACACATCATAAAATTCATTACATTCCTATTTTAATCATACATATAAAAGAGTGCAGTACTGCAATAAATAAATAAATATGACAAAAATTACATAAAGAAACAAATATTACTCTGCACAACTTGAAACATCACTTTCACTTTCAGTTTCACTTTGAAGATTAATATTGAAACATACAGTTGGTTCCTGAAGCGTCGTATAATCGTTTTCAATTTTAATAATATGACTGATGCAGTTCTTCCACGTGGTAGTTGGAATTTTGTTAAATTCTTGTTGGATCATTTTAATTGTTTCTTCGCTCATTTTGAGGTTTGTATTATTTTTCCGCAAATTACTTTTTACTGTTGACCATACAAGCTCAATTGGATTTAATCTACAGTAGTAAGGAGGAAGTCGCAACACTTGGTAGCCAAATTCGTCTGCCATCTTATCAACTACATATTCCTTTTTGAAATTTCGTGCTTTGATAATTGTCAAAAAATCTTCTTTTTTTCGAATTGTGGGAAAAAATTAGATTATTCTGAATGGAAAACTCAGCTATATCATTTTTCTTAGAAGCCATGGTAAGAATTCTGTTCAGTTGCCTTGAGTGGTATGCTGCATTATCCATTACAATAACTATATTATTTCCAATTTTAGTTAATAATTGATTTCGAAACCAAGTTTCGAATAGTTCAGCATTCATGTCCTGATGATAATCTAAAGAGCTTGAGACAACATTTTTCGCTGATAACAATAAAGCATTTGGCACAAAACCTGAATCTCCTCCCGCATGTAGAATTACAATTCTTTTTCCTCTATTACATGGAGTGCTAAGGTAACACTTATTAGATTTGTCGATCCATCCCTTGGAAATGACGTCGTCAGTATCGAACCACGTTTCATCCAAATAAATAATCGACCTCCCTGCATTCCGATATTCCTTAATTTTTTCTAAATACTCATATCGGTGTTTTTGCAATCTTGGTGATTCCATTATTGCAATTCGTTTGTCTAGCATTTCGTATCTAAAACCTTGACTGAAGAGATATTCATGCAGGGTTGTTCGTTTGTATGGAAACTCATCTCCCAGTTTTTCCAAAACAAATTCAATTGTTGGAACTTTACCTGATTTATACGAGTCGTAGATTAGTATTTTTAATCCTCTTAGCGGTGGCATCATCTATTTTTACAAATTTTTAACTTCTTCGACGTCTCCTTTCCAATGGTCCTTTTCTGACTATTTTCCACACTGCTGAATATGGAATTCCAGTTAGAACCGAAATTCTCCGAAATGCAGATTGATGGTTCTCGCTTATAAGAGTGTTATACATGTGTACCACCACTCTCTTAATATCCGTTGAAAGAAACATGTGTTTTGCTGACGTCTGATTTTCATCTTCTATTGTTGATGTATCCATTTGATCGCCGTTATTTGGAAATTCGTCAAAATTAATTTGAAAAGAGTTTCCATGGATAGATTGAAGGGACTCTATAGATTGTTGATAGAAATCTTCTACATACATTCCGGAGAAGCCTCTCTCCTCACATGGTTGGGGATCATCGAAATAAGTTTCATTATAAATAGATGAAATTAATTTTGCAGTTTCACTTAATGACGTTTCCATCGTGCACTTAAACCTTTCACAAGATAATAATTGTACCGTTGCAAAGAAAAATATTACACCAATTGAAACACAAATCTATTTGAGGCTGTCTTTATGTACTTCTTAAACTTATTACAACTTAAATAGTAGGGGAATTTGTAACTCATAATTATCCAATGGCGTCTATCATTAAAAAAAATTAAAGGGAGCATTTTATTTATAATGTCGCAAAAAGGAAGGAGTTAAGGAATTTGTAACTATTAATAACCTAATAGCGTCTATAATCTTGTCCTAATGGCATTCATCATTAAAAAGGATTTAAAGGGAGCATTATATTTGTACTGTAACAAAGAGGTAAGAGTTGAGGAATTTGTATCTTTTAATAACCTAAAGCCATCTATAATCTTGCACTATTGGCGTTAATCATTAAAAATTATTCAAAAGGAGCATTAGAGAGGAGACAGCGAATATGTTCAAAATTTGTGGAAATCAACTAGTCTGACTCGGATACTCGGATAATATCTATTTTCTTTTAATTATTGTAGTAAAATGTAATAAGTATAATAACACTATTTTAGATGATTTTAGTTCATGTAACATAGAAATGGGGGCAAATATGCAATTAGCGAAGCCGACTCTGGACGTTCGCAGACGGCCAGCCTCTTCTCATGACCCTAATAAAAATCCGAGCGCACAATGGGCTGCAATAAAGTCCCTTCGAAGGTAGATTTTCAATTTCAAGCGGAAAAATTATACACACACACACCTAAAATTTCTTCCAAAAATTGCTGGAATCATCTGTAGAAACCTCAAAACGGATATTTCCGTAAAAACAAGTTGTCACTATCATAAAACCATCCCGTACTTTGTACGAAGAAAGTAAAAAGTGTCTAAATAATCATCTCGTTGTGTGGGCTGTGGACTATCGATAACGTAAATTGTATTTCAGTAATAGCCCAAGTAAAGATTTATGTATTCATTAAAATAAGGTAAATATTACTTACTTCCGTTGCAACAGTAGGATATTCACCAGCTTCTAGTAACAATACATTCCATTTCCGATTTTCCGATAATCGTCCAGCGAGTACTGAGCCAGCTGTTCCCCCGCCAACAATTATAAAATCAAAAATATCGCCACTTTTCGGGCTATAATTTCTTGGATAACTTTCACGAGGATCGAGACTGCAGTGAGTGGCAAATAATAGATTAATCAGATTGAGAAGTTTGTCTGCCATTGTAGCTACGAAATTTAAGAAAAAATTAGAAAACCCCGAAAAACGTAATTTTTGTAACACGAAAAGTTGCAAAACTATTTCATGCACAAGGGCTGTATTTTATTTACAATATGTTACATTAGTGATATCTAATCAATTCAGGATTTCTTTTTAATAAGTAAAGGATTAACAAACCAATACCACAGATAAGAATTCCTTATTTTTAATCAATGCAATATAAATACCTGTATTTATATATTTTATATATATTTCAAATTTGTACTAATTTTATTCCCACGTTTTCTTTCAGATCTCCTTGAATTATTAAGTAACGTGATAAAAATCTAAAAATAACCTAAAATATACCTTAAAAGTGTTCGTGCTTCAAACAGTACTATACTGCCAATTAGAACGATGGCTTATCGTTTAAATACGTAAAATGGAAACTAATTTACAAAAGTAACATTCCCGCATAATATCAGGAAAAACTAGGCGGACATTTCAATACCATACAGGGTGAACCATTTAAATTGATAATGCAAATTATTTCAAAAAAGGAATCTTAGAAGAATCTTTTAAATAAATATTATCAGCCTAGAAAGGGGAAAAAATTATATTTTATAATTTACGTTATTTAAAAATCATTACCCTTTTTACTTTCTCCGTTACGAAGTACGAGAAAGTATTGTGATCTTGAAAATTTTTTCAATTTTTTTTTTGCGGAAATATCTGTTTCGAGGTCCCTAGATGCCATTTTAATAATTTCTGAAAAGAAAAAATTGTGTCTGTTAGTTTGTGTTTGTCTGCTATGCGCGCTGTATCTCAAAAACTAATAGAGCAATTGATATGAAACTTTGAACATAAGCCTTATTTGATAATCTAAAGAACTGTAAAGCTTTTGGTAAAATTTCGTACACCGGAAGTTGATATTTACCTTAACTGTTTTTTGTTTTTTTTTCCAAATTTTTTTTAAAACTGAATAATATCACAAAAATATTTATAAAAATATTGAAGACATCAAAGAAATGAACATCTTTTGATTAAAAATATTTTTTTATAAAATCATTGTTATTCGAAAAAAAAATTATTTTTTTTATTTTTGGTTTATAATTATGAAACGATAACAGTTACAGAAAATTTATGTGAAAAATAATTATAGAGAATACCAAAATAAACAACTTATAAAGAATAAGTTTTTTTCGAAATCTCTTTAGTTTTTGAGTAAACTTAGTTTTTAAATTTGCATTATAATTTTTCCATCTTTCATAATTTTGACGTTTTAAACGTCAGTTTCATCCGAGTCTACGAAACTTTCGATGTACATTTAAAATATGATTTAAATTGAAAATAAACCATGAAAGCGTAAATATAAATTATGCCATCTGGTCGGAGAAATTTACATAGAAATCTATATCTTTTATTTAAATTGAAATTATTCATTAGAATTCATACAGATCTTCAACATTTTGTAACCCATGGTTTCGAACAATGATTTATGTCTATATGTTATTATAAACGAAAATATTTAATTTAAATACTATTGCTACGTAAAGTTAGTACTAAAACAATTTTACCTATAATGCTGTAATTTCTTTCTAAGCTATCTCTTGCTTTTGAATATGCTTATACTATGTAAAATAATAAACAACGTTTAATTTCAAAAATATTTAAAGCTCTAGCTACTAAAATTAATACTTGAGGGAGCCCAATAGCTAGGCTAGTGCTGACGAACCTTTTTGAGTAGTGGATAAAATATTGTTCTTTTTTTATACTATCCCGTGGATCACTAAGTCTGTGGTGTCTATTGAAAAGGGGGTGGTAGAAAAGGTACTACTTGTTTTTTTTTTTCGCGTCAAAAAAATTATTACAATTTTTCATAAATTTGCACTGGATTTGCATGAAAATATAGCAAAAGCAAACGACGGAATTTATTGTAATTTTTAATTTTTGAATAAATATTAAATTATTTTGAGAAGTTTTGAAGAGAAAGCAAATTTTAAAATTTTAACTCTAAATTTAATTTTAATTTGAATTGTTTTTGATTTTAATTTATTTTAATTTTTATTTATTTGAAATTTTTAATCTTTAATTTTTATTTTAAATTGTTAATTTTTAATGTTTAATTTTTATTTTAAATTGTAATTTTGATTTTAAATTTTAATTTGTTTTAACGTGTTAATTTTAGTAATAAAACCTAATTTTAATTGTATATTTTTTGACGAATACATCCGCTTAAATGTTATATGTAACTCAACATGTATATATAATATTGTAAATGGTGGCATACGTAATAAAGTTTATTATTTTTTTTTTTTCGCGTCAACAAAATTATTAAAATTTTTCATAAATTTGCACTGGGTTTGCATAAAAATATAGCAAAAGCAAGCGACGGAATTTATTTTAATTTTTCACCAAATCATTTTTGTATTAATATTTAATGATTTTGAGAAGTTTTGAGTAGATAGCAATTGTTTTTATATTTTTTTCGCGTCAACAAAATTATTACAATTTTTCATAAATTTGCACTGGGTTTGCATGAAAATACAGCAAAAACAAACGACGGAATGTATTTTCATTTTTCACCAAATCATTTTTGAATTAATCTTAAATGATTTTGAGAAGTTTTGAGTAGATAGCAATTGTTTTTATATTTTTTTCACGTCAACAAAATTATTACAATTTTTCATAAATTTGCACTGGGTTTGCATGAAAATATAGCAAAAGCAAACGACAGAATGTATTGTAATTTTTCACCAAATCATTTTTGAATTAATATTAAATGATTTTGAGAAGTTTTGAGTAGATAACAAATGTTTTTATTTATTTTTCTCGCGTCAACAAAATTATTACAATTTTTCATAAATTTGCACTGGGTTTGCATGAAAATATAGCAAAAGCAAACGACGGAATGTATTGTAATTTTTCACCAAATCACTTTTGAATTAATATTAAATGATTTTGAGAAGTTTTGAGTAGATAACAAATGTTTTTATTTATTTTTTTCGCGTCAACAAAATTATTACAATTTTTCATAAATTTGCACTGGGTTTGCATGAAAATGTAGCAAAAGAAAACGACGGATTGTATTGTAATTTTTCACCAAATCACTTTTGAATTAATATTAAATGATTTTTAGAAGTTTTGAGTAGATAACAAATGTTTTTATTTATTTTTTTCGCGTCAACAAAATTATTACAATTTTTCATAAATTTGCACTGGGTTTGCATGAAAATGTAGCAAAAGAAAACGACGGATTGTATTGTAATTTTTCACCAAATCACTTTTGAATTAATATTAAATGATTTTGAGAAGTTTTGAGTGGATAGCAAATGTTTTTATTTATTTTTTTCACGTCAACAAAATTATTACAATTTTTCATAAATTTGCACTGGGTTTGCATGAAAATGTAGCAAAAGAAAACGACGGATTGTATTGTAATTTTTCACCAAATCACTTTTGAATTAATATTAAATGATTTTTAGAAGTTTTGAGTAGATAACAAATGTTTTTATTTATTTTTTTCGCGTCAACAAAATTATTACAATTTTTCATAAATTTGCACTGGGTTTGCATGAAAATGTAGCAAAAGAAAACGACGGATTGTATTGTAATTTTTCACCAAATCACTTTTGAATTAATATTAAATGATTTTGAGAAGTTTTGAGTGGATAGCAAATGTTTTTATTTATTTTTTTCACGTCAACAAAATTATTACAATTTTTCATAAATTTGCACTGGGTTTGCATGAAAATGTAGCAAAAGAAAACGACGGATTGTATTGTAATTTTTCACCAAATCACTTTTGAATTAATATTAAATGATTTTTAGAAGTTTTGAGTAGATAACAAATGTTTTTATTTATTTTTTTCGCGTCAACAAAATTATTACAATTTTTCATAAATTTGCACTGGGTTTGCATGAAAATGTAGCAAAAGAAAACGACGGATTGTATTGTAATTTTTCACCAAATCACTTTTGAATTAATATTAAATGATTTTGAGAAGTTTTGAGTAGATAGCAAATGTTTTTATTTATTTTTTTCGCGTCAACAAAATTATTACAATTTTTCATAAATTTGCACTGGATTTGCATGAAAATATAGCAAAAGCAAACGACGGAATGTATTGTAATTTGTCACCAAATCACTTTTGAATTAATATTAAATGATTTTTAGAAGTTTTGAGTAGATAACAAATGTTTTTATTTATTTTTTTCGCGTCAACAAAATTATTACAATTTTTCATAAATTTGCACTGGGTTTGCATGAAAATGTAGCAAAAGAAAACGACGGATTGTATTGTAATTTTTCACCAAATCACTTTTGAATTAATATTAAATGATTTTGAGAAGTTTTGAGTGGATAGCAAATGTTTTTATTTATTTTTTTCACGTCAACAAAATTATTACAATTTTTCATAAATTTGCACTGGGTTTGCATGAAAATGTAGCAAAAGAAAACGACGGATTGTATTGTAATTTTTCACCAAATCACTTTTGAATTAATATTAAATGATTTTGAGAAGTTTTGAGTGGATAGCAAATGTTTTTATTTATTTTTTTCACGTCAACAAAATTATTACAATTTTTCATAAATTTGCACTGGGTTTGCATGAAAATGTAGCAAAAGAAAACGACGGATTGTATTGTAATTTTTCACCAAATCACTTTTGAATTAATATTAAATGATTTTGAGAAGTTTTGAGTAGATAACAAATGTTTTTATTTATTTTTTTCGCGTCAACAAAATTATTATAATTTTTCATAAATTTGCACTGGGTTTGCATGAAAATGTAGCAAAAGCAAACGACGGAATGTATTGTAATTTTTCACCAAATCACTTTTGAATTAATATTAAATGATTTTGAGAAGTTTTGAGTAGATAACAAATGTTTTTATTTATTTTTTTCGCGTCAACAAAATTATTACAATTTTTCATAAATTTGCACTGGGTTTGCATGAAAATGTAGCAAAAGAAAACGACGGATTGTATTGTAATTTTTCACCAAATCACTTTTGAATTAATATTAAATGATTTTGAGAAGTTTTGAGTGGATAGCAAATGTTTTTATTTATTTTTTTCACGTCAACAAAATTATTACAATTTTTCATAAATTTGCACTGGGTTTGCATGAAAATGTAGCAAAAGAAAACGACGGATTGTATTGTAATTTTTCACCAAATCACTTTTGAATTAATATTAAATGATTTTTAGAAGTTTTGAGTAGATAACAAATGTTTTTATTTATTTTTTTCGCGTCAACAAAATTATTACAATTTTTCATAAATTTGCACTGGGTTTGCATGAAAATGTAGCAAAAGAAAACGACGGATTGTATTGTAATTTTTCACCAAATCACTTTTGAATTAATATTAAATGATTTTGAGAAGTTTTGAGTGGATAGCAAATGTTTTTATTTATTTTTTTCACGTCAACAAAATTATTACAATTTTTCATAAATTTGCACTGGGTTTGCATGAAAATGTAGCAAAAGAAAACGACGGATTGTATTGTAATTTTTCACCAAATCACTTTTGAATTAATATTAAATGATTTTTAGAAGTTTTGAGTAGATAACAAATGTTTTTATTTATTTTTTTCGCGTCAACAAAATTATTACAATTTTTCATAAATTTGCACTGGGTTTGCATGAAAATGTAGCAAAAGAAAACGACGGATTGTATTGTAATTTTTCACCAAATCACTTTTGAATTAATATTAAATGATTTTGAGAAGTTTTGAGTGGATAGCAAATGTTTTTATTTATTTTTTTCACGTCAACAAAATTATTACAATTTTTCATAAATTTGCACTGGGTTTGCATGAAAATGTAGCAAAAGAAAACGACGGATTGTATTGTAATTTTTCACCAAATCACTTTTGAATTAATATTAAATGATTTTTAGAAGTTTTGAGTAGATAACAAATGTTTTTATTTATTTTTTTCGCGTCAACAAAATTATTACAATTTTTCATAAATTTGCACTGGGTTTGCATGAAAATGTAGCAAAAGAAAACGACGGATTGTATTGTAATTTTTCACCAAATCACTTTTGAATTAATATTAAATGATTTTGAGAAGTTTTGAGTAGATAACAAATGTTTTTATTTATTTTTTTCGCGTCAACAAAATTATTACAATTTTTCATAAATTTGCACTGGATTTGCATGAAAATATAGCAAAAGCAAACGACGGAATGTATTGTAATTTGTCACCAAATCACTTTTGAATTAATATTAAATGATTTTTAGAAGTTTTGAGTAGATAACAAATGTTTTTATTTATTTTTTTCGCGTCAACAAAATTATTACAATTTTTCATAAATTTGCACTGGGTTTGCATGAAAATGTAGCAAAAGAAAACGACGGATTGTATTGTAATTTTTCACCAAATCACTTTTGAATTAATATTAAATGATTTTGAGAAGTTTTGAGTGGATAGCAAATGTTTTTATTTATTTTTTTCACGTCAACAAAATTATTACAATTTTTCATAAATTTGCACTGGGTTTGCATGAAAATGTAGCAAAAGAAAACGACGGATTGTATTGTAATTTTTCACCAAATCACTTTTGAATTAATATTAAATGATTTTGAGAAGTTTTGAGTGGATAGCAAATGTTTTTATTTATTTTTTTCACGTCAACAAAATTATTACAATTTTTCATAAATTTGCACTGGGTTTGCATGAAAATGTAGCAAAAGAAAACGACGGATTGTATTGTAATTTTTCACCAAATCACTTTTGAATTAATATTAAATGATTTTGAGAAGTTTTGAGTAGATAACAAATGTTTTTATTTATTTTTTTCGCGTCAACAAAATTATTATAATTTTTCATAAATTTGCACTGGGTTTGCATGAAAATGTAGCAAAAGCAAACGACGGAATGTATTGTAATTTTTCACCAAATCACTTTTGAATTAATATTAAATGATTTTGAGAAGTTTTGAGTAGATAACAAATGTTTTTATTTATTTTTTTCGCGTCAACAAAATTATTACAATTTTTCATAAATTTGCACTGGGTTTGCATGAAAATGTAGCAAAAGAAAACGACGGATTGTATTGTAATTTTTCACCAAATCACTTTTGAATTAATATTAAATGATTTTGAGAAGTTTTGAGTGGATAGCAAATGTTTTTATTTATTTTTTTCACGTCAACAAAATTATTACAATTTTTCATAAATTTGCACTGGGTTTGCATGAAAATGTAGCAAAAGAAAACGACGGATTGTATTGTAATTTTTCACCAAATCACTTTTGAATTAATATTAAATGATTTTTAGAAGTTTTGAGTAGATAACAAATGTTTTTATTTATTTTTTTCGCGTCAACAAAATTATTACAATTTTTCATAAATTTGCACTGGGTTTGCATGAAAATGTAGCAAAAGAAAACGACGGATTGTATTGTAATTTTTCACCAAATCACTTTTGAATTAATATTAAATGATTTTGAGAAGTTTTGAGTGGATAGCAATTGTTTTTATATTTTTTTCGCGTCAACAAAATTATTACAATTTTTCATAAATTTGCACTGGGTTTGCATGAAAATACAGCAAAAACAAACGACGGAATGTATTGTAATTTTTCACCAAATCATTTTTGAATTAATCTTAAATGATTTTGAGAAGTTTTGAGTAGATAGCAATTGCTTTTATTATTTTTTCGCGTCAACAAAATTATTACAATTTTTCATTAATTTGCACTGGGTTTGCATGAAAATACAGCAAAAACAAACGACGGAATGTATTTTCATTTTTCACCAAATCATTTTTGAATTAATCTTAAATGATTTTGAGAAGTTTTGAGTAGATAGCAATTGTTTTTATATTTTTTTCACGTCAACAAAATTATTACAATTTTTCATAAATTTGCACTGGGTTTGCATGAAAATATAGCAAAAGAAAACGACGGATTGTATTGTAATTTTTCACCAAATCACTTTTGAATTAATATTAAATGATTTTGAGAAGTTTTGAGTAGATAACAAATGTTTTTATTTATTTTTTTCGCGTCAACAAAATTATTACAATTTTTCATAAATTTGCACTGGGTTTGCATGAAAATGTAGCAAAAGAAAACGACGGATTGTATTGTAATTTTTCACCAAATCACTTTTGAAATCATATTAAATGATTTTGAGAAGTTTTGAGTAGATAGCAAATGTTTTTATTTATTTTTTTCGCGTCAACAAAATTATTACAATTTTTCATAAATTTGCACTGGGTTTGCATGAAAATGTAGCAAAAGAAAACGACGGAATGTATTGTAATTTTTCACCAAATCACTTTTGAATTAATATTAAATGCTTTTGAGAAGTTTTGAGTGGATAGCAAATGTTTTTATTTATTTTTTTCGCGTCAACAAAATTATTACAATTTTTCATAAATTTGCACTGGGTTTGCATGAAAATGTAGCAAAAGAAAACGACGGATTGTATTGTAATTTTTCACCAAATCACTTTTGAATTAATATTAAATGATTTTTA
This sequence comes from Ocypus olens, assembly GCA_910593695.2. Lineage (NCBI taxonomy): Eukaryota > Metazoa > Arthropoda > Insecta > Coleoptera > Staphylinidae > Ocypus > Ocypus olens. Next base: position 44,259,053 of record OU343058.1, read on the forward strand.
GAAGTTTTGAGTAGATAACAAATGTTTTTATTTATTTTTTTCGCGTCAACAAAATTATTACAATTTTTCATAAATTTGCACTGGGTTTGCATGAAAATGTAGCAAAAGAAAACGACGGATTGTATTGTAATTTTTCACCAAATCACTTTTGAATTAATATTAAATGATTTTGAGAAGTTTTGAGTAGATAACAAATGTTTTTATTTATTTTTTTCGCGTCAACAAAATTATTACAATTTTTCATAAATTTGCACTGGGTTTGCATGAAAATGTAGCAAAAGAAAACGACGGATTGTATTGTAATTTTTCACCAAATCACTTTTGAAATCATATTAAATGATTTTGAGAAGTTTTGAGTAGATAGCAAATGTTTTTATTTATTTTTTTCGCGTCAACAAAATTATTACAATTTTTCATAAATTTGCACTGGGTTTGCATGAAAATGTAGCAAAAGAAAACGACGGAATGTATTGTAATTTTTCACCAAATCACTTTTGAATTAATATTAAATGCTTTTGAGAAGTTTTGAGTGGATAGCAAATGTTTTTATTTATTTTTTTCGCGTCAACAAAATTATTACAATTTTTCATAAATTTGCACTGGGTTTGCATGAAAATGTAGCAAAAGAAAACGACGGATTGTATTGTAATTTTTCACCAAATCACTTTTGAATTAATATTAAATGATTTTGAGAAGTTTTGAGTAGATAACAAATGTTTTTATTTATTTTTTTCGCGTCAACAAAATTATTACAATTTTTCATAAATTTGCACTGGGTTTGCATGAAAATGTAGCAAAAGAAAACGACGGATTGTATTGTAATTTTTCACCAAATCACTTTTGAAATCATATTAAATGATTTTGAGAAGTTTTGAGTAGATAGCAAATGTTTTTATTTATTTTTTTCGCGTCAACAAAATTATTACAATTTTTCATAAATTTGCACTGGGTTTGCATGAAAATGTAGCAAAAGAAAACGACGGATTGTATTGTAATTTTTCACCAAATCACTTTTGAATTAATATTAAATGATTTTGAGAAGTTTTGAGTAGATAACAAATGTTTTTATTTATTTTTTTCGCGTCAACAAAATTATTACAATTTTTCATAAATTTGCACTGGGTTTGCATGAAAATGTAGCAAAAGAAAACGACGGATTGTATTGTAATTTTTCACCAAATCACTTTTGAATTAATATTAAATGATTTTTAGAAGTTTTGAGTAGATAACAAATGTTTTTATTTATTTTTTTCGCGTCAACAAAATTATTACAATTTTTCATAAATTTGCACTGGGTTTGCATGAAAATGTAGCAAAAGAAAACGACGGATTGTATTGTAATTTTTCACCAAATCACTTTTGAATTAATATTAAATGATTTTGAGAAGTTTTGAGTGGATAGCAAATGTTTTTATTTATTTTTTTCACGTCAACAAAATTATTACAATTTTTCATAAATTTGCACTGGGTTTGCATGAAAATGTAGCAAAAGAAAACGACGGATTGTATTGTAATTTTTCACCAAATCACTTTTGAATTAATATTAAATGATTTTTAGAAGTTTTGAGTAGATAACAAATGTTTTTATTTATTTTTTTCGCGTCAACAAAATTATTACAATTTTTCATAAATTTGCACTGGGTTTGCATGAAAATGTAGCAAAAGAAAACGACGGATTGTATTGTAATTTTTCACCAAATCACTTTTGAATTAATATTAAATGATTTTGAGAAGTTTTGAGTGGATAGCAAATGTTTTTATTTATTTTTTTCACGTCAACAAAATTATTACAATTTTTCATAAATTTGCACTGGGTTTGCATGAAAATGTAGCAAAAGAAAACGACGGATTGTATTGTAATTTTTCACCAAATCACTTTTGAATTAATATTAAATGATTTTTAGAAGTTTTGAGTAGATAACAAATGTTTTTATTTATTTTTTTCGCGTCAACAAAATTATTACAATTTTTCATAAATTTGCACTGGGTTTGCATGAAAATGTAGCAAAAGAAAACGACGGATTGTATTGTAATTTTTCACCAAATCACTTTTGAATTAATATTAAATGATTTTGAGAAGTTTTGAGTAGATAACAAATGTTTTTATTTATTTTTTTCGCGTCAACAAAATTATTACAATTTTTCATAAATTTGCACTGGATTTGCATGAAAATATAGCAAAAGCAAACGACGGAATGTATTGTAATTTGTCACCAAATCACTTTTGAATTAATATTAAATGATTTTTAGAAGTTTTGAGTAGATAACAAATGTTTTTATTTATTTTTTTCGCGTCAACAAAATTATTACAATTTTTCATAAATTTGCACTGGGTTTGCATGAAAATGTAGCAAAAGAAAACGACGGATTGTATTGTAATTTTTCACCAAATCACTTTTGAATTAATATTAAATGATTTTGAGAAGTTTTGAGTGGATAGCAAATGTTTTTATTTATTTTTTTCACGTCAACAAAATTATTACAATTTTTCATAAATTTGCACTGGGTTTGCATGAAAATGTAGCAAAAGAAAACGACGGATTGTATTGTAATTTTTCACCAAATCACTTTTGAATTAATATTAAATGATTTTGAGAAGTTTTGAGTGGATAGCAAATGTTTTTATTTATTTTTTTCACGTCAACAAAATTATTACAATTTTTCATAAATTTGCACTGGGTTTGCATGAAAATGTAGCAAAAGAAAACGACGGATTGTATTGTAATTTTTCACCAAATCACTTTTGAATTAATATTAAATGATTTTGAGAAGTTTTGAGTAGATAACAAATGTTTTTATTTATTTTTTTCGCGTCAACAAAATTATTATAATTTTTCATAAATTTGCACTGGGTTTGCATGAAAATGTAGCAAAAGCAAACGACGGAATGTATTGTAATTTTTCACCAAATCACTTTTGAATTAATATTAAATGATTTTGAGAAGTTTTGAGTAGATAACAAATGTTTTTATTTATTTTTTTCGCGTCAACAAAATTATTACAATTTTTCATAAATTTGCACTGGGTTTGCATGAAAATGTAGCAAAAGAAAACGACGGATTGTATTGTAATTTTTCACCAAATCACTTTTGAATTAATATTAAATGATTTTGAGAAGTTTTGAGTGGATAGCAAATGTTTTTATTTATTTTTTTCACGTCAACAAAATTATTACAATTTTTCATAAATTTGCACTGGGTTTGCATGAAAATGTAGCAAAAGAAAACGACGGATTGTATTGTAATTTTTCACCAAATCACTTTTGAATTAATATTAAATGATTTTTAGAAGTTTTGAGTAGATAACAAATGTTTTTATTTATTTTTTTCGCGTCAACAAAATTATTACAATTTTTCATAAATTTGCACTGGGTTTGCATGAAAATGTAGCAAAAGAAAACGACGGATTGTATTGTAATTTTTCACCAAATCACTTTTGAATTAATATTAAATGATTTTGAGAAGTTTTGAGTGGATAGCAATTGTTTTTATATTTTTTTCGCGTCAACAAAATTATTACAATTTTTCATAAATTTGCACTGGGTTTGCATGAAAATACAGCAAAAACAAACGACGGAATGTATTGTAATTTTTCACCAAATCATTTTTGAATTAATCTTAAATGATTTTGAGAAGTTTTGAGTAGATAGCAATTGCTTTTATTATTTTTTCGCGTCAACAAAATTATTACAATTTTTCATTAATTTGCACTGGGTTTGCATGAAAATACAGCAAAAACAAACGACGGAATGTATTTTCATTTTTCACCAAATCATTTTTGAATTAATCTTAAATGATTTTGAGAAGTTTTGAGTAGATAGCAATTGTTTTTATATTTTTTTCACGTCAACAAAATTATTACAATTTTTCATAAATTTGCACTGGGTTTGCATGAAAATATAGCAAAAGAAAACGACGGATTGTATTGTAATTTTTCACCAAATCACTTTTGAATTAATATTAAATGATTTTGAGAAGTTTTGAGTAGATAACAAATGTTTTTATTTATTTTTTTCGCGTCAACAAAATTATTACAATTTTTCATAAATTTGCACTGGGTTTGCATGAAAATGTAGCAAAAGAAAACGACGGATTGTATTGTAATTTTTCACCAAATCACTTTTGAAATCATATTAAATGATTTTGAGAAGTTTTGAGTAGATAGCAAATGTTTTTATTTATTTTTTTCGCGTCAACAAAATTATTACAATTTTTCATAAATTTGCACTGGGTTTGCATGAAAATGTAGCAAAAGAAAACGACGGAATGTATTGTAATTTTTCACCAAATCACTTTTGAATTAATATTAAATGCTTTTGAGAAGTTTTGAGTGGATAGCAAATGTTTTTATTTATTTTTTTCGCGTCAACAAAATTATTACAATTTTTCATAAATTTGCACTGGGTTTGCATGAAAATGTAGCAAAAGAAAACGACGGATTGTATTGTAATTTTTCACCAAATCACTTTTGAATTAATATTAAATGATTTTTAGAAGTTTTGAGTAGATAACAAATGTTTTTATTTATTTTTTTCGCGTCAACAAAATTATTACAATTTTTCATAAATTTGCACTGGGTTTGCATGAAAATGTAGCAAAAGAAAACGACGGATTGTATTGTAATTTTTCACCAAATCACTTTTGAATTAATATTAAATGATTTTGAGAAGTTTTGAGTAGATAACAAATGTTTTTATTTATTTTTTTCGCGTCAACAAAATTATTACAATTTTTCATAAATTTGCACTGGGTTTGCATGAAAATGTAGCAAAAGAAAACGACGGATTGTATTGTAATTTTTCACCAAATCACTTTTGAAATCATATTAAATGATTTTGAGAAGTTTTGAGTAGATAGCAAATGTTTTTATTTATTTTTTTCGCGTCAACAAAATTATTACAATTTTTCATAAATTTGCACTGGGTTTGCATGAAAATGTAGCAAAAGAAAACGACGGAATGTATTGTAATTTTTCACCAAATCACTTTTGAATTAATATTAAATGCTTTTGAGAAGTTTTGAGTGGATAGCAAATGTTTTTATTTATTTTTTTCGCGTCAACAAAATTATTACAATTTTTCATAAATTTGCACTGGGTTTGCATGAAAATGTAGCAAAAGAAAACGACGGATTGTATTGTAATTTTTCACCAAATCACTTTTGAATTAATATTAAATGATTTTGAGAAGTTTTGAGTAGATAACAAATGTTTTTATTTATTTTTTTCGCGTCAACAAAATTATTACAATTTTTCATAAATTTGCACTGGGTTTGCATGAAAATGTAGCAAAAGAAAACGACGGATTGTATTGTAATTTTTCACCAAATCACTTTTGAAATCATATTAAATGATTTTGAGAAGTTTTGAGTAGATAGCAAATGTTTTTATTTATTTTTTTCGCGTCAACAAAATTATTACAATTTTTTATAAATTTGCACTGGGTTTGCATGAAAATGTAGCAAAAGAAAACGACGGATTGTATTGTAATTTTTCACCAAATCACTTTTGAATTAATATTAAATGATTTTTAGAAGTTTTGAGTAGATAACAAATGTTTTTATTTATTTTTTTCGCGTCAACAAAATTATTACAATTTTTCATAAATTTGCACTGGGTTTGCATGAAAATGTAGCAAAAGAAAACGACGGATTGTATTGTAATTTTTCACCAAATCACTTTTGAATTAATATTAAATGATTTTGAGAAGTTTTGAGTGGATAGCAAATGTTTTTATTTATTTTTTTCACGTCAACAAAATTATTACAATTTTTCATAAATTTACGCAGGGTTTGCATGAAAATATAGCAATAGCAAGCGACGGAATGTATTGTAATTTTTCACCAAACCGTTTTTGAATTAATACTAAACGACCTTGAGAAGTTTTGAGTAGATAGCAATTGTTTTTATATTTTTTTCGAGCCAACAAAATGATTAAAATTTTTCAAAGCCAACATCCACTTGGATTTTTTTTTTATAAATTCGACGTTAAATATTTTTTTCACAAACGAGAGAGAAAGTTGATTTCTCAGCCATCGAAATAGTGAGAGAAAAAACATGATTACTTCTCTTTCTAGGGAGAGAAAGGTTTTTCTCGTAGGGAGAGAAATAACCATTTCTCCCCCTACGAGGTTCCATTATTTATTTTTTCGCATCTTATAAATAATATAAACGTTGTTAAATCGTTTTTGAATGAGAACGTTGTCCATTATTTGGCCAAATCATTTTCTCCACAGGTGACGTCCAATCAAATGATATCAATTTCATTGCCCAACAGGTGACGTCCAATCAAATGATAGCGGTTTCATTGCCCAACAGTTTAGTTACTATGGTTACGATTTGTTTTTTGTCAGCGAACTGCCGCAATTTCCAAATAGAACAATTATTCGTTATAATTTAATACAAACAGAAAAATCTTTAGGTAAATATTTAATGTGATGCGAAAATAGTTATTTATGCAACAAGTGAGTAAAGTAATACTTTTTTCACGAGTAGGAAAGATTTTCCTATTTTTTTCGCCGAAGGCGAGTGCGGCAATTCCTACAAGTGAAAAAAAGTTGCTTTACTCTCGAGTTTCATACAAAAAATTTTCTACGTCCGTAACTTTAAATAAATTTATAAATTTGATAAAACCTCAATCAATTTTTATAAGTAATAATACTTGTTTTAAATAAAGAAAATAATAATAATCATCAAGTTGTCTTGATCGGAAACGAATGTTTGATATTTATCGGCGGAACTCGAGGCGTGTTGCGAAGCGTTCATGACACACTTTGCGCAAACAATTTTTTAGTTGCGTTAAAAAATGAACCGCTACGGCACTTTTTTTCACGCAAAAGAGTGAAAAAATGAACCGTTATGGCACTTTTTTTCACGCTACTTGAAGGGTTCAGGAATCACATATTTTATGAACCCAAATTAATGAAAAAAACTGTACATTTTATAACGGACGTAGAAAAAGTATATTATTAAACTCGTGAACAAGTCGGCCATTGCCACTCGGGTGAATTACAACACTGGCCAACTTTTTCACTCGTTTAATAATATACTATTAACTGTCACGTCTGACAGCGTTTTTTTTTTCTAGGTTAGGTTTTAGAAACGAACGTTTTACTCTTAAAATATCCAGTTTGTGAAAAAATAGTATACAGGGTGCCCGTTTTTTCGAGCGGTACCATGGTAATTTCAATTATCTCAAGAGATACAAGGTTGGTTAAATTAGGTCAAAGTTGCGTATTATAACGTTGATTGATAATCTGTTGAGAAATTTGAGTTACCTCTTTCTGTTTTCAAAAAATCGCGAAAAAATCAAAAATTTCAATTTTCTTTTTTACTTTTTTTACAGCTTTTAGTGTGGGCACAATCTTCCGAGGACACACGGTTGAGACACCCTGTATACAATTAGACGTTTGACCATATTTTAAATAAGGGTTATAATTGTCTTAACAACTATCACGAATATCAAGACTATATTGTGTTTTCAAAAAATCGCGAAAAAAATAAAAAAATCAATTTTCATTTTTACTTTTTTTATTCGAAAACTATTACTATTGCACATTTTGCACGAAGACATTATCTCACTTTTTTAATGGAGATCTAAATATATTATTAGATGTATTGCAGCTTTCAAGATGGAGGAGAAACAATAGACAAATTTTGTTTTTCTTACGGCCGCTATATTGGATTTTTACTGATTGAGGTTGGCGGCACTTACTTCGTAATACATTTTTAATTAAATAAACTGACTTTTACTGATATTGATATTAACTAAGTAAAAGTGTGTTTTATTTGGATTTTTACATTTTTTAATGCAAGATTTTTTCTGTTTACGATGATATATCACACATTATTATTTACAATTTAAGAAAAAGAGCAGGAAGTGGAAGGTGGACAATTTGAACACTTATTGTAGCATTATGTTTTGTAGTGGTTTTAAATGTTGTAATAAATTCCTAAGATTGTTATTCGTTTATAAATAGTACTCCTATTTTTTATGTAAGCCCAACCTAGCCTAAACAGAAGTGTTGATAAATGAATGCATATTCCCTTGCTTGATTGTAGATGAATAAAATAATAAAATAAAATGCAACAGTTTGTTTTATAATCTTTGTAATACTCATTGTTGTAGAAAAGTGTGATGTTTGCATGGCACTCTTTATAAAAATAATAAATTTAAAATTTTGGCTCAACTGTAAAATTAAAACATAATATGTAATATATCATCGTAAACAGAAAAAAATCTTGCATTAGAAAATTCAAAAATCCAATATGGCGGCCATGAGAAAAACAAAAGTTGTCTATTGTTTCTCCGCCATCTTAAAAGCTACAATAAATCTAGTAACATATTTAGATCCTCAATTAAAAACTGCTGTAATAATGTCTTAGTGCAAAATTCGCAATAGTAATAGTTTTCGAATGAAAAAGTAAAAATGAAAATTGAAAATTTTCTATTAATAGCATTTTTTATGACAAAAGTATTTACAAGGATTCATACTTGCTAAAAATAATTAAAATCGGTTCAGTTGTTTCAAAGGTAAAGGTTTTCAGTTTGAAACGTATCTGAGAAGGTACGATTTAAAAAAAAAGTAGGTCATTTTTTTATACACACTGTTTTGAAAATTGATGCATGTAACGAGGTCGATGATATTACAATCAGTTGTATCCATAAATGCTCATTAATAAAGAGACGTGTTATTCATTCTTATATATTATAGAGCGCCATGGTGAATGTATCGAATTACTTGGAACTGATTAACATATTGTTTGCTACGCGTTGCGGCCTTGATCCACAAAAAGGCTATGAAGAAGATTTTAGCAAGTATCTCAAAAATGGAGATCATTTCGATTTTATAGTTGTTGGTGCTGGATCTGCAGGATCGATTGTGGCTGGTAGATTATCGGAAATTCCAGAATGGCGAGTACTTGTTTTAGAAGCTGGAGGCTATCCTACAATTGATACTGAAGTAAGATTGTTTTGGGTTCTTTTACGATATACATGTAGGGTGTCCCACGAAAAAGTTGCATTTTAAAATTGCTACAAAAAAAAGACTATTTTACAATTCTTTTTTTTTTATTGAATAGCCCCAACATTGCGGTTTAATAGTGGAAAACCACTTCATTCATTTGGCTGCCCCAGCTGGCTTTGTAGTAGCCCATTCTGTCGACCCTATTTTTCATGATATTTTTGATGGTGTGGCCCTCAATGGCTGCAATGGCGACTCCAATCTCGTGCTTTAGGTCGTCAATCGTCTCTGGATGGTTAGCGTAGCACTTATCCTTGACGGCTCTCCACAAAAAATAGTCCAATGGGGTCAAATCGCAGCTGCGAGGCGGCCAGTTGACATCGCCGTTTCGGCTAATTATGCGATTTTCGAAAGTACCGCGCAAAAGTTTGACTGTAACGTTGGCTGTGTGGCACGTGGCGCCGTCCTGCTGGAACCAAATACCGCCGATGTCTTCCTCTTCCATTCGGGGAAAGAAAAAAATTTCCAACATGCCGTGATAGCGCTCACCATTGACGGTTACGGCGGCTGCTGCTTCGTTTTCGAAGAAAAACGGACCAATGATGCCGCCGGACCACATACCGCACCAAACAGTCACTCGTTGTGGGTGCAGTGACTTTTCCATGATTACGTGTGGATTTTCTGAGCCCCAAATGCGGCAGTTTTCCTTATTGACATAACCACCGAGGTGGAAATGAGCTTCATCTGAAAAGATGATTTTTCGATAAAAATGCTCATCTTCCATCAAGCGTTCTTCGGCCCATTGGGCGAAACCGAAATCGCATCGGATGGTGGTGCGACTTCAGCTCTTGCACCAATTGAATTTTGTCAGGCTTTAAACCGAGGTCTTTCGTCAAAATTCTTTGAAGGGACGTGCGAGAAAAGTTCAATTCCCGCGAGCGAAGTCGAGTTGATGCCTGACTGCCTGAAAGGCGTTTTATTGTTCCCGAATTTTGTGCGCATTTTTCTTGCAGTTTCGGTTGAAGACTCACCATTTTGGAAGTAAGTTTTTAATATTTCCCAATTTTCTTCGAGCGTAAACTTAACCATTTCGTAAACCGCAACCTTTTACTAAATATTTGACATATTGGCAAAGTCATTCGAGCTGTCAAAGCCAAAATAATCAATAGTTCAAAAAGCAACCGATAGATGGGTCACTCTGTATTTACCCTATGAAATATAGGAAAGGTAAATACTAAACCTAAGCACATTCAACTCAATTGAAAGGACATTTAGAAGAAGTGAAATAACTGTATGAAGTAAACATTAGTTATTGTCTTTCTGTCAACGCCAACTGCAAACTGGTTTCAAGTTTGTCTCATCAGCACAGTAATGAGAAACGAGATAATAAACCAACCAAGTAACCAGAAGAATAGAGACACCGTATAGGCAACGTCTACTGTCAAAAACGTATACAGATTTACTTGATTGAGTAGTGTGTTGATGAGACAAATAAAGTACGAAACCGATTTTTCGTTGACGTGGAAATAATAATTCATGTTTACTATTATTATTGTTATAATTATTGCTTGTTCCATTAATGGTTGCATCTATGGCTGGAATTTTTCTTCGAAGATTTACAATTTTAAAGATTTGAAGTTTCGAATATTCGAAGATTTATAGAAAATCTTCAAAGATTGAAGTTTCGAATTTTTTTAAGTTTCGAATTTTCGGAGTTTTGAATTCTGATTTGTCAGAATGCTAGCCTCAAGAGCACCGAGCATGTGAAATAAAGAAGCTTAGATAGCCCAGAAAATTGATACCAAATGAAAGGTTAATGTTTCCTGTAATGTTTTTTTTTACCGCTTGGTTGCGGAGATATTTGTCCAAAACCTTTGCCTTTACGTGGTGATAATAGGGAACGAATGGTCAGATCGCACATTTATGGAACACATTCATACCTCTCGACTAGATGAACGAATGTAAAATTGTTTGTTTTTAATCGACGCAATAAATATCTGATAAGATACTGACGCGACACCAAACTGATTGACCGTACCGTATAGGGTTTTGGGATTGAAAAATTCGAAAATTTCGAAACTCACAACTGGAATTTTAAAACTTCGCAACTTTTATACTTCGAATCGTCGCAATTTCGATTCTTAGAATCTTCGAAAAATTCGAAGACTTCGATATTCAAAGTTCTCTTCGTTTCTTCGGAGTCTTCGAATTATTAGAACCACTAATTCAAATGGTTGGTGCTTGAACTAAGGCTAATATGAGGTGCGTTTGCTCCACCAGCTGGTAGTTCCTTACCTAACGTGTTATTAAAATTTTACTTTTCATTTAAACTTATTCTTATTACATGAAAAATTTCAATCAACGCCTAAACTTATGAAACGTATATTCTCTATGAAGAGCTGTCAATGTGCAGAATAACCTCCATAAAAAGTGATTACTTTCGGGAACGTGGATGAAAAATTGGTTCTTTCACCCCCAAGTATTTTACAATACTATGAGTTGATTATAGTATTTAACTAATGCAAAAATCTGGCAAAATTACGGTTCTGTAAATGTCGCTTGAATAAAGTAATTCCACAAAAAAAAACTACGAAGTTCATCGCTGGATGGTGTTACTTCCTAAATTTATAAATACTGGGAAATTTAGCAAATATACATGGAGATAGAGTAGGAAACTAAAGAATATGGATTTTTTGCAATTTACAGTAATGACTTCCTATGATTGTCGGTAGAAAATCCACTTAGGAAAATTAGTGCAACGGTTTGGGCAGTAGATGTCACCTTGATCCTGTTTCTATCTTCTATGAAGTAATGATATTGCCACAATACCAAAAAACTCTTTGAAAACGTGCTTCTTAAAGGCCTTGTAATAAAATTAATGCCCAATCAATTATTTACATCAATTCTACTAATAATATAAAGTGTCCCATTAGCTTGTTCTCGGGCGATATCCGGATTTAAGTGTAAAATTGTTTGATTTTCAATGCTGTGTAATCTAAGTTTTACTTTATAAGTATACTAGACAAGTTATGTCGACACACCGTACATATCATTTTATTTTTGGATTTTGTGATTCGGTTAAAAATATGAAGATTATTTTTGAGTCATGTCTCACAAAGGAAGGTTCCCAGGTGATTCACCGTTTTCGATTGAACCTCCATGTAGAAATGTTGTAGCTGATGTTAATAGGATATTCTGAAAGTTATAGTCCCCGCCTTAGGTTAAGTGGAAGAGCAGTAAGAGGTTACTACCTCACTGAACTTCGCCTACTATGCCATAATATTTCTTGTACTTTTTTTTTCTCGCAATAAAGACAATTTATTATTATTATTAAAAAATTGCGATATGATTAATTCCGCAATTTATTAGTTCTGCACAAATTTTCTAATCGTTGAATACATCTTTATTTTGTTCCAGTTTAAGTTTAAGGTGCTGTGGTTTTATTTCTGGTTTCGATATGCCAATTGTTTTGACGAAAAATCAGAAATACAATATTTCTGGATGGATTTGGAAACTTTCAAGTTAATTTCTCAATTTGATAGCTCTGCACAAAGTTTCTAATCGTTGAATGCAATTTTCGTTTTTCCAGTTTAAGTTTAAGGCGATGTTGTTTTGTTTCTGGTTTCGATGTGTCAGTTGTTTTGATGAGAAATCGGAAATACAATATTTCTGGATGGATTTGGAAACTTTGAAGCTAATTCCTCAAGTGATTAGTTTTGCATAAATTTTCTAATCGTTGAATGCATCTTTAATTTCTCCAGTTTCCGTTTAAGGCATTGTGGTTTTGTTTCTGGGTTTGATATGTCAATTGTTTTGATGAGAAATCAGAAATACATTATTTTTGAATGGATTTGGAAACTTTTAAGTTAATTCCTCAATTTATTAGTCCTACGGAAATTTTCTAATCGTTGAATACATCTTTCGCTTTCTCCAGTTTAAGTTTAAGGCGCTGTGGTTTTGTTTCTGGTTTCAATATGTCAGTTGTTTCACTGTTAGAGATACTTGTTACTTTAATTTATTCAGCTGAATCATGACCTGACTATAAGAACTGACTCGTTTCAGTGAGTCCGAGCTTGTAAAGCAAAAAAGAGTCATTTTACCCATCGCTGGTTTCTATCCCTATCTTGGTTCTCCATTATTTGTTCTAATCTGACTATTTTTATAGTTAATTATCTTGTCATTCTGGTTATTTTTCTTCAAGATAACGTTTCATTTGTTTCAATTTACTTCTTTCTCTATTTTATTTTTTCTTACCTTTCATGCTGATTCCTTTGTCTCTAAATTTTTACATATGTTTCTTCTCGTTTCTTTGGTGCTCTTGTTTCGCTTATTTCGTTTATATATTTCTGGTGATTTTTCTTTCTTGTTTACATATATTCTGTACCTTTTGCCTCCGTATTTATTTATTTTACTACTTGTTAGGCTGTCGTATATTTCTTGATAGTTTCAAATTCAAATTCAAATAATTTATTTCGTGATGAATACAAACATCCATGTGAAATATGTCAATACAATTGTAAAATGTATAAAATACAATAAACTTAAAAGCTAAACACATTAAAATAACATTAGTTATAATTACTCTAAAATTTAAAATTTAAAATCTAGATACTCATCTACGGAATAGAAAGCTTTTGATAATAAAATGCCTTTCGATTGTGTTTTATGCAAAAGAAATATAAACATATTTTTAGACTAACAACAATAAGTTGTAATTACAAAGTCATCGCATTACGAAATATCTTATATCAATCTAATGTTCTTAATTATTCATTTAATTATGTTGTGTTGTGTCTTATTGATGCTATGACTTTTTTTGTCTTTTATTTCTGCAAATAAAGCAATTTATTATTATTATTATTATTATTTCAACAAAAAAAAAAGAAAAAACAATCCTAAATCTATTTGTGTACTATAAAATTGCAAAATTTCAGATACCATCACAATTTCCTAAGCTTGCGATGTCAGACCTAGATTGGAAATATTACGTTGAACCCTCAACAGCCTCATACCTTGGCTTAAAAAATAGAACATATAGCATAGTAAGAGGAAAAGTGGTTGGTGGTAGCGGCAGTATAAATGGAATAATTTATCTTAAAAGCCCGAAGGAAGATTACGATAGATGGTCCGATTTGGGAAATCCGGGATGGGACTGGAAAAACGTTGCTCCTTACTTCAAGAAATCGCAAAATGTTAGAAACCGAAAGGGTGATTATGGACACAAAGGTCCTATTATAATTGAGTACAAAAAATCCACAAACTATTTAAGAGACGTTATTCTTGGTGCCGCTAGAGAAGCAGGATTTTCTGTAAATGATGATGAGGCGAATTTAGGATTTTTTGAGTATATGAGTAATATAGAAGATGGTACTAGATGTAGTTCAGCTAAAGCCTTTCTTGCTCGAAATAACAAACGTAAAAATCTACATGTAGGAGCCAAAGCTTTCGTAACGAAAATTATCATTATCAATAGGAAGGCAATTGGTGTTGAAGTTCTTATAAATGAAAAATTGTTAAAAATATACGCTGATAAGGAGGTGATAATATCAGGTGGTGTTATTAATTCACCGCAGCTACTTATGTTATCTGGAATTGGACCTAAAGCACATCTATCTGATTTAGGTATTCCAGTTATTGCAAATCTTAATGTTGGTGAAAACTTGCAGGATCATATACTTATTAATGGGCTGTTGTCCAAATTACAACTACCAGATGAGAAAGAGGCATTAGATACCACTCTATATAATGCCTTATTCTATTGTATTAAAAAAACTGGAGCTTATGCTGCAGATAACTATTTAAAATTATTTTGGTCACTTAGTACGGTGAAATATGCTTTAGAACCAGATGTCCATATGATACCAACACATTATCCGAAGAAAAGTTTGAGTCCACTATCATTTAAAAATACAGGATTAACAGAGGAAACTGTCAATAGCGTGATCAAATTAGGAGAGGAAAGTGATTTAATAAACTATTATTTATTCTTAGGTACACCATCAAGTAGAGGAAGAATTTTGTTAAAATCAAAAAATCCTTTTGAGCACCCACTCATCTACACTAACATCCTAACAGAGAATAAAGATTTGATTACATTAATTAACGGTATTAAAATAATCAAGCAATTAATGAACACTCCTACAATGAAAAAATACAAAGCACAATTTGCAAGATTGGACATACCGAACTGCAATTCGCTCAGATTTGAATCGGATGAATATTGGGAGTGTCATATTCGAAATTTGGCTAGTACTACTTATCATACCGTAGGGACGTGCAAGATGGGCCCTAAGGATGATCCGACTGCTGTGGTCGATCAAGATTTGAAAGTGTATACGATACGAAGTTTAAGAGTTGTTGATGGTAGTATAATGCCTGTACTTGTAAATAGAAACACGCAAGCGCCTATAATGATGATCGCAGAGAAGGGTGCTGATATGATAAAGAAAGATTATGGTTATAAGTAAAATTAAATGTTATGATTAAACAGGGTGTTTTTTTTTTAAGTTCCACCCCGCATATCTGGGAAACCGCGGCACGGATCGAAAATCGGTAAAATACGGGTTCGTAAATTTTAGGGGGAAGAAAAACCATGTAATTATTTTTTGACCCCAAGTGGGCATATTGCCCATATTGGGGTCAACTTGTTATTTTTTAATGGGAACCCCTTTTTTTATTTCGGCATCGTCTTCTACACGAAAAAAGAACAAACTTTTGAGGGAAACGTTTTTTTCCTAGACCCCAATTTTTATTTTTTCGCGCGCGGTTTCTACTTTTCGATATGCGGTGTCCGCTTTGTTTATAAACATATTAGGTTTTGTAATAAGAACCAAAATTACTTTCGAGATAACGGTTTTGAGTCGTTTTTATTATTTAACAACAATTTGTAATATGATCGTAGGAACTTCGTTCTTTGAGTCCTACATGGGGAATTCATCAAATTTTAATGTCTTTATGGTGGATCGAGTCGACAAAATTTGTCCATCGTCAAAGTTGGACATGATTTCCTGAAAAAAAAACATTTTTTTCACAGGGGTGCTAGAGAGGGGCGGAAGAGGTTACGTTTAAGTTCGCATACATGATTTTACAGAAGATACTTCAAATTAGAAACAACTTCACTTGTTGCAGAAAGCATTAAATAAATACAAGAAAACGAAATGTATCATTTTAATAATAACATTTACAGTTTAAAGTTTCACATTTCATTTTAGAATAATTTTCAAAGTTAGTCTTGTATGTGTATGTAGAAATATACGATCTTAAACCAATGTTATTATCTAGTAGTACTAGTAATAACATGCAAATTTCTTTTGTATTATTCAATATCCGGCGTGGCACTAGCCAGGGAAGTAGTTGTTTCAATAAGTTATTTGTTTATAGTCTTAGTAAGACTTAATTTTTTGCTTGCAGATTAACGAACAGGTTGAATATTCATATATTCAGCCTACATTTCGTTTTCTTGTATTTATCTAATACTTCAAAGTTTTTCGCCCTCAAAGATTTATCAAAATCGATTCAAAATACGCCGAGTTATGGCGGTTTGAAAATGGTCGAAATTTCACGAATTTCAAGTGTTTCAAAATGCACTTTTTTTTCAAACACCTATAACTTCGTGCTAGATCTCATAGGAACTTCGTTTTTTAAGTACTGCATAGGAAATTGATCATATTTTAATGCCTCTATGATGGATCGAGTCGACAAAATTTTTCCAACTCCGCAGACATCGTTAAAATTGCACATGGTTTCCAGAAAAAACGTTCTTTTCACAGGAGCGCTAGAGGGAGGCTTAAGTTTACATGCATGACTTTAAAGAAGATACTTCAAAGTTTTTCGTCCTTAAAGAATCATCAAAATCGATTGAAAATACGCCGAGTTTTGGCGGTTTGAAAATGGTAGAAATTTCACGAATTTCAAGTGTTTCAAAATGCACTTTTTTCAAACACCCATAACTTGGTGCAAAATCGTCGTAGGAACTTCGTTCTTTGAGTCCTGCATAGGAAATTGATCATATTTTTAAATTTTGAAAAAAAAATCACGATCACAATACTTTCTCGTACTTTTAAACGAGAAAGTAAAAAAAAATAATATTTTTTTTTCTCGAATAACAATGATTTTATAAAAAATATTTTGAAACAATAGTTGTTCATTTCTTTATGGTCTTTAATATTTGTTTAAATATTTTTGTGATATTTTTCATATTTAAAAAAATATTGGGAAAAAAACAGTTAAGACCCACTTCTGGTGTACGAAATTTTACCAAAAGCTTAATTGCTCTATTCATTTTTGAGAAACAGCGCACACAGACACTCACAGACACATACACAGTCGCACACACACAAACAGTTTTTTCCAGAAATTGTTGAAATGGCATCTAAGGACCCCGAAACGGATATTTCCGTAAAAAAAATCAATATCGCAATTTTTAATATTAGGATTTTGAAAAAGTGCAATTTTGACGCTGTGCGAAATTTCACAATAAAGATTATGAAACAGTGCACTGCATTCACCACATTTTGACATTAAAATCATCAAAATCGTTTGGCAGTTGTGCAATTTCAAAATTTCGGTTTTAAAATCGCTTTACTTAAAAAATGAGATTTTTGCATTTTGTGTTAATTTTACGAAAACATTTGTAATCTCTTTTAAAATTACACTAAATTCGTCATATTTTGGCGTTTAAATCAACAAATTCGAACGCGTGCACTTGTGCCATATCAAAAATCAAAATTGCTAATTTTAAATCTTTGAACGTTTTGACGTTTTGCGTTAATTCTATAAAAAAATAATGAGAACCAGCTTTGCAATAAATTTTCCACCTGTTGGTGGTAACTTAAAAAATCAAAATTTCGATTTTAAAATCGCCTTACTTTAAAAAATTAGTTTTTTTCATTTGCAAATTTCAGGATCACAGGATCGTCCTTCATAACGGAGAAAGTAAAAATACGATGAATAACATATCTTGTTTTGAAAGTCCTGTGAGTTATAGTTTGTTTAAGTAAGTTTTTTTTGGCTGCACAGTTTTCTACAAAATTCGGCAGAAAATGATCGGGTTATCTGGTATCTATTTTTTTTACAATGACTGACACGACGTTAATTTTTAATTCAAATCAATTTAATTCTTTCTGCATTCAAAATATGTAAAATATTGTAATCGTGAACATTTTGAGGCGCCTAGTCAAGATTCCCACAATTTTTGGAAAAAAATATTTTGTGTCTGTGTGTGTATTTGCCTGCGTGTGTTTCTGTTGGTTATTTTCGTATATTGGACATAAATATTTCTGAACACTGTTTTAAAACACAATAAATTCGTTTTGGCGTTTAAATAAACAAAATCAAATTTTGGCAATTTTCGTTCACTCGACATGAATATTTCTTAATACTATTTTCAAATACACTAATTTTGCTATATTTTGACTCTCGAAACTTCTCAGCGGGGGTGGAAAAGGGAAAAAATGTAATTCAACTCAAATGTCATATTTAAATGATCAAAATAAAATAACGCATTCAGAAGCTAAACAGTTTTCTGAAATCAAAAACTTGTAAAATTTCAGAACTGGCAATTTTTGTTCACTCGACGTGAATATTTATAATAATAATAATAATAAATTGTCTTTATTAATGAAAAGGTAATTACAAATATTCAATTTACAAGAGTAGGCGAAGTTCAGTTAGTTTATTCAACTATTAACTGCTCTTCCACTTAATCTACTATATCAATTAATTTAAAGTTAATATTAAAATTAAACATTTTAATTAATTGAAATAAAAAATTCAAGAAAATATTTTTTTTCTTATAATTGTTTTAAAACGTATTAAATTAGATACATTTTGACTTTTAATTTATTAGAAACAAATGACGTTTTCGAAAAATAAGCAGTTTTTCAAAATAACATCAAAACCGCGATGTTGTTGATATTAAATTTGAAAATTTCGTATTTTTGCAATTTTTGTTCATTTGACACGAATATTTCTCAATACCTTTTTTCGATATATACTAAATTTTCTCTATGTTTCAACATATAAATCATTAAAAAAACGCGTTTGTTGACTTTCAAATTCTAAAACTCAGTTTACTCAAAAACTAAAGAAATTTTGAAAAAAAATTATTCCTTATAAATTGTTTATTTTGGCATTTTCTACAATTATTATTAACGAAAATTTCCTGTAACTATTATAGTTTCATAATTATAAACCAAAAATAAAAAATAATAATAAATTTTTTTCTCGAATAACAATGATTTTATGAAAAATATTTTCAAACGAAATATGCTCATCACGATCACAATACTTTCTCATACTTCGTAACGGAGAAAATAAAAATTCCGATTATACTGTGAATTCGAAGAAAGTTACAAGCTGATCATCATTTTTTGTATCTAAGGGTTGTTAAAATAGACACTTGGCTGGTTTCACAATTTTGTGAACCATCCAAGTGCCTCATTTCAACAACCCTTAATATTAAAAATGTTTCACCACTTAATAAACGAGAACCAAATTCAACAATTTTTTTTGTATAGTTAAAATAATTGTTAAATAAGTAATTCAGGAGGCTTTCACTTTGTGATACATTTTATTAAATTAATAAAGTGATACCAACAAAGTTATTTGTTTTTATTAGGAAAATAATTATTTTATTTTGGTTCCTTTCATTTTTTTTTTGGTTTATGTCTTACTGTTACCAAACCAAAGTAATTTTTTTTTTAACTTTATTAAAAAAGGAAGGATGGTTGCCGGGAATTCGAGCTGAGGAAGTGCGGATGATTTGGAATTGGCGTAAGCATGTACTATTCGGCCACTAACGATAATTACTTGAGATTTCATTTTGATAATGAATGGGACATACACTAGACATCCATGGACCCGCACGGCCACTTCTTCGTTCCGAAAAAGTGACCGCACGGATGGGATTAGAACCCACGACCACGAGGCCCAGAAGTAGGAACGCTATCCACTAGGCCATCGCGGCCCCCCAAAGTTAATTTTGGGCTGCTAAAAATAAAAGCGGGCGATTTAAGAAAAGGTGAGCTTGGGTCTGGAAAGGTTGAGAAACACTGGACTATGATCCTAAATGAAGCTAAATCAATAATATTAAAACTTTTGTTTTCGTGAAATAATAAGAAAGGCTCCCTTTAATCCCACTTTTTATTAACCCTGTACAACAAAAATAATATTACATTAATCAAACCGATTTGCATCTCGTTTAATCATATCTGCACCCTTCTCAGCGATCATAATGATTGGAGCATGGATATTTCTATGTGAAACAACTGGTATTACACTAGCATCCACCACTCGCAATCTATCAACACCATACACTCTCAATCTGGGATCAACGACGGCATTTGAATCTTTCCGAGGACCCATTTTACATGTTCCTACGCAGTGAAAATAGGTATTGGTTAGATGTTTGATATGGCACTCCCAGTATTCATCACTTTCGAAATCTAAATCATTACAACCAGTGATATCAATCCGTAAAAATTTCGCCTTATGTTTTCGCATCGTGGGTGTTTTAATCCAATTTCTAATTAATTTAAAGCTATCCTTAAGCGTGTTTACATCATTCCCGTTAAGATCTGAAAGGATATTTGGGATGATGCGGGGATGATCGAATGGATTTCTGGACTTTAACAGAATTTCTCCTCTAGATTCAGGTACTCCTAAAAACAGCAGCAGATTCAGCATATCGTATTCCCTGTTCAACTGATCGATGCTCTCGACGGTCTCAGTTTTTATTTGCGCATTTTCAAATGCTTCGTAAATTCCATCAAAATGTTTAGGAAAGAAGTTGAATTGAAAATGAATATTCGGAACTTTGTTATCATTGATTGTGCTGAGAGACAGGAAAATATTTGGAGTTAAATCGAAAGCGTAATATCCAGTTTTGTTAGCGCAATATTTTAAAGCTTCGTATAATATGTTATAGTCGACATCATTTGGGAATTCGAGCTTTAGAAATAATCCGTGGATCATCGCGTGATCGTGAAAGTTTTTTCCCACACTAAGATCTTTAACGATAGGAACGCCTAATTCTTGAAGATGTTTTTTTGGTCCAATGCCAGACAACATTAAAAGTTGTGGAGACCCGATTGTGCCAGCCGAAACTATAACTTCTCTTTTCGATTTGATTTGCAAATGCCTTCCTCTTATATTAACTTCAACTCCAACCGCAGTATAGCCTCGAATTATAATTTTTGTTACGTGTGCACCCGCTGCAATAAATAAATTCTTTCGATAACTATTCCTTGCAAGATACGCTTCAGCAGTACTGTGTCTTTCTCCATTCCGCATATTATACAGATGTTCGAAAACTCCTAAATTCCTTTCATCGTCATTGATTTTGTATCCTGCTTCGGTAGAAGAATCTATCAGTACATTCCTTATCACGTGTTTCGCTTGGAAAAATGTTAGTGAAAGAGGTCCATCGTGTCCGTATTCACCAGCGTGATTATCAACATTTTCAGCTTTGTTGAAATAGGGTAGCACATCTTTCCAGCTCCAACCAGTGTTTCCCAAATTTGCCCAATTGTTGTAGTCTTCTTTAAGACCTCTGACGTAAACCATTCCGTTTATCGTTCCACTACCGCCGACAGCCTTTCCTCTTCCTAATGTGCACCTTTGGTTTTTAAATCCGAGACAAGCATGGGTGGAACTTTCTAATTGGTATTTCCAATCCAGTTCTGTGTTCACGTGGGACATAAAAATTATTGGAACCTGAAAAATGTTAAATATTGTTTTACTGAAAATTAAGCTAAACCTTGGACTAATTAAATATTAATTAATACGTATCATTCACTTTCTCCAATTTGATGGTTTAAGAGGGATTTTTGAATATTTTTGAAGTGAAACTTCTTTGCGCCCGTTACGCACGTTTGGCATGGGTGTCGGTCGAGAAACCGCGTCACGCATGAGGAGAAATGCAAGGACAAAGGCCGTGTGGGTTATCGAACTGAAATTTAGTGAGCCCCTAAAAAATAAAAATCTAAGATCAAAGTCGTCGAAATGTATTTTTTTTTTATATTCTTCACCCTCTTTCAAGCCCCTAAAGGTCGAAAGTTTCAAAAATTTCTAAAAAAAAAACGAAAAATTTCGAGGGCGGATAAATTGCTCCCGCCAAGGAGCTTTCGAAAAAAAATATCGGTGACCTTTAGTCCCGCCCCCCTGACCAGTGGCGTCCTTCGCCGCGAAAGCTCTTCAGGTAAACTCGAAAACTGTATCCATTTTTTTTAATTTTCGGAGTATAACAAGATGGCTGAACGCACCGGCCACCCCGATCGGCGACCTTCAAAAATGGTTTCCCCCGGCAGCGGGGGTGGCTTTTTCGATTTCTTTCTTTTTGCCATCCGATGCACAATCGCCGCTCCTATCGATCCAGCCCAGTCCCACCCCCCTCGCACACCCCCACCGACGAGGGTGAATTTTCAAACACGCGAAAACGCCTCCGAATATTTACGATGCATCGCATACGCCACGGGGTGGCTGATACGATATTTGGACATTAAAAAAGATTTAGAAACTTTGATTAAAGGCTATTTTTTGAAATTCCAGATCCTCTTCCCCCCCACCCTCAAAACAATGAAATTTTCTTCTTTTGAAGACGTATTTTTTTTCACTTTAAGTCGAAAAACCGAAACTTTCAGGGAAGGCAGAAAGGATAACAGGCTTTCATGGGGAATTTTTTCAAAATTTTTGGAACCACTCCTACGCGCCATTTCTTCCCCCAGGATTAATTTTTCTTCTTTTAAGGACGGATTTTTTTCTTTTCAAGTTGGAAAGCTGAAACTTTAAGGGATCACAGAGGATACAACTAGCTTTAAAAAAAATGGTGATATGGCCATCATGTAACTTTCTCCGACTTGATGGTATCATTTATATTTACGCTTCCATGGTTTATTTTCAATTTAAATTATATTTTAGGTGTTTAACGTTTCGTAGATTCGGATAAAACTGACGTTTAAAACGTCAAAATTATGAAAGATGGAAAAATGTACTTCAAATTTAAAAACTCAGTATACTCAAAAACTTAAGAGATTTCGAAAAAAAACTTATTCTTCATAAATTGTTCATTTTGGCATTCTCTGCAATTATTATTAACATAAATTTGCTTTAACTATTAGCGTTTCATAATTGTTTACAAAAAATGAAAAAAAAATAACAATGATTTTATTAAAAAATATTTTCAAACCAAAGATGTTCATTTCTTTGTGGTCTTCAATATTTGCTCAAATATTTTTGTGATATTTTTCATATTTAAGAAAATATTGCAATAAAACCAAAAACAGTTAAGGTAAACACCCACTTCCGGTGTACGAAATTTTACTAAAAGCTTTTCAGTTCTTTGGATTATCAAATAAAACGTATGTTCAAAGTTTCATATCAATTAGTCTATTAGTTTTTGAGATACAGCGCGCACAGACACACACACAAAAAATGTTTCCAGAAATTGTTGAAATGGTATCCAGGGACCCCAAAACGGATATTTCCGTAAAAAAAAATTTGAAAAAAAAATCACGATCACAATACTTTCTCGTACTTCGTAACGGAGAAAGTAAAAATAAAAGAAATAAAAATTTAAAAAAATAATAAAAAATGAAAAATGAAAAATGAAAAATGAAAAATGAAAAATGAAAAAAGAAAAAAGAAAAAAGAAAAATGAAAAAGTAAAGAGGAAAAATCATTAAAAACAAAATATGTTTTTCATCGATGGCGCAGCGCAGCGGAGCCGTCGATCGTCAACAGCAGCATTAGCTTTGCCAAAATTATTATTCGATAGTATCGAAATAATTACATTGGTATTAGATGCAATTCCAGAAAGAAGATATAAAAAAATATATTTTTTTTTTGTTTAAATAAAGAATAATTAATCAAATTTCACTTTAGCTAGAAAAAACTAGTTACCTATATACCGGGTGTAACTGAATTCTGGTAGACCTCGAATATCATTTTCAATTTTAAATATATTTTTATGAAATTTTAGTATGGTGTTTTTTAAAAAAAGTGTATCAGAAAGTGACATTTTGATCAAATTTCCATCTCCGGTTTAACCGGAAATAACCTTAGCTTTCCTATTTCAAATAGAACACCCTGTATATTTTTACATAATTTAATTCGTCTCTAAATTCTAAGTTTAGGGATGTACCATAAGTGACCTTTTGGTTGTTAGTTTTTTGTTTAAATTCAAATTCAATTTACACAAAAACACAAATTTAAATTAATTTTAAACAAAAAATAAATAACCAAATGGTCACTTATGATACATCTATGAACTCAGAATTCAAAATGGAATTAAAATATGCAAAAATATACAGGGTGTTCCATCCGAAATGGAAAAGTTAAGGTTATTTTCGGTTAAACCGGAAATGGATTTTTATTAAAAAAATTCATATTGACATATTTTATTCCTTATAAACACTAAACTAAATTTTATTAATTCTTATATTTGCAAAAATGCAAATGATTTTTGGGGCCTGTCATTTGCGTTTTTACATATATCCTTATGAAATTAATTTTAGTGTTTTTAGGGAATGAAGTGTGTCTACATGTAAATTTTTAAGAAAAAATCCACTTCCGGTTTAACCGGAAATGACCTTGAATTGAACACCCTACAAATTTTTATATAATTTAATTCCTCTTTGAATTCTTGGTTTAGAGATGTATCATAAGTCACCTTTTGATGGTTATCTATTTTGTTTAAATTTAAATTAAATTTAAACAAAAAACTGTCAACCAAAGGGTCATATATGATACATCTATGAACTCAGAATTAAGAGAGGAATTAAATTGTGTAAAAATATACAGGGTGTTCCATTTGAATTTGAAAAGTTGAGGACTTTTCCGGTTAAACCGGAAATCGAATTTTTATTAAAACTCCACTTGCTGACCCAAATTATTCTCCTAAAACACCATACTTCATTTCAAAAAGATATATGTATATGTAAAGATAAAACAGATATTCGGGGTCTACCAGAATTCAGTTGCGCCCGGTATATAATTAAGGAAGAAATATATTGAATAACTGAAAAAAAGTCTTTTATATTTCATTTATATATCCTGTCTGTCTGACTGTGTGTATGTGTGTGTCTGTCTGTTTGTATGTGTGTGTGTGTGTGTGCCTATGGCCAAAGAAGTTTCACTTCCACCGTCTGGTCCGACGCAGACCCAGTTTTTTTTTTATATTTGCCAATATTTTTTTAAATATTTACATTTACAAATTAAATGACTTAATAGCTATTTATGTAACAAGTTCACAATATAGCACTTTCTTGGACTAGACGTTTTATGGCCGAGCGAGCGAAGTGAGAGAGGCTAATAATGGAGGCGAGTCCATGAAATGCTATTGTGGACGAGTTACATACAAAGCTTTATGTTCGACGGCTTTTAGCATTTTTTGAATACTTTTTAAATAAAAACTGAAGCAATTTATTTATATATATTTTAATCGTAATATGCATTTGCTGCCACACTAATGTCATTCATTGTAAGTTTTATAGAGAATGGATGATAAGGTTAAACAATCTAACTCGCACAATAAACGTCCCAACCTTACAAACTTCTTCGGGAGTAAGTGTAATGAATAAAAGTAAGTACTATCGCAATAAACCACTATCATAGTTGATCTCTCTTTTGCATTGGTAATTTGTATTGTATTTATTGGGTGTTCTAAACAAAATTAAAATCTGTCATTTCTGACAGTGACATAAGAGTCCAATTTACTTTATGAATTATGGGACTAGTACGAAATGTACGCCATTTTGGCCTAAAAAGAAACCGCCAAAGTTACTATTTTCGTAAAGTCGGCCAAAAAAAGTTTATCTTTTAGTTCGGGTTTTCTTTGTTTTGAATGTAATGCACACTTTCTGGCATTCCAAATTTAAATTTAATTTGTTTTCTGTTAAATGATCAATTCATCTCGGACAGGCTGACAAGTACAACTTTATTAAATCCTTATAAAACAATCTTCCATTTATGCCATTAGTATGAATTATTTTGCAGTATTTACGAGTTATTTTTGTCCTTTTAATTTCTTCGCCACAAATCAAATTGATCACCAAGTATTCATGACATGCACAACATAAAGTACCATACACAAAAATATAATTTTGGAGGTGGGATTAATATACCATACTTAGCTACTAGAGTTACGAATATGTGATAGTGGTTACACTTTTCTTCTCTAAATTTTAATATTTAAAGAAATACTTACTTGTGTTATGGCTGGAGGAAAGTCTCCAGCTTCTACTAGCAAAACTTTCCAGTTTGGATTTTCTGATAATCTTCCAGCAACGATCGAACCTGCAGTGCCTGCCCCAACAACTATATAATCAAACGTTTGACCATTCTTCAAATAAGGGCTATAATTGTCTTGGTAACCATCACGTACATCAAGACTACATTGTGTTGCAAACAAAAGTCTAATCAAATTTAGTATATTTGCTGCCATTTTCACTTCTATATTTCTTCGTACGAAACATTGTATTTATACTGATTTACTGCCCTCGCTGTAAACATTAATTCATAATATCTTATGATCACCTTGAATTTGTAAATTGTGATATTCTTAAAATACTTAATTAATACCAATGTTGATGATAAAAATGTATACAAGGATTCATACCTGCTAAAAATAATTAAAATCGGTTCAGTTGTTTCAGATATAAAGGTTTTCAGTTCAGTAAGGAAAAGCAGGTCAAGTTGGTTTTTGATACAGATGCTGCTTTGAAAATTAGTGCATGTAGGGAGGTCATAGATATCACAATCGATAAATTGTATCTATAAATACTTATTAATAAACAGTGAACATATTATTAAACGTTAAGTATTATAAAGCGCCATGGTGAATGTATCGGATTTCTTAGAATTGATTAACATATTGTTTGCTACGCGTTGCGGCCTTTATCCACAAAGAGGCTATGAACATGATTTTAGCAAGTATCTCAGAAATGGAGATCATTTCGATTTTATAGTAGTTGGTGCTGGAACTGCAGGATCGATTGTAGCCGGTAGATTATCGGAAATTCCAGAATGGAGAGTACTTGTGTTAGAAGCTGGAGGCTACCCTACAATTGATACTGAAGTAAGTATTTTTTAATTGCAGACATATTTGTCCTATAAAATATAAAAAGGTAAATACTTAATTTAATTGAAAAGGCGTTTAAAAAAAAGTGAAATAGCTGTATGAAGTAAACATTAATTATATAGAATAAAACACGTTTTTACTTTGTTTGTATAACACTTTTGTTTTTATTTGTTTGAATGCAGTTTCGGCAACTCAGCTTGCCATTATCAAAACTAAAGTCTTTAGCGATTTAAAATATTCCGACTACTTTTGGAGATATTCGAAAAAAACCGAAAAATTCAATTTTGGTTTTTATTTTTTTTACGGTGCAGCGTTAGGTGTTATTTGAAGTGTTTTTTTTTTATTGAAGAGTAGGCTTTGATTTTGAAACATAAAGTGTGTCTTGACAATAACAAAGATTCTTTTTGAAGGCTTTTCAAAAAAACAATATTAGTTTTCTAATACGGTGTTTCGTTTTCTCGATATCATTATCACAAAAAATTAAATCCCACTTTGATATCTTTTATGACAAATTTTGAAAGTCAGGTCTTAATAAGGTCCATAATCCATAGTTTTATCAGTTTTTAATAGAAATGCCGTTTTTTTAAATTTGGTACGGTTTCTTGATTTTATTAAAATCACTTAAACTTTATTTATAAAATTGAATTTAAAAAAGAAACTGATAATATTTTGTCCTCAATGCCTAACAAGTTAACAACGTCTAATTTTCTAGATGTTCAAAAAGATTGCCGTTGGCTTGAATATATGAGGGTCATTTTTAAAGTAAGAACCGTTCAAGTTTAAATATAAATATAACCAACGTTTCTTCATTTTTTCATTTCTCCAATAACTATCATCATTTAGCATTTTTCGACAAAATGTTCGACCCGATGAGATATTTTTCCAGGAGATGCGTAGAAGTCGGCCGCCGATTCACGCATTTCGTTTTGTGTTCCTGCGTAAACATTTTTGTAACCCACCTGGCACAGATCTTTACATTCTGTAAGTGTATACTGACAATGTCTCAATGTGACAGATAACATATCGAGAAACGTGTGGAAAATCTTATGAAGTTCATCAATAGCGAAGCGCCTGTCTTGTCGAATGTTTGCATCAACAGTTGCTTTCAGTTTGTCCGTTACCACGATTAGGCGGCTCATCATGGATGATTGTTCTGTAACCATTATGTAAACGAGTCCACTTTTGGACTTTCCCATCATTCATCACACCTTACGCATACGCTCCAAATAGTTGGCAATGGATTTTTCCAGGAGGAGTGTTTTTTGCATTTAAAATCAGACTCACAGCACGTACTTTGCAATCGGCGCAAAGTAATGGACATAACTAATCCTAAATTGACATAAAACATCGTATATCCCATTTAAAGACTTGTGACTGACCGACAACATAGTCGAATGTTTAGAGAAGCCATTTGTCAGTAAAAAAACTTCGGGGAAGGCCATGCGCGGATGGGATCCACAAACGGTTCTTACTTTAAAAATGGCCCTCGTACTTCGATGTTTTCGATTTTTTTTTTAGTATTTTATTAATTTTGAAAACATTGATCCGTAAAGTTGGCGGCATTCGGAATATTGATGAAAATACACTTTCGTGTGTTTAAATGTCATAAATAGTAAATATTAAGACACAACTCGTTTTTCGTTAGAAAAGTACATATTTAAAATGTCAAAGTCAACTACTCTTCAATTTAAAAAAAAACTTCAAATATTCATACAGAAAATAATTTTATGGCAAGTGTGGCACATCATTAGTTTTTGGGTAGTGAAAAGCTTATCAAAAATGCAACAAAAAATATAGATCCGTATTCAGAAATTAAAGAAAACGCTTGATTTTATTATCCCACTTTTATTTAACTTTACGTTAGTTTCTATTACACGATAATCTTTCTCAAACTAAGTACTTAAAATATGGAATACAAAGTATATATACTCAAACTAAAACGCTTCGAAAAGAGGGGTGTACACCAGGTCAACTTGGTCGCTGAGGATGGAAATTCCCGGATTAATTTTTGCTCTGTGAATTGCATTGTTCTACCTTTTTCGCTGTTTTTTTAAATATATTTAATTTTTGAGCTTATTGTTCCAAAGAATGTTAATATTTTATATGTTTTTTTTCTGTGGCTGGACTGGTAGCGTATATGTAATTTTAAATTTATTTTGATTTAAATATTTCAGAGACTCTCTGTCTTCTTGTTTTTAATTTTTGAGTTTTTCCCCAAAATTTTTCCACCCCCGTCGGTCAAGAATGGTTAATTTCGACAAATAGAGACCTATCGCTTTTCCCCCTCCGAGGCATCCCCGGCAAGTTTCACCGCCGCACGTAGACCGGTTTCGGAGTAATTGAACGACAAAAATCAAAATCACCTCCTGGGGGCGGAGGCATTTTTTTTAAAATTTTTCCGACACTGTCCAATGCACCTCAGAGAGCTCTATCGATTTCTCTGCCCCTCTGACTCTACCCCACCACCCCCCGTGAAAAAAAACGAAAAAATTGAAAAAATCAAATGTCAAAACTCGGAAACGTACAATCCGATTTCAATTAACTTTCTTCCAGGTATTCCCCTCGGCAAACAGAACATTCCTGGCAATTTTAACAAAAATCGTTGAAGCCGTTTTGGAGCCACTGCCTTATTTATGAAATTTCAGGCGTGCGCCAAAACGCCGCCACTGACTTTATTTTTAGTCTTACAGGATCCGTCGGTGGCTGGATCTCTTTACAAAGCATCCGCCTACATTATTTATATCCAAAAACTTTTTAATTTGGTTTCCCCTTAACGAGATATGATTTCTCAAAAAGCGACCAATTTTTTTATTTAAGATTCCACCCTCTTTTTCGGGGTCGTATTTTTTTCTCAAATCAAATGTCAAATTTTTTAATAAATATTGAAACCAAATCGAAAACATATACAAAATTCTTACATAAAGTGCATATTTTTTCTCCAATTTCAAACTGCCCAAGACGATTAAAAATCATGTTTTATTTTTTTTACCCTCTTCAGTACTGCCGATGGAGATGATTAGGCAATATGGCAGCTATTAAGAGGTATGTATTGAGCAAATTTGATCGTCTCAATAATCCTCCTTGAGGCCTTCAGGGCCTTCTTTCAAAATTATAGAAAAAAATTCGTAAAGCCTTCCCTGCACATCCTGGATGATTTGAAACAACTTTGTTCTCTTCATTGAAGACAGCTCTATAGCATTTATCCTTTGAATTTTTTCGATTTTTCTAATCGTTTGCGAGTTATGAATTTTTTTATGTTTCAAGGCATCATATTTTTCATTTTTCATGAGGAAATTTGAGTGAAAATCGCATGACATGGATTCGGCTGAAATTTTCACCAAAGATACCTCTAACCTGAAGGGGCACCGCTTGACAAGTATTTCATCTCTGGGGGCTCCCGTCACGGTGCCTTAAAAGTGAGCGATTCAAGATTGTTTTTCGGGAGTCTTTATGCCCTTCGTTTTGACTTTGAAGAGTCTGTCAACACTCCAGTGTTCAAAGCAAAGTTCACAAAGCAATCCCCTGCAATATTTATGTAGGAACATTTTTTTGATTTGTTGCTCCCTTAAGAAGATATGATTTTTTAAAATTTGACCAAAATAATTACACTAATTTTGATGTTTATTTCAAGCACGTATTTTTGCATTTAAAGAGGAAGAGTTGAAATAATTAAGGTCAGTAGAGGGTACGACTTATTTTCAGCAATAATTTTTTCAAATTTTTTGGAACAATCGAAATCAAAATTTTCGATCGTCAAATTTTGAAACCTCGAAAACGGGATTGTGAAGTGTATACACTTCTCAGATGCTCACCAAATAATTTTCAAAGGATCAAAATTAATGAAAGAAAATAAGCCTTTTACTGTTAACGTCCGAGTGCTTTCTAAACAGCAAATTAAGAAATACATTGATAGTGCGTCACGTTTAACAGATTATGAGAGATTCACAAAGTGAGGTTAGCAATTCATGCAGAGTTCTTGCATGTGAATATAACATACAAGCGGAGCCCGGTCGACGGCGCGGCGCAACGCAGCGGAGCCGTCGTTCGGATCTTTATTTGACCAAAAATTTCTGACTTTGTTTAACTACCTTCAATATTTTGCCATTCCGTACGCGTTTCGGTTCTTGATTATCATTATTTTATATTATTTATTTCGCATTACGAAATATCTTATACATGCTAACTTTTATAAAATTGTAAACACATTAATAAAAACCGAACTTCCAGATACCATCACAATACCCAAACCTTATACTATCAGACCAAGATTGGAAATATTTCGTTGAACCCTCACCAGCTGCATTCCTTGGCTTCAAAAATAGGACATTCAACATAGCAAGAGGAAAAGTGGTCGGTGGTACCGGTAGTATAAATGGAATGGTTTATGTTAAAAGCCCGAAGGAAGATTACGACAGATGGTCCGATTTGGGAAATCCGGGATGGGACTGGAAACACGTAGCTCCTTACTTCAAGAAATCGCAAAACGTTAGAAACCGAAAGGGTGATTATGGATACAAAGGCCCAATCACAATTACATACAAAAAATCCACAAATTATTTAAGAAACGTTATTCTTGGAGCCGGGAGAGAAGCAGGATATCCTGTAAATGATGATGAGGCCAATTTAGGATTTTTTGAGTATATGAGTAATATAGAAGATGGTACTAGATGTACTTCAGCTAAAGCATTTCTTGCTCGAAATAACAAACGTAAAAATCTACATGTAGGAGCCAAAGCTTTTGTAACGAAAATTATCATTATCAATAGGAAGGCAATTGGGGTTGAAGTCCTTATAAATGGACAATTGTTAAAAATATACGCTGATAAGGAGATCATAATATCAGGTGGTGCTATTAATTCACCGCAGCTACTTATGTTATCTGGAATTGGTCCTAAAGAACATCTATATGAATTAGGTATTCCAGTTGTTGCAAATCTTAATGTTGGTGAAAACTTGCAGGATCATATAGGTATTTTTGGGCTGCTTTCCAAATTAGAATTACCTGATAAGGAAGAAGCATTAGATACCACTCTGTATAATTCCTTACTCTATTGTATTAAAAAAACTGGAGCATATGCTGGAGATAAAAATTTAAACGTATTTTGGTCATTTAGTACGGTGAATGATCCTTCAGAGCCTGATATCCATGTAATACCAACGCATTTTCCGAAAAAATATTTGAGTGGATCATTGTTTGAGAATATGGGATTTACGAAGGAAACTGTCAATAGCCTGATCAAATTAGCAGATGATAATGATTTAATACAATATTATTTTTTCTTAGGTGTACCATCAAGTAGAGGGAGAATTTTGTTAAAATCAAAAAATCCTTTCGAACACCCACTCATCTACACTAATATTCTAACTGATGACAAAGATGTAATCACATTAACTAACGGTATTAAAATAATCAAAAATTTGATGGATACTCCTACAATGAAAAAATACAAAGCACAATTTGCAAGATTGGACATACCGAACTGCAATTCGCTCAGATTTGAATCGGATGAATATTGGGAGTGTCATTTTCGAAATTTGGGCAGTAATACTTATCATACCGTAGGGACATGCAAGATGGGCCCTAAGGATGATCCAACTGCTGTGGTCGATCAAGATTTGAAAGTTTATACGATACGAAGTTTGAGAGTTGTTGATGGTAGTATAATGCCTGTAGTTGTCCAAAGAAATACGCAAGCGCCCATAATGATGATTGCAGAGAAGGGTGCTGATATGATAAAGAAAGATTATGGTTATAAGTAAAATGAAATGACGTGATGATATATTATGTAAGAAAATCATAATAGATATGGTAATTTTATAACTTTAATTTAATTATTCCAAGGTACAATGGAAGAACAGAGGGTGTCCTGACACCCATTTGAATTGTATCTTGTTATTTTCCTCCATGTTAGACCAAATTGTTTTGTTTTTGTATTGTCCTAAACTTATATCGTGTGAGCCAAAAAAAATTGTTTCAGAGTTGGCTGTGAGTTAAATGAGGTATGTCACACATTATTGCGTCATGAGGCTAGATTAGTTCAATTGAATTAGATTTAAAAAAAATTAATTAATCTCAGACATGACTGCTATGTTTCTCTCTGTCAGGCATGGCCAACTTAGAAACAAAATTCTATAGCTCATACCTTACTATACATATGTTAGTATTGAATAAGTGTTGTATTTGTGGGAAAATAAAAAAAAACTATTATTATTCAAAACTATTATTATCATTCTGTTAGAGAGTTGTTAATAAATTATACTTAAAGAAATTGTAAAAATTAAATAAAATTAATGTAGAATGTTAACTTATCATTTGTTAATTTTTTCCGGATTCATTAGCTTGACGGATTAAAACATAATTAAGATTACAATAATTAATGTATATGCTGTAATATTTTTACAATCAAACAAAGCACTCGTATTTAACAAGGCATGGCAGTGTACTGCATTATAGATTACCTAGACAATGTCAATACCAGGAAGTACGAATTATTTCCAACAATCAATTATCACCTGATAAAAATAGATCTCCACTTTCAAATACTATATAATGTTACTCTAAGATCAATCAAATGTTTTTCAAATAAATAATTCAAAATGACCATTACAATTAACCATGAATTGCACGAAATGTTGGTCTTCTATTAACGACTGCAACTTGAAATTTGTAAAATAAACTTAACCGGGATCACTCATAAGACCTACAAATTGACATTTGAGGATTTTTTTTTGTTATGGTATAAAATAACGTATGCTACCGAATGTTCACGAAATGATGAAAGTATGCATAAAAACATCAACTCGGTCTTGGTTATATTTGTGCATAATATAAAGTGTTATTTGTTTCCAAGTCGTTTATTCTAATGACGCATATGTGAGGGGTGTAATTTCAAAAGGTGCAAAATTTTCCAGAAACTGCACAAAATTGGCACAACTAAAATAATTGTTAAAACTGACTTCTGTGTGCTTTGAGTTGGATGATATTTGTTAACATTGTTATAAATTTAAATTAATTTGATCAATAAATTATCGAAATAAATCCAATTATAGTTTGGACATTATCTTTTTTAAAACTAAACTATGGACATTGTCTATTTGTAAGTTATTTTGTCAAAATTTTTACTTATATAAAAAATTAAATTAAAAACTAATAAAAAACTTATTACAAAATTTAAAAAATTAAAAAAAATTAAAAATAAAATACCAATTTACATTAAACACTGAAACAGACTTACTATGTTTTTAAAACCACAATTATTTATTGTAAAATATATACAATTTTACATTGATATAAATAAAATGACACGACTTAAGATTCGACGTTTGGCGCCATTAATTAATACAGGGATACCGCAAGGGTCTATCCTGAGGCCTGTACTTTTCCCCATGTGCATAAACGATATACGCTCACTTTCATATGAAATGCACCACCCAGAAAGAATAATACGATTGATGCGAAACTTGGTGAAAACAATTGTTTGTTCGTTTGTATAAAATGATTAATGTATCAAAAGAAAAAAATACTTAATTGAACAGAAAAAAAAGAATAATGAGTTACATCGCCTCACACAGTAATGCAAGAATTTTCCCTCCTGGGCATACTTAAAATCAAATGGTCTATATCTTCTTGAGGCATCTCATTCCTAGCAACTTCTAACTGAAGTCTCAGATCATCTAAGTTGTCAGGAGGTCTGGGCATGTTGCTAACTCTTTTACCCATTATGTCCCAGACATGCTCGATGGGGCTTAAATCCGCAGACCCTGTTGTCCAAGACAACATTTGCAACTCCGCTTCTTCCAAGAACACCCTTGTAATGTGTGCCGTGTGGGGTCTAGCGTTATCTTTTTGGAAAATCCTATTAGGTAGAGTCTGTATAAATGGTACCGCGACGGGATCCAAGACATTATCAATGTATCAACGAGCGTTGATGTACCTGGAATAAACACCAAAGATTATGTTCGTGCCAAATTGATTGCACCCCACACCATGAAACCCGGTGTTAAAGCTGTATGGCATCTTTAAACAAACTCTAAATTTCTTCGTTCTCCTCGATAAGGATGCACCCTTCTACGTCCATCATTCTTCCATAAACAAAAACCTGGATTCATCGCTAAACGCGATGTTATTCCATTCTACAACGCAACCCTGCCGCACTTGACACCAAGCCAGACGAGCAGCTTTCTGAGGTCGGGTTAGTGGAAGATGTCTAAACGGATGTTAAGAATGGAGGCCAAAGGACGCAATTCGTCGATAAATGGTCGCCATTGAAAACTGGCGATTTACAGCTCTTACCCAATCTATGGCAACTGACCTAATTGTTTGAAATCGCTTCTGTAGTGCCATTCGTCAAAGAACCTACCCTAGCAGATTTTTGAAAGTTGCTTCTCCAATCACTTGTCCTGAAGGAGTTTTTGTTAAGAAGAAACGAAAAATGCTAATTACGGGCGGCTTAAATTTTTTGTAAATATCTTGTTTCCAACTGTTATGAATATTGTACGTTTTGAAACTAACCGTGACTTTCAAGTCTAATTTATTATAGGATGTTGTATAGTACGAAACAAAATTTTATTACAAATTTTAGAATACATAATTTGGTACAAGATGGCATTACTAACTCAATCATTTCGAAAAATGGAGTAAAACTTGTCATATAAACTTAGGTTCTATTGCATCTGTTTTCGCAAAGTAAACTTTTAATTTTATTACCACGTTACAAGACAAAACAAAAAAAGGGCCGACTTTGGTAACCAAGTCAACATTGCTACTCACAGCAACGCACCTAATCGATTAGCATCCAGAGGGTCGAACAAACAGTTTCAAAATTGTTGTACTTGAGTCCCAATGCCACGTCAAGGTATGGGTCTCTAACTGGGATCAACCGACGGATAATGGTATCACTCCGGAGAGGTCATTAACTGGGGTCAGCCGGCGGATAACGGTTTCACGCCGGAGGGGTCACTAACTGGGGTCAATAGGCGAGTAATGTTAAGATAGTTCCAAGTCCGATGATTACTTTTTGTTTCGATATATTTAAATAGTGACACTGTTTGTTTCTAATGCAAAATGAAATAAATAATTTTCGATTGTTTACTATGAAAACGATGACGAAAAAACAGTAAAAGCAGTGAGAACTTTAGTTGGGATGAGAAAGCATATTAGAAACTTTGCATACATATTGAACCTGGCTATCGAAGATATTAAAAAAAATGGTGATGTGGCCATCATGTTACTTTCTCCGATTTTGATTGCATAATAGTTATTTCTATTTATACTACCATGGTTTATTTTCATAGATCAGATGATACTGACGTTTAAAACGTCAAAGTTATGAATAACAAATTATACTTCCAATTCAAATACTCTTAAGTAAGTATATTCGAAACCTAAAAAAAAAAAACTAATAAATTCTTGAAAAAAGTCCTAAAAATAAGTCTTGATAAATCCTGAAAAAAGTCCTGAAAAAGATTTCTGAAAAGCCCTGGAAGAGTCCTGGTTATAAAGTTCTAAAGTGAATACCCGAAAAACGTCTTAAATAAAACAGTCCTGAAAAAACCTGATAAAAAAGTCGTTATAAAAAGTCCAGAAAAAGAGTCTGGAAAAAAGTGCTCTTGCAAAGAAATGTCTTGAAAAACAGGTGATTGAAAAAGTCCGGAAAACAGAGTCGTCACAAAAAAGACGTCCTGGAAAAAGAGCTGATAAAAAAGCCTATAAAAAAGTACTGAAAAAAAAAGTTCGAAAAAAGGCCTTAAAAAGTACTGAAAGAAAGCTTGAAGAACAGTCTAGAAAAAAAGTCCTAAAAAAAGCCTGCAAAGAGTCCTTACAAAGATCCTAGAAAGACCCGAAAAAAGTCGAGAAAATAGTGCTAGCAGAAGTCATGAAAAAAGCCTTGATAAAAGGTATTAAAAAAATCTTGAAGAATTAATCGTGGAAAACGTCTTGAAAAAATAATCTTGATGAAAAATTCTTGAACATAAGGTCCTAGGAAAAGTACTGAAAAAGCCTACAAAAAAAGTTTAAATAAAGACCTTAAAAAGTCCTGTATAAAGCCTGTGAAATAGTCCCGAAAAAAAGTCCTAAAAAAAGTTATAAAGAAGAGTCCTGAAAGAGATTTCTGAAAAATGTCCTGCAAAGAATCCTTAAGAAGGTCTTAAAAAGACCCAGAAAATAGTCGTTAAAAAAAGGCGTTAAAAAGTCTTGAAAAAATAACCCTGATAAAAAATGCCTAAAAAGGTCCTGAACATAATAGTTTTTAAATAGTCTTGAAAAAAAGGCCCCGAAAAAAATTCGAAAAAGAAAGGTTCTGCAATAAAAGTTCTGAAAAAAGCTGTAACAAAAGTTTTGAAAACATTGTCCAGCAAAAAAAAAAATCCCAAAAAGAGTCTTGCAAAACGCCTAAAAAAAGTCCTGAAAAATGCATTAAAATAGATCAAAAAAAAAATCCATATAATCCTGAAAAACAAAGGTCCTGAACAAAAAGTTTTTAGAATACAGTCTTGAAAAAGAGTCCTCGCAAAAAATTCTGAAAAGAAAAGTCCTGAAAAAACATCGTTAAAGAAGAGTCCTGAAAATATAGTCTCGAAGAAAAGTCCTGCAAAAGAAGTCCTAGAAAAAAGTTCTTAAAAAAGACCTAAAAGAAGAAATGAAAATATTCCTGAAAATTTGTCTTAAAAAAGATCTGAAAAATCAATCCGGAAAAAAAGTCGTGAAAAAAGTGCTGAAATTTTGATTTATACTTTCACGATATTTTTTCAATTTAAATCATATTTTAAATGTACATTGAACGTGTTGCAGTATTGGATGATTCTGACGTTTAAAACGTCAAAATTATGAAAATTATACTTCAAATTCATAAACTCAGTTTACTCAAAAACTAAAGAGATTTCGGAAAAACTTATTCTTTATAAGTTGTTCATTTTAGCATTCTCTACAATTATTATTAACATAAATTTGCTGTAACTATTGTCGTTTTATAATTATAAACTAAAAATTAAAAAAATAATAATAATTTTTTTTTAGAATTTTATGAAAAATATTTTTAAGCAAAAGATGTTCATTTCTTTGTTGTCTTCAAAGTTTGTTTAAATGTTTTTGTAATATTTTTCATATTTAAGAAAATATTGGCAAAAAAAAACAGTTAAGGTAAACGCCCACTTCTGGTGTACGAAATTTTACCAAAAGCTTTTCAGTTCTTCAGATTATCAAATAAGACGGATGTTCAAAGTTTCATATCAATTGCTCTATTAGTTTTTAAGATACAGCGCGCACAGACAGACACACCCACACACACACACACACACACACACACACACAGACACACAAACACACACACAGACACACACACACACACACACAAAAATTTTTCCAGAAATTGTCGAAATAGCATCTAGGGACCCCAAAACGGATATTTCCGTAAAAAAAATTTTTGAAAAAAAAAATCACGATCACAATACTTTCTCGTACTTCGTAACGGAGAAAGTAAAAATAATGCTTTGAAAAACAGACTTCTAAAGTTCGGGAGATTGTAATTTTTTTTAAAAGCACGCTTCTGGTGAACTTCGAAATTCTCAAAAAAGGATACAAATCTATAAAGCTAATTTTTGACGTCAAACTTGCTATTGCCTCGTGTGGTGTGATAAAGTGAAAGGCCTTGTTAATGCTCTAATGGTTTTTGAGAAAATAAGAAGAGAGGTTTCAGGGCAAATACCTAATTTTAAGTAAAATGGCTTAGCCCGCCAATGGTAACCTACTGGTCTGTGAGACCGAGTTTGTCGAATAACTTTATTCTCCGTTATTGTTTTTTGTTGTAATTTCGAGTAGCTACCGCATTGCAGAGTTTAAATTGATTAAATATCTTTGTTTTATTGCCAAAGAGCATAAATTTAACAATAAACATGAACTATTAGTACCACGTTTCGAAAAATCTTCAGTTGAAAACCGAGAGACCGGCGCGGCGTCACCATTAAATTTGCGTCATCAATGGCGGGTTAAATAGCCAATTAGAAACTGTTCTGGATTATATAAGATAATGCAAACATGTTAATTTTGTGAGAAGTGAAAAAATGATTTGGCGGTATTCAACATAATCATTTTTTTATCGATAAACACAATTTTGGATCCAAGATTTTAAAATTTTCATCTCACTGACTTAGCAGCTTTGGCTAAAATGATAAAGAATCTAACAAGGTTAATTGAAGAAATACAATACAGCAGTCAAACGTCATCACCAAGTTACAGTTTGAGTTCTTGAAATGAAGACAACGGCTGTTTTTGTAATACTCATTATGAGTTTGCGGTATCCAAAAATAAGACGAGAAGAAAAAAACATAATTCAGAAATCAATCTATATTTGTCAAGTGGTGTCAGTAATTTTAAAGAAAATCCACTGGACTTCTGAGAGAACAATACAAATATTTACCCCTTCTTACACAAAATTGACAGGAAATATACGGAAGGAAAAAAAAGACACTTAAAATTCGTGAAATTTCGACCATTTTAACGTATTTTCAATCGATTTTGATGAATCTTTGAGGGCGAAAAACTTTGAAGTATCTTCTTTTAAGTCATGCATGCGAACCCCTTCCGCCACCTCTACTCGTAGCACCCCTGTGAAAAACATGTTCACCCATTACTTTGTGCCAAATCGTCGTAGGAACTTATTTGAGTTCTGCACAGGTAATTGAACACATTTAAATGACATTTTGGTGAATCGAGTCGACACATTTTTTCCAACTCGGTAAGTTGCCAAAGTTAGACTTTTTTTTTGTTCGCGGGTTGAAGGGTTCGAAAAGGGATCATTCCAATCTGAGTTTACCCGCTTAAAGAAGAGCTAAAATGGGATTTCTTCCCGAAAGAATAATCCAATTTGGTTGAAAAGTCACTGAGTTATGTGCGAAAAAACTCTAAATGCACTTCTGGTGCCAAATCATCGTAAGAACTTCGAGTCCTGCATAGAGAATTGATCGAATTTTAATGCCTTTAGGGTGGATTGAGTCAAAAAAATTCCAACTCCGTAGATATCGTCAAAGTTGGACATGGTTTTCTGAAGAAACATTTTTTTCACAGGGGTGCTAGAGAGGGGCGGAAGGGGTTACGTTTAATTTCGCATGCATGCAATTATCTTACTCTAGGTACTATTAGAGGTATAAATCATATTTATTTATCTTATTCTTAAGAGACAGGTTTCAAGCTGCTTTTTAGAGGTCAAAATTTTAGAAATATTTAATTTTTTAAGACTAAAAGAGATAAATGCTCAAAATATGTTGCAATTTAAACGAGGAATTCAAATATATAATAATGTCCTATTTAAAATAACAAATTTGGTCCTACTTCCGGTAGAACCGGAAGTGATATTAAGTTGAAAATATTTCACATGAGAACTGATTCAACCGCATGACGAGGATTTTTTTAAAATTAATAATTCAACGGCAACCCCTTAAACTTTTAACGAACAGTTTCGCGTAGACACCCTGTATACATTTGATGAAATATTTAGCCATATATGCTACCTCACATAACTTCCAAATGCATACTAATAATGGTTAAAATTAAAAAGCCCTTACTTGTTGCAGAGCATTAAATAATGATAATGGTAATAAAAATGGTTTTCTTCTACAATAATACTGGTAGACACGAGTGTTAAATCAAACACATAAGATTTAAAACAAAAACTTTGTTAAGAAAATAAAATACAAAAGATTAAACACAAAGAAATATAAATAGATCACAGATCACACATAAACACAATAGAACATAAACAACAACAATACAGTAACAGCATTAATAACAATAAAACAATATTAAACGTGAGACACTGCACTTTCTCGCCGCATCCATAAAACATAAGCTATGACAGTAAGTTAGAGAAGTATGTACAGGTCTTGAAGATGTCAATTAGACAGTGCTAGTGGAAATGGTGGTCATCTCCTCCCCAGCCGCCATGTTCGAAACTGCCGTGATCGTCGTCCTTGTGATCATGCTTATCGTGAACGATTTTGTAGATGGTGTGCGTGTGCTTGATGGTCTTCATGTGGTAAGGGATATGGACGATAACCTTGTGTCTGTAATAAAAACATAATTTCATAATATTTATAAAATAAACTGTACTAAAATTTGGTAATTGTTTGAATCTACAAAGTTTACTGAGACTGAAATACAAATTAATTGCTGAAACAACCCCAAAAATTGAATTATAAAATTATTTGATTTACGTTTTTGGTGACAATTGTCACGCGACACAGTATAAGCCAGTGAGAATGAAGATGCGAATATTGGGCGATATGACATTAGAGTGATGTCTATCGTTTACTGGGATGGATCGACCGATCCAACCCAAGTTTTTAAAATTCAAAAACGTGCTGTAAGAATTATATTTGCGATCAAGTACCATCATTTTTGTCGTGGTTATT
Organism: Ocypus olens; assembly: GCA_910593695.2. Lineage (NCBI taxonomy): Eukaryota > Metazoa > Arthropoda > Insecta > Coleoptera > Staphylinidae > Ocypus > Ocypus olens. The sequence goes on from OU343058.1 coordinate 44,300,495, forward strand.
TCACAAAAACAGCGCCTATTAACGGTACCAGGGTGTTCGAATGCTTTAAATTTTGCTCTAAAAATAAACATTTGTTTGAAGAACATGGAAGAGATGTTTCTAGATACAAACGTAACCTAATATATCCTATTCACAAACTTACACTTACAGAAAGATCCGCATATTACGCATGTGTCAGATTTTTCAACATTTTACCTTCTCACTCGAAAAATATGGCAAATTTTGGGGAATTTAAACCTAAGCATCAAGCCATATTGTGTTACAGAATTTATAGATTTTTTTTTCAAGTTAAACAATTGTATTTAATGCTTAAATTGAGTTATTGTAAGCAGTTGCCGTATAGTTTATTACTTTTATGTCACACTTGTTTATTATTAAAATCAACGCTCTAGGGCGTTATTTCTATAATGCCCGCTTATAGTAATTATCAACAGATCGACTGTCAACAGTTCTCCAAACGCAAATCAAGCGTGCGAACACCGTAAACATCTGCGCGGCGCGGCTTTAGACGCGACAATTTGTCAAAAAATAGCATTACAAAATCTTCAATAAATTTAAACTACAAGTATGACATAAAACTTTGAAGGCACCATGGGCGTTATGAGCAAAACGCCCACGATCGACGTACATCCCTCGGGCCGGGGGCACTCGGGTTGTACACCGTCGACCTGGGGCGTTATTGTACTCATAACGCCCTAGATACTTTAATTCCTATTATGCTACTTTATGGAGTTGAAACATGGAATCTCAAGTAGAAGCAAATGTAGAAATTGCAAGCCTTCAAATTTAGTTCTACCACATAATGTGGCGTATCCCCTGGATGGATAGGATCACTAGTACCTAGCTCCTGAATAAAATACTAACAAATTACGAAATTATCCACATTACACAAAAGAAAATACTGATGTAATGTAGCTATATAATTAGAGGGCTCAAATACTCACTTCACTTCTTCCATTTACTATACAAGTAAAGAGTTATGCGAAAGGGAATATTGCTAGATGCCGAGCGTTCTGGCCCGAAAACTAAGAAACTGATCGGGTTCTATCAACATTCAACTATTCCGAAGTGCAGTCATGCGGTCCGTATAGCCGCGATGATAGCGAACCTCCTATACTCCATCTACTCATAGATTTTGACATCTTAGTAGTACTTACGAAACTTAATTTATTACGAAAGTCGCATTCAAGAATCTCACCTTGTAGGTGTGTATTTGGTTCGTCACATGATTTACAACGTTCTCCATGGCGGAAACCAAGAACAATGACAATAACAAATTGTCAATAAAGTAGCTATTGGCGACGTCGCGTTTGAATATATTGGAAGTATACCGGTACCAACCGAACTTGTTGCAAAATTACATTTTTCTTATAGTTTTTCAAGTTTAAACTACTTTTAGGTAAAATAATGTTCTCAAAATTTTTTTGAAAAAATTCCTAATGCAAGCCGGTTATATCCTCGGGCATCCCTGAAAGTTTCAGCTTTTCAATTTGAATGTTACTTTCTCCGACTTGATGGTATCATAGCCTATATTTACGTTTTCATGGTTTATTTTCAATTGAAATCATATTTTAAATGTACATCGAGCGTTGCGTAAGCTCGGATGAAACTGACGTTTAAAACGTCAAAATTATGAAAGATGGAAAAATTAAACTTCAAATTCAAAAACTCGGTTTACGAGATTGAAAAAAAAACTTATTCATTAGAAGTTGTTCATTTTGGCATACTCTACAATTATTATTCACATAAATTTGCTGTGACTATTATCGTTTCATAATTATAAACCAAAAATTAAAAAAAAATTATTATTTTTTTTTCTCAAATAGCAATGATTTTATGAAAAATATTTTCAAGCAAAAGATGTTCACTTCTTTGTTGTCTTTAATGTTTGTTTAAATGTTTTTGCGATATTTTTGATATTTAAGAAAATATTGGCAAAAAACAAAAAACAGTTAAGGTAAACAGCCATTTCCGGTGAACAAAATTTTACCAAAAGCTTTTCAGTTCTTCGGATTATCAAATAAGACATATGTTCAAAGTTTCATATCAATTGCTCAATTAGTTTTTGAGATACAGCGCACACAGAGAGACACACACACACACACGCACAGACACATTTTTTTTTTCAGAAATTGTTGAAATGGTATCTAAGGACCCCAAAACGGATATTCACGATCACGATCACGATCACAATACTTTCTCGTATTTCGTAACGCAGAAAGTAAAAATAAATCACTAAAAGAAGAAAAACGAAAAACGGGGTGACGCGCAAAGAAAAAATTTCCGGGCTGGGCCAAATAACGTGCTCTGGAGGGGCGGGGGGTGGTCGGAAGGTTTTGAAAAAATTAGGGATCACGGCTCGCCTCATCTCCCGCATACTCTGAGAATTTCATCTCTTCGATTTCCATAGAAAAAAATACGTCCCCGAAAGTACGCCGAAAAGTAAAAAAGGGGGCGTGGCCCGATCGGGGCAAAAATTCAAAAATCGGGTACCGAGCGTCTCTTTGAAATTGATTTTAATTTCTAAAAAATACGGCCGCCATCCTCTCGTTCGGTCGCCTACCGACTTCTGATCCGGCGCGGGTATTTAAAAATTCGCCCAGAGGGCTCTGCTGGTTTTAGAGGGGCGGGAGTGGTCGGGATCGACTCGATCGACAATTTTACACAAACTGAGAGAAAAAATCGAGCGTACTTTAAAACTCATCCCCTGGGGGTGGGCTCCACCCCCCGGGGGTGGGGGTTGATGTCCAAAATCAAATAATTTTCTTCATTTAGTGCCCTTTATACGTCTGAAAAATTTAAACTCGATACGACTTGTGGTTTTGGAAGGTCACGAAATCGCCTTACGCGTTTAGTATAGTGCTTTTCATTTTAAAGTGCCACTAAAGATGTGAAAAAAGTCTAATCTGTGAGTATATATGAGATTGATAACAAGAAAAATAAGATACAAGCTCGCGGCAGCGCCGCCCCTGGGCGTTCGGACGCTCCAATGCAAAGAAGGTAAAGCACTCATAGTCTAATTAATTTGATGATTTAGCGATAAAACGAAAACTTGTGAGTGAAGCTCATAAAACAGAATAAGCACAAGTTAGTAATCAATTTCAGCAAAAGAACTCACTAAATAAATTCTCTAAACATCAACAAAAGGAAGATCAACTTGTAAATGATGAACGTATCCAGGAAACAGTACCAGCAACCACTGACAAACGCGGAGAAAATACAGCATTAATTGCAACTGCAAGTACAACAATAGAAAATATGATAAAGCGGGTTTGTAAATTAAATTAGACAATAATGACATATTTGGTCATCTAAAATTTTCGCCTCATTTTTTTGTTTTCTTAAAATTTAGTTCACCACACTTTTGTAGCAAGAAACCTGACGAATAACCTCCCGTTTTGGCGATGAATGTAATTTTTCTAAAGATATTGCATTGTCGCCTGAGAAATTATCTGTACGTGTGATACAATATCATTTGCTAAATAAACTAGGCAACTGGATATACAGAGAGAAACAGACCATATAAATCCATTTATTGTTATGTTTGCAAACATTTTTGAAACGCGCAATCTGAAGGATTCAATGACTGGAAGAATTTGGACAGGAGTTTCAAAAACCATGAATCTTCAGCAGATCATATAAAATATAATCCCCATTGTTGTTGATCAACTGCGCTGAGGTCACCTCAAGGTTTCCTCAAGGCCGGCCTTTCCATTGCACTTCGGATTGGCTGGCCCAAAATTAAAATAAAAAATAAAAAAAGCCAGTGTCAACTCTAACAGAAAAGACTTTAAACAAAAAAATATTTTTCCTGTTGCATGAGATTTTCCAACTGATTCTGAGTATTTTGGCAATACTGATTTCAAATCTGAAATCGGTTTTCTTCTGTAAGCTGCGGTTATCATGCAATTTGAGATTTTGATTTGTCATTATTTATGTAGCTGGGTGTTGAATTTATTTAATTCCTCGCCAATGAATAATGTCAGAGTGGTGAGGTTGGCCTAGTTATTGAATCAAATATTCCACAAATAACCTCTCGTTTCTCGTTTTTTTTTGATGTTTTGCACAGGTGCCGAGAAATAACTGCCCAATAACGCGAGTTCGGCCAATTTGGTCATCTAAAAATTTCGCCTCATTTTTCTGTTTTCTTAAAATTTAGTTCACCACACTTTTGTAGCAAGAAACCTGACGAATAACCTCCCGTTTTTCGTTCCTTTTTTTATATTTTGCACAGGTGCCAAAGAATAGCTGTCCAATCACTAGCCTTCGGCCAATTTTGACAAATTTATCTGTTTTTTTTTTTAGTTCACCGTACTTTTGTAGCTAGAAACCTTACAAATGACCTGCTGTTTTCTTTTGTTAATATTTTGAATAGGTGTTAAGCTGGATTGTTCGAGCGTATCATTAGTTGCCGCGTAAATATCCAGAAATAAGGCACCTTCTTCGCTCCGATAACGCGTATTTCTTCTCGAGCGCGCCGAAAGAAAAACAATCATTCGACGTGTGACTTGTGTGTAAACTACAAGCTTCTGGTTACTGGAACGTTGCTGTCTTTCTGCAAAGTGGAGTGCAACATGAGTATCAAGTCCATTTCTTGATAAATTCCCAGAAAACTTTGGGGCTGTAAGTGACGAACAAGGCGAACGCTTCCACCAGAACCTGATGATCATGGAAGAGCTCTATCAAGGGCGATGCGACAGGAAAATAATGCCAGACTACTGCTGGAGTATTAAACGAGATTGCCCTGACCAAGTGCACAAACACAAGAACTACAAGAGCATTTTTTTCCGGTCAAATAGCTGAACTGTAAAGTATTAACCTCTTCATTCTGGGCTCATATGACTATATTTCTACGCTCATATGTGATTTATTAGTTGTTATGCATGTAATATGTATAATAAATATGCAAATTTCGCACAATATTCATTGTTGAATTGCAAATTAGGTTCGAACGAGTTCCTTTATCAATGCAACAAACATTTTGTTGCCCATTTAGAAAAAAAAAACAGATATAAAACGAAAATGACTATGTAGGTTAAGTGGAAGAGCAGTTATTAGTTGAATAAACTAACTGAACTTCGTCTACTCTTGTAAATTTATTATTTGTAATTACTTTTGCATTAATAAAGACAATTTATTATTATTATTATTATTATTATTAAAATATTGGCGATCTTAGTCTAGAGTGAGTTATTGCGACTGTAAAATTATTGACGCGTTTAGGAGTGGCTTTTCTGGATCGCCGACAAGGCAGTGCTTCCAGTCGAAAAAGATTTTTTTTTGGTTAATTGAATACTTGGCAGAATTTGGTAGTTTTTTGAGAATACATTTAGAAAAACACGTGCTATTTTTTACTTTCTCCGTTACGAAGTACGAGAAAGTATTGCGATCGTGATTTCTTTTACAAAAAATTTTTATACGAAAATATCCGTTTTGGTGTCCCTAGATGCCATTTCAACAATTTCTAGAAAAAAAAAAATTGTGTCTGTGTGTGTGTCTGTCAGTGCGCACTGTATCTCAAAAACTAATATAGCAATTGATATGAAACTTAGAACGTACGTCTTATTTGATAATCTGAAGAACTGAAAAGCTTTTGGTAAAATTTCGTACACCGGAAGTGGGTGTTTACCTTAACTGTTTTTTGTTTTTTGCCAATATTTTCTTAAATATAAAAAATATCACAAAAACCATTAAACAAACATTGAAGACAACAAATAAATTAACATCTTTTACTTCAAAACATTTTTCATAAAATCATTTTTATTCGAGAATTTTTTTTTTTTTTTAGTTTTTGGTTTATAATTATAAAACGATAATAGTTTCAGCAAATTTATGCTAATAGTAACTGTAGAGAATTCTAAAATGAACAACTTACAAAGAATAAGTTTTTTTCAAAATCTCTTTAGTTTTTGAGTAAACAAGTTTTTGAATTTGAAGTATAATTTTTCCATCTTTCATAATTTTGACGTTTTAAACGTCAGTTTCATCCGAGTCTACAAAACGCTCAATGTACATTTAAAATACGATTTAAATTGAAAATAAACCATGAAAGCGTAAATCTAAACGCTACCATCAAGTCGGAGAAAGCAACATGATGGCCACTTCACCATTTTTTTACTTTTAATTTAGGAGTTATGACACAGCGTTGAATTTTTTTTTATAGAACTTTAAATTAGCTTTACATTGATATAAATATGGTTATTAAAAATCCATGTAAATTAACGAGAAAAACAATTATATCAGAAATTTTGTGTTGTAAATCTTGAATTAAAAGTCGAAACAAAAAAATAAACACGCCACTCAACTCTGTGAAAACCACACAAATAATTATTTCACTATTTTTCTGTATATCTTTCAGTTACTGAGAAAAGACCTATTTTAGAATGGCCCAAAAATTGAATAACACCTGATTTATTCCAAACTTATAAATTTAGCCATTTGTTATTATTTCAGAAAAAGAGGTCATAACGTGTAAATCAAATTTTTTCTAACTCTTGAAGAAATCATCGAATTTGGGCCACCCGGTATATTATGTTTTTAGAAATAAATTGTATTCTGTCTCTTACTCTGACTGTATTGTACCCCTCACGGTAAATAGTCTTGCACTATCTGAACTGCACTAGCTTTGAGTAATAAGACAGAAGCCGGTCAGCAGGTTTTATGAATGAAATAGTTGATATTTGCAACTTTATAACAAACTTGGTGAATTACTTACTTTCCACCACCACCACCACCACCAGCTTCAGTGCTGAGGATTGCGACAGTAAACACGAGGCACAAGAATAACTGAAATTAAAAGAAAATATGTTAATAATAACGGCCGAAAGACCACGATGACAGTCAAAAATTATTGTTGTGTAAATATGCTGATAACAGGCGTAATGTATGTAATTTAATAATAAAACATTTAATTTAATGGAAATAATATTAAAATTAATTAGGTTAACTACTACTCATACTCTGTGCGTAATAATCCTTAATAATCCTTTCACTGCACAATATTTTGCACTGTTTTCATAAATTAATATGAAACAAACACAAACTGTATAAACCAGTTAATTTCACACTGTATACATACCAATGTTTTAGTCTGCATTTTGTGTGTGAATGTTTTCGATGCGAACTGTGATCGAAGTATGGCTTCCCTGTTGATGAAAAAGCTTTTATATCTGGTCTGCAATTATGGTACCGTGAAGCATAATTCGCTGCCACCACCACCACAAGACAATTCTAAAATCTTCAAAGTGAAATTCACTTTTTACTAATGCATGGTTTAGACACATTCGCCTCTATTGCACGCACTACATATGATGGACATTGCGGCCAATTATTAGTTGTCATTTTCGGCAAATGTGTAATTTTTGTTAAATGTATAAAATTATATTTGAAAATTTTGGTAATATTTTAAGTGTCAGTAATTGTGGTTAAATAATTTATTTGAAATATTAATTATATAAAATAGTAACGTATTTATTTATAAAAATTTGGAAGGCTAAGTAAATTGAATGTACAGTTTAAAAGTTCGATCATAGAGTTTTATTAAATATCATATTATATGTTAAGGATAGTAATATGAAATAGATATTAATTCTAATAAATACAAACTCAGTTTAGATTCTGGATTCCTGAAGGAGTTGACGCAAAACTCTGAAATTTCTTAAAAATGCATAGTTTATGTTGATATATAATTGATTAAATTTTCATAGAAAAATAATAATATTTATTAAGAAAAAAAATATTAAGGGGGTAAGTGCCTCGCGCCAGAGTTAGACCAGAATGGTCTAATAGAAAATGATAATCGCCACAATCTTGGGCCTGAAATTTTACCGAGTACGTAAATTTGTTTGTACACGCCTCCAGGGTTGATACAAAATGTTTCATGCAGGTGGCGTTCATTACAACGGCGAAAATGAAGTAAATTCGTGTTTGTAGAGGTGCAGCTCTTACGTTTTTGCGATTTTATTTGATAACTAATGACAATTTTATTACGTACATAGTGTTTTCAAAGGTATAAACTATTTTTCTGTAGCATTACATTTTTAGTTCTTTGCAGAGAAAAGCTCCAGATATCCATCCAATATTGGTAATTTTCAGGATAAATTATACAGTTTGTCTGATGATTTAAAAAAAATCAAATTCTATAGACGAATAGTTTAACCCCTTCTCTCTAAGTGTGCAAAAAATAATTTCTTAATATTTGATATTAACTTCAGAATTATGTATATGCTGACCATTAAAAATGCATCTATTTTCGAGGCGGCACTTACCCCCTTAATGCGTTACATCTCTGCGTACTCTTATACATTCAGCAACCCTTCTGTACATGCTAGAAATCAGATGGTCTACTGCATCTTGAGGCAGCTCGTCCCAGGCTATCTGAAGCTGGTGACGCAGTTCATCTAAAGTGTTTGGAGGATGCTGTAAACGACGCAATGTTCTTACCATCATATCCCATACATGTTCTATGGGGTTCAAGTCAGGTGATCTCGATGGCCAAGGCAAACGATTAATGTTGTTTAGTTCTAGGAAGTCTGTTAGCAGTGTGAGGTCGCGCATTATCTTGCTGGAAAATTGCCCTTGGATGGTCTTGGATGAATGGAAGTAGAATAGGTTCCAAGACTGTATCAATGTAACGGCGCGCGTTTAATGTGTCCGGAATTAATTTTCTCCGTAGCATTTTACCCCTTAAACCATTACACCCGGAGTGTGACGATGTTGAACAAATTGTAAATTTTGTCTGACCTCAAGGTCATTTAACCCTTAAACGTCCACCAGAGTGCCATAAACAAAATCTGGATTCGTTGTTGAAAACAATTTCTACCCATTGATGATCCCAGTCTTGTCGGTCCTGGCTCCACTACAGCCTGTTGGCCTTATGCTGAATTGTTAAAGGGAGACGAAAATAAGGATGATAAGACCGCAAACCAAAAGAGCATATTCGCCTATAAATGGTGCTCATAGAGACTCTATGACCAATTGCTCTTAACCAATTTATTGCAATCGATCGTATTGGTTCTGCAGGATCTCGTATTGCAACTCTATTTAAGAGTCGATCTTCGCGTTCTTGTGTCACTCTGGGATGGCGAGCTTCTAGGCTTTCTTGCTGTCAATATCTTACACTGACGTGTGGTCGACCAACACGTCTGTCAATTTCACGGAATCCTAAACCAGCCTCACGTATTCCGATAATTCGTCTTCTTTCAAATGGTGTAATTTGATGAAAATTTCCACGCATTCGCACTCGCGGCATTTTTTAAGGCACTAACAATTAGGTCAAACAATAAAAGGCTGGAAACTAATGCGATAAATAAGGTAAACTAAAATAAACTCTCAGATAATATGAAAGAGACAATTAGAGGTAATTTCTTTTAGAAGTGACACCCGGCCTTCAAAATTCAATCAATTGTGTATCAACATACATCAACTATTGCAAAAAAAATTCAAACTTCTGCATCAACTCCTTCAGGGTGGTTTATTTTTTTGAAACGCAGAATATATTATATGAGCGATTATGACAGCCATTATTCACGAAGACGATGTTTACGCCCAAAATCCGTTAGGCGAGCAGTCATCTAAATTAATAATGGCCGTAATCATGAATGTAGTGCTATGCTTTTTCTACACCTATCAAATAATAGTAATTTACGATACAAGTAACGTTATGGAGGCTTTTACATTACGAGAGAAAAGTTTGAAAGTACGAGCGACGTAAGAGCGAATGCTTTTAAATTCTCGAGTAATGTAAAAGCAAATAACGTTACGTGTGTCGTAACACGATTTATTTTATCCTATTTCTATTTTTCTAATTAAAAATAAAGTTTAATGAAAACCATCAAAAAGTGAAATCATGTTTTTTTTCTAAGATCTACATAGCAACGAGTTGCGTTAAGATAATATAATAACACTAGTGTTGTTAAAGGTACCTTAACTTTACTCGTTGCTAAGATATTATTGGCATGTTAACGTTATAAGATAAAATAAATAAATGTAACAATTTTAACACAAAATAGAGGCACATTCATCATTAATCGGTACAATACGGCGATCCTCCTCGCTAACACGCGAGTCGATTGTCAGTCGCAGAAAGAGTTGATCGGGAGCAATTTAAAATATCATTGGATCAGCGCAATACTGACTTTTACATTTATATTTGTTTATGTGAAATTACCTTCCCAACAGTTTGGGATACAATAATGAGAAAATCATCTCCCTGATTGAGGCCCAGAATGAAGGAAGGCCTCTAACTGGAGTGTCCTCAGTAGAGATCAGAAGGAACCAAGACTGTTGGTGTACTCATAGTCCGCCGACAGTTTGGAGAAGCTGGGCCATAAGATCAGCTATGGGTTTTACTGGGTAAATAATAATAATAATAATAATAAATTTATTTCCAACAAGTCAATAACTTTATAATGTGAATGTTACAGAATATATGCAGTGTGTACAGTTAAAATAGAAAAAAAAGACCCGAGAGTAAAAGGGCGCCAAGAGACGAAGGGCTGTCAAAAGAGCCTTGTTTAGGCCCATCAGACCTAGGGGAGTCTAGCAGCAGGCCAATGTACAACGAAAACAGGGGCCGCAAAAGGACCTACACAATCGCAGGTGGGAGATAAGAAGGAAACCCCAAGAATTCACTACAGTAAATTATGAATTCGTTATTCACACCGTCAATTATAAGTATGATTTTTCACGAAAAATATCTTAATAATTGCAATTTGTAATACTATTAATAATTCTGTGATTCATTTGTAGTTTTGATTTGTAGTTGTACTTTATTTTGTAACCCTGTCATTGGACATTGAGTTTGTTGGGTTTTGTAAATAAATAAAATAAATAAAATAAAATACATAATGAGGAAAGGACTTTAAGATGTGGTGCTTCAATAAAATTCGAATAGTTTATCTCCGACTGGAAGTAGTATGATGGGGTGGTAACTTTTGAAGGATGTTAGGTGTTGAAGTAAATACAATTTCACCAATCTTCCACTTAGCGGGAAAGTATTGATGAGATAGGACATAATTTAGGATGTTTAAGATGTAGGAACAGGAAGTTTTAATGTTTTTTTTTAATGATTATTCTGAAGATTTGGTCATTTGCCTTTGCATAGTATGTTGTTTTTTTCTGTTAGAGATAGAAGGAGGAGTTTTAAAATATATATACAACATCTTTATTTACAGAAATAAAACTACAAGTCAGTAAAAGAATGATAGACAGTATAACAATTTTATTTTTCCTGTTCATTGGCGCGGTCTTTCAGCCTGGCTTTAACGGTTTCACAAACGTCATGATTGCTAATGTCGAACGGATTTAACGGTCTACTGTTGTTCAAATATCATGATCACTAATGTCAGCATGAAAAGACGAATTGATGAATGGTGATTTCGGGGTATTTAGGTTTGGGAATTATTAGAGGATTACGAGGGATACACATATGATTGAGGATGTCTAGGTTATGTGGGTTATTGGCGAATTTTCGAGAAAGGTATTTCAGACGTTCTTCGATGGGAGTTATTTAGGTTAATTGGTATAGGAGAGTATTAGATGGATTGCGGATGGGATTGAGAGGGTGCCTTATTTTTGTAAGCGTGCGAAGGGCTGATCGTTCAGATACCTGTATGTAACATGGGGACGAGGGTTATGGAAAAGGATAGCGGCATAGTCAAGAAGAGGTCGGCAGATCATTTTATATACCGGGTGTGGCACTTAAGACGCCTCGGACCATAGCTCCTTTACGATAAAAGCTATCGAAAAAAATCTAAGAACAAAGTGGTGCATAGTTACCGTCGCTATGTTTCAAAAATATTTTTAATCATCAGTGGCGTGCCGTACTCCAGTGGCGTACCAAACTTATGTTTTTTTAAATGGAATGCCCTATTTTTTATTGCAGATTTGGAAAGTGCTCGACGAGTACTTATTTTTTTATCTAACATGTTATACCATTCACTTTAGCGGTTTCGCTGTTATAACCCCTTCTTTCAAAATTGCGCCCCATTTTTGAGATTTTTTTGTAGAGAAACTAATTGACGCCGGCGCCTAAATTTTGAATTGAGGTACAGGTTAAGACCTCGTATACCTTCACATAATTTTTTTTCGGGTAATTTATGGAAAAAAAATAATTTTTGATTGATCTTCGCATGTTGTCATTTTTTCCGAAAATTTCAAATGGCACCCCCCTAAAAAAATTACGGCGTTGTACAGCCAAAACTCTAAATTTTTCATTGGTGTAAAAAAAATTACACATTGCATAACAAAATTTCGGAGAAAAAAAGGAATTTCATCGCAAATGTCGGGAAACGTTTTCCGTTCCCAAGTGTGCCATGAGAAAACAAAAGATTGGTAATTGTCAAAGTAAATTATTAGACGTCAGTAGCAGCCATAAGTCATTTTTGATAAACGTTCTAAAAATGTTCCGAACTCAAGAGGAAATGGTTGACATGATATTTATTCTTGGAGAATGTAACAAGAATTGTTTCTTGGCATTACGAGTGTACGCTGCGAGATATCCGCACAGGGCACATCCAAATGAACGTGCGTTTCAAAAAGTGTTGGAGAGATTTACTACTACGGGAAGTGTGAAACGGCCAAGGAGAGTTAGAAAGAAGGCAGTTATTACCGAAAACAATGAACTGCAGGTTCTGGAGGCAGTTATTGAAGATCCTCATACCAGTATCCGTGATATTAGTACGAATCACGATATTTCAACGCGATCCGTACATCGTGTTCTTAAAAAGTACAAATTCCATCCATTTAAGATTTAACTGCACCAAGAATTGCAACCTCAAGATTTTCATGCGAGGCAAAATTTCTGCATGTGGGCTATCAACAAAATTGAGCAGGAGCAATCATTTCTTATGCGCGTATTATTTTCTGATGAAGCAACATTCCGTAGAAATGGGCATGTCAATCGCCACAACTACCATTATTACGCCGATGAAAACCCACAAGCCATGCGAATGATAAACCACCAGCAAAGATAATCGCTGAATGTTTGGGGAGGCATACTTGGAGAACACCTTTTGGGTCCTTATTTCATCGAGGGGCACCTAAACGGCAACAGTTATTTCAGGTTCCTTCGCGACGACTTGGATGATCTCTTGGAAAATGTCCCTCTAGCCTCTCTTCGACAGATAGTTTTCCAGCACGATGGAGCTCCTGCATATAATAGAGGTGTCGTTCGGGAATTTCTCGATGAAACGTTTCCGGACTCCTGGATTGGTCGTGGGGGTCCTGTGAGGTGGCCGCCAAGATCACCAGACCTCACACCTTGACTTCTTCCTTTGGGGCCATATCAAAGACAAGGTTTACAGGACGGTACCAACTACTGTCGAGGATATGAGGGAGAGAATCCGCGCGGCTTTCCGCGGTATATCACCAGAAGTCCTTAGGGCAGTGTCTAGAGCCAGTGAGTCGAAGTTGCGGTTATGCCTCTAGCAGGAAGGTCGTCATTTCGAACATTTAGTTTTCTTTATCTGCATTTTTCATATCATGTTGAATAAATAGGTACATACTATTATGTTGACCGTATTTGTGTATTTGTTTTCTCATGGCACACTTGGGAATGGAAAACGTTTCCCGACATTTGCGATGAAATTCCTTTTTTCTCCGAAATTTTGTTATGCAATGTGTAATTTTTTTTACACCAATGAAAAATTTAGAGTTTTGGCTGTACAACGCCGTAATTTTTTTAGGGGGGTGCCATTTGAAATTTTCGGAAAAAATGACAACATGCGAAGATCAACCAAAAATTATTTTTTTTCCATAAATTACCCGAAAAAAAATTATGTGAAGGTATACGAGGTCTTAACCTGTACCTCAATTCAAAATTTAGGCGCCGGCGTCAATTAGTTTCTCTACAAAAAAATCTCAAAAATGGGGCGCAATTTTGAAAGAAGGGGTTATAACATCGAAACCGCTAAAGTGAAGGGTATAACATGTTAGATAAAAAAATAAGTACTCGTCGAGCACTTTCCAAATCTGCAATAAAAAATAGGGCATTCCATTTAAAAAAACATAAGTTTGGTACGCCACTGGAGTACGGCACGCCACTGATGATTAAAAATATTTTTGAAAGATAGCGACGGTAACTTTGCACCACTTTGTTCTTAGATTTTTTTCGATAGCTTTTATCGTAAAGGAGCTATGGTCTGAGGCGTCTTAAGTGCCACACCCGGTATATGAGCCGCTGTTTTGGTCGATATTCCTTGATTTTTGTATGAGAGGCTCCTGAAGTGCCCAGCCCTCCTCTTGACCCCCGCTTTGAGGTTTTGGGTATGGATTTTGAAATTTAGTTTTGAATCGAATGTTATACCGAGGTATTTGCAAGAAGGAGATGGTGAGATTGTCTCATTATTGATAATTATTTGAAATGGTGAACTATGTGCGCGATGGAAAGGAATTAGGAGATAGGATCTATTGGGATTTATGGTTATTCTCCATTTGAGGCGTAGTAAGTGCCTTATGTAACGTGGGAGCATGCGCTACCAAAGCAGTATCGTCCGCATATAGGAGAGGATAGGCCGATGGATTGAGGTACTGTAGGTTGGGGTTGTAGATGTCGTGAACATAGATATTGTACAGGGTTGGTGATAGGGGGAGCCTTGAGGAATGCCTTGTTGGGGAGCAAAAGCACGGGATAGGGTATTTCGGATTTTAACTTACAGGAGCCTATTCAATAAAAAGCTGTCAATTAAGTTGAGGAGATGAGGTGGGATATTTAAGGAATTGCATTTAAACAGCAAACCCCGATGCCATACCTAATCAAAGGCTTTTTGTATGTCTAGGAATACTATGGCAGATTTTTGGCGTTCGAGGTGAGCTGTTTGGCAATTTGAGGTAAGGATTGAAAGTGGTAAGGAAGTGGAACGATGTTCTATGAAGCCAAATTGATAAGGAGGGATGTGTTGGGATATATGGAGCATTAGTTTGTTTTTTAAAATGGCTTCTAACAATTTACCTAAGACAGGAAACAGGGTAATCGATAGACGATAGCTTGAGATATCTAGTATGTCAAGACTTGATTTAGGTATACAAGTACTGATACCCTGCTTCCACTCCTCGGGTATGATCTGGGATCGATAGATATGGTTGAATATTTTAAGGATGTGTTTATGTATATTGTCAGGAAGGGATTTGAGGATGATCCTAGGAATGTTGTTATAAACTGTCATGGTATAATTACTGTCAAAATAGTCTGCAAAGGCATCCGCTATCGATTGATCGTCAGTAATTAATGTCTTTGTTAACGGGTCTTGTATTTTCTGTAAGAAGTCAGTTTTCCTATATTTTGTTAGTTTTTTTCATTTCGTCCCAATATTGTTTGCCTTGTTGGAACACTCAGTATTTTGTTCAATCTTTGATAGATTACTTCGAAGGCAACAAATTAATATAAGATACTAGAATCTTTTAGTCGTCAATTGTTTAGTTATTTACTCTTTTATATCAAAACAGACCCAAGTTTAGAATCACATCTCCGCCATTTTTAAAGAATAAATTTATTTTATTCTGTTAGAAAATTTTCTATTACTTCAGCTTCTAATGAGTTGTCATTTTGTAGCGATGTTGTGATAAAAATATATACTGGCCGCCATAAGTAAAAGAACACCAAGAATTCGTCGCTCAATTTTTATGAAAATTTCAGATAATACGTAAATAATCCACTTTAAGAAATGATTAAAATTTCAACAAAAAATCATGGTAACTTTTTGATCAATTTACCTTGGAGTAACTTGATTTTATTTTCTAAAAATACTGAATACATATAGAATTATACTGTTTGAATTTCTGGAAATCAATTCTGACCTCGTCGTTTAATCCTGTCAGAGATCATTCGAAACTTGTTTTATATCGGGGACACGCATGTTCCTAAATATTGTTTATACAATCTTCGTATAGTTATTTTAGAACATAAATAAATTAAAATTGAAATTTTATAGCAGTTGCGACCTAGAATTTAAAATATCTTGATTACTGTGGTTTTAAAACCTAATACAACCATTATAGCACAGATTATATAAATTGATTTTATGCAAATTTAAAATTACACTCGAATTGATTTATATTATATATGCGTATCTAACGGGTGTCCAACAATTATTTAAGTCCTGGATGGCTGTGAAATCAAACGTGAAGGTTTATTCTTACTACGCATAGTTGTATTGACGTCTCAAATACTGTCAAACAACAAATAAATTATTTTGGATGATTTCCCGAATTACGGAGTATTAATATAATTAAATAATGAACGAAGACCCTGCGTATATAGCTGAATCCTTTGGAGGTTGCAGGTTCACACTTTTGATTCAGCTATATACGGAGGGTCTTCCTCTATTAGTTATTTATTTATTTAATTAAAATAAATTATTGTTTACGTGATATGAACGAAATTGCTCAATGTTTTCGTGATGCATAATCCCTAGAATACAGAAAAGCTTAAAGTAGACCTCTCGTCTTTCTTTACAATTGATTTTGACAAATGTCATGTACAATATTTTTGTGCGAACTAAGAATCGATAGTCAACAATTCACCCGTTAAATACGCGTATATAAATATCAATTCGACTAATCAATTTTCCAAACATTAACCAGAACATTAGGTCTGGAAATTGGAAATATGTAATACATGGGAATAGTACGAACAAATTTCAATAGATAGAGTTTATTTAATATGTTTTTTTATGAACTAGCGGATTCCATAGAGCTGAGACCTTGGAGCTTTAGGAGCCCGAAGAGCTGTTTCAAGTTTGAACATAATACGTTTGTAAGATTTTCTTGAAAATGGTATGGTGAATTTTCACCATTTCAATGCATTTTAAAAGCGTGTATTTTTCCATTTTCGTTAGTCCTATAGTTTTACTACTTAAATATCAAAAAGAGACCCCTTTGACGGATGAAAAATTAAGCGTAATTTAAAATTAAATCACCTATTCCTGGACTACGAGTTTGTAGATATCAGCTCCTATCTTACCTATCAGTCTTGAATAAGAAAATCGTATGAAATAATGCAGCACATTAAAGCAGTAAATTACTACATCAATAGAAACCACAGATTTGTATCAATGAAATATATTTGAATTAGTTAAATGCTTCTCTAAGTAATATGTAATTAAATGGATTCCAAAGTACTGTTAAATGAGACCATATATGTGCATGATATAACAATTTGTTAAATTTACTATATAATCCTAAAAATGTAATACTCAACCATAACTAACGAGTTCATTAATTTGTACTTTTATGTGCTACACTAAATATAATTACAATTAAACTTTTTATTAAAGCATAATTAAGTTGGTGGATTTAATTGTCATAATTACTATTAACACCATAGGTGTATATACCGTATGATCACACGGTATATAAAAAGCTTAACTTACAAATCAAAATAATTTCTATAAAATGGTATTGTCTGAATAATAAATGAAATAGCCAAAAGGAAACTCTTTTAGTGTGGAAACAGTATTGCTAACAATTCCTATTTGCATTTAAAGAAATGATGCACGAACAACCATCGTGTATTATTATGTATACGATCCACAAAGCTAATAGAGTAAACTATTTTATTACCTAAGAATGAATTTTCGTTTTTACTTTCCCTGTAATTATGAATGTTACATAATTACTTACTTACAGGCACGTGCTCCTTTTTTAGCAATTGGCATCACATCTAGTTATAATAAAACCAATATTGAATTCATCATAATACAATCTTGGAGAAATGTATTATTATGATTACTATTATTTATTAAAAGGATGGTGGCGGAAATGTGTGAAATTTTCAAAAATCCATATCTCTATTGAAAATTGTTAAATTTACAAAAACCAAATTGATTTTAAATAAGCGACACTTAGGTCATTAAGGATGATTTTTTATGGAATTTTTCCTGCGTTTTTTATATGTTTTTCTACGATGTTTTTGTTCTGGTGCTCAAAAAATTAAAACAACAATTTTCAAAAATCCATATCTCTATTGACAATTTTTCAATTTACAAAAACCAAATTGATTTTGAATAAGCGATACTTCGGCCATTGAGGATCATTTTTTATGGAATTTTTCCTGCGTTTTTATATTTTTTTTTCTACGATGTTTTTGTTCAGGTGCTCAAAAAATAAAAATATTTTTTTCAAAAATCTATATCTCTATTGAAAATTGTCGAATTTACAAAAACCTAATTGATTTTGAATAAGCGATACTTCGGCCATTAAGGATGATTTTTTATGGAATTTTTCCTGCGTTTTTTATATTTATTTTCTGCGTTGTTTTTGTTCAGGTGCTCAAGAAATTAAAACAACAATTTTCAAAAATTAATATCTCTGTTGAAAATGGTTGAATTTACAAAAACCAAACTAATTTTGAATAAGTGGTCCTTCAGCCATTGAGGATATTTTTTTATAGAATTTTGCCTGCATGTTTTATATTTTCTTCTGTGGTGTTTTTGTTTAAATGCTCAAAAAATTAAAACGAAAATTTTCAAAAATCTATTTCTCTTTTGAAAATTGTTAAATTTACGGAAACCAAGTTGATTTTGAATAAGTGATACTTCGGCCATTGAGGATGATTTTTTATGGAATTTTTCCTGCGTTTTTATATATTTTTCTGCGATTTTTTTATTCAAGTGCTCAAAAAATTAAAACAACAATTTTCAAAAATCCATATCTCTATTGAAAATTGTTGTATTTACAAAAACAAAATTGATTTTGAATAAGCGTTACTTTGGCCATTGAGGATAATTTTTTATGGAATTTTTCCTGCATGTTTTATATTTTCTTCCGCGATGTTTTTGTTAAAGTGCTCAAAAAATTTTAACGAAAATTTTCAAAAATCCATATCTCCATTGAAAATTGTTGAATTTACAAAAACCAAATTGATTTTGAATAAGCGATACTTCGGCCACTGAGGATGATTTTGTATGGAATTTTTCCTGCTTTTTTTATATTTTTTTCTACGATGTTTTTGTTCAGGTGCTCAAAAAAATAATTTTTTTTTTCAAAAATCCATATCTTTATTGAAAATTGTTAAATTTACAAAAACCAAATTGATTTTGAATAAGCGATACTTTAGACATTG
Source organism: Ocypus olens (assembly GCA_910593695.2). NCBI lineage: Eukaryota > Metazoa > Arthropoda > Insecta > Coleoptera > Staphylinidae > Ocypus > Ocypus olens. The sequence continues at coordinate 44,319,555 of OU343058.1, forward strand.
AGGATGATTTTTTATGGAATTTTTCCTGCGCTTTTATATTTGTTTTCTGCGATGTTTTTGTTCAGGTGCTCAAAAAACTATAACAACAATTTTCAAAAATCCATATCTCTATTGAAAATGGTTGAATTTGCAGAAACCAAACTAATTTTGAATAAGCGGTCCTTCAGCCATTGAGGATATTTTTTTATAGAATTTTTCCTGCATGTTTTATATTGTTTTTGTTAAAGTCCTCAAAAAATTAAAACGAAAATTTTCAAAAATCCATATCTCTATTGAAAATTGTTGAATTTACAAAAACCAAATTGATTTTGAATAAACGATACTTCGGCCATTGATAATGATTTTTTATGAAATTTTTCCTGCGTTTTTTGATATTTTTTCTGCGATGTGATCATAGTCACAGTTTAAAATCACTGATATTAGAAAGTAGCAATCACAGGTAGCAACTTCTATCATTTAGGTACCGAACACTACTATCAAAAGTTTTCTATATATCGAGTAGTTTCGCGGAAAAAAAAAATGTACAACTCGGTCAGTTTAGCAGAAAAAAACACAGTAACGAATTCATGTATAATCGGTGGCCTATTTCAATTTTCTTGGAAAACTCGGCAGTTCTATTAAAAAAAAAATGGAATAACCGGTACTACTACTATAGTATCTTGTGAACAGAGTGTGAAAATATTTCAATGGCTTGAAAAAATTTAAAAACAATTGCCACCGACCCAAAATTCATTAATAATTATGATTTTGTAAATACTTTACAATACTACATTTTAGGAGAAATCAACGCAAAGAAAGTTAGAACCTCTATTGGTTTGACAAAATTTAAAAGCAATTGCTATCTAAATTTTTAAAATTCAGTAAAAATACATTTATAAATAAGATTCTGCAACAAATTACAAATATTCTTGGCTAGATGGGAAGAGAGTAAAACATTTAAAACGTTTTATGGCTTGAAATAAATATAGAAACACTTTTCAAATCAACTAAAAAAAATATTATAATTAAAATTTTGAAAATGTCTATAAACCCCATCCCAAGATTTCGAACAAAGAGTAAAATTATAAGAATTTTTATGGCTTAAAAAAAGTAATATAAATAATTGCCACCGACTTTTTTTTCAAATTTCTTTAAAACGTATTATTTTTCTTCAAAAATCTACAAATATCCCACCGGGATATTTCGAAATATTCCCGGGAACAAAACGTAAAATTGTATAAATTTTAAAACGATTACATGGCTTGAAAAAAAGAACATAAAAACAATTACCATAGACTTAAAACTTTTCAAATTTTCTCACATCACAGTCACATAATTATTTTCCTGCAAAAATCTATAAATACTCTATCCCTGGATTTCGAGATAATCTCTTGCGAACAAAGCGTAAGATTGTAGATATTTTAAAACAATTATACGGTCTAAAAAAATATAAAAACAATTGCCATCGTTGCCACGTTTATAATTCGAATTCTACACTCCTTTGGATTTCGAAATGAAATCAGTTTTAAATATTGTTTTTCTGCTAAACTATTCGGTATATACAAAAAATGTTGATGATATAGTACTAGCTAAATTCTGCAAATTGGGTTTTTTTTTCGAAAATAATGTCATTAAAAAAAAATGGCTCTAATTGAATGTTGTAAAGAGAGAAGGGGGGCATGGATGCAATGAATTCCTTTTTGGTGGCTATGAGTAAAAAAAGGTTGAGAAACACTGGTGTTGACACTATCTGTTATAATACCAATAAACAATATTATTATATCCTTATTTTATTTTCACATTATTCACAAATTTTAGTTTATATTTAATGCATGTTTCTCACTACTTACACATTTAATATTCAAGTCAAAATTGTAAAATAAAATAATCATAGTTCATCTGCCTAACGAAGCCACTGTGTAGTGAAATAATTATATGAGTGTCCTACAAATAAATATAAATTTATAACATTCGTTTTTTTCTATAAAATTTATAACGGAGTTTTGCCAACCAACATTCACATTAATCCATTAATAATAATAATAGGTTTATTTTCCTACAGAACAAAAAATATTCCAATTACAGGGAAATTTTACAATTAACAAATAAGAAAATAAATAGAATTAAAAATTAAAAATAATTATAGATAGTTTAGACAATATTCAATATAATCATGTTTTTATGCGATATACAAATGTAATAAATAATAAATAAATTATTGTAATTAACATCAGTACATATCCAGCCTTATTAACTGCTGGAAGAATATTTTAGCATATATACATATCGACACTGCTCTAATAATATCAAAATAGAAAACTATAATTTATCATTAATTTCTACCAATCAATTTATATTAAACCAATATTCGCATTTTCTCAACTATAAAATCACCTAATAAAATTTTAATGGTCCATTTATATGCAACAATACTGGCACAAATTAACAACACGATCTAGAAATTTTAATCTGTATGCACCACTTTCTAATAGGCAGAACTGATTGTATAATCAATAGTAATCTTCACCGGCACTTGTTACGAAAACAGTTACAAAAAATGTGTTTATGTTCAAAACCGAATTGGAAAGTGCAAATTTAAGTTGAGTGAAAGTGATCGCGATCATATCGCAAAAATATTACTAGATCGATGTTTTGCTGCAATTACGATTTAATTAAATAAACATGAAGTTTGAATAACTAAAAAATTGAAGACTGCTTTAAATAATCAGCTTTCTATTCAAGTATTGATAAATTTATTTCACATGATTTGTTTATTATAATACACTGCTCAAGATTTGAACTGGTACATTTACAAGAACATGTATAAAAAACAATTTACTACTTTTTGAGCAACACCTTCTTGCTTAATTGATAGTATATGGTTCTGGAAACACTTTTAGGGCAATGAATTAAAAGAATAAAACTTAAATTACGAATTTCAAATGTTTTAATAGAAAAATAATCAATAGTATTACAAAAAAGTGGGCTCTGGAAAGAAATGATAACAAACACTTAAAGATGAATAATGCGTGGGACCTCCTCTAGCTCTTATGACCTCTTGGAAACGTCTTGGCATGCTGGAAATCAAATCCTGAATGTAATACTGAGGAATATTTAGCCATTCGAGAAATTCGCAAAAATTATCTTAAAACTTGATTAACTATAAGCATTAGGCATTTGTTCGCATTCCGAAACAGAGTCCTGATCATTTAGGAACTCATGCCAAATGCCAAAAATGGTTGTTTGCTTTTACTGCATTTTATATAAGTGTACCAGTTCAAATGTTGTGAGCAGTGTAGAACTTATAAATAGAAGTCCATACAGTTGTCTGAACCAGGATTACCATTTTAGCATTAAGAAACCAATGAACTTGGCGACATGAGATAACTTGTAATCGGCCAACAGAAGTACTACTTCCTTCAAGGTGGAAGTATTTTCCATTAATCACTTTCTTTTGTCACAAGTCCTAATGATATGATGATAGCACTTGGTTGTTTTACAGAGTAGGATTATTTCCAATTATTATTTTTTTTTTTTACTGAATTTCCTAGGAAACATTTTACAACTTTAAAATATCATAATCAGTCTGAAATACCGTTCTTTCGAAATAAGTTTGGTGTCTGAAATTCCAACGATTTTCTTATGAGTTTTTTCTTTTTATTTTTTAAATTTAAGTTTTCATATGTCGGGAACAAAACGAAAAATAAATTTAAATAAATATAAATCACCCAATTAAAAAAAACATTCTATTTAGCTTTCAGAAATCCACCAATTTTCTTGTTATTTTTGAATTTTTTGAAATTCTAGTTTTATTATTAACTCGCAGTTATAATAAATGTAAAAAGCCGGGTTGAATTTTTTTTAAATTTAAATTAATTGCACACGCAAATCTTTAAAAATAATTTTGGTTTTTGAAATACCACCATTTTTTTCGCGAGTTGTGTTTGTTTAGTTTGGACACGTTGAAGATTTGAGGGCAAAAAATAAAAAAAAAAACAAAATAAGTACAAAACGCCGCGACGACAATTATAGTTAGCTCACAAAACATCATCCTGACAAAATAATTTTGGTTTTTAAAATTCTACCTATTTTCTAGGAAGTTGTGTATTTTTTTTAAGTTTAGTTTTGCTATATTAAGCACACAATGAAAAATAAATTACAACAAATATAGAACGCCAACTTAAAATTCTTCAAAAAATAAAATCAGTTCAGGAAACATCATTCTTTAAAAACAATTTTGATTTTCAAAAATCCACCATTTTTCGTGATATTTTTAAAATTTCAGTTTTAACCCTTAACGGGCACTGTGGGTCCAATAGACCTGGATGCACACTTTACCTCAATTTTTTGGCGCGAAGAATTTTTTTTCTATTCTCCCTCGCATATATATTTCAAACCTATTTCCCTATTAGCTGTGTATACCTCAAGTCTATCGGCTCTTTAGTTTCCTCGTGGTAATCAAAATAAACGGACGTCTTATTTTGTGGGTCTGATAGACCCAAGAATGCCCGATACGTGATTTTAAAAAAATCAAAAATAAAATTGCGTTTTTTCGTATTTTGGCGAAAAAATAAGTAAGTAAAACATTTATCTAGCACTTTAAATAAAATAGTTTCTTTGTTAATATCACACTTTATTTTTTAGTTCCTAAAATGTATCACGAAGTTAACGCTTCAACCATCAATCAATTTATCTAGCAATGATTTTTTTTTCAATACGTAAATTGTTTTATATGTTTTTGTTTATATAATTTCAGAGCTAAATTTTTTTAACGATGATCTATAATTTGCGGTTGCGTCAAAATATCGATCAACAACTTCTTCAGGACGATATTCCCCGCTATCGAGAATCTGATTCAAGTGATGATTCGGATGGTGCAATCGAAGACCATATTTCCTCATTTTTTGTAAAAAAAAATTATTGCTATATATGATTACCTAAAATATTAAAAGAAAAAATTCTATGCTTGCCTCATTTTAAACTTAAAAATTAATACAGTTTTTGCAACGAAGACCTTAGATTTTTTTACTTGAAAGTGCCATATTTCAAAAATATGATCTGAAATTTTTAGCCAAATATATCTAAGGGTTTTTTTTTAATTAAATTTTTAGCAAAAAAACGCAAATTTTTCAACAAATTGTTCAATATTGTTTTTGGACATTACAAAGTTGTTTAGTTTCTACCATATCTTAACCTTCATTTAAATATGTCCTAAGCAGTTGTGTAATTTTTTTCTAACCTTCAATTTCAATATTATTCCATTTTCATAAACTCATTTTTACAAAAAAATATGAAAAAATCTTCCATAGTTGCGTTAAAGCGGTAATTTTTTTTTTAATTTGTAAAATATATTTTTTTTGCTTGTCGCCACATGTGGCGAACCTGGGCGTGAAGAGGTTAAGGGTTAATATAAACACATAGTTATCATAAATATAAAACGTCAGGTTGAAATTGTACAAAACTGAAATTCAACGCAGTAAACGCTATTCTTTCAAATTCATTTTGAATTTTTTAAGTAGAGACTTTTTTAATTCTAATTTTTAATTGTCTAATCTAAACGAACTAAACGAAAAAAATATGTAATAAATATAAATCGTGCAGGTAAACTTTTATAAAAATTTTATTTAGTTTAGAAAAGACCATTCTTTCAAAATAATTTTGTATCATAAAAATCCACAAATTTTCTTACGAGTTGCGATTTTTTTTTAAATTCTAGGTTGAGTCTTGTAATAAAATACTAAATTATAATTTAGCTCAGGAAATGCCGTCCTTTAGAAATAATTTTGGTTTTTTCAAAGCCCTACGATCTTCTCGTGAGTTGTTTTTCTCTTTCAATTAGGACGTGCTGAACACTTGAGCGAAAACTATTTAAAATAAGTACAAAACGCCGGGATATAACTCTACAAAAATTATATTTAGCTCAAAAATATTGGTAATAAGATTGGTTTTTTAAATTCCACCAATTTTATTGTAAGTACTGTATTTTTTGAATTTTTTTACGATTCCTCAAATGATATAACAAACCTGAAAATGAAAATGATGTTTTTTTACTCAAAAATACTCTCTCTGATCAATGTAAATGTATAATTAATGATTTAAAAAAAAAAATTGTGGACAAGATTCTTATGCCAGGCTCAAATGGTCCCAAAAAAATTTAAACCCAAAGCTTTACATATCGTGCATTTTGGGAAAGCATTTTAAGCAATACAAAAACCAACTCAGATTGTTAGCAAAATTGTTACGACTTTTGTGAAGGAAAATTTTTTAGCTCCCTAGTAATCCAAAAAAACCTTGACCAAAAAAATGACGGTAAAATTCATCTAGATACTATAGAATCCCAAAGTGAGATCTGAATTGAAGAACTACCTAAAATGATGAGTCATGTCGATCTAAAAAGAATTTAGTATTCTGAATTTGAGAAAGATGACAAAGAAGAATCAAAAATTTTGCAAATTGACTTTGCAATGCCATTTGCATGCGAATATCACAGAATAAACAAAGTGCACGATGGTCATGAGCAAATGTACTTTTATTCATGGCTACAACTTTTTATAAAGGTATGTGTCAGACCTACCTCATATGTGCATCAAATAGAAATAAAGACACTATTTCTGTTTTCATAGAATTTCTTTATGAAGATTTCTTTATGAAGGGTAGGGTACAAAAAAAAGAAGAAGTCATTTGGAGTCATTGGGTCTTTATCTGAATTTAAAAACAAATACTTGGCCAAACTTCTATGCGCATCGTCGGAAAAGTAGACAAATGTCGCTACTTCTCATGGCAAAATCCACTCTTAAAGATAACATAAAGAGACTTGTACATCAAAAGATGATGTGCCAAGGCTAGATGCACACTGTCCGTTCTGCCAAAGATTTTGCTAACTTACTCACACAACAAGGATCTTAGGCATTGGAAATAATCACATAGAAAAGAAAATTTGAGAGAAAATCCCATAAAACAGTGTAATTTCAATTCTTTTCCATGAAATTCAATGAAAATGGCTGTCAAACCCTTTCTCTTTCGACTGAAAACATCACCTTTGGAAACAGAAATTCACCATATTTGATCCCTGATAGAGACCTGGCATATGGAAAATGAGTCAATGTAAATTCTGAAGACAAACCCTATCCGGGGTAAATTACCAAAAAAGAAGAAAATAGTACATTTGTAGTAAACGTCATGGAAAAGTTAAAAATCAGAGGCTGCATCAAGTGGCCATAACATCGTGACGAAATTCCTTACAAATATGAAGATACAGTGAAGGTCATTTCAGAACCAGTTGTTGGTAATAATAGAGGCTCTTACAAAATTGACCTATAAAACTGTAACCAAACATTATAAAGGAAATACTTGATGTTTCTGTTCCGGTTGACGTGTTTCAAACAGTTATTTCTCTATGTAAATAAAGGGTGTTCAAATTTGAGGTTGCTTTTTGAATGATCCGCCACTGGCATTGCTTCTATTTATTTGTCGCTTGACAGTTGACGTTTGTGTTGTAAAACTATTGCGGTATTTAAGTATGGAGCGATATACGGTTGAAAAACGTGTGTTTTTAGTGAAAACTTATTATAAATATGGAGAAAGTGTTGCAGAAACGGTTAGAAAAAGCCATACGGAATTTGGTAGAAATAATGCTCTATCAAAAACGGCTGTTGCGAAATTAATAAAAAAAATTGAGGAAATTGGAACCGTACAGGATGCAAGAAAGCGCATTTACCTTCGTAGTGGTCGCTCTCCTGAAAATATTGATGCTGTAAGGCAAAGCGTTGCCGAAGCTCCAAGAACATCAATTCGCCATCGAGCACAGCAACTGCATCTCAAACGACTGTGCATAACATTTTAACCAAAGATCTTTTTTAACGGCCTACAAAATACAGTTAACGCAGGAGCTAAAGCCACTTGATCATGAAGCATGGAGTAACTTTGCTAATTTGGCCTTACAAAAAAAGGAAGAAAATGGAAATTTTTTTAACAACATTATGTTCAGTGATGAAGCGCATTTTCATCTCGGAGGATTTGTCAACAAACAAAACTGCCGAATATGGGGTGAGGAAAATCCACGAATGGTAGTAGAGAAGCCGATGTACCCCCAGCGAGTTACTGTTTTGTGTGCTTTTTGGGCTAGAGGTGTTATTGGCCCATATTTTTTCGAAACCGGCATTTCAGTAACCGTAACAGGAGAGCGGTATAGATCGAAGCTTGAGATTTTTTTATGGGAAGAATTACATGGGATAGATATACAGCATATGTGGTTTCAACAAGACGGAGCCACACCACATACAGCCAATGAAATACTTAATCTTTTGAGGGAACGATTTCAACACCGAATAATTTCACGGAGAGGAAACATTAACTGGCCACCTAGGTCCTGTGATTTGACTCCTTTGGATTTTTTTCTGTGCGGTTTCTTAAAGGAAAGAGTCTACGCTACTAATCCTCAAACCATGCAACACCTTAAGGATAACATTACTACGACAATTGGTGAAATATCGCCGCAGTTATGCGAAAAAGTTGTAGCGAATTTTTCAAAAAGAATATCCTACCAAAGGTCAAGAGGAGGTCACTTGTCCGATATTATTTTTCATTGTTTACCGCCATATTTGTACTTTAATTCAAAATATAAATTTCATACAGTGTACGTAATTTGAGCGTTTTGTTATAAATTGAAAGAGAAACTTCAAATTTGAACACCCTTTATATAAAGGGAGACCAATTTATTTGAAAATGAAATTAAAATATCCTGAAAACTACGCATCGGATCAAGAAAACACATGTTTATTTTTGAGATAGTATACTCAGAATATTACAAAAAAGTAAAACCAAAGGATTTTGTCTTGGAAAAACAGGATTTGCTATAAAAAAATGGGTTTTCTCAAACGATTTTGAAGCAACTTCCATTTTCACATCAATTGGGTAGACCGAATCGAGTTTGGTATCGTTGAGTCACTATTTGAAAAATTAAACATGTGTTTTTTTTCTTTTTTCGATCCGATGTGTAATATCTCGAGATATTCGCAAAAATCAGGTTTCTTGCGATTACAGCGCCATCGATTCGATCACGAATCGAAAAAAAAATTTTAAAAATTAAAAAAAAAAAAATGGGGGTTCCCTTTAAAGATTTCAAGGAGGTGGGGGTGGCGGGGTCGAGTTTGGTATCATTGGATGACTCTTTTCTACGCGAAAAAAATATATTCTGATCTTTTTTTGATCCGATGCTTAGTTTTCCAGATATTTAAATGTCAGATAAATCGGCCACCGTGTATATTTTTACTTTTACTAAAAGAAGAAAAAATCCAACGCTATTAACTTATTTGCTATTATTCTGTTTATTCATATATCTGAGAAATGTACGAGTACATTTCTTTTAAATGGTTCCTGATGGTCTATGTGGTATGATAAAACATTTTTGCATCAACATTTTCTGTTTAGAATATCGCCACGTGTAGATTATCTGCCAATTTATACACACCCGATATATTATACTAATAGTTCACTACTTTCACATCAAAATAAACTTTTTGGAATCAATAAAGCATTTTTATTTTTATTAAGTGACAAATCAAATCACACAAAGTCTGGCACGTGACATTTATTTATAAACAAAATTGCGTGGTGATAAACTTACCTTTTCTTCTAAAGATATGTATGAGTAATTAATATTAACCTAGGAGTTATATTAACAAAGTCACACGACTACATCAGAATAGGAGAAATTTTTGTTAGAAAGAGTTGATAAAAATGTGACGTGCACGATTAAAAGAATATATGAAAAACTTGTGCTTACAAAATCACCCAACTCAAGTACTTTCGTCAGACCATAACAAATTCTAAAACTTCATTCTTGCAAAAAAGATCTACAAGCAAAAATAGTTTAAAAAGTAATGCCTAAATATTATTATAATTATTTTCTACAAGCGTTGATCCATTAGCATATTTCTTCCCATACGACATATGCCATACCCAAAACAGAAATTTAATTCCGAACTCTTTGCCCGAGAGCATTTTTTACATAACGTAAAACTTTTTTGTCTTGAACGACTTCCTTCCGAAATCTTTGACCGAAAGCATATACATAATTAACGACACGTTTTTTTAATGAACAACTTTCTTCGATTTTTTTGCGCCCGTCATTCCCAACAGCAAACAATCCATGGTTAAGGTTAACGCACGAGCGTGTTGTTGATCATGAACGTCGCTCTTCAAATTTCTATATAATACGCTTTTGTTCTACTTAGAAACTTTTTATTGGCGGCTAAGTACACAAAAGAATGCGCCAATTAAGTGATCGCCGCCGGAATTTCACAACGAGGTAATACTGCAGTCTTTGCAATTTCTCTGCGAGAGTAAAAGTGAATGATTCTTTGGTGGAAACAAAACCATATTTCCTTATTTACTTCCGTTTTCCGCATATATCGCAAATTAATTGATTGAGGAGCAATACAGTTCATTTCCTGGACACTTTCGATTTTACAAAGCAATTAGATGAACATCTATGTTTCATGTGTGATTGCTCACTTGTAATGATAATTTCCCAGATGTAATAACGCAAAACTTTCATATTTAAGCACCTACTTCATCGCAATGCGGTTTTGTTTGTAATCGCATTTCCTTCCTAGTGTCACTTTTGTTCTCGTAAATTGAAGATAAATGGCTGCTTGACGGTGCGGTACAAAGCAAATGTACAGCTGTCTATTAATTAATCATTTTTATTAGTTTAGTGAAATATTTTAGAATTTAACCAATAAATCAAAGAGAACGTTAATAACAATAACAGTAACTATGCTCAAATAAATGGTTATGCAAAAATTGCTGAATTCTAGAGGGAAAACACGATACACACAGGGTGTATACTCTTCGCTAATAATAATAATGGATATGATATAACACTAAAAAATACTGTGTTGAATTGCAAATTGAATATGTATTTAGCACAAACAATAGTAAAATGGCCGTTATTTATGCTTACCGTCCTACTTCAGGTGATATAATAGTTATTTACGTAGTACGGACTAGAGATGGGCAAAACTGCTACTTTTGAATAAGGTTGCTACCTGTGATTGCTACTTTCTAATATCAGTAATTTAAACTGTGACTATGATCATGGTTAGTAAACGTCGTAACACCTTCTGAACTTAATTGTTAATGGTTTCGCAAAAAGTGTTTGTAACGTGGGCACGTAAATAGTGTTCCTTTTGATGTTATATCTGTGACTGAAGGTGATATTTTGGCTATATTATCTCCTATACCAAATAAACAAAACTGTTCTTGATTCAGTTCAAAATTCGAGAAGCATTTGAAGATTTTTGCAGAATAGAATATTTGTTCAGTAAATTTGAAAAGTTAGAAAGTTTTAGGTATGTGGCAAATGCTTTCCTATATTTGTTTTGCCTCTGAAAAAAGCGCATCTTTTGAAAGACGATTTGCTCTGTTCTCTAAGGATTTTTTTTAATAAAATCATTAACCAATAGAGATATGAATTGTTGAAAATTTTTGTTTTAATTTCTTGAGCACTTAAACGAAAACATCGCAGAAAAAAAAATAAAATGTGCAGACAAAATTAAAAAAATATCCTCAATGGCCGAAGTATCGCTAATTCAAAATCAATTTGTTTTTTGTAAATTCAACGATTTTCAATAGATATATGGATTTTTGAAAATGTTTGTTTTAATTTTTCTGAGGACTCGAACAAAAACAATAGAAAAAATAAATACAAAACATGCAGGAAAAATTCCATAAAAAAATCATCCTCAATGACTGAAGTATTGCTAATTCAAAATCAATTTGGTTTTTGTAAATTCAACCGATTTTCCATAGAGATATGGATTTTTGAAAATGATTGTTTTAATTTTTTGAGGACTTGAACAAAAATATAGCAGAAAAAATATAAAACATGCAGGAAAATTCCATAAAAAATCATCCTCAATGGCCGAAGTATCGCTAATTCAAAATCAATTTGGTTTTCGTAAATTCAACAATTTTCAATAGAGATATGGATTTTTGAAAATGCTTGTTTTCATTTTTCTGATCACTTGAACAAAACAGCAGAAAAAAAATATAAAACATGCAGAAGAAATTCCATAAAAAATCATCCTCAATGACTGAAGTATCGCTAATTCAAAATCATTTTGGGTTTTGTAAATTCAACGATTTTCAATAGAGATATGGATTTTTGAAAATGCTTGTTTTAATTTTTCTGAGGACTTGAACAAAAACACCAGAAAAAAAATATAAAACATGCAGGAAAAATTCCACAAAAAATCATCCTCAATGACTGAAGTATCGCTAATTCAAAATCGATTTGTTTTTTGTAAATTCAACAATTTTCAATAGAGATATGGATTTTTGAAAATGCTTGTTTTAATTTTTCTGAGGACTTGAACAAAAAACAGCAGAAAAAAAATATAAAACATGCAGGAAAAAATCGATAAAAAATCATTCTCAATGACTGAAGTATCGCTAATTCAAAATCAATTTGTTTTTTTTTAAATTCAACAATTTTCAATAGAGATGCGGATTTTTGAAAATGCTTGCTCTAATTTTTCCGAGGACTTAAACAAAAACAGCAGAAAAAAATATAAAACATGCAGGAAAAATTCCATGAAAATCATCCTCAATGACTGAAGTATCGCTAATTCAAAATCAATTTGTTTTTTGTATATTCAACAATTTTCAATAGAGATATGGATTTTTGAAAATGTTTGTTGTAATTTTTCTGAGGACTTGAACAAAAACACCAGAAAAAAAATATAAAACATGCAGGAAAAATTCCACAAAAAATCATCCTCAATGACTAAAGTATCGCTAATTCAAAATCGATTTGTTTTTTGTAAATTCAACAATTTTCAATAGAGATATGGATTTTTGAAAATGTTTGTTTTAATTTTTCTGAGGACTTGAACAAAAACAGTAGAAAAAAATATAAAACATGCAGGAAAAATTCCATAAAAAATCATCCTCAATGACTGAAGTGTCGCTAATTCAAAATAAATTTGGTTTTTGTAAATTCAACGATTTTTAATAGAGATATGGATTTTTGAAAATGTCTGTTTTAATTTTTCTGAGGCCTTGAACAAATACATAGCAGAAAAAAATATAAAACATGCAGAAAAAAATCCATAAAAAATCATCGTCAATGGCCGAAGTATCGCTAATTCAAAATCAATTTAAATTTTGTAAATTCAAAAATTTTCAATAGATATATGTATTTTTTAAAATGTTTGTTTTAATTTTTCTGAGGACTTGAACAACAACAGCAGAAAAAAATATAAAACATGCAGGAAAAATTCAATAAAAAATCATCCTCAATGGCCGAAGTATCGCCAATTCAAAATCAATTTGTTTTTTGTAAATTCAACAATTTTCAATAGAGATGCGGATTTTTGAAAATGCTTGTTTTATTTTTTTGGGGACTTGAACAAAAACATAGCAGAAAAAAATATAAAACATGCAGGAAAAAATCCATAAAAAATCATCCTCAATGGCCGAAGTATCGCTAATTCAAAATCAATTGGTTTTTGCAAATTCAACAATTTTCAATATTGATGTGGATTTTTGAAAATTTTAGTTTTAATTTTTTGAGCACCTGAATGAAAACATAGCAGAAAAAAATATAACGCGCATTTCGAATTTCATTGCAATTCCAAAAAATATCCTCAATGACCGAACGAACTTATTTAAGATCAATTTGGTTTTTGTAAAGTCGACAATTGTCAATAGAAATATGGATATTTGAAAATTTTTGTTTTAATTTTTTGAGCACCTGAACAAGAAGTAGCATTTGGAGATTTTCGCCGTTTGATAAATTGGGCTGTTTTTAGAACAATTTTTTTCAGATTATTTTTCAGTAGTTTTTTAGGTATTTTTAGAGGATATCTTTTAGGATTTTTTTAATTGCATTTTATAAGATTCTTTTAATTACATTTTTTTGATTTTTTTAATTACATATACATTTTTCTTTATTTTTAGGACTTTTTTAAAGTATGTTTCAGGATATTGTTTTCAGGACTTTTTTAAGGACTTCTTTTTAAGATTTTTTCAGACTTTACTTTCAAAACTTTATTTTGTGATCTTTTTCAAAACTTTATTTAGTTCCTGTTTCAGGGCAAATTTCAACTTTTTCACGATTTTTTTGTCAAAACTTTTTTCCGGGCTTCTTCAAGATTTTCTTTCAGGGCTGTTTTTAGAACAATTTTTTTTAGATTATTTTCCAGTAGTTTTTCGGGTATTTTTTAAGGATCTTTTTTAAATAATTTTTTCAAAAGATGACTCTTTTTCAAAAATTTTCTCAGACTTTTTTCGAGACATTTTGTCCGGTTTTTTGAGGACATTCTTTCAAGGCCTCTTTCTGGACTTTTTCGGAACCTTTTTAAGGAATTTTTTGGGACTGACTTCTCAATTATTTTAAGGACTGTTTTGATGACCTTTTTGGGGACTTTATTAAATATTTTTTAGGGCTTTTCTTCAAAAAAAAATTATCAGGACTTTATTTTCAAAACTTTTTTTCAGGAATCTTTTTCAGCACTTTTTTCAAGTTTATTTTTCAATACTGTTTTTCAAGACTTTCTTATAGGACTTTTGCTCATAAGCATTTATTTGGGACTTTTTTTGTGATTTTCATGATTTTTTATCTATTATACTTTCTTTCCGGACTATTTTTTCAGGCCTTTTTCAGGATTTTTGAATGCCTTTTTTGAGGTCTTTTTAAAGGCCTTTTCTAGCTCTTATCTAAGGCCTTTTTACAGGACTATTCTTTTTGCTTTTTGGGTGTAGGGACAAATTTCTATAGAACTTTTTTTAGGACTGTATCAGGTTTGTTTTAAGGATTTCTTTTCCCGACTTTTTTTAGGACGTGTTTTGTCAGAACTGATGATGAGTCGAGGAGTCAAGTGACTCATTATGAGCCATGAAGTTTTATAGGTGAGGACCTTTTTATCATTATAGTATAAAATATCAAATTTGTGAGGTGGCGACTTATTTATTTTTTGCTTATCAACATTTTGTGGGGACTTTGAAGAAATGTATTTTTGTATAAACAACTGTCAAATAAACATTAATCCGCCGAAATATTGTTGTTTAAATTCATGGCAATTTAATAAATGTATACTGAAAATTTGTAAAAAAAACATTACGGTCAAAAAATCTTTAATATTTATCTCGATAACGGCAAGAAATCGGACAAATGTTTATTTAAACGTTTCTGTTCAGAATAACATTATCTACAACTAAAAATTTTTACAACTAAAAATAAGCAAAAAAGTTTATATAAACATATGTCCTGTGGCCAATTCCAGGGGTGTAGGCCTTTTTCTGACCCCGGATTCGGATTCATTGGTGAAAAATACATAAGAATACACATGTCTGATTTACAGAACCGCCTTTTTTTTGTGTGGACCTGTTATAGCGTCGTCTATCACGAATGTAAAAAGAAAAAAGATAAAACTTTCTTATTTTTTCCCGGAGTATTCAAATCCGTACAAAAACATAGGGGTTCCTATTTAACTTTTCTATTTCTCACCCCCTACCCCCTAGTGGGTTGAGGGTAGTGGGTCTAGTTTCGTATCATTAGATGTCCCCCTCCGAGGCGAACAAATTTTAATTATATTTTTTTTTTATTCGATGTGTAGTTTTCGAGATATTTCAATGTCTTCACTTAAATTGAACACCCTGTGTAATAGCTTCCTGTTTAATAATTCATATTCAATACTTTAACACTTTTGGATATAATTAAAAACGCAGCAATGATTAGTTACAAAAATATTTTCTTTATTAACATACAGCACTTACAATAAATTAATAAAATCAATTTCTAATTTTTGGTTTAAGCAAATACTGCGGTTGAGTACTAATTTCCATAAAATCCTCGTTAACCTGATAAGACCCAACCGATGACGTCTTGTTATTCACATTACTCGGTAGAAAATGATCCAAATTTCCATTAGCCGTGAAACCAATATTTTGATTGTAATTCGGTATTGCCCTCCATTTTTCCACACCAGTACCTCTATAAGCTTCAGTAGGTATAGGTGAAAATATCACTTTCGGAAACGTCACGTTTCTTAATCCAAAATTTTGATTAGCATTTACATAATTCTCCTCATTTCTTAATCTCATATTATTGGTATTGGAGTTTAAATAATTGACGTAGTTTTTATTATAGGCGATTATTTGCTGCCCGCTATTCTCCACAGCCGGCTGAAATAATTGCGATTGAGCTTTGTTGATTCCGAAAATAATTGGATTACTCGGAATGTACTTTTGCGTGGTGTAGCGATCCAAAGGGGGCTCAGTAATTGGATTATTTAAGGATTCGTTTCGGTATTTAGAACTGTAATAATGTCTAGTTGAATAGGGTGTTGTGAATTTTTCTTCTTCCATTTGTTGATTTCCATATAGTGGTGAAGGATATGTATCCGCGGGCTTTTGCGGATTCCGTCCTGCATTTACCAATTTTAAAAATCCGTAAATTTTTGGAGGTATGGAAGCTGCTGCTATTAATGTGTGGATTACTTGCGGAACTGTTGGAGAGGGTGGTGGTGGTTGAATCCTCCAAAACCTCCTCTTCCCGTTATATCCGTTCGATATCCTTCTATACGGGTGAAATATTGGAATACCGGGAGGTGCATAATGCGGATGCGGTGCATAATGTCCATGCCCAGAACCACCCAGATGGTCTAATACACTGTAATCTTCATCATCCTCATCATCATACACATATTCATATTCCTTATATCTATTACCTTGTTGCGGTCTGAGATGCTGCAGGTATTCAATCGGGATGCATTGAATTGGTGCCTTTTTCTTCTTATGTTTGAACTTAACAGGAGGCGCTGGTTGGTAAATCGGCTGAGTGAACTGTTGGTAGAGTTGTGGTAGTGTCTTGGTTATAAATTTAAAAGTTTTCTTCTGTTTTGGACCCAACTTGGCGCCCTTCTTGAATACTTTAAAAAATTTCAATTTTCGTTCTTGTGCGTGTAAGTTTCGGGTTGAGTTATTTATTGGATGTGTGTTGTTTATTTGCTGAAAATCACTTTTTGTGTTTAGGTCTAAACTCGTTGCGGATATTTTTATGTTTCTGGAAGAAAAAAAGAGGTTTTAGATTCCACATCAAACAATAAATAATAGTAGATAACACCAGTTTATTAATAATTTTGAATACATTAAAGGCAATTTTGATAAATTAACCACTTCGCGCCCATGCTGCTTTGATTGGGTTATAGCATAATCTCAGATTTATTGAAAAATTACTTTTTTTTTAACGTTGTTACGGTTTTCTACGAAATATTATTTCACTATTTTTTTTGTAAAATATTTTTTTTTGCTTGTCGCCACATGTGACGACCTGGGCATAAAGAGGTAAAAAGCAATTTTTTATGTTTATACATATTCCATACCACAGCATATACAGTGGTTTGAGGGTCGTCTATTAAGTTTTACAAACGACCACTAGGTGGCGCTATTGAGATATATCATTATTATTTTCGTAAAATTTGACATTTTTTATGGTGGCAGCTTAGAAATTGACCAAGTGTTTTTTTTGACAAAATCGAAATTTCAGGTGAAAATTTTAGTTGGATGATGTTTTTCAATTTTAGTAAAGGCCTAACTCGACAGCAATGCATAGAAGCGCTTCGTTCAACTTTTGATAATGTAGCACCATCAGAAAAATTTATTTCTTCTTCTTCGTTTGTAGTTAATGGCCTTGGCTTCTAAGCCTTCTCGACTAATCACAGTGGCTATAACTTTTCTTTAATTTCGACTCATTAGATTTTATTTATTCTGAGAAAAACATAAATGACGCAACAATACATCGGATACAATTGGTTTGCAGAATTCTGTAGTGGCAGTGCGTCCTTCAGGGATGAATTTCGTAAAGATCGACCAAAATCGGTTGCTATGCCAAAAAACATCGATGCTGTGAGCAACATGATTGAAGAAGATCGGCATGTACCTTACAGTCAGACAGAGGTATCCTTAGGCATTTCGAAGCCTATTTTTTTGCAAAAACATATTTCTCTTTATTTTCGGCGTTAAGCCTGGCCTTCGTTCTATGACCATTAGCCATCATCAATATTTTTAATAGATACATATAAGTTATAAATTAAATGAATAAATGACTAAACGAACAAATGAATAATGAAAGACGTATACAACAACCACGGACCTGAACGAATACTTCTCGAAACCGAAAAGTCTTTCGCCCGGGCTGGGAATCGAACCCACACGGCCGCCGTGCAGCCGGCACAAGCATTCGCCTGTACCCACTACACCAACAAAAACATCTGGCCGTGCAAAAATGGGAGTCCGCTTAATTTGGCCAAAGCTCAAAATAAGGCTCGTGTCAATTGGTGCTTAAAATATTCCACCGAGGCAAAATCCATAACAGGTGATGAAACTTGGATATGTTCGCATGAACCAGAAACTAAGCAACAATCCACCACTAAAAGCTAATGAAGCCTTCATAAACCATGTTTTTGGGATACCAACTTCACAGTGGAAAAATGTTTTCAAAAGTGACTTGAACGTATGCAAAAGTATTAAGGCGAATATTTAGAAACGTAACAAAACAGTTTGTTCAATTTTTTTTTCTTTCCCAATTTTTCAAACAACTTAAAAGGCGAACCATTTCCTAAGAATGAATTACTACATAGTAGAGATGGGCAAAACTGCTACATTTGAATCATGTTGCTACCTGTGATTGCTACTTTCTGATATCAGTGATTTTAAACTGTGATCACGGTTAGTAAGCATCGTAACACCTTCTGAAATTGTTAATAGTTTCTCAAAAATGTTTTTGATATGATCCTGCTAATATTTGTTCACCTGTTGTTCCTTTTGATATACCTGTGACTGAAGTATTTTGGCTATATTATCTGCTATACCAAATAAATATACGACTATCCTTGATTCAGTTCAAAATTCGAGAAGTATTTGTTCAGTAAATTTGAAAAGTTGGAAAATTTTAGGCATGTGGCATGTTTTCCTATTTCGGTTTTACCTCTGAAAAAACACATCTTTTGAAAGATTATTTGCTCTGTTCTCGAAGGATTATTTTAAAATAAAATCATTAACCAATAGAGATATGGATTTTTGAAAATTTTCGTTTTAATTTTTCGAGCACTTAATGAAAACATCACAGAAAAAATATAAAATGCGAAGACAAAATTCCATAAAAAATATCCTCAATGGTCGAAGTATGGCTAATTCAAAATCAATTCGGTTTTTGTAAATTCAACAATTTTTAATGAACATATGAATTTTTGAAAATTTTAGTTTTATTTTTTCGAACACTTAATGAAAACATCGCAGAAACAATATAAAATGCGAAGACAAAATTCCATAAAAAATATCCTCAATGGTCGAAGTATCCCTAGTTCAAAATCAATTTTAGTAAATCCTGCCATTTTCAATTGAGATAGGGATTTGTGAAGATTTTCGTTTTAATTTTTTGAGCACTTGAATGTAAACGTCGAAGAAAAAAAATATAAAACGCGTTGAAAAAATACCTTACAAAATATCCTCAATGGTCGAAGTATGGCTAATTCAAAATCAATTCGGTTTTTGTAAATCCAACAATTTTCAATAGAGATATGAATTTTTGAAAATTTTAGTTTTATTTTTTGAGTTCTTGAATGAAAACATCGCAGAAAAAATATAAAACGCGAAGACAAAATTCCATTAAAAATATCCTCAACCGTCAAAGCATCGCTTATTTAAAATTAATTTGGTTTTTGTAAATTCAACAATTTTTAATGGAGATATGGATTTTTGACAATTTAAGTTTTATTTTTTGAGCTTTTATTAAATTTTAGGTTTATTTTTTTGAGCACTTGAATGAAAACATCGCAGAAAAAATATAAAACGCAAAGACAAAATTTCATAAAAAATATCCTCAATGGTCGAAGTATTGCTTATTCGAAATTAATTTGGTTTTTGTAAATTCAACAATTTTTAATGGAGATATGGATTTTTTAAATTTTAGGTTTATTTTTTTGAGCACTTGAATGAAAACATGGCAGAAAAAATATAAAACGCGCAGACAAAATTCCATAAAAAATATCCTCAATCGTCGAAGCATCGCTTATTTAAAATTGATTTGGTTTTTGTAAATTCAACAATTTTTAATGGAAATATGAATTTTTGAAAATTTTAGTTTTATTTTTTTGAGCAGTTGAATGAAAACATGTCAGAAAAAATATAAAACGTGCAGACAAAATTCCATAAAAAATAACCTCAATCGTCGAAGCATCGCTTATTTAAAATTAATTTGGTTTTTGTATATTCAACAATTTTTAATGGAGATATGGATTTTTGAAAATTTAAGTTTTATTTTTTGAGCACTTGAATGAAAACATGGCAGAAAAAATATAAAACGCGCAGACAAAATTCCATAAAAAATTATCCTTAGCCCCCGAAGTATCGCTTATTCAAAATCAATTTGGGGCTTGAAAATTCAACCATTTTCAATAGTGATTTTTGAAGATTTTCGTTTTAATTTTTGAGCACTTGAATGAAAACATCGCAGAAAAAAATAAAAAAACGAGTAGAAAAAATTCCTTAAAACAATATCCTCAAAGGTCGAAGTATCGTTTATTCAAAATTAATTTGGTTTTTGTAAATTCTACAATTTTTAATGAACATATGAATTTTACAAAATTTTAGTTTTACTTTTTTGAGCACCTGAATGAAAACTTCGCAGAGAATTTTGGGTTTATCAAATTTATCGGAGTTTGTGGTTTAATTCCATGCCGGGTAATGTATTTTTTCGTTTTTATAAAATCGCAATTAATTAATTAATAATTGTTAGTACATAAGTTGTAATTTATTTCATTTTATATGGTATACTATGCCATTTTATAAGTATTTGTCTTTTGTGTTAAATATTTATTCAAAATTTAAATACAATACCCTGCAAAAATGGGATAATAAAGTAATGCATGCTAAATAACATTTAGAAATGCCGCCTTGTACTGTCTTCTTACAATTATGTTTTAAGTAACAGTCACAGTTTAAGTAGCAATCACAGTTTGCCACAGTTTAAATAGCAGTGATTTTAAGTAGCAGTGATTTAAGTAACCGTGATTTTAAGTAACAGTGATATTAAGTAGCAGTGATTTTAAGTAACAGTGATTTTAAGTAGCAGTGAAATTAGACTACTAGTAATAGTAATTTCAATACAAGTGAAAAAGCACAGATATGTGAAATATCGCCAATCCCTACTACATAGTAACGGTCGTCACAATATTGCTTCTTATAGCATTATATTCTTGGGCTAAGCACAACCTGCTATCAACCCAGTGGTCACATTTCTAAACCAGCGGTTACTTTTGGAGGTTGAAGACTAGATATGTTAATAACTACCATTATATTATACATTAGCGCAATTATTATATTTTCAGAACTAGCTCAATCAGCCAGATCATATGTTATTACTTCCAAAGATCGAATATTAGATAATTTAACAGCAACTAGTTTATTAATCATTTTAAATATATTATTAATTAGTAAAAATTATTGTATTTTTCGGCTGAGTTCATCTGGTTATTAAAATCTAGGTCATACGTCTAATCTTGCATAATACTTACGTATCAAAAAGAAATTAATTGCATATGAATTGAAATGCGCATGTCCTCATTAAACAGTCGTAGTTGTCATTCAGACAATCAAAAATGTTGACCATTCTGCATAGGGGTCCTAATAATTCAAACCTTTGCAACTTCAAAGCTTTGAAGAATCCAAATATACGAAGAGAACTTCGAATTTTTTAAATTTTTCGAAGATTCGAATTTGCGAAGATTCGAAGTATCATGGATTCGAAGTTTCGAAGTCTTCGAATTTTTCGAAGAATCGAAGTTGTAAAGTTTCGAAGTTTTCTAATTGTTCAAGCCCAAAACCCTAAACAGTTAGTGATTTAAATGTTTATGTAATTTCAAAATTTGTTTCTCAAAAATCCAAGACGATTAAGATGCGATGCGCATGGTGATTTGCTGTCAAACGTATTAGCAAGGTAAAAAAATAACAATAATGATATAGTTTAACTGTTTCATTATTCAATATTCGCGAAATGAGACTTCGAGACTTCGATGCTTCGAATCTTCGAATTTTTAAAACTTCAATCTTCGAAGTTTTTCTATGAATCTTCGAACCTTCGAAATTGGAAATCATCGAAGAAATATTCTGCAGAAAAGCGTTAATCAGAGAGTAATGGCTTTTAAGGTTTATTGTTTAAGTAAAGTAAAACTAACGTATTAGTGCTAACGCATTCATGTAAACTTTATGGATTTTAAAGATAACATTTAGTGTTTAAGAGTTCGCTACTTTCTACATGTTCTTAATCCTTAAACATAAACGGAACTGCGAACACATTTTGCGTTGATCAGCATAGTGATGCCAGACTTACACATTAATCATGAATCTTCTGTAATAACATACCATTTTACTAATTTCAGCACTTCGTCTCAATTTTTAGCGATAAGAAACTTAAAATGATTGTTTATAATTTTGTGGGCGTTTACCAAAAACAGATATGTCAATTTTTGCTATTTTTCTGGAAAGCAAACAAAAACCTTTATTTGATCAGAAAATCATAATTTAAGAAATGTCAGGTTTGGTTTTGAAATTGAAATTTGTATTATCTGATTTTGTTTACACATAATTATAACTAACCCTTTCAAACCAATATTTTTTAAATTTTACAAAATACAAAAAAAAACACAGTTTAGTGGGCATATCTGCTGCTGCCAAACGACCATAGAATTTTGAATTGAAATTTATAAACAATAATTCTCCCTTTAATTATAAGAATTACTTGTAAAGCAGTATTTTTCCGAAAAGATTTGGCAGCGTTGACACGTAAGCGCATTATCTAAAATTCTTAATGCTTAATTTTCGTCTAAACGGTATCTTTCCGTAAAAAGTTAATTACTAAACACTAAACGTTGAAATTCTTATAAGCATAGCATAACAACATTTCAATTCATAGGCGACTGCGATTTATTTCTTTTTGAAACACCGTATTTGTATTCCTCCTACACAACAATATTAGAATAATCTAAAATTTGGTAACTGTGATTATTCTCTTTTTGAAACACCGTATAATTTATATGTAAAAGTAATTTTTCTCTCTTAGACACAAAATTATTGGTACAATCTAAAATTTGGTACGTACGTGAGTAATATTCCTTGTAGAAGGTAAAATGTAGCGATTAATTCCAGCAGTGACACACAACAAAGCCTCAACATTTTACTGAAATTATATTTTATACACGCTTGCTTTATATATTATATTTCCTAAGGGAAACCTGTACACCGATATAAATCTGGGCCATGTAATATAAAACTGGAAAAAAATTCATAAGTAGTTCGTGAACTAGTTCTTTTATGTTAATTTTTAGATTCACTCTCTACTTAAATGTCTCTAAATTTAGCATATATTGTTCTAATAATTGTTATATGTTCACGATCCTATTTAACAAATCATTTCATGATATATAGAATATGAAAGGAAATATGCAAATTAATTATAAAATAATAATAATTTTGATGTTAGAAACTGAAGTCAATGAAGCAACTCATCAAAACAGGCTGTATTTTTTTATTTCAACTTTCTCGACAGAAAGTACGAGAAAGTATTGTTTTCGCAAAAATATTCGACTTTAAATTCCAACGGAATTATCCATTTTGAGATCCCTTGGGACGATTCCGGCCATTTTTGTAAAATCTGTTTGTGTGTATATCTGTCTTCCTGTGGGTCTAGTGGTTAAAAATTACTGCAATTTTTTTTAAACACCCGTAACATGGTGCAAAATCGTCGTAGGAACTTCGTTTTTTGAGTCCTGCACCGGTAATTGAACACATTTCAATACCTTTTGGTGGATCAAGTCGACACATTTTTTCCAAATCGGTATACGTTGCCAAAGTATGCCGTTTTTTTGCCCAAAAACGTGTTTTTTGGTTCGGGGGTTGAATGATTCGAAAAGGGATCATTCCAATCTGAGCTTACCCACGTAAAGTAGAGCCAAAATGGGATTTTTTCCCCAAAAGAATCATCAAATTTGGTTGAAAAGTCACTGAGTTATGTGCGAAAAACCTCAAAATGCACACCCACAACTTGGTGCCAAATCGTTGTAGAAACTTCCTTCTTTGAGTCCTACATAGGAAATTGATCAAATTTTAATTCCTTTATGGTGGATCGAGTCGACAAAATTTTTCCAACTCTGTACACATCGTCAGTTGGACATGGTTTCCTGAAAAAAACATTTGTTTTTTCTCAGGGGTGCTAGAGGGGGACGGAAGCGGTTACGCTTAATTTTGCATGCATGAGTTTAAACAAGACACTTCTATGTTTTTCGCCCTCAAAAATTCATCACAATCGATTGTAAATACCCCGAGTTATGGCGGTTTGAAAATGGTCGAAATTTCACGAATTTCAAGTGTTTCATTTTTTTCCTTCACTATATTATACGAGAATATTCCCCACAAGTTACATTTTGATAAAATGTAAAAAAAAAATATTTAATTTTTCTCCCTTAATCAACATTGTATCCATCGCTACTGCAATATTCCGCAAAAACACAAATTCCTTACCAAAACACTTCATCAATTCATATCATTATTTCATTCTCAACCGACTAGCGAATAACGAACGAGATAACTGTCAAAGACAAACAAAAAGGTTTATGGTCGATAGCCCTTGTGATGTACTTTGAGCTCGAAAATGATCAGTACTTGATCAAAACAACAGTCGCGATTAATAAATTGCTATTTATTTAAAAATTTCCAAAATGACTTAAAATTCATTCTAGATTATAATTACATAAAAAACTTTATAGATTCTCTCTCAGATTTTGGTATAATCTCAGGTGGTCAGAGAGTAAAGACGAGAAAATATATAATAATTTTGGCGATTCGTAATAGTATATTACGACACAAGTTCGGTAAGTGCTGTCTAACAGGTTGAGAAAATTTTAAAAATACGAGGCCCGTCGGGCCGAGTATTTGTAATTTTCGAGACCTGTTTGAATGCACTTAACGCACCGAGTGTTGTATAGTATTTTTTGCGCTACCGATTTAAAATAGTTATAAAAATAGTTAAAAAAATAGTTCAAAACGACTTATATAATTAAAAATCGCTGCTCTTTTATCTAGCCCATAACGGTACTAGGACTGTCATGACTCAGAACAGGCTTGTTATTTTGTGACTTTCCTAGCAACCGAAGTTAGTCCGGGAAAGCCATTCGAATGTGACTAAATACACACACAGTAAGCATAGCAATATAGAACGGTAGCGCAAAAATATATGAAAACAATTGTCGACTTGAAAATTTCCAAAATTACTTCAAATTAATTCGGGATTATAATTCCATGTAAAACTATCTCCCCTCTCTAGATTTTGAGCTAATCTTATGTGGATAAAGCGTAAAAATGTGAAAATTTGTAATAATTTTGGCGATTCTAAAAAAATATGGACACCATTTCTATCGACTTTACAATTTCCAAAATTACTTCAAATTCATTCGAGATTATAATTTCATGACTTTCTAGGTATTGATCTAATCTCTTGTAATCTCTGTAAGATCTAATAATGTTGCTGATTTGAAAACAATATTAAAACAATTGCTATCCACCTGAAATCTTCAAAAATTCATTAAAAATTCCAAAATTGCTTAAAATTCATTCGAAATTATTATTCCATGAAAAACTATCTCCCTTCTCTAGACTTTGGTCTAATCTCATTTTGAGTAAAAACAATTTCGATTAGTTTGAAAATTTCAAAAATGACTCAAAATTAATTCAAAATTATGACTACATAAAAAATATATATGTACATCCTGACTCTATATTTTGGGATAATCTCATGTTGATAAAAAGCATATAGATGTGCAAATATATAATAAATTATGAAACATATATAATACAATCGTTGCCGATTTGTCTATTACCATGGGCGTCCGCAGGTAGGGGCAAGGGGGGGGGCAGAATTGATTAAACTAAAGTAATATTTTATATACTAAACTTGTATGTAGTCGGTAAATGTATACTTTAACAATCACATCAATATTAAAAATTATAACAAAAAGTGCGTTCCACGTTGTGTTCCATGAATCCGAAAAAAGTTGACGTACAACGACTAGCGAGCACGGTTCCACCCAACGCGTATAATACAGTGCGATCGAATAAAGTTAGTCAAAGTTAGCCATGAGCCAAAATTCCTAAACTTATTGGCAAGTGTCAAGCTGGCGTATATTGATTTTTTTTTCAAATTTGCCAACGTGCCATTTGGATGATAGAAATGTGCGATTTTTGACAGTTGTCATTTTTAGCGGTTGAAATTTTCTTCTTTCTTTTAATATAAAAAAATGCTATTTTTTATTGCAAAAACCCACAATTTTTGAATGCGACTAATGTCTTTATTTACTGTTGAATCGTACCGTTTGTGGTGGCAGAAATGCAGATTTTTTGACAATTAGTAATTGTTACTTTTGATCATTGGAAATTTCCATTTTTTAATCATGAAAAATGCCGATAGTGACAATAGAAATGCTCAAATTTTGACAGTTAAAAAATTTTGGCATTTGGAATTTTTCTTTCTACTGTTGAAATGAAACCGTTTTCAGTAATGAGCAATTTTTGACAGTCCTAAATAGTTATTTTTGGTAATTGAAATTTCCTTTTTACTACCAATGTGCCATTTGTGAGGGTAGATAAGTGCGATTTTTGACAGTTTGAAATTGTCATTTTTAGCAGTTGATTTTTTCTTTTTTTAAATATCAAAAAATGCTGTTTTTTGACAGTAAAATTCCATAATTTTCGGCAGCTGCTAATTTCCTTATTTACCGCTAAATCGTACCGTTTGTGATGGCAGAAATGCAGAATTTTTGACAATTCGAACTTGTCATTTTTGACGGTTAAAAATGTATCTTTTTACTATTGAAAAATGCCGTTTATGACAGTACAATTGCACAATTTTTGAAAATTTGTGATTGTTACTTTTGGCCGTTGGAAATTTATCTTTTTTAATGTTGAAAAATGCTGAAAGTGATAGTAGAAATTTTTAACATTTTCAGCAGTTGAAATTTACTTCTTCTTTTAATATCAAAAAATGCCGTTTTTGATAGTAAAAAACCATAATTTTTTGGCAGCTACAAATTTCTTTATTTACCGTTGAATCGTGCGGTTTGTGGTGGCAGAAATGCAGATTTTTTGACAATTCGAAATTGCCATTTTAGCGGTTAAAATTTGATTTTTTGAAATATTAAAAAAATTTGATAGTAAAAAATCCACAAGTTTTGACCGCTGAAAATTTCTTTATGTGCCGTTTGAGGTGGCAGAAATGCGGAATTTTTGACAATTCGAAATTGTCATTTTTGACGCTTAAAAATGTATCTTTTTACTATTGAAAAATGTCGTTTCTGACAGTACAATTGCACATTTTTTGACAATTTGTAACCGTTACATCTGGCCGTTGAAAATTTCCCTTTTTTTAATTGAAAAATGCCGATAGTGATAGTAGAAATGCTCAAATTTTGACAGTATAATATTTGTGGCATTTAGAAATTTTCTTTTTATTGTTGAAACGTGCCGTTTTCAGTAATAAGCAATTTTTGACAGTATTGTATAGTTGTTTTCTGCAATTGAAAATTTCTTTTTTACTGCTAATTACCATTTGTGATAGTAGTGCGATTTTTGACAGTGCGAAATTGTCATTTTTAGCAGTTGAAATTTACTTCTTTTTTTAATATCAAAAAATGTCGTTTTGGGTAGTAAAAAAACATAATTTTTCAGCCGCTACAAATTTCTTTATTTATCGTTGAATCGTGCCGTTTATGGTGGCAGAGATGCAGATTTTTTGACAATTCGAAATTACCATTTTAGCAGTTAAAATTTGCTTTTTGAAATATTAAAAAAATTCCCTTTTTGATAGTAATAAATCCATAATTTTTGACCGCTGCAAATTTCTTTATGTGCCGTTTGAGGTGGTAGAAATGCAGAATTTTTGACAATTCGAAATTTTCATTTTTGACGGTTAAAAATGTATCTTTTTACTATTGAAAAATGCCGTTTCTGACAGTACAATTGCACAATTTTTGACAATTTGTAATTGTTACTTTTGGCCGTTGAAAATCTCCCTTTTTTAAATTGAAAAATGCCGATAGTGATAGTAGAAATGCTCAAATTTTGACGGTTAAACATTTTTGACATTTGGAAATTTTTTATTTATTGCTGAAACTTACCGGTTTCAGTAATGAGCAATTTTTGACAGTTCTGAATAGTTATTTTCAGCAATTTAAAATTTCCGTTTTACTGCTAACGTGCCATTTGTGATAGATTTGTGATAGTAGTGCGATTTTTGATAGTTCTAAATTGTCATTTTTAGCAGTTGAAGTTTTCTTTCTTTTTAATATCGAAAAATTCCGTCTTTGATAATAAAACATCACAATTTCTGCAGCTGCAAATTTCTTTATTTATCATTAAATCGTACCGTTTGTGGTGGCAAAAATGCAGAATTTTTAACAACTTAAAATTGTCATTTTTGACGGTTATTTATTCGAAATTTCTGTATGAAAGTTTTTCGCCCTCAAAGATTCATTAAAATCGATTGAAAATACGCCGAGTTATGGCGGTTTGAAAATGGTCAAAATTTCACGATTTCAAGTGTTTCATTTTTTTTCCTTCAGTATATTAAACCCCAACCTCAAGAAAAGAAGTAAATTAGACGAATGAAAGGAAGACTTCGGAATGAGTTGCTAAAATTTCTTCGTACAAAGTAAAACCCCAATCACTAATAACTACAAAAAAAAATCAAAACAAAATATTGTACACACTATTTATTAAAATCAGTTATGATTCTATACACAGAATATATACTAAACATAAATACAAAATAAATAAAAGCAGTCTTTAAATCAGTCTTATATCATCTATACAATATTATTAGGTATTGAATAAATACAATAATTAATACCGTCTCTATAACAAATTATAAATATACATATTAAACATCTCATACGGAATACAAATATATAAAAAAAAACTAAACAGTTTACGGTATTCATATAATTAGTGCTGAGGTTGTGATTTCATTTGACTGACAAAAATTGGTGCGTTATCCGGTTGTTGTTCAATTCCAAAATCTGTCGTCATGGGACATACACACGGCACTAATTGAACGTTCTGGACACCGGCGGCGGGAGATAATTGGGCCTGCAGTGGAACCTGAATAGGCACCGCAGGAATGGGTACCTGTACCCCATTCTCACCATTAACAGCATATTGATACTGGCTGGGTTGGAAATACCTCTGTTGGTAATAGCCGGTAACTGGCCACTGTTGTTGACCTTGTTGAGCTTTAACAGGTGCACTGAGGAAAAATAACACGGTGGTTTTAGAATATTTCGATATAATAGTTTTATATAAAGAGTTAGACATGGCATTGTGGGAGAGTTAAATAAATCATAACTTGACATGTTTATAACACTCGTAATGGATAGAGATGGATAATTCAAGGGATTGTGAACATACAAATGTGTAATTACATATAAATATCAATCTCCACCCAGATTAATATATATTTGATTAATTAAATACTGCAAAATAGATTTTAAAATTGAAGTCGGATAAATATTTGCACAATGCGATTTCTAATTTCATAGAAAGTTCAGATGGGTAATTATTATTACCCAACTACTTAGCGCTATGTAAATATAACACTAAATAAAGAAAACTTGATGTTATTTCAATTTAGAGTACATTAAAGGTATTAATCAATGAAATTCTAAAATTGATTAATGTAATTAATTAATAATTAATTAATAATTTTTTTATTAATTGGGGTGCTCAGAAAAGTAGTGGATCAAGTCAATTTTTCTAAATTTCGTCGATAACAAACTCAAAGTACACATTAGTACGTTCTACGTTCAGTAGAGAAATGATTCAAGTCACAAATGTATTTCGTATGCTGTTTGTTGAGTAGTCCTCCTTGTGCACTGACAAAAAGCTTATGTCGTTCAGTGTAGTAATGGTTTATGTCCAATTCAGTGTAATAGTGGATTTATGTCCAGTCTGTCCTAACCCATAAAATCTGTCATGTTCAACAATGGATTCTTCAACATCATCTCAAGAACCTTATCAATCAAGTGGATCGGAATATAAAAATAGTACTGATAGTACTTCCGATACTTCTGATGGTAAGTACCTAATATAATTGTAATTTTTATGTTCATGTGTCGGTTATTAAATTTATATGTTATCCTACAATAGAACGAAAATGGTGACGTGGCCACCATTACTTTCTTCGACTTGATGGTATCATGGCCATTTACGTTTTCATGGTTTATTTTTCAATTGAAATCATATTTTAAATGTACATCGAGCGTTGTGTAAACTCGGATGAAACTGACGTTTAAAACGTCAAAATTCAAATTCTCAGTTTACTCAAAAACTAAAGGGATTTCGGAAGAAACTTATTCTTTATAAGTTGTTTATTTTCTACAATTATTATTAACAAAAATTTGCTGTAACTATTATCGTTTCATAATTATAAACCAAAAATTTAAAAAAAATAATAAATTTTTTTCTCGAATAAAATGATTTTATGAAAAATGTTTTCAAGCAAAAGTTGTTCATTTCTTTGTTGTCTTCAATGTTTGTTTAAATGTTTTTGTGATATTTTTCATATTTAAGAAAATATTGGCAAAAAACAAAAACAGTTAAGGTAAACACCCACTTCCAGTGTACGAAATTTTACCAAAAGGTTTTCAGTTCTTCAGATTATCCAATAAGACGTATGTTCAAAGTTTCATATCAATTGCTCTATTAATTTTTTAGATACAGCGCACACAGACAGGCACATTTTTTTGTAGAAATTGTTGAAATGGCATCTAGGGGCCCCAAAACGGATATTTCCGTAAAAAAAAATTTGAAAAAAATCACGATCGCAATACTTTCTCGTACTTCGTAACGGAGAAAGTAAAAATGATTGTTATTACAGATGATGATCAACTTCCGGTAAATGAGATAAGAAGCAACACTTTATATGAGCCAACTGCACAAACTGCGACAGAGCCTATAGAGTCTAAAAAAGGAAAAAAAGTCTACTTGAAAATTAAATATACGAAAGCATCGCCAAAATACTGGACAAGACTATATTACAAAATCTGGAAAAATGTTCCTTCTAAAGCCTTTTCCAATAACCCTTGTAATTGCAGACAGGGCTGCGTCAAAAAAATTGCAGAGCATCAACGAAGAGCCATTTTTGAAAACTGGATGACTATTCCCGGCAAAACGTGTTTATCAGAGGACTAGTAACAGTCAACACAGTCAAAAGAAAATGTGTTAGAGATGGCTCACATCCGGAAAAGCATGGGTACTTTTAATATGCTTTTGGAGTAGATAACACCACATACCGTGTGTTCAAGAAATATTTTGCAGAAACGTTGCAAATTAGTACCGGTAGACTGTATAGGTGTATCTCTAAAGACGAACTTATTACGGTGACCGATCAACGTGGCATGAATCCTAGAAAAAAGCTAGACGATTTAAAAATTGTGAAGCATATCAATTCATTTCCCGCGTACCAAAGTCATTATTCCCGAAAAGATAATCCCAAGAAAAAATATTTGAATGAAAATTTAACTATAAGTAAAAGTACCAATTGTACACCGAACAATGTGTCGCCGAGGGAATTTATGCATTGAAGAAAAAATTCTATTACCATGTATTTAATACAAAATTCAATTTAAGTTTTAAACCTCCAGCAAAAGATACATGCCGAATATGTGACCAACTGCAGATGAAAATAGCTGCAGAGCAGGATGAAACCAAGAAGAAGGCTCTAGTAACACAAAAAACATTACACCTTGCTAAATCCGAACAAGGACGAACGTGTCTTCATGAGGATCAAATTACTGTTTGCGATGAAAAGTACGTGGCAACATTCGATCTTCAAAAAGCGCTTCCGTTTCGCAAGCTATCAGTAGCATACTAAAGGGTCCGCCATCTAACTTTTTTTTTTTCAACTAGTGCTTATTTCGTGAATGGTAGCACTGAGCTCATGTCTGATTTGACAGATAATTAGTTTTATCCTTCCGCTGAATGAATATGGTTGTGTATACGCTAGAACAACGCTGGGAAATATTGCGACATTACTTTGAAAATTTTGCCAAAAAAATCATCTTTTCAGATGAAGCTCATTTTGATCTTGGCGGGTATGTAAACAAGCAAAATTGTCGCATTTGGGGCACAGAAAACCCGCACGCATACATTGAAAAGCCGATACACCCAAAACGAGTCACTGTTTGGTGCGGATTTTGGTCCAGAGGCATAATTGGGCCATTTTTCTTCGAAAATGAGCAAGGAGTGGCCGTTACAGTCAATGGCGATCGTTATCGGGCCATGTTGAACGAATTTTTGTTCACAAAAATTGAAGAGGAGGATATTAGCAACATTTGGTTTCAACAGGACGGCGCTACGTGCCACACAGCCGAAGCTACACTCGACGTTTTGCGCCCTGTTTTTGAAGATCGCATAATCAGCCGCAGAGCTGATGTCGTTTGGCCACCTCGGAGCTGCGATTTGACACCGATGGATTATTATTTGTGGGGTGCCCTCAAAGATAAGTGTTACGCCAACAAGCCAGAGACAATTGACGCTTTAAAGGACAATATTCGTGAAGCCATTGGTGAAATACAGCTGCACACAATCGGTAATGTGCTTAAAAATTGGACCGATCGTGTAGGCTACTGCATGGCCAGCCGAGGCAGCCATTTAAATGAAATTATTTTCCATTATTAACCGGAAGGATTGTACTTTCAAATAAAAAAAGAAATTTGAGAAAATATTCAGTAGTTTTTTTTTTTATAGCATTTTCAAAAAAAAAAAGTTATTTGGCGGACCCTTTATAAAAAAAATCTATATGTTTATAATCTAGGAATCCATTCTTCTAATGAACAAACGGGATTCATGTATATTAACGACGAAACCGAAGGTGGGCGTGGATCTCAAGATGTAGTCATGTCTTGTAAAGCGTTTACAAGAAAATGCTCCAAGTCATAAACATATTGTTTTGTACTCTGATTCTTGCACCGGTCAGAACAGGAACATTAAATTATCACTGTCTACTAAAATTAGTGCAAGATCCTCGAATGGCTGTCGAAACTATAGATCACAAATTCCTGGTGTCAGGACACTCGTATTTGCCAAATGACGCAGATTTTAGCGTTATTGAAAAGGCAAGTCGCAAGAATACACATATTTACTCCACTCAATTTTGGATGGATATTGCACGGACTGCTAAAAAGCAGGATCCAAAATTTATAGTTTTTGAAATTAAAAGAGAAGATTCTTTTTCTAAAAAAACTTGGAATCAGCAATACAGAATCGAAAATAAAACTTTTGATGGATACTCATTCAGTTGGCTGAATACCCGTTGGTTAAGATTTGAGAAGATATCGCGACTTCATTCAAATTTAAACAGACTTTGAATGAAGCTGTTGATTTTGATGAAGTAAATCTTAGTCAAATTGTGTGTGGTCGACCAAGAACTTCACTTAATATAGAACAAGAGCAATTGTATCCACTCAAAAAAACAGCACATGATGGATTTACTGCCCTATGTACCGCCAATATACCATACATATTTCAAAAACCTACCTATCGCATCCAAAACAAGACAAAATCGCATTGACAATACAGAAGATAACAATGATGAAGATGATGAGCCTTTCTATGAATAGAGGAAATTAACTTCCTTCAGAGTAGCAATGGTTTAAGTCCACTTTCTTTGCTTTATTTGCGAACAAAAATTATTTTTCTTTTGAATTGTTAACTTTTTGCTATACGATAATAAAGTATCATGTTTATAATTATCGAATTTGTTTGTAATTTTTGTCTACATTTTGTTGCAAATTAATAAAGTAAAAACCTCTTTAAGGCTTGATGACTTAATAAAGAATTTTATGGACTTGATCTATTTCTCCTCTGAGCACCCCTATTAATGTAGCAGTTTTGCACAATTGTAGCGAAATATATAGTTTTGACACATTTTGTTAATTGAGACAGTCTCCACAGAAGCCAAAGAAAGAACGGGTTTGTTGGCGTTCATAACAGCATTAATACGTTAAGTAATAATAATGGTTTTCACTTCAACAGATGGCTCATTTAATTATAGAAATTAAAAGTAGAATTTGCACGTCATGAAATGTAACAAATGTGTCAGCGCTTTCATTCATTGTTTTTAAAGTAAAATAATTAAATTTACCTACAGTGAGATCAGAAAGTCGAAAATAGTTCGCAGCACATTTTCTAAAAATCGCTATAATAATTCAAGTAATAGTTGAGTTGAATTGAGGTAGGCGAATTCGCCTGCCGAAAACAAACAAAAGTAAAAAAAAACGTTTTGAGCGCATTTTTAACCCCCAAACGAATCACATTCATCCTGACACTTGCACACGGTGGAAATGTCGATTCCATCATATTTTTTAATTAACTGCAACTAAATAAATAATGGTATTCCTATATATAACACGTTTTACGTTAACAATCAAAAGTAAAGTTTTGGGTACTCCTTCAAACCCAAAAAAAAATGTATCAACTATACGTGTACCTTTTAAATGCGTTTCCAGAAATCCATACCTGGCGATAAAAATATCAATTTTTGTCATAGTTTTTTATAAGCGATAACTAAATAAAAGTCTTATTCTTATCTATATTACCTTTACTTTAGTAAGCAAAAGTCAGAAATACCTTTTGGGCACCCCTTCAACCCCCAAAAAATTAATTACCTCCGCTAATCGCAGAAATCTATAAGGTAAAATTGGTTTTTGATAAAGTTTTAAATCGGACATAACCAAATAAAAATTCGGAATCTCATCATCAATACGTGCACTTTTTTAATAAAAAGTTAAAAATGCGTTCTGGGCACCCTTCCAACCCCAAAAAAATAATTTCTCTTATTACTGCCAAAAATTCATACCAGGTGATAGAAAAGTCGATTTTTGTCATACTTTCTAATGAGCCATAACTAAATAAAAAATGGTGATGTGGCCATCATGTTACTTTCTCCGACTTGATGGTATCATAGCCATTTATATTTACATGTTCATGGTTTATTGAAATCATATTTTAAATGTGCATCGAGCGTTGCGTAAACTCGGATGAAACACGTTTAAAACGTCAAAATTATGAAACGGAAAAATTATACTTCAAATTCAAAAACTCGGTTTACTCAAAAACTAACGAAATTTCGAAAAAAACTTATTCTTTAGAAGTTGTTCATCTTAGTATTCTCTACAATTATTATTCACACAAATTTGCTGTAACTATTATCGTTTCATAATTATAAACCAAAAATTGAAAAAAAAATAATAATTTTTCTTTCTCGAATAGCAATGATTTTATAAAAAATATTTTCAAGCAAAAGATGTTCATTTCTTTGTTGTCTTCAATGTTTGTTTAAATTTTTACTTTCTCCGTTACGAAGTACGAGAAAGTATTGTGATCGTGATTTTTTTTTCAAAAATTTTTTTTACGGAAATATCCGTTTTGGGGTCCCTAGATGCCATTTCAACAATTTCTGGAAAAAAATTTTTTGTGTCTGTGTATGTGTGTGTGTGTCTGTCTGTGTGTGTGTGTGTGTGTCTGTCTGTGTGCGCTGTATCTCAAAAACTAATAGAGCAATTGATATGAAACTTTGAACATATGTCTTATTTGATAATCCGAAGAACTGAAAAGCTTTTGGTAAAATTTCGTACACCGGAAGTGGGTGTTTACCTTAACTGTTTTTTGTTTTTTGCCAATATTTTCTTAAATATAAAAAATATCACAAAAACATTTAAACAGACATCGAAGACAACAAAGAAATTAATAGCTTTTGCTTGAAAATATTTTTCATAAAACCATTGCTATTCGAGAAAAAAATTTATTAACTTTTTTTAATTTTTGGTTTATAATTATGAAACGATAATAGTTACAGCAATTTTATGTGAATAATAATTGAAGAGCATTCCAAAATAAACAACTTCTAAAGAATAAGTTTTTTTCGAAATCTCGTTAGTTTTTGAGTAAACCGAGTTTTTGAATTTGAAGTATAATTTTTCCATCTTTCATGATTTTGACGTTTTAAACGTCAGTTTCATCCGAGTTTACGCAACGCTCGATGTACATTTAAAATATGATTTCCATTGAAAATAAACCCATGAAAACGTAAATATAAAGTCGGAGAAAGTAACATGATGGCCACATCACCATTTTTTTGTGATATTTTTCATATTTAAGAAAATATTGGCAAAAAACAAAAAACAGTTAAGGTAAACACCCACTTCCGGTGTACGAAATTTTACCAAAAGCTTTTCAGTTCTTCAGATTATCAAATAAGACGTATGTTGAAAGTTTCATTTCAATTGCTTTATTAGTTTTTGAGATACAGCGCACACAGACAGACACACACACAGCCACAAAGACAATTTTTCCAGAAATTGTTGAAATGGCATCTAGGGACCCCAAAACGGATATTTCCGTAAAAAAAAATTAAAAAAAAAAAATCACGATCACAATACTTTCTCGGAGAAAGTAAAAATCTTATTCCTATCTATGATAGTCAAAAATACGTTTTGGGCAACTGTTCAACCTCCAAAAAATTAATTTCTCCTACTGCTCGCAGATAACTATGCATGGCGATATAAATATCAAATTTTGATAAATTTTTTAATCAGACATAACCAAATAAAAATTCCTATTCTTATCACCAATACTTTAAATCAAAAGTCAAAAATGCGTTTTGGGCACCTCTTCGATCCCCCCAGAAATTATTTTCCCCTATTATTAGCAGAAATTCATTCCTATCAATGTTTGTCGTAATTTAGTTACGGCAATCGATTCACAATATTCTATATTATCGATTAGAAAAATTAAAAAAAAAAAACATCTACCCTCCTTGATAATTATTTTTTTTTAAATATTATATTTACAGTAATATAACAATTATTATTATATTGTTTATGATGGAGGCTTCTACTTCGTTATACATGTAAATATAATAAAACACTTTTACTTTGTTGGTATAACACAAATGTTTATATTTTGTTAATGGCAAGTTTAGTTGCCGAAACTATAGTCAACAAATGAAAACTTGTGTTATACCAACAAAGTAAAAGTGTTTTATTATAATTATTATTATTATGACAGTAAACACCTAAAATTTGAGAAACAGGATGGTGGTGTGCGTTACTATGTTGTACTTTATTTTTAGGGATAAATTTAATACAATGTTTTATATCATTGCATACATCACTACGCCTGGAAACTATGATTTTTCCAAATTTAAAATGGCGTAAATTAAAAAAAAATCGAATGACTTCGGTTGATAGCCATTGTAATTTATATGTATATATTAAGTATGTATGTATTAAGTACAATAAATGTTTATTATTATTAATAATAATTACTTACGCTTCAGGAGATCCTCCCCAATTTAGGAAGAAAGCCGACGTGAATGTTATATACGTCAGGAGTACACACGCGAGGCCCTAAAATACACAAATACTAAATTAACTACAATTTTACTTAATATTGTTTGTTATGATTTAATATTTACATACGGAAAATTAATATTTACATACGGAAACATGAAACAAAGATTTTAGATTTTGCGCGGGGAGTTGGACAGAGAGAATGAAAGTGATGAAGAAAATAAAATGGGAAAATGGTGTTATGGATGAAATATGTGAATATATACTGTATGTCTCACTAAAGCATCAAAGCAACTTTTTGGCCTTAAATATTTAAGATAGAAAAATATGATTTATATAAGGGCAGTTCCACGTCAAGTGAGCAGGCCATTTCACGTCATCCTCTCCGATTTAGCTCAAATTGTACACTTGTTTGGGTTCCTAAAATATGACTTCATGCCAAATTTCAGACCTATAGGTTGCATAGTTCGCCTTGTACAGCCAATTGAATTTTACGGCAATTTTTTAAGTTCAACTTTATTTTTATTTTTTATTTCAGTTATCTTAATTGCATTTCAGCCTGGAAAAAAATTAGAACAGTCATAATCGATGGTAAATTACTCAAGGAATCGAATGCAGCGTCAGATTTTTGATATCATGCCGCGCATGCGAAGAAAACACAAAAAAACGTTTTTTTTTTCAAAAATTCATTTCTCAGAAGTTGTCACCGATTAAGACTCCAAATTTTGGGCGAAGATAGCCACAAGTATGTGTTTTAAGATGCTTGAATAAAATTTTCCCACACTAGTTGTAGTTTTCGCTCAAGAGCCTCTTGAACGCACAAAACTATTTTTCAATCAAAATTTTCGCACATATTGATTAATACATAAATTGAATAAAACGAAATATAGCCTGAATATGTGAATATTCAACCTGTTCGTAGCTCTGCAAAGCAAAATTAAGTCTTACTAAGACTATAAACAAATAACTTATTTAAACAACTACTACACCCTGGATAGTGCCACGCCGGATTTTGAATGATTCAAAAGAAATTTGCACATTATTACTAGTATTACTAGCTAAATAACATTGGTTTAAGATCGTTTATTTCTACGTACAGGACTAACTTGAAAATGCCAAAAATTTGGAGACTTAATCGGTGGCAACTTCCGTTTTTTGCATTTTCTGCGCATGCGCGATAAGATATGACCGGTTCATTCGATTCCTAGGGAAATTTCTCATCTATTATGACTATTCTAAAATTTTCCGAGGCTGAAACGCAAGTTGAACTTTAAAAATTGCCGTAAAATTCAATTGGCTCTACCAGGCGAACTATGTAACCTAGAGAACTGAAATTTGGCATGAAGTCATATTTTGGGTACCCAAACAAGTGTACAAAATTTGAGCTAAATCGTGGAATTGTTCATAAAAGTTGTAGATAAATATCGACTCTATCGACCCCACAACGGAGAGCCAACACAATCTTATGTTTTTTTTTAATGGAACACTAGGTATATTTTTGCATTTTTATGCGTAGTTAATAATACTAATTAAACTTACAACAACTTTTATCGGTTTAAATTTAACGGTGGAGTTATTCTTAAATTAACAACTTCATTATTCAGTACAAATACATTTAAAAGTTAAGTGATTAAATTACAGTGAAAAAGTCGACTTATTTTAAAAAAATACATTTTAGGAGAAACCTTAATTTGTTACATAAATAACCTATTAAACAATATTTAAATTATAAATCTAAAATGAAAGCAACGGTATGATAAAAGCGGGGCTATTTCATTTGAAGTGATAATTTTTTTATTAATTATTTATGTAATTGACTTATTCTATATCAAAGCTGTATTATCTTTAATTTATATTATGGTTTTATGATCAGTGAATAAAAATTATTATTATTATTATTATTATTATTATTTCATGCTCAGCATTGTGACGATTAACTGGAAATAATTTTGAATTTTTATGTATCTAATGAAGTAAATCATCAATTTTCAAAACAATTTTATTGCATATAACACATGCGTCGCCGCACGCAGTGGCGAATCCGGAGGGTTTCCACTCGAAACAAATATTTAAAAGTATTCAACGAAAAATTGAATAACACAAAATCATTTTCGTAAAGTTCACGCAGATTTAAACATTATTTTTAGAACAAGATGTTCTCTGCGGTTTGTCAATATGACAATATGTTAGCACTTACTTTATTACAAACACTAGATCATAAATTTACAACGAATAACATTAAGCTTTATTATTATATTAGATACTCTTACGAAAGAATTTACGTTTAAAATTTTAAAAAAATCTCGAGAATTCAAGACGGTGTGTTTTTTTATTGGTTTCATCAATTGCAAAATATTCGGAGTGTATACGAAGGATATTCAAAATTTCCAAAGCTTTAAAATTGTAATATACATTCTGTATTATTTCTTACACAGTTTATTTAATAATTTTTTTCTGTATAAATTGATATTTGTTAATTGTTCATACGAAAAAAACGATCTGTTATCTAATTATATTTATTAAATATGTGAATGAGATAGCAAATTACTTTTATTGAGACCCGGGCCCGCTTTCCATTAGTAAATGATACAAAACTGTTACTAATTAATTAGCACACAGAGCATAATAAAATATTTCAAAGTTATTTCATAAATGTCAAAATGGCGTTAATTTTTGTTTTTATCACATGGTGTATTAATTTATTTCTCATTAATTAATTTTACCAGAAAACTTGCACATTTTTTAAAGAGCATAATCATCATGACAGCGTAATTATAAAGTTAGGTTTGATTAAGCACTACAAAAAATAAAATTCCAAGATATAAAAGAATAATAATACGCGGATGAAGTTAATTAGAACTAAAATATTTGCAAATAATAAGCTGAAATTCGTTTGTAGATTGGAATAAAACACTTTTTTGAATTTAATTTTTTTTTTGTTGATTTTTCTTATGTAATTGTTTCATTGAACTGACTCCAGCATCTCCAAAGAATCAATGACTTGATTGCAGAATTTTAATTAGAATATAATCTTAAAATAAGAAATCTATAGACAATGAAGGGAATTCGCGAATTTATTAATAGAATTATTACATTTAACTCTCTTAGGGCCGGTATTACAAAGATCATCGAATTTACATTTGTGCGACATGTATTTTAATTATAACCAAACTTGATTTAAATTTTAATCTTTGAATAAATTTAACTGGGCTTTATAATACCGGCCCTAATTGTTTTAAGTAAAAAATGCATACAAAAAATAAGTTACTTACGAATAAATTACTGCAGTTCACCATTGTGTATATAATCAGTCTGAAGTTTTACTAGTCGAATAACCACTTTCGTTAAATAACACTACGAACACAAGTTTTGAAGGTGGTGCACGGTTTGAAAGGAAATAATGAGGCGCGGAGCCGCGGTAAGGGTTTTATATCTAGTTGTTATCCCTCGAATACCTTGCCCTTCGCCCCTCTCCGTAACCGTTATCCAATCTAAACTATTACAGATAATTATCCATCTAGACACGAAGACGAAATAGGCGCACACTTGAACTAAATTTTATTTGTACATGCTTTTATGTTTATCATTGTTTCAATAACATAAAGGCAGCCAAATTTGATTAATTTGATTTTTTACGAACTAAGCAGTGTGCAAACCAATAGGGTGCGGGTTCGAATCCCGCCTTAGGCACAATTTTTTTATTTGAAAAATTACACATCAATTTCCATTGATTATTTTAATTAATTCATTTAAACATATGTGTATGCAGCAGTGATAGGAAAAAGGTCCAACATATTCAAGTGTTGTGGGGAGCAAAGAAAGGTCTTAATTGTGTTCTAGTTCCACTACATAGTTATAAAAAGCTAACGTTCTCAATAAAACGTAGATGCTTTTTCAGAGACTAAAATTAATAACATTTTTGGCTAAGATCTAAAATTGAATGATTCATAATGCTGAGAGAGTTATAAAGAAAACTTACTGGTAACCAATTAGACGTGAATCACTGCTATTGAAATAATATTGGTTTAAGATCGTATATTTCTACATACAAGAACTTAAATTATTTTAAATTAAATTTGAAAACTAAACTGTTATTATTAAAATAAAAAAGCTAAAAACATTTTTACAAGGTCGCACAATGCTAAACTTATTTAATGTTACTAGATGAAACAAATTTGATAATAACTAAGTGTAAAACTGAATGTTTACGTTCTGTCAAAATATCTAGTTACCATTGACGTTTTCGAAAATTCTACATTTCGTCATTTTATACGTCTCGTAAAACTTCACTAGTTTTTTTCTAAACCGTGTCTTTATCTCTTGCGTGTTCACACGATATTAAAATATATGCGCCACTATAGAAGACGGTAAATAACCGAATCGGTAAAACGACCGTTTCGGTGCCGTGTGAACGGGCCGTTGTAGTTTCCAAGATCCCATAGAGAACATCTAAAAAAATTCACCCTGTATATGTCATGAACAAAAAGCCTCATGTCTTTTCATAGTTTCTTAATTTGATAATTAGTCACTGAGCAAGTCAAACTTGAAGTTTGAAGTTTATTTAAGTATTAAGAAGGTACATGCGGCATTT
This sequence comes from Ocypus olens, assembly GCA_910593695.2. NCBI lineage: Eukaryota > Metazoa > Arthropoda > Insecta > Coleoptera > Staphylinidae > Ocypus > Ocypus olens. The sequence continues at coordinate 44,361,585 of OU343058.1, forward strand.
TACTCACTAATTTTTTTTCCATCTCACGGTATATTACGCATATTTTATGAGACCGATATTTACAGAGTTTATTGAATTCTGTAAATGTTTAAATATTTTTTCTTAAGTTACTGGAGGTATTGGTAAAATTTTATTCTATTTAGAGTATACTTTTAACCACACAAAAGCGACGAAGAAAATTTTCCACACAGGCTGGTAGTGGCCCTGAAACAACTTTTATATTAGATTAGACAGTCTGCCACCACTAGCATCGATAAAACACAACTAGTTCAAAAAATAAAACAAGTAAAGATGTAAAAAATCCAATAATCATGACTAAAAATATATCTTTGACGTGTCCAATATTCATTACACTGGCATAGATTACTTCCTTGTAATGATACGTTTCTTCTTCGCGCCGCTGATATTTGATTTTACGATTTTTCAAAACAGATTCAGTTAGGCTCGTTTGAGAGATTCCCCGAATCATAAATAAAGCATCATAACATGGAATGAACGATTCCTTCATAATGTGAAAGTTATTCTCTACGTTTCTCTCTTTCATGATTCTAAAAATATCAAATGCACTTTGCTCCATTACTGCATAAGCGAAACCAACATTTCCTTCTAGCATGTAATTATACAATTCAATACTATTTACAAGAATGATCCTATTTTGGAATTCTGAAGGAATTTTGTGAGCGAAATCTTCCATGACCATTATTTTCAAATCAGTGCGTTCAAGATGTTCCAAACTGTCTATATTTTCATGGTATTGGGTTGACATTATAGCGCCAAGAATGCCAAAGTTAAAAGATATCGATATCATCATTGAAAATATAATCCAAGAAAAAAATATAAATTTACTCAAATGTTTAAATTTCGCAATATCAATATTTGGGGTACTTAAAATGCAAGAAATCATTGCAATAAATATATACGTAGGACATTTCTTTTCTAACATATTTATCGCTAAGATGATGAAGATAACCAAAACGAAAAGTAAAATCCAAACTTGCCAGTGAATAATGCTCAATACTTTTTCGAGTTGAGTCTTCTTGCGTGCTTTTTTTAGAACAATTTTAACATCATTTCTTTTTATGGGCTTGCTATAATCAACATCATCATACCTATTCAGAAACGTGGCTACTCCTGATATATCAGCGACTTCTTTCACAACTAACCGATGCATATCTTCCAGTGATTTAGTTTCCACTAATTGACCGATACGTAAAAATCCCTGCCTATTATATGCATTTTCAAGTTGCTCCGTATAACTATTAATTTTTAAATTAATTCCAGCGATCGTAAAATAATGTTTTCCATCTTTACTCATATACCTTATTCCGAAGGCGGAAAGATCACTCAGAATCATTCGTTTGTATTTGTGTGACCAAGACAGGATAGTGACATAAGGTAGGTCTCGACTTATGTTGTATTCTTCAAATTTGTTTTCTTCAAAATAATCCACAAGCAAGAAAAGTGTTATTATTGTATTTTTCATATTCCACAACTTGGAGTATTTATGTATGTATGGTCCTATATTGCCTGCATTTTTCATTATAATTACAACGCAAAATGGGCTAATCTTAGAAGCCGATTTTCTCTCGTGAATTTGAATGATGGAATTGGAAGATTGAAACATTGTTTTGATGATTAAGTCGGTTATATAAGGGGCTTTATCAAATGTATAAAAAACACAATTGTTTGCTGGTAAATGTTTAGTTTCTTCTGCATATAATACATTGTCATCGAAATTTGGAACTGCTATGTTGGCACAGTTTGCAAGTAACATTAATGAATGTAACACTAGGACACGTACTTTCATTGTAGAACGTTGATTACTAACAGTATGCAATAAATATAAGACGTGCATTCTTGGATATTGGTCGCTAAGCAATAAATGACGGAAGGTTAAATACCAACAGTACGCAATGATTGATTCCAATAAACATAATACGCCGATTGGTGGAAATGTATAAATATTTGGTCATTTAGCAATAAATCCATACTGGGTGTTAATATAACGAGGATATGATATGATTTATAATAATAGAGCACTAGCTGGCGCGCCGTTAAATAGCTAATATTCGAGTTATATTCAAATATATATATTCACTGCTCAGTAGAGTGGTTATAGCATACAGTGTGTTCGATAAAAAACGCCCAACGCCATAACTCTGTTATTTATTGACCGATTTGAATGAACTAAAAACCAAAGTCAATGGTGGTTTAAATACTAACAAATGACATCAATACTAACTTTTTTCAATAACTTCATTGTCAAATAATAGCCAACTTACAATTTTTTAAATGGCAGCATATAATTTTTTTACATTCGACAATATTTTTCTGAATCCACTCATGCCCGATATGTTGTTTTTCGTTCAATATTTTGGTCGAAAAAAATTAAAATAAATCTTTCATTCAAAATTATATTTTTCAAAAATTATAATTTTTTATGGAAAAAAAAGTCAAAGCAGGTAATGAGTAAAAGGCCGCATGTCTCTTCCTAATTCCTAAATAAACTTCAAACTTCAAGTTCGACTTGCTCAGTGACTAATTATTATCAAATTTAGAAACTATGAAAAGACATTTTTGTTCATGACATATACAGAGTGAGTTTTTTTAGATGATCTCTATGGGATCTTAAGGGTGTCCCAACAAGAGCGCCGGATTTAACTTTAATGAAAAACACATTTATTTTTTGAATTAATCAAACATTTTTATTTCAACATACAGAAAAATTGTTCCGATTAAACGTGAAATACATCAGGCAAATGGCCACCACGAAACCTCTGGCAGAGGGTTATTCTTTTGTTGAAATTTTGAATAACGTTTTCGCATAAATGTGGCGGTATTTCACCAATAACGCGCCGTATTTCCTCTTTAAGATGTTCAACTGTTTTAGGCCTATTCGCATACACCTTTTCCTTCACATAGCCCCAAAGAAAGAAGTCCATCGGTGTTAGATCGCATGATCTTGGTAGCCAATGTTGATCGCCAAATCGAGAAATGACACGGCCTGGAAACTTGGTATGCAGTAACACCATTGTTTCACGTGCTGTGTGGCAGGTCGCACCGTCTTGTTGAAAAAAATGACTTCCAAATCAATTACATCCAATTCTGGCCACAAAAACATTTCGCGATACCGCAAACCATTAACAGTAAGCGCATTTCCAGCCGAATTTTCAAAGAAATACAGCCCCATCACTCCGCCAGCCCAAAATGCACACCAAACAGTTACTCGCGGTGGATGCATTGGTTGTTTGAGTATCACACAAGGATGTTCAGCACCCCAAATCCGACAGTTTTGCTTATTTACGCATCCGTCGAGTTGAAAATGTGCCTCATGTGAAAAAATTATGTTCTTCGAAAAATCAGCATTAATTTGACGATGTTCCAACACCCAATCAGCAAATCCACGACGCTGCGCATGGTCCCTTGGCTTGATTTCTTGCACCAATTGAACCTTGTACGCGTGCAAATGCAGATCTTCTACCAAAATTCGTTGCATAGTGCTTCTGGAAATGTTTAATTCTTGACCACGATGGTGAATGGAAGTTCCTGGATTCTCGGCCACAGATTCCCTTACTGTGGCTATATTTTCGAGTGACCGATAAGGACGGCGACGAACAATGGTCATCAACGTAAATTTGGTCCCAAATTTTGTAATTAAACGCCTCACTGTCGATTCATTTGGCGCATTATTGCGACCGAAAACTTGACGTAATTGGCGAATTGTTTTCGCAAAACTTTCACCACTTTTGTAATGTGTTTTCAAAATAATTAAACGTTGTTCGTTTGAATACTTCTCCTTATTCTTAAATAGCGTGGTCTGTACGTGACAACTGTCAAAAAAATCACCGTACAACTTGTATTAACAAAATGGCGGCAAATTTAAATCCGGCGCTCTTGTTGGGACACCCTTTATAACGGCCCGTTCACACGGCACCGAAACGGTCGTTTTGCCGATTCGGTTATTTTGCCGTCTTCTATAGAGGCGCAAACATTATAAACTGCGTGTTCACACGATACCGCATACGATCGACGGCAGTATCATGTGAATACGCATATTAAAATATACGCGGCACTTTAGAAGACGACAAAATAACCGAATCGGTAAAACGACCGTTTCGATGCCGTGTGAACCCGTATATAGGATTTTTGTTCCTGTTAAATTGGCTAAACTTCACATATGACATTTACTAAAAGGCAATTGCATTATTTATGATTTCTGTTGGAAAATGTTTGCGCTGTAAGGAAATTAATTTTTTTTAATTAAGCAAACAATGGGTGATTGTTACATTTTGAGGCAAGTAGTAGCTGTCAAAATAGTGCCAATTAAATGATAGTTGAATTATCTACACTTTTCGCAACAAAATCCAATTTATCCTAGAAAATCTTAAATTAGACATTCGATTCCGAGAGGAAAACAAGCGATTGCTCGCTTTGAAGGTAAGTGACAGCTTTCAAAATGATGTCAACTGAACGACAATTCCGTTATCTACAATTTCAGCTCAAAGATGTTTGCGAAACGGGGCGCAGCTTTCGCTAGAAAAATAACCCCTCGCAAATCTTTACATGGAAAATAAAAGGCGATTACTGGGTTTTTGGGAAAAGTGACAGCTGTAAAAATAGTATCAACTCAAAAAAATTCATTGTCTTTGATTTCTACTTGAAAACATTTGCGCTGCAGGACGGAGTTTTCGCTAGAAAATTGAACATTTCTGCAAACCGATTTAGAGTGGTTTTATGTTCAACTGGTTGTATTATAGGATAGGGTCACCCACCACCCACCCCTAAATTTTTATTTAAACTAAAATATTGTTTATGTATTTCTTATAGATGTACAACTCTTATTACTTTTGTACCTACAGAAAACTGGAAACGGCGATTGTTGCTTAAGTGAATGTGGATATTAAGGGTGGCGGGTGGGCCCTATCCTACAATCCAACCAGTTAAACATAATCAACGGATTTACAGAAGTAAAGTAATCGACGAAGGAAGAAAATAAATATTGCTTTTGTTTGTATCTTATAAATTAATTTACGTGAGTAAACGTTGCTTTATGTTTAACTGGTTAGATTGTAGGATAGGGTCCACCGACCACTTCAATTTTTATTTAATCTAGAAACACTGTTTATGTGTTCCTTGTTGAAAAATCTTATTACACTTATACTCACAGAAAATTGAAAAAAGAGTTTCTTAGTTAAGTAAACGTGAAAATCAAGGGTGATGGGTGGTCCCTATCGCACTATCCAAAGAGTGGAACATAAACAAGAGTTTTACAGAAGTAAAGTAATCGACGAAGACAGAAAATAAATAATAAATAAATTTAAGACAACCTTGTTTGTTGCAGATGCATTAAATACATTTTTTTTTAAATTTAATTATGATTTATATTTCTTCTTTATTAAATTTAAAATAAATATTGTTTTTGTATTTGGTAAATTAGTTTACGTTGCTAAACTTTATTTTATGTTTAACTGGTTAGATTGTAGGAAAGGGACCACCCACCACCCATCCCTACAATTTTTATTTAACCTAAAAACAGTGTTCATGTATTTCTTGTCGTTATACAACTCTTATTATAATTATACCTACAGAAAACTGGAAACAGGAATTTTTGGTTAAGTAAACGAAGAAATTAAGGGCGATGGATGTTTTATTTTTTCCGCACCTATTTAATGAAGATTTCTAAAAAAAATATGAAAGTATTGTTTTCGGTTGCCTTCAAACACAATTTTTTCCAACCTGTGGCTCACGTGCCCATATTTCCACCAATTAATAATTTAATTAAAAAAATTAGGTCTTAACTGTCTTTCTTACTTGTTTTATTTGTCACAAAAAAACCACAACTCGCACATCCACCAAATCCTATATCATTGTAAATGTTGAAAAGTTGAAAATGCAAAAATATACAAGGTGGTCCATTTAAAAAAACTGCCGATGACGGCATATCTCGAAAAATAGGGTAGCTGTAGAAAATCAAAATACGTCACTGAATAGAATGATTAAAACTATATACATTTCTTTTAAAAGAAAAAAACAGACGGTTTGCGAGAAATCACATTTGCCCAACCCTGTATATGCTCAAGTGATGAAGAATCTACCACGCGAGAATTCATGGAATCAGAATCGCATTTGTATTTCAATATTCCTGGAACATCCATAGTGGAAGAAAAGAACCAAATATTTATATATTTATATTCATATTTATTAGTTTCATTCAAAGTGCTTACAAAAATAAAAAAAATATATAAATATATTGGATCCCAGTCCATGTTGGAGCGGACGATGGGAATCAAAAGAATGCCAAACTCAAGAAGACGATAACGGAAAATCCCATTACTTGGCATGAAATCGACAACAATTTGACATTCCTGAAGATGATATAGCCGATCTAAATAGGGGTTCATGTGAGTTGGATACTTTTTCAAATTACTTCCAAAAAGCTTATTTAAATACTTCTCGTAATGTACAAATGAGAGACTGGATATTCTTAAAAAAAGAAAACATTTCAACATGTGTCTCGTTATTGCCTAATAATGTGCTGCAATGGATTGCTCGCTGTGCCATATTAATAGAAAAAAAACCTAAGTCGATGGGTGATTCCACAATAAAAAAGCCCATATCTGCCTTGGACATTTTATTCCCAGCCCACTGGGATAACGGTTTCCGAGGGATCTGCCTAAAGTGCCGAATGTCCAAAGTGCCGAATTTTATACTACCGACCATGCCCAAAGTGCCGAACGACGCCAAGCGACGTCGCATCGTTCGTAAATAGGGCGTGGGAGCCGAATTCGATTCGGCACTTTGGTCATTTAACCCTTTGCACTCGTATTAGTGATAAAACGTATTGTGTCGATAGTAAGTCGACATACGAGTGCAAAGGGTTAACAGAACATTCAAAATGTAAGGCCCAAAATGCAGAATGCACACCCTCATGAATGTTCGTAATGTGCGAAAATATTTTTTGGAAATACAAGTTCATCGATGGAAGCTAGATTTCAGGCTTGGAGTTTTTTTTTAATTTAAAATAAAACAAATCGTATTTTTGTTTTTAAACGCTTTGAAACGTATTACAATTTAATTAACATAATTATTCGGCATTATGGGCCTTACTCGTAGGTGCATGCGAAGACATTGTGCCGAATCGGGGTGCATTCGACAGTTTGGGCCTTAGTACGAGGACAAAGTGCCGAATGTCCAAATTGCCGATTCGCATTCGGTCCGACGCTTTATTTACATACGATGCAACGTCGCTTGGCGTCGGTAGGCACTTTGGGCATGGTCGGTAGTGTGAAATTCGGCACTTTGGGCAAAATACCGATTCGGCACTTTGTCCCGGACCCGTTTCCGACCTTATTTTTGCTAAACAAAAAATAAAAAATCCAGAAGGGTTCAAATCGATTTTAGGTTATCTAAACATGCAGTTGCATGGAATTTTATTTTTTATTTCATGAGTAAAAAATATATATTCATGATTTTTTGGGATTATTGCGAGTGGTGCGCCTCTTTTAAAAATCGTTTTTTTTTCACTTTTTTGCCATTTTTTACTGTTTTCCCACTTTTAAGACAGCAAATTGATAGCTTTTAAAATACCAAAATTCAGATTCCACGGAAAAATTTACATCGATAAGGTACCCAGGATATAATTTTTTCATCAATTTTGAGTGATTTTACTGCGCAGATCACTGCGTTTTTTTTTATTCAACAACAATTTGAACTTAAAAATGGCATTGATTTGTCGAAATTTTCAAATTCCACCAAACATTTTTTTTTTCGATGCTAGAATAGTTCATTATTATACAAGTTTAATAAGAGGGAATATTGTGCCACGAGTGGGTCGCGAGTCGTGCTCCAATGTAACGATGTAACGATTTTTTCTACTTTGGTTTTAGTTAAGGAATTATTACTAAAATAAAATATATACCTAAACATAGTGAGTTTTATCTTTTAACATTTGGCAGCACCAAAAACATTTGATCCTTTCGAACGAATTTAATATTTGACATACGTATTTCTACGGCGATTTCAATAGTTCATTTTAAAACATATTAAATCAAGAATATTACTTACACACCTCCAAAAATAAGGGAGGTTGCCAAGGGTGCGATAAACAAACTATTTCCACGTAAGTTGTAACCAATTTAAGCTTATAAAATAATGCAACGCCTAAATGATAATCGAAATTTAAGGTTATGTTTACATTTGTTTCTCGTTCCCGTGTCGGGCATCGATCGGCACTAATTAAAAATCCACACCGAACTAACACACCGACTCAGGCGGCTCTTTTTCGCCGCGAATGAAACATGCATTATACTCTCGCTGTTTCTTCCATGATATTCGTTTTGCAAACAAAGTGATAATACATATAATAAATTACAAGCTTTCCTCTGTGTATGTTGTGTTGCCTAAACGTCGTCACCGAGAGCCAAGTGAATTCATGCGTCCGGCCATTGTCACCGAGTTCCTACATTTTCCACGCGGGTAAAAAGTGAACATATGACGCCTCCGTTTTCTTTAACTCTACTGGTACTGGAGGCGAACTCCCCAATATACATTCGAACATATTCAGTGTGTAACGCATTGGACGGTTCCAATTATCCTATGAATTAACGGCAATTTTACATTTTGATATCGATATATGTCACGTTTAAGTACTGCCAATCGCGACAACTAAAATGTTACCACAAATAGTTTAATAATGAGCAAAACTGTAAAAAAATGGTGATGTGGCCATCATGTTACTTTCTCCGATTTGATGGTATTATTTATATTTACGCTTTCATGGTTTATTTTCAATTTAATTCATATTTTAAATGTATATCGAGCGCTTTGTAAACTCGGAGGAAACTGACGTTTAAAACGTCAAAATTATGAAAGATGGAAAAATTATACTTCAAATTCAAAAACTCGGTTTACTCAAAAACTAACGAGATTTCGAAAAAAACTTATTCTTTATAAGTTGTTCATTTTGGCATTCTCTACAATTATTATTCATATAAAATTTCTGTAACTATTATCGTTTCATAATTATAAACCAAAAATAAAAATAAAATTAATACATTTTTTTCTCGAATAGCAATGATTTTATGAAAAATGTTTTCAAACAAAATAATCTCATTTCTTTATTATCTTTAATATTTGTTTAAATGTTTTTGCGATATTTTTCATATTTAAGAAAATATTAGCAAAAAACAAAAAACAGTTAAGGTAAACACCCACTTCCGGTGTACGAAATTTTACCAAAAGCTTTTCAGTTCTTCGGATTATCAAATAAGACGTATGTTCAAAGTTTCATATCAATTGCTTTATTGGTTTTTGAGATACAGCGCGCACAGACAGACACACACACACACACACACACACACACACACACACACACACACACACACACACACACACACACAGACACACACACAGACACAAAAAATTTTTTTCCAGAAATTGTTGAAATGGCATCTAAGGACCCCAAAACGGATATTTCCGTAAAAAAAATTTTTGAAAAAAAAATCACGATCACAATACTTTCTCGTACTTCGTAACGGAGAAAGTAATAAAAAATCTCATTATTAAACTATTTTTGATATAACAAAAGGTCGATTTTTAAACCAAAGTAGAAAAAGTATTTTCTCCACGACCAGCATAGAATTTAAGCATTCTGAAATCAATTTTGATTATAGAACGTACACATTCTCACTCTTGTTATGGAACAAAACACTATGCGCTTATGCGTTTTGCATGTAATTCATTCCATAACAAGGGATAGAATGAATATTCTCACATCGTTTCGAATAAAACAATTAGCCTTGGATATCACAATTGTCAAAATACTATAAACATAACCACAAACGTGATAATAAAACGTAAGTTCTTTGTGTTCATTATTTTATTAGTCCATTTGATCTGGTCGAGGAGAAAGTATAGTCTGATACTCGGTAAGAATGGAAATTCAGATGCTCGTGGTTCCTCGCGCTCGCCTCACGGCTCGCGCTCGAAATATTCCACTCGCATCGAATTTCCATTCTAACCTTGTTACAGAATATACTATTATGTGGTACTTTAGATATTCTTGATGTGGGACATTTCATATATATTAACCGGGGGACGCTTTATTTACTGTTTTTCTCGTCTTATTATACTCGTCTTATATATACAATAATAATTATTACTTTTACGAATGATAAACTATAATAGTCGAAAATACGCTCATTCCGACAGAAATGTAAGCCCGTTTTTATCGCCCGGCAAATGTCACACATCTATTACAATACATAAGAAAGACAAAAGACTTCATCTATTTGTGATTATTGTGTAAAATAAAGGCAAATAATATGAGGAGGATAATTTTCTGAGCCCCAGCTCCTATTTATACAGTAATGGGGTTAGAGGATTTCTATGGTAGTACTTGATGCGTAGAGAGTTGAGAGAAATTAAGTTTTCAAACCTGACTTAACGCCCAGTTGTGAAGAAAGCAACCCGGAGTAGAATGCATTATTTATACCCAAAAATAATTCAGCAGATTTCATTCCTTGGAGAGAAAATGACTGTAGGTTAGATATTAAAACAGAAAGGGGATGTATTGATGTATTTCATTAATTTATTTTTCTAGTGTGTTTGCAAAATTTTGTCAATAGCGAAAACTAAGGTAATATGTCGGTAATTAGTTGAAGATATAAGGTTATTATTGGCTTTGGGGATACTTACGTATAAATCTGTTTAAAATTAAGTCTATAAGATGCAGCCACACACCCAGAGGCATTTCAATTAGAATCGTCTCAGAGGACTTCAAAATTATAAAGTGATTTAAAAGTTTTATAATATAAGAATGACAGTATTGCTATGGATTGATCTGGATATTGTATCTATGTCCGGTGAAGAGGTGAGTAAGATATCTCCTAATATTCCACTTCTGATATTAGTAGATCCGTGCATTGGTGGTATTGAGCAATTTGATGTCATAAAACCAAAACGCTTGGTGAATATTTTATATAGATAACATATAAACATACTCAATTCTAAAAATATTCTATGAATGTACTAATTCTCAGTAATACATTATTAAACAAAATTATCCTGTTAGCTACAGTACATTTTATATTTATCGCTTCTAACGATACAGTTTAAAAGGCTTTAACCTGTTATAATAAGACACCGAATAGTGTGGTGATTAAACTTGAAAACCATAAAAAATAACAGTCATCGTAAATAAAGCCGGCCCGTAATGCCGCGTTGTAGTTTAGACACGGTCACTACCTCGTAAAATGATTAAATATTAATAATTACACTCAGTCCGAGAGTTGTAACTAAATTCGTATATTATCCAGTTTATTGCATGATTTAAAATCATTTGCTTTGTAATGTATGCTCTTAAAAATGTTATTGCCTTTAAAATATATGATGGATCATCGGTTGGTTTTGTTTTGTTTTGCTATTGAAACTTTTAATTATTGTTTCTTTATTGAAAAAAGTAAACCTTCTGATTATTTATGCAAAACAAATACAGACAAATCGCTCCCATAGCTGGATTAGCAGTAGCTCATCCTGTTGATACTCGATTCCGATTCCGCAAATAGCTTTGTGGATGTTTTCCTTAAATGCGCCAGTTGTTTGTGAATCGTTATAGTGACAACAATGATTATCACATTAAAAAAAGACCAACGGTGTTAAATTATAGCTGCACGATGGCAAATGAAAGTGTCTAAAACAGTTGATAACACGGTTGCTGAAATTAGTAAGCAAAAAGTTTTTCAAGCTTAAGTATGCTGTATGTGAAATAGTGAAATATAAAATTAAGAAAATTAACTGGTGACGAACAACGACGCAGCGCAGCGTAGCCTTTTAACCAAACAAATTTATTTGATCCGACTAGGATCAAATAAATTTGTTTGGTTTATCTCTTGGGCCCCAAAACCGCCACCTCTAACAGTGCAGAAGGAGGTGAATTAATTATTTTGAATCGTTTTGTTCAACCCCTGCGTTGAGGAATGTAATCTGCTTCTGAATCTGACATCTGTCAAATATGACAATGCACTATCAATGCATTTCTTAATTTGCTGTTTGGAAAGCACTCGACTCGGAACATGATGAAGCTCTTTTTTTTTCATTAATTTTGGTCCTCCAAAAATTATTTGGTGAGCATCTAAGAAGCGCATACACATTACAAACCAAGATACAAACAAAATTTAGGGCTGTACTGATGATGGGGGTTGTTTTGGTCTTTGGCACCCCGTTGCGGCTGATGCGGCCGACGCGACGGGGTGACCGAAATGTTACCAAACTTTGGTGGTCTGCTTCAAATGGAACGCTCAATGATTTCCCAAAGTTTCATTGTTCTAACCCTCGCGGAAATATATATTTTTTTTACTTTCTCCGTTACGAAGTACGAGAAAGTATTGTGATCGTGATTTTTTTTTCAAAAATTTTTTTTACGGAAATATCTGTTTTGGGGTCCCTAGATGCCATTTCAACAATTTCTGGAAAAAAAAATTTTGTGCTGTGTGTGTGTGTGTGTGTGTGTCTGTCTATGTGCGCTGTATCTCAAAAAATAATACAGCAATTGATATGAAACTTTCAACATACGTCTTATTTGATAATCTGAAGAACTGGAAAGCTTTTGGTAAAATTTTGTACACCGGAAGTGGGCGTTTACCTTAACTGTTTTTTGTTTTTTGCCAATATTTTCTTAAATATAAAAAATATCACAAAAACATTTAAGCAAACATTGAAGACAACAAATAAATGCACATCTTTTGCTTGAAAATATTTTTCATAAAATCATTGCTATTCGAGAAAAAAATTAATAATTTTTTTTTCAGTTTTTGATTTATAATTATGAAACGATAATAGTTACAGCAAATTTGTGTGAAAAATAATTGTAGAGAATACCAAAATGAACAACTTCTAACGAATAAGTTTTTTTCGAAAACTTGTTAGTTTTTGAGTAAACCGAGTTTTTGAATTTGAAGTATAATTTTTCCATGTTTCATAATTTTGACGTTTTAAACGTCAGTTTCATCCGAGTTTACACAACGCTCGATGTGCATTTAAAATATGATTTCAATTCAAAGTAAACCATGAAAACGTAAATATAAATGGCTATGATACTATCAAGTCGGAGAAAGTAACATGATGGCCACATCACCATTTTTAAATTGATTTTCAGAGAAAAAATTTTCAACGTCCAAAAACAACAATAATTCAAATATTCATATCTCGGTTAATAACCGGGCGATTTTAAAAATTCAAAGTTTTTTTTTACGTACACGCAACACCGCAATGATAATCCGTCGTTAGATTCGTGATTTAAAAATAATTAAAAAAATTTAGTGACGATCGAAAATATTTACCGGCAAAATAAATAAAAGTTTAATTTATTTTTTTAAATTAGAAGGCGGGCTCGGATCAAGAAATTTGATTTGGATTTTCTGTTGGGCTGGAGACGGGCTTTCTGGTGGTGTAATCAGATTTCCGATCGGACAAAAAAATTGTACCCCGCTGCTAAATTTCGCTTCCCTCTTCCGATACAACGTCATATCTCGAAAACTAAAAATCTGATAGTAAAACTTTATGGGGATGTTTAATACGGATTAAATAGACGACTGATATGCCACCGTCGGATTTTTAATTTTCGAAGAAAAAAAATTGAAAAAAAATCCGGAAAACAATCGAAAATCGGTCGTAGATCGTAAACCCTACATAAAATATAGCCCTTACCTTTTCGACGCAAAATGCAATTTTGCATGCCGTTTAAATTTCTCACGTGAGATTAAAAATGGCCGCTCTAGATTTTTTTTATTGAAATTGGGGGTGGTTTTCATTGAATAACTTAGTTAGAGATATCAAAAATTCGTAAGAGATATAAAATGTAGAGGAGAGCTAGTTCTACAAAAGTCTATAAAAATTAAAGTCGTAATCGTAAGGGCAAGCGCGCCCTTTTTTCCGGAAGCGTCCGAAATGCGATTTTTTAGAAAAATGGCTGAGGGACTGCAACCGCAGGTGGCATCCCAATTTCCTATAGTAACCTTTGTGTCCCAATGCATTGGGGATTTTTTGAACCTAGTCCCAGTTTTTCAGCTCAAAAACCCAGGGATGTGAAAGTTTTGGCGTGAACCTCTACATCGTCAAAATCGATTTTCAAAAAATCACCCTGTAGTAATTGGGTAACTTAGAAAATCGCGGATTTCACGGTCGCCAAGAGGAGCCCCGGGCCTATCGGGAAAAAAATAAAAATTGGAAACATTTTTTTGAGGGGTTGGCAACCCCTTGAAGGGGTGGTCGGAGGGGGTTGAAATTTCTATAGTCGGGTTCTTGAATTATTTGTGATTTTTCATGAAAATTTCAACTCTCCACCTATTACAGTTTTTGAGATCTCGCACTTTGGGGGTCTTGCGTTTAGGAGTATGAAGTAATATCGATTGTTTGACGGCTGGTGTGGTTACACCATCATGCTGGAACCAAAGCCCAAGTCTAAATCGTGAAATTGCAGCCATGAAATTTAGTTGTCATGTCTCTTTAGCGTACTTTACTTAGTGTTGTATTTTTAAAGAAGTAGGGAACAATGTCAGCCCTCCAAAATCCACACCAAATCACTCTTTAAGGTAAAAAAAGTAATTATACTTTTTCTACAATTCCCTAAAAAAGTAGGCGTTTGCGCTCACCGTACAGAGCGCAGGTATTCATTCCGGACTGTCATTTTCCCGCCATAAAACGACAAAATTTTGAAAATGCTCACTTGCTGTCTCAAAGTAAAATGATAAGGAGGGTGGATCACTATGAGATGGAAAAGGTGTTTTTTAATAGCCTTACTTTTCAAAAACATCGGAGCAAATTATTTTTCTAATAGTGATACGGTACGGGCTACCTTAAAACATGATTAAATATTGAAAAATAAGCCTGATTTTTAAGAAAAACATTTAGTTAACTAAAATCTCCAATGCTGAAATTAATATACACTGGTGGAAAAAAAATGAAACACTTGAAATTTGTGAAATTTCGACCATTTTCAAACCGCCATTACTCGGCGTATTTTCAATCTATTTTGATGAATCTTTGAGGGCGAAAAACTTTGAAGTGTCTTCTTTAAAGTCATGCGTGCGGACTTAAGCGTAACCCCTTCCGCCCCCTCTAGCGACCTTGTGAAAAAAAAGTTTTTTTTTCTGGAAATTATGTCCAACTTTGACGATGTCTATGGAGTTGGAAAAATTTTATTGACTCGATTCACTATAAAGGCATTAAAATTTGATCAATTCCTATGCAGAACTCAAAGAAAGAAGTTCCTACGACGATTTGGCACCAAGTTATGGGGTGCAATTTGAGGTTTTTCGCACATAACTCAGTGACTTTTCAACCAAATTGGATGATTATTTCGGGAAAAAATCCCATTTTGGCTCTATTTTAAGGGAGTAAACTCAGATTGGAATGATCCCTTTTCGAACCCTTCAACCCCCGAACAAAAAAAATCACGTTTTTGGGCAAAAAAAGTCCAAGTTTGGCAACTTAGATTTAGGTTGTAAATCGCATCATTCTAACGGATCATTATTACCGTAATTAGTCTTATAAAATGGTAAACGAAATAAATCAATGTTTCTTGTTTAAACCTCTTCTGTGTGACATCTAAAATTTATGTAATTCAATATGTTGTCAAGTAAATGAATGAAATGGCAACTTTAAATAAAAACGTCATATATCAGCGACAATTCTTCTATACTGAAGTGGCGGTAAATTTAAATTACATCTAAGGCGTTCATAATATAGGTCACTTATTAGAATTTTTAATTTGCTGCCATTTGCAAAAATTTGTTCTGTACTTTGTTTAGTTCTTTAATCAAGTGCTCGTGATGTGGTCACCAGACGCATAAAGCTTACTCCAAGCCAGAGCGCACTAGTGAGCAATATAAGACTCTAATTGTATCGATAGAAAAATCTTTAATGATTCTCGAGATAAATCCCAATAATTTTGAACCTTCTCTCTTTACAATGGATTTAATATGACGAACAAAGGAAAGTTTACAATCAAAAATAAATCCTACATCCTTACTTCGGCAGTTCAATCAGTTTTGACTATATCATTAATGGGTCTGTCCTTGAAAAGGTTACAGAGATTAAGGATTTAGGAATTATTTTTATATATAAATTTTACTTGGTCAGTTTTCTCACAGAATATTGAAAAATGTTTCCAGGTAAATTGAGCAATTATCTTTGATCGATTACCGATTAACGTCAGAACTTTCATCCTCAAAAATTAATTTATCGAAATAACATATCCATACGTATTAATTTGTATAATGAATGCACCGAAGACATGAAAGGCATTGTTCGGCCTCATCAAAATTCATGAATATAAATGTACACCGCTCATATTATTTAAAACCCAATTTTATTTCTGGAACCAATTGATTTATAACGTAGCGCCTATGCTGTAATTTTTTTTATAACATCTACTTAAACACACAGAACATATATATTTTTTGTTATTCCCTTACTTAACGGTATTTAGAACTAGTCAAACGAGTTATCGGTGTGTGTCCATTTAGAAAATCTGGACGGAGAGAGAAGGGAATGTAAAAACCATTAAAACAATGGTACTGAAGCAAACGCATAATAAGTGTACCACCGCTACCTTTTTTATTGAATCAATCGGGAGATATGCTTTATGGTCGATGACCTGTATCTTTTTTTGGTCATCTTCTTCCCATTCACTGTTCAGAGAAGGACGAGGCTTAACCGACGGAACCGACCGTGGAATGGAATGATAATGGGATTGGGAAGTAATTTTGTAGCGGCACCAAAAGCGCCCGAGGGTTTTACCCCTATCCTAGTCTCGTATCTCCGCGCCGCTATCTCAACCTTTGATGATGGAGAATGAGCGTAACCTATGTTTGGTAAGGCTGAATTAAAATATTCCCGAGAATTACATGCCCACAAATGTATAACTTCTTAATTGATTACATGCTTTTTCTCTCGATAGAAATATAATTATCCCAATGGGACTATTGGCTACGCAATTGTGATGGATCAGATGAGGACGTGTTAATCGCAATCCAGGAGTGAGCTGTCAAGATTCTTTTAGACTCAGAATGGTACGGTGTGTGTGTCAAAAAAAGATATTAATCGCAGTCGCCTATCAATTGAAATGTGCATGTCTCTAATTAAACATTCGTAGTTAACGTTAAAAATGTTGACCATTGCGCAAAAAACCGTTAATCAGAGACATGCGTGTTTCAATTCATGATCGACTGCGATTAATTTCATTTTGAAACAGACCGTATAATATTATTGATAGTTGCGTAGGACAAAAAAAAGGATAATGTACGCTCCTAATATAAGGGTGAGCCACAGAATTGTGTTGCTGAGTTGGCTATGCCTGAGAGAGAGAGAGAGAGAAACATAGCAGTCATGTTTGAGATTAGTTAATTTTCTTAAAATCTAATTCAATTGAACTAATCTAATCGTATGACGTAGTAATATGCGACATACCTCATTTATCTTACAAAATTTTGTGCTCACACGATAGTATCATGCGTAATAATATGCGACATACCTCATTTATCTCACAGTCAACTCTGAAACAAAATTTTGTGCTAACACGATAGTATCATGACGTAATAATATGCGACATACCTCATTTATCTCACAGCCAACTCTGAAACAAAATTGTGTGGCTCACACGATACAATTACGCTAGAGGCGGGCGGATGACGGCAAAATGCTTAATCGGCAAATTTTGGTGACTGAATGGGTTATATCCCCCATAGTGAATCCTGATGAGGACTAAGATAAATATATGACCATTTTTATCGGATTTACCCTGGTACGAGGATTTTTCTTCGAAATTTTCTATAAATATGATACCTAGTTCCTGTCTCGAACGAAAGGTGAAACAGAACTTTGTCAGGCTTAAATATGTACCCACTTTTAAATCATTTTTATTAACCACACAATGTAATGATTTTGATCTAAAATTTAAATCCAACTCTATATTTCCTAACTAACGCTTTCAGGCACTTATTTTAGAGATTGCCGAATAGATTCCCAAAATCTGGCTTCATTCGGAACACTGCACCCTAGTTACAGTTGTCGTATCGGGCAGTCGCCACAAATAAAATATTTAAACCAAAAACGTTATTACCCATCAGATGTGTAATATTAATAAATAAATCATGTGTTATTTTTCTACAAGATTTCGATGTAATTATACTCGTAGGTACATTTATCACAGCGAGGCGTGAGATTATTTTGATACTTACTCATCATTATGCGATGACAATTCATCATCCCGTCAGAAACGTCCAGCGTTCTTGTAAATACGCCAACAGACCTCCATCAAGTGTAAACCGTCAATCCTAAATTATTACCATAATCACACGTATCCGTCCCTTATTTATCAGTCAACGTCAATGTACTAATATTTTAATATCACTCGAAATCTGATGCGTTGATCCCTTGAATAATTTTAAATCGAATAAGGAAACACTGCATTTTCTCACGTAGGCAGGTACCATTAGTCATTGGGGAGCATAAGGTATTTATCTAAAGGAAGGTACATATTTTCAGGATATTATTTTTTATCTTGCCCAAGTATTTCAGGTATTTTGGGCTTATTTACCTTCCGCTCGGTATTTTGTTCCATGGTAGCGACTTTAATTATAATTATTTATTATATTAGTATTATTTATTTCCACGAATTTCCACTTTAAATTAGAAATCCCAGCATATTATATTATATACCGAGTCGGAAAGTACTGCATTACAACCGAGGGCAAATATTGAAATTGCGTGAGGCTGGAATTGTTTTTCAGTGAGTAGAGTATATTATTTTCTTCGCAATTACGAAATGTAACGATAAAAGTAAAAGTATTTACTGCTCTATAATATTAAAAAATGTCGATGGCCGTCATATAACTCGCTTCGATTTGATGGTACAAAAGGAATTTTTATGATATTTTGCATATTTGTTGATTTTTTCGCAAAAAAGAAGTTTCGAAAAGGGTATTCAACTGTAAATAAGTATCAATTTTTTTGAAAATCAAAGCTGTTATAAAATATATTTACTATAAAATGTGCAGTTCTTTGTTACCTTAAACATTTATAAAAAAAATATAGATTTAAAATAAATTTGGAAAAAACAAAAAACGGGTAAGTAAACACCCATTTCCGGTTTCCGGAATTATACCAAAAGCTTTATAGCTCTTCGGATTGCCAAATAAAGCAATTATATTAAAGCAAAGTTATATCTCAATACCTATAGTTTTTGAGATACCTACATTTTTCGAAAATTGTCGGAATCGTCTCGGCGATCTCAAAATGGATATTTACGTTGAAATTTCGAATTTGAAAAAACCACGACTAAGATTAGGCTGAAAGACCTCTGGTCAATTGCCTGTTAAGGTCATTTGTAAAAGTGTCTCAATAAATGTATTGTCTCTCTATCACGACGAAGTAATTTGTAATCCACAACATGAATATTACAAAGATTAGAAAAAATAAACAAAGGATTTTTTAAACGAACTTCCCTCCTGGCTTTAATTCAATGTAGCCATGGAAGTTGTTGTTTTAATAAATAATTTGTTGACTTATATATCATAAAGTATTATATTTTTTCAATATCATTTAATTTGTGTACAACGTAAGGGAATTGTATATTTACTTTATTGACTTTTCTGTTTATGATATATACGAATTCAATGAAAACATTTGATGATGTGTCAAGTGAAGAATTTAACGATTTTTTTTACAAACGTAGCTGAAAACCTATACACCTCTAGTTGCGGATATTCAGATCGAGACCAATGTGAATATTCAATCTGCATTTTCAGCAATCTCACAGATTGGGGTAAGGGAAGCCATTGATAAATTTAAAAATAGTTCTGCCATTGATATATGGTTTTAACACGGAAATAATTAAAAGTGTCAATAATACTCCAGGGCAGAAAGACCTTCGGTCGATAGCCCAGACAGACTAACAACCTCATTTTGTATATTTCGAATTACTCTACTTTTGTTAATTTATGTTTTTATTGTCTGAATAAAGATTGTCTCTCTCTCTCTGTCAATAATATTCTGGTGGAGTCTCTAACCAGACCTATAAATATTTCAATATCTACCTCTGTATTTCCAGACGTGCTACAGCTGGCGAAGATGATACCTATTTTTAAGGAAGGCGATAGTAATGATGCTAGCAAATATAGACCTATATCTTTGTTGCCTATCGTATCAAAGGTCATTGAGTATATTTTGAAGACACAAATTGTTGATTATTTTGAGACAAATAACTTATTTTATACAAGGCAATTTGGTTTTGGTACAAAATACTGTAAAAGCCCTTCTGCAGTCATGCGAAATAATAGTTGAATACTTTGAAAATAGGTCCAATTTTATAGGATCATTTTTGGATTTAACCAAAGCATTTTACTGTGTCTCGCATGATTTGTTGCTTAAGAAACTGGCCAAATATAATTTTAACTTAAATAGTCTGGATCTGATATCATCCAACAGTTTGAAAACTTTAAACTATAAAACTGAACCCTAAAATATGTAAAAATTAAGTAAACAGCTTTCTGCAGACGCGTTTCGAGATTTATCTCTCATCAATGCAGCTTCGAATTTGAATTGAATGTTAAAGAATAAAATACACTTACGTGAAGGTGACCGTGAACGTGAAGGAGTCGTAAACAAATGAGGAGATTATGAATTTTAGGTGATTAGTGACATTGAAGGCTATTTACTTAATTTTTACTTATTTTAGGGTTCAGTTTTACAGTTTAAAGTTTTCAAATTCGATTTAGTTAAATTTTCAAGTTATTCCTGTGGGTAGAAATAATCGATCTTAAACCAATGTTATTTCGCTAGTAGTACTAGTAATAACATGCAAATTTCTTTTGTGTCATTCAATATCCGGCGTGGCACTAGCCAGGGAAGTAGTTGTTTCAATAAGTTATTTGTTTATATTGTTATTAAGACTTAATTTTGCTTGCAGAGTTACGAATAGGTTGAATATTCAGGCTATATTTCGTTTTATTGAATTTATTTCATGCTTTTTACAACAAGTAAGGTTGTTTCTAATTTATTTCCTGTTTCCTTCTCTTCATTGCGGTCCGCATTCAGTAAATTGTAACATTAAATAAAGCCACACTGAGGACAGAGCCCTAAGTAACACCATTTTCTAGCATGCGAACATCGGATAACTGCAATCCAACTCTTGAAAAATTTCCAGAAAAAAAACGAATACCCCAATTACGAAAAGTCCTCAAACGTCCATGTCACCACTATCGTTCGTATTTCAAAGAAAACTGCCTCCAAGTGTTGCCTGATTACATTATGCACTGAATATAAGTTTCCTGGTCTCCCAAAAACCACGACAGCCTTAGATTTAGGATTAGTTAAGGGGACCTTACAACTTGAAGGATTCTTCGAGTCTTTTCCAATTTTAAGGATTAAAAATATTAAAAGTACCATACGCCAGGGTTTAGGAAACTTTGATAGAATATTGCATTTGAATCGATCATTTAGATCAATCCTAGAATGTGGGGATAACGTTCTCCATTAGCAAAACTTTGAGCATTAAATTCACTTCTCGTGCACAACTATTGATTTAATGAATGAATTACAAAAATTACAAAAATTAGTTTACCATCCTCACTACATGTTCCAAAATGTTAGGAATTAACACAAGAAAACATGGTCGAATATCGACTGTTTTTGAGTTTTTGTGTATCGAATAATTGGACATATCAAAAATAAAATCTTATTCAGCTCTTCAGGCTCTTTCAACTACAGCGAAAAACGCGAATTCGAGTCGTAACTTTTTTGATATAAGTTCCAAACCATTGAAGATATTTCAAAAATTTGCTCACCATCTTTGCACTTTAGAAAACTGTCACACAAATGACACGAATAAAGTTTGAACAATATTTACATAAAATGGCTCAACTCATTTGATTACAGCGAAAACCCCGAATTCAAGTCGCAATTGCTTTACAGTTTTTCAGAAAATGACGAATTTTGGAAAATTCGCTCTACTCTTAAGTTCTTTTAATTATTAAAAAAAAAACAAATTCGACAAATGTTTTTCAGTATTTCAGATATGTTTCAAACAATTAATTTTTTTTTAAATTACCATTTTACTCAAGCTCTTCTAATTATAAAAAAAAAATTCGCGTCGCAAATGGTTTTCAGTACTTTAACTATATGTTTCAAATAATTAAAGAAATTAAAAAAATACGTTCACCATCTTACTCAAATCTTGAAGCTGTCTTAATTACACCGAAAAAGGTGAATTCGTGTCGTAAACCGCCATTTGTGGCGCAAATTTAACGGTGACGCCGGTCTCACGCATCGGGGTTTTCAACTGAAGATTTTTCGAAACGTAAAAGTTCATGTTTTTTTTAAATGTATGCTCTTTGGCAAAAAAACAAAGATATTTAATGAATTTAAGCTGTGCAATGCGGCATCTGCTCGAAATTGCAACAAAAAACAATAACGGAGAATAGAGTTATTCGACACACCCGGTCTCACAGACCAGTAGGGTCACCATTGGCGGGTTAAGCTATGTTTCAAGCAAGTGAAGAAATTTCGAAAATTCGCTTACTATTTCACTATATACATCAGGACCTTCATTTACAGCGAAAAATACGAATATCGGTCTCAATTGTTTTTTCAGTTTTTCAGCTACAAGCTTCGAAGAAATAAAGAAATTTAGAAAGTTCCCTCAACATCTTTTTTGATTAGAGTGAAAAATAGAATTCGAATCGTAATTTTTCAGATATTCTGTTATAAGTTTTAAACATTGGAAGAGGTTTCGAAAATTTGTCCACCACCTTACTCGACTCTTCAAGCTCTTTTAATTTCTGCGGAAAACCCGAATACGAGTAGCAATTGTTTTTCAGTTTTTTAGCTATA
The DNA here is from genome assembly GCA_910593695.2 of Ocypus olens. Classification (NCBI taxonomy): domain Eukaryota; kingdom Metazoa; phylum Arthropoda; class Insecta; order Coleoptera; family Staphylinidae; genus Ocypus; species Ocypus olens. The sequence continues at coordinate 44,384,472 of OU343058.1, forward strand.
AGTATTCAAAATGAATATATTTAATAAATTCGTTCACCAATTTACTCCACTCTTTGGGCACTTTTGATTAGAGCAAAAAACCGAATTCTAGTAAGAAGTATTTTCCTGTTTTTCAGCTATAGATTTTGGAGGAATTTCTAAAATTTGTTAAGTCTCTTAGTTTTTTTCTTCAAGCTCTTGTAATTGCAGCAAAAAATGAATTCGAGTTGCAACTGATAAACAAGATCATTTTTTTTCTTCACACCTGAACTTTTACTAATCACCTACAATTCTATTACTTACAGCGAAAAAGCGGGAATTCAGATCGCAATTGTTTTTCAATATTCAATAATTTCGAAAGTTCGTTTACCTTCTTACTCGACTCTTCTGGCTCTTTTTATTACTATAAAAGACGAGTTCGAGTCGCAATTGTTTTTCAGTTTTTTTTTTGTTATAAATTCCGAAGAAATTCATTGAAGAAATTTATATAAAATTTGTCCACCATTTTACTCTCCATCACCTCACTGTACGGAAACCCTTGGTAGGTATTTTAATGCCTAGTACCAGTGATTATAATATTTACAAGTGTCTTATAATCACTGATAGTACTGGTGAGTTCCATTTTAGTGTCGCCTTCTAATATTTAAAATTCTATTTTTAATCCGATTGCATAAAAATTATTACAAATTTGAACTTAAATATTTTTCTTACGAGATGGTTGTTGAAAATGCCAATTTTCTCCAGCGAAAAAAAATTAGAAAGGTTTAAAACACTTCAGATTTTTTGCCTCAAGTAAAATCTATTGTAACTATTGTACTTGCTAACTAAATTTGGTTTGATTGAATTGCCCCCTTCCCAGTCGAAAACAGGATTGAAAAATGAAAAAAATGCAAATCTCGATGGTAAATTTCACGGCTGAGAAACATATCAAATAATGAAAGAAAATTAATTCCAAATATTCACTGAGTTGGGAGATTTTTAAATTTTTAAATTTGTTCAATTCGAAAAAATGTTATACCATTTTGCGCAAATGCTTGTAATCACCAAAATGTACATGTTTCAGGCTCCATCTGGGGACGTATCCGCCACGCGGCAAGATTTTTTTTCTAAAATTAGTTTTGAACTCTAGATACATGTATAAAAATCTGTGCAAAATGTAAAACAAAATAAAAATGGTGCAGCAGAACCTTTTATTGAAATAACATGGAATGACCCTCTACTTGCTTTTGAATTCAGCAGAAGAAACTAATACGAGTCGCAATTGCGTTTCAATTTTTTTTGTTAAAGGTTTTGAACTCTTAAAGAAATTTTGAAAGTTCGTTAACCACCATTTTACTCTACTCTTCAAGTTCCTTATTTTACGGCTAAAAAACAAATTCGAGTCTCAATAGCAACTATAAAAAATAAAATTATTTTTTGTGGAGGGGGTGCAGAAACATTCCTTGCATCGGGGCTCCAGAACTTCAAAGCCGGCTATATATCCCTCGTGTTTAATGGAAAACAATGTTATAATAATACTTGTTTTATACGAAGCTTCTACTTCGGTACTTTGGTAAATAAATGTGTATATTCGTTGATATCAGTTTAGGCAACTCGACTTGTCATTATCAAAGCTGCGATCAAAGAATACTCATATGAGTTATGCAGGAGTTTTCTTCTTAGTAATGTTATCATATTTAATCCTATTACCTTTTGTATAGCCCTCGAGTTCCACCGATGAGCCAATCATTTTTACGCGGTAAATTTAAAAAGTAAACTAATATTAACAACATTGTAGAAATTACAATTAAATACCAACAAGATAAAGTGGGTTAATATTCCAATACAACAAACGCATTTACCTGTAAACAAAATTATAGATTTGAGGATCAAATTATCCACGTATTCTGGGACTCTGTCTCACTGCAATTAGAAATAATTAAAATTCGATTAATTTCGTATTTTAATCATCGACTTTGGTACAATAACACGTCTAGGGTGGGTATGGAATTTGGTGATTGTATGTAATTATCGGACGTACGTTCATATTTCAAATTTACATAATTACGATTTACATAGATATAATATATGCCTAATTAGCCGTGCCTAATTTATCTTTGCTTTATAATCATGGGAATGAAACACCGAAACGCACCGCGCAGCAATTTATCAAGAACCTAGTGAGAGGTCGGTATTTATGCCATCAACCCCAAACTTGCTCAACTCCTTCATCGAAATTTTATGATTGAAGAAAGTTATATCATGCGATCTCATTATACATCATGGGGGATCTCGCTTTATATCGTTGAGTCGAACGGAATATTTCATAGATAAAGTTGAATCAAACTAAATAAATATATATTTTCGAGATATATTGCAGTTGGTTGAATAAAAAGTATAATTTTGATTAGTGCAATGCATCATTTGTTCATTTAGAATATTTATATTTTAGTTATATTTTTGTTAATTAATGTCTTAAGAAATGTTACATTTCCCGGTAATTGTATATATGTCTGTTGGAATATAAATATCTATTATTATTATTATTTGGTCAGCATATAGCAATCATAAAAACTTAAGTCTACTAACCGACCATAAATTATTGAATTGATTTAGTAAATAATTACTAGTTGTAGGGTTATTAATGTTACCACGTTAATTACACCCAAACAATGATTCAATCGCATGATACGAAAAATTATTACCAGCTATTGTATGGTGCGTACAAATAATAACCGTGAATGCATTTTAATTCAATGTTTAGAAAATTACTTCGGTGTTGTGCACAACTGCGGGTCTCTTCGTAATTAAATAAATTATATGGAAATGGTCTGGTGTGGTCCCTAAGGGCACACGAGAATAAATATCCTAATAACGGTATAAGCACATTAAGTTTAAGTGAAATATAATACTATGCTGGAGACTAAAAAAAATGACCGTTCCTCATAAGGGTTCTTCAAGGTTGGTAGATAATGAAATTAAAATTTAGATTGTGAGAATTTTAATGGATTACGTTCATTCGGAATGCCGTAATAGTACACTCGTGGACAAAAAAATCCGGACACCGAAGGCTTAATTTTTTTAATGTTTTTTACAGACGTGAAAAATAATCAATAAAATAAGAATTAGAAATAAAAAAGATGTAATTAACATTTTATTTATCAAGACAACAACAAAAACAAAAATAATGCAAAACTCAAAAAATCTGGGTGTGCTGTTTATTCAGCTTTTATCAGTTGGCATGCTTGTTTTGAAAGAGTATTTGAACTGTCGGTGCTGGTACTTATCTTTTAACAAAATGCAAGCAACAAATCTAGCTAGAGCAGTAGCTTTGAACGAACATGGACGCAGTATTCGATACATCGCAGCTGCCTTGAATACAGTATTGCCAGGAGTAATTTTGAATTTTCCCCAAATAATTCATAAAAACACCCCAAAATTACCCCTCGCATAAAATACCCACCCCAAAAAATACTCCATCGATTGAACTTCCCAAACCTTAATTTACACCCATTTTGGGAACCCCCCCCCAATCTGGCAACACTGGGATTATAGAAGGCGCGCTGATAAGTTTTCGGAATTTGCACCAAAGTGCAAAATGCATCAGTTTTATAACTCGTTCTTCCGAAAATATGTAGGTAGTACAAAAAGGCCATTTAAAAAATTATAAAATTATTGAATCGTGCTGTGATATCCTCCAAATAATTGAAATAATTCTGTAATTTTTCGGAAAGCCTCGCTAATTTAGTCTCTAACTACTTATTTTTTTGTTTTCATTTCATTCCAGCAAAAGTATTATATTTAACAATTACAAAAAAAAAACTAAATTGGCTGCAAAAATTATTCTTTTGATTTAAAAATTACGAAATTTCGAAAAAAAAAGTAATTCCTTAAACACAAATCGCGCAGGCTGTATTTTCTAGCTTAATGTCAAAGTGCACTCATTTTATCTTAAAACAACCACTATAATTAAAGTAAAAACACTAAAACAAAAAATTTCAAATTAAATAAATAACCTAAAATTAATACAAAAACACAGTACAGGCCAAAAATATCAAAAATTCAGTCTGCAAAATTTAAATTATGGGGCAAAAAAATCAAAAACTTGAAAATATCCAGGCCAAAAATTCGCTCTTAAAAATCAACAATTCATTTAAATCTAAAGGAAAAAAAAATCTCTCATTCAAATTAATAATCAAGATAACAGAACTAAAAACATTGGTAAAAAATTGAAAACTCTTAGCAAAAATTAAAAAAACCGTCAAAGAAAGAGAAAATTTTGGTTTAGATGCCAAAAACATCTAAAGTATAGGCCAAAAAAATCAAAAACCCTGGTCTAAAAAATAAAAATGCAGACAAAATTGAAAATTCAAGCAAAATAATTTATCATTTTCAGCCCCAGAAATAACTCTTTACCTCAAAGAAAATTGCCAAAACTCTAAACTCAAAAATAATTTACAAAATTGGCCCATAAAAACAATAATTCAGGTTAAAACATCTAAAATGAAGGGCAAAAAATCTAAAATTTAGTCAACAAAACTCGAAAATAACAGCCAAAAGTTCTCACACAAAAATCAACAATTCAGATAAAACATACATCAACTTAAGCTTGAAAAACAAGTTTTATTCTATTGTGACCACACAAAAGTGACGAAGAAATTTTTGCACACAGGCTGGTGGTGGCCCTGAAACGACTTTTAAATTAGACAGTCTGCCACCACTTGCGTCGATAAAACACAAGTAGTTCAAAAAATAATATAAGTAAAGATGTTAACAATCCAATAATCAAGACTAAAAATACATCTTTGATGTGTCTAATATTCATCACACTGGCATTGATTACGTCTTTGTGGTGATATGTCTCTTCTTCGCGCCGCTCAGGTCCAATTACACATTTATTCAGAATAGGTCGAGTTGGTCTGTTCTGTACGCTTCCTTGGATCATATAAAACGCATCATAACATGGAATAAACGATTCCTTCATAATGTGAAAGTTATTCTCTATATTTCTCTCTTTCATGATTCTAAAGATATCATACGCACTTTGCTCCATTACTGCATAAGCGAAACCAACATTTCCGTCTAGCAGGTAATTATACATTTCAACACTATTTACAAGAATTATCCTATTTTGGAATTCTGAAGGAATTTTGTGAGTGAAATCTTCCATGACCATTATTTTCAAATCCGTGCGTTCAAGCTGTTCTAAACTGTCTATATTTTCATGGTATTGGGTTGACATTATAGCGCCAAGAATGCCAAAGTTAAAAAATATCGATATCACCATTGAAAATATAATCCAGGAAAAAAATATAAATTTGCTCAAATGTTTAAATTTCGTAATATCTATATTAGGACAACTTAAAATGCAAGAAATCATTGCAATAAATATATACGTCGGACATTTCTTTTCTAACAAATGTATCGCTAAGATGATGAACATAACTAAAACCGAAAGTAAAATCCAAATTTTCCAGTGAATAATGCTCAAAATTTTTTCGATTTGAGTCTTCTTGCGTGCTTTTTTAAGAACAATTTTAACATCATTTCTTTTTAAGGGCTTGGTATAATCAACATCATCATACCTATTCAGAAACGTGGCCACGCCTGATATATCAGCGACTTCTTTCACAACTAACCGATGCATATCTTCCAATGAATTAGCTTTCACTAGTTGACCCGTAAAAAACTGCCCTCTCAAATAGCCATTATACCCTTTTTTAAGTTGTTCCGTATAACTATTGATTTTTAAATCAATTCCAGCGATCATATAACACATTTTTCCGCCCTTGTATGCGAAACCTAATCCGAATTCGGAAAGTTCGGGTAGAATCAATTGTTTTTCTTTGTATGACCAAGTCACGATACTGACAACAGGTAGGTGTTTCCTTATCTTGTATTTTTCAAATTTATTTTCTTCAAAATAATCCGCAAGCCAGAAAAATACCATGCCTGTATGTTTCATATTCCACAGCTTGGAGTATTTATGTATGTATGGTCCTATATTGCCTGCATTTTTCATTATAATTACAATGCATTTTGGGCTCATCTTAGAGGCCGATTTTTTCTCGTGAATTTTAATGGTAAAATAATAAGTTTGACAAATTGTATTAATGATTAAGTTAGTTAGATAAGGGGCTTCGTTAAATATATAAAAAACACAATTGTCTGGCAAAATACGGTTAGCTTCTCTTGCAAATAATACATCGTCATCGAAATTCGGCACTGCTATGTTGGTACCGTTTGCAAGTAACTTTAATGAACATAGCACTAGAAGAACATGCAATTGCATTGTAGAACGTTGTATACCAACAGTACGAAATGATTGATTCCACTAAATAAAAGACGCCTATTCTTGGAAATGTATACACTTTTGGTCACTTGGCAATAAATTATGGAACGTTGAATACCAACAGTACGCAATGATTGATTCCAATAAATATAAGACGCCTGTTGTTGGAAAAGTATGTTAGAACAACAACAACATTATTATAAATACTGCCTATATGTTTTGTCTCAAATTATATTTCTTAAGGCTGTTCGTCCCGCAACGAATAGTTTCTTCTGCGGAGCAACGGTAAGACGGCAGGTAATGTGCGGACCTGACAAAACATACGGTCATCTCTTAAAAATACTAATGCGATGCCATTCTCGCAGATAAATAGATATTTTCTAGAGATGGCGTCACGTTACGCCAACTAAAATATCTCGCAGAAGGGTCTACATAGCTTGTACGTAAGTGCATCCTTAATTTTCAGGTAAAACTAATTTGGCTTAATGGATTTTTTCCGCTACCGACAACGTAAATACGCATTGCATCCATGGTTACAGGTACTGTAAGTGGCTGTTATTCGCGGTGTTTGTTGTCCTTGACGAATGAACTTAATTTTTTACTTACGGACCTAGGAAAATAATAAAATAAAAGAATAGCTATTATTACAACTAGGGAAATATGAATAGTATATTGGTTGTCTATACATCTATACATGTAACTAGCCAACCTCGGGAAATGTATTCATATTTCCCGTGTTGTAATCAGTAATTTTTTCTGATTGAAAGTATATTGTTCTGTAAATGGGAAAATATTGGATTCTAAATTTTTGAATTTATCGGATTGGTAACGTTGCTAAGGGCCTTGTTTGTAAATATCATAGTTTACTTGTTTTGATTTTTGCTTTGTTTCATAAATTGGTGAAATGTCAAACTATGTGTTAACGCAAGCGGCGAAAGACCGAGAATGTTTGGTTCCGGTCAAATCCAAAGCTGCAAAATCCATAAAAGATACCTTCCTTAGAAATCGGAGGTGTTGTCCCGAGAGCAATTAAAACAATTCTTGCGATAAGCTCCTAATGACATTTTTTTGATGTTTATATTTGAAGTGCTCATATTTCCCTAGGGAAAGTTTCACTGGATTGACACAAACAAACAAAATTCGACATTGTTTTCTCGGTTGCTAGGTTGCCATAGGACGCATAGGTGACTATAAAAATGTTGATCCCAAATGTTACAAGCCGTATTTTATAATATTTTTTAAGTAATATATTTCCGGTAGAGGAAAAAAAATAATATGCAACACGAAACGTAATGACAATTAACATTTTCGGCAGGCGATTAATACGTCCCTTGTTGCTTAAGGGCGGACACCCGTTGAGCCTGCTAAAAAAAGGTATTTTTTTCATCATTCTTTTAGGACTTTAGAATAAATGCAATCGTTTTGGGATTTTACCATGTTATAAAGTAATATTTCTGCTTTATTTTTGGAAATTTTCAGCAGAAAAAATTTGTTTGCCTGCCATTGGCAGGCCTGCGAGTATACAACTGCAGGCGGTGCATTGGTCGCTTGCGGGAAGCGCGTTCAGTACAGAAACATGAGAGAGAAAAATGGATTAGTGTTTCGGGTTCTAAATTTAATTATCTAAAAGGCAGCTTAGGATTTTTTCGAAATTCGCAAAATTATCAAAATGGCGGCGCTCAAAAAAAAGTTAAATTTTTCGTTGAAAAAAATCGCTACTTAAATGCGCATAAAAATTCGAAAACTTGAAATATCTGAAAAATCCTATGTTACCTTTTAGATAATTTATTTTTACATAGAAAACCGAAAGAATCAGCAAAATTCATCACATAGTTTCAAAAATCTCGCAAGGTAAAATAAATGTGGTTTTGAGAAGATTTGAGTTATATTTAAGTGCGTTTAACGCAAGATTAACAGCGACTCTGCTATTCCGGTATCATAAACATCTCCGTAGGACTGCAGATACCGCTCGTTGGCATCCTTTTTCGAAGCAGCAAGCAGTTGCGTTTCTTTGCTGCTCGTGTAACGCTTCACGTCAGCCTTGGCGATGCGGTTTTCGTCAATCTTGCGCTGCAATTCGTGGCTACTTGGACCGAGTGTCAATCAGTGACGGTTCGCGGGTTTTTTTTTGGTACGGCCGAGGAACAAGAGGTGGTAATACAGGTAGGTGCGGTCACGCAGCCAGCCGTCTCTGCAACTGACCCTACCTATCTGTAGTACCACTTCTTGTTCCTCGGTCGTACCAAAAAAAAACCCGCGAACCGTCACTGGTGTCAATCCCAGCAGTATCATCATTGACAATACGTTGTTGTAGCCATCAATGAAGATACCAATTGATGCCGAAGTTGCAAAGTCGATCGTGTGTTCGCCACAAAACTTGGTTTTTGATGCAATCGAAGATGTTGGAGTTAAAACTTTCGTTGCTCTTTTGAGTAAAACCTCCTTCGCATCGTTCCAGCTATTTGCTATTTATCCGCAGAAAGGTATTCGTAAATTGGTGGAATTGCCTTCTGGACGATTTCTGGCAACGGCTGAGAGTGAACATAGGTCTTCAAAGTAGATCAAAGAGATGTCACACCATTCATGTTGCGGATGTTTGTCGGTAGAAATCTTCTGAAGAAAATGTTGCCCAAATTTTCCAAGCAATAATATGAACGCAATAATCAATAATGAATTTAATTTTATTAGTTTAGTTTAGTTTATTTATCTTTGTTGGCATAGCTTTTAAAATAAGTATAAAATAATTTGCAAATACATATAAATTCATATACAAACAATTTAGATCGCAAGCCTAACGGGCGGAGTTCACTCTTCAGAATGGTCTTCCACTCGGACCCAATCTTCATTGCCAGTGACTTGATAATTTGTCCCTGCTTCCGTATGAACCATATTTAGATATTTTATGCGTTTATGAACAAAAGTAATTGGAAGAGAAAGAAAATACTGCATTCAAATAAATATTCAAATTGCGCTCCAAGTGCACTAATGCAACAACTTTTAATTTCCTTTATTACTATAAACGAGTGGTGCTCCATCATGTTGGAACCACATCCTAAGCCGTTGTGCAAGTAGAAAATCATCTTACAGGGTGTATTATAAAAGTAATGCGCATTTTCTGGGAAAAATATATTTATTGGTACGATCAATACAAATGCTTAAAATTCTTCAAAATACTCTCCCTCGGCATCAATACACTTGCGGAGACGTGTCCGCCATGCCTGGAAGGCACCCTGAAACGCCTCAACGGGAATGTCTTTTAGGAAGGTTGTAACATGCTTTTGAACATTTTCCACGGATTCCCAACTGTCAACTCAGCCTTTTACCTGCAGGTGCTCAAGAGAGTGAATCGCCGGGTCACGCGCGTGAGGGCCGACATCAAAGCCATGGTCAGGCTCCACCATGATAATGCCCCCAACCGCACGGCTTTCATCGTTACCAATTTCCTGGCCTGGAGCAACACTCCGGTGGTCCCCCAGCCCCCTTAAGCTACGCGCACACTTGTCGGAATCGGACGGACGGCACGCATCGGCTAAAATTGCTTAACGCAGTTGTAAACGAGTCAGCGCACATTTATCGGTACGGCAAGTATGCGCGTAGCTTTACAGTACCGACTTGGCTCTGTGCGATTTTTTTTGTTTCCCCGACTGAAGAGATAGCTGAAAGGAAAGCATTGGAAGTCTATGGAAAACATCCAAAAGCAATGTTACAATGTTACAACGTTCCTAAAAGACATTCCCATCGAAGAGTTTCAGGGTGCCTTCCAGGCATAGACACGTCTCCGCAAGTGTATTGATGCTGGAGGAGAGTATTTTGAAGAATTTTAAGTATTTGTACCGGTACCATCAATAAATATATTTTTCCCAGAAAATGCGAAAATGGACCCTCTCAATTGCTTGAAATTCATGGAAATCTATTTTTTTAAGATTATTTATCTCGATAACGGTAAGAAATCGGACGATTGTTTATTTGAACTTTTCTGATCAGAATAACATTGTCTACCTCCTGCCTTCATTTGGCACACTCGAAGCGAAACACCCTGTATATCAAGGGAGAGATATGCGTGTTTTTTTTGAGGTGCAAATTTGCACTTTCTCTCCCGTTTGTGAAAAAAGTTTTTTAATTAAACCAAATCTCTTAATTCCAGTGGCGGCTCGTGGAACATGTTGATGGTAGAGCCACTTATACAATACAATCCCCCCCTGAGAAAACAAAGAACCATTTATCTTCCCAGACCAATCGAATATTTTGGTCGAAAAATCAAAAATTTGGAACAAAACAGCCCAAGATCTAAAATGTCGGCCACAAAATTCAAAAATCCTGGTTTAAAAATAAAAATGCATACCAAAAAATTGAAAATACAAGCAAAAGAAAAATAATTTGCCATTTTCAGCCTCAAATATAACTCTTTTTAGCTTAAAATAAGTTCTAACTTCTAAATTCGATAATAATATCAAAAATAAAAATAAAATCAAAATTCGCACAATAAAATTAAGAAAATCTAAAATATGAAACAAAAAATAAAAAATTAAGACCAAAGATCTAAAATTCGTACCCAGAAATCAAAGTGGTACACCAAAAAATCAAATTTTTTAACAAACGAATCGAAAATTGATGTCGAAATAAAGAAAATTACGGCCAAGAGACCTAAAATTGAAACCAAAGCAATCGAAAATACAAAGTATAGGCTAAAAAGTAGGGCCTAAAAAGGTGAAAATTTAGACAAAACATCGAAAACGGGCGTAAAGATAAAAATTGCAGACAAAAAAAATCGAAAATTTCTACAAACCAATCGAATATTTTGGTCAAAATAAAGAAAAATAAAAAGAATTGGAACAGAAAAATCGAAAATACAGAAATCTAAAATATGGGTCAAAGAATCAAGAATCCTGATCTAAAAATAAAAATCACAGACAAAAAAAAACTTAAGTAGAAGCAAAATAATTTGCCAAAAATAGGTTTCTGATCAGAAATTCGAAAATAATGGCCAAAAAATAAAAAAACTCACGGAATGAAATCAATAATCCAAGTTAAAAAATGGTGATGTGGCCATCATGTTACTTTCTCCGATGGTATCATCATTTATATTTACACTTTCATGGTTTATTTTCAGTTTAAATAATATTTTAAATGTACATCGAGCGTTTTGTAGACTCGCGTGAAACTGACGTTTAAAACGCCAAATTATAAGATGGAAAAATTATACTTTAAATTCAAAAACTCAGTTAACTCAAAAACTAAAGAGATTTCGAAAAAAACTTATTCTTTATAAGTTGTTCATTTTGGCATTCTCTACAATTATTATTGACATTAATTTGTTGTAACTATTATAGTTTTATAATTATAAACCAAAAATGAAACAAAAATAATAATTTTTTTTCTCGAATAACAATGATTTTATGAAAAATGTTTTCAAACAAAATAATTTCATTTCTTTATTGTCTTCAATATTTATTTAAATATTTTTATGATATTTTTCATATTTAAGAAAATAATGGCAAAAAACAAAAAACAGTTAAACACCCACTTCCGGTGCAGTAAATTTTACCAAAAGCTTTTCAGTTCTTCGGATTATCAAATAAGACGTATGTTGAAAGTTTCATATCAATTGCTCCATTCGTTTTTGAGATACAGCGCGCACAGACACACACACATACACACACACACACACAGACACAGACACAAAAAAAATTCCAGAAATTGTTGAAATGGTATCTAGGGACCCCAAAACGGATATTTCCGCAAAAAAAAAATTTGAAAAAAAATCACGATCACAATACTTTCTCGTACTTCGTAACGGAGAAAGTAAAAATCTAAAATTATGACAAAAAAATAGACTAAAAATCTAAAATATCCGATACAAAATTTAGACATAAAAATATAAATGGTGGACCAAGGAAAGAAAAATTTTAACAGACAAATAAAGAAAATTTTAGAGCAAAAGATAAAAGAAAATAAAAATCTACAATGTTGGCCAAAAATCGAAAATTTTGACAATAAAATCGAAAAGTTAGGTAGGATTAAATAAATGAAATGAAATAAAAAATAAAGAAAAATGTAGGTCAAGAGATTAAAAAAATAATAATAAAAATTTGTAATGTTGGCCAGAAAGTCGAAAATTTAGACATTGCATAGAAAATTCGGTTCTAAATATAATAAATGCAGGCTAAAAAATTGAAAATTTCAAGAAACAAAACTCGAAAATACCGGAAAAAAAAATCTCGCATATAAATCAATAATTCAGGTTATAGATATTTTAATCAAAATCGAAAATTTGGAACTAGAATTAAAATTTCGGCCCAAAAAATTAAAAATGCGGACCAAAGAATCATAAATTTGAACAATTAAATCGAAAATTAGGTCAAAATAAAGAATATTTAGAATATTTAAAAAACATCAAAAATACAAAGATAAAATATTTTGACCAAAAATATCGAAAATACAGGTCAAAAATTTAAAAAATGCGGACTAAACAGTCGAATATTTCGACAAAAAAAATCGAATATACAGGGTCAAAAATCTAAAAATTCGTCCAGAAAAATCAAAAATACGGACCAAAAAAATCGAAAATTTTAACAATTAAATCGAAAATTTATGTTTATAATTATAAATTTATGAATATTTAGGTCAAAAGATTAAAAATGTAGTCCCCAAAGAATAGAAAATATAGGTCAGAAATCTAAAACGTAAAAATTCGGCGGGAAAATCAAAAATGCGGGCCAAAAAGTCGAAAATTTAAACAATTAAATCGCAAATTTAGGTCACAATGAAAGATATCTAGGACAAAAGATAAAATATTGTGACCAAAAATATCGAAAATAGAGGTCAAAAATTTAAAATCAAAAAATTCGTCGGGAAAATACAAAATGCGGACCAAATAGTAGAAAATTTAAACAATGAAATCGAAAATTTAGGTTAAAATAAAGAATATTTAGGACAAAAATTTAGACAAAAAAAAATCGAAAATACAGGCTTAACAATAAAAATGCAGAATATTCTAGTAAGAAACTGGTTTAAATTAGTTTCAAAAATCACTTCAAAGTAATTTTCCAAAATTTTTTTAATAACAAAACATTTTTTTTATTTTCGCTTTAATTGTTCAAAAATGAGAAAAAAAAACTAATGCTAACAGCGTACAAATTTTTTTGTAAATTACATTTCTCTTACCTATTTTATCTAAGATGTGCTAAAAATAATTGTAAACAAAGCAAACTAACTTTTATAAAACAGTGAACTTTGAGAAAATGTCCAGTTCTGTCTAGAAAAAAAAATTAAAGAGGAAATATTTCTAAAAGATTCATTTGAAAGCAAATTTTTCATAATTTCAGAGAGTTAATTTTGTTTAGGAAAAAAAGAAGATATTTCTAAAAAAACAATTTAAAGATGATTTTTTAGAATTTGAGGGAGTTAATATTGAATGCCGACTTTCTTCAAAAAAAAACTAACGCTAAGAAGCGTACAAAAATAATTTTAAAAGAACCAAAAATAATTTCGAAGTAATTTCTTAAAAACGTAGATTATGAGAAAACGTCCAATTCCGTTTAAAAATAAAAATTCTGAAGAAAAAAATTTGAAAGCAATTTTTTATAATTTAAGTGTTGCGGATTTGTATCCATTTCGTTCAACTTATTTTCGAAGGACCAATTTGTTGCAACTTGGATTTTAAGTTACAAATAATGATAAGTGTTTGTTATAACAAATTCATATATTAAACAAACAATATGTACAAGTGAATATACAAAAATACTGTACTTGGTGTTTTTTTTTATTATTAAACATTAATGTTCTGGTGTACTTGGTGTTATCTTCCCAAAGACTTAAGTAGAAGGTCTTGAATGATTCTCTTGATGCTCGTCTAAAGGGCTGGAGGTGGAGTCTAAGGCTGAGCGGTGGTAATGTAAATCGGTCTGATAAACCGAAAATTCCCACCATCATGGCCCAGCTGTCAATTTTCTCTAACAGCATCTTGAGCTTCACGGGTCTGTCATGCAGATGTTGAAATTATAGCCCGTTTTCTGTAATCTGGCGGCTGTGGTCGTAAAAGATGGTCGAAGCTCGGTAAGTAGGGGACGTAATATTTTTTTTATCTCAAACCAATCTTTACCGAGAAGTACTGGCGTAAAAGTGCGTATACCAATCGGAGCGAAGGACGGTAATAAATGTATGGGATGCAATTATACGAACCACCAATGCCTTTTCTTCGAGGGTGCGTCGATCTTCAGGGCGGACCGACCGTTTTACGACCTCAACCGCCAGATTCCAGCGAACAGACTATACCTGCTGAGCTGTTTATGGCAACTGACCCAATTTGCGCACTTTTGAACAATTACCCGGTAAGCCGTTTATCGCCCCTGGTTCACTCAGTGCACTTTTGGACAAACAACATAAATGCGCATGCAATAAAAACTACATTAAGGGTAGTTACTCGAAACGGACCCAAGAAATAAATAGTGCATGCAATAAAAATCATTAAGGGTAGTTACTCGGAACGGACCCAGGCAATAATATGCAAATGCGGAGGGTCAGGGTTGTGACGAACCAGGTAAAGTCGCAACTGAGAGAGTTAATCTAGAATTTTCTTGAAAAATAGCCAAAATCCAAACAATTTAAAAAATCCCTAAAGTGGGAATTTAAATTTACTCCCTAAAGATGTGAGGATTAACAATGAAACTGTTAGATTTTTGACAAGAATTATATAATTTTTTCTCAGCTTTCCCATTTTTTAAAACATTCATGATCTGGATCACTTGAAAATTTGAAATGTATTAATATTAGCTCCCCTAATTATTTGACAGTATCGATTTTCTTACATTATTTTTAAAGCTTTTTAAGCTGAATTATTTGGTACCTTACTCAATAGTTTCTGCAGAGTATTTACCGAGATATTTGCTAAAAAACTTTACAACTTGAATTTTGAATTAAAAACAAAGGTTTGCCATGAAATCATAATGGCGGATATTTCATTTTGTTCTAAAAAGTGACGTTTGCTGCGGCATTACGATTTACACTTTCTACACAAGAAATAATTTCCGGAGAAGGCAATAACCAGCAAAAGTACTATTCAATGAATAATTACTACTTTACTCTAAATTTGAAATGTTTTACAATTGGCTCCTTTAATTGTTTTGTAATATCAATCTACTTTCATTATATTTATACTCATTGAATAGTACTTTAGCCGGGTGTTGCCTTCTCCGTAATTTTAACACTGAACAAATCACGTACACTTCTAAAATTGTTCCTGTGTAAAACCATTAACTTATAAATACTTTTTCTTGTGTATAATATACGGCGGGTTGTAAATCGTAATGTGACACCGACTGTCACTTTTTAGAGAAAAATGAAATATCCGCCAAAATGAATGAAAACTTTGTTTTTAATTCAAAATAATAGTAAAGTTTTTTGCAAATATCTCGGTAAATACTGCAGAAACTATTGAGTAAGGTACCAAATCCTTCAGCTTAAAAAGATTTAAAGTAATGTAAAAAGACTGATACTGTCAAATAATTAGGGGAGCCAATATTAATACATTTCAAATTTTACATGTAAATCCCTATGGCTCGCTTTGTATACGTATATTTTATGCAATAAACGCTGTAAATGTGAAGGTAATTTTTCTTAAGTTAAAAGAGCTATTTGTAAAATTTTATTCATATTTTTGATCACACAAAAGCTATGAAGAAAGTGTTGCGTACAGACTGGTGGTGGCCCTAAAATAACTTTTATATCAGATTAAACAGTCTACCAAAACTAGCAACGATAAAACACAAATAGTTCAAAAATTAATATAAGTAAAGATGTAAACAATCCAATAATCAAGACTAAAAATACATCTTCGACGTGTCCAATATTCATTACAGTGGCACTGATTTCGTCCTTGTGGTGATATTTTTCTTCTTCGCGCCGCCGATATATAATTATATACTTATCCAGAACAGACTCGGTTGGTTTCTTTTGGACGCTTCCTACAATCATATAAAACGCATCGTAACAAGGAATGAACGATTCCTTCATAATGTGAAAGTTATTCTCTATATTTCTCTCTTTCATGATTCTAAAGATATCATACGCACTTTGCTCCATTACTGCATAAGCGAAACTAACATTTCCCTCCAGCAGGTAAGTATACAATTCAACACTATTTGCAAGAATTATCCTATTTTGGAATTCTGAAGGAATTTTGTGCGTGAAATCTTCTATGGCCATTATTTTTAAATCCGTGCGTTCAAGCTGTTCTAAACTGTCTATATTTTCATGGTATTGGGTTGACATTATAGCGCCAAGAATGCCAAAGTTAAAAAATATCGATATCACCATTGAAAATATAATCCAGGAAAAAAATATAAATTTGCTCAAATGTTTAAATTTTGTAATATCCACATTTGGAGAACTTAAAATGCAAGAAATCATTGCAATAAATATATACGTAGGACATTTCTTTTCTAACATATTTATCGCTAAGATGATGAATATAACTAAAACCGAAAGTAAAATCCAAATTTTCCAGTGAATAATGCTCAATATTTTTTCGAGTTGAGTCTTCTTGGGTGCCTTTTTAAGAACAATTTTAACATCATTTCTTTTTATGGGCTTGGTATAATCAACATCATCATACCTATTCAGAAACGTGGCTACTCCTGATATATCGGCGACTTCATTTACAACTAACCGATGCATATCTTCCAATGAATTAGTTTCCACTACTAGACCCCTATACAATATTCCTCCTATGTAGCGATTATATCCATTTTTAATTTCTTCCGCGTAACTATTAATTTTTAAATCAATTCCAGCTATCGTATAACAAATTTTTCCGCCCTTTTGTGTGTAAGTTAATCCGAAGTCGGCAAGTGAGGGTTGAATCAGTCGTTTATGTATGTGTGACCAAGACACGACTTTGACAGCAGGTAGGTGTTTCCTTATGCTGAATTTTTCAATTTTATTTTCTTCGAAATAATCCACAAGCCAGAAATATACCATGCCTGTATTTTTCATATTCCACAACTTGGAGTATTTATGTATATATGGTCCTATATTGCCTGCATTTTTCATTATAATTACTATGCAATATAAACTAATCTTAGAGGATGATTTTCTCTCGCGAATATGAATGCTAAAACGATAAGTTTCAAAAATTGCTTTCATGATTAAGTTAGTTAGATAAGGGGCTTCATCGAATAAATAAAAAACACAATTGTCTGGTAAAATATTGGGAGCTTCTTCTGCATATAATACATCGTTATCGAAATTCGGCACTGCTATGTTGGTACAGTTTGCAAGTAACTTTAATGAACATAACACTAGAAGAATATGCACTTGCATTGTAGAACGTAAATACCAACAGTATGCAATTATTGATTCCCCCAAGTATAAAACGCCTATTCTTGGAAATGTATATACAGTTTGTCACTTGGCAATAAATTATAGAACGTTGAATACCAACAGTATGCAATGATTGTTTCGAATACACATAAGACGCTTATTATTGGAAATGTATGTTACACCAACAACATTATTGTAAATACTAGCGATTACTCGTAAAAAAAATCACGGAAAAGTTTTAATAATACACATTTTCATATTGAAATATTGCTTTATTCTACTTAAATTTGGTAATGGCCTATATGTTGTTTTGGCTCAAATTAGATTAGAAACTCTTAAAATATTCAAAAACGATGTGAAGAAATATCTTACAGCAAAGGCATATTACTCAATCTCGGAATATTTAAATGATTGTCAAGGTCTGTAAATTTTAATATTTTTTAATTTGTATTTTTTATTTGTCCTAATTTTAGTTCTGACATTTATAATACATGATCATCATGTCATACTGCAAATAAATCTAATCTAATATGATTTTTCAAGGCCACCGATACGGTTTCGCAAGTTTATCGCGAGTCGCCAAAAACATTTTAGTAGATGACTTGCTTGAACATGAACTACAAGAAGTGAAGATTTATAGATGTGGGCCCTTTAAGGGCCACAGAGTACTTCTTGAGAGGCCTTTGAGAAAACATAATATTGGAGGGGCCACAAATAATTCTAAGTGGGCCACGAAAATTGGCTTCAACAATACCTGAGAGATATGAATAACTACATTAAAAACAAAAAACACAGTGTATGGCATTTAGATTTAAAAAAATCTATACAGGGTGCCCGTTTTTGAAGCTCAAGCAGGGGCATCTCGGTTATTTGAAGAGATACAAGGTCGGTTAAATTAGAGAAAAGTTGCCCAATCTGGAGTGTAACATAATGCCCTTTTGAAACATAAAATATTCCGACTACTTCCGAAGATATCCGAAAAAAATCGAGATTTTCAAAAAATGTTTTTATTTTTTTGC
Organism: Ocypus olens; assembly: GCA_910593695.2. Taxonomy (NCBI): domain Eukaryota; kingdom Metazoa; phylum Arthropoda; class Insecta; order Coleoptera; family Staphylinidae; genus Ocypus; species Ocypus olens. The sequence continues at coordinate 44,403,060 of OU343058.1, forward strand.
GAGACTATAGAGATACTTCAAAACAATTAACACTTTATCATTGCCACTTTGTACGCTCTACAACATGGTGATAGATTAATAAAAATTTCGGGAAACATCATCAACTTTGTTTTTTCTTATGGGCGCCATCTTGTATTTTTACATTTTCAAATACAGATTTTTTTTCTGTTTACGGTGATGTGTCATATGTTGGGGTTTGGTCTAGCAGTTTAATGGATATGCCAAAAATCCTGTTTTTGCAAAGAGAGCCTTGGAAATGACAGCTACACGTTTAGCAATTTTTGACAATTCGACTGAATTTCGTTTAGCCTGACCTAGAGTTCCAAAACTGGTATACATTTATAACCAAATGCCGTTTTCAAGTGAAGAAAATATAAGTACGTCAGTTTAGCAGAAAAAATTTTTATTTTCAATTTAAATCATATTTTAAATGTACATCGAGCGTTGTGTAGACTCGGATGAAACTGACGTTTAAAACGTCAAAATTATGAAAGACGGACAAATTATACTTTAAATTCAAAAACTCAGTTTACTCAAAAACTAAAGGGATTTCGAAAAAAACTTATTCTTTATAAGTTGTTCATTTTAGCATTCTCTACAATTATTATTCACCTAAATTTGCTGTAACTATTATCGTTTTATAATTATAAACCAAAAATTAAAAAAAGATAATAAAAATGATTTTATGAAAAATGTTTTCAAGCAAATGATGTTTATTTCTTTGTTGTTTTCAATGTTTGTTTAAATGTTTTTGTGATATTTTTCATATTTAAGAAAATATTGGCAAAAAACAAAAAACAGTTAAGGCAAACACCCACTTCCGGTGTACGAAATTTTACCAAAAACTTTTCAGTTCTTCAGATTATCAAATAAGACGTATGTTCAAAGTTTCATATCAATTGCACTATTAGTTTTTGAGATACAGCGCACACAGACAGACACACACACACACACACAAATTTTTTTTTTCCAGAAATTGTTGAAATGGCATCTAGGGACCCCAAATCGGATATTTCCGTAAAAAAATTTTTTGGAAAAAAAAATCACGATCACAATACTTTCTCGTACTTCGTAACGGAGAAAGTAAAAATACACAAATTTAGTTGTAACGAATTGTGTATAATCTATGGCCAATTTTCTTGGAAACTGGTAGTTTTATTTAAAACTAAAGGATAACGGGGGTACTATTGTATTGAACAGAGCATATGGTTGTAAAAATTTGAAAATATTCTAAGGATTGAAAATAACATAAAAACACTTAAAATTTTCCAGAATCACTCAAAATTCATCCCTAATTATAATTCTGCAGAAAACTCCAAACTTCATATTTCTAGATTTCTGTCGAAATCTCCACGAGGAAAGTGTGGTGTTTAATAGTATATTGTACAACGAGCATATAATGAGCGATTTGCTCCAACATCGTTCTCGTGATTAATAGCCATTATATGTGAGTTGTACACTACACTTTGTTCACGAAAATTAAAATTAAAATTAAAATTGAAATTGAAATTGAAATTGAAATTGAAATTAAAATTAAAATTAAAATTAAAATCAAAATTAAAATTAAAATTAAAATTAAAATTAAAATTAAAATTAAAATTAAAATTAAAATTAAAATTAAAATTAAAATTAAAATTAAAATTAAAATTAAAATTAAAATTAAAATTAAAATTAAAATTAAAATTAAAATTAAAATTAAAATTAAAATTAAAATTAAAATTAAAATTAAAATTAAAATTAAAATTAAACTCAAACTCAAAATCAAAATCAAAATCAAAATTATTTGTAAGTACAATTACAATTAAAAAAAATTTAAAATCAAAGTTAAAATCAGTATAAACAGGGTGAACAAAATAATATCATAGTTAGCGTTCTGTGAATCAAAGCGCGAATTAGCATGTTTAATAACCTTATTAAACACGCAAATGCGTATGCGTGTTTAATAACCATATTAAACACGCAAATGCGTGTTTAAGAAATTGAGTGTTAAATGTACCCTATTAATGTTGCCCATACAATTAAATAATGCGCACATTATAACATTTTCGTGAACAAAAAACTTTGAATACTCTATTGGCTTGAAAACATTTTAAAAAAACCGCAAACGACTTGGAATTTTTTAAGTTCACCAAAAATGCATTTATAAATAAGATTCTGGAAAAATTAGAAAATGTTTTACCTAGATTTCGAAATTACCCCACGTGAAAAGACTCGACAAGATCTTAATGGCTTGAAACAATTTCCTCTTTGAATTTACTCAAAACAAATTAGGAATTATGATTTTGTCAAAATCTACAAACACCCTAGATTTTAAGATAATCCTTTGGGAACATAGTAAACATTTTAAAACATTTTATGGCTTGAAATAAAAATAGAAACAATTACCAATGTATTAATATTTTACTAAAACACTAAAACAGTTTTCCTATAGTTTCTAAATCTACTTACAAATAGTGCATTTTTGACCTACTGAAAGAAAACATATTCTTCCCTTGCTAGAAACAAAATGGCGACACTCGAAACTTGAATGCGAGGATGTGATATGCACAACGCTCGATTATAGAAATTCTTAAAATAAACTATCACTAGAGGAATAGTCCCTAAAATTTCTAAATCTACTTATAAATGATGAATTTTTGACCTGCTGGAAGAAAAAATATTCTTCCCTTGCTAGAAACAAAATGGCGACAGTCGAAACTTGAATGCGAGGAGGTAAAATGAGCAACGCTCGATTAGAAAAATTCTTTGAAAAAATATCACTCGTGAAATAGTCCTTAAAATTTCAAAATCTATTTATAAGTAATGTATTCTTGACCTACTAGAAGAAAAAATATTCCTCCCTTACTGAAAACAAAATGGCGACAGTAGAAACTTGAATGCGAGGATGTGAAATGTGAAACGCTCGATTAAAAAATTCTTAACAAAATATCACGCGTGGAATAGTCTCTAAAATTTCAAAAACTACTTGCAAATAATGTGTTTTTACTCTACTGGAAGAAAAAATATTCTTCCTTTGCTGGGAACAAAATGGCGGCACTCAAAACGTGAATGCGAGAATGTGAAATCTACAACGTTCGATTAAAAAAATTCTTAAAAAAATATCACGCGTGGAATAGTCTCTAAAATTTCAAAAACTACTTGCAAATAATGTGTTTTTATTCTACTGGAAGAAAAAATATTCTTCCTTTGCTAGAAACAAAATGGCGACACTCGAAACTTAAATGCAAGGATGTGAAATATACAAGGCTCGATTAGAAAAATTCTTTAAAAAAATTTATTCTGGTGAAATAGTCCTTAAAATTTCTAAATCTACTTATAAATAATGTATTTTTGATCTACTAGAAGAAAACATATTCTTTCCTAGCCAGGAACAAAATGGCGACACTCGAAATTTGAAAGATTTTTGAAAGCTTAACTGGTATTCTGCAGAATTAGATAACTTGCATAAAGAAGGGTACGACTACTTGCGCATATATCCGGTCCCCGCATACAAGAGTGCGTGAATATCTGATTCCCGCGGCAAATGGGCCAAATTACGAAAAATTGTAATAACTTTAGGCGAGCTATACTTAAAATTCATTCGAGATTGATTTAGTGAAAAGCTCCCATCACTAAATTTGCCTTAATTTTATTTGATCAAAGGGTAAAGTTGTTAAAAATTTAATAATTTTAAAATTATATAAAAACAATTGTCACTAGTTATTTTGTAATACCAGAATAAACTAAGAAGGCTGGTTATTTTATTTACCAAACTTGTGGTTTATACTTTAACCGTTATTATAGGTTAGTTTATAAACTAGCTGGATAAACTGATCAAATTCGGCAGATAGTTTGATGGAATGTTTAGTTTCTACTAAAATAACCAGTCAAAGTTAAAGTTTCTATGTTAATCCAAGCATCATTTTCGTACACCGAAGTTAAATCGTAGACAAGAATTTTGCACGCTCTTTATAAGAATATTTGTGCTCTTATCTATTACAGTACGGTATAGAGTACAACAATAAACTAATGTTTCAGATAAAATAGTTTTAGTTGTGGTAGTTAAAATTGATCTATGTGGGTAGAGATGTCTTCAATTGAGGTAAGCCATTGACATAGTTTTGTTTATTAATTGGTAAAAAATAAGAAACCAGCATTGTATTTTTTAATACAGCGATACACTGTATACTTATCTCATCCACGTTTACAAGTTGATGAAACATAATAGGCGTTCATTGTAGATTATGTAAATGTCCAATTTGTTCAAACGTCATCAAGTAGCGTAAGTGTGACTCGGGGAATTATAAAGAATCAAATATTAATTTTGTTGTAACGCGCATTCTAAAGCACGCAGTGCCGTATTTAAATAACCGCTGAGACACTGACAGGTGATTGTCTGTTATTATAAACCAGGTGTGCTCTTAAATCTTCTCAAACATATAGTGTTGCATGACAGCTTAAATATCCGATTTTCTCGTGTTCATATTTCATAGTAAAAATAAACTATTTTAAAATTAGAAATAGATATTATGCATAAAGCATCACTACAATTGTGAGATTGAAAAATTGTCGTAAATTAAAATTAGGCATCCCTTAAACTTATTGAAGAAGAATTGACAATTCAGATTTAGAAGATAGAAATATACAGCTACATGTGAAGTGTAATACATGTTCAAATTAATAATGATAGTTTTATTGCAATTATAATTTAACAATGGCCTTTCACATAGTTAACCATGAAAGATTTTAGTGCGTATTTAAAAAATGTTCTTAATTAATTGAATGAAAATTAAAAATACTAAATTTTTAAATCAGAAGTAGTACTGAAACATCGTTATTCCACGGGAGTCAATTCTAGGCCGCCTCTTATTTACACTTTACACATTATTGACCTACCTGAATGTATAGACCAGTGCGTTCCATACAAAAGATTTGATATACAACCCTAATACGAACACTCAGTGCTCCAGTGTTAATTTCTACCGATGGATAACGTTATCCACCGGCTGACCCCAGTTAGTGACCCCTCCGTTGTCCGCCGGTTGACTCCAGTTGACTCATGCCTTGACTCTCTACTTTCTGCGAAACGTATAAGTATAGTTTAAATTTGAAGTAGGTTTATATAAGAGGTAAAGAACATATAATTGATTTTATTATAAAAATGGTTGTGGCAGATGACCGCGTTGTTGACGCCAGTAAAAAGGCTTAGTAACTATTATCCGTTTCAAAATATTTCGTTTATTTGCGAAAATGTACAAAATCAAACAAAGTAAAATCAATTATTTACAAGTATACAATTACAACGAATAAAATAAACTGGGATGAAACTGTCTAGACTTTGGTGTACGCGTTGATGTTATTTATTTCGGACTGTGGACATGTCGTCGATCCTAATCGTAATTAAATCTCCTGCCTCCGTCAAACCTAAATCCATAAGCGGCGGCATTTTTGGCGTCGACGAGAGCGGGATTTCGATGCTTGTAGAAACTACCATGGGAATGCGCCGCCCTGGAAGAACCAGTCTCTTGGCCGCGCGGATAAAATGCCTCGAACATCCCTTCTGGCGGTAAGACCGAGTCTACTTCTTTGTCGTTGGGATCGTACGCTTTTACCGACGTCACTGTTACCATCGCCACACTCACCACACACAAGATAATCACGGATAACTCATTCATGTTTGGTCACGTGGAATCGAAAATATGGAGGAATTACGGACCGTGACTTCGGACACGTTTTCTACCGTCGGGCGTTGGTGTGGACACACAATCCGCACTCAACACTAAATTGCACGGACAAGAGGCGCTTTCTCTTGGAGAGGTTGCGTAAACACTTTTGAGACTAGGCGTGGTCGCCGTCGCCGTGAAGGTTCGATAGTCAGTTTCGCTATTTTATGATGTAGGTGGTACGTTTCGAATTTTTGGATTTTCCCCATGGTCGATCCTTTAATATTAGCGGCAATGTATTATTACATTCTACAAAAATGACAAATTACTAAGGAAAATGTACAGGTAATCCTCCTATAACACTGTAAACATGTACCCAGAATATGCAGTGTTGTGTGAGACTGTGTCATAAGAGAACCAAAGCCAGTACAGTAGGATGGGGTTATACAGGGTGTCCCATTTTAAGTTGCCACCCCAAATATCTCAAAACCTGAGCAACATGGCAAAAAATGTTTCAGATAAAAGTTGTAGGGTTTGGAGGGGGACATATTCTGGTGATCTTGAAAACGACCTTGGCGTAAATTTTTAAGGTAAAACGAAGGTCAACTTTGAATTTTCAAATGGAACCTCCTATTTTTTATTGCGGGATCGTATTCTACGAAAAAAGATTCAAATGTTTTATAGGAAATATTTTTTTTTAAATGCTTTTTTTTGTTGTTTGAATTCTTAGATAAATCTAGGCTGTGTTTCATGCATTACCCTCGGCATTAGCGTCACCCGATGTGCACCACGTCGAGGTTGCCGATGGGATTTGCATATCATTTGACCTGAAAAGGGCCGATGGTTTCAGTGGCTGGAGGTTCGATCTCGTTTTTAGATCAAAAGCCATCCTCGTCAATGCACTTCTGTATCTGCTGGCGAAAGTTTACTTGAACATTTCAAAGGGTTTGGATGGAAATTGCTCGAAATGCAGACCTAATCATCTCCTTCATGTTCTGCACTGTTATCGTACTAATTAATTGAAAAGTTTGAATGTTGATGAAACTTAATTCGTCGCGCGGAACACCTGACGGTTCGTCGTGTTGCTCTGCTCCTGCACCTTTAATACTAACACCGCGGGTAATGCATGAATCACAGCCTTTGATTTCAAACATGGCGGATAAAATTCGTGAAAAAACTCTTAAAAAAAGCATTAAAAAAAAAAAACGTTTCCCACAAAATTTTGTACTTTTTCCGTAGAATACGATCCCGCAATAAAAAATAGACGTTCCATTTGAAAAATCAAAATTGACTTTCGTTTGATCTTGAAAATAAACGCCAAGGTCACCAGAATATGTCCCCCTCCGAACCCTACAATTTTTATCTGAAACATTTTTTGCCATGTTGCTCAGGTTTCGAGATATTTGGGGTGGCAACTGAAAATGAAACACCCTGTATAGGACACTTTTTTAAATTCTTATGTATTTAATTTTTTTTTTAATATTGAATTTTTTCTGATGGGTATTTTCAAATTTTTCTTAAAAGTTGATACTATGATTTACAAAATTGTTAGTGTCCCAAATTGAGGATACTGTGGTAATATGGAACATCTAAATCTTTCCACTGTCCACTTTACCGGACCACTCACACTCGGCAAGTGTGTAACTCTAACCTGTTACATAGTAACGAAACTACAAATTTAATTTTGATGTCTGGAATGGTGAAGTAAAGATATTGTACTTTTTATTAAACCTTTTACGAACCCCCTTACTTTTACTTTTTAATTTTCTACAGACCCTCTCAGCATTTCCTGGACCCTCCGACGTTATTTAATTTGCGACAGACCTCTCAAAGGTTAGACTTATACAGAAGTAGTGATTTTTGTTTTAGAACATAATCACTCGATAAGTTCACATTGATAATATCGTGTGTTCATTAAAAAAAAAACATGATTTTTTATTTTTAAAAATTTAAGTTGGCACACATCTTAGGAGTTGACATTCAAAACGTCAGATCGTTCTAAAAGTCACAATTATTCCGTGGTCACAAAGGTTTACGCAACCAGCAAAAACGTTTCTTATTGAAAGTTATTTCCGAAATGGGACTAAAGTGGACGGAAATTGGGTGAATTCATTCGACGCACCTTTGGCAGATTTTCAGGAAGAATTTCCTAACGTTCACATTTTCATGAAACGGGTAGTATTCACCGAATACCAGGAAGTGGTAGACCAGTCAAACGTACTTACTGTGCTATTAACACAGCCCAAGGAATTTTGAAAGATGAACCTACGTCTTTGCGTCGTTTATCACAGAAAATTAATTTATCGGTAGGAAGTAACATAACCTCAATATCTGTTACCAACATGAATTTAAAAAAATAAAAAATCATGGCACACTTGAGTTTTTTTTTTTAATGAACATTATAAAAATTAATAAAAATTATTGCTTTTGACCAGAAATATTCCTCCACTCTACTCCAGCTATTTCAACCATTTTGACTTCGGTAATACAATATCTAGTACCTCACAAAATTTTCAATATGTTATTGTATTTCAATAAATCAATATAAAATATTTACAAATGCAACTAAGATAAATACAATAAAATAATTTATATTACGTATCTTTCTCCATGTCAACAACCCTCCTCTTCCGAATAATCCCTTTCATCTTCCCAACCTTCTTCTTCTTAGCCTCCTTCTTCTTCTCATTCAACTTAATTTTCTTCTTAGCATAAGCTTCAGGATCGGTAACGGCCAACTGATTCCTGTTCCTTTTACGTTCAGCCCTCCTAACAGACAAACTCTGCTGCAGTCGATTTAGTATATTAGTATACTCCTCCAGACCAATTTGCTTTTTCACCATACCAGCAATTTCTTTCGACAGCTGTCTCAAAGGTGCATTACTTTCTTCAGTTGTAATCATCTCCCTCACCAGAGGTGCTAGAAAATGGTGGAGTATGGGTTTGAGCGTGTCTATGTCGATAGACGTTATAACAGCAGCTATCCATTTAAATATGGACGTTCTTAAAATGATAGAATTGGCATTTTCGATTATTTCAGTATTTATGACTTTCCGCATTCGTTTAATAATCCATAATAGGTTAATGTGTAGACCATCGTTATCAGATTTAGTCGTAGGAACTTTCTGTAATGCCTTTGCTATGAAGACCAAATTCTTGATCACTTGATGAGCTAAGTCATCTTTCACATCAGGTTGTAATTGAGCGCAAAGATCCAAAGTGAGTGATTTTACACCGTTGACAGGATCAGAGTACAAGAATCCATTTTCGTGTTTTTCCTTCGATATTAACAAGTCGGATAATGTTTCCGCATCCATTGAAGATAGCACGTAACCTAGAAATTGTGCTGCAGCTAACCTGACCCAATCATGGGGATAGGCTAGAAGTGTTTGTATGTGACCTGATATGTTTTCTATGTAAGTTGTTTGTTTTAAGAATGAGGGACAATGGGTGCAAAGTTTTAACATCATCTGTAACACTTGGTAGAGGTGATGATCCTTTATCTGCTCCTTAACTGCTGAACTTTCCTCTTGGGTTTTAAGGAGGACAAATTTTCCCGGTGTATTGTCATTCAATCCAAACTGGAGGAGCAATAGTGGCATTAGTGCTGGGATTCGGGTTTCGAAAGTGGTTTTCTCCACTGTTATGAAGATGCCGCATAGTTGAGCAGCTAATCTTTTATGTACAATCTAAAAGAAGGTTTCGGTTATTGGAAAATTGTTACATTTAAAACAAAAGCTTACCTTTTTATCTTTAAGCCATAATAGTACGATATTGAATAAGGGTGTTCTATCTGATTTTGATAGCTTTGTGATTAATGTTGATAGACATTCTGCAACCATTTTTCGGCATGAAGCTACTTCATCATTGTATAAGCGGGCACCAAGTGATACAAAGATTGGACCACTGAATTCTTTTAGGATATCCTTAAAAAAATAAATGTATGCAATGAGGATGCTAGGCAATACATAGCCATAGCATTGAAGTATGTCACAACAAACAAGGAAGTACTAACATGGAGAAAAGGAATAGAGGATAAGGAAGGAATGGATATCAATTCGGATGCGGCAGAAGCTATTGGACTGTTCATTCAAACACACATACAAAATGCATAATTTCTTCAAGCGATTATTCATCGACTTGTAAAAACGTTACATGGAGATAATTTGAAGAAGTAAAGAGAAAAGATTTACCACCTGCATTCAAGCCACTGTTCCTGCCGTAACCCCTTTCTTTAAGCGATTATTCATCGGCATGTAAGAACATGAGGAATTCTCATGATAAGTTTAAATTTGGGTGTAACTGAATTCTGGTAGACCCCAAATATGTGTGAATCATGTTTCAGAGTTTCGGTTTGTCGGGATTGTTACAGGCAATCAGGTTTCCCAGGTGGCAACAGACCTCCTTTATCTATCATTTGCATTTTTACATATATCTTTATGAAATTTTATGTAGTGTTTTTAGGGAATAAAGTGCGTCAATGGTTAAACCGGAAGTGGAATTTTTATTAAAAGTAAATATGTCGACGCACTTTATTCCCTAAAAACACCATACTAATTCATAAAGATATATGTAGATATGAAAATGATATTTGGGGTCTACCAGATTGCAGTTACACCCGGTATAATAAACAAAGTTGTTTTTTTAAATATTTCTCAATATTTCTTTAGATTGAAAATTTTATTCATTGATTAAAATAGTTACTCAAGCACTTACCATTGGGAATGAATTTATTAAAGTCTGCAACATATCTATAGCCGATTCTCTTCCCGACTGTAGTTCGTAGTCCAATTGGGCGAGGTAAAAGTTGATATGTTTCTCTAATTTCCTCCCAAGCGGGTACTCCATCAAATATTGGTGGAAGACGACTCTAGATTGTAGCCGTACATGTGTCAATTCTGAGGTTATACTCAGCTCGGCCACTTTGAACAAAATTGAGTGAATTTCTGGTGCATCCAGTTTCCTGCCGATGATGGCCTTGAGTAATCCAAATGCTATGGCCTGTTTCTCATAATCGTGAAGATCTTGTTCTACATACAATAGGAGCACTTTCAGTTGTTCGGTTTCGATTGTGTGATACTTTATATCACGAACGAGCACCGACATAGTCTGAAAGAAAAAAAAATGTTACCTTTTTATACCGAGTTTTCAATTTCAATCTCTGCATAAAACAATAGCGTTGAATTATTGTTTTTTTCAAATCCATTGTCTCCGCACAAATGAGCTTAATTTTTGATACATTTTATACCCAAAATTCATTCCTAGTCTCCAAATAGAAGGTGAAATATTTCCTTCAAACAGGCTATCAACCTTTGATCTTTGTGAAAGTCTGTTAGTGTAAAGCTGTTTGCCATATTTTTGTGTTTTAAAATTCCCTTTACACCTACAGTGTATTGGATCCGCTGTTTTATTATTCAAATTTGTAACAACATATTCTTAATCAGAGACCTCAAAAAACCCCATATACTATTTTTTTTACAATTCGGATAACGCCTTCATATGTTGGCCACATCTTCAGCATTTGGGACCACTGTACGATGGCTCGCTTCAATCCAATCAATGCGACGAAGTCATGGTGCTTCGGTTGATGAAGACTCTTGGTCAGGATATCAACTATCACTTCTTTTATTTAAGAGGATAGTCAATAATTTCACTGCTCTCTCTTTTGGACCATTTTGTCGTCCTTTATTGTGTGAGCAAATTAAATATTGACTCCACCAAAAATAATACAACCTACGACGGCACCTACACGTATTCTTTCAAAAAGCCAATGCTTTTAACATGCAAATATCATCATATGGAGCAACAAATTAATAAGTAGTGCATTAAAACTAGAATCTATCAGAGTTAGTCAGACCTATGATGACCTAACCCACAAAAACAAGAGGTGACAGCATCCGGAATAAAGAATACTTGAGAACATACCAGAGCACAGAATACTAGATAAACAAAATATAAATATATGTAACGAATGTACGAGTACAAGACATAGTCAAATGGGCATGCAAAGGCATCGGCAGAATGAAAGCGGAAAAGATGGCAAAAATTGCCCAGAATGACTCGTAGGTATCAATCTGAGCTAAAAACTACTTGGCTGGAACTTACAGGCCAATGGCTTCAAATCAGAGGAATGATAAGAAGGGTAATGGTCGCGTTCGTCAGACTAAACAGTTAGGTGTTTACTGCCAACCGTTGGGGTATTTTCTGATGAACGTACTGTTGATCGTGAACAAGTTCGTCCAGCGGTCGCCATTTTACCAATCGTACAAATTAGACTGATTGCTGTTGGAATCAAGTGTTGAAGTTGCCGCCGAAATGGAGGTTACAAAAGTAGCATTCATCAAATACCAACATTCAGCGTAAATCAAAATAAAGATGTTGACAGTTGAAAATTCTGACGAACGCGCCCATTGATGACAAAGTAAAATAGCACTAAAAGAAGCAACTTGGTGTTATAATCTTATACAACATTTCATTCAAACAACTGCTCTTTCCAAGGTATTCTTGTGCCAAAACAAAACAAAAAATGATTTGTTATATTTTCGGTCGATATTCTGTTGCCTCAACTACAATTGATATGTAAAACAGATTGTACCTGATATGATTAGGTACTTTAACCCTAAATTGGTCGATACATCATTTTTGGTCAACCATACTGGATCCGCCATTTTGAATTTTATAAATCTTACTTCATTTAGTGTTCAGCGACTGTGAAAACTCATATATCTAAATTTTGGTTGAAATTGGTCAATCCATCATTTTTGGTCCGAATTTTTTTTCTCGAAGCATGATGTTTTCAAACTCTGTGCACGATAAAATGAAAAGAGTTCCACATATTAACTTCTAACTTTTATTCTCTTAAAGGAAACACTTTTCCTGGGACCTCTTAACTATAATATATATAAAAAAAACATGAACCATTTTTTTTAGAGCCATGCAAAGTGAAAACAACAAACCAAAAATCGTACTGAAAGTTCAAGTGAGCACCGTATCGTCAAATTTAAAGTTATGTCACTTTGCTTAGGTATAAGGTCCCACAAATTTAATATAGTTTTCGATGATGTAGTCGATTTTTGATTTCAGATCGGTTTTTGGGCGTTAGGATGCACACAGTGGAACCATGTTCCTAGAACATCAAATACCTATAAATAACTGGCACCATTTTGTTTTTCTGTGACAAAAAAAAATCGAAGACAAAGTTGAAACTGTAATCCCCAAACCGTTCCTTCACATATCTTTTCAATGTCTCAAAAAAAAAATTCAAAATTGACCAATTGTTTTGTCATTTACATGAGAACCTCCCCTTAAGTAACTTACGCCCAGTTTCTCCAACGAATCTTAACATACGTCTCACTTAAGTATGTCTTATTTTTAAGTAGTTCTTATTTTCTTGTTCTGTTGCACCAAACTAATTTATACATATCTTAGGTAAGATTACATTACCCGTGGCATTTGCATTTTCACGTAAACTTGACAAGCCGTTCTATGTCAAATTAATTTCTAACCATTTTTAACCCTCCTGTTGTCAAGCTTAGAGTAGCTTGATAATGACGAAAGTGCAAGCGAAGCGTGAAAATTTCATAAAAGAAGAGCGAAGTTTATTAGCATCATTGATATCGGTCCACAAAATTGTGGAAAATAAAACAAGAAATGCTGCCACAAACAAACAGAAGTAAGAAGTATATTTGATTAATTAAAACACTTGGTTTTGTTTCACTGATTTTATTTTTCTCTCCGACTAGTTTCGACCTTAGGTCATTCTCAAGGAGATATGTACAAAATTAACATCGACTGGTATTTATACAGGAATTGAAAAATCAGGTAATAAGGGCCGTCGAAATGGGGGAGTTCCAGATATCTTCGACGTTATTAAGCGTGGTTTTTCCACGTTTTAATGCTTTGTTAATTTCGAGGCCCTCTCGCAAATTCAAATCCCGTCCCTTATTACCTGAATACAAAATTCGGAAATTATTGTCACTAAAAAAATGGTTACATTCAATACAATGTTGTCACTTACTGGGCACTGCAAACTAAAAAAGCACCTCCAGAACATAGGGGTGGTAAAAGACCCCCTATGTCGGAAATGCGAGCAAGAAGAGGAGACACTAAGACACATCATGTGTGAATGCGAGTCACTCAAACAACTTAGGTGGTCCGTTTTCGGAGAGGAGTGGCCAGATTGGTCACAACTGGGCAACACTCCACACGGCCAACTACTTGACTTCACAAGAAGTTTAGGTTGGCTTGAGGAGTAGGGCCCAGGAGGCGGCACAAAGGACCAACGAATGGTCTAAGCGCTGCGACCACTTGGTCGCCCTCCACAAACCATCAATCATGTTGTGACAGACCTGTAGAAATTTTATTATTTAATATTGACTTCTTGTGTTCATTTATTCTGATTTTGAAATTTCTACCCGTCTGTCCTATACACACACACTCACAATCCCCGCACTTGATCTCATATATACCGCACTTTTCTAGTTTATTTACTTCTGATTTGTTGTTCACTAGAAGTTTGTGTAAATTAATTGGATTGGGCAAACTAGTCGGAGAGAAAAATAAAATCAGTGAAACAAAACCAAGCGTTTTAATTAATCAAATATATAATTATGTTTCACCACAGGTTAAGTGAGAAATTAATTAATCAGAAGTAAGAACCATGGGATTCCATAATCCAGTAACTAAACACGTGCAGAGAGAAACATGAAGCATGGAATAAGGAAGTGTTGCAGAAAGTAAAAGAGAACTGTTTAAGACTGGTGGAGGTATTAATGAATGCATCCATCATTTCTAATAAATTATTAGCCATTTAAATGAATACTTAACATATCACAGACAGACGTTGTTGAAAATTGCTAATTTTATAGGTTAGAATCCAAATCTTAAAATGCCATTTTTGGCGTCTTATAATGTAAGACCCTCTTACAACTTTAAGATCTAATTTATGGTTGGTGCAACACTTTAAGAACATCTTATTTTTAAGACAGGTTTTATCTACTTGAGATTCGTTGGACAAACCGGGCGTAAAATTTTGAAAACTGCAAAATGTTGGCATTTTATTTATCTGAAAAAATATGTTTCCAAAATAAACTTACCTTGAAAGCTGCTACAACCAAATCAAAGTTGTCTCCTTTGCTTAATCCTGCTGAAGCATATTTGTGCAGTATTGCGAATAATTGCTTTGATATTTCATTCACATTTTCTCGCATGGCAGGCAAATCATATTTTAGCACCCATTGTAGGCATTGCAGCGTCACGGTACTCAACTGTAAAAATAATCACATCTAAAAATACGACTATGATTATTTGTATGTTCAAAATCAATTTGTTTAACAATGCCTTATTATATTACGATTTTGCCCTCGAGAAACTTTTTACGGTTTATCAATCGGTAAATCAACTTTTTGTTGCTAGTGCTTATCGATTATATGAACGATTCATTTAATATTATTTACTTATCTGACAAACAAATCTTTTAAGCAATCAATAGAGTCAACAATCACTGGCAATAAAATGCTTATTTCCTGATCAAAATATTGGTGATCAAAATCCAGAAACAAAAATCAGTTACTTTGATAATCAATATTGTTAACCACGCACATTTTTAAATCAATCTCCTCAAACTTTGAAATCATAATACCAGTATCTCGTTTTCTTTGAAATTTCAATATGGGATAGATTTGTTTTCTAAATGGAAAAAGCTGTCAGTGGAATTACAAGTTGCACAATTTTGCAAATAAATGAAGATAATGTACCAAAGTAAAGTGTGCATTAGGTATAACCAAGTTTTGGATAATTCAATAGTTTGCAGCATTATGTCCAAATGGTTTCATTTGGCAATTTTTTATTTAAATTGTTTACCGATGTCCGAAACTAGTAACAATAAAGTGAAAGATTCGTGATACCAGCCCTCCTTAGTAAATTTTGATTACATACCTTTATATGTTGCGATGTTAAACAATTCTTAAAAATATCCACAAAAGGATCCAAATACGGCTTGTAATCATCATCCCTCAATTTATCACGCTTCAACATAAAACTAACCAATCTTATCCCAAACTCGACGAGTAAATGAGCATTGGTTTTTGCATTACTCCTAACATTTTTCAAACGGTATCCTGACCTACCAACCGGATTTTTAGGAATGATTAAGCAATCGGGTTTTTGCCTCTCCAGTTTCTTCCTCTCATGATCGGTAACCGCAGGCTTCTCTTTGTTCAGTAGCTGCGGTATACTCTCAGAGGATGCGCCGTAGGCGAATTTAAGAAGGGATTCAATCTGAACAAAATTGTTATCAACTAATCCTAAAGCTATGTGCCTTAAGCATTCTTCGGCCCGATTCACCGTCTTGAATGAGTGCGTTGTCGCTAGGACCGATTTTATGGGAAGAAGTAGGTTCATTAAACATTTATCTGTTGTGAATTGTGCCAAAATTTGTAAGGTGTCGCAGCTCTTTGAAGATTTCGCTTCGGATGTTTTACTCACTATCTTGCCTACTAGTTTTTCGTCTGCTGTTGCTCCAAATAAGTCTCTTGTGCATATCTAAAAAAGTGAATACATGAAAACAATTGTATATATTAAGTTCACTGCAGTCACAGAAATGTATACACATGTAACATAATCACGATCAATTTTTAATAATGTGACCCATGATATATTTTTTTTATTGGTGGAAACGGAAAATTTTACAAAACTCAAAACCAGTGACAGCTTGCGGGGTGACTTATGGCGCGGCCGATGTAGCAAACAGATAGGGGTCGGTTGCAGAGACAGCTGGCGGCGTGACCGCACCTATCTGTATTACCACCTCTGCCACACCACGAGCCGTCACTGATCAAAAGAATTCAAGGTTACCAAATATATTTTTAGAGCATGAGACAGCGTTGCCTACATTACTTAACAACCAAGATACAATTGATATTAATAAAAAATACATGTTAAATAGCAAAATTCTGTGTAAAAAATGTATCACAGTCATCACAATCTTATTTGCATACGAAAAATATTCAACAGGGAAATGATTTCATTTAATAAAACACTAACACAGTGTATGGTTTCATATGACAGTCATCTACCTGATAAAGCCATTGTGTGGTGAAACAATTGTCATAGAACAATAAAATTAATTTGAAACCATACACTGTGTTAGTGTTTCATTAAATGATACCATGGAGTTTCAACAAGTAAAAGCCTCATCGATCCAATATTGGAAAATGATTTATATCAGAAAATATTACTGGCAACAACACATGAGTGACTTTCATAAATTATAATCAGAAAACAAAATGACTTTGTGTGTACCTCAATTATGCCTACGCCTACCAAAATAATATGGCCTACCTTACTAAAACTTGAACGTGAATGGATATATTATTATTTTAGCAATAACAGTGTATCAATCTTACCTCAACTACAGTTAAAAGTACTTTATCAATATCTGTTGGTTTGTACATATCCTTCAGAGAGGTTAGAACCGCATGTATAGTATAAACAAGTACATGCACTTGAAAACCTCTTGAAAGAAAGGTAACCATTTCTGCGAGAAGTACGTTCAAATAGTCAGGCCCCAAGGTAGTCATAATCTTTTGTAGTGTTTCTCGAGCCGTCCGCCGGACACTTTCTAATTGGGACTTTAGGAACGTGCAAATCTTCATAAAAACTCTGAAAGAATAATTAATTAATAGATAACAATTAATTAACTCATACCTTCAAATTCAATGATTACAATTCTAAATTAATAATGTGGGTATTACCAATGATATATTAACACATTAACTGCCAACTCGGTCAATATGACCGAGACACATTTCCAAAATTTTCTTCGCATAGGTGATAAATATTGTAAAATTTCTTTCGTAAGACTTCAATATTCGTGGATATCTACAATTGCGCAATATGACCCAAAAAAATGAAATTTTTGCCCAATATGAAATATACCGCCCGGCTCCAACGTAAAATATAGCAAAAAGCCAAAAAGCACTCCGGCAGTTAACGTGTTAAAGTATAAGTGGATATAAGTCAGATATTGAATGAAAACTTCTTTTGTATCATTCAATATCCATTATGACCTACTTGGTAGGTATTTATTTTGTCTTGTAAGCAGGGCTGAATTATCCATAAGACAATATTGGAAGTTCTTATGATGCAAAACCGTAAATTTTGTGGAGAGATCACTCATGCCGTCTCCTCCAAGACGCGCAAGGACATTGTTGCGAGGGCGCAGCAACTTTCCATCCGTTTGATGAACGGACACGCACGTCTCCGCAGCCAAGAGAACGAATAAGTTGTAATATATTAATATAGGCAGTTGCCTAGGAGCGCCGACGGCCTGGGGGGCGCCGCCGTCGGCGATAAACAAAACACAGCAAATTTTCATTATTGATAATTATCAACAAAAAAAAAATGTAGCTGAAAATATTTTGTTATTAGAGAACCATGCCTTAAAAAACCAATGGTTTAAGCTGAAATTGAAGTACCCACTTGGTTTGTTTTACATCGCTGAGTTTGTAAGTAGTGTAGTAGTTGTGTAGTGACTAAAAATGAATACAAGATTATGTGGTGCCAAAGGCAGAAAAACAGAGAAAGAGAAAAAAGAAAAACTTAAACATGTATTGCAAAATACAAAGAAAATAGACAGTTTTTTATAAACAAGAAGGTATGTTATAAAAACGTAAAAAAATATAATATTATAATTTTAAATTAATTTAGCTATAGCGAAGAAATCCTCCATCGAAGAACAGGCTTCAACTTCAATCACTGATGCTAGTGATACTAAAACGAAAATATTATAATTGTTAATGAAGAGTCAAATTTATTATCACCACAAAAAACAAAAACTGCATTCTCAGAAGATAATGGAGATGTACAAGAAGTAGCTGCTGGTTCCACTTCTAAACACGTGACAATTGATGGTTCAGTGGAGGACTTCAATGGCTCCTATATTGAATCGGCTCATGCTGCAAACTTTAGACTAGCGAGAAATGTGGGTCATTCCATGCTCGTTGCAATATACTATTCTCGAATTGTTACAATGGAAGAGAATGGTTATTATGTTCTGAGACGACAGGAAACGTTTGTTTCCAATCATGAAAAATGACTTTTTCCTTACTCAATTTAGAGAGGAAAGTAGACATATGCATCACTTGTGAGGCAAATAAATCCATTCGTGGATTTAGTTTCCTTAAAAGTGGGGAAGTAAATCTATTCAGAGGGGCAGAGTAAGGGGTGGAATAAACAGTGTAAAACGAAGTAAGCTACGAGGAGTGAAACAACAGCTAGGATGGCGTTGACAGCAGATGAGTTACAGCAGCTTCTCCAAGTCATCCAACCAGGACAGCAACAAAGGTTGCTTCTGTGGAACCACAGATTCGGAGGCAGGCTAGATTTCACGCAACTACAGTTACATTTGCATTGTTATTTTAGATAAAAAAGAACTTTTTTTTTCATCTAATTAGATGTAATTGCATTTTTGAACGTAGTTTTTAGTTATGATCAACTTTTCCTTATAACAATTTTCGATATTGTCAAAAATAAAGGTAATTTATTCTTGAGCCAAATTCATATTTTTTGAGAAACCGCGTAGACGACTAAAAAAAATTAATATCCGATGGTTGCATTTTAAGTTTAACATCATGCAGAACTTTTTATAAAGAATAACTTTTTTCGTAAAATTAATAATAAAATTTTTTTCCATATGGTGCGAACTTAAGCAGACACACTGTATAACTGAAGTTTTTCTGGCAATATACTATGACTAGTGCAATAAGATGAACCGGCGTAAAAGATATAATCCAGAAAACTGCAGTACTCGAATGGCAATGGGCAGGACATATTGCAAAACAAACAGACAAACGATGGACATCAACAATCGTCTAATGGAGACCCAGGGAAACCAAAATAAGGACAGCCAGACCTCCACTACGATGGATATAAAAGATTTAAAATGAACTCCCGGGAAAAAATGGTACCATAAAGCGCAAAACAGACATAAATGGAAACAATTACGAAAGGCCTATAT
Organism: Ocypus olens; assembly: GCA_910593695.2. Classification (NCBI taxonomy): domain Eukaryota; kingdom Metazoa; phylum Arthropoda; class Insecta; order Coleoptera; family Staphylinidae; genus Ocypus; species Ocypus olens. The sequence goes on from OU343058.1 coordinate 44,422,719, forward strand.
CCAGGAGTAGACGAAAACAGGCTGAAGTAGAAGAAAAATGCAGTCAATATGATTAGGATTGTTAGAGATGGGAATGTTAACATCGTTTTGGTCGAGGGTTTTAGAGAAATGTGATAAAGCCAGTGAGACTTACAAATCGTTGATATTGATTTATCAACAACTGCAATTTTTGAATCACTGATTGGCTACTTTTAATCATTACGAGACCAGTTTGATAAATATGAAGAATGAGACAAACAACTATCCAAAATTATGGTATACATAAAAAGTATACAGAAGAGAAAGCTTCAATTTGATGAAACTGATGAAAATTAAACGAACATTTACGGCAAGAGTATCAATGCTTTTCTTGCTATTATTGAAAAGCTGGATTAAGAATTATAGAAAGTATTGATTATGTAGAAAGTTCAAATTTTTAAATAAACTTAAGATTATGAATAACGACATGCCGACATGAAATTCAAACGATTTGGACGAATGTTTTCCGAAGAATGTATCGAATTCAAATATTATGTTAAAAATATAGAAAATATCGTTAATGTTAGAGAAATATTAGTATAATATTTATCAGAGAAAATCATGTTTCGTACTGTGGAAATTTTTCTTACTCTATCAATAACAAATGCGCCAGGAGAAAGATCATTTTCTACTTTGAAATGGATGAAACTTATTTACGAAATGTCAAGAAGGACTTAATAATTTATCTGTGCTATCAATAAATCATAATTTAATTAGTGCACTTGTTTTTACTGATATTATAAATAGTTTCGATAGAAAATTCCAGCAAACGTATTTAAAAATGTTATACCTACTTTTTCCATTTATTGTTTTTTTTTTGTTTGTTCGTGCTGAGTAAATATTATTTCTTTATATTCAGTTATTTTATAGTGTACATAACCACTTTAAAAATATATAATGGGAGGGGCGCTAGAATATAGTTGCCCAAGGGTGAAAAAAGTCATAGTCCGGCCCTGCTTGTAAGACTTATTTTTGAAGAGGTACGAACAAGTTGAACATCCTTATATTCAGACACTACATTTCGTCTTTATTTAATTTATTACTTAGTCAAACAGTAAACAAAGAATATAAATCATAAATAATTAAGTCCCACTTACCCAGGCAGATTTCTATCCAATATGAGTTTAGGCAACCTGTGCAACAGTTTCACTACAGCCAAAGAAATTGGAATTCTCGACAAATCCTCCTCCTCTTTCTCTGCTCTGGTATGCTTTTTATTCAGCTTATGAGAACCCTCTAAATTCCTCATTTCTGCCAAAGATCTGTGCAATTGTGGAAGTAACGTAGTCTAAAAGAATATGTTAACAAATGTTTTTTTAATCAACAAATTTAAAACCTGAAAGGAACGAGTGACAGAAGCAGAAAAATAACAGCAATATTTTGGCCAGAGATGCATGTCCTAATAAATGATGAAACAGATGGAGAAGAAACTAATGGAAAACATTATACAGTATTACCACCACTTGAGGCGCGCGGGAATAAAGTTTGCACAGAGAGAGAAAGTATACATCTCCAGAGCCAATTGAATTTAAGATGGTCAGCGCGCAACATGCCTCGAGAGCTCAGTACAACTCTACAACTTTTCACTGAAAATCAAAATGTTCCAGATTAAGTAAGTATGAAATTTAATTGTGGTTAAACAGTGAGAGTGAAAAAATTTCTCACAACAAAACAAAAAATTTATGATTATAGCACTTTCTTCTAAAACACCTATTGTTAATAAAATTTCTATCTAACCTTGAATAATGGATAAATCTCTATAGTTACCTGTAGATAGAAGAAATAATACAAACATTTACCTGAATAATTTTTGTGATCCTCGTAGCTGCAGACTTACATAACACTGTAATTTTATCATATGGCAATTGCGGTTCAACTACTTTTTCCTCCTCCTCCTCTTCATCTAACTTGTTATCTTCACAAATAATACTGAACTCGTCTACATCTTCCTTATCTTCCAAACCCTCATGCATTTCCTTTTGTACGTCTACATCTTCCTTATCTTCCAAACCCTCATCCATTTCCTTTTGTACTTCTACATCCCTCTTATCTTCCAAATCCTTTTGTACTGCTTCATCCCCATTAGTAACAATATCCATTTTTTCACTTTCATTATTTACCTCACTTTTACCTCCCACAACCTTTACCTTAAATCCCCTTGCATTTTTAGTAGTGTTCAGTAATTCATCAACATGCGCTTTGCTCAAATCGTAATGAAACGCGTCCAAAATATGCACAACCAATTTAACCAACTGTTTCTGAAACTCCACTTTGTATCTCAGTTTACCTAGGTATAGCTTTAATATACTTTCATATTGTTGCCAAGGCAGCAATCTACAAATCGTTCCAATGGCTTCGATAGCCGAATCGATTAAGCTGTGTTTATTCATGAATCTTTCTGTACAAAGGTAATGCGAAGCTAACGGCAGCAAAAACTGGATCAAAGTGCGCGTGTTTGGTGTAATCACTTCTTGTTTGAAGACTTGAGTGATTTTTAATAAAGCCCTACTATGTCTATGTGTTTGGAGATGGACTAGATTTTCAAAGAAATCCACTTCTAAATCAATTCTATTGGTCAGCTTGTTTAAATCACGGAGTACTACATGGGAATCGGAACATTCTCTACACATATGCCCTAGTAAGGAAATGCATTCATTTCTTATTTCACCGTTTCGACTTCGTAATCCATTCCTGATTAGATTCAAAAGTATTTCATCAAGTATGTAACTCAGTTCCTTATTGTTTTTTTTGCACTTATTGATCAAAATTGGAGAAATGTGCTTCAAGCAATGCGAAGCATTTTCACGTAACGATAAATCCCTTTCTATACTAATCATGTAATAGCTGTTGTAAATTACTAGAACCCCTAGTTGTAGATCTATATCACCCTTGTCTGATAAATCGGTGATTTTCTTGAAGGCTTCCAGGCGAATTTGAAAATCTGCTTGGTCGACCCATTTAGAATCGTAAGCATTCAACTCCGATACTAAGCTAGAGGTTAATTTAAATTTGGGATTGTTTTTAGCAATCGATTCCAGAATGTTTTTTAAGGTTTTTCTTACAGGTACACTGCTGACGTAAGCAAATAATGGTGATATTGATTTCAAATGCTTTTCTGGGTTATCGACATTTTGTAAAAGGTTGTAAATAGTGGTTATTAGTTGTGATATACTTTCCTCACTAGCGCCGAGTATACATTTCTTCAAAATAATGGGAAATAGGAGTTCCAGAATTGTATCACTGGTATCGGCCTCCCAAACTAGTTCAGAAATCCGGGATAAAATGAACAGTTCTGTTCTGTTGATATTTTTGCCCTTAATCTTCAGCCGTAATCTAATTCTTTCTAATATGGAAGGCGCGTGCGGTAGTAAAATACAACTCCCGTAGTTCAAATTTTCGGATACTTTCAATCTTTCCAAAATTTTCTTCTCTATTGGAAGTAAGTTATCCACCACTATGGGCAACTCAGGTTCTTCCTCATTCAAGGTTAAACTGACTAATTTTTCAATAGTCTCCATAATCAAATTGCAAACGGTAATGTGCGACTTCGGATTTAGCAATAAAGCAATGGCATATTTTAGTGGATACATGTTTGCATCACCCTTTTTGTGTTTAACCAACAAAGGAAAATATCTAGGGTTACCACCCCATAAGCAAATAAGTTTTAGCAGAGTCGTCGGGCTATGTATACCTTCAATATTTAACTTATCCAAATATGGCCAAATGAATACTTCAAAAACAGCGTTCACCTCTTTAGTGGTCCAAGGATACTCTTCAAAATGATTAAAAAACCTTTCCAATATTAGAATGGATGAGGTTCTCAATGATCTTAATATAGCAAGATAACCAGCATGAATGTTGTCGTAGTTTTTGAAAGCACCTTTCAAAAATGCACCAATACACAAAATAATTTTCAACAAAAAACTTAATAAATCGGTGCCCATCAAATTGCCAAATTGCTCCAAAACAATAGTTAGAAGGTTGATGGTGCTTTGAATTCGCTTAGGAGGAATGAACTTTTCCAGATCCACATTATGAACAATACTACTGATTAAAATTTCAACATCATCATTCAAATATTTCGAATAGTATCTAAAGGCCATGTGTAAGAATGACATCATTTCATTCTCCTTGCAACCCGACAAAAATCGAAAAATCAAATTCCTCCTGTGTTGACCTGACGCTTTACCGCCGGTTCGAAGACCAGCTTTCGCAACCATTTTGCTGAACACGACCCTCATTACTATAGGAAGCAAATCGTCCCTGTGTTCTTGTTGAATGATCGATGATTCCTTATCAATTCTAAACGTTACAATCTCATTTTTGAAGTTTTTGTAGTCGATTAAACCGTAGATGTTTTCTTGGTAAGGTACTAAGTATTTAAACTTGTAGGTCATAATGCAATCCATTGCGGCTTTCTGGATTAGGGGATTTTTATGCGTGAGGAATTCGAAATATAGTTTGTAGAGTTCTTTTTCTTTGTACATTGACTTCGGGTTTCGGATTTTTGAAAATACTAGGAGGTGATGGAGGAGTAATCTGAAATATTTTATTTGGTGTTACTCGTCTTGGTTTCTTTAACGGTACTTACTTGGCGTTTTTTTTGGCTCCTGTGTTTGGTGTGGTCTTCTTCAGTTCCTTTTTTATTCGCTCAGTCTCAGTCTCTTCTTCATCTTCATCTATTTCCATGGGTTCATCGTCGATGGTTTCTTCAGCGTTTTGTTTGATGTTCCACATGTTGGCCATGTCTGAATTTGATTTCACGTATTCTTCTCTAAATAGGGAAAATATTAGGAAGATTAAAATTGATGGAAATAACAATTGAGTATTAAAAATCTGGCATAGTTTATCTAACAGCAGGTATTATCAATACTTTAAAGCAGTGACAGCTCTGGATGTTCGGTGAGGAGACTACGGAAGAAAATTTCATCGTAACCACAGCGAAATATTTGCCTCTATAAGAGTAAGTAAGTAGTGCAAGTAGTGGCATCTCTGGCTTAGCCTCCTCTATGAAGATCAACGAACCGCTGCTGCTTGGTAGCTTTATGTTTTAAACTGACATAACCTAACAATTTATTAAAGAAACAAGACTTTTCGGTACAAGTACGCAGACGGTCTTGTTTAGGGAAAGCAGCGATCATAAGTGACCAGTTATTTGCATTAAAATATGATTACCATTTATCTTTCTCCACATTGTCGATGCTGCCCTCTGCAGTAAAAAAATTTCTCTAGGCAAGACCATCTGCTAAGCCTTGGCTGACTCTTCTAAAATTCTGTGTTGATTACACTGAAAGGGTGTTAATTTAGGTATTGTGACTAGCATCGGTACAATGAGCAAAATCCCATAGATTTCAAAGCTACTTAAAACTAACTGGTTTGTGATGGAATGTTAAACGAGGCTAAATTAATGATACTTACTCGATAAAATTCAACAACAATTCTGAAGTATCCCTGGTTTTACTCTGGGCTACACTCGGAAACAGAGCCATAGCTTTCCAGAGCAACAATCTAAAATTTTCAAAATCCGGCTTATCATCAACCTTATAAAGTGATTTAAATAAATCCCCCACAATGGGAAATTCAGAGCACAGTCCCGCTTCTTCCAGCGCAGGCGGATTTTTAGAATTAGCAGTTGCTAACTTCAATTGTTCCAAATAGACTTCCCAAAATACGCTCAACTCCAATCCATGCGCATTAGACGCAATTATATCAATCACTGGATCCCAGATAAGTTTAAAGTTTATGTAAAGAACTCCACATAGGTACCTCACAGGGACGTGTTTGTATTTGGTGTATTTACACATGGTAACTTGTGGTTTATCACAGGTGAATTTTTCTAGGTATTGTATCTGTTCACGGTAAGTATCTACTTGGGAAATTATAGATTCTATACGGTAAATTATGCTGAATACATTCCAATCTTCGGTAGTGTTACAAGTGTCAAAGTGTATCGTTTGTTCGAAAAGGGAGTATATGTGGCTAGTCAATAAGCGAACCTGAAAAAATATTTGAAATTTAATTTTGGATCCGTTTTGTGCACCTGGCATTCTGGAGTCATATTCCAGGTGCTCCAAACTGACATATAGATAATAATCTAGACCTGAACAAATTATTTTATTACAAAAACGCCGTTTCATATTTAAAAAATGTTCATTTTGACGTTCGTCAAAATTTCCAGCTACCAACATACTAGAAAAATATCAAGGGTTGCTTTATGAAAAAATCATCTTGAATCTTTATGTACAAAAATTAATGTATCTTTGTTTGTCCTGTATGCGAACCTATACCATTAATCTGATTGTGATGAAACTTTGGTGAATCATTGTGTGCAAGCCTACGAAGGTTTCTGAATTGGTACAACCATTTTACAATAGGTGGCGCGCAATTCGTTTCAAGAAATGAGCATATTTCATAAGTGTCAAAAGAACTTCAATACACGGAATTAAAACACAAACACTTTCTTTCTTTGAGTGGCATTGCAATGCATCATGACGGGTACTCGCTAATATGTTATAAATATTACAATCGCCAATTGTCGGCAAGCTGGACCCATGTTAATCTAAGTAGTCAAAAACACATTGAACAAAATTAACACAACTAACCTGTCGGTATGGTGAACTAAAATTCTTCTCCAAAACTACGTGCAACTTATCCAAAGTATCTTCATCCAATTCATTCTCCGCAGAATGAATTGCTGTAAAATATAAGCTCAAAACTTTCAATGCTGCAATGTGCTGAATATTATCACAGAACGGCAACACTATTTCCATAATATCGGCCTTCAACTCCAATAATTGACCCGCATCAGAAATATGCACCAGACATTCCAGAACAAGGTGCAACACAAACAACTTGTTTTTAATTTTTGCCTCTTCCCCGGGCCCATTTATATCCAAATAAATCCTTTTGATGATATCCTTCAGGATAATTTTGAAATCATCTTGCACAATGTTTAAATGTGGAACACAAATAATTCCAGCCACAAAACTGTCCAAATTTGCATAATCAGACTTCCACGTAATATAATGCTTAATTTTTTTCACCACGAGTCCATTACCCTTTCCAAAATCTAATTTGTACTTGTGCCACTGCGGCAATTGTATCCCGTTGTCAGAGAGAGGTGATTTCTGCAGGATTACTTTAGATAAAACTTTAAGATAATCCAGTTTGAGTTCGTTGCCAACGCATTGTTTCAAAAATGTTGGAAGGATTAATACTTCGAAAGACAGATATTTTGAAACATTTTCCACAAAATATAGCAATACTGCCTCGTTTCCTAAAAGTAATATTACCCTCGTTATATTACTTGCTTGTTCTTGCGTCAATCTTATGTTTCTCGATAACAACATCAAAATTGATAACCTAGCACCGTTCAATAAAATATCCTCGTTGACTTCTTTTAAATGTAAAATTTTTGTCAATACGTCAATTAGAGGGCCTGGTTTTTGTAAAAACCTGCCGTGTTTATGTTCCACTGTTTGGCCTATTAGCAGCAGTAACATGTTTATGTTGCTCTGTAGTAGCTCATCAGGCGTATCACCAGATTTTCCAATCAATTCTGTCAATAGCTCGTAATATGTTTTCCACAATAGTTCACTCTTTGACGGATCTATGTTTTCCACCAAGTTGGTTATTAGATGTTCTAGAATTTCGAAAAGTTCAGATTGTGGGAGGCTCACGGTGGATAAGCTTCCCAATAGGAAAGGCAACATAGTTTCGGAACAACTGTGAAATTGGCCGTTAACTCCTTTAAGGACTTCAAATAACAGTTTTCCACAACCTGATTGGCCCTGAAAATAAACACCAGTGGATCAAAATATAATACTTATTATTATTTAATAAAGTATAAATGTCTTGTTTCAGTGACCATCAATAAATTGTTATAAATAATACAGTGAGATCAGAAAGCGAAAAATAGTTGGCAGCACATTTTCTGAAAATCCCTATAATAATTTAACTAATCTGGTATTGGCCGCCTGAATTATTTCAGTGCAGTGTAAGTGCATCAAGTTACTTGTTTTAAAAACCATCTATAAAACAAGTAACCTAAAAAAACTACAGGACATCAAAATAGACAAATTCTCATGTACTGCACTGATCCAGGCAGCCAACATAATATTACTTGACTTATTATCCCTATTTTCAGAAAATGTGCTGCCAATTATTTTCGCCTTTCCGATCTCACTGTATAATGCAGCTGAGGCTTGTGAAGGTTCAGAGAGGAGGCTACGGATTAAAATATTGGCTCAATACTTGCTTTCTATTGTGGTTATGTAGATGTGTTAATGCATACTCTGTTCACATTTTATTCTCGCCGCAGTTGGCTTTGTTAGGGTGACATTTTTGAGGTAGTAAAAAAGTTACTAACAATTTGGTTATATCATTGCATGTGTAGTGCAATGTTGCATTTTATATCCCTCATTCAAATGTAAAAATATTGCGATAGAATAAAAAGGCAGCATTTTATTGACATTATAGGTTAACAGCATACTTTAATCCAGCAGCGGCTAGTGGATTTCCTTAGGGGGAGGCAAAGACAAAGATGCCGCTTGCGCTGCACTACTTACTCTTATAGAGGAAGCAAATGTTCTGTTGCTGTTTCAGACAAAATTTCTTCCGCTGCCTCACCACCGCTGCTATCCGCTTACTATCAAAAATACAACATGCCAATAGAAGGACAAAAACCACCCTGACTGCGACGAGAATAAAATGTGAAGTGTATATCTGTCTTCGCTTCTTCTACAAAAGTTTACTAACCGCCACTGACAATGTGTGAACAATAATCTTGCTGAGATTATAATAAATTAATAATTGTTAAAAAGCACTTACATCTTTACTTCGTTTGACTGCTTTCAAAATTAGTTCCAAGAATGCTGGTCTATCCTTCACCTTCCTTGCTACAAAAGCAAAACTTTCTGCGGCAAAATTATTGATGTACTGAGGATAATGCTCCGATAGTAAAGGAAGAAGAGCTTTAAATACGGTATTTATGTCTTTAATTAATGCCCTCCATAAAAATTTGAACATGTAAGCTAAACAGTGAAATGTCCATTCTATCTGATCCGTTTCTTGGGTGTTGAGTAGTTCAATTAAGATTTCCAAGATTTGCGGGTAATACGGGTAAAAATCATTACGCAAATCTTTAGCTACAGCAACTACAATCCTACAAAAAAGTGGAAGTCAATAAAAAAAGCAATTATTAAAGATAGGAATATGAAAAATATTGATATCTATTTCAAATTACTACCGTTAACAATATTATCTTCCAACATGTCAATATTAAAGCAATTAATTATATAAAAAGCAACACTCAATCCTGTTCCATATTATTTTATCAGAAAAATTGCATTTTGTTTGACACATTGAAAAAATCACATGAAAAATATAAAAGTGAGCAGACGCTAGAACTGCTTAAATTCCCCAGTAGAAGTGTATGCAAGAGCATATTTTTGAATGTATAATCCATATACGGTCAAATTTTAGCAAGATGGGCTATATTAGGGTGACATTTTTGTTGGCACGATTTAGTTACACATGAAGTAATTTTGTTTTGAGATTATAATTTATAAAGGTCAGTTACAAGCAATATTTTCTGATATAATAGGCACATTTTTGACTTGTGTAAAGATTTTGTACTCTCTTAGCACTAATAAATTGAAATTTATTGAATTTATCTTGATTCTTAATGTTTTAAAAATATGTTTGCCAAATTTAGTTTTGACATTTATCAAAATTTCCAGCTTCAAACATTTTAAAGAAATATTATAATCAGTGACGGTTCGCGGGGTTTTTTCTGGTACGGCCGAGGAACAAGAGGTGGTAATACAGATAGGTGCAGTCACGCAGCCAGCTGTCTCTGCAACTGACCCTACCTGTCTGTATTACCACCGCTTGTTCCTCAGCCGTACCAGAAAAAACCCCGCGAATCGTCACTGATTATAATGAATGAATTTTGGGTTTAAGGCGCATCGACAACAAATTTATAGCTTGCTCAACTAAAAGTTGATTGCGAATTGAATGTGTTATAAATTAAGTAATTAAGATACTTACTCCAGCAATGGCTGTAGACACAAAATATCCTTTTTCTTCAAATGCTTAATCAAAACTTCAACAACTGTATCTTTCTTATGCAACAATTGAGGCAAAGTTATAATTGTGTAGGCCTTAACATCATTCTTGAAATGGTCGTAACTTTGTGTTAAATTTAAGACATCCCACTTATTCACAGTCTGGTGAAAATGGCACTCATTCTCTTCCTCTCCCAATGTCTCATATTCATGGGCGACTCGATGAAATATGTCGACATTGACGCCGGCTATTCGTTCGGCAAATGGTTGAAACTGTAACAATGTCAAGATTAATATGTAATAAGTTTAAGGTAAGAAGGATTTATGTAATAATTTTAAGGTAAGAAGGATTTATGTAATAATTTTAAGGTAAGAAGGATTTATGTAATAATTTTAAGGTAAGAAGGATTTATGTGATACTTTTCATTTTCATCCATTTTTACAGATTATGATTATATGTCAAGTAATTATATTGATGCAACTCTCGATTACAGTGATTGTAATTGAAGTATGACACAATTACTAATGCCCGTTTGCGCCGTACGTGGTTAACTCTTTAATCATTGTTTATAAGTTAATCCGTTTGCACCGCCATTTAATCATTAATAAAAGACCAGATAGCGAAAATGATTCTAGTCCATTTGATCATGATGTAACACTTGTATTTGTAAGAATTTATGTTATGTTTGTAAGGCATGGTCAATAAACGATTTATTATTATTATTATTATTATTGATTAAAGTCTGGTTAAAGTCCCAATTTTTAACTGGCTGAGTTTAGGCGGTTGGACAGCCGGTTACGGAAATACACGTGCGTTCGTGTTAAAAATAAAGGAACATGAAGGTTTATTACATTGAGGACAACGTTAAGTGATATAAAATCATTGCAGAGATCAAAAACAATTGATTTTATTTATCCGAACGCTAGATTTAAATGTCGGTATGCCAATCCAAGTGAATATGCGAATAAAAACTTTTGATTTATTAGATGAAGCATGTTTTAGGAGAAGGTATGGATTATGCATTCAATTTGTTGCAAGTAATTAAACATTTGAACATAAAATAGATTTTCTAAATAATAAGAAACTGTAAACAGCTGCTCTTCTTGTTCTTCTCAAATTAACTTCTTTCTTGGCCACGGCAACTAAGCCACTTTGGCCAGTCCCGGTTTTTAGGCGCTAACTTGCTGATCATGGGCTGTCGATATATTTACAAAGGATAGACAACACACTGTTACACTCTACAATTAAAGAAGTTCAAGAATGTTAGTATTATAAGTGAATATTATTTTTAACCATAAGATAATACAGGAGTTTGAAAAGAGCCTGGGAGGGGTTACATAAAACATTTTTAATAGAAATAGGAGAAGAAAAACCCAGCCTAGTAATATCCCAATAAAATTTTTGACAATCTGCTTGATAGTCTAGCTCCACACGAGCAATTTGGTGTCTGATTTACACCCATGGTAAACAAGTGAGAGGGGGAGGAACAGTGACCCAATCTACATCTAGCTAGAGACGCAACCGCTCTTCTACCTACAAAGCCATATTCTTGAAACCAGAATGTTTTTGAAATTGTAAGATTGATTCTATAATATTTGAACCGAGAGCATCCAGCCCATTCTCTCTGCCACAATTTACTTATTCCTTGCTTAAATGACGGAATATAATCTCGAAAGGGCAGCTCCGTCTCCAGAGGCACATTTCCTTGGCCAGTTTAACGGGCCAAGAAATCAATTTTCTCATTTCCTTTAATTCCAACATGACTAGAAACCCAACAAACCACCACATTAAATTGATCTTGAAATAATTCAAACAATTTGCTGATTTGGAAAAAATTATACTTTTACATTTGTGCATAAATAACGTGAGCCCATTATTATGTAACCAAACATTGCCTGATTAAGCCTATTATAAATAGATTACAAATATTTTCCAGAATAAAACAGAACTATATCATCAGCATACTGAATGATGTTGCAATATACTGACATGTCCCATTCCAAATCTTGAGTGTACAAATCGTACAATATTGGGCTAAGCACTGATCCCTGGGGCAAACCCAAGAATGAAGTACTACCATTTTTGAAACCTGTATCTCCTTTTAAGAATAGCTTCTTATGTCTTATAAGCTCCCAAATACATTGATTTCACTTATAACGAAACTTTAATTTCACTAACTTTTCAATTAAAAATGATGGGATAACCGAATCGTAAGCCCCGGCTATATCTAAAAAAACAGCCACTGTGCATTCCCCTTTTGCAAAAGAGTTCAGAATTTCACTAATAAGGATAGCCAAAACATCATAACACCCTCTACCCTTCCTAAACCCAAATTGCGAGGGCGAAAATATTCCTTCCTTCTCAACCCACCATTGCACCCTGTTCTTAATGAGATGTTCAAATGCCTTACGAAAGCAAGAAGTTAGTACAATTAGTTAGGCCTCCGAATTACTGTTAGGTATAGGACAAACAATCTGATCCCTCCAACTCGAGGGAATGACTCCCGACTTAAGGAAAACATTAAAAAACTTCATTGTTATGATTATTAATCATGAAATATTTAATACCATCAATCCCCTGAGTGGAGTTCCGAACTCCCGCCAAAACTATTTCAAATTCTTTATAAGAAAAATCCTCCATAAGGATGGTGCAATGCTAACATATGGAGTTAGCTCAAACTTGCGATTGACAAAGCAGGGGGTGAGAGCTACGAAGAAGTCTTCCACTGCGGACAAATTATTGAAAATGTATCTTGTTGTTAACCCTTTCAGGACGGGTCACATCAATAAGCGTTTTAGCGTAACTTCTGTGGCAGCCTGGCAGCATCAATAAGCGTTCTGATGAATTTACTTGTTTTTCCTCAGTACTTTTTTAGAATCATGCATGCCCTTATCTCTAGGAATATTTTATATGCATCGGTGTTTTATTCTTATTTCTATCTTGTTTGAAATCGGTCGTTATTACATATACGAGTTTATTGCAAATTTATTTTTATAAAATGGATACACCATCAACAAGTTGCGATTTTCCCGCGTCAAAGCGTCCGCGCTTTCTAAATTTTTTTATCCGTTTCAAAAATTAGTTATTGATGAGTCGTTATTATTATTAAAAGGCAGAAACATGTATTTTTAGTTTCGGAGCAAAATCCAACACTAAAAATCGATGTTTGAAAAATGGTCATTTTTTACGTTCGTCGGGTGTGATATTGCCAAATATACCCGTACCGAAAGGGTTAAAGCATTTTTATAAGATCGAATAGTATTCCAGATCTTTGAAATTGATGTAAAACAGCTGTTCATTTGGCATCTGAAGCAAGCGCAAAGGCGTCAATTTTAGTGGCACCCACCCTAGAAAATAAAATAACCCCACAAATTGCCAACCGTATTTTCGCTCACAACCATTTAATTATCAGATACTAACCGATGGGCGGTGCAAATGGAGCGGCATGATAACCTTAATCATTGATTTAACCCTTTCTGCCCTGGTCGTGGCAATTGCCACCGCAACATTTACATGTCTCTACTTACTAAAAATTATTATTATTTTATTTAATTAGTGGTCGAATTTGCCACCACTAATTAATTCCTATACTAATCAAGCAAATGAGTTCAAATTTGGTATTTATGGTCTTAAGAAGCTCCCCATCAATAGTAATTAACAAAAACAATGTTTTTTCAAATTTAAAAATCCAGGGCTGAAAGGGTTAGTAATCATAGATTTTAACCGAGTGCGGTGCAAATGGGCATAAAACTATTATGAAAAGCATGAGAACGGAAAACCAAGAGGGACTATCATTCCTAGCCACCGACAAACCACAGAGTTTGGTTGGTTGCGAACTAACCGGCCAACCATCGGGAGCTATAGTATTTTTTTTTTAAATAAAACACTAATTCTAGTAAAGAAATATTATTTTTTATTTAATTTGTTTAGAAAACATTGGGAACTAGTTCAGAACAGAATATTGACAAAATTGCATACGTGGCTTCTTTGGCAGGCCCTGATACGTTTATCAAAATTTGCTATGACATTTCGACTTATTTGGGGACCAATCTCCCCAATGGCGAGTGGATTTCGTTCTTTAGGTCCTTACAGATTGAAAAAAACCTTATCTTTAACATAATCCCAAAGAAAGTAATCCAACAAGGCAAAAGGTAAGATTACTGTAGCCATCTCTATTCCGCGAAATGTTGCGGTACAAGAATTTCATAAGCAACTTGGGTCATGTACTCTGTAGCACCGTCCTGTTGAAACCAAAGTCATTGGGGCACCACAGGTATTTTATCACGTCCGGATAAGACCGCGAACGCCGGGAATGTTCTCTGTTGAACGGGCTGGACATGCACGTGAAGTGTGTGTGATTGGTTGCCTCAAATTTGTTCATCAGGTTCCGAATTGCAGACAAACGTATACATTTATAAACAAATCACAAACAAAAACTGTGTTCACAAGACGTTGGCCTATATAAAACTGCCCGTCGAGAGAGGCACGTTTGAATTTTACCGAGCAATAGCAGCCGTCAAATTAAAATCAGCTGGTATGCGCGCATTTATACAACTCTTCGTGGTTGGCGACACGAGTATAGTTTCTGACTAAAACAGAATATTCTTCATATTTAACCGAGATCTAGAATGCTAAAATCATTTATAAAACAATTACGAGAATAAAGACTTGCGGGCCAAACATAACATATTTAAGATAAACCTATAACTACGAAAGAAGAAGAAGCTATTCTTAGTAGACAAATTTACAAACCATGAAATAATTATTATATATTTAAAAATGTGATGGGTACTTACCCTAAACGTATTAGTTTCTTTATGCCTGGACGATTTATTCTTCATATTTAATCCGTGTGATGAAAAATATTTACATCTGTAAAACTTAGGTTATGTAGGTTATGTTTTTGATGCACGTGTTTTGGCATATTACCGATTGCGCATGTGTGTGTATTCTATTGCCAACTGTTTTCATTCAAGATGGGCTTTTAAATATCATCAAATGTCTTTAGATTTAATGCAATATATTAATATATTTTTAAATTTAATATTTATTATTATCTAGTACCTATTATTTATTTTATAATTGTAAATAATGTAAGTTAAAATGTATTACTAAATAATGTAACAGTTGGCTAGCATGTGCGACGGCCATTTCAAATTTCAATTCTAATTTCTCGAACAATCGACAGTAGTGAAAAATGGAGGCGTTTAAGTGCACCGCAATGGAAGAAGATTTGCAAGTAGATACCGTGCGGGGTTGCGATTTTACCCTGCACAGTTTTGATTATGCGGATCAGCAAGAAACTGTTCAGCCGATGGAAACTGTCCATAGTGAAATTAAACATGAAGAATCGCTGGATTACAACGAGGAAGAGAATATTGAGGTCGTTCAGCAGAAACTGCAGATGAAATCTAAATTAGCCTTAGAAAAAATGGTATGTAGCTATCCTAAATGAATTTCATGAAGTGATTTTTTCATAAATTATCTAGAGCCATTAGAGAATTGTGTTATAAATAAATAATATGGCGCCCATTCGTTTCCGTTTACTGTAAATTAGTTGAAAATGCAGTCTTCCAATTGCGATGCTTTAATTGTGCCATTGTTTTCTAAACAAACACCCTGATATCACCTAGCAACCTTTTTGCTCGTCATTTTGCATACAATTGTATAACATATCCAAAAGATGAATGAAGGCCATGGTGTGCAGGGGCGCGTTTACATTATTTGCGGCACCTAGACGCAAGGTGACTGCATGGCCCTAGTCTTCGGAGTCGCAATTCTAAATATGCGATTTTTGGGGCCTCTAGAAATCCGAGGCCCTAGACGCGTGCCTGGTTTGTCAGTGCCTAAAATCGCCACTGATGGTGGGAGATTAAACCTCGATGACCGGTGAAACGAGGCCTCAAAGTGAAGAATTCCGTACTACAGATCATGCCCAAAATGCCAATCGACATCAAATCGTTAGTAAACAAGACGTCGGAGCCGAATGCGAATCGACAGTTTGGACATTCGGCGCTTTGTCCTCGCACCGACTTTTCAGTAAGGCCCAAACTGAATCGGCACTTTGGGCGAAGTACCGATTCGGCACTTTGGGCTTTCGGCACTTTGGGCGAAGTACCGATCGGGCAATTTGGGCTTTCGGCACTTGTCCCGGACCCGGCGAAACTATGCGGGTGTTTCTAGTCCCAGAGAGGGGTACTAACCCCCATTTTAAGGGACATTGTGGTTGGCTTGGTTAATCCCAGAAAGCTGACATGAAAAAACTTACGGTTTTCCTAACGTGTCCTCTTGTTTTCTGCCTCAATTTTTTTTAATTTCTCAGAGATTATTATGGATTTCTAATCAATATAAATAACAATATCCAGGATGTCTCCGCTAAACCGTTCGTTAAAAGTTTACGGGGTTGCCGTTGTACTAAAAATTTGAAAAAAAATCGTCACACAATACACACAATAATGGTAGTAAATTTCCTATGTTTTAGATAAAATCGAATATCACAGTTGATTTCCTTAAGCATCAAATTGAAGACGAAAAGTCAAAGATATACGTTTTAGACGAAAAAATACTATTATTAATTGATGAACGCGACCATTTGAAGAATGCAGAGTTTATCCAAAACGCAAAATTCAACCAGCTAACTAGAGAACTTGAGGACATCAAGAATATTACAAATATGTGCAACAAACACTGCACCGAGGATGACGAAGAGCAGCAAAATGTGGAAAGCAACATTACCAAACTGGGAGATTTGTTTGAGAAATTCAGGTGCAAGAGCAATGCATTGGAAAAATTACAGGATGTTATTAAAGGCAATGCCGAAAAATACAAATCGTTGACGGAATGCAGAGATAATACGTCAGTGGAAATTAGAGAGCGCACCCAAACGCTGGAAGCAGTTCTAAAGAATCTTCAAGATGCAGTAAAGGAAAATGATGAGATTTTGATGAAGAAACGAGAATTTTCCGAAGAGATTATAACTGATAATAATAAGCTTAAAGCTGCTATTGAAATGGAAACTGGAAATCATGAGCGTGTTGTCAACGAGCTTTCAACATTAGTAAAAATTACGAAAGATTTAGGCTTGGAAAAAAATGAGAAGCAAATAAGAATGAACATTGCCCTAGAGAAAATTTCCAATGAAATCAAAATAAAAGAGAATGAGTAAGTATTTAATACTTTATATTGTGACATAGGAGACATCAAGACTTTGAGATCAAATCAATCGGTAGTTGTTGGGCTTAAAGGGCGTGCTTTTATAGGGCGGCCCTTATTTCAATGTAGGTGTTTGTTATATGTCGGCAGATTTCACAAACATTTATTTAAGCCAGGTTTGTCGTAAGCCGGTATTATATTTCTAGCTGTGTAAACGTTCTTTATGCGCCATTGACGTCACCGAATACATTTTTGAATCGTTAGAAATGGAGGCTCAGAAGAGCATTTGAGTTCAAAATACATCGAAATAGAAAAGAATGTGTTAATAACCATTGCGAAAGAGTAAAATCAATCAAAATGTATGTAATGTAATCGCAGAACCAAACTTCAAATTATGTATTCCATTTACCATTTGAAAGATCGTTTACACAGCTGAAAATATAATACCAGTGTTATGTCAATTTAAGCCAGAGATATATTTACTACTACATTTGTGAAATCCACTGCTAATAAATTATATCGGCTGAACTGTATCCAGGGTAAGGATCATCCATCCTGGCCCCTTTACGCTACTCCACTGTACAGTACAACTAAAATATCGCATCACCTGGGCTTAAAGTTTGCGCAGAGTGAGAAAGTAGTTGGAGAGAACGTGATAAACTTATCTTCGCCTGGCCGCACCACCGATTTATCTATTTATATTTACATTAAGCTCGGCGCTGGCTGAATAATTATAAGTTTCCGGCGTCCCCTCTCTTGAAATTGCTACTTGCCACGAGATTTTGGTACGGCTCTACTTATCCACGTAATCTAAAGCAGGCGCGCATCCAGGGGGGTGGCTATCGGGCTTGAGGTATCCCCCAACCCTAAGCCATTTATATACCTAGTATTAACCACCAACCTTGGCCACAGCAAAATAGGACTTTTTTGACTGAATTAATTAATTGTAATACCATTGCTACTTTACACTACACTATTAATTAATTTATATTATATCATATTTACGGATTTTCAGTTTACACATACAGGATGGCAAATGTAAGTTGGCCAGACGCGCAGAGAGGAAGCGAAAGCTCTCTCTCTCTCTACTGCCGGCCGAGTACAGTCTATGTAATAAGCAAACACATATTCTTCGCGTGCGCTATTCATTTAAAACTCAATCGGGCGCTTTCCTCCACATTGAAAATGAATGTACCAGGCGCGCGAACTGTTAACGGAATCTATCAAGAGCGCCCTTGGAAGGTACCGCCCACAATTTTGCCGCTGCGCAATGGCAAATTATGTTTGCCGACCTGTATGTATGTGTGTTATTATATGCAGGATCCCTCCTCCCCCGACCAAATTTCTGGGTGCGCGCCTGATCTAAAGAGCCGGTAAAGTTGACACTTAGCAATTGTTCTATTTGCTACAACCCTAGGGTCTACAACCCTATGTAATGATCTCTACTTCCATCATCTCCTTCTGTTTCTAATTCATAGATTGGAATCCATCTCCCAAAAGGAAATACTTCTAAAACAAGAGCTAGACGAGATGAAAACACAAAATGCCGCAGCATATGATGAAATTGATACTTTGAAACAAAAAATTAATACCAATCGAAACATTCTTGACTCGGAAAATGATAAAATTAAAACTGTCCAGAATGAAATTGAAGATATTTCTCGCAATCATAAAGTAAAGTTGGCCAAAATTAAACAAGAAACGGAAAATGCTAAACAGCAACTTGCATCTATTACATCTGAAAGAAAAACTATCATTAAGGTTTCATTATTAAGGTTCTAAAATATATGTGTTCTTTTAACTTGTTATCTTTCAGGATACCGAAGCAGTGAATATATCAATTGATCAGTTAAATAAACAACTTTCCCATAATGCGCTAAGGGTTAAATTGACACAAAGCAACGAAAGCGATTTAATGATTAACTTTGATCAATTAAACAAAGATAAACAGCAGTTAGCCGAACGTACGAAATCATTGGAAGCACATTTAGAAGCATCAAATGCTAAATATAACTCTTTAGTGGAGAGTTACAACTGTAAAAAAGTCCGCGGAGATATTACATTGGAGCAGTTGAGAAATGATGTTGCTGAAAGTTTAGAAAAACTATCCTCGCAAGAGGAAACATTCCATAAACAAATGGAGGATTGTAAACAAGCCCACGCGATTCAGATGCATATGAAACGTAGTGAACACAACGATGTCATTGATAAGCTCCAGAAAGTGTATGAAGATTTGAAACACAGTTTACAAACCCTTACGGAGGATAAGATGCATTTGCAAGAAGAATTAGTGACAAAGACGACTCTGAAGGATTCCATATACAGCCAATATAATAAGTTGCAAAATGAGGCTGATCAATTGAAGATGGAGCAGGCAGCTGGGAATTCACAAAAACCGGTTGGAATTTTGAAGTCGCCGAGCAAATTTGTAGTTCCATTTGCTCCAGCGAAAAGCGTTACTTTCAAACCTACAATATCATGGAATTCTGCTAGTAGTTTGGATTCCTTATTTGATGATATGAATAAGGTACGTTGAAAATAGCATTTCTAGCAGAGGTAATACCGGGTGTTCGATAAAAAAACGCCCAACGCCATAACTCGGTTATTTATTGACGGATATTAATGAACTAGAAACCAAAGTCAATGGCCGTTTAAATACTAAAGATTATACTCATAATATTGTAAAAATATCTAGTGCAGAGTCTAAGAAACAGAAAATTAGAGAGACTAAGAAAAAAAAGGAAAGGGGAGAAATTAGGGAAGAATACTTACATCAAAGAAAAAGTAATAATTTTGCTTCTTCTATTTCATTTATTAGTCTCTCGCCACCTGCGACATAAACTAGTAAACCTACACCATTTCCGCTAAAAAAATGTCATATCACAGCTGGAAACAAAATGGCAACAATTAAAACATAAACTAAAGAACAGAAAATTACATTCAGCAATTTGAAAAATTATGAAAATCATCATCTCCGCTGGAACTAGTTTTAAAATTGGAAAATCTATCCAGAATGAAGCTATTTTTGACATTTCAATAAAACAATTGACATAAAGGAGCTGAAAACAAAATGTCAATACTCAAAACTTAAATTACATAAAGGAACATTGTTGGAAAAATTGCAAAATTTTATCTGTACTAAAATGAGCTTAGATTTTTCTAAATCCATCCAAAATAAACAGATTTCTGCAATCCCTTTAATAAAATTGTCATATGACAGCTGAAAACAAAATAGCAACACTCGAAACGTGAACGGAATAAATCAAAGTTGTATTCGGTAATACAAAATAATCAAAATAATAAGAAAAAATCAAAATAAAAAAAATAATCTCTTCGGGAATTAGCCCAAAATTTCAAAATCCATCCAGAATTAACATATTTTTGATATATCATAATGTTCATGGCGTAATTAAAACAGAATAGGATCCCATGTCAACAAATTGATTCTAAAATTGCCTGCTTAGACGAAATTGGTCGACATTCAGCGTGTAAACTGTCTTTTTATTTCGTAGTATTAATATATATTTCATATTACCATTATTATATTGCTATAGTGTATCGCCAGATCAACTGAAGTAAGGCTCAGCTAAATAATAGAAAGTGGCATGAAAATATCCGACAATGGTTTATAAGTAAGAAGCGAGATGGCGCTAGTATGCTTAATTCTCCATGATCTCGAAAGCTCCACTACTGTCTATGTGCAGAACTATCAGAACATAAGCTGCACCTCCCCAACTTGGAGGAAAACCATCTTCTAATGATTCATCCTATCACTACCTTAGGTAGTTTTGAAAAAATGGCTTTGAAATTTAATCCTTGTTTCTGCCAATATATTTTTTATATAAGCGGCTAACGCCCTAATAATGAGCAAGTATTTTCACACATTAAATTTATTTTAAGTAAAATCAGAAGCGGATTATCTACCAAAAATTCAAACGCTTGTTTTGTATAACCAAGTATGACCTAGACTTGACTAAATTGACGTCACAAAAGGTCATAGTGGTAATGATTACACTGGAGTACATGGCTTATTAATGAACTGATCGATTAATCCATTAATCAAATGATCGATTAATCAAATTATCAACTGTCAAAACTGGCATATTTAAATAGTCAAATATAGCATGTTTTACCAGTCAAACTGGCATATTTTAACTGTCAAAACTGGCATATTTTAATAGTCCAAATTGGCATATTTTAACTGTCAAAAATAGCAAATTTTACCAGTAAAAACTGGCATATTTAAACTGTCTAATATGGCATATTTTATTAGTCAAAATTGGCATATTTTACTAGTCAAAACTGACATATTTTAACTGTCGAAACTGGCATATTTGAATAGACAACAATGCCATGTTTTACCAGTCAAAACTGGCATATATTAACTGTCAATACTGGCATATTTTAATAGTCCAAATTGGCATATTTTATCAGTGAAAATTGGCATATTTTACAAGTCAAAACTGGCATATTTTATTAGTCAAAATTGCCATATTTTACCAGTCAAAACTGAAAAATTTTAACTGTCAAAACTAGCATATTTTCATAGTCAAAATTGGCATATTTACCGGTCAAAACTGACATATTTTAACTGTCAAAACCAGCATATTTTAATAGTCAAAATTGGTATATTTTACGAGTCAAAACTGGCATATTTTAACTGTCAAAACTGGTATATTTTAATCGTCAAAATTAGCAAATTTTACCAGTCAAAACTGGCATATTTAAACTGTCTAAGATGGCATATTTTATTAGTCAAAATTGGCAGGTTTTACCCATCAAAACTGGAAAATGTTCACGGTCAAAACTAGCATATTTTAATAGTAAAAACTGGCATAGGTAAACTGTCAAAGCCAGCATATTTTAATAGTCATAAATTGGCATATTTTACCAGTCAAAAGTGGCATTTTTTAATGATCAAAGTTGGCATATTTTATTAGTCAAAACTGGTATATTTAAATGTCAAGACTGGCATATTTTAAGTGTCAAAACGAATATATTTTAATGGTCAAAATTACCATATTGTACCAGTGAAAACTGGCCTATTTAAACTGTCTAAGATGGCATATTTTATTAGTCAAAATTTGCATATTTTACCTGTCAAAATTGGCATATTTTAACTATCAAAACTGGCATATTTTAATAGTCAACTATGGCATGTTTTACCAGTCAAAACTGGCATATTTTATTAGTCAAAATTGCCATATTCTATCAACCAAAACTGGAAAATTTTAACTGTCAAAACTAGCATATTTTAATAGTAAAGATTGGAATATTTACCGGTCAAAACTGGCATATTTTAACTGTCAAATCCAGCATATTTTCATAGTCATAATTGGCATATTTTACCAGTCAAAACTGGCATATTGAAATGCCAAGACTGGCATATTTTAATAGTCAAAATTAGTATATTTTACCAGTGAAAACTGGCATATTTAAACTGTCTAAGATGGCATATTTTATTAGTCAAAATTGGCATATTTTACCCGTCAAAACTGGCATAGTTGGTTTTAGTTTTAGTTTTTTTTATAAACCTAGAATATTTTCCGGAAATTTTTGTGAAGAAATTGCCTTGCCGTGTTTATTAAAATAAATTTTAAAAAATTGGCATATTTTAAGGGTCAAAATTGGTATATTTCAATAGTCAAAATTAGCATATTTTACCAGTCAACACTGATATATTTTATTAACTGTCACAACTGGTATATTTTAATAGTCAAAATTGGCACATTTTACGAGTCAAAACTGGCATATTTTAACAGTCGAAACTGGCATAATTTAATGGTCAAAATTGGCATATTGTATCAGTCAAAACAGGCATATTTTAACTGTCAAAAGTGACATATTTTAACTGTCGAAACTGGCAAATTTTAATGGTCAAAATTGGCATATTTTACCAGTCAAAACTGATATATTTTAACCGTCAAAATTGGCATATTTTACCAGTCAAATCTGATATATTTTAACTGTCAAAACTGGCATATTTTAACTATCAAAACTGGCATATTTTAATAGTCAAACTTGGCATATATTATCAGTCAAAACTGGCATATTTTAACTGTCAAAACTGGCATATTTTAACTGTCAAAATTGGCATATTTTAACTGTCAAAATTGGCATATTTTAATTGGCATATTGTATCAGTCAAAACTGGCATATTTTAACTGTCAAAACTGGCATACTTTAATTGTCAAAATTGGCATATTTTAAATTTCTAATTTAATTTATTTATGCCATAACAATAGAGTTTTACATAGGTCAGATACATAGTATACAAATAAATTCATAAGGAATATAGAAATAAGTTAAAATCGATTAGATGGAATCAAGCAGTCTTTTGTTCTCTAGTGTAACGGTTATTTGCCGGTATAAATAAATCATGATAGAATCAGTTAAATAACGTAACAAAGTCATATTTTAACTATCAAAACTATCAAAACTGGCATATTTTATTAGTCAAAATTGGCATATTTTAACTGTAAAAACTGGCATATTTTAACTGTCAAAATTGGCATATTTTAACAGTCAAAATTGGCATATTTGAACTGTCAAAATTGGCATATTTTAATTGGCATATTGTATCAGTCAAAACTGGCATATTTTAACTGTCAAAACTGGCATCAAGCAGTCTTTTGTTCTCTAGTGTAACGGTTATTTGCCGGTATAAATAAATCATGATAGAATCAGTTAAATAACGTAACAAAGTCCTTAAATAAATAAATAAAACAACTTACAAAAACATAATTTAATGGTCAAAATTGGCATATTGTAGCAGTCAAAACTGGCATATTTTAACTGTCAAAACTGGCATATTTTAACTGTCAAAATTGTCATATTTTAATAGTAATAATTGGCATATTTTACCAGTCAAAACTGATATATTTTAACTGTCAAAACTGTCATATTTTAATAGTCAAAATTGGCTTATTTTACGAGTCAAAACCGGTATATTTTAACTGTTAAAACTGGCTTATTTTAATGGTCAAAATTGGCTTATTTTAATGGTCAAAATTGCCATATTTTATCAGTCAAAATTGTCATATTTTAACTGTCAAAATTGGCATATTTTACCAATCCAAACTGGCATATTTATAAGTTTAAAAGGGGTATTTTAAAAGACAAAAGTGACACTTATAGTTATAATGGCAAATACAAAAAATTAAAATGTCATATTTTACCAGTCAAAAATAACATATTTTAACAGCCTAAAATGGCATCTTCCACCACTCAAAATTGGCATAGCTTAACAGTCAAAATATTTTAAAAGCTAAAGAAGGACATTTTACCTGTTAAAAATGGCATACTGTACCAATCGAAACTGGCAACTTTAAAAGTTGAAAATAGCATATTTTTAAAGACAAAAACATTTCTTATTTTAACAGTAAAAAATGGCCTGTTTTGGTATACAAAAATGCCATATTTTCAAATGGTCAAAACTGGCATATTTACTAGTCAAATATGGCAAGTGTTAACAGTCAAAAATGGCATTTTTAACCAATCAAAACGGGCGTAGTTTAACTGTCAACAATAGCATATTTAACCATTCAAAATTGGCGTAGTTTAACTGTCAAAATTAAAATATTTTACCATTGGCGTCTTTTTTTAAGTTAAAAAGGGTTATTTAACAAATCAAGAGCGACATATTTGTATAGCTAAATTGTCACATTTTACCAGTCGAAAATAGCATATTTAACAGTCAAAAATGGTATATTTTACAAGTCAAAATTGGCATAGTTTAATAGTCAAGAGTAGTATATTTTACAAGCCAAAAGTGGCAGATTTTAAAAGTTAAAAAGGGATGTTTTACTTGTTAAAAATTGCATATTCGTCCAGTCAAAAATGGCACGTTTTACCAATGAGAATTGGCATATTTTACCTGTTAAAATGCCAAACTATAAATAGTCAGAAATAGCATATTAAAAAGGTATATTTTACCAGTCTAAAATGTCAGTGTTTAAGTCAAAAATTGCATATTTTACCATTTAAAAATGGCATATTTACCCAGTCACAATGACAAAAAAATCATGAAGAGAACATTGTTCGATTAGTCAAATAATGAAATGTTCGATTAATCGATTCATAAATGATCAAATGATTGAATAATCGATTCATCAAATAATGAAATGATCAATTAGTTGATTAATCATATAATCGATTAATTATATGATCGATTAATCAAATTATAGATTAATTGATTACTTTTCGGGTAATAAACAAACATCAATTTATCGATTATTTATCGATTAATCAATTATTTTGCAGAGCCCTGTTTTGTGCAAAAATATTGGAAATCGATTTTAAGGAAAGTCATCGTGAGCCCAGAAGTCACTCTTCTGGGTTCACGATGTACATTAAATTTTAATACTATTCATTTTGGCATTCTCTACAATTTTTCTTGATGTTAATTTTCTTGTAACTATTATCGTTTCATAATTGTGACCAAATTTTATACCATGAAATTGCGGAAAGTTTATATGATGGTCACATTAATACATATTTTTCATTTTCTATTTCTGTCTATCTGTGGGCGCTCTCAACAATTTACAACCTTAAACTTAAGGCTTTCTTGATAGTATGAAAAACTAAAAAGCTTTTGTTTTTTACGGATATATTTGTTAAATATAGCAAATTAAAACCCTGGTTTTGTTAATAAATGTCTTCAACAACTTCTTAATTTTTGAAAAGAAACTCTAAGAATTAATAATAATTATAGAGAATACCAAAATTAACAACTTATTAGGTAAAAGTATTTTTGCGACATCTCACTAGTTTTCTAAACAAAAGTGAAAGAGATAGAAAAACTCTTTTATACCAATTGATAGAAACAATTTCTATGTGCAATCTCCTGCATATTTGAAACTGTCTGGAAGAACATTCAGAAGATTGAATTCCACATGTGGATCCTGTGCTCTAAATTAATTTTTATTTTTGATGAATAGTGGAATTTTTAGAATCTTATAATAGCCGGCAATCCGAAGCATAGTAAATAAAATTAATATTTTTAATGTTTAGGATTCTCAACATACTCGAGAAACAGCATACTTGTCTTCACAACAGAATCAACGATCAGGGTCGAACCAACATTCGCAAAATTGGGACGCGTTTATGGAAGAATTATTATTAAATAAGGTAAATATTATCATACTTGCAGTTTAATCTTAATTATAATTTTATTTAAGGAGTCTCAGCAAGGCACATCTGAGGAAGTACAAGGCAGTTACAGTTCATCTCCGCCAGTTCGTCTTACGGATAGTATGGAAACTCCTCAAGGGGATTAATTAACAGTATTGAATCAGCGTACAAAGTACATTTATTATTATGGTATCTTACTCAGTTTATAAAATTAATACTAATATTATGTTGTATCAATCGAATCAAATATTTGTTTCATATTCGTTATGTAATTAAATATTTATGTTTAAATGGGATTTATTTACTAATTAAAATTTCAATATTCCGACTATATTTTAATTCATAGATGGTATTAGTCTGAAGTAGAGATGGGCGAAATAACTTTTTTTGCGAGTCGACTCATTGTAAAGAGTGGACTTGAAAGCGTCGAAGCTTTACATGACTCATGACTCTATTAAGAAAGTAAAAAGTATGTTAGGATAAAGTGATGAGGAAAACAAATTTAAAATGTTGCGATGTACCCCGATAACATAGACCAAAAAAAGCAATAAAGCATAAATTACGAATTTCTAATGGTTTGAGGTATGAAAGAGTGTTGTATTAATCAGATTCTTATAGGCGATAAAAAGTATTATTTATTTTTACCATTTCACCAAATAAAAATTCAATTTCTTAATTATATTAATAAAAGTAAAATCTTCGCTCAAGGTAATTACAAGAAGACGGATCGCAGAAGAGAATGTTGCTACGGCGGCCTTTGTGTCAGATACATTTTTAACATCAAACAATATGCGCTTTTACACGACATGTGAAAAATTATATAAATACATCATTTAATAACTAACTTATTGTAGATTGCATTTTAATTAAGATTCACACTTTTTCCCATTATAGTCACTATCATTTTTTTTGTTAATTGAAATTGCTTAATTATACATTAATTATCTTAAATTCACACATCTCCGCAGAGAAAGTGAATTGAGTTTTAATTGTATTAGAATATTTGTCATTAGTAGAAATTATTTATACTACTACAATAATGGGAGAATTTTAGAACAATAAGTTTCAATTATAACTTTTGCTTTAACAATTACAAAATGAATCATCAATACCATGTATTAATGAGATATATTTTTCACAGATAATTATAATATTAATACAAAATATATTCGTAAATCTATGACTCGAGTCAGTCACTACACGCAACTCTTGGTTAGAGATTAGTAATAGTATATTACATACCGAGGTGGAAAGTGTTTCATTAATGTCAAGAGATCAGGAAGATTATCTTGGGACACGAATTAAACTTTTTACCGCTATTATTTTTTTTTTATTAAAAATTCAGGTAAATTTTGTCGCTAAAAAAATTGAATCATCTCGTTGGTAGAGTTTTCTTATTAACGTTAAATAAACGTCAAGTTATAATGATGTCAAAAGCGCGCGCAAGGATTATACTCTACCAAAGTTAAGGGAAGCAGCGGAAAAAGCCTATTTTCACAAAAAAAAAAACAGATCCCGGTACGAAAATAAATTAAACATATTGTAAAAGTGAAAATTAGTTTGGGTAATGAGGTTTGGAAACAGGGTCGCCAGATTTCCAAAATCACAGATTGCGATATTCACACAGTAATATATTACAGATCGGGACACACACACAAACATTAAAAAAAAACCTAACAAAACAGAAATAATATAACCTCCATTTTACCACGCCATCTAGCGAGTGCTCTAGCCGCCTATACACTAGTGGTGTTATTCTGAACAACAGCGATGTTATTAACATCGATGTTATTAACATTGCAATGTTATGTGAAATTAAACAGCGCTGTTAAAAAGTGTATTCTGAACAGCCCGATGTACACAAATTGGCAACAGTGCAACGTCTACAGAGCGACCAACTTCATGTATATTATAATAGATGGTTACTAATACGTTTCTGACGATATTTTTAGAAAGAAAATGAGTGTTTCATAAAGCATGCACATAAATATTGGAATAAAAATCCAAATTTGAGTTTTTTGTTGACGAAAAACACAAACTACGAAATAACCTCAAAGTATCTCGTAATGTCGACCGTTTTGACAAGTGTTGTTTAACATCGAAAATGTTAATTTACATCGATGTTAGTTGACAGACAGTGTACAGAATAGTATATTCATAACATCCGTCGATGTTAGCAAATAACACCGCTGTTAACGCTAACATTTTTGTTCAGAATAACACCATAGATTTACCGACTAACTTCATGGTGTTAATAATGCGCGCGCATCGTAAAAATGTACTCTCATCATTTTTCCCTAACGCGCCAAAAAGAAATATAACTTCAAACATTCACGTAAGTTCAAGAATCAAGAAAAAATACATCATTTTAATTCAATTATAAGATGTATATGTAAATAAGCAGTTACATATGTATACAAAAGAGAATATATAATACAATTATGGAAATTACATTTATGGTGTTATTCTGAACAAAAATGTTAGCGTTAACAGCGGTGTTATTTGCTAACATCGACAGATGTTATGAATATACTATTCTGTACACTGTCTGTCAACTAACATCGATGTAAATTAACATTTTCGATGTTAAACAACACTTGTCAAAACGGTCGACATTACGAAATTGTTAATGGTGGTATTTTCAGGTTATTTCGTAGTTTGTGTTTTTTGTCAACAAAAAACTCAAATTTGGAATTTTATTCCAATATTTATGTGCATACTTTATGAAACACTCATTTTCTTTCTAAAAATATCCCCAAAAACGTATTATTAACCATCTGTTATAATGTACATGAAGTTGGTCGCTCTGTACCCGTTGCACTGTTGCCAATTTGTGTACATCGGGCTGTTCAGAATACAGTTTTTAACAGCGCTGTTCAATTTCACATAACATTGTAATGTTAATAGCATCGATGTTAATAACATCGCTGTTAATAACAGTTGTTCAGAATAACACCATTAGATTTAAATGATAAATATATCCAAATCGTAACAGTTTTATTAAACGTATTTTTAGCCAAAAAAAGCATTTAAAAAAAACGTTTTCTACAAAAAGTTTGTATTTTTTCCCATAGAATACGATCCCGCAATAAAAATTAAGGGGTTTCATTTGAAAAATCTAAGTTGATCTTCGTTTGACCTTTAAAATTGATCCCAAGGTCATTTTCAAGGTCACCAGCATATGTCCTCCTCCGAACCCTACAACTTTCATCTAAAACATTTTTTACCATGTTGCTCAGGTTTCGAGATATTTGGGGTGGCAATTTAAAATGGTACACCCTGTATATATATATATATATAGAGTGCATAATTTTTTTCATGTAATCGAATGTATTTAGAGTAAATTTGGTCAATAGCAATTGTTTTTATATGTTGTTCAAAACGCCAAAATTATTAGAAAATTTCACAATTAAATGCTGTTTTCACAAGAGAATATCACTAAATCTAGTTATGGAGCCAATATAAATTTTCGTGGAATTATGGTCTCGAATGAATTTAGAGTAATTTTGGAAGCTTTCAAGACAATAGCAATTGTTTTTATATTTTGTTCGAATCGCTAAAATATTTACAAAATTTCACATTTTTACGGTCGTTTCACATGAGAATATCACAAAATATAAATATAGTTTATACAGTTTCTTATGGAATAATAGTCTCGAATGTATTTTGAGTAAATTTAGCAACTTTCAAATCGATAGCTATTCTTTTTATATTTTATTCGAATTGACAAAATTATTACAAAATTTCACAATTTTGCGCTCTTTTACATGAGAATATCACAAAATCCGGATGTAAAGTTTATACAGTTTTTCATAAAACCATAGTCTTTAAAGTTTTTGGAGTAATTGTAGAAATTTTCAAGTCGGTAGCAATTGTTTCTATATTTTATTCGAAATGACAAAATTGTTACAAAATTTCACAATTTTACGCCTTTTTCACATGGGACTCTCACAAAATCTAGATAGAAAGTGCATTCAATTTTTCCTCTAGTCATAGTCTAGAACGTATTTGATGTAATTGTGGACATTTTCAAGTGGATCGAAATTGTTTCTATATTTTATTCGAATTGACAAAATGATTACAAAATGTAACAATTTTACGGTATTTTACATGACAATATCACAAAATCTAGATATTAAGTTTAAACAGCTTTTAATAGAATTATAGTCTCGAATGTATTTAGAGTAATTGTGGACATTTTGAAGGTAATAGCAATTGTTTTTAGATTTTGTCCGAATCGCCAAAATTATTACAAAATTTCACAATTTCATGCCCTTTTCACAAAATCTAGATATACAGAGCTTTTACTTTAACACTGAACATACTATTATTAACGCCTATGTTCAATCGTAAAATAATCAAATCAACGCATGGCATTTAATTGAAATTGTATGCAACCAAGTACACAAAGGTGACAGTGACACAGCTTAACGCATTACGAATAAAGTTAGGGTAATTAAATTAAATACGGTTTCACAGAATTCCGTTCGTTTGCCTTTTTCTTCATTTGATAATTGCTGATGATTTGAAAACTTGTAAGCAATGTACATATTTAAATTCGTTTGTTCACGAAAATGTTATAATGTGCGCATTATTTAATTGTATGGGCAACATTAATGGGATACATTTAACACTCAATTTCATTAAACACGCATTTGCGTGTTTAATATGCTTATTAAACACGCACATGCATTTGCGTCTTTAATATGGTCATTAAACACGCTAACTCGCGCTTTGATTCACAGAACACGATTTGTAATAATATTTTGTTTACCCTATTTAATATTGAATTTACCTTTGATTTTTAATTTTTTTCAATTGTAGTTGTTATTACAACTTTAATTTTGATTTTGATTCTAATTGTAATTTTCAATTAAATTTTGATCTTGATTTTAATTTTCGTGAACAAAGTATAGTGTGCAACTCGCATATAATGGCTATTAATCACGAGAACGAGGTTTGCGGAACGAGCCGTAGGCGAGTGGAGCAAATCGTTTGAGCAAATCATTATATGCTCGTTGTACAATATACTATTATTGTTTATTATTAAACCATTAATACCTCTGTAAATTACAATTTGAATCATTAAAATCAATTTAACCATTAAAAAATTGCTGCGGCAATATTTATTATTGCAGGATTTTCATAGCACTTTTATTTCAAAAGTTTTAAGGATTATATGTTTGGCGGTCATTTAATGCTTATATTATCAAAATCATCCCTTAGAATTGCTATTTAGAAGCTTTTAAACATTTTTAGTTTGGATTTCCGCGCCTCGTCGCCATCTATTAGACGGTGGCTGAACTGCTAAGTGATGTTTTTGAACAGCGCCAAAATGCTCGAACTTTATACTTATTGTCAAAGTGTTAATATTTAGCAATGGGCTGTGCATGAAACGGTAGACGATTTAATTCTAAATCTAATGGTGTATAAAATAGCTGAGGAAATTTAGCGGTTTTCCTGTAATTTGCGAATGAAAATTAAGGACGACACACTTACCGACATTTACAGTTCACTGTAACATAAAATTTCAATAAAGGAGGATTTGCTATATTCTTCAATCAAATACTGGTTACAATACTTATTCCTGATTAATCATTCAACTATTTATATTGTTAATGCATTACCATACGAGAAATCATAATCTAAGTAGAGGGCTCCACCTGTGATCGTGGGGATAAACTACTTAATAATTTGTGGATGTAATATTTGTTGTAATAATAAAAGAATATTTAAAAACTTAAAAAGAATGTTGTCTCATGATTAAATAAATTCACTTGTGGATATTTATTTACTTAAATTGCAGAAACAATATTTTATAATATACACGCCTAATCCGAAGCAACCCGATGTACGCATAACTCGAATTAATTTATTATTAAAAACTTCTAATTTTATACGTAACAGGGACAAAACCATAAGTGTACTCCTGAGTAAAGCTTCAAAAATAGTGGGAATATTTAAGTATTTAAATTGCGGAAACCATGGTATTATATAAACGCCTAGTTGTAGGCAACCCAATACACTAGAACTAATATTATTTCTTATTAAAAAACTTCTAATTTTAAATATAATAGAGACACAAGCATGAGTGTAATCCTTAGCAACGCTTTAAAAATATTACACTTATGGTTTTGTCTCTGTTACGATTAAAATTTGAAGTTTTAAATAATAAATCATTATTAGTTATACGTATATTGGGTTGCCTGTAAGCAGGCGCTTATATAATATAATTATTTCTGCAATTACTTTAATCTTCACATTATTTTTTAAGCTTTATGGAGGATTACACTTATGGTTTTGTCCCTGTCACGCTTAAATTGGAAGTTTTTAGTAATAAATTAATATTATGTATGCGTGTATTGCATTGTCTGTAAATAGTGGTTTATGTAATATAATTATTTTTGCAAAATACTTAAATATTCGCACTATTTTTGAAGCTTTACTGAGGATTACACTTATTGTTTTGTCACTGTCACCTTTAAAATTGGAAGTTTTTTGTAGTAGTTATACGTTTATCGGGTTACCTGTGATTAGGCGGATATATTACACTTATGGTTTTGTCCCTGTTAAGTATAAAATTAGAAGTTTTTAATAATAAATTAATTCGAGTTATGCGTATATTGGGTTGCCTCGGATTAGGCGTGTATATTATAAAATATTGTTTCTGCAATTTAAGTACATAAATATCCACAAGTGAATTTATTTAATCATGAGACAACATTCTTTTTAAGTTTTTAAATATTCTTTTATTATTACAACAATTATTACATCCACAAATTATTAAGTAGTTTATCCCCACGATAACAGGTAGAGCTCTCTACTTAGATTTTAATTTCTCGTATATTTCTCTTATTGTAATGCATTAAAAATATAAATAGTCGAATGATTAATCAGAAATAAGTATTGTAACCCGTATTTGATTGAAGAATATAGCAAATCCTCCTTTATTGAATTTTTATGTTACAGTGAACTGTAAATGTCGGTAAGTGTGTCATGATTAATTTTCATTCGCAAATTACAGGAAAACCGCTAAATTTCCTCAGCTATTTTATACACCATTCGATTTAGAATTAAATCGTCTACCGTTTCATGCACAGCCCATTGCTAAATATTAACACTTTGATAATAAGTATAAAGTTCGAGCATTTTGGCGCTGTTCAAAAACATCACTTAGCAGTTCAGCCACCGTCTAATAGATGGCGACGAGGCGCGGAAATCCGAACGAAAAATGTTTAAAAGCTTCTAAATAGCAATTCTAAGGGATGATTTTGATAATGTAAGCATTAAATGACCGCCAAACATATAATCATTTAATCATTTGAAATAAAAGTGCTGTAAAAATCCTGCAATAATAAATATTGCCGCAGCAATTTTTTAATGGTTAAATTGATTTTAATGATTCAAATTGTAATTTACAGAGGTATTAATGGTTTAATAATAAACAATAATAGTATATTGTACAACGAGTATATAATGATTTGCTCAAACGATTTGCTCCACTCGCCTACGACTCGTTCCGCAAACCTGGTACTCGTGATTAATAGCCATTATATGCGAGTTGCACACTATACTTTGTTCACGAAAATTAAAATCAAGATCAAAATTTAATTTAAAATTACAATTAGAATCAAAATTAAAATCAAAATCAAAATTAAAGTTGTAATTAAAATTACAATTGAAAAAAATGCATTGAAATCATTACTAAAAACGCGTACAAATTAATGGGTTTTTTATTTCGCAATTGTAATAGATTTAGTTTCGCTACAATAAAAATTTGGTATTATAGTCTCGTTAGGTCAAATGTCGAATATGCGTCGGTTATTTGGTCGCCATATTATAAAGTCTACAAAGAACAAATAGAGCGTGTACAAAAGCGATTTATTTCCTATGTTGTCTTTAAATTTAATTACCTGTTTAATTTCAGCTCGTTCAATTATAGCGTTGTTTGCTGTACACTTAACATCGAGTCCTTAGAAGTCCGTAGAATTAAATTAGACTTTTTTTTTATACAAAATTATATCAGGTACAATTAATTGTGAAATAATTCGATCGTTAAATTTTTATATTCAACATCTATGAGGCCTCTACGGTCTAAACCGCTTTTTAGATTGAACGTGGCAGCAAACAATTATAGCTACAATAATCCTATTCAAAGAATGATGAGATTTGCGAACACACTAAACGCTAATCCTAATTTTGATTTATTTGTGCGGTCTTTTGATAAGTTTAAAAAGACTCTATTTTAAGTAAATTTAGATAATTTGTGTTAGTTTATATTAGTTATTAGATTTAGGTTATGATTATTTTTACGTGTAAGTTTGTTTTGTATAAAAGGTGCTACCGTTAATTAAATAAATAAATAAATAAATACTTTAACAATCACATCAAAATGAAAAATTATAACAAAAAGTGCATTCCGTGTTGTGTTCGATGAATCCAATAAAAGTTGTCGTACAACGACGAGCGGGCACGGTTCCACTCGACGCGTACAATACAGTGCGATCGAATAAAAAATTAGTCAAAGTTGGCTAAACTTATTGGCAAGTGTCAAGCTGACGTATATTGATATTTTCAAATTTAGAAACTAAGAAAATACATGCGACTTTTTGTTCATGACCTGCTTTGGCTATTTTTTTATTCGATGTCGCTGTATTATTACTGTACATTTTCTATTTATTCAACATTTCTGTATGAAAGTTTTGCCCTCCCCCGGAAAAATTTATGCGGACGCCCATGGTAACAGTCACCATCCTGAATATTAACTGCATGCTAAATGATTTTATTATACTACTGACAATTATATTCTACTGATATTTCGTGAAATTTTTACACTTTCACTACATAAAGGCGCGAAGAGTAAATATTGAATTGTTCCATAAATTTGTGTCTATTTAAGTTGTTAAATAACAGTAGAAAGAAGTTAAATAAAACCATTTTCATAATGAACAATAAATACAATTTGCATATTGCTTCAGAAATTTGACAAGAATTTGATAAAAAAATATTTATATAACAGCTTTTTTTAGTACACTTGAGCAAAGTGTATTATTTAATCATGAGTCTGAAAGTTAGACGAGCGAATAAGGCACTTAAATATGATTAAAAAAAATCTGAGTTTACTCCCTTAAAGTAGAGCCAAAATGAGATTTTTTCCCGAAAGAATCATCAAAATTGGTTGAAAAGTCGCTGAGTTATGCGCGAAAAAACTCAAAATGCACTTTTTTTCAAACACCCATAACTTGGTGCCAAATCGTCGTAGGAACTTCGTTCTTCGAGTCCTGTATAGGGACTTCATCAAATTTTAATGCTTTTATGGTGGATCGAGTCGAAAAAAAATTTACAACTCCATAGACATCGTCAAAGTTGGACATGGTTTCCTGAAAAAAAAAATGATTATTTCACAGGGGTGCTAGAGGGAGGCTGCATGCATGACTTTAAAGAAGACACTTCAAAGTTTTTCGCCCTCAAAGGTT
This sequence comes from Ocypus olens, assembly GCA_910593695.2. Classification (NCBI taxonomy): domain Eukaryota; kingdom Metazoa; phylum Arthropoda; class Insecta; order Coleoptera; family Staphylinidae; genus Ocypus; species Ocypus olens. The sequence goes on from OU343058.1 coordinate 44,458,565, forward strand.
CATCAAAATCGATTGAAAATACGACGAGTTATGGCGGTTTGAAAATGGTTGAAATTTTACGAATTTCAAGTGTTTCATTTTTTTCCTTCAGTATATGGCACACTTGGGAACGGAAAACGTTTCCCGACATTTGCGAAGAAATTCCTTTTTTCTCCGAAATTTTGTTATGCAATGTGTAATTTTTTTTACACCAATGAAAAATTTAGAGTTTTGGCTGTACAACGCCGTAATTTTTTTAGGGGGGTGCCATTTGAAATTTTCCGAAAAAATGACAACATGCGAAGATCAATCAAAAATTATTTTTTTTCCATAAATTACCCGAAAAAAAATTATGTAAAGGTATACGAGGTCTTAACCTGTACCTCAATTCAAAATTTAGGCCCCGGCGTCAATTAGTTTCTCTACAAAAAAATCTCAAAAATGGGGCGCAATTTTGAAAGAAGGGGTTATAACAGCGAAACCGCTAAAGTGAAGGGTATAACATGTTAGATAAAAAAATAAGTACTCGTCGAGAACTTTCCAAATCTGCAATAAAAAATAGGGCATTCCATTTAAAAAAACATAAGTTTGGTACGCCACTGGAGTACGGCACGCCACTGATGATTAGAAATATTTTTGAAACATAGCGGCGGTAACTATGCACCACTTTGTTCTTAGATTTTTTTCGATAGCTTTTATCGTAAAGGAGCTATGGTCCGAGGCGTCTTAAGTGCCACACCCGGTATATATATATATATATATATATATATATATATATATATATATATATATATACACGACATTCTATTGCTGGCATATTTTTTGAATAAAATGCACAGAGTAAGTTGGATAATAAAGTTAAAGTTGCCGAAATTACAGTCACTAAAATAATAACTGTTCAAAGTTAAACAAACAAAGTTATAGTGTTGTATGTATCATATAAAATGTATAACGAAGTAGAAGCCTCCAGTATAAACAACGTCACCTTTGTAACTTTTAAATAACCGAGATATTCTATCTTAATACATTAGTAATTCGATTATGAAATCGATTAAAATAAAAATTCGAAATTCATTCTTGTGACAGCAAGTGTCTAACCCTGCAGGAACGTGTGCAAGTATTCACGAATCCCCGCTAAGACGTGATTACCTTTCACCTTACCCAACCCATCGTCCTCAAGACAGACCGGCGAAGACATAGACTCGCGCAGTTTAGTTTCTGAAGAACTCTCCAACGCACGAGCCTTTGTTTCGAGTTACCATTGTGGATTGTCGCGCGCGCGCTTAATATTACCACCGCATTACGGTTTTCGACCAGGAACCCATTTTCCGCACCAAAAAAGTTCAAAAACCCCGAAGTACTTGTGATCGGAATATTTGATTGAGGCACGGTGCATTCGTAAACCGATCGTACTTGTGCAGCGGTAGAAAGCCACATAACTACTCTTACTCTTGTGTGACATGTGCTGTATTTACTGTTTCGGACTTCAATGATAGGATAGAACATTAGTCGCATCAATATGGTGAGTGATTTTCTAATGCGTTTTTGTGTCGTGTAAAAAATTACCCAGAGGTTGGAGAAATTGGCGAAATTTCTTTAATATCTAGTGTGCAATTATGTTTTTATGTTAATTACTGCTTCACACATATATTCCTTCGAGCTACTTTGGATTTGGAATAAATAATTATTCCACATTAGAATTAGAACACTTTTATTTTCTGTTAATATTATGGCGGTATTTTGTAAACCAACAAAATTAATATTGTGGTCTAAAATCGAAACAGTTGAAATAGAAAGGGTAATAAATTGGTATTTTAATTAAATAATATTATCGGTCAACTACAATAAATACTAATTTCGGCACATATTGGAAAGTTTACATTTTTCATAATTATTTGAATTTTCAGTGGTAATAAATACCACGCAAGGTGAAAATATTTAGAAGTTTTTGGGATGAATCGCATTTTTTTATTTGAAGCGAAGTTTTCATTATTTAATATGTAATAATAATCAGTTTATGTATTCTAAAAATGTGGTTGGCTCAGTAAATTTTAGAAAGTTTAAATTTTAATGATCAAAACTAATCCCCGCGAGAGAAGAAAAAAATTTAAGCGTGTTTTGGTATTGGTGGAAAATTTTTGCTGGGACAAATTATCAAGTCACAGCTAATGAAGATTGGGTCCGAGTGGAAGACCATTCCGAAGAGTGAACTCCGCCCGTTAGGCTTGCAATCTAAATTGTGTGTATATGATTTTACATGTATTTTCAAATTATTTTATACTTATTTTGTAAGCAATGCTAAGAAAGATTAATTAATAAACATTACAAAAACATGTCAAAATTTTGACAAGATTTGTAACGCATAATTTTCAGGAGCAGCGGCTGCTGGTGGAACATTTTGATGGTAGAGTCACTTAGCCTACAATATAATTCCTTCTTTTTAAGGAAAAAAAACTAACGACAATTGAAATTGAAAACCTTTACAGAAGGATTAAAGAAATCAAATAAAAACGAAAAGCTCTAGGCAATTACAATAACTTCAGAATTTCAACAATTTGTTTTCTCGTGCAATAGTTTTGAAATTCAGCCAAGGAAATTTTTCAAATTTTTGAGGCATCTTGTAGTAGAATTATTTTTTAGTAAATTTAGAAATTTTCCCGCTTGCAGCAATTGTTTTTTTATGTATTCTGGGCTCTAGGCAATTGAACAACTGCAGAATTTCAACAGTTTGTGTTCCCGCGCAAATATTTCGAAATCTCGCAAATGACAATCTTTTGATTTTTATGGAATCTTGAAGTAGAATTGATTTTAAGCAAATCCGGAAAATTTCAAGTTTGTTGCAATTTTTTTTTATATATATTTTAAGCTCTGATAAAATGCAAAACTTCAGAATTTCAGCCAGTTGTGTTCTCGCGGAAGTAAATCGAAATCTCGTGAAGGAAAGTCTTTCGATTTTTATGGAATCTTGAAGCAGAACTGGGAAAGTTTTTCGTTTGTAGCAATTGTTTTTATATATATATTTTTTGAGCTCTAACAGTTTATGTACTCGTGCAATTATTTTGAAATTTAGCTAAGGAAAGTGTTTGGGTTTTAAGGGATATTATAGTAGAATACATTTTGCGTAAATCTGGAAATGTTTACGTTTGTGGCAATTGTGTTTATATTTTTTGAGCTCTAGACAAGTTATCAACTTCAGAATTTCAAGGGTTTGTGTTCTTACGCAAATATTTCAAAATCTCGCGAATGACAGTCTTTTGTTTCTTATGGAATCTTGAAGTAGCATTTATCTTAAGCAAATCCAGAAACAAATTTGTAAATATTTTTTTGAGCTTTCGTAAAACCCACAAATTCAGAATTCTAGCCGGTTGTGTGGAAATAAACCTAAAATCTCGTGAGGGAAGGTCTTTTGGATCTTTATGGAATCTTGATCTTAAGCAAATCTGGAAAGTTTCACGTTTGTGGAAATTGTTTTTATATTTTTTTAAGCTCTAAGCAAATGAACAACTTCAGAATTATTTGGGTTCTCATGCAATCCGTTGAAGGCAAGTAATATTTTTTAAGCTCTGGGCTGTTGAACAACTTCAGAATGCCGACAATTTGTGTTCTAGTGCAATTATTCTGAAATTCAGTTCAGGAAAGTTTCCAGATTTTTTAAGAATCTTGTAGTAGAATTGATTTTGACTAAATTTGGAAATGTTCACGTTTGTGGCAATCGTTCTTATATATTTTTTTAGTACTAGACAGTCAAACAAATTTCAGAATTTTGACAATTTGTGTTCTGGTGCAATTATTTTCAAATCCTATGAAGGAAAGTATTCGGATTTTTGAGGAATCTTATAGTAGAATTGTTTTCGAGTAAATCTGGAAAACTTTACGTTTGTAGCAATTGTTTTTATACTTTTTTATGCTTTAGACAATTAAACAACTTCAAAATTTCAACAATTTGTGTTCTCGCACAAATATTTTAAAATCTCGTGAAAGATAGTCTTTTTATTTTTATGGAATTTTAAAGTAGAATTGATCTTAAGCAAATCGAGAAAATTTCAGGTTTGTTGCAATTTTTTGAGCCCTGATAAAACGCACAACTTCAGAATTTCAGCCGCTTCTTTTCTTACGGAAATAAATAGAATACTCGTGAGAGTCTTTCGTTTTTTATAGATTCTTAAAGCAGGATTAATGTTAAGCAAATCTGGAAAGTTTCACGTTTATGGCAATTGTTTTTATATTTTTTTGAGCTCTAGACAATTGAACTATTTCAAAATTTAAATAATTTGTGTTCTAGTGCAATTATTTCTAAAATCCAGTGAAGGAAAGTTTTATTTTTGAGGAATGTTGTAGTAGAATTTATCTTAGGCAAATACAGAAAATTTCAACTTTGTTGCAAGTTGTTTTATATTGTTTTGAGCTTTTATAAAGCGCACCACTTCAGAATTTCAGCCAGTTGTGTTCTCGCGAAAATAAATCGAAATCTCGTAAAGTTTTTGGATTTTGAAGGGATCTTGAAGCAGAATTGATCTTAGCCAAATCTGGAAAGTTTCAAGTTTGTGGCAATTGCTTTTATATTTTTTGAGCTCTAGGCAATTGAACTACATATTTCAAAATTTAAACAATTTGTGTTCTAGTGCAAATATTTTGAAATTCAGCCAAAGAATATTATAGTAGAATTAATTTTGAGTAAATTTGATCATTTTCACGTTTGTAGCAATTGTTTTTATATTTTTTTTTTGTTCTAGACAATTTCAGAATTTTAACAATTTGTTTTCTCATGCAATTATTTTGACAATCAGTGAAGGAAAGTCTTTGGATTTTTGAGAAATCTCGCAGTAGAATTAAATTTGAGTAAATCTGGAAAATTTCACGTTTGTTGCAAATGTTATTATAATTTTTTAAGTTCTTGGCAATTGAACAACTTCAGAATGCGAACAATTTGTGTTCTTGTACAATTATTTTGAAGGCGAAGGAAAGTCTTCGGATTTAGAATAATTTAAAAATTGCTGAGCTTGAAATTAGTGGTAGTGCCATGGCTCCTCGGCTCTACATAACGAGCCGCCCCTGTTCAGGAGAGGTGCAATTTGTTTACGACAAAATTTTGCATTACAAAAACATATCAAAATGCCACAAGAGTGATTGAGTGGCAATTACACTTGTTTTTACAAAAAGTTGAAAGCCAAGAATAAAAAAATTGTGCAAAAGTGCAATTTTGGTGAGACACTATACGTTTCTTTTGAAATTATTTTAATGAACTTCCAAACCGTTTACTTGTATTAATTTTTAATCAACGCAGGCTATCAAAATTTTGCGACTCTAAAAATCACAGAATATTATTGTTCATTGAAATACCCTAGATAGTGCTGTTCAGAATCAGTTTTTGATGTCATCTGATAATTACTGGCGTTTCAGGTTATCGGTTAAATTGTTGGGGGTAATACTAAAAGAGGTTATAATTTGTCCGGATAAATTTTATTTTGCACGAGTCATTAAATCGATACAAATTTCGATTATGAATTGAGATGAAAAAATTTATTTGAGAAATTTGCGATAAAATGACGAGTGTTTAATAAAAATATAGCCAACCAAATTGTAACCTCTTTTGGTATTACCAATAAGTTTAATTAACATTTGTTGAATTTGTTTCTCGTTTATCATGTGTGAAACATTTTTTTAAATTAAAAATTGTGAAACCAACCAAGTGCCTAATTTCAACAACCTTTAATTTAATTACCGCGTAAAGAAAAAAAAAACAAAACAACATACAGTTAAATCTGTTTCACTTACTAGATTTTAATAAAATTTAAACAAACCAAACCCAGCAAGACGCGGTTCAAATAATCTAACAGTACTTCCACCCGGAGTGTATAATATTAGGGCCCTGTCTGGGCGTTGACCTTGCCCGTAAACTGCTGTAACTTACGTACAGTGAAATGCAAGAAGGCGATGATATTTGTTTGATGCGAATAAATTTTGTTGTATCTCATTGTTCCTGCGTCTGGTAATGCGGCGTTTTATTTGTTGTTATGTTGTAAGATTCCAAAACCTTAACCCTTTAACGACCAAAGAGTTTTTTTTTTCTAGCGTTGTAACTGAGCATTGCTGAACTTATCACTCCGCAAACAAGATGTTTCTTTCTATGAATAATAGATATAATAACTCAAAATAAGAAGAGATAATACAAAATATAAAAACAGACTGAAAATTATACTAATAATTTATTTTGACTATACAATTTATGATAAAATAAGTAACTAAAAAAAATTAAATCTAAGCCGCTCATGGTCGTTAAAGGGTTAAAATAGCCTTTATCTTTTTAGCATTTTACAACGAGGGTGTATCAATCGAAAAAATTAAAAGTGTCACCAGTTTTGTATTGTAACAATGAAGGAAAAAAAAATATTATTTTTCGACAAAGACTTCATATCGTCCAATTCCACCGCTTTGGAAGTGCATGGATACCACGTTTAAAGAATTAATTTGGTTATGACTGTAGCTACGCGAGCACAGCAGATTTCACCTCTTTGTCACTTCTGAAATGCTTGCCTTCCATCGATTCTTTAAGAGGTCCGAAGACATGAAAGTCACTAGGGGTGAGGTCAGGTGAATATCGGAGCTGTCAAATGGCTGCATGTGATTGGGCGACGTCATGCTGTAACAATACTCCGAAGTCAAAAGTCCTCGACGTTTACTCTTGATTGCAAGACAAGTTGATTTTTAATCAGATCTGAATAAGAAGCACTGAAGTTACTGTTACTCCCCTTTCCATGTAATGTTCCAAAATTACTCCCTTTGCATCCCTATTCTGGGATGCAAAGGGAGTATCAGTTTTCCTGCTGATGGTTAAGTGCGGAATTTTTTTGGTATCGGCGATTAGTTGTCACGCTATTCCTTACTTGACTTTTTTGTTTCTGATTGGTGATAGTGAACCCAAGTCTCATCGTCTGTAAAAATCAAATCACATATCACTGCTTTAATGCGGTGCATTTTGATAGTTGATAGCCATCTTGATACCGACGCTGCTTCGTTTTAGGATCACTCTGCAATCTGACGGTGAGGCTAGGCAGCTTATGGAACTCTACTGACACATAAAAAATCAATCATATAAAACTGTTCGAAATTTTATTACACTTTTACGGTTTTTATTTGATACACCCTCGTATTTAAAAAGAATGATCTCAAATAAGTGTAATTGCTCCAATGAGTGATTTTTTTGTAGCCTCGGCTACTATGTAAACATTTTATGTAAATAGTCAAAAAATAATGGCTATTTCTGGTATACTCATTAAATGTTTTTTACTTTCTCCGTTACGAAGTACGAGAAAGTATTGTGATCGTGATTTTTTTTTCAACAATTTCTGGAATTTTTTTTTGTGCCTGTGTGTGTGTGTCTGTATGTGTGTCTGTGCGCGCTGTATCTCAAAAACTAATAGACCAATTGATATGAAACTTTGAACATAAGTTTTATTTGATAATCCGAAGAACTGAAAAGCTTTCGTATACCGGAAGTGGGTGTTTACCTTAACTGTTTTTTGTTTTTTACCAATATTTTCTTAAATATGAAAAATATCACAAAACTATTTAAACAAATATTGAAGACAATAAAGAAATGCGATTATTTTGTTTGAAAACATTTTTCGTAAAATCATTGTTATTCGGGAAAAAAATGTATTATTTTTTTTTCATTTTCGGTATACAATTATGAAACATTAATAGTTACAGCAAATTTATGTTAGTAATAATTGTAGAGAATGCCAAAATGAACAATTTATATAGAATAAGTTTTTTTCTAAATCTCGTTAGTTTTTGAGTAAACTAAGTTTTTGAATTTGTACATTTTCCCATCTTTCATAATTTTGACGTTTTAAACGTCAGTTTTATCCGAGTCTACGAAACGTTCGATGCACACTTAAAATATGATTTAAATTGAAAATAAACCATGAAAGCGTAAATATAAATGATACCATCAAGACGGAGAAAGTAACATGATGGCCACATCACCATTTTTTTTAAGTTTAAGTTCTCAGAAAAAACAATAATTGTTTAATAAGTATAATTTTCCCTACGTACTGTCAAAACAGCTGTTTTTAGAACAATTAGGATAAAAAGTTGCCTATTCTAATTTTAACATAGTGGTCAAAGCTTAAAAAATACACATTGGAGAAATTACATTTATTTAACGTCATGAATTATTTTTTTGTTGATTTTGAAATTAAATCGTAAACTTCGGAATTTACAGATGATCATATACTAAAATAAGAATTTTTGAAGCTTAATAAAAGTCCCAATCGCCTAGATCTGACCACATAGATGTTAATCCAAGGTTAAAAAAAACAAAAGGAGATTTTGGAATACAATCGCTTTTTCGCCTTTATTCGCCTTTATTCGCCTTTATTCGCTTTTATTCGCCTTTATTCGCCTTTATTCGCCTTTATTCGCTTTTATTCGCCTTTATTCGCCTTTATTCGCCTTTATTCGCCCTGATTTGCCGATCATTTCAAGTCTAGTTTTAGTCAAAAAATTATTAATAACCATTAAGATAACGAATGAGACATAAGTTTAAAAAAAGTTTGCCTTGAAATTTCTACTCGATTTTGATCCCTGATCTAGTTACCATGAAACCGGTAAACAAATCATGTTTTATGTTTATAGATATCAAATTTATTAAAGAACTAACAATAAGTTTAAAATAGCGCACAAACTGGAAACTGTTAATTTGTTCAGAAACACCCAGGAAATGATTGATACAACGATTGATAAGGGTATGTGAAGATGGAACACCTTGCACTAATTTGCCGAAAGCTGGAAGACCTCATGTTTTGGTACAAAACAAGTTTAATAGACTGGTACAATCCGCTCAAGACAGAACAATTTATAAGACAATAAGATAATGCGAAAACTGTGTATATCTATGTATATCTTGCACTAATTTGCCGAAAACTAAAGACCGCATGTTTTGGTACAAGATGGTGTTAATAGACTGGTAGAATCTGATAGAATTGTAGTCTCTAATCGAAAACTTCGGGGTCTCGTACAAGACGGTTCAGAGAATTTTATCCAGAAATGGTGTACGTTATCGAAAGAGATTGAAGTGTCCTAAATACACGTAGGCAGGAGCGGGTCGTTATGTAGAGCCAATGAGCCATGGCACTACCTCTAATTTCAAACGAAACAAGATTTTTTTTATTAATTCTAAAAACACTGATTTGTCATTTTAAATTTTAAAACGATGCCTGCGAAAGTTTCGTGAGACGAGAAAAATGGCAATGCATTTATTTAAGAATATATCTCTTGAACTAATTAGCAGATTTGAAAAATTCTTCTAGAATTGTGTTTTGTGTTGTTATCTTGAAAACCAGTGATGGGGTATTTTGAGTTTTTTTGGAGGTTTATTAAGATTAATGTATTTTGAAAAGTTTCAAGTGTGTTGCACTTGTTTTTATTTTTTTTTTCACTCGGAAGAAGTGAAACTTAAAATCTTGAAAACCAGTGATGGGGTTTTTTGAGTTTTTTGAGGATTGTTAAGATTAGGGTATTTTGAGTACATTTGGAAAATTTCAAGTGTGTTGCAGTTGTTTTTATAATATTTTTTTCACTCGTGCAAATTAAAAAAATCTCAGCGCTGTTCTCGGTCGGTTATCTTGAAAACCTGTGATGGAGTTTTTTGAGTTTTTGGAGGATTATTAATATTATTATATTTTAAGTAAATTTAGAAAGTTTCAAGTATTTTACAGCTGTTTTTATATTTTTTTCGCGTCAACAAAAAATGATTATAATTTTTCATAAATTTACACGAAAAATCGCAAAAGCAATCGACGTGATGTATTTGAATTTTCTACCAAATCACTCTTGAATTAATATTGAGTGATTTTGCGAAGTTTCAAATGGATGGCAATTATTTTTACATTTTTTTCGCGTCGACGAATTTATTGCAATTTTTTTCTAAATTTTATCTGCGTTCACATTGAAATATTCTAAAATTTAGAAACAGTGCATTTCTATTTTTACGGAAATGTAGAATCACATGTGTTGTGAGTTGTTTTGGAAAATTTCAAGTCGATGGCAATTTTTTTTATATTTTTTTCGCGTCGACGAATTTACTGCAATTTTTTTTCAATTTCATCTCCGTTCGCATTGAAATATTCTAAAATTTAAAAACAATGTATTTCTATTTTTTACGGAAATGTAGAATTACATGCGTTGTCAGTTGTTTTGGAAAGTTTCAAGTCGATGGTAATTGTTTTTATATTTTTTTTCGAGTCGAAGAATTTGTTGCAATTTTTTTTAAATTTCATCTCCGTTCACATTGAAATATTCTAAAATTTAAAAACAATGCATTTCTAATTTTTACGGAAATTTAGAATTACATGCGTTGTCAGTTGTTTTGGAAAGTTTCAAGTCGATGGCAATTGTTTTTATATTTTTTTCGCGTCGACGAATTTACTGCAATTTTTTTTTAATTTCATCTCCGTTCACATTGAAATATTCTAAAATTAAGAAACAATGCATTTCTAATTTTTACGGAAATGTAGAATTACAAGCGTTGTCAGTTGTTTTGGAAAGTTTCAAGTCGATGGCAATTGTTTTTATATTTTTCTCGCGTCGACGAATTTAATGCAATTTTTTTTTAAATTTCATCTCCGTTCACATTGAAATATTCTAAAATTTAGAAACAATGCATTTCTAATTTTTACGGAAATGTAGAATTACATGTGTTGTCAGTTATTTTGGAAAGTTTCAAGTCGATGGCAAATGTTCTTATATTTTTCTCGCGTCGACGAATTTAATGCAATTTTTTTTTAAATTTCATCTCCGTTCACATTGAAATATTCTAAAATTTAGAAACAATGCATTTCTGTTTTCAACGGAAATGTAGAACTACATGCGTTGTCAGTTGTTTTGGAAAGTTTCATGTTGATGGCAAGTGTTTTTATATTTTTTTCGCGTCGACGAATTTGTTGCATTTTTTTAAAATTTCATCTCCGTTCACATTGAAATATTCTAAAATTTAAAAACAATGCATTTCTAATTTTTACGGAAATGTAGAATTACATGTGTTGTCAGTTGTTTTGGAAAGTTTCAAGTCGATGGCAAATGTTCTCATATTTTTTTCGCGTCGACGAATTTACTGCATTTTTTTTTTAAATTTCATCTCCGTTCACATTGAAATATTCTAAAATTTAGAAACAATGGATTTCTAATTTTTACGGAAATGTAGAATTACATGTGTTGTCAGTTGTTTTGGAAAGTTTCAAGTCGATGGCAAATGTTCTTATATTTTTTTCGCGTCGACGAATTTACTGCATTTTTTTTTTAAATTTCATCTCCGTTCACATTGAAATATTCTAAAATTTAGAAACAATGGATTTCTAATTTTTACGGAAATGTAGAATTACATGTGTCAGTTGTTTTGGAAAGTTTCATGTCGATGGCAATTATTTTTACATTTTTTTCGCGTCGACGAATTTATTGCAATTTTTTTCTAAATTTTATCTGCATTCACATTAAAATATTCTAAAATTTAGAAACAGTGCATTTCTATTTTTTACGGAAATGTAGAATCACATGTGTTGTCAGTTGTTTTGGAAAATTTCAAGTCGATGGCAATTTTTTTTATATTTTTTTTCGCGTCGACGAATTTACTGCAATTTTTTTTAAATTTCATCTCCGTTCACATTGAAACATTCTAAAATTTAAAAACAATGCATTTCTATTTTTTACGGAAATGTAGAATTACATGCGTTGTCAGTTGTTTTGGAAAGTTTCAAGTCGATGGCAATTGTTTTTATATTTTTCTCGCGTCGACGAATTTAATGCAATTTTTTTTTAAATTTCATCTCCGTTCACATTGAAATATTCTAAAATTTAGAAACAATGCATTTCTAATTTTTACGGAAATGTAGAATTACATGCGTTGTCAGTTATTTTGGAAAGTTTCAAGTCGATGGCAAATGTTCTTATATTTTTCTCGCGTCGACGAATTTAATGCAATTTTTTTTTAAATTTCATCTCCGTTCACATTGAAATATTCTAAAATTTAGAAACAATGCATTTCTGTTTTCAACGGAAATGTAGAACTACATGCGTTGTCAGTTGTTTTGGAAAGTTTCATGTTGATGGCAAGTGTTTTTATATTTTTTTCGCGTCGACGAATTTGTTGCATTTTTTTAAAATTTCATCTCCGTTCACATTGAAATATTCTAAAATTTAAAAACAATGCATTTCTAATTTTTACGGAAATGTAGAATTACATGTGTTGTCAGTTGTTTTGGAAAGTTTCAAGTCGATGGCAAATGTTCTCATATTTTTTTCGCGTCGACGAATTTACTGCATTTTTTTTTTAAATTTCATCTCCGTTCACATTGAAATATTCTAAAATTTAGAAACAATGGATTTCTAATTTTTACGGAAATGTAGAATTACATGTGTTGTCAGTTGTTTTGGAAAGTTTCAAGTCGATGGCAAATGTTCTTATATTTTTTTCGCGTCGACGAATTTACTGCATTTTTTTTTTAAATTTCATCTCCGTTCACATTGAAATATTCTAAAATTTAGAAACAATGGATTTCTAATTTTTACGGAAATGTAGAATTACATGTGTCAGTTGTTTTGGAAAGTTTCATGTCGATGGCAATTATTTTTACATTTTTTTCGCGTCGACGAATTTATTGCAATTTTTTTCTAAATTTTATCTGCATTCACATTAAAATATTCTAAAATTTAGAAACAGTGCATTTCTATTTTTTACGGAAATGTAGAATCACATGTGTTGTCAGTTGTTTTGGAAAATTTCAAGTCGATGGCAATTTTTTTTATATTTTTTTTCGCGTCGACGAATTTACTGCAATTTTTTTTAAATTTCATCTCCGTTCACATTGAAACATTCTAAAATTTAAAAACAATGCATTTCTATTTTTTACGGAAATGTAGAATTACATGCGTTGTCAGTTGTTTTGGAAAGTTTCAAGTCGATGGCAATTGTTTTTATATTTTTTTTCGAGTCGACGAATTTGTTGCAATTTTTTTTAAATTTCATCTCCGTTCACATTGAAACATTCTAAAATTTAAAAACAATGCATTTCTAATTTTTACGGAAATGTAGAATTACTTGCGTTGTCAGTTGATTTGGAAAGTTTCAAGTGGATGGCAATTATTTTTACATTTTTTTCGCGTCGACGAATTTACTGCAATTTTTTTTAAATTTCATCTCCGTTCACATTGAAATATTCTAAAATTTCGAAACAATGCATTTCTAATTTTTACGGAAGTGTAGAATCACATGTGTTGTCAGTTGTTTTGAAAAGTTTCAAGTCGATGGAAATTGTTTTTATATTTTTTTCGCGTCGACGAATTTACTGCAATTTTTTTTTAATTTCATCTCCGTTCACATTGAAATATTCTAAAATTTAGAAACAATGCATTTCTGTTTTCAACGGAAATGTAGAATTACATGCGTTGTCAGTTGTTTTGGAAAGTTTTATGCCGATGGCAATTGTTTTTATATTTTTTTCGCGTCGACGAATTTGTTGCATTTTTTTTAAATTTCATCTCCGTTCACATTGAAATATTCTAAAATTTAGAAACAATGCATTTCTAATTTTTACGGAAATGTAGAATTACATGTGTTGTCAGTTGTTTTGGAAAGTTTCAAGTCGATGGCAATTGTTTTTATATTTTTTTCGCGTCGACGAATTTATTGCATTTTTTTTTAAATTTCAGCTCCGTTCACAATGAAATATTTTAAAATTTAGAAACAATGCATTTCTAATTTTTACGGAAATGTAGAATCACATATGTTGTCAGTTGCTTCGGAAAGTTTCAAGTCGATGGCAATTGTTTTTATATTTTTTTCGCGTCGATGAATTTACTGCATTTTTTTTATAAATTTCATCTCCGTTCACATTGAAATATTCTAAAATTTAAAAACAATGCATTTCTAAGTTTTATGGAAATTGATATATAATGGAGATATGTAGTATATTGAACATAACTGATTAGAATAATTGCATGAAAATAATACTCCTAGCAAATTGAGGTCAATCGGATCCGGCGGTAAAAGTGCAGAATCTGGCTTAGTGAAAATGTTTCACACCAGAGGGCCACTGTGACAATGCAACAAAAGAGCAGTGGGCGTTGCAACCAAATGTAAATGAAAATAATCTATTGCGGCTAAAAGTTCGTCGTGGCATTAGCTAATAAAGTAGCTGTTTCAATAAGTAATTTGTTTATTTGTTGCAGGCTTTGTAAAACCTATGTTTTGAATTACGTAAAGAATCGATATTTTTAACAATGCAAACAAAATTTCTATTTTTCAAAAATAGTTATACGAATTGAATTTTTCAGAAAAATTAATAATTAAGATAAAACAAATCAGCACAGACAAAGAAAAATTATTCCAAAATGCGAAAGGCTTAATTAGAATCAAGTTACATAATTTATTAACATATGAAATTATCTAATTATCTAACACTGCGTTAAAAATAGTTATTATTACTAATAACTGCTTTTCTGGTTTGGCAGTTGAGCTGCACTAAGAAGCAGAAAAGAATACTAATTATGATTCACATCTAGTATTCCCAATTTGAAAGTATCGGTACTTTTTCGAATTTAGTTGGTCAGTATGACGAGGATTCGAACGACGCGCGACGGTAATTCCAAAATGAACATGATTGTGTAATAAATGTTAATCGTTAATTAATTGGAATCCATTTGCTTTCAAAATATGTATTTGGGACGACTTCTTTTTTTTGTGATACTAATTAAATTCAATATTTGTTTTATGTAATAAACGGGATTGAGTTACACGAACAATTAATGATTCATGAAAGATTTCATTTCCGCGAGGAAGTTTTGCGGAAGTAAATTGTGGAAATAAGTAGCAATCGTAAGGAAATAGTTTCATGACTTATCAAAACTAAAAAATTGGTAATGAATTAGAACTTTAATATTTTATACGTCAGGTAAATTTCCGGATTATGTCGTAAGTATACTTTTCTCACAGTGAGCGCGTGTATCCGCATCTTTCTTTGACACGATTACTTTGAATTCCTTGAGAAAAAAAAATTCAAAGATATACTAATAGAAGATAGTATCGTGAAAAAGCAAACAACTAGATGGGCTGCGTCTGGGCTACATCTCCTTTATTGTTTCTTACGACACTATTTTTGAGTTTCTTTTTTCTTCTTAAGGAATCCTTCGTATTTCCCATCTTTCTTCAACTTCTCTATTCGAACTCTTTGTCTTTAACGCAAATTTAATGGTGACGCCGGTCTTTTCAACTGAAGATTTTCGAAACGTGTTACTAATAGTTCATGTTTTTTTTTTAATTCATGCTCTTTGACAATAAAACAAAGATATTTAATCAATTTAAGCTCTGCAATGCGGCAGCTACTTGAAATTGCAACAAAAAACAATAACGGAGAATAAAGTTATTCGACACACCCGGTCTCACAGACCAGTAGGGTTACCATTGGTGGGTTAAAGGCAAGTTTGAAAACACCCTGTGAAAATAAAGAAATATTAGGTAATTGACAATAGTGGTTAACAGGACGTAATGTCAGCAATATTTATAATTGCAAATCAAGTTTTTTCAAAGTGTACAGCTTTATGATTAAAGTGTAATATTTACTGAATAGCAATCAGAGTTTTCAAGCAGCATAACACAAAAAAGAGTGATTTCGCCCATCTCTAATAGAAACCACAGTTTTGTGCTGTCATCTTTTAAAAATGGCAAAAGTTTTAAGAGTCTCGGGTTTATACCCTGAGTAGTCTTTTAGGTTTAAAAGGGTTTAGAAAAAAATATCATTACGCAGTTGGGATGGGACAATGAATAACAATTTATACGACTATTAAATGCCATATTGGCAAAATACCTCTTAGTCCTGAAAAACCCTAATTTATTCTGACTTTCGTAAATTTTTTATTATAATTCCATGTATTACATTTTTTTAATTCAAATGTAATAAAACAACTTTTCCTTTATCCAATTTTGGAGTACCATAGCGTAACGAAAACAATTGTAATTTCATTGGTTTTTTTTATTGGTATTGACTGCTTGGTCATCAGCCACAACTGATTTATCATTATTTATATCTATACATTTAGAAACGTTTACCAGTTAGAAAAAGGGATATCTCATTTCATGATACAGGGTTCCCCATAATAGACTACCCATTTTATTTTATTAATTAATTCCCTGCGAGATAACTAAATAAGTTTTTCTCTGTGGGATTATATTTTGTAGTCTTTGCGATTTAAGTTAATTATTGATCAAGTAGGCACCTGTCACAAATAAGTTTTATATTCATAATTTTGTGGAACGTTATTTTTCTACGAGAAGTTTGTTAGTTTTCATCATAAATATTTAACTTTCATGGATTACTCAGTAATCAACAACGTGTGTTTTGTGTAGAAACTTACATAAGAAGCAATTCGATAGAAGAAGTTAGGCGTGCATTCCGGCGTCAGTTTAATAACAACAATAGAGGTCACGCGCCAAATCGTAAAACTGTTAAGTTATGGGTTCGTCATTGGCGTGAAAATGGTTCTGTACAAAATTTGAAGAAGCCTACACGTCGAAGAACAGTTCGTACACCAGAAAATATTGAACGAGTTAGAATTGCGTTTACGAGAAGTCCTAAAAGGTCTGCTAATCGACAAACCCTTATCCTAGGAATATCAAAGGGAAGCTTAGATCGAATTCTTCAAAGAGATTTAAAATTTCATCCCTATAAATACCAAATGGCACAGCAACTTATAAATCAAGATAAAGAAGCAAGGTTAGCATTTTGTCAAGAATTTTTGAATTTACATCAAGGAGCAATTCAGTCTCTTAATGAGCGACGAGGCAATTTTTTATTTGAACGGCATGGTTAATAAACAAAATTTTAGATACTGGTCAAATGAAAATCCTCGTGAAATCTTTACAAAGAACCTCCATGACCCAAAAGTTCTTGTGTGGTGTGAAGTAGGATCTTTTGGTATTATTGGTCCATATTTTTTTGAGGATGAAAATAACCGCGCTGTAACAGTAACATCCGAGCGCTACGTAAACATGGTAGACATTCCTCATTCCAGAATTAAATAGACGAGGATTACTAAACAATGCCTTACTATTCCAACAAGATGGGGCAACAGCGCATACCGCCAGAAACTCAATGCGGGTTCTGCGAGAAACGTTTAATGGTCGACTCATTTCTCGATTCGGAAATTTGCCTTGGCCTTCGAGGTCCCCCCGATTTTTTCCTGTGGGGATATTTAAAAGCCAAAGTGTTTGCGAGTCGTTCAGGTACAATCGAGGAACTCAAAGTTAAAATTCGTGAAGAAGTTGAAGGAATAGACAAAGGTTTGCTACGCCGTGTAATGAACCACTTTTTATCTAATATTGAAAAATGTGTTGAAGTTGGTGGAGGTCATTTAGAAGACGTGATTTTTAAAAGTGACAATTAAATTAGCCAAATATTTATGTTATCATAAATCCCAAAGAGTTAGCTGTAATTTAGTATAATAAAAAGTTTGTTTTGTTAACTGAAAAAAAATTAATTCAAATATTAAAATGGGTAGCCTATTATGGGGAACCCAGTATTTCTGTTTTTTTTTAATATTAATGAAGGTTTAATATTTTAAAAATGGCTGAAAGACCTCCGGTCGATAGCCAATTAAGAATTGCGGAAAACCATGAATTTTTATATGTATGTATATATAATTGTATCAATTCTTAAATAAAGATGTTTGTATATATATTTTAAAAATTTTATACACGCCAGAAACGCCAAAATTCCTAAGAAAACAATAGACAGAAGACAATGTTGGCGGTAGCTTCTACCAGACTGTAATGAAGTACTTATTGAAATGATTCGTGCATACATAAAGAGACAAATCGAATACAAAAGGCAATTAATCATTGTTTCCAGCCGCATCCTTCCGCATACGATGAATTTTAATGAATTTTCGGAAAACACCGCGTGCCCGTCTGACAACTTCCCTTTCACAAAACCACCGAGACTACAATTTGAAAAATCATGTGTGCCGCATTCCGATCAACGTAAGCGCCAAGAAATACCAAAGGTTACGATGCATGAATATGCAAATATCTAAAATTATTCGTCGGACGAGACTGTCCAGAAGTTGTTAGTCACAGCAAGTAAAAGTAGGATTGAAAAGTTGCGCAACATTTTTTTCCTTAATTATTAAATAATGGCGACTAAACGTCTGAAAACGCATACTTACACATTCGTGAATCTTAATAGAGCATATCTGTTTCGTAAGGTGTAATTAAAGCAGACAGGGCGCGAGTGTGTTCGTTTTAGAATTTTCTATGCTTCGCCGGTTTCCCTTTTCCTTTCGAAATCGTAATAGCCGTTTATCGAGGTGCTAATTACAAAACCGCGACCTGGCGTAGGTGAGATGTGCGACTTTCGAGATTGTTATTGATTCATTTTTAGTAAACATGAATCCTTCTTAAATTCTCAATATCTAAGCAGCAAAAATGGGTGAAAGCGTAAAATTGAATTCTTGACATGGCGCTAGTTAATTTATGTAAACTTTTTTAGCAAATATATGGTCTTAGTTTCAAATAATACTTGTTTTATCTAAATAAGCTTTAATGTGCTCTAATAGTCACACAAAGCAAACTTTTGCGATATAGGATAGGATGAAAAATGTATCTTGACAGCAGCAGAAGACCGAAAAAATTTTGCTATAATTGTTTCCAATCTTTATTAGATGAATATCGAACGTTAATAATAATAATAATTATTATTATTATTATCAAGGAAGTCCAATAATAAAAAAAACATAAAAATAATACATAAACAACATTTTAGAAAAAGGAGAAGTAATATAAATAAAATTTGCTGTAACTTTAGCATCTTATAGAAATATGTCATAAACTGCACAGTTATCAAAAATGGTGGCCCTAAACTTGCAACAGTTACAGCTAAATAGGTTAAATGTAACTTTAATTCCAAATTTATAAAGCAAGTAATTTTCAATTTTTAATTTTATTTAGACAGTCTATAGTAGTTTTTGAGATGTTGCGAGAAATTGCAAGGTAGATGTCTCGTGTAAATTACCACATTTTCAAGAATGTTTTTGTAATTGACTTAAAAAAATGGTTGTTTATGACAACTTTAAATAAAGATGTATATTTACGTGGCGGCGCTATGGGCTGACGAACGAATGCATTTTCGTTATTTGTGGCCATTATGTTGATCAATAAAGATCGGGAACATAATTTAAGCAAATTATCAAGATTTAGTCATATTTTTCTTCCATTTGAATTAAAGAAATTCAATAAATTAAATGCTAGCTTTTAGCAGCAATTTGTTGAAATAATAGGTTTTTCTACAATGATTTCTAAATTCAAGTAAATTACTACCATATTGATTACCAATTTGGATCATTTAAATGCAAACTTTGAAGTTTAAAAAAAAATGTGTACGATTTCTAGAAACCGGCGTGGCATTCTTTTAGTAGGATGGTGCCATATTCTTGATTTCTTCATCATTTTTTGATTAAAAAATCAAAATGAACATGAGAATGCGATGAGAAGAATGTTGAAAGAACTCGTAACAAAATGCTGATGTATTGAATTAATTCAAACAAATGAGAAAGGAACGAAGAGTAACCAATGATCAATTAAACGACATAAAACAAGAACATGAAAATTAAATAAGAAATAAATTATCTACACGAAAGAATTGAGCATCTTGAGAAAATGGGAAAGAAGAGCAAATTAGTAATAACTGGCCTAAACATAAATGTGCAGGATGACAAGATCATGAAGGAACGAGTAGAGATTTTTTTTCTCACAGGAACTGCAAATAAACGCCTGTATAGTGAAAACTATGAATATGACAGATAAAATGAACATTCTAATGAGTAATCAAGATCAAGAGTAAGTTAAAAAAATTAAAGAACACTGGACCTTTTTAGAAAAGAAAGGGAGACAAATGAAAATAACAAAAAAAGCGAGCGAAGAAAGACAAAAAGGAAAATATGTGAAGATATCGTGTAAGCCACAAAATTTTGTTTCAGAGTTGGCTGTGAGATAAACGAGGTATGTCGCATATTATTATGTCATGATACAAGATGTTTCAATTGAATTAGATTAAAAAAAAATGAATTCATCTCAGACATGACTGCTATGTTTCTATCTCTCAGGCATGGCCAACTCAAAAACAAAATTCTGTGTTTCACACCTTACAAAAGTGAATTACAAATAACAAGGAATAGAGCTGGGATGAAACCAAAAATAATTTACGTGAGATAAACAAAGAAAATAATAAAAAAAAAACTAACAGACAATAAGAACGGAATGGAACACCGATAATAAATAATGAAAAAAATACGGAACAATGTAAAAAAAATAGCGAGGAAATGAGCATTGAAAAGAGCAACGGAAAAACAAAAATTAAATCGACAAAAGAAGAAATGTAGAAGTAAAAAGAATCGAAATAAGAAAGAAAAGGGAAATGGAAATGAAGGTAGAAAAAATAACTACGAGTTTAAGAGAAACGAATAAAAAATAGCACATGGAATATCAGAACAATGCTGGCTCCAGGAAAGATGCAGAAGATAGTAACGGAATTAGAAAAATACAAAATAAGCATGGCGACATTACAGGAAACAAGATGGACATGGCAAGGAATAATAAATAACATAATTTTACACCAAAATATGCAGGAGACGAAGAGCAAGGTCAGTGCGTAGTAGCATTTTTAAACATTGGCCTAGCATTATGGAATTTAAACCAAAAACATTAAACGAAAGACATATCGTATGTTTATTAAAAAAAAAACTTCAAGTGTGCCATGATTTTTTATTTTTAAAAATTTAAGTTGGCACACATGTTAGGAATTGACATACAAAACGTCAGATCTTGCTAAAAGCCACAATTATTCCGTGGTCACAATGGTTTACAGCAACTAGCAAAAATACGTTTCTAGTTAAAAGTTATTTCCGAAATGGGATTAAAGTGGACGGAAATTGGGTGTATTCATTCGACGCACCTTTGGCTGAGTTTCAGGAAGAATTTCCTAACGTTCCCATTATTTATGATGAATTTAAAAATACCTTATCATGATCTGTTATGTCTCCGTAAACCAGGAAGTGGTAGACCAGTCAAACGTACTTAGGATGCTATTAACACAGCTTACGAAATTTTTGAAGATACATCTACGATTTCTCTGCGCCGCACAGTGGGCCAGAATGCTAATTTAGCGGGCCAAAATTAATAACGTCTTAATCCTTTAACTTTTAAAGACGAATTTGTAGATTAATATTATTTTTGAGGTCGCTGAGTCCGAATCTGTAATCAGATTTGTTAAATTCAAAATGGCGGATCCAATATGGCCGATTTTTTTTGTAAAAATGTTTGGTTTTTAATGAAAATTAATACCATCCTGTATTTGATACCTCTGAATCCAAACTTTCAATAAAAATTTCAAAATTCAAAATGGCGGATCCAATATGGCGGAATTTTTTTGTAAAAAATATTCAGTTTTCATTCAAAATTAATAACGTTCAGTTTTTGAAATCTCTGAATCCAAGTTTGGAATAAAAAATTCTAAATTCTAAATGGCGGATCCAATATGGCCAATAATATTTTTAAATTAAATTTTAAAGTACTTGTAACTGATGTTATTTTAATGTGTTTAGATTTTAAGTTTATTTATACATTTAGGATTGTATTGATATCTTTCACATGAAATAAATTATTTCATATGATTTGATTAAATATTTAGATTTTAATGCAACTTCGCGATTTCGCCGAAATTGGTTTCAATGATTCTTCATTTCTCAAATTGTCAAATATGTTATATTCATATATGCCAGCTCATTCATGGTCAGGGGCGGCTCGTTATATAGAGCCACGGAGCCATGGCACAACCTGTAGTTTAAAACTCAAAAATGTTTTGCAATTAAAAAAATTAGAAAATTATTTTGAGCAATATAGTGATTTTTGAGACTAATTTACAATTTTCTTACTAAAAAATTCTGCATGTTTTATTATATATATATATATGAAACATCTTTATTCACAGACATAATTTTTTACATTAATATTTACATATTACACTTATGATGAACTGTCGAGGGCTATCGAGATATTTTATTATTAAGCCTGTATTTTCGATTTTTTTAAGGTAAATTTTTTATTATTTGGCCTAAATATTTTTTATTTTGAGCTAAATTTTCGATTTAATTGTTAAAATTTTCGACGTTTTGGTCCGCATTTTTTATTTTTCCCGCCCAATTTTTAATTTTTAGATTTTTAACGTGTATTTTAATTGTTTGATCTTTTGCCCCAACTATTCTTTATTTTGACCTATATTTTCGAATTAATTCTTAAAATTTTTGATTCCAGTTCCAAATTTTTGAATTGATTTAGGTATATCTGTAATTTGAATTATTGATTTATGTGCGAGATTTTTTTTATTTTTTCCAGTATTTTCGAGTTTTGTTTGTTAAAATTTTCAAATTTTTAGTCTGCATTTATTATCTTTACGCCCAAGTTTTCATGTACTGTCTAAATTTTCCGACTTTCTGACCAACATGACAGATTTTTATTATTTTTTTTTAGATCTTGTGACCTAAATTTTTCTTTATTTTGACCTAACTTTTCGATTTTATTGTTAAAATTTTTGATTTTTTGGTCCGCATTTTTCGTTTAGTCCACATTTATTATCTTTAGGCCCGAGTTTCGATGTTTTCAAATTTTTGGCCAACATTGTAGATTTTGATTTTTTTATCTTTTGCCCTAAATTTTTATTAATTTCCGTTTAATTGATTGACACTGGAGGCGTTTACTTCGTGATACATTTGTAATTATAAATAAAACACTTTTTTTGTTAAATCGTGTGATATTAACAAAGAAAGTGTTTTATTTATAATTTTCTTTTATTTGTCTGTTAAAATTTTTCTTTTCTTGGTCCACCATTTTTATTTTTAGGCCAGAATTTTAGATTTTTGGTTTAAATGTTTCATCGTACATTTTAGATTTTTCTATTTTTTTATCCTGTATTTTACATTTTTTAACTTGGATTATTGATTTAATTTCGTACTTTTATTTTATTTTTTGGCTATTATTTTCGAACTTCTGGTCCAGCGGCGGCTCGTGGATTTACGTAGGGGAGGCAAAGACAAAGATGTCGCTTGCGCTGCACTACTTACTCTAATAGAGGAAGCAAATATTCCGTTCCTTTTTTGGTCAAATTTTCTTCTGTTGCCTAACAGCTGAACATCCACGAGCCGCCGCTGTTCTGGTCTGAAACTTATTTTTGGCGGCTGAAAGTGGCAAATCATTTTTCTTTTGCTTGTATTTTCAATTTTTTGGTCTGCAGTTTTATTTTTCGATCAGGTTTTTGACCTTTTGTCCTAAATTTAGACAAAATATCGAAAATTCAGGCCTAAAATGAAAAATGCAGACAAAAAATCGAAAAGTTTAACAAACAAAACTCGAAAATACCGGAAAAAGAATCTCGCATATAAATCAGTAATTCTTTATTTTGGCCTACATTTTCGATTGGTTTGTTGAAATTTTCGATATTTCCATATTTTCAGTTCTCCGTTTTGGTCATTTTTTTTTATTTTTTGTCCTTTATTTTATATTTTTTAACCTGAATTATTTGTTTTTACGCGGAAATTTTTTATTTTTTGCGGATTATTTTTTTGGGGGTCAAAGTTTTTGATTTTTGTCCTTTATTTTAGATTTTGCCACCCACATTTTTGAATTTTTTGACCTGTATTTTTAAGGGTTTTGTATTAATTTCAGGTTATTTATTTAATTTTATATTTTTTGTTTTCGTAGGTTTTCATTTAAAAATGGGGTTTATTTTTAGATAAAATTAATTTACTTTGATCTTTATCTGGAAAATATAGTCTTCGGGATTTATGTTAAGGAATTATTTGATTTTTAAATATTTGTGGGAATTTTGGATTTTTTGCATCAAACAATGAAATGTCTAATTTAGGTTTTTTATCCGATCTAAACTTATATAATATTAGACTTCATTCATTATACGTTCAAGGCAGCGGCGGCTCGTGGATCTTTATAGAGGAGGCTACGACAGAGATGCCGCTCGTCCTGTACTACTTACTCTTAATAGGAAGCAAATATTTTTTAATTAATTCTGAAAACACTTGATCTAGGAAGATAAATCGTTCTTTGTTTCTTCAAAAAAGGAGGGGGGTATTGAAGAAGTGGCACTACCAGCCACATGTTTCACGAGCCGCCACTGTTCATGGTACCCGTGTTTTCCATTCGATGCCAGAACAGAAATGCGAGAATGTTGTCTCGGCAAATACTTTGTCGAGTATGATTTTTTTCACGAGAGAGAAAATATGACTTGAAGATATTTGCGATAGAAAATGCAAAATCACTCCTAACGGAAAATTTCCATCGATTCGCACGCAATATTCACGAAATACTGATGGCTGCGTGGCGTGCGCGTGCGTATAAAACACGCCACAGAAGTCACAAAGGCGCATAAAGGCAAACGAATTTTTTTTTATACGACAGAGATATATATGCACTACATTTTTAT
Organism: Ocypus olens; assembly: GCA_910593695.2. Taxonomy (NCBI): domain Eukaryota; kingdom Metazoa; phylum Arthropoda; class Insecta; order Coleoptera; family Staphylinidae; genus Ocypus; species Ocypus olens. The sequence goes on from OU343058.1 coordinate 44,483,080, forward strand.
CATAGTCGAATAAGGGTAAAATTGAGTAATTTTTAGGAATGCCCTAATATATCATCAAATCGATTAAAATTTCATACTTACTTGACATTTAATTTTTTTATTATGTGAACTAATACCTAAATGGTTTTATTTAATACATTTATTTGTAACTGAGGTATATCTTAAAATAAATAAATTATTAAACCGCTCCATTGTTAACTTGCAACATGAAATTATTAAAAATTAAACCAAGCGCGCATAGACGTATTTCATTCAAATTGAATGTTATATTTGTGCTTATTGCTTACCGATTTAATGTTTATATGCGATTGTTTTGTTGAAAAATGTATTTTTACCCTTAATTAGGATGTCTACTATAAAGTTATCAACACTAATGATTTTTTTCTGGACTTACAAAAATTGAATTTTGTCCCGCTAGATTAGCATTCTGGCCCACTGTGCGCCGTTTGTCACTGCAAATGGATTTATCTGTAGGAACATGTCGCAAGTAACATAACCTCAATATGTGTTACCAACTTAATTTTTTTTTAAATAAAAAATCATGGCATACTTGAGGTTTTTTTTTAATGAACATACTTTATCTCTGACAGAATTAGCAGATCAAGAGAAAAACTGAACGATAAACTGGAAGCAGAAATAGAACGATTACCACAGGAAGATGCAATATTAATGATGGGAGACTTAAGCTCATAGACTGGCAAAGAAGAATATATAAAACAAGCAACAGGAAAGCATACAATCTACGCATTAATAAATAACAATGGCCAAAGACTATGTAACCTAGTGGAAAGGACGAATATGGTCATAAGCAGTGCTAAATTTAAACACCTAGAAAAACCAGTCGACTACATATTAATAGCCAAAAGAAAATAATCGACTATAAATAATGTAAGGGCTTAAAGAGGAGCATGTGCGGATGCGGACCATTTTAATCAGCAGAAAGTAAAAATCATAACAAAAAAATAAGGAAACCAAAAATAAATGGGATGTACAAAAACTAAGTAGCCCAGAAATGTGAACCAAATTCATAGAAGGCCTGGCACAAATTAAAAAATATGATGAAAAATCAATATTTTTTTATATATTATTGGTTTTTTGGAAAGAGTAAACATTCCTATTATTTATGGAACACGATTTCTTTCATGTGGCTGCCTCGGCTGGCTTCGCAATAGCGCATCCTGTCAACCCAATTTTCGAAGACCTTGATGACGGTTTCAGGCTCCATTTCACGAATGGCTTGCTCGATATTCGACTTAAGGGGCTGGATCGTTAATGGATTGTTCGCATAACATCGGTCCTTCGCGGCACCCAAAAAAAAAGTCCAGCGGCGTCATGTCGCAGCTGCGAGTTGCCCAATTGACATCGCCGAGACAGATGATAACACGATTACCGAACTTAGCGCGTAATAGATCGATTGTGACATGGGCAGTATTGCATGGTGCGCCATCCTGCTGAAACGATGGATCGTCCAAGTCCATGTCTTCAATTTCCGGCCACAAAAAATCGTTTATCATGCCTCTGTAGCGCTCAGCGTTTCCAGCAGCATTTTCAAAGAAAAATGGGCCAATGATGCCAGCACTCAAAACTCTGCACCAAACTGTCATTCTCTGAGGATGCATTGGCTTCTCGACGATCACGTGAGGCTATTTTTGTCAGTTTTGCTTGTTAACATAGCCGCCGAAATTTTGGCCAAAACTTCATTTCAATTTGGGCTACACAGTATTAACTTTGGAAATAAGTTTGCATTATTTCCCAACGTTGTTCAAGCGTAAAGCGATTCATTTCGTTTCGCGGAGATATGATACTGACTCTCTGTCAAGATTTCGAGCGGGAAAGAGCCGTCACTGTCAAAATAACATATATTTCAGAAAGAAACCACTATTTGGCCCACCCGTTAAGAAATGGAGACTGACCTACTCCAAAACAAACAATAGATCTAGTAAGTTTCTTAGAAGCGATGTAACCCCATAAGGGATGTTTATCCACTGCATACAAACTGCATACTCATGGAATATTTTCTTTAAGATTAATATTTTCTTTTAATTATCTTTATAAAAATTGATATATTTTATATTATTTAAATACATATGTTATATAAACAGAATTCTATAAATTCAAAATAATTGCATGTTGATTTTGTAATATATTACATTTTCAGCAATATTTTCTACATAAGAATGCTAAAGTTAATGAAGAAATATATTGAAAATCCGTATATTTTATAAAACGATCCACTAATTAAATATATTTTCAAAAACTAAGTTTTGAGGACAGAAATACCTTAGTGGATGGATAGACGAGTAAATTACTGATTGCGTTATCCAAAATACTCCATGCAGTCCCAATTGATGTAAAACAATAAATAAATATATTAAAACCCACACTGCACTAGTATTTTATTGCAAAATTTAAATAACCGATGTAATTGAATTTGCATGATTAAAGACTATGGCAATCACTACACGAGATTTTTTTCTAATTACATACATCAGCAAAGTTATTGTGGAGACATTTTCATTCTTTCTCAATCGAAGAACAAAGGATTATCTCTAGTTGACCTTGAGGTGCCGCGAGTCGGTTCAACGTGTGAATATAAAAGTAAATTTCACTTTTCATTTTGTTTTACATTTCCACTCAGTTGGGTTTCGCTTCATAAATAATAAACTCAAGCGGTTATATAAACCCACGAATGAATATAGAAACCATGAACACGATTCTTTCCACCGCGTCGAAACTTATTCCATTTATTTGACTAGCGAAACACCGAAACCATGAATTTTGATGATTGAAAATGTGAACAACTTTGCTTTAATGTAAAATTAATCAAAACAAGATTAGTCGCACGTGTAATTACTTTCAAGTTACACGTGTAGTGAATTGTGTTACTAGGAGATAATTATAAACAGTTATTATTGAAATATTTTTTTTAACACATTGTAGTCGGTCGTTTTGTGCCGGTACATTATGGCTAGAGCGGATAATTTATTTATAATTGGTTAATAATACCTAATTGATTCCTCTACAAAATATGTGAAGAAGTCATCTCGAATAAAAAAGTTCCCTGCATCGGTTATGAATTTGGGAATAGTATCAACATTTATCCAAGAGTAACCTAAAAGCTCCTCTAGTTTGTGAAAAATTTTTACGTGTCCCGGCAACAATGTGTTAATAATGAATTTAAACTTATTTGAATCAAATATATAATGTGAAGAGGATCACGTAATCGATAACCAATTAAGTAAAATGCGTAACGATACCATCACTATTACCATTTTAATGGTTTCTAATCTAACACTATTAAAAAAATGTTGGAGAAGGTACTTCCGTTTCTAATTAACAATGTAATTAAAATTTATATTCATTCTCTCTTTACATTTTTAAACAGGCTTTATTTTGTAGGATATTTTCAAAAACTAAGTTTTGAGGACAGAAATGCCTTAGTGGATAGCTTTTTCAGAATGAAGAAATGAAGATAATATACGGTAAATACTTTATTCACTGCACTTGTTGACACGAAATTATACTATTAGGTAATTTTAAATTAAAACACATGTTTGGTTTTATTTATTATATTTAGTTTCCTGACACGTGTTTCGGTTAATGACGACCATTCTCAAAAAAACAGTTATTTTTGTAATTCCTTTGAGAATGGTCGTCATTGAGAGAAGCACGTGTCACGAAACTGAATATAATAATAAATAAAACCAAGCAAGTGTTTTGATTTAAAATTATGATTTAAAATTGTCTAATAGAACATAATATAGTTAGGTTCGAATTAACACTTTTAACTTTTCGATTACCCAATCACAGGAAGTAAGTTCCTCTCCTGTTCCAAGCAGCCTAGAGCTGGCCACATGGACATGTATCCCTGGCTAAAAAAATCCTTAACTTTTGCATGCAAGTTCAACTGTTATTTTCATTAAAACTATTCACTTCTGGTTTGTCAACTGCATTTACATAATTACTTTTATAGTTGTAAATTTGAAATGTAGCTTATAATGGTAGATGTCAATTATAACATAAACATAAGTTTTAAATGTAAATATATTCGATTGTGATTTCTCAACATCGATTTACTTATAGTATATGTATGTAAAATCTCGAATGTATTTCTAAAAGTTGGTCAATGTGAAAGTCCTCAGTGTTTACATAAAACTGCATTTAAATTATACATGCGGACATTCATGTAATGAGCAGTAAGTGTTCCACCAGATAAGTATTTGATTACCAAAAACGAATTACTTAAGACATGGCTTCCATGTAATATTATTTAATGGCTAGTAAATTCGTGTTCTAATTAATTATGAAATATGCTGAGCTTTAATGTTTGCTTTAAATTGCAATTATAAATGCAAAACGTGCGGTTAGTTGGTATAAGAATTTATTGATTTTGAATTGTACTTGTCCCAATTTGTTGCAAAGAGTTACAAATATTTTAACAATTTAAAAGTACGAATCTCTAATATGAGCCTACAATCAAGTAAGGAAGTTTCATATTTAAAAGTAGTTTAAATTAAAAAAATGTTGCTAGTTTATATAAATATCATAACATACAGTTGCATATTTATGAAGAGAATATACTCAGAAGAAATATAAGATTAAACTTATATAAACACACATTTAAGTAAAGTCGTTTCCAATTTATTTAAACACACATTTTTCAATTGCTATATCTATTAAATTAAACGTAATTAGAGCTACCTAGCTAGTATATACAGGCTGCGGCAAAAAGGTAGGCAGGATTTCAAATAGTGGTTGCTCGGTTTGTAAAACCGGCAACACTGTGCACGCGGTCGCGTTAGGTAGACAGAAGTATGCAGTTATCGACATGGCTTGGCGCGATTCCGGATGGAAGAGCAATTCATCGGTGGGTTTTACACTTCAGGGAAACAGGTTCTGCGCTTAAACGAAAATCTACTGGCCGACCAAGGACAGTAAGAACACCGGAAAATGTGAATGCAGTAAGAGTTTCCGTATAACAGTCTCCAAGGCGTTCAGCTCATAAGCATGTAGCTGCTTTGGGAATTTCCGATAGAAGTGTTCGAAGAATTTTACACAACACTCCAAATGCATCCGTACAAAATGATGGTAGTGCAGAAATTAAGTGAAAGAGATTTTGAAACCCGTATAAATTCATGCCGGGAGATTCTTCAAAACATTCCCCAATGCGCTGTATTCATGTCCAGCGATGAAGCTGACTTTTACCTATCGGGTACCGTAAATAAGCAAAATTTCCGTTATTGGTCGGCAAATAATCCACAGGAACTTCATGAGCGACCACTGCACAGTCCAGAGGTTACCGTCTGGTGTGCAATATCAGAGTTCGGCATGTGAGATCCTTACTTTTTCGAAGAAGATGGAATAACGGTAACAGTCAACGGAGATCGATATTTTGATACGCTTAATAATTTCCTGCGTCCAAAAGTTAACGAGTTGAACGATAATCACCGAGAACATTTTTGGTTCCAGCAGGATAGTGCTATATCGCACACCACGCGTCGTTCACTTAATATTCTTCAAGAAATGTTCCTAAACAAAGTGGTGTCTTTATGGGGCGATCTTGGCTGGCCGCTGCGTTCGCCTGATTTATCGCCTTGCGACTTTTTTCTTTGGGGTTACCTCAAATCTAGAGTTTTTACACATCAAGAAACGATCCATCGGGTAATGACGCGCTTTTGTGAGAATCTACAAGAGTGCGTCGACATTTTTTTTCCGGAGATCGTTAAAGTGAGCCTTTTTTGACCTAAAATAGAGTTTTTTGTTAATGGGGTTCCAAGGTACAAAATGGGATATTTAACGAAAATAATTTCATCGAAAAACTTCGGACTTATGAGTAAAAAAACCACAAAATGCACACTCATAACTTTGTGCCAAATCGTCGTAGGAACTTCGTTTTTTGAGTCCAGCACAGGTGATTGAACACATTTGAATGCCCTTTTAGTGGGTCGAGTCGACACATTTTTTCCAACTCGGTGCACGTTGCCACAGTTAGACGTTTTTTTGGCCAAAACACGTGTTTTTTTTGTTCGGAGGCTGAAGGGTTCGAAAAGGGATCATCCCAATCTGAGTTTAACCCCTTAAATTAAAGCCAAAATGGGATTTTTTCCCGAAAGAATAATCCAATTTGGTTGAAAAGTCGCTGAGTTATGTGCGAAAAATCTAAAAATGCACTTTTTTTAAACACCCATAACTTGGTACCAAATCGTCGTAGGAACTTCGTTCTTTGAATCCTGCTTAGGGAACTGATCAAATTTTAATGCCTTTATAGTGGATCGAGTACACTATTGTTTTCCAACTCCGTACAGGTCGCCAAAGTTGGACATGGTTTCCAGAAAAAAAAACCCACAGGGGTACTAGAGGGGGGCGGAAGGGGTTACGCTTAAGTTCGCACGCATGACTTTAGAGAAGACACTTTCCACCAGTATTATTATATAAGTAAAAATTATCAACACGTTGCATGCTACGCTAATTTTACATCGCCAGGTTGCATACGAATGGTGAAATATTATGCACAACAGACAAATTAGAGTGTCTTGCTGACGGTCACCGGTGACCCCGGTGGCGCTGAAATGCATATCTTTGTCTTTGCAAGATTGATTTTTTTTCATTTATAGAAAAACTGCTATATCTAAAAAGTAAAAAACAGGGTAGGTTGCTCTTCGAAAAACAAAATGTTTGTTGCCATAGCAATGTTACAATAAACGCCAAAAAATATTCAATGTCATTTCTAGATGCATTTTTAAATATAACAACTTTTATTCAGATCATTTTTAGATCCGCTTTATAATAAAAACAAACTCAGTCATGCGGTAGTGTTAGACAGCGCCGCAATAAGAGGGAGTGGCACAACCAATTTTTAGTTATACTGTGATATGCCAAGGAAGCGTAATTCTATTCACCAACCTCTGGTCCGGTGCATAGTGTAAGAAACGAAAAATTAGAGAGCAAAAAAAAAACGGAAAGGGAAGAAAATTGGCAAAAATGTTTGGATTAGAAAAAGGTAATAATGCAAGCACTTCTTGTTCTTCTTTTATTCCATCTATTCCATAATTAATCCCCCGCCATTTGTAATACAAACTAATAAACCTACACTTTCAGATTTCATGATTTCCATAGAAGATAGCCATTACCCCAAAATAAGTATAAAGATGTCACTGAAATACTGAACTGAAGAACAAATAAATACAGTCGGAGATTGGAAACAAAATTGAAAAACTCTTATTTGTTGCAGAATCATTAAATACATCCAATAAACACGAAATTTTAAAGGCTGTTTTTCGTGATTGTTAGATTAGAAACAAAGAAGCAAAATGTTGAACTAACACAATAAAAGTTTGTGCAGAAACAATTTAGTTAGGAGCAAAAAAATATATCGCAACTGAAAACGAAATACAGCACTTAAAACCGAAAATTACATTCAGCAAAAAAATTATTAAATTCATCTTTGCTGGAATTAGTTTCGAAATTGCAAAATCCATCCAAAATGAATCTATTTTTGACATCTCACTAAATCAACTGACATATCAGAGCTGGAAACAAAATGGCAACACTCAAAACTTAAACTATACGAAAGAATATTGCATTAGGTGGTTAGAAAAATTGTAAAAAAATAATCATCACTAGAATCAATTCTGAAATTTCAAAATCTATTCAGAATAAACCTATTTTGAACATCCCATTAAAACAATTGACATCACTGCTGAATATAAAATACAACAACTTAAAGCACATAAAATTGCATTCAGCAAGTTGCAAAATTATAATTGAAAAACCCATAAAAAATGAACATACTTTTGATTATTTTAAGTGCGGCGTGTATGAATTAAAGTGCAGTGAATTTGATACAATCTTTATAGGACAGACTGATCTTTTCATACACATGTTCACATAAACATAAAAAATCAATTTTAAATAACAAACAGTGTACAGGAATTGCAGAACATTGTATCAAAAACAATCATTTTCTAGAAGTAAATAATTTTAAGATTTTATATTCAGGTAATAAGGGACCTAATTTAAATCTCAGAGAGGGCCAAGAAATAAACAGAGCCATAAAATGAGGAAAACGTCTCGTCAGTGACAACGAAGAGATTTGGTCTTCCCCAATATTAAAATCCCCTATTACCTGATTATAAATACATTTGTTGGTTAGTTTTATAATTCACTCTTGAAAATGCTATAACAAGAGAAACTAGTAAATAAACAACAAATTTGTGAAATAAACCAAATTTTTTATTTATCTTTCAAATTTTTTCACCAAGTGATAAGTGAGAAAGTTATTCAAGAAATATTTTTGACATCTGAATAATACAATTGACATATCAGAGCTGGAAACGAAATGGCAACCCTCAAAACTTAAACTACATAAAGGAACATTAGATTAGGCGCTTGGAAAAATTGTAAAAAAAACATATTCGTTTCAAAAATTTAAAATCCATCCAAGATGAACCGATTTTTGAATTACAGCTGGAAACGAATTAACAACAATCAAAACTTATATTGCAGAAAGGAAAATTATATTCGGCGATTAGAATAATTGTAAAAAATCATCAACTTAAAAATTACAAAATTCATCCAGATTGAACTAGTTTTTCACATTCCTGACAGATCACAGCTGAATATAGAATAGCAACACTCAAAACTTGAACGGAAGAAAAGAAAATTGCATTCGGCAATAAAAATTGTAAGAAATTAATGGAATTCGCTTCAAAACCCATCCTGAATTACCCTATTTTTGACATACTACTAAAATAAGTTATTACTGCTGGAAAAAAATTACATGACAGAAAAGAAAATTACATTCGGCGATTAGAAAAATTGTAAAAAATCATTTCTGCCGCAATTAGCTTCAAGATTTTACAATCCATCTAAAATTAAACTAGTTATGACATCACTTTAAAACTATTGATATATTACAGCCATAAAAAAAATAGCAACACCCAAAACTTGTACAGAGGAAATGTAAATTTCTTTCGACGATTAAGAAAAATTGTACAAAATTAATCTCTGCTGCAATTAGCTCAACATTTCAAAATCCATCCAGAATGAACCTATTTTTGACATGCCACTAATTGACATGTCAGAGCTGGAAATAAAAACACTCAAAACTTAAAAATTAAAATTGAATAAAGGCGAAAAATACCCTAGTCTTTATTAAATTTAAAATCAATTTTTTTTATAAATCTGCAATAAGTGAGGTTGTATCAAATTAACTCAAAACTTCAATTACTGAAAAGAAAATTACATTCAGCGACTACAAGAATTATATAAAATTCATTTCCGCTTTAGATTCAAAATCTTCAAATTTGTCGGAATCGACCGATTTTTAACACTTCACTACAACACATGATATACAGGGTGTTTCAGAGCTCTGGGAACGGTCAATCACGTGCTTATTTGTCAAAATTTCGAAAAATGTTTTATACAAAAGTTGTGTATAATAGTGAGCTGAACGCCCTAAAAATATTTAAATTTATACAGGGTGTCTCATAACAAAGTTACAGACCAAACTTATGTTTTTTAAATGGAACCCCCTGTATTTTTGTCATTTTTGAATTATATGGAGCAAATAAAGGTGAGTTACTTCAATACTCCCTATACCTATTGTTTGCCGTTTTCGAAATATTTGAAGATTTGTTGAAATGCATGGTCTGGGTGAAATTTTATTTTTGCCCCAGTGATTGACGTTGAACGATTAAAATCATTTCTACTATTTGGTTGAAGGTTCGAACTATAGAGCCAACCATGATTTCATACAAAAAATTATACAGGGTGATACAAAAAATGCGGTAGAAAAACCCAACTTATAAAGTTAAATAACTTCGTTTTTTTCAAATAGCACACCCTGTATTTAGTAACGTATTCTTAAGTAGAATCCAATTATCTTTCAGATTGTATAAGGGTTCCCTGTTCCTAATCTCAATAGTTTTCTTGTATTCGGCGATTATCATATCAGGAATAATTTATTTATCTTGAGCATATCCCGCAGTCATTAATTAAACAAGTACTTATTTTGTTTATTTTGGAGGTTATTTTGGCGTGTGTGTGTGTGTGTCTGTGTGTGTGTCTGTGCGCGCTGTATCTCAAAAACTAATAAAGCAATTGATATTAAACTTTGAACATAAGCCTTATTTGATAATCCGAAGAACTGAAAAGCTTTTGGTAAAATTTCGTACACCGGAAATGGGTTTACCTTAACTGTTTTTTGTTTTTCGCCAATATTTTCTTAAATATTAAAAATATCACAAAAATATTTAAACATATATTAAAGACATCAAAGAAAAGAACATCTTTTGCTTGAAAATATTTTTCATAAAATCATTGTTATTCGAGAAAAAAAAAATTTTTTTTTAATTTTTGGTTTATAATTATGAAACGATAATAGTTGCAGTAAATTTATGTTAATAATAATGTAGAAAATTCCAAAATGAACAACTTATAAAGAATAAGTTTTTTTCGAAATCTCTTTGGTTTTTGAGTAAATTGGCTGTTATGATTTGAAGTATTTGTCATTTCCATCTTTTATAATTTTGACGTTTTAAACGTCAGTTTCATCCGATTCTACAAAACGTTCGATTTACATTTACAATATGATTTCAATTGAAAATAAACCATGAAAGTGTAAATATAAATGATGATACCATCGGAGAAAGTACCATGATGGCCACATCACCATTTTTTTGTTTTTGTTACGGAAAATGAATATTTTACTGATAATTTAATTCTGATAATTTAATGTAATAAATCCCATTTTGCGTGTATGTCAATAGTGCCATAGTTAACAAAATCTCATCCCGTACCAGGTATTAAGTTTTAAAATGTATTTTTTTTTAAATTCAGAAATTGGCCTAATTTGCGTTTCTGCTGTTTGCTATATTTAATCCCAAGGCAAAGCCCAAGTAGTCTGAAATCGCGGTATCTAAATTTTATGCATTGGGCAGGTCATGGTCAATATTTACGACAATATTATCGAGGCAGTTTTGTTTATATATACCAACCATATGTAAGAAAACAGTCTACTAAAAACATCATTAGTATTGAAATGAGTATTGAAGTCTCCTGCCAATATAACATTATAGCTGTAATTTAATTTGTCTAAGAACAACATAAATATTGCAAAGTCGCCAGATGGTGATCGGTAAATACTAACTACATACATATTAAAACTAGGACTAAAAATTGAAGTAATTTCACATGATTTCTCTGTGGATATTTAATATGTTAATGCGTTATATTCCTTAATTAATATATCATCCAGGACATAAATAATGTTCCCTCCGTATTTGCCAGAAGAACGGGCATAAAATGCTCCAGCAGACTTTAGAAATGGATCAATTCAGTTCAATTCAATTCTTGTTCAATGTTCGCTGATCGATATAAATTTTGACAAATGCACATACGCAGACCGCGAATCAAATAGGCATGATTGAAATTTAGCATTTGACATTAATTACCTGAATAAAGTCAACCTGATTTTTCAAATCAAAATCTATTTCAACCGTTCAACTTTTATCTGTAACATTTTTTTGAATCATTGATAATTTTAAAGAAAATCGATATAACCCACCCTGAATTTGTTGTCTTAGACTGAATGCAGCATAGAACTGCCTTGAGCCCATAACATTTCATATTAAGCAGATTATAAGCCACAGCATATGTAACGATTTAACCGGTGCAAAATATCCTATATAATTAGTGCGGGGTCCTTTGAGTCTTGCCTGAAGCTTTCTAAGCGAAACCATGCCCTAATTTGATACAAACATCTACCTATCGTAAGCGTAACATTAAAATAATACATTGAATTTCATCACCGACTTCGCAATACACTGAATTACAATTCCTTACGAAGCCCACTTAAATCCAATCCACTAATGATATTTAAATGGAGAAACCTTTAATAGAGGACATTCTGCTACTTAATGAATGAAGTCTGTAATTAACCAGTGAGTTAATTATCAAACAGATTTGCAACACGTTTCATGATGCAAAGAAGCGATTTGTAGAGTTTACAGTCGGCCACAAAAAGTATAATAGTGGGAATCGTCCTTCTTGCATCTGCTAGGTCATCCCGAGAAACAATGGGCGAAAATTTTACAACTAACTACAAGCGCAACCTTCGTCGTATTCTCACTTTCAAGAACCCGAAGAAAGGCGAATTAATTATTAATAAAAACGTAATTGACGCCGTTTCTACGATCTCAAGAATTTCTATTATAATTTCAGGCTTGACTGCATGTGAAAACGTTTTAGGCTAGGCGCGAATGTTCGTGAAATTATTTGGGATTTTGTGTATTATTTACCACATCAGTAGTTAGTCAGTTCATTGTTGTTATAGAAATAATAAACGGTAATTATTGAACATGGTAATAATTAAATAAAACAAGCGCACGCTCGTACTCAATATTTAAACAGCAAACGTGCGTGTTGACTCCATTTTCAGAATTCATTCATGGATTGATTTGTAATTGAAATGATGAATACACATGTGTTCTTAGTCTGGTAAAAATATGTTTTTTCAAACAAAATCACATGTTAGACAATATGTACAAAGTATGATATTGTATAAGTGAAAACAGTACTGCAATGGGAGAATTGTAATACCTAAATACATATTCTTATAATATGTGCAGAAATGGTTTTTATGTTATTGTTACAGAAATCATCTAACTTTCAAGTCAAATTTCTTGTTGTTATTTAGTTACTTTTGCTTCTTACTGCTTCAATTTTGGTACAAAATTAAATTTCTGTGCCTTGCCAAACAAGTACCATAAGCTATTTGATTGTCCTAAATATAAAATACAGCAAATGTATTTATTCAAACGAATCTATTAAATATTGATTCTGCGAAGAATCCAGCTTGGAAAATTTTAATTGTATTTAAACTTTGATGGATTATCTTATCCAAAACCAGTCACGCAAACAGCGCTATTAAAAAAAAAAAACTCTCAAATATGGGTTTTTCAACAGTCGACTCCGGGAGTTGAGAGAGTCATGCTCTTGTAGAAAGTGACTCACTTCGAGGAATTACCTTTTTTGAGTCGACTCACTCATGAGTTACCCACTACTCTAAAATAAGTTCAGCTTCACATACTTCATACCAGTTGACATGACCAAAGAAGAACGGAGTATATTAAACAAAGCATTGACATTGTTACATTTTCTTTTTCGAGGGTTACAATAACATAAACATGTATCCTTCACCTTTTGTTACACACCCATCCGGCAGAGTATTTTATATTTAGCACGTCATTAACGACATGACAATACACATATTTTGTAAGAGGAAGTAGTGCGCAATAAAATTAATTGTATTGAACTGGGCTTGCCGTTTTGATCAAGATTATAAATTGCTTTAATATTATAAGCCATTATAGGTATATACTGAGGAATTTATTAAACACCATAATAACATATTTTATGAAGAAAGGCACTTGTTATGTTCCATATTTTTCGAACACATGAACATAACCTGCAAATTAGAATTTTTGACCACTTAAATGTCAATTCTATTCTTTAGAAACGTGTACGATAGTTTTTAATACAAATACTAGAAAATGTAAAAGTGCCATTCTGTTGCGAAAAACAAGTAATAATTTTAATTTTTGCAAGACGTAGACGGATTTTGATATTATAACTCTCAAAAGCTGCATACATGGAAAACTAAACTTTTATGCAAAATTGCTGATGTGTCATTTTTTCCGTTTTGATCAAGAGACAATTTCATTTTCGCAAGTTAATAACTCTGAAATACGTTAGCGAATTTTGACTTGACCTTAAAAGATGAGATTTATTATCTTGAAACACCTGTTTGTTTAGATAATAGCTGGTAGATGTTTTGGACATAAACAGATATGAGACTCAGGAGACAATTTTGGTTGTTGTAATCTGATAACTCGAAAACGAGTCGCCAGATTTTATGAATTTAAATGTCAAATGATGCACAAGGTAATTTTTTTTATCAAACTGTTAAAACAGTTTTTAGAAATGTAACTAGAAATTGTTAAAAGTAGCATTTTATTTGTTTTGAACACATCAAGAAATAATTTGAATTTTTGGCGGATTTTGACATTTCAAAAACTGCACATGCAAATTTCGTACAATTTTTTAATCCAAATTACTGATGTCAAAGGCATAATTTTTACTGTTTTCGGCAAGAGTGCAGAAACCAAGAAACAATTTTGTTAGAAAAAAGTACTAAGAAATATTCATGGCAAGTTTTAAAGGTAACAAAATTCCGTTTCTGATTTTTTTAAATTGCTGAGGTATTGAACGCGCTTCCTGATTATGATGATTCATTTTCTGAATTGTAGAGAATATAGTGTCTTTTAAAAAATGTTAAGTACTATTCCAATCAATGAAAATTACCAACATCTGAAATTTTCCAAGTTTAAAGTCAGCAAAATTTTTAAAAATTGCTAAAGTATTGAACGTGTTTTTTTAATTATGATGATTATTTTAAGAAAGTATTAAGAAAGATCGAATGTTGAGTTAACTAAAATTGTTAAAATCCAAAATTTTCCAGATTCAAAGTATAAAATAGAGTTTTAGATTTTGCAAAATTGCTCCAGACTCGTTATTTGATATTGATTATTTTACTGCCAAAATTCAGAGAATTTGTTGAATTTTAAATTGATTAATGATATGATTATGATCATTCAAATTCTAAAATGAAGCGAATTTAGTGTTTAAACCAATATATAAAGGAAAATACATATCGTGTCAAAGAAAACAATCGCGTTTTTGATTTAAAAAAATGTTGAGGTATTGAATGTGTTTTTGATTATTATCATTTATTTGTTAAAATTTAAAGAATTTATCTGAATATAAAAGGTATTAAGAAATATAATGCGTTAACGAAAACTGCCAAAATCAAAAGTTCAAAGGCAACAAATCAGCGTTTTCGATTTCTAAAAATTGCTGAGGTGTTAAAAGCATTTCTTGATTATGTTAGAATGTTGAGAATTTAGTATGTTTTAAGGAGGTATAAAAAATATTGATGTCAAAGTACGAAATTTGAAATTTTTCAAGACAAACATCAACAAAATCGCGTTTTTGATTTTGAAAAATTGCTTAACTTCTGAACGCGTTATTTGATTTTGAAAATTTAAATGCCAAAATATAGCGAATCTGGTGTGCTTGAAAAAGAAAAATGTATTATTACCGGATTTCAGAAACCAAGAATCTGATTTTAACAATTGAAATGTTTGAAGATGCACAAATTGATTACCAAAAATAGGTTTTAGAAAAGTTTGTATGTAAAAGAATGAAAAGATGTTAAAAGAAGCATTACAGGAGAGTTTTAATTTTTAATAGCCGATAACTCCGAAACGTGTTGGCAGATTTTGAGAACAAAAGGTGCACACAAATTATTTTATCAGTGTTATGGCATTTATTAGCAAAGTAACAAAACAAAAGTAGAATGTTATTTGTTTTTAAGACATCAAGTGACAATATTAATTTTTGTAAGTTTTGAATGTCAAATAATGCATTTAAAAAGGTGTTCAAATAATTTATAACCAAAAGGACTGAAAAGTGTCTAAAGTCACATTTAATCTGTTTTGGGCACAAGAGACAATTTTGTTCCTCCTATATAACTCTGAAACGAGTCGGCAAATTTTAACAATTTAAATGTCAAAAGGTGCAAATTATTTCTTTAATCAACGTGTTATGAGAGTAGTTGACAAAATAACAAGGTGTCGAAACTAGCATTTTCTTTAAATTAAAATTGAAAGCTCTCACTCATTGCAGAAGCATTAAATAAGTGGCACTAGCCAGGGAAGTAGTTGTTTCAATAAGTTATTTGTTTATAGTCTTGGTAAGACTTAATTTTGCTTTGTAGAAGAGTTTACGAACAGGTTGAATATTCACATATTTGGGCTATATTTCGTTTTATTAAATTTAATAAATCTCGTCTATTTAAATTACTGTTTGATTGGTTTTTAACATATCAAGTGACAATATAAATTTTGATTGATCGTGTAGGCGGATTTTGACATTTGAAATCTTAAAAGGTGCACAAAGGTATGCGTTTTGGAAAACTTTTATGTTTTTTTTACAATATTAGCGATGTAGAATGTCTCATTTTCTTTGTTTTCGACACAGATGCAGGCTGCCTTGGTGATTTGGTTATTTTTGACGTGTTAAAAAGGGCAAAGTTCGCATTCTAATAACGACGTATCAAAGTCACCCTTTTCTGACGGTTACAGAAAAAAGTTATTTTGCAACAATTTTAGAGAATTCACTATACTTAAGAATTTCAGTCGGAGTCAATCCGTTTCTACACTTTCAAAATTAAGTTCCAATTAAAAATATATTCAAACTTTCTTCGCACAAATAGAACTACATTCTGCTGCATCCTGCATAAATACAACAACAATATAATATAAAATATATACACATTTTTTTGTCTATGGCAAAAACGTGTGAATCCTGCAAACACGTTTCCATATTCTGTTGATCAGAATTAACACACGGAGTTCTTTAAATGTCAATGGCCAAAAATTCCACGCAAAATAATGTGGTAAATCAAGTACATGAGTAATTCAAGCCTTGAATACGAAATAAGAAAATTTTCATCCATAAATCAATGCACGTTTCGTCCTTGATACATCTTTAACTTTCCATTTTAGTTATATTGTAGATAAACATATACCGGGCGTAACACAAAACAAGGTCTGTATTATTTGAGATATAAATTTAAAACTTCGTAGACTTTTACTGAAAGCAAATTGAAGCTTACGGGCCATCCAAAACATTTGGTTGCAGTTTTGGAAGAGAGTAATAACTTACCCAAGTCGCCTTACACCGTTAAGCGTGGATAAAAATAGTTTTCTAGTAAATATAGACGATCAATATTAAAGAGATATTTCCTTACCTCAAAAAGAAAAAGTATATGACGCGGTACTGAATCAGTTCTATAATTATGAACATTATAAGGAAGATATTAAGGCAATCTCCTATAATGCGGCACGACGATCATATGTCAAGGTTATTTATAGCATACTTAAACTTTTTACAATTCACCGTATGGTGTACCATAAGGATGCTTTATTGCTGCAGATAATTGCGGTAATTATGCCATTAACTAATTAAGTGCGGTCAGTGTTGTGTAAAGGTTTGTTTACACTTTTGGAAATATGGAATTTTTCAAAACAAGGAATGGAAGATTCGATGCTATTACTTAACCAGATAATACTTTGAGTTAAAGACGGTATTTATAAGATGGTAATTAATAAATAGCGTAGGAGCGTTTATTGTTAAAATATTTAAATGTTTACGACTCAAGGCATCAAATTTACTTATTAAATAATAAAACATTTTGTGCGATCTTATTTACGTGCAAAAAATATTCAACGAGAAAGCGAAATATCAACCGGCAATAGCGCACGACTGACCTTCATAAATTATAACCTCAAATTAAAATAACTTGGTGCGTAACTGAATCGTGCTAACAAAAATGGCACGCTAACATGACATACCTTACTAAAATTTGATCGTGAATAGATTGTTGAAAGAAATATAGATGTATTCTTTGCTATGCTTGCTATTAGGGATGGACGATATTTCACGTACCTGTGATTTTTCAGTAATATTAAAAAAATCACAGGTCGTTACTGTTACTAATAGGCGAATTTCACTGCTACTTAAAATCGCTGCTACTTAAAATCACCGCTACTTAAAATCACTGCTACTTAGAATCACTGCTACTTAAAATCACTGCTACTTTAAATCACAGCTACTTAAAATCCCTGCTATTTAAACTGTGACTTAAACTGTGATTGCTTCTTAAAATCACAACTGGTACCTAAAAACGTGATTGTAAGAAGACAATGAAGAATAGCATTTCTACTTATTATTTTATATTCAGTAATGTTTACTTCCATTTACTCTTATGTACATGTTCAAATCACGATTTTCATCAATTTAAAAACAAATATATAAAAACAATTTCTACAAATGGTAAACCTAAAATGACTCAAAATTCATTTTAATTTAGGAATCAGTGCGAATATCTAAACATTGAAATAATACCACGAAATCAATTTTTAAATTGCAAACTTCATTAACTGAAAATTAAAAATTAAAATAATTCACCAAACTGCGAAAATCTTCAAATGCTCCTCCTTGTTCAGGTGCTCAAAAAATTAAAACAAAAATCTTCAAAAACCTATATCTCTATTGAAAATCGTTGAATTTACAAAAACCAAATTGATTTTGAATAACCGGTACCTCGACCATTCATGATAATTTTTTATGGACTTTTTCCTGTGTTTTATATATTTTTTCTGCGATGTTTTTGTTCAGGTGCTCAAAAAATTCGAAAAAAAATTTTCAAAAATCCATATCTCTATTGAAATTTTATTGAATTTACAAAAACCAAATTAATTTTGAATAAGCGATACTTCGGCCATTGAGGATGATTTTTTATTGAATTTTTCCTGCGTTTCTTATATTTTTTCTGCGATGTTTTTGTTAAAGTGCTCAGAAAATTAAAACAAAAATTTTCAAAAATCCATATCCCTGTTGAAAATTGTTGAATTTACAAAAACCAAATTGATTTTGAATAAGCGATACTTCGGCCATTGAGGATGTTTTTTCATGGAATTTTTCCTGCGTTTTTTATATTTTTTCAGCGATGTTTTTGTTCAGGTGTTAAAAAAATTAAAATAACAATTTTCAAAAATCAATATCTCTGTTGAAAATTATTCATTTTACAAAAACCAAATTGATTTTTAATAAGCGATACTTCAGCCATTGAGGATGATTTTTTATGGAATTTTTCCTGCGTTTTTTTATATTTTTTCAGCGATGTTTTTGTTCAGGTGCTCAGAAAATTAAAACTAAAATTTTCAAAAATCCATATCTCTGTTGAAAATTGTTGAATTTACAAAAACCAAATTGATTTTGAATAAGCGATACTTCGGCCATTGAGGATGTTTTTTTATGGAATTTTTCCTGCGTTTTTTATATTTTTTCAGCAATGTTTTTGTTCAGGTGCTCAAAAAATTAAAATAACAATTTAAAAAAATTCATATCTCTGTTGAAAATGATTGAATTTGCAAAAACCAAATTGATTTTGAATAAGCGATACTTCGGCCATTGAGGATATTTTTTTATGGAATTTTTCCTGCGTTTTTTATATTTTTTTCAGCGATGTTTTTGTACAGGTGCTCAGAAAATTAAAACAAAAATTTTCAAAAATCCATATCTCTGTTGAAAATTTTTGAATTTACAAAAACCAAATTGATTCTGAATAAGCAATACTTCTGACCGTGAGGATGATTTTTTATGTAATTTTTCCTGCGTTTTTTATATTTTTTTCAGCGATGTTTTTGTTCAGGTGCTCAGAAAATTAAAACAAACATTTTCAAAAATCTTTATCTCTGTTGAAAATTATTGAATTTAAAAAAACCAAATTGATTTTGAATAAGCGATACTTCGGTCATTAAGAATTATTTTTATGGAATTTTTCCTGCGTTTTTTATATTTTTTCAGCGATGTTTTTGTTCAGGTGCTCAAAAAATTAAAATAACAATTTTCAAAAATCCATATCTCTGTTGAAAATTATTGAATTTACAAAAACTAAATTGATTCCGAATAAGCGATACTTCGGCCCGTCAGAATGATTTTTTATGGAATTTTTCCTGCGTTTTTTATATTTTTTTCTGCGATGTTTATGTTCAGGTGCTCAAAAAATTGGAACAAAAATTTTCAAAAACCCATATCTCTATTGAAAATAATTGAATTTACAAAAACCAAATTGATTTTGAATAAGAGATACTTCGGCTATTAAGGATGATTTTTTATGGATTTTTTTGCGTTTTTTATATTTTTTTCGGCGATGTTTTTGTAATAATAGTCACAGTTTAAAATCACTGATATTACAAAGTAGCAATCACAGGTAGCAACGTGATTCAAAAGTAGCAGTTTTGCCCATCTCTACTTGCTATACATATCCGTAATATAACATTAACAATATATATTTCAAATTTAGATCACAAGCGGACTTTCCTAGTGATCTTGCACACTGACGCATTATTCTCCTCTTTCACTGTTCCACGATTAGCTTTATATATTTATATTTTGCACTTAATAGCTTATACAAATTTTTCCATTATATGGAATATAAAAGTCAAAGTGACATAATTTGCCAATGAAGTAATTTAATAAATTGCCACCTGTGAGTAAATTTTAGGTTATGCAAATGTCACACTGACAGATACTAACAAATAACTAAACACACAGCAGATGCATTTTCAAATTTCATTCAAGAATTTCAAAGGAATATAGAGACAAGGATGTATAATACTGTGTTTATTTGTGCGTAATAAATTTCTGTAGATGGATAATAGGACAGCTCTCGTGGGTACGTCTATATACACAATATAAAGCATGTAGAATTTAGCTAGAAATATAAATTATGTTTATGTAAATATTACATTAAAATAATTTCAGCTCCACCCAAGTGGAATATTTAAACAAGCAACAATATCACTAAATCGCCATATTATTCAACAGCATTGACAAACGGAAAATATACCGAAGGAAAAAAAACGAAACACTTGAAATTCGTGAAATTTCGATCATTTTCAAACCGCTATAACGTATTTCCAAACGATTTTGATGAATCTATGAGAGCGAAAAATTTTGAAGTGAAGTCATACATGCGAACTTGAGTATAAACCCTTCCGCCCCCCTCTAGCAACCCTGTGAAAAAAATGTTTTTTCTGGAAACCATGTCCAACTTTGACGAGTCTACGGAGTTGGAAAAATTTTGTCGACTCAATCCACCATAAAGGCATTAAAATTTGATCAATTCCCTATGCAGGATGTTTATTTTAAAGTTAATATAGCATTCAATCAAGTGCGTTAATAGTTTAATTGTGTTACAAGACAAAATTAAAGTTTGATAATAGCAGGGGCGGATTTAGATTTTTCGGATTGTCTATTGGGCCCCATTAAAAATAAAATAAATAATACTATAAATTATCATTATCATAATATTATTAACATTAATGCTATACGATTACTGCTCATTGTTAGTGAAAAGTATAAAAAATTATGATAATAAATCAATTTTTATGGGCCCCTTGAAACTTAAGCCCTATTCTGCCGTGGTTAGGAACAAAGCAGTAACTGCAATTTTTTTTTACTTCGGCATGAGCCATTCAGTCACATCGAATATTTGATTTTTGTATTTTAAGTTTTGGGATGAATAAATGAACAAATGAATAAATGAATAATGTCAGACGTATACACAACAACCATGGACCCGGCTGAATACTTCTCGATCCCGAAAAATCTTTCGCCCGGGCTGGGATTCGAACCCACACAGCACGCGGTGCAACCGGTACAAGCGCTCGCCTGTACCCACTACACCAACGGGCCGGGTCGCCCTTGCAAAAAATTAAAATCAAAATATCGGTATCATCAAGTTTCCTTTATCAATTTACAGTTAAAGAACTATATAAAAGTATCCTGTCAAAAACAGTTACTGCTTTTTCGACTTTTAGCTTTACCAGAACAAAATGATTTTATTCAGATAAGTTTTGCTCAGATTCAGTGTTTTGTAGTTACTTCTTAAGGACGAGAGTATTAGTCCCTATGTGCGCAGATCTGCCCCTGAATGACCTTGTAAAGGTTAAAACTATAGTTACTAATAAACAACACGATTCCTCTCCTTCACAAACAAACTGAAAACCGAAACATAAACTTTCCTTATCCAAAGGCAATTCAATTGAAAATTGAATTCCGCGAGTACCGCACCTCTATATAATAATCATGAAAGAATTTAATATATTGGTGCGAGTAAATGACGGTAAATGTCAAACGAATTCCTCAGACGAGGTAAACTTTCCATTCAACAGGATCATCTTCACACGACTTTGCCAGATGGGAGGGAATTTTCATTTCGAACAAAGACGATCGCGCAATCATTGTGCAAGATTGTAATATCAAATGTTAATTATTACTCTAATGTTGATTCGGTTTCATATTCTTGACAACTATTATTCTATGCGTGTCTTTGATATTGAACTATTACTGCAATAGGCCATCAACAGATAAAACTTCCTTCGGTCAGCCAGAGGATTATTTATTTACTTCATTTTGCAATTATAATTTTATAATTAAACACTTTTCACTTTTGTATACTTTTAGTTTGAAAATAGTAAGCGTTATTACCGAAACTTACAAGGAAAGGATCAGATGTGTGACTAGGAGTGCAAGTAATAGGGCGCACTATTCAGCCATTTTCGAGAAAAAAGGGTTTTTTTATTTGCTGTGTGTTTATGTACCATTTACGTTAATGAAATAATATCGACCCCGTGGCGTATTGGTAAGATCACCGGTTTGTAATCGCAAGGTCGATGATTCAAATCTTTTTGGCCAAGTTCTTAATGGTTTCCTTTTTATAGTTATTTATAAATCCGTGAGTATTTAAAAATGTTAATTTTAGAATAAATTATATTAATTTCATTTTTAGGTAATTGTTAAACAAATTAAAGAGGAGATTGAAAAATCAATATTTTTATTTCCAGTATTTTGTTCTAAATCAATTATCCTAGTTCGTGCAGTCCTTTATCGCCCGAAAAACACAATAGCATATGATAAATAATATCGAACAACGATTTATAAAAAATAGTCAGGAAATACAATTATTGATTTTTCAATTTCCTGTTTAATTTGTCTAAGAAATCAAACCTTAAACGGATTTAACATATTGAAAATTTAGATTAAAATCTTAAATGTATTAAAAATATATTTGCAATAAATTGTGCTCCAGTATAAATACTTTATGGTGTATTATTACAGTCATCATTATTTACGCCATTAAATTTTATATCTTTAGAAGTAAATCAACATTCCCATACCACTCTATAATTACAATAGTGAAAGTAAAGTTTATTTAATACGAAAATACTTTTTATTTACAATTCCTGTTAGACTTAAAATAAATTAATAAAACATGTTTCCATTGTCTGCAATTATTCGCAATAAATCATAGCTTGAAGTCCGATGTGAACTTTAAATAAATTTAATGCTACAATAGGTATACAATTCCGGAAAGCAGATTAAACATAATAATAATAAATAAAATCTTTATTATGATTTAACATCTTTATATTCGCACTATATTATTGGCTTTACACTTCCACTTTCTAGCT
Source organism: Ocypus olens (assembly GCA_910593695.2). Classification (NCBI taxonomy): domain Eukaryota; kingdom Metazoa; phylum Arthropoda; class Insecta; order Coleoptera; family Staphylinidae; genus Ocypus; species Ocypus olens. Next base: position 44,506,245 of record OU343058.1, read on the forward strand.
TTTGATTTTTGGAAGTATACAGGGTGATCATTATACTCACCACCTTGTATACTTCCCAATATCCATACGAATATAAACATTTTTAATCAAAATAAAAAAAATATTTATTATTATTATGTCTTATTTGCTTTCCGGAATTGTATATCAGTTGTAGCATCCTTGAAACCAACTGAAAAATGACGTCATCCCGATCAAAGATCTCGCGCAAAAGGCAGTTCTGTGCCTGATACTACAATAATCGAAAAAATCGATATATGCATAGACATGATGAATGTATATTTATTATCCCAAAATTTCGGGGTTAGAGGTCTATAATTTTTTACGGAATATTAATTCTGAATAAATTTGTGAAATTTCAAGTCGGTGGCATTTTTTTTATATTTTTTTCAAGTCGTAGGAATTATCGTTCTTTTCAAGCACGAAATTAAGAGTTTTGGTAAATTGAAATGGCAACACCGTAAATTTTGCAGCGTTGCTAAAAAGCTGCAGATTTTCAGAGGAACTTATGTGCGTTGCAAATAGTTTTCACCATCGAACCAACAGGTTTTCTAAATGTAAACTTAAATTATCTGCTCTAAAAACTTGTCAAGCCATCGGACATCCATAGACGCGTTTCAAGATTTATCTCTTATGAGTTAAGCTTTGATTTATGTTCCTAAAATAGGACGCTACACTAAAACTTCATGTATGCATATATGCATTTGATTATTCTTTTTTTCTTTCCCATTGGAAACAAAGTCACATTTTCTTATGTGTTAAAAATATATACTTATACGAGAAAGTAACAGGTTTTCTATGATATATTTCAACTGAACATATCTGATCCAAAATTTTGTCAAGTCGTTAGCTATCCATAGACGCGTTTCAAGATTTATCTCTCATCAGTTCAGCCGTGCTTAATAATATTTATTGTTTCTTTAACAGTCTTATAACAGATTTATATATCAATTTTTTCAATTATTGCAGTATCGGGCACAGAACTGCTTTTTGCGCGAGATCTTGAGATTTTCGGCTGCGACCATGGAGACTTGATCGGCATGACTTGGTGAATATTTTTCAGTTGGTTTCAAGGAGATTGACTGAAAGCCATTTCCCTATCAAAAACTGCGGGGTCCTTTACTCACCATTGGTAAAACATGCACAGACGCTTAAACTAGATAAACATTGCGCTTTATCATAACAATTAAGAATTTACAAAGAAATGTAATGGATTGGTCCTCATTCATCACGAAAAACTAAAAATTGTGATTTTAGAACAAAATTATTATCTTCAATACAACACCACGCTATTTTAATCAAATTTCCGAACTCTATTTTCTTGACTACTCCGAGTTGAAATATGTCAACAGAAATTTTTTAAGTCTTCTTGATTTCAAGCTGGGATAGCGAACTTTATTATTTCTGGTCGCCATATTAGATTTTCATATCATTAGATTAGCTTTTCAGATTGGTAACTAACAACATTTTTTTCCGGAAAACTGAAATTTAATTTTGTTTTCTTAAATATAATAAAGTCACAAATACTTTGAAATATAATTAAAACAATAATAAAAATAACAGATTGTATTGCAAAATTGTTATCAAACGTCCTTAACCCTCTCAGCATGAATTACGGCCATTTAAGGAAGAATATAGTTTTTGGTGTACTGGACTTATTTAATTGATTTTGGTGTAAATCCCATTTTGATCATTTTACCAATTTTTAAGTTATAAGGTGTGCACTATTATGCATATTGTGACTCAATGGCAAAACTCAATGCAATAAATCTAAAAAATGGTGATGTGGCCATCATGTTACTTTCTCCGACTTGATGGTATCATTTATATTTACGTTTTCATGGTTTATTTTCTATTTAAATCATATTTTAAATGTACATCGAGCGTTGCGCAAACTCGGATGAAACTGACGTTTAAAACGTCAAAATTATGAATTATGGAAAAATTATACTTCAAATTAAAAAACTCGGTTTACTCAAAAACTAACTAGATTTCGAAAAAAACTTATTCTTTAGAAGTTGTTCATTTTGGTAGTATTCTCTACAATTATTATTCACATACATTTGCTGTAACTATTATCGTTTCATAATTATAAACCAAAAATTGAAAAATTAATAATAATTTTTTTCTCGAATAGCAATGATTTTATGAAAAATATTTTCAAGCAAAAGATGTGCATTTCTTTGTTGTCTTCCATGTTTGTTTATATATTTTTGTGATATTTTTCATATTTAAGAAAATATTGGCAAAAAACAAAAAACAGTTAAGGTAAACACCCACTTCCGGTGTACGAAATTTTACCAAAAGCTTTTGAGTTCTTCAGATTATCAAATAAGACGTATGTTCAAAGTTTCATATCAATTGCTCTATTAGTTTTTGAGATACAGCGCACACAGACAGACACACACACACATACACAGACACAGAACATTTTTTCCCAGAAATTGATGAAATGGCATCTAGGGACCCCAAAACGGATATTTCCGTAAAAAAAAATTTTGAAAAAAAAATCACGATCACAATACTTTCTCGTACTTCGTAACGGAGAAAGTAAAAATTTAAGTAATATTTACATACATTAACTTACAATGTTATATTATTTTAGTCAACCCATTCTAACTTTGTAGACCTTGGAGTTCTGATGTGATGAAGTAGTTGGCCCTAGTTATGGATCACACATTTCATCATAACTAGCTGGACCATGTTTCAAGGTTCTGCACAGAGATTTTTTGTTCAAAACGGTTTCTAAATTTACACAAAACGCTTAGATGAAGCACTTTGATTACTGTACGTCTTAAAAAGAAGATAGTATTAACTGTGGTGAAAGAAATCGTAAAACGTCTTTAATAATATTATTTTCAAAAAGTGGGAAATTGAGCATACATTAGTGCATACATTAGTGTGACTGAAAGGGTTCAATAGTGAAAACAATTTGTTACGATAACGAGATAATAAATTCAAAAACACCAACATAATTATTTGTTTTAATATTTACGTATTGGTACATCATATTATTAAGGATAATAATATGGAATAGATATTTGGTAGAATTAATATCTGTTTCATTTTACTATCCTTTAAAAACACCAGATAATTATTTAAATTGTTCAAAGTTGCCGCCGTTATTCATATCGCAGAGGTTAGATCTTAAATTTGTATCATCCACTGCTCTTGGTAAGTTTGCCTTAGAATGGAGTCGAAGACATTTTTGATTTCGAGGCGAAGAATGCCCGGTATTTTTCGTTAGGGTTCACAACATTGCCCTGAAGAAAATAATATAGGTGTTAAGCACGGTGATCGTGGAGGTCAAAAAACAGAACCAAATGTGCCAAGCCATGAATTTGGAAAGCGTTCATTTAAATATTCTCTGACAATGCGAACGTGGTGAGCACCAGCTCTATTTTGCCGAAACTCATGATTTCGAACTCTTACTAAAAGCAATTCGTCTAAAATATCTTCTGAATTTGTTTGCAAAAAATTTAAATATCCAGGACCATTCAAATATCCGATGAAAAATGGACTCAGATCGGCTTTATCTAAAAGGTCGGGCGTATGTTTAAAGAATAACGAACATGTGGTTCCATAATGATAATTATGTTTCCCCTTAAACATTTCTGAATTAAAAAAATTTAGTCCATAATGTTTTTCTTTAAAAATGTGGATATTGCTACAGTTATTTACAAACTCAAAAACAAAACTTCAATCTCCTATCAGCACCACTAGGATGAAGAGTTTGTATAGGTATTAATTTATAATCATAGTATTTATGTTATTTGAACATTTTTTCACATGTGAATCACCAATACTGCAATTCTTGGACGAGATTTTTCTGTATTACTCGCTATTAACATCATTAGCATGAATGGTTGGTCTATATACCTCAAACAGCTAAATTTCTTGAAATGCTAGCAAATATTACCCGGTGGTTGTTGTTTTCGTTGATACATAATAATAATCTTCAGATCCAACAGAATTTCTATTGCTACGAATGTAGACATCGGACATGTCCTGTTTATCTTTATCATTGAACATCTTGACAATTGTTTCAGAACACGATAAAAAAACTTTACGTAAGCAATACAATATGTCATTTTTATCATTGTTTCAATTGTAAAGGGTGGGCCATCTGACGTTTGGAATTTGAATCGGCTACAAAAAAAACTAATGAATATTTTTTCAAAATTATGAGTTTATTAGAAAGATTGGACATTTTCATTTACGAACAGTACCCAATTTTTCAGTACATTTTCGATTGTTTGGGCTCCAATCGCATGAATGGGAACTTCGATTCCGTGTTTCAAGGCATCCGTCGTCTGTGGACGGTGCGCGTAACACTTATCCCCACCAAAAATCCAACGGGGTCAAAATCACAGCTCCTAGGCAACCAATTGACATCAGAATTTCGGTTGATCATTAGATTTACAAAACCAGTGCGCAAAGGATCAATGGTTACGTTAGCTGTGTGGCAAGTGGACCCGTTCTGTTGAAACCTAATATCATCCATGTCATACTCTTCAATTTTTGGAAACAAAAATTCTTTTAGCGTGACACGGTAACGTTCGCTATTGACGGTAACGGCGGCTCCTTGCTTTTCGAAGACAAATTTCCCAATGATTCCGCCGGACCAAAACCCACACCAAACAGTTACTCGCTGTGGATGCATAGGCCGCTCAATAATCATGTGTTCGAATTCGCGACAATTTTGCTTATTGACATAGCCACCGAGATGGAAATGAGCTTCATCGGAAAACGCGATTTTTCGATAAAAATGCTCATCTTTGGCCAAACGATCTCTAGGCCATTGGGCGAATTGAAAACGCATCGGATGGTCACGAGGCTTAATTTCTTGAACTAATTGAATTTAGGCTTTCAAACCGAGGTCTTTATGCAAAATTCTCCTCAGAGAAGTCCGAGAAATTAGTTCAGTTCCTGAGAATGATGACGAGTTGATGTTGTTACATGTTCAGTCACACTTTGAGCAACAGCATCACTGGCTGAAACGTGAACGTGTTGTTTTATCCACTAACGATCCAGTTTCGCGAACTCGCTTCACAAATTGGTCCACGAACTGCGTTGAAGGCACTTCTTCTCTATCAAATTTGTTTCGTAAATTTCTTACCATTTGATTAGAAGACTCACCACTTTGCAAATAAGTTTTTAATAGTACCCAACTTTGTTCAAGTGTAAAGCGTCCCATTTCGTAAATGTCAAACATAAAACTAAATTTCTGTTAACTCATGAAAGTCATTATTATTTATTATTAAATTCCAAACGTTAGATGGCTCACCCTCTATTTCAAAGCATTCGTCATTTCATAAAAATAATTAACAACATTTGAAGACCGCTGATCTAGGCAAATGACATGTTCTTGTTGCCTTTGACATTTATTTAAATCATAAATTTATGATTGTACATAATTTCTTAAGTGTTTTTTTCCCACGTAAGCAAGACAATGCCAAAATATTAACAAACCATTATGATATTTTCTTCGAGTAAATGATGGGAGAGTTGGGAGACTTCATCACCTTGGAACTGCAATATTCTCTTTTAATCACATGCAATTTTCCAAGTATCCGCCCATGACATCCATAAATGTTAGCATTTATGTTGTCCCAATGAGTCTCTGCCCACAGAAATAAAAATAAGTAAAATTCGCATTAATCATATTTGTAAACAAGTAAATCTTACTAAGATGTCCTCATTACTAGTCAAATTAATTAAGTGGGCACCTCTTCCTTGCAGACGTTAACACTTTTTTGTCTAAGGTATCGCTTAGTATTTTACCTGACAATCAAGGTTTGAATATTATGAATATTTGCTTCATTTATTTCATTGCAAAAAATTAGATGAATATCCTTGAAATTTAACTCGAAGCACGATTCGCTTTGCTATTATTGTGTTTCGCAATTTCCTGGATAAAAATTCGAACCTATACATAATAGATCAAATAATGGTTCAATCGAATACGCACAATATATACAGAGTGACCCATCCAAGAAGAACCAGACGTTTTCCGCCGTTAACTTTAGACTTGCGAATATGAATTTTGGAACATATAATATACTCCATTGAGCTTCAAAATGGCAACTTTGAAATTATCAAATTTTGTTTCGGTTCATAGTATTTTTTTATTATTGAAATTTAATACTCCTAATGGCAAGCGATAATAAACGCACAACATATCATTCTTTATATTAATTTAATTTATTAATAAATTAGTAATTCATTACTTGAGCTTATGCAGCGAAATAAACTACAGCTAATTAAATGATTTATGTTTAATATTTTCTATTCATTACTTTAATTCACTTTAAATCTTCTTTTGTTTTCTTTGAAAACATTTGAATCTTAAATACAGACCTGTACGCAAAAAAAATTTGTTTACACTTCAAAATAATGCAATCTTGGATGCATTTCTAAAATGCCATACCCTACGTGACAGAACTCAAACAATGCATTAATTTAAATTAGAAATTATAAATTTATTTTTATCTGTCGGTAGTTATTGGATTGGGATTAGTACAACAATTAGGCAATAGATTCCGCCACTTTGCAGTTTCTACCTTTAACGGTGTTTGGAATATTTATATTCCAATAGAAATTTCCGTTTCCCCATCAGCTTCTAACTGCGCTAATGAGACCTGACAGGTCGAAACGGGTCCGTAGGTGAAACAATATTTGATGTTCAGTATATTAGTGATTATTTTCATTAGAAAAATGTATTACGAATATTTTAAAATTTTATAGATTCAAAAAAACTTATTGTTACTGTGACCGATTTGCTTGTAAGTAAAAAGATATAAGCATCACCATCATATTTCAATTAATTTAATCTTTTCGTCACACCAATCATAACTTGCAGCACGATTACAGACTGAATAAGATTGGGAGAAAGACCTCCGGTCAATAGCCGACGAAGAATTGCGCCAGAAAAAGAAGTTATTATGCATATTTGTTTATGTTACAATTATTTAATAAAGATTTTTGAATATAAAAAGGTATTAAAAGAACAAAACAGTACTTTTGAGGGCTATCATTGAGCTTTTTCTTCTATTTTTTCGCATATCTTTGTAAAAATCGTTGTACACCGGAGGTTTGTATGGCAAGAGCTGAATCAGATTTCCCATTTAAAATATGCTACTTCAAAATCTGACGAATATAATTATCTTTCAGTTAAATAGTTCGAATGTAACTAAGGCCTTCCTGCTTTCAGTGAAGAACATTTTTCGCTATACATTTTGGAAAGAAAGGGTATGGAAAGAGAAAGATAGAAAATCTTAGTTTTTTGGTAATTATACCATACAATTTCATGCCTTTTAAACGAATGTTTTTCAACGCCTATTTTCACCAATGCGTGGCATTTCATATACTGAGAGCATTTATGATGCTTTCCTGATAACCAATTCTTAGGCACAAAAATTCACGGAGAATGTTTCATTATCGGGCTAAATGAATATTTATTAATATCATGGTTCGAATAAAAATTGATACATTGAACCAGAAACATGAACACCTTTCATTCTTATTATGTCCACTACCCGAATAGCGATATGATTTCCAGTGGGTACAAGTTTTTGATGAACTTCAGTAAACAAGAATCAATTTCCTGGAACCCTCGAAACGCTAGGATTTTGATATGAAAAAATACAACAATCATCTTAACAATCCTTTATTTTACATAACTCCCTTCACTCTAATATACTCATTCCAACCCTTCTACAACCTTGCAAATTTTTTTCAGCAGCTTCTTTGAGTTCTTCAACAGAAACTATACTCGGCGCACCGAATCGGTGGTATTATGGGTTTGCGTGATTTTTGCGTGATGTTCGCTGATTGGTCAGCGCAAACACATGTGAAGCCGAAATTTTTAATCAGGCCCGTTGTATGCCATGTGTTCTCGTTTTTCTGTCTTATTTAAATGTAGTGATTGCGTTCTATCGTTAAATCAGCCTTTTTCAATTACAATTAATTAGGAATGGTAAATAGTCAGTATTTGCGGGTTAAAGTCGAAAGATTTATATTTCCGGCACAGAACTAAAATGTGGCAAGGCTGTGTGAATCAGGCTTTTCATAACGTCTCGACGAACTATCACGAGGACGCAACGTGATCATACCACCTGGTCGGTGCGCCGAGTATAGACGCTGAACTTTGTTTTCACTATGAATAAGACAATTGTCGTGCAGCAAAACGTTATCTTTGTGGATAAGGATGTAGGCGTTTTTCTCCAGAGCAGTTTTTAATTTTGTTTCAAAATGTAGGCCCTTGAATATATGGTGATCAGCTTTTTCAGTATTCCAGAAAACCGTTGCCACCAATTTTTTTTTTCCAGAAAATTGTGTTTTGGCATTTTTGGTAGTGGAGAGCCGTTATAAACCCACTGCATGAATTCTTGTTTGGTAGCAGGATCCCAGTGATCTACCTAAGTCTTATTCCCAGCAATAATTTGAGAAAAAAGATGTTTGTCCCTCTCCAATTCGGCCAAAAAGAAACTTCTGTTCATTTTTCTGGTGTGAGCAAACTGAGAATCCACCACACAGATACCTTCATACCCAAATCGTCATAGAAAAGTTTCAGGATATTTAGCATTCATTCGCAATAACAGAGATCTTGCAGTACCAAATTTTCGACTTTTTGCACAATATCTTAAGTTAGAGCTCCCACGGGTAGTCCAGACTTTGGGTCATCGTAAATTAATTCTTTAATCCATCGAAAAAGTTTAGACCAAAATTATACTTTAGAATAAGATGTTACATCTTCCACATACATCAAAGGCACGCAGAAGGAAATTAAGTTCCTGCGACCTTCCACAAAAAATTAAGTACCAATTTAATATTTAGGCGGAATATGGGCAACATGAATAATGTGAACCACTATAATCACTTCTGTTCTGAATCAAATGACTCAAATCTAAAAACTGAATCAAACGATGGTGCTAGTTCGGCTCTTATAACGTGAGTTCAGAATCCAATTTCTGATCAATTTAGCCTTCAATATCTTTACCATACTCTTTGTTCATTGTCATGCATAATGTTTTGTAAACGGAATATCCATTTTATAGATAGTTATACTAAATTACATTTACAAATTGATAAACTCATTACTTAAGGGCTTAAATGCTCAGACAGGGCGAAGTTTATTTAAAGGAATTGTTGCACTAATACAATCTTAATTTACTTTATTTAGTAGACGATGAATGTACATGCCTTCTATAAATAATTATGATAATTATACACTTTCATTACTTGCTCCAAATATACTCACAGTGTCAAGTATTCTGTTGCCCAATCCATTGATTGCTGTTAACGTAATAATACGGCGTATCTTCCCACTGTTCGTTTATTATTGTTATGTAACAGTTGATTTTATAATAATGTAGATAGGCGTGGAAAATTATTGCGTAATATATTATTTCTTCGGCAGGATTAAATACACAATCCACTTGCGGGACAAGGGTCATGCGAGTGCGAGGTATTTTCGAGTTACACAATGATGCAATGGCTGCCATCCACATTCTTAACATTTTAAATGTTTAACTTACCATATTGAACATTTGTTCAAATTGATGTGATATGTAAATAAGTATACTTTACGCTGTAATGATGCTTAAATATATGTAAAACAGGTCAAGTTAAAATTTTTGCTAGAATAAATTTTGCTATTAAACTTGTTATCACGTACTTATCCTTTGAGAAATTTGCAGTGAATAGAAGAATTAATTATAGATCATAAACAAAGATGGTGAAACCACTACTGCTATTCCATAACCAAATATATGCGCAGTTTGTTGGTTTTTAAGATTATTTGAAATATACAGAATATTGCATTCGCTAATGATATCGTGTGAGCCACAAAATTTTGTTTCAGAATTGGCTGTGAGATAAATGAGGTACGTCGCATATTATTACGTCATGACACTAGCTTAGTTCAATAGAATTAGATTTAAAAAAAAATAATTAATCTCGGACGTGAGTGCTATGTTTCTCTCTCTCAAGCATGGCCAACTCAGCAACAATATTTTGTGGCTCACACCTTATAATAAACTATTGTGGAATGAATAAAATAAAGCGTGACTGTTTTAATAGTTCCGTTCTTGCATCTGATATGTTTATATCATGGAGTACAGTTGGTTGCAAAATTCTATAAGGCGTCATTTTTTATTGCAAAATTGTGTGATACACTTTTAGTTGTGTAAACCTACCTGATACTTGATATGTTTCGATTAGCATACGATAAATTTCATGAAAGTAATAAAAATCGATTTTATTAATTGAAGCAGAATTTATTTTCAAACAATAACATTAATTCGAAACGTCGAAACATTTTAAATAATTTCCATTTTTGTCTGGAATTATCAAATTTTAATAAATCACATCTGATTTACGTTAATAACAATTATAAATCATTCTTTGTGATTATTGTAAATTTGATGTAACAGTACCAATTTAAAAATTATAGACATTGGTAAATTTAACAAAAAATGAAATATTTAAATATTTAACTAAAAATCAAAAACTTCCAGATATTGAATTATAGATATAAAATAAATTTGAATATTGTAAATAGTACTCCAATTGACAGAACATTGGTTTTTCTTTTAGTCTTCGTAAGAATTAATTTTGTAGATTTACAAACAGGCTAACTATTGATCTAGTCAGGCTACATTGGTTTTATTAAAATATTCATCTATATCGAAAACATATTTTTTATGAGTGATATTTTCTTGCTAATTCTTATTACACCTTGCAAAAGAATTTCAAATTACTTTTACACATATACAATTTTTCTTTCAATTTCGAAATCAATTTTGTATATTTCGCAATGCAGTTTTTATAAACTAAAGTAATATTTTATTTAAGCGGAACGACTGTTAAATTGCAACATATTATTGAACAACTGAACCTTTCTATCTTAGAAGAAAAACCATTTAATATATAACAATTGCTATAATTTATTTCACTGGTTTTCGAACACTCCGAGTTTTAGTGTTACACAAAATGTTTGTATTGATTTACTAATATTGTTTACTTATTACCTGAAAATTGTCTGCATAACATTGTCATTACAGAGTGTGTATAGGGACAACTTTTTCAATATAAGTTTCAGGAGAAAATCTTATTCTTTATAAAAACATTTGCTTGTATCTAAACCTATGAGGGGTCAAAGAAAAATCCAATAATCACTTAAGATAAGATCAATACCTTCAAATTATGTCGAGTTGTTGATCTTAAATATAAAGTCCATATATTACATCAGTACCGTGTTTTGTCGACGTAGACAAAGAAAGTGAGTCCGTATCCATAGCTACCAGTGAGTGAAATTTTCTCTTTCGCTTATGTTACTTTCGTTCACTGTCTTTCACTCACTGATTTTCATGCACGCATAATGATCTGTCATTCTGTAAATTTTTCCAATTCTTTCTGATAACGTGATTTTGATTTTTTTGGCAACATTTGATTTCTTGGGGCATTTGCGACTTCCAGGACATCGTTAGGAATATCCTTAGGAACATATAATTCTTCATCATCCATTTTCACAATTTCCATAATTTGCCCGTAATCACTTTATTGACATTACAGAACTTAGTTTATTTTATTTTTGTTTTCTTTCATGGCAACATATGACTCCGAACATGTGATTTATTAAATTTTTAATACAAAGTTACAGATTTTCTGGGGAGGTATCGAACAAAATCAAATACAGCACTCAAGAGTAAGGCCGCTTTCGTTCATTTAAATTCGCGTGAACGAAAGCTTCACCTTCCTCAATATTATTGTAAATAACTATTGTTCGATACCTCTTGAGTCTGTTTCCATAGCTACCACCGAGTGAAAGTTCTATTTTCGCTCACTCTCTTTCACTCACTGGTTTTCATTCACGCATACAATCTGTCATTGTGTAAATTTTTCCAAGTCTTTCTGATAACGTGATCTTGATTTTTTAGGCAACATTTGGTATCTTGCGGCATTTTCGACTTCCAGGACATCGTCAGGAACATATAACTCTTTATCATCAATTTTCAGAATTTCCACAATATGCGTGCAACCACAGAACTTTGTTTATTTTGTAATTTTTTTTTTTTGAGGGAGTAGTTAGTGGCAATTGAAAACACTTAGTGTCAAATGTTCGGTCAACTTGAGAATATATTCTGATTAAGTGTTAGTAATGCATCCCATTTTAACGTATAACGAGTTGTACCGAGCTCTCGATGCGCGTTGCGCAGTGACCATCTTAAATTCAATTGGCTCCGGGGATTTGTTGTCGCGTTCTCAGAATATTTGTTCACTCTTCGCAAACTGAACCTCCACCCGTCTTGAATTATTGGTAATACTGTATGTCAATATGATCCTTATCTATGGAGAATGCCGCAAAAATTGTAGACGATTTGTATAGAGTTAGATATCCAAATCGCCGAACGCCGAACGCCGAACAATTATACCTTCGTCAAGTTAGAAGAAAGAAAGATTACGCAGAAGTTCTTTTCCCGTTGGAAAGCACGAAGCACCCCGAGAAAGGCAGTTCTAGCCGTCATAAATATTTTGGCATAGACACAAGTGAACTCACATGTAGCAACTAGACTTTTTTTCTCGAAAATTAGGAGCAAGCAAATCAACTCCACACAGTGTTAACAACTAATAAAAACACCCATTCAAAGTGTATTTAATGCAAGGATTCTCACTCGTTTAATAATATACTATTATTAAGAATTATTACACTTATGTATTGATTTTTACTTGCAAACTATCGTTTATGATCCATGAATTGTAGGGTAAAATAGGGCCCACCCACCACCCCTATTTACGCTAAAAAATCGCGTTTCGTATTGTTTTTAAACATTTAACTTCTCCAACGAATCGCAAAAAAAATCTCAACTAGACATTGAAATAAAGTTGATACGAAGGGTAGTGGGTGGGCCCTATCCTACAATCCAATCTATTGCTCCCGCGCCAAGTTTTTCTCCAATAAATAGGTTTATCTAAGAAACTTAAAACTTTTCGTGTTTTTCTTATTCTTATGTATTGATTTCTATTTTTAAACTCTCATTTATCATCCATGAATTGGAGGGTGGAAAAGGGACCACCCACCACCCCTTGTTTCACCTCTTATTTATGTCAGAAAATCGCATTTCTAATTATTTTTAAACGAATTTCAAAAGAAAATTCTTAAACTCGATAGAGATTTGCTTGTTGAAATAAAGTTGATACGAAGGATGGTGGGTGGTCTCCATCCTACAATCCAATCAGTTGACCATAGCAAAGTGTTGCTGCAAATGATTTAATTTACAGAAACAAATTATTAAATGACATTCCTACGTTTTCGTTATTGCTCTACACATGTGCAACCCTCGTTGATGTTCAACTGTTTGGATTAAGGGATAGTTCCCACCCACCACCAGCAATTTTAACCTTAACTTAAGCTACAAAACCATGTTCGTGTAATCAAATTTCTTTGTAAATTCATTGGTGATGTTAGAGGTTTAACAACAGTTGAAATGGGGTTTTTAACTGAAGTAAAAGTTAATCCGGGGGCGGTGGGTGGTCCCTATCCCACAGTCCAATCAGTAGAACATCAACTAAACTGTTAGTTGATGTTCTACTGTTTGGATTGTAGGATAGTATAATAGTATATTACATAACTAGAGTTGTAAGTAGCAAATTACGCGCAAGTGAAAGATGGCATATTTAACAGGACAAAAGTGGCAGATTTTAAAAAGGGATTCACCTGCTAAAAATGGCATATCCATCTAATCAAAAATAGCATGTTTTACCAATGTACATTGGCAAATTTTACCTGTTTTATTAATGAGAATTTTTCCTGTTAAAAATGGCATACTTTAACAGTGAAAAATTGCACATTCTAGGCCATAAAAAAAATCAAGTTTTACTTACATGGTAAAACTACCCACCAGGGGGTGATATCGCCCACGTTGAGAAACACTGATTTAAGGAATGAAATTTTCCAAACTAAATATTATTAATTTTCATTAAAGTTTTATTCATCACGGTTTTTTGACGATTTGTAATTGTTAACTGTACTTGCAGAAAGGCATTGTGAAAATATTTTTTTTTTTGCAATGCCCTTTTTGAGTTACGATTTTTTTAAACGCCACCCGTGAATTAATGAGCTGTTGTATAATTTTTGTTTTTTCGTTTTAATTTTCATGGCCTTTTGACAGTTTGTAGTTGATAAATACACCCACAGAAAGGCACTACACAAATAAAAATTAAAAATCGCACTGAAACGGTGGATGCGCCGGGAAATCTATGGCTGGAATTTTTATGGCTAACTTCTCATCGGTTGTAGATAGTGCTAATGTATTATTTGCAAAAGTAATTTCGGTATCGATCGAGAACACCTGCACAGCCCCTTCATTAAATGCCAAACTTGTATTTACCTGATTGAAGGAAAAGGGTCGTAATTGAAAGTAAATACTGGATTAAATAAAACACACTTTTACTTAGTTAATATCACACTGTTAAACAGTGTGATATTAACTAAGTAAAAGTGTGTTTTATTTAATTAAAAATGTATCACGAAGTAAGTGCCGCCAACCTCAATCAGTAAATACTGGATGATGTGTGAGCGATCGATGGGCCCCAACAATGGCGATCGTCCCATTTTTGCAATAGCATTACGTTTCCTTGGAAAACCACTGCAATTTTATTGCACTGTTCTCGCGGCAGATGCATTGTTTTCGTGTAAGTGCACTGGAAAGCTTAAGAGTCGACGGTTGAGGCGATATTTACATCCCCTTTTTGCGCACTTAAAGTGTCTCTTTCAGGGCAATACAGAAACGTTTACGATCATATTTATCGCGCACGTATATTCCGTTTATACACTATTACAAAAGTATCCACCGAACTGAGTTAGGCACAATCGAATTTTTGTACAGTTAGGAGTAAACTTAGTCTTTACAAGTTGTTCATTTTGGCATTCTCTACAATGAAAAAGAATTTATTGTTAAGAATATAATCATCAATTCCCTGAGTCAAATAATTACTAAATTTTTCATAATTACAATAACGCCACTAAGATTGATCTGAAATATTTCAAACCGAGACGTAATTTATTAGTTTATTTCTTTAACGAGCAAACCGACTTAATACACTGATTAATGAGGCATTGCATTGAAAATCCATATTATTATAAATATACTGGTTTGAATGAAAAATGCAACACCAAGAAGTTGTAGTCAGATTTGAATGAAAATTTCACAGAAGTTGTGGTTGAATGTATCAAGTAAACGATCAAAATTTCAGTTGAAAAACTTACTTACACAAACATTTTTTTTAATAATCAACATCTCCGTCGATTGATGTATTCACTCGCGGCAAAATATTTAATCAATTTGTTATTCACTGTATAAATACTTTGTTTAAATTTACGAAAAACCACCGATAGGTATATTCACTTGCGGCAAAATATTTCATCAATATGTAACATTTTTTGTTTAGATTTAAATAATTGTCCTCCTACGTAATATATCATTAAATACAGTGTGCGAGTAAGGTATGAAATATATTCATTAAAACCGAAATAAAATATTTTTGGTCGATTTTTTTTAAATAAAAATACACATTTTTGCATAAAAGTCGATTTTCCATCATTTTGTTTTTAAATGGCAACCCCCTATTTTTGTTCTTGGGGAGATCTTTTCATTGTCGAACTGGCAGTATAAAAATATTGCCACCTTACATAATAAATATTTTGAGTAAATGACAATTGGGGGTCTTGATATTTAGAGTTTTTGCAAAATGACCTTGTTCCAGTGCTTGTAGCAATTTTAACCTTCCGTATAATACGTAGAAATTCTTTTTGAACATTTTGAATATTTTCCAGGCTAATTTTGGGCATTCATCTCTCTCGCGGGCTACTCAATCGGTCCTCATCTGCTAATCCACCTATTCGTGAAGAAATTGTCAATAAACGCGCCTCGTGCGGGGGTGCGCCGTCTTGCTGAAACCATTATATGATCACATGGAAGGTCAAGATCATTTTTGTTTGGAAAAAAAGCGCTGGAAAAAGGCCATTTTGTAAAAACTTGAAATATCAAGTTTTTACCTTCAATTGTCATTTACTCGAAAAATTTCTTATGTAAGATGGCAATATTTTTATACTGCCCGTTCGACAATGAAAAGGTCTAGCAAAATCAAAAACAAAAATTGGGGGTTGCCGTTGCCGAAATCGACTTTCATGCAAAAATGTGTATTTTTATAAAAGAAAATCGACCAAAAATATTTTATTTTGGTTTTACTTTTGTTTTACACCGCATATATTAACTAGGTTACAAATAGATATTAACCTCTTCACGCCCAGTTTCGCCACATGTGGCAATAAGCAAAAAATGAAAACAAAAACATTGTACAAAAAAAAAATACTTCTTTAGCGCCATCTATGGAATATTTTTTCATATTTTTTTGGATAAATGGGAAAATTTGTGACAGTGAAATCATATTTCGTAGAAAAAGTTAACAACAACAAATAAGTAATTTTTCATCAAACATGGGATTAAATCAAAGCAGCATGAGCGTGAAGTGGTTAATGGGGAGTTATAATAGTGGAGAGTTCTAATATTAGTTAAATAAAATACCGACAGATGCGAATTATTAAAGAAATTAAAATGTTATTTCCAATTAAAATGGTCTAGTGAGTTTTGGGCCACCCTGTATTAGCTGGAATAACTAAAACCAACTGTCATAATTTTGGTCCCAAGGTAATGTGATTTTGAAAAGTGTATGTGTCTTTCTAATTAATGATAATAAAGGCCGTTACTTTTTAGCATCATCCGTTTTAGTGCCTATTTAACACTTTCGCTGCGTAAACCGTAAATTACACAACAAATATCGCACCCTTATATGCGACACCCGGATATACAGGGTGTTTCAGAGCTCTGGGAACGGTCAATCACGTGCTTATTTCTCAAAATTTCGAAAACAAAATTATACAAAAGTTATGTATAATAGTGAGCTGCACGCCCTAAAAATATTAAAATTTCTATAGGGTGTCTCATAACAAAGTTACAGACCAAACTTATGTTTTTTTTTAATGGAAGACCCTGTATTTTTGTCATTTTTGAATTATATGGAGCAAATAAAGGTGAGTTACTTCAATACTCCCTATACCTATTGTTTGCCGTTTTCGAAATATTTGAAGATTTGTTGAAACGCATGGTCTGGGTGAAATTTTATTTTTGCCCCAGTGATTAAAATCATTTCAATTATTTGCTTGAAGGTTCAACTATAATTTCATAGAAAAAAATATACAGGCTGATAAAAAAATGCGGTAGAAAAACCCTACTTATAAAGTTGAATAACTTCGTTTTTTCAAATGGCACACCCTGTATTTAGTAACGTATTCTCAAGTAGAATCCAATTATCTTTCAAATTATAATAATTATTCCTGATATGATAATCGCCGAATACAAGAAAACTATTGAGATTGGGAACAGGCAACCCTTACACAATCTGAAAGATAATTGGATTCTACTTAAGAATACGTTATTAAATACAGGGTGTGCTATTTGAAAAAACGAAGTTATTCAACTTTATAAGTTCGGTTTTTCTATCGCATTTTCTTTATCACCCTGTATAATTTTTTTTATGAAATCATGATTGGCTCTATAGTTCGAACCTTCAACTAAATAATAGAAATGATTTTAATCATTCAACGTCAATCACTGGGGCAAAAATAAAATTTCACCCAGACCATGCATTTCAACAAATCTTCAAATATTTCGAAAACGGCAAACAATAGGTATAGGGAGTTTTGAAGTAACTCACCTTTATTTGCTCCATACAATTCAAAAATGACAAAAAATACAGGGTGTTCCTTTAAAAAAAACATAAGTTTGGTCTGTAACTTACAGAGTTATGAGACACCCTGTAGAAAATGTAATATTTTTAGGAGGTGCAGCTCAGTATTATACACAACTTTTGTGTAAATTTTTTTTCGAAATTTTGAAAAATAAGCACGTGATTAACCGTTCCCAGAGCTCTGAAACACCCTATATACGCAAGAAGACGTACACTTCGATACGCAGGTTCTAATTCTGCAGCATACTAGTTAAGATTTTGAGGATCATATACCGCAGCGAAAGGGATAATATTGCTATTCTTTACGATAATTTTTTTTTAACAATATCTATTAAAAATAATGAAGGTCTAATATTATCCTAACGTTAGAATAAATAATTAATATATTGGATTGAACACAATTTTCTCTAAGATACGTATAAGCAATGTAGTCACTAGGTTCATTAAAACTATAATATAAACAATTACTACGTGTAAATGAGCATGCTAATCTGCAAACCACAAATTACCGTACAGAGTCCTTTACATCAGTTTTGCAACGGTAATTAAATTAGTAATTGCTTCTCACATGTGTACGTTAACGAGTTAGGTGAAAACATCTTGATGCACTATGTTCAAAATTATTTCTGAATTTTTCACACTCTTAATCAAATTAACAATATGTTCGAAAACTATTTGCATTTAAATTATTGGCAGTAAGTATAAATTTAAAAAAAATAATTGATGCAAATGCTTCAAAAAAGTTGGAATGCTATTGAGTTGTAGTTTTATTGAGTCAAAACTGAACAGTAGTTGCATACCAGGCAACGCTATGAGTCAGTCAGAGTTTAGTCTAATTTCAAGAGATCAATTTTTTTTTTGGCACAGGAAACTGGTCCATTTCGCCAGAGTTTTTAATTAACTGTACGGCCACTTCTTCGTTCCGAAAAAGTGACCGCACGGATGGGATTCGAACTCACGACCACGAGGCCCGCAAGCAGGAGCTCTACTCACTAGGCCACCGCGGCCCCAAGAGACCCATTAGGTTATCAAATAATTTCATTAATTATAAAAAAAAGTCAAAAAATACGACAGCTTGTAGAAAAATCCCTTTTATACCATCAAATCAAAGTAAGGGCGCCTTGGTGGAGTAGTGGGTAAGAGCGCGAACATCTGCCCGCTGGGTCACGTCGAGTGGCTTCAATTCTCCGCCCGGGCTAAACATTTTTCTGATCGAGAAATATCCTCTCGGGTTTATGGTCGTTGTATTTGTCTTTCATTATTCAATTACTCATTTAATTTCATATTTATACAAACCGATATTTCGTTAGTGGCCGCATGGTTATAAAAAAAATCATCAATACTTTTGTTATTATATTCATAGTCTACTGTTTACAAAAGACCACCCACGCAGTCCACCGAAATTATAGATTACAAAAAAAAAATATCAACAATCCGAATGAATACATCATTATGGGCACGTTCCGCCGCGGAATGTGCCTTCAGAATTCTTTTTGTCCGTTTCGAGCAAAACACGTTCTCATACACCGTGTTTATTTAAAATTGCTGCCGGCCTTGGGCCACTGTCTTGCTTTTACTTTCAATGAACACTTGTCTCTCTATCTGTACCATCTACCCAGAACCTAAATGGAATTTGGCATTTATTAAGGCCAGGGCTCACCGCAGAAATGAGTCCTTTCAGGCGTCGACATTTCACACCAATTGTTCCCAAGAAATGCTACCTGGGAGTGGATTGAAATATAGTCGTAGACACGACAGTAATTGGTATTTAAATGAAGCCTTGTGCTATTCATAGTAGACACATTTTAATAAGGTATCATAATGAATAATAATAATGTCTTAAAATTCTATTACAAAATGAATTTGGCACCCTATTACCATTGCATTAAAAAACGCAGAAATATTAGAAAACATTTTTTGATGCCATTTTTCCATTGACATGAATATATTATATTGGTGTTTAATTTTTGTTCCACCTCATGAATTTATGAATTTCTTGAATTGGCTCCTCTTCAGGAAAATATAGTAAAGTTACTTAGTTACTCAGGAACTAATGGTGATTTTTTTTTTAAATACCAAAGATCACATCATCACGCCATACGGTTTGAGAAAAAAACCGTCTAAGGCCGATTTTAGTATCTTAATAGGCTAGGCGCTTTATGTATTGTAAATACAGGGTCCGGCAGGGAGGTATGGAAGATTTGAAAAAACTGTAACTCACTCATTTTTTACCTAAACTCAAATTTAATTTTTTGAATGTGTACTAGAGTGGTTTTAGCATATATGAAGGAGTTTCGAAGTATGTGAAAATCAACGGGACAACCCGGAAACTTGTTCGTATAGATGAAAACCTAACAACTGTAAATTTTGAGCCATATCGAAAATCGCCTAACCGAGCCCTAGCCCTCTAAAGTTTGAAAAAGTCGGTTTATACCTTTTTTTTCATTTCGGCCCCCCCTAATGTTAAACGGTCCACCCTAATGGTCAAATTATATATTGTGTTGATAGAGGATGTTAATACGAATCCAAAACGAATTTATTTGTTCAAATCGGACTAAAATTGATGGTTATGATTTTTTTTAGTTATATAATACTTGTATATTTTGATTTCGTGCCTTTTTTGCAACACAATCCCAACATTGGGGCCAAATGATGGGTTCAAATTGCATAGCCCGCACAGATGAATAATATTTAATAACAATTAAATAGTTTACATTGTGACCTAATCCTTCAGCGATGGTAATCAGAAGATGAACAGCAATGCAATTTTTCCTCGTTGTGCTTGTGGTTATGGTTCCATTTCCTGATCCAGATCTGAAGCAGTATTATTATTAAAATCAGCTGGGCTGTTATTGCCATTTTCGCTACCATTTCTTGATCAGATTTTCTCTTTCTAGCCCCTTCTAGGCGCTTCAAACGTCACTTTTTTGTCTTCGAGTTTCTTATGGCATTGCTGCAGGTGATTCATAGAATCAATTTCTAATTTTTTGAGTTTACGGAAATATCAGCCAGATTAGGTTGCAAAGCAAAATACATTGCCAAAATCTGGCCCAAAATGATTTTGCAAGGAACTTAGTAACATCTCAAATGATTTGAATGGAACCAAAATCTGGCTCAAAATGATTTCTGTAATGAGTTTATAAAATAACTTAAGGCACGTTATTTGAGATTTATCTGTCAAAATTTCAAGCATTCGCAGAAAGAAATGTGAAATTTACAGAGCAATTTTAGGAAAAAGTGCTTTCTTGGTCCAATAAATTCGTTTTCAAAAGCAGCCATTTGTGTTATTCTAAAGTTAGAATAATTTGCTTTGGGTAATTAAAAAGGCGCATTATTTGAGATTCATCTGTTCAAATTTCAAACGTTCGCGGAAAGAAATGTGGAAGCTACATGGCATTTTCAGGAAAAAGTGCATTTTTGATCCACTAAATTCGTTTTCAAACGCAGCCATTTTTGTTATTCTCAAATTAGAATAATTTTCTTTGGGTAATTATAAAGGTGCATTATTTGAGATTTATCTGTCACCTTCCATTCTCTCTCTGCATTAATAGAAATTGTTTGCCTTCTTCAATTATCATTGTTTTCTTAACAAATTATTTTTCTTGATTTACAAGTGCTTACTAAAATTTTGCCATCCTTTAAGTCATATCAACACTATTTTTGATTTTTAGGCTGTATATTTTGGATTTTTTAAACTGAACTATTGATTATTTTGCTCGCATTATTGATTTTTTTGCGATATTTTCGAGTTTTTTGATATAAATTTTTGATTTTTTGTCCTTTATTTAAGATTTTGTCACCTGAATATTGTTCTTTATGCATGCAATTTTAAATTTTTTGGCAATTATTTCCGAGTTTATAATAATAATAATACTTTATTCATGCCATTACCAAACGGTTCACACAAGTCACAAAAATCGTACAATGAGACGCAATATAGTGCTAAATAATATGTTACATAATAACACAATATAAAAATATACCGGTCCGAAACTTATTTTAGGCTAAAAATGTAATTTTAGGGCTACAAATTTTTCTTTTACTTGAATTTTCAATTTTTTTAGTCTGCATTTTTTATTTCTAGACCGGGATTTTTGATTTTCTGGCCAGTTTTCCCCATTTTTTTAATATTCTTTTAACCTAAATATTGCTTATTTTGGCCTATATTTTCGATTTGTTCGATTTTTTGTTCCGTTTAAACTATTTTTTTTAAATTTTTGGCCCTATATTTTGGACCTGAATGATTGATTATTATGCACGTATTTTTTTATTTTTTGTCGGTATTTCCGTTTTTTGGTCTAAATTTTTGATTTTGGATTTTGTTACCTAAATATTGTTCTTTGTTCGTATTTTTTATTTTATTTTGTGGCCATCATTTTCGAGTGTCGGGTCAAAAACTTATTAGGACTAAAGAGTTATTTTTGGGGCTACAAATTTTTCTTTTACCTCAATTTTCAATTTTTTTGCTCATATTTAAGATCTTTGGTCTGTTTCGATTTTTGACTAATTTTTTTAATTTTTTGTGATCCTTCGGCCCAAATATTCTTTATTTTGGCCTAAAATTTCGCTTTGTTTGTTAGAATTTACGTCCGTATTTTTTATTTTTAAGCTCGAATTTCTTATTTTTGGTCCTTATTTTGAATTTTCAACCTGAATGATTAATTATTGTGTCTGCGTTTTTTTTATTTTTAAACCCGGGTTTTCGATTTTTGGTCAAAATTTTTGATTTCTTGGTTCCAATTGTGGATTTTTTTTAGTATATATTTTAGATTTTTGACATTTCCTTTATTTTGACAGAAATTTTCGATTTGTCTGTTGAAATTTTCTATTTTTTTGGTCCGCATTTTGTTATTTTTATGCCCGAGTTTACGATTTTGGGTCAAAATGTTTGATTTTTTGGCCACGATTATCGAGTTTTAATTTTTTGGCCTATATTTTAGATTTTTCACTTGCATTGTCGACTTTGCGGTCTAAATATTTGATCTTCTGTCCTAAATTTTCTTTATTTTGGCTGAATTATTGTTCAATTTTTGAATCTGCGTTTTTGAATTTCAGTCCCGAATTTTAGATTTTTGGTCTAAATTTATGATTTTCTGTCATATTTTTTAGATTTTTTAACTTGAATTATTGATTTTGTTGTGTGACCTTTTTTTATTTGTTTGCTATTATTTTCGAGTTTCTGGTCGGAAAGTTACTTTGAGCTAAGGGTGAAAATGCAAATTAATTTTCCTTTACTTGAATTCTCAAGTTTTCGGTCTGCATTTTTTACTTTTAGTCCAGGGTTTTTCATTTTGCGGCTGATATTTTAGATCTTTGGCCTGTAATTTCGTTTTTCTGTTCCAAATTTTTGATTTTGATCAAATAAAGTTCATCTGCAGTTAGGGTTCTTTCACTCATTTTGAAAGCAACTTTATAATTTCGTTACTAAATGCTACTGCAAACATCAAACCAGAGGTGTTAGTATGCGCCACAGGCCGCAAGAAAATTACCCCTCTACCCTCTTGCGGACTGTGGCGTAGACTAAAACCTCTCCATCAAACTAATATTACCAAATATCAAAAGATAAAAACTCGATGGGGCTACCAATTGATGTCAAGCGTCTGGTTCACAGTCGTGGCTCTTTTATAATGATATTCCAATTTCAATGAATAGAGGGGCGTTAAAACATTTATAACTTCGTCAATTTTTGTCAAATTTCAACAAATAAACACGTTTTGGATTCACATTAACGTCCTCTATCGACATAATATATAATTTGGCCATTAGGGTGGACCGTTTAATGTTAGGGTGAACCAAAATGAAAAAAAGGGAATAAACCGACTTTTTCAAATTTTAGAGAGCTAGGGCCCGGTTACGCAATGTTCGATATGGCTCAAAATTTACAGTTATTAGTTTTTTATCTATACGAACAAGTTTCCGGGTTGTCCCGTTGATTTTCACATACTTCTAAAATAAGAACCACTCTAATGTGTACCCTAGATGTTGCCATTACAAAACCAGTTAATGGTAAGAAAACAAAAATAAAATTGATTAGGTACGAAAAATAACGTCAGTTAAGTGCCGTCCATTTTTGGCGAAACACTCCTGAAGAAGTTGTGAGAAGTTCTGCATACTCCTCCGAAGCATTTCACGTGGAACTGCACGAATCTCTTGGGTTATTGTCTCACTTAGGGCTTCGAGTGTACGTGGTTTGTTTATGTACACTCGTGCTTTGAGATAGCCCCATAAAAAGTAATCACACGGTGAGAGGTCCGGTGATCGAAGGGGCCACTCCACATCTCCTCGCAATGAAATCAGACGTCCAGGGAATGTGTTCCTTAAAAAACCCATTTTTGCTCTTGATGTATGGCAAGTCGCCCCATCTTGTTGAAACCATACAGTATTCAGGTTGTTACGTCGTCTTCTCAGCTCTGGCAGAAAATAATCACGCAACATCTGTAGGTAACGATCTGTGTTGACAGTGACGGTCCGACCGTTTTCACGAAAAAAGTAGGGACCAATAAAGTTTCGACTAATGCCACACCAAACAGTTACCTTTTCGCTGTGGAGAGGTCGTTCATGGAGGTGTTGCGGGGCTTTAGAGGCCCAATAGCGGAAGTTTTGTTTATTAACCACCCCTGACAAATGAAAATGGGCTTCGTCACTCATTATCAAAACAATGTCATCTGTCAAGATTTCCAAATCGCTTCTGCCGTAGTCATTTTGCAGCAATTCTTGAACAACCATCATCTAATACGGATGAAAATGCAAGTCGAGGTGTAAAATTCGGCGAACTGAGCAGTCTGTCATCTGTAGAGCCCGAGCGTGACGTACGGCTGATCGACGAGGGCTGGCTTCAACTGCTTGACGCACCCTTTCAATGTTTTCCGGGGTCCTTACCGTTCGATCACCTCCTCGCGCAGTTCCAGGTCTCAAAGATCCAGTTCTTTGAAAGGTATTCACCCACTTCATGATCGTTTCAAACTTCGGAACACGACCGTGACGGCCAACGTTAAAATGATTTCGGAATCGTCTCTGTGTTTGAATGACAGAACGACCCGTTTCAATGAAAGTGTTATAAACAAACACACGATGTTCAATAGACCACGGCTCCATGGCAACTAAAATGGCATCTCGTGACGAGTAGATACGACCTATTCCGAAAACATTAGGTTCACCCCATCTTGCTTGGCGCCTCGTTCAAATCTTCCATACCTCCCTGCCGGACCCTGTACTTTGAATTTCAAAGAAGTACAGGCTAAAAATTGTTCGATCTTGTGCACATTATTGGATGCGGATGTACTTCACTAATCATTTGGAGAACAGCATTTTATGGCACCAGGAATCTAGGAAACCAAATGTTTCTGTTACTCGGCCCTACTGTCCGTACCAGCACTTCCGCCTTCCAGCAAATAAAGATGAAGAAAGGTCTATAAACGACCTTAGACGAGAAGACCTCGTAACGTTCTATTATTATATATTATTAAATAGCAAAGTGTAAAAAGTAAATAGAATTATTATTCTTGGAATAATAATGACACAGTTCTATATATAGGACGACTATTATAAAGTTCCTCTTTTCTAAATATCGCCATCTATCATTTTTTTATTCCAATAATTATTCATTGACATTTAACAGGAAACAAAAAAAATAATAAATAATTAAAATTAAATAAATTAGATAAACATCATTTTTACTTTCCTCTAGGTTAAATCTCGCGCAAATGTGAATTTCTCACTTAACCCGTGCTGAAACATTTCTGTATTATTTATTGATTAAAACACTTGGTTTAGTTTCACTGTTTTTATTTTTCTGTAAAAACAGTGAAACTAAACTAAATGTTTTAATCAATATATAAATAATGACTTCGCCCAATTCAATTCTTTCGTTTACAACGAGGACCTTCCAACCAATAATAATGTCTACACTAAATACGTGCATACGTTTTGAATATTTCAAACCGACTTGACCATATTAATCAACGGTAGGGACAACACCTATTTCTCCTTGGCACACCTCATGCAAAAACACCATGACTTCATTAGATATATAGAATGCACTATTTCGCGACATTTTAACTAATTTCTAATCATTTTAGTGTTTTTCTTTAAGAGTGATAAAATTGAAAAATCACCCATTTTAATTATTACATAATACATTTATAAACAGTTAGAAATTTGTTGAGTCACCTACGAAATTCCATTATAAGATTGTTTTTATAAATCTAACGGTTATTTAGAATATGACCTTCATAAACTAAAGCGAAGAGTAGCCAATCAATATCAATATTATATTATTCTAGTGATCTGAACAACAAATAATCATAGAGTGGACAATAAAAAAAAACAATATTAAAATGCAATATTATTATCTTAGTAATCTGCATTAGGATATAAAACTATTAATAAAACGAGCACACGAGTATCCAGTATTATTTGAATAAGCATGTTGTCATCATGTGTAACTTCCATTTCTATCCAAATTTAATTCCTCCATCTCAATTAAGTAGAAATTTTATCCCGGTATGTTCGGTATTTATTTTTTTCGCTTTTTCAATAGCACGTATGCAGCGGCTATATCTTCGTCAGACGAGGACGACATTTTGTTCACGACTACCGAAACAAGAGACTTCAAAACAGTTGATTTCAGTAAGAACACAACAGCAACTCAACTGAAGTTGCGGTCGCATGCTGTTGCGTTGCTGTTGTCAGTTGCTTTTGGTGAGAACATGGCCTAACATTTATTTACTATTTGGATACGTTTTTTACTTGAAATTTGTTCGCCGCTGACGACAAGCGACCGTTGCGATTTTGGGCAGCCTGGGGTTCTTCTCTATTAAATCAGCTCATTATTTGGTACATTATTTTAATTTTTATAAAATCTATTAATTTCCATATTTCTTTTTTAAAACGTTTATTGATGCATTTTTTGTTTGTTTCAGGTAAGGGCAGCTTATAATGGAATTAGTTAACTGCACTCAAGGACTTTGGTATTTATAAAAGAAACATTTCATTCTGAAAATTTTTTTTCTAAATGAATTAGGATATCCATTTTTGTATAATTTTTAAACAATTTTTTTTTTATTAAAACGTAAAATATTAGCGTTTGTACTTAAATAAAATATATTTCAAACTATTAAGTTGTTTAAAAACATATTTAGGAATCTTACCCTTACTGCAGAGTATGTAATATGGACATCTATATAAAGCAAAAATTCAATTACGACATTTGAAAAGAGAAAACCATGAGCAAGCTTGCATCAGCCAACTGAAGCAAAGATAAAAATGTTATGGGTTTTACTCAATTTAAAAATTTGACAATGATATTAAAAACCAATAAAATTAGTTCAATCGTTGATGAAATTAGAGAATGACTGTTAAATATTTGTTCTTGTTTTAGACTTTTACCTGTAGAAAGGGCTCACGCAGAAGTTTTGTTTCATTTACTGAAAAGAAGTTACCATATATTAAAAATCTTACAGGATTTGCTACAGATGGTGCGTCAAATTTGATGGGATGTCATAATCTTCAAACATATGTATTTTAAAATGTATATGTCACTGCTTTGTCCATTGTGCTTCCTATGCCTGTGTTTAATTTCGAAATTAAAATGTTTACAATTATTTTAGTAACAGTCCTGGGAGAATTATAAAATTTAAAGGATTTCAGGAATTTTGTAATATAAAGGCTTACAAAATATTACATCCATATCAAACCAAGTGGTTGTGCGTACTAAAATTTTTGAAATTTTGAGTATGTTTTTTGATCTTAGTCATACTGTGAATTTTATTTTGTAAGAAAGGAGAACAAAGATATAGTAAATAAATAATAAATAGTAAATAATAATAAATAATTGTAAGTGTAGTTTAGAGCTTTAAGTATAAGGAATATATTCCAGTTATTTTTTTTTATTAGAAACACTAAAAAATCCCCTATGTAAGCAATTTTTGGATTATGTTTTACCACATCTGTAAATAGACTTATGCAATCAGAAAACTCACTAATTAAGAAATTATATATTTGCATACAGACAATAATTAAAACAACTTTAAACTGTTTCACGAAGACGGAAGTTTTAAGCAATAATGAGATTTTCAAAATTAATTAAGGGAACCCCTGCAGTTGGTTGCCTTTGGAGGACATGCATTTTTGTAGCTGCCATAAATGTATCTTGATTAATATATTATGAAAATAAGCCATCTTCCTTGTTATACAGTAGGCGTCAGCCAAATTCTTCCTTAAAAATACAGTTTATTAAAATTTAAATTTTTGAAATGACGCCATAGCCGCGACAGCAGTAAATATTCCAATCGAATGCCACCGTACATATTTTTATAATATTCTAGGACAAGTACATGACAAAAAATTTGAGTTCCCAGCGCATCCACCACAAGAGCAATTAATAAATTAGCTCATTTTACTAAAGGGATTATTGCGACTACTATAAAATAACTCATTCACATCTAGCGATTGCGCAAGTCGCCTCTGAAATTTGATGGGTGGCCAGTACCATTGGCCATTGGGTTACGATTAATAGTCTTTTAAAACAACGATCGTTTGATTACACACAAATATAAATGTACATTTGACTGCGAAAGCCTGACGAACACCATTACTATAAGAATAGTAGTACTAAAAAACAAAAAACATATCAAAACAACCACTCCTTTGCCAATGCCAAGCCGGATATTTAATATTGTTTATGGATGAGGCTTCTACTTCGTTATACATGTTGTAAATATAATAAAATACTTTTACTTTGTTGGTATAACACAAATTTTATTTTATTGTTGACTATAGTTTCGGCAACTCAACTTGCAATTAACAAAACATAAAGTCTTTATGTAAAACCGGATATTTAATTATATAAAAGAAATGTGCATATTATAAATAGTACAACTATTATATAACATTGGTTTAAGATGTGTGTTTCTATGTACAACTATTTGAAATTTCATTTAAAACAAATTAAAACTGGGCACATTATTATCATCAAAGTGATAAAACCGGAAAGCAAGGACGCGCAGTACTATTTATGACTAGTGCTTCTAAGAGAAACAAATTTTATAATAGGTGAATGTAAATTGAAAAACTTGTAAAAACCAGTGTTATTAACCAAATTTGAAAACCAGAAAAAAATGTTTGTTTTTGTTTATTAATTTTATAGATTTAAGAACAGGTTTATTATTCATATATTCAGACTGTATTTAATGTTTATTAATTAGGTTCGAGTTTCTAATTTCGTTTGTTAATTTTTTTTAAGGTATTATAAAACACCAACTAGTATTGCGATTATGAAATAATTATTTATACGTTGGTTAATAATAAGTGTTGTTAACGTTTCTATTAATGAAAAGTATAAAATATTTAGTTAGTTAGCGAATTCCGCAATCGTATATGGTATCATCACATGTATAGTAATATTGATTATAGCTTTCCAAAATCGTTACATAAGTCAGATGTAGATATTCCTCTAAACATTAGCATTATCCTATACCGCGTTATACAATATTTATGTTATTGTGGACAATAAAAACAAAACAAATTTAATTATTATGTAAGAAATATTTTTTTTCTCTTTTTATGAGGTATAATGAAAGTAGAAGTTTTTTTTACTGTGCATTTCTTTACTTTCCAAAATAATTAATGTATAATTTAACCTTTTGAAATGTATCTATCATAATCTAATATATTCTGATAGATATTATCGGAAGGGCGTGGTCTAATAACTTAATAAGCGAAACCGATTATTAATCGGGGGTAATATCACGAGAAGTTGTAATTTGGGCAGTCATTTGAATCGATACAATTACTAAATCACAATTCATTCGAGAAATTTGCGATGCAATTTTGAGTACTTAAAATAACATTTATCCTGCAGAAAAAATTAAAAAAATATTATTTTTTTGTTAATAATTATGTTATAATAATACGTTAAATTTACATTAACAAAAAGTATGAAGAATGCTAAAATGAATATCTTGTAAAGAATACGTTTTTTTCGAAATCCCAAATGTTTTGAAGAACAAATCGATAAATATAAATACCAGATTATAGAATCGTAAAAATTTAAGCGATGACCACATAATAATTATTTTTCATATTGGACCCGATTAACCCTAATTACACAATTCAAGAAAATTCGTACTTTCGACTTTTGAGTTTAAGTGGGACAAAAATACAGAAGAAAGTCACGAAACATTCTTTTGCCTAGAATTTCCAGTAACTCATAAAAGCATTCCATTATCGAATTTGAAAAATCGTCAGACAGTTTTACAATGTTATTTATAAAGCTGGCTATTTATAGCTGACCTTATTATTGTTTGTGCTGGTTGTTGGAGTTAATTGCGTCTTTTTAATAATTGGTATTCGATGGTTTCGGTAATACGCGTCTGTATTTTAAAATATAATTTACCAAAAAATTGTATTTGATACTTCCTTAGCTGTTTAATTTAACCCCATTGAGGCTGATTACTTGATTTTTAATACTATATTTTTATATTATGAAGTATTCTTGTTCATAAATGTATATCATTTGACATACTTTCGCATAATAAACAATTAGTTTTTGTTCAATTCATTATCACTTTATAAAGTACAAGTCAAATGATTCTCGTTCAAGTTTTGCTTTCGATTTCCGTTCGATTTATAGTTCATTGCATTCGATATAGAGAGCGCCGCTAGCAGACAACGTAATTATCAACTCGCTAAATAAAAAGTATTTGTGTTCGCGTATCCAAGTCCAAGTGAGGTTAAGAGTTGAGATTGTAAAAATGAATAAAATTGAAAACATCATGAAAATTGTCAGGTTATATAGATTATGTTGCTTGCACGAACAACTCATGCTTGTTGTTTTTTTTTCGACGTTGGCGGTACCGAACTTGGACCAATATCGAACGGAAAATAGGACCGGCTGCATATTTCTATTCAAGAAACTTAAACGGAAATTGGATGGAATGTTCTGAATTACATTCATACTAGATTGCCTGGAAGCAAAATCTAACGAGAATCTATACGGAAAAAGTATAATGTAATTCAAGCTTAAGTCAAAAAAAAGTAAATTTAAAAATAGGACATTCGCTTTGGTTAGAAGGAAGTATCATCTGTTAAAATAATGGCTATTCGTGTATGGTGTGTTTCAAAAAATAAATGAATCGCAGCCGCTTATCAATTGAAATGCGCACGTCTCTGATTAATGGATTTTTGCACAATAGTCCATATTTCTGATGTAAATTATCTCAATGCCAAAGTATACATTAGATCTGGGGACGAGGAATTTGGAAATAAATCCGATGCTTTTGCGATATATTCCAGATTAAAACTGATCACCCAGTACATAATTTGATGGAACGGTTATAAAAGAAAGGATCGAAGAGATGTTTATCTTGTTGGAAATTATTTTCTAGTCGCGTAGTAGAAACGCGTCTGCAGGAAATAAAGATAATATCAAAAGGAAATTCTTATTGTCTCAAAGCCATTTTTCAAAGAAGAAGAAATCGTATATCAGCGGTATGCTTATTGTAGCCGTCGAGAAAAGTCTCTTCACGCATTACATTCTTTGCAATCAAGATACAATTACGGAGAATAAATTGTGTACACAAGCTTTCTCAAGGCACCAAATACAAATGTGTGTTTAATAAATAAAGTCGCAGAAATAAGTCTTCTGTTTTCACTATTTGTTTTTTTTTTGACCCAAATTTAGAAGGAATGTATGGGTAACTTGTTTATTATTAATGATAGAGATTTGGCTAAATTAGCAAAATTGTGCAGTTACATGTGCTTACTCAGATTCCAATGACAAAAAAATTATACTTTTCAAAGGTGTTGATTTTCTCCAAGAAAGCACATAAAACTGCACAATTTTACTTATGGGTTATAGTGGTGCCAAATAAAATGCTGCACACAGGCTTTGGATGTTACTGGCTGCATCAACTACTTATTCTAGATTACTTAGGCCAATATATATATATATATATATATATATATATATATATATATATATATATCAAACACAGAGAAAAACACAAGATTTTTTAAAGAATTTTTGTCCTGGAAATATATTTAATGACTTTAATGTTACGCCCTTCGTACTAATATGAGGAAAATCTTTATGAGAACGTCAAGACTGGCCAACCTGGAAGGCCCATTCTCCAACACGATTCTAAACTTCATAAGAAGAGGTGGCTGGAGAGCTGAACAAAATGATTGCCCAATTTGCATACATTAAGTTTTAATTAAATTTGTCAATTAAATACATTTAATAAAGACGAAACATATTCAACATGTGACAAAATTAAGTCTTACTAAAACTTTATTTTTGGTCACTTAAAATTCCGCACACAGTCGCTGGACATCAACTACTTGTTCAAGATTACTTAAACCAATATATCACTCATTCAAGACTACTTAAACCAATTATTAAGATTATTAACGTAACTGACGAACTTCACGCATTTAAATAATTCCCGATTAACATAATCCATTGTTCAATTATGCTACACTCGAAAACAAACGCCATGGAAGCACGATGTCATTAATTGGACACTCAACCCACTCAACAATTTCACAGGTGGTTGCCCAACTTTGGGAAAGAATTTACAAGTGACGCACCGACTGGACAAGCACATCAATTGTTGTCATTAAATTAAACGTATCTTTATTGCATCACTTGTCTTACGTCAGACAGCATATGTATATTGTCATGCGGAAAGTCGCCGCTCCCCAAATTCACCGATTTGGTATTTATCCTTCAGCAAAAAAAAGGAGTGAGATTTGATTTAATTCCGGAGGTCCGCACTAGTACTAATTATAAAATTAAACTGAGTCATGAAATTAGATTAGTTACGGTAAATTAAACGTATTAGGCAAAAAAACTCTCACACATCAAAATTTGCTGCACCATCATTTCAAAATGAAATTAATCGCAGTCGCCGATGAATTGAAATGCGCATGTCCCTGATTAAACATTCGTACTTATTCAGACAGTTAACGTCAAAAATGTTGAGCGAAAAAGCGTTAATCAGCGGCATGCGCATTTTAATTATAATAATAATAATAATAATAATAATACATTTATTAACGGTAAATCACCTTTTTACAATATAATAAAAATAAATAATAATTCAAAAATTTAACAACTAAAATTCATTACAATGAGCAGGTGTGCTACATATTAGACTTATATAAAAAAAAAATGACATAAATAACAATTAAATTTTGTTCCTATGTATGATTCCCTAAATAATAATAATAATAATAATAATACATTTATTAACGGTGAATCACCTATTTACAGTATAATAAAAATAAATAATAATTCAAAAATCTTAAAACTAAAATTAATAACAATTAAATTTTGTTCAATTTACTTTTAAACGATGTGTACGATTCGCTAAATAAATCAAACCAAAAGTTGTTCCAATGGGTATTCGCAAGATTCATGAAACGGGTCACGGAATTATGGGTGTCTGCAGCGGTTCGGTACGTTCCCAGGTGAAAAATCTTGGCTGAGCGAGTTTGCCTCTGTGGAATGTGAACTGACAATTGTTCCAGGAGATATGGCGAATCCAGAGTTCCATTTAAAAGACGATGTAAAATACATAAATCTGCTCTCATCCTACGCTCTTCCAACGTTGTTAAATTAAGACTATTGATTATAGTTGAGTATTCACCCTGTACGTGATGTAACCCCTTCTTGTACTCGATACATCGTAGAAATTTATTTTGAACCGATTCTAGTCGAGTTATGTTGACAGCTGAGTGTGGAGTCCATACAGTTGACGCGTATTCCAGATGGCATCGGACTAAAGAACAATATAATGTTTTCAGACATTCAACATTAAATTGTTTTCCTATCCGCCAGACATATCCCCATACTTGCAGAGCCTTCCTACTAATGTTTACTATATGAGTGGTAAACGTGTGTTTTGAATCGAACGTAATACCGAGATCTTTTACTGTTTCAACTTTAACTAATTCGGAGGAATCGATGGTATACGTAAAATTAATATTATTTTGACATCTTGTTGTAGTCAAAGAGTAGCATTTGTTTACGTTGAGATATAATCTGTTTTTAATACACCATTCATTTATGTTAGTAATATCCTCCTGAATAGATAAACAATCATTATAAGTGTGAACAATTTTGAATATTTTTAGATCATCTGCATATAACAAGAAGTTACAATGTTTAATAGTTTGTTCCAAATCATTTATGAACAAAGTAAATAAAATTGGTCCACAATGCGAGCCTTGAGGCACCCCTGAAGTGACAGTGATAGGATTCGAAATGAAGTTATTAATACGAACATTCTGTATCCGACCCATTAGAAATGAGGATAACCATCTCAGAGTGCTAAGGCAAAAGCCGTAGGATCCCAATTTATCCAATAACAGACCACAATCAACCCTATCGAATGCCTTGGAAAAGTCAGTAGACAGTGTCTATTTGACAGCGAGAATCCAAGGCATTCGATATAAATTGCTTATATTCTAATAAGTTAGAGGTAGTCGAGCGGTTGGGTATAAATCCATGTTGATTATTACACACCATTTGTTTTGAAAACCATGCTAATTGATTTGCCACTAACTTATCAAGAATCTTTGGAATAACGGACTGTATAACTATTCCTCTATAATTTGGAATTAGATGTCTTGGACCTGATTTATGAATCGGAATAACGAAGCTCGTTTTCCATTTAGTCGGCACTGTACCAAGGGATAAAGATTTAGAAAATAAGTTGTATATTGGACGACATAATGAATAAACGCAACTCTGAAGAAAGTAGCTCGACACTTGATCAGGCCCGTGGGCGTGTGATGGTTTTAGACTAATGATGGCATTAAATACCTCTTCCAGAGTAACAGATAGATGATTATCCAGAATAATATTTTTATTTATATATTTATTATTATTATTTATTATTATTTTATATTTATATATTTTATTATATTTTTTTAATTATTATTAATTATGTCATTCTCACATAACAAAAATAATACCCAATAAAAAAAAAGTAACGACAAGCTCTAAAAACTGCAAAAAATAGTTTAAAATTAATTACGTCACTGGTGAGTAAAGGTGTGAATACGAAATTGGAGATACACAATGAAAATAAAATTTATACGCGGTGCGCCTCAAATACTTTAGACGCCAGAGAAAGTGGTGAAAATATGAAACTTTCACCCGGACAACCCAATATTGCTGCTAGGTAGACTTGAAATTGTTTATATACCGGAATATTTCTTATGTCATAACTCGTTTTTGATCATCAAGTCGGAACCGGCAAACTGATGCGTACCGAATACCAAATTTTAGAAATTAAGGTGTGCCTTATTCGGTAATAGTAATCATCTTTCTATCAGACAGGTAATCGAATAGATTATGTGTACCATAAAAATATACCTTTACTCTTAATAATCGAAAAAAAAATCAGTTTTAATTCACAGATTAACATACATGGGTTGTAAAGTGATAGTGTACTTTTTTAATAATATTATTTTCTAAATCATATTTTCCATAAAGGAATACCACCGACGGATTTTTTTAACGAGGGTTGTGAATGATGTAGGGAAATTGGTTGCAGCCACACCCGATTTTAATTTATTTATTTATTTATTTCCCAACAGAAAAAACATCCAGTTACAGGGAAAAATCAAATTAAAACTAATTAAACAGTAAAAAGAAAAATTATGAAATTATGTCGAAATAAGGTACATAATAACTAAACACTACAATTAAAATAAACTTTATACAATACTCGAAATTAAATTAATCAAGATTAAATTAAGAAATACTAATACAGTTTTCAAGACTTTTAGAAAAAGAAATAATATTGTGGCCAAATATATCAATAAAACACTGAATCTCATGAAAACTCATTTTATGTAGTGGCGAATTTTTAAAGTGCACCGTGTTACATTTATCACTATAAAATGTAAGAGAATTGCGTAGATTAACTCTAGGGATATGGAAATGAAGCTGATCCACTACATATGGATTATCTAACAAATAATGCACATGCTTATATAAGGTCTTTATCAATATAAATTTGTGCCTTTGTCGAATTGATGACATATTGAATTCCCGGAGGAGCATTTCATAGCTTATTTCAGTAGATGGATAAATATGATATTTGAAGTAATATAAATATTTCAAAAAAAATTTCTGTACCTTCTCCAGAATATGCATGTAAGTAATATAGTTCGGGGTCCAAATCACTGCACTATAGTTCAACTTACTTAAAATAAATGCATTGTACAGAGTTATGACACTGTTTAAAGTCTTGAAATGTTTAGTATTTCTTATAATAAATCTTAGGAGTCGTATACAAGATTGAGCTAAGCTATTTATATGTGGAAAGAATGTCAACTGGTGGTCGAAGGTAACACCCAAATCAGTCACTTGAGTTTTTCTATTGATGCGGGCATTGTTAACAGAGTAATCATAAATAATTGGAGACGTTTTACGATGGTAAGAAACTATATTACATTTAGCGACATTGATGTCGAGGCCTTTTTTGTGACACCAGGTAACTAATTTATCAATGTTGTTTTGCAATTCCAGGCAATCATATTCTGAATAAATAGTTTTATACAACTTGATATCATCCGCATACATGAGATAATCACATTTTAATTCGGTTGTCACAGAATTAATAAATAATAAAAACAAGAGTGGCCCCAAGTTAGAACCTTGAGGAACCCCACTTGTAGCTATATATGGTAATGACCTTCGACCACCAATTTCGACAGATTGATGACGTTCAAAAAAATATGACATTAAGACACTAACAATGTTATCACTAATCTCATAATGATTGAGACTTTCAACAATAATGTGATGCGGCATACGGTCAAAGGCCTTCGAAATGTCCGTGTAAACAACATCAACTTGATTTTTATTATCTAACTCATGAGCAATTCTATGTGTAAAGTTAATTAAATTAGTTAATGTACTTCTTTTTTTAACAAATTTATGTTGATGTGAGGATATTTTTGATGATACATTATTGTAAATTTGCTCTGTCAATAAACACTCGAAGACCTTTGACAAGTTACTTAAAAGTGAAATAGGTCTATAGTTCTTAATATTACTTTTATCACCAGATTTATGCACAGGTATCACTCTCACTAAGTTCCAGCAATCGGGAAACTTTCCGGAACGCAAAATGATGTTAAATATCCTCGTGAGTGGTATAGCCAAGATTTCGGCACAATCCTTAAGAACCAATGCCGGGATTTGGTCTAATCCCATCGTCAATTTTGGTTTCATTGATTTTAGTTGTTTTACTACCATTGCTTCCGACGCTACAAAGTCACCCATATACGACTGTCTATCTGTGGCTGTGAAAGTGCCCTGAAGACAATTATAATTTTTGGCAAAATATCCAGCAAACGCATTAGGTATATCATCAGGATTTGAGTAGTTCACATCATCAAGAATGACTTCACCGGGGATTTTAGTAGAATTGCGTTTCTTGTTAACAAATGTCCAAAATTTGGTTGGATCTCTTGATATTGACTCTTCAGAACGAAATATAAAATCGGTGCACGCTGTACTGGTCAGATTTTTTAATGTTTTTTGCACATTTGTGAAAGCTGACTTATTAGAACGTGTTGGAAATCTTTTATATCGGAGTCTGTATTTCTCTTTAGTTTTTAGTAAATTAATGATTTTGCCGTTAAATCATGGTGGGTATTTCCTTCCGCTTCTTATGTATTTAGGGACATTTTTATCAAATATCCCATAAAGTTTTTCGTAGAATATTCGGCAAGCCTCATCCGTGGTAATGTTTTCGGAAAATATGGAGTTCCAATCATGGTTAGCGATATCCATATATAACGATGCAATATTAGCTTTCTTGAAATTATATTGGGATTCTATATTGTCAACAAAATTAGGCACTTCAGAACTTTCAACAGACACATAAGCGCAAAGAGCCGGATGATATTCGTCTTCAGGAACTGCATAATCTACTGAATGTTCAACTGTACACTGGAGATTGGGCGATGAGATAATCAGATCCAATAATTTGTTACGTGCATTTAAAATCCGATTGTGTTGAATAAGCCCAGAATATTCCAAAAAATTAATTAGCGGTTGTAATATTAATGATGGCATATTATAATTTATAAAATTACAATAACTGGGTAAATTAAAATCGCCAACAATTAAAGCACTTTCAAGTGATATTTTGGTCTCGATATGTTCAAAGAAACATGAGTAATTATTTGTCGTTGTGCATGGCGGGATATATGTACATAGTATAATACTATCCTTTCCTTGAACTGTAATTTTAACAGCTACAGCCTCAATTTTAAGTACCGCTGGTAGATTTAATTCAATTTGTTTAGGATCAAGAGTGTTCAAAATTGCTATAAGTACTCCGCCACCTTTCCTACTTTCTCGATCATTACGAAACACAGTATAGTTGTTTGGAAATATTTCATTATTAAAAAATCCAGGTTTTAGCCAAGTTTCAGAAATAACGACAATATCATATTTATTTGTTTCCATGTGTACATAAAACTCATGACTTTTAGTATTCAATCCTCGAACATTTTGATAATAGACGTGTAAATTTTGAACAGGTAAGATGTTTATCTGATGGGAATTTATTGGTTTTCCGAAGTGAGATTCGGGATTGTGATAATTGTGGGAGAGCCATTTATATATTTCAATTTCAAGTTATTTTCTCCATTTGATTGCCTTGTTTTTAGTTCTGAAATTATTTTATTAAAAGCCTCTCTCTGTGTAGGAGTCATGTCGGATTTAATTTTTAGATGAGGACTAGTTTTTTGTTTATCTCGTAAAATTAGACGAACATCTTGGGATGACTCAAAGATGACTTTTAGAGGACGATTGCGATCATTACTTCTTTTCCCTAGGCGATATGCTGTTTTAATATTAATTTTATTATTAATCTTCCGAAATTCTATTAAGGTTCTAGAGATGTCATCACTTTTTATATCCGATATTTGGGAAGAATCCGATTCGTTTAAGTTGAAAATAATTAAATTATTTTCCCCACTTCTTCGGTCAATAATCTCATCAACAATTTGATTTGAATCTTGTACATTATTTATTGAATTGTTTTTGCTTTCCTCAAGAACGTGTATTCTTGACATTAAATTAACCATGTCGGCACGTAATTTGGCATTATCATCTTTGAGATTTCTCATTTCAGAGATAAGATTTTTTAATTCACTATTCTCGTTACTTAAAATATCCACTTTGTTCGTTAGCAATTGCACGGATTTTTTTAGATCTTGCACCACCTGGGCTAAGTTAGATATTATATTCCCATTATCATCGCAGCTATGATTTTTAAGGCAAGCTGGATGACAGAATTTTCCACACTTTGGACATGTAGTTTTGTTACCTACTAAATTCCCGCAAGTTCCTGTACAGGTATAGTCAACTTGCTGCGATTTTGATTTACTGTTTTCGGGTTTACCAGACATGACGAATAATGAATAATAAAGTATATATTTAATTTATAAATAGGATTGGAAATAACAGGGTCACCCTTCACACTGTGCGGTCCTTCACAGTGACTAACATAAGGTAACACAGAATAGACCACGGAGATTACTTAAAAGTAGTGATGGGATCATTCGAATGACGATGATCGATTAATTCGATTATCAAAATAATCGATTATCTCGAGAACCTATTTTTTTAATTCGAATGATCATTCGAATAATCGGTATTCGAGTGATCATTCGAATGACCGGTACTCGAATGATCATTCAAATGAGCAATTGAATGATCATTCGAATGATTTATTTGAGTGATCGCTACTCGAATGAACAATTCGAAAACTAGCTATTGGGATTATCTGAATGACCATTCGAATGTCATTATACCAATTTGTACTCGAATATATATCATTTAAAACTTATAGGATATCTTTCCCATGAATCATTACGGCGAAGTACTCTGATATTGTTTACAATATATTCTATATTATAATTTTATTATGATATATTGCTGAAATCAGAACACAAGTATTTATGAACAATTTTAACGAAAAAACCGGAGTTCTGTTTTTAGTATTTAAGTCATGATAATTTGAGTGATCATTCCGATATGTTTATCGCACTTAAAAAAATAAAAATACTCGGTTCACGATTCGAATTATTATTCGAATTATTAGTCGAACTTTTATTCGAATGATCATTCGAATGAATAATCGATTTTCGAATTAATTCGAATAGTAATCATTCGGTTATTGAAATCATTCGATTATGCCCATCACTACTTAAAAGTGATACAAAGGATAGAAAAGGAATTAAAATAGCAAAATATATCAAGATTTTAATACACCGCTGCCCCGAGTAGACAGAAAACAAAAAGATGATAACTATTTTAATCGATTGGCAGACGGCCCAAAACGACCTTGTTATAAAAAGTTGAGGCCAATTCGAAATTAATTAATTCGCTATATACTAGTAAATGAATTAACTTCTTAAATATTGAGGATTGTGATGTAATAATCACTACGAAAATTATTCAGAGTATTCTTACTATATTAAAGAATCTGCTCACCAAAAATGGTTCATTTATGTTCCGTTTTTCCCAAGAAAACACACATCAATAACTGCAGCACAAATGAAACACGTTGCACGTTCACGTTCGATACTTCAAATGTGTATATTAATGAATAATTATTAATAATTATTCATTAATAGCACAACCACAACATCCATAGACCCGAACGGTCTAACGTAACTCAGCGCTGTTTCAGTATTACGCTGTAATATTGGGGTTCCCCGAAATCGCCCACGATTTTGTGCACGGAGATGACGTATGAGTAGCAAAAGGAAACAAAAAAAAAACGTTTAGCCACTATAACGGAAATTATGGATCAGTTTATACAAAATGATTTAAATTTTGATAGATGTTCAAAGACAAGACGAAGTGTCAACAGATGCAGTACTTAATGGTGTTATAAATCTCCAAGTTTCTCTTTGGAAAGATACTTCATTACCTATGAAAGGGGGACACAATAATTAATGTTAACATTAACATTGTTATAATCGTCTGTTCCTCTTAATTGGCTAATTCCACTCAATTTGAGAAATTTTTGCAACGCTTAAGACAATAGATGGTACCGTAATGGTCTGTATATCTGCACAAAGAGTAGTAGTTAAAAAAAAAACATGTAAAACATACCATCTTTCAAAAATATTAACCGAAGCTATGGAGAAACTACTAAACTACAACTACAACTACAACTACAAAATTTTGTAATCTGTGATTAATTTGTAGTTGTACTTTATTTTATAACCCTTTCAATGGACATTGAGTCTGTTTTGTAAATAAATAAATAAAGAAATAACTAAATTAGTAGAAAACCGAAAGTATCGTATTTCACATTTTAATAACTAAATTACTTTTTTTCTATAGCACATGTTAAAGTATGCTTATATCAACTCGAATTAGTAGATCAAGTGTCATTTTACACGTAAGAGTAGATAAAGTAATACTTTAACAGCAAGGGTAGATAAAGTACTTTAATTTTTGCCATTTTACAGCCGCAGACGCCTCTTCTTCTACGTCTACAGGCAGGATTTCTTCATTTTCACACATGATTCTATTAGCGCAAAACTTCTGGTGCGAACTGTTGACATTACAATACAATGTTTTTTTTTCATAAATGTCAGGGTGGCCAGAGCCCGCTCTAGTCTTTTCGTCGCGTCGCGTCCCCCGAACAAAAAGAGAAATGTCATACGCGTTTTGCCTACTTTTGCGGAAAAAATAATTAAAATTAATTTTGACGTTTCTAATAAAAAATATTTTGCCTCTGCCTTTAAAATCTGCTATAGAAAAAAAATGAAATTTACACACGACGATAAAATATCATTATCGTCTCGCGAAATTAATATTTCCGCTCATCGATAATATATTATTTTATCGTCTTGTATAAAAAATAACTATTCATAAATAACTAGTAGTATAAAAAATGTACGTGACGCTTCGAAATTTCCAATGATTTATCGTCTCAAGACAACCTTCTAATTCGTACATTCTACCTGAATTGCATTGATAAGAGTAACATTGAAATAATCGGCACATTAAAGGTCATCGAGGTGACACATTTAAAATTTTGCGAGTAAACGAATCACGTAACGTGTTCCACTTACGCCTCAATTTAATTCATGGTGGTTATGTAACGAAATTCCTGATGCTGCCTCAATAAATTTACTCTGCCAGACAGACTTTCTTGAATTCATAATTGACATATTCAATTATCTTTGTTTAAAATGATTTACACGAAGACAAAAGGAGTTGTAAAGTGCAATACTGCAAAAATATCTACGCAAAAGTCATTCTACGTCTACTAAACCAGTGTTTTTCAACCTGTGTTATCTTTTTTTGTGATATTTTTTATGGAACCCTTCGATCAGTAACACACCCAGATTTGATTTTAGGGAAGGGATATTATATATTATTTATTATGGTCAACATTACATAAATCAAATATTACATGCATAATATAAAATACAAAAGGTATGTCCTCCTTAAAATAGGATTCGTGTATGCATCTCACGAAATCTAACAAAATTGCTAATTCAGCTACATCTATAGGTTCGTCCATTTGCCATCTTTAGGATTTTCAAACGATTTACTAGTTCCGCTTAACTCGTTCACTTCGTTGTATCAAACAATAGGACGAGGTCAATTTTGCTTGCAAAAAGTTGAATTAATTTTTATGCAATTCTATGAGCTTCGCCTTGTTTAGCTACGCACGAACTAACTAAATAAGATGCTTTGAGTATATTTTTGTTGTTATGATCACGAACGTACCTTTCGAAAGCGTTGTTTTTCTGCTTTAGTTGTTTGATGTTTATTTTCCAAATGACGCTTTAATTTTGCAGAGTATTTAAACTGCTATTGTTCAATTTACTCACATACTACACAAAACCCATTTGACTAATTTTTATCACCAATCCAACTAAATCCAAAATTCAAATAATCATCATCATACCTTCGTACGTTTCGGTTAGGTGGAATTTTCAAGAGAGCAAGAAGATGTTCTTTGGATTATAGCAAGAAGATGTTCTTTGGATTATTTTTTTTTTTTTTTTGGCGTCGACTGCTTGGTCATCTGCCACTACCATTTGTTTGATATATACACGGATTAGATAGAATGAATGTATGCTAACCACAAGGGATACAAGATAGAAATCGGGTGTCAATTCTTTGGATTATGATTTCAATTTCTCAGTTTTAAGCCAATTCTGAATTATATTTCTGAAATATTTTAGGTTAAGTTCAAACAAAACACAATTTATTATAAAATCATTAACTTACTACCTGTTATATAAAACAAATTTACTACACCAGGTATTTAAATAGTTATTTAAGCAACAAGGAAGGTAAAAACGTATTAACATTTGAGGTAGGCGAATACGAACCGAGGCGGAGCCGAGGCTCGTTGCCTGCCGAAAATAGTAATTGTCAATACGTTCCGTGTTGCTTATTAATTTTTTTCCGCTATCGAAAATATAATATTTAAAAAAATCAAAAAATATTCTAAAATGCAGCTTGTAACATTTGGGGTTCAAATATTTAATGTCACCTATGCGTCCTATGATAACTCAGCAACCGAGAAAACAATGTTGAATTTTGTTTGTTTATGTCAATCCAGTGACAGTTTTTGCGGGCATGGGTGCAAACGAAGCTGCGTATATTGCATGTTGGAACCTGTTATCGACAAAATCGAAAAAGGTATGTGTCCTGTTACGACTCTTTTAAGCATTGGTTATGTAAAACGGATGCCGATACTATAGGTACAGACGAAAATGTGTTGCTCGCCTATATGTTGGAGCGTTACGTTTCTGTTTATTATTTACCTAGGTCCGTAAGTAAAAATTAAGTTCCGTCGTCAAGGACAACAAACACCACGAATGTTATCAGCCACTTACGGTACCTGTAACCATGGATGAAATGCTTATTTATGTTGTCGGTAGCGGAAAAAACTATTTAAAAGTGCAATATGCGTTGTCCTCGTCCAATATAAGCGACTGAGCAAATGGATAGTTTCAATATGAAACTCTGATCGACTTTTGGGTTCCGAAGACCGGCGAGACGCATACACAGTACGGAAGAGTAACTTTACCGATCAATTTTGAAAAATTACGGTGTCTGTCTGCCAGCCTGTGGGCACTGTATCTCAGAAGTGAATACAGATTTAAACTGAAGCTTTAAATCAAATTAATCCGGAAAAAGTTATAAGATGGCCATATTCTTCTAATAGTTTTAGTTAGACATTTAATTGAAGGTTTACATAACT
Source organism: Ocypus olens (assembly GCA_910593695.2). Lineage (NCBI taxonomy): Eukaryota > Metazoa > Arthropoda > Insecta > Coleoptera > Staphylinidae > Ocypus > Ocypus olens. Next base: position 44,550,335 of record OU343058.1, read on the forward strand.
TATTTAATTCATGTGCCCCTCGTCCGGGATTTTGATCTTTTGAGCATTCGATTCGGCATCAAAAAAGACTAAGCCTCCTAAATTTTCAGCCCACTAGAGCATCTCCAGCGGCCGCTAGGTCAAAACAACGGTTTTTCAGTATTTTTGGGATAACTCGAGCTAGAAATGATATTTTTACATGCTGGTTGCGGCATTCGAAAGCAGATTTATGTGCCTCATTGTGGTGTTTTTTTTCAGATTCTTTGGCTCGATAACCGAAAACTGGCGGCCATTTCAATATTTGTAACATGATTTTCAGCACGTTTTCTTTTCGCGACGGAAAAACCAAAAACTGTATCTTTTGGCATTTTTTATTGCCTTCAAAATGATGTATTGCCAAACATTTTTTAAGTGGTGCAAAAGGTCGACAAACGTCGAAATACGCGATTTTGGTCTTTTTTTACCGGTTTTTAATTTAATAGTAATAACATGCAAATTTCTTTTGTATCATTCAATATCCGGCGTGGCACTAGCCAGGGAAGTAGTTGTTTCAATAAGTTATTTGTTTATAGTCTTAGTAAGACTTAATTTTTTGCTTGCAGATTAACGAACAGGTTGAATATTCATATATTCAGGCTACATTTCGTTTTTTTGTATTTATCTAATGCTTTCTGCAACAAGTAAAGTTGTTTCTAATTGGTTTTTAATTCGCCTGCGACGTTTTTGGGGGTATTTAGTCATCAATACGCGACTTCTCGCAGTCTTCTATCCCTCGGAAATCGTTTTAGTACCCTGAGAAACCCCCAAGTGAGACTTTCTGGCCCTCGAAATTTTTTCAATATAATTGTATTCGTCCAAAAAACACATTTCCCCCTTATTTCTAACCGTTCAAAACAAAAAATACCACAACGGGACAGATAAATGTGCTTTCGAACGCCAGAACCCGCATGTAAAAATATTATCTCTAGCTCGAGTTATCTAAAAAATACCGAGAAACCGTATTTTTGACGCTTTAGCGGGTTGAAAATTTAGGAAGCTTAGCCTTTTTTGATACGGAATCGAATGCTCCAAGTCCGGTCAACATCCCGGACGGGGGACTTTGCCCTTTCTACGGAAATATCCATTTTTGAAAAATGTGTGTGTGTGTCTATCTTAAGTTTAAGGAAATTACTCTTTGTTGATATCACACATAGGATTCATTAGGAGACTAAAGTTTCAACATTTGCAAGGCCATTATCGAACTTACAGTAAATTACAAAATAAACTTAGACCGTACTTATGAAAGAGAATGATTAATAATAATAATCACTTAAATAGTTATACGGTGAAGATCAGTAATGAGATTTACACAATTGCTTTAAATGGCCTTGTAAAGGTTGAAACTATAGTCACGTAATAAATCCAGTGTGTAATATCATCATTTCTTTTAAAGTTCTTGATTCAAGATACATCGCAAAGTAATGCCTTCAAGCATTAAATATATTAAGCTTGATTTGACAATCCGAAAAACTTAACGGCTTGTAGCAAAATTTTGAAAACCGGAATTGTGTTTACTATTAGCTTTATTTTTGCTTTTATCTAAAATTTTGTTAAATATTAAAAATATAACAAAAATATTTTAATGAATGCAACATACTACGGTTATAGTATATTATGCAACAAGTGTTATAAACGGCACTTTAGTCACGAGTTAATTAGGTACGGGCGGAGTGTCTAGAGAAGTTACGAATTGCATATTATACTTTTTATACGACTAAATTGGTAAAATTTTGAAATTATTTTGTTATCTCAAATGAACTTAGTAATAGTACAATATTATTAAATTAGTCTACCTGGGTAAATGTACATTAAAGCTACGCGCACACTTGTCGGAATCGGACGGATGGCACGCAACGGATAAAATTGCTTAACACAGTTGTAAACGAGTCAACGCACACTTATCCGTTCCATGCCGTACCGATAAATGTGCATTGACACGTTTACAACTGTGTTAAGCAATTTTTGCCGATGCGTGCCGTCCGTCCGATTCCAACAAGTGTGCGCGTAGCTTAACAGTTACGTTAGACATTATGGCAATTGCTAAAGGATTGATTCTCCTAAATTTCTTTGATGTTGTATATTACTTATTTGATTTAAGTTGAAAGTATTCCTTGTTTCATTTATTTATTTTCTATTTTGAGAGATTGTTGATAATTGACAACTAACTTGATCTTAAGTTTCAATTGATTTTAGCGATTTAAAAATCTGGAGCTAACTTCAGCCCATGACTAAAATGCACAAAGTCACAGTTTGTCAAGGTGTATTTAAAGATTCACTTAGCGTCATGGAAACATATGCGATAAAAGACATTTTAGAGGTGGGAGTAGAAAAAATCTTTTAGTCGATTAAACATTTCAGCGACATCTCGTCTCGCCGAAAACTTCCACAAAAATGTATGTTAATACGTATTTTTGATAAACTCATTCATTTTTTATTTTGATTATGACATTAAAATAAAAATTCCATGACTTCTTGTAGATAAATACATTGGAGGAAAAAAAATGAAACACTTGAAATTCGTGAAATTTTGATCATTTTCAAACCGCCATAACTCGCCGTATTTTCAATAGATTTTGATGAATCTTTGAGGGCGAAAAACTTTGAAGTGTCTTCTTTAAAGTCATGTATACGAACTTCGCCCTTCTCTAGCACCCCTGTGAAAAAAAAATGTTTTTTCGGGAAACCATGTCCAACTTTGACGATGTCTATGGAGTTGGAAACATTTTGTCGACTTGATCCACCATAAACGCATTAAAATCTGATCAATTCCCTATGCAGGACTCGAAAAACGAAGTTCCTACGACGATTAGGCGCCAAGTTATGGGTGTTTGAAAAAAGTGCATTTTGAGGTCTTTCGCACATAACTTTGACGTGAAAAAATCTCATTTTGGCCCTACTTTAAGCGGGTAAACTCAGGTTGGAATGATCCCTTTTCGAATCCTTTAACCCCCGAACAAAAAACAAGTTTTTCGGCAAAAAAACGTCTAACTTTGACAACGTGTAACAAATTGGAAAAAATGTGTCTTCTCGATCCACCAAAAGGGCATTGAAATGTGTTCAATTACCTGCACAGGACTCAAATAACGAAGTTCCTACGACGATTTGGCACAAAGTTATGGGTGTTTAATAAAGTGCATTTTGTGGTCTTTTTGTTTTTTAGTTTAGAGGGGCGTAGAGCCCTCTCTTTGAGTGGGATGTAAACCCTTTTGAAAAGGACACATTTTGATTTTTATTTCTAAAAAGATCGTCGAAATCGGTTGAAAAGAAGCTGAGTTATGGCCATCTGAAAATTACCTAAATGTTTACAAATCTCAAGTGTTTGTAATTTTTTTCCATCAGTGTAATTTGTTTATTTTTATTGGACGAATAGAAAAATGGATGAATGGTGATGGGTTAGGCCCACATTTTTTTCGATCCTACAGAGATCGTTAAAGTAAGCCTTTTTTGACCTAAAAAAGTTTTTTGTTAATGGAGTTCTAAGGTACAAAATGCGATATTCATGATTTCGCGCAAACAATTCATTTTCGTGCATATCTCAAATAACATGCAAAGAAAATTTCATTCGTGAAAACGAAAACAATTTCGCCGAAAAACTTTGGACTTATGAGTCAAAAAACCACAACTTTGTGCCAAATCGTCGTAGGAACTTCGTTATTTGAGTCCTGTGCAGGTAATTGAACACATTTCAATGCCCTTTTGGTGCATCGAGTCGACACATTTTTTCCAATTCTGTACCGAGTTGCCATAGTTGGGCGTTTTTTGCCCAAAAACCTTTTTTTGTCGGGTGTTGAAGGGTTCGAAAAGGGACTATTCCAGTCTGAATTTACTCTCTTAAAGTAGAGCCAAAATGGGATTTTTTCCCGAAAGAATAATCAAATTTGTTTGAAAAGTCACTGAGTCATGTTCTAAAAAGCTTAAAATGCACTTTTTTTCAAACACCCATAACTTGGTGCCAAATCTTCGTAGGAACTTCGTTCTTTGAATCCTGCATAGGGAATTGATCAAATTTTAATACCTTTATGGTGGATCGAGTCGAAAAAATTTTCCAACTCCGTAGACATCGTCAAAGTTGGACATGGTTTCTAGAGAAAACTTTTTTTTTTGCAGGGGCGCTAGAAGGGAGCGGAAGAGGTTATGCTTATTTTCGCATGCAGGATTTTAAAGAAGACATTTCAAAGTTTTTTGCTCTTAGAGATTCATCAAAATCGATTGAAAATACGCCGAGTTATGGCGGTTTGAAAATGGTTTAAATTTTAAGAATTTCAAGTGTTTAATTTTTTTCCTTCAGTATAGAATAAAATAAGAAATACTATACTTTTAATCTTCTACAATTTAAGAGTCTCTAAGAGACTACATTTAACAAATAATCTACCGAAACAACTACTTTGCTGGCTAGTACCACGACGAATATTGAATGGTACAGTGTATAATGTGTTTGTTAAAATATCAATGATAACACAAGGTTGAATATATTTATTACTGGACAAAAACACTAAATAAAGAGAATTAATTAAGATATAAGTATGACAGAATTGAGTTGTTAATGTTGGCCATGATAATTTACATCAAAAATAATTGTGGAGAATGCGAAAATGAACATTTATAAAGTTTCTTAAAATCCCACTAGTTTTTGAAAAAAATAATCGAGTTGCATGCCACACTAATTTTGCACGGCTGAGTTACGTATCATGGTGAAATATTATTTATAACAGACAAGTTAAAGTGTTTAATCACGTGTGACGTATTCATTTTTCTTTCTTCACACCATTTTAGTAACGATGATAATATTGAAACATTTTAAAGCATTGAAAAATATTCGATTTATGCGTATCTAGTAATCTTGATTTTACCCCCATGATGATCAACTTGTTAAAATTATCAGAAAAATGTCTTGCATACCATCAAATTAGGGAAAGTTACGTAATTATTAACATTATTATTTTTTACATAATTGCAAATCTCACAGTAATCAATATAACATACGTTCAATTTTAATAGGCATTTTTGTTCTAATTCTCACCAACTATAACACATTTTTTAATGGATAATACCAACGCATGTTTGTGCTTGCGATGCATAGAAATCTGGAATAATTGCTAATTTTAATACAATGCCGGACACGGATTTGCATTCTTGAAAGTGGTAGCATCAAAGGAAAGTGCATATTCTAGTACACTTGTAATACTGTTTTTTTAACATAAATAATATTACGAATGTTTTGAATTTTTGGCACTAACTAATTAGTTTTAGTTGCAACGTAGTAAATTTTAATATAGAGGTTTACAGATTCAAGTTATAATGCGTTCTTTAGAATATTGCAAAAATACATAATATGATTTTAACTAATGAAAGATTTTTCTTTAGGAAGAATACTGTAAATTAATATTAACACTAAATAGAATAGTGGTAATAATTTGTTTTTGTAGTCTTAGTAAGACTCATTATTGTAGATAGCGAAATATTTCGCATTTTGTTTTTTTATTTACTAAATCGAATACTTAAAAAAAACTAATCATTTTTTTTGCAATATTGTAAACATAGGTATCTAATTAATAGTAAAATTACTGTACGAAGTATGTCATCAAAGTACAATTTGAATCTTTTCAATTCATTAAAATGCTATCACCAGAATACTTTCTACCTTGGTGAATTCCTCTAGCGTTTTTGCTTTCGATTAGAACGTCTTCTAGAGAAGGAAAGGTACATAATAATGACATGCAAATTACGTTGCATTATTAGTTGCTGGGTCACTTACAGAAAATAAAATGTATTTTTCTATAATTAGATTAACGTGGAAATAAATATATGCATTTTTTATTGTCAAGAAAATTTGACCGTAATGTGTAGTAGGGTAGAGGATAAAACGCTAATATTTATATTTATATTTATATTATATTATTCATACTACGTCTGTTTATGTAAATGTTATACATTATTCAAACGAAATGAAAGAAAATTATTTCGAACCCTTGACGTTCACAGTTTAATATTCCGTTTTATTTTTTATCTAGAACAGAAAACTTAGCTCTTTAGCTTCTTATCGACTTATGTATATCAAACGGATTTTAGGGTATAGAAAAATGTTGTTTAAATTTTTCAACAATAAAATCATAAGTGCATGCTAAACTAAGCGAAAATATTTTGACGTTGTCACGAATTGTTCGGAAAGATTCGCCGAAATACACAAAAATTACATGACAAATTTTCAGCACGCTTGACGAGTTAAAGAACAATTTTTGTCGTTTGATTTCGAGTTTATTTCACAAACAATACAACACAATTAACACCAAACCAATCAGCCATCTTTGGATTCTATAATTGGTGTGTAAATTACATTTATTATAAATATTTGTAAATGTACTTACCAATTTACTTATTACGTTTTGCATTATAGATGAGTGATAGATGAGCAACCAATATTATTAATTTCTACATTATTCACGCGCGAGTTCTGTAAATGGACAAGTGCACTGTTTTCCATAGGAGAAAGGTTCGCTTGAAAGTGAAATAATCACAATTTACAATTAAATACTAGCCAATTATCGAATTATTCTGAAAATCATTAGCGTTATCTCATCATAAAAACTAGAGATGGGAAAAACGGTTCACTGTCGGGAACGGTTCCGAACCGGTTCACTCACTATAGTGAACCGGTTCCTTGGAGAGGTTCATGGGTTTTTTCTACAGTTATATACCAGATTGTCAGAAATTAGTTCCAGGCTTCCAATTAACTAAAAAATATATAATATGGGTATTCACAGTGTGGCCACAACTGCAACATACTTTTTTTTGTATTTTATACTTGACAATATGAAGAACTACCACTGGTAAATATTTGTAAACGGGGAGTGGGCATTAAATATTTACTCCGTTTTTTGCTTCTGATATTTCTAAATCGATTGATTTTTAAATTACAAGTTTTAGTTTTTTCGAGTTATGGCTTCTGCTATTCTAACATTATAATATAATTTTCACATTTTCTCCTCTCTGGTAGCACATCGATGGTAAATATAAATCAAATCTGGTAGATTTTCAAAAATAATCGGAAAAGCAGTAAAATGCACACCCGGTATATCATACTCTTCTTAATTTTTTAATGAAATAAATGGTATATTTTCTTTATTATGAAAGTATAAAATATTATTTTATGTTTTTTTTATGCTGTGGGTTAATTTATTTTTCATTTATTTATTTATTAAGCATCTAAAAGAAATTTCAAATTTAACTAAAGTTAAAAGACTATGATACGTGTAGAAATTTGACTTAAATTCGGCAAGCATTAAGAAAGTAAAACTAATTTTGACTTAAACCCTTAAACACCTGGAAGGAAAAATGTCAAAAAATGTTAAATGAATAGATTTATTGTTAAAATTTGACTTAAACCTCTAGAAAAAAGACTAATTTTAACTTAAAGACGTTAAACCTCTAGAAAAATGTCAAATTTGTGTAGAGTTAAGAAGCTTTATGTGCAAATTAATGTCGAAATTTGACTTAAAGTCGATACGCGTCAAAAAAAGACTCATTTCGACATTAAAGGCGTTAAGCCTCTAGAAAAAATGTCAAATTTAATTAAAGTGAAGAAATTACTGTCGAAATTTGACATAAAGTTGACAAGCGTTAAGGAAAAAATACTAATTTTGACTTAAAGCCATTAAGTCTAGAAAAAGTGACAAATTTAATTCAAGTCAACTTTAACTTTAAATAAAATAGTTTCTTTTTAATATCACACTTTATTTTTCAGAGCCTCGAGTTTCAATCATTAGCTGATCATTTTCAAATTTAAAGTAAATTAAAATACACACGTATTTTTTTTTAAACTTTATGAAAAATTAATGAGAAGAGTCAAAAGATAGATTGAAAGACTTAAACTCGTTAAGCCTCTGGAAAAAAAATGTTAAATTTAGTTAAAGTTCAAAGACTTTATGACAACTAATGTAGAAATTAAACTCACTCGACAAGTGTTAAGAAAAAAAGTCTAATTATGGCTTAAATCAGTTAAGCCTTTAGAAAAATTGCCAAATTGAATTAGCATTAAAAAACTTTATAACAAATTAATGTCGAAATTTGACTTAAAGTCGACGAGCGTTAAGAAAAAAAAGATGAATGACTTATAACCTAAAGCCTCTAAAAAAATTTCAAATATAATTAAAGTTAAAAGACTTTATGTCCAAATTAATGGGTAAATTTGACTTAAAGTGAACAAGCGTCAAGATAAAAGACTAATTTTGACTTAGTCGTTAAGCCTCTGGAAAATATGCCAAATGGAATTAAAGTTAAAAGACTTTGTGTGCAAATTATTGTCGAAATTTGACTTCAAACGTAAAAAAACGATTAATTTTGACTTAAACCCGTTAAGCCTTTAAAAAATGTCATATTTAATTAAAGTTAAAAGATGAATGTCAAAATTTGACTTACAGTTACAAGCGTCAAGAAAAAAGACTAATTTTGACTTAAAGCAGTTAGGACCCTAAAAAAAATGTTGACTTTAATTAAACGTTTTCACATTTTCATTTAAAATATATAAAACTTTAAGTCAAAATTTAAGTCTGGACTAAAAAAAATTCACGAAAACGGCATGAAATTTCGGCGGATAACTTCAAGAGGTTCACAACGAGAACGCAATTTGCACGAACTTCATGCGTTTCCTGGTATGAATGAAGTTACCGCGAAAACTCCATGCGTTTCGAGGTGTGAACCGCTTGAAGTTATCTACGGAAACTTCATGCGGTTCGTACCAAGAACCGCATGAAGTTCGCGCGTTTCATACTAGGAACCGCATGAAGTTCGTGCAGATAGTGGTGTGAACCGCATGAAATGTTCGCAGTTAACTTGATGTCTTGAAACCGCATGAAGTTTACGCAGGTGACTTCATGCGGTGCTTCTACAGGTAGGGGTACGCGTCTGATTTTCACTCCTGAAGAAAAATCCAAGTACATATTAAAGAGCAGAGGAACCATAGTTCCTTTTGTCCGAACCGGTTCCTGGGCGCTCTTTGCTTAGAACCGGTTCATTGAACCGGTTCCTGAACCGTCTGCCCATCTCTAATAAAAACCCTTAAATGACACGCGGGGTCCACTGGACACCAAGGCATTTTTGATCGTAAATATTTTCATATTCCTGCTGTGAATAGAGCTCGTACCACCCCCGAATGATAGTTCACATGTAAAACTACCGGTTCACACACAGGTATCACGCCAGTCTACTGTTAGTATCTTTTCAAGACGGTGGGAAGTCAAGGTGGGGTCCAGTGGACCCCAGTGTGTCATCAACATTATTTTTCACTGTAAAGTGTGGGCTTTTTTATTGGTTTTTCGCGTTTCTTTTTATTCATATCTATAGTAGGTATGATTATCCGCATTGCTAAATTTTTATCAATTTTATATTCATCTTAATTTGGTATAATAGATTGCACGTCAATTGCGGAGTCAAACGGTACGAGAAATGCTTCAGCGTGATAATGATCAGGTTGGTGAAGCTATCGATGAAGCTTCTTCAGAAGAAGACGTTGTTTATGAGGATAGTGCAGATGGTGATTTTGCGCCATCCAAAAATACATATGTTTACAGTCTAATTTTTGCTGTTTTTTTTTTCTCCCAAACTTCCATCAATAATACTGCGAGATATATACCTTTTTTGAGAAACCGCGGGTTAAATTGGATGTCATCTTAAAATATTGTCCTTCAAGAATACATAGCTAAAAATATTGAAAATTAAGTAAATGCCGCAATTTTTTGTAAAAAAAAACAACTTTTTTCGTTGTTTTGAGAAACTTATGTTGCTTTTAGTAAAAAATAAATCAAATCTAACTGACTGGTTTGATCTCAAGCAGAACTGTTTAGATACTATTGAAAAAAAAAATCAAGTCGAAATATTGAAAACTCCCAATGTTTCATACAGGGGTCCACCGGACCCCGTGTGTCATTTACGTGATTTTTGAGACGTGTGTCATTTAGGGGTTATAAGTAATTAAAATTATATCAAATTAATAGGTTATAAATTTGTTAACGTTTCGTTTTATTATTACCACAATAGTGTTAATTATTGATGAAAACGATTTAATACCTGCGAGCTATACACAGACACGATGTCCAATTTGAGAAAGCACGTAGCACGACCTTTGCTTTCATTAAATATAATTTGACAGTTTCAGATGTGAGAAATATCAGAAATGATTATAGCAATTTTATTGAAAATTAAGAATTAATTTGTTTTTTTTTGTGTGGCACGCTTTTAAGAAGATAATTTATTTAGGAATATCCTTTAATTTGATTTTAATACATTTCATAACCTCGTATAATGACCATGTATGTCAAATTTTTTCACGATTTTAAATATGTTTAATAGATTTGATAATTAAATATGAATTAACATTTGTTTTTCGAATTGAATTTTAAATGTACTAATGTGTCCGATTAAATAGATAATTATGTAACGTGTTCAAGTCTTATCAAATACTGGCGTAGAAGAAAAAAATATACATTTCTTTTTATATAATCTAGAATGTTGAGCCATTGAATGAATTCCCAAGTAGCTCTACTTTCTATACATGTCCCTCATGGAGAAACTGTTTCAATAGATGTGTTTAAAAATATTTTTTTTTAAATAGTTTTCATGTCTAAATTTATATTCATAGCCAAATAGTGCGAGATATCGCGCGATTCATCAAAAGGCTAGAAGTACATCTGAGCCTGCTAGCCCTAAATTTACTGGACAACAGTAACACGACTTATCGCCTGAAGCGATATCACATACTGGAATTACCATATAAATAGTGCATTTTGGGCAGAAAACAGTGAGTCGATCGCTTCGCTCGCTCGTGTTGCTAAAAGTGAAGGGTTGCTAAAGCATTTTGGCATGAGTTACACTCGATATTTTTTCGCCTGCCTTAAGTAAAAACAGAATTTCAGGAAATTTTATATCGCGCGATTGAACTGTCACTATCAGATTTTTGCATAGCCTACTCATATTCCGCGAAAGGTTGTCTAGATTATGCATCTTATTTTTTCGGCCCTAGATTCGCTAAATCGTAGTTTCGGCAAGATTTTTACGGCCGAAATATATGGTTTCAGTAGAAGCAGGCGAAAAATATTATATTTGCCCTAAACTAAAATTTTTTAAAATAAAAAAAAAAATTCTTGAGAAAATGTTTTCTGTTTGTCTAGAAGCTCATTCTGAACACGATTTGTCTATAATTTTTTTTTGTGGGACTTCCAGGAACGGAGATACGCAAAATGACTTTTCACGCAAATAGTGCTTAAATCGACTGGAAATGCTTGAAATAAGACTCTTCAGAATTTACATTTACAATTATCTAAGCATTATATATAGGTAAATATTTGATACCTTGCTTCTTTGTAACCCGACGCACAGTTGCAACAAAATAGATCGCAGGCGATTACTTTCTCTCTTCGGCCATAATTGTGAAACAAGCAAGGTGCACATTCCTAGCTCACATATTGGTTTCGGTGAGGACATTTTTTTTACGTAATCCGCGAAGCAAATGAAATTTCTCGATTTACGTATTAGGACACGCTACAATTTCCTTCCTGATTGCACGGAAACAATGCGCACATTATTTTGACCACCGAAAGTGTTCAGCTAGATGGCAATTGCGGTGTCTGGCTTACGCAACAGCTGAATTCCGAACTATATTAAAGATGGTTGCGCAATGTATGCGATATCTGGCACACGAAACGGCAGCCGGCTCAAAAATATGTAATTTAGGTGCAATTGCAGTTTACCGAGAAATTAATCACCAGTTTATAACTTGTGGATAAGAATATTGGCAGTATTTTGCAATTACGCCTGTAAACATGCGAAATTCGATTGATTATTCTGTTGATATAAAATATTGTTGCTTATTTAATTTTAATGGTGGGTTATTATTCAAATTGCTTTGATTTCGAGATGTATCTATACTTTTCAATTAATCTAGAGACAAATAGATGGCGGTAAAAAGCTTAATCTTGCAGTTCCGGTTAATAAATGGGTTGTATTCCTCACTGTGAATCCGTTTCCTAATCAGCGACTCTTCTGCATTGATGATGACCAAGAGTTTGTCGTCTGAAACATGATGCAAAGATTACATGGTGTACCTATAACTCCCACACCATGCCCCTTTTTAATCTTGTTTGGTACTGCAATTACCAACCGTGAAAAATGAAACTATAAAAATCCACAACAACGAATATAAATTACAAAACACGTTGAAATTCGATTGCGACAGATATTTAAATTAGTTATATCGACTTTTCAGAGCTAAACAAGTAGTTTTTCAAGGTTGCATCACTGGGCACCGGCCCAATGAGAGAGGAAAATATTTTAGAGAGAGAGAATGTAATCTTTACACCATGGTCTGAAATAATAATTATTTTTTGCAATAATTTTGGTGTTAATGGTGCTCTGAAAATATGCTCATCTTCACAAAAAATAAAAAATTTATTGGACTTAAAATAAAAGCTAAAAGTTAAAAAAAAATCGTAGAATATAAAAAAATAAGCTCATGTCGAATTGTGATTTAACAATATAATAATAAAAAAATGCGTTTTCGGCAGAAAACAGTAAATCGATTAAAATATGTTTAGTTTAATTTTGAAATAGAAATTGTCTTACCGAATGCACCTCGTGATAAATCCTTATAATTTTGACAAAAATACACCAAAATGTGTTGCTTTAAGTAACATATCTTGAAGGAATTTTGGTCAAAATTATCGCGCAATTATCAGTGTCCTTGGTGCATTCAATTTTACATATGAATTATCCTCTTATAAAATACAATTTTGCTCTTGTTCGTACAACAGTTGCATTAATATTTAAAATCCGTAGACTCAAGCACCTGCCCAAGTTGATGTTATTTTTCGTTAAAGTAACCACCAATGAAAATGAAAGTTAAATTCCAAAATGTACCCTTGAAGCCAACATCCCGAAGACACCTTTCACGGCGCATCTCAGATTGCCAGTTCACGTTTTGATATTTAAGTGATGAAACTGATGATATATTTGCGATTGTGGACGGCACTCGCAAATTAAAACATTCGATTGTGATTTATCGGAAAGTGCATTGGTACAGGTTGACATTTACGAGTTGAAATCGTGAAATAGTCCAGTTACTACTCTACATAAGGAGCCATTCTCCGGCAATCACAGAGCTGATGCTTTCGCACACATTTCGTCCATAAGTCCTTACTCGGACAACTTTATTACCCTTCACTATTTTTAATTGCTAATTAAACGCGATGACGTCACTGGTTGAAATTTCCAAGCAATTTAGAAATCCAAACGGCGGTATGAAGTGTAGCTAGGTACAATGGTGCATTTATTTTAAATTACATTGTGCGATATTGAAGGATAGTGATGTTTGCAATTTCTTTGTTTTTGGAATAATTGCAATGATTGCTCGGTTCGGAGAATTTCAAAACACTTTGAAAACGTTTCGTGTGTATAATTATTTTTTGAATTATATTTTCAAATATAATACTGTGAATCTGGGAGCACCCAGGATGTATTTCTGCTCTGTTTTTTAAGAAATTACGGTTGATAGAAATTGGGTAGCCGCAGTGGCGGTTGGTGCCGTGATTCATAGAAGGGCCAGCGGAAGTAAAGATTGATTAGGAAAATATATCTCTACCAAACCAACCATCCTTATTGCCACCTCTACTACCCTAAACTTACTTACTACGATTTAGCGTATCTAGTCACGTCATCAGCCGCGACTGCGTAGCCTCACAGGGCCACAAGCATTTGTAAATGTTCAAATAGCAAATAAGGGGTATCCAACAATTGTTGAAGTCCTGGGTAGGTGTGGAATCAATCAGGAATGTCGATTCTTACTTCGCAACGTAAAATAAATTCTTGTTTACGTGATGTGAAAGCAATTGTGCACTGCTTTCGTGATACAGGATCCCTACAATACAAATAAGGTGCAGGTAGGCCTCTTGCCTTTGTCATTGTCTTTGTTATGGTGGAACAAACGCGATACCACAATATAGCTCTAAGCAGTAGTTGCACTCCGACGCGGCACTTTGATCTTTTGGGTTTCAAATGATCCTCGCGCATGTTACCACGCATTGTTTACCCTGCTCAATTTATTCTGTAATAAATTAGTAATGTCTTGAGTGAGCCATTTATATTGACTGGTTTTGCACAGCAAATTGTTTTAATAGATAAATCGAGTTGTAAAATTGTGCAGAATATAGAATCTAGTGTTTTTAATAAATTGTAAAAGTGCATGTCGTTCGATCAGCTGTTCAACTTTGGTCTTGTGTATGCCTAACGTAATTTCATAAACATTGAATTTTGCTTAAAATTGTATTTGTTGTTTCATTATTAATGGGTATTTTCTAATATTATAAAAGTAAGTATCTATTTTATCTATTGATTTTCATGTTTAATCGCATATGGAAACACTTGCGTATGAGGACCAAAAACAGGGTTATGTTTATAATTCACATGTGGTTGTTAAATGTCTGGGTTTAAATGGCTGCGCAGTAACATGCGCAAAGAAAATCTGAAAACTCTAATTTGCTTGAGTGAGACTACTGCATAGGAACTATACTGTGGCGATACATCCAAGGACCCGTACGACGATTAGAGCTCGCGATCGCAAAGGTAAGAGACAGGAACTCTGCCCACTAGGCCACCGCGGACCTGAGGGGTTAAATTCAATTTTCAAATTAAATGGTAAAAAAAATTAACTGAAAGAATTTAAAATGCCAAAATATGGAGGTGCTTGATTTTGATCTGATATTTAAAGGAACATCTAACAATACTGTCAGTTCGTCTGGCAGAAAGCGGAGGTAATAAGTTGCATATAAGCGACCTTCAAATACATATGGTCCAATCATTTTGTTCCCGATAATACGACACCAGATATTATGAGAAAATAGTATCGAAATAAATAATAAAAATAATAACAAACTGTAAATTTATATTCACATGGATTAAATATAAACCAATAAACAATTTAAACAGTATTAAAAGGCCACTTTATAAATATTGTTCAAATTAGCTTCCACCTTGTTGAATACATAAACTGCATCGTGCGTTGCATTAGAAAAAAAAATCTCTGCGAGCAGTGATTATCCAGTATAGTCCATTCTCCGGAATCTGACGGCTGTGGTCGTAAAAGAGGGTCGGAGTTCGGTAAGTAGTGGACGTAATATTTTTTATCTCAAACCAATCTTTGTTGAGAAGTACTGGTGTAAAAGTGCGTATACCAATCGGAGCGAAGGACAGTAATAAATGTATGGGATGCAATTAGACGAACCACCAATACCTTTTCTTTGAGGGTGCGTCGATCCTCAGGGCGGACCGACCGTTTTACGACCTCGGCCGCCACATTCCACCGAATATGCTATATCTCAGATTAATTTCATTAGCTGGTGGTATTACATAAAAAATATCCTGCAGGTAGTCCCAAAGCCAAAAATTCAATGGGGTAAGATCAAGTGAACATACAGGCCAACTAAAAGGCCCATTTATTCCAATCCATCTCTCCCCAAATTTAGTTAATTAATTCTAGCATTATGGGGAGACGTCCCATCTTGTTGAAAATAAACCTGACTGAGTTGCAAAGAAGGGAAATCTTCAAGAAAAAATTCGAAATCTTCCGTCAACAACCGATGATACTTGTCTTGATCTAGAGTTGCATCGATAACAACTAGTCCAACTAATCGGTTAAAAATAAGATTTAAATTACTTTGGCTTGAATGTTTTTATTAAATACTCCGTTATTGCTAAATGTACATTTATCTATCTAAAATGTACATTCATCTTTTAAGAAATGGGATTTTGGCAGGCCTTGCTTGAAAAAGAATCACAAAACATCAAATATTCTTTGCCCATCATCTTCTATGGACCGGTTTCGATTTTTCAGGTCTAAAAATTACTATTACTATTGGAATATAAATATTCCAACATATCTGTTAATCCGTTATTGTTCATGATTATGTCAGAAACACAGACCAGTAACAAATTGACAAGTTGACGTTACTATAAATGACATTTGTCGATTTGATTTTTTTTTTCAAGGCACACTACATATATCGCCAAAAAATCATGACAAGATTTATTTTTTTTTTCTGGCATGAATATTTAAAAAAAAACTGGCATATCGGGCATAATTGGACTATACAGGGTCTTCATTTCAAAAGGAGCCACCCTGAATAACTTTGGATCTGAAGTAGTTACGGTTTTAAGAAAAAATACGACAATTTTGTTTTCGAGGGGGAACTTAAAAAACACTGTTTTTAGAATTTTATCTTTCACCCCCTCACCCCCAGCCACTCCATCTTTATAATTTCAAATGGCACCCCCTATTGTGCGATACCTCAATTTAAAGGGCATAAAAAATACTAGCCAACAAAGCAAAAATAATTGATATCAGCTCATTTGTTTTAGAGAGAGAGGGTATTAATTTCAAAATAACCCACCCTGAATAACCCTGGTTCTGAAGTAGTCACGGTTACAGGAAAAAATACGTCAATTTTGTTTTTGAGGGAGAACTTGAAAACACTGTTTTTAAAATTTTATTTTTCACCCCTCACCCCCAGCCACCCCATCTTTATAATTTCAAATAGCATCCTCCATTGTGCGATTTATTATTTAAACGGCCATCGACTATGTTTTTCAGTTTATTCAAATCGGTCAATAAATAACAAAGTTATGGCGTTGACCGTATATCTAACCACATCGAGTATCTATTCACGTGATTCTTTGCGCGTGCGCATTTTGAATGACGTAAACTTTAAGATTACCAGTGTAACACTAGTAGCCATGAAACACGACGCCAAAAAAAAAAACAAATGGTAAACTATTCACAGTCCAATCCGTATGATTAAGTTGTAGGTCTACAGTCGGATGTGTGCATCTCCTCACGCTCCTGTAAGCTATTCCAGTCAGTCCTCATTTCACTATTTTTGTTAAAAAGTGTCAATTAAAAATGTCCTCATCGCGCATAACTATTAATAGGAAACGCTAAATGAGGACATTTTGTCTTCTTGCTCTAGCGTTCAAAAAAAAAAACAAAAAGTTGGCGCTACCGACTTGCTTCTAGAATATTTTCAGCAACTCTGTCTTGGCTGCTTTTCGAGCATCGAGTTACATCGCTCGAGTCCCATATACACCTGCTTTTACTATACGCGTCGATAAGCTCTGATAAGACGGTATTGTCTATTGATATAAAATAAATAGAAACAAAATCGATTAAGCGATTACCTACAAACCGAATCAATGTATGAGTTTGAATTGTTTGCAAGACTCATGGGAGACAAATTCTCCACTCATAAACCTTTTTTTGTCGAAGTGGTAATCTTCTAAAGACACCCCCTGAGGAGGGTAGCATCCGATTCACCTAAAAACCTACAGTCTAAATCCACTCCGGTTCATGCGCAATTCCTGAATTGCCTCAACGCTCCAATCTGGTAGATGTTTATAAGCCGCTTCGACCACAATTGCGCAGATGGTTCGGATTTCGTGTTGCCGGTTCAAAACCGGATTATGGTCTGATTTTGGCCTGGATCGCCCGAGAAATGGTGATAGCTGCGTGATCAACGGTAGACTTAGAAGCAGTGAGCGATTGCCAGCGTAGGTGATCGCAGTTTATCCACAAAGATATGGCAGCCCCGACAGTTGGTCGAAATTTGGGCAGGATGCGGGGACATCTCCAGGGCAGACACAGTCGTTAGTCAGATGAGCACCTGCACACTTGAGGCAGACTGGTAGGAAGTTGCAGCAGCTTTGAGAATGCCCTGGCAACGACAATGGCACTGAGGCCAAGGACTCTGTTGAGGCGAAATACCTCTCTTGTCTTATCTGTTTTGGTGTGCTGTGGACTTACGCCATGTTTCAGCTGACAGGTCTGTCTGTCGTCTTTCTTACCCCCCCCCCATTCTGGTGACAGAAACGACGGATAGGTGACGGGCAAGCAGCGCCTGTTGGAAGTCTTCTTCCTATTACCACATTCAATGTATTTTCTTCCGCCATCTAGTGTGTGTGGAAGGATGTTACGGTTGTAACATGGAAATTGGTAGGTGTATTTGTGGAAATGCGCAGCCCGCTGACTGTATATTTCGCGTATATAAGATTTGGCTGGTAGTCAAGATCTCCGTTTCCTAGGTAATATCGTGAAGGTGAGGAGGGCCCTGCTTAACCCACGGAGTCGCTAGTGAAGGCGACTGGCTTGGCGACCTTGGGTGGCATTGAGGCCGAGCGATCCCTTTGGTTTGGGAATCTGGATCGGTGCTCTTTTTCTTCCTCTTTGGGCCTTGAGAGGAAACGGATCTGTCTTCCGAATTATGTAGAAGGTCAGGTGTTTTTCGTACCACGAATTGAGCCTATTCGTTGAGATATTCATAAACATGAACCAGCATGTTTATTTAAATATTCTCGATGATCACAGCATCTTCATCATGCTCTTGACACTCCCATTATTCAGGAGACAACAGCAAGTGCAAAGGGATAGAGGCAAATGTGACTGGTATGATGAACACTCACGCACCTTATCAAACCTCGATTTGCCTGTAAAATCACCTGTCCTCTGCCCATATTGAAAATATATAGGATCATTTGGAACTGGTGGTAAAACGCCGAAATCGGAATCCACGTAATTCGATGGATTTGCATGTTCTAATTCTTAGATAGTGTCTTAAACTGGATTCTCCTTCTAATCGCATCCAGGCGATTATCACGGCCACAGGCGGAAATATAGTTCGACTGGATAAAATTGAAGAAACCCTAGACAATAAAGAGAAGAACTTTTCAAGTTTCAAGCGGTCAAAAACTGTCACCATCAGTGACGGCTCGCGGGATGACTCATTGTACGGCTGAAGAAGCAGAGGTGGCAATACAGATAGGCAGGGTCGGTTGTAGAAACGGCTGGTGCTGTGACCGCACCTACCTGTATGTTAGGTGGTGCCTCCTAATACTGCTTTTGCGGGTACGTCGGTATGGTCAAGAAACACAATAATAAAAATTAATACGTTTATTCCCTTCAACTCTCTTATTATTTCTATCCTATTATACATAAAACATTTTAATATTAAATTCAAGGAGAAATGGCATGATTTGCGTTGACCAATCAGCGACTCACACACATAATCTGGATCGTGCAGGAATGTGTCAGCGCAGCACAATGTGTGTCTTCTTCGCGGAGTACTACTGAAAATGTTTCACACTTTATTTAATTAATATGTAAACACTGAGAGTTTGGCTTTACAACACCTCCTCTACTACACTTTGTTCAATGGATCTTTGCGTGCACGTCATAGATAGCTAGCCTCGACAACATTTTCATGTGTTTACTTTCTCTACGGTAAGTTGAATTAAACGCAATCATATCTGTACGTGTGTCGTCCAAGGCGAGAAAACTCGGTCTTCGGTAATGACGCGTACGCAAACATCCATTAATCAGACCATACCTAGGCCTTATCATGAGTCACCCTGGGAACCGTCATTGCATACCAGGACTATGCCTAAAACCACAGCCGTCGTAAATCGGCCCTTATACCTAAGATCTTTATTGCCTTTATTGCGATGATTTAATTTTGTCCTGTACAAGTATACACAAAATTAACGTGATTTCTCAATGGGTGTGTTATAGTTTATCTGGTGTTCTTAGATCACGGACTTACTGGACGGATCTATTTGATGTATTTTACGTAAGGGGAAGCATTATCTATCTTTGTCTTACATAACACCGACCTGTAGGGTGCTTGGACAACCAGCTCACAAGCACAGTCGATATATGTGTATCTTTGTGTTAAAGTCTGTGTGATAATCAGTTATTATTTATTTGTTAATACAGAAGTGTATAATATACACGTTAAATCACTCATCGAATGATTTTCATACGAATTAATTAAAATGTCAAAAATCAGTCGAGATATGTCGTTAGTTGTAGTGTGAAGTACGAGAAAGACCACAGACTTGCGTGAGAAGAACCGATAGAGATTCTCCTTACGTCTTTACGCGCCCATATCCTTACTATAAGCTCCGTCCAGTAAGTCCGTGGCTTAGATATACCGGGTGCGCAGAAAGTCCAGCAACGGGTCAATATTTCCCCGGGGGTAGGTTTTAAAAAAAAAGTTTGGTACAAAAGTTGCATGGTTACGAGTTACGAATCCTTTGGATATTAAACCATCTCTCACCCCCTCATCCATTCGCGAGGGGTGGGGGTGACTTTAAAATTTTAAATATCAACCCCAAAAATCTGAATCCGCTGAGAAAAATGGGGGTTGATATTTAAAATTTTAAATATGAACCCCCATTTTTCTGGGCGGATTCAGATTTTTGGGGAAAAAATATCAATCTTTTGTCTAAACATTTTTTTATCCGAAACCTCCCTCACCCCACAAATTGAAATAGCGTTTTTTTGTGCAATTTTATGATTGAATTAGTTTACATGGGTGACTACGGCTTTTCTCGAGAGACTGCAGGAGACCAAAGAATAGCAAATTATCCCAAAATGTTTCGGATTATTTTCAAATTTTTCACCCTGCCCAAATCTAACCAAATCTTGCAAAACGACGATTTGGGATTTGATTCTTGGGGGAGTTTCGGATGAAAAAATTTCTCGGGCAAAAGAATAATATTTTTTCTCCAGAAATCTTAATCCAGCGAAAAAAATGGTGATTGCCATTTAAAATTTCAAAGCCATTACCCCCTATGAGGGGGGGGGGGGTCAGTATACAAACGACTTCAAACTAATAACTGGGCATAATTTGCCTCAAACTTGTTCTCCAAAAAAGTTTAGATCGTCTTAATAAAATTTCAGTCGCTCAGAAAACCGATTTTTGAACCGGTGGGGTGAGGGAGGTTTCGGTTAAAAAAAAATTCTGACAAAAGATTGATATTTTGTCCCCAAAAAACTGAATCCGTCGAGAAAAATGGAGGTTGCTATTTAAAATTTTAAAGTCACCCCCACCCCTTGCGAATGGGTGAGGGGGTGAGGAATGGTTTAGTATCCAAAGGATTCTTAACTCGTAACCAAGCAACTTTTGTACCAAACATACCCCCGGGGAAATATTGACCCGTTGCCGGACTTTTTGCGCACCCGGTATAATGGTCCAAACCATAGAATATTGTGTTTTATGTATCCCTATAAATCAATCCATCTTAAAAATGTTCAACAGATTTCTAACTGATGACGATGATTTTACAAGCAATTATTAGCAAAATGACGATTGCTTGTTGCGACGAAAATTGACACGACTGCGAAACAGAAGTACCGATTTTTTAGAAGCAACAAGCAAGAGTGATCCAGACGCTAATAATTGCCTAGGAAAAACCAGTCAAGAGTTTGATTCGAGAAGAGAAATAATTGTGCTAAAAATTAGGTTTTCAGAAATGCCTATAAATCCTTTTACTTGGGCGGAAAGACCTTGGTCGATAGCCCGTTCAATAATAATTTAATATATTAAATAAAGCTTTTTAGATAAGAACTTTAATGTACATATATTTATATAGTTATTGAATAAATATGTGCTCTCTCACCTTTTACGAATAGAACCAGTAAAGCAACGCCAAAAAACATAAAAAAACTTCAATATTCAGTGTGGAAACAAATTAAGAAATCCGGCGATAAGTGACGTTTTGTAATAGAAAATGAAGCATTGCTAGGCAATACCAACATGCGCAATTGCCGCGGCAATCGTACTGGCTGCATAATTCACCCAGAATGATTACCATCGTTAACAGAATTTAATTGGCCCATGCCATTAGCATTATGCTATTTAATTGGTTAAAACGTAAGTGCGGTCAATCGCCAAGTTAACTAAAGTGACGCGGTTGTGAAATAAAAGAAATTGTATTCAAATTGTATTCCTAGAATAAAATGTTTTCATCTATTTAATGGCAGTTATTAAAAATTAGTAACACGTGTTTGGAAATCAGTTTCGATATATGCTTCCTGCTTCGTTAAATGTGTTGTATAATATACAATAATGCGTAATAAAATCATTTATATGCCAATTCATGTAATAAATGAATCCGATGTTTTTATGATCTTCAGCGAGATGTATAATGAAAAGGTCGTATTTTATATTACGAAAACTGTCTGTCGTCAATTTTTAAAAATTATATTTACGCATGTGTTGGGTATTGTTTTTAAATAAAATGTTAATTAACCATTTGTGGATATTTTAAAGTTGTATATTGATTTACTTACTAATTCAATTTAAAGGATTAATTGAATTACGTATCTTTCCCTTATAATGGGGAAAATGGTGGTAATTTCTTACGAAATATATGACTTAAGGCTGATGTATCGTATGTTCATTAAAAAAACCTCAAGTGTGCCATGACTTTTTCGTTTTAAAAATTTCAGATGGCACACTTGACACTTGTTGGGAATTGACATATAAACGTCAGATCTTTCTAGAAGTCACAATTATTCCGTGCTCACAATGGTTTGCAGCAACCAGCAAAAAAAGTTTCTAATTGAAAGTTATTTCCGAAATGGGATTAAAGTGGACGGAAATTGGGTGTATTCATTCGACGCACCTTTAGCAGAGTTTTAGGAAGAATTTCCTAACGTTCACATTATTTATGATGAATTTAAAAATACCTTATCACGATCTGTTGTATTATTTCATGAAAAGGGTGGTATTCTCCGTAAACCAGGAAGTGGTAGACCAGTTAAACGAACTCAAGATGCTCAAGAAATTTTGGAAGATGAACCTACGACTTCTCTGCGTCATTTGTCACAGCAAATGAATTTATCGGTAGGAACATGCCACAAGCTTCTACGAAAAGATTTGCAAGTATACCCTTATCGCATAACATCGGTGCAAGAGTTATTACCTATTGATTACCCCAGACGACTGGAATTTTGTCAGTGGTTTTTATAAAATGTAAACGAGGATGTTTTACAAATTACTTTTTTTACCGATGAAGCTTGGTTTTACAAGGATGGGTACATTAATTCCCAAACTATGAGAATTTGGTCGGATGAAAATCCTCGTATATATCGAGAGAAACCACTACATCCAGAGAAAGTTGGCGTTTGGGCAGCGATTAGTGGGAGAAGATTAGTTGGACCGATATTCTTTGAAGGTAAAATCCTATTTTTATTATTAATAATAAAAATTCAATAACCGTGCATTCATTTTAGGTATGATAACTGCAAACCGTTATCGTACAGAAATTTTATTACCTTTTATAAATGAATTAAATGATGACGAACTGCAAAGTGGATATTTTCATCAAGACGGAGCAACTCCTCATTGCACAGTGGATAATTTGGCCATTTTGGAGGAATTTTTTGAGGACCGAATAATAAGTCGAAATGCACCGATTCACTAGCGATTTAACATCATGCGATTTTTTCTTGTGGCCATACCTAAAAAAATTGTATTTATGCACAACCAGTACACAATCTAGAAGACATGCGGCAACGAATTCGAGATAAATTTATAGAAATTAACAATAATCCAGTGTTGTTGGAGTAATGGAGGGTGTGCGACGAAGAGTTCAGGCTTGTGTTCAAGAAGCAGGAAGGCACATACAACATTTAATATAATTTTATAGTGAAAAATTTAACGTATCTATAAATTGACTACAGTTTGTTTATTTTGAGAAGTAACATAACCTCAATATGTGTAACCAACTTAAATTTTTTAAATTAAAAAATCATAGCACACTTGCGTTTTTTTTTAATGAACATACTTTACTCTTCATGGCAGAAAAGAGTTTATGACCTTTGAAAAATTGTCGTATTATGTGTTAATATGTGTATATTATGTATAGAAAGTCTGACGATAATTCAATTCAATTTAATTAATGGATGCTAAGTGAGTACAAAGCTTCAGTCAGAAAAATTTAAAAATAATAAATACAAGAACTATACAATAGCCTGCGAGCTAATATAATAAAATTTAATATACTAACATATTTCAATACAATAATTAAAAAAAAAGAAATTATAGAAAATATAGGGTTAAATATATGTCCTTAAATAATAATATGAACATTCAGTTAAAATAGAAAATGTGAGAACTAAACTTCTCAATAAGTACAATGAGTTTATGGATATAGCTCATAAATAACCAAATGGCAAATCGAGTGGTTTATTGGGATCGTCTCGCAAAAACAATACATGATTTGTCATGATCCATTCCTTTCACTTTCAACAAATTGAAATTGAGTTCTTTTTGTTAAAAGTCAATACCGGCAATTAAAGCAAATGATAATGTCTTTGCAAATGCATCGAGTTTAATAGACAAGAATGCTGGTGCACCTATTTCGTAAGTACAATATGTGCTCAAGGCTGGAGATGCTCTACACATGAAAATGCTAAAGGTTGGTCGTGCCTTATAATCTTCTTTGCTAATATATTGCAAGGAAGATAAATATAGGCATGCACCTTGGCAATTTCAGATATTAATTATGGTACAGTAAATTAGCAGAAATATGTAAGTTTTCAAAAATATATATTTAAATTTTATGCTTGATATATCCTACGTTCATATTGTTAGCGGATTCGACTAGGATGTAATCTGGCGAGGTCATTCGATGGAAAGGAATGCGTATTGATAAGTTTGCTTATATTAGCAATTATGATTAGTTTATGTTACTGAGACTGATTATGTTAAATAGAAGATAATGTCCTAAAGTTTATCTAGGTTTGGCTTTTTTACAGGACTTGGATAACTCTAAAAATTTCGAAATTAGTATTCCTGTACTGTAAGTTTTTAATGTACTTATTTTACTACTTTAATATTTTAACTACAAAGTTTATGGGCAGGGTGAGTTGATACAATTATTGAGGGGAGGAAAAGAGGCAGTAAACGTGATAAAGAAAATTGAAGTGAAGTAATCTTAAAGGTGTACGTGACAGAAAAGAAAAAGAAAATATAAGAAAAGTGTAAATATATAAGAGACTTGTAAATAAATTATATGCCAATGAATGATTAATAATAATAATATTTTAACTACTTTTGCAAATGCAAGTTTATGTGCAATATTATGTTGTAATATGGTGGCGAAAGTCAAGAATGAATGAATAAATAAAAAATAAATAAATATCACATTTACAAGTCACATTTGTTAATTTATTTATGAGACATTTAAGATTTGTAAAATGTGTGCGCTGTATGCTTTAGAAAAACTTTGAAAAATTCATTAGTAGCTGTGCATCGAGTTTCAATTTCGAGACAAGATATGAACAAAATTTTGAATATAAGCACTTTGCGGATTTTGACTTTTTATTTCAAGTATCTATCAAAAATGTTTTTTTTTTTTAATTTTCGAATTTGAACTCTGAAGTGCATTTTTGAGGTTCATTGAGATGATTTAGATTTGGAAAAATTTTGGTAATATTTTGTAATTTGAATGTGGTAAATACCCACATTCGAATTACAAAATGTTTAGTATTGCTTTGTATTACTAATTTTTTAATAAAGCAAATATAACAGAAACCTTTTTAACAACCATTGCAACCCACTTACAACTATACTTTTTCCGTTTGAAATTGAAAATCTACCCCGAAGGGACTTTATTGCAGCCCATTGTGCGCTCGGATTTTTATTAGGGTCATGAGAAGAGGCCGTCTGCGGACGTCCAGAGTCGGCTTCGCTAATTGCATATTTGCCCCCATTTCTATGTTACATGAACTAAAATCAGGAGACTCCCAAATCTACTACATCGGCTAGATGTAAGGCAATGCACCCCATGGCGGACAAACCACAACAGCCCATTGTCAATATTAGGGTCGGTACTTCAGATAATTTATGGAGGAAATCTTTCTTAAAATGGGTATCACGTGGCACGTGCTCAACCGACTTGACGGGATCAGGTACTCGGTCGCTCTTTTTTGAGGGATCTTAAGAAGCCAGACTTTTATGTGACGAATTAAAATCCAACGCCGAAAGTAAATCTGAACATTTAATTGTCTCAAAATAGTAACGTTATGAAGCTTTTTACATCACGAGAGAAAAGTTTGGAAGCACGAGCGACGCAAGAGTGAGTGCTTTTAAATTCTCGAGTAATGTAAAAACAAATAACGTTACGTGTGTCGAAACACGGTTTATTTTATCCTATTTCATTTTTTTTTTCTAATTTGAAAAATGTTTAATGAAAACTGTCAAAAAGCGAAATCATGTTTGTTTGCCAATATCTTCATAGCAACGAGTTGCGTTAAGATACATGTAACAAAACTAGTGTTGTTAAGAATTTCAATTTTAAATTTTCTTAGTGTTGTTAAAGGTACCTTAATGTAATTCGTTACTAAGGAGTTATTGGCATGTTAACATTACAGGATAAAATAATAGTAATTTACATAACAAGTTCCGACAGTGATATTTTACGGGATGAGTAGGAAGTTTCCATGACGAGCCGTAGGCGAGTCCTGGAATCTTGTGAGTCCCGTAAAATCACTTTTGGAACGAGTTACGTACAATATTTTTTCTGCCGCCGTTTTTTATGTTAAAAAAGCAAAAACACACACGAATGTTATATGACAAGCGCTGTCATAATTTAGTATATTACGACACAAGTTAACGAACCGAGTATTGTTTGCGCTACCGATTTAAATAGTTATAAAACAAGTAAAAAAAATAGTTCAAAACAACTTTTATAATTAAAAATCCCTGCTCTTTTAACTAGCCTATCACGGTACTAGGACTGTTACGATTCAGAACAGGCTTGTTATTTTGAGAATTTTAAATTGGTGTTGTTTATCAGTAAAGTCCGGATTTATATGTGCTCAACAAAGGCATTATAATTATTTCAAATGCGCTTCAAATTAGCCAATATATGATTCAAATACGGATTTTATATGCGGTTTAATTAAAAATAATGCTGAAAGATTAAAAAATACGAATAGCAATTGATAATTTATTTATTGTAACTACAATGTAAGACCAAAATTTGATTTAGAATTTCAATCGTAAAATGAAATGAGTCCATGGGGATCATGTTAAAATTTATTAAGTCCTCCTCAGTCTCGCCGTTTAAAATTCCACACATAATTTCCAAATTCTTGATTGCAAAAATGAGTAATAAAAGCCTATAGTTGCGTAATATTTCTACGTGCAACATTTACATTTTTAAGTGCTGCCAATTCTTCATCATTAAAATTAAGAAAAACATTCTTTAATTTTTCAAAATTATTGCCGTAGAATAAAGCAGCTTCCAGTCAAGAACAATTACCGTGTACGGTTGCATCGAGTATGACCTGCATAGGCGTACTACCTTAATTTGCTTACAGGGAAATCCCCTTATTCTATATAATCGATATAATATGTATATGGGTCATTGCGTATCATATTTGCAATTGAAAAATAAAATTGCCTTTTTTCAGTACTAAATACAAAAATAATTGACATGTATTTTTTTAATTTGATGTGATATCTGAAATATCGGATTTATGATTTTTTTTAATTGTTACAGTCGGAAAAATTAAACTTTTATTGAATGCTACTAGTTCATAAACAGTTTCATAAATTTTCAGAGAAAATCCACAATTGCTGAAACTATGCAGTAGGCAGTCATTCGAAATATTCCTTCTTTTATTTATGCAACAAATTATTTCAAACAAATAGTTGCAAAAAATAGACCTCTTAAAAATCGTTTTTTTCCGCATCAAAATATTAATCACAGAATCCATCGAATTTCTTATAAACATTTTGGATTTGTAATCAAAGGATTAGTTAAAAAAGAAATCTCGTCATGTTTTTGACTTTAGTATACCGTGTGTTCGATAAAAAAAAACGCCCAACGCCATAACTCTGTTATTTATTGACCGATTTGAATGAACTACAAAAAAATGTCAATGGCTGTTTAAATACTATAAAATGACGGTAATTATATATTTTTTTCAAAATCAACTTCATTGCCAAATGATAGTCAACTTTAAATTTTTAAATGGCTGCATATACTTTTCTAATTTTATAATATTAGACATTGTTTTTCTGAATCTAATTATGCCCGTTATGTTGGTTTTAAGTTAATATTTATGCCAGAAAAAGATAATATTAAATTTTGTTAACATGATTTTTTTGGTAATAAATGTAGTGTGTCTTGAAAAAAATTCAAATCGACAAATGTCATTTATTGTTTAAGTAATGTCAACCATTTGTTATTAGTGTGTTTCAGACATAATCATGAACAATAGCGAATTAACAGACATGTTGCAAATTTATTTTCTTTGAAATAGAAATCGAAGAGCTGCAGCACGGGTTTATCATCTACGGTTTCCAGAGCGGCGATTACTAAATTTAGAAGGTTAGAAGGAAATTTAAGACGATATGGAGCCTTTAAAAAGCCGAAGAGAGTAGATCGACAAATTCGTGGACTTAATTTTTGAAAAATATAATTTTAAATTAAAGATTTATTTAAATTTTTTTTGACTAAAATATTAAACGAAAAACATCATATTAGGCATTATTGGATTTAGAAAAATAATGTCTAATGTAATAAAATTAAACCATTATAGGCAGCTATTTAAAAAGTTTAAGTTGACTATTGAAAAAAATCTATTTTAATGCCATTTGTTAGTATTTAAACAGCCATTGACTTCGGTTTTTAGTTCATTCATATCGGTCAATAAATAACAAAGTTATGGCGTTGGGCGTTTTTTATCCAACACCCGGTATATGATATGTATTATTTATTTATGCGGCAATCACCATTGTACAATATAAAATAAAAAAAAAAGAGTTGCTTTTATTATCAAAGAAAAAACCATATGAATTACCCGAAATCCTAGTACATTAATTCTGTTTCTTACCTACGCAAAGTTACCCATCTCGGAAGGACACCCTCATAAATAAATCAGGGACAACCGTAAAATTTTGAATGAGCTGTTGTGGGTAACACACAGTGGGGTGCAATCTTTATCCGTGCCGAAGTGTAGTAGAGTTGGCATGCTCGCCTAAAATCATCTAAAATAGTGTTATTACACTTATTACATTTTACTACAATAATTAAAAGAAACTAGATATTATCCGAGTATCCGAGTCAGACTAGTTGATTTCCACAAATTTTGAACATATTCGCTGTGTGCTTTCTAATGCTCCTTTTGAATAATGTTTAATGATTAATGCCAATAGTGCAAGATTATAGATGGCTTTAGGTTATTAAAAGATACAAATTCCTCAACTCTTTCCTCTTTGTTACAGTAAAAATATAATGCTCCCTTTAAATCCTTTTTAATGATGAATGCCATTAGTACAAGATTAAAGACGCCATTAGGTTATTAATAGTTACAAATTCCTTAACTCCTTCCTCTTTGCAACAGTACAAATAAAATGCACCCTTTATTTTTTTTAATGATATACGCCATTGGATAATTATGAGTTACAAAAAGACAGCCTCAAATAGATTTGTGTTTCAATTGATGTAATATTTTTATTTGCAACGGTACAATTATTATCTTGTGAAAGGTTTAAGTGCACGATGGAAACGTTATTAAGTGAAACAGCAAAATTAATTTCATCTATTTATAATGAAACTTATTTCGATGATCCCCAACCATGTGAGGAGAGAGGCTTCTCCGGAATGTATGTTGAAGATTTCTATCAACAATCTACAGAGTCCCTTCAATCTATAAATGGAAACTCTTTTCAAATTAATTTTGACGAATTTCCAAATAACGGCGATCAAATGGATACATCAACAATAGAAGATGAAAATCAGACGTCAGCAAAACACATGTTTCTTTCAACGGATATTAAGAGAGTGGTGGTGCATATGTATAACACTCTTATAAGCGAGAACCATCAATCTGCATTGCGGAGAATTTCGGTTCTAACTGGAATTCCATATTCAACAGTGTGGAAAATAGTCAAAAAAGTACCATTGGAAAGGAGACGTTGAAGAAGTTCAAAATTTGTGAAAATAGATGATGCCACCGCTAAGAGGATTAAAAATACTATCTACGACTCGTATAAATCAGGTAAAGTTCCAACAATTGAATTTATTTTTGAAAAGCTGGGAGATGAGTTTCCAACAATATCATTTCCGCAAGGGCAAAGCAGCAAAGGATGTAATCGTAGCCTTCGTTCGGAGTCACTAAGAATGGGATTTGGCAGGGAAAACCTTGAAATTTAAATAAAACAGCTAGATCATGAATCTTAAATGTATTATTAATAGTGATGATCAGTCCTAGAAATAACTGCTAATGTTCAAAATAGATAAAATCGGCAAAGAAAAACACACAAAATAATTTTTATAACAAGTAACCTTAAAAATTACAAGATGTCAAAATTACCAAAATATACACTGCACTGCATTGGAAATTTTCACTAATTTTACTGAATTATTACAGGGATTTAAAAAAAAATGTGCTGACAACTATTTTAGACTTCCTGATCTCACTGTGTATCTATACCAATTATATTTTTCAAAAACTTTCCTTGTATGACATAACATTTCCCAAGCTGGGATAAAAACGCCGAAATTAAAGCCAAAACGAACAAAGACTTTGGTCACATGTGAAAGATCATCTAAGATGAAGAGCGATCCAATTTATTTATTATCAAATTAAGCGGTGTTTTAAATCCTCGAAACAAATAATTTACTTTGTTTTCAAAAACTTAATTGGTCATTCAAGTATAATGTATGACGAAAAATATTATCCGCTAAATGTTCACCTCTTGCAGCTTTACAGGTATACGCCTTTATCAAATGTTTGATGATACTTTGGCATAATTGCGGTTTTAATTCACCAATAACACGAATAATTTTGTCCCTGAGCTCAGGAATTGATTGTGGGTCATTCTTGTAGACCTGGCTTTTCACGTAACCCCGGAGAAATCAGTCAAACAGATCACATGATTTTGGTGGCCAATCAACATCACCGTTTCTGAAAATTTTCCAACTCATTGGTTTGACGAGTAGTACCGTCTTGCTGAAACCACATATCCTCCCGATTATTATTATTCAATTAATAAATTTAATAAAGACGAAAAGTAGCCCTATATATAAATATTCAACCTGTTCGTAACGTCTTACTAAGGCTATAAACAAATAACTTATTGAAACAACTGCTTCCCTTCATGCCACAAAAATTTAGTTATCAGTTATCATTTCACAATATCGAAGACCATTCACAGCGAAACAAGTGTAATTGCCATTAAATCGCCTAGATATTGTTAACCATTGGCAATGCCTTCTTGTGGAGGTTTCTGGATTTTTTCTCAATACTCACGCGAGTAATGTTCTACTTGGTTCGTACTAAACGGCATCGTCTTCCAGAACGTGAAAGGTCGCTGCTGTGAAAAATGCTAAAGTGCAGGAGCAGTAGGCGTGTTTTGAGCATTGAAAAAATTCCGGCAAGCTTACTGTGTTAAAATAATGAATGAAATGTTGATTTTCAAGTGTTTTCCGCAATTCTGATAACATTAATAGAAAATGAAAAAAATTTTTTAAAGGTCTTATTTTGGCTATTGAAACTAAAATTCGGGGAGCTTCATGTGCGGGCGATCTGGGTTCGACCACATAATCGGTAGATATTATTGACGAACATTTATAATTCGTGTCCACGATTTTTCAGTGTTTATGCCATTCTTCATTGCAAATTAATTTACAAAAAAATTTTGAGGTTCTATCAAAGAACAAAAATTCAGGACGGATTATATCGATTTTCTCTGAAACTATCAATGAAAATATTTCAGATAGAAGCTGAACATACATTAGTTATATAGTGACCTTGGTTTGACCTTGTGAAATTTACGTAAGGGCAGGTGAAATTCAAAGTGCGTGCTGTATCTCAAAATCTAATCCAGGAATTAACATAAAACTTTGAACATAAGTTTTATTTGATAATCCCAAGAAAAGGAAAGCTTTTGGTAACATGTTTACCTTAACCGTTTTTTGTTTCTTCACGATAGATTTTCAAGTATAAAAAATATTACAAAAATATTTTTACAAATAGTAAAGACAACAAATAAATGAACAACTTTTGTTTTAAAATATTTTTCATAAAATTACTTTTTTCTGAAAAATAAAATAAAATTCCGAAAAAAATAATTTTATGACAAATATTTCCAAACAAAACATGTTAATTTCTTTGTAATATTTGATGTTTGTTTAAATATCATTATATTTGGATTACACATAAGATTCTGTGAAAAAAAACATTACGTAACATAACCTCAAAATTTAAGCGTTTTCGAAATATTTGACATTTAAAAAAATTTTGTGATTTTTATAATTCACTTTAAAAATACATACTCCGAACAATACAAAATTGAAGGGATGTAAAAACAATTAAAAACTATCACATTTTTACACAAAGAAAAAAATAAGTATTTGTTGTGCTTCTGTAATCTTCTTTAATTAAATTACCTGGTTTTGTGTTACTTCGTCTTTTTTCTTCTAATATCTGTAGCCCGTTTCACCAATAAACCCAATACAGTTGTTAAATCAAAATAATAATTATTTAAAAGCTTTTCTCAAACATTTCGATGTGGCCGGTTTTTTTTGCCGGTTAGTGTATTTTGAACAATTTTTTTTACAAATTTTCAAATTGTTTCGTTTATTCTGTTCGAGTTTGGAACATCAACATTTTGTTTCCACCTAAGAAATAGCAATTATTTTTATCCAAAATCAGAAACACATGTTTTTTTTATAAATTTTGAGCTTTTCAACAAAATTTCTTATTTGAGTATGTTTTTTTTAATAAATTTTTATATCGATGAACGCAATTTTCGATTTCCAATTTCAAGTTTGGAGCGTTGACTTTTTAGTTTAATCCGAAAAATAGCAATTGTTTTTGCGTATAATCAAAAATCATGGACGGCGACTGCCCCATAATGGGTGCAATTTGCGGTTTGTTAACTACTAACTAGTAGCTTATGTCAATGTTCCTATATACTTCATTCAAGAGTTATTTACCACAAAGCAGGTCCTGCTAGGGTGACATAATCCACCCTGTATCACTGTTGGCAATCTGTCCGCAGTTAGGTTACGTTTAAATCTCAATTGAATATACAGAAAATGATACGGCCACGAGATACAACTGATTTTTGACATCTACAGTCTATATAGGTATTTTAGGAATCTTTAATTTTGGCCAACGAAAAACTCATTCACTCATTCATTATCTTCAAATACCCTTACTATAAAAAAAAAACTCAAAATGTGATAGCATCTTTTAATTAGGAGTTTCACTGCAGCATTCGACCTTCGCTTGCTGCAGTAATAATAGTATGAGTCTTGCAATGATCCGAAGCACGCTATGGCATTTTGCATAAAAATGAGGCTAGCGGCTTCGTGCTTGCAAACTCGCGCATGCTTAAAAGACCTAAATATCCACTTAATATACATTTTATATGTAAAAAAATAATCTAAAATTGTTCTTAAAATGCCTAAAACTAAAGACAATTACTTTGTACGATGGATGATTAAGCTAGATGTCGTTAACAATTTTAAGATCGTAAAATTAACCTTCGTACATCCTATAGAACACGCGGTGTATGTACTATGCAAATACGTGTAATCCGCACCAGCCATTTCTACGAAAGTAAAGAGAGTAAAATATGCAGTACAGTTACTTCCTCAAACACAGGAAGCTGTCGTAGTCTTGCCAGTTTCCTTAATCGGAAGCGAAATATGGAAAACATTTCACTTCGAAGAATGCACTGAGTATGTACAACTTACGATTAATCACGTCCCAGACGTAATAACCGTTTATTCGTTATGCAAATTCTAATTGGAATTGTATTGCAACGAGTAGGAAATAAGGTGTGAGCCACAGAATTTTGTTTCAGAGTTGGCCATGCCCGAGAGAGAGAAACATAGCAGTCATGTCTGAGATTAATTCATTTTTTTAAATCTGATTCAATTGAAGTAATCTAGTCTCATGACGTAATTATATGCGACATACCTCATTTATTTCACATCCAACTCTGTAACAAAATTTTGTGGCTCACACGATATAATTGATTTAAAACATTAAAATGAAAATACGTTTTCCTCCATTATAAAAAAACTGATCAATAGCACACAATTAAACAGGCTAAACACCTGCCAATATCATTAATCTATCAGAAATCCCATTTTTAAAAAACACGCAAGAAATAATTTTGATAGAAAACCCAGGTTTATAATGAATTCATAAAATATAGATGTATGTACGGAATAGCCAAACGGGTAAATGGAAATATCACAAAAACATTTAAACAACATTGAAGACAACAAAGAAATGAACATCTTTTGCTTGAAAATATTTTTCATAAGAAAATTTATTATTATTACTTTTTTAATTTTTGGTTTATAATTAAAAAACGATAATAGTTACAGCAAATTTATGTTAATAATAATTATAGAGAATGCCATAATCAACAACTTATAAAGAATAAGTTTTTTTCGAAATCCCTTTAGTTTTTCAGTAAACCGAGTTTTTGAATTTAAACTATAATTTTTCCATCTTTTATAATTTTGATGTTTTAAACGTCAGTTTCACTAGGTTCTACAAAACGCTGTATGTATATTTAAATTTGATTTAAATTGAAAATAAACTATGAAAGTATACCCATAAATAACTATGTGGCCATCACCAATATGATGACCACATCACCATTTTTTTTAAATATGAAAATTATCACAAAAACATTTAAAGAAATATTGAAGATTTTGCTTGAAAATATTTTTTATAAAATCATTTTATAATGATTCCAATTTTTTTCGTTTTTGGTTTATAATTGTGAAATGGTAATAGTTACATCAAATTTATTTGAATAATTGTAGAGAATATCAAGATGAACAACTTATAACGAATAAGTTGTTTTCTCGAAATCTTTTTAGTTTGTGTGTAAACTGAAGATTAAAATTGATAACTTCCATCTTTCATAAATTTGACGTTTCAAACGTCAATATCATCCGATCCTACAAACCGCTTGATGTACATTGATAATATGATTTAAAATGAAAATAAACCAAGAGAGTATAATTATAAATAACTATTATATTATCAAATCGGAGACATTGATGGCCACATCACCATTTTTTTATTGTTTGGACATTATTTTCGAGTTTTGGGTCAGAAAATAATTTTGGGTAAAAAAGTTATTTTTGAAGCTAAAAATGGCAAATTATTTCTCTTTTACTTGAATTTTTAATTTTTTAATCTGCACATTTTATTTCTAGAACAGAATGTTTGTTTCTTTGGCCTATTTTTCAAATCTATGGCTTGTTTTTTCGATTTTTTTCTTGAAATTCTTGATTTTTTTGGTTTTAATATTCTCTATTTTGGTCACCATTTTCGATTTGGTTGTTGAAATTTTTGCATTTTTAGTCTACAGTCTTATTTCTAAACCTGAGTTTTCAATTTTTGCTCTAAATTTTCAATATTTTTGCCACGATTGTTGATTTGTTTATTAAAATTTTTGATTTTTTAAACTGCATCTCTTATTTCGGAACTACATTTCAGATTTTTTGGCCTAATTTTTTTCATCTGGTCTAATTTTTGATTTTCTACCCCATTTTTTTTTGTTTTGGCCGAAATTTGAGATTTGTTTGTTAATATTTTCGATTTTTTAATCTGCATTTTTGTTTTTAGCCCCCAATTTTCGATTTTTGGCCTAAATTTTTGATTTTGGAAACTTATTTTGAGCTAAGGAGTAATTTTCGCGGTTTAAAATGGCAAATTATTTTGATTTTACTGGGATTCTCAATTTTTTAATGCATTTTTTTGCCCATATTTTAGATATGTATATGACTTCTGTAAACCGTATGGTCTTAGCACAAATAAATTACTTTAGATTTTTTAAAATTTTTGATTGTTTTGCTCTAAATATTTTTGATTTTCGACAAAAATTTTGATTTGTTTTTTGAAATGTTCAGAATAGCGTTTTAGATATATGGTTAAAATTTTAGATTTTTTTGACTTATAATTTAGTTTTTTTACCTTAATTATTGATTTTTATAAGCCAATCTTTGTTTGGCGTATATTTTAGTTTTTTTACCTTAATTATTGATTTTTATAAGCCAATTTTTGTTTGGCGTATATTTTAAATTTTTAACTTTAATTGGTGATAGTTATGAGAATTTTTTTAAATTTTTTGCTAATATTTTCTAGTTTTTTTTGTATGAGTATTTGATTTTTTGACCTTTATTTTAGATTCTGCAACCTAATTTTTTATTTTTTCTGTATTTTCAAGGTTTTTGTATTAAATTTAGGTTATTTATTTCATTTCATATTTTTTGTTTTAGTGGGTTTTAATTTAAATATGGGAAAGATACAATTAATTTGCTTTGATATTTATCTAGAAAATATAGTCTACGGTTTTTATGTTTAAGGAATTACTTAATTTGTCTGAATTTTTTATTTTTTGCGTCAGTTGATTTAAATTTTGTTGTTTTTTCAATTTTTAAAATGGTTTTTAAATGAAAGAGTGGCCAATGGTAATTAATACCAAGGCCAGGCTTAAGCTAATTATAAAAAACAATAAGAGTGACTTTTGTGGCCAATTTTAGGTGCTAGGAGAGCTTACATTAATATTTTAGATTTTTCGTAAAACTTTTAAATGCATTTTTTGTACTTTTTTTATTTTTACTTTTTCCGTTCGAAATTCTAGAAAATTCTGAAATCAAAATTTCAACGGAAATTTCCGACCATTTTTGAAAAATGTCTGTATTTCAAAATCCAAATATCTTTCAGATTATAATAATTATTCCTGATATGATAATCGACGAATACAAGAAAACTATTGAGATTAGGAACAGGGAACCCTTATACAATCTGAAAGATGATTGGATTCTACTTAAGAATACGTTACTAAATACAGGGTGAGCCATTTGAAAAATCGAAGTTATTCAACTTTATAAGTTGTGTTTTTCTACCGCATTTTTTTTATCACCCTGTATAATTTTTTGTATGAAATCATGGTTGGCTCTATAGTTCGAACCTTCAAGCAAATAATAGAAATGATTTTAATCGTTCAACGTCAATCACTGGGGCAAAAATTAAATTTCACCCAGACCATGCATTTCAACAAATCTTCAAATATTTCGAAAACGGCAAACAATAGGTATAGGGAGTATTGAAGTAACTCACCTTTATTTGCTCCATATAATTCAAAAATGACAAAAAATACAGGGTGTTCCATTTAAAAAAAACATAAGTTTGGTCTGTAACTTTGTTATGAGACACCCTGCATAAATTTAAATGTTTTTAGGGCGTGCAGCTCACTATTATACACATCTTTTGTATAAAACATTTTTCGAAATTTTGAAAAATAAGCACGTGATTGACCGTTCCCAGAGCTATGAAATACCCTGTATATACCACGCATCAAGTTTAAGAAAAGGTCATTTTTAAAAAGTGTTTAATATTAGGTTCTATGTTAGCGTAATTTGCATAAGGAAGAGTTGGACCGTGGTGCTTGTTTTATTGCTGTTAGAAAACTCAACTTACTAACATTTATGTATAAAAATAGGTTATTTAGATCAAGCAATACATACAGTTGATAAAAAACATTAAATAAAATAATTTAATTTCGACTCTCCAAAGACAAAGGAAAAGTAGCCATGAATTGAATTGGCGCCTAGAGATTTCAAGCTCTAGATTTATCTGAAAAAAAAAGTTATTAATTTCCATATAAACCGGAAGTAACGGTATCCAATATTATTCCACCTTATAAATTTGGATGTAGTGAATAGGTTCCCATGCATTTCTACTTTCTATTCACAAAATTGAGATTGAAAAATATACACTTATAATAATCAAAGAGGTATTTAACGATCATGTTCAATAATAGTTAATGGCTACTTCTGTACAACAAATAAACATAGTGTCAACGATTATGTAACCTGAAAATAACATTGTTCTGCTCACCTAACATAACATTTAAGTGAGTTAATTTACGGAAATATTATTTAACGATGAACTTGTGTCGAATATCTGGGGCATGAAATGTACACTCGCTTTAATTTCCTATTATTGCGTAACTCTAGTGGTATTCTCTTACATGGGTTTTAATTGTTGTTAATTTATTTATTTTCCACACTTGCGACAGAATCGTATAGAAAGAAAGTAATGAACTACCTCATAGTTAAATATCATATATTACTAGTTTTACCAGTAAATAATTCCGACTGAAAAAAAATTAATTATATGTTATACAGGGTGTTCGACAAACAGGAGACAATGTGGGGAAAAACTCCCATTTTTGCAGAGCCTTCATTAATGTGAAATATCCTCGATATAAAAACTTTTCAAAAATGCAATTAATCATTTTTGCAATCCACAAAGTGTAGATATCTATAGGTGTTCTAATGGGGGAACAATATTTAATGTTTAGATTAATATTGTTATATTTGCCGCCGCTGGCAATGTCCATATCTTGTCGGTGTTAAAGCCACCCGGATTTGGATCAGTACAGCATTCAGGCAATAGATTCCGCCACTTTGGCTTTAACGGTGTTTGGAATCTACGTTTCCCCATCAGCAACTAACTACACTGATGTGACCTGAAAGGTCGAAACCGGTCTGTAGGTGTTCTGAGGGGGGAAAATATTTAATGTGTAGATATTTTGTTTTCAAAGCAATATTTAATGCGTTAATTATTATTGAAAATATTAATATTTACAATTTGTACAGTTTTTTTGCCTACTGCGTATAATCTATATACCAATATAATTAATAATATTTATTTTTCGATATACGTACAGGCTATACCTATAGAGATATTTTTCAAAGTTTACAATGCAAAAATGGTTATAATTCATCTTGCAAGCCGTCATTGTTACAGTCAATTGAGATGATGAACATTAACACATTGAGTGCGCATGACGTCATTCTGTTACCATTAGCTGTGCGCTAATGACGCGAAATTAATAAATTATTGCATATTATTTGTTCACTATCTAGAAACTATGATTTTGTAACACAAACTAGTTATATTAAAAAAAAATATTTCAGTATTGCTGAAAGTTCCGTTGGATTTAGTTAGCACTGAACGTGTTAAAAGCAAATACGTACATTTTGTCAAGATACCTCTATTTCCGTTGTACAGGGTGTTACAAATTCGATGCTATCTCGGTAACTATACGAGGTAAAGAGTTAGTTGAATAGAAGATTTATAATATTC
This sequence comes from Ocypus olens, assembly GCA_910593695.2. Lineage (NCBI taxonomy): Eukaryota > Metazoa > Arthropoda > Insecta > Coleoptera > Staphylinidae > Ocypus > Ocypus olens. The sequence continues at coordinate 44,589,381 of OU343058.1, forward strand.
CAACTACTTCCTGAGATCAGTGGCGGCTCATGGACCATGTTTGTTTTTATTTTTTTTATTTATTTAGAAACGGGAAACCCCTATTACAATAAAAATGGTAGAGCCACTTATACAATATACTCCCCTCCTTTTTTGAAGAAAGAACGATTTATTTTCCTACCAAAGTAACTGACGAAAAGTGTTTTAAGAATTAATTAAAAATTCTTGCTGAGCTTGAAACAACTACAGGTAATGCTATGGCTCCTTTGTTCTATATAACGAGCCGCCCCTGGTTATAACCCATTAAAAAATTATTGGAATTTAACGTATTGAGTGCTGATGACGTCTAAAGGCGTAATGTAAATTCTATGGTGAGTGGGCCTGATGGCTTTAGGCGTCATCGACAAATACATTAATTGCACTTTCATTTTTCAAATCCTGTTGACTTCAAAAGTAAGTTACAGTATATCTACACACTATCCAGAAAAAAAAAGTTTCAGCTTCTGGAGTACTGCTTCCAAAACCAGGTAGCAGTGAAAGGGTTAGGAAGTTGCTTATATTCTTCAAAGATAATTATTTTGGAGTTGTGTAGAATTATTTCAGAATTTTTAAAAAATTTCTACCATTTTTATATATTTTAAAAATTGCAGTTCTAGCACATTAAACGGTTCTAACACATTAAAAAATTATTGAAATTAAGGAAGTTGATTATATTCTTAAAATAAAATAATTTGGGAGTTGTATAGAATTATTTCAGAATTTTTAAACAATTTCTACTATTTTTATTTATTTTATAAAATCTTCAATTTTGGACGCAATTAAAAAATGCAAGTTTAACAACGAACAGTTATAACCCATTAAAAAGTTATTGGAATTTAAGAAGTTGATTATATTCTTAAAATATAATAATTTGGGAGTTGTATAGAATTATTTCAGAATTTTTAAACAATTTCTACTATTTTTTATATATTTTAGAAAATTCTCAATTTTGAACGCAATTAAAAAATGCATGTTTAACAACGAACAGTTATAACCCATTAAGAAATTATTGGAATTTAACAAGTTGATTGTATTCACAAAATATAACAATTTGGAAGTTGTATAGAATTATTTCAGAATTTTTAAACAATTTCTACTATTTTTTATACATTTTAGAAAATGCTCAATTTTGAACGCAATTAAAAAATGCATGTTTAACAACGAACAGTTATAACCTGTTAAGAAATTATTGGAATTTAACAAGTTGATTGTATTCTCAAAATATAACAATTTGGGAGTTGTATAGAATTATTTCAGAATTTTAAAATAATTTCTACCATTTTTTATATATTTAAAAAAATGCTCAATTTTAAACGCAATTAAAAAATGGATGTTTAACAACGAACCGTCATAACCCATTAAAAAATTATTGGAATTTAACAAGTTGATTATATTCTTAAAATATAATGATTTGGAAGCTGTGTAGAATCATTTCAGAATTTTTAAACAATTTCTACCATTTTTTATTTATTTTAGAAAATGCTCAACGCAATTAAAAAATGCATGTTTAGCAGCGAACCGTTATAACCCATTAAAAAATTATTGGGATTTAACAAGTTGACTGTTTTCTCAAAATACAAGAATTTGGTAGTTGTATAGAATTATTTCAGAATTTTTAAACAATTTCAACCATTTTTTATTTATTTTAGAAAATGCTCAACGCAATTAAAAAATGCATGTTTAGCAGCGAACCGTTATAACCCATTAAAAAATTATTGGAATTTAACAAGTTAATTGTTTTCTTAAAATATAATAATTGAGGAGTTGTATAGAATTATTTCAGAATTTTTAAACAATTTCAACCATTTTTTATTTATTTTAGAAAATGCTCAACGCAATTAAAAAATGCATGTTTAGCAGCGAACCGTTATAACCCATTAAAAAATTATTGGAATTTAACAAGTTAATTGTTTTCTTAAAATATAATAATTGAGGAGTTGTATAGAATTATTTCAGAATTTTTAAACAATTTCTACCATTTTTTATTTATTTTAGAAAATGCTCAACGCAATTAAAAAAATGCATGTTTAGCAGCGATCAGTTATAACTCATTAAAAAATTATTGGAATTTAACAAATTGATTGTTTTCTTAAAATATAATAATTTGGGAGTTGTATAGAATTATTTCAGAATTTTTAAACAATTTCTACCATTTTTTATTTATTTTAGAAAATGCTCAACGCAATTAAAAAAATGCATGTTTAGCAGCGATCAGTTATAACTCATTAAAAAATTATTGGAATTTAACAAGTTGATTGTTTTCTTAAAATATAATAGTAGGTATGGGGACACTTGGGCCAGACAGTCCTGACGGTTGCCTATCCCAAGATGACCGCCCTAATTGGAGGGAGGGGCCTATGATGACTCATTCCTATCTGTCTGGGGAGCATCCCCCTGTGCATCCGGTATACGCGCACTTTTCACGCAAATCCCCATAAGAGCCAATGAGTGCGACAGAGAAATTTATCGATGAAAGAGTGGGATGGAGAATATTGAATTATTAATTCAAATCAATTTCAGAGTAGATCACGTATTTTTAATATTATAAATTTTGAAACATAATTCCTTCATAAAAAAGTAAATTGCTTGTCGAGATTTGAACCACTTGTCTTCCCGTGGCCCCGTTCACATGTCGGCGAGTTTACAACTGCGCCAACCGGTTCTCTTGAAGTAGGTGTCGTAAATGTTGAATAGTTGCGGTAAGGAATGCAATTATTATGAATAATTTGCTGTATCTTCCAAACGGCTGATCCAAGCGAAAAAATAAATGCAATCATTTAATTGAATTAAATATTCCTTTTTTATTAATTTTTGTTTTATTTTTGCATAAAATTCAAAAAGATCCTGAAAACAGATTGAACCTGAGGCCGCTACGTTGTTCGAGAATCATTGTACCAGCACGCCTTAGTACGCTGAGCACAAAAAAAAACACCGTTAATAATAAATAGCGATCAATACAAATAGTGAGCCATAGTGTGAGGGACTATTTGAAAGTTTATTTAATATGGAATCCAAATATGTAATTAGAAAATTTGTAATGTGTATTTCGGTAACCGATTTGTAATTATACAACAAAATTATTCATTGAACATTGACGAATAGAACAACGAAATTGCCATATACATTTTGGAAGTGTCCGCAGAAAATAAATAGGACCATTCCATGGAATGCAATTATTGCGAATAATAACTTGCTCTATCTTCCAAACGGCTGATCTAATCTAAAAAATAAATGTAATTAATTTAATGTAATTAAATATTCCTTTTTATTAATGAAAATTTTCATTTTTCATAAAACGGGTCCGATACGTTGTTCGGTATACGAGTCGGAGCTTTTACTATTGAACCAACACGCCTTCGTACATTGAATACTAAAATGTTGAATAGTTGATAATATTGACAGCGTTAATAAATACTGATAAATAGAAATAATAGGGCCAAGGTGTGAAGGATTATTTGAAAGTTTATTTAATATGGAATCCAAATATTTAATCAGAATGTGTAAAGGAGGAGCTGCATATAAGATTCTGACATTTGGCAATAGATTTGTAATTATACAAAATTATTTGTCGCACCTTGACGCATAGAACACTCAAATTCTCCACAGAAACATAAATAGGACCACTCCAAAATTGAATTACTTTTACTTTTAATATTATATAGAAAATTATTTAGAAGTGATCGCGCAAAATACATAACCTTAAATTCTTGCCAGGGCGCTGTCTCGGCAAAATAGGATTTGTAAATTTCGCTTACCAAAAGTCCAGAAGATTCGGCAATAACCAGAAGGACGAAGAAGTAAACAATGACCAAAAGATTGGTGTTGTGGATGGCACGTGTTCTGAAGTGTTGAGGAGCTGCACACAAACGCACGTCTGATCACTACAAGATTCTGACAAAGACTGATTATTATTTTAGGGTAAGTACTTAAATAAATTCATTGTTGTGGCGCATGCGCAGTAAATATGATTGTTTGGTATCATTGGAAATCTATTTTTCAAGGAGTACGAATATGAAATCAAAAAAATTCCAACATGAAGAATAAGGCCCCTAACACGAACGAGAATAGATTTCTGGTAGGAAATGATAAGACACCGCGGGCCTAACAATTAAAATACAGTGCGTGTCTACGGAATTTACAGAATTTGATTGGGCTAAATATCAATTAATAGGAATAATTTTCCCCTTAATCAGCAATAAATTTACAGTAATTTTAATATTTTATGAACTAAGTACCTTCCACGGGCCGCTACAAAATAACTATGTCATTGATCAGCTGATTGCGCAAAGCAGCTAAAGTTTGTACCAAAATAATTATAAAATTTAATTTTTTAATAATATGTATGACGTAATATTACGCAATATAGCGTAAGATGATTAATAATTGTTCGCGTACTAAGCTTACTAAGGCCCGTATTCAGCAAGTAGAATGAAGAGCAATAACACTAATAGGAGGGCCCCTCGGGGCCTTGACCCATTTCATAACTTAGGGCCTTGCCCCAAATCGAAATGTAGCCCCCAAATTGTCAAGATAAAGTAAACATTTCGATTTTTTAAATCAACTTTTCAGGAATGTTTGAGGTTAGGGACCTTGAGGGCAGTGCATACGTTGGGTTAAATGACCCGCCAAGGAGATGAAATACCTGTCTGTCAAATGACCGTTCCAGGTTATGTCCCTCCTCATTCCTATCTGTCTGGGGAGCATCCCCCTGTGCATCCGGTATACGCGCACTTTTCACGCAAATCCCCATAAGAGCCAATGAGTGCGACAGAGAAATTTATCGATGAAAGAGTGGGATGGAGAATATTGAATTATTAATTCAAATCAATTTCAGAGTAGATCACGTATTTTTAATATTATAAATTTTGAAACATAATTCCTTCATAAAAAAGTAAATTGCTTGTCGAGATTTGAACCACTTGTCTTCCCGTGGCCCCGTTCACATGTCGGCGAGTTTACAACTGCGCCAACCGGTTCTCTTGAAGTAGGTGTCGTAAATGTTGAATAGTTGCGGTAAGGAATGCAATTATTATGAATAATTTGCTGTATCTTCCAAACGGCTGATCCAAGCGAAAAAATAAATGCAATCATTTAATTGAATTAAATATTCCTTTTTTATTAATTTTTGTTTTATTTTTGCATAAAATTCAAAAAGATCCTGAAAACAGATTGAACCTGAGGCCGCTACGTTGTTCGAGAATCATTGTACCAGCACGCCTTAGTACGCTGAGCACAAAAAAAAACACCGTTAATAATAAATAGCGATCAATACAAATAGTGAGCCATAGTGTGAGGGACTATTTGAAAGTTTATTTAATATGGAATCCAAATATGTAATTAGAAAATTTGTAATGTGTATTTCGGTAACCGATTTGTAATTATACAACAAAATTATTCATTGAACATTGACGAATAGAACAACGAAATTGCCATATACATTTTGGAAGTGTCCGCAGAAAATAAATAGGACCATTCCATGGAATGCAATTATTGCGAATAATAACTTGCTCTATCTTCCAAACGGCTGATCTAATCTAAAAAATAAATGTAATTAATTTAATGTAATTAAATATTCCTTTTTATTAATGAAAATTTTCATTTTTCATAAAACGGGTCCGATACGTTGTTCGGTATACGAGTCGGAGCTTTTACTATTGAACCAACACGCCTTCGTACATTGAATACTAAAATGTTGAATAGTTGATAATATTGACAGCGTTAATAAATACTGATAAATAGAAATAATAGGGCCAAGGTGTGAAGGATTATTTGAAAGTTTATTTAATATGGAATCCAAATATTTAATCAGAATGTGTAAAGGAGGAGCTGCATATAAGATTCTGACATTTGGCAATAGATTTGTAATTATACAAAATTATTTGTCGCACCTTGACGCATAGAACACTCAAATTCTCCACAGAAACATAAATAGGACCACTCCAAAATTGAATTACTTTTACTTTTAATATTATATAGAAAATTATTTAGAAGTGATCGCGCAAAATACATAACCTTAAATTCTTGCCAGGGCGCTGTCTCGGCAAAATAGGATTTGTAAATTTCGCTTACCAAAAGTCCAGAAGATTCGGCAATAACCAGAAGGACGAAGAAGTAAACAATGACCAAAAGATTGGTGTTGTGGATGGCACGTGTTCTGAAGTGTTGAGGAGCTGCACACAAACGCACGTCTGATCACTACAAGATTCTGACAAAGACTGATTATTATTTTAGGGTAAGTACTTAAATAAATTCATTGTTGTGGCGCATGCGCAGTAAATATGATTGTTTGGTATCATTGGAAATCTATTTTTCAAGGAGTACGAATATGAAATCAAAAAAATTCCAACATGAAGAATAAGGCCCCTAACACGAACGAGAATAGATTTCTGGTAGGAAATGATAAGACACCGCGGGCCTAACAATTAAAATACAGTGCGTGTCTACGGAATTTACAGAATTTGATTGGGCTAAATATCAATTAATAGGAATAATTTTCCCCTTAATCAGCAATAAATTTACAGTAATTTTAATATTTTATGAACTAAGTACCTTCCACGGGCCGCTACAAAATAACTATGTCATTGATCAGCTGATTGCGCAAAGCAGCTAAAGTTTGTACCAAAATAATTATAAAATTTAATTTTTTAATAATATGTATGACGTAATATTACGCAATATAGCGTAAGATGATTAATAATTGTTCGCGTACTAAGCTTACTAAGGCCCGTATTCAGCAAGTAGAATGAAGAGCAATAACACTAATAGGAGGGCCCCTCGGGGCCTTGACCCATTTCATAACTTAGGGCCTTGCCCCAAATCGAAATGTAGCCCCCAAATTGTCAAGATAAAGTAAACATTTCGATTTTTTAAATCAACTTTTCAGGAATGTTTGAGGTTAGGGACCTTGAGGGCAGTGCATACGTTGGGTTAAATGACCCGCCAAGGAGATGAAATACCTGTCTGTCAAATGACCGTTCCAGGTTATGTCCCTCTGGAAGTAAAAATATTTCGATTTTTTAAATAAACTTCGTTTAATGATGGAATTAATTAACTTTTAGTAAAAATGTTGGGTTGAATGACCGGTCAAGGAGATGAAATACCTGTCTGAATGCTGGGTTAAATGACTGTTCAAGACTATCAACCTTTCAAGCAGCTTTGCTGCTCCCTTTTGGAAGCAAATATTTAATTTTTAAATCAACTTTTCAATTAACATTTCACAAAATTAAGGTAATTACGATCAACTAAGTGAGGTATAAAATAAGGGTAGAGATTGATTATCCCATTTATTTAGAGTAATGAAACAATAACATATATAACAATATAATTTTATTATATTAATTTACATTGTTTTTACAGCTTCATGTATGATTTATATAAATTATATGTAAGAATATAATCCTCTGGGCAGCTGGATGGCCAAATACCAGAATCAGGACCTGATCTCCATCCTACATCTTTTCCTTCTTCGGTCCGAGATATATTTTTTACCAACCATGTCGCAATATCTTTATGTGCCTGTCTAGAAAGTGGTTCAAATCGATATGAGTTGTTTTCTTCTTCCTCTAGTAGATGTAGACATATTGTTAATAATCGGTGATTAGCATAATAAGCTCCCTCGCATATTAGCTTGTCGAACAAATACCAGGTGTTTTTGTCCCTCACCATTTAGAATCGAATTGAGAGACATATTGAGAGACCCTTGAGAGACATTATGTCTCTCAACGTGGCCCTCACCATTTAGAATCGAATTGCATTGTGTCTCTCAACATATAAAAACGTCTCTCATTGTGTCGATCAGTAGTTTGGTTTCGACTTTAAAGGTATAAACATGGGTTTACTTTTCAATAATCACCGTCGCTCGGGTGCGAATTTAGCGCGTCAATTTTGGTGCAAGTTACCAGACAAGAGTAACAACAGAATCTATTGTTTACCTGGACCTGATACACATGTAGGAATAAATGAATTTGTCGAGAATTGGAACACGCGTAGAAATGATTTAAGAGCACCAACTACAGAAATAAGTGACATAAGGCAAGATACAAGAGAACTTAATTCGAAAGCTAATTATATTAGAGACATCGATACTTCTCCAACTAATCAAGATTCGTTAGATGGGATCATACTGAAGATTAAACAGGACAACATAAGGGATAAAAACATATCTACACGAATAGAAGATACCTTTCACCCACCGTGCAATGATTTAACAGGTCATGTATTGAAACATATACAATACCGTAGACGTTGTGTGAATTGTTATAAAATGCTTGCTGAGGAATATGGAAGAGAAGTAGCTCAAAGAAAATGTAAAACAGTTAAATCAATCTGTGAAGAGTGTAACAAAACTTTATGTGCTAAATGTGCATTTGATATAACTGTTTTGTCCCAATATATGTCATAAAAATACATATTTTATTGATGTAAAATAGTACATTTTCCAATAAATGAATAATATGTAAGCAGTGATTTTTTTATATTTAATATTATATATTTAATAATTTATTAATAATATACTAAAAACGAATTTAAACAAACGTTTTATTAATTTGAAACATGTGCTTTAAAGATTGCCAACCGAAAAAGTATTTATTAACCTAAATAAACCCAATAGTGAGAATACTATTTTTATATTTGATGCGTTTTTAATATAAAACCGTGTATGCTTTTAGTGCATTTTATTGTGAGACTCTTACATTTAAATATGATTAGCCCCATGGTTTGAGTACGAACGAGTATGTATTTGCAGACGGCAAACCCGCTCTCTTTCTTCTCGTAATCCTTTAACCGCTGTGCACATTATAGCACCGCGTTCGAATTTTTGCAGTATTTTTAAGTTTTTATTTGCATGATTGAATTTGGCACATTTAGACGATTAGAATGATACCTCACAACCTTATAAACTTTTTGTTTTTTTCAATAAATAAGTAATAAAACAGATTATTGTGCAATAACGTTAGGTGTGGCGTCATCCTCTCTTTCAGTAACTGGATGGATATCAGCAAACATATTAGCGCAGTGACATTATAAAATTTAGACAAGTATATGAAATACAATTAATACGTAATTTTACTAGAAAAATGATTAGAAGATGACATATAATTATTTTAGTATAAATTAGTTTAACAACAATCTTTAATTGTATTTAAACCCCGATAAATAATTTTAATTGCCGGCTGCGCGTGTTTGTGCTTCGATTTACATGTGTTTAAATGGAAAAGTGTTGCAAGACCTCTACTTTCAGTCAGAAATGCATTGATTCTTATGGGAAATACGCACAAAGTATGGTAAAATCGAGCGTTTTTAAGTTGTCTTAATTGTGATTGGTCATAATAACGATGTATTTAATTGGTGGATGAGAATCTTTACACATCCGGAGGCTATATAACCCCGGAAAATCTCTTACATGCTCCATTTATCTTCGCTAGTTCATTGTGCGACAGTGGTGGTGAGTGACATTTTTTGAGTGTTCCAGATACTTTCCGAAATTATCGTAACAAAGGTAAGAAAGTTTAATAATTTCCAGCCCCCTTCCGGTACGCGGGAGACGCGCGCTTAATGCGGCACTTTGATGACTCACCATTATATCCGTGCACGGTATCTTAGCCCCCATGCAATTTTGAGGCATTTTAGCAAAATTTGCACAATGTTCACATACCAGACTATTATTATTTATATTTAGTTTTTTTAAACTCCGGTTAGAATTTATTCGGGCGCCACCTATTAAGACTCGGTGGCCGCGTTACGTACTACACGACAATGCACAGTCGATGACTCAAATTAAAATCCGTGCGCAGTAATTTGGCCCCAGTGCAATTTTGGGGCATTTTGGCAAAATTTGCGGAATGAGGACCAGATCATTTTAATTTTATATTCAATATTTTTTTTTAATAACTCCGGTTAGAATTTATTCCGGCGCCATCTATAAACACTCGGTGGCCGCGTTACGTACTACTCCATAATGAACAGTTCTCCCCGCATCTTACACAGTCCGCGCATATTTACTAATATAAATTATATATCCATTATAAAAATCTTAAGTGATTAATGAATCATTAAAATTCACATATATTATATATTGGGTTGGGAATGGTTTGTTATCGGCAAACTTACATTTTTCTTTGAGCTGCTGCATAATATCAGTGATTTTACGAGGCTAACTCGCGGTCGACTTTTACCCGCACGATAACACGTCGCTGTAACCCTTACGAGGGTGTCTTCGATGACCATTAAACCGTAGTCCCGTGCAATGTTGGGGCATTTTGGCAAAATTTGCGAAATGCCCACATCCCATAGCATTATTGTTTAATTTTCTGTTTTTTTAAATAACTCGAATTTATTCCGGCGCCGTCTACGAACACTCGATGACCTCGTTACGTACCACATGACAATGCACAGTTCTCGCGTATCTTATAGTCCGCACGTATCTACTAATTTAAATTTAGTTTTAAATTTATATATCCATTCCGAGATTATTAAAAGAATTGATAAATCAATCATTAAAATTAACATATATTATCATTCATTGGGATGGGAATGGTTTGTTATTGGTAAATGTTAATTTTTTTTTGTGGTGCTACATAATATCAAAACATTGTTTTTACGAGGCTAACTCGCGGTCGACTTTTACCCGCACGATAACACGTCACCGTAACCCTTACGAGGGTGAAGTATCAACTCTTGGTAATCGTAATCCTAGCCTGCAAAACTAGTTATTACCTTTAAGGAGTTAGGTATATACAGTGTTTCGTATGTTAAATGCAAACATGATCAGGGGTAATTGTCACCTGAAGGCTATTAAAGAACTGCTTGAGTATGCCTAGTTTTCATAAAACCACTATGGTAATTTATTCAAAACGCAATGCATTATGGGCACTATTATAAAAATATATAAAAAGAGACTACAAAATCAAGAAGAATCATAATAACAATTTTGTCTCACGAGTACCGCCGCCACTCAGAAACAGGGCTGTTATTCAAAAACAGGGCTGTCGCACAGGGCTGTTATTCAGAAACAGGGCTGTTATTTCAAGACAGGTGGCTGTTATTTCAAGACAGATAGCAGTTATTTGAAAACATATAGCAGTTATTCCAAGACAGATAGCAGTTATTCCAGCTGTCGCACAGGTCTGTAACCCTCATTACCCTCCGCATTACCCTCATTACCCTCCGCATTAGCCTCCTTAATACCCTCTCTAATACCCTCATTAATTGGTTTAGAAGCTTTTAAATAAAAACGCCGTGTGCTATTTTATATTTATTACAAGCTGTACCGTTTCAACAATTTACTGACACGTTTATGAATTACACTACGAACTTCGGTGAGGTATGCAGGCGCTTCTTCAAAGTATTTTCGAGTAAATCCAGTCATTTTAAATTCTTCATAAAACCCCATCATAATTTCATCCTCCAGAGATGTGACCTCGCAGTGTGGCACGTATCTCAATTTTTCCATATTAAAATCTATTTTTTTTCTAACTACTATTACGGCCGGGTCATAAGAGGATCCAGTAGATGTCACGCACCAGAAATGTATAGGAACAACTAGATTTGTATCGTAATAAATACACCCGCAGATAATGTCGACATTGGCTCCTAACCTCTTCGCCTGTTCATAAAATATCAGTGCACTAGGTAAACATGCACCACTTATATCTCTTATTATTAATTCTTGTGCAATTATTGAATTTATCAGGGAGAGAACCTTCTTCATTGAACTCATCTTGATTACTGATACTATAATAGGTTGTCACGATAGATTATTGCTTTTCTATTTGCTGACTGCGCATGCGTGAGCTGCTACATATATCAACATATACTAAGCTCTTTTCTCACTTGATGACTAGTCGTCAAACTGATCAGACGTGCTCTTCCTTATTCGTCTCTCAATTGTTCCAGTTAAAATGGAAAAATTCACTGTTGCCAAGGATTTTGTGAAGGTCAACAGGAGATTCAAAGTACATGGTAGAACTCTGGAGTTTAAAATAAACGCGATCCCAGAAAACACGGAGCCTGTTAGTTGGGTTAAGGACGCGATTACCCAGATAGTAAAGAAAGCCACGAATCATCTTCAGCCAAGAGACCAAGTAGGCATCACCTTCTGTTCAAAGGACTTTCAACAAGGACCTGGCTACATGAAATTCAAGAATGCCTCTCAGCTCTCTGTGAACGATGTTTGGTCCATAATTAGTAGAATTTTCCAGTCCAACTCAACAGGGCTGAACACCGACACATTCTGTCTGAGTGTAACATCTGTGCGGGCGCCTGAGGGGAGAGGGCGTGGGTCAAAATACAATACTTTTAACGAAGAGTGTGCTATGCGACGTGGAATTGTTACGATTAACAATAAAGACAATTTATGTTTGCCTCGCGCATTAGTGGTTTCCGCGGCGCATGTAAATAAAGACCCGAAATATAAAGAAGTGCGGTGCGACATCAGGAAGGAGCAAACCAGTAGAGCTCACGGCCTGATACAATCTTCAGGTATTCAAATTCCCGAAGAAGGCGCAGGGGTTGAGGAATTACATCAACTTCAACAGTACCTTAAAGACTATAAAATTGTGGTATACAGGTACGGTAGTAAAGGTCGAGACCTGGTGTTTGATGGCGCAACGGAAAGTAGTAAGAAATTAAATTTATTGTACCACAACGGACACTACAATGTGATTACATCATTGACAGCCGCCTTTTGCTGTGGCTATTACTGCGAAGAGTGCCACATTCCCTACAACGCCCAAAATAAACATCGCTGTGGGGGTACCTGCCCCTCCTGTCAGCAGGCTCCTAAATGCGCGGCCTCTCAGAAAATTAGATGCAGCGCCTGTAATAGAACATTTCGCGGACAACAATGCTTGGACAATCATAAGAAGCTGAAATCTTTGGGAAAGGGAACTGTGTGTGAACAAGTCCGTATGTGCCCCGACTGTCTAAAAACAGTTAAAAGTGACAGGCAACATACCTGCGGGGAGATTTATTGTAAGATTTGCCAAAAACACCAGCCTCAGGAACATCTGTGTTATATGCAGCCTGACACGGGAAGTCCAAATACAAAAGACTTTTTATTCGTGTTTTACGACCTGGAATCCCGTCAAGAAACACAGCTGGAAAATGGAGATTTACTGCATGAACCGAACTTGTGTGTTTTTAAAACTTACTGCGAAGAGTGTTTGTCGATGGGGGTTGAACTTTGCGGAAAGTGCGGGCCGCGGTTACACACCCTAAGCAAAAACCCTATAGAACGCTTTGTCGAGTTTACACTTAATCAGAGAAAAATATTTAAACAGGTTGTAGTAGTGGCGCACAACGGACAAGCGTACGATCATCAGTTCCTTCTCAATTATATTTTAACCAAAACGGATTTGAAACCCGAACTCATTATGCGAGGAACTAAAATTATACAAATGGTGCTGGAAAACGTGAAATTTATAGACTCTTTAAATTTCTTCCCGATGGCTCTTAGTGCTCTACCAAAAGCGTTCGGACTTGGTGATAATTTTAAGAAAGGTTATTTTCCCCATTTGTTTAACAAAACTGAGAACGACAACTACGTTGGCCCTCTGCCCTCTATGGAGTACTACTGCCCCGATTCAATGAAGACAGATGCTCGGGATAAATTTCTCTCATGGTATGAAGCCAACAAAGATACAGAGTTTGATTTCAAGAAAGAGATTGTTGAATATTGTATTAGTGACGTGGAAATTTTATCTGCGGCATGCCTAAAGTTCAGGGAATTGCTGCTGATGGTGGGAAATGTTTGCCCTCTCACGGAATCCTGTACAATTGCCGCGGCATGCAGCAAGGTGTACAGGCGTAATTTCTTGAAGGCAAACACCATAGGAATAATACCAAAGGGAGGATATAGATGGCGCGACAACCAGTCCAGAATTGCTACACAGTGGCTGGTGTGGGAGGAGCATCAAAGACAGATAAATATTGTACATTCGGCAAAACAAAAAGAGGTGGTTGTAAATGGAGTGAAAGTAGATGGATTTTGTGCGCAGAAGGTGTTTGAATTTCATGGGTGTTATTACCACGGGTGCCCCAGATGCTTCAAACATAATCGCGATGAGCCATTGTACGACAGCCCCCAGGAAACGTTAAATATGCGGCATGAATCAACCGTAGCAAAAACCGAAAGACTTAGAGATTTTGGATATGAGGTAGTAGAAATGTGGGAGTGTGAATTCCGCCAAATGATGAAAGGCGACACGGAAATTGCGCAATTTACTGAGAATCATCCTCTCTTAACTTCAACCCCTCTTAACCCGCGCGATGCATTTTACGGGGGCAGAACTGGAAACTGTAAGGAATACTATGAGGCTCTTCCCGGTGAAAAAATTAAATATGTGGATGTTTGTTCCCTGTACCCGTGGGCATGCAAGTACGGCCGCTTTCCCCTTCACCATCCAGAGGTGCTTGTCGGTGATAAGGAGTGTGCCAAACTGGATTTAAGTGTCTCAAGTGGGCTAATTAAATGCACTATTTTGCCCCCCACAAACTTGTACCACCCCGTATTACCGCTCAAATTGAACAATAAACTAATGTTTGTTCTGTGCCGTACGTGCGGTAAAGAAATGAACCAGAGCACGGATTGTAGGCACATTGACAGTGAACGAGCTTTAAGTGGTACGTGGGTTATCGAGGAAGTTCAAAAGGCCCTAGAAAAAGGATATAAATTGCTTAATATCCAGGAAATTTGGCATTACCAAGTTGCCCAATACGATACCGAATTAAAGGCAGGAGGGCTGTTTACCGAAATGATGAATAAGTTCATTCAATACAAGCAGCAGGCATCAGGATGGCCTGGGGGTTGCGTCACACAAAAAGAGAAAGACGCCTACATTGAGGGATATTTGCAAAATGAGGGCGTTCGTCTCGAGTTTGATAAAATATTGAATAACCCCGGGCTTAGGCAGCTTGCAAAATTAATTTTAAATAGTTTTTGGGGAAAACTGGGTCAACGCGAGAACCAACCCAAAACCAAAATTGTTAATAAACCTGAAGAATTATTAGATATGCTGGCTAACCCATCGATAGAGGTTTGTGGGATTTTACCCCTAAACGAGGATGTAGTTGTCATTAACTACGAATTCATCGAGGAAGCCTATGAACCCTTGAGCACCGTGAACGTTACTCTAGCTGCATATACCACCGCTCAAGCCCGACTAAAACTTTACTCCCACCTGGAGAAATTGGAGGAGAGGGTGTTGTACTATGATACCGATTCCGCCATCTACATAGGACGTGAAGGAGAGTACGACGTGCCCTTGGGTAACTACATTGGTGACATGACCGACGAGCTGGAAAAATACGGGCCTGGTAGTTTTATTTTAAAATTTGCGTCTGGAGGCCCAAAGAACTACGGATACGAGGTGTTCGGAGAAAAGGGAATAAGTGCGACAGTAAAAGTTAAGGGGATAACACTCAACTATACAACATCACAGCTGATAAACTTTAAAAAAGTAGCCGATATGATTTTATCTAGAAGTGACCCCGTGCCTGTGACCACTACAAACATTAGACGTACCGTCGATCATCAGCTGGTGACACGTACAGAAACAACAATGTACAAACCTAATTCAACGAAAAGACGTTTTACAGATTATAATTCGGTCCCTTATGGCTTCAAGCGTGCGAGACTCGGATAAAATTGTATATATTGTTTGTGTAACTATGTAATAGATATGTATATTCTGTACTTGTATATCGTATTTTACTTTATAATTATATGTTTGTATTTATATTTTTAATTTCAATATACATTATATAATATTATAACATTTTATTTACTAACGCTTGTTATTTACTACTAATAATCCCTCTGGTGCAGAAGGTTGGTGCAATGAAGTATTTCACAAAATATTATCTTATTTCAATTTATATATTTCGTTAATCATATATATGCGCACGGACTATCTCTTTAAAAACGCAGACAGCTGAGTGCTTGGATCGCTCCGTTTCTTATCAGACCGGAAGAGGCGCGATAAACAATTGCAATTCACTGAATATTTTATTGTTATTTAATTCGTTTATTAAATCTTTATTTACTCTAAGAGCCGTAATAAGAGTAATATTATAAATAAGGTTAAGTATAATGAAGTATTCCACTAAAAATCAAAGATGCTGATTACTATAAATAATACATAAAATTGAGACAACTTTACTTGTAAATATTACATTTATTCTTTCCGTGTTGAATATCTGCCTACGCCTCAAAACATGTTGAGACTTGTTCAGCCTTGTTCCAGCTTGCTCATACTAATATAAACTTAATATAAATAAATTAATAATTATTTAATAAATCCGTCAAATTTCTGTAAATTTCTTACGGGGAAACACTTGCTTGTGATGTAATTATAATATAGGCACGCGGTTTCTAATTATTTCGTACCGGAAATCTATTCTCGCTCGTGTTAGGGGCCTTATACT
Organism: Ocypus olens; assembly: GCA_910593695.2. Lineage (NCBI taxonomy): Eukaryota > Metazoa > Arthropoda > Insecta > Coleoptera > Staphylinidae > Ocypus > Ocypus olens. Next base: position 44,605,824 of record OU343058.1, read on the forward strand.
TTCATATTCGTACTCCATGAAAAAATAGCTCTCCAATGATACCAAACAATCACATTTTCAAAATAATATTTTTTATACAAATACATGACCTACCTGAACATCTGACTTCACACAACGCACTCCATTTGTTATCGGGCGATAAACACTTATTTCTCCGAATATTTGATTAATATTTATTTCGCGCACTCTCCTTTGCACTAGGGGACCCGTAATTAACATTTAAAATAGTAATATTATAAGTTTGGGGATTTTCATTGAACTTATGATTTCTTTTTAATGTTCTTATTAAAAATATGTTTTGCCCTATCTCATTTTATTCGGGGGCGGTCGCACTCGCCTTCTAGTACTTTGTGACTTTTAAATACCTCATGAAAAATATATGAATTAAGCGCGGATAAACTTCTGTCGATTTCTTACTGGGAAAACATTCGCAATGTAGTGTAATTATAATATAGACCTTCGGTTTCTTCGATGAAATATTCCGAATTTTTGAATCTAGGGGTATGTGTGCTGATGAAGTGGTGAACCTTTAAATGTGAGTTAAATATTTGGTTAATAATGTGGGGGCTACATTTCGATTTGGGGCAAGGCCCTAAGTTATGAAATAGGCCAAGGCCCCGAGGGGCCCTCCTATTAGTGTTATTGCTCTTCATTCTACTTGCTGAATACGGGCCTTAGTAAGCTTAGTACGCGAACAATTATTAATCATCTTACGCTATATTGCGTAATATTACGTCATACATATTATTAAAAAATTAAATTTTATAATTATTTTGGTACAAACTTTAGCTGCTTTGCGCAATCAGCTGATCAATGACATAGTTATTTTGTAGCGGCCCGTGGAAGGTACTTAGTTCATAAAATATTAAAATTACTGTAAATTTATTGCTGATTAAGGGGAAAATTATTCCTATTAATTGATATTTAGCCCAATCAAATTCTGTAAATTCCGTAGACACGCACTGTATTTTAATTGTTAGGCCCGCGGTGTCTTATCATTTCCTACCAGAAATCTATTCTCGTTCGTGTTAGGGGCCTTATTCTTCATGTTGGAATTTTTTTGATTTCATATTCGTACTCCTTGAAAAATAGATTTCCAATGATACCAAACAATCATATTTACTGCGCATGCGCCACAACAATGAATTTATTTAAGTACTTACCCTAAAATAATAATCAGTCTTTGTCAGAATCTTGTAGTGATCAGACGTGCGTTTGTGTGCAGCTCCTCAACACTTCAGAACACGTGCCATCCACAACACCAATCTTTTGGTCATTGTTTACTTCTTCGTCCTTCTGGTTATTGCCGAATCTTCTGGACTTTTGGTAAGCGAAATTTACAAATCCTATTTTGCCGAGACAGCGCCCTGGCAAGAATTTAAGGTTATGTATTTTGCGCGATCACTTCTAAATAATTTTCTATATAATATTAAAAGTAAAAGTAATTCAATTTTGGAGTGGTCCTATTTATGTTTCTGTGGAGAATTTGAGTGTTCTATGCGTCAAGGTGCGACAAATAATTTTGTATAATTACAAATCTATTGCCAAATGTCAGAATCTTATATGCAGCTCCTCCTTTACACATTCTGATTAAATATTTGGATTCCATATTAAATAAACTTTCAAATAATCCTTCACACCTTGGCCCTATTATTTCTATTTATCAGTATTTATTAACGCTGTCAATATTATCAACTATTCAACATTTTAGTATTCAATGTACGAAGGCGTGTTGGTTCAATAGTAAAAGCTCCGACTCGTATACCGAACAACGTATCGGACCCGTTTTATGAAAAATGAAAATTTTCATTAATAAAAAGGAATATTTAATTACATTAAATTAATTACATTTATTTTTTAGATTAGATCAGCCGTTTGGAAGATAGAGCAAGTTATTATTCGCAATAATTGCATTCCATGGAATGGTCCTATTTATTTTCTGCGGACACTTCCAAAATGTATATGGCAATTTCGTTGTTCTATTCGTCAATGTTCAATGAATAATTTTGTTGTATAATTACAAATCGGTTACCGAAATACACATTACAAATTTTCTAATTACATATTTGGATTCCATATTAAATAAACTTTCAAATAGTCCCTCACACTATGGCTCACTATTTGTATTGATCGCTATTTATTATTAACGGTGTTTTTTTTTGTGCTCAGCGTACTAAGGCGTGCTGGTACAATGATTCTCGAACAACGTAGCGGCCTCAGGTTCAATCTGTTTTCAGGATCTTTTTGAATTTTATGCAAAAATAAAACAAAAATTAATAAAAAAGGAATATTTAATTCAATTAAATGATTGCATTTATTTTTTCGCTTGGATCAGCCGTTTGGAAGATACAGCAAATTATTCATAATAATTGCATTCCTTACCGCAACTATTCAACATTTACGACACCTACTTCAAGAGAACCGGTTGGCGCAGTTGTAAACTCGCCGACATGTGAATGGGGCCACGGGAAGACAAGTGGTTCAAATCTCGACAAGCAATTTACTTTTTTATGAAGGAATTATGTTTCAAAATTTATAATATTAAAAATACGTGATCTACTCTGAAATTGATTTGAATTAATAATTCAATATTCTCCATCCCACTCTTTCATCGATAAATTTCTCTGTCGCACTCATTGGCTCTTATGGGGATTTGCGTGAAAAGTGCGCGTATACCGGATGCACAGGGGGATGCTCCCCAGACAGATAGGAATGAGTCATCATAGGCCCCTCCCTCCAATTAGGGCGGTCATCTTGGGATAGGCAACCGTCAGGACTGTCTGGCCCAAGTGTCCCCATACCTACTTATAATAATTTGGGAGTTGTATAGAATTATTTCAGAATTTTTAAGCAATTTCTACCATTTTTTTTATTTATTTTAGAAAATGCTCAACGCAATTAAAAAATGCATGTTTAACAATAAACAGTTATAACACATTAAAAAATTATTGGAATTTAACAAGTTGATTGTATTCTCAAAATATAATAATTTGGGAGTTGTATAGAATTATTTCAGAATTTTTGAACAATTTCTACTATTTTTATTTATTTTAGAAAATGTTCAATTTTGGACGAAATTAAAAAAAGCAAGTTAAACAAATAACAGTTATAACACATTAAAAAAATATTGGAATTTAACAAGTTGATTGTATACTCAAAATATAATAATTTGGGAGTTGTAAAGAATTATTTTAGAATTTTTAAACAATTTCTACTATTTTTATTTATTTTAGAAAATGTTCAATTTGGGACGCAATTAAAAAATTGATGTTTAACAACGAACAGTTATAACCCATTAAAAAAATATTGGAATTTAACAAGTTGATTGTATTCTTAAAATATAATAATTTGAGAGTTGTATAGAATTATTTCAGATTTTTTAAACAATTTCTACCATTTTTTATATATTTTACAAAATTCTCAAGTTTGAACGCAATTAAAAAAATGGATGTTTAACAACGAACCGTTATAACCCATTAAAAAATTATTGGAATTTAACAAGTTGATTTTATTCTCAAAATATAACAATTTGGGAATTGTATAGAATTATTTCAGAATTTTTAAACAATTTCTACAATTTTTTATATATTTTAGAAAATGCTCAATTTTGAACGCAATTAAAAAATGCAAGTTTAACTACGAACAGTTATAACACATTAAAAAATTATTGCAAATTAACAAGTTGATTATATTCTTAAAATATAATGATTTGGAAGCTGTGTAGAATTATTTCAGAATTTTTAAACAATTGCAAATATTTTTTATTTATTTTAGAAAATGCTTAATTTTTAATGCAATTAAAAAATGTATGTTTAACAACGAACCATTATAACCCATTAAAAAATTATTGGAATTTAACAAGTTGATTGTATTCTCAAAATATAACAATTTGGGAGTTGTATAGAGTTATTTCAGAATTTTTAAAAAAATTCTACCATTTTTATTTATTTTGGAAAATGCTCGACGCAATTAAAAAAATGCATGTTTAACAACAAACAGTTATAACACATTAAAAAAATATTTAAATTTAAGAAGTTGATTATATTCTTAAAATATAATAATTTTGGAGTTGTATAGAATTATTTCAGAATTTTTAAACAATTTCTACCATTTTTTTATTTATTTTAGAAAATGCTCAACGCAATTAAAAAATGCATGTTTAACAACAAACAGTTATAACACATTAAAAAATTATTGGAATTTAACAAGTTGATTGTATTCTCAAAATATAATAATTTGGGGGGAGTTGTATAGAATTATTTCAGAATTTTTAAACAATTTCTACTATTTTTTTATTTACTTTAAAAAATGCTTAATTTTGAAAGCAATTAAAAAATGCATGTTTAACTACGAACAATTATAACACATTAAAACATTATTGAAAGAATAGAAAAAAATAGAATTATTTCAGAATTTTCAAACAATTTCTACTATTTTTTATTTATTTTAGAAAACGCTCAATTTTAAACGCAATTGAAAAAAGCAATTGCCAGACACTTGCAGTTTTCTTAAGCTGCTGAAACAATACTTTATTTCACTTTCGGTGAAAGAAAGAAATGCAAGAAAATAAAAACTTACAAAAAAGAAAAATCCTTTCGAGGCGTTTTGGCGGTTAAGATGTAACCCAGATGATGATTCTTTGCTTTCCTCGGATTGATGGGGCGGAGTGGAGCGGCAAACAAAAACACCAACACACACAAATCCTGAAGATTTATCACAACACAACGGGCACTAAAACTCAAAAATCAAAATTCCGAACCAGAGAACAAACGTATTTCACGAGCGCGACCTACGAACTGAATTGATATCAACAGGTGCGCCGTGGATGGGTGATAAGAATTTAATCCCGTTCTGGGCCGAGAAAAAAAAAACGAATATTTTGATAATCTTCAATCGCCCGGGGCAGATTGAAAACTGGTCGAATTTTAACACTGAGGTCGAGATAAGATGTAGAACGTTAGAAACACTGCTAATTATATATTTCACGAGGATCTTAAGAAGTTGATTATATTCTTAAAATATAATTATTTGGGAGTTGTGTAGAATTATTTCAGAATTTTTAAACAATTTTTAATAGTTTTTATTTATTTTAGAAAATGTTCAATTTTGAACGCAATTAAAAAAATTCATGTTTAACAACGAACAGATATAACCCATTAAAAAAATGTTGGAATTTAAGAAGTTGATTATATTCTTAAAATATAATGGTTTTGGAGTTGTGTAGATGAATTTCAGAATTTTTAAACAATTTCTACTATTTTTTATTTATTTTAGAAAATGTTCAATTTTGAACGCAATTAAAAAATGCATGTTTAACAATGAACAGTTATAACCCATTAAAACATCGATGGAATGTAAGAAGTTGATTATATTCTCAAAATGTAATAATTCAGGAGTTGTGTAGAATTATTTCAGAATTTTTAAACAATTTTTAATATTTTTATTTATTTTAGAAAATGTTTAATTTTGAACGCAATTAAAAAATGCATGTTTAACACTGAACAGTTATAACTCATTAAAACATCGATGAAATGTAAGAAGTTGATTATATTCTCAAAACATAATAATTACGGAGTTGTGTATAATTATTTCAGAATTTTTAAACAATCCCTACTATATTTTTATTTATTTCAGAAAATGGTCAATTTTGAACGCAATTAAAAATGCATGTTTAACTACAAACAGTTATAACCCATTAAAACATTGTTGGAATTTAAGAAGTTGATTATATTCTTAAAATATTATAATTTGGGAGTTGTGTAGAATTACTTCAGAATTTTTAAACAATTTTTTATTTATTTTGGAATATACTCCATTTTTAACGCAATTAAAAATGCGTGTTTAACAAGGAGCAGTTATAACCGCTAACGGCTCGTGGAACATGTTGGTGGTAAAGTCACTTATATAATATATCCCTCCCCTCTTTTTCGGAAGAAATAAAGAAAGATTTATCTTCGTAAAAAAAAGTGTTTTAAGATTGAATTAAAAATTCATGCAGAGCTTGAAACTACAGGTGGTGCAATGGCTCTTTGGCTCTATATAGCGAACCGCCCCTGCCTGAGATATTCGAAAAAAAAAACAAAAAAATCAATTTATTATTTTAGAAAACTAAGAGCTCCAGAAAACAATTTTGTTTTTTTAAATAAGACGTTTCGTTAATGAGATCAACACAATTTTTTTTAAATACAGACCTGGATTTTTATTTAATTTTAAGTAAATTTTCACCTCCAGAACTTATAATGTGTCACTCTTGTCACAAAATTGTTTTTTCTGATATTTTTTATATTAAAAAAAAACATTCTTTACAAGTTGTTTACTTTAACATTCTCTACAATATTTTTTGTAGTTTTGATGAAACGATCATCATTTTACAATTGTAGACCAAAAAGGACAACTTTCTCTTTTTCGTAATTCATTGTGATTATAAAAAAAAAAACATTTACGAACAAAAGATGAGCAGTTAATATAATTTTTATTTTTTATTTTTTTTATAATTTAGTTACCACTGGTGGTGAAAGTACGTAGAGTTTATTCTAAATCAAATTTTGTAGAGATGTTGTATGTTAGAATTTTTTTTTCGATTTATGGCTAAAAGTTAAGCAGTAAATTGTTTGTAAAGTAAAATGAACACAGTAAATTAAAAAAAAAAACGTACTTCCATTGAGAATGCTATTATGAAGCAACTATCAAAATTTGAAATCTATCCATACGACGGTTTTCTAGTAATCTGTCCTCCCAGTTTGAAAAAAGTGGTTTCGAGAAAAACGAGTTTAAAATTTTAAAGCACATAAATCCTTGCAGCGTTTGCGCACTTCATTTTCTCACTATAGAACCAACTGGATATTGTTTATAACATCCAAAAATATTGTATAAGCAAATAAAAAACCAGTTTTAGAAAATCCTAAAGTAGTGTTACCCCTTAAAGTTTAGAGTCCGAGTGACCTTGCGAGTGAGGACTATAAATAAGGCGAATTCATAAAGTCTGCTTTTAGCATTTTTGAAATAAGTTTTAAATAAAAACTGATGCAATGTATTTATTTATACAGTGCGCGCCTAAATTATGAAATAAATCCAGTAAAACCGAAATAAAATATTTTTGGAAAAATGTTCTTTTATAAAAATATACATTTTTGCACGATTCGATTTTTTCGATTTTCGGCCATTTTAAGCATTTAAAAAATTGTAAAAAATGATCATTCTAGCGAAAGTAACCTTAGTCAATTCATAATTTTACAGCTGTGGGTATTCATTACAAAGTTGCATTAAAATCGAGTTTTCTTGGAAGCAAATTTTTAAAATTTTGAAGAGGAAATTCTAAGGAATCTAGTGATGATGTAATTTTAGATTAAATGGTAATTATATAGCTGTGGATATTAAGAATATTATTATAAAGTTTCATAAAGAAAAACAACTGGGGATTTTCCTATAAACTGGAAAAATCTACCAAATCGAACATTTCCAAAGTTTGTAATGGAACTTCTAGCTAAACAAGCTACGATATATTTTTAGATTATTTCTTAATTTTATAGATGTGGGTATTCAGAACACCATTCCAAAGTTGCATTAAAATCGAAAGAAAGGTTTTCCTGGAAATTACCAAAATTTTAAGAATCATTAAGAAGAAATTCTGAGGAATCTGGTGATGGACTTTTAGATTAAATATGGTAATTATATAGCTGTGGGTTTTTCATAAAAAAATAACAAAGGGTTTTTCTGTAAACTGGAAAAAAATACCAAAAACGAAAATTTTGAAGTGGAAATTCTAGCTAAACTAGCTACGATGTATTTTTAGATTGATAAGTAATTTTATAGCTGTTCATGTCTAGAATATCATCCTAAAATTTCCTGAAAATCAATTAAGGGGAAATTGGTGCAAATTTTCCAAAACCACTATTTCAAAGCAACAAGAATTTTAAAGTGAAAATTCCGGCCAAACTTTTGAGGAAATTAGAAAGTCCTAAAGTTTCATGCCAGTATATTAAGGGTAAATTGTAACAAATTTTTCAAAACAATCATTTCAAAGTGGCGAAAATTATGTTCCACAATTTCACGCTCTGTTCAAAAATGATGAAATGAAATTTATAAATGGGGTGTCTGCAGATCATAATTCCGAATTAATTTTTAATAGATTTAAGAAATTTGAGCGTTCTAATTACCCTACGAATTATCGTTAATGGCAATTTTACATATTGGTGTCGACACCTGTCAAGTACTGCCAATCGCGACAAGTAAGATTTTACCAAAACCAGTTTAACAATAACGCTCACTGTTAAGCTGTTGTTGATGTATAAGACCAAAGTATAAAATAGTATATTAAAAAACGAGTTCAATAAGCGCGATTTTTTTGACCCCAAGTCCAACCCACCCCCCGTAACAACGAGATGGAAAAAAATGTTTTTTATGTAAAAAATTGTCCAAGTTTGACAAGCTGTACCGTGCGCAAAAAAAAACGGCAGAAAATTTCACCACAATGGCAGAAAAATCTAATCAATTTCCTTCAAATGCCTTAAAAATTCGAGTGCTTTCTATAATTTGGAGCAAAGTTATGAATTTTTGAAAAAAAATGACTGAAAATGAAAATGATTGAAAAAAAATTAACATTTTTTGTCAATCCAAAACACTTTTTGCAGGGGTTTTCAGTGCGCCACGAAAGTCAAAAACTTCTAGATCGCAAAATTCCATCGAGTTTCGTGCAAAATTCGCCTAGTTGTGGCCAAAAAGGCGCAAGATGTATTTTTTTTTCAAAACTGCATAACGTCGTGCCAGATCATCGCATCGACTTGAATTTTGGAGGAAATTAGAGGAAAATGATTGAACTTTATTGCCATGCTGACCAACTGAGTCCACGATTTTTTTTGCACATGGTACAAGAAAAAAAATTAAAATTAAATTTGCACATTTAAACTTCAAAAACATTTTTTTCCTTTAGGGGTGGCAGGGGGTGGAATCGTTTTAGCAACAAAATAATTCAAACAACGTTGAAGAGAAAATTTTAAACTATTCAGACTGCAAAAGTTCATCGATTTTGGTGCAAAATTACTCAAGTTATGGCCAAAAAAGTGAAAAATGTCTTTTTTTTTCAAAAATTCATAACTTTGCTCCAAATCACCGAAACGGCTCGAATTTTTAAGGCATTTGAAGGAAATTGATTAGATTTTTCCGCCATTGTGGTGAAATTTCCCGCCGATTTTTTTTGCGCACGGTACAGTTTGTCAAAGTTGGACAATTTTTTACATAAAAAACATTTTTTTCCATCGCGTTGTTACGAGGGGTGGGTTGGACTTTGGGTGAAAATCAACTACACATTCTTAAAGATAAAACTGAAAGATTCATCGATTTTCGACCAAATTTAACCAAGTTACGACGGTTTGAAAAATCGAGTTTCTTTCGCGATTTTTCGAGAGGCGCTTTTTTTTGACGCCGAGTGTATAAACCTATACAAAAAATCACGACTAGTGTTTCGATGTGTTGCCATTATGATGAAGTGATGAGTTATTGAATTTACACTAAATATTCTAGGATGAGGGATGATACTTGTCGGAAGTTATTTGCGAATTTTGATTAAAGGATTAGTTTAAATTATAAATCAAGTTCGGCTTGTTCGTTAATGAGATTTACTGATGGATCGCAATTTGAAGTTTCTAACGACTCCAGATAAGACGTGGTGCTTTTGTTCAGTTATGCAAGATTGCGAGATCATCTGTGTCCGGTAATTGATGATTACATTCTATGTAATGGTTTGAAAATGAATTGGAATTAAGATTAATACGAAAAGTATGAAAACGTTCTGAACGTTGAATTGCTACATATCGTCCTGTCTGACCTACATACACCCTTTTGCAATCCGAGAACCGGATTTCATACATATCGTGTTTGTTAAAGGGATCGATTTTATCTTCAGCACTGAATAAAATATAAGATAATTTTGAAAAAGATTTAAATACGACTTGTAATTTTGTTTTTGAAAAAGTCGGTTTTCCAATATACAGTGTACATAAGGAAGGAATAAATCATTTTTTACTTAATGAAATGATGTTTTCTTATTAATTCCAATGTTTCGATGAAACCATGTTATCTTTTACCTGAAATAAAATAGTAGTAGTACTTTTTTAAACGCCATTTCTTCGAAAACAACAGAATATCAACGTGGGGTATGCTACATGAAAAATACACAGAATTTTACGCAGAATCCATAAATGCAACAAAAAATGGGGGTTCACGTTTGAAAATTTTAATTTAGGGTTCGTATGTCAATTTTGGGACACCCTGTACATTTGAATTTTATCACAAAAAATGCGCGTTAAAATATAATAATACACGTGTCCGAGCATTTTTCTGAAAGAAAATGCCTTAAATTTTAAACGAATTTATTCCTTACTTTATGTACACAGAGTATGAATGAAACAAAAGAATAATCTAATTTGATATTAAACATATTAATCAACTTCAGAAAGACTAATTGTATATTAAAAAAAAATACAAGAGAAATTTCAAACATTACGTTAACATTTATAGATGACGAGCATATTATTTATCGTCGTGGTTTCACTTTTAATTTTTCTAATTAAATTATTTACAAAAATTATCTCCAGATGGTTCTGCCGAGGGAAAATGATTTAATGAAAGTAATAGGGACATTTAAACTAGGTAACAGTGATTTAATTCCATTATTACAGATAATTGGCGCTGTTTTCTAAAAAATACACCGGGAAATTAAAGCGCGAGTGTAGTTTCACTTTGATGGTAATACATATGTTTTACGGGTTTAATAAAAACTGCAATTTCTCTTTTATCTTCTCACAGTTACAATAATAATAACAAAATCATATTTATTTTACGAGTATCGGCGATGTTTTGCAATCTATTTATTGAAATTAAGTATACACAAATCATTTTTTTTAATTTTATTTAAAATTGCCATCGTTATTAAAATGGTGTGAAGAAATTAATGCAATCCCTTGGAAAATATTTTCTTGTGCCAAAAACCCTTCGAGGAGTCAAAACGTATTTTATATTTGCTTTCTTTTGAAATGCTTCGGAACTATGTACAGTGGCGGACGCCTGGAGGGTCAATTGGGGGCGCATTTTTTTTAAATCGATTTTTTGTTCCATAAAGTGAAAGAGCACACTTTTTATAAACATTTTATTATGATGTATAAAGATATTTTCTAGAAAAAAAGCAAATAAAGTTTCAATTAGAAACATTGATTATTTTATAAACAACACAAAACAAAATAACTAATGAGGTGTTCAAATTGTTTCTCATTAATTGTTTGACAGTGTCCTTGTCTTCTAATAAATTCATTCTGTACTCTGCAAATAATTTCTGGGCCGATATTACGTATTTCCCGTCGAATACGTTCCTTTAAATCTTTTAGGTTTTCGGATTTATTGACATAAACTTTGATTTTTAAATGAAAAGAAAAATGAAGGGGTGTAAGTTCAGGGGCTCCACATCGTCCTATCCACCGTTGTGGTAAGTATGTGTCTGGTTTATTTGTACCGTGTGAGCAACAATGTTTGCAGACAATTTAAATTTCCCGTTTTTTACCTTCTGTTTCATAGACATCAGTTTTTATCAGGACTACTTTGCGTAAATCTTTGTTTTGTGGCAAGTGATTTACTATTTTTAAGGTAATAAAATTATAAAATTTAGGTTTCATTCTAAATTTACAGAGTTTAAGTGAAATCGCCTTTGTTTACCATGGTGCTTACATCAGAGCATGATGCTTTCATCCTGAACGCTCATTATGGAAGTGGAACTATGAATGAAGACACATGAACATACTCGTTACAAGCGTGTTTGAATCAATTTAATCAAGCCTTCCCCGATGTCGATATTGCTTACAAAACATTTTCTCGCATAAAACATTTGCCTAGAAAATGAAGGTCATCATTTTCAACATTTGTTATAAAATTAGGGGCGATAACTCCACCTGTATTATTTTCAAATACACAACACCTTAAGTTACTTTAATTTACTTTGTATATTTAATTAAAATTGTAAAAATTAAATTTATAGTTACTTTTTTAAATGTTTAATTTATTTTGGAAAAAAATGTTTGCTACGCCAATGGAAAAGCAATCCAAGGATTTTTTTCATATGATCAGTTGTACCATCATGCGTATTTGGTTGCCTACTTACCAATCTGCAACCATTGTTGCTCACTCTGTATTTGGGTATAGAGCTTTCAGTGATCGTGTTCCAGACTTTGTGACCACACTGTATATTTTATTGTGATATTACTCTTCATTAACTTTTCGTAAGCTTATTATAAATAATAAGTGCTAATAAACATGTGTAAAATATGCCTCTTGGATTAATCGCATTTTAATAACCGAACAAAAATCATTACTTCGTTATTCAACATCAAAAAAATGTAAATATCGAGAGAATTACAGAAGAGAAATTATTTGTAAAATTGTGTCATGTAAAGAGGCGGCGTTACGCACCAAAACGTCTTGTTCGCACCTGATTTGTAATGGAATTTACCTTTAGGGCATTGTTTTATACAACGGATTCGGTCCAATTTAAAATCGACATGCTCTGAACAAATATTGGGCAATAAATCAAGTGACTATAATTAACTAGAGCAAATGTGCAATTCACACCTCATTTAATGTTCCTTTTTTTATGTTTTAATGATATGTACTTTGCGTATAATTACCAAAAATTACGAGTTTGACATTTTTATTGATTCATCAAATGCAATGTGTTTTTATTTTAATCAACAATATGCAAATACTGCAGATTTACTGTAGACCTGTTTTTTGCTTTATTAAATAATATTGAGACATAACAGTTATGTATGTATCAAGGGCGTAAATTGATAGATTTTGGACCGAAGTTGGAGATTCGCGTCAGCAATCACCGAGGGCCAAAACCCATTTTACACCCTTAGTGCATTTTTCTACTATTATTAAGTTTTAATTTATGGAAAACTAATCATTTGAATTTATACAAGAGAATAGAAAAAATCATAGTTTCCTTGATATGCTTAATTTCTATGTAACCATTACAATAGGTGGCAATAAGAATAGCCATTGGTTAAGTTTCTATAAAATTTGCTGCCAGTGTCAATGTTTGTGTTATTCAAAAATGTTCCCTACCCGACCAGACGATGCACAGTGGGGTAGCAGAATGAATATTTTTCAGGCCAAAATTGTGAAACTTATGAAACTTGTCCAAATTAAGCTCCTGATTACAAACAAAATAATTTAAAAAATTTAAATTGGGGTATTTTTTAAGGGTTAGAAATAGAAATGGCCCAAGTGAAATTCTGACACTTATGAAACTGGACCAAATTAAGCTTGTGATCCAAAAAAAAAAATGTATTTTAGTCGATTTAATAAATTGGGGTTGTTCTAAGGGAATGGGAATTAAAATGGCTGTGTAGAATTCTGAAACTTCGGATTAGTATACCGGGTGTTTCCGCCCACCCGTCCCAGGAGTTTTTCTTGAGAACGTGACCTCGTAGAGCTTCGAGAAAAAAAATAGCATTACCAATGCTTACCTGAAGAATTTAATATACCTGTACAACGATACCCCACACGACATAGGTTCCCATTTGGAATTTTAAAATTGTGTGTAGTTACGCCTACTTCCGGTAACTTCATGATATGTGATTTTATTTTATGAACCTCTATGACGTAATATTTTGAGAAAATGGCCAGGGACTGATTATTTGAAACATTAATTTTTATTTCGTTACGCATATGTTTTGGAACCAAATTTATTTCTTTTTAAAGTACCTATCCAATGATACCCCACATGACCTGGGTCCCCTTTTGAAATTCTAAAGTTGAGTGTAGTTACGCCTACTTCCGTTAACTTGCGGAAGTACGAACTACCTCCATTAAATTCTTCAGTAGTGCTATTTTTTTTCTCAAACCTCTATGACATCACGTTTTCGAGAAAAAGGCCTGGAACGGGTGATCTGACACACCCGGTAGTATTCGAAAAAAAAAATAGTGAAAAAATCTCTTGAATAAAATAGGGTAGTTTTTACCCTGACGAAAACCTAAAAAATTAAATTCAAATAGAATGAACTGTCAGATTAATGGAAAAGTAGTTAATAAAATCCCGTACGTTCTCACATGATAGAAACTAAAAGAATTTCTGTAGAAATACTTCCACGAATAATTAAAAGTTCGCGACGTTGCGATTTCAGCAAATAGTACTAATGGAATAATAATAATAATAATAATAATAATAATATTTATTTCCCAACAGATATCAAGATCCATTAACAGGGTAATATAATAGCAGTTGAAGTTACAAATGAAATAAAATTAAATTAAATACAGATGCATATATAAGTGAAACATTGCATTACGCATTATAATAATTACAGAACTTTATGGAATCAGTGAAGTTACATTATTTTTAAAAAATATAAAGCTAGGGTGAAAAATATCCGCCTGATGTTGAACTTCATGGTAACATTTATACATTTTAAAAAGGGGCGAGTGATAGTGATGAATTGAATGAGGTACTACAAATGAAAATGTGTCAGGGTTGCGTGAACTTAGTCTAGGAACATGAAATTTAAGTCTTTCAGTAAACATTTGATTATCAACTCTGCCATTGACAAGCTTATATAAATTGCAAATTAAAAGAAACCTATGTTTGTTTGCTATTGACCATAGATTAAATTCAAGTAGTAGGCTGGTGTACGATACAGCTCTGTCCGGGTAAACACCATGCTTCTTGAAAGATAAATACTTTAAGAATTTTTTCTGCACACCCTCGAGCAAGCTAATTAAATTCAATAGGTATGGCGACCATACTACAGAGCAGTACATCAGTTTACTATTAATGTATGAATCATATAGTGTAATAAGCGTGTCAATATTATAAAATTGTTTACAGTTCCTTAGAATAAAACCTAGCAGTCGATAGCACTCGTTAATTAACTTGTGAATATGACATTTAAAGTTTAACTTAGAGTCAAATGTTACACCTAGGTCCTTGAATTCAGAAACTCTCTGCAAAATAGACTGATCAATATAATAATCACTAAGGATGGTATTAACTTTGTATTATATGAAAAGTCATATTGTTACTAATTTTGCACATATCTAAGAAAAAACTACTATAGATCATTGTATTTTATAACCAGCTCACTAGTCCATTGTTACAACAATGTTTTTTCGCCCTAGGTCATAAAGCTCTAGAATTGATAGTAGATAAATAAAAATATAAATCATTTACTTAATTGTAGATAACTTACATAATATTTGAGAATTAAGAAACTTTTAAATTGATTAAAATACCAAAATGGAAAAAAATGAAGCAATTACTTTTAAATGCTACGATACATTTATTTTTTTATACGGATAATTACCTTTTACATAAATTTAATAACACATAGATAAAATAACACTCAATAAAAATAAAACAAAACTGATACCTGCGACCATGCTAAACACCAAATAATTGTTCTTGTTGTATGTCATATTAAGGTTTATTTAATTTAATTGAAATATAATGAATGTTTACATGTACTTCCTTAATATTTATTATATAAACCTATATCACTAGCTGTTTCGGCTATTTGCTATCCTCAGATGAAATTATCATGGTTATGTTTTCTTCGTCATAATTTAGTTATTTATGTGTGTATTGTTAATATTATTTATGTCCGTGTATTTGTTTTTTGTGTTATATTGTGTTATGTTTATAATATTTAGTGATTTGATATTTACTTAGCTTAAATTACAATCATTATTTCAAAAATAAAATGAATTACAGCTAACTACGTGTATGAAGAAAACCAATTCATAATGAGATAAATCATAACAATGGGGTAGAAGCCCATTAAATTTTGTGTAAGTAATTTGAATTCAATAAATATTGTATGTTCTCTTTCATAATATTGAAAAAAAAACATTATTTCTTGATGGGCATTCAAGCATTACTAAAAACACAAATATAAATCAACGCGACGCAAACGGCACTTGAAATCTCAAATAAAAGCGAAGAATAAAAAATTTCAAAGGTAGGATTATCATTTAAAACATTACAAAACTTCATTTTCCTCCTTAATGCATTTTTGAAACACGTGATTTTTTCACCTTGCCAAAATTAAAATTAAAATCTGAGAATAGAAGGCTGCATTCAACAAGACCATTAATTATTTTAAATTCAAAGCATACTTGGAACATAATCCTCATATACCGTAAATATTTCAAATTTAATTAATAGCTATATTCACTATTGGGTAACCCAAGTTTAAAAGTTTTTTATCGAGGATATTTCACATTAATGAAGGCTCTGCAAAGATGGGAGTTTATAATGCACCGTCGCTTGGCATTTGCAAAAAATGTAAAGATTGGGGGAAATCACAACGGTCGTGATCTTACCCCCAAATTAAATTAGGCGTGTCTCTAGGTACGTCGCAGTGGCACTTACAGCAACTCCAAGGAAAAACGAGAAAAAATAGTTAGTTGTTAACGATTTAGAAAAAAAGGCAGTCTAGTAATAGATTTCTTATCTAAACAAAGAGTTTTTTCAACCACTCCACCTCTAAGAGCAGCACAAAGCTGCCTCTTAGAATACTAATTCTCGGCAAAGAGCAGTACGAGGCTGCACCATACCTCCAACAACTTTAACACCCAAGCAGCACGAGACTGCTACATGTTTTTGGTCCTGATATAATCAGACCCAAGGAGAGCTATATCTTTTTTATATAGATACTAGCTGACCCGACAGGCATTGTCCTGTCTTAACTATGAATATTGAATTCGAATTGGTATAATTCATAAAAAAAAATATTCAAAAACATAGTGTTTATTATTGTAATGCTCTATGATACACAACATTCTTCGTTTTATTTTCTGCCAACGTATTAAAATCGATAGCATAATCATGAATTGAGAAAAGTAACTACTGCGCTGCGCCGTCGTCCGTGCGTATCCCATTAAAATTGACCAAAGTAACTGATGACGAACGACGGCTCCGCTGCGCTGCGTCGTCGTCAATACGTGGCTTATTACTGGTGAGTGGCCCATTGAAATTAAGCAAATAAAGTGGTGACGATAATGGCCGAAAACGGTTTAGACTCTAATTTTTGAAATTCACGATCGCTTTAACGTGCAATTATTGCTTCAAAAATTCATATTTTTTTTTATAATCAACGGATTTGAACTAAATAACAAAATTATTAAAGCTTAAGAATGTAAGAAGTGTATTGTTAATAATAAAAACATCTATCGCCAGTTGAAATATTTTTTTTCGAATTTTTGAAATTCATGATCGCTTTAACGTGCAATTATTGCTTCAAAAATTCATAACTTTTTTAATAATCAACGGATTTGAACTAAATAACAAAATTATTAAAGTTAAAGAATGTAAGAAGTGTATTGTTACTAATAAAAACATGTATCGGCAGTTGAAATATTTTTTTTAGAATTTTTGAAATTCATGATCGCTTTAACGTGCAATTATTGCTTCAAAAATTCATAACTTTTTTAATAATCAACGGATTTGAACTAAATAACAAAATCATTAAAGTTAAAGAATGTAAGAAGTGTATTGTTACTAATAAAAACATGTATCGGCAGTTGAAATATTTTTTTAGAATTTTTGAAATTCATAATCGCTTTAACGTGCAATTATTGCTTCAAAAATTCATAACTTTTTTAATAATCAACGGATTTGAACTAAATAACAAAATCATTAAAGTTAAAGAATGTAAGAAGTGTATTGTTACTAATAAAAACATGTATCGGCAGTTGAAATATTTTTTTTAGAATTTTTAAAATTCATGATCGCTTTAACGTGCAATTATTGCTTCAAAAATTCATAACTTTTTTAATAATCAACGGATTTGAACTAAATAACAAAATTATTAAAGCTAAAGAATGTAAGAAGTGTACTGTTACTAATAAAAACATGTATCAACAGTTGAAATATTTTTTTTCGAATTTTTAAAATTCATGATCGCTTTAACGTGCAATTATTGCTTCAAAAATTCATAACTTTTTTAATAATCAACGGATTTGAACTAAATAACAAAATTATTAAAGCTAAAGAATGTAAGAAGTGTATTGTTACCAATAAAAACATGTATCGCCAGTTGAAATATTTTTTTTAGAATTTTTAAAATTCATGATCGCTTTATCGTGCAATTATTGCTTCAAAAATTCATAACTTTTTTAATAATCAACGGATTTGAACTAAATAACAAAATCATTAAAGTTAAAGAATGTAAGAAGTGTATTGTTACTAATAAAAACATGTATCGGCAGTTGAAATATTTTTTTAGAATTTTTGAAATTCATAATCGCTTTAACGTGCAATTATTGCTTCAAAAATTCATAACTTTTTTAACAATCAACGGATTTGAACTAAATAACAAAATTATTAAAGCTAAAGAATGTAAGAAGTGTATTGTTACTAATAAAGACATGTATCGGCAGTTGAAATATTTTTTTTTGAATTTTTAAAATTCATGATCGCTTTAACGTGCAATTATTGCTTCAAAAATTCATAACTTTTTTAATAATCAACGGATTTGAACTAAATAACAAAATTATTAAAGCTAAAGAATGTAAGAAGTGTATTGTTACTAATAAAAACATGTGTCGCCAGTTGAAATATTTTTTTTAGAATTTTTAAAATTCATGAACGCTTTATCGTGCAATTATTGCTTCAAAAATTTATAACTTTTTTAATAATTAACGGATTTGAACTAAATAACAAAATTATTAAAGCTTAAGAATGTAAGAAGTGTACTGTTACTAATAAAAACATGTATCGACAGTTGAAATATTTTTTTTCGAATTTTTAAAATTCATGATCGCTTTAACGTGCAATTATTGCTTCAAAAATTCATAACTTTTTTAATAATCAACGGATTTGAACTAAATAACAAAATTATTAAAGCTAAAGAATTTAAGAAGTGTATTGTTACTAATAAAAACATGTATCGCCAGTTGAAATATTTTTTTTTTAATTTTTGAAATTCATGATTGCTCTAACATGCAATGATTGCTTCAAAAATTCATATTTTTTTTTAATAAACAACGAATTTGAACTAAATGGCAAAATTATTAAAAAAATTCTCAACCGCGCACAGAATCTTCCGCAGAATATTTTAATTCGTAACACCACCGCGAGCGACATTCCAACCACCAAGAGATGGCGCGCGTATTATAAATCAATCGTTATCACCAATTTATGTATTTAAAGCCGACTTAATTGTTCATCGGATGCAAGTGTTGCAATTGAGCTCAGTGCAGCATTTGCTGTTAATATTTTGTTTATATTTTTTTTTATAATTTCAGCTACTTATTTATTTACATTTATCGATATGAATCTACAGGGTAAGCCCATTAAAACCCATTAATAACCGTCGGCGCAAACAATGGAAAAGTAATAACTGATCGAGCGGTCGATCGCTGAGAGTAAAAAATTATTAAAGTACTAAAATCGCTATAAAAAAATAGGGGTTGGTGGTAGAAGGTTAAAAATTTAGGGTTGTATGTATTTTTTAATGCCGAATCATAAAAAAATAAAAATAAAAAATTTTGTACAAAAAATAAAAATAAAAAAATTGCGGTGGACCACCCTTATCATTTAGGGGTAATAAAAATAGTTTACGTCCTATTCTCAGACCTGCTCAATATACACACAAAATTTCATAAGAATCGGCCAAGCCGTTTCGAAGGAGTTTTGTTACAAACACTGTGACACGAAAATTTTATATATTAGATTTTTTAGAGGTTAAGTTTTTGTAGATCTTGGAAGTGCTTGATAGAAGCTACCGATTACACTAAAAATAAGTGAAAAAAGTCAAAAGTTGGGAGGCTGACAATCACTTCTATTTACATAGTTGTAGGGTGATCTTAGGGGTGCTAGCTCTAAAATTAGTTGTGCAATGCTGTGCCAGTTTTCAGGGACCGAACGAATGAATAAGAATTTTAAAAATAGAAAGTGGAGGGACTAGCGTCAAATTTGCCCTTCCCCAAAATTCAAACCGTTATAACTTTTTACCTTTTACCTTTTTTACTAGCTCTGGCACTTCTAACGCTATTTTTATTTTGTTCAATTTTTAACTGCCTAGATTGTGATACTCATTTCAAAGCTTTTCAAAAATTGGCCCATTTATGAACTAATTACCAATAAATGCTCTAGTTTATACATACATAAGGGGAAAAATATTATGAAACAATTTTTTTTTACTAGATATTTGCATTTAGAACGGATGTGTAAAAAAATGAAATCATAAAATTAATTTAGATTTTAGCAGTAAACTAATAGAAAGACTTATTCAGAATTATCATAGTGATAGAAATGTAAAAAAAAAAAACAGGAAGACCTAGATCATCCAACATGCTAAGACTAACGGAACGACGTGTTTCTAGCTGTGTTCCTCCGACACCGAAAAAAGAAGCTCACAAGATATCGCGCTGTAAGTTGTGTAGAACGAGACAGTATTGGAAAAAAGAAAAGGAAATAAAGTCGCTATATGTGCAGAATGTGGACTTTATGCTGATCCGTGCTTTGAAACATACCCTTCAAGAGACATTTTTTACTTTATTTGTAATTTTTTATTATTTTTAATTAAATATAGTTTCAAATACACATTAAAAAAAATGTTTTTTTGCAAATTTTTTGAAAAAAAAGTGTGCGTGAAATGTTTAATTCGACCCTGAACATACACATATAAATTTGATATATAACATTTGCGTTCGTCGCTAATGCCTATTTTACATGGAGATTTCAATTGGAGAAGAAAATAACAATAGAATTTATTTATACTATAAGTTATATTTAATATACTATAAATACATATGGATGTGTACAATAATGTATATAAAGCATTCTTTAATCAATTTCCCAAATGATTCTTGAGAAAATAATAAATTTGATATCCGAAATTTGGGTTCGTCGCTTATGCGCATTTTACATGGAGATTTCAACTGGAATACTTTTGCACGCGGTTACATTTTGTATACTAATAATAAGTAGGGCCGATATACATTAATTAAATCAAGCATTATTTTATCAATTCCCCAAATGATTCTTGAGAAAATAATAAATTTTGTATTGGAAATTTGGATTCGTCGCTTATGCCTATTTTACATAAAGATTTCAACTGGAATAGAACATAGCAATAGAACTTATTTATATTACAGGCTATATTTTATATACCGTAAGGTATACAATAATATGTAGCAAGCATTCTTTAATCAATTTCCCAAATTATTCTTAAGAAAATAATAAAGGGTATAGCCGAATAAGATGGTCAAAAGTGCCCCCTTAGCAAATCAATAATCGCGATGACTGGATGAAAGATAATTAAAAATGCCGTTGATTGCTCGAAATTTCAGCCTCCTGAACCAATTTGTTGTTGAGATATGACCGAAAACGTGAGTTTTTTTTTCTCCTTTTCTATAGCACGAATCAAGCTGAAACCACGTCTACCCAAAACAAAACAAAAATACATCTCGTAGTATTTTGTTCAATTGTTTTGGCGCCAAATTCAAATAGAAAAATAACGTTAAAGTTTTCGAAATTCATTTTTGCAGTGAAGGTATTCGAGGACTGTCTCAGTTTTTTTTTCTGTAAATGTGTTTTACCAAATTCTATAACATACATTTTTTCAGAATTTTAAGCAGTGTGTAAGATAGTTAAAATAATTAAAAACCACTTTTACCACCTTAAATATTTGAATTTCGTGCCAAAATTGTGATAAAAAAGTTATCTCTCTAATTAAAAAAAAAGATAATCATTTCACAAAAAAAACTGAGACAGTCCTCGAATGCCTTCACTGCAAAAATGAATTTTGAAAACTTTTACTTCATTTTTCTATTTGAATTTAGCGCCAAAAAATTGGAAAAAAATACTGCGAAAAGTATTTTTTTTTTGTTTTGGGCAGACGTGGTTTCAGCTTGATTCGTGCCATAGAAAACGAGAAAAAAAAACGAGAAAAAAAATAAAATTCACGTTTTCAGTCACATATCGACAACGAATTACTTCAGGAGGCTGAAATTTCGAGCAATCAACGGCATTTTTAATTATCTTTCATCCAGTCATCGCGATTATTGATTTGCTTTAGGGCACTTTTGACCATCTAATTCGGCTATACCCTTTGCTATTGGAAATTTGAGTTCGTTGCTTATGACTATTTTACAAGGAGATTTCAACTGGAGTAGAACATAGCAATAAAACTTATTTGTATTATAGGTTATATTTTATATACGATAAGGTACACAAGCATTCTTTAATCAATTTCCTAAATGATTCTTAGGAAAATAATAAATTTGATATCGACATTTAAAAGAGTTTAAATCAAATAAATAACGATGGAATATAGCCTGAATAAATAAATATTCAAGCTACATCGCATCTTTATTAAATTTAATTAGAAGAAATAAATTTGATATTGACTTAAATTATCTAAAATTATTGCATACATCTCCAAACTTACATTTAAATTTGCGTAATTTCCTTCGTTCCAAAGAGTCTGAAATAAAAAAAAAATAATTAAGGCGCACAAAATAATTACTACTTTTCCATCTGAACTAGGCTAATGGCCAGGGATATTAACAATTTTGTTCGTCCTTGATGATCTCGGAATTCTGATTTTGCATGGCTGGTTAATACGACAAAATCGTTGATGACCAGCCAGGCGAAATGGCCGCGGACACGCAACATTTGATGACAAGAAGAAATTTAAAAAAAAATCATAAACAGATCTTTTTACGAACTGCTTATGACCACTTTTACTAGCGTAGAAACTTTATTTTTTGCTGAGCGAAAGTTGCACAACTGTTAAATAGGAAAATCCTTAGAGAAATAAATAAATATTATTTAATGATATTTTTTTGATATTTACTAGATATGTTTGGTAGATTCGAATGGTTACAAATACGTACTTCCTAGTACTCTAATTAAAATACTAAGAAGTACGTATATATAAGGTGTGAGCCACTGAATTTTGTTGCCAAGATGACCATGCCTGAGAGAGGGAAACATAGCAGTCATGTCTGAGATTATTTTCTTTTTATTCAACTGAACTAATCTAGACGTGAATTATCAAATTAAAATCAAACTCACAAGTCGAGACAATTTGTGTTATTAAATAATGGCATATAACCCATCTTCCAACTAACCCTTTTTTCATAGATATTAGTTCCAATAGCCTATGGGCTAAATGTCCTAATTTTTAATATGCGACATTCGTAATTTACCTCACAGCCAACTCTGAATCAATTCTTGTGGCTCACATAATATAACCACTCCAACTTAAATGAACGAGATTATCGCTTTTTCCAATAAATTTAATAAAAATCCGTGACCGAAATAAAAATAGGATATAAAAAAAACTGTTGGATATTTAATATCTGGAACATCTTAACTGCGTCGAAAATATGTCCCTTCTATATCCTGATGCAATAGTTGTTCTTTTAGAAGACTTCAATCTACCAAATGTTATATGCATGATTCATAGTAATCTATGAATACATATTTTAGTCATTAATAAATTCTCGGAGATTTACAAAATAATTGCGTGAAGACATAATATATAGGCCACACATGTGATGGAACGATAATGTTAACAAAACGTGCAAAAACAAGTCTTATACAGACGAGATGATGTATCTTTAGCAAAAGATTTGCTTAATAAGTATATCTATCTCAGCTTGTTATTACAAAACGGACGAATTACGAGTTACTAAAGCAGCAGGAGAAGACACAAACCATTTCCACGATCAGATAACATGACATTCCCACAGTTGATTTCGTGGTTGTCCAACAATGTCACGTCTCGGATAATTCCAACGGTGCACCATATTTACGGTGACGTAATGAACCAGAACTGTCCAAGACAACATTTTTGCAAGATTGATGGTTTAACCATCTGAACCGGATTTATTGCGCAAGAAGTGATATTTTTAATCAGATTTATTACTTCACGAGATTGAAAAGGAAACCAAAGATCAAATTCAGATTCCAAATGTGTTTGGGCTTATAAATTATATATTGATTATTGGTAACAGGAAATGTGAACATAATTAAATACATTAATTAATTGGGTGTAATTCTAAAATTAGTTTAATTGACAAATGTTTTAAATGACTAATAATAATTAATTAAACGGGCAGAAAGACTTATGATCGGTAGCCCTTGACGGTTCATCATAAATATTTTTTTGTTAATTGAAATATCGAAAAATTATGTCAATGAAGATGTTCAATATATAATTAACTAAATTAAAATGAGAAATATGATGCTTTTTGTCTAACAGGGCAGCAATAGCTATTATTACAACTAGGGAAATATGAATAGTATATTTCCCGAGGTTGGCCAAGGGAAATGTATTCATATTTTCCGTGTTGTAATCAATAGTTTTTTTCTGATTGAAGGAATATTGTTCTGTAAATGGGAAAATATTGGATTGTAAATTTTTGAATTGATCGGATTGGTAACTTTGCTAAGGGCCTTGTTTGTTAATATCATGGTTGACTTGTTTTGGTATTTTCGTTGTTTCATAAATTGGTGAAATGTCAAACAATGTGTTAATGCAAGCGACGAAAGGCCGTGAATGTTTGGTTCCCGTAAAATCCAAAGCTGTAATATCCATAAAGGATACCTTCCTAAGAAATCGGAGGTGTTGTCCCGAGAGTAATTAAAACAATTCTTGCGAGAAGCTCCTAATGACAATTGTTTGATGTCTATATTTTCCAAGGGAAATATTAGCACTTCATATTTCCCTAGGGAAATATAAGTGTGTTATGACATATCGTAACTAAGGCAATATCACTCAATATTGTTTCAATCAGAAAAAAAATTAATGATTGCATTGAGCAATTTGCGTAAAACAAGATTTGAATGAAGTTATTGTCTTCGGGTCATGACTGCCTTGCTTCCATTTGCATTTTTCTGAGATAAAAACAATTCTAATAATGCACACGAAACGGAAAGTTACAGTTTAGTAATAAGCGGACCTTGACATGTAAATGCCAACGAAACGGAAAACAATGCAAGACGAGAAAATAGCGTCGGTTAAGAAAGTGCAAGTCAGGAGCTGAAACAATGAATGACCGTTTTTTTGTAGTATTTCTTACCTGTAGAAATCTTATGGATAGTTAAAATTAGTTCAGCCAGAAGCAAAGAATAGAAAAGATATCATCTAAGTAGTTGATTAAAAAATATTCCGGGCAGGTGTATACCAGAACAAATTTCATACGAGTTTAGAGCATGTCGTCCTTCACAGTATAATTTTGTATATTCATGTATTTGAGTACATATTATAGAGCATAAGGGAGATGATACATCTCCAAACTCAGAATGTAGAGACGAATTAATTTATTAACTTTATATTTTTTAAGACTTGCAATATAGTTCAGACGATTAAAGAAGCCAACTGAGGTAACTTTCCATTTCCATGTGAGCTTCAGCAGAGTTACAAACCAGAAACAAATCAATTATTAATAAAACTACATTCCTCGCTGATGTCACGACGAATATTTAATTAAACAAATAGATAATTTCCATGTTTTACAACTCCTTTATATTGTGGCATAAAGAATGAATTTTCTGTACATTTTATACCATTTAATCCATAAATAAACACAATTTAATAATTTGCACTGTTAGATCATATTCAAATCTGTGAAATGATTTAAAAATAGGTATCTATATGACCTACACATTCAATCTGTCATGATCTGTGGCAATAGTCGGACGTTGTCTCAAACGAGTGCTTGCGACACAAACAACAATGAAAATTAAAATACAATCATGGAAAACTGAGAGATGGAGCATATATGCATAATCTAGCAGCGCCTTGTCTGTAGCCACCCACATTCATGCGAAATCACGTACTAATTAAATTTTAATTTATCGCCTTCTCCTAATAATGGATTACGAAACGATTGTATTCCCTGTTTTATCTGCAAAGATTCTCTCTCATAGTTATCCGATTGTTGCCTTAAAGTACCTCGTCATTAAAGACATTGATTTATTATACGAGTCATAATAATCTCTGTATTATGTTGCACTTAAAAATAGTAACAATTTATTTTACGGAAACTTAAAACAACTGAGAAGGGTTATATTCTTTGAAAATAATTTTGGTTTTTAAAAATATTCCAATTTTTAGGCGAGTTAAAATGGTTTAAAACCAATTAATTTGAGTTGTGGAAGCTTGGAGTGAACAAAATCGATTAAATCTGAAACGCCGAAATAAAATTATGCAAATATTATAAACAACTGAGACGGCTGTATTATGTAGAAATAATTTTTGTTTTCAACAACACACTAATTTTTAAGTGAATTATAACTACTTGACAAAACAATTTAAAAAATGTGAAACGCCAATATAAAATAATGAAAAAAATTAAAAACAACCAAGAAGGTTTTATTGTTTCAAAATCATATTGGTTTTTAAAGAGCAAGAAATTTAAATTAAGTTATGAATGTTTAAAAAAAATAGATATATGTTGTAGAAGTAACAAGCCAAATATTGGAAAAAAAATGAAACGTCGAAATAAGTATAATAAGAAAAAATTATAAGACTATTCTTTCATAAACACGTTGGTTTTTGATGATATATCAATTTTTAAGTTATAAAACAAATATTAATAATTTGTACAGTTAAAACATAGAAGAAAAGAATAACAGAAACGGCGTAATAGAATTATGCAATGCAAAAATTTAAAACAAAACTGATAAGGCTATATTCTTCAAAAATCATTTTGGTTTTTGAAAATGTTTCAATTTTTAGGCGAGTTAAGCAAATGATAGGAAAGGTGAAAGCATGGAGTGAAAAAATATGAAACGCCCGAAATAAAATTATACAAATATAAGCAACTTCTTCTGGTTCTATTCGTTAGAAACCATTTTTGTTTTTAAATACGCACTAATTTCTAGGTGAGTTATAAATGTTTAAACAAATTTGGGTTTTGGATTTGGTGAAAAAAAATCAAAAAACAATATCACACGCCAATATAAAATATTGCAAAAATGAAAAACAACTAAGATATAGTTAATATTTGGAAATTATTTTTGTTTTTGTAAATACATACAATTTTTAAGTGAGATATGAATGTTTAAAAAAAAATATTTGAATTGTGGAAGCGTTGATTTAAAAAATGTAAAAAATATATGAAAGGCGGAAATAACATTATGCAAACATTAAAATCAACTTAGAAGGCTATATACCAGTGATGGCGAACCTTTTGAGCTCGGCGTGTCAAAATTTTGGAAAATCGAAACATAATTTTCGTGGCGTGTCACACATCACAAAAGTAAAGACTAAAAAAAATAAAAATATTTATAATTATAATTTTGTTAATTATCAATTATTATTAACGTAAGTAATGATGGTATTATTAATAACCAACTCTGGCCGTTATAAAAGACAAATATTTGAATTATGAATTTTTTTTATCTTTGAAGATGCGTGTCACCAAAAATGAACTCACGTGTCAGCACTGACACGCGTGTCATAGGTTCGCCATCACTGCTATATACGATCTAAATCATTTTGGGTTTCGAAAATATTCAAAGTTCCAAGTAAGTTATGAATGTTTAAAAAAATAGATCAGTTGTTGAGGCGTTAAGTAGCAAAATCGAAAAAATATGAAACGACGAAATAAAATTATGGAAAAATTCAAAAAAACGTAGAAAGCTCCATTCTTAAGCGTGAATATTGGGTTTTGAAGATATATTCAATTTTAAATGAGTTATTAGTTTTTAATTGATTTAAAAATAATATTGGGTTTTTATGATTTTTTTTTCAATTTTAAGTGAGTTATAACTTTTGGGAGCGAAGAATAAAAACCATTGAAAAAATCTTAAAACATCGGAATACAATTTTGCAAAAGTTTAACTAGTGGCGGAACGTCAAGGTTCTATCAAAATAATTTTTGTTTTATGAAAAGTTATGAAAGTTTAAACATTTTTACTTGAATTGTAAAAGCGTTGATCAAAGGGTACCTACCAACGGTTAAGATAGTCAAAATGCCGCATACCTAGATTTTTAATTTACCCGATAAGAAGGTGTTTTGGTGTAAAAATAAGATCCCCGTGGTCAGTAGGCCGGAACCTCCCCGGCCCTGTATGGGCGTGAAACAATGTTTTTTTTTTAAACATTATTGTTTATCTGAGGGACGACTGGATAAAAAATTCTGAGAAAATTCATGAAAATAGTTTACACAATTACCTATTTTCCATTCAAGGTCATTCAAGGTCTTTTAGCCCCTAAAAAAATCCCAAATTTTTTTATTAATTTTTAGATGTGTCCCACTTGTAACCCAGTTTTTAACATTTGCATCATATTTATCCCGTAAAAATCTACAAAAATATGCATCAAGACATATTCTCATTTATATCATGCCGCGGTATCTTGAAAAATCCATTTTCCAACTTTTTAGAGGGATTTTGCCATATTTCGCGGACTTGTTTAAATATATGTCAATATTTTCTGACAACAAGCGGAAGCTTTTTTAAAAAGCAAACATTTTGTTTTCCTTTCATCTTTGTAACATAAAAAATCGCTGAGATATCACGTTTTGAAATATTGTTAGCATTTCGTTTCAGGCATCTAACGAATGAGATTTGTAGATTTTTACGGGGAAAAAATGATGCAAATGTCAAAAACCAGATTAGAAGGTGGTCCTGTAAGTTAAAAATCGATTTAAAAACTTTTGTATTTTTTTTAGGGTCTAAGTAACCTTAAATGACCTTTAAAAAATTGGTCAAATTGGTAAATGACTTCCTTCATGATATTTTTTAAAAATTCATCATTCATCAGAAAAAAATAGTTTGGAAACAGTGGATTATACAGTGCGCGCCTAAAGTATGGAATATATTCAACAAAATCGAAATTTTTAGAAAAAATCTTTACATGAAAATTTTTACATGAAATTCGATTTTCAGTCATCATTTGTTTTTGAGTAATGACGTCATCCATTTTATTTTCAAATAGCAACCCCTTATTTTTGTTCTTGATTTTGAGAGATCTGTTCATTGTAGAACTGGCAATATAAATATATTGTCATCTTACATAAGACATTTTTCGAGTAAATGACAATTGAAGGTGAGAAATTGATATTTAGATTTTTTCCAAAATGACCTTATTCCAGCGTGTTTTTGTAAACAAAAATTATTTTGACCTTTCATATAATACAGAATGGTCTCAGCAAGATGGCGCACCCCTGCACCATGCGCGTTTTTTGACAATTGCTTTACGAATAGGTGGATTGGCAGGCGAGGACCGATAGAATAGCCCGCGAGATATGAATGCGCGGGATATTTTAGTCGTTTTAGTCGTTTTAGGAGAGAAATAATTACTCCCTAGGGAGACAGATTCTCTCACGATTTAGATAGCTGAGAACTCGACTTTCTCTCTTGTTTGTAAAAAAACCCATTTTTGGATCCCCAGAGGGCGGAGGGGGTTCTCGGCCCACTGACCATGGGGACTTAATTTTTGCACTCCAAAACACTCTTTTATCGGGTAAATCCAGGGATAGGGGCATTTTGACGATATTAACCGTAGATACCCTTTGTTGAAAAAATATATGAAAGGCAAAAATATTATTACGCAAAAAGTAAAAGCTGACAATGCGATATTTTACCAAAACCATGGTATTTGAAAATATTCCAATTTTGTAAGTTATGAATTGTTTAATTAATAACACTCTAAATCCTTTCTTCACAAATTTGTTCATTTCGGAAAATTAAACTAAGCTACTGATAATGGACACTGAAATGCAAACAATATTTTTTCTACACCTGTTAAAATAAGTATAACATAGGAACCTAAATGTTGAGAAAAATCTGTAACGCTTTTTGTTGTATTTGTTAGCATGTTTCTATTTTTTATAACAAAAATACTAATAGTGAACTCGAATGATGAATTAATTAATATTAAATGCCACATTCACAAATAATTTAAAAAATCTAAAGAGTAAGAAAAAGAAAATGTACAAGTACATTAGTAAATATATATAATAAACGAAGATTTAGTGAGTGTAAGAACAATTCACATTGTTTTTCCAGACTAAATTATTTTTACAGTTGCTTCGTTTAAACATTTGTGTTAAGAGCAGCATACAGCATACAGAATTGCTTTTTAAACACAAAATCTGAACTTCTTGAAGTACATTGCGTTGTATATTTTATTGTAGGAAATAAAGAACATTTTTTTACCAATTCTAACGTTTGAATGAGGGACACATAGTGAACCAGCTTCCCCATCAGAGACTTGACTGTACTGATGAGGTAAGAGTCCGAAACCGGTCTGTAGTTTGTCGTCTGATGGGAAACAATAATTGATTGCTTGCAATTAATATTATTATTTTGTTATATTATGTAAGTTCACAATATAAAACTTGCACGTAAAAATAATTCCGTTAAAAAATAATTTATAGAACAATTAAAAACAGAAGTAACGAGTTCGGTTTGTTCAACACGAAAACAGGCAGAATTAAACGCATAAAAAGGTTTTAAAAAAATGAACCGTGAATTGTTTTCATTAGTTAGTCAATCGTCTAATGGGATCTTGGTCATTCCTTCATTGATTCAGTATCAAATATTAATGTATAACTGCTCTTTATTACTGATTGATCATTTATGTCACTGATAATTAATGAAGGAGTCCCAAAAACAATTCTGTTTCCGGCTGACCTCGTTTATGCTAAATTAACAATTGCTTGTGTATGCAATATTACAGCTTCAATATTATAAATTTAAGAAGGCCTAAGTCGGTGCAAAAAATATGTGTCAGGTGTGGGGTTCGAACCCACGCTCCCTTTCGAGAACCAGAGCTTAAATCTGGCGCCTTAGACCGCTCGGCCAACCTGACTGATGTTTCACGTGCAGAATTTTGTGTAAAAAAATAATCACATATAAATCATTACCGACTTCATAATTGTTTCTGGCTCAAACTAAATAAACAATACAATTTCTATGCTACTAAAATGCGTAAAACTATTATCAAATAAATCTTAATTAACTATTGGTAGTTCATATCGTGTTAGCTACAAAATTTTGTTTCAGAGTTGGCTGTGAAATAAATGAGGTATGTCGCATATTATTACGTCATGAGACTATTAAATTAGATTTAAAAAAATTAATTAATCTCAGACATGACTGCTATGTTATTTTCAGGCATGGCCAACTCTGAAACAAAATTCTGTGGCTCACACCTTATTATTAAAGATAGTAATATGAAATAGCGTTTTTAATTGGTAGAATTAATATCTATTTCATATTACTATCCTTAAACAAAGTTTAAGTTTAAACATTCATTTGAATGTCGGAATTACCCACCTACAGACACAATCACATGTTATTCAAATTTGTCTGTAGCATCCAGCATTCCTACATACAAATAACACTTTTACAACAGGTCTATAATTAAAGACATAATTGTTATTTTATTATAGACTGTTGCAAGTTATCGTCCTTCAGGCAAAGCGAAAGGTGTTGCAGGAGCGGTGAAGATAAAACACGACAAGAACAGGAATGTGCAATTGCGTCTGCGAAGAAAACTACACTCTTATGGATACGCTTAAAATTTCTCTCCGACCGACTGAACCAGGAAGATAAAGGTTATAAACTCGAAAGTGAACCAGTGTGCAACATATAAAATAGCAAGAATCGTTAAATTATTTTATAAAAAGTGTTTTGTTTGCATATTGTACACAATATAATTTTACTTGTAAGACTGAATTATTCACTATACAGAAGAAATTATTTTAATACACATGTTTCTTCAAGTTTTGGGATGGATACGTACGGTTATTACCGTACTTGTACGGTATTCTGAGCGAAAGTACGGTATACGGTCCAAATGTTAAAACCGTACACAAATGTACGGTAATTTTCACCCTGTATAAAAGCATTTTTACCACGTTTTTAATTCGACAAATTTATCGAGCGGGAGCAATGGCCACTCTATTAAGAGCGTTGGGAGTAGTGGAGAGGTACAACATCCATCATTTGCAAATTCGCCAATTTCTCCCCGAGTTATGATTCTTTGATTTTTTTTTTTGTAAGTTGAACAAATTTAGAGAATATAAATACTCAAATGCTCTAAATTTTTAATATATCCACAAGATTTAACATAAATTTTGATTTTTGAGGTATAAATTTTTTTAAATGAATTTTTAAGTATTCAAATATTTTTACAAGGAAAAACTAAAAAAAAAATCATATCGATATGATTGAATTCCTTAAAAACTCTGATGAAATCATAATACATTTACCTTTAAAATTAACCTTGATTTTTGCGCGAGTTATTAATTTTTGAAAATTAATATTTTCGCTAAAAAATAAATACTGATATAATACTAATTCCTCAAAAATGTTGATATCTTTACAAAACATTTACCTTTAAAACTAACTAACTCTGCCAATTTCAGCGTGTTATGAATTTTTGAAAATTGGTCGAAATATTTGAACAAAGAAAAAATAGAAAAATAAAATCATATCGATATGATTGAATTCTTTAAAAAGTCCGATGCTATCATAACACATTTATGTACCTTCAAAAAAAAACTTTATTTTTTGGGTTTTAAATTGTCGTTTTTGGCAGTTGAAATTGTCATTTTTGGCAGTTAAAAATTGTCATTTTTATCAGTTAAAAATGGTCGTTGCCGACACTTGAAAATTTGCCATTTTTTTCCAGTTGAAAATTGTCATTTTTGGCAGCTTAAAATGGTCGTTTCCGACACATGAAAATTAACCTTTTTGGCAGTTGAAAATTGGCCTTTTTGGCAGTTGAAAATTGGCCTTTTTGGCAGTTGAAAATTGTCATTTTTAGCAGTTGAAATTGTCACTTTTGGCAGTTAAAAATTGTCACCTTTTGGCAGTTAAAAATGGTCGTTGCCGACACTTGAAAATTCGCCTTTTTGGTAGTTAAAAATGGTCGTTTCATACATTTGAAAATTGGCCTCTTTGGCAGTTAAAAATGGTCGTTTCCGACACTTGAAAATGGGCCTTTTTTGCAGTTGAAAATTGACCTTTTTGGCAGTTGACATTGTCATTTTTGGCAGTTGAAATTGTTAATTTTGGCAGTTAAAAATTGTCATTTTTATCAGTTAAAAATGGTCGTTGCCGACACTTGAAAATTTGCCATTTTTTTGCAGTTGAAAATTGTCATTTTTGGCAGCTTAAAATGGTCGTTTCCGACACATGAAAATTGACCTTTTTGGCAGTTGAAAATTGGCCTTTTTGGCAGTTGAAAATTGGCCTTTTTGGCAGTTGAAAATTGTCATTTTTAGCAGTTGAAATTGTCACTTTTGGCAGTTAAAAATTGTCACCTTTTGGCAGTTAAAAATGGTCTTTGCCGACACTTGAAAATTCGCCTTTTTGGCAGTTAAAAATGGTCGTTTCAGACATTTGAAAATTGGCCTCTTTGGCAGTTAAAAATGGTCGTTTCCGACACTTGAAAATGGGCCTTTTTTGCAGTTGAAAATTGACCTTTTTGGCAGTTGACATTGTCATTTTTGGCAGTTGAAATTGTCAATTTTGGCAGTTGAAAATTGTCATTTTTTGCAGTTAAAAATGGTTGTTTCCGACACTTGAAAATTGGCCTCTTTGGCAGTTAAAAATTGTCATTTTGGGCAGTTAAAAATGGTCGTTGCCGACACTTGAAAATTCGCCTTTTTGGCAGTTAAAAATGGTCGTTTCAGACATTTGAAAATTGGCCTTTTGGCAGTTGAAAATTGGCCCTTTTAGCAGTTGAAAATCTTCATTTTTGGCAGCTTAAAATGGTCGTTTCCGACACTTGAAAATGGGCCTTTTTTGCAGTTGAAAATTGGCCTTTTTGGCAGTTGACATTGTCATTTTTGGCAGTTGAAATTGTCAATTTTGCCAGTTGAAAACTGTCATTTTTGCAGTTAAAAATGGTCGTTTCCGACACTTGAAAATTGTCCTTTTTGGCAGTTAAAAATTGTCATTTTGGGCAGTTAAAAATTGTCATTTTTTACAGTTAAGAATGGTCGTTTCCGACATTTGAAAATTGGCCTTTTTGGCAGTTAAAAATTATCATTTTTGGCAGTTGAAAATTGGCATTTTTGGCAGTTGAAAATTGTCATTTTTAGCAGTTGAAATTGTAATTTTTTTGCAGTTAAAAATTGTCACTTTTGGAAATTAAAACTTGTCACCTTTTGGCAGTTAAAAATGGTCGTTGCCGACATTTGAAAATTCGCCTTTTTGGCAGTTAAAAATGGTCGTTTCCGACATTTGAAAATTGGCCTTTTGGCAGTTGAAAATTGGCCCTTTTAGCAGTTGAAAATTTTCATTTTTGGCAGCTTAAGATGTTCGTTTCCGACACTTGAAAATGGGCCTTTTTGGCAGTTGACATTGTCATTTTTGGCAGTTAAAAATTGTCAATTTTGGCAGTTGAAAATTGTAACTGTTGCAGTTAAAAATGGTCGTCTCCGACACCTGAAAATTTGCCTTTTTGGCAGTTAAAAATTGTCATTTTTGGTAGTTGAAAATTGGCAGTTAAAAATTATCATTTTTGGCAGTCAAAAATGGTCATTTCCAACACTTGATTTATTACATGATATGCTAGAATTTATCAAAAATTTAAAAAGAAATTGTATATTCACAAAACATATGAATTATCTTTAATTTTTGAAAATGCGTGAGTGATGAATGTTTAAAAATGATGTTTTTTAATTTGTCGAATATTTGAACAAAGAAAACATAGAAAAAAAATACTGATATGATTGAATTCCTCAAAACGTTTAATGCAGTCATAATATATTTACCTTTAAAATTAACTTTGAGTTTTGAAAATGCGTGTTATGAATTTTTTGAAAATTAATATTTAAAGTTGTCGAAGACTTGAATAAAAAAACAATTTTTTAACACACTCACAAAACTTTAAAGGCCTTTAAAACTTACTGTAATTTTTGAAAATGCGTGTTATGAATTTTTGAAAATTAACGTTTTAAGATGTCGAACAAAAAAAAACTGATATAGAATTTCTCCAAAATTTTAGTAAGTATATTCACAAAACATTTGCCTTTAGAATAAACTTAGACTTTTGAAAATGTGTCAATTTTGGCCTGAGATTAATTTTTGAAAATTAATATTTAAAGTTGTTGAAGACAAAAAATCGATTTTTTTTTCCATATATTCACAAAACATCTATTTAATTTAATTTATTTAATGTGCCAATAACAATGGGTTTATACAGGTCAATATTCATAATATAAATAAGTGGTTTCAATAAATAAAAGAAAATATAAGTCATAACAGATATAAAAAAAAGTTAAACTTACAGGGTGTAGAAATATGCAAAAGATGCGTTCAGAAAGAAAACTGTAACATGGATAAATAACAAATGTATCTTCCTTTAAAACTAACGTTAATTTTTGAAAATGTGTCACTTTTTTCAATTTTTAAAAACGAATTTTTAAACAAGGAAAACTAAAAAAACCGCGCTATGATTGAATTCCATAAAAAAAAACTCTGATGCAATTATAATACATTTACCTTTAAAATTATTCTTGGTTTTAGAAATTTAGTCAATATTTGTGTTAGTTATGAATTTTTGAAAATTAATGTTTTAAGTTGTTGAACACTTAAACAAAACCAAAATCGAAAAGAAAATAAGGTCTGATATGATAAGAGTTCCTTAAATATTTTAGAATATTCACAGAACATCTACCTTAATTTTTCGAAAATGTATTAATTTTTCCGTGAGTTATTTTTTTTAAATTAATGTTAGTGCTTTTTCTCTTGTAAAATATACATTTCGAAAATAAAGTTCAAATTAAAATTCAATTACGGTAGTTTTCTCAACTATCCAACACAATTCCATTGGAAAATCCGCCAACCGCTAAAACGAAAATTACAAATTACTCCTCAACTGCTTATGGGAAGTATTAAAATCTATCGCCCCGATAGTTAGATTAGCAGATAGGATCATCTAGCGTCGATTTATGTAAAAAATTCGTAGAAGAATGTGTAAATCCCCGAAATAATCCAATAGAATGAGATTTTGAAAGGGGAAAAAACGTTTTTTATGTGATATTTTCGGTAAAAAAAAAATTAGAAAACCTTCTGAAATCGTAAGTTTACATCATTATAAGTGTGTATTTCTCGTAGTCCACACCCTAATAAATAATCACAATTAACATATTTGTACGGTAATTTATTAATAAGTACGGTAATTCAGAGTACGCGGGTACGGTAATTCGTTTTCGAACATGTGGCAACACTGGATGGATATCAGATGATCAGATAATCGGGAATATTTTTTGAGAACGTACTTAAATTTCTCTAGATGTTCAGAAAATAAGTTTGCTGACTTTCGATTTAACTGTCAGTGTGATAATAGAATAGAGCGGCAAAACGTCTCCGATTTATTTATTAAGAAATTCAAGATGTTTGTCGTTTTATTATAAGGTGTGAGCCACAGAACTTTGTTTCTGATAGAAAGAAACATAGCAGTCATGTCCGAGATTAATTCATATTTTTAAATCTAATTTAATTGAACAAATCTAGTCTCATGAGGTAATAATATGCGACATACCTCATTTATCTCACAGCCAACTCTGTGGACCACACGGTATATCTCATAAAAATATCAGATGAATACTTTGAACTTATCATTTACCATTATCCAGTAGTTCTAAAATATGAGCAAAATAAAATGAAACGAATGTTTCGTTTTAGTTTGCTAAGTTGATTTATTAAGAAACATAACATATTTATACTTTTTTTATGCATCTCATAAAAATAGCAGATGAATACTTATTTACAATTATCCAGTGGTTCTAAAATGGGAGCAAAACAAAATTTTCGGGTTAGTAAATAGTTTTGTTTTGCTTTCTCCGTTACGAAGTACGGGAAAGTATTGTGATCGTGATTTTTTTTCAAAAATTTTTTGCCTCGGAGACAAGTCCATATGGCCAGCTCAAGACGGTTAAGATTAACCAGAGGAACAGTTAATTAATATTTAAAAGCCCTTACTTGTTACATAACCAAGTATTCAGGCTACTTTTCACCTTTATTTAATTTATTCCATCTTATTGTTTACTCTGGCCTTGAAATATCTAAATTAAACGAAAGCAATTACCGGTGTAAATCCAAGTATGCATTACCTGCCATCGATCAGGTTTATGACATAACATACCTGCTGCGGGTCGAAGCGGTTGTTATTTAAAATTTTAATCTCGTTCCACTTTTCACGGAGAAAAAATTAATTAACGAAAGAAATGCCCGAATCACTCGTTTATGTAATCCTCGAAAGGAGTGCACCGTATGTGGTTATGCTTCGTGTTGTGAAAGTAAATTGATCAAACATTTTTTTTTTGCAAATACTCTATTAAAACGTGATGGCGTTTATTCCGATTTTATTAAAAATAAACAGGCGTGCCCTGGAAGAGTTAGGAAATATTGATTTGCATGTAAAACGCCCTAAAGTAATAGTCATTGTGTTTGATTATCGACTTCGGTATCCTTCTATTATAGGGACTGTTGTAATCAAAAGATCTGAATCTAAACCCATAATTTTTCATCTACTTGATGAAGCTACTGTGTGGTGAAATAATTGTTGTAGAACAATATAATTTGAAACCATACACTGTGTTAGTGTTTTATTAAAAGATTGTATCTGCTTGCGTCATAAAATTGTCCTAAAGTCACTAGTCCGCCTATATTGATTGTGCTAAATATTCAGTCTGATGCTACCGCCATTATGTAATTACATGGAATAACCTTAAATGTATTAAATCCTGTACAGAAAAACTTAATTGCGAGCTCTTTAAGAATTTAATATAACAGCGGATGTTTAATTATAGCACAAGGTTAATGTTTCCTCTCGATTATACTTATTAACAACGCTTACTGTTTAGATAATTACTTTAATGACATAATTGTTAACATAAGAAATTCTATGAATTCAATATTCTTGTTAATTAATATTATATTGATTATTTTATTTTTTTGCAGGCACCACAGCAAAGGTGGATATGGCTGATATACTTCACATTTCTGTGGATTGTACAAATAGGTGAGTAATGGTAGATTATATTACTTGGCATACAAGTGGTCCTTTTTATACGGAGCTCAGTTTGAGCTGAACATGAAAAGATCACTTAGTAACCGAGTGATAAATACTATTATTTTTTAAAATACTAAAGTCGTGTATGCTAATAGTATCGTGTGAGCCACAAAATTTTATTTCAGAGTTAGCTGTGAGATAAATTAGGTATGTCGCGTATTAGTACACCATGAGACTAGATTAGTTCAATCGAATTAGATTTAAAAAAAATGAATTAATCTCAGACATGACTGCTACGTTTCTCTCTCTCTCTCAGGCAATAAAATTTTGTGGTTCATACCTTACATTCTTAGAGTAAATTGTTGCATTTTGTTCGTTGTCCCAATAGAAGGAATTTGACATAGGCATCATCGTCGTACAGTTTTAATGATTTTGTGTTGGGAAGTAGATCGGGAAAATCGGTAATAATAATGACGAAAGCATGAACTGAAAATGGAACGAAAACGTAGATATAACGAAATTAACCGAAATATTTATAAGAACGGAAACGGAATCTAAATTTTTCGTTCATGATCGAAAACGAAATAAATATTTTTCCGATAACAATTTTTGCCGTTGTTTGGAATTAATTTTAAGTAATTTTTCAAAGTTTCAAGTCTATAGCAATTGTTTTTATTGTAAATGCTTCTGCAACAAGTGATGTTGCCTCAAATTTATTTAGAAATGAAGTGTTCAAAGTTTTCACAGAAACGTAATTTTGTATTCATTATAAGCAAATTTGAGAAGCTTCGAGTCGATGGCAATTGTTTTTATATTTTTTTCCAAGTCACTAAAAATATTACATATTTCCAAATCAAAACGTTTTGTTCAACCTAAATTATTCCAAAATTTTGAGATGAAATGTTAATAATTTTCAGAGAAATATAATTGGCATTCATTCTAAGTAAATTTGAGCAGTTTTAAGTTGATGGAAATTGTTTTTCTTTTATATTTTTTCACTAATATTTTTTTAAACTTAACGTTCGGTTCACATGAAATTATTCTAAAATTTAGGGATTAGGTGTTAATGGTTTTGACATAAACGTAATTTGGCATTTATTATAAGCAAATTTGAGAAATTTCAAGAAGATGGAAATTGTTTTTATATTTTTTTCCAAGTCACTTAAATTATTAAATATGTTTAAATCAAAATTTAGGGATGAAATGTTCATAATTTTCACAGAAACATAATTTGGTATTCTTTGTAAGTAAATTTGTAGAGTTTCAGGTCGATGGTAATTGTTTTTATATTTTTTTAAGTCACTTCACGCTCTGTTCTCATTAAATTATTCCAAAATGTATAATAATTTATATTATAATTATTATAATATACATCATAATATATATTATTATTTGACATTTATTTTAAGTAATTCTAAGTAAGAAGTTTGAAGACGATGGCTACTGTTTTGAAATTTTAAAATTATTGCATTTTTTCAAAACTTAACATAATGTTCACATGAAATTATTCCAAAATTTAGCGATTAGTGTTAATAGTTTTGGCAGAAACGTAATTTAGCATGTATTATAGGCAAATTTGAGAAATTTCAAGAAGATAGCAATTGTTTTTAAATTGTTTCTAAAAATATTAAATATTTTCAAATCAAAACGTTCTGTTCAAACTAAGTTATTCCAACATTTAGAGCTGAAATGTTAATAATTTTCATAGAAACGTAATTTGGTATTCTTGCTAAGTAAATTTATGGAGTTTCAAGTCGATGGCAATTGTTACTAAAATTATTACATTTTTTTAAAACTTCACTTTTCATTAAATTATTCGAAAATTTAGGGATGAAGAGATAATAGTTTTTATACAATAATATTTAGCATTCTTTTTGAAGTTTCAAGTCGGTTATTTTTTAATTATTTATTTTTCGAAAAATGATTATATTTTAAATAAATCTAGAGAATCTATTATAAATATTAATAATCAGGTTTATATGATATAAAATTTAAAATAGTTATAACCGGTATAAACCGTTATTTAATTTTGTTTCGAACGAACGAAAACGATATATTTTGTGTGAGAACGTAAAGAACGAAAACGAAAAATTTCGTTTTCGTTCCGATCAGAAACGAATGAAATATTTTTTCTTTTATCTGCTTTGAATGAAATCGATTTAAAAAGACTCATTGCAGCACAAACAGGGATTGCTGCCTTAAGAAAATATTTGTCAAAACTGAAAATGAGTTCTTATGCTTACAGTTTGACTGAAAATAATTTTATTACATCAAACGAATCTCGTAAAGAAATATTTGATGCAGAAAAAAAAATTATAACCTAATTCAGATACAGAACAACTTAAGAAAACATGAAATCAGTTCTTGATGAAATTTGAAATAAATCATCGATTAAAAGACCAAAATTCTGCGAATAGATATTTTCATTTAAACATTTTTTATCAAAGTTATCAGTTCAATAATAGAAAGACTTATCATCGATTTCAAGCAATTTCGTCAAGTTGTAGTTATTTTAATTTTTATGGAAATTAAAATTGGAAAACTCTTGTTCCAGAAGCAGTAAAGAAATTAAATAGTCGAAAAGTGCTTTAACGCCTAGTCCACTGATTATAATATTTACAAGTGTATTATAATCACTGCTAGTACTTGTGAGTTCCGTTTTAGTGCCGACTTGTAATATTTAAAATTTGATTTTAAATCCGATTGCATAAAAATTATTGCAAATTTGAACTCAATTATTTTAGTTACTACGCAAAACTAAGTTACCAAATTTTGCAATGATATTGCTACTAGAAGCATTGATAGTACAAATTTCAGATTTATACTGTATACCCCACTGGAGATACAGCTTTATAAAAATACGAATTTTGTTGAAAATGCTAATTTTCTTCAGTGAAAAACATTTGGAAGGGTTTAAATACTTTAGATTTTTTGCCTCAGGTAAAATATATTGTTACTGTTGTACTTCCAAACTAAATTTGGTTTGAGTGTATTGCCCCCTTCCCAGTAAAAAAAATTAGTTTTGAACTCTAGAAACATGTATAAATATCTGTGCAAAATATAAAAATAAATAAAATTGGTGCAGCACAACCTTTTGTTGAAATGGCATGGAATGAGCCACGGGTGACTACGGTTTTTCTCGAGAAACTGCAGCAGACCAAAAAGTAGCAATGTATCTCAAAATGTTTCGGATTATTTTTTCCCCTGCCCAAATCTAACCAAATCTTGCAAAAAGGCGATTTCGGATTTGATTCTTGGGGGGGTTTCGGATGAAAAAATATCTCGGACAAAATATTATTATTTTTTCCCCAGAAATCAGAATCCATCGAAAAAAATGGGGGTTGCCATTTAAAATTACAAAGCCACCCCCACTCCCTACGAGGGGGTTGTGGGGTGGGTCAGTGTACAAACGACTTCAAAATAATAACTAAACATAATTTGTCTCAAACTCGGAAAAAGTTTAGATCGTCATCGAGGCATGAAAACGTTAATGAAAGGTCAGAA
The DNA here is from genome assembly GCA_910593695.2 of Ocypus olens. Lineage (NCBI taxonomy): Eukaryota > Metazoa > Arthropoda > Insecta > Coleoptera > Staphylinidae > Ocypus > Ocypus olens. The sequence goes on from OU343058.1 coordinate 44,647,316, forward strand.
AACCTATTTTTGAAACTGTGGGGTGAGGGAGGTTTAGGATAAAAAAAAATTTCAGACAAAAGATTGATATTTTGTCCCCAAAAATCTGAATCCGTCGAGAAAAATGGGGGTTGCTTTTTAAAATTATAAATTCACCTCCCCCTCGCGAAGGAGTGAAGGGGTAAGGGATGGTTTAGTATCCAAAGAAATCGTAACTCGTACTTTCTGCGCACCCGGTATAATATAATCATACAATATACAACATAATTAAATGCAAAATGGAAGAAATAATATGTTACTATGTTAATATTAAATACGTTCATCTGTTGTTAAATGCTCACATGAATAGTATGAAAATATAGTTTTATGTCACAAGTTGATATACTGAATTTAAGTAGCTTAAATTAGCTTACATTGTTAACTGAATTTCTTTAAATTTCAAAATTCACATGGAATGGCATTATTATTTTGCAGTGAAAACGATTACTTAAGTATAATGCGGTGATTAAGTGGTGATAAATGACCTCTATTTAATTTTAAATTCTGTTATTATCTATCAAAATTCAATCTCATCTGTAAGCATAAAAAGTAAGCAAGTTAACCAAAGCCTAAACTAGAGAACTAAATTAGCTAATGTTTTAAAAATCTAATTTAAAATTTTAATCCAAGTTAAAACAAACAAAAAATTATTCAATAACATACTGGTTATGTAATTTTCTAAGACATTTTATTATGAAACATTGAACCAATTAGCGAATTTTAAAATACAAATGAATAATCGAAGTACCGGTTAAGTATTAAATAACGACAAAACAAGCGTTGACAATGATCAAAGAAATTGTGGATTCATAATTAATGATTATATGAGCGTTTCATAAGCTGTTAGTTATAAAGTAGCAGGGAAACTGAAGAATTGATCATGTTCAATAATAATTTTGATTAAATAACAAATCCGTAATCATATCAAAAAATTGTCCTTGCTTTCAATAGAAATTTGAAATTCAAATTGATCCGTTACATACATTTTTTTCATATTTTGATCGTGCGCTAAATGTAACGTAATTGAAAAAATGTTTATATTAACCTTTAATTTATAACGAAAATTACATGAATTCATTGTTTTAATATTTACGTATTGGTGGTACATATTATTAAGGATAGTAATATGAAATAGATATTAATTCTACCAAATAAAAACTCACTTTAAATTCTGAATATTTTAAATTCTTTTGAAAATGCTTTAATTAGGCGAAACTAGTCGAGAATTTGAAACATTCAGAATTTAAACTGAATTTTTGTTTAGAAGAATTAATATATATCCTTAAAAAATATATTATTATAAAATTATTTATTTTTAATATGATAATTTAATTAATAACAATTATTACTTTTAAATTATAGATAATCTTATGTACACAAATAGACAAATAAAGCTTTGTATGTGGCTATAGTTTTAGGTTTATTAAGAAATACTCGATCTAGTAAAATCAAAACTATCATTTCCACGAGTTTAGTTTTAAATGTCTGTGATTTATACTAAAAACACAGACAGCATTTTTCGTTTCTCTGTCAAATGTTAACGAATAATCACTGAACGTACTTATTCGAATAAAAAAAATATAGATGGCGCTGACAATATTCCAGATAATAAAATTAGGAGGAAATTTCCGTCCTACATATAGAAATATAGGCATAGCTGGGTTAAATTTAAAAAAATATATCTTCGTTACTAAAATTATGTGAAGAAATGAATGTAATATAGAACATATAAAAATAGCCTCATTTATATGTATACAGGGTATCCAAAAGTATCACATAATGTTTATATTTTCTTTACTAAATAATCTCTATAAAAGTTGTTTAGTATTTAAAAATGCATTTGGCACTGACATTGAATATCTTTTAGGCTTTATTGTTTTTTTGCTATGGCAACAAATATTTTTTCATCAAATAGCAACTCACCTCCTTTTCTCCACTTTTTGGATATACCGGGTGTCTCAAACCACCCGTACCAGCCTTTTATTTCGACAACGCTTGGTCGAATGTGACTGGGACAAAAAAATGTATTACCAAAGTGAACCCAAGGAATCCACTGATGAATTTATTTTTTACCGGAATAATCCGGAAGTACCCGGAACCGGAAGTAACATTTCAAATGGCAAAATAGGTCGAGTATGGTATTAATTGATAGATCTTTTTAAAAGAAACAACTTTTATAAAAATGTCTTTTTAATATTTTGCATATTTACAAAAATAAACGAAAAAAACTAAATTGAAAATTAGTTATTTATTCAACACTCAATTTCCTCAAGTGGGCTTTACTTTTTTGTTATGTCAAAATTATTGACGTTCGTGAATATTTGAAGTAAAATAAATTATTATTATCAAAGTATTGAATGTGTCAATATGGTTTTTACAAACCTCCAAGATTTTGATATGCTGATGATATTAGTTGAATGCGGCCAAAACCATCGTGCTGCTGAGTGAATTTATGCTTAGCGATACCCTCAACGAGCCAATCAGTCAAAAAATGTTTTTCGGCGCCTTGCAGAACGAGTTAAGACAACTGGTAAGCTACAGCCCAGCCACAACAAAGGTCGAAGTATCAGAAAACGTGTACAAGATGAAAGAGCACCAGATATTCTTGCAGCAATTGCTCTGGACCCAAACATCGCGACTAGAAGAATGGAAATCGATGCTGGAATAAGTCGCTCTACTGCTTGGAGAGTTTTAAAAACAAACAAATTCAATCCATACCATATCTCTCTACACCAGAAACTTGAAGAGCAGGATTTTCAAGATAGGTTTAATTTTTGTGAATGGTTGTCTCATAAAAATTATAATTTCCATCACAAAATTTTATGGACAGATGAGGCTACATTCCAAAGGAACCGAGTTGTTAATTTACATAATGCTTACTACTGGAGTAATGAAAACCCTCATTGGTTAAGAGAAGGTGATAATCAACACGTGTTTAATGTTTGGAGGTATTTTAGGCAACCAAATAATTGGTCCGCATTTTTTCGATGGTTTATTATGGAGCTAAATACGCTGATTTTTTAGAAAATAATCTTATTGACCTTCTAGATGACGTTCCATATGCGACACATTTAATAATGTATTTGCAACAAGATGGTTGTCTAGCTCATTACGCAAGAGTTTCTCGTCAAACCGTTGATCGCCTTTTCCCTGGTCGATGGCTAGGACCATTTCCATGGCCACCTCGTTCTCCTGACATAACGCCTCTTGACTTCTTCTTGTGGGGACGTATCAAAGACCTAATCTATAAAGAGCTTCCAACCACGAGAGATAATATGAAGGAGAGGATACGAAATGTCTGCCGTTCATTTAGTGAAGATGAGATACTACGGGCCGTCAACGACGTTTGAAATCGGCTACAAAGATGCATTGATCAAGAAGGAAGACAATTTGAACATACCATAAATAATTGAACACTCTTATTTGAATTGTTAAATAAAATACTTTCAAACAATTGATATTTTTTAATTATCGTAAATATGCAAAATATTAGAAAAACATTTTAATAAAAGTTGTTTCTTTTAAAAAGACCTATCAATTAATACCATACTGGACCTATGTTGCCATTTGAAATTTTAAAGTTACTTCCGGTTCCAGGTACTACCGGATTATGCTGGTAAAAAATAAATAATCAGTGGATTCCATGCGTTCACTTTAGTAATAAAATTTTTTTGTCCCAGTCACATTTGACCAAACGTTGTCGAAATAAAAGGCTGGTACGGGTGGTCCGAGATTCCCGGTAGAATGTTTTCTCTACCTTGCAAAAAATCTTGCAAAATATAAAAGATAAGCATGAGAAAAAATATAGTGTTGGGAAAGTATCCGTGTAGAAGTAAAGAGCAAAAGAGCATGGGAGGAGATATTGGATGAAAGAAAGAATTAATGCTTTATGCAAAAAATGAATGTTTGAGTATGAGGTTCTAAGTTGCATGTGGATTATGGGCTAGAAGAGTAGTTGAATTCATCGAAGGAAGCAAAAAAGACAAGAAAATAGAAGAAAAGAAAACGAGAAAATAGGACTAGGAAAGAAATACGTATAATTAAATCCATCTCATACTAAAGCAGGTGCTGCAAATTCCAATGCAGCCTATTCGTTTCTACAATGTTAAGAGTCTTTTGTCAAAATATATGATAATTTAGAGATAACACCATGATTTTCCTTTTCACCAAGATTTGGAGCAGTTATTATGGGGGAAGCCCATAAGATTTGCCAACAAGCTATGTTCCTGAAATCTTGATACGTATTATGAATCAGTTACTTAATGCCCTTAAATATTTCAAATTGGAGTATCCCATCAACGCTACTACTAACTTGGTGTAAATAATTTAGATGTACATAACTGCACCTATCTGTGTATCTGTTTGTACAAAAGGCGTCTTGAACTTGAGTCGTATAAAAATTGGTCATGTAAGTGACAAAGTTAGCAATGATAGATCTCAGTAAAAAAAAAAAGTTATGGGTGCTTCGCGTTTCCAAAAGCTATTGCTGTACTTTATATTTTATACTGGTAAAGAGGAAAACAATTAAACAAGGTCAACTTTAGGTTCAAGAGTGGCAACAGAGTTGTTGCCTAGTGGACCAATTTCAAGTAAGCGTTGATAATATAAATAGTTCAGACGAATATCCTATCATCGCTAACTATTTACTTAGTTTCTTTTTTGATAACTTCTTTACTGATCGAAACTTGTTGCTACATTAAAAAGATACTGAATTTCGTGCAATAGGAACAGTACGTAATAGTAGAGTTTTTGAGTTTTATAGGCTGTTTTATGTAATTGAAATTCTTAATAATTGCCCAGTGATCTCTTTATATATCAAAATTTTTCCACTCTTTTTTGATTTTTGACCAATATTTGGAGGTTTTTTGAAAGTATGTGCAAGATTATTTTTTTGGCGTTAATGGATTAACCCTTGACTGCACCTAGAGGTCCCACAGGACCCCAGCACTTTTTTCGCGGGCGTTTTGGTGACCTTTAAATATCGTATCGTTATACGGTGTTAGTAAAACTATCGAACTATACGACTGTACACATTAGAACATAGGCGCGCGTCAGTCAGCTTCTGGCGATTACCCTGTTAGACCTCCTATTTTTACAGGTGAAGCCAAGGGTTGAACTCTACTGTAAACTCCGAAACCATTTCATTCAACCAAAATGTAACTTCCCCAATGAAACAATTCATGAGTCCATCATTTTAGTTCACGCAATCATTCATTCGATACTATAGTAAAAGGTTTTCCAATAAGAGTGATATGATTTCTTAAAAAAAACACACTTATTGTTAAGGAAATTCAAATGTTTTTTATTTAATGTAAAGTACAATCGATACAATTAAGTTCTAAATAAAACGTCATTCAAATGGCCTCCACGACTTCTTCTGCAGGAACGAATTCGATGAACTCAATTATTTCGAGCACTTTTTTCCACTAAATCAAGTCGTATGTCATGAATGGCACTTTCAATATTGACTTGTAAAGCTTGAAGAGAGTCTGGTTTATTTCGAAAGACCAATGACTTCAAATAATCCCCAAGAAATAGTCTAATGGTGTTAAATCACAACTTCTTGGAGGCCATTCAATATCACAATTTCTTGAAATTAAATAATCGAATCTCCAAACTTTTCTCGCAATAATTCAATTGTTGTATTTGCTGTGTGGCACGTAGCCCCGTCTTGTCCGAACCAAATGTTGTCAAGATCAACTTCTTCCAATTTCGGCCATAAAAAGTTGGTTAGCATCGATCTATACCGCTCTCCATTGACAGTAACGGTGTTACCAGCTTCATTTCGAAAGAAGCACGGACCGATGATTCCACCAGACCAAAAACCACACCAAACTGTCAATTTAGGTGAATGTAATGGTTTTTCTTGAATCATTTGTGGATTTTCTTCGCACCAGAATCAACAGTTTTGTTCATTTACCGCACCACTCGGATGAAAATGAGCCTCATCGGAGAAGATGATTTTCTTTAAAAAATCGTTATCGTTTTCAAGTTGTTCCAAGGCAAAATTCACGACGTTTACGGTGGTTCAAAGGCTTCAGTTCTTGAGTGAAAACAATTTTATACGGATGCAAACCCAAATACTTTTTCAAAATCCGCCAGGTTGCGGTTTGAGACAGTCCCAATTGTTGAGAACATCTTGGAATCGACAAATTGCGGTCTTCAGCAGCACTTGCCTGAACGGCAGCAACATTTGCATTACTTCGAGCGGTTCTTTGTCTTATTGGCACTTTAACGTTATGTAAAGAAAATGTACGCTCAAAATTTTCAACAACTCAACGAATAGCGAGCACACTTGGACGATTATTACGACCATGCGCAAAAGCGCACGAAAAGTTGCAATTGGAGAACGATTATTTTGATAATAAAACTGAATAATTTGTAAACGTTGTTCTTGCGTATATCTCTCCATGATGAAATTGTAAACACTACTGAATACATTGAAAAATAAATGACAGATCATGACATATTACAAATGGCCGAAACGTCACTTCAAAATCATATCATCCCTATTGAAAAACCTTTTATATTGTGCACCAAGGGCAGAAAATATACTTGAACAGAACGCAGTTCGTAGCGCAAGAGCGAGCGCCGAACGTTAAGCTGTATAAAGGTTTGCGGTGATACGCAATACCAAACCGTTATTTAACGTAGCCTTGAAGGATAATTTGCCGTTAAATACCGATAATTTAAACAAGTATGCCACGCATTGTTGGAAAATTTATTAAACTATTAAACATTTTAGACACCCCTCGTTTTACGCCCGCATTTTAGGGTCAATAAATGAGCTTCCAGAATAGGTAGGCGCAAAACGATTTAGGATACATAATAATAGTTTAATTCAATCTAGGCAGAAAGACCTACCACTTTTGATGTGTCTAATCAAGCGTATCATAATAAATGCTTTTATTATTGTTTATAACGTGTCAAATAAAGATGCACTACAGTCTGAAATTTTAAAAGGTTATTATTATCGACATTGCTTTACTAGTAGTAATACTGTTATGAGTCTTACGAATTTAGAAACTCTTTTACACAGTTACCCTTACGCCGAGATTATGAAAATTAAAATAAATTATAAAGAATGACATTTTGCATATTACCGGAATTCAATTATATTTTACAGCTAACAATACAATTGGACCAGGTTTTGATGCATATAATCGCATTGTATAATCTACCAAGAAGACAGGATAATTACTGAGTAACTACTTATTTACTTACAGGAAAGCATTCTACGTTTTTTTTTCAACACACGTAACACAGCTAACTTTTCCATTTGAAATTTATTACGCCCAATTAAATCGGCAATCAAACATACTCGGTGTCTAAACACAATTCCAGTTCCACGCTAATTACAGTCCATGGGGAAATTAATGGAAGAATTCCACGAGACGCGAACAATTTGCCGAAGATCAATCTCACTTTCACTTCCAAGAACTACCATCAGAAAAGTCTTAATTGTTGGACCATTAAAAAAAAAAACGCAAACTCTGTAAATGTTAATACTACGATTAGTATTCACTTGTATGTGTAATTAGTGGATTGTTTATGAGTCATGTTTTTTTTTGTTTGTTACAGCTTCCAAAGAGATTCGAGTGGTGTGCTACTATACGAACTGGTCGGTGTACAGGCCGGGATCTGCAAAATTCAGCCCGCAGAATATCAATCCGTATTTATGTACGCATTTGATTTATGCGTTCGGTGGGTTTACCAAGGAGAATACCTTGAAACCGTTTGATAAATATCAGGATATTGAAAAAGGTAAGTCGTAGTTTCTTCTATGGTATTAGATTCTTCGCAGAATTCAGTGGCGTGCTTAATATTTTATTTAACTCGCCATTGGTAATGCAAATTTGCGGTATCACGCACCGGGGTTTTCAACTGAAGATTTTTCGAAACGTGTTACTAATAGTTCATGTTTTTTTTTAATTTATGCTCTTTGACAATAAAACAAAGATATTTAATCAATTTAAGCTCTACAATGCGGCAGCTACTCAAAATTGCAACAAAAAACAATAACGGAGAATAAAGTTATTCGACACACCCGGTCTCACAGATTGTCGGGTTAAGAGTTCTGTGCGATTTGTCAATGAGCTATTGACCTGATGGTCTCTCTACTAATGCCGTATTTTTTTGTATACATTATTGTAACATAACATAAATGAACTATTGACCTGATGGTCTCTACTACACCGTTATTTTTGTATTCAGATATTATTAAATCGCATTGAAAAAATCATTATTGTGAATAATTCATTCAATAAATTTAACATAAATGAGCTATTGATCTGATGGTCTCTCTACTCATATCGTTATTTGTGTCGAGAGATATTATCGAAAAATTCACAATAAATTATTAATTCAATAAAGTTTAATTAATTTTATTTAATCGCTTACCAACAGTAGGAACTATCTTCATAATTGATAATCCATCCATGTAATTTTTAATATTCTGCACACACTAAAGCACGAGGAACACTCACTCACTCGGTGGAAGGTAAACTGCCGAATCGAACGGTTTTCAATGACTAAAAAGAGATTTAATCAAGAATGCGTTCATGCATCGTAGATAAGGATTGATAACAGACGACGAAAGAATGTGTTTTTTGCAAACATCTACGCCGGATACTAATTGCCTCCGGGGCAAAGGTCAAATGATTCGGCTGTTCGCACCTGGCAAAATTTTCCAGTTCCACCGGTGAGTTTGTTAGTGTTTTAGATTTTAGAACAGCGTGACGGAGTGTTATTCTTGAATTTTAATTTTTGAGTTCACTGGAATTTGAAATATTTTCATTTAACCAGGTGGCGAAGTTGTGAAAATTTCTTACAAGTTCGCCGACTCTAAAAAAATAGAAAAACCATTGCCAACGACGTTAAACTTTCTAGAATAACTTGAAATGCATTCGAGATATTGATTTCGTGAAAATCCATTTACACCCCTTCACTGGATTTTGAAATACTTTCATTTGATCAGGCGGCGAAGTTGTGAAAATTTCTAACAAGTTGGCCGACTCGAAGAAAATAGAAAAACTATTGCCAACGACGTTAAACTTTCTAGAATAACTAGAAATGCATTCGAGATTATGATTTCGTGAAAATCCATTTACACCCCTTCGCTGGATTTTGAAATACTTTCATTTGATCAGGCGGCGAAGTTGTGAAAATTTCTAACAAGTTCGCCGACTCGAAAAAAATAGAAAAATAATAGCCATCGACGTTAACGTTTCTAGAATAACTAGAAATGTATTCTAGATTATGATTTCGTGAAAATCCATTTACACCCCTTCGCTGGATTTTAAAATACTTTCATTTGATCAGGCGGCGAAGTTGTGAAAATTTCTAACAAATTCGCCGACTCGAAAAAAATGGAAAAATAATAGCCATCAACGTTAAACTTTCTGGAATAACTAGAAATGCATTCAAGATTATGATTTTGTGAAAATCCATTTACACCCCTTCGCTGGATTTTGAAATACTTTCATTTGATCAGGCGGCGAAGTTGTGAAAATTTCTAACAAGTTCGCCGACTCGAAAAAAATAGAAAAATAATAGCCATCGACGTTAACGTTTCTAGAATAACTAGAAATGTATTCTAGATTATGATTTCGTGAAAATCCATTTACACCCCTTCGCTGGATTTTGAAATACTTTCATTTGATCAGGCGGCGAAGTTGTGAAAATTTCTAACAAGTTCGCCGACTCGAAAAAAATAGAAAAATAATAGCCATCGACGTTAACTTTCTAGAATAACTAAAAATGCATTCGAGATTATGATTTCGCGAAAATCGAATTACACCCCTTCGCTGGATTTTAAAATACTTTCATTTGATCAGGCGGCGAAGTTGTGAAAATTTCTAACAAGTTCGCCGAATCGAAAAAAATATAAAAATGATAGCCATCGACGTTAAACTTTCTATAATAACTAGAAATGCATTCTAGATTATAATTTCGTGAAAACCCATTTACACCCCTTCGCTGGATTTTGAAATACTTTCATTTGATCAGGCGGCGAAGTTGTGAAAATTTCTAACAAGTTCGCCGACTCGAAAAAAAATATAAAAATAATAGCCATCGACGTCCAAGTTTCTAAAATAACTAAAAATGCATTCGAGATTATGATTTCATGATAATCCATTTACACCCCTTCGCTGGATTTTAAAATACTTTCATTTGATCAGGCGGCGAAGTTGTGAAAATTTCTAACAAATTCGCCGACTCGAAAAAAATGGAAAAATAATAGCCATCAACGTTAAACTTTCTAGAATAACTAGAAATGCATTCGAGATTATGATTTCGTGAAAATCCATTTACACCCCTTCGCTGGATTTTGAAATAATTTCATTTGATTAGGCGGTGAAGTTGTGAAAATTTCTAACAAGTTCGCCGACTCGAAAAAAATAGAAAAATAATAGCCATCGACGTTAAAGTTTCTAGAATAACTGGAAATGCATTCTAGATTATGATTTTGTGAAAATCCATTTACACCCCTTCGCTGTATTTTAAAATACTTTTATTTGATCAGATGGCGAAGTTGTGAAAATTTCTAACAAGTTCGCCGACTTGAAAAAAATAGAAAAACCATTGCTAATGACGTTAAACTTTCCAGAATAACTAGAAGTACATTCGAGATTATGATTTCGTGAAAATCCATTTACACCCCTTCGCTGGATTTTAAAATACTTTCATTTGATCAGGCGGCGAAGTTGTGAAAATTTCTAACAAATTCGCCGACTCGAAAAAAATGGAAAAATAATAGCCATCAACGTTAAACTTTCTAGAATAACTAGAAATGCATTCGAGATTATGATTTCGTGAAAATCCATTTACACCCCTTCGCTGGATTTTGAAATAATTTCATTTGATTAGGCGGCGAAGTTGTGAAAATTTCTAACAAGTTCGCCGACTCGAAAAAAATAGAAAAATAATAGCCATCGACGTTAAAGTTTCTAGAATAACTAGAAATGTATTCTAGATTATGATTTCGTGAAAATCCATTTACACCCCTTCGCTGTATTTTAAAATACTTTTATTTGATCAGATGGCGAAGTTGTGAAAATTTCTAACAAGTTCGCCGACTTGAAAAAAATAGAAAAACCATTGCTAATGACGTTAAACTTTCCAGAATAACTAGAAGTACATTCGAGATTATGATTTCGTGAAAATCCATTTACACCCCTTCGCTGGATTTTAAAATACTTTCATTTGATCAGGCGGCGAAGTTGTGAAAATTTCTAACAAATTCGCCGACTCGAAAAAAATGGAAAAATAATAGCCATCAACGTTAAACTTTCTAGAATAACTAGAAATGCATTCGAGATTATGATTTCGTGAAAATCCATTTACACCCCTTCGCTGGATTTTGAAATAATTTCATTTGATTAGGCGGCGAAGTTGTGAAAATTTCTAACAAGTTCGCCGACTCGAAAAAAATAGAAAAATAATAGCCATCGACGTTAAAGTTTCTAGAATAACTAGAAATGTATTCTAGATTATGATTTCGTGAAAATCCATTTACACCCCTTCGCTGTATTTTAAAATACTTTTATTTGATCAGATGGCGAAGTTGTGAAAATTTCTAACAAGTTCGCCGACTTGAAAAAAATATAAAAACCATTGCTAATGACGTTAAACTTTCCAGAATAACTAGAAGTACATTCGAGATTATGATTTCGTGAAAATCCATTTACACCCCTTCGCTGGATTTTAAAATACTTTCATTTGATCAGGCGGCGAAGTTGTGAAAATTTCTAACAAATTCGCCGACTCGAAAAAAATGGAAAAATAATAGCCATCAACGTTAAACTTTCTAGAATAACTAGAAATGCATTCGAGATTATGATTTCGTGAAAATCCATTTACACCCCTTCGCTGGATTTTGAAATAATTTCATTTGATTAGGCGGCGAAGTTGTGAAAATTTCTAACAAGTTCGCCGACTCGAAAAAAATAGAAAAATAATAGCCATCGACGTTAAAGTTTCTAGAATAACTAGAAATGTATTCTAGATTATGATTTCGTGAAAATCCATTTACACCCCTTCGCTGTATTTTAAAATACTTTTATTTGATCAGATGGCGAAGTTGTGAAAATTTCTAACAAGTTCGCCGACTTGAAAAAAATAGAAAAACCATTGCCAATGACGTTAAACTTTCCAGAATAACTAGAAATACATTCGAGATTATGATTTCGTGAAAATCCATTTACACCCCTTCGCTGGATTTTAAAATACTTTCATTTGATCAGGCGGCGAAGTTGTGAAAATTTCTAACAAGTTCGCCGACTCGAAAAAAATAGAAAAACCATTGCCAACGACGTTAAACTTTCTATAATAACTAGAAATGCATTCTAGATTATGATTTCGTGAAAATCTATTTACACCCCTTATCTGGATTTTGAAATACTTTCATTTAATCAAGCGGCAAAGTTGTGAAAATTTTTAACAAGTTCACCGATTTGAAGAAAATAGAAAAATAATAGCCGTCGACGTTAAACTTTCTAGAATAACTAGAAATGCATTCTAGATTATGATTTCGCGGAAATCCATTTACACCCCTTCGCTGGATTTTGAAATACTTTCATTTTATCAGGCGGCGAAGTTGTGAAAATTTTTAACAAGTTCGCCGACTCGAAAAAAATAGAAAAATAATAGCCATCGACGTTAAACTTTCTAGAATACCTAAAAATGCATTCTTTATTATGATTTCGCGAAAATCCATTTACACCCCTTCACTGGATTTTAAAATACTTTCATTTTATCAGGCGGAGAAGTTGTGAAAATTGAAATGTACGAAACAGCAGAATCAATCGTTTATTAATACACGCTCTTTAGAGTAAATGTAGTTTAAGCTTTGGAGTGTTACAACCCTCTATTAGAATCTTCCAAACACATGCATTAGATACAGTAAAATTTAATTCTAATCTAGATCTTAAATGATCAAACTTTAATAAAACGAAAAAGAAAAAAAAATAACATACCTGTAATGGCATTATCATTAAATTATTTATTCAAGTTAATATATTAGACATTTACACTTTTAAAAACACAGTACATTGTTGCTTTTAAACTAATGTTAACTGTAATAACTATAGCAAAAATATTTGTTGTGCGCACCCTGTGAGGATTGATAAAAGTGAGTAATTTTCCGTGTAAGCATTTTTCAGTGTGAGTAATTTTCCGTGTGAGTATTTTTCAGTGTGAGTACTTTTCGTGTGCGCAATTATCACTGTGCGTTTTTTTTTTACGTGCGGAGTTTTCCGTATGAGCATTATTCCGTGTAAGGAGTTTTCACTGTGCGCAGTTTTCTGTGCGCAGTTTTCACGTGAGCTGTCTTCCAGTGCGGATATATCACCGAGCCCCTATAAAAACATCGTATTTGGGCCACCCGATACTCTGACTAAACTAATAATACATTTAAAGAAATTTCAAGTATAGCATATTTTTGGAGCTACAAATTGAAAATCTGGTTTAAATCCACAAATAAATTTCTTGGTCTACTAGCTGGAGAATACAGAGTTAATCATAGTAGCAAAATACTAAAATCATTGATCCTGCGATATAACTGAATATGGTACCCATCGGCGTTTGTGTTACATTCAACTACAAATATTTCACATTTCAGCATAAAAGATGTGAAAAAGTGTGTTGTAAACTAGGTTTACATAAGCACTTGTTAGCGCTGTTATTATGGTCACAAAAATAATAGCTATTGTTTAAAAGCGTCCAAAAGGTGTGATTTCCGTGATTTCCTTTTAGTGTTAAATAATAGAGCCGTAAAGTTTAATTGTGAGTTAAAATTCATTACATGAGACGTGTAAGAATTTGCTAACGACACCATATTTCTCCGGTTGTTTGTTGTTGTAAATATTTATTATACAGTGCGCGCCTAAAGTATGGAATATATTCAGTAAAACCGAAATTAAATATTTCATTTATAAATACACACATTTTTGCATTAAAGTCGATTTTCAGTCGTCATTTATTTTTGAGTTATGACGTCCGCCATTTTGTTTTTAAATGACAACCCCCTATTTTTGTTCTTGATTTTGAGGGATCTTTTCATTGTCGAACTGACAGTATAAAAATATTGCCATCTTACATAAGAAATTTTTCGAGTAAATGACAATTGAAGGTGACAACTTGATATTTAGAGTTTTTGCAAAATGACCTTGTTAGCAATTTTTCCAAACAATAATGATCTTGACTTTCCAAATAATACAATATGGTTTCAGCATCCCCGCAATAGGCGTTGTTTTTTCTCGAACAAGTAAAAATTCTTCTTGAACATTTTGAATATTTTCCAGGCTAATTCTGCGCATTAATCTCTCTCGCGGGCTATTCTATCGGTCCTCATCTGCCAATCCACCTAATAAACGGGCATAGTGCGGGGGTGCGCTGTCTTGTTGAAACCATATTGTATTACTCCTATATGATTATATGGAAGGTCAAGATCATTTTTATTTGGAAAGAAGCCCTGGAACAAGGTCATTTTACAAAAACCCTCATCTGCCAAACCACCTATTCGTAAAGCAATTGTCAATAAACGCGCCTAGTGCGGCGGTGCGCTGTCTTGTTGAAACCATATTGTATTCTATATGATTATATGGAAAGTCAAGATCATTTTTGTTTGGAAAGAAGCGCTGGAACAAGGTCATTTTGCAAAAACCCTCATCTGCCAAACCACCTATTCGTAAAGCAATTGTCAATAAACGCGCCTAATGCGGCGGTGCGCTGTCTTGTTGAAACCATATTGTATTACTCCTATATGATTATATGGAAGGTCAAGATCATTTTTATTTGGAAAGAAGCCCTGGAACAAGGTCATTTTGCAAAAACCCTCATCTGCCAAACCACCTATTCGTAAAGCAATTGTCAATAAACGCGCCTAGTGCGGCGGTGCGCTGTCTTGTTGAAACCATATTGTATTACTCCTATATGATTATATGGAAGGTCAAGATCATTTTTGTTTGGAAAGAAGCGCTGGAACAAGGTCATTTTGCAAAAACTCTAAATATCAAGTTTTCACCTTCAATTGTCATTTACTCGAAAAATTTCTTATGTAAGTTTCGTCAATGAAAAGATCTCTCAAAATCATGAACAAAAATATGGGGTTACCATTTAAAAACAAAATGGCGCACGTCATAACTCAAAAACAAATGACGACCGAAAATCGACTTTCGTGTAAAAATGTGTATTTTTATAAAATAAAATCGACCTATTCGAGGATTTTTTCCAAAAATATTTTATTTCGGTTTTACTGAATATATTCCATATTTTAGGCGCGCACTGTATGTTCTAAAATCAAGAGCCCAGGATTGCAATATCTCGAGAACGGGTATAGATAGCAAGTTGAAATTTTCATGAAAAATCACAAAAAATTCAAAAACATTACTTTTAAAATTTCAACCCCCTGCGATCAACCCTTAAAAAAAGGGTTGCCACCCCTTCAATAAAAAAAATCGCCAAATTTTATTTTTTTCCGCAAGCCACAAACGTCCTCTAGGGGCCAGTAAATTCCGCGATTTTCTTAATCACCCCGGGGTGAATTTTAGAAAATAGATTTTTGAGAATGCAGAGGTTCGCGCCAAATGCTAAGGCCTTTTGGGTTTTTGAGTTGGAACATTCAGATATGGCTCAAAAAATCCCAGATGCATGTGGGCAGAACGGCCACTTCTGTGTTTGGACTGCTCTTCTCAGTTCGCGAGCTGCAAAAAATTTAAAATTTAAATCAAAAAGATGTTAATAACAAATTGTTTTTATTCTTGTGCGGAGCTTTATGCATATTTTAACATGTAAATGTAATATTACTATGGACAATTTTTTGATATAATATGTTAATATGTCAATGTATACATGTATGATTTTGTAGTCTAGCTATTTAGCTATTAATCTTACCGACCTATCCTACTGTCAACTCTTGTATGACACTAAAGGACCAATAAAGAATTTCAATTTCAATGTCAACCCTTTCTCTGCAGGGGTCGCCTTTTCCGTGCTTCGGCGAGCGGGGGCGCGCCCCTTTACAGCCACGACTTGAATTTTTACATAGTTTTGTAGAACGAGGACCTCTCTATATTTTATGTCTCTTACGATTTCTCGATATCTCCAACCCTCGAGGAGTTATTCAAAGAAAACCACCCCCGATTTCAAGAAAACAAATTCTAGAGCGGCCATTTTTAATCCCACGCGAGAAATTTAAACGGTATGCCATTCGCAATTGCATTTTGCGTCGAAAAGGTTTGAGCTATATTTTTCGTTTACGATCTACGGCCGATTTTTGATTGATTTCCCGGAATTTTTGGAAATTTTTTTCGATTTTCTTTTTTCGAAAATTAAAAATCTGAGGACGGCATATCAGTCACCGATTTAATCCGCATCAAAGATCCCCATAAAGTTTTTTGGTCCGATTTGTAGTTTTCGCGATATGACGTTGTAAACGGAACGGAAAAGTGAAATTTAGCAGAGGGGCACGACACGCTGTCAGAATGACGTTCGCCGTGTCTATACATACAGGACGGCAAGTGTAAGTTGGCCAGACGCGCAGAGAGATAGCGAAAGCTCTCTCTCTCTCTACAGCCGGCCGAGTACAGTCTCTGTAATAAGCAAGTACATATTCTTCGCGTGCGCTATTCATTTACAACTCTATCGGGCGCTCTCCTCCACATAATTGAATGTACCAGGCGTGCGAACTTTTCACGAAATCTATCGAGAGCGCCCTTCGAAGGTTCCGCCCACAATTTTGCCACTGCGCAACGGCAAGTTACGTTTGCCGTCCTGTACCTGTTCTTTTTTCTTCATATTCAATTTGGCAAGATATTGAAGCCCGTTCCTCTCAAATTTTCCTTCCAGTTTTTCCACCGACATTCCGCTTTCCTCTTTTACGTCTTCTGTTCCCTCTTTTCTTCTTGCTGCTGCTATCCGTTTTTTCTTTGTTCTTTTTCCAACTGTCCTCTTTTGTATCTCTCTTGTATTTTTCCTTTCTATCCCGCTAATATTTCCTACTTTTAGCAACATTTCTTTGTTTAAGTTTTAATTTTCATATCCTTGTCCACTGAGTATGTTGTTATTCCTCGTTCTTAGTTTTTTTTTATTTTGATTCTTTGTTTTTCTCAATTTTTGTTCACTTTCTATTCCTTCCCATCTGTCACTATTTTATTGTATCCTATCTTAACATTTTTGCCATCCTTCTTTTCTTGGTTTTTTTTTGTTTCTGCTTTTTCTCATTTTATTTAAAAAAAAAATCAAAAACACCAAAACTGAAGTTTTCCACGATTACCTTTTTATCGCTTTCTTCCAACTTCACTAAGCAGCTCTTCAATGATTTTGTAAACCTCTTTAACTTTAATTTCTAAGTAATTTTTTATTACAATTTTTAATATTGCGTCTATTTTCATGCTATGCATTATAAAGTTGTTGTTTTTCTTTCGTTATTTTTAAACTACATTAACTTTGTCCTTATTTCCTGGTATTCGCTTTTAATTTTTTTCATTCAACTTTCTCAGTTTACGGCTCCGTCAACTTAGCCCTCCGAAGTTCGACTTTTTTTTTTAAACCTATTGCACCTGAAGGGCCTTAACTAGCGCCACAAAAATTAGAGTTAGCGGGCCAAGTCGACGGTTGCCCCCCGAACTTTGAGTTTTTAAGTTTTTTTCTTGATTCGGATTCCCCAGAGCTAGCGCCACCTAGTGCCACCAATTTAAAAGCTAGCGCCACCCCACAACCCTAGAAAATAAAAAAAAAACATTTTTGACCCCAGCCCTCCGAAATCGGATTTTTTTACTGAAATTGGGTGGAAATAATAGCTTAGAGGTAGCGCCAACCGAATATGAAAGCGACCCATGTGATGATTATTATTACTGAACAATAATTTAGTAATTGCAATGCGAAAAGAGTATGCACACATATTTGGTTTCCATTATTTGCATTGAATTTTTCGAGCACGATACCTAGAAATTCAGCATACGCATACGGGATCTGAAAGTTCTTCTATCAAAATTTGGATGTGAATAATTCTTCACCAGATTTTTTTTAGAGAATTTGTTTTTCACATTCGGTTGGCGCTAGCTCTAAGCTACTATTTCCACCTAATTTCAGTAAAAAAATCCAATTTCGGGGGGCTGGTGTCAAAAATGTTTTTTTTTCATTTTCTAGGGTTGTGGGGGTGGCGCTAGCTTTTAAATTGGTGGCGCTAGCTCTCGGGAATCCGAATCAAGTGAAAAAATTTAAAAAATCAAAGTTCGGGGGGCAACCGTCGACTTGCCCCCCGGAATTTTAAACCCCCGTAACTCCCTCGCCTTAAGGGCGCCAGCTCTATTTTTTATGGTGCTAGGTGGCGCTAGCTAAGACCCTTCTGGCGCAATAGTTTTTTTCAAAAAAGTCAAATTTCGGGGGGCTAAGTTGACGGAGCATCAGTTTACGGTTCTTTAATTTTTTTTTTTTTTTGTGATCACTTCTTATTTGTTGTAATTATATTTTCACTTCTTGCATTAAATTTAATATTTAGTGCTACGTATCTTATTTATCTCCCATTTTTTATGTTCTACATGTTTTTCCGGTTTTCTTGAATTGACTGACTAAATGGTAAAAATAATTATTTATACCTAATTTTTGTGGATTTATGAAAAGGTTACATATTCATGTGTCCACGCTATATCTCCTGTTTATTATGTCTACTTGTTTAAAATATAACATTATTCTATTGAAAGATAGGTTGTTACACATTGTTAAAAATAGAATAAATGTGATCCTATTTAACCACGTAAAAATCAAATATGGCATTTATTTAAAGTAAGGAAGTTGATATATCGTAACGATTATCTTGAATTTTAATTTAATGTAATTTTTAAGCTTGGCGCTTTAAACCAAATGGCTTCGACACGAAACGTTATTTTAGTATTCTTTGCAGTTGTTGATATATTTGGGATATAAAACAATCGCTTTTCAGTTTTTCTCAATTACATCGAATTTATAATAATTCTCAAGGGAATCTGCATGAGCACATAAAACTACCAAACTTTTCTATTTAAGCAAATCTCTACCATTATGAATAATAAAGTTACTCACACTGTCCCACTCTATTTGATAAATTCACCTCTTTATTACTGTCCATCTTTATCTAAACTTTCCTCACAAATAATGCACAGGCAGCGATGACGATAATTTAATTTCGTCACGTAATCCGAAGATATGAAAGCGCACATCCTCATGCTGATTATTCATTCATGCTTTACATAAACTTTTAGCAAGACGTTTCCCCCGTATTGCGTTTGGGACATATTTTATTTTCACCTGATTTGCATTTATACGCAAATTTCTTTACGTCATAAGCCGCCTTAAATATCTGACCTTACAATCTGCGGTTGAGCAACCGAGTTTAAAACGAAAAGACAGATAATTCGACCTAAAAAGTCTCGTGAATTTGAGGAATGCTGTTTTTTCTGTGTCATATATTATGAATGTTTTCAATATATTAATTTTAAAATTAAATTATTAAGAATATTAATTAATTACATTGTGTAAGTAAAGTAAATAATGATTGTTCCTTATTAATTCCAATGTTTTGATGAAACCGTGTTATCTTTTACCAGAAATAAAATAGTAGCAGCACTTTTTTAAACGCCATGAATCAACATGAGGTATGCTATATGAAAAATACTCAGAATTTTACGTAGAATCCATAAATGCAACAAAAAATTGGGGTTCACATTTGAAAATTTTAACTTAGAGGTCGTATCTCAATTTTGGGACACCCTGTACATTTGAATTTTATCTCAAAAAATGCGCGTTAAAAAACAATAATACATGTGTCCGAGCATTTTTCTGAAAGAAAATTCTCTGAATTTTAATAAAATTTATTCCTTACTTTATGTACACACTGTATATAATAAATAATTAGAAATCAATATATACAATTAATTGAAAACTCTGGCGGAAAGGACCAGTTTCCGATTCCACAAAAAAAAAACTTTATGTTACATTTAAAAGCAACTCTGGTAACACATTTTATATTTACTCGCAGTGTATACGAATCAAAATTCAAAGTCATTGATGTATTTAATCTATTGTGTTTGTAATCTTTTAATCAGATACGCATTCTTCGATCGGATTGAATTTCTGAAAGGAAACACGACAAAGAAAAACTCAATTAATAAAGATGTATAAAAAGAGGCTGACCTTAAAGCAAATGAAGTGCGGATGAATTGATGGTCACAGTACTGTAATTATGTGGAAGCAAATAATTATTTCAAAATCCATTCTTAAAGGTCAAGTTCGTTTTATGTTGAGCATAACTCTGTTTCTTGAATTGGCAAGATGTTATATAAGTTTAATGTGCATTGTTGTTATTGACTATTTTTCATTAATATATTCACGCTATTGTTTTACTTAAGCGACAAGATTTATTACTTTATTAATTTTATATTTTCTATATAACTACTGCAGTTTTACTTAAGCAGCTAGATTTAGTGTGAAGTGATTAGTGGGTACCTGTTTAAGCTTAGTGTATATGTACTGGCATATCAGATTAAAACGTGGAAATGAAAGTTTATTTTAAAGAACTTTATTTACGAGGAGTCACGCATTGCACTACTTTCAAATGAAATTTTTAGTACATCTCTGGACGTGATTTGACTTCGTTAATATTATTGGATCAGATTATAGAACACATTTTTAAAAAGTTGTTTGGAAAATTATATGATTGAAGCCATTGCTTTGAGAAGCTAAGGAAGTTGAATTACATTAAACACTTGCTGCTATCACAGATATCAAACAATACTGTGATCATTGTATCCAAATAGGACGATACCACGCCAAATAATGTGAACAATTTGTAATATCAAGTGTTGATTTCAATTCAAATTCCTTAGCCTTAAAAAGGCTTTATTTTAGATAATAAAAATACTACTATTTAATTCAATATATTTTTCAAAAAGATCAACTCAATGAAATCCGATACACAATAATAACATTTTTCAAAGAAATGAATTTTTATAAAAAGCAATCTATGTGTTAAATTAAAATAAATATAAAATTTGCTCCCAGAGACAAAACGCTTGTCACATTTCAACCCTTCCGGTAAGAGGTATCTTTGGTGAAAATTTCAGCCGAATCCATGTCATCCTCAAACATGTAAGAAGTAAAAATACTATTACAACTCAATGAAATCAGATATCACAATAATAACATTTTTCAAAAAATATGAATTTTTATAAAAAGCAATTTATTTGTTAAATTAAAATAAATATAAAATATGTTCAAAAAAAAATCTATTGCGTGAGTTTTTAATGATCAAAAACAATCAACAGAATTAGTGCAACAACTAGTGTGCGAAGCTTAAGTTTATGTATGTGAAATAGTGTTTTTATGGTGAAATAATAAATTAAGAAAAGTAACTGGTGACGGACGACGGCTCCCCTGCACTGCGCCGTCGTCCGTGTGTTAAAATTGAGCAAAGAAACCGATGAGGGATGACGGCGCAGCGCAGTGGAGGTGCGTGGCCCTTAAAAATTTAAGAAAGTTACTGATGACAGTTAACATTTTCGGGAAGCGTATTCGCCTCGGCTCGTATTCGCCTACCTCAAATGTTAATACGTCCTTACGTTCCTTGTTGCTTAAATAACTATTAACAACACTAGTATTGTTAAGCAATTCTTAACAACTCTAGCTAGTGTTGCTAAATGTATCTTAACGCAACATTATCATTTAATATTATCCTACGTCGCTCGTGCTTTCAAACTTTTCTCTTGTAATGTAAAAAGCTTCATAACGTTACTTATATCGTAAATAACTATAATAACCTGTGCGAGAATGAAAGCAAGTTTCACCACTTTAATTGTTATACTTGCAGCAAAAAAAGAAACAAAATTACTTGTATCTTTTCTGTGCATAAATATTTAATAACTTATAATTTTAAATGAATGTACATATAACATTATTGTACTGATTAAAAAATCGTTTTTTTTTCTAGGTGGATATGCAAAATTCACCGGCTTGAAAACCTACAACAAAAACTTGAAGACAATGTTAGCAATCGGTGGCTGGAACGAGGGATCCTCCAGATTTTCCCCAATGGTGGCAAACGCAGAGAGGAGAAAGGAACTAGTCAAGAATGTAGTCAAATTCTTGAGACAGAATCACTTCGATGGTCTCGACTTGGATTGGGAGTATCCAAGTTTCCGCGATGGTGGAAAGTCAAGAGATAGGGACAACTATGCTCTATTAGTACAGGTTTGTAAAAATATTCAAGTTATTCGTTTTGTGTTTAATGCTTTAATCAGTTAACTTAGAAGATAAGACCAAAACTGAGTATTTTTACGTTTTATTGATATTCACATTTTGATGAATGAAATGATAAAAACACAAAATATTGTAAAACAACCAAGCGCTTTTATCGTTTCACTGGGTATTTTTATCGTAATTAATAATGCAAAAAAAACAATAAAACATCCTCAACGAATCACCGACTTTAATGTTTACATTTTAGTGTAGACTTTTTCTAAAACCTTGGATAATTTACAAACGTGAAAATTATGACCATAATAAATCTGAAATATGTCAATTGCTAACATTAAAAATATATGTTTCATATGTTCACCTTTTTTTTCTAACATTGAAATAAACTGCGATCATAATAACTCAGAAATATGTCAATTTAAGTCGAATTTAATGTTCAAATGAGCTTCTAACATTTATTTGTTGTATTTAGG
Organism: Ocypus olens; assembly: GCA_910593695.2. Classification (NCBI taxonomy): domain Eukaryota; kingdom Metazoa; phylum Arthropoda; class Insecta; order Coleoptera; family Staphylinidae; genus Ocypus; species Ocypus olens. The sequence goes on from OU343058.1 coordinate 44,670,037, forward strand.
TCTCGTTTACCACGTTGTGAAACATTTTAAATAATGTATTCCTAGGTAAATCGAAACTAGTCGGAATAAAATATAAAAATTGTGAAATCAACCAAATGTCCCATTTTGATAATCCTAAATATTCAATTAATCCATTTAATTATTTTCTGGCGAATTCGCCGGGTAGTTATTATGAAGCAGCGTATTTTGGCAAATCTATAAAATTGTTGCGTATTATAAATTCTCCTGTGGAATTTTAACTGATACAACAACCTATACAATGTAATTAATGTAATTTTGAGATAATTGGTTAGCTTGTTCACTGATATAATTGTGCTTTTTTGAACAAAAAATATATATTTTTTATTTACATGTGCAGATGCATTAAATAAATGTAATGATCATGAAATATTGCCTGAAAATATATCTAGGCTATATTTTGTATTACAGCTCGAATACAAATCTATTTAGGCGTTGTATTTTCTGAAATAAATAATAATATTTTTATTGAGATAATAAAAAAAATACCCAATTTAATTGTTCTTGTGTGGATACTTCTATATTATTAGCCTTTAATACCATCATAATCTCCCAGTCAAACGTTACTAATCACGAATTTGGTACTAGTAATCTGATATCTCACTTTTTTATTGGATAAGAATCGCTATTTCTCCTAAATATTCTATTACCAAATTTACTATAGTTGCACCATCAAGTAATATTTTCATAGCTGATAGGTATATTCTACCACACGTCCACTTATTTAGTAAAATATGCTCTGCTAAATAATGCATAGATTGTATACCTTAATTGCACCATTGAATAACTCATTAACTTACGGTCATGTTTACGTGTATCTGCGTATTATAATACTATAATTGTGCATTTCATTAAATGCTCTAACTGTTATTATTATGAATACTTAAAGTGATATAATTATAGGAACTTAGAGAGGAATTTGAAAGGGAATCGGGGAAAACAGGAAGGACGAGATTACTTCTGACCATGGCTGTACCAGCTGGAATAGAGTACATTAACAAAGGATACGACGTACCGAAGCTGATGAAGTAAGTTTATATTTTATAAATCAATACCAAATTAAAACTGATAATTTTTTGTTCATATTTTTAAATTCATTATTTTTTGTGGTTTTTGAAATATGCCATTCACTATTTACGAATGTGAAAATATTTTCACAATTATTTGGTTTGTGACTTATGTGAAGAGAATTGAATTAAAATAAAACACAACAGTTCGAAGATTAAATTTAACATCAGCATTTGATTGATTGATTTGAGTTGCTTGGATTACGTTTTTTCCTATTAAAAATAATATTAATTTTCTTGTGCACATTCAAGATTTTTTTTCAAGATGGTAAAATTAATTTAAGAAATGCTATTAAAAACTCCCCTTTTGAAGTGTTTCTGCAATGAAATATGTGACTACATACAGATAATTAAGATCTCTACAAAAGATTTAAAATTTGAATAAAAATTAATGATGTCATAACTTAACAATTAGTGCGGAATAAACCGACAGTTTTTTTTTTATTTTTTTCGAGCTATTTCGGCATAGGTGCCTTGGTTATGTGTATATACAGGGTTAGTCAAAATTACCGGAACACCTAAATTATCCTCCAGCTGTAAATAATTTCAAACAAATAAACAAAGAAACTTTGATGTAAAGAAGCTACCGTTTAAGTATATTTGTAAAATACAGGGTGTCCATTTTATTATGGAAATTTGATATCCTTTCCTTTTTCAAATAGAACATCTTGTATATTTTTACATTTTTTTAATTCAAAATTTTTTTTGTGGAAATCTTTTTTTTTATGAAATGCATTATTTTTGAGCTATAAGCATTTAAGATTTAGCTTTAAATTAAGAAAATTTTCCCACATTCAAACACATTGATTTTAACCAAGATGATAAAAAATAATAAAATTAAAAACGAATAATAAAACAGTTATATAGAAATAAAGTTAAATTTCCAATAAAAAATAACAAAATTAAAAACAAATCATAAAACAGTTAAATAGAATTAAAACTGAATTATAAATTGCCATCCCTGAGCGGCTTGACAATTTCTGAATTAGAATAGCTAAAATATAAACCTCATTGCAGTGACGATTTTTAAAATTCATATCTCTTTTCGTACTAGAAAGTTTTTTGAAAACTTAACTGTTTTAGTTAGTAAATAGATGCAAAAATATCTAGTAACATTTTTAAAATAATTACTCGGTAATTTAAATTATTTTACAATATTTGAATTCTTGCCTAAAATTTGAACGCAGCATTTTTGAAAATTCATGACTTTTGTTCTATTTTTTATACAGTTTCAGTTAGTAATATATGTAAAATTTAGCTTATATTAGATTATGCTGAATAATAACGCAATAGGTTATTTTTTACAACACTAAAATTTTATCAATATTTCAGGCACAATTTAAAAAATTTACAACTTTAATGTCAATCAAAATTTCTCGAAGAAGTAAACTGTTGTGGTTAGTAAATAGAATCAAAAATATCTGTAAGTATTTACATAATAATAACGGAATGGATTCATTGTTTGCAATTTTTTTAGCTCGAATTGTAAGCTTACTTCAGAGACAATTTTGAAAATTAATAACTTTTGTTCAAGTAAATGTTTTATTTAGTGAAAAAGTGCAAAAATATCTTTTAGAACTTCCAAAACAATAACTTAACTTTTTCAATTTAATTACCTTTTGTTAATTCCAGCTAAAATATTAATCTCACTGCAAGGACGAATTTGAAAATATATAACTTCTGCCGTATTATAATTTTCCTGGAAAACTAAACAATTTTAGTTATTAAATAGATGCAAAAGTTTTTGTTAGCACTTACAAAACAATATCGCAACGGTTTCAATTGTTTCCATTTTGTATAAATTATAACTTTACTGCAGGGGCAATTTTGGAAAGTGTTAACATTTGTTTTATTAGAATTTTTAAAGGAACTAAACTGCTCTGGTAATTAAAATATCAATTTTTTACTCTCCTATTTTAATTTATTGTACAATGATAATTAAACACACATTTTGAATAATCACATGTTAAATTTAAATCAATCGTGATAATGTTAATTTTAACTTTTGATTTGTAATTTTTATTTTTTATTTATAATTTTTACTTGAACTGACTATTATTAAGAGTCAATATGACATGTGTAAACGTTATGTATTAGCATGAAAAAATATTATTATTATTATTAAATAAATGTAAATATATCTGTTAGCATTTGCAAAACAATGGGCCAATTGTTTTATTTTTTTTCTAATTTCTTAAATCTAGTTAGAATTTTCGACAGGGACAATTTAAAAAAATTATGTTTTGTCTTAGTTGACTTTTTTTGGGAAACTAAACTGTTTTAGTTTGAAACAGAAGCAAACGTCTCTGTTCGCATTTGTAAAGCAATAGCGTAACGCTTTTATTTTTTTACAATTTTTTTTTTTTCTGTCTATTCTTTTCGTTAACTATACCGCAGGGACAAATTTGAAAACATAAGTTTTGTCTTGGACGATATTTTTTGGAAAACTAAACTGTTTTGGTTTGTAAAACTGCAATAGTTCTGTTAACATTGGCGAAGTACTAGCGCAACGGTTTCAATTTTTTTCCAACTTCTTAATTCTAGCTAAAATGTTAAACTTATCGCAGGGACAACTTTGTAAAGTTTTATCTTAGTCGAAATTTTTTGGAGAACTAAACTCGTTTAGTTAGTAAATAGATGCAAACTTGTCTGTTAGCATTTGTAAAAGAATAACGCACTAGTTTATTTTTTTTAGTGCGGGAAAAGTTTTAACCAAACTGCTGGAAATTTTTTGTAAATTTATAACTTTTGTCTTAGTAAGAATTTTCAACTGTTTTAGTTAGTCGGTACATGCAAGAGTATTTATCAGCATTTACAAAACAATAAAACGTTTTTTTTTTAATTTTTTAATTCCTACAAAAATGTTTAACTTTTGAAAATTTATAACTTTTACCTTAATAAATATTTCTGAATAAAATAAGCTGTTTTAGTTAGTATAGACGCAAAAAGAATCTATTTGGAGTTTCATAACAATAAGTACCGCTTTTATTTTTTTTCGGAATATTTTTATTTCGTCTTGAATTTTAACCTTGCTGTAGGGACGACTTTGAAGTTTAGGAATCTGTATTCATTGTTTGTAACTCAAAATTGACACATTTTATATAAATAAAAATTACAAAAAATTCTTACAATTCATCTTAGAATTAAAAAATCTAAAAATATACAGAGTGTTCTATTTGAAAAAGGGCAGGTTACCAAATTTACATAATAAAACGAACACCCTGTATATTAAAGATATATTTAAACGGTGGCTTGTTTATACCCAAGAAACTTTTGTTTGAATTTTTTTTTAATTTTTTTACGGTTAAAAAAGTATTTATCTTTTTCAGTAATTTTGACTAATCCTGTTTAATAGAAAGATATAATATACATTCTATATGAGGATTTGAAGTAAATAATCTCTTGGAACTTTTTTGCTAATTGCAAGTAAAACATTTGCGTAGTATTATATAGGACACGACACGAATAGTTTAATAATAATTTATCTTCTTGAAGGAAATGAAAACCTTGGCCCTGATCTAGTTGGTCAGTACTTTTATATCCATGCTTTCACTAATAATTATTTTACAAAGCCATGTATTTCATTTAATTACTTTCTTGGAGTGATTCTTCGTACTCGAACAAATGATTAAATTTGCTTTGTTTATGTGCCAAGAGCTATAAATTATAAATATTTCATTTATGCTAATATAAAAACAGTCTAATGATATAAAAAACAAAACTATGTACATACAGGCGTGATATTTCCGAGCATATTATAAATGCTAATTGTTGATTAATTATCAATTTGCACGTGTTTCATAAATACTAATTTGTAAATCTGAATATAAAAATGAAAAAGCTTAAAGCAGTGTAATTTTTATCCGTTTCCAATAAATATTTATTATTGCTTTATAATAGTCATCACTACACAAACCTAATGGCTGTGGTTAAAGAACTAAACCTAGTTTTACTTTCTCCGTTACTAAGTGCGAGAAAGTATTGTGATCGTGAAATTTTTTTTTTATTTTTCTACGGAAATATCCGTTTTGAGTTCCGTAGAGACGATTTAAACAATTTCTAAAAAAATGTGTATATGTGTGTGTTTCGGATTTTGAACGAGTTTGAACTGATGCCATCGTCACTTGCGAGGGGCATCATAATACCGCCCCTGATTTTATCCAATTGTATGTTGCACCGCTTGTTTTGTCCTCGATATCTCTCTTCCTAACAACGAGAAGGTTGTCATCCGCAAAGCCCACTATCTCCACCCCCTCTGGAAACGGCAACCGCAAAACTTCATCAATTGACACCTTCCAGAGAAGTGGCCCAGGGACTGAACCCTGCGGGACTTCTCTTGTAAGCGTTTCCTCACTCTGCACGCCGGCTTCTGTTTTTTACAGGGTCCACCTATCCTATCCAAGTAATGTACATAAGGCACTTGAAATAAAAAGACCTCTCCCTGGCTATTTTTTTTTGGTCAAATTTTCTTTATTATTTAAATATTTATCAAAACATACGCAACCAATAAAAATAATAACGGACTGAATTGCCAACAAATATACAATTGAAATTTATTCGCGGCACATGGAAATTTGCTTCCGTGACCGCTTGAGGCCAGCGTAAAGTGTTAGCGGAGAAAAAAAATTAAGTAATATTTAGAAATGAATCAATAAATATTATGGTAAACTTAACACAGACAGTTTAATAATTTTATATGAAAACAACAACTAGCGTTCTAGTTCCAAGCGAACACGCAACCTTCCTATTGCTCCAAAAAAAAAACTATTGATTGATTTTGTTCCATAACTTAATGGAGCAAGAAAATGAAATAAAGGTTACCGACCTGCTTTATTATATAACATTGTATTCATTTATTCAAAGTGAATCAATGTCATAATTAACGAGCACATTCTGACCTCCAAAAACAGTGGTTAAATATTTTTAACAGATATAAAAACTGATCGAAGTCCTTTCTGGAGAAGAAATTGTTTATGACCGTCACAATTAGTAAAAACATGGGAAGAACAAATTGCAAGATAAACGATTTTTGACGAGATTTCCATCATCATCAATAACATAATCAACTTTCAAATAATATAAGTAATATGATTGATCGTTAAGACTGTAGAAATCCTTGATCTATCACGTATAGAGAGGAATCTTAAATTGATGCAAACGTAAATAATACTTTATAATTATATTATAAGAGCACATAATGATTTTTGTAATCCTCATTTTTAACATGTTAATTATTACTGTTGGTTTGTATTGTCCGTTTTCTGTTTCCTGTTCTGTATCCCGTCCGTACTAAGTCACTTATTTTAATATTTTAATATGTCAACTTGTTTTTGTTTACAATTTTAAATTTAATTAAATATGTCTGATTTCAGTCCGGAAATATAAACAACTTGTGAATAATTTCTGTAGTTCTCCTTGTGTAAAAATTTTAGTTCTGGCATTAATAAAATTATTATTATTATTAATGATATATTTTTGGATAAATGATGAATGGAAAGATTGTTTCAAAATTCAATCAAATTTGGTGGTGCAGGTAAAGCTATCCGAAAATATCGTGACACCAGGGGGTAAAGTTTGCGCAGAGTGAGAAAGTATTCAGAGAGAGCGCGATAACAAATCTCCGCATAGCCGCACCACCGAATTGAAGATGATTCATCACTTCGCGACCGATTCTGTATCTATATTTACATTATGTTCACGCGGCGCTGAATAATTGCAAGTTACAAGTTTTCAGGTTCCTCTCTCTTGAAATTTAAAATGTTCACTGCGTAATGTGACACCAGATTTTGGGATGGCTTTAATAGAGAGTCTGCTGCTGCAGCCCAAATTTGTGGGTTCGATGCCCATCCGACGGTACATTTTTCTAATGAAAACTGGCTACTTGAGGTCGTAAAAAAATATGAATTATAAATTACAAAACTGTACGGTTCGTTGCGAACTGTCAAGGGACAATGCGACTGAAGTGTGTTTTCTAAAATTGAACATACGAAATTTTACATGCTCGCAATTAGCATGTTCAGAAATTAAAAATTCGCACTGTATATTAAATATCAATTATTACTTCATCAATATTTCAAGAAATGTACGTAATATGCCATTGGGAAATGAAAAATGACCCATTTCCTTTGCGCCTTTTTAAATCCGACTAATCGGTATGACTCACTTCTATAATACTGTTGGACATGCAATCTCTTTAATTCCCAATTAAAATGTGCATATGCCTTCCTTATGATATGCAGATATCCTTGTGATCGAAAAAATAGCAATTGCAAGATTGGTTAACGCTGAGCCAATAACATTATTGCGGGTTCGACTGGTTTCATTACAGAAGTCATTAATACCAAAGCAATTACTTAATACTTGTGAACGATAAACGTGTTTTGTTTCGAAATCTGTAAATTCCGGCACACTGACCAAGTATTTAAATACAAATATAATTGGGTACGTTGCGGTTGGGTCGAGAATATAATATAATAATATAATAATAATAAAGAAATAAATAAGAAATGTAGTCAATGCATATGATATTTCAAACTTGTTTTTATTATTTACAGGTATTTAGATTGGATGAATATTCTAAGCTATGATTATCATTCAGCGTTCGAACCATCAGTAAATCATCATGCTCCTCTTTATCCATTGGAAGAAGATAACGAATACAACTATGATACCGACTTAAATATAGTAAGTACTGTAAAAATATTTTGACTTTTTATACTTGTTTTCATTGAATATTAAGGATAGCTACTCTACGATTAGTAAAATATTTAAACACAGTACAATACACTTACTAAGTTCTACTTTGTGTATAAATATAGATTACCTTCTAGTACTGAAATATTTTAAAATCCACTAATTGCGACATGCTCTACTTGCTAGCAAAGTTTCTACCAGTGACGGTTCGCGGGTTTTTTTCTGGTACGGCCGAGGAACAATAGGTGGTAATACAGATGGGTAGGGTCGGTTGCAGAGACGGCTGGCTGTGTGACCGCACCTATCTGTATTACCACCTCTTGTTCCTCGGCCGTACCAGAAAAAACCCCGCGAACCGTCACTGGTTTCTACTTCTTTTTTCTGAAATAAAAGTACGTACCAATACGTTAATATGAAAATTGTTAAGTAGAGTCAGCGTTTTTAGTGTGAGATGCATGTGTGCAGTACTTTAGTTGCCACCTTACAATATAAAATTACTTTATACAAACGTATCACTAACAAGTAAGCCAAATACCTTCGTGTTAATCGCCAATTTTATTGAAACTTGTTACTAACGTAGCTCAGGTAGAGGTGACAGTGGGGATTTATAACAGAGAGACACATTTATAATAAGCGATTTCGACGTACTAAGTTGACCTTGTGACCGACTTTGGAAACAAAGTACAAAATTACTACGTTCTGGACCGTTTTCGGTCGATTCGCAGCCAGAGGATCGATTAAACAGTTTCGCAATTGTGGTACTTACTTGAGGCCCAGTGCCACGCCAAGGCATGAGTCACTAACTGGGGTCAACCGGCGGATAACGGTATCCGGCGGAGGGATCACTAACTGATGTCAACCGGCAGATAACGTTAAATACAACCAAGTCCGATGTTTAGGCCTCAAAATCACATTTAACACTGGAGCACTAAGTGTGCGTATCAGAGTTATATATTAAACTCAGTAAACTTGTAGAGCAGTAAAAAATAATTGACGCTTTTTTTATATTGGCTATGATGCAATTTTAAGGGTAAAGACACCCTAAGGAAGTATTTGATTTTGAGGGAATACAGGGTGTCTCATTTTAAATTACCACCGCAAATATCTCGAAACCTGAGCAACATGGCAAAAAATGTTTCAGATGAAAATTGTAGGGTTCGGAGGAGGGCATATGCTGGTGACTTTGAAAATTACCTTGGGTCAATTTTGAAGGTCAAACAAAGATCAACTTTGGTTTTTCAAATAGAACCCTCTATTTTCTATTGCGGGATCGTATGCTACGGGAAAAAATACAAATTTTTTGTAGTAAACGTTTTTTTTTTAATGCTTTTTTTGAAAAGGGCCAATGGTTTCAGTGGCTGGAGGTTCGATTTCGTTCTTAGGTCAAATGCCCGATCAAGTGTCCATCCTCGTCAATGCACTTCTGTACCCGCTGGCGAAAGTTTACTTGAACATTTCAAAAGGTTTGAATGAAAATTGCCCTCCTTCATGTTCTACACTGTTGTTGGAGCTTCAGCAAATACTTTCTCCTTGACTAGTCTCCAGAGAAAAAAGTCAAGGGGAGCAAGATCCGGGGATCTTGCTCCCGCACCTTTGATGCTAATGCCGAGGGTAATGCATAAATCACAGCCTGGGTTCATCTCTGAGATTTCAAACAACATGACAGACAAAATTCGTGAAAAAAACTTTTAAAAAAGCATTTAAAAAAAACGTTTCCTACAAAAAGTTTGTATGTTTTGCCGTAGAATACGATCCTGAAATAAAAAATAGGGGGTTCTATTTGAAAAATAAAAGTTGACCTTCGTTTGACCTGGAAAATTAACGCCAAGGTAATTTTTAAGGTCACCAGAATATGTCCCCCTCCGAACCCTATAACTTTTATATGACACATTTTTTGCCATGTTGCTCAGGTTTCGAGATATGTGGGGTGACAATTTAAAATGGGACCCCTGTATAACCATGTGAGATAGAAAATATATTTCAGATAAAAGTTCCATGATATTATTTTACAATAATGCGATATTTTACAAACCACCACGACCAATTAATTTTGCAAAATTAAGAATTCTTGTTATAGCAAAAATTGAAGAAAATTTCATCACAAATTCATGCATATAGTACAACAAAGTTAGTATTTGAAATGTCAGTTTTTAAAAATAAGCCGTAAACATGTCGTAGTATTTGGCAAAATATCAAATTGTTGCAAAATTTTATTATCGAAACGAAACATTTGCATTTTTCAAAAAATGTTTCATCTTCATCGCGGTTTCGACGTTATTCCCCAAAAACAAATATACCGAATTACCTTTTAAGGGGTGTCTCGCCCCTTGCTAGTGACTATACAATACATTTATCTCACAAGTACATCTTCCATATCAATTATAAAACGCACTTAGTGCGCAAATTCTTTTTAAAATAATTTCTGTAGGGAATAAAAAAGTAAAGAGACAGCAAGTGTGAAAAGTAACGTAGTTACAAAGATATAAAGTTTGTTAAAAACACAATCATAATACAAAGAAATAAAAATTGAAAATACAGAAATAATAATAATAACAATTAAAAATTAGAAAAAAATTAATAAATAATCATAAGATATAAAAGTACAAAAAAGTCTAAATTAAAAAAAAACCTAATGGGATTAACCTCTCGCTACATTCGTCGGTTATTTCTTGCAAAGAGCGAAATATAATTGTTTTTTTCTACGTCCGTTATAAAATGTACAGTTTTTTTCATTAATTTGGGTTCATAAAATATTTGATTCCTGAACCCTGCAAACAGCGTGAAAAAAAGTGCCACAACGGTTCATTTTTTTACTCTTTTGCGCGAAAAAAAGTGCCGTAGCGGTTCATTTTTTAACGCTACTATAAAATTGTTTGCGCAAAGTGTGTCATGCACGCTTCGCAACACGCCGCGAGTTCCGCCGATAAATGTCAAACATTCATTTCCGATCAAGAAAACTTGATGATTATTATTTTCTTCATTTAAAAAAAAGTATTATTACTTATAAAAAATGATTAAGGTTTTATCGAATTTATTTAAAGTTACGGACGTAGAAAAAAATTTGTATGAAACTCGAGAGTAAAGCAACTTTACGCACTTGTTGCATAAATAACTATTTATTGATCAGGTCAGGTAGCTTTATTGAATTCGCTTATTCGAATTCTAAATATTTTTACATTGGATTTGTTTTAGTGAAAATACCTTACTTTCATAACTCAAAAATATTTCTTGGACTTGAACTTGAAATTAAATGGAACTAATTAAATACCCGTATTTGTAAACTCAAGAGATAGTTTCCAGAGAATCGGCGAATGATGCAAAAGTAGGTTTACCTGTAAGAGACACTAATTTTATATACCTGCTTAATCCTATTAGTAGGGGTAATACACCCCTTGAAACGTAATTCAGCACATTTCGTTTTGGAGGAATATCTTTGAAACTGTGAAAGATCAAAAAAATATATTCTGCAAAATACCACTGTAGCAAGATGTTTAAGGCTTATTTTTCAAAACTGGCATTTCGGAAACTGAATTTGGCGTGACATTTTCTTTAACTTTAGCTTTAACAAAGATATTCTATTTTGCAAAATTAATTGATTGTGGTGGAGTTATTGTGCAAAATACCTTGTTATTGCAAGATTTGATTATATTATTTTGAAGAAGATTAATTAAACAATTTTTTCTCACGGTTTCGCAAATATTCACTCAAAATCAAATATGGTAAATTATCTTTCATAAGGTGTTTTCACATTTAAGATTGCAACATTTCCAATATAAATAACAAATTATCGGAGAAAAACAAAAAATAAGAGACTATTTTTGGTACTACTCGTAAGATAGTAGGTAAGTGTAGCAACTTTCAACAAAATCGACGATTAAAACAAAAATGAGTTTACTTGTGAGTTCAAATAATATAAGAAATATTTCCTCCTCGCCTAAACTTGTTTGCATGTTCGCCTGGGCACGAATTAATTGCACAATTAATTGGTACGTCCCTCCCTACTCGGCTGTTTAAAAATTTGGCAACTGTATGTGGACTTCAAGTTCGCTAGTCCACTTCTAATGATCATTTTTTTGAGTAAGAATATTTGCTATTTATTTACTTATACATGTATTCCTTACTCAATTGCATTACATATTCATTCATTGACAATACCAAAAAAACAGTAGTAAATTGGTTCTGTAGCCAACGCTTTATGATTCACTTTACTTAAACCTCATTCAGGTCAAGTAAATATAAAAAACAAAGTTCTAAACTATTTCTTGTTTGTCCAGGATTACACCATCAAACATTACCTTGAAGCTGGAGCTATCAGTGAAAAGTTGGTTTTGGGTATTCCAACGTACGGTCGCTCCTACACACTATTCAACCCAGATGCTAATGAAATTGGAGCGCCAGCAGATGGTCCTGGTGAAATGGGCGATGCAACACGTGAAAATGGTTATTTGGCGTATTACGAAGTAAGTTTATCATATAATAAGATTACCACCTAAATTATTGCACAGGTTCAACGTTTCTAAAGCTTAACCACAAATTTTGCAACCAGAAGAGGTCTAACCTTCCAAACCAATTGTGTACAACTCTAAACCCAAACATCTCCATAAAAATACTCACAATTCAACAGTTCACTTGATCGAATCAACATGATTTAGAGGTATTATTTAATTTTCATAATCAATATATTCAAGACGAGGCAGAAAGATCCATAGTGTATAGCCCAGACAAGCAACCTCTTTTTCGTGTTTTAATTCAATTAAAAAAATTGTCTGAATAAATATTGTTATGCACCCAACGTTTCATGACTTCTCTCGTAGATACGTAATTTATGCATTCTATTTTACAGTTGAGAAATATGTTTATATATACTAAAGGGAAAAAAATGAAATACTTTAAAATTGGTGAAATTTCGACCATTTTCAAACCGCAATAATTCCGCGTATTTTTAATCGATTTTGATTAATCTTTAAGGGCGAAAAACTTTGAAGGGTCTTCCTTAAAGTCATGCACGCTAAATTAAGCGTAACCCCCCTTCCGCCCCCATCTAGCGCCTCTGCGAAAAAAAAAGTTTTTTTCTGGAAACCATGTCCAACTTTGACGAAGTCTACGGAGTTGGAAAAATTTTGTCGACACAATCCAATACAAAGGCATTAAAATTTGATCAATTCCCTTTGCAGGACTCAAAGAACGAAGTTCCTACGACGAATTGGCACCAAGTTATGGGTGTTTGGAAGAAAAGTGCATTTTGAGGTTTTTCGCACATAACTCAGTGACTTTTCAACCAAATTTGATGATTCTTTCAGGAAAAAATCCCAAACAGCCATAACTTGGTGCCTAACCGTCGTAGGAACTTCGTTCTTCGAGTCCTACATAGGGAATTGATCAAATTTTAATGCCTTTATGGTGGATCGAGTCGAAAACATTTCTACAACTCCATAGACATCGTCAAAGTTGAAAATGGTTTCCTGAAAAAACATTGTTTTTTCACAGGGGTGCTAGAGAGGGGCGGAAGGGATTACGCTTAAGTTCGTATGCATGACTTTAAAGAAAACACTTCAAAGTTTTTCGCCCTTAAAAATTCATTGAAATCGATTGAAAATACGGCGGTTTGAAAATGGTCAAAATTTCACGAATTTCAAATGTTCCATTTTTTTTTCCTCCAGTGTATAAGAGAATGCTTTGTCTTTATAATGATAATCATTAAAGTCATTGTTAACCTATATGAATATCTCCGTCGAAACAATCTGTAATAATTCATTTCATATATTGCGTATTCAATGTATCCAATAATAAAATGTAGTATTGGGAATAGTCGAGATATTTGAATAATCGATTATTTTGGACAGAGATATTTTAATAATCGAATAATTGGATTATTCCCATGACTGGCTAAATTCTCTATATAAGCAATTTCAAAATTAAATACATACTTAAATATTTCTCTCCGTACAGATTTGCGAAAGCGTTAAAGATAGCGAATGGGTAGTTGTACAGCCCAACGAAAACGCCATGGGACCGTATGCTTACAAAGACAACCAATGGGTCGGCTACGACGATGTGAACATCGCAAGGAAAAAGTCACAATACGTGGCCGAACATAACTTGGGAGGAATCATGTTTTGGGCGATCGACAACGACGATTTCCGAGGCGCGTGCCACAACAAGTCGTATCCGATAATTGAAGCGGCCAAGGAAGCACTAGTCGAAGCTTTAGGGTAAATCAATTAAAATTCACGACCACGTAATACAATTTTTGTAGGTAACTATCGACGTTTTTTTACCACTATTTATTTTAAATAAATATTGGTAAAAAAAAAACGTCGAAAGTTGTTTAATTCAAAGTTACCTGACAATGGATTACCAAATAGTAACGGTCGCAACCATCATCTTCATACAATTTTTCTATTTTGCATCTAAAACGGAGTCATTAACGCACTCATATGGGTTCGTTAATGGCTCGCCGAGTGCTTTAATAATTAAATTTTTCAAGGTTGGCACTGTTGAAATTCAGAGCCGTCAACCTGTGCTAAATTTTCGGCGAGATAGTTTTGAGGTTATGTGATGTGTGGAAATCGCAAACTAATTTCAAATTGAAATGTCAATTATTAGTGTTACCAACCACCATTAAATTTTCTAAAAATGTATGGGCGATTTTTTCATTTAGAAATGGAATAAAAGGGGCAAAATAGAAAAAATACTGTAAAAAACTCGTTCATGAGGCCTTTTTTCGCACTTGTCCATTAGAAAACTCCTCGCTACGCTTGTCGTTTTCTATACTTGGACCTGTGCGAAAATATCGCGCTTATTGAACTCGTTTTTTAATACACTATTATTATTTTGTTTGTGTTAACAGATTAACCAATGTGATTACAAAACCGACAAAAGCAACAAAGACTAGGGGAAGGCCAAGGACTACGACTAAAACTCCCGCTGTTAAAAAAGAAAGGACGCAAAATAGCGGCGGAAGGCAATCTTCTGATAAACCCAGTTCCAGACGAAGGATTGTTAATAGGTAATTAAAACTTCTTGTTATTACTTAATTTATGAGGAAACGTATACAGGCTGTACTGTACTAAAAAGTTAATTGTACACTACATTTGAGCATGACATAAATCAGGTTGAAGATGAGAAACGTCGACTTCAATCAATGATTGTGTACCCCAGACTTTAACCCGTAAAAATTTCTATGATTTCCTTTATATCATTAGAAATGTAAATTTTACATTAACCCTCAGTAGCGTAGCGTGCGTGAAATGGCGTGGGAGCAGGCAAACTTTTCCCGCTGGCCCTCATTAAAAAATGCATTTTAATGTAGGTGTTTGTTACTAAAATTCCTAATCAAATTATATCGACCGAAGGGCGCGCCGAACCCCCGCTAGCGCCTATAATCCTGAACTAGCTATTACTGCCATATTCGCGACACCAAAAATTACCCCCGTAAGAATGCGACAATAATAGTATATTATTAAACGAGTGATAAAGTTGGCCATTGCCACGAGAAAAAAAAATCTTTAGGTAATTATTTAATATGATGCGAAAAAGTATGGTATTATGGTATTAAACTCGTGAGCAAGTTGGCCATTGCCACGAGGGTGAAGTTTGCAACACTCGCTTATGGCTCGTGTAGCAAACTTCACCCTCGTGGCAATGGCCAACTTGCTCACGAGTTTAATACCATACTTTTTCGCATCATATTAAATAATTACCTAAAGATTTTTTTTTCTGCAGCCGTCCCGAAAATATAACTTTCGGTATGGTTTATTAAATCTAAAGTACCACCTTACATAAATCGTACCGAAAGTAGTTATTTTCGGGACGATTTTGTTTCACTTTCGGAACGATTTCTATACTTTCGGGACGCTTTTTGTTACTTTCGGGACGATTTTGCGTATATATGTAGGCGGCCTTGGTAAAAACATTAACTTCGTATTGAATTATGACAGCGCTTATCATATAACATTCGTGTGCGTTTTTGCTTTTTTAACATAAAAAACGGCTGCAGAAAAAATATTGTACGGAAGGGGGGTGTTACCTTTTTTAGGCCCAAAAATGCATGTTTTTGGGATTTTTTTTCTCATGCTGGGTACAACATATTGAAACCGGGTTTTGACCACTTTGTTTATTAGACTTTTGTCTACAAAATTTAATTTTTTCGCCTACAAATATTGGTCCCAACGGCTGCCAATGAATAAACCGCAGAGCAACTCTTGTATGCAGGCCTCCACGCGCCGGCACATGGCGGCCACCCGGATCATCTGCAATCAAAAACAAGATGAACACCTTAAGTGTATATGATTACGCAGGTACTGAACAAGGATCAAGTCAATTGGTCAATAAATAACAAAATGGCGGCCATTTGAAAAAAAAGTCATTTTTTCGGGTGTTTTTTTGGTCTTCAAGAGGGCTAAAAAATATTTTTTATGTATCGATTAAAAAGATCCTAGTTCAATACCTGTAGAATGCAATTTGCAACAAATTCAGCCAAATTTCAATCGAATCGGTTAAAACGAATTCGAGTAATGTGCCGGCGCGATTTAAAAAATCTGGTTTCAAGAATAACGCGATTGAAGTTTCGACTACATTTCATCGCAATATTATGAAACTTACGGTTAGTCTGCGATGCCAGGACCGTACATTAGTCCTTCCTCTTCCTCGTGGAAGGCGTTTTGCAGCTGCTGCTCCATACGTCGCTCCTCCATGGCGGCTCGAACCTCTGGACGCAGCCTCGTTTCCTCGTGGACTCGGTGCTCGTCAGTGTTCTTTGCGAATTGCAAAGAAAAAGCGCCCACCTTGATTCCTATGGTGGACATCGTCTTCACGACGGATGAGTAGCCCTCGTTGAAGATGCCCACAGCCAGGAACATGGCGACGTTCACGCTTTTGGAGCCAAAAAACAGATGCTTAGGGGCCAGCTTCCAGATACACGCGTTTAGGCTCTCGTTGGAATTTTGCGTGTTTCCTCCCACGCTGCAGCAGTTCGTCATCCGAAAGGGTCTCGTAAGTGGGACGAATCGCAGTTTGGACTTCCTTGGAGAGCGGCGGGTCGTGTCGAAAATCCTCCAGTTGTCCCGTTGCCTCAGCGATGCGCCATTTGCATCAACTCTTTTCGCCAGCGGGACAGTTTTGGTGTTGTGGGTTTTCATCCGTGGAACATTTGTTGTGGAAAGTAGCCCAGACTTTTTCTTCATCTCTTCCACCGAATCTGGATGCCGTCGGATTGCCAAGCCGTAGTACGTCGTGAGATCCTTTATTAATTTGTCAGTCAGCCTACCATGACCCTTTCCGCCGATTCCTTTGTGTTGTTTCTTCACATTTCGAAGACGCGTGCCCATCCTCTTCTCCACGTGTCCTACGCATTTCTTCTTCTCGACGAGCACATCTGGATACTGGTCCAAGTCAACCAAGCCTTTGAATGTCTTCGTGTCGCCGTCCCCAATATAATATTTGTACTTTACACCAATTAATCCTTCTGACCGACAAAACATTTCCTTCACGGCGTCGACCTCCATTTTGCCTGCACTTCCGTTATGATTTGCGCTGTATGTCTCTTTATGTGACTCGAACCAATCTTGAAACTGTGCAGAATCCATGGTGGTTGCAAGTGTGGCAGAAGGGCGACTTGACTTGATAATCAATGACTTTTTTCGAGTATTTTCCGATTAGCGAAGTTACTCCGAACAACGACGAGAATCCGCGTCTCATCCACGATCCATCGCCTGACATAGATAAATGCGTTAGTTCGTTGTAATTTTCTTCATTTTGTTCAGCTTCCTCAGAGGCTGCTTTCGTGCGAATAATCTCGAATACAGCCTTCGAAGCAGTGAACAAATTTTCCAGGCAAGCGTTGTACAACGTGGAAGAGAAGCCAACTGATAAATCCATCATAAGTTTACACCGTGAAAACCCTGTCCCATCAGACGCATAATCATCGTAAGTCGACGATTAATTTCGTAAGCTTGTTTGTTGACCTTCGGAGATGATTCAATGTGACGTACGGGGCAGTCGCAATGCACGGTTAACTTGAAACCAAGCCCTCGTTTGGTAGAATTTGATGTCACCGCTGCAAGTCTTGCATTTCAGTATACCTGAGAGGAAGTTGAACTCAGTCAAGAAGTCCAGAATGACGTACGAATGATTTATCTCGATGTCATCGTAGTTGTGGGACTTGAGCTTCTTCGCCGACGTGCTCGCAAAGTTGGTTTCATTTTCCACGTTGTGACGATTTCCGTTAAATTTCCTCTTCATCACAATTCTCCACTTCGGCAAACCTTTTTTTCCGACTTTCCGCGGCATTTTAAACAACTTGGCAGATCTGCACGTGTTTGTGTGCCGGTTACATAAAGTAAATTCAAGTGAGAAGCGATTCTCACACAGTAAACGATATTAAACTGTCTGTACATAATTACCGACAGTCGGTACATAAACTACACATCTGGTGCCATCTGGCAACCCCTCCAGTAAGTTTTAGTATTTTACAAGTCATATTGAAGCATTTGTCGTGGCCAAAAAGGAACAATTATCAAGAAATAGGTACATGAAAAAACGGTCGATTTCAGGGACATGTTTTCTTTGTTCAATTGAGAAAAAAAAATTCCGTTCCGAATTCGGAAAAACGGTTCCAAGGGCGGATACTGGACACTTCAAAGTATCCGAAAATGCAATTTATAAAAAATCGATTTTTTCGGAAGAAAAAAGGTAACACCCCCCGTAACTCGTACCAAACGTGATGTTACGGGACTCGCAGGATTCCAGATCTCGCCTACGGCTCGTCCTGGAAACTTCCTACCCATAAAATATCACTTTCGGAACTTGTTACGTAAATTACTATTCTGTTTGGAATCAATTGTATCGTCTTCTTGTTTTCATTTCGTTAAAATGCGGCTGCGGCAATCCGCTGGAGACAGTGTGACGTTTATGAATACGTATTTACACAAACAAATGGTAACCGTAGTAACAACTTAACTGTTGAGAAAGTAAGATCGTCGTCATTTCATTGGTTGAAATCTGTTGGGCAATGACACTGCTATCATTTTATTAGACGTCACCTGTAGAGAAAATGATTCGGCCGAGTAATAGACAGCTTTCTCAATCAAAAACGATTCAACAACGTTTATATGCGAAAAAAATATTTTCATAATATCGATTGGCGTGAGGGCATGACATAAATTTCAAGTTCCCGGCGCATTCACCATAAGATTAATTCATAAATGAATCAATTTTTGTTGCCTGCAAAGCAATAGTTGCGACTATTATAAACTAGATCATTAGCTAAGAGTTAACCCTTATTCGATCTTTTGAAAATATTTTTTTTTGTCGCGAATAACATTTGATCTTGCGTTTTATGTTGTCGCGAATATGATGGCATTCGTTAGGTATAGATTAAAATAAATTAAATTAATATCTGATATTGTATGAGCCTATAGACATCTATGATTTCCTCAATATGATTATAAAATTTTAAACCAAATCAAATTAAAATAATAATCAAATTTAAGCCATTTTTGTAATTATTGTACAATTACAAAGATTCTTCACTAATCATTCATACCTACATCGTGGTCATACTTCATTTCTTAACGTTATTTTCAGAGTTCGAGGTAATAATAAAAATAACGTACAATCGTCAACCAACGTCAACAAAAGTAAAAGACGTCGCCGCCCAACTACACCAAGCACAACGATCCGCGAAGAACCCAGTTTCAGAGAATCTGGTAGCAGTTTGGTGGTGACGACTCCCAGTTACAAAACACCAGAACCTCCAACGACACCTGATCCTGGCGGCGGTAATAATACTAATCATTTTCAAAATAAAATTAAAAATTTCATATATTTTTTTCTCATTGATCACTTGGTGAAACATTAAATTATTTTAACATCGTGAAACAAACCAAGTGAATTTTAATTTGTAAACCTATAAAAATTTCAGTAACAAGATTACTTTTTGCGAGTATCGTGCAAGCGAAGGAAATTCATGTTAATACTTTTCCAGATTTCAAGTGTGAAGATGAAGGTTTCTACCCACATCCAAGAGATTGCAAAAAGTACTTCTGGTGTCTCAGTGGTCCATCCGAATTGGGAATTATCGCGCATCAGTTCACATGTCCAGCAGGTATGTTTTTGTTTATTGAATTTTTGAGTTCTATATTAATAACAAAAATTGTTGTCTTATCGTGGTATGCCTGGGGGTGTGTTGTGTTGTGTGGTCCGCCTGGGGCTGCTTGGTCTGCCTGAGGCGTCGGTGTGGTCCTTGCGACGGATGCAGTGTTGCCACACGTTCGAAAACGAATTACCGTACCCGCGTACTCTGAATTACCGTACTTATTAATCAATTACCGTACAAACATATTAATTGTGATAATTTATTAGGGTATTATTAGTATTATAATACTAATTTTTTGAAATATGAATTATTTGTAATCCCTGTATGTATCCTTTTCAGGTTTATACTTTAATAAAGCTGCTTCTTCCTGCGACTATACCCAAAATGTACTCTGCAATAAGAAACGCAATACTACGCCAAAACCAACTACCACGGTTTCCACGACTGAAGCACCGAAGCCAGAAACTACGAAAAAGGCAGAAATCTTCAACTTTTCGACTAAACGACCTGCAATTAAAATAACTGCAGCGACCAGCAGAACGACATTCTATACCACTACGGAGGCTTCAGAATACTATGTAAATATTTTATTACCTATAATTTATGTATAAGAAACCGGATGGAGCAGTCAAAACTTCATTTCTTGGGTATTACAAGAAACGTACGAAAACATGTTTTTTTCAATTTAATGCAAAAAAATTTAAATTGGCAAGTGTATACAAGCAAAAACGAGTTTCGAACATTAATTTTATCTCCGCATCTTATTTTCAATATCGCTCCAGGACGATATAATTTGAAGTATAATATTTTTTCACAAACGGGAAAGAAAGTCGATTTCTCAGCCGTTGAAATCGTGAGAGAAATAACATTTCGACGATATAATTTGACGTATAATATTTTTTCACAAACGGGAGAGAAAGTCGATTTCTCAACTGTCGAAATCGTGAGAGAAATAACATTTCTCTCCCTAGGGATAGAAATGATTATTTCTCTCCCTACGAGGTTCCATTATTTATTTTAACTGTTATGGTTGACAACGTCTTTTTCTAGGTTAGGTTTTAGAAACAAACGTTTTACTCTTAAAATATCCAGTTTGTGTAATAGTATATACAGTGCGCGCCTAAAGTATGGAATATATTCAGTAAAACCGAAATAAAATATTTTTGGAAAAAATCCTCGTACAGGTCGATTTTTTTTTTATAAAAATACACATTTTTGCATGAAAGTCGATTTTCAGTCGTCATTTGTTTTTGACTTATGACGTCCGCCATTTGGTTTTTAAATGGCAACGCCCTATTTTTGTTCTTGATTTTGATAGATCTTTTCATTGTCGAACTGGCAGTATAAAAATATTGCCATCTTACATAAGACATTTTTCGAGTAAATGACAGTTGAGGGTGAAAATTTGAAAGTTAGAGTTTTTGCAAAATGACCTTGTTCCAGCGCTTTTTTCCAAACAAAAATGAATTTGAGCTTAGATATTAAATATGGTTACGGTTTTTCAATTTCAGATTTTTTCAAAAATTGAAAAATATAAATCTTGTAGGTAAAATTCAGGAAAAATTTAATTAACATCAGGAAACGCCATGCTTTTGAAATAATTTTAATTTTTAAAAATGCACTTAACTTTTTTAGAGAATTTTTCAAAATTCTAGATATCGACTTGTCGATGTTCGAGCAAAAAAAATTAAAATAAGTATAAAACGCAAAGATAAAACTCTACGAAAATTAAATTCGGGCCAGGAAATGCCGCCTTTTTAAAAAATTTTGGTTTTTGAAACGCCACCGATTTTCTTGGAAGTTATATAAAAACGATTAAAAAATGTATGTATCTAAAAAAAATTTCTATTTTTTTTCGAGGCAAAGAGCTCATTTTGAATACCATTTGTCTATAAAATTTCTTTTGGACTTCCAGGATCGGAAATACACATTAATTACATTTTTCGTAAATAGTGCTTAAATCGACTGGTAACGCAAAAAAAACTATTACAATATTTTTGTTTACAAAAAATGTTTTCTTTTTTGAACGGAAGAACTCATTCTGAACACTATTTGTCCAAAAAATTGTTTTGTGGGACTTCCAGGAACGGTGATACGCAAAATTACATTTTTCGTAAAAAGCGCTTAAATCTACTTGAAACGCCTAAAAAACGATTAAAAATTTCATGTATCTAATAAAATTTCTTTATTGGACTTCCAGGAACGGAAATACACATTAATTACATTTTTCGTAAATAGTACTTCAATCGGCTGGAAACGCATAAAAAACGAATAAAAAAATTTTGATTTCAAAATTCTTTTTTTATTTTTTTTTTAGAGTCTAAGAACTCATTCTGAATACTATTTGTCTATAAAATTTCTTTGTTGGACTTTCAGGAACGGAAATACACAAAATTACATTTTTCGTAAATAGTGCTTAAATCTATTGGTAACGCCTAAAAAACCATTAAAAAAAATTTTGGTTCCAATTTTTTTCTATTTCTTTACGAGTCCAAGAGCTCATTTTGAACGATATTTGTCCATAAAAAAAAATTGTGGGACTTCCAGGAATGGAGATGCGCAAAATAACATTTTTCGTAAATAGTGCTTAAGACGATTCCAATTTTCTGGCAAGTTAAGTTTTTTTTTTTAGTTTGGATACGTTAAACACTTGAGCGAGAAATAAACACAAAACGCCAAAACAAGAATTATATTTAGCTCACAAAACACTCATAATTTTGATTTTTGAAATTCCGCTGATTTTCTTGGAAGTTATACAGTGCGCGCCTAAAGTATGAAATATATTCAGTAAAACCGTAATAAAATATTTTTGGAGAAAATCCTCGAACAGGTCGATTTCCTTTTATAAAAAAGCACATTTTTGCATAAAAGTCAATTTTCAGTCGTCATTTGTTTTTGAGTTATGACGTCCGCCATTTTGTTTTTAAATAGCAACTCCCTATTTTTGTTCTTGATTTTAAGAGATCTTTTTTCGTTGTCGAACGGGCAGTATAGAAATATTGCCATCTTACATTAGAAATTTTTCGAGTAAATGACAATTGAAGGTGAGAACTTGATAATTAGAGTTTTTGTAAAATGACCTTGTTCCAGCGCTTTTTTGCAAACAAAAATGAATTTGAGCTTCCATATAATCATATAATACAATATGATTTCAGCAAGACGGCGCACCCTGCACTAGGTGCGTTTATTGACAATTGCTTTACGAATAAGTGAATTGGCAGATGAGAACATTGTACTTACTAAAAGTGTGAAAACCCAAAAATCGATTTTTTGACATTTCTGACTAGGCGTGACCCCTTAAGTCTTCAAAACAATTTCACATTATATAAATAATGTATTATTTCTCTATTACCTAGGATGAGTATGAATATGATGATGATGTTGAGGACGACGACGAAGATAACAGTCCTGACAATAACGATTCGGAAGATCCTTTGGTTATCAAAGAGTTGCTGGAATTAATCAAAAAGGCCGGAGGTATTGAAGAACTGGAGAAACAACTGCATTTGAATAGCGACACTACGCAAAGCGAAGGATCCACGACGCAATCATCGCTGAGCAAGAAGCTGTACGAACGCGTTTTGGCGAAGACGAAGCTGAGCGATAGTCTCAACGCGAGGAAAAACTCCTTCAAGTAAGTTCCATCTATGTAATTAGAATTATATCATAGAGGGAATTGTTATTTATAAGTCTGGTTCAGGGCCATGAAAAGGTAAATTGGAGCCCAAGTGGAAGGTAAACCTCATACCAACCTTGATCTTGAAAATTTGCTCAAAATTTTATTTTACGGAAATATCCGTTTTGCAAGATTTTTTTAAAAGAAAATTTCGTTTTTGGGTGTAGATATGCGTGTGCGTGTGTGTGGATGTATGTGTGTGTGTGTGTGGGGGGGGGCTGCCCAAAGTGCCGAATGTCCAAAGTGCCGAATCGGTATTTTGCCTAAAGTGCCGAACGACGCCAAGCGACGTCGCCTCGTTCGTAAACAAAGCGCCGGGGCCGAATGCTAATCGGCACTTTGGTCATTTGACAGTATGTCTTTGCACGCACTTACGAGTAAGGCCCAAAATGCCGAATGCACACCCTCATGTATGTTCATAATGTGCGAAAATAATTTTTGATAATACAAGTTTATCAGTGGTAGATGGTTTCAGGGTTGGAGAATGTTTTTTTTTTAATTAAAATAAAACAAATTGTATTTTTGTTTTAAACGTTTTTAAGCGTATTATAACATAAATATTCGGCATTTTGGGCCTTACTCGTAGATGCGTGCGGCCAAAGTGCCGAATCGGCGTGCATTCGGCAGTTTGGGCCTTACTGAGAAATCGGAACTAGGACAAAGTGCCGAATACCCAAACTGCCGATTCGCATTCGGCTCCGACGCCTTGTTTACGAACGAGGCGACGTCGATTGGCGTCGTTCGGCACTTTGGGCATGGTCAGTAGTATGAAATTTGGCACTTTGGCAAAATACCGATTCGGCACTTTGAGCATTCGGCACTTGGTCCCGGACTCATCTGTGGCTATGTGTCTGTCTGTCTGGCTTTGTGTGATAGCTTTATCTCAAAAACTAATACAGGAATTAACATGAAACTTTTAAAATAAGCCTTATTTGGTAATCTAAGGAATTTAAAAACTTTTGGTAAAATTTTATACACCGAAAGTGGGTGTTTACCTTACCTATTTTTTTGGTTTTTTTCCGATAATTGTTTAAATATGAAAAATATTACGAAATCATTTAAACAAATATTGAAAATGAAAAAGAAATATCAATTTTCATAAAATAATTATTTTTTAAAGATACTTAATTGAAAATGTTTATCGGTTTGGTCTATAATTATCAAATGATAATATTTTTTTTTTAATTTGAATTTCAAGTGTTAGAACACGTGTTAAAAATCACAAACTCAAAAGATTTTAAAATCAATTTGGTTTATAAAAATACACCGACCTTCAGTAATGAAATTTAATTATTTGACAATTTGATTGATATCCATCGAAAAATATTATTTCAAAATTGTAAATATTTATTAGAGTTACTTACTCTTAAGAAATCAGGAATTAAAATATTTTTTTAACGTTGATTATGACAACCACCTTAAAAAAAAAGTAGTTTTTACTCAATTTTAGAAAAGCAAAGATTCTTCAGTAAATTTTAACACAATAGTCAAATTTCTATAAAAATTAACGGATTTCACATTTAATAGAGAATTTTGGTATGAATTTTAAGTTTCCAAAATCGTCCCTAGTCTAAGATATTTTGTTGAAAACTTACATTTATTTGCTTTTTCAGGTATAATTCAATCAATAGAAACAGCCGAGGACCTCAAAATGGTGACATTACCGAAGAAGGTGATAAGAAGGTGGAGAAGACCAGACCCAGAGGAGCTAGACCACAATATTCAACCATATCACGTCAAAGGTAATATTTAATAATTTTAATTTTATTTTTTTAATATTTCGTAAAAATTCTTTCAATTTTCTCTTTTCAACTTTTCTTCCACTTCCCATGTTCTTTCAATTTACTTCAATGCAATTTGAATTATACATATTTAACATTTTTTTGTTGTTGAAATTTTCCATTATTCATACATATTTTTTTTATATAATTTCATATAACAACTTCTTAAATTTTGTAGGGCATCTAAGACAAACGATGAAAAGGACGTCGAAGATGAAGAAGACGAGGAAGAAGAAGAAATTGATGATGTTAAAGAAGAGAAAGAAGCGACTGTGGGAGGTAAAAAATACATCACCATAAGGAGGAATCGCCCAACCGCATCAACTTCATCAACTACTGAAACTGACATCGAAGAAAGCTTAACGTAAGATTTTCAAATATTTTCATAAATTTATCTTACCTAAACATTTACATTTAGGGGTACAAAAAGTGTGCTGTCTTTTCCTGCATGTTAAAACTACCAGGAAAAGCCAGGAAGAATAAATATACAGAGTGTCCCAACAGTATGTCCTTGACGATTAAAACATCCTAGTACCTTATATCACTTTGTTGCTTTTACAGTGATCTATCTAAATATTTAATACTGGGTGTTTGATTAAAAAATATAACTATGGTGTGTAACTCAAAAATGGAACACCCTGTATGCATAAAAATATTTTTAAAACATGCACTCAGACCAGATCTATAATAATGTAGCAACGTATGTTCTCAAAGCTTTTTGTGTAGGCACAATCTTCCGTAGACAGACTATTGGGATACCCTGGGTAAAGAGAGTCATATATTCTAATGCAATTAATTGAAAAATGTTAGAATTATGCGATAGATTGAGGAAATTCAAATATTGAAATAACTATAAACCAAAGTAACTAGATATACAGGCTAAAATGATCAAAAACTTGATTTTGTTTTTTAAAGATATATTTTAAATTAATAACAGGATGTAAAGTTTGTTTGAATAGAGAAGAACCCCAGACTGCGGGAAATAACAAATTTGGTGCTACTTCCGGTGGAACCGGAATTGATAGAAAGTTGAAAATATTTCACGTGAGGAGAACTGATTCAAATTTTTAATACAACCGCAACCCCTTAAAATTTTAACGAACGGTTTAGCGTAGATTCCTTGTATAAAATTACAACTTAACCGACTTGTAACTCGTTCCTCATTGATAACAGAAGGACTAATTTATTAATTTAATGTAAAAGAGATTCCGTAAATAAAATAAAATAAATAAAATTTCGCGTATTTTGAATTTACTTAAATTGACATACTTGGGTACCATCAAATGTGTAATGATACAGTTATCATTCTTACGTTCTATAATAAACAGATTTAAAGGATTTAATACATCGAATCAATTTTAACAATTCTAAACACTTTCAAGACGCTATGCATTCACTCGTACATAATATTTCCAACGCATCAATGGACTGACAATTCGTCCCGAATTCTAGCACTCTGTCTCGCATTAGCAAATATTTGGGATTTACAAAATTGACCGGATTGTGAATAATTGCAATCACTTTCGTGACTTGCAAAGAAAATACAAAACCATTGACTTGAAACGTGAATTTTCGAATGAAGCGTTCAGTTTTAATAATTTAAACGACGACATGTAATCAATTTAAGGGGCAACACCACTCTAGCGGCCGAAAAACAAGCCTAATTTTGACGATTTGACGAAAAAGGAATGGGATTTCTTTCTAGAGGGTTTATTTAACACTTATTGAGGTATGAAACAAAATATTTGTATTATTATTTTAATGCAAAATGGCTGCTACAGAGCCAATCTTTGAAATCGCCGTTTTCTTTTTTACTTCTAATACGTCCTATTTCTCGTAGACCTGGGACAAAAAAACATTTTTTTTTATAATTTAGTTGGACATGGAAGTACGTGGAGTTTTTTCTAAATCAAATTTTGTAGAAATGGTGCACGTTTGAAAAATGTTTATAAAATAAAAACTATACATTAAATAAGAAAACGGATGCGTACTTCCATACAGAATGTTGTTGTGAAGCTACTGTCAAAATTTTAAAGCGATCCATACAACGGTGTTCAAGTAATCTGTCCTCCTCCCAGTTTGAAGAAAGTGGTTTCGAGAAAAAAGTTTTACGAGCACATAAATCCATACGGTATTTGCGAAGTTGACCATGTTTGGGTAAGATGTCTTATCAAAAACTCCTAAGTTAAAAGCTTAGTGTTATTACTATAGCATCACTGCTATTTGATTAATTATGAATTTGTATCCATTTTCTATAAATTTGTAGAGAATATTTAGAAATATAGTAAATGTTAAAATGGTGGAGACGCTGAAATTTATGGCTAGGTTCCAATCGGTCAAATTCACATGTTTTTCAAGCCCACAGACAACAAAATTCAGTTTTCTTTTTTTTTAAGAACGCTTCGGTCGATTTTTATGATTGATACATCAATGTGTGATCTAAGTTGTAAAATTAAAAAATGTACTAAGAGGGTTTCTTGTAAAATCAACATACAACACCAAATTTTAACGTTTCTCAAGTCCCAAGTCAACAAAAATTATTTTTTGATTTTTTGGAAAAAACGCTTCGATCGATTTTGATGATCAAAACATCAATATGTAAACAATGTTGTAAAATTTAGAAAAATACTAAGAGGGTTTCTTGTAAAAACAACATAAAACACCAAATTCACACGTTTTTCAAGTCGCAAATCAACAAAATTAAGTTTTTGGTTTTTGGAAAGAACGCTCTAATCGACTTTGATGATTGAGACATCAATGTTGTAAAATTCAAAAATGTTCTAGGAAGGTTCCTTGTAAAATCAACATAAATCTCCAAAAGCACAAGTTTTCTTAGTCCCGAGTCAACAAAATTTAGTTTTTGATTTTTAGATTGATTTTGATGATCAATGTGTAACCAAAGTTATTAAATTAAAAAATATACTAATAGGGTTTCTTGTAAAATTAACACAAAACATCAAATTTACACGATTTTCAAATATTAAGTCAAACAAAATTCACCATGTAAATGTAACTTGTAATTGTAAAATTAACATAAAACACCAAATTTACATGTTTTTATACATGTCAAACTAAATTTGGTTTATGATTTTTAGAAAGCACGCTGCGAGCAATTTTGATTTGAAAAATAAATGTCAGTTTTAATTGTAAAATCAACATAAAACATTTTCCAAGTCAACAAAATGTAGTTTTTATTTTTTGGAAAAAACGCTACAATCGATTTTGATGATTCAAGTATAAAGATTTACGAACAGGTTGAATATTCATATATTCAGGCTATATTTCGTTTTATTGAATTTAATTAAAGAATTTCGTAAAATTCAAAAAAATACTAAGAGGATTTCTTGTAAAATCAACATAAATCACCAAATTCATACGTTTTCAAAGTCCAAAGTCAACAAAATCTAGTTTAGGATTTTTGTTTTTTTTATGTGTAACTAATGTATTAAATGTCAAAAACGTATTACAACATTTTTAGTAACTCAAAATAAAGCCTTAAATTCGCAGATATTCCAAGTCCAGTATTAACTTAATCGCATTGTTGATTTTTGGAAATTGAATTACTGCTAAATATAGTTTTCGATTTTGATAACTCGAAACAATGTGTAACTGATTAAAATTTTAAAACGGTTATTTATAAAATCAACACAAAACACAAAATGTAAGCGTTTTCAGTTCCAAGTCAAGAATATGTAGTTTTAAATTTTTGGAACGAGTTCTTTCTTTTTTTCTTTGATGGAAACGTCAAAATGTAACCAATGTGGTAGAAGTCAACAACGTATTACGAAATTTTTTCTAACTAAAAACAAAGCCTTAAATTTAGAGTTATTCGAAATCCAATGTTAACAGAATTGCATTGCAGATTTTTGAAAATTGCATTACCGCTAAATGCAGTTTTCGATTAATATAATTCAAACAACAATGTGTAACTAATCGATCAAAATTAAAAAATATAATCAAAAAATCAAGACAAAACACAATATTTAAACGTTTTTCAAGTCCCAAGTCAAGAAAAATCGGTTTTGGATTTTCGAAAATTACGTAAGTGCCAAACGCTTCGTTGGATTTTGATAATCCAGGCATCAATCAATTTAGTACACGTTTTCTATGTCCTAAGACAACAAAATTCGTTTTTTTTATTTTTAGAATTTTGTATTTAATTTTGATGATTTAAACATCAATATGTAATCTATGCAGTATAATTTTAAAAAAGTCTTAAGACATTTTCTTGTAAAATCACCACAAAGCTCTAAATTCTTGCGTATTCAAAATATAATCAACAAAATCTTGTTGTTGATTTTTGGAAACTGCAAATTTGCCGAATGCAGTATTTGATTTTAATAATTAAAATGACTACATATTAAGACGTTTGCTTGTAAAATCAACACAAAACCGCAAATTCACAAGTTTTCCAAATCCAAAAAAAAACCGTTTTTTTTATTTTAGGAAATTGCGTAACTACCCAACGCTTTATTTGAATTTGATGTTTCAAACCAGTATACAGGGTGTCTATTTAAAAACGAGCAATGCTTTATAAGTATGGACCTAAAAAAGATATTTAAAAAATCAGTATGACCACAAAAATGACCTTCACTAAGCAATCCCTAGAGCTGTAGCCACCCCAACTAAATTTCTTTAAATGGCAACACCACCTTTGTGATACCTCATTGGAAAGCTCTTGAAAATTGCTATACTTCTTATGAGTCTAATTTTTGAGAAATATGCAAAATAATTTTTACAAGGATTTATTCTAATTTCTCGTTAAATATCACATTAAACCATTTTGTTGCAAATCAGGTCGTAAAAACATTGGCAAAAGACTTGAAGATTTTTTTAAAATCTTTTTTAGGTCCATTCTTATAGAGCATTGCTTGTTCTAAAATACACACCCTGTATAATTGTATGATGTATAAAAGCTGGTACGTCATGTAAAAAATTAAAACACCTTGATCGCCAATTTATTTTATACTTATACTATACATATATTTAAATTATACATTGTGAACCTGGTTTTTGCGCAATCTGAACTGTATTCAATAATACAATACTTTTAGATCTCCCTGTATATTGATAAGTAAATCATGTAAGTAAACAAAAGCATAACATAAGCAATTCCGTTTTTTGTAGAAAACTTGGGGAATCCCGATCGACTTCAACTTCAAGATCACCATACGTTACGCTTAAACGAACAAGACCAACAACAGCTACCACTGAAGAAACTACAACCACTACAGGAAAATCTATCAGAAGGTACTGAGAATTGTAAACATTAAAACCAATTACTTTCATAAATTACATTTTAGACGACCAACTGTTGACAGCAGCAATGATGAAACAACCGATGAGGTAGATTCCTCTTCACCAAATTACGTCGTTATCCAGAGAAACCGTCCAACAACCACCGAAGGAAGTACCACGAAGTAAGTTGATAAATATCTGCTGAAACCAAATTTGACTAATTTATCTTTTAGATACAGGGAGATTGTAAGAGGAACGACTGCTATTCCGGGTGTCACCGAGGATGTTGAGAAAGAAACCGAAAAGTTGGAGGAAGTTTTACCTGTGCAATCATCTACACCTGATACTAATAGCATAACTAATGCTTCTGACGACATTACTAATCCCATTGTAACAAACATTAACGAAGATACCACCGCGCGTGTTTCACCATCGCAAAATACAGAAAAACAAAGCGCGGACTTAAATGCCACGCAAAACATTGATATTAAACCGCCGAAACTATCGGAGCCACGGCCATTCTCATTCAACACTAACGTTAGATCGTCGACGGTTAAAACGACGACGACAGAAAAAGTTACGCCATCAACCACCAAGGTGAGTCATAAACCACTGTTACGATCACGACCTGTAGAAGCACCAGATTCTAACCAACATTTAGATGTAAATAACAATGACCAAAATAACAAGGTAGACACTGTATATACTAGAACTAGGAGTAGGGGTTCGTCGAGGTTTAGAGTTCCTGAAATTACCACCGAGAAAATTTACTCGCAAGGGGTTTACTCGCAAGGGGGTGGAGGAGGAGGAAGTTACGAGGAGTACGAGAGGCTTTACAGGCCCGACTTGTCTGTGCACATATCTGATCTGTCTTCGTTAACAGCCGTTGATTTCTCGTTGAAGGATATTACTGGATCGTCTAGAAGATTACGCCCGAGGATTACTCCAGCTGCTACTTCTTCAACAACAACAACAGAAAAAGTTGAGGCAACATTGAAAACCGGTTCTAGAACACCACCGCTCGCTAGGAAAGTGCCAGATAGTCCCACTTTCGGAAGCAGAAGGAGGAGTACTTTTACTACCACCGTTTCAACAACTCCAGTTCCCGCAAGTATTTCATCGCAAATAACTAGAAGAACTTTCGCACCTTTCAGAAAAAGTTTTACCACAGCGTCACCAAGTTCTACTACAGAAAACGATGAAAATACTTCAGAGGAAGTTTCATCTGAAGCCGATTCCGGTGAACTCAGAACCGAAGCAAATGGCCCATTGATTAAATTCAAGCGTCCTTTGGTTGCCAAACAAGGTTTTCAAAATAATGGATCCGCGATTAAGTTTAGAAGACCAATTTTCCCGAAAACTACAACACCTAACGTCACATCTGATGGAAACGATTCATCAGAAAAAATTAAGCGCCCTATTTTCAAAGTTAAGGAGCAAGAAGATGAATCTACACTTACAACAAGACGTTCTCTTACAAGTACGGATTCAGATATTCAACCTGATGATGAAGATAATTCGTTAGCGGACACGGAACGTCCGATTTTGACAAAATCAGAACCAAACACATCGGAAGCTCCAGTAGTTGAAACAACACGTCCAATAGTTGAAACAACACGTCCGGTAGTTAGAACAACACGTCCGGTTGTTAAAACAACACGTCCAGTAGTTGAAACAACACGTACAGTAATTGAAACAACACGTCCCGTAGTTGAAACCACACGTCCAGTTGTTAAAACAACACATCCAGTAGTTGAAACAACACGTCCAGTTGTTAAAACAACACGTCCAGTAATTGAAACAACACGTCCAGTTGTTGAAACAACACCTCCAGTAGTTGAAACAACACGTCCAGTTCTTAACTTGGAAAATATTAAAAATGACAAACAAGTTGAAACCAC
Organism: Ocypus olens; assembly: GCA_910593695.2. Taxonomy (NCBI): domain Eukaryota; kingdom Metazoa; phylum Arthropoda; class Insecta; order Coleoptera; family Staphylinidae; genus Ocypus; species Ocypus olens. Next base: position 44,702,508 of record OU343058.1, read on the forward strand.
TAGCGATGAATCATCTGAAGATGTCACGAAAGCAGAATCTAAATCGCAACCAGAAGAAGATGAAAACCTTCTAATATCTACAGTTTCAACTTTTGTACAAAACGATCAGCCCAATCCTCAAGAAAATACCGATGATGTGAAATCTCTTCCTGAAGATTCAGATGACAGCTCAAACGAAACAGATGTTACCAACTCATATGTATACATCAGGCGTACATCTACCGAACAACCCCCTGTAACAAAAATGAACAGAAAAATAATTAAAAGAATTCGAGTAACCACTCCGCGCACGACCACTATTCAAGAAGACAATTCCTCCCAGATAGTAGTACCAATAGTCAACCCAGAATTAAACAACGTGCGCCAAACACCAATTCCGTACTCCCGAAAAGTGGGTCCGGTGACGGAAAACACTGCGGAAAACGTGGTAAACTCCACTGAAGACGATGCCGAAGACGAGTTGGACGAAGATGAAAACATAAAACTTTCCGAAAGTAACATTCTAGAAAATAGCGATTTAAACAGGGTCAACACCAACGCAATTAAGGATGCCAGCAAAAAGGGGCATAGGAAGGTTATCAAACGTATCAAATTCACAACCCAACCTAGTGAGGTAACGCAAGAAAGCTTAACAGAAAATTACGCATCGAAATCTACCACGGAGAGCGGGGTACTAAGAACACGAAAGATTATCCGGAAATTAGGAAGCGGAACTACTGAAGCGAGTACCGAAGATAACAAACGCAAAAAAATCATCCGTCGTTTGCGGCCGAAAGCGCCGACAGCAGCGGGAGATTCGGAAGAATCTGAAGAGCAAGAGGAATATAGTAAAGAAATTGCAAGGCCAAAAATTTCCACGACGACCGAATCGTTGAAGAGCAGGATTAAACCGTTCCGACCTAATAAGAAGCTTCCCACTAAGGAACCGACGGACAAACTCTTGAATAAACAATTACCAAGGAGATTAAAACTGTTTACCAGAAGACCGCCTACATCCACGGAACGCGTGGTCACCAGTAGTTTTAAGAGCACCGTAGATCCATTGAGCATAGCTGATATAATCAAATTCAATACGAGCAACGAAACTTCCGAAGGTATTCTGGGCGAGAGAAAGCTTGAGGTGTATTCAAGGTCATCCACGGAGAAAACAGCAGATGAAGACGGATCCACGGAAAATCAGACTGTGGTATCAACTGATGAGGAAAGATTAAGTAGGTTAGAAATCTACACGAGATCTTCAACAACTGAAGAGAATTATGGATATGAAAATAGCACTGTCGAAATTAATTCAACTTTACCAGCGAAGCGGTTAAAGGTCTATACAAGACCCCTGGTTGTTGACGAGTTAAACAACGATGCACCTAAACAATTTGAAAATTCAACGGATGAGTCTTTATCTTCATTAATAGCAACTGAAGGAACTACAGTTAGCACAAACGGAGATGATTCCTTTGAATCGAATGAAGATGATTCTTTACAAGTAAATAACGAGAGTACCAAATCAGATGATAATACAACTAAAGGATCTCTATTAACCAAAAGATTAAAATTATACACTAGACCTCCGAGTATTGAAAAAGTACCAACAGAAAATGTTAGTACTACCAGAGAATCCGATGGTCTAACGGAAGGCCCGTTATTGGAAACTAAAGTTGAATCAAAATCAGAAACTAATAAAACAGTAGAATCTCTTTTAACGAAACGATTAAAACTATACACAAGACCTCCAAGTGTTGAAAATGTTAGTACAACAGAATCCGATGATCTAACGGAAAGCCCGTTATTGGAAACTAAAGTTGACTCAAAATCAGAATCTAATAAAACAGTACAATCTCTTTTAACGAAACGATTAAAATTATACACTAGACCTCCAAGTGTTGAAAATGTTAGTACTACAGAATCCGATGATCTAACGGAAAGCCCGTTATTATTACCTACATTGGAAAAAAATGATGACTCAAAATCAGATTCCAATAAAACAGTAGAAACTCTTTTAGCGAAACGATTAAAATTATACACTAGACCTCCTAGTATTGAAAATGTTAGTATTACCACAAAATCTGATGAATTAACTGAAGATCCTTTACTGTATACAACAAATAATGATAACAATTCCAATATAACAGAAGACCCTCTATTAACTGAACGAATCAATGTATTAACCACCGAAGATACACAATCTGGCGACACTACTGAAAATCTTCTATTAGCCAAGAGACTAAAACTATACACCAGAACAACTACTCAAAAACCATCAACAGAAGCAACGAGTGAAGATTTTTTCAGCACCGAATCGAATACTGAAGATAGTACCGACACATCGACCGAAGATATAGAAACTACAATGATGAATAATTCAGATATTGAATCCTATAACACCACCGAGGATAACGAAGAGGTCACGACAACGGAAATTTCTGATGAAAACACAACCGACTACGATAGTACCGAAACTACCGAAATAACCACTTTGGAGCCGAAACCTTCGACTCCAGTTTACGTAAACAAGATTTACAAGACGGCCGGTGCCAGACCGAAATTGGATTTGAAATCACGTCTGGGTTTGAAATACACGACACCATCTTCGGTGAGGAGCACCACGAAGTCATCAACTAAATTCGAAGCCAGATCGAGGCGCCCCCCTCGTTTCAAGTCTTCCACCACCGAATCAATCCGATTAGTCGACGAACCCGACAACGATGATGTCGGTTATGGAACCGTTAAACCGTTCAAGAAACTATTCGTAAGTACCGATAGACCAAAATTCAGAATCAATAATGATGGTCTTCGTGATGAGGATGAGGATGAGGATTACGAGGAGTATGAGGATGAAAAGGAGATTAAACCCGTTATATCGAGCACGACTGGAAAATATTACGTGAACACGGATTCGTTCAACAGGAGCCAATATTCAAAACCGACGGAGAGTATCGAGGTTATGAATGAGGAATTGGTGGATGAAGATGTTGAAGAGGATGAGGACGAAGATTTCCCGGATAGTGAGGAGAAGGAATATGAGGAGGAGGATGATGATGATGATGATGTAGCAACAATTTCCAGGAGACCATTTGTAATAACTTCCAGGAAGCCATTCTCTACCACAACTGATAAAGTTTCCTTCGTAACGAGCAATACACCAGCGAGAACTAGAAAAATTAACAATCCATATGATTCCAGTACAAAACGAACTAAAACTAGCACACGTGCGTATAGAAGGTTTACCAGCACGACGCCTCTAACTACGACCCAGAATTTGACAGATATTAACTTTGAAGCTTTGAATCAACGTAATAAACAACTGTTCAACAAAACTAGAAAAATGAATACACCACATTCAGGGTCTGCTAGTGTAGAATCAAATAATACGATTTCAGAAGGTAATTTAGAATCTAACGCAACTGAAACGACCACTGATACAGCCATGTACACAACTGATGCTAATATAGCTGAAACCACAATAAGTGAAGTTACCAGCGAAGCAGAGCTGTCAACAGATTTCGAAACAACTCTTGCTAATATCGAAACAACTCTTGCTACAACTCTCGCTAATATCGAAACCACAATGGAACCAACAACAGTCCCTCCAACGATAAGAACGACTACAACGGAAAAACCTACAACGTTTTATCACATATTCGCCGAAACCGAAAGTACCCAAAGCAGCCCAACATTAGAAGAAGTTACCACTGAAGCCAGAAAGGACGAACACATGGTAGAGAGGATTATTGAAGTTAACAGGATTAGACACATCTATGACGAAAACAACACACGAGAAATGAATCCAGTTTTGGATCACATAGGCGTCGTTAATAGAGTGACTGTTATCAAAGTGGTCGAAGGCAATAACGGAACTAACTTCTCAAATCCGGAACAACAGAAAATCGCGATCAGCATCAATGGCCCGAATATCCTCACCGAAGTCCTAAGCCCCAGCTTCAATGATAAAAACACTAGGGAGGAGAGGAAGTTTGAGATTTACGGCGACAGTAAAGTCTCAAATTCCCTGAACCAACAATACTCGGACATAATCAACGCGAAAAACTCCGAATCGGCACCCAATCAAATCGTAATTGATAGCAAATCATCCGTCAAAACCATCACCCCGAAACCACTCTTCAGCAACGAGGTCTCCACCATAGCACTAGAAGGTTTATTCATGACGCAAACAACTTTAAAACCGGAGCATCCATCCACCACCGAATATGAAGAATTATTAGAAACGGAAAACAGTCAATTCGTCAACGTGAAAGTACTCCATGGCAGCCCGAAAAATGCAGTCTTCATCGTAAGACCGGAAGAGGACGTCACGATGAAAGCCGACGTCGTCGAAATCTCGAGACCGATCACGGCGGGCCTTATTAAAATCGCCCCAATCTCAGTGTCCTTCCAGAAAAAAATTCCTAACATCAAATGACGATTGTAACTAAAAAGAAACGTGCATGGATGTGCTAGTCAAACCAATGAGAATGTATTAATGTAATTTTTTTTTGTATATGATAATTTTGTATATACTTGATCCCCCTTTGTTTTTCAGTATTTTTGTTAAACGTCTTGTCTGACTAACATTTTTTGGGCGTCACGAAATCACATTCGTCATGATAACTATATATGTATGTGTATATAAGTCTGTGAATTTTAGATTGGCATTGTTATTAACGTACACCACTTATACTTTATAATCTCTTATCGTACTATCGTGTCTTTCGGGAGGAGAGGCGTGGTTTTTATTATTTTATTTATATATTTTGTTAATTATGGATAGAGTAATAAATTTACATTTTTTATAGTAAACGATATATTTTATTGCACAATTAAATAATAACCTAACAATCTTCTGCATGCACTGTTTATAAATGTCCAAAATACGAAAAACAGCACCAGACAATAATTATGATGAATAATTTATTTAAGGAATTATTTCGTAACTTTTTATAAGATTTTAGACTAATTATTTTTAATTACATCATCGAAAAGTTCAGATTGATTTGTTTGGCCGTATGACCTAAGTAAGTTTGGCTAGTTATCAAATTATAATTACAAATTAGTCTAAAGTATATCCAGATCAGTGTTTCTCAAAGTGCGGTCGAAACTTTTCTGGTTGGCTGGAATCAATGCGTCTAACAAAAAAAAAATGCGGAATTTGTAAGTTCACCTTTCTATTTAAATGTGAATTACAAAAACACTTCAAAAGCCTCGAATTATATGCTTTGTCTAAGTGGGCTGCGATTAGATAAGTTTAAGAAACACGATCTAGATGGCAACGCTGTGGATTTTGCGTTCTTTTCAAATAAATGAAATGTTGATTATTTTTTTAAGAGAATTGTAAGTTATAAGTTCTAAGATTAAACATTTCCGATGTGATTATCCTGAATTTCAACACATTTTCGTGCATGAACGATCATCTTGTCACGTTTGATTTTTTTTTAATTCTTTGAGTTATTTGAAAGATAAACACTATTGCTTCGTTTGTATAACTTTTGAAAATTTATTATTTCCGTGACGGGTGGGCCAAATAGTGGTTTCTTTTTGAAATATGTTATTTTGACAGTGACGGCTCTTTCCCGCTCGAAATCTTGACAGAAAGTCAGTATCATATCTCCGCGGAATGAAATGAATCGCTTTATGTTTGAAGCCAATGCATCCTCAGAGAGTGACAGTTTGGTGCAGATTTTGGAGTGGTGGCATCATTGACCTATTTTTCTTTGAAAATGCTGCTGGAAACGCTGAGCGCTACAGAGGCATGATAAACGATTTTTTGTGGTCGGAAATTGAAGACATGGACTTGGACAATCCATGGTTTCAGCAGGATGGCGCGCCATGCAACACAGCCCAAAGCGCGCAAAGTTCGGTAATCGTGTTATCAGCCGTCTCGGCGATGTCAATTGGTCATCTCGGAGCTACGATATGACGCCCCTAGACTTTTTTTTTTGGTGCCGCGAAGGACCGATGTTATGCGAACAATCCATTAGCGATCCAGGTCCTTAAGGCGAATATCGAGCAAGCCATTCGTGCGATAGAGCCAGAAACCATCATCAAGGTCTTGAAAAATTGGGTAGTCAGGATGTGCTATTGCGAAGCCAGACGAGGCAGCCACATGAAAGAAATCATGTTCCATAAATAATCGGAATGTTTACTCTTTCGAAAAAAAACCAATAATATACAAAAAATAAATTTTTAATGTTGGCGGCGTTTACTTCGTGGTACATCTTGATTGTAGATTGATATAAAACACTTTAACTTTTTTATACCACTATATTTAATATAGTGGTATAAAAAAGTTAAAGTGTTTTATTCCAATCTACAAAAAATAAATTGTTTTTTCATCGTTTTTTTTTTAATTAAAAAAAACACTATTTGGCCCACCATTTATAACGAAGTAGAATCCTCCAGTATAAATAACATTATTTGAAAAATGTTGACTCCCAAAAAACAAATTACTAAACTTCCTTGTCACCGTCATACAATCATCAAATTAAAACATATCATGATATATATTTAAAGCAATTTTTAAAACCAATTACTTTTGTATAATTGGTAAAAATTCATAAAAGAAAATTATAAACTGTACTATTTCACTCGAAACACGTGAAATTTTTCACAAATACAAATTTCACAACCAATCAATTTTGGATGCTTTTAAATCGTCCGAATTGTTTATTGTATAAGCTCTCAAAATATAATTAGTAACATTTCGTTCAAGTTGCAAAAAATTGATTTATAGGGATTTTAACCATTTCGAATTTTTATTGAAAAACCGCCACGGATTTTCAATTAAAATGTTTTTATAGGTCTCGGTAATGTATATAATGTATGGATCGTCTGACTTTCAGGAAATGTAGACAATTTTTGGCCAAATTTTGGAATCACCCTTCATGTAAAGTAGTGATCCGCTGTCCATTTGAGGGATAAATGAAACACAATTTTCCATGTTTTATAATACTGTATTTTATTAATTTTTTGTATCACAATCGACTACAGTTTTGATTCTGTTGAAATTAGCCCAAATCTAAAAACGACAATCAAATTTGAAACACAACTTTCCAAAGGGTATAGCGGAATAAGATGGTTAAAAGTGCCCCCAAATGAAATGAGCTGGGAGGTTAAAAATAATGTTTAGGATCATAAAAAAGTCAGATTCGACAAAAAAGTAGCTTCCCATCCCCATCCCGTGCTATAGTCAAAAACGAATTTTTTTTGGTTTTTAATTTTCCTGTTCATAAAACTAACTTTTGACTTTCGGTAGGTATCAGTACCTTAAGATAACAATATTATCTAATGTATTTTTATAAAACGGAAAATTTTGGCGGGAAATTCGAATTTTGACAATATAAAATATCACTAAATAGCGATTACTTCAGAGACGTTAAAAGGTGCACCTCTAAAAAATATATATAATGGGTGTCTATTGTTTCTTAATATGTGTGATTTTTTTTCAGAATTATCAGAGTTGTAGAACATTGCCAAAATAATTTCTAACCGAATTTTTTACTATTTTTTTTACGAATAGATAAGTTTATTACTGAAAATACATGCCACAAAATGAAAGTGATAAATAAGGTTAAGGTTTTTAATTATCTTGACCATGTTCTAGCACTCGGAAAATTTTGAAAAAAAACACACATATTGAAAAACAATAGACACCCATTATATATTTTTTCTAGAGGTGCACCTCTTAACGTATCTGAAATAATCGCTATTTAGTGATATTTTATATTTTCAAAATTCGAATTTCCCGCCAAAAATTCCCGTTTTATAAAAATACATTAGATAATATTGTTATCTTAAGGTACTGATACCTACCAAAAGTCTAAAAGCAGTTGGATGCACAGGCAAAATTAAAAACCAAAAAAACACGTTTTTGACTATAGGAAGGGATGAGAGGGGGGTAGGGGGCTACTTTTTGTCGAATCCGACTTTTTTATGATCCTAAATAATATTTTTAACCTCCCAGCTCATTTCGTTTGGGGGCACTTTTGGCCTTCTTATTCTGCTATACTCTTTGTTACTCTGCGATAGTTATTATTTACAAAGTTAATTCAATATTAAATATATTTTCTATTTTGCGTCTAAAACGAAGCCATTAACGCACACATATGTGTTCGTTAATGGCTCACCAAGTGCTTTAATAATTTAATTTTTCAAGGTTGGCACCGTTGAAATGCAGAGCCGTCAACCTGTGCTAAATTTTCGGCGAGATAGTTTTGAGGTTATGTGGTGTGTGGAAATCGCAAAATAATTTCAAATTGAAATGTCAATTGTTAGTGTTACCAACCACCATACAATTTTCTAAATATGTATGGGCGATTTATAAATTTAGAAATGGAATAAAAGGGACAAAATAGAAAAAATACTATAAAAATCTTGTTCATAAGGCCTTTTCGCACTTGTCCATTAGGAAACTCCTCGCTGCGCTCATCGTTTTCTAAACTTGGACGCGTGAGAAAATATCGCGTTTATTGAACTGGTTTTTTATTTTTTAATATACTAATTTGGTAGACAGTTATGGCCTTGAAATTGATGTTTGGCATCTTTTGGTATTTCTTGAAGGTCACGTGTAGATCTGCTGTTTCGTATGAATGGTATTAGTAAAACAATAAAACAATCGATTGCCTTTTTTGACAAATTTTACGAATGGTCAATATTTTTGTTCTAAGAAACATGAATCTTCTATCCGCTTAGCTTGACAGCTTTAGTCGTTAAAAGTCCATTAGTGCCCAAATTTCCAAACGATTATAAATTTGACTGTTCCTGATAAATAAACATAACAGGCATGTACAAAATCTCTATTAGAGGATCCTACATAGTATTATTATTAATAATAGTAATTTATTCATGTCAACACCAAAATGGTTTGAGAGAATATATTAATTATACAATAATATAGATTAAAATTAGAAGTAAGATATTCATCACTAGCAACTAGATAATTTTTGACATATATTTTTATATACAGGGTGTCTCGTTTCGTATGTGCCAAACGAAAACAGGAAGTAGATAATGTTATTCTGAATGGAATAAAATAGGAATAGCATAGCAACCTGCATGGGCGTCCGCAGAAATTTTTCGAGGGGGGGGGAGGCGTTGCAAAACTTTCATACAGAAATTTCGAAGAAATAACCATCAAAAATGGCATTTTTGCCACCGCAAACGGCACATGAATAAATTTGCAGCTGTCAAAAATTGTGGATTTTTACAATCAAAAACGGCATTACTTGATATTAAAAGAAGAAAATGACGATTTCGAATTATTAAAAATTCTCAATTTTTGCCACCGCAAACGGCACATAAAGAATTTAGCAGCTGTCAGAAATTGTGGATTTTTACTATCAAAAACGGCATTACTTGATATTAAAAGAAGAACATGACAATTTTGAAATATTAAAAATTCTGCATTTTTGCGACCGCAAACGGCACATAAAAAAATTAGCAGATGTCAAAAATTGTGGATTTTTACTATCAAAAACGGCATTACTTGATATAAAAAAAAGAAAATGACAATTTCGAAATATTAAAAATTCTGCATTTCTGCCACCATAAGCGACACGATTCAACGGTAAATAAAGAAATTAGCAGTTGCCAAAAATTGTGGATTTTTACAATCAAAAACGGCATTTTTTATATTAAAAAAGAAAATTGCGATTTTTGTTTTGTTAAAAATTCTGCATTTTTGCCACCACACACGGTACGATTCAATGGTAAATAAATAAATTTGCAGCTGCCAGAAAGATTAAAAAAAAAGAAAATTTCAACTGCTAAAAATGACAATTTCGAACTGTTAAAAATCGCAAGTTAGCAGTAAAAAGGAAATTTTAAATTGCAGAAAATAACTATTCAGTACTGTCAAAAATTACTCATTACTGAAACCGGCAAGTTCCAACAATAAATAGAAGATTCCCAAACGCCAAAAATGTTTAACTGTCAAAATTTGAGCATTTCTACTATCACCATCGGCATTTTTCAATATTAAAAAAGGGAAATTTCCAACGGCCAAAAGTAACAATTATAAATTGTCAAAAATTGTGCAATTCTACTGTCAGAAATGGCATTTTTCAATAGTAAAAAGATGAATTTTTAACCGTCAAAAATGACAATTTCGAATTGTCAATACAGAATTATAAATACATTTTTACATTTACAGACTGGCACGTAAGTGACAGAGGGGTTTCAACTGTGAATAGCAACGTTGATAATTGAATTTTTTTATTAAATTTTTAATAATAGAATAGTCTGAGATGTCTGGAGATTTCTTCATGCTATTTATGAAAAAAAAAATACACCGCAAAACGGCAAGAGTTTGTGTTTGTTTGTGTACCCTAATTTCTGTATGAATATTGTCCTTTACTTGTTGAATTGTACAGGGCTTAATTAGTTTTCTGATAACCCCATAAGAAATAGTGAGGAGCTCAGAAGATCGTGCCGACCCATTTATTTGCACCCCAAAAATGTACCTTAAAAGTTCTATTGTGAGAACAGTCATATGATAAGTGCCTCCATCTTGTTAGAACCACATATTAATTTGTCCTCTATTGCAGGACGTTCCCCATTTACCGTAACTGCGTGTCATTGTTATTTTTGTAAGTAAAAATTCGTAAAGTAAGGTGCGGTGCTATTCTGTGAGGTTACTCCATACCAGACCGTGTATTTGAGGGAATGCAATTGGAAACGAGCAACTAAGTAACGAATCATTGCTACTAAGGAGGTAATTTGTTGCGTTTCAATACTTGAGTGTTGATTTTTCGAAATAAAATTCTATAATTTTCATAGGCTGTATAGTGAATTTTGCCTAACATGAACTATTGATAATTTAAATGTTATTAGAAATTGAAACCTTTCTGTGACTTATAGGCCACCCTGTATAACATCATTTACACTTTATTTTCAAAATAAAAATAATAGAAGTATTTAATTGAAAAAAAAAACGAAAAATTTACTGTTTGTAGAATTTGAGTTTAAAAAATTTACGTTCTACGACTTAGTTTTAGAAAAACCGTATTTGAAGAATTTACAGCATATCTTAAATGAATTTTTGATTTACGCGCATTGGCAGCTAAGGTCCCCAATATCTTTGGGATAGACTTTTACATTGTATTATGTTGTAAGAGTAATAATTATTATTATTTCCTCTAATTAACTAAATTTACAAATGACCGCCAATAATAATAATCAAAAAATAAACACAAGGAAGTAACAATTCTAAAGTGAATAAGCATTAGAAATTGCTAAATACAAACCATGAATTATTTCACCAATTCTTCAACTCATAAATAATATAATTGTTAATAAAATTAACACAATTACCAAATGAAAGGTAATTCGAGGTAGAAAGTCATGGCGGGCTACTAATATTACATTAACTTTTAAAAGCAAATACGTCTGACCCAGATCCATAATCTCCTCCATGTTATGCACATTCAAGTTCACTGTAAATATTATCGGTGGAAAAATCTACTTTCTAATTAAGACAAACTGGATAATAGTATGGCGATGCACGATGTGTTTTTAACGGCAACCGTTGTAGGCGGAGAATACTAATGCTGCATTTAATAAAGCATTGTTTTGAGATTAGGTAACAAAATATCAAATGGATCTTTGAGGATGTCGAAAGAAGAAACGGGTGCTATCATCATCAACTGAGTTAAATAATAATTGTTGGTGTTAATTAAATAATTATTTTTAGATTATAATATTTTTAGACCTTCGGATTCCAAGGTAATGGAAAATTAATCAAACCAAGAATAGTAATGTGACATTTTATTAAAATAGTGTTCATACCATACCCAGGATTCAACTTATTTAATTTAAAAAAAGTTAATCACGTTATTGGTAAAAACATATTCTGTTTGATCAATATTTCGATAAACTTAGAAACTCCTTTTAAAACTAAGACTAGAAATTAAATAATTAAATGAACGACGATCACGAGATCAGAAAAATTATCCGCTCGGGCTGGGAATCGAACCCACTCGGCTCGTGGTGCAGCAGGCTTTATACTCTTAATTTACCAATCAATCTACCATATATTAAGTCCATATGGCCACATATTTATTTTAGTGACCGCCATTTTTGTTAATTGCTCCATTAATAATGCACTTTTACTCTATTTTTACTTTCTCCGTTACGAAGTATGAGAAAGTATTGTGATCGTGATTTTTTTTTCAAAAATTTTGTTTACGGAAATATCCGTTTTGGGGTCCCTAGATGCCATTTCAACAATTTCTGGAAAAAAAAAATTTGTGTCTGTGTGCGTGTGTGTGTGTGTGTGTGTGTGTGTGTGTGTGTGTGTGTGTGTCTGTCTGTGTGCGCTGTATCTCAAAAACTAATAGAGCAATTGATATGAAACTTTGAACATACGTCTTATTTGTTAATCCGAAGAACTGAAAAGCTTTTGGTAAAATTGCGTACACCGGAAGTGGGTGTTAACCTTAACTGTTTTTTGTTTTTTGCCAATATTTTCTTAAATATGAAAAATATTACAAAAACATTTAAACAAACATTGAAGACAACCAAAAAATGAACATCTTTTACTTGAAAATATTTTTCATAAAATCATTGCTATTCGAGAAAAAAAATTATATTTTTTTTTAAATTTTTGGTTTATAATTATGAAACGATAATAGTTACAGCAAATTTATTTGAATAATAATTGTAGAGAAAGCCAAAATGAACAACTTCTAAAGAATAAGTTTTTTTCGAAATCTCGTTAGTTTTTGAGTAAACCAAGTTTTTGAATTTGAAGTATAATCTTTCATAATTTTGACGTTTTAAACGTCAGTTTCATCCGAGTTTACGCAACGCTCGATGTACATTTAAAATATGATTTCAATTGAAAATCAACCATGAAAACTTAAATATAAATGGCTATGATACCATCAAGTCGGAGAAAGTAACATGATGGCCACATCACCATTTTTTGTTTTATAATTATGAAACGGTAATAATTACAGCAATTTTATGTGAATAATAATTGTATAGAATTCCGAAATAAACAACTTCTAAAGAATAAGTTTTTTTTCGAAATCTCGTTAGTTTTCGAGTAAATCTAGTTTTTGAATTTGAAGTATAATTTTTCCATCTTTCATGATTTTGACGTTTTAAACGTCAGTTTCATCCGAGTTTACGCAACGCTCGATGTACATTTAAAATATGATTTCAATTGAAAATAAACCCATGAAAACGTAAATATAAAGTCGGAGAAAGTAACATGATGGCCACATCACCATTTTTTTTTTTTAATTTTTGGTTTATATTTATAAAACGGTAATAGTTAAATAATAATTGTAGAGAATGCTAAAATAAACAACTTATAAGGAATAAGTTTTTTTCGAAATCCCTTTAGTTTTTGAGTAAACTAAGTTTTTAAATTTGAAGTCTAATTTTTCCATCTTTCATAATTTTGACGTTTTAAACGTCAGTTTCATCCACTCGATGTACATTTAAAATATGATTTAAATTGAAAATGAACCATGAAAACGTAAATATAAATGATACCATCAAGTCGGAGAAAGTAACATGATGGCCACATCACCATTTTTACTTTCTATATTACGAAGTACGAGAAAGTATTGTGATCGTGATTTTTTTTTCAAAAAATTTTTTTACGGAAATATCCGTTTTGGGGTCCCTAGATGTCATTTCAACAATTTCTGGAAATTTTTTTTTTGTGTCTGCTGTGTGTGTGTGTGTGTCTGTGTGTGTGTGAGTGTGTCTGTCTGTGCGCGCTGTATCTTAAAAACTAATAGAGCAATTGATATGAAACTTTGAACATCCGCCTTATTTGATAATCTGAAGAACTGAAAAGCTTTTGGTAAAATTTCGTACACCGGAAGTGGGCGTTTACCTTAACTGTTTTTTGTTTTTTGCCAATATTTTCTTAAATATGAAAAATATCACAAAAATACTTAAACAAACCTTGAAGACAATAAAGAAATGAACATCTTTTGCTTGAAAACATTTTTCATAAAATCATTTTTGTTCGAGAAAAAAATTTAATATATTTTTTTAATTTTTGGTTTATAATTATAAAACGATAATAGTTACAGCAAATTTATGTGAATAATAATTGTAGAGAATACTAAAATGAACAACTTATAAAGAATAAGTTTTTTTCGAAATCCCTTTAGTTTTTGAGTAAACAGTTTTCGAATTTGAAGTATAATTTTTCCATCTTTTATAATTTTGACGTTTTAAACGTCATTTTGATGCGAGTCCACAAAACACTCGATGTAGATTTAAAATATGATTTAAATAGAAAATATACCATGAAAGCGTAAATATAAATGACTATGAAGATACCATCAAGACGGAGAAAGTAACATGATGGCCACATCACCATTTTTTGCAATAAAATTATTATTATTCGAAATTAATTGATTGATGGTTGGGCGTTAACTTCGTGATACATTTTGGAACTTTAAATAAAACAGTTTCTTTGTTAATATTTATTTTTGATCAAAACTCAAGTCACTAAAAAATAAAGTGTGGTCTTAACAAAGAAACTGTTTTATGTAAAATATTATTATTCGTTCGAATACGTTACATTCGTCTTCTCTTCAGCCACTAATGATGTAACGTTTTGCTTTCACGCCGAAAGGTGAAAGGGTTCGCGAAGATGCTCCAGCGCACACGTCTTAAATGTCAAAGGCAAGGATACAGCAGCTGGTGATATCCTTGAAGGTGTTTATATTTTATCGCCTTAAATTACAGCTTATACAACGGACACGCTAAATACCAGTGGTTTTATATAATCGAAAAAAGGCTCGGCCCGATTGCGAAATAATGCTGGGCGTGTAGGAATGTCAACTGGCTTTCGAAGCTGTCTGTCTATTGATTGTTCTTTTGTTCTAATTTGCAACAAATGCATGTTCACTTACGACTGTACTTTCGTGTTAAATGGTTAACAATGGGGCGATTAAATACCCGTTAAAATGAACGTGATTAGTTGAAAATTATGTAAAGTAACATACTTAAGAGGATTTAATTACACATCATTATAACAGCAATTCAATATTAATTAGACCAATAATATGGTCAAAATTTACACTCAATATCTACGAATCCATACGAATTGTGTTATTGAATTGGATTACCTGTTGGTAAACGTTGGAATTTTAAATTATATTAAAGCTTCAATTATAATTATAAACATGATGTTGATCAAAAAGCAGCCCCAAGTGCATTATAGTTAAATCAACATGTGTTTCCCTAAAAATAAAAACTAATGTTAATGCTTTAACTCTAACTGTCACGTACCAGTGTCATTCCAATCATTATATCAACCTTAACTTTCTCCGTTATAAAGTAGGGAAAAGTATTTTGATCGTAAACATTTATCCGTATTGTGCTCTAGAGGGGATTTCTGGGAAAAAAAATTGTGTCTGTATATCAGTGTGTGTGCCTTGTGTGTGTGTGTGTGTGTGTGTGTGTGTGTGTGTGTGTGTGTGTGTGTGTGTGTGTGTGTGTGTCTGTGTCTAACTAATACAGGAATTGACATGAAAGTTTATCCTTATTTGATAATCCGAAGAACTAAAATGCTTTTGGTAACATTTCATTTACTTAGCCGTTTTTTTTTTAATAAAATTTCACAATTAATATCGTAACTATTATTTATTTTACGTTTATTAGTTAAAGTCATTTAATAATACTTAAGGCCGTCACTTCCTCAGCCGTTTTCTACCAGAAAAACGTGATTTTTAGGTACACTTTTCTAGAAAACTACTTGACCGATTTCTCTGAAATTCTGCACACATGTTCTTACCTTCAAAATAAGCATGAAAAAAATATGAGATTCAGAATTATGACATGAAAAAAAACATGAATATTTTTCGAGTTATTTATTTTTTTTAAACCCGCCACTCAACATATGCAAATAACATCAGCCATATTGGTAGGTATCGATACCACCTTTAAAACAAAATAAAAGCAGTGATGATATCTTTTATAGTTTGGAAGAAAAGTGTACCTAAACTTAAAAAGTATTTTTTTCGGGAGAGTCAAAATAGTCCGTAGAAGAGTTCGCCTCTCCCATTTTGCTTATAAATTTTCATCACTTCTACTAAAATGTAAAATATATTTTTTTTCTAGGCGTAATTGAGTCGAATCAGAAACGACGATTAAAAACATACGAGTATTTTTTTCATTTTTGAAGAAGCGACTCCTTTGAACTCAAATTTAAAAGATTTTACGTGCATCATAGCTGAAAGATCCAACTATAGATTATCACTATCTGATGTACTTGTTATTGCCTAAATATTTCGAGGCCGTGAGCAAACAATAAAACGCGAATAATTAATAATATTTATCAAATAATACAATGAAAATGAGAAATAGAATAGGTTCACAATGCGATCCTTGTGGTACCGCTTATTTCACTTGAAACACTTTTATTGATCTTAACATACTGAGTCCGATCGAATAAATAATTTTTTCTACGTCCGTTAAAAAATGTACAGTTTTTTTCATTAATTTGCGTTCATAAAATATGTGTTTTCTGAAGCCTTCCGGAAGCGTGAAAAAAAGTGCCATAACGGTTCATTTTTTCACCCTTTTGCGTGAAAAAAAGTGCCGTAGCGGTTCATTTTTTAACGCTACTAAAAAATCGTTTGCACAAAGTGTGTCATGAACACTTCGCAACACGCCGCGAGTTCTGCCGATAAATGTCAAACATTCATTTCCGATCAAGTAAACTTGATGATTATTATTATGTTCATCATTTAAAAGTATTATTACTTATAAAAATTGATTAAGGTTTTACCCAATTTATTTAAAGTTACGGACGTAGAAAAAATTTTGTATGAAACTCGAGAGTAAAGCAACTTTTTTTTCACTTGTAGGAAATTTTTCTTTCCTACTCGTGAAAAAAAGTATTACTTTACTCACTTGTTGCATAAATAACTATTTTGTGATGAACACAAACCAAGTGAGAGGAGTTTACTGAGAATGATTCTCAGAATGGTGAAATTCCTTAGAAAAGTCTGTATATATCGTATCAACTTGGGCACCCTTCCCATCAAAGCATCAAGTGCAAAAACTTGAAAAGAAAGATTGGTATTTGTTGATTTACCATGACAGAATCCATGTTGCTCATGCATAAGTTGCAAAAATAAATCAATTGGGATGCAGCCATTGAATCAATAATTTTGGAATGGTCGATACGAGGGATACTCCTCGGTATTTTTCTATATCTAACCCGTTTCAAGTTTTGAAAATAGGTAATATAACTAGTTTTCCAAGTTTAAACTACTTTTAGGTAAAATTGTGTTCTTTAAAAATGTTTGAAAAAATTCCCAATGCAAGCCGATTATATCCTCCGGCATTCCTGAAAATTTCAACTCTCTGATATAAATAGAAAAAATGGTGATGTAGCCATCATCTTACTTTCTCCGACTTGATGGTATCATTTATATTTACGCTTTTATGGTTTATTTTCAATTTGAATCATATTTTAAATGTACATCGAGCGCTTTGTAAACTCGGAGGAAACTGACGTTTAAAACGTCAAAATTATGAAAGATGGAAAAATACAAATATAAAAACTCAATTTATTCAAAAACTAAAGGGATTTCGAAAAAAACTTATTCTTTGTAAGTTGTTCATTTTAGCATTCTCTACAATTATTATTAACATACATTTGCTGTAACTATTATTGTTTTATAATTATAAACCAAAAATTAAAAAAATAATAATACATTTTTTTCTCGAATAAAAATGATTTTATGAAAAATGTTTTCAAGCAAAAGATGTTCATTTCTTTGTTGTCTTCAAAGTTCTTTTCAATGTTTTTGTGATATTTTTCATATTTAAGAAAATATTGGCAAAAAACAAAAAACAGTTGAGGTAAACGCCCACTTCCTGTGTACGAAATTTTACCAAAAGCTTTTCAGTTCTTCAGATTATCAAATAAGACGGATGTTCAAAGTTTCATATCAATTGGTCTATTAGTTTTTGAGATACAGCGCGCACAGACAGACACACACACACACAGACACAAAAAAAAATTCCAGAAATTGTTGAAATGGCATCTATCGACCCCAAAAAAAAATTTGGAAAAAAAATCACGATCACAATACTTTCTCGTACTTCGTAACGGAGAAAGTAAAAAATAAATTACTAAAAGAAGAAAAACGAAAAACCAGGTGACGCGCTCTGGAAGGGTAGGGGGTGTTTTAAAATGTTTGAAAAAAATACAGATAAAGGCTCGTCTTACCCCGTACCCCCTTCTGAAAGTTTCAACTCTCCGATATAAATAGAAAAAAAGAAATCACTAAAAGAAGAAAAAACGAAAAACCGGGTGACGCGCTCTGGAAAGGTAGGGGGTGTTTGAAGGATTTTGAAAAAAACACAGAAGAAGGCTCGTCTTACCCCGAACCCCCCCTAAAAGTTTCAACTCTCCGATATGAATAGAAAAAAATACGTCCTCGAAAGAAATAAAAAGGAAAGAGAAAAATGTCCGGGTTGGGCCGACTAACGTGCTCTAGAGGGGCGGGGGGTGGTCGGAAGGTTCTGAAAAAATTTGAGATCACGGCTCGTCTCACCCCCCGCCTACCCTGAAAGTTTCATCTCTTCGATTTCCATAGAAAAAAATACGTCCCAGAAAGTACGCCGAAAAGTAAAAAAGGGGGCGTGGCCCGATTCGGGCAAAAATTCAAAAATCGGGCACCGAGCGTCCCTTTGAAATCGACTTTAGTTTCTAAAAAACACGGCCGCCACCCTCCCGCTCGGTCGCCTATCGACTTCTGATCCGGCGCGTTTTGATGTTTTTTTTCGATTTTCAAAAATTCGCCCAGGGGGCTCTGCCGGTTCTAGAGGGGTGGGAGTGGTCGGGATCGACTCGATCGACCATTTTACACAAACTGAAAAAATTTCGAGCGTACTTTAAACTCCGCCCCCTGGGGGTGGGGGTTGATTACCAAAATCTAATATTTTTTTACCTTTTAGCGCCCTCTACACGGTGTCAAAATTTCAACTCTCTACGACTTTTACTTTTTTCACTATTCAAGTTTTTAAAACTCAATTAGTATATATAAAATAAAATAAAATAAAACTACTTTTCCATATAGAAGAAAAGTATCCAGAAGTCAGTGTTTTGAAGTAACAAACAAATTCGTTTGGTTAATGAATAAACACAATTTTTTGCCAGATTTAATGCTATTGTTTCGAAAATTTCTGACAATGCAAGTACAGACCAATTATTAAAACCAACCTGTCGCGAGGAAGTGCCGATCCGCTGTCAGTAAGGTAGACTGAAGAGAAGAAGTTAACAAATAAGTCAGCACACTCTTGTATTTTCGAGACTGATTAAAGGAACATATGTTTTGGGTGGCCAATAGTTTTTCTCGAACCGTTAACATGATTCCAAAAAAAATTAGGGTTAGTTTTAATCTAAATTCCAACTTCTATTTATATATTGGCGATAAATTATGTAATTTAAATTTTTACAACTACAAACGAGCTAATTTCTTCTCTTTTGTCAGATTTATCAACTCTCCATTAAACTATTTTGGATACTTTCCACGTGTGTACTTCAAAAGTGGTACACACCTATAAATCTATTGCTTACAAGGTATTAGTATTTTCAGCAATATCGCAATAGTTTAGAGTTTCGTTCCAGTCAATGACTACTATGAGACTATAAATTTTCCCGAACTGTGTTCTTCTAAAATCATACTATGTTTTTCGAAGCTCTATGACATAATACTTTTGAGAAAATGGCCCAGGACTGGTTATTTGAAACATTAATTTTAATTTAATTACACATATAATTTAAGAAATTTAGAAATCAATTTTTCAAACAAAAGTTGTTTCTTTCTCAAATACCTATCCAATGACCTTAGGTTCCCATTTGAAATTCTAAAATTGAGTGTAGTTACGCCTACTTTCGGAAGTCGAAACTACCTCCATTAAATTTTTCAGGTAGGCATTGGTGGTGCTATTTTTTTCTGGAAGCTCTATGACGTCACGTTTTTGAGAAAAATGCCTGGGACGGGTGGTCTGACACCCGGTATTTACAGACAAGCGAGGGTTTTATATTTTACTTATCTCATAGTGTGCTCCGCGGAGCTCTGGAACTTCCCAAGGGCTCCGCCGAAATAATATGACCTACAAAAGCACGAAACAATTCCATAAATTTAGAGTAAAATCAATGTTATGTAAAGTACCTATTTTTGTTTGATTTTCATTAAAGAATATACGTAAAACCTGGTTTTGTTTAATTTGGGGCTGCGTAAAATATTTAATGCTTTAAAAAGGTCCCATCGCCAAAAAAATTTGAGAAACGCTGCTCTAAATAATTACTTCTTTTGGAATTAATGGTAACTTTTGATTTTGTAACTTTTAATGTTAAGTACTTTTTATTACATTAGTTAAAGATTTAATTATTGCTAGCGTCGATTTTATTCATAAAACATTCATGACAATAAAAAAAAAGTTCGAGTAAAGATGTTTGTGATGTCCTTATTTGCCATTTTTTGTTTTTTGTGAAGAAGTCATCCAACGTCGTCCACATTTACCCGTTTCGCTCAGCAAGCAGTTTTCGAAACCAAGACATCGCACCAACGACACTTCGTCGTGCCTTTGAACTTCTATCCAAATTTAAATCAGTCTGTATAGACTAATCTATAATTTCCTATATAGTGACTTTCTTTTTAGAAAATCCGTTGAATGTTCATTTTGCTGCTGATCTTCAGAAAAGCGAATTTAGTCATCTTCGTGCACTTCGGGGCAACATCGAGGAATACCAATACTACCGCGTATTACTGCAGACTCCAGACTGTTGATGAGATTAAAGTTTGTCTAATCAATATTTTTGTAATTTTTTTCACATTTTACTTTCTCCATATTGTGGAAGTATTGTTTTTGTAAAAACTCTTGAATATCCATTTAGAGGCCCCCGATACCATTCCGATCATTAAAAAAAATGTCTTTTTCGCCTGCCTCTACCGAAACCATTTATTTCGGCCATAAAAATCGGGCCGAAACTGTGATTAAGGGTATCTAGGGCCGAAAAAATAATATGCATAATCTAGACAACCTTCCGCGGAATATGAGTAGGCTATGCAAAAATCTGACAGTGACAGTTCAATGGTGCGCGATATAAAATTTCCTGAAACACTGTTTTTACTTAAGTCAGGCAAAAAAATTTCGAGTGTAACTCATGCCGAAATGCTTTAGCAACCCTTCACTTTTAGCAACCCTCGATCGTTTCGCTCGATCGTGCTGCTTAAAGCGGCGGGTTGCTAAAGCTTATTTTCGGCCCTTGATACACTATATACTATTATATGTGTGTGTATCTCTATGTCAAAAACTAATACGGGTTTTCGAATTAAACTTTACATTGAAGCTTTATTTGATAATACGAAGAAAGAACTGAAAAGCTTTTGGTAAAATCTCAAAAAAACGAAGTGGATTTTTGCAAATATTGAATTAATAAATTATGTATTAATAAATATTTTTCACAAGTAACTTGATTTTCGATTGGTCAACAATAATTGCAAAAATTTGAAAATAATGAACTTTTAAAGAGTACGATAAATAAATGAAAAATCTTATAGCCGCCGATTTGGGAGGCTCTCACTGTTTTTAAGAATAGAAAAAAAAGGAACCATTTATTTGACCTTAATATGCATGCCATAAATTTTGGGTACATACTTTTTCACCAGGTGCTAGTATTTTCGGATATCCGCAACAGGGCAAAATATTGCTACCATTTAAGTGGACTAACAAATCAAAAAACACCAGGACCATCTACAAAGTGAGGGGTAGAACGTCCCCTGAGGAAGATGAGTGATGAAGAAGATAACAGAGTCGAATTCTAAACATCGTATATCTCCCAAACTAAACAAGTTAGACAAGATCTGTTAATGCCATTGTTATTATTTCAGAAAAAGAGTCATAACGTGTATATCAGATTCTTTCTGACCGAGATTGCTTATAAAAACATCGAATTTGGGCCACCCGGTACAAACAAATTCTTGGTTGAGTGGTTTAACTAGCATCTCTCACACATGCGAGAACATATACACCTACTGAATGATAAATCTAAAAAATATTCTTGTCATGAAATGAAACAACAGCGGAACCGATTTAGAACGTTTTTTTTTATAATAATGAAATTTTAAGCGTGTAAAAGTTTCTGCCAATAACACTTAAATTAATGCATGAAATGAAACAATAGCGAAACCAATCTAGAATTATTTGTTTTTATAAAAATGAAATTAAACGTGTTAAAATTTCTACCTATAACACCTTCCAATTGCCCAAGGAGGGTATGGGACGTAATAAACAACATTTTCGACTACTTTTTGTTTTTATTTAATTTAAAAAGTAAGAACTTTGATAATCTATGTGATCAACTTAACTCGGTATTGTGGATCATTTAATATTATGTCTACCTACCTCAAGCAAGAATCCCATATTAATAGAATTAGAATTAGAATTCTTCATTGCTTATTACAATACAAGTATTTACACAAGTCCAGATAGGTAATATATGCAAGATACTATAATTAGTTAAGTATGTTATTATATAAGTTATTATTAAAGTAGATCCACTTGGGTAATATTATAACTTAGGTAGTGGTTTATGTTATAGAAACATTTTCTTATTAAAAATGTTTTTATTTTTCTTTTAAAGACTGAAATAGCAAGATTAAGTACATCTACCGGAATTTTATTACAAAACTTATATGCCCAATAATTTGGTCCATTCCTTGATTTGCTTAGTCTAAATTTACGGATATAAACAATTATGTACTAAAATTATAGAAGCGGTATATAGATGTCGAAAGTTTGAGAAACACTGCTCTAGAAGACCACGAAATTATTGTTTTAATAAACTTATGTTAGCAGTGATAAGCAAATGTCAGTTTCGCAGAATGTTTAATACTAAACACAAAGTTTTTCTTCTGAAAAGTTACTTTCCAAATGGCGCAAGTTTGGAAAATGGAGCATGGTCCTATTCCCTACATTTCTGTACAGAAGAGTTTTCCGTTGTCGTTTTTTTAAATTAGAATTGACTCAACAGAAATGTAACTTTAAATTTGTAAACGCCGATGTCACTAATTTAAGTTTAAAAATAAGAAAAAATAGTATCTTATAAATATCTATGCTGTATAAAAAATATTTTGAATTACGAAAGATGCAAAATAATTATGTATTCCTTAAGGAATCTGAGTATAAATTAATCGCAAAACAGCGTAAAATTATTATGTTTCTAAATGTTTTCATAATCTAGGCACAAACATGCTTTGATCAAATTTAAGAAATACATTGAAGGAAGTGCTTCTAAAAATAGCACCATATAGCTTTAATGAGTTTTTCGGGAGGAATAATATCGAATAGATTTTTCTATTAATTACCAATTAATCGATTGCTTCAAAATTATTTAAATTTATACTTACTAATTATTGTTTTTTTATTTACACATTATTATTTATATCTATTTTTATTGAAGTGCACAATGTATATAAATTTATGGGTTGTTCGGAAAGTAATTTCATTTTTTTCCAACAGATGACTTAATTTTTTTCACAGCCAACTTCACACTTAAGCCGCATTTTCATTATATGTATATTTAAAGAGCTTAATATAGCCTAAAAGTTTGTTTGATTCTGCGCAATAGATTTTTGTGTCCTATCAAATATGGAAAGTCTAGCAGCATTTTCGGCATATTTTACTTTTTTACAAACGAAAAGGTAAAAATGCTGTTCAAGCAAGAAACAAATTATTCGATGTGTATGGAGAAGATGCATTGATAGCATGCCAGTACCAACATTTCTGTCCGGCAATTTTATTGTTGAAGATACACCACGTTCTGGAAGGCCAGTTGAAGCTGAAGGCATTGATCGATCAAACCGCCGAATAAGAATGGGGATGGGAAATGGGTTATCTATAACAATGTTAAACGCAATAAGTCATTAAATAAACAAGATCAACCGGCTTTAAGCAATTTAAAAGTCGGTACTCATTAAAAAAGGTTTTCACGGATTTCATGGAAATATTTTTTTTCTTAGCTTCCACCAGACAATATAGTTGCATCAAGCACTCGAGGCGTGTTGCGCAGTCACCACCTTTAATTCTGTGGCGGTTTGCCAAAAGCAGATATGTCCACTAAAACTTATTTTGTGTATTTTGCAAAATTTTAAAAATTTTGGTTCGAAAGGGTTAATTATAATTATATGTAAACGAAAGTAGACAATTACACAAATTTTATTTTCAAAATCAAACCTGAAATTTCTTAAATTATGATTTTCTGGATAACATAGAAATTTGTTCTTGCTCTCCTGAAAAGTAGCAAAAATGGACACATCTATTATTGGCAAACGGCCACAGAATTCAATTGGCTCCGGAGATTTGTTGTCGCCTTCTCCGAATACTTTCTTACTCTGCGCAAATTTTACCCCCGCACGTCTCGAGTGGTCAGTAATACTATACTACGATCAAGTGTACTGTCATCAACTTGACAAATTGAATGATTCACTTAAACTCAAAATGGTCAGAATTGATCAATAAAAATGGTATAGTGTTCCACCAACATAATGCGAGACCTCATACAAATTTGGTAACTCACCAAAAGCTATATTCCATAGCCATATTCTCCAGATTTAGTACGTTTGGATTAATATTTGTTGCGGTCTTTACAAATTTTTTTAGACCACTAAACCTTTCCTTCAAATGGGGACGTCAAACATGACTTCGATCAGTTTTTTGCCAACAAAGATCAGAAGTTTTGTGAGCTACTGTCGGAAAGATGGCAAAAGGTATTGGACCAAAATGTAGAATATATAATTCAATAAAATATTTATACACTATAAGAAAATCGTCTTTCATTATCACGAAACAAAACGAACAACTGCAGTTTACACCAGACGACCCTTTCCTGCGAGTCAAATCATCATCAAGAGTCGACTGAAAAGAGTCAATTCTTGAAGTGACTCATGACTCTTCTGAAAATGTTAAAAAGTATGTCTGGAAACAAGTGATGAGCAAAGAATAGGCCCAATTTTAATGTGCCCCGTATTTCTCAAATTTCATAACTCAAAATGAGTCAGGAAAACCCAGGAGTTACTTGACTCTCGACTCATTTCTAAGAGTCGATTCCTTTAATCGGGTCACTCATGAGTTATCCACCTCTAGTATAAACTATTTATATATACCAAAGATGTACCATATGTATCCCCACCTACGTAAGGCTTACGGTCAAAAAAATAACTTTATAGATACACTACAAATTATGATATATTAATTATAAACCGAATAATCTGTAAAAAAAAACCTTAAAATTATAAAATAACGTTACACAACTAAAGAATGTATCCAAAGTTTTACATAAACTCCTATTTGCGTATTTATTGTACTGTTATAAATTGTAATGTGAAATAATAATTTAAAAAAAAAATGGTGATGTGGCCATCATGTTACTTTCTCCGACTTTATATTTACGTTTTCATGGGTTTATTTTCAATTGAAATCATATTTTAAATGTACATCGAGCGTTGCGTAAACTCGGATGAAACTGACGTTTAAAACGTCAAAATCATGAAAGATGGAAAAATTATACTTCAAATTCAAAAACTCGGTTTACTCAAAAACTAACGAGATTTCGAAAAAAACCTATTCTTTAGAAGTTGTTCATTTTGGTATTCTCTACAATTATTATTCACATAAATTTGCTGTAACTATTATCGTTTCATAATTATAAACCAAAAATTAAAAAATTATAATAAATTTTTTTCTCGAATAGCAATGATTTTATGAAAAATGTTTTTAAGCAAAAGATGTTAATTTCTTTGTTGTCTTCAATATTTGT
Organism: Ocypus olens; assembly: GCA_910593695.2. Classification (NCBI taxonomy): domain Eukaryota; kingdom Metazoa; phylum Arthropoda; class Insecta; order Coleoptera; family Staphylinidae; genus Ocypus; species Ocypus olens. The sequence continues at coordinate 44,728,309 of OU343058.1, forward strand.
TTAAATGTTTTTGTGATATTTCTTATATTTAAGAAAATATCGGCAAAAAACAAAAAACAGTTAAGGTAAACACCCACTTCCGGTGTACAAAATTTTACCAAAAGCTTTTCAGTTCTTCAGATTATCAAATAAGACGTATGTTCAAAGTTTCATATCAATTGCTCTATTAGTTTTTGAGATACAGCGCACACAGACAGACACACACACACACACACACACACACAGACACACACACAGACACACACACACACACACAGACACAATTTTTTTTTTTCCAGAAATTGTTGAAATGGCATCTAGGGACCCCAAAACGGATATTTCCGTAAAAAAAATTTTTGAAAAAAAAATCACGATCACAATACTTTCTCGTACTTCGTAACGGAGAAAGTAAAAACGGTAAAGTTTCTCTATAATATTACGATTCCTATTGCGGAATATGTATTTTGATTAGGAGTGTTCGATTATGGAAATTAATAATCGATTATTGATTGTTTTCAATAATCAGTTAATCAAAATAATCGAATAATTAAATAATCGAATGTTCAAATAATCAATTAATTAAATAAACCTGTAAATCAATTGCCACTCATCCATATACCCACAAATTTACTGCTCGCTAATTTAATAAAAGTAATTAATAATGTGAATACTTGATATCTTAATGATTACAATCTGTTGATCGATTTATCAAATAATGGATTTCACAATTAATCAATAAATCAATCAATTATTTGGTTAATCGATTAATCCAATGGTCTAATAATTAGTTGATCTATAATTTAAATAATCGAATGATCAATCAGATTCATTAATCAAAATAATCGATTGACGATTAATCCAATGTTCAAATAATCAATTAATTGATTAATCAAATAAACAAATTATTAGATAATCAAATAACTTGTAAATCAATTGCCATTAATCCATGTACCCACCTATTTACTGCTTGCTGATTTAATCAAAGTAATGAATAACGTGAATACTTGAATACATAATGATTACATAATCGATTGATCGATTCGTCAAATAATGGATTTCACGATTAATCAATAAATCAAATAATTCAATGTTCAAATAATCAATTAATCAAATAAATAAATAATCAGATAATCAAATGACTTTGCTATTAATTCATATAGCCGCAAATTTACCGCTTGCTAATTTAATGAAAGTAATGAATAATGTGGATATTTGATGACTTAATGATTACATAATCGATTTATAAAATAATGGATTACACGATTAATCAAGAAATCAAATAATCGATTAATCATATAGTCGAATAATCGGTTGATCAATTAATTAAATTGTCGATTAATCGAATTATCGATTTATTAAATATTTGTGGAATAGTAATATAACAATTCGATTAATCGATTGTCTTGCACAGCCCTAATTTTTGCCCATTACTTCCCATTATACTTAAGCGAGTATAACAAAAATCATGGACTTTGGTGACAGTTAGTGACAATGTTATTTACTTTAGAGAATGCTTCTGTGACGCACTATTCTGTAATAATGGTAGAACAGATATTTAACAGTGATTGTGCTCTATTTCACCAAATTTCATTTTTAAAATATCTGAGAGCTTATAATTCTTTTGAAAAAAATTGTCATTGTCAATGTCATGGAATGTAATGGGTTTAAAAAAGTATGAAGAATTAACTAGTTTAGAATAATCGATTAATTAAATAGACAAATAATCAGTTGTTATTGTGATTTATTTAATGACCCTCTTCGTCATATCATTACACAGTGCAATCAATCGCTTTTAACCAGTTTGTAGCCATTTTTTTTTGTGATAATTATGTTAGTATGTAATACTTCTTGTGTATGTTGTCATGTAATTGGGAATTAATTCCTGTAGGGCAATAAATACCTGTATATTTATTTATTTAACCTCTTCGGGGACAAATTAATTTTGAAGCTTCAAATCTTTTAAGAAACAATTTATATCTCGCCAGTAGGACTGGACAGGAGGTATCTGCATGGGAATGCATAACTATAGCAGCTTTCAGAGCTTGGCATGAGATGGCAGTATTGAGCAAAATCAAATTTATTTGAAATGTGTTCGTCATTTTTTAAAACGTACACAAATGTGTTTCTGTTCCTGAAGAGGTTAAATAATAGATTAATCAAATAATCGATTAGTCGATTAATCAAATAATGGATTACACGATTAATCAAATAGTCAAATAATCAATTGATCGATTAATTAAATAATCGATGAATCAAAAATCGATTGTCTTGCACAGCCCTAATTTTTACTCATTACGTTCCATCAAGCGACTATAACAAATATCATGGGCTTTAGTGACAGTTACTGGCAATGTTATTAACATGAGAGAATGTTTCTGTAACACAAACTCTTCTGTGTTAATGGCAGAACATATATTTAAGAGTTATTGTATTCTGTTTCACCGAATGTAATTTTAAAAATATCAGAGAAATTGATTTTTTTTTAATTGTATGTCATGGAATGTATTGAGTTATAAAAAAATAAAAAATGGCTTTGACTGCGTTGTAAGAGCACGATACAGAACTAATATTTTTCTTAAACCAGTGCTAAAAAATGCTTCTTTAGAACTAGTTTAGAATAATCGATTTATCATAAATACTCGATTGATCGATTAACTAAATAATCGATTATTCAAATAATCGATTCGTTGAATTATCGATTTATTGATTATTATCCGAGTGATAATCTAACAATCAAATAATCGATAAGTCGAATGATCGATGTATTGATTATTTTCCGAGTAATAATATAAGAATCGATTAATCGATTGTCCTACACAGCCCTAATTTTTACCCATTACATCCCATTGTACTCAAGCAAGTATGACAAATATCATGGGCTTTAGTGACAATTAGTGGCGACGTTATTTACTTAACCCTTTAACGACAGAAGAGTTTTTTTTTTGGCGTTTCTGCTGAACTTATCACTCTGTAAACAATACGTTTCTTTCTATGAATTATATAAGAACTCAAAATAAGAACCAATAGAAAATGGAAAAATAAACTTGAAATTCGCGATAAAATAGGTAACTAAAATAATTAAATCTGAGCCACTATAGTGCCTCATGGTCGTTAAGGGGTTAAGAGAATGTTTCTGTGACACAAACTCTTCTGCTTTAATAGTAGTTATTTAACTGTGATTGTATTTTACTTCGCCAAATTAAATTTTAAAAATTTCTGGGAATTTGAAATTATGTATCATGGAATGTAATGGGTTAAAAAAAAATAAAGGAATATCTTTGACTGTATTGTAAGAGCAAGATGTAGAACCAATATTTTTCTTAAAGCTGTACTAAAAAAGTTTCTTCAAAAATAGTGTATGTGATAGGAAAGAAGTGAGAAAACACCACCAACAAGAATGTTTTAATAAGAAATATAGTTACAGGGTTTATGACATAATTCGATGTTATTTACTTAACACTTTAACAGTAAAAATGTAATATATAATTACAAAAACTACACTAGCGTTTATTTTATAAAAATTCCTATTATTATTACACACCATTTGTATAAAAAAAATACCTGCACTTCAAACACAAGATTTTGGTTAGGATAACATGAATTAAATTAAATTTCCTTGTATTATCAAAAACTAGGCGCTAAGATCAATGTCGTATTATGTTATCCTTCCAACAATAATTTGATAAATTTCCAAAATTTATTATTTTTCTTCCACTGCAATTTTTTGCGACACTGTCGGCGAAGAAATATCAAAATAATACATTTTGAAAATCAAATAGACGTTATTATTCAAATTAATATGGATTATCATCTGCCTCTTCGATCAATTTAATACAATAATTGTTAAGTTGAATAAAACTTAAAAAAGTTTATTTTCTATATATTGTTGTAATATTAGTTTTAATTTTTAATTTGTAATTTTCTGTAAATTGGTTTATCCGTAAATATATTATTATTATTATTATTATTAAAAATAATATTTTTATTACAATAATACAACAATGCTAGATCATTCATTTAAAACTAAACATCGAAAATTAATTGTTGAAAAAAACATTGAGAGAAGCATTTATGGAATAGCTTCAACATTTTAATAATAAATTAAATCGAGACGAAAAGTAGCCTGAATATATGAATATTATGCCTGTCTGTAATTCTGAAAAATTAAATCTTACTAAGACTAAAAACAAATATTAAAACTTCCCTGCCAACAAGCCAGGGTTTTCCGCTTCAATTGCTTTATTAATGTTCATTTTATAAATTTCAATATACTTCTTTTGTTTTCTAAATTTAAACATGGTTACAATTAAAATTGAACTGAATTGAAAAAATCACAACTAATTTTTCAATTGAGTTTAATTAAGGGTTGCTACGTTATAACGGTAGCAACCTTCCTCTTAATTAAAATTGAAAATTGCACAAGCATTAAATAAATTTAATCATGGTGATGGTTGCGACCGTTACTACGTGGTAATTCATTATAGAAACACTGAATAAAACACTTACTAAGTTAAATTGTGGTAAAAAACTTAGTAAGTGTTTTATTCAGTCTTTCTAAATAATAATTTAATTTATGTTTACAAATAACACAATTCCCTCAGAAAATTAATGTCCCTTGCAAAACTATAAAATTCTGTTGTCTTGGATTCGCACACACATTTAATAAATGAAATTAAACCCCCCTATTCTTACAAAACTATAAAAACTCTGTTGCGTTTGATTACAGAAAACAAGAAGACCGATATCACGATTTCGACCGGAATTTAGGCGCAGCACCGCCACACCAGCACCAACCACCACCACACAGTCTGCACCCACAGCACCAAGAACGCGGACTACCAGACGCAGACTCCCGCCGCCTGCAACGACCACGGCCACAACCACCACCACCACATCGGAAAGTAAAGGTGAGGATATGGAAATTAGTTTTTTTTCGCCATTAAGTGGGGGCCATTAAGCAACCGCATACGTTTATTATTTTTAAAACTTAATTAGCATCATTTCGCCGGCGCGGTTCCGTGAAATTCATTTAAAATCAACGACTTCCCGTTTTCTAAAAAAAAATCATTAGTATTATGCGAATTAAAACGATTTTTAATGCATTCCAGTGGTGTTATATAAAGCAGCAAAAAAAAAACCAATAACCGGATTTTGTGGAACAACAGAATGAAACGTGTTTACACATAACTATTTGTCATATCTAAGTAAAATATGTTTTTCTACTATCAGTCATAACGTTCACATTTTGGCCCTAATTTGCGGGCGTAAAGCACAGAGTGAAATTTGTTTTGTAACAATGGACCAGCGGACGGAGTATAAAATGCTTTATAATTGTTGTTTTGTACTTACATGCATAATTAATAATAATATGACTTTTCAATTTTTTTTTCAATTTTTACTATTAATTTTCTAAAATTAAACCTTTAAAAAATTGCACCACGGGCGAAAAATTAAAAATGGGTTTTGGCCCTCTGAGGTCAGCTATCTCTGCCCACGGATCAAAACCTATAAATTTACGTCCTTGATACATAAATACCTACATACATCAAGATCTTTATTCAAACAATAATCATACTTTGCATTTTAATACATAAATTACTAAAGGGTGTTTGGGCTATCGACCATCGGTTTTTCTGCTCATATAAATAACTAATCAAATATAAAAAAAAAATCCATGCCTGGGGGCTCGCATCGTGTTTATTTGATTTTTCTTACATTTTCTGTGGAGCTGTGGACCTAATAATTGGGAAACATTGATCCATGCCTTAAATGACAAAAATATGCAACTGTTGTTTTTCCTGTTTTAGAAAATTTGTATAGGATCAATTGCTTCAAAACTTAAAATATTTCACACCACAGTCCTTTTCCGCTAAAATCAACTTGGAAGAAAACGTTTAGGAGTAATATTTCTAACTTTACAAAGTCTTATATTTCAAAAAATGGAAATAGATATAGTCAGTAAAATCTTCATTTTTCTGAGCATCATCTTTTTAAATTGAAATCAATAAATCTTTTTTCTGATTAGTTTAACATTGTATTTCTTACTGTAACCCAAGACAAGTTGTACAGTGAGATCAGAAAATCGAAAATAGTTGGCAGCACATTTTCTGAACATCTTTATAATAATTTAAGTAATCTGATATTGGCTGCCTGAATTATTTCAGTGCGGTGCATGTGCATTTTAATTATTTTGACGTCTTTGAACCATCTTTAAAACAAGTAACCTTAAAAACAACAAGACTTCAAAATAGACAAAATTCTTACGTACTGCACTGATCCAGGCAGCCAACCTAATATTACGTGAATTATTATCCCTATTTTCAGAAAATGTGCTACCAACTTTTTTCGACTTTCTGATCTCACTGTACTTTCTCAAAGTTCAATCATTTTTGGATGTTAAATATTTGTTTATTTAACTTTTTAGTATTCAGTTCGGTAGTATAACCTTTTGCTCAAGAAAAAATGTCAATTATATTCTCAAAGCATAATTCAGCATGAGTTTAATTTTTTTAGAAACTCAAGACCTTTACCGAATTTTTTTATTTAACTTTTTTGTTCCCAATTTGCGAACCTACACTACTACACAAAATTTGCTTTAACAGTTTTCTTGTTTAATGACCGTTCATGACCTTATTCAACTCTTTAAACTGTTTCGATGAATTCGAGTCGCAATTGTTTTTCAGTTTTCAGCTATAAGTGTCGAACAATTAAAGAGAACTCGAAAATTCGTTCACGATCAGTTTCTACTCTTCAACAAACTCTTTTGATTGCAGTGAAAAAAACGAGTTCGAGTCGCAATTGTTTTTCAGTTTTTCATCTGTAAGTGTCGTACAATTAAAGAAAACTCGAAAATTCGTTCAAGATCTTACTCTTCTCTTCAAAGTATTTAGACTACAGCTAAAAGGACGAATTCGAGTCGCAATTATTTTTCAGTTATTCAGCTATAAGTTTCTAACAATTAAAGAAAATTTGAAATTTCGTCCAAGATCTTCAAACTCTTCAAACCCTTTTTACTGAAGTGAAAAACACGAATTCGAGTCGCAATTGTTTTTCAGTTTTTCAGCTATAAGTTTCAAATAATCAAATAAAACTGAAGAAAAAATTGCAATTAGATTTTCATAGTATAATTCAGCACAATTGTTTGTTTTTACTTTATCCGTTACGAAGTAATGTGATCGTGAAAAATTTTTCAATTTTTTTTTGTGTCTGCGCGCGCTGTATCTCAAAAACTAATAGAGCAACTGATATGAAACTTTGAACATACGTTTTATTTGATAATCCGAAGAACTGAAAAGGTTTTGGTAACATTTCGTATACCAGAAGTGGGTGTTTACCTAAACTATTTTTTTGATTTTTGCCAATATTTTCTTAAATTTGAAAAATATCTCAAAAATATTTAAGCAAATATTGAAGACAACAAAGGAATGAACATCTTTTGTTTGAAAATATTTTTCATAAAATCATTGTTATTTGAGAAAAAAAAGTATTAATTTTTTTTTTCATTTTTGGTTTATAATTATGAAACGATTCGTTCACGATCAGACTCTATACTTTAACATACTCTTTTGATTACAGTGAAAAAACGAGTTCGAGTAACAATTGTTTTTCAGTTTTTCATCTGTAAGTGTCGTACAATAGTTACAGCAAATATAATAAATATAATAATTGTAGAGAATGTCAAAATTAGCAACTAATACAGAATAAGTTTTTTCCGAAATCTCTGTAGTTTTTGAGTAAACTGTGTTTTTGAATTTAAAGTATAATTTTTCCATCATTCATAATTTTGACGTTTTAAACGTCAGTTTCATCTGAGTTTACACAACGTTCGATATACATTTACAATATGATTTAAATTGAAAATAAACCGTGAAAGCGTAAATATAAATTACTATACCATCAAATCGGAGAAAGTAGCAATTTTAGCACAATAACTTTAACAATAAAGTTCTAGAGTTATTCAGTTTTCTGTTATAAGTTTCGAACAATATTTTTTTTTTAATTCATTTACGATCTTATTCTATTTTCTTTTGATTATAGCGAAAAGAATGAATTCGAGTCGCAATTGTTTTTCAGTGTTTCAGCTATAAATTTTGAACAATGAAAGAAAATTCGAAAATTTGTTCACGATCCCAAACTCCTATGATTACAGCAAAAAAAAACAAATTCGAGTCGCAATTATTTTTCAGTTTTTCAGCTATAAGTTTCGAATAATCAAAGAAAACTCAAAACTTATATTTTCAGAATATAATCAGCAAGTTTTATTTTTTTAGAAATTCAAAACCTTTTACGAATTGTTTTATTGAACTTATTAGTATCCAATTTGGCAACCCGCAGTTCTACAAAATTTGATATAAAGTAAAAAGATTAAAGTATTAGAGCAATATTCGCACAGGTTAAGTTCAAAATATATTTTTTTATTTTTAGTATTTATTGTACTATCTATTTCTACTTGTGTTTTCAGTTTGTGAGAACACGTGGTCCTAAAAAAATTTGCAATAGTGGAAAACCATCACATTTTCAGAACACAATTTATATAAATGATATTTTCAAAATTAAAAAAATTTGAATGTTCTTTCTTTTCCATACAACTTGTCAACACATGATCCTACAACATTTACAAAAGTGAAAAGCTATTTAATTTTCAGAGAACAAATTGTATTTTCTTTAACACCTTTTGATATGTTTGTTTTATATCTTTCCGAGCGCATTCTTGGCATTTGTTTTTGACACAAGCACATGCCATTCAGCCACGACGAGGCACACATTCTTGACTTGTTTATATAAAATTTCCGTTTTTGAATCGGGAAAATATAAAGAATAGTCTAGATATTATCCAAACATCATTTAACGATAAAATGCATCACAACTTATTTTCTTCCATATGTACTAAAATTGCTTCAAAGAAATTCCATTTTATTCTAATTTTTGTATTTACAACCAAATAAGAGAAATCTTTTACGCCTCTATACAGTGGCAAAATAAATATAATTTTTAATTTGCTTTCAATTAATGCATAATATAGGTGATAATTCAACTCATGTATAAAAAGATGCATTTAAAACGGCGGACAAACAAAATTTGCAAATGGTTAAAAATGTATTTACCTTCACCATGACAACGATCTTTATATTAACAATTTTAGTAAACAGCTAACTTCAGTTGAACAGTAGCCGTTCGTGCCAGTTCTGAATACCTCTGCGGTGAAATATAATTGAAATCCGTTTCGGACACGCTTCTGCGTGAAAAAATGTTCACAATTGTCATTCCGACCCATGTGCCAAGGAGGTAAATATTGTCTTTTCACTAATTATAGATTTAGTTTCGTACATTCGATACTAAAGCCGGCGACACTGACAGAACTGCATTTCCTACTTCGACCGCGAGATGTCGCAAGCGTGCGATTAGCGCAGATGCGATGCATGAATTGCAGAATTGCATTGCGTTTAATATCCATCTTGTTCTATCATGTTCTAATAGTGTGAAATAAACATTTATATATTAGTGTATTTGGCGTCTTCCCTTTTATGTGTGTCGGAAATAAGTGCACCGGGTCAATTAACGATCAGCTGTTATTGGTTTTCTAACTTCATGTGGCCTGTAGTGTGTGTGTGTGTGTGTGTGTGGGTGTGTGTTTGGTGAGAGGTTATAACCTATAATATAATATAAGAAACGTCAGAAATGTATGGAATGTATACTAAATGTAAGTAATAATATATATTTATACAAAACAATAATAATAAATATCATTTTAACTGCTACATCCTACTGTTTGTACCACTCGCGAACGTGCAGGCGCGAATTTCGCGATTCCCGTGGCACTCAACTATTTTCATTTTACCCACACACGATTTTGACGATTGGTGCATCATACAATTCCATCACAAAGAGATTAGGGATCTCAATTCATTCTCGAAATTTGTGTCGATTCAATGACTCGTGCAAACTAATAAAATTTATCCGGCCAAATTAAACCTCTTGTGGTATTACCCCCGATAATCTGCAGGGAAAATTATCATAATTTACCGGTTTAGTATTACCTAGTAATAATAATACAATACATTTTGCATATGTAAGCATTTAACCCAAACAATTAGTTAAATAAAATATAATAAATTGCAGTTCCAACCAATAAAAAAAAATACAAACATGAAGAAACTCTAAATCGTTCTACTGAAAATTGTGATATTTCGAGTTGTGTCGATATTGCAGAGGGCCATCGATGTGTAAATTTCCATGGATATTTATTTTAAGCATGAAGGTGTCCCACATTTAACCAACTAATGTAAAAAATATGACGTAACATTCTTGAGAAATAGTCAATAACCAGATATAAATTTGTCCTTGTTTCTTTTTTTTATTAGTTTACTACAACCTTTATTAATTTACGTAACTTAATAATCAGAAATGAGTTATTGTTTAACAAACAAGTTTTAATTGAGCATTAAATAACATGTGAAAAGAGTATATGCCCATGTTATTGTCTTTGTATGAAAACAGTTTTCATTTAATTGCGTGTAAACAAGATTCATTTACAATTAAATATAAATGTTCATATAATCTTATATACTGAAGGAAAAAAAAATTAAACACTTGAAATTCGTGAAATTTCGACCATTTTGCCAAAGTTGGACGTTTTTTTGCCCAAAAACGTGTTTTTTTGTTGAACCTTTAAGGGTTCGAAAAGGGATCATTCCGATCTGAGTTTACCCCCTTAAAGTAGGGCCAAAATGGGATTTTGAATGAATCATCAAACTTGGTTGAAAAGTCACTGAGTTATGTGCGAAAAGCCTCAAAATGCACTTTTTTCAAACACCCATAACTTGGTGCCAAATCGTCGTAGGAACTTCGTTCTTCGAGTCCTGCATAGGGAATTGATCAGATTTTAATGCCTTTATGGTGGATCGAGTCGACAAAAATTTTCCAACTGCATAGACATCGTCAAAGTTGGACATGGTTTCCAGAAAAAACATTTTTTTTACAGGGGTGCTAGAGAGGGGCGGAAGGGGTTACGCTTAAGTTCGTGTGTATGACTTTAAAGAAGATACTTCAAAGTTTTTCGCCCTTAAAGATTCATCAAAATCGATTGAAAATACGCCGAGTTATGGCGGTTGGAAAATGGTCAAAATTTCAGGAATTTCAAGTGTTTCATTTTTTTTCCTCCAGTGTATTAAATCAAGGTGTTTGTAAATTTTACTTACAACGAAAATAGCCTGTAAACTAATTGAATATTGAATATTTAACTGTTGGTAAATCAATAAAATTAGGTCTACAACTACTTCCCTGACAAATGACATGCCAGACATTAAAGGTCTAATAACCGTTCAAGTGATCGAATATATTTTTGTAAATATAAACTATTTCAGATAGTTTATTTCTATAACATGTTATATAGATATCCGTAAGTATTTCTGTCTTTAGGTTTTGGTTTAATTTTTATTATTAACAAAGTTAGGAACATTTCATTTTAAATAAAATGCAGAATCAATTAAGTAACAACAGTTAAATTTGACCAATACGCAATGAAGTAATTTGAAGTCAAAATCGTAATTAATAAATTACCATGAACATATTAGGTGACAAATATAATTCATTTGTCATATAATTTGTTCATAGTTTTTTTTTATTAATTATGATTTTGCCTTCAAATTACTTCATTGCGTCAAATTTAACTGTTGTTACTTAATTGGTTCTGCATTTTATCTGTTTAAAGTAAAATGTTGCTAACTTTGTTAATAATAATTATAAGGAAACCAAAACCTAAAGATAGAAATACGATATATTTATACAACATATTATGAAAATAAACTATTTGAAATAGTTTATTTTTTTTAAATATATTCGATTTCTTGAACGGCTGATTTAATGGGTACCCTACCGTTAAATTATGAATATGAAAACTCGTTGTCAAATTTAATCTTAATTATTTTTATTTATTATTTAATTCAATATTTGACAACACAAATAGTTGTTTCAAAAATATTTGTTTGCTTTTTTAGTCCGTGTAAGACCTTATTTTATAGATTTACGAATATTCATATCGACGCTACAAAGCAATTTTGTTGTATCTTGAAAAAATACGAATATCATTTGATTACAAAAAAAAAATGGGTCGAGTGGTTTGAATCTCGTTCTCCTACAATAAATTTGTTCAAAATTTTTCAGTTTTTTTTTTTTTCATTAAATATTTAAACAGTATAATGTAGTTCCATTTTTCGAGATACAGCAAGACTGATTTTAGTGTCGATGGCATTTTCATTTTCATTAAATGTTTTCGATGTATTTGCAACAAGTGAAGGTTTCCATTTTCAAAGATGTTTGTGTTTCTTTCAATATTATTATAATTCGGAAACGAAAAATTTAAGGACATAACCGCCAGCGACAAAAACTATAAACATTGCTATTGCTTTCTCTCAAAGAGAAATTGATGTAATAGCCAACAAACAACATCAATCACTGCGCCCTCAATTTATTTCTTGTACATAAAATAATTTCAGCATTGGTGTTTCGTAATCGCAAATATCTCCGCAAACATCTCCGCTATGTGCACGTGCAAATTTCATATAAAATGTCAATAAACGCGCAAGGATTCAGGAATTAATTAAAGATCCTTAACCCACTTCAATCTATTTCTTTAATACCACTTCCATTACCAGTTATACACATTACTATTAGTTACAATGGGAGTAATTGATTGTATTTGACTTAATATCTTTTGCGAAATATCATTTTCGATGGATGCAAGCAATAATATTACTCCTAGAAATAGTTTAATTTAACATATAATAGAAACTTTACTAGCAAAGAGTGCAAATTCTAAAAATCACTACTAACAGCGGAATTAATAAACAGTTTCCCAATTATTATGTATACAATTACGGCCAAAAAAAAAATAGGACACCGTGCTAATCTATCTCTATTTGAATTTTAACAGTAATACCACATAGTATGTATCAATTTAATTTAAAATATATAATCATGCAGGCTATTTCCGGCTTTACCTTTGTTTTACTCTATACAGATATTGACGTTGATATTTAATAATAATGATTAGGCATTCAAACCCAATTTACATGAATACATTTTAGAAAAAAGACACGCACTAGATTACAAAGGTGTCCTATTTTTTGGCCGTAATAGTACCTTTGTTTTATGTTACACGAGGTATTTATTAAATACTTAAAAATACTGAACCAATTTTACTTATTTAAAGTGGGAAAGTAATACACGTGCTAGTTTTTTTACTAAACGAAATCTATTAAATTGGAGAAATTGTGCTTAGTGGCGCAGTTATATAACTTCAGTGGATAATTGGTTAGACAAATTGCATATGTTTGCATTTCATTAATAATTATTTATTTAAGTGTAATTATTGGTAGTATTTAGTAGGTCATATCTAACTGTAATTGGCTGAATGGTCACACAGTAGGATATTTTACGAATTGGTGAGGTAAAATACTTGATTTGTTCTTCATTATCAATTGTCTGACACGCGTTCCGATCCCTTACGTTGATTTTCAAGTTAAAACAAATTTGAATTTGGTAAGAATTTCCTGGTGACCCTTAACATATAAAAATAGTATTTGTTTTCAATTTTAATATTTGTCAAGTACGGGCAGGATGCTAGTGATGCACAGCATCCGTAAGGGGGCGTGTTGCAAGATTGTTTTTTTTTAGTAAAATGTATGCTGTTTTCTATGAGTTAATGACCAATTTAATAACTAAATAAATTAGGACTAACATTATTTCTCAAATCGATACATGTCACTTATGACTTATGGCTCATGGCGTCGTGATATTTTTTCCACTTGGCCAAACAAATTCAAATCTCTTGGTGCTGATTGTAACTTACAAAAATTGTTAAATGTATAATGTGTATTCCATATTTATGAAATTTTGGAAAATCCTTTCATTAAATTGTAATAAAACTCCATTTCAGATACACACACACATACAGACACAATTTTTATTTTTCAGAAATCACCTCAAGGGTGTTTTAGAACGGATATTTCCGTTAAAAAAAATTGAAAAAATGTTCACGATCACAATATTTTCTCGTACTTCGTAACTGAGAAAGTAAAAATATGACATATTGCCCACATAAACGATCGATCTCAACATTTCATGTTGAATTGGTAGCAATTAGTAATTGTAACATTTTAATATCATGTTAAAGAAACTACAGCTTGCGCTTTTATAAAGTATTTATAGTTACCTCATCGGTTTTTTTTAAGGCGAACTCCTATTGAAAGTGACATTTCTTTACGTTATGCGATCACCGCTACTCCTTACATGGAGTAAATGGAGCGGTCCGCCAAGGACTTAAGCAAAACGTGACAACGTAACTCAAGTAAAAGGACTGGTCTTGCAGATACCACTGTTGTAATTATTTTACGTACAACTGCATGCGGGTTTTATCCACATTAATAAAATTTAAAATACATTATTTACAACAATTCATTGACAACGAATGTCATCCATACAAATTATATGGGAATAAATATTTAGACAATAGAAAGAATTGAATGAGTGCAGAACTGTGGATTTCAGGGAAGATAAGATTTTTTGAACGGGAAACAATGGCAATTGAGTTATGTACGTTAGATAAATGAAAGTATCAAAATTTTACATACAATTGAGTGTAAAATACGCAAAATGAGAGTAAATACGGACACAAATATAATCATATTAAATTGTTGACGATGGCGCTCCATTATAAATACTATAAAATTCACACATTTAATTAGCTTAAACAAATATTTCATTAATTAAAATAGTAATATAGTTCCGAAAGTGATATTTTACGGGATGAGTAGGAAGCCTACGGCTCGTCCTGGAATCCTGCGAGTCCCGTAAAATCACTTTTGGAATGAGTTACATACAATATTTTTTCTGCAGCCGTTTTGTATGTTAAGAAAGCCAAAACCACACGAATGTTATATGACAAGCGCTGTCAGAATTAAATACGAAGGAGATGTTTTTGTCAAGGCCGCCTACATATATAGGCAAAATCGTCCCGAAAGTAACAAAAAGCGTCCCGAAAGTATAGAAATCGTTCCGAAAGTGAAACAAAAACGTCCCGAAAATAACTACTTTCGGTACGATTTATGTAAAGTGGTACTTTCGATTTAATACATCATACCGAAAGTTTTATTTTCAGGACGGCTGCAGAAAAAAAAATATTTAGGCATTAAATATGTCGATAAAAGAAGTTAATTGTGTTATAAATTAAAACATTTTTTTGCCATTATCACAAGATTTATTTATAGCGTCTATATTTTCGATCAAGTGCTGAATGATCATTTTCAAACTTATAGTAGGTGAACGTGTTTAGTATCAATCAGCTCGTTATTTTCAATTATTTTTTATAATAAATATCTTGGCAATAAATATTTGTTGTATAAATATATGCAAAGAAACTTGTAAAATTGCACTGCGTTAGCTGTAAGTACAGAAGATAACGATATTTTATTTTATTTCAAGATTTTTTGAACAACTTTATTTAGGCTTATTCGACAAATGATATAACCCATATAATACAGGGTGTCCTAAATAGAGTAGGATTGCATGGGTATCTTTCTTATTCTTAAAGCTAGAGATCTGGTTAAATGTTGTGCAGTTTTCTATGCTGATTCAGATTGTGTTGAGAATTTTTTAAAATTCCGAGCAGTTTAGAAAATATTTAAAAAAAACTGAAAATCGCGATTTTCAAAAAAATCAAATATCTCAATAATTATTAAAGATGCGAAAAAAAGTTTTAAATAAAAGTTACTTGGTTTAATTACTCAGACATAGAAATCAATTATCTTTCAGATTATAATAATTATTCCTGATATAATAATCGCCAAATACAAGAAAACTATTGAGATTAGGAACAGGGAACCCTTATACAATCTGAAAGATAATTGGATTCCACTTAAGAATACGTTACTAAATACAGGGTGTGCCATTTGAAAAAACGAAGTTATTTAACTTTATAAGTTCGGTTTTTCTACCGCCTTTTTTTATCACCCTGTATAATTTTTTGTATAAAATAATGGTTGGCTCTATAGTTCGAACCTTCAACCAAATAATAGAAATGATTTTAATCGTTCAACGTCAATCACTGGGGCAAAAATAAAATTTCACCCAGACCATGCATTTCAACAAATCTTCAAATATTTCGAAAACGGCAAGCAATAGGTATAGGGAGTATTGAAGTAACTCACCTTTATTTGCTCCATATAATTCAAAAATGACAAAAAATACAGGGTGTTCCATTTAAAAAAAACATAAGTTTGGTCTGTAACTTTGTTATGAGACACCCTGTATAAATTTAAATATTTTTAGGGCATGCAGCTGTCTATTATACACAACTTTTGTATAAAACATTTTTCGAAATTTTGAAAAATAAGCACTTATTGACCGTTCCCAGAGCTCTGGAACACCCTGTATTTACAAATATCTTTATTTACAGTAATATGTACATTTTAAAACACATTCAAAAATTTTGTCATATCGCAATTATTAACTGTCTGTCGACCAGAGGCATTTCAGCCTGTCTATGGTAGTTTGTCATAGTCTTTTAAATTATTGTATTTTTCCATAATTTCACGTTCTGTACAAATAGAATTATCTCAAAATTAAGTGTGAGGTTGTTACAGATTTATCTAAAATCGTATTCTCGAATGAATTTTAAATAGATTTGTGAAATTTCAAGTTGATGGCAATTGTTTTTATATTTTTTTGAGATCACTGAAATTATTGTTTCCACAATTCTTGGAATAATATTTTCTAGAAACTGAAAGATGAGGGATTTGCAGGGTTTTATAGTAACATAATTCCGAATGAAGTTTGAAATTTGCGAAATTTCAAATCGATGGTAATTGTTTTTATAAAGTTTTAAATCGTCGAAATTATATTTTTTACAATTACACACTCTGTCCAAATCGAAATTTAAGTATTAGGTATTTACAGATTTTTGTGGTATACTAATACCAAATGAATTTTGAATAGATTTGTGTATTTCAAGGCGATCTCAATTGTTTTTACATTTTTGCCAAGTCATTAAAATTATTACATTTCTCGACAATTTCACGCTCTGCTCCAATAGAATTATCCCGAAAAGAAAAGAGGTACTAACAGATTTTTATAAATCGTAACCTTGAATAAATTTTAAATTTCAAGTCGATAGCAATTGTCTTCATATTTTTTCAGATCACTGAAATTATTTAATCTTTCCACAATTCTAATAGTTGAAATAATATTTTCTAGAAATTTAGAAATGAGGGATTTATAGAGTTTTGTAGTAACGTAATTCCGAATGAATTTTGAATGCATTGAAATTTGTGAAATTTCAAATCGATGGTAATTGTTTTTATAAAGTTTCAAATCGTCGAAATTATTATATTTTTTTACAATTACACACTCTGTTCAAATTGAATTATCTCGAAATTTAAGTATGTGGTATTTACGGATTTTTTGTGAATCATAATTCCAAATGGATTTTATATAGATTTGTGTAAGTTAAAGTCGATGGCAATTGTTTTTATATTTTGTTCAACTCGTCGAAATTAATTGATTGATGGTTGAGGCGTTAACTTCGTGATACATTTTGGAACTTCAAATAAAACAGTTGCTTTGTTTACTTTAAGTTTGAAAATAATCAGCTTATGATCGAAACTCGAGTCACTAAAAAATAAACCATATATCTATTATTAATAAAAAAAAAATAGTTTTCAATATGCCCTCGTATACTCGAACCAAAAATTATAATTACCCAATACACGCACGTGTAATGTTTTCCATTTACTTTTAAGTTATGTTCCATAATAAAGTACCAATTGATATTAAAAATAATAATAACTTTTGAACATTTAATTTTTTTGTTTAGCAATATGTGATAAGGAACCATATTGCTTCAATGGATATTTGCTGCTGTAATCTTAGCGCTTGAATAATGTTTATAACAATTATAACAATAACAATGTTTTAAATTTTTTAATAAAATATATCTTTCAGATGCGACAACTAAACCCACGCGAGGATACAGCAAATTCAGGGTAGCGACAAGGAAACATTACTTGAGAAAACCCAAACCGACGATATCCACCACAACCACAACATCAGATCAGAGCATCGACTCGACGAATCAAGAATCGTTAGAAGAGAAACATTTAAATAACGATATGACCGAAATATCGGATTTAGCTGTAGCTCTGCAAAGTATTCAGCAGGCGCCCATAAGGTCCACACCGGCCACGCTCGTGACCACCTCGAGAGGAAGTAAACATTACGAAGTCGGTCCAAAAACTTTGGACTTTCCCACTAAACCAAATCTAAATGAATTGGATGTAGTCACTAAAGGTAAAAAGAGAAGATATTTTGGATGATCCATTCTGTGCCTTTCTTCTTTTTCTATTGCTAATTTTCTACTGATTAATAATAAACTGTTTTAAGTATATTTATTCTCTTGCTTTCGAATAACCTGCCACTTACCTAAGCGATCTTTATCTTTTTTTGCTTGCTTCTCTGTTTGTGTACCGTGTCTTACATGTTAAATAACGTATTCATTAATATAATATTTAGTACCATTACATCATCTAACACTTAATGAAATATTCATAAAACGATTGTAACTCCTAACAAAAATATCTCAATTCATTCTTCACTTGTATTTAAATACGTTTAACTTTATTAAATGTTTTTTTGTATAATACAGGGTAATTAAGAAGGAATTGTAACTATTTTAGGAGGTGAGTAACAGCTATTTTTAATTAAAAATTTAATATAATCAATGGTTAATTAAATACAGCTACTAAAACTTATCGAGTAATCCCATGAAAATTGTTCATTAATGAAACTGTTATGAATTGTGACAGTACCAATACTACGATGATGGTCATCGAAAATTCCACATGCTATTTTTCAGATAAATTTTTAAGAACGCGTCTCTGTAAATGTGCATTGTGGTTTTATTGACGATCACTTAATTGCTTCTGTTATGTTACCGGAAGGACACTCACTCACCATTCATTAGTTACCTATACTCTTGAAAACGGTCATCCATTATTATTGGACGGAATGTCTTAGGCTACCAGAATTAGCTTATACTTCTGAATGATCTAGCCCTGTACATTCAAGCCACAAAAATCTAATTGGATAAGGTCTATATAGGTTACTTAACGCAACCACTTCTGCCGACCTAACTTGTGGAAAATGTTAGATTAAAGTAATGTGTCACCTACTTAAATCTAACATTCCCCGAAAAATAAATCGGCAGAAATGGTCACGTTAAAAGGCCGCCAACCATTAGATTTTTGTCTGCGAGAATGGATGAAAAGTGATGTATACAGAGAAAATGATAAAACAGATGAATTCCTCAAGTGCATTAGGATTAGTCCTGCCGTCATAAATGACCTTAGAAGAGCTGGGCGTATTCCGAAGTGTGTTAAAGTCGGTGTGAGATTTTAATACATCAATTTTTTGAATGATTATTGCTAATGATTATTCGTGTGCCTTATTATTGAATTAGTCAATAAATGCAAATAACCTTTAGCGAGGCTTTTTGTGGGTAACATTTAAACAGCTGTAAGCATTGAGAAGTTTATATTAAAAATAGCCGTTACTGTCACCTGAATATTTATCATTCCTTTTGAATCCCTCTGTATGTTTAATATAGTGCTATAACAAAGTTAATCGTGATTTATACAAAATTGCAATTAAGATGTTCTACGAAGTAATCGCCTCCAGCATTAAACTTTCTTCACCTGTTTATTTGGTAATGAATTGCTTACCATGTCGCAATAGTTATTAAAGGAAATGGGCAATAACAATACTAGAATTAAAGATTAATATACTGATCATTATCTTTTTATATTTCTCATTTTTACGTTAGCAATTTTATGGATTTTTTACTTTCTCCGTTACGAAGTACGAGAAAGTATTGTGATCGTGATTTTGTTTTCAAAAAATTTTTTTACGGAAATATCCGTTTCGGGGTCTCTAGATGCCATTTCAACAATTTCTGGAAAAAAAAAATTTGTGTCTGTGTGTGTGTCTCTGTGTGTGTGTGTGTGTGTGTGTCTGCTGTGTGTGTGTGTGTGTGTGTGTATGTGTGTCTGTCTGTGTGCGCTGTATCTCAAAAACTAATACAGAAATTGATATGAAACTTTGAACATACGTCTTATTTGATAATCTGAAGAACTGAAAAGCTTTTGGTAAAATTTCGTACACCGGAAGTGGGTGTTTACCTTAACTGTTTTTTGTTTTTTGCCAATATTTTCTTAAATATGCAAAATATCACAAAAATATTTAAACAAACATTGAAGAAAACAAAGAAATACACATCTTTTGCTTGAAAATATTTTTCATAAAATCATTGCTATTCGAGAAAAAAATTATTATTAATTTTTCAATTTTTGGTTTATAATTATGAAACGATAATAGTTACAGCAAATTTAGATGAATAATAATTGTAGAGAATGCCAAAATGAACAACTTCTAAAGAATAAGTTTTTTTCGAAATCTCGTTAGTTTTTGAGTAAACCGAGTTTTTTAATTTGAAGTATAATTTTTCCATAATTCATAATTTTGACGTTTTAAACGTCAGTTTCATCCGACTTTGCGCAACGCTCGATGTACATTTAAAATATGATTTAAATAGAAAATAAACCATGAAAACGTAAATATAAATGATACCATCAAGTCGGAGAAAGTAACATGATGGCCACATCACCATTTTTTTGTTTTAACCACAACAAGCAATGATACAGCATATACGAGGCTCATTTGGAAAATAATACCGGTTTTATAATGATAAAATATTTAAGTAATAAGTGTAGAGAAAGTCGACGTTCAGCTCGTACGCTTACAAACGCACACCGTTTTCAACAGATTATGATAATTTTTGTTATTGAATTACCTAAACGAACGCACTCCGTATCATACTCATAGCCTTCTCCCACCCTACGCCTACCCATTTTCCACGGCGCAACTGACCAATTTAAGATTGAACCATTATACTCAAATATCCCGCTGCTGGTTTGATCACATTCTCTTGCATAGCCTTCTTGCCGAACTTCCACGAGCCACCTCTGCTACACTATTTTACATAATGGCGGATGGTGACATGACTCATAGTAGGTCCAGCGGAAGTAAATAATGTTGAGAGCGCACTAATAGAATTCAACTTAGTGAATAAATCAGCATTTTTATTTTCACCTCTAGCTACTCTAGCCCCACCATGACTCACGTCACCAGCCGCCACTGATTTTACACACAATCTCTACATAGTCATCTTGCACTTTTAAGTATTTCCTTGTCATAGACTTCCGCCGTCAGACTTTTCAGAAACATAGTATCTATCTCTAGCTTTTTACATTCAACGCATTTCCCTTCTAAAACAAATCTATTAGATTAGTAAAAATATAGGAATCACAAAGATTCATATCTAGACTGGAAGGTGGATGGTCCAAAACATCCTTATGGAAACTTTGAAGCAGTTGTTTTGCTTTCTTGGCTATAGGGGGCTGGGCGTTATCCTGGAGAACGTCATACCGTTAGACTGCAAGCTCTGTCTACGTTTCTACTTACCCCTACTTGTTGCGTAATATGTTGCAACTTTGCCCCTTGTGTCATGAATTAAACAATGGGCGCGTTCGTCCGACTAAACAGTTGGGTGTTTACTGTCAACCGTTGGGGAATTTTCTGATGAACGCACTGTTGATTGTGAACAAGTTCGTCCAGCGGTCGCCATTTTACCAATCGTACAAATTAGACTGAGTGTTGTTGGAATGAAGTGTTGAAATGGAGGTTACAAAGTCTTACAAGTATAAAAATATAATAACTTACCTGAAAAGTTTGTCTACACATTCTAAAGTTTATTCTAAATAAAAAGTAAATTATGTGTCTGTATATCGCGGCACTACACTTTCACAAAAATTTTAATTTCTTACTTGCGGTTGTTTTTCCACACCAAAAACATCTTCCATGGGCAATGCTAAGGATTGGAATTAAATCTTCTGTGCCATCAAATAAAAGAAAATATAATTGGGCATTATCCATCGCTAGATTCTAGGTTATGTTAAATATATACAAACAAAGCACTGCAATCATAATGGCCGCGTAGAGTTCATCAAATACCAACATTTAGCGTAAATGAAAATAAACATGTTGGCTCAAACTTAAAGATATGTACTAGAGGTGGGTGAAATGACTTTTTTTGGTGAGCTGCCTCAGACTGAAAAGAGTCGAGATGAGCAAAAATCAGTTACAATGTAGTGTGGAGAGCAAAAAAAGGCCTCACCTCCAAAATTGTTGGAACCATGTTTATTTACTAAGAGTCGACTCATAATTGAAAAGAGTCGACTAATATTTTCAAAAAATTGACTAATAATTTCAAAGAGTCGTCTCATTTTGAAGTGAAAGTCACTAAAAGAAGGTCATCACTTTTTCAAAAAAGAAATGTATCCTCAAAAAATTTTGATGAGCAAAAAATAGGGTCCTCACTTTACAAATATCATTACTCTAATTTACCTGCAAAACAGTCACTGCATTCCGCGACTCACTTCTAGCTGTTGACTCTTTGAGTTACCCGCGCAAAGTGATACATTGCCGCTTGAAAGCGGCAATGAGCTTTGCGCTCGCACTATACATAAAAAATTTTCTACGGCTGCTTTGAAAAAGAAACATAAATATAATTAAATATAAAAAGCAATAATACATACAGACTGTACAGTGGTCAGCCATGGAATGTCGTATCCATGGTAACGGGTCAATAAAAATTGTGCAAAGTGACGTTTTGATAGTTGTTGTGACTACTTTGCCGCGCGTTGCTATAGGCAACGCGCGGAAAAGTACTTTGTCACTCGCTCCTCGGGAAACGTCTACTTTGCGTTGACAAACGCAAGCGCAAGCGCCTTCTTTTTATATCGGTCGTAGAAAAAAATACTTGCTCTTCTATATTCATTCACGGGTACTATGCTATAGAAAAAATGACGTGTTACCTATATAACTGTGTTAATTTTAAAGAATCACTCCACTACATCTTCACTGCAAAACAACCACAAAACAACAAAAGCATGTTTCTTGATGTAAACACACAATATAACCAAACCGAGCACTTGCAGTCTACGATTTTCTTTCTTGTACTGCCTCCCGACCGAAGGCAAACGATTATGTTTGGAAGTGTTCGTTCGCCATCGTTTACATATACAGACTGACCGAACGTATCGATTCCCTGCCGTGCGATCGCCTAGTGTAATGGGCAGCATGCGGCTGTTTGTACGATTTTGTGCGGCCTAGCGACGAGTCAGTGTGGCGAACGGTGAACTGTATAACTATAAGTAAAGTTGGACAGGACAAAATTGAATAATCCCTAGGCAATAAAGGTCATAAGTGTCCTTTCAATTGTCAAGCAATCAGAAACCATTGTTGCCTAGGGTTTATTCAATTCGATTACATCCAACTATACACATGAAAGTTACGGATCATTTTAACTTGACACGTTCTGAAAGTAGACTGGTATACCGAGAAAGCATTATAAATCAGGCTGTTCTCATTCTACGGCTCCTTATGTGAGGCCTGTGACAGTTCAGAAGTTTTAAATTCGAACCATACAAAGGTTGCCCATCCCTGGCCTAGTGTGTACATACCTTTAGAGTATGACAAACACATAACTACGGCCAACGCACCTCGATTAGCCGGAAAAGGATACCAGTACCCAAAAATCTCAATCCGTCGAGAAAAATGGGAGTTGCTATTTAAAATTTTAGTCACCCCCACCTCTCGCGACGGGGTGAGGGATGGTTTAGTATCCAAAGAATTCGTAACTTGTAACCAATCAACTTTTGTACCAAACTTTTTTTTAAAACCTACCCCCAGGGAAATATTGACCCGTTGGCGGACTTTCTGTGCACCCGGTATATAATACATTGGTTAATTTAAAACTTGTACATGAGAAATAACACCAGGCTTTAATCATTTTATGATTTTATTCTCAATGAAGATCTTTCCGAAAATCTGAACTTTTTCCTCTGTGGAATAGAGTTTAATTTCAAGGATTTAAGAAATACAATGAATTAATAGGGAACTTTAAATCAAACTGAGAGGAAACTTATTAATTGATATTCTAAGGTAGCCATTGGAATGTTGTTAGTAGGTAAAAGGTAAATATATCTAAGCAAAAGAACATTATTCGACCCATATACTCATAACGGCAAAATAAAACTGAAATCGTATTACCAAACTATGCTTTTTATAATGTAATGCAGATTGATATTTTACAAAAAAAATGTACAGCTACGAAATTTAATAACATTCTCATATCCATTACAAATATATATATTGAAATAATCGAATTCTTTACGACCGTCAGCAGGAAATATATTTTGCAATTCTAACAGTGAAGTCATTCGATTTGCTACTCCCACAAATTTGCAATTATAATCTGTGTTACCTTTAAAATAATGTATGTTGCTTCATTCATGTTATTCAAACTTGGACGGTTCTTACATACATCAAGATCTTTACACAGAAAATTTACATTGCATCAAATAAAAATTTATTCAAACATGGTACATATGGGTGGAGATACGTGATGTGGACAAAATGTTACATACACATACACATTAAATTATGAATATGTCGTAATATGACAAAAATGAACCATGTTATTGATCACAGGTTTTTTTTTCTTAATACAATAATAGCAAAATGAAAAAAAAATAAACAAAAATTAAAAAGTCAACAGAATAAATTCAAATATTCTTCTATTAAATAAAACGCTCTAGTTATTAAAAGTGTTTTTCTACACTTATTGTGACATCAAAAACATATTCACAATAAGCGTTATTGTTGAACTGTTTTTGGTGAAATTTTTCTTGCCACGATTAAACATGCCAAATGTCGACATCAAAATGTGAAATTGCCGTCAACAATAATTCATAGGATACTTGGAACGCTTCAATGAACACTAAAAATGTTCGATAATGCTTGTGCATATAGCAGATTGCGAATTGTGGTTAATACATCTACCCGACATATCGGGTGTAAAATGTAAACATAACTTAAGGATTTATCATTGATCGAGGGGCATTCGGTCAGATAATTTCTGACAGACATTATAAAATAAAACAGACCAAACCTCTTGCAAGGCATGCTTCTGATTCATTTCAAAATTTCTGGTGGTGCAAAATTCCATAAACATGTTCCATATACATTTTCTATTGCGAACATTATTTGTTGCAGTATTCGTTAATAAATGAATCAATTTATGTTAAACTCAATGGCATCTAGCCTAAATAGCGAACTACTCTATAATTATCTATAATATCATCTGCTAATTTAAATAACTCAACATGTTAACTCACTCATAAAGGTGTTTAGATTAATTTGGTTGGTGAATCATCAGATTGAAAAAAACTACGGTGCTGGAATAACTTCAGTATTCACCACACATATAACTTGAATGGATAATTAATTTCAGTTCCATTACTACACCACTCCAAATATTCAACAATTGCGCCCCCGGGAAAAATAACGACTACCAAGTATATAATAAGGAAACCGAAACCAGTGGCATTCGAAAAGATTTCCGCCGTCACAGCTTACACCTACAAGCCAATCTCCGAATATGACTACTACGATGACGGTGAGACGAGGATAGTCAGCACCATTCCAGAACACAGCAAAGTATTAATACACAGCACTGGTGTGATTCAGTGCTTGGATCAAGGAAATTTCCCCCATCCTGTCAGCTGTAAGAAGTTTATATCATGCGCAAAAATGGAGAACGGTAATGTTCTTGGTTGGGAGTACACTTGTCCAAAGAATTTAAGCTTTGATCCGGTGGGAGGGATATGCAATTGGTCCGCAGGATTAGGTTGTTATGAATGAAAAGAAATAAGACTGTGAAGGTGATTAGTCAGTTTTATGCAGAATCTTTATAAATCAATACTGTGTTACAACAAACACTTAACAAGTTAGCACACTTGGATCAGTAATAACTACTTGTTCTCAGTTTGAGTTTGCTCAAATATGTGTGCTAACTGATATGATTCTGTGTGAAACTGTTAATTGTAAACCTTATGAATCTTTGCAATATTTGAACCAAATTATAGAACAAACTTTAATCGTGCCTTTTACAAATCTAAGATAAATCAGTGTATATAATTATTATTTTTATTTCAGTATTTTAAAGAATATGTATACATCAAGGGAAATCCTGCATGTATAAATATTAAGTGTATTAATTAACTAAATATGATTTATATTACCAAAAACAGATAATCGCGTAAACACACATAACCAAACTCTGAATTCATCATGATTGTCCAAAGATGAATTCTTCTCATAGTATGAAATGTTTTAAAGTAGCAGTAATAATGTAAGTAAAATGTTTATAATTTACTTCCATCATCTCAAAAAATTTATACAGGGTGTTTCAAAATTCATGCACCAAAAATTTTCTGCGTACTCCTCGTAGATAGAAAGAAAAAAACCCTTATGACAAATCTCGATTTTCTACAAAATAAAATGGATTTAACCCCTTTGCAGAAATATTAAAGAGACGCCACAGTTCCCTATCAATGAAAACTTTCGTTCGCTTGTATAAAAACAAACGGTGTCGATTTTAAGTGTTGACGCATGAATGAATGGTGACCTAATTTCGAGCACGCAGTTGAAATAATTTTATCTAAACATAAATAGTCCGGTGCGGGTTGATAAAACTGACGCACAAATTTCAAGTTCACCTTATTTATTATGCTTTTTTTATTGTTCCCGGCGGCTTCCTGCACTTGTGCATTTTTATTGCTGTACAATTGTATCCCCTGCAGTCCTATTACTTAAAATCACGGGGGGTAGGTGCTGTCAAATAATATCCCTTTGTTACCCAGGGTCAAGACACATTTTTAGAAAGTCCGTAAAAACATCTGTGTTTCTAGAAAGACACAAATCGATTTTAAAAATTCCAATTCCATACTCGATGGTACATTGACCTAATTTGTGTGCTGCGTCAATGAAATCAACACCATTTGTTAGCTAATGCTGACAGTACAAGCTTGAGAGACGAACAGCCCAGACCAGGCGAGCGCTAACATGTATGTACGTGGTGTTCTCGCCTCTTTCTACACGTGAACGAAAGTATTCATTGATAGGGAACAGTGGCGTCTCTTTAATATTTCTGCGAAGGAAAATTTTGTGGAAAATCAATATTTGTCATAAGGTTTTTTTTTTCTTTTTATCTATGAGGAGTACGCAGAAAACTTTTGGTGCATGAATTTTGAAACAGCCTGTATTTAAAAAACTGCAAATTTAAATACAATATAAATCATATTTACTTTAATCTAATTTAAGACAATTAATGTGAAAATATTAATAAGGTCAGTTTAACTTATAAATAAATATGTATTTTACCATAAACTTATGTACTGTGTATGGATTTATTTCTGCCCTTTCCTTTATTTTCTACAATTTCACTGTTATTTTCACAAAATGTATTCGGAAAGATCAACACCTATACGTAATAATATCGTGTAAAGGTGGAAATTTAACTCTTAACTACAGAGGGCCGGTATTTCTTACCGGTCGGCGATTCCAATTTTGCGAATTTGATATATCCCTACCACTTACGCGCTCGATGCTAAATATAACCGCGTTAACCAAAGTATGTGCTGTGTTTGGTGATATCTCGCTGTTTTATTACCAGTCATAAATCGCAACCGGTAAAAATTACCGGAAGTCTGTGTTTTCGTAGGTATTTTTTTATTCTTGTTTATAATAAAACTGGGAACTAAATGTCTGTAAATGTAAGTTTTGTATTATTACTTAGGATTAAAAAATGGACTACGGAAATGGTTCGGGACCTTCAAAAAGGATTCAATTTGGAGATAAAGATGTTGAAGAAACATTAGAAAAATGGGCGGAAGATGTAGATTTTGACATAAGCGATTTAGATTCAGATAGCGACTATATAGCATCGGACCATGACACCGAATCAGACATAGAAGCAGAGGATGAAGATATCGAAAATATCGACAATGATGCTGCTGTAAGTTCCAACTATTTTTATGGTAAGAATCGCTTTAAATGGTCAAAAGATCCTGCTGTACCTAAACATACTCGAACATTACAACACAACATCGTTATCAAGTGCCCAGGTCTTAGAAGAACTACCACCTACAGCGCTAATCCTGAGGAAGTGTGGAATCTTTTCTTTGATGATTTTATTCTTAATATCGTTCTTTGTGAAACCAATGCAAAAATCACCAAAATAAGACAAAAATATAAAAATAGCGCTAACAACTCTGAACTTCGAGACTTAGATATTATAGAACTGAAAGCAATTTTGATATTAACTTCTATTTTTAAATTGAACCACGAAAATATTAGATCTCTTTTTTGCTACTGATAAAACTGGTCGCGACATTTTTAGATGTGTAACAAATGCTAATAGATTTCAAATAGTTCTTTCTTGTTTATGTTTTGATAATTCCGAAAACAGGAATGAACGAATAAAACAAGATCCGTTAGCTGCTATATCAGAGGTTTTTAATGCATTTATCTCAAATTGTCAATCTGTGTATACGGTTGGTGAAAATGTCTGTGTAGATGAGATGCTAGTTGCATTCCGTGGCAGATGCAAGTTTAAAATGTATATACCTGCTAAACCTGCTAAATATGGACTCAAGATTATGGAGTTAACAGATGCAAGGACCAGGTACCTTCTAAATGCATATATATATATACTGTGGTAAAGACTCAGATGGATACGATCTCAGTGATGACGAAAAACAATATTAAAAGCCTACACAGGCTGTGCTAAATCTTGCACGACCTATTTATAATACTAACAGAAATATTACTGCTGATAATTGGTTTTCATCCATACAACTAATTGATGCGTTGAAAACCAAAAAGCTCACCTTTGTGGGAACGTTAACGAAAAATAAGGCTGAAATTCCACCTTCGTTTTTACCAAACAGACAAAAAGAAGTTAAGTCATCTCTTTATGGGTTCACAAGGGACATAACATTATTGTCCCATATTCCAAAAAAGAATAAGGTTGTTTTGCTTGTTTCGTCAATGCATCACAATCAAAATAATGATGTTCAAACTGGGAAGCCGGAGATGATTGAATATTATAATTTAACAAAAGGAGGTGTGGACAGTCTAGACCAGAAGTGCAGTATATATTCATCTAGTCGTAGGACTCGTCGTTGGCCCAGTCAACTTATTGACATTGCGTCAGTAAATTCATTTATCACCCACCAATCATATCGAGATAATGAAAAAATGGACCGTTATGCTTTTGGCAAACAATTAGGAATGCTGTTGGTAACGGCCGAAATGAAACGCAGATTTGAAAATATGCGTATTCCCCGTGACATGAGGTATTCCATACAGCGCATGCTTCAAAAAGAAACTCCAATTCATGAGACGGTCCAAGGTCAAGAAGTTAAAAGAACGACGTGCAGAAGGTGTCCTGCCGAAAAAGAAAGAAAAACCACTCATATTTGTATACTGTGTAAGACTCCCATTTGTTTGCAATGCACAGAAAGAATTTGCAAGGAGTGTGCCTCTTAAATTTATTCACAACTTTGCTCCTTGCAGGTTTTTTCCCAAAAGTTTATTTGTTATTGCCA
Organism: Ocypus olens; assembly: GCA_910593695.2. Taxonomy (NCBI): domain Eukaryota; kingdom Metazoa; phylum Arthropoda; class Insecta; order Coleoptera; family Staphylinidae; genus Ocypus; species Ocypus olens. Next base: position 44,757,909 of record OU343058.1, read on the forward strand.
ATGCTATTTATCGTATTTAGAATTATTATATTTTAAGTTTATTTGCCGAAAAGAACAAATGTTTTCGTTTAAATGACATTTATAAGCAATTATAAATATTATTAATTATAATATTTCGAACTACGAAAAGATATTAACAAATTGTCGCTTAATATATTTTTTGCAATAAACTTGTGTTGTTTTATTAAAATCAATCGTTTATCAGATTTTACCAAATCCGAAAACCCTAAAGAAACCTATAAAGCACTTTTTTTAATTCGCATATTTATATATATTTTTTTTAATTTAGTAGAAACCGATAAAAAATACCTGGGGTCTGTCATAACGTTTTAATAATAGGCTGTCTGTAGTTAAGGGTTAAAATCAGATGAATGAAAGCAAATGTGCAGCATCATTTCATAGCGCATTTGATATTTAGAAAATTAAAATTCAATTACATGCAACTATAATAAGTTTTGGTTCATAAATAAGAGGTTTGTATAAAAATAAATGAATTATTTTAATGATCTTAAAATGGAGCCCCTCGTGTGGCGCACAATCTGCACACTCACAAGAAGTGGTATATACACATAATTTGCAATAAATTGTAACAAACATAAAGGTAAAAAAGTACATAAAAATTGTTTTCAAATTTAAACTGCTTTTTTTTAATATTAAAAGTATATTTTAAAGATAACATTACAAATCATCATATAGTCCTCTTACTAAGATTGGTGTATCCTATACCAACGCAAGTCATACTAACTTTATTTGCACCAGATATCCTTTCTTGGTCATCCTCCTCTGTGTGATTTTCTATTTTAAAAGTCATACCAAAAAATTCGTACATATTCTGTAAAAATCCTATTGTGTATTCACTCAATGGACCTAAGATAACCCGTGACACATCTTTTTGCCCCAAGGCCATATTTAGTACTGCTATGGATTGACTAGCAGAATCTGTGCAACCACCCAAATATATTTCCTGTAATAATCTGTTTGCAGCTGCAATACCAACATCTTCAGGAATTGAGGGATCTTCACCAGTAGTAATTTGTTTGGATACCTGCAGTAATTAATAAAAAATATTAAACAAATAAACAATGAGCAGTACACTAACAATTATAATTACTCTCATTAGTGTTCAGTAATAAACTAGTCATAAAATGAATTAATTCATCTAGTCAATATGGGCTATTGTATTTATTATGTATGAAATATTGGATTGGTAAAACTCATTTTATTTATTTTTCACTTGAAACAAATATTTAAAAGAATGTAATGTTGAGTAACACAAAATTATTATTTATTTTTTAAATGACTAAATATACAGAGTTTTTCTATTGCTTCTCACTATTTGTCAAATGGATTTCCCTATTTGGCACATGACTTTCATATTTTTCAAATATATTTCACTATTTATCAAGCAGTTTCGCTTTACATCAAAACAATTTCCTAAGATGTCAAATATATTTCCCTGTCAGTCATAATGGAAGAAAATAATTTACGACGCAGGAAGTCTAAAATCAGTAATGAAGTAAGAGGCCTGATAATAAAGCAAATGAATACTTGCTTAAGCAGTGTACAAGTCAGCGTGCAGTTCGGTGTAAAAGTTAATACGGTAGGAAAAATTTACTCTACCTACAAACATTCTGGAGAAACAGCAAAAAAATGAAATTTAATCTTAAAAGCATAAACTTGTTTGTTGATAAAATATGTTTTACCTTGTTTTTATGTATAATTAATAATAAACTGATTTGTTGCCGTTTCTCAGCGTTATTACGAAAATATACAACAGAGAGAAAAGCATTTGACATATCGTGAAAATCATTTGATAAATAGGGAAAGCTTTTGATATAAAATTGACATGCGTGAAATTTATTTGACAAATAGGGAAATTCATTTGATGAATAGTGAAAAGCAATAGAAAAACTCTGTAAGAGATTTAAAAATCTAGGCTCAAGAGGCAGAGCGCAATTGATCCTAATTGCTCCTCCCTTGTATCCCCCAGTGACTTTATGAAGAATTTTATGTTATTTACAAAAAAAAGGCGACGAGCATTTAACTTACACATTCTGCTGAATAAAACACTCCATTCAAAGTTTCAGCATACAGGTGTATACCAAACCCCGGACTTTTTCCAGAAGCTTTTCCTCTACACTGATCTGTATTAATATAAACATCCGGAATGAACTTCAGTAAAACCCCTTTAGCGGTATCCACCATTCGATTTGCCATTGCTGGAGACACTCTTAACGCGTACGCAGTTCCCCGTATTCTTTTCACCATACCAGAATCCGATAACTGTATGGGTCGCAACTGTTTCCGTATAGGGCATTTTAAAATAACTTCTCCACCGCCTAAAGGGGGCATACCTGGAAATTTAAGATAAACATGATAAACTAATTTCACACACTATCACGAATGAACTCACCCCGTTTAACTATTTTCAAATCTAAATCTTCGTCTTCCAGAATGAACTTTTTAAGAGTGGAAATCATAGATATTTTCACGTGATCCACGGAAGGATCAATGGAATTTGCGGTTACTCCTTGAAGGACCACTTCAAGTGGAACTTTGCAGAATACACCCAACATCAATAAAGCTTCAAGGTAGTATCCTGGAAGCATCCATTAAAAGGATGAAGAATTGGTGCATGTACCGTAGGAATTTAAATAATAAATTCTTAAGGTTTAGCTTATCTAATTATGAAAATAATTACCACGTACCTATTAATTTGTAATTTTTCTTTTTACAAAAAGTAAAATATATTAAACTAAAACGACTATTCACAAATAATGTTTTAGTATTTTCTAAACAAATATATTTTAAATCTAATGGGGACATTCACAGCCTTTCCACTCAAAACATACATGTCCCGAGAATAAATGCCTTCCAATCTAAAAGATCCACAATTGGCACTAAGTACTTCTATACAAAAATTTTCAATATCCGAATGGTAAAAATATTGAGAAAGCGAATCAGACAATATTTGTCAAAACACGCATACTACTTATTTGAAGAATTTTTAAATTGTACCATAACTAACATGGCTCGTCCTTAACCCTTTGGATCCCAGGGATCATTGGAAGCACATGGTCGAAAAATGCCAAAAAGCACAATAGCGCTTGTCTTTATCGATTGCGAAGTGGCCTGACAAAAAATCTCAACAGCGTGATTAAGGGTTAATATTTCAGGTTGGAATGATGTATATATTTTATGTTATTGTATTATCTATTTGAATTTAATTTATTTACATTTTAATCCATTTATTTTCTTGTTTCATAAATTGTAACTTTTTGTAATTTACTTATTTATTCTAGAAAAGATTTTAAAAGCCTTAACCATAAAAGTGATACTTCATGGCCTACCAGCAGTCACTAAAATCTTACATTATATATCAATCCTCATAAAAACATTTCTTAAGATTAATTAAGAGCTGCGTTGCAGTGAGTAAAGTAATATTATTACCGCACACTTTTTACATTACAAACATAACATACTGAAATGTATAATGATTTGCTAACGATAGATGACTGAAAATACCCTGATTAAAATAAGGAGACATGACAACATACCATACTGTCCGCATGATTTTCGCGCATGCGTATTGTTTAGTACCATGAACTGGAAAATTACCATAAAACCTGTTAAATCTCATTATTTATAAATTAATCGGAACTCACCTAAAGATCTTTGCGGACTGCACTCATGAGTAATCTTTCCTCCGTGCAGCAATCCCGGCTGAAAATACATCGTGGTTCCTGTTTCATTCAACTCGACCACTGTACCATTCGTCATTTTATCCAACAGTCGTATCAGGTTGATTTCGAACTCTTGTAAGCCAGGATCATCCGATAACGTCCTGATTTCCAGGATTTGGACTGGTTTTCCACTTAGCACCGACAGCACGAGTCTCTGGCGGAAGAAATTGCTTCCCCTGTACACCAGAAGATTATTTTTCTTGGCAATTGCAGGCATTCTGGGAGATTATAGTTTCGAAATCATGAACCAAATAAAAGGTTATGTTATTGTCTAAAAAGTTGGGTTACGTTGAACACATGTTCATCCATCAAGGATGGAAGCAAATGGAGGCGAAATGCGAAAAAACCGAAAACCGAAACTCCAGTGGCGTGCGTAACAAAAACAATAATACATACAGTCAAATCTTATTTTACATAGCTTGTATATTATTACTATATAATTTAACTTTAATTTCAGTTTATTGTCCTTTATTGGAATTGTTCTGTTGGGCAAATGATTAAATAAAATTTAAAAAAATAAAAAATAAAATTGTCTTGAACAGTAGGAAATAAGGGTATGTTTTGTGGTATTTTCTATTGGTTTATTCTACTTTCATTTTAATTTCTGCCTCTTGTGTTTCTTTTCCAGCTATTGCTATTGCTAAATATTGAAATGTGTTTACTTGTTATATCGTTTCTCTTTTTATCTAAATATTCAAACCTTTTTGTTCTTCTTTTATTATCATTACCATTATTTTGATATATTATAGTTGTTGTTATGAGTGTAACTCGTCTCTATTAACAATAAAATAATTTTAAGGGGAGAGTGAAAGAGCTAGAGTAGAAGGGGGTGGTGGTTGAGAGGGTGATTAGGAGTTATTTGGGTTTAAAATAACTCCGTACGTAAATGTTAATTTCCCAACAACAAAAATCCTATTTTATTGTTTATTATTAAAATATTAATACCTCTGTAAATTACAATTTGAATTATTACAATCAATTCAACCATTAAAAAATTGCTGCGGCAATATTTATTATTGCAGGATTTTTATAGCACTTTTATTTCAAAGGATTAAAGGATTATATGTTTGTCGGTGATTGAATGCTTAAATTATCAAAATCATCGCTCAGAATTGCTATTTAGAAGCTTTTAAACATTTTACATTCGGATTTCCGCCCGTCGTCGCCATCTATTAGACGGTGGCTGAACTGCTAAGTGATGTTTTTGAACAACGCCAAAATGCTCGAACTTTATACTTATTGTCAAAGTGTTCATATTTACCAATGGGCTGTGCATGAAACGGTAGACGATTTAATTCTGAATCGAATGGTGTATAAAATAGCTGAGGAAATTTAGCGGTTTTCCTGTAATTTGCGAATGAAAATTAAGCACGACACACTTACCGACATTTACAGTTCACTGTAACATAAAAATTCAATAAAGAAGAATTTGCTATATTCTTCAATCAAATACGGGTTACAATACTTATTCCTGATTAATCATTCAACTATTTATATTGTTAATGCATTACAATGAGAGAAATATACGAGAAATCATAATCTAAGTAGAGGGCTCTACCTGTTATCGGGGGGATAAACTACTTAATAATTTGTGGATGTAATAATTGTTGTAATAATAAAAGAATATTTAAAAACTTAAAAAGAATGTTGTCTCATGATTAAATAAATTCACTTGTAGATATTTCCGTACTTAAATTGCAGAAACAATATTTTATAATATACACGCCTAATCCCAAGCAACCCGATATACGCATAACTCGAATTAATTTATTATTATAAACTTCTAATTTTATACGTACCAGGGACACAACCATAAGTGCAATCCTGAGTAAAGCTTCAAAAATAGTGGGAATATTTAAGTATTTGAATTGCGGAAACAATGGTATTATATAAACGCCTACTTGTAGGCAACCCAATATACTATAACTAATATTTTTTTTATTAAAAACTTCTAAATTTAAATATATTGGGGACACAAGCATGAGTGTAATCCTTAGCAACGCTTTAAAAATATTACACTTATGGTTTTGTCCCTGTTACAATTAAAATTTGAAGTTTTAAATAATAAATCATTATTAGTTCTGCGTGAATGGGGTTGCCTGTTAGCAGGCATTTATATAATATAATTATTTCTGCAATTTAAATACTGAAATATTCACATTATTTTTATAGCTTTACGAAGGATTACACTTATGGTTTTGTCCCTGTCACGTTTAAAATTGGAAGTTTTTAGTAATAAATTAATATTATGTATGCGTGTATTGCATTGTCTGTAAGTAGGCGTTTATGTAATATAATTATTTCTGCAATTTATATACTTAAATATTCGCACTATTTTTGAAGCTATACTGAGGATTACACTTATGGTTTTGTCACTGTCACCTTTAAAACTGGAAGTTTTCTATAGTAGTGATGTGTTTATCGGGTTGCCTGTGATTAGGCGGATATATTATAATGTATTGTTTCTGCAATTTAAATACGAATATATCTACAAGTAAATTTATTTTATTATAAGATAACAGTCTTCTTAAGTTTTTAAATATTCTTTCATTATTAAAACAATTATTAAATTCACAAATGAAAACGTAGTTTATCCCCACGATAACAGAGGGTACCCTCTATGAAGATTAGGATTCCTCATATATTTCTCTTATTGTAATGCATTAATAATATAAAAAGTTAATTGAATAATCAGTAATAAGTATTGGGACCCGTATTTCATTGAAGAATAAAGCAAATTGTTGAGCATTTAATTTTGAAGTTACAGTGAACTGTAAATGTCCGTAAGTGTGTCGTCCTTAATTTTCATTCGCAAATTACAAGAAAACCGCTTAATTTCCTCAGCTATTTTATACACCATTCGATTCGGAATTAAATAGTCTATCGTTTCGTGTACAGCGCATTGCTGAATATTAACACTTTGAATATAGGGATAAAGTTCGAGCATTTTAGCGCTGTTCAAAAACATCACTTAGTAGTTTGGCCATCGTCGAATAGATGGCGACAAGACGTGGGAATGCGAACGTAAAATGTTTAAAAGCTTTTAAATAGTAATTCTGAGGCATGATTTTGATAATTTGAACGTTAAATCACCGCCAAACTTGCAATCCTTTAATCTTTTCAAATAAACGTAGGCGTTGATATTGCCAGTCCTCTGCCTCGCGCCCAAAAACCGACAAAACAGGGAGCAGTGGGCATGACGAGGAGCGTGATGTGCGGCATGACGAGTAATGTTGCTATACTACGTCTCTGCCTCCTTTCCCCGCTACTTCCATGCCTATCAACGAGTGTGTAGCTGGGGTATAAGGCCTGTGCTATTGTAGGGGATGGGGATTTCATATCAGGATAGCAGAAACGAAAAGCGTAATTTGGCACGTAAATAATTTCGCATTTTTGATGAAAATTTTCAATCAAAATTTTTCGGATTTCGTATCAGGATCGCAGAAACGAAAAGAGTAATTTGGCACGAAAATAATTTCGCATTTTTGATCAAATTTTTCAATCAAAATTTTTCGGATTTCGTATCAGGATCGCAGAAACGAAAAGAGTAATTTGGCACGAAAATAATTTCGCATTTTGGATCAAATTTTTCAATCAAAATTTTTCGGATTTCGTATCAGGATCGCAGAAACGAAAAGAGTAATTTGGCACGAAAATAATTTCGCATTTTTGATGAAAATTTTCAATCAAAATTTTTCGGATTTCGTATCAGGATCGCAGAAACGAAAAGAGTAATTTGGCACGAAAATAATTTCGCATTTTTGATCAAATTTTTCAATCAAAATTTTTCGGATTTCGTATCAGGATAACAGAAACGAAAAGAGTAATTTGGCACGAAAATAATTTCGCATTTTTGATGAAAATTTTCAATCAAAATTTTTCGGATTTCGTATCAGGATCGCAGAAACGAAAAGAGTAATTTGGCACGAAATTAATTTCGCATTTTTGATCAAATTTTTCAATCAAAATTTTTCAGATTTCGTATCAGGATCGTAGAAAAGAAAAGAGTAATTTGGCACGAAATGAATTTCGCATTTTTGATCAAATTTTTCAATCAAAATTTTTCGGATTTCGTATCAGGATCGCAGAAACGAAAAGAGTAATTTGGCACGAAAATAATTTCGCATTTTTGATGAAAATTTTAAATCAAAATTTTTCGGATTTCATATCAGGATCGCAGAAACGAAAAGAGTAATTTGGCACGAAAATAATTTCGCATTTTTGATCAAATTTTTCAATCAAAATTTTTCGGATTTCGTATCAGGATAACAGAAACGAAAAGAGTAATTTGGCACGAAAATAATTTCGCATTTTTGATCAAATTTTTCAATCAAAATTTTTCGGATTTCGTATCAGGATCGCAGAAACGAAAAGAGTAATTTGGCACGAAAATAATTTCGCATTTTTGATCAAATTTTTCAATCAAAATTTTTCGGATTTCGTATCAGGATCGCAGAAACGAAAAGAGTAATTTGGCACGAAAATAATTTCGCATTTTTGATCAAATTTTTCAATCAAAATTTTTCAGATTTCGTATCAGGATCGCAGAAAAGAAAAGAGTAATTTGGCACGAAATTAATTTCGCATTTTTGATCAAATTTTTCAATCAAAATTTTTCGGATTTCGTATCAGGATAACAGAAACGAAAAGAGTAATTTGGCACGAAAATAATTTCGCATTTTTGATCAAATTTTTCAATCAAAATTTTTCGGATTTCGTATCAGGATCGCAGAAACGAAAAGAGTAATTTGGCACGAAAATAATTTCGCATTTTTGATCAAAATTTTCAATCAAAATTTTTCGGATTTCGTATCAGGATCGCAGAAACGAAAAGAGTAATTTGGCACGAAAATAATTTCGCATTTTTGATCAAATTTTTCAATCAAAATTTTTCAGATTTCGTATCAGGATCGCAGAAAAGAAAAGAGTAATTTGGCACGAAATTAATTTCGCATTTTTGATCAAATTTTTCAATCAAAATTTTTCGGATTTCGTATCAGGATAACAGAAACGAAAAGAGTAATTTGGCACGAAAATAATTTCGCATTTTTGATCAAATTTTTCAATCAAAATTTTTCGGATTTCGTATCAGGATCGCAGAAACGAAAAGAGTAATTTGGCACGAAAATAATTTCGCATTTTTGATCAAATTTTTCAATCAAAATTTTTCGGATTTCGTATCAGGATCGCAGAAACGAAAAGAGTAATTTGGCACGAAAATAATTTCGCATTTTTGATCAAATTTTTCAATCAAAATTTTTCAGATTTCGTATCAGGATCGCAGAAAAGAAAAGAGTAATTTGGCACGAAATTAATTTCGCATTTTTGATCAAATTTTTCAATCAAAATTTTTCGGATTTCGTATCAGGATCGCAGAAACGAAAAGAGTAATTTGGCACGAAAATAATTTCGCATTTTTGATGAAAATTTTAAATCAAAATTTTTCGGATTTCATATCAGGATCGCAGAAACGAAAAGAGTAATTTGGCACGAAAATAATTTCGCATTTTTGATCAAATTTTTCAATCAAAATTTTTCGGATTTCGTATCAGGATAACAGAAACGAAAAGAGTAATTTGGCACGAAAATAATTTCGCATTTTTGATCAAATTTTTCAATCAAAATTTTTCGGATTTCGTATCAGGATCGCAGAAACGAAAAGAGTAATTTGGCACGAAAATAATTTCGCATTTTTGATGAAAATTTTAAATCAAAATTTTTCAGATTTCATATCAGGATCGCAGAAACGAAAAGAGTAATTTGGCACGAAAATAATTTCGCATTTTTGATCAAATTTTTCAATCAAAATTTTTCGGATTTCGTATCAGGATAACAGAAACGAAAAGAGTAATTTGGCACGAAAATAATTTCGCATTTTTGATCAAATTTTTCAATCAAAATTTTTCGGATTTCGTATCAGGATCGCAGAAACGAAAAGAGTAATTTGGCACGAAAATAATTTCGCATTTTGGATCAAATTTTTCAATCAAAATTTTTCGGATTTCGTATCAGGATCGCAGAAACGAAAAGAGTAATTTGGCACGAAAATAATTTCGCATTTTTGATGAAAATTTTCAATCAAAATTTTTCGGATTTCGTATCAGGATCGCAGAAACGAAAAGAGTAATTTGGCACGAAAATAATTTCGCATTTTTGATCAAATTTTTCAATCAAAATTTTTCGGATTTCGTATCAGGATAACAGAAACGAAAAGAGTAATTTGGCACGAAAATAATTTCGCATTTTTGATGAAAATTTTCAATCAAAATTTTTCGGATTTCGTATCAGGATCGCAGAAACGAAAAGAGTAATTTGGCACGAAAATAATTTCGGATTTTTGATGAAAATTTTAAATCAAAATTTTTCGGATTTCGTATCAGGATCGCAGAAACGAAAAGAGTAATTTGGCACGAAAATAATTTCGCATTTTTGATCAAATTTTTCAATCAAAATTTTTCGGATTTCATATCAGGATCGCAGAAACGAAAAGAGTAATTTGGCACGAAAATAATTTCGCATCTTTGATGAAAATTTTCAATTAAAATTTTTCAGATTTCGTATCAGGATCGCAGAAACGAAAAGAGTAATTAAAATGGTAATTAAACACGCTAATTCGCGCTTTGATTCACAGGACGCGATTTATGATAATATTTTGTTTAACCTATTTAATATTGAATTTAACTTTGATTTTAATTTTTTTTCAATTGTAATGGTTATTACAAATTTAATTTTGATTTTGATTTTAATTTTGATTCTAATTGTAATTTTAGATTAAATTTTGATCATACTTTTAATTTTCGTGAACAAAGTATAGTGTACAACTCGCATATAATGGCTATTAATCACTCAAACGATTTGCTCGACTCGCCTACGGCTCGTTCCGCAAACCTCGTTCTCGTGATTAATAGCCATCATCATATGCTCGTTATACAATATACTATTATTTTTATTATTAAACCATTAATACCTCTGTAAATTACAATTTGAATTATTAAAATCAATTTAACCATTAAAGAATTGGTGCGGCAATATTTATTATTGCAGGATGTTTACTGCACTTTTATTTCAAAATATTAAAGGATTATATGTTTGTGGGTGATTGAATGCTTAAATTATCAAAATCATCGCTTAGAATTGCTATTTAGAAGCTTTTAAACATTTTTCATTCGGATTTCCGCCCGTCGTCGCCATCTATTAGACGGTGGCTGAACTGCTAAGTGATGTTTTTGAACAGCGCCAAAATGCTCGAACTTTATACTTATTGTCAAAGTGTTCATATTTACCAATGGGCTGTGCATGAAACGGTAGACGATTTAATTCTGAATCGAATGGTGTATAAAATAGCCGAGGAAATTTAGCGGTTTTCCTGTAATTTGCGAATGAAAATTAAGCACGACACACTTACCGACATTTACAGTTCACTGTAACATAAAAATTCAATAAAGAAGAATTTGCTATATTCTTCAATCAAATACAGGTTACAATACTTATTCCTGATTAATCATTCAACTATTTATATTGTTAATGCATTACAATAAGAGAAATATACGAGAAATCATAATCTAAGTAGAGGGCTCCACCTGTTATCGTGGGGATAAACTACTTAATAATTTGTGGATGTAATAATTGTAATAATAAAAGAATATTTAAAAACTTAAAAAGAATGTTGTCTCATGATTAAATAAATTCACTTGTGGATATTTACGTACTTAAATTGCGAAATTTTTTTTTATAATATACACGCCTAATCCCAAGCAACCCGATATACGCATAACTCGAATTAATTTATTATTAAAAACTTCTAATTTTATACGTAACAAGGACAAAACCAAAAGTGTAATCCTGAGTAAAGCTTCAAAAATAGTCGGAATATTGAAGTATTCAAATTGCGGAAACAATGGTATTAAATAAACGGCTACTTGTAGGCAACCCAATATACTATAACTAATATTATTTTTTAATAAAAACTTCTAATTTTAAATATAATAGGGACACAAGCATGAGTGTCATCTTTAGCAACGCTTTAAAAATATTACACTTATGGTTCTGTCCCTGTTACGATTAAAATTTAAAGTTTTAAATAAATCATTATTAGTTATACGTGTATTGGGTTGCCTGTAAGCAGGCGTTTATATAATATAATTATTTCTGCAATTTAAATACTTTAATCTTCACATTATTTTTTAAGCTTTACGGAGGATTACACTTATGGTTTTGTCTCTGTCACGTTTAAAATTGGAAGTGTTTAGTAATAAATTAATATTATGAATGCGTGTATTGCATTGTCTGTAAGTAGGCGTTTATGTAATATAATTATTTCGGCAATTTAAATACTTAAATATTCGCACTATTTTTGAAGCTTTACTGAGGATTACACTTATGGTTTTGTCACTGTCACTTTTAAAATTGGAAGTTTTCTATAGTGGTTATGCGTTTATCGGGTTGCCTGTGATTAGGCGGATATATTATAATGTATTGTTTCTGCAATTTAAATACGAAAATATCTACAAGTAAATTTATTTTATTATAAGATAACAGTCTTCTTAAGTTTTTAAATATTCTTTCATTATTAAAACAATTATTAAATCCCCAAATGAAAACGTAGTTTATCCCCACGATAACAGAGGGTACCCTCTATGAAGATTAGGATTCCTCATATTTTTTTCTTATTGTAATGCATTAATAATATAAAAAGTTAATTGAATAATCAGTAATAAGTATTGGAACCCGTATTTTATTGAAGAATATAGCAAATTGTTGTGCATTTAATTTTGAAGTTACAGTGAACTGTAAATGTCGGTAAGTGTGTCCTGCTTAATTTTCATTCGCAAATTACAAGAAAACCGCTTAATTGCCTCAGCTATTTTATATACCATTCGATTTGGAATTAAATAGTCTATCGTTTCGTGTACAGCGCATTGCTGAATATTAACACTTTGATTATAAGGATAAAGTTCGAGCATTTTGGCGCTGTTCAAAAACATCACTTAGTAGTTCGGCCATCGTCGAATAGATGGCGACGAGGCATGGAAATGCGAATGTAAAATGTTTAAAAGCTTTTAAATAGTAATTCTGAGGCATAATTTTGATAATTTGAATGTTAAATCATCTCAAAACTTGTAACCCTTTACTATTTTCAAATAAACGTGCCGTAAAAATCCCGGAATAATAAGTCATGTCGTCGAAATTCTACATTCATTTTAATGATTTAAACGGTAATTTATGGAGGGATTAAAGGTTTAATAATAAACAATGAAGTAAGGTTTGTTGAATAAGAAGAATTATACAATTTGGTTGAAAAGTCGCTGAGTTATGTGCGAAAAACCTCAAAATGCACACCCATAACTTGGTGCCAAATCGTCGTAGGAACTTCGTTCTTTGAGTCCTGCATAGGGAATTGATCAAATTTTAATGCCTTTATGGTGGATCGAGTCGACACATTTTTTTCAACTCCGCACACATCGTCAAAGTTGGGCATAGTTTACTGAAAAAGCTATTTTTTCACAGGGTTGCTAGAGGGGGCGGAAGGGTTTAGGCTTAAGTTCGCATGCATGACTTTAAAGAAGACACTTCAAAGTTTTCTGCCCTCAAAGATTCATCACAATCGATTGAAAATACGCCGAGTTATGACGGTATGAAAATGGCCGAAATTTCAAACAAAGGGTGATATTGACGGTGGCTAGGTGTAGGTCTGGTGAGAGGGAGAGGAAGAAATTAATGAGGGGGGGGAGTATATGAGATGTGGATTATGTGAGTGGGGGAAGGATACATGGAGGCATCTGGTGGAAGAGTGCGAGGGTGTGAATCAGGAGTGCGTGGGAGTGAAAGGAAACAGAAGGTATGATAAAGCTTTAAATATAACTCGAATATTTGCGATTTATAATAATCTCGGACATATTTATGTCCTCGATTGTTATGAAATGCATAATATTCTCGTTATATTAAGGGGGAACACCACCTTAAGCGCTGACAAAATAGGTCATTTTCGTATTTTATTTTCGGCATAAAAACAAGTCAGGAGGGCAAATCGTTTTTGATGATTTTATTTAGTGATAAACCGGCTTCCAAACTACTTTTTTTTCGCGCTGATTGCGGCCACCTTGAGGCCGCGGCACCAATTGGCGCAGACGTCCTCTTGCGCGAAATCGGCCCACTGCGGGGAGATTCCTGGTCCTCCAAATCATCCTGCAATAAAAATCGGTTCGGAATATTATTCTACATAATATTTCGCAACGAAACACGGGAGATTTTTTGAAAAAGTTGATTTATACGAAAATGGTGGCCTTCCGAACAAAAAACTCATTGTCAGCCCCAAAAATTCGTCACAAAAACGTGCACCAAAAATCGAATTTTCAAAATATCGAAAATCCGGCCGGTATTTCGTTAGCGAATTCAATTCTTAATACAATCGGAAAAACCGCATCGAAATCGGATGTAAGCTCTCCTAGAATTTTCCCCCACAGTTTTGAAAAATACTGTTTCGAGATAAACGCGTTAACTTGAGATAACTTTCTCGTCTGTCCTGGTAATATCGTCGATATTCCAAATCGCTAAGTTATATAAATGTAAATCAAATAATTTAACCTCTTGATAATTAATAATAATTTGATAATACAATCCCCTTATTTGTTGAAAATATATAATCAACAGTAATTGCACAAGTGCATTGGAAATTACCGGTAACAAGTTTGTGCGATTTTGACAAACGAAGTCGTATTGTTTGGCAACAGTCCCGAGGCCGCAAGGGCGAGGGGCTGTTGCCTACAGCAATGCGACTGAGCAGAGAACCAATCAAAAGCCGCATTCGAACTCTACATGATATGTTTCCCGAAAACAGAAGTTATATAGAATCTGATTTCTAATTCATTCGCATTTCGGCATGCTACGTTTGGCGGGATATAGTCGATAAAATGGAAATATCAATAAATCATGAAAACTGTTTTTCATTCACCATGCAATTACACTAAGGTTGAAGAATGCGACGACTTTCAATGCGAGTTTGTTGACTCCCCTTCTGGAGTTTTACTTTTCCTTTTATCCGTTAATGGTAATCGCACAATAAACTGCGAATACCAATATCAAAACTAGAGAAATGTAAACAAACACGTTTATCCTATTATAGGAAGTTTATATCAGAGATAATTCACTTCCTCAAGGAAAAGCGCAAGTGCAGGGTCATTACTTTCTACTGAATGCAGAACTTGACATTATATTTAATTAAGAGAAATTCGCATTTGAGTCTGGTAAGAACCATCTTTAAATTAGCGAGTGTGGAAATGCACCAATCATTATTTGGTGTGAAATTCAGAACAATATTCATTGTTAGCTTGGGATGGATATTAAGATCTTTAAAAAATAGCGAAATGTTATGCATTGGAATAAAATTAATAAAGACGAAAAATAGCCTGAATATATGAATATTCAGCCTGTTCGTGACTGCAAAATTAAGTCTTACTAATAATATATTCAGGCTATTTTTCGTCTTTATTACTTTTATTCAATAAATCTGCAATAAGTGAGGTTGTCTCAAGTTAATTTAATGCATTTATGGAATAGCAATTTTTCAATTTCCGTGTTTTTTTTTAAATTTGTAAATTAGAGGCCTCCAAATATCTGGGGTAAAGTTTGCGCAGCGTGAGAAAGTATTTGAAAAAATTGCGAGAAATTGCATTCTGTTGACGCGACGCTCGCTGAATAATTTTGAGTTTTCGGCGCCCCCTCTCTTGAAATTTAAGATAATTACTTCTCAATGGGACACGAGATATTTAGAGGGCTCTACAAGGGAATCTTATTTAAAAATGATTTATGTGCAAATTGTGATTAAGACATATGTGGGACATCCCGATGTTTAATTTCTAATTTTAATAAACAGCTTTAAATATGATACGTAATTTTCAATTATGCTGGTGTATCTTCTTGTACATTAACTAATCTAGAATTATGTGCTAAATAGATATGGTAATACATAAGGCGTGCGCTATTCATTAATATTCAAATTGAGCGCATCCACCGCGAGGTATAAATGTTAAATAGTAATGAGAAGTAATGTGAATGCCAAGGAGAGTTTAACGACTGTGAAATGCCTGACTGAAAGTGCGTACCTGGAATCGACCTAGTCCTTGAAAGTAAAAGTGCTGCGGAAAAACCGTTGATGGTACATTTAACTGAATGGTTCTTTTCCATTGGCTGCGCTCCATTAAATTGGCGACTCATCTGAAATAATTAATTATGCAACAATACCGGCACTGATTTACTTAAATATCGTGCTGTTTTATGGAAAATAAGAGATGTTATGGTGACATGACTCATGGTGAGGCCAGGGAAGTAAAGGTAACAATAAAGATGGTTGCGGGTCGATTGATTCGTTCACTCACAAGGGAAATTCCCGAAGTGGTAATCTCGAAACGTCAACTGTTATATAACGTTGGAAAGGTCTCCCAAAGTAGACTTCACATGTAAAATATTTCGCTTGAATAGGCCCTCTACAGTCCAGGGACGACAGGAGAAGCCAAACTGCATACTTCGCTGTATGCATTAAAAATAAATTATTGACTTATACACACCCAGTATATACTGAAGGAAAAAAAATGAAATACTTGAAATTCGTGAAATTTCGACCATTTTCAAACCGATTTTGATGAATCTTTGAGGGCGAAAAACTTTGAAATCATGCATGCGAAATTGAAAAAAATTTTTTCTGGAAACCAAGTCCAACTTTGACGATGTCTATGGAGTTGGAAAAATTTTGTCGACTCGATCCACCATAAAGACATTAAAATTTGATTCATTCCCTATGCAGGACTCGAAGAACGAAGTTCCTACGACGATTTGGCACCAAGTTATGGGTATTTTAAAGTGCATTTTGAGGTTTTTCGCACATAACTCGGTGAATTTTCAACCAAATTTGATGATTCTTTCTGGAAAAAATCCCATTTTGGCTCTACTTTAAGGGATTGAAATGATACCTTTTCGAAAGCTTCAACGCCCGAACAAGAAAAACACGTTTCTGGGCAAAAAAACGTCCAACTTTAAGCAACGTGTACCGAGTTGGATGTGTCGACTCGATCCACCAAAATGGCATTGAAATGTGTTCAATTACCTGTGCAGGACTCAGAAACAAAGTTGGGTACTTCAGATTCATCGACCAAGAAAATAAGATGATAAGCTACAGGGAGAATTCTTCATAAATGTGATAATAAAATGCAAGAAAGAAGGAAAAGAAGAAGATAAGAGAAAACTGGATTAGGGAATGATCATCAGAAATATGGATAGTGGGGCAATAGTGGCAAATGGGCATCGTGCAACGTTAGAATGCATGAATCGAACATTATACTAGGTTAAAAATGAAAACCCTCATTTGCAAAAGTGCAGCACAGTGAAAATAACGCACAGTGATAATTGCCCACACGAAAATTGCTCACAGTGAAAAATGCTCACACGTAAAATTACTCACTTTTATAAACCCTCACATCAAATATATCCACAACTATGTTTTTACTTTCTCCGTTACGAAGTACGAGAAAGTATTCTGATCGTGATTTTTTTTTCAAAAACTTTTTTTACCGAAATATCCGTTTTGGGGTCCCTAGATACCATTCCAACAATTTCTGGAATTTTTTTTTGTGTCTGTATATGTGTGTGTGTGTGTGTGTGTGTGTGTGTGTGTGTGTGTGTGTGTGTGTGTGTGTGTGTGTGTGTCTGTGCGCGCTGTATCTCAAAAACTAATAGAGCAATTGATATGAAACTTTCAACATACGTATTATTTGATAATCTGAAGAACTGAAAAGCTTTTGGTAAAATTTCGTACACCGGAAGTGGGTGTTTACCTTAACTGTTTTTTGTTTTTTGCCAAAATTTTCTTAAATATGGAAAATATCACAAAAACATTTAAACAAACATTGAAGACAATAAAGAAAGGAGATTATTTTGTTTGTAAACATTTTTCATAAAATCATTGTTATTCGAGAAAAAAATTATTATTTTTTTTTTCATTTTTGGTTTATAATTATGAAACGATAATAGTTACAGCAAATTTATGTTAATAATAATTATAGAGAATGCCAAAATGAACAACTTATAAAGAATAAGTTTTTTTCGAAATCTCTTTAGTTTTTGAGTAAACTGAGTTTATGAATTTAAAGTATTATTTTTCCATCTTTGATAATTTTGACGTTTTAAACGTCAGTTACATACGAGTCTTCAAAACGCTCGATGTACATTTAAAATATGATTTAAAAAGAAAATAAATCATGAAAGTGTAAATATAAATGATGATACCATCGGAGAAAGTAACATGATGGCCACATCACCATTTTTTGCTACAGTTATTACATTTCTCATTAGTTTAAAAGCAACTATGTACTATGTTTTTAAAAGTATAAATGTAATAATTTGAATAAACAATTTAGTGATAATACCATCACAGGAATGTGATTAAGGTCTAGATCAGAATTAAATTTTAGGTACTTTTTATATCGAAGAATTTCAGAAAATTTATTATCAGGAACCTTAACAGAGGCCTGCATGGGCCGGGCTTTGGCCCTGCCCGGAAAGCCCGGCCCGGCCCGACATCGGGCCGGGCCGGGCCGTACCGTATTTTTCAAACTCCGGGCCGGGCCGGGCTTTCCGATGGATAATTTAACCCGGGCCGGGCCGGGCCGGGCTTGGATGAATTTAATTTTATTATAATTTGGAAAGCAACAACTAAGTGAATTGAAAAAAAAATGTTATTAACATGAATTCAATGTATTTTTGGAATTTTAAGGAGTACATAGGTCCAGTAATTTTATTTATTTAATTCAACATTTTTCGGAGACGGGCCGGGCCGGGCTGGGCTTTGAATATTCAGCTCCGGGCCGGGCCGGGCCGGGCCCGCAACACATTTTCTTTGCAACGGGCCGGGCCGGGCCGGGTTTTAAATTTTCACTGTCGGGCCGGGCCGGGCCGGGCTTTCAAAAACCCGCTTCTGCAGGGCTCTGAACCTTAATATGTAAGCGTAATTATTACCACAAACGGTTTGTTTTAAATTTAAAAATTTCGTGAAAATCAGTTCAGCCAATTAAATGCAATGTTCGTACGGACAGACGGATGAGCAGACGGACTGAATTTTAGATTGATTTATTTATTAACCATAAATAAAAATTCTGTTGAAATAAATAATTGAAAAAAAATAAGCAAAATAAATAGCATTATCGTAATCAAACTCGAAACGTACGCGTCAGGAATCATCACCCTAGAGTAGTGTTTCCCAAACTTTTTTGAACGCGGAACCCTCAGAACCTTTTTCAAAGTTCACGAAACCCTCAACAGTTTTCGATCAATAGATCCCTTCCTTTTCTTTCTTTCAATTAACTATTTAAACTAATCTCAGATAAATTTTCATAATCTGTGGGCTTTTTCTTTGGCTTTTCTCTTATATTGGAAGGATTTTGCACCCAAAAATTGTGGTTCTTCAATAACGAAAAGTAATAATTTAGTGATTTCAATTGGAGATAGGCAAAATGACTAATTTTTGTGACCTGCTTCACCAGATCTGACTCAGTTAAAAGAGTCAAGTTATGACTCGGTCCATCATCAACAGTTCAATCAATGACATGTCAAAAATATATCCTATTTGAAAAAGTCTCGTAAATTCATCATTACTCCACAATTTTTACTACATAAAGCGAAGATGAATGAAAATAGGTCCTCGCGTTTCAAATTCATTATTACCGCAAAACATCAAAAACATAAAGGGTAGAGCAAAGAAAAGGTCCTTACTTTATAATTTTACTTGATTCATTTTATCATTTCTCATCAGTGAGTCACCTCAATGTCTAAGTCAAGCAAAGACCAAAAAAAAGAAAAAGGCCCTGCTTTCCAAAATTAATTATTACATGCTATAATTTAACCTTTATCAATATTTACCCTATTTACTATATCTTAAGATCTGATTCATTTAAAAGTGACGATTCAGCTGCACACCAATTCACTTCAATATGTACAAATCAACTAAAGAGCGAAAAAAAGATCCTCACTTTCTTATTTCACCATTACAAATTTATAATTTTACCATAATAAATCTTTAAAACCCAAAATACCATCGTCATTTGTTTTCGTGTTCATTTATTTCTTGGGGGACCGGCAACACCTTGAAATTGCATTTCAGGTAACAAACTTTGTGCATGTATCTCAATCACTTCCCATTATACATGATTTGTTTTGACATTTATCTCTTGCCAAAAATCATTTACACTCTCGAAGAAAAAGTGGAAATTATGGAACTATACTTTTTCAAATGGAAGTTTGAGAGGTGCAAAAGTATTTAATTAGCATTATGTGGCTACAAAATCAAGTCATTCCCTTCATAACAGAACTGGTTGCAAGTGAAGATAGTGATCAGGAAAGCCAGTTATTTTTTTAACAGGACGGTGCACCTCCACATTTCGCTTTGGCTGAACGACAGTAACTTGACGAAACTGTTCCTGGGCGATGTAGGTATCATTGAGTGGCCTCCGCGGCGTTATCATATCTCCATTGCGTTTATTTTTGATCTGTAATTTTCTTAGCGTCCAAATTTCACTACTATTTCTCTTTTGCTACAGAACACTTGGTGGTTGATTGTGAGACCTTCCCACATATAAACACTACAGCCAAATTTCCACTTATAAACGCGAGAAACAAGGCCACGGTGGTGCAGCGGTGTTAATAAAAGGTAATCATAACATCAAACCAAGACCGGATATAAATAAACTATCTCGGGAAATGATCATTGAAGTAGCCTGTGCCGAAACATATTCTGTGCCTTTATCGTCCACCGGGTGGTGCATTTATAGAATTTAAAAATATTTTTGAGAATACCCTCCATAAAGTAATAATTGATGAAATGTGTGACATTATCATAGGTGGTGACTTTAATGTTGATTTCTTGAAATCAACCGACTGTAACACTACCGATCTAATCAACTTAATTGAATGTTATGGTTTACAAACATGCATAAATACCCACACACGTTTTTCTCGAAATTCAGCCTCATGTATTGATAATATTATCACTAATATTGACTACATGAGCTCGGAAGTCGTAGAAACACATCTCTCGGACCATAAGGGCCAGATATTAAAATACCAATATATGACAGAAAACATTAAACCTTTTGTTAAAAAAAGAATAATAAATCATCACTCTCTTAATGAGTTAAATGAGGAATTAGAAAACATCAATTGGAATAGCTTATACGACTATTGCATAGACTCTCAAACTTATTTTAATGAATTTTACAAACTTTTCATTAAGGCTTTCAACAAGTGTTGTCCAATGAAGCAAATAAAAATCAACAATTTTTATACTTGGTATACGGAGGAAATTAAGAAACTACGCAATAAAATGGATTTCTACTACCAGGTCTATCGTATAAACAGAAACGAATATACGTACAATATATACAAGTCTATAAAAAAGCAATACTCTTCATTGCTACAGAGTGAAATAAAAATGCATAATTCCAACCGCATAAAATCTTCAAACAATAAATCACAAGAACTTTGGAAAATTCTCAAAAATAAAAAAGGTCAAAATAATAAACAAAAGCAACTTGATTATATTTACGATGAAAATGGAACCCGAATAAATGAGCCCAAAGAGGTATTGAATACAATAAATACGTACTTTAGTAAAATAGGTGACGCTTTGGTAGGAACTCATTCTGAAAACTATGATCTTCCGACAAACGTTAGAAACTCAATTTTTTTGTACCCTACAACCGAATCTGAAATTGAGTTGATCATACACAATATGAAATCCAGTAACAGCAGTGATATTGATGGCTTATCATCCTTTATAATTAAATGTACTGCAAAACATATAATAAAACCATTAACAATTGCAGTAAATAAAGCACTTAGTGAGGGAATATTTCCATCGGAGCTAAAAGTGGGTAAAATCATTCCTATTTACAAAAAAGGTAATCCACATGAAACTGGTAATTATAGACCAATCAACATCCTACCAATATTCTCAAAAATATTTGAAAAAGTGATTTACGATCGAATAATTAACTTCATAAAGAATAATGATATCTTAAGCAAAAGTCAATTCGGATTCAGGAAAGGCCTCACAACCACACACGCAATTTATAATTTTTTTAATTTTGTGCTAGAAAATCTTGACAAAAATGTTAACGTCTTTTCAATATTTGTCGATCTGACAAAAGCCTTTGACTGCGTGCCACATGAGTTGCTATTAAACAAGCTCACAATGTATGGCATTCGGGGAAAATGTTACTGTCTTCTTTCATCATATCTATCTGATAGGAAACACATAACCAGCGCTTATATAAAAAACGAACTTTATTTTTCAAATCTTGTGGATTCAAACGTCGGTGTACCGCAAGGCAGTATTTTAGGGCCACTCTTCCTTCTATTCATTAATGATATGCCATTGGCTATTAATGCACACTTAACAATGTTTGCGGATGATACAACAATCAATCTCAAAGATCAATGCATTAACAATCTCAACCGCGCAGCAAATGATGTGCTAACTGAATTAAACTCATGGTTAACGATGAACAACTTATTAATTAATACAACCAAAACCTCAATTATCAACTTTAGAGCACCACTAGGTCAAACAGATGTTCAATTAAATAATGAAGTCATTAATGAAACAGAAAACGCCAGATTTTTAGGGATTGTCATTCAAAATGATTTAAAATGGAACGTACACGTAAACGAGATATGTTCTAAATTAGCCAAATATTCCTACCTTATCTATGCGACAAGAGATATAAATGAGGAGGCCGATCGTGCCGTGTACATGGCTTACTGTCAGCCGCAGTTAACTTATGGTGTAATTTTCTGGGCATGTACAACAGAAATACATATCCATAAAATATTTACTGTACAAAAAATGGTGATGTGGCCATCATGTTACTTTCTCCGACAATATATTTACGTTTTCATGGGTTTATTTTCAATTAAAATCATATTTTAAATATACATCGAGCGTTGCGTAAACTTGGATGAAACTGACGTTTAAAACGTCAAAATCATGAAATATGGAAAATTATACTTCAAATTCAAAAACTCGGATTACTCAAAAACTAACGAGATTTCGAAAAAAACTTATTCTTTAGAAGTTGTTTATTTTGGCATTCTCTACAATTATTATTTATATACATTTGCTGTAACTATTATCGTTTCATAATTATAAACCAAAAATTTAAAAAAATTAATAAATTTTTTCTCGAATAGCAATGATTTTATGAAAAATATTTTCAAGCAAAAGATGTTCACTTCTTTGTTGTCTTTGATGTTTGTTTAAATGTTTTTGTGATATTTTTCATATTTAAGAAAATATTGGCAAAAAACAAAAAACAGTTAAGGTAAACACCCACTTCCGGTGAACG
This sequence comes from Ocypus olens, assembly GCA_910593695.2. Taxonomy (NCBI): domain Eukaryota; kingdom Metazoa; phylum Arthropoda; class Insecta; order Coleoptera; family Staphylinidae; genus Ocypus; species Ocypus olens. The sequence goes on from OU343058.1 coordinate 44,781,040, forward strand.
AAATTTTACCAAAAGCTTTTCAGTTCTTCGGATTATCAAATAAGACGTATGTTCAAAGTTCCATATCAATTGCTCTATTAGTTTTTGAGATACAGCGCACACAGACAGACACACACACACACAGACACACACACAGACACACACACACACACACACACACACACACACACACACACACACACACAGACACAAAAAATTTTTTTCCAGAAATTGTTGAAATGGCATCTAGGGACCCCAAAACGGATATTTCCGTAAAAAAAATTTTTGAAAAAAAAATCACGATCACAATACTTTCTCGTACTTCGTAACGGAGAAAGTAAAAAGGCTAATCCGGGCCATATGTAATAAAAAGCCAAACACGAGCTGCAGAAACCTATTTAAAATCCAAAAAATTATGCCTATTATTAGTTTGTATACACCGGGTGACCCAGGGATCTGTAAAAGCCCCATAACTTATTTGCTATTTGAGATATCGACTTCTAGTTTTCTTGAACTGGTACCCACACCTATTCTACATATTTCAAAAATATGTATGTTTTTGTACAGGGCGTCCCAATATATATAACAGAACAAAGTTATGTTTTTTTTTAAATGGAACACCCTATATTTTATACTTTATTTTCAACCCTCTTGAGAAGCTGATAAAAATAGTATAAGATAGTATGGGTCTATTATGGACGGTTGGTTAGTTATGGGCAAATTTGTGGCAAAAACATGGACACATTGAAAAAATTGCAGAAGCGCTGCTAGCAAAGCTAGCGTCATTTTTTATACACTAAAGAATTTTCCACACATAAGGAATAATACAAATCGGCTTTGGTTCTATTTTGTTCATACTGCTATACAGGGTGTCAACATACGCAAAATATTAGATAACTATTTTTTTTTCAAATGGAACACCCTATATATATTGCCACCAATGCATGGAATTTTTAATAAGCTTTCCAATGATGTACAATTTGTATAATGAAATATTAAGGATTCTTGAGATTTATCCATAAAAACATTTTTCTTTCGTCACCTACTGCTCATTTTTGGATTTTCAGCCAAAACTATGCATTTTCTGAAAAAATAATAAGAGACCGAAGTTGTAGAGCGGAAAATTTTCGATTGATATAGGTCTTTCAACTTTTTCAATAATGCGTGTACTGCCCGCCAGAGTGCGCAAAATCGTGACCGTATATGCATTTTAGCGTTTTTCTCAAATTTTTTGTTAATTAATTGCACTATACTTTATTTTTCACATCCTCTAGCAGAAAAACGGGTAATTATAGAATTATTCAAATGAGCTACATCGATTGAAAAAATTCCGCTCTACAACTCTTAAAAAAAAGCAATTTTTGCCCAAAATGCATAGTTTTCGCTAAAAATACAAAAAACCATTGAAACACGCAAAACTTGATACATACATTTTCAATTTGCATTTTTAGGGAAAATTATGCATTTTTGGCAAAAATTGCTTCTATTAAGAGTTGTAGAGGGGAACATTTTCAATCGATATGGGCCATTTTAATTTCCCTATACTTTCCCATTTTTCCTCTAGAGGGTGCGGAAAATAAAGTATAGTGCAATTTATTAATAAAAAATTTGAAAAGAAAACGCTCTGGCGGGCAATGCACGCATTATCTTAAAAGTTGAAAGACCCACATCGGTCGGAAATTTTTCGCTCTACAACTTTTGTCTCTTATATTTTTTCCTGAAAATGCATACTTTTGGCTGAAAATCCAAAAATCAGCGGAAGGTGGCAAAAGAAATATGTTTTTATTGATAAATCTCAAGAATCCTTAATATTTTGTTGTACAAACTATATATCATTGGAAAGCTTATTAAAAATGCCATAGATTGGTGGCAACTTATATAGGGTGTTCTATTTGAAAAAAAATAGTTATCCATTGTTTTGCGTGTGTTGACACCCTGTATATCACTATGAATAAAAGATAACCAAAGCCGATGTGTATTATTCTTTATGATGTGGGAAATTTTGGTCTTTGCTAGGAACGCTTCTGCAATGTTTTCAATGTGTACATGTTTTTGCCACAAATTTGCCCATAACTAACCAACCGTCCATAATAGACCCATACTATCTTATACTATTTTTAACAACTTCTCAAGAGGGTTGAAAATAAAGTATAAAATATAGGGTGTTCCATTAAAAAAAACATAACTTTGTTCTGTTATGTATATTGGGACACCCTGTACAAAAACATACATATTTTTAAAATATGTAGAATAAGTGTGGGTACCAGTTCAAGAAAACTAGAAGTCTATATATCAAATAGCAAACAAGTTATGGGGCTTTTACAGATCGCTGGGTCACCCGGTATATATACTACTGGTATGTATACAACATAGTTTTAATTATCCTTTGTTTAAATTTAGTCAACACATAGATACAATGATTTAAATTTAGTAGAGAATCCTACTGTAATATTTTAGATTATATTTTAATAAGGTTAAAGTTTAATATATCCGCCGATATCCGCAATGATTTTTTTTATATACATATTAACTAATTAGTTTAATTGTAAGTAATATTTCATGCTTGTTTTTGCCCGTTTACAAGCAGTGATTTTTTTAGGCAGCGTAACCGTTTCCCGGAGAACATTATTCGACATTTGGCGCGCTCACCAAACGCTAGAAGAAAAAAATAAAGCAGTTGTTTTCTTTGTGATTGACATTATGAAGATTGATATTGAATAGGGTACTCAAAATTTACATTCGGTGAAACAAAAAATAACACATTTTACGTCAAAATTGACAATGAAATGGCAAACTTCTAATAGAGCATTTTCAAATTTTGAAAATAACTATTCAAAGTGGCTAAAGGAAATGGAAGTGTTATCTACTGAGATTTTACCAAATTAACCCCCTAGGTTGGGGTTCAGTGGTAAATTCAGAGGTCCGTATAAATCTTTTACTAAATTGACGGATGTATCAAAAAAACGAAAAATTACTCCCAGAAGGAACTACGCGATTCAGTCTTCGACAATCTGAATTGTGAATAATTTTATAATTAAATAAAAACATGATATAATATAATTTTTGTTTTCTAAAATTTTAAGTTTCCATTTTTTTCCAAGTGTTTATGTTTCAGTTACTATTTTTAGATATAAATTGTATAATAAAAATGATAATGGTGAAATTATCTTCTAGATTTGTTTGAACAATTTTTCGGCTAGAGCAAAAAAATTAAATGGGGGATGCTGGAGGGTAGAAGGGAAGAATTATTTAATATTGAATAACATATATTTATAATAAATTATTTTCTTTGACTACGAACAATTTTAATTAGACTAAGACGCTTTATAGCGAAATGTTCAGCTAGATTCAGCATTTCGACCTGTGTGCGACGTTTCGAACAGAATTTTTATTTCTGTATAGAAACCAATTTTGAACATTTTCTTCTCTTCTCATGTTTTGAGTTTATTGTTTTTATTTCTTTTTGTTCCTTTATGTTAATAAATAATGCATTAATTTGTGGCGTTAAACAGGTGAAATTTAAATTTCGAAATGTTACCGTTCCCTCAGAAATCAATAAAAACAAAAACAAATGACACCGTTGTATGCAGAAGCTTTTCAAAGATATATCACTCGACTCATTTTCCCTGTTTAAAATCGGGGGGGGGGGGGGGGGGGGTGAACTTGGGGGTGGCTAGGGTGTTAAGGTTATGAAGGATTTTTTCAAAAATGCCGCATAACTCACCAAAGTCGCTTGTTACCTCTGAGATGGACCACCATGTATAAATAAAAATGTAAATATTCGTTGTTCAAAATCTTAAATCTCCGAAAGTTCTTGACCGATAGCTTTGAAATTTCGCATTCGAATACTCGCGTGTTTGTATATACCTACTATTATACAGTGCCCCAAAAAATGGTTCTATGACACTTTATTTTGTCCCTTTTTGTTTTGTCTTTGATCTTTCTGCGCAATCATATCTCCATTGAGTTTATTTTTGATCTGTAATTTTCTTAGCGTCCAAATTTCGCTACTTAAGAATGTCGTTTTCCTTATGTTGAATATTTTTACGGTTTTTCTATTCTTTCATTAATTTCATTATCTAATTTTCCATTTTTCACTATAATCGTTCTCAAATATCTATATTCATAGTTTGTCTGTTTTTACATATACGGCGTATAAATCCAAGCATTTTTTTTTAATGAAGCATACTTATACTTTCATAAATTTGATGTTGCAAAAGCGTTTCATAAATAAATTCAGCTACTCTGGCTTCTCAAAGTAGGTACTCTTCCTGATACATTCATATATCTATAGACAGACAACAATTTGTACAATATTTTAACCATAGCTCAAGTAAGTATATTGTTACTAGTGATGTCCCATAGAGATCACATTTGGGCTCGCTATTATTTACAATTTGCTATTTTTTGTAGAACGACATTATAAACAGTCACCAATGATGCAAGACTAATCGAAATTGGCTTAGGGACGTAGGTCATGTTTCGAATGAAATGAATAACCACTTAACATCCATGCTCTCTCCGGGAATCAAATCCAGGATAATTATGGAGCATTTTCGCACGCAGTTAGGGAGATGGAAACAAAAGCTTGGACAATAATAACTTATATTTCATAAAATTAATCAGTTTGTGCTGATCTGTATAATAATCGTAATAAATCAAGGTGTCATCACAGCCATTAATCTTCGTAAAACATGTTTGCGTTGGAATAATTTGTGGTTAACAAAGAAACATTTACACGCATGTTAGCAATTTTAATGGCAGAAGTAAAAGCTGGATTTTCTTCACGTGCTTAGAGTAGATTATGTGCATAATTATTCGAAAGTATTTTCAATAAGAACAATAATTAGAATAACTCCAATTAATAATCTAATTAAATAGAAAAATTAACAAACCTTCGATCGTGCCGTGATTAATTTAAATATTGTAGCTCTCCTTAAACTTCAAATTAATAAAGTCATTTTGAGCACGCGCTTTAGCGACGACCTTCAAATTCACTCAAGATCAAATGGTTCTTAAAAAGTAGTTAGTTGATTTTAAATAGATATAATAATACAGAAGTAATATCGTTAATTTTCTCAAACAAAAATAAAGAATATAATGTACTTCGGTGAGTTCAAGTTTTGTGCTCAAATAAAATCTGCTGGTCCATATGCATTCAGATGAGATTAATTATGTAGCTTGGTGCTAAAATCGCCAATGTCACAATTTTACTTTTTGGAGTTAAAGGGCCATTGTCTCACCAATAGCACATTTAAAAAAAAACTTATACAAAATCAGCAAATAAAATCATTTTTAATATAAACTTTTACCCCGATTATCTCAATTGTAAAATATTGGACTTTGGCCTTTTTAGCACCAAACCACAGAATTAATATATAGGATTTGCACTCAACATTCAAATAGAATATTAATTATTATACTTGGTTGAAAGAACTCGGGTCAGTTCTGCCGTCATTAGGAAGAGCGCAGTAACTACAAAACATTGAATCTAAGTAATACTTATCTGAATAAAATCTTCTTGTTCCAGTAAAGCTTACAGTCAAAGAAACAGTAACTATTTTTGACTTACAATTTGTACAGGATACTTTTATATTGCTTTTTTAACTGTAAACTCATAAAGGAAACTTAGACGAATCCAATGATACTCATATCTCAATTTTCAATTTTTTGCAGTTACTGCTTTCTTCTTAAACACGGCAGAGTTGCCCGTTTAGATTATACACTGTGTACATAAAGTAAGGAATAAATTCGATTAAAATTCAGGGCAGTTTCTTTCAGAAAAATACTCGGACACGTGTATTATTGTTTTTTAATGCGCATTTTTTTAGATAAACTTCCAATGTACAGGGTGTCCCAAAATTGAGATACGACCCCTAAGTTAAAAATTTTAAATGTGAACCCCTATTTTTTGTTGCATTTATGGATTCTACGTAAAATTCTGAGTATTTTTCATGTAGCATACCTTCTGTTGATATTCAGCTGTTTTTTAAGAAATGGCGTTTAAAAAAGTACTGCTACTATTTTATTTCTGGTAAAAGATAACACGGTTTCATCAAAACATTGGAATTAATAAGGAACAATCATTATTAACTTAATGAAATAATTTTTCCTTATTAATTCCAATATTTCGATGAAAACATGTTATCTTTTACCAGAAATAAAATAGTAGCAGTACTTTTTTAAACGCCATTTCTTCGAAAACAGCTGAATATCAACATAGGGTATGCTACATGAAAAATACTCAGAATTTTACGTAGAATCCATAAATGCAACAAAAAATGGGGGTTCACATTTGAAAATTTTAACTCAATTTTGGGACATCCTGTACATTTAAATTTTACCTCAAAAAATGCGCGTTAAAAAACAATAATACACGTGTCCGAGCATTTTTCTGAAACAAAATTCCCTGAATTTTAATAGAATTTATTCCTTACTTTATGTATGTAAATGAGTCTCAATCAATATTTCCAATTATTTATTCACTCATTATATTTATTCGGTTAAGGTACATAACATTACATTAATTAAAACAGCGAATGATAATTCATGCTCGAACTAAATCCTATTTTACTTCCTAAGAAATATGGCAAAATTATCTAACGCTAGTACTAGGCATTACATAACCAATTCATGAGAAATTGGATTAAAATGTATTATTATTCAAGGCGTATAATCTAATATTAAAGAAACTTCCGGACTATTCATTGACACAAACGTGACCTCTTTATAATTACTATGTTGTAACTAGTTACGAAGTTCATACTTAAACAAGTGTCTTCATATAAGGTGAAGTTTAATTGTATGTTAATTAAATGTAATACCTTGTCGGTTTACTGTACCACGTAACATTAGTGCATTCACATTGAGTAAAACTTTCTACATTTTCACACGCCTGTAACGTTAAAGAAGTTTGGATTTACCAATCGGTGATGATTCTGTCATTGATCGAAAGAATAGTTATTTATTATACGAATGTGGAATGTATGTAACGGGTAATTTTCTTAAGAGACTAATGAGGAATTCCACATGAGTATAATATAATATTTTATCCAAAATCGCCTCTAATTGCGTTAAATATTAAAATAATGTTTATAAAATTTTGACAAGAAATTTTGACGTACGTGGTGCCAATTTGAAATATTTCAAAAATCCTATGAAGGATCTATGCATTCCGTGAGAGAAACTTATTCTCTCACTAGGAGGTAATGAGCAACATTACATGGTTCAAATGACCACTGTAATTCGATTATTACACCCGATTTTGGATAAATTTAATTTAATGCCGTGCGATCAACAATTACTTAGATAAGGGGCGGCTATGACTGTATCAGTGTCTAATTTTTCGTATCTTTGATAACTTCAGCTAATACACATCAAATAATTGTCACAATTATTTTCTCCTTCAGAACATAAAAGATTCATCACTTTCGTAATGGTGTTTTCAATAACGGAGAATGGATATTACAGCGTTGTTGACCGAGTTTGGGTAAACATTTCCAAATGTTGCCAACCAAAAATACTAGCATGCCAGAGCATCTGAGCGTCCGAACCTCTAGGAGACATATTTCCAATATCTCAAGTGCTTCTTTTATCTAAAATTCTAAATAATTGTTGATCGCACAGTATAAATAAATACGAAATAGCTGGATTGTCGGAAAAGTCATGACGTATTTTTGTTTGTCGTATTTAGAAAGTAATTTATTTATATATAAACAAATATCTATCAATCTTATATTGCCCGAATTGTTCGATAACCTTTTGCAATCTTTGAGAAAGCTCCATAATTCCTCGTTCATAAAAGGACTAGTCTTTATCGGTAGCTTCTTTGAAAGTTTTGATGTTTCTGGATGATGGATTCGTCCAAAATATCCAATTGCCGACAGTACATATTCGAATTGATTGTTTGATTCCTTGGTAGGAGCTGGAAAATATGACATCTTCAATATCCCACTACACTTAGAGCATAAATTTCCTGTGATGAATTTCTGCATTCGATGTCGTTTGAGGAGCCATCACGTTATAGACAACCCACTTCCTATCACCAGTTATTATTTTTTAAGAATGGTTGATAGGAATTCGGGTTAAGGAAGCGAACGTAATTTGGCCATTTTAATGAAAATGGGACAAATACTAGACTACAATGGAACCGTACGAATATTTCTGATTAGAAAAAAAATCACCAGTTATAAGTCGCTTTAAAAAAAGGATCGTATTCCTCGTTTAATGCGCGTATCGCACCACCAAATAAATCTCCCTAATATCCAGCTTGCTTCTTCTTCTGGTTATAAACGCTTAAATGATAGATGTTTAATATTTCTGCAATTTCTCATGACTCTGCCTTAATTGCGTCGTCATCAATTTCAGTGGGCCTTCCTGATCTAGGAGTGTCTTTGAGATCAAAATCACCAGCAAGAAATATTGTGAAACATCCTCGGTACTGACGTCCTTGTCTTTGAGCAAGATTGACGTGTGTTGTGGCCTTTACGAAAGTAAAACAATAAAGTACTGCGAAACTAGCAAGAAATATTGTAAACCATCCTCGGCACTGACGTCCTTGCCTTATTAACAAAAATTAAATTTAGATAAGTAATATTTTTGTAAAGTTTTAAAGCAGAAAATTATCATGTCAGATCATATACACATATTTCAAATTTCAAATATGTTTGGTCTGAATTGGAAGAAGAAATGACTAAAGAATCTGCAAGTAATCCGGGACTGCCAGATGTATTTTTGCATTGTACAATTCTGAATACGTTGCCAGAGGAGTATTTATCTTTTAAATCCAGATGGATGCTGAGGGCAAAACATGACAGAACTGTTGATAGCTTAATCAATCAACTATATCACCAAGCAGGAAGCTCTCACCTGCAATCATCGAAGCAACGAAGTTCAGTCGCTGCGAAGAAAAAGAAAAAAACAACTGATATGCAACAACTGCAGGAAGTACAATCACATGGTTCAAGTGTGCAGGAAATGAATTGCCGATGGCCGTCCTCCTAAGCCTAGTAAACCGGAGTCCGACGCAAATATGATACTCGTCACTGTTAGGTCAATTATGAAACATATACTGAGTCGTCGAGGTGCCTGGATGACAATGGCGCAACAAGTCATATTTTAAGTGATTAGATTTGCTTTAGAACGTTTGTGTCTTTTTCAATTGAACACACAGTGACCACAGGAAATGGTGAGAAAATCTAAGCCATCGGAACACGCGAAGAAGAAGTTGGGACAGAAATCCAAGGAAAATGATACAAAATTACCTTGGCTGATGTTTGGTGTACCCCGAATCAAGAGGAATCTGTTCCCCGTGCTTGCAGTCCAGGATAAGTACTCGGACAGCCAGTTCATCTCATCAGCTGAAGTCTGCAATTTCTTCGTAAACAATTGGAGAGAGTTTGTCATGGAGGACTGTTCAAGTTGGCCGTGAGAAGTTTAAATCCTATCAAATGAGGTTAATTCAGTGATGGAAACCTGTTGCAGTTGTGCCATGAACGATTAGTTAGATGAAGTTCCTAGTGGACAATTGGCGGGAGTTCGTCATGGAGGACTCTTTAAGTTGGTCGTGAGATATTTGAACGCTATCAAATGAGCTGAATGCATTAACGATTCAGACAGCAGAACAATCGCCATGTGAAATCGCTATTGAGCAAGGAGCTTGACATGAAAGTAGAAATGCATAGTGAACTGTGTGAAGGTTTATTTATGATAAAGCTTACCGTTCGGCACGAGGTCCAGAACAACGGAATCGGAAGATCGAATTCACATGGATGTCTGTGGTACATTTCAAGAATCGAGGTCTGGATATCGATATTTTGTGATTTAGTGATTTTCAAGGACGATTACACAAAATTCAGGACAGTTTATTTTCTGCGGCAAAAATCCGAAGTTGGTGATTAACTGAGCCAGTTCCTAGCTGAGGGAACTGCCGAGTGATAATGGTAGGGAGTTCGGTAACAAACAGATCAGGAGCAATCTACACAAGAAAGGTATTGTTCAATGTCTTATAATGCCCTACACTCCGGAACAAAACGGGTCCAGTGAGAGGGAAAATCGTACGGTGGTGGAAACTACTGGAGCATAATAAGGGGGGGGGGGGCTTAACCTCACTCTAATCCAAGCATAAGCACCAATCATTGCAACCGCTAACAAAAATTTACAGTACATTTCTCATACTCTATACCCTTTGATAGTTTTTTTTTAAATTTAATTCAATTTTAATGTTCAGATTTACATACTTATAATGCCCAATATTGCAATCCTAAAATTACATTAGGTATAGTGTGACAAGAAATCCGGTAACGTAGCAAATATTGGTCTGAAGTTGTGGCGTTTACTTCAGTCCATTCATTAGTATCATGTAATATTAATGAAAGCAGATTCCTATCCTTACAATTCGATTAATCAACGGATGTCACTGATAGCGCGTAGCTATGTATATTTATTCGAATGTGTTTCCAAGATACGTCTGTTAGAACTGCTAACAATTTTACCGATGAAGAGACAAACGGGAGGTCAAGATATATTTAGCAATAATGACTGTTGGAAGTCATTCTATTGGATGCATAGCTCTTTGTAAAAGTGATGAAATTTTACCAACTACCATTGCATTATCCATCAGCAGGCATTGTGATCAAAAATATTAAATTCAGATGACATGATGAATGTCGCATTCAAAATAGTTAATTCTATTAGTGGAAGCAGTTTGCAAAGACACAAATTCAGATCATTACTAGAGGATCCCGGGGAACTACTACTAGTAGGGCTGTTCGATTATGGAACGCGCACCTACACCCTTAACAGGGCAGGGCCTACCCACGTCCCAGGAACATTATCTAACGAGTTGTGATATGGAAGGAAACCAGGTTTAAAACATTGGTTCAAATGCTGAATTCATGTATATTCATATCGAAGGAGAAAAGATCCGAAGGCCATGAAAGGAATCCTCATCGGCTATGATAACGACGACGGACAGGATCTACAATGAAGAGGACCAGCTCTACAGATCCAAGGACGTCATCTTCGAAGAAGAGGGTTATTATATCCCCAGGAAGCAACGAAGTTGAAGAGATGAGTCCTACTGACCTGAACGATTGAAGAAGACGAGGAAATAGAATTGTGGGTACCAGATAACAGTGACAGTGATTGGACAATTTTAGAAATGCCGGAAGCCAATGAAGAAGAGAATGCTGGTGAGACTACGCGAAAACTACGCAACCGAGTAGATCTTACAGCTCTACAGAAATTCCAAGATTGTGTGACGACCTTCGAGCAACCTACAATGACCACAAAGTAAAAACAAACGCCGCTGGATCCATCGGCAAATTCAAGGCCAGATTGGTGATCAAAGGTCTTTCGCAAAGAAAGGAAGTAGATTATGATCAAACCTTCAGTCAAGTAGCAAGAACATCGACTATTCGAACGCTACTCATTTTGATCTAAATTCTAAAACAATTTAAAGCGATTTTTGTGATGCAAATTCATCAATTACATTTGAAATATCTGTTTCACCGATCTCAATAGGAATTATGGCTAAATTAGCAAATCGCTTTTTTTGATATAGTTGACCGTAATTAATTTTTAATTTATTTCAATTTAGAAGAAGTCAGAGTTATCGGTATTGTTAAAAATATTCTTAGACTAATACTGAAATTTGGAAAACAATGAACTAACAAGGGAACTACCCAAGTGTTCCTATCCGCTTTGAATCAAATTTGGTGGATTTGTAAATGTGAACTCGCGCCTCGAAAATCAGCTATATTTTTGTTTTTTGACTATAACTTCTGAACAAATTTTGATAGCATAATTTCGTAAATGTACGACATTTCAAATTCTATTCACTGTAAAAGAAATGTGTGTATTGACTACTTCGGGAGCCTAAAAAAAATATTCGTTAAAAGAAATAATATATATAAAAATGGTGATGTGGCCATCATGTTACTTTCTCCGACTTGATGGTATCAATTATATTTACGCTTCCATAGTTTATTTTTAATTTAAATCATATTTTAAGTGTGCATCGAACGTTTCGTAGACTCGGATAAAACTGACGTTTAAAACGTCAAAATTATGAATGATCGAAAAATGTACTTCAAATTCAAAAACTCAGTTTACTCAAAAACTAAAGAGATTTCGAAAAAAACTTATTCTTCATAAATTGTTCATTTTGGCATTTTCTACAATTATTATTAACATAAATTTGCTGTAACTATTAGCGTTTCATAATTGTATACCAAAAATGAAAAAAAAATAATAATTTTTTTTCTCGAATAACAATGATTTCATGAAAAATATTTTCAAACAAAATAATCGCATTTCTTTATTGTCTTCAATATTTGTTTAAATGTTTTTGTGATATTTTTCATATTTAAGAAAATATTGGCAAAAAACAAAAAACAGTTAAGGTAAACACCCACTTCCGGTGTACGAAATTTTACCAAAAGCTTTTCAGTTCTTCGGATTATCAAATAAAGCTTATGTTCAAAGTTTAATATCAATTGGTCTATTAGTTTTTGAGATACAGCGCGCACAGACACACACACACACACAGACACACACACACACACACACAGACACAAAAAATTTTTTTCCAGAAATTGTTGAATTGGCATCTAGGGACACCAAAACGGATATTTCCGTAAAAAAAAATTTTGAAAAACAAATCACGATCACAATACTTTCTCGTACTTCGTAACGGAGAAAGTAAAAACATGAACGAGAAATCCAAATATATATATTCATACATTTCCTTTAAATAAAACCTTTCCGCTAAATAAGGTTTTATGTTCACAAGAAGAAAATTCGTAAATGTACTTATATTTTTTTGGTTTTTTTTTATTCCGCTAAATAAGGTTTTATGTTCACTAGCAGAAAATTCGAAAATGTACTTATATTTTTTTTGTTATTTTTTTATTACAGCAGTGGATCGGCTTTGAAATGTTCTACATTTACAAAATTACGCTATCATGATTTGTCTAGAACAAACAAAAATATGGTTCACCCCCTAAACATGTCTTTTACATTAACATTTAGGCCTCAATTTCACAGCATCAATTATGGAATGAATAGCCCAATATGTAGAATAATGCGATTTTTCAATTTAATATCTAAGTATAATATAGACTTATTTAGCGATTCGATGAGTAAATTTAAACAAATAGTGTGTTAATATTTTAAATGTTTCCTATGTGCGTTAAATATTTTACTTTTAAGTTGTTACTGTAAAGCACTTTCTGTGCTCATTATGTATGTTGTATAGGTATAGCATATAATATATAAAATTTGAAGTTTGAAGTTTGAAGTTTGAAGTTTGAAGTTTTAGCGGAAACAAAAAAATACGTATCAAATATTTTGCCCCCTCCACAAATCTACCAAATTTCATTCAAATCGGAGGGGAACAATTGGGTTAGTTTCCTTGTAAGTCTTGGCCAATTAAATGATTTAAAATTTATTCCGGTTTTAATTGGGAATGATCAGAAAATAGTTATCTAAAAGATAACAATTCTTTTAAGAGTTCCATTCCATGTAAATATTTTGTTTATTTTCTGTTTTCGGTTACTGTAATTTAATATCAAAATCCATACAACATTTTCTCAGAAATTCGGATTCTTCAGAATGCTAGCAAATATTTAAACAAGGAGCAGCAATTTTCTAACTGTTCAGAACGTTCAGATATCAAATTAGCTATGTCCAAAATTTCAAAATAAAAGTCAATTCTAAATTTTTCCCTAGGATCCTTAACACTTTCATCGCATAACTCATAATTGGATATCCGCGGTTTTTTCTTATACGAACTTCAGACTTTGCGACATTGCTTCCGCTTCTTTGACAAAATCATTACCTGGTTAGAGATGGATATACTTCAGGCAGGGGTCCAGGCGACCGGCCGCTATTTCGATTTCGCCGCCCCCCTTAACAGCCGCCCGCGTGCCATGCACGCTCTAGCCTCCCGGTAGGATCGGCCCTGGTACCACCACATTGAGGACTGCAGGTACATATAGTCCAGCAGTAGTCCGCTATTATATTCCTGTCTCATCACGCTAAATAGAGCTCTTCCATGCTCATCAGGTCCTAGTGGAAGCGTTCACCTTGTTCGTCACTTACAGCTCCAAAGTTTTCTAGGAATTTTTCAAGGCTACTGTTCAAGAAATGGACCTTGATACTCATCTTGCACCCCAGTTAGCGGAAAGACAACAACTTCCAGAAAACAAAAGCTCGTAGTTTGCACACAAGTCACACGTCCAATGATTGTTTTCCTTTCAGCGCGTTCGAGAAGAAATTTATGTTTTCGGGGCGAAGAAGGTGACTAATTTCGAGATATTTACGCGCCAACTAATGATGCGCCCGTACACACTAGCTCGGCACCTACTCATAATATCAACAAAAGAAAAACACTAGGCTATTCATGAGGTTTCTTGCTACAAAAGTATGCTAAATAAACTAAATTTAAATAAAACTGAAAAATGAAAAAATTGAAACATCTCATGCAACAGGAAATGTATATTTTTTGTTGCCCAGTGTAATAAATAAATGTACGTGTATAAAATACCTTTTATCATGGTATGAAAATAAATTATTATAATTATTGAATTAGAAAACCATCACTTGTTTCAGATACGTTAGATACATTTGAAAACGAAATATAACCAAAATAGGTGTTTGTAAATCTACAAAATTAGGTCTTACAGACCAGAATCAAACAAAAAACTGTTGTAGTCGTTCATTAAATTTTTCGAGTTTTTTTACTCTTTGTACGGCTTTATTTTCTAGATTTTTGATCAGGTTAGATATTCATATGGTCAGCCTACATTTCGCTTTTAATTTTTTTTATAATTTCTACTGAATAATTGCCAATTAAAACTAGAAATATGTTATACTTGGATATATTTGTAAATAAAAACATCTCTGTGGATTCTAAACGTATATTAATTACAGGTTACAGGTTCAATATTTTACTTAAATATCTTACAAACTAATTACAATAAATAATGTTTACGAAGGATAAATTATTTAATTTTTCCTATGCCCTTTCTGAGAAATAATTTTATCTAAGAAAATTTCCCACTCTACTCTCCACATCTCGTAAGCTTCCTTCTTCAATTTTTCATCCATTCCACTATACTCAATAGAATTTTTAGCTAATTTCTTCAAAACCCTCAAATCAGCCTCCCTTCTTGCCATTCCCATAATAGCGTAGTACCAATCGTAACTGACACCAGTAGCTCCCCATAGACCAGGATTATCAGAACCAATTACAACTGGATAGTTTTGTGAAAATAGTACAGCGCCTGGATTTTGTTGAACGTCTTTATTATAGCACAGCATTTGGCCGGATAAAGGGCAAATTTCAATAGCGATGTTATTTGCTTTGACAGCATCTAGAACCTTTTGGTGTTTTAGAATTCCGTACGCCCCGCCAATTCGTTTAGTACCCAACAGCACGGCGTCAATTAGGTTTCTATCAACGCTAGTACCATACCAATTGGTTTCACCAGCGTGAAAGTAGGCGTTCACATCCAACTTTTTAAGTTGGTTAACAAAATCGATTAAAGGTTTACCTGCATCTTCTTCTCCGTATAAATCAAATCCAATAAAAAATTTAGGATATTTTTCTTTCAAGGCTTTCACCGTTTCAACGTAGTAAAGTATAGTTGAATGATCTACGTCTCTATGAGGTGAATATATTAGTTTTGCATCTAAGAAGTATTTATGGTTACGTTTAAATTTATTTATCACCTCTACAAAAATTCCAGCTACATCAACTGGTCCACACTTCTCTCCCTTAATATCATATACGGGTGGTAATGCACTTCTTATTTCTACATACATGATGTGTTCATTATAGAGTTGTTCCAATGTGTAGTAAATCATCTGTTCAAATACGGGCCTATACGTTATCAATCCTTCAACTCTAGACAATAATTTATTAAATTCTTTCCAAGCTGCATGTGAATTCTTAAAACTGTATTCTGGTTTGAAAATGTGCAGCGAAGCAGAAATTTCCTCTTCCAAATGTTTATCCGCATGCACCGAATCCAATCGTTTCCACTCCCTTGTTTTATCAGGTTTATCAAAGAATCTGTATTGTATGCCATCATCATCATCTTCGCAGTAATATAAATCATCCCAGAATGTTACATTATACAAAAACTCATAAGAAGACATACCGATGTCATGAACGTGTAATAGTGCACCCTTTGGCAACTCTTTGATGAAGTTGAATACTTCGGATTTTTCAATGTAGTCACGAGAATCGTAGAAATGTTTACCGGCTAAAAATTTACTAGGGTGTGCCATACCTTCATCGTATTCTTCTAGTTTGTGCCGAAGGAATATTTTATTAACAGCTTCTTCCTTTTCATTCAACTCCATCCCGTAACCGATCGCCAGTTTTGTTTCTGCTTTGATAAAATCTTCTCGTAACTTCCAGTAATCTTCATGTTGATTGAATTTTCCTACAAAGTAGTAGAGTAATGCTGGTATTATCAACATTTTTTTAGTTGTAAATGCAGTGAGTTCGTTGAGTTGTTCAGATCTTTTATATACAGTTTTACTATTAACCTTATTTCATATCGGCATTTATGGTTTTGCATAAATTATTATCTGTAATAATAATACACTATTATTTTTAAAAATTATAAGAACCTTGTTCTAATTGTTGACATAGATACATTTAAATTTGTTGTATTTATTGTTTACTTATCATAATAAAGCCATTTTAGTGATTATAATATTTTCACAAAATTTTTGTTGCATTGATAAAAGAACTTGATATAACCTAATTTGGGTGAGCTGAATCCAAATATGACGTTATTTAAAAAAAAAAGTTTTTTTTTCTTACAAGAGAAGAACCCCAGGCTGCGTTTGTTGCCAGTGGCGTACGCATTTCAAGTAAATGAACTATTTGGGAGGGCTGACAATAATGCGAAATAAAGGCTTTCAAATAGTAAATAGATGTAACATGTATTACATAATAACATTGCCAATCATAAAAATCGAATAAAAGGAAAACAAAGAACACACTCGGAATCAACTACCCCACACCCTATTCGACATAATAGACTCGGCTAATAATCAATTTTCGTTATATATACTAATTATTATTACGTAAGAAAAGTTTAGCAGCCCAGAAAAAAACGCTATAAAGGGGCCCAGGCCGACCGGCACAAAAAAATCGCCCAAAAATATGAGGAGGATTTTGAAAATCGCATTCCACGAAACTCACCCTTAAAACGGGGGGCGGGGGGGGGGGTAGGGTTAAACCTCTTTTTGCGCTCAGATCGACGCCCAGACAACCGGGCAAGCTTTTAAAACCGGTGCCGTCGTTTCGTTTCACCCTCACCCTCGGGAGGGATTTTTCAAACGCAGATTTTCGATTTTTGCACGTTTCCAAAAAAAAAAAGAGATTTTTCAAACGCAGATTTTCGATTGTTGCACGTTTTCAAAAAAAAAACTCCTCCGTAACCGCCGGAGCTAGACGATCCCGGTATGTCTTCAAATAATCTTAAAGAAAATATCTAAAATTAATTGAGCCACTTTTTGAATTTTTGCCCAGTTTCCGAAATATGATTTTTTAAAAACCGGGTAAAAAAATTTTTTTCTTTTTTTAAGGACGCATTTTTTTCGTTTGAACTCGAAAAGCTGAAACTGGCTTTCATTGGGAATTTTTTCAAAATTTTTGGAACCACCCCTACGCGCCATTTGTACCCTCTGGGTTCGTTTTTCTTCTTTTAAGGACATATTTTTTTCATTTAAACTCGAAAAGCTGAAATTTTCAGGGATGGCAGAAGATATTTTTTTTAAATTTTCGGAACTAACCCTACGCTCCATATGCACCCCCTGGGTTCTTTTTTATTCTTTTAGGGACGTTTTTTTAAGTCGGAAAACTGAAACTTTCAGGGATGGCAGAAGACATTTTTCAAAATTTTTGAAACTATCCCTACGCACCATTTGCACCCCCTGGGTTCGTTTTTCTTCTTTTAAGGACGAATTTATTTCTTTTAAAGTCGAGAAGCTGAAACTTTCAGGGATGGCAGAAGATATTTTTTCAAAATTTTTGGAACTAACCCTACGCTCCATTTGCACCCCCTGCGTTCATTTTTTCTCTTTTAGAGACGATTTTTTTCTTTTAAGTCGAAAAACTGAAACTTCCGGGGATGGCAGAAGATATTTTTTCAAAATTTTTGAAACCACCCCTACGCACCATTTGCACCCCCTAGGTTGGATTTTCTTCTTTTAAGGACGAATTTCTTTCTTTTAAAGTCGAAAAGCTGAAACTTTCAGGGATGGCAGAAGATATTTTTTCTAAATTTTTGGAAAAACCTGAACCACGAACGACAATTTTTTTTCTTTTCAAGTCTGAAAGCCGAAATTTTCAGGGATCTCAGAGGAGAAAAAAATAAAAGAAATAAAAATAAAAATAAAAAATGTAAAATAAAAACACACCGAAATTTGAGATGAGCAACTCTCATATAAACTTACACACCTTACCTGCGATTGATATAACCTCCGTACTTAACGAACTTTCACACATTAAACCCAACAACTCAATGGGCTCTGATGGTTTACCTGGTTTACTCCTAAGAGAATGTGCATTCTCTCTTTGCCGCGCTATATGGATTATCTTCAATAATTCGTTGCGGTGTGGTGAATTTCCTACATACTGGAAAGATGCTCTTATTACGCCTATCCATAAAAACGGGGCAAAGAATGTCATTACAAACTATCGCCCTATTTCGATCTTATCTCATATCCCCAAAATATTTGAGAAGTTAATAACCTCACACATTTGCGGGAAGGTCGATATACTACTATCTGAGCAACAACATGGTTTTAGACGCGGCCGCTCAACAGCCACAAATCTCTTAATCTACTCGAATTATATCACAAATGCTCTGGAAAAAGGTCTGCAGGTTGATTCTGTATACACCGACTTCGCCAAGGCCTTTGACACCGTTGACCAAGGGGTGTTATTATCTAAATTGCACAAGCTTGGCATTCATGGCTCAATCTTCGATTGGATCTGTTCTTACTTGTCTGAACGAACTCAAAGAGTACGGATAGGAAACCATTATTCTCGTGCTATTCCTGTAACTTCTGGGGTTCCACAGGGTTCACACCTTGGTCCTGTGCTTTTCAATATTTTTATAAACGATGTTACTACTTGCTTTGTGAATACTAACTGCCTTCTGTTCGCGGATGACATTAAAATATTCACTGAACTATCTGACACAAATACTCCCCAGCTTCTCCAACAAGACCTAAACAGGCTTAATGATTGGTGCATATTAAATAACATTCACCTAAATATTGAAAAATGCAACATTATTTCTTTCTTTAAAATGAAACACCCAATCAATAACAACTACTCAATTAATAATATAAATCTTACTCGGGTGAGTACGATTAAAGACCTTGGTGTGACACTGAGAAGCGATTGGAGTTTTACTGAACATATCGGTAAAATAACATCTAAAGCCTTCCAAATGCTTGGATTTTTGAAACGAAATTCTCAAGAATTTCATAATGTTCACACATTGATTAGACTCTTTGTCTCATTAGTCAGGCCCAATCTTGAATACTGCTCTGTTGTTTGGTGCCCATACACTTCAATGGGTGTTGATGTAATCGAACGTGTGCAGAGAAAATTCATCAAGTTCATAGGTTTTAAGTTTGCACTCGATGATAATTATCTTGCAATGCTTGCGAAATTTAATCTCCGCACTCTTGAGCATAGGCGAATTCACGGGGACGTGATATTTGTGCACAAATTGCTCGGAGGAGCCATTAATTCTATGGAATTATTAAAAAACATAAACTTTCATGTACCTTGTAGGACACTTAGATCAAGCGTTATGTTTCATAGCCCAATCCATAAAACTGATTATGGTAAAAATTACGGTGTTTCACGTCTAGTTCGAAATTGTAATCAGCTAGATGTGGATCTACTTAACATTAGTCTTCGCGACTTACATTTATTTTTAAATAACCATTAGGATAGCCTGCTTTAATCTCTGTGAGTTTTTAATTTGTAACTAGTTCTGATTTATTTTAAAATGTCTTGTATTGTATTTTTTTCGTATAATTTTATTTTATTACCATTTATTTTATTATGTTGTGATTGTATCTATTGTAAGTTTGTATTTAATGGCCATCCGTATATAAATAAATAAAATGTAAAACAAAACATGTAAAATAAAAAATGAAAAATAAAAATTAAAAAATGAAAAATGAAAAATGAAAAATGAAAAATGAAAAATGAAAAATGACAAATGAAAAATGAAAAATGAAAAATGAAAAATGAAAAATGAAAAATGAAAAATGAAAAATGAAAAATGAAAAATGAAAAATGAAAAATGAAAAATGAAAAATGAAAAATGAAAAATGAAAAATGAAAAATGAAAAATGTAAAATGTAAAATGTAAAATGAAAAATGAAAATGAAAAATAAAAAATAAAAAACGAAAAATTAAAATTAATTTAGAAAAAAAAATATGTTTTTCATTGATGGCGCAGCGCAGCGGAGTTGTCGATCTTTACCAATTACTTTGCCAATTCAAGCGGCCAAAATGGGATTTGAATGGGCCACTCTGTGCCGTCGTTCGTTACCAATTTAATTGCTTAATTTTAATGGGCCTCGCACGGACGACGGCGCAGCGCAGCGGAGCCGTTATTCGTCACCCGTTACCGTGCTCAATTTTAATGGGCCACGCGCAGCGCAGCGGAGCCGTCGTCCGTCACCAATTTAATCGCTTAATTTTGATAGGCACCGCATGGGGCTCCGCAGCGCAGCGGAGCCGTCGTTCGTCACCAGTTACTTTTCTTACATTTTTACATTTCACAATTTTACATAAAGAACACAATTTCATATACATCAAACTTAAGCCTGGGAAAAACTAGTTTGTTTTCTATTTAAATAACTCAAAGAACTATTGTGTAGATTCAATGATACTTAAATTACTCAAGGATGACCTGAAAATAATTTAAACCATTAATCATAAGCTCGTTATTAAGACAACACAGTTAATTGCATCTTGTGTTAAACGTCTTTGCGTGCAATTATTTAGTACTAGCGCATGTCTTATTGCAATTATAAGCACGCGTATGTGAGTATAACAAGCAAATAATAATTAGTTTAAGACCTATTCTATTTAGAAATTCAAGAGGCCTAATCGCAGTTGTATAATTTTCAAATTAAGCCGTTAACTAACTTAGAAGGTTGATTATAAATTATATCACTCAAAATACATTAAAATTGTCGACCTCTTTCGGAAATATTAACATAATGAACTGTGGCTCGTGGTGTTGTATAAATTGTATAGTTTCGAATATATTGTACGTACTTATTTTTTGACTAGCATGCAAGTGTTAACGCCAATAACAACATTTTTATAGCGAACCCAGTTTTAAAAACCCACACCTGCATTAAAGAAAATAAATTGAGGCAAAAAGTAGCTTGAATATACGAGGGTCGATCAATAAGTACCCGTGTTTGAAGACAGGTGGCGTTGCTGAGGGAAGTTGACATGACCGTCCTGTACTGCCATCTGTCACACGACACCATACTAAAATTCAGACTGATTTATAAGTTAGTTTTTATTTGGCAGCCAGTTGTATAACACGTGTTTCGTGTTTCTCAATAAAATGGAAAGGGGCTGGGGTGGTCTAGTGGGTAGAGGTCCGGCCTCTGGACCCCGTTGGTACCGGTTCGAGTCCCGTCCGGAAGGTCACTTTTTCAACACGAAAAATGACCATACGGGTCCCTGGGTGTCTAGTGTTTGTCCCCATTTCATTTAAATATGAATATTATTAATATAAATTGGTTGTGGCTGAATGCCCTAGCTGGTTAAGCCAAGTCCCCATCATCCTCGATTCCCTAAAGTAGGCCCTAGACTATCAAGCGGCTTGATCAAATGCTTGAGCAAATTGATTGTATCAAGCGTGATAGATAGTTTAGAAACCCGTTTGAAGCTTGAAGCAAGCATTGACGGTGATTGATAAAAGGTTTGAATGACTCAAGCGGATGGTCAAGCCGCTTGATAGTCTAGGGCAATTTCCATCAAGCATTGCGTCAGTCAAGCGGTGGAAGGCATGGCGTCCACTTCGGAAAGCGAAGTCAGCGAAAACTCGGAGCGGGAATTCATCAGTTTGTTGATTGAATTATATCGCGATTGTCCGGAATTGTGGAAAGTGAAGAGCAAGGATTATTTCAATAGAAATAAAAAAAGTGCGGCGCTAGAAAAAATCGTGGGGTCATTGAAAAAGTGTGAAGCAATTGAAACAAAAAATTAATGTTCTCAGAACAAACTTCAACAGGGAGTTCAAGGCCATCGAGGGTAAAAAAGTGTCAAGGACGTCTACAGACGACATCCCTGAACCTTCGCTTTGGTATTACAATGACATGCACTTCACAAAAGACCAGTTGGAAATCGCACAAACCGAAACTTCTGAGGTAATAATTTTATTTCATTTTATTTTATTTTTTTTACAGTATTTATAATTATTGTATATCACGAGTAATGTTACACAAGGCAATTGTTTTGCCATGGAATTGATCCAGACGTGTTAAAAAATTTGCAGAAGTCATCCCTTATTCTTTTTGCCTCTACTGTAGAATTGCTTTTGGTTCTTTGAAGTTGTGCCATCTCTTGAATGTCTTGCCTACATGACCCAGGTTCCACAGCACCAGTCACAATATCGTCTCTGTCAATATCCTGAGGTTGCAAATACTTGGCTCTGTTCTTTGAGCACAATTAGTTGTGCAACATGCCATTACAATTTTCACAGCTTTCGGTGGTTCAAATTTAATGGCAAAATTAAATATTTTGAATCTCTTCGTTAATATACCAAATGCATTTTCAACGACTCTTCTGGCTCGGGAGAGTCTATAGTTGAAAATCCTATTCTCGTTCGTCAAAACAGCTCTGTTGTAGGGCTTCATGAATTGAGGGAGAAGTTGGAATGCTTCATCTCCAATGAAGACGTACGGAAACTTTTCATTAGGAGTGTCTGATAACTCACGAGGATCAGGCATGTCAAGCTGGTTCTGAGACAACTTGCGTCAAAATAATGTGTTCTTCAACACACCACCATCTGACACTCGGCCATTTGCTCCCACATCAACCATCAGAAATTTATAATTTGCATCAACAATTGCCATAAGCACAATGCTGAAAGAACCTTTGTAATTGTAATAGTAGGACCCAGAATGGCGAGGTTTATGGATTGATACGTGTTTACCATCAACGCTCCCCACGCAGTTGGGGAAATTTCACTGTCCTTCGAATTCCTGGGCAACCCGTTTCCATCCATCCTGCGATTTTGGAACCTAGAAGAGAAACAAAAAACGAAACTTGCATTATAACCCTTACATGAAGAATTAACACGTACTGTAAATAGGAATTTAATTATTACATTGCTGTTGTGCCTAAATTACACCATTATTTTTTTATTTATTTATTTATTTATTTGTTAACGGGAGCCCCCTATTTACAATAATGCGACAGAATACATATTTAAATAAACTTAAACTAAATAAACTAAATCTAGTTAACATATAGTTATTGCTCAATGATTTAAAGATAATAAATACTATAAAATTATAAATCGTTATTATTATAAATTTTTGTTAAGTGCCATTCTAAATTTGTGGCCTTCAACATTGAACAAATTGAACCAGGGATTAACATTTAGATCATTTGCCAATCTAAGCATACGACTGATGGTGTTATTATATGAGAAATTCGTATTATATTTGTTAATTGAAAATAAAGTATTACTCCTTAAAGCAGTTGAATAGTTTGAAGAAAATAATTTAATATCTGACAATAAGGAAGGGGAATTTATACTTGAATTTAGTAAACCATTTTTGTTACAGCAACCGACTCCGGATGAAGACTCGCAATCACAACTCAGTTTCGAAAGTGTAGGGTCTCCTTCTGATGTAGTTACACCCCCAACTCCCAAACCAGCCATCCCTGTAAAGACGGGTAAAAAAGGAAAGGTGGGCCTGATAGCACTGATCAATTAGTGGGACTAGCGACTAAATATTTCCAGCGACCTGAGACTGAACAAGATATTTTGGCTAAGGGATGGGCTATGAAATTAAAAATGTTAACTCCAGACCAACGACGCTTCACCGAAAAAATCATAAATGACACGCTTTTTAAAGCAAATGGGCAACTTGACAAGGGAAGGAGTACGTTTTCAAACCCACCCTCCTCGTTGGTCACCCTCGCCACCTTCATCGTCATCTTCTTCAATGAATAGTTGGCAAAGGTACCCCAACCCAGGGCAGACGCTGTACATTTCGCATCCAAGTGAAAGCCCTTCATACCCAGAGCAACACCACCAAATGTCTGATGAAGATAATGCCGCTACGTTCTTGTCCTCATTTACCTCAATGTGAACTTGTGCCCTAATCTTTTCAGTTCAGCAATAATGTACATATCTGTATTATTTGTAAAGTGTAATTATTTGTAAATTTTTTCCTTTCTTAAAATATAAAGAGATTTACTTGGGCAATAATTTCTTACCTGGATGTTTTCCTTCAATGCCTTGATAATTGCAGAGCAAGTTTCCATTATGATGAGTTCCAGAGTCTGCGGAGCAATGGCACACGTGAATTTCAGGTCTTCTAAATCCTTGCCAGATGCTAGGTACCTCAACGTGACAGACAATCTCTGACTTGCAGGAATCGCCTCACGCATTTTCGTGTCCTTCTCGATGTCTTGGCGGACTAAATCGAGTAGATTATCGAAACTTTCTTGGTCTATGCGTAGAAAGTTCCTATAATCCTCTGGTTCCGAACCACTCAGAAAGTTAAGGAGATGTTGATGAGTGAAGCGGTTCCTCATTTTATACCAGTCCTTAGACCACCGCTTTTTTTTCTTTTTGTGGTTTCTCCTCTTCACAGCAATCAATGTTAAGGCAAGGAAGCCCAAATCTACATTTGACACCATTATACGCTCCACACTCCTCCACTTCTCAGCTTCGACTGAGAGTTTTCATCAAAAGATTGAAGTGTTGATTGAAGTACGCTTAAAGCGCCCATCAATCGGAGCCTCAAGCATTTGATCAAGCCGCTTGATAGTGTAGGGCCTCCTTAACCCGAACTCCTGTCAATCGTCTATATCGATCCGTAATTCGCTTTTTATTTTTGGATGGAAAAAAATGCGAAGAAATAAAAGCGAAATTGGATGCTGTCTATGGGGACCCTTCACTATCTATGAGAACCGTAAGATATTGGTTCGACGAATTTAAACGTGGTCGTACATCTGTTTTTGATGAGGAGCGCCCAGGCCGCCCGGCAGACGTGGTCACCGAGGAAATCGTTGAAAAGGTCCCCGACATGATTCTCGCTGATCGCCGAACGAACGCAGAGGCCGTAGGCGTGTCGTACGGAACGGCAATTAATATTTTACATGATAAGTTAAGCATGAGAAGCGTGTCGGTCCGATGGGTGCCGCTATTGCTTACGGTGGACAACAAGCGGATACGGCTGTCAATGTCGAAGCAGTGTTTGGACCGCTTTAAGCGAAATTCGCAAGAGTTTTTGCGTCGAGTCGTCACCGTTGATGAAACCTGGATCCACTATTATACGCCAGAGACCAAGCGAAAGTCAAAACAATGGATTTTTCGGGGTGAAACTGCTCCGAAGAATGTAAAGACGGAAAGGTCATGGCCACGATTTTTTGGGATTCCAAGGGAATAATCCTCATGAACTTTTTGCAGAAAGGAAGAACGATCACGGGGCAGTACTACAGTGAATTATTGGAACGATTCGATACAAAATTGAAGGAGACACGGCTCCATTTGGCTAAGAAAAAAGTGCTGTTTCACCACGATAACGCACCACCACATTCATCCAGAAATGTCGCGGCCAAATTGCATGAACTACACTACAAATTGCCACCGTATTCGTCCGACTTGGCTCCCTGCGACTTCTTTCTGTTCCCCAACATGAAATCGTGTCTCGGGGGAGAAAAATTCAGCTCAAACGAGGAGGTTATCGTATAAGCGTATTTTGACAAATCGTATTTTTTGGAGGGGTTAAAGAAATTGCAGAAACGTTGGGAAAAGTGTATTGTACTAAAAGTAGATTACATTGAAAAATAGAAAAAAAAAATTGTGAAAAACTTGCCTCTTCATTCCTAACACGGGTACTTATTGATCGACCCTCGTATGTATAGATATTCAACCTGTTCGTAAATATGCAAATTAAGACTTAAAATTACTAGTCTTCGTCTTTACTTCATTTATTTAACCTAATTTTACTATTATATTTCAAAAATTATTTTCGAGAAACTCTTAAAAAAAACTGACCGTCTGTGCCTTTTGAAAAAAAAAATATGAAGTTAGCCTTGTTCTCCAAAATAGACGATGGTAGAAAGTTTAAAAAACATATCAATTGAATTTAAAGTCTTCTAACTGCGTGTCAAATTTCAACGAACTGTGATAAGTTATCATAGTTCGTTGAAATTCGAAAAGTATTCGTGATTAGTTACCATGGTGATCATAGTAACTAATCACGAATACTTTTCGATCTTGATATTCGTGTACCGAGTACTCTAATAACGAATAGTTACTTTAACTACATCACTAATGATAACCCGTTCCAAAAATATTTAGGTGTATGCATAGGAACAAAAGTGCCGAATGTCCAAAGTGCCGAATCGGTATTTTGCCCAAAGTGCCGAATTTCAGAGTGCTGAACGACGTCAAGTGACGTCACATCGTTCGTTAACAAGGCGTCGGAGCCGAATGCGAATCGGCAGTTTGGACGTTCGGCACTTTGTCCTCGCACCGGCCTATCAGTAAGGCCCAAAGTGCCGAATCGTTGTCGACACCACGTCCACCCACGCACATACGAGTAAGGTCCAAAATGCGGAATGTACATCCTCACGTATGTTCGTAGTGTGTAAAAATAATACAAGTTTATCAATGGAAGGCTGATGGTTTCTGGGTAGGAAAATGTTTTTTTTTCTATTTAAAATAAAACAAATTGTATTTCTGTTAATAATATTTTGTCATGGAAAAAATAATTCTTGAGTACAAAGAGCTTAAGTTAACAATGCTTTAAACTTTTACTTTACTAAAGTCAAAACAGTCTCTTGCCACCTTCTTAAATTTTAATGTCAATAAATGGTTTTTCAAAGCCACCTTCGATTTTTATTTAGTAAAATGGCTTTTGAAATGGTTGATAAAACGAGTTTTCTGCAAATAACTTTTAATGCGTTACAATTATTATTAGGAAAAATGTTTGTTTTTAATTCTGCATGGAATGACATAAAAATATACATGGACTCCAATTTAAAATAGGAAAAATAAAGTGCTTTAAAGTTTGAAATGTTTGATACAAAATGTTGGACACCCTGTATAATTCATATCGATCAAACTTGGTTAACGGGACCATCAGACCTTATTTAATAAGTACCTTGTATGATTTTATTAACAAGGCACTATTTTTATTTTTTATTCATTTTTTAAACTAATAGTGCAAAACTGATTTTTTTAAATTTAAATTTAAATTTTTTTTGCTGATATCCCTGAATCGATTCCAATAAAATTATAGGAGAATGTAGACAACCATAAAAGGTACCCAAAATAAGCAATAAAATACATAGCATGTAATTTAAAAAAATATATCATCATGCCGTCACGCTTTTTTGGGACACCCTGTATATTCAAAAATATTTTCCTGAAATGCATCCTAGAATGCAAATGTATTCTGCAAAATATCAAAATTCCAACTGAATTAGTAAATGAGCTATAAAAGACGGGAGGTGAAATGCAGGAACCTATATAATGTCTTGAAAATTGTATATTATATATAGGATGTTTCAGACCACCCGTTCACCCCAAATATCTCCTGAAATACGAATCGGATTGAGATTTTAAAAAAATATGTCCAAAAATGTTTTTGAGCCCTATCATATGGTGTGAAATGTGAACCCCCCCCCCTGGGCCAGGGAGGGGGGTAAGTTTGAAATATTAAATGGGAACCCTTATTTTTTATTGCAGATTTGGATTCTATGCTAAAAAATATTGGGTTTTTATCCGAAAAAAAATTTTCGATGAGCGACAAATGGCGCTATATTCGGCAAAAACATTTATTGAACTATATTTATTTCTCGCATCAAATGATAGATTACGACATTTTTTACGTAGTCATCTCTTAAATAAGGCGTTGATTGCAGTCATTCGTAATTTTATGTCAGAAATAAGCAAAAAAAAATTCGCTGTAAAAAAATAATCGTATAAACGAATAAAAATCAATTTGATTATCAAATTCCTTTCTTTTCTTTTCTATTGTGGTAATGTATGAATGTTTGTAACGACAAACAGGATTTTTTTAATTTAAAAAAAATTGTTTTACTAATCGAAAAAAATGTTTCGAATAAAAACCTAATATATTTTAGAGTAGAAGCCAAATCTGCAATAAAAAATAGGGGTACCTGTTTAAGATTTCAAAGTTACCTCCCACCCCGCCCCAGGGGGAGGGGTGGTGGTTTAAATTTCACACCACATGATAGAGCTAAAAAAAATTTAGACGTATTTTTTTGTATGTCAATCAGATTTGTATTTCGCGAGATATTTGGGGTGAACGGGTGGTCTGAAACACCCGGTATATGTTTATATGTTTAAATAAATAAACAGTGCAGTTTACATGTGTTCAAACTTTTTAGCAGTTCAATCGATTCATATATTTCGACAAAAAAATAAAATTGTATCCAGGTGGAGCAACCTTTCTTCAAAATAAAAAAAAAATCGTCTTTCCAAAAAGGAGATGCAAGTAGTTCACGAAGAAGCGATTTAGGCTACGATTTCGAGATGTTTAAAGTGCGATCTGCTTAATGTACTAAATGTAGAACAAGTGAAATATTCGCTTTTTTGCAAAAAAAATAAATGACCAATAAAGTAAAATTTCTTAATTTATTTTCAAAATAACTTAGGCATATATGCGTTAGCAACACACTTATTAAGTATTTATAAGGAATGTTTGCCACTGCCAGAATGTGAATCGAGAATAATTGTGATGTTTTTAAAATTTTTGTAATCGTTTCTAAAAATTACAGAGGGTCAAGTTTATACTATTCAAAAACTATTTCATTAGCATTAACTCCACTTCACCTGAATCAATTAGCTAATTTTTAATAAACAACCAATTTGTCATATCATTTTTTATTGCAATCAAACTTGTCACTGCCACGACTTTCCCCAGTCTGCCTTAATAGAATAAACTAATTGCCACATACAGAAACTTTCTTCAGATACTCACTAATAGTTTTAGATTACCAATTATTTTTTATTAACTTGTAACATCCAATACCTGTCCGCACGCAAAATGATTAGGTGAATTCATTAACCACATACAGCGTTCAGCGACGACAAAAAAATTACTATTACTTAAAAAAAATTAGTGCCTCTTTTATTAGTAAATATCTAATCGATGAATAAAAAGAGACGCGACGAGCGGTGAAAGTTTTTTAGATTTGAAACAAACGTGATAGCAAGGCAATAGTGTTCGCCTGACTCATGCAGTAAAATGAATGCAATTGTACTTCAAGAAATAAAATGAGAGGTTACTATTAGTAGAAAGTACTCGATAATTTTTATGTATTTATGCAATTATCGATATAGGGCGAATCTCAAGTAATATGCTATTAATGTATTAGCATACAGCACTTTCAGTACTTAAAGTAAAAATATATTTTCCAGTACTTGGATGCCAAATTATTGAAGAATTAATAATAATAATAATCTTATTACACTTTCACCAGAAAATGTGTGTTAATTGGTATTGCTATTCATGAGGCTCTACATTTTGTACAACTGACCCCATGAACTATGGCATCTTTAAAAGGTGACAGCTATTATTATCTTGTGACTGCATAAAAGTATGTCATCAAATGAGTAGTATTTAAGCAATTGGGAAAAATCGCATCATTTTTTTTTACTTAGCCATGTGCCATTCAGTCACACCGAATATGTAATTTTTGTAATATTAATTTTTTGGACGAATAAATGAACAAATGAATAAATTAATAATGTCAGACATATACACAACAACCATGGACCCGATCGAATACTTCTCGATCCCCGAAAAATCTTTCGGCCGGGCTGGGATTCGAACCCACACGGCACGCCTGTACCCACTACACCAACGGGCCGCCCAAGCATCATATTTAAATTTAAAGAAATGGTTGATTTTTTTAACTAAATTTGTGTAAACGTTGCAGTTATGTTGTTCCGCCCATTTTTCTAATAATTTTCTAAATTAAAGTAAAAAGGAAAGCAGCCATACTATCGATGGACATATAAATTACAAGAATTACAAGAACTTGAACCCATCGTTTACTTTCATTAACGAATACCGTTGGGGCAAGCGGCAGTGAAATGCTGGTTTTGCTTTTATGACAAATCATTGCGTGGAAGTGACCACTATATATGATCTCAGAACACTTTCACGCGCGCATGCATCTATGGAATTTTTTGACTTCCATTTGCAGAAAATGCAACGCGAGTGAAAACAAAGAGACACTTAAAGCCTACACACAGTTCGTGAATCGTTTCCGACAGGAACGGAGCTAGAGATAACGTCGACTGGCGTCTTACTGGAAGTAATAGCTGTAAACAAAATGTGAAATCTAATTTAATATTCGATGCCGGTATAAAGTAGAAAACATTCAGTTTCACTTGAAGATTTATTAATTCGGCAAAGTTTTGATTTTATTGTTATGTATCACCAATGCATTTGGAAATTTCTTCATTTTTAATATTTATGGCTTTCGAGTTTGTTAGGTGGCCCAAAATACAAGTCGTTGCCATTTCGTCATATTTGACAAATACACTCGGCGTCAAAAAAAAGCGCCACTCGAAAAATCGCGAAATAACTCGTTTTTTCAAACCGTCGTAACTTGGTTCAATTTGGTCGAAAATCGATGAATCTTTCAGTTTGGGAAAGATTTAAGTTTTATCTTTAAGAATGTGTAGTAGATTTTGACCCCAAGTTCAACCCACCCCCCGTAACAACGCGATGTAAAAAAAATGTTTTTTATGTAAAGAATTGTCCAACTTTGACAAGCTGTACCGTGCGCAAAAAAAATCGGCAAGATATTTCACCACAATGGCAGAAAAATTTAATCAATTTGCTTCAAATGCCTTAAAAATTCTAGTCGTTTCGATGATTTGGAGCAAAGTTATGAATTTTTGAAAAAAAATGACATTTTTGACTTTTTGGGCCATAACTTGAGTAATTTTGCACCAAAATCGATGAACTTTTGCAGTCTGAACAATTTAAAATTTTCTCTTCAACGTCATGTGAATCGTTTTGTTGCTAAAACGATTCCACCCCCTGCCACCCCCTAAAGGAAAAAAATGTTTTTGAAGTTTAAATGTGCAAATTTAGTTTCTTGTACCGTGTGCAAAAAAAATCGGGGACTCAATCGGTCAGCATGGCAATAAAGTTTAATCATTTTCCTCCAATTTCCTCCAAAATTCAAGTCGATGCGATGATTTGGTGCGAAGTTATGCAGTTTTGAAAAAAAAATACATTTTGCGCCTTTTTGGGCATAACTAGGCGAATTTCGCACGAAACTCGATGGAATTTTGCGATCTAAGAAGTTTTCAACTTTCGTGACCCCCTGAAAACTCATACAAAAAGTGTTTTAAATTTTTTAAATTTTTACTTGTTTTCATTTTCAATGTCATTTTTTTTTCAAAAATTCATAACTTTGCTCCAAATCATCGAAACCACTCGAATTTTCAAAGCATTTGAAGGAAATTGATTAAATTTTTCTGCTATTGTGGTGAAATTTCCAGCTGATTTTTTTGCGCACGGTACTGCTTGTCAAAGTTGGACAATTTTTTACATAAAAAACATTTTTTCCATCGCGTTTTTACGGGGGGTGGGTTGGACTTGCGGTCAAAATCAACTACACATTCTTAAAGATAAAACTTGAATCTTGCCTAAACTAAAAGATTAATCAATTTTCGATCAAATTGAACCAAGTTACGACGGTTTAAAAAATCGAGTTTTTCCGGATTTTTCGAGTGGCGCTTTTTTTTATTGATGGTTGCGAAGTAGTCAATTTACAAAATAATTATGAATTGTTTGGTATGGACCTCAAGAATGCGCAGCAATACTGTTTATTTTTCTTTCGGAAAATATTGTCGGTTATTTTGACACTTTTAATTTTAGTCGAAGATTTAGTAGCCCTATCAGGATCCATTTCGAAAACTAGCTGTACTTGTGTATTATACGGAAATAGAGAAGGCTTTATGCGAATATTAAATCACTTAAGAAGCTTACTAGTTATTAAAATTGGCACTACCGCGCAAAGGCGGACCCACTTCTTATGCTTACGTTAGGGTTAATCTAATTTTCATTTACGTTTGGTTGCCACTGCTCTTTCGTTGCATTGTCGTTGTGGCCCTCTGGTGTGAAAAGATTTCCCTACACAAGCCAAATTCTACACTTTTACCGGTAGCTGTACCACCCAGGTCGACCGTTGCAGCTACGTACGAGAAATACATGATGTTGCGTTTACCCCACAGAGCATTAAGGATAAAGAGGGATAGTTCAATGTTAACTTTTGGAAACGCCATCAGCGCCGTCTGCGAGTCATCTGGCCAAACACATCGAGCCAGCGGGAAATTTAAAATTGCGACAATTCATTTTTGCAAGTGTTTCGAACTTTTTGGTTCTCATCAGTGCGACGCATTCAAATAAAAGCGGAAATCGCAGACACTTGCTTTGTAAAGAGCTTAGACTTAATCAAACGCAAAAAGTAAAGCTCTCAATTATGTTGAAGGGGATTCGCTTGAAATTTTTTCCAAGCGAATTCTTTTTGGGGCAGATGTTACATCATGAAGTGAGCTACATTCTTGAAGGGGCCGTTTAAAAAAAGATTTTCCAGGAATTGTACTGGAAGAAGTACTATAAGAAGGTATATTAAAAATTGTCGGAATTGCATTCCAATTTAAATATTTTCTACAGGAATTAATAAAAAGTGGTCCTCACAAATGTGCATAACTTTTCAAAGTGGATTTTTTTAGAGTAATACATTCAATGGAATTAACCCATTCTTCTCTGCGATAAGGACACTTCGGAAATGTAAAGAAAGCTTTATTTTTAATATTTTAATCGCGGGTATAAACGTTACTGCAGTAACGTGTCTTAAGAGTACTTCATTTACTCTCTTTTAGGTTTAAGAATATTAATTTAACTTTGAATTATAAATACCTGGCCGAATAAAAATTCAACTCGTGACGTTAATGAGGTTATGTACGTCTAAAAAGGCCGACAATATGATGGGAAATAGATGTTGTCATATATCATTTATGAAATTATTCAAAAGTCTATTTTGCTTTAAAATTTATCAAATAAACTTAAACAAACAATTAACACTAGTGGACTTTGAATATTACCAGATATTTGGATGTTCTTAAATACCTAAAATAAATTTAACCAACAAAAATCTGACCACATTGCTTGCTTACAAAGATTTGTACATAGATTTGGCAGCGTTTCATTGCGTTAGTTGGGCCAGATGACTGTGAGATGGCGTGGAAGTCGTGTTTCCAATTCTCCCTATTCAAATGACCCCCCCCCCTGGCTTGGGGGGAAATCGTTGAAATTGGCGAGTCCCACATAAGATCGCGAAAATACCACAATGAGCTTTCTTCTTAAGTCGAAGGCAGTATGAGTCCTTGGTGGTAATAGCCAGAACACCAAAAATTCCCATTTGGTCGAAGTTAATAAGCGGACGAACACACCTTATTACACAACATATTTCCTCAGGCTTAATTATTGTGTCGGATGGGTGGAAAGCATACGAGAATTTGACGGAATTGTTACCACAATGAACCCACGGGATTTGCCGTTGCTACTAGCCGTTCCAAGGGAGGAGCTTAGCTTAACTTTAATCTAAGTATGAGCACTAATATTTGCAACCACTAACTGCTAAGTCGCTTGCCATTTAGGAATCTACACAAAAAGAAACAAGCTTATTTGTGAACATTAAATATTCTTTCCCCATCAGAACACCTACAGACCGGTTTTGACCTTTCAGGTATCATCATTGTAGTTAGTTGCTGATGGGGAAACGGAGATTACTATTGGAATGTAAGTATTCCAAACACTGTTAAAGGTAGAAACGCCAAAGTGGTGGAATCTATTGCCTGAATGCTGTTATATAACAATGGTTATATTTGCCGCCGCTGGCAATGTTCATATCTTGTCGGTGTTAAAGCCACCCGGATTTGGTTTAGTACAGCATTCAGGCAATAGATTCCCCCACTTTGGCTTTTCTACCTTTAAGCTTATTTGTCTTTACACTCCATTTTTGATGCAAACAGCTTCTTCTTCAGTTTTAGGCATATTCCAGATTAACTAACTTATTGGCATACAGCAAAATAAAAACACAAATCATTGCTTGTTAGTGTTACAGGAGCATTGACCGACCTTGGCGATCGAAAGTCGCAGTTGTGTTATTTTGGTTAGTTATGACAGTAGACAGATGACAGAACTTATGCTTTCTCGATTTTGGGAGGAAAAGTCCGTATAATACAATTCAAGCAATCCGTAAGCGGATGCTCTATGTTCTGGCTCACCCCAGACAAGATTCCATAGATAATATTTACCACGATAAAGTTGAGAACCTAGAACAATCGACGAGAGAAAGAGCAACTCAATTGGAGATTTCTCGTAGTCTTGAAATTCGATTTTTACAAGATTCAGATAACAAAAAAATGAATGCCTAGTGTTACTATTACTTCCGCTGATCTGTATCGAAGGACCAATAATGTGTTTTGTAGTAGAGGTGGGTGAAATTACTCTTCTTGTGAGTAAACTAATCGTGAAGAGTCGACTCTTTTCAGTCGTTCCACTTTTGGTTTATGGTTTATTGTTGGACGCTCTCATTTGAGTGGCCTCTAGAATTCGAAGAACCCGTTAAACCCTTTAGTTAAAAGCGCACCATTTACAACCACCATAAACGCTAAATGGATCCACTTTTTTTTGGCCGAGTTCTTCCAGCAACTCGAACCACTCACAATAAAATGTAAATTAGGGCATTTCATTTTAGAATAATTTTCAAAGTTAGTCTTGTATGTAGAAATAGACGTTATTAAACCAATGTTATTATCTAGTAGTACTAGTAATAACATGCAAATTTCTTTTGTATCATTCAATATCCGGCGTGGCACTAGCCAGGGAAGTAGTTGTTTCAATAAGTTATTTGTTTATAGTCTTAGTAAGACTTAATTTTTTACTTGCAGATTAACGAACAGGTTGAATATTCATATATTCAGGCTACATTTCGTTTTATTCTATTTATCTAATGCTTTCTGCAACAAGTGAAGTTGTTTCTAATTTGTTAATTATTTATTCGCCTGCCTCTACCGAAACCATATATTTCGGCCATAAAAATCGGGCTGAAACTACGATTTAGCGTATCTAGGGCCGAAAAAATAATATGCATAATCTAGACAACCTTCCGCGGAATATGAGTAGGCTAGGCAAAAATCTGACAATGACAGTTCAATGTTGCGCAATATAAAATTTCCTGAAACACTGTTTTTACTTAAGGCAGGCGAAAAAATATCGAGTGTAACTCATGCCGAAATGCTTTAGCAACCTTTCACTTTTAGCAACCTAAAAGCAGCGGGTTGCTAAAGCCTATTTTCGGCCCTTGATACACTATATACTATTGATAATCGGAATCGACGATTATTGTAATAATCGGATTAGGCGATTTTTTCCATCCGAATCGGCCAATCGCCAGCAAATTTTTTTTGTTCATCAACATTTTTTTTGGGTAAAGACTCTTTGTCATTATGACTGTAAATATCCAGTATCACGTTTGCAAAATTTTCGAAGCGAGAACCTTTTTTATCACTCATCAAAGAGTAATTTCGCCCACCTCTACTCATTGTTACAATTTTTTTTGTGAATAGGAGAAGAAATTTCATATCCATAAAATTTTAGTTCATTTGTTATATGAGAAAAAAGAAAATCTGAGAAAAAAATTGAGTCAAGTAATCTAAACAAATATGGAAAAAATCAAAAATTAGAAATAAATCATTGAAAAAAACAAATGCTTACTCTCTTCTTAATAATTATTTTTTTTAAATATGTATATGTATATACTTTGTATATGTATATAATTTAAGGCTATTTATTATAAGAAAAGATAAAAAATCGAAATTAAATCATTGAAAAAAAAGTGTAATCAACAAAAGAGAATAAGAAAATGATTTTCCACGATTTTTCCGGTTTTTCGCAATCTTTTGATTTACAGGTACCTTTGAGCCATTTGGTCAAACTACTGAAAAAAATAGTGCAGCAACCTGTTAGAGCCCTATTCTTGTTCAGATCGCGAACTTGGTAATCAAAGTAAAATTTATAAGCTGTTTTAAGAAGCAAAGAAAGGGATTTTCTTTGCTCTTTTAAAATCAGTTCCCCGCCAACATAGCAGAAGCTAATTATTTTTTACTTGTATGGCATAATTAAACAGTAAATAAATGCTCGATATTACCCAGTAAAAGAATTCTACCATTTTACAAAATTTAAACAAATTGGAAACAGTATCTCCGCCTAGAACACTAAGTTGACTCTACGGCAGCTAGAGATGTACTGAGGGAAGATTAGGATTGCACTGCAGAACTATAGGGACAAGACCAATGTAAGTTTAAACTTGTCAAGGCATAAAAAATTCAGTGCAAATCTGTGCACGTGGGGTATTGAGAGCGCCAGCGTGGTAGTGAATTTTCCTAACTGTTGCTTTATCTTTTTATTATTGTTGCTATATATTGTAGCTTTATATTTTTATCATGGTTGCTATATATTGTTGCTATATATTTTTATTATTTAGAGGTATTTGGGGTTGGATGAAAAGGTCTGGAAAATAAGTGAATAAATTACGAAAAAAACCGAAAAATAGATCATTGTTAATGATTTTTTTACAATTTAAGAGAGCAAATCGCCCCAAATCTACCTTCTTGCTACACATGCCCATGTTTTAGAACTTTTCACCTATTTAGCCCCTTAGAAGAAATGTAAAGGTTAAAATCCCTCTAAATTATTGAAAAGTGATTAAAATAGGTTGGGGATGATGTGGGAAAACTGGGTTCATA
Organism: Ocypus olens; assembly: GCA_910593695.2. Lineage (NCBI taxonomy): Eukaryota > Metazoa > Arthropoda > Insecta > Coleoptera > Staphylinidae > Ocypus > Ocypus olens. The sequence goes on from OU343058.1 coordinate 44,818,155, forward strand.
TTCGGATTCACGAGGTCATTTTAGAAAAACATAATTGAAAGTTTAGGTGAATATCCACATGTTGGTATACAACAAAAGTTTTACAGTCTTTCGTTTTATTGAAAAAGCTTGTTTCATCTGAAAACATCTATTAGTTTTTGAGATGAACCGACCACTGACAGGCACATTTTTCAAAAATAGTCGGATTTATCTGGGACGATCTTAAAATCTATATTTCCCCTGATATTTTGGATTTTAAAAATTCGACAAAAACAATACTTTAGATTAGATTAGATTAGACGGGGTCAATTGGCTACAGACAGCCTTACAGCACTGCGACTTGGCTAGGTCTTTTGTACCAAACATAATACTTTACCGTACTTACGAGGAAAGTAAAACCAGCAAGTTTAAATTTCTCTAAATGTCGATGAGATGCGAGTGAGCGGTTTTAGTAAACAAACATTCAAAATTCAAATATCTCTAGCAATCCAAAAGTCACCAAAAATTGCATATTTTTGTTTTGAAATCGCCCAGTTTTCGGCGCTCGCAATGGCTTTAGATTTGGCTGCATATTTGTATTTTAGGTCGCTCAAACGTCGATAAAGCGCCAAATCCGGCAACACTGCTGGCTTCATGTTTGCAAGAACCTTTCCTAATCTATATTAACTAGCAGGAGGACTTTCTATTACTCGAACGGTGACATCGGTATGAAAATGTTTTTTTCTTCTTCTGATTTTTGCTGCAAGGATCACTATGAGTCACCAGGCGCTTAACAGAGTTACGTTGAAATATCATGGAATGCGTTAATCTAAAGAAAGATAATATTTACTATTTTCCACCCTTGTCCTTTTTCGTCTTACAAGGGGAGGATCAGATGTGTGACTCACCGATTTCATCCATCTTTGGCACACGTGTAGGTCATAACTAGGAGTGTAACAGGTGCAAGTAATAGGGCGCACTATTTAGCCGTTTTCGAGAAAAAATGGTTTTTTAAATTGTTATTCATTCGTACGTTTATATACCTTTTGCTTTAACAAATATATACCGACCTTTTGGCGCATCGATAAATCCTCCGATTCGTAGTCGGAAGGTCGAAGGATCGAACCCCATTGTTGAAGTTGGGTTCATTCATTTTCTTTTTATAGTTTTTATAAATCTAAGTGTATTTAAATATCTATTTTTAGAATAAATCAATTTTTTTCTCGAAAACGGCTGAATAGTGCGCCCTATTACTTGTACCTGTTACACTCCTAGTCATGACCTACACGTGGCCAAAGATGGATCAAATCGGTGAGTCACACATCTGATACTCTCTCTTGTTAGATATGATGAAATTTAATATTAATTTGTATTTTATTGATTAGTTTCATTGAATTCTATTGGCAATATGAGTAGCATTCCCACCATTTTATCACTTTCCCAAGTTTTCTTATTACATATTTATATAATGCATCAAAGAAAATTTTGACGAAAACAAATTTCACCCAATATATAAGTAAAGGTATGAATTATTTATGATCAAGAGTTTAAACAATTAGAATTAGAATATAGACGGTAGAATATAAAACAGCTTTGCACTGGAATGTTGTTATTGAAACTTCGCACCTCTAATATTTGTTTAATTTATCATAATTACATCTACAGTATGTTATTATGCAAATATTTGCAGTAACTTCAAAATGACTCGACCTCCAAAATATATTACTGTTAAGTAATAACAGTATTAGTGATTGGATTCGTAAGTCTCGCCGTACTATTAAACAATTATACAATTTGCAGAATGGTATATGGATTAAATTGGTTGTTGTGGTATTGGTAACCATATACATTTGCTCTTCTGGTTAAACGCGTAAATTGGACAGATTACCAACCGTGTCGTGACTTTCATAAATAATACCAATTAGATATGCCCACTCATTCAAATGTATTAGTTTATATCTATAATTAAGAGAAATATATAGAGAGAAATGTATACCAATTAATCTATTAGTAATTAACAGAAATACTGGAAGTGAACCGTTACTTAAGGGTAATTAGAAAACAGCGAGTAAATATTTTTACTCGGATTTTACAAGCAAGTGGCTTAAATCTTATATTGTTCAGTAACCAATATAACGCATATGAAATGATAACTTTTTGTAATGGTTTGTTTACATGAAAAAGATTTAATCTATTTTTTAAAACGCGAAAATTAAAATAAATTTAAATGTGTCATTTTAAATTTTGTTAAATATTTTTTTGAAATAATACAAGGGCTATTGATCCTTACAAGGGAACTAACCCAAGTGCTCCTCTCCGATTTTAATTAAATTTGGTGGATTTGTAGAAGGGGGCAAAATATTCGATACATTTTTTTTTGTTTTGGCTAAAAAGCATGTTTAGGGGGTGAACTGGTCCCTCGAAAATCAGCCATATTTTTGTTTTTTTTGCTATAACTTCTGAACAAATCTTGATAGCATAATTTCGGAAATTTACAAAATTTCAAATTCCATCCACTGTTATAAAAAAATGTGTGTATGGGCTACTTCGGGAATTTAAAAAAAAAATTATATTTACGGCTTGTACTTGCTGCAATAATGATATAAAATAGTTTAGTAATATTTTTCCAAATGCGGAATCCAAATATACTGAAAGAAAAACAATGAAACACTTGAAATTCGTGAAATTTCGACCATTTTAAAATCGCCATAACTCGGCGTATTTTCAATCGATTTTCATTAATCTTTGAGGGCAAAAAACTTTGCAGTGTCTTTTTAAAGTCATGCATGCGAAGTTAAGCGTAAGCCCTTCCGCCCCCCTCTAGCGCCTCTGTAATTTTTATTTTATTTTAAACCATGTCCAACTTTTTTGACGATGTCTACGGAGTCGACTCGACATCATAAAGGCATTAAAATAGATCAACCTATGCAGGATTTAAAGAACGAAGTTCCTTCGACGATTTGGCACCAAGTTATGGGTGTTTGAAAAAAAAGTGCATTTTGAGTTTTTTCGTACATAACTCAGTGACTTTTCAACCAAATTTGATGATTCTTTCGGGAAAAAATCCCCCTTGAGTGAACCGAGTCAAGTCAGTGAAGTGAGTTAGGTAGCCAAGTGACTTGATAGCAAATATGTTATTCTTTATGAGCCATGACTCATTGCAGAACGGTCTGTTGGAAAGATTACAAAAAAGTATTGGAAACGATAAGTCGACTTTTTGTAAAGAATCATATTAGCGAAAATTTTAAGGCGAGGATCATAAAAAAGAATCATTTTGTCCATCTTTGGTCAAAATGTTTATAAAACGCATTTATCGTTCATTTCGTACAAACATTTCCTGTTGTATGAACTCAGAGAAAGCAAGATCATTTGAAGCAACTCTAATTTACATATTGCGTTTACGTCCAATAAAATGCACATTTTAGGTACATTAAGCCGCACGCATTTCTCATAATTCAGTGAGAGTGAAACCGTAAACTTTTATTGTGGGCAATTTCATTGCGTATTTACATTTATATTTCATATAAATTACTGTTTAACATCTGCGAAAGCTGTATGATTTAGGTTTCAAATAGAAATAATAATAGAAATGTTTTAAAACAAAATTAAAAAGCATGTGCAATTACAAACACGCGGTAATATTATTATGATGGTTTATAGATATCTACTCAATAAATAAGAAAACTGTATCAAAAGGTACACTCAAATTTACCTCAAATATTCACAGTGGCCTGGAAGCTAAAAGATGTTATATAAAAATGGATCCAAAATCGGTTTGAACATGTTTTTAGAGTAGATTTTCTAGTGATAAAAAAAACAAAGCACAAAATCGTATCTGCTCCCTTTCAGTAATTTTTCAATTGGACATATTTTGTAATTTCGTGAAAACCGAATTAAATTATTTTGATCAATAATAAGTTAAAAAATGGTCATGTATATCGGGTGTGTATAAATTGGCGGATAATCTACACGTGGTGATGTTCTTCCTAAAATTCTGAATAGAAAACGTCGATGAAAAAATGTTCTACCATGCCTCATAGGCCATCAGGAGCCATTTAAAAGAAACGTACATTTGGCAACATAGCATTCACCAGCTGCCCTGTTTATCAATAATCTCATGGTTCAGAGTAGAAGGTAATAGATAGATAGAGCGGGATTTATTTACAGATGCAAGGTAAAACAGATTATGAGTAAATAGTAAAATCCATTGTAATTGAACAAAACAAAACGAAAATAACACAAAAACACAAATACACTGAATCGCGGGCACTAATACAAACTGATAATAATGAGAAAAGCAGAATTGGCAGAAACTTGGAACTAGCAAGTTTGAATGAATTATTTGTGTCAAAGTGACATAAGCGGGTGTCACGTTGCCGAACGTATTTTTTTATAAAAATAAGCTAATTAAGAAGTATTAGAAATACAATTTTGAGATAGAAAGATAGCACATACTGACAAATAATTTTCAAACTAGTCATACTATCGAAATTGCAAGGTTTTCTGTAAATTAATAACGAATAATAACGCATATTTAATGACTGAATGTTCAAACTTAGAGGACCTCGTGAAGGATCAGGAAGCATGGTACAACATTTTAGAAGTAAGATAAGCTGCTTAGAATTTTTGAAAGAATATCGTCACGTGTAGATTATCCGCCAATCTATACACACCCGATATACATATACATGTATACTTTTTTTTGTTATTTTTGAGATGTAAGCACATGCATTTACATACGCCAACAGGGCTTATTCCTGCTGGGAGTGTCGGGCTCGACCTACGGTAATACCGACTAAAACCTCACACCCTTTTGAGCTCTTAATGCTCTCACTCAATTAGAAATCGATTGAGCTTACTTCATTGTTATTGTATTTTTATTTACAACTGTTTTTAATGACTTTTTTACAATCCAAGGGGGCAAATCCCCGAAATCTACCTCCTTGCTACACATGTCTATGTTTTAGAACTATTCACCTATCTCAGCTCTTCAGAAGTAATGTAAAGGTTAAAATAATCCTCATGATCCCTCCCCAAAATGATCGAAAAGTGATCAAAATATGTTGGGGGGCGTACCCCGAAAATGGTGGGTGATGGGGGAAACGGGGGCCATATTCGGATTGAGGAAGTCATTTTACATAACAATCAGCAGGAATGGTGTTGGGGCTCGAAAAATGTTTCTTTTTTGCAGACTCTTTGATTTTCAAAAAGAAAGAAATATTTTGTCCTTTATAATTATAAAAGGATAATGGTAACTTTAAATGTATATTAATGAAAATTGCAGAGAATGCCAAAATAAACAACTTGTAAAGAATAAGTCTTTTTCAAAATCTCGCTTTTGAAAGTAATTTATAGATTTGGAAAATATCGGGGAAATCTCTTTTATACTAATAAATCGGAGAAAGTTGCTTGATGGCCATTTTAACAGTTTCTTTTTCTAAATTAAGATTAAAATAATAATTTTTGACATGCTCAATTGATTCGATAGAGAAGGTTTTAAGAATATGTAGACTTTTCACTTATTTCATCTGTTGGATTAACACGTTGACCGCTTTGTCAGTCACCGGTAACTGACATTGAAGTATTCCAGCGGGGCCGCGTCAGTCACCTATGACTGACAGCGAGTACATAAAAAAACCCTTAATCTCGTCTAAGAAATGCATCAAAATTAATTAAATAAGAATATTCTTACTCATTTTATAAAATAAAACTTAAAAACACAGAAAACTTTTTTTGACATTTAAAAAAAAACTTGTTGGCAGTCAATGTGTTAAAAAGCTTCATCCAACGTGTTTGGAAGTTTTATTTATATTTATTATTAACGGATTAACCTTTGACATAAATATATATGAATTTATAATTCTTGTACAAATACAAATAATTATAGGCCTTTTAATAAAATAAAACGTGCAATTTCACCATTTTCTGTAAAAGTTACACACAACCTCTTTAAAACTTTCTTTCCTTCTCAGGGGGGTGTCTTTAGGAGATTCTCATAAATAAAAAAAAATCACAAATCCAATTCAATTCAATTTTTTATTTCCACGAAAGCCACCATACAGAAAAAAAATACACAGCAAATAGATTCAAATGAAATTCATTCATTCTCTCGCAATCAATCAATCGAGATCGATAAACCCCAGCAACATCTCACATTCTATCAGCTACATCGCAATAAGCACTCGCTACACCAGCATTTACTTCACCACAACCAACAGCCGCTTCGAACAGTACGAATTCAAAGACTATCGACCCAGAAATTCAAAAACTTTCGACCGCTACGACAATTCAAAGATTTATTGACCAACTGTACATTATAACATATGTCCCACTAATATGGTGGACCAAAACAAAACAAGTAACGGTACAAAAAGAAGCTTCAAACTCTTCAAAGGTTGGCCTGTCGTGGTATTACGGGAGCTGCACTCACGAACAAGTCAGAAAAGAAGGTCTAGTGAGCGCATTGAGACTGAACTGGACTAGCATATACCACATAATCATTCACTCAGAAATTCTGGGCTTTATTACATCAGAGTTCCTACAAACATCATCGGATTTAATACGGATCAAATTTGACAAAGTGATTATTGAAATAATAAATAAAATAGTTTGACTTTGAACTCCAAAGCCAGATACTATGTGCAAACCAGAGCTAACCTGAGGAGTCTTACGATTATTGGGTTAAGTCCAAAACTTCAAGAAGTAACTAAACTGAATGTGTCTAAGCTTTTGTCGGGCAGTATGAAACAGAAGAACGAGATATATTGCTGGCGTGCCCAAATGACGTTTAACAAGAAAATTCATTGTAGGAGGAGGGATGTCTTTAAAATTAAACATTCAAAATAAATAAATCTGATATATACGAGTAGATGCATCCAAAACAGAGGTGGGCACCGGTACATACGGACCTAAAAATCGGGAATGAGTTCCGCTATGACAAAGATATGATGTCTCCAGGTGTGCATGAAAAACGGCAACAGAGGAGTAACAACTATCTGATCGCGGATAACTAAGTTGCCCTATAGCCTTAATTCCAAAACCACTTGGAATTACAAACAAGCTCTGAACAAAGTGGCAAAGGGCAACAGCTTCGACTACTATTATTGGACAGAAGACGTGCAGTCCAAAAATGGGAAAAAGTGCAAGATACTTTACTGGAAAAATGTACCAGGTCAAAGATAATCCAAACTATTTATTGACTTCTCGCTAAGCAGACCCAAAGAGCCATTACGCCTCACTAAAATCGAGATAAGACTAGTCAACGGCTGCAACGGTGCATTACCCAGTAATGTATCATCTTCACAAAATGGGTAAAGTTGACAATACTACTTGTAGGCAACCCTTTTTCACAGTATTATGTGTGCCGTACCAAGTTACGTACAAATAAAATATATGTTTAATACCGGGAGAGTGGAAAAATGTATTTTTTTTTGACTTAGGTATTACCCATTCAGTCACGACATTTTTGCATTATATACATCATTTTATCCTTAATACTATTTATATAACTTTTTAGACTGGGATACATAACGGATAAGGTAGTCGATGAGGGCCATCATGATATTTAGATTGAGACAAGACAGGAGGGAGCCCCTGGATAACATTTAACAAAAGAGGATGAACGGAAAAATGTAGTAAGGTGAAATTTTCAACAAACATTCGTGTATAGTCATGTCTAACAGATTATGTCAGATTCAGGAACTGTGGCTACTAGATTACATTCCCGAAGTTCTTCAGCGGGGATTGAGCAAAACGATTCAAAATTTAAAAAAATCACCCCCTTCTGGACTGATGAGAGAGGTGACGCTTTTGGGTAATGTGGTGTCTATGAAATGACATCGATTGAGAAAATTTCATCGTGTGATTTTGGGATTTATTTTTCTAAGGTTCGTTGATTATTTATTTGGGTGCCCTCACTGTTTGTCGCCATTTCGACTAGTTTAAATACAGTTGCCGATCGTTGTTGATAGCATCGAGTATCGAGCATCGAATAGCTCCTCTGCGATTTTAGTGATTTGATACCAGTGAATTTGCGAAAATGCCGCAGAAGAAGCGGAAGCAAACTACGAGTTTGAGGAACCGTCTACCAAAGAAAGCGAAAGAAGACGAAATAAGCAGTAAGTAATATTAAGTTTGATCTATGTCTGGTTGCGCGAGAGGTCGGCGCCATGTTGTCTTTTGGGTAGGACCTAAATATAATTCGTCACCGATGTTTTTGCTCAATTTTAATAGACTACGCACGGACGGCGGCGCAGCGCAGCGGAGCCGTCGTTCGTCACCAGTTACTTTGGTCATTTTTTTTGGTCACCGGTTTCTTTGCTCAATTTTAATGGACTACGCACGGACGATGGCGCAGCGCAGCGTTATCCGAATTGCATGAAAATGTGTGTAACGGGTTTTTTAAGGTCGCTGATTAAGAATTTAAAATTACACACACCAACTGTATGGACGTTTTGTACATTAACAGTTCAGCAAGAGTTTTGCCTATACAAATCAACTAATTATTTAAAAAATATACGAGCTGCACTTCGAAAACTATCAAAAATTTCCTTGAACTAACCCAGAAACCAATTTTCATCGTAACCCCCAAGTATTCCAACTTCATTTGACGTTAGTATCATATTTTAATTTTCTCTAGACAATATGGGCATTTCAAATATTAGCCCCTTAATAAAATCAGAATTATCAATACTCATCATATTATTTAATCAACCCGAATTACTTGCAATTCGATATATTGATATTGATATTTTCAGCAATGGAATCTCATTTGACAATTGCCCTTATTTATTTTTTAACCAATGAAATCGAATAATGACATGATGGCATGATCCAATAAAATTCTAATTACGATTCACCCTGTGTGGTATCTAATCAGATAATATATCATGTTGGTATTGCCTAGCAACGCGTTACTACATTTTCTATAACACAGTTTACTCCTGAATTCGATCTGTTTGTATTTTCAGGCAATGTGTTAGTGCTTTCATCAGTAATAGTACTCATAGCCATTTCTCAAAATCTTGTTAAGCTCATTTTTACTACAATTGTTGTGACGCAGATTAATACACGTCTGACACTTGGTGTCACTAAATTTAATTTTTCAAATTATGAAGTGTAAACTTTCTGTTCGGCCAACTGCCTTCTCAAATCTAACTAGTAACTGATTTTTCCTAGGCAATTATTAGCGTTTGGATCACTCTTGCTTGTTGCTTCTAGAAAATAGTGATCCTAACGCTATTTGCCTGTAAAATCATAGGCACTCGTTAGATTACTGTTGAGTGTCCAGCATTTGAATATTTTTGTAACTAGAGTGGAGAAAAAATCTTCAATTTAAACTCCGCAAGAGCACACTTTTCTTTTTGTTATAAATACGTTAATAAGTTAGAAACAACCTTACTTGTTGCAGAATAGTTGAATTTATAAATACGTAGATGATGCCATTGCATGTTCCAATGGTACACAACATCAATTAGGTCAGTTTTTAAATTTAATCAACTTTCCCAAAAACACAATTTACATTAGAGAAAGAAAAATGAATATGTTATGCTAGTGCTCCATTGTTCAACGAAAGAAATATTTTAGACACTAGCGCTAAAGAGTGTTAAAAATGATTTCTCGGGTTAAACAATACTATTTTTTCCAACGTCACAATACCTAAATATATGATAATTCAGAGGATATTTGAAGAATTTATTATTTCGTCTAAATCATAGTGGCAATTTATAGCGGCCCGCGGCGTTGCTGTGGAAATGAAAAACAACAAACAATTCATTTTCCTCACTAGTGGTGAAATGGATTTACTTTCCTCACAAGTGATGCAAACATCTACTTTCCTCTCCAAAATGAGTAACAAAAATGTCAAAAAATTAAACAATTCCCTTTGATTTCAAACATCCTTTATCTCATAAATTAGTGATTCTATAATCCATAGAGCTTTCATAATTCTAATATTAGATTTTCCTCGAACCACAGAATTAAACAAAATTATTTGAATTGCTCATCATGAGAATGGATTTCCAGTTAACTTAATTTTAAATGTAATGACTATAAAAACTATATTAAACCACCAGGGTTTTATATGTTACATTTCTTGAACCTTACCGATATTATAATGAAAATTGTTGACATTATATTTACCCTGAAGGTCACTCAAAGCTACAAAGGGCGATATAATCCGCAACAAAATAATCCAATATAAAATTAACATGTAATTAAGAAAAGTATGAAAAACATGTCTGTTAATTACTTAGCCACGGCCATTATTCACGGAAAGATAAACAACAATATTAGCATCTCCTTTCACTTCTCATCTCCTCGTTACATAACATTTGCTATAGGTACATCCGTAGCATGTATCAATTAGCGTTACTTAAAATTAACAAAATTAATATCTCTCAAAATGTACAAACATTAATCAAGCATTTCTACAAAGAGAAATGAAAGTCTAAGAAATTGAATAAATTAAATGTTCAATTTTCATGCCGTGCTTCCAAATTGAATTTCGTGTTTGGTATCGCTGCGAGTCGTGTTATTGATAAATAATGGTAAAAGCCTGCATTGATGTGATTGTAATTGTTATTACACGTATAAAATTAGACCAGTGTGAAATGGCAGCTTTTGTTTGTTATAAATTATAATTTGCTTGTTATTTAATCCAAAAATGTGTCTATGGTTCCGGTCGCAATTTCCACAGTTTATATAATGTGTCTGACATATGGTTACCGGAGGAAGCAAACTGTGTTTTTATTTCCTGTAAATACCATCAATAACTATTTTAATGTATAACTTTGCTTTCCTATTTTCATATTTCAATAAATATCGAAGAAACTTATTCTCGGTAAGTTGTTCATTTTCTACATTTTTGGAAATGTATCGTGTGAGCTACAAGATTTTGATTTAGAGTTGGCTGTGAGATAAATTACGAATGTCGCATATTAAAAAATAGGACATTTAGCCCACAGGCTATTGGAACTAATATCTTCGAAAAAAGGGTTATTTGGAGAAAATGAAAAATTATAAGATGGGTTATAAGCCCACCATGTTCATGTAAGCCATTATTTAATAATAACACAAATTGTCTCTAATTATCATTTTGACAATTCACGTCATAAAGGCGAGATTAGTTCATTTGAATTTAAAAAAATAATAATCTCAGACATGACTGCTATGTGTCTCTCTCACGGGCATGGCCATCTTAGCAACAAAATTCAGTGGCTCACACCTTACATTTTATTTAACTATTATCATTTCATAACTAGACCAAAAAACAAAATTTTTCTATTTTAATATTTTCTCAAAAATCAAATTATATTAAAAATCAATTTTTGAGTTTTCAAAATTTTACCAAATGCTTTTCCGTTTGTTATTTTTCAAAAAAGGTTTAAGATCAAAGTTTAATTTAAAACTTAATTATATGGATTTGATTTGTAAACAAATAATAATGGAGAAGATTTTCCTTATATAACTGGATCAAAAGTGCCTCCCACAGGGATCGAACCTGCAACCTCCAGATATCCAGTCTCCATTTAAAAGATATGTTATAATAGGGGCGGCTCGTTTTGTAAAGTTATGTTAGTTTCAAGCTGAGCAAGAATTTTTAATTAATTTTTAAAACACTTTTACGTCAGTTACTTTGGTCTTGGAAGATAAATCGTTTTTCAAAAAAAGAGGGGGAGGGGGCATATTGTATATGTGGCTCTACCATCAACATGATTCAAGATCCGCCACTGTGTTTTAATAAAGTTTTTTGTTACCATTAAAAAAACTAGGCCAAAGAAATAATTAACATTTTAGCGTTTCCCGTTATTGAAACTATTTATTGGTCAGATTAATTGTTGACACAGTATTAAATAAGAATGAATTTTCGAAATGCCACAGCATCTTTAATGGCGAAACCTGCTTTTGTGTTATAACACTTGTGCAATTTGTTCTTCTTCTACACTTTCGGTGAGTATTTCTTAATCGCATCTCTTTACATAAAGTAAAATATTCTGGGTCGCTGCTCGAGACAACACACCTGACATTAACATAATTGCACTTGATGATATTCTCAGCTTGAAATAGCATTCCGAGACAGTGTGAATAAGCATTTCTTAATTACTGTTATATAAGCAAAATTTACAACTTGTTTCAGAAACTGTGCAACCAATGGATGAATACTTTATTATAGATTTCTTTCCAGATTGTTTACTATTTTACCATATAATTATATTATGTTAGCAAAATGTAGGCAGCTGAATATTGAATGAATAAAGAATAATTTTGCTTCATCCAAAACCATTGAAAGTTACAAAACAAACACGAATTAAAATGTTATATTGATTTTGATACTACTAAACTAAGTAGGAGGGTGGATTTAAGCAAAAATAACTTCACTATTGCACGACACTATTATCGCTAAAATAGTGCCATGCAATTCCATAATCCATCCAATAACCTTCTGTATGAAATATCTTATGTAAGCCCGACATATTCAGTTCATTTCAGAGAGATTTTCAATTTTAATGCCTGGTTGTATAGTATGTAATCCGCATGCGCTGATTGACAATGCCACCAAAGCAAACATTATTTTTGTAAATGAATAAAATCATTATTATTATTATTAATATAGATTATTCGGGAAAGAGCATAATATAAAATTGTTGATCTTTACATTTAATTTAAAATTCTCGCTGAGCTCGAAACTACAGGTAGTGCCATGGCTCCTTGGCTCTACATGACAAGCCGGCCCTGAAATTGAATAATTTTAGATATCGTATACACGAAAACTACTTAAATAAAAAAATCTCTTTAATTAGTACATTCCGAAAGCTATATAATATTTTATTGCTGTGGAAAGTTTTTAGTTATTTCCTATAGTAAACCAGATTAACAGTTTTATTGCGCTGCATATTTTAAAGTAAGTTATTCTAAATGTAGTTTTGTAATTTCAACCGATCGAAAGTTATTGAATGTGTACAAATCGTAAAATGAGTTTTAAAAACAAATTAATTTAAACTTAAATTACTTATCTTGCTGATATAACACAACAATTATTAATGTTTTAAGAAAATGCATGTAGGTGTCTGTCTTTGCTCTAATTAAAATAAATAGTAGCGCATCTTAGATATTGCAAAACATTCATTCGATCTGTAACCATTAAAAAACACAATCAGACCTATTATATTAATACGAAGAAATAAGTTTAATATAACCAAAAATAGAGATAAAAAATGTCGCTGTTTTCGTGAGCAAACAGTTGTTCATGAATGATCATTTTTAAGGATACATGTTCAAATTTCAATTATTATAATTACTAGGCTATTTCTGGGCGACATAGTGGCACATGTTCATGTGATCCCCTATATGCTACGCCACTGCTTAATACTCTTCAAAGGCTGATACACAATTATTATTTATCAAATGGTGGAACTCTATAAATAAAACAAACCCTAAATATTTATTCCATTAATCACCCACATAATTCGCCCTTCAATATCAATCATGACATAACACCATCACTGATAGGGATTTTAGTCTTGACAAAAAATAGGTCCTAAAAAAGACCTGAAAGTCCTGAAAATATAGTCCTGATAAAAATTGTCCTTTAAAAAATCCTCAAAAATTCTGATTAAAGCCTTAGAAAAGTCCTGAAAAAAGGTCTTAAAATAGTACTGAAAATGAGCCCATAAAAGTCCTAAAAAAGAACTGAAAAACAGTCATGAAAAAGTACAGAAGAAAAGCCCTGATAAATAGTTCCGAAAAAAATCCTCAAAAAAGTCCTGAAAATAGTCTTACAAAAAAGGCCTGAAAAAAGTTCTGAACAAAAGTCCTGATAAAGGAGTCCTGAAAAAAGTCCCGGAGATGGCCCTAAGAGTCCTAAAAATAAAGACTTAAAAGAACTGCCTGAATAAGTCTTTAAAAAAGACCAAAAAAATGTCCAGAATAAAGTTCTTAAAATAATTTATCCTGAAAAAGTCTTGAAAATTTTCTTGAAGAAAGTCCTAAAAACAGTCTTGAAAATTGTCTTGAAGAATAAGACCTGAAGAGTTTCCGAAAAAAAATGCTGATACTACCTCACTGAACTTCGCCTACTCTGCGATGATATTTCTTGTACTTTTTTTTTTCTAGCAATAAAGACAATTTATTATTATTATTATTATTATTATTATTATTAGTATTATTATTATGTCCTGAAAACAAATCCTGAGAAAAAGTCCAGAAAAAAATTTCTGAAAAATATCCTTAAAAGCACTGAAAAAATTCCCGTAACAAAGTTCCGAAAAACGTCCTGAAAACAAATCCTGACAAAAAATCCGGAAAAAAATTCTGAGAAAATGTTCTGAAAAGCCCCGAAGAGTCCGGAAAAAGTTCTGAAAAAAAAAAATTCCTCAGAAAAATAATCCCAAGAAGTCTTGAAAAAAGTGCTGACCGAGAATTTCAGAAAAAATTCTGAAAAAGAGCCTGAGTAAAGTTCTATTCGTAAAGTCCTGAAAAAATACTTTCAGAAGTCAAAATCTTAAAGAAAGACCCAAAAAAATTTTCTGTAAAAGTAAAAACAATTAAGTTTGAAAGTCGCGAAGAAGTTCTGAAAAAAGAGTCTTGAAAAAAAGTTCCGAAAAAGTGCTAAAAAAAGTTCTGAAAAAATCCCAAAGAGTTGAAAGTAGGTCCCGAAAAAACCGCTGAAAAAATTCCCGTAAAAAAGTCCCGAAAAAAGTCTTGAAAACGTCCTGAAATCAAATCCTGACAAAAAGTCCAAAAAAAAATTCTGAGAAAATATTCTGAAGAGTCCGGAAAAAAGTTCTGAAAAAAAATCCTCAAAAAAAAAATCCCAAGAAGTCCTGAAAAAGTACTGACAGAGAAGTTCAGAAAAATTTCTGACAAAGACCCTGACTTAAGTTCTATTGGTAAAGTCCTGGAAAAATACTTCAAGAAAGATACCGAAAAAAGTCCGGAAAATAATTCCAGAAACAAAAAAAAAAGACTGAATTATTGAAAAAGTAAAATTAAGTTTGAAAGTCGCGAAGAAGTTCTGAAAAAAGAGTCTTGAAAAAAGTACCGGAAAAAAGTGCTAAAGAAAGTTCTGAAAAAATTTGTCCTGAAAAAATCCTAGAGTTGAAAATAGGTCCCGAAAAAAAAACTCCTGAAAAATAGTCTTGAAAATTGTCTTGAAAAATAAGACCTGAAAACAAGTTTCCAAAAAAAGTCCTGATGAAAATGTCCTGAAAATCAACCCTAAAAAATAAAATTGAAAAATTGTTCTGAAAAGAGTCCGGAAAAAATTCCTCAGAAAAAGAATCTTGAAAAAAGTGCTGACACATGCTGACAGAGAAAAACAGAAAAAATTCTGAAAAAGAGCCTGAATAAAGTTAGTGAAGTCCTGAAAAAATACATCAAAAAGAGTCCAGAAAAAAATTCCTGAAACTAAATCTTAAAAAAAGACCCGAAAAAAAAAATTGAAAAGATTCCTGAGAAAGTAAAAAAAAAATCTTGAAACAGGTGCACTAAAAAATCCTTCTAAAATGTCCTGAAAAAGTCCTTAAAGTCGCGAAGTTCTGAAAAATGGGTCTTGAAAAAGAGTTCAGAAAAAGTCCTAAAAAAAGTTCTGCAAAAATTTGCCCTGAAGAAATATCAAAGAGTTGAAAATAAGTCCTGAAAAAAGTCCTGATTTAGGGCTTTAGGAAAGTCTTATAAGAAAGTCGAGAAAATAAGCTCCGAAAAAAATGAAAATTAAGTCTTAAAAAAAGTGCCGAAAATGCCATGCAGAACCGAAAAAAGTCTTGAAAAACGTCCTGAAAAAGTCCTGATATATTCTTAAAAATGCCGCGGAGAAAATGTCCTGAAAAATTCCTTAAAATTGCGAAGAAGTTCTGAAAAAAGAGTCTTGAAAAAGAGTTCCGAGAAAGTCCTAAAAAAAGTTCTGAAAAAATTTGTCATGAAGAAATCCCAAAGAGTTGAAATTAAGTCCTGAAAAAGTCCTGATATGGGGTCTTAGGAAAATTAGCCCCGAAAAAAAATTACTGAAAAAAAGATACTGAAAATAAAAAAAAATTCCATGAAAAATCCGAAAAAAGTCTTGAAAAAAGTCCTGATATAGGACCTTAGGAAAGTCTTGTAAAAAGTCTAGAAAATAAGCGCCGAAAAAAATTACTGGAAAAAAAAAGATACTGAAAATAAACTTTTAAAAAAGTTCTGAAAAATGCCCTGAAAACCCCGAAAACAAAGGTCCTGAAAGAAATCCGAAAAAATGTTCAAAAAAGGTCTAAAAATAGTCCGCCAAAAAAACCTATTTAAGAGTCCTGAAAATTGTCCCAGAAAAAGTTCTGAAAAAAATTCCTGAACAAAAATGTCCTGAAAATAAATTATTGAAAAGAAAAACCTGAAAATGGTCTTAAAAAAAGCACACACACACACACACAAACATAAAAATATTTTTTCCAGAAATTGTTGCCATCAAAACGGATATTTCCCTTAAAAAAAAGGTTTTGAATTTGTTTTCATTCATTCACGCACAATATTATAAAAAACATCAAAGTAATTAACACATTTTATTAATTAATGTATTTAATAGTAATTTACGTAACAAGTTCCAAAAGTGATATTTTATGGGATGTGTAGGAAGTTTCCAGGACGAGCTGTAGGCAAGTCCTGGAATCCTGCGAGTCCCGTAATAATAATTTATTTTATCCTATAACGTTAACATGCCAATAACACCTTAGCAACGAGTAACGTTAAGGTACTTTTAACAACACTAGTGTTGTTAAGAAATTCCTAACAACACTAGTGTTGTTATATTATTTTAACGCAACTTGTTGCGGAGATCTTAGCAAACAAACGTGATTTCACTTTTTGACGGTTTGTATTAAACTTTATTTTTAATTTAAAAAATATAAATGTGATAAAATAAATCGTGTTACGACACACGTAACGTTATTTGCTTTTACATTACGAGAGAAAAGTTTGAAAGTACGAGCGACGTAGGAGCGAGTGCTTTTAAATTCTCGATAACGTTACTTGTATCGTAAATTACTATTGCATAACAAGTTCCGATAGTAATATTTTACGGGATGAGTAGGAAGTTCCTGCGAGTCCCGTAAAATCACTTTTGGAACGTGTTACGTGCAATATTTTTTCTGCAGCCATTTTTTATGTTAAAAAAGGAAAAACACACACGAATGTTATATGACAAGCGCTGTCATAATTAAATACGAAGTTGATGTTTTTGTCAAGGCCGCAAAATCGTCCCGAAAGTAACAAAAACGATTTATGTAGAAGTGGTACTTTCGATTTAATAAATCATACCGAAAGTTTTATTTCGGCAGAAAAAAAAAATTGTATTATTTGTCTATAATTATGAAATGATAATAACTTCGTCAAATTTACAACAATAATTGTAGAGTATGCTTAAATGAACAACTTTTTGAAAAATATGGTAAATATGAAAGCTCAGAAAAATCTCTACTATAAAAACAAATCGGAGAAAGTAACAAGACCACCACATTAAAAAAAGAAATAAACAATATAGAGATAGCGCGAGGGGCGTCGTATTTTTAAAACAGTTCAAAGCTTACTTGTTTGCCAAAGAATATGCCTACAAAAGCAATATTTTTACTTTGCATGAAATATGAGAAAGTATTTCGTCAACATTTTGGAAGAAGCATTTTCAAGGGAAAAATTCAATTTAAGGTCCTCCCAGACGATTCTGATAATATTTGGAAAATATAAAAAAATAAAACATGAAAGTATAAATATAAGTAACTATTACACCCCAGTAGCGTAGCGTCAAATTTTGGGCCCCACCGCGAAAATCAAAAAGGGCCCCTACATTTTTACCCTAAAATTTTCATGAACAAAGAGTGTATATCTATTCTAGACTTGAAAAAAAAATTTTGAAGAAAAATTAAATTTAATCGTTTTTCGGCATTTCCAGCCGATGTAAGAAAGATCCACTGATATAAATTTAGGAATGTATTGTTTTCAACATTCGGTCGGACCCTTATTTGGGTCAGCCCCCCGGGCCGGGCCCTACGCTACGCTAAGCCACTTATTATACCATCACATCGGAGAAAATAACATAATGGCCACATCAATAGTTTTTCTGTTATGTATCATCATTCTACATCTATTTTAAATTATACAGTTGTATTTTTACACCAGATACGAAATATTTTCTATTGTTTAAAATGCACGTCCTCAATCGAGGAAAACAAAAGTGTTTGGGTATAAGAATATTATGTTTTGTATGAATAAAAATTTAACACAATTTTAATGGTACGGTCCTAAACATTTTGAAATTTTAAACAATCCATCCTATAAAATAAACTATTGTGGTCGATTTTGGTACATTTGATCATTTATCTTATAATTAAACTTGATACAAACAGTCTTACTAAGATTTAATTTTGCAGAATTGCGAACAGGTTGAATATTTTCATATATTTAGGCTAATTTTCGTCTTTTTTAAATGTGTTATCTTATATCGATTACATGCAAATCGATTGTGCACTAAATAAAGGTTTGTGGCGTAACTGGTTATATATTCCATAAGGAACGTTCAACCAACAGACATCCATATAAGAAAGAGCGTTTTCACCAGGTACGTCCGAGGCCTTGCTCCATGGCCTTCGGTGAGGGTGCTGGGGAAAGTGACGGACCCCACCTTCTCCGCACATTCCCCCTATACAACCATGTACACTATATAATATAGTAAAAACTCTTCGGAACCATGAGTTAACAGTTTTTCCTCCGAGAAGAACTACAACAAATTCCTTGGTCCCGTGGCACCGCAACTATGAGGGTCCACAGGAACCTAGTGGTTAGTGTTCAATTTTTTTTTATTATTTATCTCTAAATGATAATTGGTGATAAAGGACTGTAATTAATAGTGTTTTGTGATTGTGAAACTGATAATGCTTTGTATTAAGTTTTTTGTCGGTACAAAAAACGGAAAGGTGGTATACAATTTTTTTTTTTTTTTTGTTTCATTGGATCAAAATTTTTCGTATATTTAAAAAAAAAATCGAAATTTAATATACGAGATTATAATTATACAAGGAAGAATATATAACGTATAATTATATAGAAACCCTAAACGACAAAATTAGATTATTTTTCATATTACTAGCCTTAATAATATGAACTACCAATACGTAAATATTAATATTAATACAATTAATTATATTTGTTACATTTATAAATAAATGGAATTGTGGATCGATATTTAATGCCTGACTGACATCATAAATTTTAGTGTCCTTTTTGAAACAATTTCTAATTGATAAGTGTCCCTTTATCGATGATTTTTACTTTATCCGTTACGAAGTACGAGAAAGTATTGTGATCGTGATTATTATTTCAAATTTTTTTTTACGGAAATATCCGTTTTGGGGTCCCTAGACGCGATTTCAACAATTTCTGTAAAAAATGTTTTTGTGTCTATGTGTGTGTGTATCTGTGCGAGCTGTATCTCAAAAACTAATAGAGCAATTGATATGAAACTTTGAACATACGTCTTATTTGATAATCGGAATAACTGAAAAGCTTTTGGTAAAATTTCATACACCGGAAGTGGGTGTTTACCTTAACTGTTTTTTGTTTTTTGCCAATATTTTCTTAAATATGAAAAATATCACAAAAACATTTAAACAAACTTTGAAGACAATAAAGAAATGAACATCTTTTGCTTGAAAATATTTTCCATAAAATCATTGCTATTCGAGAAAAAAAATTTTTTTTTTTAATTTTTCGTTTATAATTATGAAACGATAATAGTTACAGCAAATGTATGTGAATAATAATTGTAGAGAATGCCAAAATGAACAACTTCTAAAGAATAAGTTTTTTTCGAAATGTCATTAGTTTTTGAGTAAACCGAGTTTTTGAATTTGAAGTATAATTTTTCCGTTTCATAATTTTGACGTTTTAAACGTCAGTTTCATCGGAGTTTACGCAACGCTCGATGTACATTTAAAATATGATTTCAAGAAACCATGAAAATGTAAATATAGATGGCTATGATACCATCAAGTCGGAGAAAGTAACATGATGGCCACTTCACCATTTTTATTTTAGTTATGCGTTTTAAAAAATTTTATTTTGATATTGATAAATAATACACGATAATTCTTTCAAATATTTATTGTCTAAGTTCGCGACAATTGTTTCGCCACACTGTGGCTTCTTCAGGTGAAGAAATGGTGTGGCGACACAATTGTCGCTGACTTAGATAATAAATATTTGAAAGTATTATCGTGTATTATTTATCAATATCAAAGTGAACATGTACTTTCAACAACTATCAGCTACAACTATTCAATAATTTTTTTTTTATTGTCTTGACGAGTGTAATTTTTTTTGTAAAATATTAACACAATAAACACTTATCATGAGTTCAACTAAAATTTTTCTAGAATTTAAAATTAGTCAAACTAAATGATTTGTATTATATTTTTTGAACAGGTCCTATCAGTGACGGTTGGCGGGTTTTTTTCTGGTACGGCCGAGGAACAAGAGGTGGTAATACAGATAGGTAGGGTCAGTTGCATAGACGGCTGGCTGCGTGAACGCACCTATCTGTATTATCACCTCTTGTTCCTCGGCCGTACCAGAAAAAATCCCGCGAACCGTCACTGGGTCCTATTTTAATACAATTTGTTTAATTAAACTTTTTATAGAAACATTTGTCTTACTAATCAATTACCGGATTAACTATTTGCTGATACCTAAATTAATCTGCAACTACTAAGTTATCAGCAAAATGCAAAACATAGTCAATAGCCATTTGGCAGATTCACAAACGAACATCACTTTATCATTTGCCTGTTAATTATATTAACTATTTTTGCTAATAAAGATGTAATATTTATTTGCAAAATATATTCAACGTTAGAAAATTATTTATTTCTTGGTCATGCTTTTCGTATTTCGCAAAAAAATATGGGTTACTTAAGTTCAACGCTTTTTGTTTTTTTTTTGTCTCTTGAGCAATCGCCAAATGATTTCTACGCTAATCCACAATCACCAGTGTTTGCAATTTTTTCGGTCAAATCGCAAGATCCACTCGCCCACACTCACTCCTCTCGCAAGAGAAAGTGCCAAAACTTTATAGACCAAAAGGTTATCGAGTTGCACAATTTGGCGAGCAAACTGAGTGAAACCGAAACTGGTCGTTTAATTGCCTGTTATACAATACGATCATCTCGATATTACCCCCGTGGCCTTGCTCATCATCCGAAGATATTCGACGCGGAGAAAATCGTTTGTTTACATATCGTGTCCCAGTTTTTGATTGCACGCGGAGAAAGCAAGTGTACGGTACCGGAGAGTCAGGAATCCTCGCCTGCAGAACGCAACCTTCACCACTGGACCAGAAATCTTTAATTGGAGCCGTTTATCGCTTCATTTAAATGAAAAAATAAATCGCGTTCCAAGTAAATCATCGCTATGGTTCTTGACTAGTTCTCGTGTAATTATTTTTAATAACTTCATTTAACTTTTCACTTTCCTACTCGTTAAACTCATGTTTTGAATTTCAATGCATAACTTTTTGTAGTTGTCGAACTTATTCGACTTAAATATGAGTTGAACTGTATTTGAACAAATTTATGCATCATAACTATGAGTGTGATCAGTAGGGCAAGAAGGGTGGTGCAAGGTGCGTTGACATCAGGTGCCATACCTGAAATATAAGAGGCTTGTCCCTAAACTAAGTTCCGTTTTCGAAAAAAAACACAAAACATTTTTGACAAAACATAATTTATTTTTACATTAAAGAGCATTTCTTTAACTATTTTTCAACATAGTTGCCACCATTGTGCAGACATTTGTCGTAGCGGAAAACCAACTTTTCTATGCCCTCTTCATAGAAAGATGCCGCCAGCGAAGACAGCCCGTGCTGAACACTGTTTTTCTGTCAAAGCGCCTTCCTCAAAAATCACGCTTTAACTTCAAGAACAAGTGGTAGTCAGAAGGTGCGAGATCGGGGCTGTACGGCGGGTGATCGAACTGCTCCCAACCGAATGCTTTAATAAGGTTTTGAGTGACATCAGCAGAATGAGGACGTGCGTTGTCATGAAACAACATAACGCCTTGACTGAGCATTCCACGCCTTTTGTTTTGAATTGCGCGCCGAAGTTTTCTCAATGTTTCACAGTATCGTTCCGCTTTGATGGTTTCACCTCTGGGAAGGAACTCAACAAGCAGAACGCCCTGTCTGTCCCAAGTTTTTTTTTGTTTGGGGGATCCTGAGTACCTCCACGCCATCGACTGTAGTTTGGATTCTGGAGTAACATGACACACCCACGTTTCATCACCGGTCACAATTCTGTTTGAGAAGTTATTTCTCTCATCACTGTATCGGGTAAGAAATGTCAAAGCACTGCCAAGTCGCTTCGTTTTGTGGACTTCTGTAAGCATTTTTGGAACCCAACTGGAATACGTTTTGCGATAATTTAAGCGATTTGCGACAATCTCATGCAAAACGGTTTTTGAAATTTGCGGAAACTTATTTGAAAGCATTCTTATTGTGAACCGTCTGTTTTCACGAATTTTCTCATCAACTCATCATTGACATCATTGATTGTTTGGATTCTGGAGTGACATGACACACCCACGTTTCATCAACGGTCACAATTCTGTTTAAGAAGTCATTTCCCTTATAACTGTATCGGGTAAGAAATGTCAAAGCACTGCCAAGTCTCTTCGTTTTGTGGACATCTGTAAGCATTTTTGGAACCCAAGGGGAACAAGTTTTGCGATAATTTAAGCGATTTGCGACAATCTCATGCAAAACAGTTTTTGAAATTTGTGGAAACTCATTTGAAAGCATTCTTATTGTGAACCATCTGTTTTCACGAATGTTCTCATTCACTTTTTCAACCAACTCATCATTGACAACAGAAGGCCGCCCACTCCGTGCTTTGTCATGAACATTGGTTCGTCCATCATTGAACTGCTTTCTCACCATTCTGTCCTTCATTACATTTTCCCCATAATTCTCTACAAGTTGACGATGAATTTCAGCTGGCTTAACATTCTTTGCGCTTAAAAACCGTATTACAGAACGCACTTCACACTCCGCGGGCTTAAAAATTGTCTTAAACATTTTGAACGCTCACCAACAAAACTAAACACAATACAATTCGGCTGTAATGGCGTCAGTGGAAAGACAATGATCCAGAGAGACGAATGAGCATGCGAGGAACTGCGACACTAGCGCTGCGGTGGCTGTAGAACGAACCGGTACTTATATTACGGACAAGCCTCGTATGTATTGAGACGATGGTATCACAAATTTTAATAAAACGCATCGATTTCCTTGCATTCTTCAATTTTTCTCAAAACTCTCAAAACCCAGCAAGTCAAATTACTTGGCCTTCAGCGACAAATAGGTAGCAACGATGAGTGCGATTAACCTAAAAATTACTTTTTCATAGTAATCCTTATTTATTCTTGTTTGTTTGTTAACTTTTGCATATCTAGCTCTTAGCCATTCTAGGCATAGAATGCCAGAGTATAACTGACCTCTTTGATCCTCCTTGCATTGCCCATTAAAAATTCTCCGAATTAAATCTGCATAAACAAGCTTGTGGGGACACCTTGAGCATAGGATCAGTAGATATCCGAGGCAGCAATGGTGCCGTAACTTGTATATCATACCGTAATTCTAATGTAACGTACTAAGTGGCAGAGTCTTTAGTTGAGTTTTTTCCTGCCATCCCACAACGTTACAAGCTCTTCCATGTATCCCCAAAGATAAGAATCCAGTGGGGTTAAGTATGGGGGTCGTGCTGTCCCTTCGGCCGATCCAGCGATAGGGATACACCTGGTCGAGGTAATTAGCTAGAGGTTGTGAAAATTTGGAAGTGCTCCATCCTGTTCCACATACATTTCTGCTCGAATTGCTAAAGGAACATCTTCTAAAAGAATTGGTAATTCATTTTCTAGAAAATTGCAGTATACTTCTCCCGTAAGCCGACCATTAAAAACATTTGAACCAATAAGCTGATTTACAACGATGCCACTTCACACATTGACAGAAAATCTCTGTTAAGAGTTGCTTTCAATCGTAGCATGAAGAATATTAGGAGCCCATACATGATTATTCCTAGTATTATTAATACCGTCACGAGCAAAAGTTGATTCATCGGTAAATAAAATGCTTTTGGGATGTTCAGGATCTGCAATAATCCATCGACAAAAATTTAGACGTTGGCCGTAGTCTTCTTGTCCAAGATTTTGATGTTTTTGTAAATGGTACGAATATAAACCTGCATTGTGCAATGTTTCCCACATAGTAATGCGAGGTATTCCAAGATGCGAAGACATTCTGCGAGTGCTAAGTCTAGGACTGCGTTATATCATCTGAAGGATATCTTTTCATATTCTGAATCCTTTCTGAATTTAGTTTAAGTTGCCATAAAGATTGGGAGCTTATTTCGAAAAGCTGTTTACTCTTCGCGCTTTGGCTTAGCCGTCTGTTATCTTTCGGGGCTCAAATCCAGTTTCTCGAAGTCGTCTATGTATATCGATAAATACGATAACTTGGCACTCTTACGATGTGAGAAACGCTTCTCCGGCGTAAATAAAATGAATATATGCATATTCTTCATTGGTAAACGTTAAAGGCATGTTTAAAATAATCACATTTACCAATCAGGTTAACTTACAAGTGACAACAAACCAAATAATTGCGAAGCAATGCTTTCCAAAGCCTACCCCTTCAACAAGCCATAATTTCTCCCGGAACACCGGGGTATGTTCAATTTCACAAAAACAAACTTAACAAATGTGTTGTAATATTGCTTATCATTTTAAATCAAATCTTCAATTAACATTTTATATCTATTTCACTGATCATAATTTAATATAGTTTTCTAGCAAAGGAGAACATTAGTTTATTTTTAAAGTCAAAGAAATATTTCTTGCTTATCTGCTCAGTCATATAATTTTGTTCTCCTATGAGATCAAGCCGTGGAAACAGACAAAATGTTTTCGTACAAAACTATTGTAATAAGAAACCCGAAAAAATTGGTATATCTATAACAGCAGAAGTTTCTATACCTAGTATGTGAGGTGATTACGAAGAAAATTATTTGCCCGCTAATTTTTGGCCTCACTGTCTAGATTTACATCAGCAAAAAAAAAATCATAATGTGTGTGCTGAACACACTGACTTTCTTTTATCTAAGTCTGTAATTACACCCAGCGCTTAGGAAAATATAGTTGTATGTTTCTGTCTTCTTAAAGGTCATTGTCATTTTATGAGTAGATTTTTACGAAGTAGATAATGATAATAATAATAGATGGTTCTGACGTTCTTCTATCCCAAATCAGACTTTTCATGAAAGTAATTTAAAACATTAACAACCGTAGGACATGCAAAATTGATAAACATTGTATATCACCTAAAACAAACCTGAGCTACTGCCTCTCTAAATATAATTAAAGAAGCTGCACTGGTAATGGCAAACCATTGTTAAAAGCTTCATATTTCCATCGCACGCCTAATTATTTCTTTCTCCTGCTATCTTTATTCCACCATTAACCGAAGAAGAGGGCATTTCTTGACCAAAGTTTGCTATTTAAATATTGCTACGACTTCTTAATCATTTACTGCTGTAATAATGCTCACAAGAGGGTAGTTTTCTTTTTAATTATTGTTACGACTTCTTAATCATCTACTGTTCTAATAATACTCACAATGACTCAAGAGATTCCCTTTATTCTACGTTATAGCAAACTTAAAAAAAAAAACTTCGTATAATATAAAGAGTATGAAGTGCGGTTTCATTCTTAACTATATTTCTAATTAGTGATTTCTCCAATATTTCATCTTCAGAAATACTCTCTGTACTATATCTGCATAAGCCTTCTTCATCCTTTCTCTGCATATTGCTTAGTTATCACCAATAATATGATTCTACATTCATCCAGCAGTAAATCCAGAGTTTACTGAGGAGATGGGGCAGAAACCTTAGCAGTCCTGTCACCATTATGTACATTATTTTATTTTCTTAATTGAAATGGTTAAGAAGAATAACCTCCAAAATTTTTGCTATTTCAAAGTTCGAATAATTTTCTTTAGACGATTATAAAGACATGCAAATCAAAATGAGTTTATCGAAATTTAACAAAATTTAGCAAAGGAATTTCTCCAAAAGTGCATTTTGTTCATTTCGATTACTAAAAATGCACTACATTTTGATGTATCTACTGTTTTGACTGCAAATTAAAAATAATTGATTCGGAGTAATCATCTGTTGAAAGAAATATGGAATTCATAGTCATTTCTGAAAAATGTTAATTTTTGGCAGCTCACACATTTTTTCGGCAAATTTCAAGTTTTCTTTCGCATAATTGTAAAAATACGTTATTCAAATTAATCTATCAAAGTTTTAGGCATGTGTCTTAGGAAATGCAGAGCCGTTTCTGAAAAAAGTAAATTTTTGGTCTTCAAAATTGTCTTTTTAACGCAGCCATTTTTGTTATAATAAAGCTAAAATCTATTTTTAAACAATTGCAAAGCCACTTTATTCAAGAATAAAAATTTTAAGCATCTTTCGAAAGAATTTCCAGAGCAATAAAAATTCCACATTTCCTTCAACACATGCTTATAGAATTAAATGTTTTTATTGTCTTTAAAATTTGGCCGCACCAACGTTTTTACGATAAATATTTTCGCGCAATTATAAAGACACTCTATTGAAATTTATTTGACAAACTTTCAAGAATCTGTGGAAAGAAATGTGGAATTCGCTGAACGATTTTTGAAGAAAGTTTATTTTTTATCTTCCAGTGCAGCCATTTTTGTTACTTCAAAGATAAATAGTGAAGAAACATTATTCATGATAACATTATCGAAGTTTTAAGGTGCTTTAGAATGTAAATACGACTTTTCGAAGAAAGTACATGTTTGGTCATCAAACCACACTTTTACTGCAAATTTCGAATATACTTTTTTGAGCAATTAAAAAGACAAGTAATTTAAGATGCATCTGTCAAAATTTCGAGCATCTGTCGGAAGAAATGTAAAATTCACAGAATAATTCTAAAAAGGCGTATTTTTAGCCTGCGCGAAAACACTTTTCTTACTACAAAGTAAATTTTTGGCCTTCTGATGCAACCATTTTTTTTTGACAATATTTTCTTAAATATGAAAAATATCATAAAAACATTTAAACAAACATTGAAGACAACAAAGAAATGAACATCTTTTTCTTAAAAACATTTTTCATAAAATCATTTTTATTCGAGAATTTTTTTTTTTCATTTTTGGTTTATAATTATAAAACGATAATAGTTACAGCAAATTTATGTGAATAATAATTGTAGAGAATGCTAAAATGAACAACTTATAAAGAATAAGTTTTTTTAAATCCCTTTAGTTTTTGAGTAAACTGACTGTTAGGATTTGAAGTATAATTTGTCATTTTCATCTTTCATAATTTTGACTTTTTAAACGTCAGTTTCATCCGAGTTCACACAACGCTCGATGTACATTTAAAAAATGATTTTAATTCATAATTTACCACATAATAATAGATGCGATAACAGAACATCGATAATTAATGGGGTAGCTTGACATTACAACAATGTTTTGCATTATCATAATCCATAGCAGAAAAACGGTAATTAGGTGAGTAGCTTTTAAGGTTATAAAAACATGATGTTCATGACGTTACGTCACTGTCATTAAGTTTTAATTTTTACAATTACTCTTGTAGCAAACCAAACTATTCAGCTTGTAATAAACCATAACTTTTCCTGATCCTCATTATTATTTCATTCGATAAATTATCCACCCAAATATACCGCGAGCTTGGATGAATTATCAAAAACACATTTTTTTCGTACCTTTTACCTTTTAGTAATTCATCTCGACATAACATTTGTTGTCAACTGGTTATTAACCTCGAGCTGAAGCTCTCGGTTAATAACCAGACAACAAATGTTATTGTCTCGTTAAATTAGTAGGTAACAAGGTACTCAAAAAACTATTTTTTGATAATTAACCTCGATCTAGGTATATTACTACCGAAAATAAACCATGAAAACTTAAATATAAATGGCTATGATACCATCAAGTCGGAGAAAGTAACATGATGGCCACATCATCATTTTTTATTTCATCGGGCCTGTCCAGCCTTTTGAATATTCACTGCCGGGCCGGGCCAGGCCTTTAAAAAACGGCCCGCGCAGGGCTCTATGAACAATACCCATGAAAGGGTTGGTCGATTACAAGTATTCAGTGATTAATAATTAAACTCAGAACTTACGACAACAATAATCGTAAACAATTAAGTGAAAAACCACGTACAGCACGAATTCCTGAAAGGATAAAAGAAGTTTATTCACGAAGATGCTCCGGGCACAAGTTTAAGTATAATTTTCTTGAGCAAAAGTACTTCGTCTTATCTATAAAAATGGGGCTTTTCACTGTTATATTAATTATTTAAAAATATGAATAACTCGCGAAGATATGAGTCCAAAACCACTTGTACCGCTTTTTTTGGCCCACTGTGTGTGTATATTAAATTAAATCAATAAACAATTAACCACTGAAATGCAAGCATTTGTGCTTGGTATTTTTTTTGTATCTGTAATGTTCGGATACTGTTTTCTGGGAAAGTGTAAATCATATTAATCAAGAATATTCAATGAAAATTTCAAACATCTGCCGATGTAGTTATGGCATTCCTGAACTAATTTCTGGAAAAAGTGGAAACGTGCGGTTGCGCAGGAGGAGACGCAAAGGATGCTACAGAATTTCAAAACATTAACAACGTTAACATCTGTGATTTAATATTGATCTGTCAAAGTTTTATTTATCTAATCTATTAATGTGGGATTTTCAAAGCGATTTCTTGAAGAAGTGAATTTTTGGCCACCATCATTTGTTTTCAAGCTAAGTTTGATTAATTCAATTTCGCCACACATTATTCAAGATTATTCTGTTAAAAACTTAAGTATCTATCGAGCTAAATATGGAATTCTCAGAGCAATTTCTACGAAAAGTGCATGTTGGATTTTCACAATTTATCTTCTAGCAGAGTTATTATTGTTACTGTAACGTTCGGATGATTTTCTTTGGGCATATGTAACAACTTATTCGAGATTGATAATCTGTAAAAGTTATCTGTATCTGTAAGTAAATAAATGTGAAATTCTAGAGCAAATTCTGGAAGGATTGCGGTTTTGTTATCAAGATTTGAATTCCAGCGCAACCATTTTTGCTTTTCAGAGAGAAATAATACATTTAGGCGGAAAGACCTAAGGTCGATAGCCCTTATCAGGAATCAACATATGAAAAATTGTAACTGTAGGAATAAAAAAAAATGTACTAAATGCAATTACTGATAATATAGATTTCTTATATATAATACATTTATTGAGACACTTGTACAAATAACCTCAGCAGGCAATTGACCAGAGGTCCAAAAAACGAAAGCCAAACTTTAAGAAAAAATCGAAATCCTATTATAATAAAACACTTTTCACTTTGTTTTGTCTAAGTAATATTTATACTTGTGACTTAAATTTCAATAACTATGCTTACCATTTTCAAATTAGAAGTAATTTACAAACCGATTAACAGAGGTATATACAGGGTGTTACAAATTCGATTCATCAGCATTGCCATCTCACCAACTACAATCGAGAGAAAGAGAGAGAGTTGGTCAAATTAAGGCAAAGCTGTGTGTTTTATTATACGGTGCGTTCATGATGAAAAAATCAAATTTGTTAAGTTCAGATGATTAATTTCTCGGACACGTCTATACGTATTTTCAACTGCGCATTTTTGCACTAAAAATTTAATATGCAGGGTATCCCATAAACAAATCCCGAAAAAAGGTCGACTTTTTTAAATGGAACATTCCGTAAATTATCGCATATTTGGATTCGTCGGAATATTCTAAATATTGAAAAAAAATATATGGGCAGGCATTGTAAAATTCTTGGATCATATTTTTTGAAAAGAAATTTAAATGTGTAGCGCTACTTGGACTTTTTTCAGCTTGAACTAATATCCGTTTTAGCTGTTTTATTTCCTTATCCACGGGATGCAGATATTCATCATAATGACAAATGGTTCTTACAAGATGGGGCACCTCCTTATTTTGCAATGGTTGGATGTAAATTTTCCAAATAAATGGATTGGTCGAAGAGGTCCTATTAAGTGGTCTCCAATGTCGCCAGATATAAACCCATTAGATTTTTTTTAATGGGGTTATTAGGAAATTAAAGTGTATGTGAATAGACCAAATAATGTTGATGATTTGAAACAGAGAATAATGCTAGATCTAAAACTTATATCACTAGAAATAAATGAAAACGTTCAACGGAATAGTATATTAATACTATACTTATATCATAGTAAATAATTATCTAAATAATTTTTCTATTTGGAAATTGCGGCAGTTCGCTGACAAAAAACAAAGCGTAACCATAGTAACAATTAAACTGCTGAGAAAGTAAAATCGTCATCATGTCATTGGCTGAAACATGTTGGGCAATGAAACCGCTATCATTTGATTTGACGTCACCTGTGGAGAAAATGATTCGGTCGAATAATGGACAACTTTCTCAATCAAAAATGATTTAACAACATTTATATTATTTAAAACGAAAAAACAATTATTCGACTAGAAAAATGCATTAAAGTAAACGGACAAAACATTGAACATTTATTGCTATGTTGTTATTTCTTTTGTATTATTTACTGTCAAACATTATTACGTCAAAATGGCCGACTTACAATTCTCAATATTTCGTAAACAGTTGAAGATGGGTATAAAACATTATTCACCGGAAAGATCTAGAATTTTCCGACGAATCGTTTGTTATAAAATTTTTAGTACAAAAAATGTGGAGTTGAAAATACTAATCGACGTGTCCGGGCGTTTTTCCAAAAATTACCTCACCTGAATTTTGAATTTTTCATCATGAACGCACTGTATAATTCAACATGTATAACGACGTAGAAGCCTCCAGCATAAACAGAATCCTATTAATTAATTTCCTCTAAAGCACTTCTGATTTTGCTTCTGAATCTTAGCAACGTGTTTTTTTAGTACAGTCTTGATCTCTGATTGTTGGTTACAACTGCTTTCATGCTCATTGACTGTAGTAGATTTATATTTCTTCAGGGTTTTATGTAATTCGTTCACAATTTGTATGTAAAAGTAGAACCTGCTAAAATATTTTTATTCAAAAAAAAATCAGAAGCAGAAAGAAATGGTTGAGTCCAAACAAACAAGCAAAAGCTGGTAGCCATCTACGTAAGGTTATGTTTTGCTTCTGGTGAGCAAAGAATGGTTCATTTACTATGAATTAATTCCGAGCAATGCACTGCTTCAACAACTTCCAATTCTAGAAAGCTTCCAAAATTAGAAGTAATTTATTTCGGAAAAATTATCTCATCGAGACTTATATCCTCATCGTTGTCGGGTTTACAAACTTTACTTGGTATCAGTGGACCTTGAACATCGTAAAGCTCATTCAGTTCTTGGAATTCATTAACGTTCTCTTCACCTTCCATTACGCAGGTTATTATTCTGAAATTACACAATAAACGAGTGCACGACGGATCGCGAAGAAAACGACTCGGGAGCTCGATAGCCACTCCTGGATTGAAGATGGGATTTTGATGCTAAGGAATAGCAAGTGCAAACATAACTTTGAAAAATCTTAGTCTTTGTAAAAAAAAATCTGCTATACCAAATAAACGTACGGCTGACCTTATATTAGTTCAAAATTTGAGAAGCATTTGGGAGATTTTTTGCAGAATCTTATAATTTAATGTTTGTTCAGTAAATTTGAAAAGTTTCAAGTATGTGACAAATGTTTTCCTATTTTTGTTTTGCCTCTAAAAAAAACGCACCTTTAGAATGACAATTTGCTCTATTCTTGGGAGAAATTTTAAAATCTAGTCGAGAAAGCATTTTGAAATTGTTATAGAATATATTTTGTGTAAATTTGGAAAGTTTCAGGTATGTGAATTGTTTTTCTATATTGTTGTTTTGCTTCCAAAAAGGCGCATGTTCACGAGGAAGATTTGTTTTGTTCAAAATTAGCGAAGAAGCATTTTTGCAGAATCGTAAAGTGGAATAAATGTTGAGTTATATTATAAGGTTTCAAGTACGTGATCATTATTTTACCTCTGAAAAAGCGCATCTTTCGAAAGATGATTTACTCCGTTCCCGATGGATTATTTTTAAATAAAATCATCAACCAATAGATTTTCGAAAATTTCAGTTTTAATTTTTTGAGCACTTGGATATAAACATCACAGAAAAAAATATAAAACGTGCAAGCAAAATTCTCTAAAAATATACGTTTAATGGCCGAAGTATCGCTTATTCCAATTCAATTTGGTTTTTGAAAATTCAACAATTTTCAATAGAGATATGGATTTTTGAAGATTTTCGTTTTAATTTTTTGAGCACTTCAAAAAAACATTGCAGCAAAAATATAAAACTCAGGGGCTGATCGACAGCATACAATTGTGGTTTGCCAAATGGCGAATCACAATAAACCCAAATAAATCCCAACTATTTATCCCTTTCCATCGCACACACAATTCTCCTTATCATATAAACATAAACAATCATCGCATATCACCTTCATACACATGCAAATACCTTGGCATTACGTTTGACACCAAATTATCCTTTAAAATCCACACCCAAAACCTTAAAGTGAAAATCAAGAATAGGGCTCGACACTTCAGATCATTAACATACAGAAATGAAGGTATTACTACCAAAACAGCAGTGCATATTTATAAAATGATTTGTCGGCCCTTACTTGATTATGCAGCTATCCTTTTTCACAATCCTTTACCCGCCGTCTTGAAAAATATACAAGTATGTGAACGATCGGCCCTTAGATTGCTTACCAAGATTAGACATCCTAACAATCCCCTACACAATCCCTCTAACATACTCCTATACCAGAAAACTAATGTAACCCCCATTGAACATCGCCTAAAACACCTTTCACAAAAATTCGCCACTAATATCCATAACCTTGACATCATTAATCTCCTATGTATTTCCCGCAACCCAAATATTATCCCAAAACCTAAAAATCCCAACATTACTATTCATCAATTCATATCATCTTTTCATCAAGAATAATGAAGAGCATTGAGCGACAAAAAAGTTGATTAATAGGCTGAAAGACTCCAGGTCGATAGCCATTTAAGCAGAAATTTACTTATGTAATTAAATTTATTATATATTATTGCTTTTTTTTTTTGTAAAATTTTCTGTAAATAAAGATGTTTGTATATATATAAAACTCACAGACAAAATTCTATAAAAAATTATCCTCAATGGCCGAAGTATTGCTTATTCAAAATCAATTTGGTTTTTGCAAATACAACAATTTTCAATAAAGATATGGATTTTTGAAGATTTTCGTTTTAAATTTTTGAGCACTTGAACAAAAACATTGCAGCAAAAATATAAAACTCACAGGCAGAATTCTATAAAAAATCATCCTCAATGGCCGAAGTATCGCTTATTCAAAATTAATTTGGTTTTTGAAAATTTAAGAATTTTCAATAAAGATATGGATTTTTGACGATTTTCGTTTTAATTTTTGAGCACTTTAACAAAAACATTGCAGCAAAAACATAAAATTCGCAGAAAAAATTCTATAAAAAATTATCCTCAATGGCCGAAGTATCGCTTATTCAAAATCAATTTGGTTTTTGAAAATTCGACAATTTTCAATAGAGATATGGATTTTTGAAGATTTTCGTTTTAATTTTTTGAGTACTTGAAGAAAAACATTGCAGCAAAAATATAAAACTCACAGACAAAATTCTATAAAAAATCATCCTATCTCTCTCAAAGCATTGAAAATCAGTACTTTTAAGGGCGTATATATACAAACATCTTTACCAAAGAATTGTTATATAATAATTATATTTCTTCTTCATTCTTCGTTGGTTATCGACTAACTTTTAAGTACTGTTTACGAAAAAACTGAATTGTATTGAATTTCCTAAACTAATTTAACATTACTTTTACAGATTATTGGAGCAGTGATTCTGCATGCTGCACTTATCTTAAGTAAAGCATTAGAACCACTAAACAAAGCGTCGCAACTGCAACAGTAAGTTAAACCACTCAAACTTAAGATAAATTCCCAACGATTCTATTTTCTTCAGATTCGCACAAAAACGGCTAGGTTTCACACCACAAGTTGAAGTGCACCACGTTTTCGGCGATCATGCGCACCACGATCACCACCATGAAGATGATCACGCTCACCACGACCCCGGTTTCTGGAAGAAGAAAGTCACCTGGAAGAAGGACTGGAAGAAAATCTGGAAGCCCGGAAAGAAGCAGATCTGGAAGCCGTCATGGAAGAAGATCCACAAGCCATTGTGGGTACCGATTAAAGTCCCAGCGTGGAAGGAAATTCAAGTGCCGGACTGGAAGAAGATCTGGAAGCCGATTTGGAAGACGATCAAGGTTCCCGCTTGGAAGGAAATTAAAGTTCCCGATTGGAAGAAAATATGGAAGCCAGTATGGAAACCGATAAAAGTTCCAGCATGGAAGGAAATTCAAGTGCCTGACTGGAAGAAAATTTGGAAGCCGATTTGGAAAATAATAAAAGTCGCCGCCTGGAAGGAAATACAGGTACCCGCGTGGAAGAAACTGTGGATTCCCGAATGGATTAAGATCGGAATCCCGGGGGAGCACTTTTTGGGTAAAGATCATCACGGAAGCGAATACACCGCACACGACGTATGGAAGAAGAAATTAATCTGGAAACCGATTTGGAAGAAGTACTGGAAACCGGCGAAGAAACAGATTTGGGTGCCGGAGAAGAAGCTGGAGTGGAAGGAAGCTTGGAAGCAAATTTGGAGGACGGAGAAGAAGCAGATTTGGGTTGATGATAAGAAATTGATTTGGAAGGAGGCGTGGAAGCAAATTTGGAAATTGGCCAAGAAGCAGATTTGGGTTGCCGATAAGAAGCTCGAGTGGAAGGCGGCTTGGAAGCAAATCTGGCGGCCGGAGAAGAAGCAGATTTGGGTGACGGATAAGAAGTTGGAGTGGAAGGAGGCCTGGAAGCAAATATGGACGCCAGCTTGGAAGGAGATCTGGGTGCCAGCGTGGAAACAAATCTGGAAACCTGTTATCATTCAAGAATGGTTCCCTACGCCGGACCACCACGATGACCACCATCATCACGGCTGGGACAGGAAGGGCGAGCAATCGCTGAAGGCGTCGCTGCCTTCGAAAAGGAGCGCGGAGGTGGCAGTACAAACTAATCTAGATGAAACCCAAAGTCAGAATAAGAAACCCAATAATGTTCAGTTTCCATCGCCGTAGAATAAGCTGAATTCTTCCTATCACTTCCAATGCTTTGTACATAGTTAACTTAACTAATTTTATTTTATGCATGATTTACAAACGACTGACATTTTTCCAATCATGAGTGTTGTGTGAATGTGTTACTGTTATATATTGTTATATTTTTATTTAAAATAAATTTACGAAACTTATGTTATTTTCTTATTAATATTTTCAAAAATGTGTTTGGCACACATTAATAGACCAGTATAATAATTAGGAGTTTCGCGCATTGAGAAGGGCTCGTAATGAGCATAGTCAATCGCATTGGTGTATCTTTTGGATTGATTGTTGCTCTCAAATAATTTAAAAATTCACAATCGATCATTACAGATCATAATTTGGGAATATTTAAAAATATGCAAATGACTTTGTTGGAATCAATCTTTAATTACACTATTGTCTTATAGTTTGGCAATGAGCATAGTCAATCGCATTGGTGTATCTTACAGAACTTCCATCTTTGAACTGATCGCTCTCGAAAAATCCAAAAATTCGCAATCGATCATTAAAGATAACTTATCTAAAACCATATTATGAGAGTAATTCGAAAAATATAAAATACTTCGTGGTATCAATCTTATATTACACATTTTTGACTTATAGTTTATCAATGAGAATTTTCAATCGCATTGATATATCTTTCAGAACTTCCATCTTTCGCTGTCATGAACTCTCAAAAAATCCAAAAAATAACAATCGATCAGTACAGATACTTTATCTACAACCATAATATGAGGATAATTAAAAAAATGGTGATGTGGCCATCATGTTACTTTCTCCGACTTGATGGTATCATAGCCATTTATATTTACGTTTTCGTGGTTTATTTTCAATTGAAATCATATTTTAAATGTACACGAGCGTTGTGTAAACTCGGATGAAACTGACGTTTAAAACGTCAAAATTATGAGAGACGGAAAAATTATACTTCAAATTCAAAAACTCAGTTTACTCAAAAACTAAAGGGATTTCGAAAAAAAAACTT
Organism: Ocypus olens; assembly: GCA_910593695.2. Lineage (NCBI taxonomy): Eukaryota > Metazoa > Arthropoda > Insecta > Coleoptera > Staphylinidae > Ocypus > Ocypus olens. The sequence continues at coordinate 44,854,452 of OU343058.1, forward strand.
CTTTATAAGTTGTTTATTTTAGCATTCTCTACAATTTTTATTAACATAAATTTGCTGTAACTATTATCGTTTTATAATTATAAAAAAATAAAAAAATAATAATGATTTTATGAAAAATGTTTTCAAGCAAAAGATATTAATTTCTTTGTTATCTTCAAAGTTTGTTTAAATGTGTTTGTGATATATTTCATATTTAAGAAAATATTGGCAAAAAACAAAAAACAGTTAAGGTAAACGCCCACTTCCGGTGTACGAAATTTTACCAAAAGCTTTTCAGTTCTTCAGATTATCAAATAAGACGGATGTTCAAAGTTTCATATCAATTGCTGTGTTAGTTTTTGAGATACAGCGCGCACGATATAATTCTTACTTTTTAAATTCCTACAGTTTATTCCTACACAAACCCTTTCAAAAATGCTTAATCTATTCACCAAAAAAAGTACTTTAAAACATTTTCTTTGTTAACATTACACGATTAATTAGTAACGACTCTAGTTTCAATGTAGTGCTGATAATTTTCAAACTAAAAGTATTTTTTACGATAAGAAAAACTCATTTTTTTCAACTTCTTGCACTCCACGTTTATCATCTACATATAAATACGTAAGTATTTCTTGGTAGATAAAATGATCTAGACTCCTTTAATAAATAAAATGAATTGTTAAACTTTTACGAATCACGAACTTTCACTTGATTCCAGATCCCTTATCTCTCATAAATATACTTTCAATTCTATAAAAGAATTGCAAATAATCATTCCAAATAAACACTTTCTTGTCTTTATTTTTATTTTTTTTTCAAAGAAATGACTATTCAAAGCACAAACCGTAATCAGATTTACATTCAAACGGTACGTTCTCGATCTTTTCACTTTTTCGATATCGAACGATTATGTGCGCTAAATATTGAATAATTTCTCCTGCGGAATATGACATCATATACTAAATATCATGTGAAAGTGATGATAAACGTGCGTCGGGATTTCGTAATGTGAAAAAATTGCTACGCATCAGTATAAATGATGTCGAGACTTAAGCTTCAGCTTTCACTAAAATCGTGATGTGAAATATGTGTTTCTATATTTACATTTGATACGTGACTTTCAATAATATGTCTGATGGATATCTTTTTAAATAACAATGGATGTCTTCTTCATTGCATATGGAAGGTTTTAGCAGAGTTCGGTATGAGAAAAGAGAGTTTCGGTAAAATCCCATTTACCATCTTTAGGATTGTCTTCTTGAAAGTCTCATCATTGTACTGTTGAGGAATTAATATTGTTTACACTTGATAAATCTAGTTACGGGTTTTTTTCAATTTTTGCATATTGGGTCATTCCATGCTTTTTCAACAAAAGGTTGTGCTGCACCATTTTTATTTTTTTTATATTTTGCACAGATAATTATACATGTTTCTAGAGTTCAAAACCAATTTTAGAAAAAAAAAATTCCTGCCGTGTGGCAGATATGTCCCCAGATGGAGCTTGAAACATGTACATTTTTGTGATTACAAGCATTTGCGCAAAATGGCATAACTTTCTTTCCAATTGAGCAAATTTAAAAATTTAAAAATCTCTTAACTTAGTTTGAAGCGCTGAATATTTTGGTGCTATTTTCTATTATCATTTGATATATTTTTTTCAAATTTAATAGCCGTCAAAGTTTACCATTGAGATTTACATTTTTTTCATTTTCCGAACCTGTTTTCGACTGGGAAGGGGACAATATACTTAAACCAAATTCAGTTTGTAAGTACGACAGTAACAATAGATTCTACCTGAGGCAAAAAAATTGAAGTATTTTAAACCCTTCAAATTTTTGTTCACTGAAGAAAATTGGCATTTTCAACAAAATTCGTATTTTTGTAAAGCTGTATCTCCAGTGGGGTACATAGTACAAATCTGAAATTTATACTACCAATGCTTCTATTCGGTAGCAACACCATTACAAAATTTGGTAACTTTGTTTTGCGTAGTAACAAAAATATTTCAGTTCAAAGTTGTGAATAAAATGAGCGTATTTCCATTTGCTTTGATGGTAATAGTTAGGAATACATTATCTTAGTCGCTTAGATGTTTTAAACAATTGAACAGAAATTATATACATACTAAAAAATATTATTCCTGTTACTAAAAATACATAATTACATGCTACTTAAGTACACATGTTTATAATACAAAAAGAAGAGTTTAAAAAGTGATGAATGCATAGTTATAGGGGATTTTTCGAAAAATGTTTCATTTATTGTCCAAGATGAGATATCCAAGTTTTCACTGGGTAAATGACCAAGCAACTTTATATCCCTTTGCAATTTATTACAAGCATCCAGATGAACCATATCTGGTATCCAAAAGTTTCTGTGTCATCAGTGACTGCATGCAACATACCACCAAAGCAGAAAGCACTCATGGTACAGATCAAAAGCGTGACACCTTTTGTAAAAAAAAATGTATACTTTTCGGATGGAGCAGCTGGGCAGTATAAGAATAGAAAAAACTTCTTGAACTTGTGTCATCATAAAAAAGATTTTCTACTTGATGCGGACTGGATTTTTTTTGGGACATCTCATGGGAAAGGGCCATGTGATAGAATAGGCGGGACAGTCAAAAGGCTAGTGACCAAAGCAAGCAAATCATATCTTGACACCTGGTGAGATGTTTAATTTTTGTACAGAAAACATAAAGGGTATTTTTTTATGTTTGTTAGTAAACATGATGTTACATCAAATGATACACTTCTGGAAGAGCGATTTACCAATGCTGTGAGGATCCCTAACACAAGACAGAAACATCGATTTATACCTATAGACTGCAAACGAATAAAGTGTTTTATCACATCCAGTGTACAAGATTTTGAAGAAATAAAGATCACCAATATTTCAAGAGATCCTTCTCATGAACTTGAATAAAGGAATTACATTGCACGCATTTATGATTGCCATTGGTGAATTGCACAAGTTATTGAGTTGTAGCAATCAAACGAGAACTACAAGATACTTTTCTTCCATCCAATGGGGACAATGTCTTACGTGTTCTTACTCCTTCCGAGTTGTCGGCTGCTACAGGAAGAATTTGCAATATTAAACCCAGGTTAAACAAATTTTACAATCTAAGGTAGAAAGAATCAGGCTTCAAATGCTGAGTTAGTTAAGCATTGGTAGTATAAATTTCAGATTTGTACTATGTACCCCACTGGAGATACAGCTTTACAAAAATACGAATTTTGTTGAAAATGCCAATTTTCTTCAGTGAAAAAAAATTGGAAGGGTTTAAAATACTTCAATTTTTTTGCCTCAGGTAGAATCTATTGTTACTGTCGTACTTGCAAAATAAATTTGGTTTAAGTGTATTGTCCCCTTCCCAGTCGAAAACAAGGTCGAAAAATGAAAAAAAATGTAAATCTCAATAGTAAACTTTGACGGCTATTAAATTTGAAAAAAATATATCAAATGATAATAGAAAATAGAACCAAAATATTCAGCGCTTCAAACTAAGTTAAGAGATTTTTTAATTTTTAAATTTGCTCAATTGGAAAGAAAGTTATGCCATTTTGCACAAATGCTTGTAATCACAAAAATGTACATGTTTCAAGCTCCATCTAGGGACATATCTGCCACACGGCAAGAATTATTTTTTTTCTAAAATTAGTTTTGAACTCTAGAAACATGTATAATTATCTGTGCAAAATATTTAAAAAAATTAAAATGGTGCTGCACAACTTTTTGTTGAAATAGCATGACCCTATTATAAATGTGGTTTTTGATGTCAATGTATTTTCAAATCGGCTTAATTCTGCTTTTTTGTCCATCGCTTAAATAATTAAAATAATTCTAAGTGACTGAAGTACTTCTGAAAATTTTTGACACTTTTTTTTTGCTAAGTCACTAAATTTTTATGAACTTACACTAGAAAAACTATATTTATCCTGTGACTATACATAATAATAATAATAATAATAATAATAATAATTTTACTCATTTACAAAAATAATGTTTACATTGGTGACATTGTTAATCAGCGCATGTGGATTACATAATATACAACCAGGCATTAAAATTGAAAAAAACATATTGATATTAATACTGATGGTAACTCGTTCATAAAATATTTAAAAACGAAACTATAATACGAATGTATACTCAAATGTTACAACTGATTAATCTATCTCAATTGAAATATTGCTATGCAGCTGTGGTGACCGCCTGGGTCATGGAACGGAGAAATGGAAACGAGGATCACGGGTAGCCCGGAAAAACGCGGTTACCAGGGAGGCGAGAAAAACAATTAATAAAAAAAAGAAGAATTTTGCTGGAATACAGAAAACACACTCATTTTTGTAATTCCTACCAAAAATAAAGTAATCACCTTATTCGTCGACCTGCCTCTCTTCTTGAAGTTAAATTATATTGTATCAAGTCGATAACGACTGATCTACAAGTGTTGAATTGTTGGATCAACGAGAATCATCAACCACAACAGCTAGTTCACACGACGTGATCCTTCAATTACAACATCTGGTGACCCCGACAGAAGACGCCCGAGAGCCGCTGAGCGACACCTTCCAAACTCCACGAAAAACGCCGCGCGGAGCCCCACTGTCATTTTTGACGTTTGACGCTGTACAACCGACGCCGTTGGAACCACACACCCGACGTCGACCGTCCCACGTCCAGCCTCCGCCCACCGACGTCCTCAACCCGTTTTTCTGTTCCGTGCTCCAGGTGATTGCTAACCATTTCTCCGTTTCCCTCACTTTTCCTCTATCCTATATTCTCTCACACATACACGCACATTTTCACACAAATCCATGGAGGATCAGATGGAAACGACCGTCAATACATTTAATTATAAACTTCCGGTCTATTCAAAATTTGACCCAACGATATGGTTTATTCAAGTAGAATCCACCTTTCGGAATAACCGCATTACCAACTCGTTGCGCAAATTCCACGATGTGGTCTCGGCACTCCCAGCCGAAGTAGCTTTGGACGTCCGTGAAATGTTAGTGAATCCCCCGGAAATTCTTCCGTATGAAACACTTAAGACGGAAATTATCAGACGTACCTCTATCTCAGACAAAAAAAGGATGCAGCAACTCCTTTCTAAGGAAACATTGGGTAATCAAACACCATCCCAGTTGCTTAGGAGGTTGCAGCATCTTTTGGGAGATACTGCCATCGACGACGGCCTCTTACGAGAAATTTTTGTTAGCCGCCTCCCAACAGATGTGCAGCGCATCTTTATTTCTCGCAAACACGTATCTTTCTCTTGTTCTGTTTCCTTCCGTAGCCTCTTTTAGACGGGGAGTGGTGTGGTGACCGCCTGGGTCATGGAACGGAGAAATGGAAACGAGGATCACGGGTAGCCCGGAAAAACGCGGTTACCAGGGAGGCGAGAAAAACAATAAAAATAAAAAAAAGAAGAATTTTGCTGGAATACAGAAAACACACTCATTTTTGTAATTCCTACCAAAAATAAAGTAATCACCTTATTCGTCGACCTGCCTCTCTTCTTGAAGTTAAATTATATTGTATCAAGTCGATAACGACTGATCTACAAGTGTTGAATTGTTGGATCAACGAGAATCATCAACCACAACAGCTAGTTCACACGACGTGATCCTTCAATTACAACACAGCGATTGACTTTTTGCTTTTGAAAGCATTTTCAACCATATTGAAGGATCATTTCTGTTTAAATATTTGTAAACGTAGGCTGATGTACGTAATGCAGCTGTTGTGTATGGAATGCATGGCTTCTCCGAAAAAGCAACTTGAACATATTTTTCCTGGCTTTCACCTTCTCTCTAAAAAAAATAATTAGCACCTATCGTGAAAACGAAGCTTCCCATTATGCGGTGCTGTTTTAATGTGGGATTCGAAATGATTTTTAAACAATCATCATTATTACGCATAATTTCGGTTAATTTAGATTTTGCGAAGATAAAACTGCAGACAATTTACTAGTAAAAGTATTTTCTCTTCATCAACACTACATATTATAGTAAATGTTTTCCTCTTATCTGCAATTCCGGATTATTCAATTCATAAAGCAATATAGGCACTCATGATTTGGGGGGCGCCAAGCGGCGCCAAGCGGCGCCAAGCGGCGAACAAAAACATAACAAATTTTCATTATTGATAATTATAAAAAAAAGTGGATTGATCCTGTAGTATATGCAAAAAATGTACTATAAAAGAAAATTAGTGTGCATAATTTTATTATTTATGATTTCGCGACACATACTTGTAAAAACTTTTCGTTTTAAGTCTGAATCAAGGATGTCATGTCCCTTTCTTAATTCCCAAGTAATGTCTTCACTCCCCATTTGATTTTCGGGACTGATCAGAGTTGATCACGCATGTGATTCAGATCATATATGGTAAAAAAAAGAAAAAAAAAAGGATATCCTGCCAAATTTTGGATGGTTAGCAACCCTACCAGTCATGCATAAGAATTCATTATATCGCCTTCAGTTTGTTGGCCTATTTTGTATACAGAGCTTTCTTTGCTAGGACTGGGGTCTTTTACTATCTTGTAAACACTAACGAACAATTTAGCTAAATTTAAAAACACCGCGATATATTTCACTCGGTAACTTTTTTTGACTGGGCTAATGACAATCGCCCACACGCAAACTTCCAAAATATCAGAGAGAAAGTTATGGGAAAGTGTTGAAGAAACGGATTAGGTCTTAGAAGATAAAAATTACAAATTACGTTCATGTTACCGCGTTTATCAATTTGTTGCTTATAAATATTAATCTAATTTATTTTGAATGCAAATGAGACTAGGAAACATTTCATTCGAAAAATAAAAGTGAAAATGCATTTCCATGTAAGCATATTACATGGTTCAAGTGTGCGGGTATTACATTATATCTGCACAAATGTAATACAATGTAATAATGGCATAATTTGTGATATAGCGTTATGCATCACTTTGCAATGTACTTAATATGCAACAAATAGCAGGCTTTGATCATTAAATTTTATTTGCTTACTTTGACCGTGATACTTGTGTGTCGCAATAACTTTTTACTTTCTCCGTTACGAAGTACGGAAAGTATTGTGATCGTGAAAAATTAAAAAAAAAAATAGGGAAATATCTTTTTTGAAAACAATCAAATCCAACAATTTCTGGAAAAAAAATAGTATCAATTTCGATTAACCTCTCGAGGAATGCGAAGGCAAAATATATTTTCAAATATTTTCTTAGAAAGTTCTTCCATGATATTGAAATGATAAGGCTGACTCTACATAAACGCCCAAAAAATATACCTTTTCCGAAAAATTTAATTTTCAAAACAGCCGCTTTGAAAGTGAAATCCTCAAACTTCAAAAATGTGTCAATATCATTAAAATAAAATAGGTAGTGACGAAGAACAATTAATTATTTATTAATCGATTTTACAATAGTAACAAGCAAAGTTAGATTAAAAGTTAAGAATGTTTTGACACTAATAATACGCACGTATTGAATTGAGATAGATGCGGGTAAATTCTAGAAAAATTATGATTGAAACATACTTAAGAAAAAGTTTGGTCGTAGGAAAAGCAGAGTGTTAAACACGTCTTAAAAGCTACATTGCATGCTCGTACCTTGGTACTCGCTTTCAAAACTTGTCAAATAATCCACTATTTCATTATCACTTAAAAAATCTATGCAAAATTAATTACTCGAGAAAAAGAGTAAAATAAATTCACAACACTTAGTATAAGAAATTTAGTATACTGTTTTTAGAGAATAAAATATATCAACATGTGGACATTTCCGGTTTAACCAAACTTTACCTAAACTATTCTATTTCAAATGGAACACTTTTAATATATTTACATAATTAAATTCGGCTCTTCATTCTGAGTTCATAGATATATTATAAGTTACCCTTTGGATGTTAAAGAGATAAAAATAGCTAAAACGCATATTAACTTTATTGTTTTTCACATATTACATTAACAGGATATGTAAAGTTAAAAAATAAATAAATAAAATATAAAACAGAGAACTGAAACTACGCACATAGATTAAAAATATTATATACAATAACAAATAAAATAAATGATTAAAATTGGGTATAATCACCGAATGCCTGAGCAATTTCGAATTTCAATATACATACAGGGTGTCCTAACAATGCGAAATCAGAGGATATCCCATTTAATAAAAGAAAAAAGAAAAAATGTTTCCAAGAAGTTTTGTCATATCAAATGACAAACTTTTTAAAATTATTCTATTCTGTTCGATTCAGGAAGGGATCAATAAAGTATTGTTTTTTTTTTAATGGAACACTATATATTTCTACACTTTTTCATTTGAACAATACTTTCCGACTTTAATATTTTTTTGACTATATCCCGCCAAACGTAGCATGCCGAAATTCAAATGAATTAGAACCAATCAGATTCTATATAACTTCTATTTTCAGGAAACATATCATGTAGAGTTCGAATGCGGCTTTGTGATTAGTTCTCTACTCGCATTATGTTTCGGCACATGATTGGTTTCAAGAAAAACAATGTTCAATGTCAAACGTCAGTTTGCGTGTAGAACGCTATTAAAATTAGTGAAAACTCCGCATTGGAAGTGTTTCTCTTGAAGTAATTCAAGAAAAAGGGAAAGAGGCCCAACCAAAAAGTTTGGGCGGAGTCACTAACATGACCTGTACTCGGGAAGTCATTTCTACAATATTGGAAAACGGGGCACATAACGTGCGAAACGCGAACGGTACGTACTGTAAAGAAAATATAAACTCCATATGGAATACCAGTGCTAAGTTAGTGCAAGAGAAGTACGTTTTTGATTTTTAAATTTTGTTTGATCCATTTAAAAATGTAAAATTCAAACCGGCATGACACGCCCGCGATGACAGTAAATGTCATTCTATTTTGTTATAATATTTTTGTTGGGATATAGTCTGATAAATTGCTCTCGTGCATTGTAAATTATCGCAAGTTTGCACTCTTTTGACAAACTCAGTCGCATTGTTTTAGGCAACAGCCCCTCGCCCTTCCGGGCTCGGGACTGTTGCCAAACAATACGACTTCGTTTGTCGAAATCGCACAAACTTGTTACCGATAATTTCCAATGCACTTGTGCAATTACTGTTGATTATTGATTTCGATACTGTATTTCTGAGTTATTGATGTGTTTCTGAGAAAATGTAAAAAAGATGTTCCCACAAAAAAAATTTCTGATGCTCTATTTAAAATTTAAGAGAAAATCATTTTCTTTTGGTTGGTGGTAAGTACTGGTAAGGTACCATGTCTTTGTTTCAGACAGGCCATTTTCTTATATTTCACATTGTTGTAACTCTTTTTAAATGGAAGCACTTCATCTAAATAGTTTCTAACATCACAAGTCGCAGGTGCCCCGTCCTGTTGAAACCATAATTTTTGCACTACCTGCAATGACAGATCGTCAACCATCTCTTCGAATTCAGTTTGTAGAAAATGCAGACACATGTTAAAAAATAATGGCCCTATCAAGGTATAACCAATGGTATAACCTACTACTTACTGACCATCTACGCTGATTATCTACGGGCCCAATAAATAATGGTTTCTCTGAATCATAATAATCGAAATTATGACGATTAACGCAGCCATTTTTATGAAAAGTTACTTCATCGGAAAGTAAAACCAAAGCAAAAAGTTAATATTTTCTCTTCGCTTTGCAGCAATCCAATGGCAAAAATTAGGTCTTTGTTGGCAGTCACGTTCATCCAATTCCTGCATTAATTACACGTGGTGCGGGTAAAACTTATTTTTACATAGAATTCTATTTACCGAAGTCTTTCTTAAATTGAGCACGCGGCTAATTGTACTTTTATAAGAATGTTCAACCGGGGTACGCTACATGAAAAATGCTCAGAATTTTACGTAGAATCCATAAATGCAACAAAAAATGGGGGTTCACATTTGAAAAAATTTTAACTTAGGGGTCGTATCTTGATTTTGGGACACCCTGTACATTTGAATTTTATCTCAAAAAAAGCGCGTTAAAAATTAATAATACAGGTGTCCGAGCATTTTTCTGAAAGAAAATGCCCTGAATTTTAATAGAATTGATTCCTTACTTTATGTACACGGTGTATGTGTAAAACAGTTAAAAAAAAGGGATTCCATTTAAAAAAAGAAATAATAAGTTACAACAATTTGAAATGTTAGAAAATAGCATGTCTGAAACAAAGACAAGAAAATTATTTTTTCTTAAATTTTAAATGCGTCAGAATGATTTTTTTGAAACCTCCGTTTTTTACATTTTTTTCAGAAAATTATCAACAACTGAAAAATACCGTAGGTATCGAAATTAAAAATCGAATAGATTCAAGTCTCCAAATATTGCCCAAATGAGAAAATGTAGAAATTTATCGGGTGTTCCATTAAAAAAAAACAATACTTTATTATTATACCATTACACCTTGTATATACAGGTTGTTTAAAATTCAATGCTCACCAAGGTGATCTCGCCTATTAGAAGAGATAGAGGGTATGATTAAATTTAGCACTTTTGCAGAATTGTATGCTGGTTGATAATTGAAAAAAAAACTTAAATTATTTTGTTCCAAAAATCTGAAAAAATCTGATTTTTGTTTTTTCTTTCCATCTTTATTTAAGGTGATATTTAAAAAGGGTAAAGACGTTCTTATAGAACATCTTTATTATCTAATAGATGGCATAAGATTTTTCTTTGTAACGTGTTTCATTCCTTTTGAACTATCAACTTTCCTATTTCTAACGGTAGCCATTTTTTATCACATCCGAATGCGCATTTTTCTGTGATGACAGCAATATAACATAACATATATTTAATTTCATAAATAGACATATAATCGTTTATTATAACACTTTTATTGGCAATCTATTTAGCGCTTACTAAAAATCATCCCTGCCATGGAATTCAAATCAATTAAAAATCTGAATAACATTATTATTCTTTATGAATAAAAATTTCGTTCGATAACTCAGAAAAGCGAGATATGTTGTAAAACCATGGACTCAATTGGTCAGCATGGCAATAAAGTTCAATCATTTTCCTACAATTTCCTCCAAAATTCAAGTCGATGCGATGATTTGGCGCGAAGTTATGTAGTTTTGAAAAAAAAAATACATTTTGCGCCTTTTTGGCCATAACTAGGCGAATTTCGCACGAAACTCGATGGAATACCCTCCAGCCATGCTGACCGATTGAGTCCACGATTTTTTTTTTGCACACGGTACAAGAAACCCCACATTTAAACTTCAAAAACATTTTTTCCTTTAGGGGGTGGAATCGTTTTAGCAACGAAACAATTCACATGACGTTGAAGAGAAAATTTGAAACTGTTCATCGATTTTGGTGCAAAATTACTCAAGTTATGGCCAAAAAAGTGAAAAATGTCATTTTTTTCAAAAATTCATAACTTTGCTCCAAATCATCGAAACCACTCGAATTTTTAAGGGATTTGAATTTTTCATCGGGGGGTGGGTTGGACTTGGGGTCAAAATCAATTACACATTCTTAAAGATAAAACTTGAATCTTTCCCAAACTGAAAGATTCATCGATTTTCGACCAAATTGAACCAAGTTACGACGGTTTGAAAAATCGAGTTTTTTTAGCGATTTTTCGAGTGGCGCTTTTTTTGACGCGGAGTGTATAAAGAAAAAACGAAATCAGTTTTTTCAGTTTTTTAGACTTACCTCGAAAACAAAATAATGGTTTTTTAATCAGCAAAAAATTCTGCAAAAGTGTGAAATTTAAACATACCCTCTATCTCGAGATCCCATTGGCGAGCCTCGAATTTGAAACACTATGTATATACAATATTACTGGACATACTCCATATTCATATCATTTATTTATGTAGGTTAGTTGATTTGCATAGAATAGTTAGCGAAACTGCAATTATGCATTTAAGATTTTCACCTAATAAGTGGACTCATGCAATATTATTGAAAATAGGGCAGGTGACAGTTATAATAACAGATGATATGAATACCGGCATGAAAAAAATTCTTAGGAAACCAGCAATTATCCACGAATAAGAATAAATGGCAATTTCATGAAAGTAACATCCGGATATTTCCTCATTACAATCGTTAGTTTAAAAATGCATTTTCTCCTTGTATGACACAGATCAAAAATAAAAATGTTGGCAGTCAACAATAACACCTTACGATTAACCGTATCTTAAGTCGAGTTGCTACGAAATGATAATCAGCTGTTTTTCGTAAGCAAAACGTTAAAGTTCGAATAAATAGTAGCTTATTGTATTTCCAATTATTAAACTAAGGGTGACATTTTGCTTACGAAATATGGCTGCATAACATCATTCAAATGTCAATGCGAAGCGATGTTCTGAGGTCCATGTATTTTACTGCATTTTGAATTATTTGCTTAAGTATTCCACTTTTTTTGGTTTCTCCGTACAAGGTACGGGAAAGTATGGTTTTCGTAAGAAGTTTTGAATAGAGAATACCAACGTCCTAGAAAATAATGTAAAATCTAGGGATGGACGATATTTTACATACCTGTGATTTTTCACTGATATTGAAAAATCACAGGTCGTTACTGTTACTAATAGGCGAATTTCACTGCTACTTAAAATTACCGTTACGTAAAATCACTGCTACTTTACATCCCAGCTACTTAAAATCACTGCTACTTAAAATCACCGCTACTTAAAATCACTGCTACTTAAATTTACTGCTACTTAAAATCACTGATACTTAAAATCATCGCTACTTAAGATCACTGCTACTTAAAATCTTTGCTACTTTAAATCACAGCTATTTAAAATCACTGCTACTTAAAATCACTGCTATTTAAACTGTGACTTAAACTGTGATTGCTCCTTAAAATCACAACTGTTACCTAAAAACGTGATTGTAAGAAGGCAATGGAGAATAGCATTTCTAAATATGATTTTATATTCAATACTGTATAATGCCATTTACTCTTACGCTCATGTTCAAATTACGATTTTCATCAACTGAAAAACATATTTATAAAAATAATTTCTACAAATGGTAAACCTAAAATGACTCAAAATTCATTTTAATTTAAGATCTGGTGCGAATATCTAATCATACATTTTGAAATAATACCATGAAACCAATTTTGAAATTGCAAACTTCATTAACTGAAAAAAAAAAAAAAATAATTCACCAAACTGCGAAAATCTCCAAATGCTCCTGTTTGTTCAGGTGCTCAAAAAATTTAAATTTAAATTTTCAAAAATCCATATCTCTGTTGAAAATTGTTGAATTTACAAAAACCAAATTGATTTTGAATAAGCGATACGTCGACCATTGAGGATGATTTTTTATGAAATTTTTCCTGCGTTATTTATATTTTTTTCTGCGATGTTTTTGTTCAGGTGCTCAAAAAATTAAGACAAAATTTTTCAAAAATCCTTATCTCTATTGAAAATTGTTGAATTTATAAAAACCAAATTCCAAATTGATTTTGAATAAGCGATACTTTGGACATTGAGTATGATTTTTTAATGGAATTTTTCCTGCGTTTTTTTATATTTTTTTCTGCGATGTTTTCCTGATCATAGTCACAGTTTAAAATCACTGATATTAAAGTAGCAGTCACAGGTAGCAACGTGATTCAAAAGTAACAATTTTGCCCATCTCTTGTAAAATCCGAACTAGTCGGAGCAAAAACTAAAAATTGTGAATCCAAAAGCAAACGTAATCCTTTAAAAATTACTAAGGTTTTAAAATAAAAATATAGCTATTTTCAGTCGAGTTATGAATTTTTACTTTCTCCGTTACGAAGTCTGTGCGCGCTGTATCCCAAAAACTAATAGAGCAATTGATATGAAACTTTAAACATAAGTCTTATTTAATAATTCGAAGAACTGAAAAAAAGCTTTTGATAGAATTTCGTAGACCGGAAGTGGGTGTTTACCTAAACTGTTTCGTTTTTTCTCACAAAAAAATTAATACAAATATTGAAGACATCAAAGAAATGAATATCTTTTGCTTGAAAATATTTTTCATAAAATCATTGTATGAGAAAAAACATTAATATATTTTTTTAATTTTTGGTTTATAATTATGAAACGAGAATAGTTACAGCAAATTTATAATAATAATTTATAATAATTGTAGAGAATGCCAAAATGAACAACTTTCTGAGTTTCTGAGTAAACTTAGTTTTTAAATTTGCTTTATTCTTTTTCAATCTTTCATAATTTTGACGTTTTAAACGTCAGTTTCATCCGAGTATACGAAACGTTCGATTTACATTTGAAATATGATTTCAATTGAAAATAAACCATGAAAGCGTAAATAAAAATGATACCATCTAGTCGGAGAAAGTAACATGATGGCCACATCACCATTCAGTTATTCGAGAAAAAATTTTTTTTTTAATTTTTGGTTTATAATTATAAAACGATAATAGTTACAACAAATTGAAGTTATTTCGAAATCGCTTTAGTTTTTGAGTAAACTGAGTTTTTGAATGAGTCTACAAAACGCTCGATGTACATTTAAAATATGATTTAAATTAAAAATAAACCATGAAATCGTAAATATAAATGACTATTATATATACATTAAAGTCGGAGAAAGTAACATGATCGCCACATTACCATTTTTAGATATATTTTACATCGATGTTCTCCTTGTCGTGCCCAAAACTCCCACGCATACAAAGTGTAACAAATGTATAAAATAATAGCTGTAATTTTTACTTCAATATAAGAATCAGTTAGCCTTCCCTATTTTTGTATAATTCTTATCGTGGAGCCGTTCTTTCTATAATTGTAATCTAAGACAACGTCCAAAGAGAGAAAACAAATTTACATTAACAGAATACAGCAAAATAAGCACCAGTTGTTAGTTTTCCCTACATTATAATGCCAAAAAAGTTTTAGGAAAAATAAAAAGTTACAGCTTATGTTTGATACATCTGTTACATCAATAACTTGTTCTTATACGTTCTACTTCAACTTCCTCTTTTTTGTGTATTTTTGCAGTTTCCCATTTCGCAATTGCTCCTTTCTTATATATTTCTATCTTTCAAATCCTCTCATCATTCTTTCACATATTCAAGAGACAATCCTGCTAATGTCTATAAATGTATATATCCTTTTTCCTCTCCTACTCCATTCATTTTGTTGTATTGTCTTCTACTCATCTTTCATCTTGCACCGCACAGTCTAAAAAAACAGGCTAAGAGGAAGTAGAGGAAGCATATTTAAAAAAGAAACTCACGGATTCTTGTTCGCTAGATATGAAAATTTGCAAATATATATTATTCAGTTATAATTCTAAACCAGTAAGTAATTGAGCTTTATAGTCGACTGTTTTTAACTGATGAATTTCAAGCGATAATTGCAACGGATTCAGTTATTTTCTAAGCAAACTCCAATAAAACTATTCAAAGTAATGTTTTGTAAATAATTGCCAATAAATGTATGTAAGTACAGGATAAAAATGCTTTTAAGTGATATTAATTTTAAAGCGCTTTAATCATTTCGTTATTTACAAGCGTTTCATCTATGCTCAAATTTAAATTTCTTTTCCATTCTGACTTTGGAATGTCTGCAATCTCTTATATCAAGTACTTCTCTGCTGAAACCTATGCCAGCTGAAAGCTCCAAGTGTCTTCTATCTCACCATGTCCAAATGCCCTTCGGAAGTGATCAATTTACTTCCCTCGCGAGTCACTAAATTCATTGGTCTACAAATTGTAACTTAAACAAATTAGAAACAACCTTACTTGTTGCAGAAAGCATTAAATCATAAAGCATATTTCGTTTTATTGAAAATGTAACTTCTTGTAATCATCATTATTTACTCTTATTTAAAATCTACAAATATTTTGCCATATTAGATATAAAATAGTTACATGAGATTTACCGGAATTATCGTGGTCAAAATTTTCCTTCGTAGCCACATAATCATCCAAAATTTCGAATATATTTTATTTTCTCTGAATAAATTTAAGCTTACAGAATAAAAATAGAAAAAGTCAAAATCTCTAATTCTTACAACTTTGTTTATGTACTTTATTGGGATCGACACGATGCAACATGCAACATATCTAGAAGTATTAGATCACCTTTTCTAAGTGTTGCATAACTTTTGTAATATTCAAATTCGTAATCAGAATCCCAAAATAGTCTCATCCACGCCAGCATTGATAATTTACATTTTACTGATGAATTGAAAATAAATTAATTTTAATTTTACCTCAAATTCTATTACTTGATGTACCCTCTATTTCATGAACACCACTCATGGTCATCGTCAATCATTAATCATCATCGGATCCATGGATGCTCAGTATTTGTCTTTTTCATTATAAATAAATATATAATTACAAGCAATCGGTCGTGACAGGAGAGCATTGTAGATTACGCCAAGATCCCTAACCATCCACTGTCCTTAACTCGCAACAACCTTAATTGGAAAAGGTCTTGAATCTGCAAATACTATTGCAATAATATTTCAAATTAAGTCTCCACAACTTTGCAAGAAGGTGTATCGCATCCAATCTAATATCCCTGGAGTTGTGCACTTCACAAGCATCTAAAATTCTTGCTAGGAGCCCCCCTTAATGTTTCCACATTTAGGTCGTAGGCAAGATATTTTATTAAACCAAAAAAATCCTGATCTTAAATTTATTATGATGCCTTTCTCAATCATCCGTAGAAGAAAAGAATTTAAAAGAAAGGTTATTATTATTTCCCTCACATTATTAAATACCTCCTTGTGCACGAATGATTCCCAAATATTAAAACTCTTTTCCATTTTTAGTTTCTTCTCTGTTTCTAAACCGTGAATTATATTTGTTTGTATCACCCTTCATCATACTATGAAGTCCATTTAACTTTGTTTTGTTTTCTTAAAAGAGATGGTGCTTGAGGGAGAGTGAATGTTAAAGGCAAATTGGCGTAAGCTTCTAGGCTATTCTGCCACAACCAATTATTTGTAATTGTAATTCATTTACTTAATTATGGACTTGGCAAATTTTCATTTGTTGAATGAGATTGACAAGGCAACCGAAAAGGCTTGTTAACCTGAAAAATGTAGTACAAGAAAATGTAGTGCGTAAGCGCTCCGTTTTAGTACGTCTTCTTGACATTCATAATTTTCTGTTCAAATATATATTTTTAATGATAGGCATAAAATAAATCTGAATAACAACGAATTCGATTTATTTTAAATATAACACAATAAATATAGGAATAATAAATAAGTTTAGGATTTTTTTGAAGTGTATAACAGGATGAGCATTGTGTAATTGTACTTCACGATGTTTTCAACCATCATCGAGTTATTTTTCGCTGCTTCCATCCAGGGAGTGGTTTTGCTACTCCAGTTGGCACCCATTCTTTTACCTGCGTTGGACCCCATACGCGTTTCCATATTGGAACGTAAGTCTGTAACCAATAATACAATTACATTAATTAAAGTACAATATCTACAAAAGGTTTTTTATTTTTTTTATTATTTCGCATTGTCTGCTTGGTCATCAGCCACAGCCGATTTATAATTCGTACAAAAGGAATTGATTTTCAAAATTAATCAGTATCATACTATATCATTAAAATAGATAAACCTGATCTATTAACTCGCATGAATTTCTATAGTCCTAGATATGACTACAAAAATAAACAGATTCTCAAACAGACTCAAATATTGTTATAAAAATCAAAATGTGTCCTGGAGTTACCTTGAAAATTTTAAAATCAATCTAGAATTAATTTAATTTTAACATTTCAGTACTTGAATTTGCATATCATAGCAAAAAAAATGCAACTTTCAAAACTTGTACAATGAAAGTGAACATTGCAGTCGACTATTTAGTAATGATATAGCTATTATTACAACTAGGGAAATATGAATAGTATATTTCCCGAGGTTGGCTAGTTACATCCCGATGGCGAAGCCCGAGGGATGTATAGACAACCAAGGGAAATGTATTCATATTTCCCGTGTTGTAATCAATAGTTTTTTTCTGATTGACAGAATATTGTTCAGTAAATGGGAAAATATTGGATTGAAAATTTTTGAATTTATCGGATTGGTAACGTTGCTAAGGGCCTTATTTGTAAATATCATGGTTGACTTGTTTTGGTAGTTGGGTTGTTTCATAAATTGGTGAAATGTCAAACTATGTGTTAACGCAAGCGACGAAAGACCGTGAATGTTTGGTTCCCGTAAAATCCAAAGCTGTAAAATCCATAAAGGATACATTCCTAAGAAATCGGAGGTGTTGTCCCGAGAGCAATTAAAACAATTCTTGCGAGAAGCTCCTAATGACAATTGTTTGATGTCTACATTTCCCTAGGGAAATATGAGCACTTCATATTTCCTAGGGAAATATAAGTGTGTTATGACATATCGTAACTAAGGCAATATCACTCAATATTGTTTCAATCAGAAAAAAAAAATTAAAAAATTAACCTTCGCTGAAATTAGCTTTAAAATTTTAGTAACAATGTAGAATTAATCTAGTTTTGATATTTCACTATTTGAATTGACATATGATACCTCGAAGAAAACAAAATTGCAACTCTTAAAACTGGAGCTGTAGAAGTAAAAGATACAATCGACGATTATAAAAATTGTAAAAAACAATCCCTGCTGGAATTACCTATAAAATCAATCTATAATAATTCTAGTTTTAATGTCCCACTACTTTATTTGACAAATCATAGCTGGAAACAAATTTGTAACTCTGAAAACTTGAACTGCGGAAATGAAAATTGCAGTCGACGATTATAAGATTATAAAAAGGCAATCTCAAAATTTAAAACCAATCTCAAAAGAATCTGTTTTGGTATACCATTTATTATATTGGCATATCACAGAAACAAAATACCACACTTAAAACAGGAATTGTAGTAGAAAAGATGCAATTGATGATTATAAAAATTGTAAAAAAATTATCAGTGCTGGAATTTAATTGAAAATTTTAAAATTGATCTAAAGTGAATTTAGTATCAACACTCCACTATTTGAGGGTGTATATCATACCTGCAAACAAAATTGCAACTCTCAAAACTTGAACTGTGAAAGTGAAAATTGTAGTCGACGATTCTAAAAATTATAGAAAATCAATCTCAGATGGAATTAGCATCAAAATTTTGAAATCAATATAAATTAAATCTATTTTTGATATACCACTATTTGAATTGATATATCATAGCTGTAAACAAAGTTGCAACTCTTAAAACTTCAACTCTAGAAGTAAAAATTGCAGTCGACGATTATAAAAATTATATAAAATCAATCTCAACTGGAATTAGCTTCAAAATTTTAAAAACAATATATAATGATTGTTGTTTTAATAGTCCATTACTTGAGTTCGCATATCATAGCTACAAACAAAATTGTAACTCTTAAAACTTGAACTCTAGAGGTAAAAATTGCAGTCGACGATTATAAAAATTATATAAAACAAATCTCGGCTGGAATTAGCTTCAAAATTTCAAAAACAATATATAATTATTGCTGTTTTAATAGTCCATTACTTGAATTAGCATATCATAGCTACAAACAAAATTGTAACTCTTAAAACTTGAACTCTAGAAGTAAAAATTGCAGTCGACTATTATAAAAATTATATTAAACAAATCTCAACTGGAATTCGCTTCAAAATTTTAAAATCAATCTAGATTGAATCTAGTTTTGACAAACTACTACTTGAATTGACATATTCATATTGAATAACAAAATCGCAACCCTTAAAACTTGAACTGTAGAAGTGAAAAATTGCATTCAACGATTTCTCAGCTGAAATTAGCTTTAAAATCCATGCAGCATTAATCTAGTTGTGACATTTCACTAAAGAATTGGCATATTACAGCTGTAAACAAAAGGTCAAACCTCAAAATTTGAACAATATAAAAAAAAATTGCATTCGGTGATTATAAGAATTGCAATTAAATAATATCTGCTGAAATTCTGCTTCAAAATCTTAAAATCCATGTGGCATGAACCTGTTTTTTTTACATTTTAGTACAAAAATTGACACATCACAGCTGGAAACAAAGACCTGGACCCTATTTTACATGTGCATCTATGTTTTCCTTTTTAAATACAAAAATATTTTTGAAACCAATTATTATTTCGGGCTTCAGACATGTCGGTATTAAACCCAAAAATTTAAATGCAATAAGGATAGTAATATGAAATAGATATCAATTCTATCAACTAAAAACTTTGATTCTGAATGTTTAAAATTTTCGATTATATAGTTTTTTCTTTATGTTTAATTATTATATCGGATGTGTATAAATTGGCGGATAATCTACACGTGGCGATGTTCTTCCTAAAATTCTGAATAGAAAATGTTGTTGAAAAAATGTTCTACCATGCCTCATAGGCCATCAGGAGCCATTTAAAAGAAATGTACATTTGGCAACATAGCATTCACGAGCTGCCCTGTTTATCAATAATCTCATGGTTCAGAGTAGAAGGTAATAGATAGATAGAGCGGGGTTTATTTACAGATGCAAAGTAAAACAAATTATGAGTAAATAGTAAAATCCATTGTACTTGAACAAAACAAAACGAAAATAACACAAAAACACAAATACACTGAAACGCGGGCACTAATACAAACTGATAATAATGAGAAAAGCAGAATTGGCAGAAACTTGGAACTAGCAAGTTTGAATGAATTATTTGTGTCAAAGTGACATAAGGGGGTGTCACGTTGCCGAACGTATTTTTTTATAAAAATAAGCTAATTAAGAAGTGTTAAAAATACAATTTTGAGATAGAAAGATAGCACATACTGACATATAATTTTCAAACTAGTCATACTATCGAAATTGCAGGGTTTTCTGTAAATTAATATCGAATAATAACGCATATTTAACGACTGGACGTTCAAACTTTGAGGACCTCGTGAAGACCCAGGAAGCATGGTACAACATTTTAGAATTAAGATAGGCTGCTTAGAATTTTTTAAAGAATATCGTCACGTGTAGATTATCCGTCAATTTATACACACCCGATATTTATAGCTATTAGTATTAGTCATAATATATTTCATCCAATATGCTTACAAATAGTATGAAAATATTTACATAAACAAATTCAACAACAAAATTTATTGTCCATATAATATTTGGATGAGAATTCATTTAGAAAATTTAACAACAAGGAATAATCATTACTACTATTATTAGAAAAAAAAGTATTTGAACATTGAGAATATTGAATTCATGAATCGGCAAAATTCAGAAATTTGTATACAAAATATCAGTATTTCAAGTCATGCTATTAATGAAACCGCTATTGTGATTTACCTTTTTTACCACCCAATCTCTGACCCAATAAGCCTTCCATTGCGTCCGCGTTTTCCAGAAACCAGCTGCGCTCGCCGGATCCTCTTTCACTGGCAAAATTGAACTTCGGCTACCAAAATTGAAAAGTATTCACCATAAGACATTAATTAACTTTATATGAGATATAATGAGCTTACCTCAGCTGTTTACTAGTCTCACAATGGCTGAAATTGACCAGTCCGCACAATAGAAGAGATGCCGAAAGGATATAAATCTGGAAAAAATATCAAATATTTTAATTTATTACAATTTATCATTCATATTTCGCGAAAAAAATTTGAGATTTTTTTGAAGAAGTTATGCACGGTTGTAAATTGCAAGAAATCACGAAAAACGTCGGTCGTGCGAACATTTAAACAACTGTATCGTCAAACCCATTAGTCGTATAAAAAAATACAAGAGGTCAACTTTGAAGATCTTGAGTCATTCTATGTAGTGGTATATTTAAAATTTGGTACAAGCGTAAAATTTTACAATTTTTTAATATCTTGTAGTATAATATAATATATCATACGAATTAAATTAACAACAGGATAAATGCACTTACCTAGTGCCGGATATAATTAGTCATTTACAACATGATTAGAACGTGTTTTTGTGAAATTAAATTACTTGTCAAACTAACACGTATAATACTACAAGTGCCTACTTTAGATAAAAATGTAGAACTACCAAAACTAATGAAGAGTATCCAATATTTATACGTGTCATCCTCATACCTTATTACATAAAAGCGCATTTTATAGGAAATAACTTCCGTACATCACAACATCTAAATAAAATACTCCGATTAATTATATAATTACTCAGATTGATTTGTTATCAGTTATAATATAACAAGTGGGGAGATTATACCATTGCAATTTTTTTTCAATGAAATCACGAGTTATAATCTCGGATGAAAATGCGATGACTGCGAAGCAGGAGTTGCATTTTCATCCAAGATTATAACGAGTGCATTTCAAAATAAAATTGCAATGGTTTTAATCTCCTCACGCGTTATGTTCGGTCAGAGAATATAACGAATTACATATCAAATTTATTTTGGTTTTGTATGTTCGGAACGTAATTTTTCACTTCTTTTATAACTGTAGCGCAGGCGGTTTCAAAAACGCAGCATTTTGTATAAACGCAGCGGAAATTTACAAATTCGTGTAATGAATGCGCCGTTTGACAACTACTGTCACTGTCGCATTATTAGTTTGCATTAGCGCTAGCCAATCAGCGTCCTACATTCGAGTTGTATTTTCAAGGATCAGTTGTATTTTCAGTGCCAGCCAATCAGCGTCCCAGATTTGAGTTGTATTTTCACTGCCAGCCAATCATCGTCCCAGATTTGAGTTGTATTATTTCAAATCAGTTATATTCTCGCAATTATAAATTGTAAATCATATGATCATAATAAACCGAGGAGTCTGGAAATAGATTAAAAAAAATTTTGTTTCTGCATTTTGCGTCCATAATAAAGCTTTCTTGTAACAACTAATTGTTAAATGTTGATTTAAAGACTGTTTTTTTTTATTGTGTAAACAACCTTATAACTGCCGCAGCTGACGTAAGAACGGCCATTATGACTAGGTAACTATAACAACGTAAATTTAAACTTTATAAAGTTACTGTCAGTTAATGTCTATTTTTTTCTTTTCTTGCAAAGAATCTTTCAACACTCATGCAATGCTTTGTAAGGAAGAAGGAAAATTACTTCTTCGTTCACAGTCAGTAGTTGCAAAATTTATAAATGTTGAAGGTAATAAATAATGCACATCTTGTGTTAATAAATGCATTCCATAAACTCTTCAATTTTCGAGAAAAAAATAAAAATTGTAATTGTAAAGATGAAGTAATTTAAAATTGCCGCCAAACGTATCTAGTGATTTTTCTGGTTACTTTTTATAGTGCAAATTGGGCTTTGGCACATGGCCCGCCTAGTTAACAAACAGACTAAAGCATTACATATTGTGTGGTGAGAACTTAGAGCACAACTAAAATCTCGCGGCTGTTTGCGGAGAGTGAGAAAAGAGAATACTCTGTCATTCTGCTCACCAAATTGAATATTGCTGCTCAGTGTGCCGCAAAATTTTGGCACGGCTCTAAGAAGTATTAGTTGAAGTATTATAAAAGTGAAAATTTCCTAACTTCTTGTAGATAAATAAAATTTTAATGAGAAATATGATTCCTTTCGTCTTCTACACTTTAAGAGTCTTGAAAATCATCTATTGAAACAATTACTTTCCTGGCTAATGCTACGATGAATATTGAATGATACAATAGATAGTTTATGTTTTAAAAATACATTCAAACCTTGCGGTCTTTGATTCCAAAAATAAGTCATAATTTTAAAGTGACCTCTATTTTTTGCTCGCCAGTGTATAATGAGCGGTATTTATATATGAGGCATTTTCCATAGCCCTGCGACCTGGCGGCAATCAGTTAAAAATTATTGAAGGGAACCAACAGGAAAACTCAGAAAAAGTGCACACTTCAAATATTTTATACAAAAAAGGTATGTACGATCAAAATTGCGATTAAAACTGAACATAAAAATTCTTTGGGCAGAAATGATGAGAACTAACAAAACAAATCCCCTGAGCAGATCAGAAAAGAAATAACCGAACCAACAATTTTCGCAGCTTTCGTACCCTTTTCTAATAAGCAAATAACAAAAAAGCAGATGGTTTGTGCAATAAGTCGAACCGAATGGCCAGCAATTCGGATTGGCCCGGATCTGAACTTGTGGTTGGTTGAAACGCAATAGCGGGTAATAATTCAGTGTTTCAAGAGTTATCCTCACTTACGTGGCATAATTAATAGCCAGTCCGCTAAAGCCTAAACAAATACAACTAGAGAAATCCAGAAAGTAGGATAAGTAACTCCGAACGCTTACGACAATCAGACATCCCTTGAACTAGCTCCATAAAACATCCAACGAACGCCTTAACGATATGTTCCAAATAATTTCTTCAATAAACGAATATTAGCCGTTGCTGAGAAATTTTTCAAAAATCCGTAATAGCACCATCCAGCGGCAGATTGGGGATCTTCGTAGAGGAGGCTTAGACAGAGATGCCGCTCGTACTGCATAGAGGAAGCACATGTGCTGTTTCAGTCAAATTTTCTTCCGTAGTCAAATGTTTCTTTACTTTTATTCATTTCAATTTTTACTTTTTCCGTTACGAAGTACGAGAAAGTATTGTGATCGTGATTTTTTGTTCAAAAATTTTTTTTACGGAAATATCCGTTTTGGGGTCCCTGGATGCCATTTCAACAATTTCTGGAAAAAAAAATTGTGCCTGTGTATGTGTGTGTGTCTGTGTGTGTGTGTCTGTGTGTGTGTGTCTGTGTGAGTGTGTGTGAGTGTGTGTGTGTGTGTCTATCTGTGTGCGCTGTATCTCAAAAACTAATAGAGCAATTAATATGAAACTTTGAACATAAGTCTTATTTGATAATCCGAAGAACTGAAAAGCTTTTGGTAAAATTTTGTACACCGGAAGTGGGTGTTTACCTTAACTGTTTTTTGTTTTTTGCCAATATTTTCTTAAATATGAAAGATATCACAAAAATATTTAAACAAACATTGAAGACAACAAAGAAATGCACATCTTTTGCTTGAAAATATTTTTCATAAAATCATTTTTATTTGAGAAAAAAAAATATTATTAATTTTTTAATTTTTGGTTTATAATTATGAAAGGATAATAGTTACAGCAAATTTATGTAAATAATAATTGTAGCGAATGCCAAAATGAACAACTTCTAAAGAATTCTCATTAGTTTTTGAG
The DNA here is from genome assembly GCA_910593695.2 of Ocypus olens. Classification (NCBI taxonomy): domain Eukaryota; kingdom Metazoa; phylum Arthropoda; class Insecta; order Coleoptera; family Staphylinidae; genus Ocypus; species Ocypus olens. The sequence continues at coordinate 44,879,540 of OU343058.1, forward strand.
TAAACCGAGTTTTTGAATTTGAAGTATAATTTTTCCATCTTTCATATTTTGACGTTTTAAATGTCAGTTTCATCCGAGTTTGCGCAACGCTCGATGTACATTTAAAATATGATTAAAATACACCATGCAAGCGTAAATATAAATGATACCATCAAGTCGGAGAAAGTAACATGATGGCCACATCACAATTTTTATGTTATCTACTCTATATTATTTATGTGATTATGACTAAAGGGGGCGAATTAAGAAGCAGACCTGACAAAGTGGGCATGTGTTACTATACCATATACACAGTAGGACAAAGAAACGGTACAAATTAGAAATATTCATATTTTCAATAATAATTAACTCATTCAATATTGCTTTGAAAAACAAAATGTCAACACTTTGTAGTTTACAAAAATGATGAATTGCACTTTTGAAAAGTTTTGTTATCGAGGATTGTTCACATTATTATTATTATTAATATTATTAATGAAGGCTCCGCAAAGGCGGGAGGTTATAATGCACTATCGCGACGCATTTGTAGGTACTAAAGTTAGTGGGCCATGATATGTTTTGGTTTTCTAATTAATCTCAGACATTATTCGTTTTAGTATTTGGGACAAAAATATTCTGAAAGGATAGAAGTTCATGCATTAATTTGTAGTCAAGAAGGGACACCGGGCACAAGTTTAAGTACTATTTCTTTAGAGAAAAAGTACTTCATCTTATCTGTAATAATTGAGCGTTTCACTGTTATATTAATTATTTAAAGATATTAATAACTCACGAAGATATGACAATACAAACTACTTGTGCCGTTTTTTTGGCCCCTTGTGTATAATATAAAGAAAAGAGGATACTGAACGCGTAAATAAATTGCAATTTTGGGACACTGCCATTTGCGCCACTGAAGCCACAGTATCGGTCCCTCAGCAATCTAGAGGTTACAGGTTCAATCCCTGAAGGAAGCATGTTACACTTTTAATCCAATTCATACAGTTTAGTTCGAAACATTTGCTTTTGTTAATTAAATTATTTAAAAAAATATATTTTATAAAAATCATTTATATCATATATTTTAATAAACATCAGCAAACAGAACCAATTATTTTTATTTCCTAACGAAATTACTGCTTTCGGAACTCGAGTAGGAGTATTGTGCCACCCTGTTCTTTCTCCGTAAAAAGTACGGGAAAAGTTTTTTTTTTGTGAAAATTTACGATTTCGATTTTTTTTAATAAATATCTGTGAGCGTGTGTTTGAGAATGGCTGTGGGCTAGCAATCCGAAAAACTGAGAAACTTTTGTTAAAATTTTGAAAAAAAAAATGTCAGATTCCTCCGGTATTTTCTTAAATATAAAAATTATTACAAAAGCCTTTGAATATATGTGAAAGACAGCTAAGTCTACAACAAGTGAGGTTGTCTCTAATTAATCTACTCATTTTGTACTACCAAAATCAATTGAACTATTTAATGAGATTGTCTCAAGTTTAATCTTCTCATTTTGTATTACCAAAACCAACAAACAGAACTACATAATGTAGAAGCGTTATAATCATTAAAAGCAATTGGACATATGAAATAAATCCACATTTAAAATTTTACTACTAATACCTTCCGCACATCACAACATCAAAATAAAATACCTCATTGACATTAAGCAATTACCCAAAAATATTTACACATTACTTACGAAAATGTTCATTTTATCAGTCAGTAATCCATAAATCGTTATATCTAAACTGACCACTGCAACAAACACTATTCAACTAGATTATACAAATGTGTACTAGGCGCTCTTATATACTTAGTACAATTTCAGAATTTGTTATTACAGAAAGTGGAAGATGTGGGTCAGCGGCATGCATGCGATCGAAATTATTATCGAGTTGCTGATAATGAAAACTTTCATGGTCATTGTTTCGGTGCGAACTTTCGTCGGGATTAGAATACGCGACTGAGGTAAACAAATTTAGGTTTTTTTTTTGTTGCTACTTGTTAATACGAACAGGTGCCGCTTTTTCGGTCTATAAGAAAGTGATCGTTTTTAAATTATTCTGACGGTTGTCTCGTGCGAGAAATCTTAACGAGGCGTCAGAAAAAAAATCTTGATGTCAACAATCGAGGCAATTCTTATTTTTTTCAGAGATGAAGAATCTTTTGAATGTTGTTCTGCTTCTATCTTACTTCTAATTTTGCATGGACCTCCAACTGCTGATCTTCACTTGAATCATCTACTTCTGCTTCTCCATTGTTCTAGGTCATCATTTCATTCTCGGATTTATTCCTCTGATGTTTGACATCATCATTGGATTGATCTTTTAATATCATCTCAAGATCTTCAACACTCGTACTTTCCGGCAAGGTATTAATTGGTAAGTGTTTAAACCAACTTTAGTTTACAACCACATAGTTTTTTCTATTTTCATAGGGACTGCGATCTATTTCAGAGCGATGTGCTCTATTTTCCATAAATTAAGTACATTTTACCCGCTCCGAACATTTCGTTGTTTTATTTGTTTGAAGCCAGTTGGCTAATATGTTTCTAATGTCCTGATTTGCCCTTTCGACCAAGTCTTACGTTTACACTATCTTCAGCTCATCCCACATTGCAGTTTCTTCCATTTTTATTTAATGAATAATACACATGCTTATTAAAACAGGAAATTTCTATTCCAAACAGTATTGCCACAGGGCCACAAATACTGGGTTATTACCATAGCATTGTTTTTAGATATTAAAGTTAATCAACCTCGCTTAGTACGTTGCCCCGGTTCCTAGAGGGTGGGCTATGTTATTATAGTGTGTTAAATGAGTTGCATATTAAACACTGCTTATTTAAATTAATATTGAAATATTTTAGGGAAAACTGGAATTAACAATCAACCACAGTGGCTTATTTCAATATCTAAAAACAATAGCGCAAAGCTCGCTCCCTATGAACCACGCTAACGTACTAACCAAGGTTGACTATTATATCTAAAAACATCGTTTTCGATTATTGATTATATATACTTAATACACAGGTATTATTATATACACAATATTTATTATATATACAACATCTTTAATTACAGAAATAAAAAGTACAATATGTGAGTAAAAGAATGATAGACAGTATAACAATTTTTCCTGTTCATTGGCTATCGACCCGCGGTCTTTCAGCCCAATATTTATTATTATTATATATTATTTATTATTATATACATTTAATAAATTAGTATTACTATTAAGGCTGCTTCACAACAACCCGGGAACGGTAACGAGAACGGGAACCAAAAGTTGAATGATATGACTCGCATGTTGACATACACAACTAATAACTGACGGAAACGAAAAGCTTGGTATATTTTCGTTACCGTTCCTGGGTTGTTGTGGAGCGGCCTTTAGTTGTGTATGTCAACATGCGAATCATATTTTACTTTTGGTTCCCGTTCTCGTTACCGTTCCCGGGTCGTTGTGAGGCTGTTTTACTATTAACCATTAGCAAGTACCATAGATATGGTATTTATCGAAATTCTCTACGTTATTTGCCGTATTTAATATCAATTTATATATTAGCCAGTAGCATAGAAAAGGAAGCATAATTACACGGCATGTAAATTTTACCGAAAAAGCGCCGTCGCCTTTGAATTTCTATTGTGGCGCCATCCAATATTAGCGGCGTAAAGCTCGATTTCTTATGCCCTGTTTCCCATATCTCTTGTCATGCCCCTGGCCAGTAGTAAGGCTAGCGCCTTGAAGATGTCAGCACATGAATTTGTTTTACAAGCTGACAATGCTAATACATAAAATTAGGTAAATTTATGACATCATCCAATTCAAACTATATATTAAAATAGGCAAAATATTGAATGAGAAGGAGTACCACATTATTTTGAAGTGGACTAACGGCTTGTTAACTGCGCACGCGCATTTGTAGCAGCGCTGTCATTGGCCAATTGAAATCCGGTTTTTAACCGTCAGAATTTATTTGTGTGAGTTGCAAACAGCTTCGGTCGGCATTAGTTTGCAGTGTGAAAAAGTAAGAAACAACTCGCCGTATTTACAAAAACACGATATTACTTCAGGCAAGATGTCTGAAAACTTTGCGTACAAGGCACCGCAGTATATTGACTTCGAAATGAATCCGTTCGAGCACGAGGACAAGAAAAAAATCGAGGCATATTTCGGTACGTATTCCATGTTCGTTGTGGCTTCGACATTTTGTTAATGTTTTGATGTGGTTTGTTAGATTACGACCACGAGAATCCTGACAATGAAGCCTATTATTCCTTGGGGCCTGAAGAATTTTATACAGGTTAGTTTTTTTCTTCATTTGAGAAACTGGTTGTTTAAAAAGTTATTAGTAATTAAAATGTAATAGCCACTCTTACTACTAAATGATGCAAATAGTTAATAGTAATTTTTGCGCTACCGTTCTATATTGCTATGGTTACTGTGTGTGTATTTAGTCACGTTCGAATGGCTTTCCCGGACTAACTTCGGTTGCTAGGAAACTCACAAAATAACAAGCCTGTTCTGAATCATGACAGTCCTAGTACCGTTATAGGCTAGGGATTTTTAATTATAAAAGTTGTTTTGAACTATTTTTTTTACTATTTTTATAACTATTTAAATCGGTAGCGCAAAAAATACTATACAACACTCGGTTCGTTAAGTGCATTCAAACAGGTCCCGATTTTTACAATTTTCTCGACCTGTTAGAGAGCACTTACCGAACTTGTGTCGTAATATACTATTACGATACAAGTAATGTTCTGAAGGTTTTTACATTACAAGAGAAAAGTTTGAAAGCATGAGCGACGTAGGAGCGAGTGTTTTTAAATTCTCGAGTAATGTAAAAGCTAATAACGTTATGTGTGTCGTAATACGGTTTATTTTATCCTATTTCTATCTTTTTTATTTTAAAAAAATGTTTAATGAAAACCATCAAAAAACGAACTCATGTTTGTTTGACAATATCTCCATAGCAGCGAGTTGCGTTAAGATACATATAACAACACTAGTGTTGTTAAGAATTTCTTGTTGGTAAAAGGTACCTTAACGGTACTCATTGCTAAGGAGTTATTGGCATAATAACATTATCCCGCCATTGGTGACGCAAATTTAACCGGTCTCACGCACCGGGGTTTTCAACTGAAGATTTTTCAAAACGTGTTACTAATAGTTCATGTTTTTGATAATAAAACAAAGATATTTAATCAATTTAAGCTCTGCTACTCGAAATTGCAACAAAAAACAATAAAGTTGTTTGACACACCCGGTCTCACAGACCAGTAGGGTCACCATTGACGGGTTAAAGGATAAAATCGATGAATAAAAACAATTTCATATTAAAATCGAAACTAGTCGGAATAAATTGTAAAAAATTGTGAAACAAACCAAGTGCCTAATTTCAACAACCTTTGACTTTATATGTAGTTATATGCGGATATATGCTCAAATAAGTTTAATGTGACAAAACCTTGAAATATTAAGTTAAATGCGAAATAAAACTTTGGTACTTTGATTTATTTCCGAGAGAAACATATAGATACAATTCACCAGTTCCATACAATAGAGCAAATAAAACATGTAAAAAAATATAAATCCGGACTCTAGTTATGACATTACACAAAGCTACTATCACTTCGACACTAATGGAGAAATGCACTCTCGGGTTCGAAAATGCTTTTTTTCCATGGAAGTTTTTGTCATGATACTAGGAGTCACGGAGCCTTTTTGGTTAGACCAATTAATATGTTGTTATAATAATTTTCTAGTTAACAGCAAGTTAATAGATACTTAGTGACTTATTATTTACTCTTCTCTATCTCAGGAAAACAACATTGCCTGATGTGAATTTGTACAAACTCTTTGTTTATTTTGATGCAGAGAGCACATACGTGAAATACACAATTTCTAACACCTTCCATTCGCAATTTTAGTTCTGATGTGATGGACAAGATTCTTATAATAAACATATTTATTTTAGATTATGCAGATGATGGCAAGAGACACAATGGATTTAGAAAGTCATTGAGCATGTCGTGTCTTCCAAAGGATCCAATACCAAGTAGTGCAGAAGACGATCTTTGGTAAGAACACGTCTTAAGAATCACAAAATAAACAGCTAAATGTATGCATCGTTTCAGTAAAGCATTGACGAAGGCAAACCTATACTCATCTAGCCAGGATATTTGTAAAAATTCAAGAGCAATTGGTAGCACTGCGAGTCTAAATCTTAAGAGTAACTATTCACTAAGAGTAAGTTTTTTTATGTTTGTGTTTCTGGTCCAAAATTTTTATTCTATTGATACCCTAAATCCCCTAAATATTTTCTGAAATTAGTAACTTTAACTATAACATTTCCTGAGATAAGCATTATTATAGTTTATATGATGGAGTAAGAATAATTGAATAAAAAAAGTAATAAAACTGCATTTTTGAGAATTGTACAACTATTTACAAGTATCTATACATTTGATGCATGATTTCAAATGATTATGTTTCCAAGACAAAGTCTACGCTTAGAAAATTGATACAATTATATAACAATGTTTATATCTGAGGAGCACGATCATCGTCTTTCTCAAACTAAAACTTTTACTTTAACTGTGGATTTCACAAACATTTATTTAAGCTAAGTTTTTCGTAAGCTTGTATTATATTTTCAGTTATGTAAACTTTCTTCATGCATCATTGACCGTCATTGTTAGTCACCAAATAAATTTTTAAATCGTTATTGTTTAAATTTGAGATGGAGCCTTAAAAGGGAATTTAAACATTACAAGATCGTTTACACAGCTGAAAATATAATACCACTGTTTTGTCAATTTAAGCCAGAGTTATATTTATAATCACCTTTGTGAAATCAACTGTAAGATTCACAAACTTAATTTGTCGAAACTAAAGTAAAAGTTATTATAAATGTAGTGTATTCTCAGAGCAACGTATAGCCTTACATTAAATATTTAATATTTTATGTAAACATAGTTACCGTATTTTTAAATGTGTATTCAAAATATTTTACGAGCTATAACCTTCTAGCATTAATTAATTATACTGATAATTTTGAAATTTCAGGAATTGTCATCTAAGAAAAAGTATGTCAGCATGGCAGAAGCAGTTAACAATTTCAATAAAAGAACGCCTGCGCGTTATCACAGTAAGCCCAAAAATGCCCATTTCTCTTTTACAAAATGTAACGGTCCAATTCCTTCAACAATTCCTCAATCCCCGGCTTTTGCTACTAATAAGCGATTGAGGCCGGTGACTGCAGTGTCCCAAGAAGAGAGGGAATTGCAGGAGTTTGAAAAAGCTCAAAAGTAAGTAATAACTCGATGATTTTGACAAAATGCGCATGTTTCATTTACAGGAAATAATAACAGTTTAGGGTTGTTCGCAAATTTTTTTCACCATTCTTTTTTTAACACTGACTAGCTTTTAAAGAACATTTGAAAATGTCACTATCGGCGGGAAAAGTATTAATACCTTAATTATTTAGGGATTAATACTTTTTCCGTCGATAGTTTAGGTTCAGGTTTGATAATTGAATTGTTTTAAATATTTTTAGGAACCAAATCAGAGCCAATCCTGTGAATAAGAAAATACTTCAAGAGCCTTTTAAACCAAAAGTTCCCCCAGTGAAGAAGAAATCTACTGCATTTGCACCTTTTAAAATCACCGATGTTCAAAAAGTAAGTTTTTAATTATTCGAATTAATTAGGTGTAATTACATTATGTTGCAGAAACCTAGTTCGCCCAGAAAGGATACTGTACCCGAGTTCCATGCAAAACCTGTACCAAAATCAGTTTATGAACGGAAGATGCCATCGATAAAACCGGTTCCATGCACCCAACCAATTACACCGACTTGTCTAAAGAAGTACTCTGAGAAAATGAAGCAGGTAATAAAATCTCTGGGGCTGATTTTGAAGTTCGGATATGTAGCTACTTTTAAAAATGAACATTTCGCAGGTTTCATGTATTGTTACGGATTTTGTGATGGTGACATCGCTCTAGCGTGAAGAGAATACGAAATGCATTTCCTTAACAAGTTGCATACCATGCTAATTTTACATGGCTTGGTGTTTGGTACTATATATCGATGCATTCAAGGAGGGGGCTCGGTTCACCTTCAAAAAGCCCGTAACCCGAGATTATAGGAATTTTTGTTGCCCATTTATCAGCTATTTTAAAAGTTTCAATAAAGTGACTCGAGTTGGGTAGTTTTTGGGTCGAAAGTCGGAAAATTGCAATAACTCAAAAACCTCTGATTTTGAACCCCCAGACATTGGCTCAAATTTGATACAAATTAGCTCTTGTATAATATAAAGCTTCAACAAAAAACAATTTTTTCGGAAAAAAGTAATGAAATTTAATTTTACAGGTACGAGCAAATCTTAAAAAAGAGAAAGAGAACGAAAAGGAGGTTGACAATAAAACTTCAAAATTAAGCAGAACCCGTGTTGAGCCATTTAGCTTTGAACAGCGTAATCAATATGTAATGAAGAAAAGGGCAGAGTTTGTAAGAAAGGTAACTTCTGATGTAAAATGAAAACTACTAGTTTTTCATTTTCCTACCATTCTAATAACCATATTCAACTTGCATGCACCCTAACCCCGACCTGATATTTTCACACACTGCGGTACTAAATGGTATTTATATGCAAAATGTTGCTTCATTTTAGGCGATGGAGGAAGAGAAGAAAATGCGTGAATTCCATGCGAGACCTTTGCCCAAGCGAATGTTCAAGTCGCCACAGTTCAAGACAAACAGGATGGGATCACTAGAAAGCGTTCGATCCACTGTAAGAAATCTCATCAATCGGTGAAATTTTCTCGCTCACCAATCAATTTTCAGAAAAGCGATGACGATAATTCTGGCTCTGGTAGTTCAGTTTTCAAAGCCCGTCCAGCAAAAGTGCTCACCATGGAGCCTTTTGTTCCTAAGAAGGAGGAACGGCAACTTATTGAAATCACAGAGTTTAAGTTAAACACAAATCGTAGGGCGTTGGAAAGGGAAGATTACGAAAGAAAGTTACAAGAAAAGCAACAATATTTAGAAGAAGCTCGTAAGATGGTAAATATAATAATTGTCGATTCGTTATTACTTTCCAGTTGATTTTGGGAAAAATAACTACTACGGAAAAATAAGTGCTTATACAGGACGGCAAATGTAAGTTGGCTAGATGTGCAGAGGGGAAGCGAAAGCTCTCTCTCTACTGCCGGCCGAGTACAGTCTGTGTAATAAGCAAGCACATATTCATCGCGTGCGCTATTCATTTAAAACTCAATCGGGCGCTCTTGTCATAATTAATTATGTACGAGATTGATTGGCAAGAGCACGGCCACGAGTTAATTTACTTTGGAAAACCACTGCACTGTCACTTTTGAAAATGAATGTACCAGGCACGTGAACTCTCCACGAAATCTTTCGAGAGCGCCCATCGTAGGTACCGTCCACAATTTTGCCACTGCGCAACGGCAAGTTATGTTTGCCGACCTGTAGCATCTTATACATTTCAAGCCTTATTAAAATTGCAACCCTTTTCATTAATAATAAAATCTAGCAATTTAGGAGATCAAACAAATTGTTTCATATCTCAATATTTTGTTCAATATAGAATATCTATGTAATATATTGTTTAATAGTTCTAATAAAATAAAATAGAAAAGTGTAGCCAATTGAGGTATTTAAGTATAATGCTATAAAATTACAAAAAATTAAAGATGAAACAATTGAAAATTAACATTTCATGAAAATGTGCAAACATATGAAAAAATTATTGAAACATATGTAATAATGGTTGGGGGGCACATTGGTGTAGTGGGTACAGGCGAGCGCTTGTGCCGGTTGCACCGCGTGCCATGTGGGTTCGAATCCTAGCCCGGGCGAAAGATTTTTCGGGGATCGAGAAGTATTCGCTCGGGTCCATGGTTGTTGTAATACGTCTGACATTATTCATTTGTTCATTTATTCATCCCAAATTATATATACATAAAAATAACCCTGTCGTGACTGAATGCCTAAGTAAAACAAAAAAAAAAATGGTCAATTCATTTTAAACATGTTTTATCTATACTTTTACTTATAATCAAAATTACTTTAGTACCTTTTGAAACACCTCAGTAATAAATAAATAAATAATCTGTATTTAACATAGAGCAAGATCGTTTTAAACTGGCCCGGGGCCAGTAAGTGACTCCTACATTCACGTTACACCTCTGAAACTTGATTTGAGGCGAAGGAGCGAGCATCTTGCACGAGATTAAGCTCACGGCGCACCCTCACCCTGGGCCAGGTTAAAACGTTCGTGTTTTATCTCCTTGACGGCTGTAGGGATAAAATTAAAATAATATAAGTTTGCCTGTGCTAAAAATCACAAATCTGAATGTTATTTTGTGTGCTTTTAGAGAGAAGAGGAAGAGAGGCAGAGGGCGCAAGAGGAAAATGCGCTGTTGCGCAAACGAACGGAATACACAGCTCAGCCGATTCGGCATTATAAAGAACTCCCTCGAATCATAGCAAAGCCGGTTACGATGCCCTGCAGTCCGAGACTGTCAACGGCTAGGCTACGGGACAAAGAAAATGTGAACTTAAACTAAACTACAACTTGTTAAATAAAACTGTAAAATAATGAACTTATTCTACATGTTTATCCACATCGCTTGGAGTGGAATCATGGGCATTTCCGCAGAAACTTTCTTACAGAAATTTCGAATAAATATAAAATAGCGGAATCGAATAAAAATTTTGTCAAAGCAGGTCATGAATTAAAAGCCACATGTATTTTCTTAGTTCCTACATTTGAAAATATCAATATACGCCAGCTTGACACTTGCCAATAAGTTTCGGAAAAGACCTACATGTTTTGGATCATGGCCAAGTTTTATTCGATCGCACTGTATTATACGCGTTGGGTGGAACCGTGTCCGCTCGCCACTGAACGTCAACTTTTTTCGGATTCATCGAACACAACACGGAACGCATTTTTTGTTATAATTTTTCATTTTGATGTGATTGTTAAAGTATATATCCACCGACTGCATACAAGTTTAGTATATAAAATATTACTTTAATTTAATAAATTCATTTTTCAAGGGGGGGCAGCCGCCCCCATTGCCCTTACCTGCGGACGCCCGTGAGTGGAATGCTTTGTTTTCGAAAACTAGAACATTCTTGTATTCAGAAACAAAGCATTCAATTCTAAGCAATGTGGATAAAAGCATAGAATAAGATAAGAGTTTTCTCGTTTTTGGAAACGGAGCATTTCACTGCAAGCAATGTGTATAAATACATATAATAAGTTCATTATATTGCTTATTAACATTTAACAAATTTTAAATTTTGTTTTTAAAATGCAGTAGTGGCTCTTGAAGATTCTCACCTGAGGCAGAACATCTCTTCCCTCACCTAAGAAGGCTTATGAGTCCCTTTTTTAAAATGTATAAGTAAGACAATTGTAAAATTAGGTATCCGTTTTCTTTGTTCCAACAAACCAAGGACATTTTACATATATAGTACTGCAATAAAAATAATTTTTATATCTACTTCTTGTTTTGTGAAAAGATTATTCAGTAAATAATCAAAACATTAGGCTGAGCCAAATAACATCACAAAGAAGTTCTGCGAATCTCCAAAACTGATCATGCAGTTTCTAAGTATAAAATCCAGATCCAACGTTAACTTATAAAACACTTAAGGCAATGGGGATGGAAATAAAAGAGACACTTTTTACAAACTTTATTTAAATATTTTCGTTTTAAAATGTATATATTCAATTAGTTTTAGGTTATTGCTCACTTTTACTAATTTCTTCAGTTGACTGTTTTATGGCTATTGGAAGTCGGTCACCCCATTTTGTTGATCTGGCGCAATGATAAGTATGCCTGAAATAAATTTAAGTAAGTTACTTTTTACTTTCTCCGTATGTAATTATTATTATAAACAAATAAATCCTTTAAAACATCATTATGTACCTCAAAAAATCTATTACAAAGAGGTGGACAAAATTACTCTTTTTACTGAGGTGCCTCGGCAAAAAAGAGAGTACTCCAGGAGTTGGCTCATGACTTGTACAAAGTGAAAAGTATGTAGGGAAAAGTCAAAAAGCTGGGAAACATGCTTATTCCACTTGAAAAAAGTTTGACAAGTAAAAAAAAAATCTAACTTCAAAAACTACATGACTAGAATCAAGCTGCAAATTTGCACAAGAGTCACACGACTCGCTCATGATTTACCCACCTTTTATACAAATCCTCAAATATTTTTTTTTTATTGCAATATAAAAAATTGGAATGCTTTGGATAAAAGATCAATAACAGGGAAATATGTGTTTACTAGGCATTTTCTTGTTTTTCCCAACATTTTTAAGTATGGAGAACGTTACAAAAATATTGAATGTTGAAGATAACTAAAAAGTGAATACTTATGTAATAATTTAATTTGCAAAAATAAATTTCATCAAATTTACAACAACGTTAATTGTAAAAGTGTTAACTCAACAACTAAACTTTGCCAATGACACCTTAATAAATGACATTTTCTTCACTCAATTTAAAGAGGAAAGTAGATGTTTGAAATTAAATCCATTTCCACTAGTGAGGAAACTAAATTGTTTGTTGTTTTTTTTTTATTTCCACACCTGTGACGGAACAAATAGCATGCACAACTTGTTATAAAGTCTCATTGTTCAACTCGAGAAATCATTTTAAAATGTTTCCCATTGAACAATTGAGCATGTCCATGTATGATATACCATTTTTTTAATCTATATAGTTTTTGAAAAATCGAAGAATATTAACCTCTTCACGCCCAGGTTCGCCACATGTGGCAACAAGCATAAAATGAAAACAAAAACATTGTACAAAAAAAATACTTTAGCGCTATCTATGGAATATTTTTTTGTATAAACGGTAAAGTTTGTGACAGTGAAATCATATTTCGTAGAAAAAGTTAACAACAACAAAGAAATAATTTTTTATCAAACCTGGGATTAAATCAAAGCAGCATGGGCGCGAAGTGGTTAAAAATATTACTAAAAACCCTTTTGCTTTAAAATTAGACATAATGGCCACATATTTTTTTCCTGTTGCACTTTATATTTATTGTTGACAAATAAGCAGCCATATACCATATCCACTGATAGATTAGACTTTTTTGACATCTTTAGTGACAAACACTAGAAAGTGAAAAGTACCAACACGGCTATGAAAAAAAAAACATTTTGCGGCACGTTAGGTTAGTACCGGTATACTTCCAATATATTCGTATGTGAAGTCGCCAACAGATACATTATTGACAGTTTGTTACTGTTCTTGAGTTTTAACAATTTTTCGAATTTCCACCATGAAGACATTCTAAATGATCCGGCGATTTTCGTAATAAATTACTATTACAATTTTTACATTTCCCGTCAAATTTCGTAAGTACTACTTTTTATGGCAAGAGTTGTTCGGCAACCTAGTGGGATTTTTGTCACTAAAGTGGTCAAAAAAAAAGTCTAATCTACGGGTAGGTGTAGTATACCTTTTATGACTTCTCTGCCAAGTGACTCAGAATAGTGATGGGCATAATTGAATGATTACTATTCAAATTAAACTGAAAATCGATTATTCATTCGAGTGATAATTCGAATGATTATTCGAGTGATCATTCGAATGATCTGAAAATCGCCTATTTATTCGAATGATCATTCGAATGATCTGAAAATCGATTATTTATTCGAATGATTATTGGAGTGATCATTTGAATGATCTGAAAATCGATTATTTATTGAAACGATCATCCGAATAAAATTTCGAGTAATTCGAATGATCGTGAATCGAGTATTTTTATTTTTCAAGTGGTATTGACATATCCGAATGATCAGTCAAATTATCGGGACATAAATACTAAAAACAGAACTCCGGTTATTTCGTTAAAATCGTTCAATAAACACGTGTCTTCTAATTTCAGCAATATATCATAATAAAATTATAATATAGAACATATTGTAAATAATATCCGAGTACTTCTCCTTAATGTTTCGTGGGAAAGATTACCGCCCAGTTTAATGTATCGAATTATTGAGCCTCGAGTTTTTAATTACCAAAATAAACAAAGTCTTCCAAGTGCCTCCAAGTGCCGTGCGTCTTTCGTTTAATTTTTTTGTCAACTTTCATGAATTTATTTTCTAACCTTTCAATGCCAATTGAATGATCATTCGAGTATAGATAATTCGAATGCTCATTCAAATGATCATTCGAATTAAAAAATGGGTTCTCGAGATAATCGATTATTTTGATAATTGAATTAATCGATTATCGTCATTCGAATGATCCCATCACTAACTCAGAATAGTCATTGTTGGCATTAACACGTTGACTGCGGCTATGGTTTTTGTGTGACTTCTGAATATGCGGTACAGTTCATTTAAACTCCGTACAGTTCTTTTGAAAATTGTGTTACTGCAAATCGCAGTAGTGCAGTGAACGTGTTAATAGTGTCGATACAATTATTGTAACGTTGAAATGTGTATTATCAAGTTGTTTTAAGAAAAGAACATTTACTTAATAATGAAATAACAAATACATACTTCCCATTTTTAGATGCTGTGAAAATTACTTCGTCTAAATTTCCGCTTGACGTACATACTCTGCAAATAGTATGCTTTGATCGGATTAATGTTTCTCTCACAACCCTGGGCCATTGTTCATCATCTTCACTTCTTTTACCTAAAATTTTAAACACTTAAAGGAATAAATGATTACGATACACAAAAATTGAATCGGTGAGTTCTAGCCTTAGAACATATACTCATGGAACAGGAATACCGTATAACTTACGTGTACCGAAACTGTGTCCAACATCTGTACGACAAGGATAGATATAACATTTCCTTTGTTCGCTATGCGTGAAATCCCCATAAGAGTCCATGAATGTGAGAAAGAACTTCCTGTGTTGAAAGAGTGGGATGCAGGTAGTGTGCATGACAGTACCAACTCAATTCTTATCACAGACATTCATAATAACCTGAGTGCGTCGGCCGCGCGTGAGCATTTCGAGCAAAAAAAATAGAAAGAGACATCTGCATCTCACTTCTTGGACACAATTCTATGCTTTGTATTCCTGTTCCATAAGTATATGTTCTAAGGTTCAGCACCTGACAGAAGATGAGGAAGGTATTGAGCCAATCAGAAACTTGTTACTATAGCAACAATTGTGTTGATTACAATTCTATTGCTGTTACTCATGCTTTATGATATTAAAAGTGTATCAAGTTCACGGTAAAATTAGTTCGAATAATATTCATGTAAAATAATAATGAATATTCATTGAGGCAATTGTTTATCTGTCAGAAGCTGTAATTAATCGGCTGGATTATAGAGCCTGAATCAGAATTTGTATCTATATTTATTACTCGACATGACCTGACTGATATCTGGTGTTGGAATTAATTTGTAGCGTTTTTTTAGAGAAACAACAATTTATCTTAAATTTAAAAAAAAATACATTATTGAAAATACTGCTTGCCACCACTTTTTCCCATCTTTCAGGTAGGAGACGGATACCGCGTCGAAAGAACGCTTCGTCCTTGGAGGCAATCCATGAACCAATCCAATTTTTACAATTTATATGAGACGTGAAATTTTTGCCTGACAAACCATGAGCCATCAATTAGAACAGGTGGTAGTCCGAAGGGGCAATATTTGGAGAATACAGCAGGTGGCTTCTTAGGACTTCCCATTTTAGAGTTTCTAGATATTTTTTCACTGGTTTTGCAACGTGTGGTTGATCATTGTCTTGCAGTAAAATGCCTTTTGCTCGATTCTGGCCGTTTTTCCTTCAACACATGACTCAAATGCATCAATTGTAATCGGTAACGATGTGATGGTTTCGTTGGGTTCTAGGAGCTCATAATAAATCATAGTGATGGTTGCGACCGTTACTACGTGGTAATTCATTATAGAATCACTGAATAAAACACTTGCTAAGTTTTTTTACCACAATTCATAAATAAAAAAACAATAAATTGTAGTAAAAAACTTAGTAAGTGTTTTATTCAGTGATTCTCATAATAAATCACACCCTGTTGATCCCACCAAATACAAAGAAGGAGCTTAGATCTATGAATATTAGATTTTGCCACTGATGGTGATAGTTGTCCGGGCTTAACCCATGACTTTCTACGCTTAGGATTGTCATAGTGTATCCACTTTTCATCACCAGTAACAATCCGATGTAAAAAGTTTTTTCTTTTGTGCCATTGAAACAGTAACTCATGTCAAAAAATGCCTTTGAACATCCCTCAGTTTTAATTCACATGGGACCCAATTTCCTCCCTTTTGGATCATTCCCAAAGTTTTAAGGCATTTTCCTACAGTTGATAAATAACATTCAAAGATGTAGACATCTCTACATGAGTTTTCTTCTAGTAACTCCTGCAATTCAGTATCTTCAAACTTTTTTGGCTGTCCAAATCGTTCCCTGTCTTGCAAATCAAAATCACCGCTCTTAAAACGTAGAAACCACTTTCGACACGTTTGCTCAGCTAAAGCATACTCCATAAACTTCTTCCAAAATCCGATGACTTTCCGCGGCACTTTTATTCATATGAAAGTAATGGAGTAAAACTCCCCGCAATAGTAATTTACGTAACAAGTTCCGAAAGTGATATTTTACGGGATGAGTAGGAAGTTCCTGCGAGTCCCGTAAAATCACTTTTGAAACGAGTTACGTACAACATTTTTTCTGCAGCCGTTTTTTATGTCATAATTAAATACGAAGTTGATGTTTTTGTCAAGGCCGCCTACATATATACGCAAAATCGTCCCAAAAGTAAAGAAATCGTTCCGAAAGTGAAATAAAATCGTCCCTAAAAAAAAACTACTTTCGGTACGATTTATGTAAAGTGGTACTTTCGATTTATTAAATCATACCGAAAGTTTTAATTTCGGGACGGCTGCTGAAAAAAACACTTTATTTGGCACAAATTGCGACATATTCAAATAGTTGTAACTTATTGTTATTAACAAGTAAAAATTAAGATGTATGGTAAAAATAACCCTTAATAACAGCTGGTTTACGGCAAAAACAGAATACTGTAATACACCCGCTATCTCTCGTAAAACGCTGCGAATTAATTTCAATACCTGATAATAAAATAATAATAATTAAAGGCTGAAAGACCGCGGGTTGATAGCCGTTTAGCAGAAATAATTTTGTAAATTTTAAATGTATTATATTTGTTTAATATTGTACTGTCTGCAAATAAAGATATTGTATATATAATAATTAAAATTGCAGAAGCATTAAATAAAGACGTAAATAGCCTGAATACATGAATAATCAACCTGTTAAGTCTTACTAAGGCTAAAAACAAATAACTTCGGTATTAGTATTATAAAATACTATTTTTAGTCAGAGCTTATCAGAATATCCTTTACTTAAAGAAATCTTTGAGTAAAGGATGTCGCAGTAAAATTGTTGTAGTAAACATAAAAGAAAGCATCTAGTTATTACTATTACACACTCGATGTGGTCATATTAGAATTAAAACTCTTGTTTTGCGACAATTATCAAAGAGTATTAGATATTAAAATAAAAATGTAATGTATAGTGTAGTCTCCATAATGTTTTCGAGGAGTTTACAAAACTGGATAGATATATGAATACGTATATACAAGGTGTAGAAATGGTTCACACGACATAGGGATTACCATGTTAACCCTTTGACCTACAACCACGAGTACTCCTCGTGCTTAAATGTTCGGGCCAAACACAACGACCGCTGTGAGGTTACAGAATCTAGTCTTTTGCATGGATAATTTTTTCCACTTAATAAAAAGTATCCCTAGCCGTGTGTGACGGTATGGCTCAGGCCTACATCAAAAAAAAAAGGAAAGTATAGTTTTAAATGAATTACCCTTTTTAAGAACTATGTATGAGTACAATTCTTTCTTATGCAGTGATTTTCCACTAGATGGAGGTGTCACGTAGGATGCTACGAAATTACATGGCGTATTATCTTGCATAAATCTCGGGCATGCAAAATCATGTGGGCACTGGAATATAAGAATTATTAACTATTTAAAATACCCTCCTTGAGCACTCACCGGACTAAAAACATGTCCTGAATTTGAACTATCATCTATTTGGAGAATGTAGTCACGTGCTTCAGTTATCACCTAGAAAATTGTTATTTTCATGAATTCATTGTTAATTATGAAGCAATTAATTTTACTTTAAATCCAGCATTCGTTCCTTGTTCAACTATGATTAAATATTTCTCGGTCTTGTTCCATAATTTTAGAATGGTTTCCATCCTGGTTTGAAATGATGGCATCTCTAGGAGTGTATAAGCACATACTACTAAATCGTAGGTATTCTAAAAAAAATATTAATTTTACATTTTTTTAGGGCATCATTATAAGGCGAAACTAGTCAAGAATTTTAAACTGAGTTTTTATTTTGTAGAATTAATATCTATTTCATATTATTATCCTTAATAATTACTTCAATGTGATCAAAAGTATTGTGACAAAAGTGCGGTTTTTGCACCGCCAATGTCGTTGAACATTGTGCCATTTCACAAGTCACAAGCAAATTTGCACCGCATATGGAGACAAATTTGCGGCTTGTCAAAAGGTACCACATTTGAAATAATTGTCATAAATTCCAAATTCTGTTAACAGATTTTCTGTTAAAACTTGAACAATAAAATTTGAACAATAAATCTCTGGTTTTAAGGAATCCCAATGCGACCTTTTATTTCCAAACTTTGCAAAAACTGAAGGAACTATCAATTCATTTAGGTGTAAAGTGCGTTATAAAAGTAAAAAATTGTAGACTGCTTACGTTAGATGCCGGTAAAAACTGTCTATAATACACCCCTGTGAGATTCATCTTTTTTGTTCCTCGTCCATCCTGTAATAATAGTTGTGCCAAATCATTCATAAATGATGATGTGTCCACATTGAAATACTCATAGATACTACTTTTCCAGTACATGTTTGCAGCCCTAAAAAAAATCAATCGATTAATACATGTTGAAACACAAATGAATATAATAAAATAAACATGATTTTTTAAGGCCGTGAATGGATTATAAATGACATTGCTAGTAAAATATGGATAAAGTCAAACTGTACGCTGGTAATTAGAGATGGGTCTCATGATTGAGTCGATTGAAAGAGTCGACTCTGAGAAGTGGGTCGTGGAGTTTGGAAGTTTGCAGCTCTATTTAGATCAGGAAAAATTGAGTGAGGACTTTTTTTGTCTCCACTTTGTTTTCAGGGTAAATTGGTAAATTTTGCTTTTAATCACTTATTAAATCAGGGGTGGATTTCACAAAGGTGGTAATAAATATAACGGTAATCTTACAGTTACTGATACTAAACTAAACGCAACAACTTCAGACCAATATTTGCGACATTGCCGGATTTCTTGTCTCACTATAACTGACGTAAAATAAAATAAAAAATAATTAAACTACTGGGGTTTAAACTACCAGTCGGTCTAAGTCTAACCTAAGCATAAGCACGTACCATTTGCAACCATTAACTTGCATAACCATTAACTTGCATATAGTATAAGCACCAATAGTTGCAAATTATTGTAAATGAAAATACCCAGATTAAAATAAGGAGACCTGACAACATACCATACCGTCCGCATGATTTTCACGCATGCGTATTGTTTAGTATCAGTAACTGGAAAATTACTAATATAACTCTGGCTTAAATTGACATAACACGGGTATTATATTTTCAGCTGTGTAATGGTAACCAGAATGCATAATATTTACTATTTCACAACTTTTATAAATAAATTCCTTTCTATTTCGATGTATTTTTTACCGTAAATCCTCTTCCGAGACTTCTAATTTAAATGACACAGCTTAAAATATAATACCGGCTTACAAAAAAATCTGGCTTAAATAAATGTTGAAATCCACTCCAAGTGTTTTAATTTTTAAATCAAACAATGACTTACCAAGTGGCTGTACCAATTCCAGATCCAAAGTCAAACAAGCTAGTGGGCTTAAATATACCATCCCTTTTAACGATTTCGGCAAAAATTTTTACCAGCACTGCATATTCCGGAGCACTTCTGCCGTGTAAATATACCAAGCTGTTATATGCATCATAAGTCATCGGTGACCAATTATATATCTTCCTCTTTAGTTTGTTAATTACTTTATCTTTAACAGTTTGTTTAAACTCTGCAGTCTCGGCCGTTTCTGGAGATTTCAATTTTTGTGACTCTTTTTTGAGCGTTCGTTCATAAATATCAATTTTCAAGTCCCTCACTTCATCGCTTTCCATTGGTGGGACTCTGCCTTTTAAGTGTAGACACATTCTCTCGCTATCTTGTAAAATTGCTTTTACCGGATAATCTAAAAAATAATGTATAATTAATTATTGTTTTCACACCTAAATACAGCATCAGAAGATTACAGGATTACCGACCATTTGAGATGTGTGGGGGTAAAGTTTGCACAGAGTGAAAATTTTTTCGGAGAACATGACGGAACAACGAATCTCCGAAGCCAATTGAATTTAAAATAGAACTGTGCACTGTAGAACTATAGCTTTAGGAAAACATACAGTCCAATATCAAGTTAGAGTGAAATGTTGCCACTAAGAAATTACATTCATAGCAAAATTATTTCTTTTCATGGTAAAAGTAAAAATTCTTTTCAGGGCAAAGCATCATATGTTTCAAAATGATTTTCATCTAGTCACTTGCCGATTTTCCATGTAAAATATACAGGACTAGTGGCGGCTGATGGCGTGACTCATGGTATGGCCAGAGAAAGTAGATATTGATCAGGACGACGCATCTCTACTGCACTAATAAAATTTTACTCTAAGCATCTCTACTACAAAGGCCATACAGTGAGTCATACCACTGTAAAGGACTGTTGTTATTATTGACAATATACCAATGACAGTTGACGGGGTTTTTTCTGGTACGGTCGAGGAACAAGAGGTGGTAATACAGATAGGTAGGGTCAGTTGCGGAGATGGCTGGCTGCGTGACCGCACCTATCTATATTGCCACCTCTTGTTCCTCGACCGTACCAGAAAAAAACCCGCGAACCGTCACTGCAATGTACTATTGCGGCCAAACAAAGTACGACACTTTTTTTATCTAGTGTAAATCATTCTCTATTTTAATTTTAATAGCATGCAGTTAGCCCCAAAACATGTATGAATTTGATTCTTAATATGAAAACATGCAGGCTGTTGCAAAACACGAATGAATGGTATTTCTGTTTTCTACCCTATTTTACTCTTAGAGATATTGACATCGACATTTAATAATATTAAAGCCCAATTTATTTGAATAAATTTTAGAAAAAAGACGCACTAGATTATAAAGGTGTCCCATTATTTTCTGGCCACCATCGTATATACGGTCGGCATCAAAAATCCGAACCATTGATAATCCGGATTCAATTCCGGTGAAAAGAAAAGCTTATTCTATTAAAACGAATCAATAACTTGGTCACAAAAAAACGAACCACTACTACAGTTCAAAAATCAGTAACAGATTTTTTAAGAGCTCTGACAATCTATAAACTGTACAGTATTCTATAAATACCTATTGTACATTGTTACATATGTATGTACAGTGAAATCAGAAAGTCGAAAATAGTTGGTAGCACATTTTTTGAAAATAGGGATAATAATTCAGGTAATATTATGTTGGCTACCTGGATCAGTGCAGTACATAAGAATTTTGTCTATTTGATGTCTTGTATTTTTTGAGGTTACTTGTTTTGAAGTTTTTAAAATAAAAATAAATATAATGTGCATGCACTGCGCTGAAATAATTCAGGCAGCAGCGGCGGCTCATGGATTTCTGTAGGTGAGACAAAGACATAGATGCTGCTCGTGCTGCACTCTTATAGAGGATGTAAATATTCCGTTGCTGTTTCAGTCAAATTTTCTTCCCTTGCCTCACCGACTTTATGATCTCACTGTATATTCTTTCATTAAAATACATTATAAGTTCATATTAATTAATGGTTTTACATATCTGCTCCAATTATTTAACCGCTAAAGTGAATTATTAACAGTTTAAGCAAGTTTTCTTTTTGTTATGACTCAAAGACCTTTTTTTGGTTCTTTTCTAAAATCCGGACAGGGTCCAATCACA
Organism: Ocypus olens; assembly: GCA_910593695.2. Classification (NCBI taxonomy): domain Eukaryota; kingdom Metazoa; phylum Arthropoda; class Insecta; order Coleoptera; family Staphylinidae; genus Ocypus; species Ocypus olens. The sequence goes on from OU343058.1 coordinate 44,901,661, forward strand.
ATTAATACGGATTATCGACGCTCCACTCTGTAGTTAATCATAAAATTCGAACCTTCAGAAACAATCATCATAGCACTAATAAAACTCTCAGGTAGAGCAACGGCATTAATCTTAACAATCCCAGGATGCTTTCTCGGCTTATATACTTCATTTTCGATGTTCTTTAACACTTCTTCATTAACGGTAACTTTCAACTTGGCTTTACTGGCATACTGAAACGAATCTTTATTATTATATTAAATTTGAAATAATCTTTCGAACTCACTCTGCGAATAATAAATTTAGAAAATGTAATTGCGTTCCTTGTATTCATTTTGCATTTATTTATTTTTGTAGGTTATAATATTTGTAGGTTATGTTCATAGAGGTGTATTAATCGATGAGAAACCTATTGTGTTGTGTGAAATAAGAATATAAAATTGTGTTGGCAATATTTCTGAGATCTTTATTAAACCGAAAGAGCGGAATTTTTAAGTTACGATGGGGAATAATTATTATGTATTTGTGTTATGTGAAGTTGCGTAATTAAATAATTAAACACAGTTATATTCCTTACTTCACTAATGTACATTTCGAACACGATGTGAAGTAAGGAATATAATTGTGTTTATTTACTATGGGGAATAAATAAAAATTTATAGAAAGTAGGTATATCACTCAGAAATATTAGTTCTACTAGGTATCAGGCCGACTACGCAGCAGAACTACGAACCAAAATACCCACAACCAGGGGCGGCTCGTTATATAGAGCCAAGGAGCCATGGCACTACCTCTAATAGAAAATTAAATGTGCCTTTCAATTGTTCATTTTTGAGGATAACTCGGAAAATCTGATATTGAAAATTCTTCCAGCAAAGTATTGTACTCACTGAATTTGTGTAGATAACATAAAACATTAAATTCGTCGTTTTTAAAAGATAACTCTTGAACAAAATAACATTTGATTTGAAAAATTCCAGAAAAGTGTTTCATCGAATAAATGTAGAGAAGAATACATGTTTTTTTTTTAACCAAAAACAGAGTTACGGATTCTTGAAGTAGAGCAGTCATAGAGATGTAGATAAGGGTACAAAATAAAATTCGTCGTTTAATTGATTTCCATTTTTTTTTAGCGATGGCCACTGCTATCGGAACTTGTATCAACGATCAGAAGACATACGTTTCTACTTTGACTACGATGATGAGCATATAATAGTATAAAATGCTTGTCTTTGATATGTTCAGAAATTGATGACGTGGACGTCAACATTAGTGAAACGAACTCTATTACAGGCTACTTTTCATCATTATTAAATTTTTTAATGCTTCTGCAACAAGTAAAGGTGTTCCATGATCGTCTTTCTTTCCTCAAAAAAGGGGCGGTGGGTTATATTGCATGCTGTGGCTCTACCATCAAAATGTTCCACGTGCCGCCACTGCTCACAACGCACATATCGGTGACGACGTATGTTTACGCAAATTTCAAACATACATTTCAAAACAGTGAATAATAATACACATCTGCTGGTTACGACCATAACTTCGAATATCTACCAAAATATGTTATCTCCTGTATATAAATGAGCTGCGTTGCGTGCCAAGATAGTAAAAGCGCTAATAACTATAGGAGAGGAAATATATGAAAAAGAAGTTTCATATTTCATTCGTGGATAGTCTATGGTCGATATATCACAAACATTCGTCGTTCGATTAGTGACTTGAGGTAGCTGCTGCCAACTTAAAACACGTAATGTTCATCCTGTCTGAGATGGCGCCACAGAACACATACCTTTGTATGTCGCTAAGCGGAGTGTTATCTAAAAATACTGCCTACATAAAATGCCATAATTGGCGAATTCGCAATAAAATTTTATTTATATACTGAATACCTAGATTTTTGGCATGATTGTCTTAAACTAAATATATTGTTGGTTTGCGGATATTCCTCTAGAGGGAGCCACAATTTTAAAATTTTAATTTTTATTCTTTCGACAATTAAATCATGATAATACAAACAAGATATTTATTTATTGATTAACTTTACATATCCTGTTAATATAATAAATCGAATAAAACAATATATAAATAATGTTATTTACCCAAAAAATGTAAATAAATTCGAGACAAAAATAAATTTATGAAAAAATGTAGCTCTCAGGATTTGCAGGAGGAATTCACACCATGTTCTTCCGCTTACGCCCACTATTTTCTTCCATGTACTGTTTTTACCGATTTATAGCAATAAACAATTTGATGAGGTAATGTGTAATTATTTACGTAGGTTCGAATTTTATAATTTTGTTATGGCAAATGACAATATTTCTAAATACGTTTTACACATAAATTAACAAAATTTTAACTTGAAAATACTTTGGTTTGTAGAATTTTTATTTTTTCAAGCAATAATTTCACCAGATTCCTAATAGATGACGCCAAAACGACGTCGCTGAAACAAATAGACAGACGCCAGACGTCGTCGTCGCCGTCAAACCATGATGTACATTAATTTCAACCCACAACAATGATTCTATTAAATTTATGTGGAAAACGCTAGTCGACAAACAATAAAATGAAGTTTGCCGAGCACCTGAGTGCACACATCACTCCAGAGTGGAGGAAGCAGTACATCAACTATGAGGTGAAATGGATCAATGCAATGAATGTTATTCGTCATGGTATAAATATATTTTTAGGAAATGAAAGCCCTCCTCTATGCAGCTGTCGAACAAGCACCATCCGCCGAACATGTTGAACCTGAAATTCTCACCAGGTACTTCGCCAAGTTTGATGAGAAATTTTTCCATTACTGTGATAAGGAATTGGCTAAAATAAATACATTTCATTCAGGTAAAAATAATAACGTTGGCATACCTAAATAATGATATTTTTATTAGCACTAGATGTTCTATTTTTTTTTAATCAAATATTACAATTTATTTTTTTAATTCTCTTGAAAATGCTCTGAAAAGGCGACACTATTTAAGAATTTTAAATATTTAGGCCTGTATTCATAAATCTCATTTAGAGTCGCTTTTAATTAAATGTGAGAATAATATGACGTGTCATTTATTTAAGCGGGAAGTAAATATTTGAAATAAATAGTACGGAAATCGAAGGAATTATGAGAAAATCTATGTATGCAGCAGATTCAAAATGTTGAATGTGCTTTATGTACGCATTTTCGCGAAATTTCTTCGATTTTCGTTCTATTTATTTTAATTTTTTTTTTATTTTAAACGTTGTCATATTATTCTCGCAGATTTTCATCATTCAGTTAAAAACTACTCTAAATGTGAGGTATGAATGTTGGTCTTAGAGTTATTTTACTTGGGGGTTACTTCACGTCAACTCGCACACCCACCAAACCCTACATCTTTGTCATTGTTGAAAAGGTGTCTATTTGAAAATGTAAAAATATACAGAGTGATCCTTTTAAAAGCCAATGACGTCATATCTCGAAAATTAGGGTAGCTATTGAAAATCAAAGTACGTCACTGAATGGAATAAATCAAACTTTAAACATTTATTTTAAAAGTAATAAGAGAAAAAAACAGACTTTTAGCCAGAAATCAGGTGTTTCGACACTCAACTCATTTACACGGGTGACGGATCTTACGAGCGATAGCTAATTCCTAACGCACACTATCAATTCAAAATGAAAGTACTAGTCATTGTATTCGTTATGCATGCTATTTGTGTGTGTATGTATTTATAACTGAGCTTGTTATGTCACTGGATCACTTTTATTTTATATATCCAAGTAAAAACCACATTTAAGGAATAGCTATCACAAAATTAATTTAACTTAATTAATTTTTACAAAATAATTTCATGACTTGATATCTTCTGAAATGATTGCACACGCTACGCCAAAGCACAATACATATGAAACATTTTTTTCATTTTAGGTTTATTTTAGATGCATTTATATTTAGTCTTCTGATTGGAAAAGTTATCCTTTCAAAGAATAACACATATTAAGCAATGACTTCAAAGTTACTCATTATCCATGAATTGATTTTTTTAGAAAAGTTAGCTGAAGCTACAAGGAAATCAGCAAATCTAAAATCGGAATTAAGCGAAGCATTAGAAGAGGACTATAAGGTCAAGGGAAGTTCGAGGAAGTATGGAAAAAATCTACTGAGAAAGAGAAACTTGCCAGCTAGAAAGATGCAGGAATTGAAGCTTGCTTTTAGTGAATTTTACCTAAGTTTGATATTGCTGCAAAACTACCAGAATTTAAATTTCACTGGTTTTAGAAAGATTTTGAAGAAACATGACAAGGTAAATATGATTTTTTTCGCGCCCTATGCTTAACCAGAAAACAATGTTCCTAGAAACAATGTTCCAGGTTTACTACACCGGGAAACAATTCAAGGTTCTTTGAATATTCGGGTGTCCCTACAGTTTGTCATGTAATGACATTGATATATGAATGTTGCTATTGATTAATTAATCAATAGCAACAGAAAAATGGTGAAAGTAATATCCAATATTGAATTCATCTTTATGATAGGGTAATTAGGCACATGACAAACAGGTGGAAAACATAACCTCAAATTAATTTTGGAGGCAAAAGTCAAAATTACAACCAAAGTATTCAACAGTAATTGCACAAGTGCATTGGAAATTATCGGTAACAAGTTTGTGCGATTTCTACAAACGAAGTCGTATTGTTTGGCAACAGTCCCGAGCCCGGAAGGGCGAGGGGCTGTTGCCTAAAACAATGCGACTGAGTTTGTCGAAAGAGTGCAAACTTGCGATAATTTACAATGCACTTGTGCAATTTATCAGACTATATCCCAACAAAAATATTACAACAAAATAGAATGACATTTACTGTCATCGCGGACGTGTAGTGCCGGTTTGAATTTTACATTTTTAAACGGATCAAATAAAATTTGAAAATCAGAAACGTACTTCTCTTGCACTAACTTAGCACTGGTATTCCATATGGAGTTTACATTTTCTTTACAGTACGTACCGTTCGCGTTTCGCACGTTATGTGCCCTGTTTTCCAATATTGTAGAAATGATTACCCGAGTGCAGGTCATGTTAGTGACTCCGCTCAAACTTTTAGGTTGGGCCTCTTTCCCTTTTTCTTGAATTACTTTAAGAGAAACACTTCCAATGCGGAGTTTTCACTAATTTTAATAGCGTTCTATCCGCAAACTGACGTTTTACGTTTGACATTATTTTTCTTGAAACCAATCATGTGCCGAAACATAATGCGAGTAGAGAACCAATCACAAAGCCGCATTCGAACTCTACATGATATGTTTCCTGAAAACAGAAGTTATATAGAATCTGATTCGTTCTAATTCATTCGAATTTCGGCATGCTACGTTTGGCGGGATATAGTCAACCAAATATCCTACATTATAAAAAAAAAATCACCAGATCTAGTTGGCCAATAAAAAAAAAACGAGTATATGTGATGTCTATTGTAATGATTTTGTTCGTTTCAAAAATATATACCGTATATTTTTTTATCGTGAGCCATAGGATTTTACATGCTAAAAATTATACCTTGTGTTAATGTATATTTTATCAGAAAATTTTGAAGGAAATTTTAGGTAGTAATAAATCAATTATTTTTCAACATGATGCGCTGCATTCGAATAACTTAAACATGTTTTATTCCATTAAAAAATGAAATTATTTAATATAAAAAACTGAGCAAAAATAATCAAAGTACCTTGAATTTCCGAAATGTCAGATTGATTAGTGAGGCAAGTAATCAAATGAATTAATACTAGAAAATGTCTGTTAATACTGTTGAAGAACTGGTGGAATTTGTAGCGGCAATTATAAGAGGTTTGTCTAGCAGGGAAATAGTTGAATTTTTCTACAAAAAGTCAGGGAATTTTTATTTTAGGGAAATAGTTGACAACTTTTCTGCAGCGTATCCCGGTCGTTCAGTTCCGAGCAAAAGCACTTTTAAATGGAATAAAACATGTTTAAATTATTCTAATTAAGCGCATCATGTAGAAAAATAATTGATTTATATTACTAACTAAAATTTATATGATAAAATATACATTAACACAAGGTATAATTTTTAGCATGTAAAATCCTTTGGCCCACGATAAAATAAAACATACTGTATAATAACGGCTATCGACCAGAGATTTTCAGCCATTTTAAAAAATTTATCACGTAAAAAATAGCTTCCTTGGCGATTTTTCACGTTTTTTGTTCGCAGTTTGATAGCGATGCGAGAAAGTCACTTTCATATTACATCCCTCAATCGTTTTCTCGTTTACATAACTTAATTAAAAGCTTTCCGTCTTGCCCAATTTTCTTATTGAAACCAAGCTCGCATTACAAGTCTACGCCCCCACCAAACGCACGAGAAGATTACCCCCCCCCCAATGTGGGACTAAAACAAAAGGATAGACTACTCCAAATCAGCGCCATCGAGGAGATATTTTAGTCGACTCTACGGGACGCGAATCCGACACTACAACCTTCTGGGATGTCTTTAGAAGATTTCTTCTCCTCACAAAACATCAAAAAGAAGAAAGTTAACCACAATAATATCTTGTTTTTTTTGCTTCAGTAGCTCTACGTTTATTTCACCAAGTTCTTCTGTGTTGCTGTTCTTTAATTATTTCATAATTTACCACCCGCGATGTTGGTGTATGTTTTCGTGTTTTTCTTCGCTAAAGTAGTTCTTAATAATGAAAAATACGATACTTCGTATAATCTACAACATTATAACACGTAATATAAACAAATTACATATTAAAACAACTACTTTTATGGCTTATGCCACAACCAATATAAAATTACGCAACAAATAACTTGCGTTTTGAAATAATTTATTACTGCCTTAAATATATGTTTAAAATACAGAAATAATTTACTTTTAGCTTAAATTTAATATTTGAGTAGTATTGATCTATTATTACTGGGTTGTTTACTAATTGTACATTAAAATGAATAATAATTTTTTCTGCAGCCGTCCCGAAAATAAAACTGATTTATTAAATCAAAAGTATAACTTTACATAAATCGTACCGAAAGTAATTATTTTCGGGACGATTTTGTTTTACTTTCGGAACGATTTCTATACTTTCGAGACGCTTTTTGTTACTTTCGGGACGATTTTGCGTATAGTATATGTAGGCGGCCTTGACAAAAACATTAACTTCGTATTTAATTATGACAGCGCTTGTCATATAACATTCGTGTGTGCTTTTGCTTTTTTAACGTAAAAAACAGCTGCAGAAAATATATTGTACGTAACACGTTCCAAAAGTGATTTTACGGGACTCGCAGGATTCCAGGACTCGCCTACCGCTCGTCCTGGAAACTTCCTACTCATCCCGTAAGATATCACTTTCGTAAATTACTATTATTTTCTGAAGTAGTTTCGGGTTTTAATGTAAACACACCATCAGAAAATTACAAAAAAATGACTTACTTGGGCATACAATTAGTCGAATAATCTTTGCTTGTGACTTGATTTTTATAAATTATTATTGGTTGTGGAGTTCGATATTCGTAGAAGCATTAGCAAAGAAAGTAGAAGTTGTTTCAATAAGTAATTGGTTATATATTTGGTAATTTTTGCAAGACTCGTTGTAGATAATGAAAAGTATCTTAATACGTGTTGGTTTTGATTCATCTGTCGGTTCGGTGTTAAGTTTTTCTTGCATAAAAAACCGTCTTTTGAATTTCTGAATCTCTGCCATAAGGAGTCAAGTTGAATAAACAAAAAAAACATAACCGGTTACAAAAATTTTGAGACCTAAAATTTGACGCTTGTACGTCCATCTTTATGACTACATTCCGCATTCAGCGACTTTGCAAAATAAAACTAACAAGGAGAGGATCAGATGTGTAACTCACCGATTTGATCCATCTTTGGCACACGTGTAGGTCATGGCTAGGAGTGTAACAGGTGCAAGTAATAGGGCGCACTATTCAGCCGTTTTCGAGAAAAAATTGATTCTAAAATTAAGATATTTAAATACACATGGATTTATAAAAATTATTAAAAAAAATGAATGAACCCAACTTCAACAATGGAGTTCGATTCTTCGACCTTCCGACTACGAATCGGAGGTTTTATCGATGCGCCAAAAGGTCGGTATATGTTTGTGAACGCAAAAGGTATATAAACATACGAATGAATAACAAATTAAAAAACCATTTTTTCTCGAAAACGGCTGAATAGTGCACCATGTTACGTTCACCTGTTACACTCCTAGTTATGACCTATACGTGTGCCAAAGATGGGTGAAATCGGTGAGTCACACATCTGATCCTCCCCTTGTAAGATCGGGCCCCTTGCATAAGCGGGCCCTTGGCCGCATTGGCCTTGGCCAAAAGACGGCCCTGCTTGTATAATTGTTCAATCTTTATACTCATTTATTTCTTCCACAACTTGTTTTATTACTCTTCTTGATTGTAAATACTTGATCTCATTTTTGTATAAGACATTTTTGATTTAGTTCCTTGTTCTAGTGCTCTAAATTCATGTATGTTTTTTGTTTCATTTAAATATTTTATTTAAGCAGGTTAAAGAGTTTCCTGTATATTCATACATTACTGAATTCATTGCAATAAAGCTTATGCCACATAAAAACTTTATTTTTAGTTACTGGTCTCTGAAGTTGGTGCACGATTTCGAGTGAATCATGTAGAAAATTCCCACTTTTACATGAACAAGGATATCGATAGAATAATCAGAGAAACAGAAGGAACCGTGACCAATGACTTAGAAGGTGGTGACAGGCAACGTGCCATGAAAAGGTTGAGGGTGCCTCCATTGGGAGAACAACAAAGTCCTTGGATTACATTTAAAGTGGGATTATTTTCGGGTTCGCTTATTGTTTTACTCGTAGCTGTTATAATCTCAGGTACGTAATTATTTTAATTCATTAACATAATTCAAGCCCTACCTTGGTTTAGATAGACAGCGGCAAATTCAAGATTTTTGTATTGAGATTATTTAATTTTTCTATTTGGAGAGAAAAAAAAGTTCTAGTGCTGCCATTTTTGTTACTGCAAAATTCAGAGGAGATTTAGAGACAATTGCAAAAACTAAGTTTTAACTTTAACTTTCTGGATAATGTTAGTTATTGATCATCAAAATGTGTCTTTAGCCCAGTCATTTTGCTTACTGCGAAATTATTATACATAATTGTTTTTGGCTATTCTAATGATTAAATTCGTTTTTGATCATCGAAATGTTTCTTCTAGAGCATTTATTTGCATTGCTGCGATGTTGGGATAATTTTCTCTAGGCAAAGATACACTATTAAAGATTTAACCATCTGTAGAAATAAATGTGGAATTCCCGGAGTATTTAACGGAAAAAGTTCATTTTTGGTCATCAAAATGTGCCTTCAATAGCAATAATTTTTATTACTTCGAAGTTGTAGTAATTTTCTTTGAGCATTTGTAAAGACACCTTACCAAAGATTAATTTGTTAAAGTTTTAAATATCTGTCGAATTAATTGTGGAATTACCAGAGTACTTTATGGAGAAAGTTCATTTTTTGTCATCAAAATGTGTCATCAATAGCAATCATTTTTATTACGGCGAAGTGGTAGCAATTTTCTTTGGGCGATTGTAAAGACACATTACAAATATTAATTTGTTGAAGTTTTAAATATCAGTCGAAATAAATGTGGAATTCCCGGAGTAATTTATGGACAACATTCATTTTTTTTAGACTTAACCAAAATCATCCAGTAATGTTCCACTTTCCTGCCGTCATTCTAAGCAACGGAATAAACAAACTCTGACATCTCCCATTCAACATGACTCGAAACGACAATTGTACAAATTTATTTATATTTTTACACCAAACGGTTGCAGAAAAAATAGTATACATTACTTGTCAGGAAAGTGCTTTACTAGACTCAAAGCTTGAAGTACTTACCCACATAGCACACTTCGTCCACTGTACGTACATTATTCGTCCAAATTACGTACATTCGTCCATGGGGGTAATATGAACGTACAGTGTACGTACATTATTGTACGTACATTGTACGTACAAAAATATACGTCCATGGTACGTACATCACTGTACGAACATAAATATACGCCCATAGTACGTACATATCCGGACGAATATATAAATATACCCCCACCATGCAGGATGGACCGCAAGCAAATCAAACAGAGGGCGCCCCAATAATAAACCGACGGAATGGTAGCGGTGGCCATTTAAAAAGGGCAGCAGGCATGTCAACGGGCAGACTTCGGCTCATCGTCGTTAGGTAAACCTGACCGATAGCCGAAGCGACAAGCTCTCACCATGGCTTGTCCGCGCCAGGGCCAACGGCACCCCCAAATAAGAATCAGCCTTTCTTGTAAATAAATAAATCGGTTTTGAAACCCCCTTTTGTCTTTGATTGGAATTGGAAATTTCGATTAATTATTTGCACGTGTTAATGTTAATAAATTTGGCACAAAATTTTTCTTTGTTATATTGGAACCAAACTGGGGGATGTCATAAACAAAATTTGATTTTTTTAATGGCGTAATTCCTATGTACGTAAATTTGTATATCCAGATTTGGTACAATGCTGTACCAAATGGACATACTACGTACGTACACGGGATGAAAACTATACGTCCATAGTACGTACATAGGACGTACTTGTCCTACATACGTACATTTGAGTACGTCCTATGTACGTAAATTTGTGTACGTCCAGAATTGGTACAATGTTGTGCCAAATGGACGTACCACGTACGTACATGGGACGAAAGCGGACCAAGATGTACGTACATTGGACGTGTGCATTTCTAAAACAATACGTCCATAGTACGTACATAGGACGTACTTGTGCTATATGGGTAGCCTTCGATTTCGTACTTCAATTTGCTCTTCTTCTAGTAAAGCCTTTCAGGTAATCTAATATTATTCAAGATTAATCTGTCAAAGTCCCAAAATTATTATGGAATTCGTAAAGTATTTTTAATTATAAATATTTGCTACTGCCAAGTTTGAGTCATTTTCATTGGGCAATTGTAAAGGCGAATTTGAAAAGGCTGGATTTGGCAGTGTTCCCCAAAAAAATGACCATTTTATGCCATTCGAATTAGAATTTTTGAATAGGCACAAACGCCATCAACTTTTATTATTGTACCTGCACAAAGTTTACTAATTGCATACTAAAATATAATACTTATTTTTAGGAATATTCCATCACAAATGCGACGATTGGAGGATAGTAACCCGGCTTTACAGGGGTTCGTTTTTGATAGTAGAGTTTTTATTTCTGTGGGGCATCAACATCTACGGCTGGCGATCATCCGGCGTTAATCACGTCCTCATATTCGAAATGGATCCCAGAAACCACCTATCCGAGCAACATATTATAGAGCTGGCCGCCATTTTCGGTGTTATATGGTCCATATCTGTATTGTGCTTCTTGTATAGTGCAGAACTAAGCATTCCCCCCTACATGAATCCCCTCATTCTAAACTGTGTGATGGCCGCTTTTCTGTTTAATCCCACGAAAACATTCAGACATGAGGCTAGATTTTGGGCTTTACGTGTACTGGTAATTGTTTGCTTTATACGTGTGTGTACTCTGTGCTTATTGTCTAAAAACCTTTCAGGGACGGGTATTACTAACACCTTTCTTCTATGTCACTTTTGCCGAGTTCTGGATGGCCGATCAACTGAACAGTCTGGTCACGCTTTTTACAGATATACAGTTCTTCTTTTGTTTCTATATAACTAACAAAAGTTGGTCGGAGGCCAAAAGTAAGTACATCACTTATTTTAACTAACGCTGGAAGTGTACGGTGACTAACATCATGGGGAAGCTTTTGTCAATACAGCCCAAAACTTCCAAAAGATCCGAAACCAACCGAATTAAGGGTTTTGCAAGTAGTATCAGGAGTTTCTCCATGAAATTTATCACTGCAAGTCGCTGATACTAAGCTATATTTAATAAATTAGCTAATTATAATAAATGATAAACCGATTTTTTGTACTATTTGTTTTCAAAAATTTGTTAAAAGTGTGCAGTTTGTCTACTAAAGTAACACAGATTGAAACGAAAACTAATCTAAATACTAATCAAGTCGTTGGCGATATATTAAAAGTCAAAAAAGCTCTAACAATCAGTTTTCTGAAATTTACATTACTTCGGTTCTAGAAAGTAATATACAGTATTGAAGTCAGAGGTAAAACTGTGATGATGAAAGGTAATTCTTAAATGTGTCTAGAGATGGCCAGTGACTGATAATAGTATTAATAAGCTCTAATTGGAACGATAGAAGTTATAATTTGTTTTTTCAAATTTATTGTGTTATTCTGACCAAACATGTTAGCGTTTACAGCGATGGTTTTTGCTAACATCGATAGATGTTATGAATATAAGATTCTGTACACAATGTCTGTCAACTAACATCGATGTATATTAACATTTTCGATGTTAAACAACACTTGTCAAAACGGTCGACGTTACGAGATTGTTAATGATGATATACATATTTTGAAGTTATTTTGTGGTTTGTGTTTTTCGTCAACAGAAAACTCAAATGGATAGTAATATTCCAATATTCATATACTTGCTTTAGGAAACACTAATTTTATTTCTAAAAATATCCTAAAAAAACGTTTTATTAATCATCTATTGTAATATGCATTAAGTTGGTCGCGCTGTAGACATTGCACCGTTGCCAATTTGTGTACATCGGGTTGTTCAGAATATAGTTTTTAACAGCGCTGTTCAATTTGACATAACATTGCAATGTTAATAATAGTTGTTCGGAATAACCCCATTACTATAATTTATCTTGAATCCTAATTTTTAGATATAGATTACTGCACCAATAACTTTGTACCGATAAGAGCAACAATGGCAGCTCTGCCGGCTTGGTTCCGTTTTGCCCAATGCCTGAGGAGATACCGAGATACCAAAGAAGCATTCCCTCATCTGGCGAATGCAGCCAAATATTCCACGACATTCTTTGTGATAATTTTTTCCAATTTGTTTATGATATTTTCAGGTGAGTAATGTTCGAATTACTGCGCCGGCAAATGGTATAATTTTGATTTATGTAGACAGATATCCTTCCATGGCGGAAAATCCTTTCTTTTACCTGTGGCTGACTTCGTCCCTTCTGAGCTCGTGTTACGCCTACACCTGGGATATCAAATTGGATTGGGGGTTATTCGATGCAAAGGCAGGCGACAATCGGTTTCTCAGAGAAGAAATTGTGTATCCTTCAACGGTAAGCTTTGTACATGCATACTATTTAAAGTATCACTAGCAATAGCACTATTTTCCACAATATTGTAATTAGTCAAAAATTTCTAATGTACCAATTGTATTTCTCAACATTGAATTAGATATTTAACATTTATACGCAACTTACAGGTCTATTTTATAACTCGTAACGATTGTAATTCGATTCTCGTTCCGATAACGATTTTTCAATGAAACTCAATTTTGTAACTTTTCATACTCGTTACGAAACGATAAAACCGTTCCGTTATGATCGTTCGGGAACGACAGCCCCGCTGTCAATCATTAACGGACATTTTGACCTGATACTATGAATTATATATTTATATTTAATTTTCTCACGTAATTTGTGATGGATAGGAACGAAGATAAGTTAATTTTTATTTAAATACATAATATCATTGTATATTGTGCTACAATGCAAAATTGTTGTTATTCTTATATTACTAGAAAATTGTTTACAAATCTAGAAAATTTATTTTCCGAGCAAGAAGTCAGCACATGAACTCGTATTTATGAGACACAAGTGGTCCTTTCTTTATTCTCGAAGGAAGCTTTGGGAACATGTATAGACAAATCTGAGAAATACTTCTATAATTACTTCACTTAATTAAATTAATTCAGTTCAATTATAATTTGATTTTTGAAAATATCCGCAAAAATAAGCATATGTTTAGATTTGAAATGTAAACGTCAACTGTCACGACGCTGACAAAATTAGAAATGAAGTGAGCTACAAGTGTACTACTCGTTCTAAAATCAAGTTCATCGTTACGAATAAGCATTCAAGGTCAACGCCTAACGATGTTGGTTACAAAATAACATTTTAACCTAAATCGTTCGCAACATTGCAACTGACGTTCCAAACGATTATAGTTAGCTAATGAATCGTATTGTAACGATTGTTTATAAAATAGACCTGTTAATCCAATACATTTCTTAACTTTCCAGTTTATTTAAGTGTGTCTTAGCAACGACGTAACTAGGGTGTGAAAACGGACCATCTGTGAGGGGAGGGGGCACTTATGCCAAGATATAAGCAAGTGGGGGCCCATGTCAACCTGTCCAGAAAAGAATTACAGGGGTGGGGGTAAAATTTGACACTGACGCTAGCCTGCTTTAACAGCTCTGGTAATGACATAGTTGTCGGCTGAGGTGGAGCTGCTGCTAGCCAACATCGTGTGTTTTGGCCTCTACTATTGCGTCTAGACCCTTGAAGTGTGAGAGCTGTAAAATCTTTTTTTTCCTCATAATATCTCGTTAGCAGGACCATCATTCAAGTAGGGATATTTTGATGGATTATGTTTTTTGTTGACACATTGTTTTGAATTAGTCAGTTATTGATTTTATAGAGCATTGTTTGATGCATATCTATGGAAGAAAGCTTTTGTACTAGTCCAGGGCATTTAGATCAAAATCGATCGAAATCAAGTCATTTTTAGGGACAGCAGATATCGAGATGCGGTTTTCTGCATTGTGTTCAGAAAGCTCTCAGGAAAAAAGTCTATATGGTGTGGTTATGCCATTTTTCGAAAAATGCATTCTGGTGCAATAAATGCATTTTGCAATTGCATAATTACTTGCAACATTATAAGAACGACTGGAAACTCGGAAAAATCGCTTGAAAATCGTTATTCGGGGGTTTTCGGAGATGCCAAATTCAATTCTGGCATTAGAATTATCCGGGGGCGCTCGGGGTCGGCTCTGCGGGGAAAGGTAATGGAGAAAGTGAAAAATCACAAATTATGGAATTAATACTTTATTTAAACAATAAATGGTACTTTATTGAATTATTCATCATAAAGTTCAATTTTTAACGTAAATACTAAACATCTTCTTGAAACTCTTCTTCTTCTTCTTCCCCTTCTTTATATTCTTCCTCGTCACTATCCTCGGCCTCGTTGGAAGAGTATAAAGTATTTACCAAACAGAGGTACTGGACACGAGTCAAAATTTCAAAGATTTCCGGAATCTTCACAGAACAGACCATCGAACGGACACTAATGAAAAGAAGTAAATTGAAGGGAGGATTGTTTGAGAGAGGAGTGACGCTCAGCGCCGCTTATCAGTGGATCATAAGTCCAGGGCATTTAGATCAAAATCGATCGAAATAAAGAAATTTTTAGGGACCAACCAATTCTAAAAAAGTCGATATCAAGCGTGTCTATTTCTAAGTACAGGCTTGGTATGGTTCACAAGGTCAAGACGAGACCTTAAATCCGTTAGAATAGGGATGGGAATTGGTGGATGGAGAGCTCAGTCCTGTCACCATGACCCAGGAAGCCGGTCCCGAGTAAATATTAAGCAGGATTTCTTGTTCCTGTGAAACCGACTGTGGCACAAGGTGCGGGTGCCGCCGAAGTGGGTTGGAGTGCTCACTTGCATGCAAGCATTGCGATGGCAATTGCTCAAACCAAAAAGGCACTTCCAACGAGGCCGAGGATATTGACGAGGAAGAAGATGAAGAAGGGGAAGAAGAAGAAGAGTTTCAAGAAGATGTTTAGTAATTAAGTTGAATAAAATTGAACTTTATGATGAATAATTCAATAATAATAAAAAGTACTATTTATTGTTTAAATAAAGTATTAATTCCATAATTTGTGATTTTTCACTTTCTCCATTACCTTTCCCCTCAGAGCCGACCCCGAGCGCCCCCGGATAATTCTAATGCCAGAATCGGATTCGGCATCCCCGAAAACCCCCGAGTAACAATTTTCGAGCGATTTTTCCGAGTTTCCAGTCGTTCTTATAATGTTGCAAGTAATTATGCAATTGCAAAATGCATATATTGTACCAGAATGCATTTTTCTAAAAATGGTATAACCACACCAAATAGACTTTTGTCCTGAGAGCTTTCTGAACACAATGCAGAAAGCCGCATCTCGATATCTGCTGTCTCTAAAAAATTCCGATTCATTTCCTAACTTTCCTGGACTATACCTTCTTTGCCAAAACTTATTTCTAATGATTGGCTTCATAAGATTTTCATTCGTTCTATCTCTATCACAAAATTAGCTGGGATCCTTAATTTTGACTTTTGAGATTATTTGTCAAGGGTAATTTCTAGTTTTTTCGTCTTACCGGTTTTTGTCTATCAAACTTCATCCGATGGTTTAACACTAGACGAAAGAGGTGTCCATTTTTTTTTTCCTCCGAAATTGTACATGTATGAATACTATTGGACAAGTGCCAACGATAATTTATAAGATTGTATAATAATATAATATATAATCATATATTTTTGTTACAGTGGTTTTATTACTTCGGAATTATTGAAGATTTCATAATGAGATTCGGTTGGGCGTTCTCCATCTCGTTAACTGAATTAGGGTATATACACGCAGAGTTGATGGTTACAATATTGGCCCCACTTGAAGTTTTCAGGTAAGATTAATATAACTTAATCAAAATAAGTCATATTTTTCCTTTTGTTCTATCTGTAATAATACGGTTTTCTGTCGTATAACGAATCAAAAATTTGAAGTATTGTGTAAAATAGAACATTTAGAAAATAAGTAGTTATTATGAATGACATCAACTTTATTTTAACCTACAAACCCGGCTGGGTTAAAGGAACTTTTTTGGCAAATAATTGGAAAAGTTGAAAGTTTACAAACCGCGATTTTGTAGATTATAAATCTAAGTGGAACTAGGGGCGGGTGGGTGAGCCCTGCCCCACCCTCCAATTCACGGATGATAAACAAGAGTTTACATGCCGAAATTAATTAATAACACAAGAGTAAGAAAGATATTTCAGAATTTATGTTTTTGTGATTAACCTATTTATTGGTAGAAATATCGAAGCGTGGGTAACAGGTTGGATTGTAGGATAGGAGGATAGGGACCACCCAGCACCAACCGTATCAACTTTATTTTAACCTACAAATCCTGTTGGGTTAAAGGAACTTCTGTGGCAAATAATTGAGAAAGTTGAAAGTTTACAAAACGCGATTTTGTAGTTTAAATCTAAGTGGACGAGAGGCGGGTGAGTGGGTTCTGTCCCCACCCTCCAATTAATGGATGATAAACAAGAGTTTATATGCCGAAATTAATTAATAACACAGGAGTAAGAGAGATATTTCAGAATTTATGTTTTTCTAATTCACTTATTTATTGGTGCAAATATCGAAGCGTGGGTATCAGGTTGGATTGTAGGATAGGGCCCACCCTCCACCCACTGTATCAACTTTATTTTGACCTACAAATTCTGTTGGGTTAAAGGAACTCCTTTGGCAAATAATTGGAAAAGGTGAAAGTTTACAAAACGCGATTTTGTAGTTTAAATCTAAGTGGACAAGGGGCGGGTGGGTGGTCCCTGTCCCACCCTCCAATTAACGGATGATAAACAATAGTTTACATGCCGAAATTAATTAATAACACAAGAGTAAGAAAGACATTTCCTACTTTATATTTTTGTGATTCACTTATTTATTGGTGGAAATATCGGAGCGTGGGCAACAGGTTGGATTGTGGGATAGGGCCCACCCACCACCCACCGTATCAACTCTATTTTAACCTACAAAACCTGTTGGGTTAAAGGAACTTCTTTAGCAAATAATTGGAAAAGTTGAAAGTTTACAAAACGCGATTTTGTAGTTTAAATCTAAGTAGAACGAGGGGCGAGTGGGGTTCCAATTTACGGATGATAAAGAAGTGTTTACATGCCGAAATTAATTAATACCAAGAGTGAAAATGATATTTCAGAATTTATGTTTTTGTGATTCACTTAATTATTGGTGGAAATATCGGATCGAGGGCAACAGATTAGGTTGTAGGATAGGGACCACCCACCGTATCCAATTTATTTTAACCTACAAATCCTGTTGGGTTAAAGGAACTTCTTTGGCAAATAATTGGGAAAGTTAAAAGTTTACGAAACGCGATTTTGTAGTTTAAATCCAAGTGGAACGAGGGGCGGGTGGGTGGGCATATTAGGGAATTCGCCAGCAGGACCACCAAGGTTAAAAAACGGAGGCGTAATACTGTTCAATTTTTTACCGGCGTGGAAAACGTAGAAACTGGGTGACAATAGAATGGCCGGACACATGAATTCACCCAGCACTTGGCAACACAACATACACAGAGGAAAGGTTGTAATTTATTGTATTATCACTTTGTTTGGAAAACGAATTATAAAAAACAGCGAGAGTACAATGTATGTTTCATTCGTGGCGAAAAAGAGCCGCTTCTGTCGGTGTGGATTTTTAATTAGCGTCGATTAATGCCTTACACGAAAAACGAGTAGCAAATGTAATTTCATGTTTCATAATTCTGACGTTTTAAACGTCAGTTTATCCGTTTCTACAAAACGCTCGATGTACATTTAAAATATGATTTAAATTGAAAATAAACCATGAAAATGAAAATATAAATAACTATGATTCCATCAAATCGGAGAAAGTAACATGATGTCCACATCACCATTTTTTTAGATGCGTATCCTTTTTAGTTGTATTACTAAAAATTTTCCAGAACACAAATCTTTTCAGTTTTAGCCAAGCAGGGCCGCGCCAAGCGGGGGTGTTAAGGGTGCCCAGCACCCGGGTGGCAGGTCATTAGCCCGAAGCATCGATGCTAAGAGGTCCCTCTTAGCTTGACGTCCATTAAATCTTATTGGTTTTTTTACAATTTGCAAACAATTTATTAAAAATCGGCGCTCGTAAAAAACAATCAATCCACGTAGAAAATACTTTTTTTTCGTAACACGTACGTTCGTGAAATAGTAGATGATTGTTTATTCTTTGCGTATGGATGCAAGCGCGAAATCCATGAACGTATCTCTTTTTTTATATCGAAATTCTTTCTTTCTAAATAATTTTGAGATGCGCCAATCAAAGGTGTTCATTTTCTCTATCCCCCATTTCACATTGAAAGGGGGCGGCAATTTTTGCCTCGCACCTCGGCGGCAACATACCTTGGCGCGGCCCTGTAGCCAAGATAGAACCTCAAAATAAAATTCATTTCCAAAAATTTCTAAATGGCGCATAGAAATATTTTCTAAAATACTGTTATTAGATTTTATCATCTGACAGTTCAGAATCTTCATTATCTGAGGGAATATCAACTAAGCAACAGGGGACCTGTAGCTTGCCATAATTAACGATGCAATTTTTTTATTACTACATTTTTGATAAATTAAAAATTGACTCATTTTTTGATAAATTAAAAAATGACACATTTTTGATAAATTAAAAAATGGTGATGTCCTCATCATGATACTTTCTCCGATTTGATGGTATAATAGTGATGAGAACTCAACTTATTTCGTATTGAAAGTTACTCACATTCCTACGCTTTGGAGAAAATATAAAAATAATTAACACAAACTTGAAATATTCCAAATTTACTCAAAATACATTCTACTTAATAATCCAACCAAAACCCAAAAACACCCCTTAGCTAAGTTCAGAAATAATCGCACAAAAACACAACTTATGTTATATTAAATGTGATTCACTTTCCTACGCCTTGAAAAAATATATTAAAACAGTTGTCACAAACTTGAAATTTTTCAAATTTACCCAAAATACATTTTGCTCTATATTTCAACCAAAATCCAAGAACACCCCTTAGCTAAATTCGGAAATAATCTCACAAGAAGAGAACTTATGTCATATTGAAAGTTACTTTTTTACGTTTTGGAAAAAAATATAAAAACAATTGCCACAGGCTTGACATTTTCCAAATTTATTCAAAATCTGCTTTATAATCCAACCAATATCTAAAAATACCCCTTAGCTACATTCGAAAATAAACGTACAAAAACACAACTTATGTTATATTAAAAGTTATTCACTTTCCTACGGTTTAAAAAAATATAAAAACAATTGTCACAAACTTGAATTTTTTTTAATTTACCCAAAATACATTATGTTTTATATTTCAACCAAAATCTAAGAACACCCCTAAGCTACATTCGGAAATAATCGCACGAGAACAGAACTAATGTCATATTTAAAGTTAGTTTTCTAAGAGTTGGAAAAACAAATATAAAAACAATTGCCACAGGCTTGAAATTTTTCAAATTTACTCAAAATATATTTTGTTTTATAAACCAACCAAAATCCAAGAACACCCCTTAGGTAAATTTGGAAATAATCGCACAAGAACACAACTTATGTCCTATTGAAAGTTATTCAATCTCCTACGCTTTAGAAAAAAAAATATAAAAACGATTGTCACAGACTTGAATTTTTTTAAATTTACTCAAAATATATTTTGCTTTATAATCCTATCAAAATCCAACCTTACCTCTTAGGTAAATTTGGAAATAATTACACAAGAACAGAACTTATGTCATATTGAAAGACACACTTTATATTTCAAATTCGAATAATTTTTATTATCATTTTACTCAAAAAGGAATGAGAAAAGAATATACTTTATAAGTTATTCATTTTGGCATTTTCTACGATTATTATTGATATAAATTTAATTTCACTATTATCGTTTCATAATATAAACCAAAAATTAAAAAAAAAAAATGTATTTTCAAACAAAAGATGTTTTTTTTATTGTCTTCAATGTTGGTTTTAATGTTTTTTTTAATAATATTAAATTATTAAAAAAATTATTGGAAGAAAAAAAAATAGTTAAGGTAAACATCCATTTTCGGTGTAGGAAATTTTACCAAAAGCTTTTCAGTTCTTCGGATTGTCAAATAAGACTTATGTTCAATATTTTGTATTAATTACTCTATTAGTTTTTGAAATACAGGATGCACAAACACACAGACACATTTTTACTTTCTCCGTTACGAAGTAATAATAATAATAATAATATATATATATTTACGGGATTCTCCCTGTACATTTAAGTATTAAATCGAATATAAAATATAAAACAAAATATAAAATAAAATATAAATATAAAATATAAAAATACAAAAATTAAAATTACAATTTAAAATTTAAATTTAAAATCTAAAATTGCAACAACAATTGTACGAGAAAGTATTGTGGTCGTGATTTTTTTTCAAATTTTTTTTTACGGAAATATCTGTTTTGGGGTCCCTAGATGCTATTTCAACAACAGAAATGGTAAATAATGACAGTACATAGAAAATAAGGAATAGATTTAGACCATAGGTCTTTCTGTCTAAAAACTATTATTTTTTGGTTATTTTTTAGTATTTAATATTTAAAAAAATGTTAATTCTTCCTAAAACAGAAATCTCCGACATTATGAAACATCCTGTATAATAAATAAGGGCCCTGTTTTTTAGAGAATTAATTTAACTAAGAAAAGTTCTATAATTTAATGTATAATTTAAACTATTACGAACAATTGCCCAATGATGAGAACGTAATATATGCAGCACAGTATTCACGTCTGCAGGCAGATACCAGTTGGTTGCATACAGCACGAGCTTGTGGATTGTTATTATTTGTAATGGCAAATTACGTTTCCTCGCAGTTTCTCGAAAATCCTTTGCACTCGTATTTATTGGCGACAAAACGTATTTTGGAGACTATAAGTTGACATACGAGTGCAAAGGGTTAATATATTAGATAATTGAAAGTCCTAATTATTAATATACAAACAAGTTCTACGCATAAAACTTATAATTTGCCTAATTTATGTAACGGTAAATTAATAAGTCGGTGAAGGAGAGAATGATTATAACTTAACTTTGAACCCTGCACATCATCTGCTTTTACAAAAAAATGGTGATGTAGCCATCATGTTACTTTCTCCGACATGATGGTATCATTTATATTTACGCTTTCATCGTTTATTTTCAATTTAAATCATATTTTAAATGCACATCGAGAGGATGACACTGACGTTTAAAACGTCAAAATTATAAAAGATGGAAAAATTATACTTCAAATATAAAAACTCAATTTATTCAAAAACTAAAGGGAATTAAAAAAAAACTTATTCTTTGTAAGTTGTTCATTTTAGCATTCTCTACAATTATTATTAACATACATTTGCTCTAACTATTATGGTTTTATAATTATAAACCAAAAATTAAAAAAATAATAATAAATTTTTTTCTCGAATAAAAATGATTTTATGAAAAATGTTTTCAAGCAAAAGATGTTCATTTCTTTGTTGTCTTCAAAGTTTGTTTAAATATTTTTGTGATATTTTTCATATTTAAGATAATATTGGCAAAAAACAAAAAACAGTTGAGGTAAACGCCCACTTCCGGTGTACGAAATTTTACCAAAAGCTTTTCAGTTCTTCAGATTATCAAATAAGACGGATGTTAAAAGTTTCATATCAATTGCTCTATTAGTTTTTGAGGTACAGCGCGCACAGACAGACACACACACACACACACAGACACACACACACACAGACACACACACACACACACAGACACAAAAATTTTTTTTCCAGAAATTGTTGAAATGGCATCTAGGGACCCCGAAACGGATATTTCCGTAAAAAAAATTTTTGAAAAAAAAATCACGATCACAATACTTTCTCGTACTTCGTAACGGAGAAAGTAAAAATATACTAGCGAAATAACCTTGAATCAATTATTTTGAATTAAAAAGAAAGGTTTGCCATGATATCATAATGGCGGATGTTTCAGTAAAGAATTAAATTACTTCCTGTGCCAAATTTAATTTAAAACGAGGTTGCAAACATGACAAATTAATTACAAGAATTAATAACATGAATTCTACCGTAATTTACTGAAAAATCTTATAATCCATAAGCCGTACAAAAATTTCAATAGCATTTTCGAAATCCCCGCACAAAAATACTCAACAATGTGAAAACGCGAGTTCGATCCGTCTTTAAATAAGCGAGCTGTAACCAAAAATTCCATTTGACCTACTGACGGAGGGAACTCCGCGTCTGGAATGCGGGATTATGTAAGTGTGACGCGACTGGGTCACGGGGATACCCCAAGGTCGGCGCATTCCAGACCGGCGGCCATCATGGATGAAGGCTGATCAGTTGCGCGTGCGCGCAATCCAAGAATCGTGCGATCTATCGCGACCGACCGTAAAGGGTTGAATTAATGCGTGAAAGGGTTAATCAATAAAGAAATTACACCGTGTGATCGATTTACCACCGGACATTGCGAGTTAACATGGGAAAATTGTTTTTTTTTAGATTGCTGCTCCCCTCACCCTAACCTAAAAGGAATCCAATACCACCGTTGGATAGATTATTTTAATGCGCCTTATGTGGTACCACACAATTATATATTAATGTTGTTTTACCATCTGTAAAGGTGCTTATTGTAAACAGTTCATGAACAGCTACAAGCCCTGTTTGCGGTTAGCTCGCAAACAAATCCCGAACACCCTGTGTTCAGTACATGAGCAGTTACACGAACACTTCTAGATGAAATTAATTTTCGTTGGACGTTGTTCGCCAAGAAGTTCGCTCAGTGTTCCAGTTTTCCAGCGTCATCCGTCCACTCCATAATTTTTCGGTTTAAAATTGATGCAAACAGTTTCACCGTCTACACCTGACTGAGGTTCAGCGAACATACCCTTTAAAATTACCGACAACGGGCGGGATTTTTGGTGAACTCGAGACGAACAGGGTAAAATCCGTTAATGTTACGCGACAACATTGGGCGAGCAGGCTATTGGGTGATCGCGAGCACCGGTGGATGCGCACCTTAAGAAGCCTTAAAAGTAAATAAATTTATTCAAAATAATCATGTTAACTTCACTTTATTCGTGTACGTTATTAAAATGTAATTCATCTGTTTGACGCTTATTTCGATGTTAATTTATTTGCAATGAATAATAATTATTCTAACAGAGAAAGGGTTTGTATGATGAAAACCTGACTTTCGATGTGTGACGATTTTTGTTTTTTTGTGCTCTCGTCGCCACCGCCACCGTAACAATTTTATTTGGTTATTATCTGTAACCTGGCAACGATTTCATATCCGAACCGAAAAATAGCTTACATCCGTACAGTTTATTGTTAGGGAATTAATCAATATACCGTAAGGAGTAGAAACAATAATTGTTAATTCACAATTGTGTGAAATCGTATGAAGCACAATAAATTAATTTATCCAACGGTGGCACTGGATTCCTTTTATTTTAAATAGGGGAGCAGCAATCTAGAAAAAATAGTTTTCCCATGTTAATTTTTTTTTTATTTACTGATGTGTAGAACGACATAAATATATGTATTACAGCTGTCAGGGTCATACAAAATAAAAAGTTAACATTACAATGTATAATAAAAATATCTAAAGCTAAATAGAAATGAGTTACAGACGATGAAATTGTGAAGTTGGCATAAGATATATAAATATAACAGCGATCTAGTTGATAAAATCCTTAACAGAATAATAGGTCTTATCAAGAAGGTACGCTTTCAATTTTCTCTTAAACATAGTCAACCGCGGGACGGTTTTTATATCGGATGGGAGTTTATTGTATAACGTAAGACACATGTAGTATGGTCCTTGTTTGTAAAGAGAAGTACGGTGTGTTGGCACAGCCAGTTGGTCTAGGTTCCGGGTATTAGACGATTGATTATTCACTCCATTCGTTTTAAATTTTAGTTTATGTTTAAAGACATAAAGACAACAGTGATAGATGTATAGGGAATAAAAAGTCATTACGCCAAGGTCGATGAAGAGGGGTCGGCAACTAGCTCTATATTTGGAGAAAGTTATTCTACGAATTATCTCTTTTTGCAATTTAAATAGGCGAATCGTCGCACTGGACGCGCCCCAGATTATTACTCCATACGCTAAATGACTGCAAACATGTGCGTAGTAATATTTAATTAGAGCTACTCGATTTACCGAGGCCCTCATTGACAAGATCGCAAAGCTAGCTGATCTAAGTTTAGCACAGATTAAGTCTATGTGATACTCCCAGCGCAAACTGGGTGTTATTCCAATGCCCAAAAATTTTCCCATTTCAAGATGTTTTATATCCTTACAATTGAGTTTCGGATTTGGTAGTTGTGTTTGTGTGCGGTTTCGAGGATTTTTGAAATGCATGTAACCTGTTTTATCCGAATTAAGTGTTAGACCATTATCAGCGCACCAATTGTGAAAAATGCTTATAGCTGAGTTTGCATTAGTGAGTGCATTTTCCTGAGAGGTATTTTTGATTAAGATGGACGTATCATCGGCATATTTGCAGACGTTTATGTTCGATATACTATCAAAGGCCCGATCCACATCGTTCATAAAAATAATGAAGAGGAACGGAGCCAAGATAGACCCCTGAGGAGTGCCCATTTCAATCGAGACTTTATCAGAGAAATACTTATGATTTATTATTTTCCCTTTGTTGCTGTTGATTATTACATTTTGAAATCGGTTACTTAAGAAAGATTTTATTAGGCTGTAAGCATTACCTATGATTCCATATGCTACCAGTTTTTTGAGTAATAAGTCGTGATTGATTAGATCGAATGCTCTGGTTAAATCAAAATAAATACCCAGAGTCGTTTCGCCTCTATCAAGAGCACTATACACAGGCGTAAAGAAATCAAACAAGGTGTCAACGGTTGACTTATTCTTCAAGAAGCCCGACTGAGTGTCTCATAGAAGGTTATATTTGGTGAAATATGATTCAAGGCGGTTTAGGATGGCTTTTTCAATAACTTTAGAGAAGAAAGTCAGAATAGATATGGGTCTATAATTGTTTATATTCCGCCTATGATTCTTTTTATAGACAGGACAGACATGAGCAAGCTTTAATAATCCTGGGAAAACTCCCTGTGAGAAGGACTCATTTATTATATGAGTGAGTGGTTTTACGAGTAGCCGAGCTATGTCTTTGATAATAAAATCCGGCATCTCATCACTGCCCGGGGTTTTATTAGAGGGAAGATCATTAATAATTTTTAAAATTTCATGCTCGTCTACAGGATGGAGGTAGAACGAAGTATCCGTATACCTGGTAGGAACATTATATGTACGATTATTAGGCAGGCTATCAGGTGTGTTGGAAATTTTGAAATATTCACTAAACAGGTTGCATAATTCCTGTGGATCATTTATAGATTCACTATTATGATTAATTGTTATTGAGTTGCCGCTTGGTTGATTTTTAGTGTTACTGTTTATTATATTCCAAATTGTTTTATTAGGGTTAGATGAGTTAATAATTAGTGCATCATAGAATTCTTTTTTAGTTCTTTGTAGTAATAGCTTATGATTTTTCTTAGCTAATTTATAGTCATCCCGAGTTTTATTGGTATTCAACTGTTTTTTCACCCAATGCAGTTGCTTAAGGTTATTGGAACTATTTATTATTTCTCTGGTGACCCAGGTTCTATTTCCACTCCTGATTTTTTTTCTCCGGAGTGGAAATTGCGATTTGAATTCATCCAATATTATATTTGAGAACATTCCAAATTTGTCATCAACATTCGTGCAGTTATTTATTAGGTCGAAATTTTTTGAGGCAATGGTATTATAAAAGTTTAGTCTACTCTCAGGATCAAAGGTACGTTTAAGAATGTATTTGCAGTCACGATCAGAAACACTTGTGTATTTAGTGACAGCAAGCGTTATGGCGCAGTGTTCGGAGAACCCACATTCAGTGGTGCTAGCAGTAGAGGTAACGTTTGTGAAGATATTGTCAATGAGAGTCCCGGTGTTATGCGTGATACGCGTAGGAGTTTTAATTTTTGTTTCTAAATTATACGCAGCCATTGTGTCGAGCAAAGCAGTTGAATCGCTATTAAGTACGTTTAGATTTATATTAGTGTCAGCACAGACAATTATATTACTAAATTTTGTAACAAGATAATCGAGAAGATTATTTAATTTATCTATAAATATATAATATTGTGAAGATGGTGAGCGATAGAGCACCACTATAGCATATTTATTATTGCCGTCAGTAACTGACACAACACTATATTCAAATACTTTATCAACAGTCTCGATATTACAAGAGACATTCTCAGCATTCAGTTTAGCGCTATTTGCTATGTGTCGTGGTAAATGTGGGTTCAAAGTGATTGAAAATGGTATTTTACTTCGTGAATGTATGAACTGCATTTTCTGGTAAATTCCACCAATTAAACAACTAGGTGATTTAATTAATTAATGATAACAATTTGTAACAACTAACCCAAGTGTTACCCTCCGATTTGAATGAAATTTGGTGGTCTTTATCCTGGCGAGGATGACAGAGAGAGTGATGGAAGGGAAAGGGAGTGTGTTTGTGGTATTTCTGGACTTGAAAGCAGTGTATGATTCGGTATCGAGGGGGTATATGGTAGAGTCTTTAAGGAGAAAGGGGGTGAGTGACGGAGTGATAGATTGGGTAAGAGGCGTGTATGAGGAAACGTGGGTGGAAGCATAGGTGGGAGAGGAGGTGTCGGAGAGGTTAATGACGTAGAAAGGATTGAGACAGGGGTGTCCTCTGAGCCCGGTGCTGTTCAATCTATAAATTAGTGAGTTAGAGGAGGTGTTGAGGAAAGGGCAGGAGGGGGGTTGGTGATTGGAAAGTGCGTATACGGATGATTTAGTGTTGATGGCGAGAGATTAGAAGGGAATGAAAGCCATGTTGAAAAGGGTGGAGAGATGTATGCACAAGAGAGGACTGTGTGAATGTGGAGAAAACGAAATGGATGAGGTTCAGGAATAAAGGGAGAGAGGGGAGAGTGAAAGAGCTAGAGTGGAAGGGGGAGGTGGTTGAGAGGGTGATTAGGAGTTATTTGGGTTTAAAATAACTCCGTAAGTAAATGTTAATTTCCCAACAACAACAAATCCTATTTTATTGTTTATTATTAAACCATTAATACCTCTGTAAATTACAATTTGAATCATTAAAATCAATTTAACCATTAAAAAATTGCTGCGGCAATATTTATTATTGCAGGATTTTTATAGCACTTTTATTTCGAAAGATTGAAGGATTATATGTTTGTCGGTGATTGAATGCTTAAATTATCAAAATCATCGCGTAGAATTGCTATTTAGAAGCTTTTAAACATTTTACATTCGGATTTCCGCCCGTCGTCGCCATCTATTAGACGGTGGCTGAACTGCTAAGTGATGTTTTTGAACAGCGCCAAAATGCTCGAACTTTATACTTATTGTCAAAGTGTTAATATTTAGCAATGGGCTGCGCATGAAACGGTAGACGATTTAATTCTCAATCGAATGGTGTATAAAATAGCTGAGGAAATTTAGCGGTTTTCCTGTAATTTGCGAATGAAAATTAAGCACGACACACTTACCGACATTTACAGTTCACTGTAACATAAAAATTCAATAAAGAAGAATTTGCTATATTCTTCAATCAAATACGGGTTACAATACTTATTCCTGATTAATCATTTAACTATTTATATTGTTAATGTATTACAATAAGAGAAATATACGAGAAATCATAATCTAAGTAGAGGGCTCTACCTGTTATCGTGGGGATAAACTACTTAATAATTTGTGGATGTAATAATTGTTGTAATAATAAAATAATATTTAAAAACTTTAAAATAATGTTGTCTCATGATTGAATAAATTCACTTGTAGATATTTACGTACTTAAATTGCAGAAACAATATTTTATAATATACACGCCTAATCCCAAGCAACCCGATATACGCATAACTCGAATTAATTTATTATTAAAAACTTCTAATTTTATACGTAACAGGGACAAAACCATAAGTGTAATCCTGAGTAAAGCTTCAAAAATAGTTTGAATATTTAAGTATTTAAATTGCGGAAACAATGGTATTATATAAACGCCTACTTGTAGGCAACCCAATATACTATAACTAATAATTGTTTTTATTAAAAACTTCTAATTTTAAATATAATAGGGACACAAGCATGATTGTAATCCTTAGCAACGCTTTAAAAATATTACACTTATGGTTTTGTCCCTCTTACGATTAAAATTTCAAGTTTTAAATAATATCATTATTAGTTATACGTGTATTGGGTTGCCTGTAAGCAGGCGTTTATGTAATATAATTATTTCTGCAATTTAAATACTTTAATATTCACATTATTTTTTTAGATTTATGGAGGATTACACTTATGGTTTTGTCCCTGTCACGTTTAAAATTGGAAGTTTTTAGCAATAAATTAATATTATGTATGCGTGTATTGCATTGTTTGTAAGTAGGCGTTTGTGTAATATAATTATTTCTGCAATTTAAATACTTAAATATTCGCACTATTTTTGAACCTTTACTGAGGATTACACTTATGGTTTTGTCACTGTCACCTTTAAAATTGGAAGTTTTTTTTATAGTAGTTATGCGTTTATCGGGTTGCCTGTGATTAGGCGGATATATTATAATGTATTGTTTCTGCAATTTAAATACGAAAATATCTACAAGTAAATTTATTTTATTATAAGATAACAGTCTTCTTAAGTTTTTAAATATTCTTTCATTATTAAAACAATTATTAAATCCACAAATGAAAACGTAGTTTATCCCCACGATAACAGAGGGTACCCTCTATGAAGATTAGGATTCCTCATATATTTCTCTTATTGTAATGCATTAATAATATAAAAAGTGAATTGAATAATCAGTAATAAGTATTGGGACCCGTATTTCATTGAAGAATAAATCAAATTGTTGTGCATTTAATTTTGAAGTTACAGTGAACTGTAAATATCGGTAAGTGTGTCGTGCTTAATTTTCATTCGCAAATTACAAGAAAACGGCTAAATTGCCTCAGCTATTTTATATACCATTCGATTTGGAATTAAATAGTCTATCGTTTCATGTACAGCGCATTGCTGAATATTAACACTTTGATTATAAGGATAAAGTTCGAGCATTTTGGCGCTGTTCAAAAACATCACTTAGTAGTTCGGCCATCGTCGAATAGATGGCGACAAGGCGTGGAAATGCGAATGTAAAATGTTTAAAAGCTTTTAAATAGTAATTTTGAGGCATGATTTTGATAATTTGAACGTTAAATCATCTCAAAACTTGTAACCCTTTACTATTTTCAAATAATCGTGCCGTAAAAATCCCAGAATAATAAATCATGTCGTCGAAAGTCTACATTCATTTTAATGATTTAAACGGTAATTTATGGAGGGATTAAAGGTTTAATAATATTCAATGAAGTAAGGTTTGTTGAATTTAAGAAGAATTATCCAATTTGGTTGAAAAGTCGCTGAGTTATGTGCGAAAAACCTGAAAATGCACACCCATAACTTGGTGCCAAATCGTCGTAGGAACTTCGTTCTTTGAGTCCTGCATAGGGAATTGATCAAATTTTAATGCCTTTATGGTGGATCGAGTCGACAAATTTTTTCCAACTCCGTACACATCGTCAAAGTTGGGCATAGTTTACTGAAAAAGCTTTTTTTTCACAGGGTTGCTAGAGGGGGGCGGAAGGGTTTATCCTTAAGTTCGCATGCATGACTTTAAAGAAGACACTTCAAAGTTTTCTGCCCTCAAAGATTCATCACAATCGATTGAAAATACGCCGAGTTATGACGGTATGAAAATGGCCGAAATTTCACGAATTTTATGTTTTTTTTTTCACCAGTGTATTCAAATGAAATATCCATGTTCAGTTGTATCTGTCAGTACATTAATACATCATTAGTGCCACGCGAAATGTTGGCAGTAAAGTAATGTATTCAGTAAAAAATGTTAAATTTTACTGACGCTTTAAGAAAAACCAATATTTTAATTATTAAGGTATGTAAGTAATGCGTTGCGATCATTTGTAAAGCTATACATGTATCAGTAATTAGTAAACTAGTTGAAATGCTCGCACTATAAATAAATTAATTGACGATATATTTATAATGCCATTACGGATGAGAGATGGCCATTTCTCTGGAAAACCATCAATAATAAGATATTTATTCCTATGGAGCACAAAAAGAAAGGACTTTTCAAAAAGCTTTTGGTAAAATTTCGTACACCGGAAGTGGGTGTTTACTTAAACTGTTTTTTTGTTTTTTTCACATATTTTTTTAAATATGAAAAATATCACAAAAACATTTAAACAAATATTGAATGAACATCTTTCGTTTGAAACTATTTTTCATAAACTCATTGTTATTTCATTTTTGGTTTATAATTATGAAACGATAATAGTTACAGCAAATTTATGTCAATAATAATTGCAGAGAATACCAAAATAAACAACTTATAAGGAATAAGTTTTTTTCGGAATTTCTTTAGTTTTTGAGTACACTGAGTTTTTGAATTTGAAATATAATTTTACATAATTTTCACGTTTTAAACGTCAGTTTCATCCGAGTCTACAAAACGCTCGATGTAACTTAAAAATATGATTTAAATCGAAAATAAACCATGAAAGTGTAAGTATAAATAACCATGATACTTCGGAGAAAGTAACATGATGGCCGCATCACCGTTTTTTTTTCTTTCTCCGTTACGAAGTACGAGAAAATATTGTGTTCGTGAAAATGTTTTCAAATATCCGTTTTGAGGTCCCTCGATGCCATTTCAACAGTTGCTGGAAATTTTTAGCAATTGATATGAAACTTTGAACATTAGTCTTATTTGATAATCTAAAGAACTGAAAAGCTTTTGGTAAAATTTCGTACACCGGAAGTGGGTGTTTACCTCAACTGTTTTTTGTTTTTTTCTAATATTTTATTAAATATGAAAAATATCACGAAAACATTTAAACAAATATTGAAGACAAGAAAGAACTGAACATCTTTTATTTCAAAATATTTTTCATAAAATCATTGTTATTCGAGA
This sequence comes from Ocypus olens, assembly GCA_910593695.2. Lineage (NCBI taxonomy): Eukaryota > Metazoa > Arthropoda > Insecta > Coleoptera > Staphylinidae > Ocypus > Ocypus olens. Next base: position 44,933,512 of record OU343058.1, read on the forward strand.
ATTTTTTTTTTCTTTTCATTTTTGGTTTATAATTATGAAACGATAATAGTTACAGCAAATTTACATGAATACTAATTGTAGAGAATACCAAAATGAATAATTTACAAAGAATAAGTTTTTTTCGAAATCGAAATAGTTTTTGAGTAAACTGAGTTTTTGAACTTGAAGTATAATTTTTCCATCTTTCATAATTTTGACGTTTTAAACGTCAGTTTCATCCGAGTCTACAAAACGCTCGATGTACATTTAAAATATGATTTAAATTGAAAACAAACCATGAAAGCGTAAATATAAATGATTCCATCAAGTCGGAGAAAGCAACATGATGGTCACGTCACCACTTTTTCCAGAAATCTTTGATATCGACTCAAAGGGGATATTTCCGAAAAAAAATTTGAATAAATTTTCACGATCACAGTACTTTCTTGTACTTCATAACGGAGAAAGTAAAAATGACACATTTTTGATAAATTGCAAAATGACACAATTAACGTTATTAATATTAATATTACACACTTTGATAAATGGTGATTTATTTAAGTATACACCACATCATAAATATGTTGTGATTTTCCTGAAAAACTGAATTATAATTTTAAATTCCCAGTACCCAATCATTAACATAACAAATTATTTACGTTAAAATGATTACCTAACTAAATGATTTTAATTTTAAAATAAGTATTACACAAGTGCTTTATTATTACCGAGAAATTCTGCAGTTGAAATACTCTTGAGATGTCAAATGCATGGAGTGCATTATGTAGCCGTCTTTCAGGTGAAATAATTATGCAATTAAGGACAATATCGTTGCAGATGTGCATGTGCCTGTAAATGAAATAATTTAATTTACAAGTGGGTTAATGTTCGTGGCAAAAAAAGTTTATTCCGAAGGTAAATCTTATTGTTTTAAAGTCAGAAGCAGTATGGTTCATTTTCAACAGAGTATTTTCTTGAGTAGCAGAAGCTGAAATTAAAAAAAATACATTTTTTAATGAAATGAAATGAAAGTTTAAGTTTAAGTGGAAAAAAATATATTATAATAAAATATAAACCATTCCTGTGTGATGGTTACAAAAAATCTAAGAGGCCTTATAACATCAAACGTTCAATAAGTTTTTTCTTAGCCTACCCTTAGGGAAAGGTCATTTTTTATATTATTATACATTTAAGAGATGTTAAGGGTTGCTAAAATCAGGCACAACCCTTAATATTGAAAATGTTTCACCACGTGATAAACGGGAACCAAATTCAACAAAAATTTAAGAGATATATTTGTTACTTATTTTGCCAGATTGTAGACACAAATCATTGTAGTTTCAGGAATTTTAAATCGCTATATCAAAATTTAATGAAGGACGTCTCTGTAATATCATTGGAAATTGAATTATTAGCTAATTTACTAATTTTACTTTTTATTTTATTTGTCTCTAATATCTATAAAATGTATTATTATTGAAACGATATTAGTTGGGCTCTATTAATGAATATTAATGAAATTTTCTTCTCTCCATTTATTCTTTTCTTCTATAACTGTCTTATTTTTAAAATGTACTTTAACCTCGTTGCGTTTTGCCTTTCCTTTACAATTTCTCCTTTCCGAAGTACACGAAAGGATTGTGATTGTGAACATTTTTTCAAAAATTATTGGAATTTGAAGTACAATGTGTTATTTCCATCTTTCATAATTTTGATGTGTCCGATCCTGAAAAATGTTCGATGTACATTTAAAATATCATTTACATTGAAAATAAACCATGAAAGTATAAATATAAATATCTATAATACCATCAAATCGGAGAAAAACATTTACAAGATAATGTATTTGAAATGAAACTTTTCAAATTTCCATGGGTACTGCTCTGTCGAAGTCATCCAGAAGCTATACCGCATATGAAGATTCACTATTTTTAAAAACCGCTTAAGCGTAGAAGCATTTTTTTTGACATTGCCTGTATTTTGTAGAAGATTTATTTGGAATTTCTTCCGATTGGAAAACGAACATCTGAACAACTGCGGTAAATTCCGAGCCGTGCGGGATATATCTGTTGCTCCTTTGGATTGCTCCGACCAATCAATCATCTTGAGAATGATGGACGAGGAAGATGGGGTTGTAAACAGAAGAAAGAAGAAGGCAAGATTGAAAAAGAAGGACGATGCCAGAATTACCCTCGAGGGAGAATCCACCGATGACAACATGGACGCCTGAATCCAGTTCAAAACTACTACCAGTATCATTCATTCATACAATTCCTACTAATTAAGTTTATTTGTTGGTTTTGGTTAATTCATTTTTACATTGTTGTTTTTATATAATTGTTGTGTTAAGTATTTATTTTTTTATTTATTAATTTTCTCAAACGTTTTTATAAGAATCGTTGGTTAAGCAAGTGATTTTTAAAGAACGTTTGGGAAACTTTAATCAACCTATTGACATGTGATACCAACTTAAAATAAAAAAAAGAATGTTAAATCGTGTAATTTAAAAGTGTATTTTTTTATTTATTTTTTCGCAGATTTGTGAAGATTCCATGAAAACATCTAAACATTTTCGATACCCAAATATAGTCATGATTGAGGTCCCGCATGTGGTAAGATTAAAAAAGTTTATTTATTTAGCCATTGTATTTACCACAGTTTCAAATACTTATTACAAACAAAATTTACAAAAATGTCTTCCCTTCGTGCAGGACAGTATTCACTCAAACGTACAGATACATTAATGTAATTGAAGATTGTTTGTGTTTTGTGGAAGTATTTTCAATAAATATATTATGCCCGAATTAGCAAATTACAAAAAAATGAAGAATGTTTTTTTATGGTGGTGATAAATACTTTAAAGCAGAGGTTCCCAATCTAGAGATGTTGAGCCTGTATGTAGAAGCGGCTCGTGGAACATGTTGGTGTAGCCATTTATACAAAATCGCCCCCCCCCCTTTTTTGAAGAAAGAAATAACGATTTATCTTCCTGGACCAAAGTAACTAGCAAAAGTTAAAAAAGAATAAATAAAAAATTCTTGCTGAGCTTAAAACTACAGGTAGTGCCATAGCTCATTGGCTCTATATAACGAGCCCCTGCCTGTATGTAGTAGACAATTTAGAGGCCTACCTGTAGATAAATATTTTTGGAAAAATAAGTCCTAATAAAAATTTTCATAAATTCTGTCTCAAAAATATTACTTTAATTATTGTTTCATTCACTTAACGGTACATATCGGTACGCCTGCCATAGATTGGGAACGTCTGCTTTTAAGGATTAGGTACAATACATCAAAAGTCACGTAACGGCGTTTACACCCTTAAGTAAGTATCAAATTATGCAATCGCATGCATCAATGACCTTGAAAGCACAAGTTTTTCTTGTTTTTACTTTCACTACACGCAAACGGTATATAAAATTATGGGAGCGTGATCACACGTGTAGATAGGTACATGTACTGGCGGGTACAGAAAAAATTGACAAGGGGGTCGCGAATGGTTACATGTAATATAATACCGGCTTTTATATTAAAACTAATCATTTGCGCTCCCTTGTATTTTTTTTTTGGATCCGCCACTGCACATGTGATCACGCTCCCATAAATATACAGTAAGATCACTAAGTCGCAAATAGTTAGCAACACATTTTCTTTAAATCCCTAGAATAATTTAGGTAAAATTTATTGGCTGTCTGGAATTCTCCAATGCAGTGCAGTGTACATTTTGTTAATTTTGACATTGTAAGGTTACTTGTTTTAAAAATAAATCTGTGTTTATATCTAGTGATTTTGCAAATTTTAAACATTAGCAGTTATTTCTAGAACTTATCATCACTATTAATAATATACAGGGTGTTCTACAAGCTCTATGACAGACTTTGCCAGATGATAGCTCTCTTAATTCTAAAAAATTGTTTGTTAATGAACAGGGGTCCGATTCGTTTTTGTTTAAAAGTTACACGACGGCGTACCACCACATAGAGGAAGACAAGTTGCTGCTTGGTTAAATGAACATTTCCCAAATAAATGGATACGTTAAGGAGGTCCAATATCATGGCCACCTCTCAATCCTCTGGATTTCTATTTTTGGGGACACATGAAGCAGCTGGTCTACCATGTTGAAATCACCACCCATCAGCAGTTACTTGAAAGAATTCAAGATGCAGCTAACCAAATAAGAAATGATCCAAATCTCATCCGTCGAGTGACCGAATCTTTAGTTCGTCGATGTGAGGCTTGCATTCAAGCAGATGGTGTACATTTCGAACAATTTTTATAGTCTTAAGTTTTGTGATTTTCATGTAAGTTAAATTTTTATTGTTAATTGTTAATAAAGGTTTATTGTTATAGCAACTGTCAGTTTTATTTATCAGCCTAGTTGTGATTGAAGCTGGTTGACTGGGAAAATGATGATTGTTTAAATGCTTGTAACTTTTAAACAAAAACGAATCGGACCCCTGTTCATTAACAAACAAATTTTTAGAATTATGAGAGCTATCATCTGGCAAAGTCTGTCATAGAGCTTATAGAACACCTTGTATACTGAAGGGAAAAAAATGAAACACTTGAAATTCGTGAAATTTCGACCATTTTCAAATCGCCATAACTCGGCTTATTTTCTATCGATTTGATGAATCTTTAAGACCGAGAAACTTTGAAGTGTCTTCTTTAAAGTCATGCATGCGGACTTAAGCGTAACTTCTTCCGCCGCCCTCTAGCGCCCATGCGAAAAAAAAATCTGGAAACCATGTCCAACTTTGACGATGTCTACGGAGTTGGAAAAATTTTGCGAATTTCAAGTGTTTCATTATTTTCCACCAGTATATTTAGGATTCATAATCTAGCCGTATTATTTAAATTTCTGTGTTTTCCATGTCAAAATTACCATTCTTAGTGACGTCACTGAATTTCTGTTAGTTAGGTTATGTCTTAAGGGCTGCCAACTATTTTCAACTTTTCGATCTCACGGTATATGGATTTGTGAAAATAAATATGTAATTGTGTGATTTTACCTACTTTTCGAGAGTGCTTAGTTTTGCAAATAGAAATAGAAATATCTCTGTTCTAAATAAATTAGAAACAACCTTACATGTTGCAGAAAGCATTAAATAAATTCAATATTTCGTTTTTTTAAATTTATCTCTGTTCTAACATTCAAATGGAAATGTCAAACAATTATTTCAAATTACAAGATAATTTGATAAACTGATATGAAAATCTAATATTAAAATGACAGCGATTTTAGAGTGGATTATTTTAATAGTCAATAAAACACTTACGTGTAAATTGACTTAAAATTGCGTTTAAACTCTCTTGACAGGTGTGCAGACAGACTTTACATCGGTTTCGATTTTATAGTCAAAAATCGGTTTCGCCTCTGTGCCACCCAGCTGGATCTACCGCTGAGTACATACTATATCTTATCAGGTCAGATGTGAGTTAAAGATTTATTTATATTTCTGATGTTTACTAATGAAAATAACATGTAGAATTCTTCTGAAATTCCAAGAGAGGGAGAGAGAATACATTTATTGAGACACTTTTACACATGACCTCAACAGGCATTATGAAATTCCAATTTTGTTCATTTGAAAAGATATTATCAATATCATTTTAAAGTTAAAGTTAAGTTTTTATACTGAAAAATATTAATTTTGACAGTTCTCGAAAAAAGAAGTTTTAAAAGAATTTCTGTTTCAATTTACAAAATCAATTTACTTCAAAACTATATTGGATTTTAAAAATGAGACTTTTCAAATTTATGGTTTGTCACATGACTTACCGTTAATAAAATAATAATAATCCATTTATTGACGGTAAACACCTTTTACAATAATTTAATATAAATTAAATAAACACATTACCTTCAGATATAACACTAGAAATTATAAACAAAGTTAAAACAATAAAATATATATGTGATTGCAATTTTTTAGGCGATTTACAAATGCTGCTTTCGAGTTTTCGAGCAATTGAGATAAACACCTTAAAAAATTAAACGCAGAGATAAAATTACGCAAAAATTTCGTTAAATGCACAAACCAAAACTGCTTAAAAAGGCCATGAATGTGGAAAGTGTTCAAACAAGTCTTGAGTTTTTGAATTGATAAAGTAAAAAAAAAGAAATATCTTCAAAAGTGAGTTATTAATCTTTTTCAGCTCAAAAAAGATTAATAACTAATTTTGAAAGTTCTCGAAATAAAAATTTAGAAGAAATTTCTGGCAAATAAAACGGTTTTAATTCACAAAATCAAGTTATTTCAAAACTATATTGAATTTTGAAAATGAAAATGTACGAGGTGCGGCGATTAAGTGATGAGACTGATTTTTAAAATTAGTTTATTTTTTAGTAGTATGATATTTACTATTATCGTCGTGGATACAAGGCATGAAAGCGTACTCATAACTCCCACGGGAGATATGAGTTATATCTCCCTTGGGAGATATGAGGTCTGCTCCTATTTACCTGACAAATAGTATGTACAATTTCCAAATTCTCCGCTCAAAATGAGAGTTGAAGATAGACAATCTTGCGTCTGCTCACGACCAACTCTAAAGCGAGACTGGTATTAAACTTTTCTCCCAGATTTGTTCACTATTTTATTCACAACTGTACGTTGTACATTCGATATACTGAATATTTTTACGAATTACTAAAAAATAAAATATTGTATGCACCGCGGGAGATATTCATGTTCTTCGCCCTCGGTTGACTTACAAACCTGTCAACCCTGGGAAAAAACATTCCATATCTCCCTTGGTGCATAAATATCTATTTATTCGAAGAGAATTACAATTAATGTTGTCTCCTTCAAAGTAATTCCCTTGGGAAACCACGTAGCGTTAGAGATTCGGGATCTCGGATACTGGAATAGCCTTCAGCTGGTCGGTTACAGCCATTCAAATGTTTTGGAGTGTCCCAAAATGACGTCCGATCATATGAATTGTCAATTTAGGAAAGAGGAAAGAGGAAAAAGTCAGCAGGACTCAAGTCAGGTGAGTAAAACTACGCGCACACTTGTCGGAATCGGACGGACGGCATGCAACGGATAAAATTGCTTAACAGTTGTAAACGAGTCAACGCACATTTATCGGTACGACATGTAACGGATAAATGTGCGTTGACTCGTTTACAACTGTGTTAAGCAATTTTTGCCGATCCGTGCCGTCCCTCCGATTCCGACAAGTGTGCGCGTAGCTTAAGGAGGTTGAAGAGCCACAGGAATGTTTTTATTGGCCAAAAACTCGTTTATTGAAATTGCCGTGTGACAAGTCGCATTGTCATGATGCAGTATCCAATTGTTCTTGATGTATGGTCTCACACGAATGACCCTTTCTTGGAGTCTTTCAAGAACCTCGCGGTAAAAGTGTTCATTTACTGTTTAGCCTTGAGGTACACACTCTTTATGGACGATTCCCACATTTTCACCTCCCGCCCCTCCAAGTCACGTGCTTCCAGTGTTGCCGTCTCATCATTTCATTTCCACACCTGCCTCGTATGTTTTGGAGCACTAACAGATATAACACATAGAATTATAAACAAAATTAAAACAATACAATTTATGCGATTACACATTTTTAAGCGATTTTAGAAATATGGTTTTCAAGCACTTGAGCTAAAATAGCAGACATAAAACTACACAAAATTTCGTTAAATGCACAAACTAGAACTGCTTGAAAAATAGCCATGAATTTGGAAAATATACCTTTTTTCAAACAAGATTCAAATTTCTGAAAACTTGATAATGTGAAAAAGCAAATAGCAGACATTTCCAAGTGAGTTATAAATCTTTTTTAGCTTAAAAATTATTAATAACTAATTTTGAAAGTTTTTGAAAAAAATTATTAAAAAGAATTTATCACAAATAAAACTGATTCAATTCAGAATAACAAATTTCAAATCGATATAGGATTTTGAAAATAAGACTTTTGAAGTTTACATTTCAAAAACTCTAACTGACACGACACATATTATACATAAAAAAATGTGATTACAAATTTGTAAGCGGTTTTATAAATATTGTTTTCATATTTTCGAGCATGTGAGCTGAAATCCTTAGAAAATGAAACGCACAGATAAAACTTTAAAACATTACCTTAAATGTACAATCCAAAATTGTTTAAAAATAGCCATGAAATTGGAAAATGTACGGTTTTTAAAATAAATTACAATTTCTGAAAACTTAATTTTAAAGTTATTTTTTGTAATAATCGTGCACAAAAAGTAAAAAAAAAACAAATATAAGGCAAAAGTAAAATTGCCGATACGAAGTACCGTGCATTGTGATCGTTAACATTTTTATAATTTTTTTTTTCGGAAATATCCGGTTTCAGGTCCCTAGAGGCGATTTCAAAGATTCCTGTATTTTTTTTTGTGTGTGAGTCTGTGCTTATCTCAAAAAACTAATAAAGCGATTGATATGAAACTATGAACATAAGTCTTATTTGACAATCCGAAGAACTGAACAGCAGCAACAGCTCTTGGTAAAATTCCGTACGCCGGAAGTGGGTGTTTACCTTAACCGGTTTTTTGCCAATATTTTTTTAAATATAGATATTATTATAATAACATTCAAATCAATATTGAAGACAACTAATAAAAATAAACATCTTTTGTTTGAAAATATTTTTTCATAAAATTATTTTTTTCGGATTTTTTTAAAATTATTATTATTTTTTAATTTTTGGTTTATAATTATGAAACGATAATAGTTACAGCAAATTTACATTATTGTAGAGAATGTCAAAATGAACAACTTATAAAGAATAACTTTCTTTCGAAATCTCTTTGGTTTTTGAGTAAACTGACTATTAAAATTTGAAGTAAAATTTGTCTTTTTCATCTTCCATAATTTTGACGTTTTAAACGTCAGTTTCATGTGAGTCTACAGAACGCCCGACGTACATTTAAAATATAAATTAAATTGAAAATAAACGATGAAAGTGTAAATATAAATAACTATTATACCATCAAATCGGAGAAAGTAACATGATGGCCACATCGCCATTTTTTATTTAAAAAAATCAAGCGTTTTATCCGTTTTTAAAATGTTTTATTTTCAACACCGAAAAAATGGCAAAGCCAAGATAAAATTCCAAAAAATAATGTTGAACTCTCGAAATTTAATTATTTAAAAATGGCGTTGGTTTTGAAAATACACTTATTTTAAATAGAGTTATAAATCTTTACTTTGTCCGTTACCAAGTACGGGAAAGTATTGCATGATCGCAATATTTTCCGAATATTTACTTTCTCTGTTACAAAATACGGTAAAGTGCTTGTATTGTGATAGTGAAAATTCGTCAATTTTTTTTAAGGGAAAAATATCAATTAACAAAAATGAAACTGTGAATATAAGCCTTTTCTGACTTATTTGATCAACTTTTAAATTCATAAGCGTAAATAGTAAAACTTTATATACAATATCACAAGAAAATGCATGTTTAAAATAAGAAGAAATATTCACGCTATTGTGTGATGCAGATTCCACAACAATTGGTTCAAAAAATTGGTTCGAGGACATCTTTGGATGGCGACTCGCGCTAGTTCCTAAAAAAATATCCTCATAAACAATTGCAATCCTAAAGTAGCTATTGAAATAGTCTACACTAATTGTAAGTAAAATTTTTCTGTAAAACTGCTAAATCTAGCTTTATCGAGTTGGAAGTTTAAGGATTACAAATGGATGGAGTGATGGAATGGAGCTCAACGCCGACTTATGGAGAGAGGCCCAATACACTTTAGTTAAAAACTTAATACAAATTACCCACAGTGCATTAGCTAGATCGAATGCAAATTTAAATTTATATGGTTTCAAATATATAGAGTCCGATCAATGGATCTTTGCGTGCACGTCTTAGACATCCGAACCTAGTTCCGACAAGATTTTCATGTGTTTACTCCCTCCATGATGAGTTCAATTAGACGCAATAATATGTGTACGTATGTCGTCCACGGCGAAGACGTACGGTACTCGGTAAAACCATGCATTGAACAAAGACAAAAGCTTGGTCCGTAAGTCATTTTGTTATTCGTAACTACATTGGCGGCGCTATAAGAAGTATTTTCTGTTTTGTGTTCGTTTTCGCATATTTGTTCGATTTTACAACCTGTACAGTACATTTTTAGTCGTAACATAAACACTTTGTGATAAACATTTATTCGTGATAAATAAAAAAACAGTTATTTTTAGAACTTTTATAACAATCAGCGGAATCGCTTGGCCTAACCTCAAAATGCCAGGTAAACGTCTAATATCTCAGGTGCGGAATCTCGTGGTGAATCTTATAGACTATTCCACAACAGAAAAGGAAATCAACGGTCCTTTAATTTCGCCGAATGCTGTCCAAGAGGTAATTTCTTTCTTTGTTGTCTAATTACCCGATTATTAATATTACATCGTTTCATAGAGAGTTGCTGATGCTTTAAAAATAAGTTTATAAGTTTACGGACTATCTCCAGTAATGAAATTGCCAGTGAGAGAAATCAGTAGCTTTCCTTGCCTGGAAAATTTCGACCCCGGAAGAAATCAAAAATTTAAGACTAGACGATGGTGCCAAAGCGGGAACCAAAAGTTAAATGATATGATTCGCAGGTTGACATGCACAACTAATAACTAATTTCCGGTAACGGGAACGAAAAGCTTGGTATATTTTCGTTACCATTCCCGGGTTGTTATGAAGCCGCCTCAACAGGTTTCTAAGATCATCACGTTGTAGCTTGTGCTTTTCGCTACTCTACTCCGTAGAGATCTGTTACTTCTCGCGCACAGACCAAAATGTACTGACGTTTAAAACGTCAAAATTATGAAGGAATGTTGGGATCATAACGAATTTGATTTGTTGACTTTTCGGCCAGATGCGGCCCGACAGACCAAACGTTTCGTATTCGGTCAAAGGCATATTCGCGTACACATCTCATTGCTGTTTTAATGGTTTACGTCGCGAGCTCAGGCTAATTTCGGTTTGTTGTTTATTTGTCCGATGCGCAATTTGTTTCGACTACGCCACTGGTGGAATCCCTAGCGTTGATTGTACCGGACAACAATCAGTAGTGACGTGCACGCAAAGATCCATTGATCCATTGATCCAAGTATATAAATATTTTTTCTTTGCTTTTAATAATCGAATTACTGTTACATCAAAAACAATTTAAGAACAAGCGTTATTGATAAAGTTTTACTTATCACGATTGGCAGTACTCAGAACAGGATAGGTGTCGACATGAAACATTGGCTTTAACGATAATTCAAAGGATAATTGGAACGTTCCAATGCGTTACATACTAAAAATGTTCAATAATGCATATGTAGTGGATTACGAATTGCGGTTAATTAGCGATACATCTACCCGACACACATGGGGTGTGAATTAAGAACATAACCTTTAAGTTGTATAAACATTTATGCAAGCACGTAGCACACTATAAGCATAAATGTGTTTCAACTTATTTGGAAGTGGTTTGTTTATCGCACCCTTAGCAACTTTATTATTTCTGGAGGTGTGGAAGAAATATTTGAGTTTTGTTCTATTTTAATACACGCCGTAAAAACATTGTCTTGTATCAAATCGTAAATTTGATTTTCAGTGCTGCCACCTGTTACAATCAAAACTCACTAGATGTTAACATTGTTATTTTATTTTAAAAACAATTCCATAGCTAAATTTAAAGTACAAAACTGTATATTATACTTGTTTAATAAGAGGCAGTGACGGTTCGCGGGGTTTTTTCTGGTACGGCTGAGGAACAAGAGGTGGTAATACAGATAGGTAGGGTCAGTTGCAGAGACGGCTGGCTGGGTGACCGCACCTATCTGTATTACCACCTCTTGTTCTTCGGGCGTACCAGAAAAAACCCCGCGAACCGTCACTGCATTGTGGTACTCGTTCCACTCTTGCCGTAATAGGCCCTGTTATGAAACTTGTATTGAGAAAAATTCTCAAAAGCGGTTTTTCAGACTTTGATTTATGAATTAGATTAGACGAGGTAGAGTTAAACTTTGACCTATAGTAGCAATATTCTAGATAACTATTACGTATGCTAGACCACGCTAAAGATGGTTATAAAATGCGTCATAAATGAAGGGAAAGCACTGGCAATGCAATGTGCATGGACTGAGCTACGAATCAATAACGTGTTCTACCCACACAAACTTCAATGCACCTGGTCAAGCATGTGAAGACATACAGCCACAATAGAATATGTAAAAATAAACAAAACCACGCACCCTAGTTATATTATGATAGAGATATCGATATAAATGAAGTCCTTGACCTAGCAATTGCGTACAGCGCTTGTGGTGAATCCGATGCAGTACGAGAATATTTGAGGGTTGAGGATGTGATCGCTTAGAACAGTGGTTCTCAACCTTTTTTTTAGTGACCTAAACTCCTTCATGGTGTGCTCCTTGGAAGAACTATTAGGCAGCTGCTTTTGGTGCGGGCGCTGTGAGTTCGAGCCCACGTCATATATGTATATCGACATAAATCGCAGGAAGACACAATTAAATTGTGTCAAAAATGAACAAATAACCTTAACTCTTTGATGCCATTTAAAATCCATTTAGAACAACAAGAAAAATACACTCTATTTCATAACATTATTTGTCAATTTTTTAATCAATTTTTTTTTTTTTACTTAGCCATGAGCCATTCAGTCACGACCAGGTTATTATTATTTATGTATTCAATTTGGGATGAGTAAATGAACAAATGAATAAATGAATAATGTCAGACGTATACACAACAACCACGGACCCGACCGAATACTTCTCGATCCCCGCAAAATCTTTCGGCCGAGCTGGGATTCTAACCCACGCGGCACGCGGTGCAACCAGCACAAGCGCTCGCCTGTTCCCACTACACCAACGGGCCGCCCGACTAATCAAATTTTATATTTAGAAAAGCAACATCTATAATATTTGAAATAAATGTCATCGATGTTAAAGTGAATTTTATATGTCAGAAATTATCTGACCGAATTGTCCTCGAGCAATGATAAATCTTTATAATTTTGGTATTTATGTCCTCCAGCGGCTTACTTAGAGAAACTGCCCTCCGGCTGAGTCGTCGGGCGGTGTCTAAGTAAGCCGCTGGAGGACCTAAATACCAAAATTGTTTCGTAATTATCACTGCTCTTGGGCAATTACACTTCAAGTTTTGGCTTCTAGGAAGGATAATAGATAAGACAATGTAGAAATAAAATGATCCACGAGCGGTAGCGAAACCCCTTAAAAAGTTGTACCCTCTTTTGGGATGATAATGGCTTGATGCTGTAAAATGGCACCTATCCCAGATCTCCAGCTCAATTGGGTAAGTTTCTATAGGAATTTAAAAAATTGAGTTTTCGGTTTTTGGCCCGTTAATAATTAATTCAAAAACCAGTTGACATATCTTAGTAAAATTTCACAACTTTCCAAGTCCACACCAATAGTACATCTGTGCCAAATTCCAAGAAAATCTGAGATGGTGAGGTTTAGACCTTGGGTTGAGTTGATGTGGAATTACCCTTATGTAGGTTTTATTCAAATTTTTTTTTGAAATCGTGATCGTAGCGCTGTATTCCCAAAAATCAAAACATTCCCGTAAACCTGAAAAAACGGCCTTTATGGGGACCGTATAAAAATAACTTTAACTCCTGATAGATGGCGGTGGAATCGTCAATATGAAATTTGTTTCAAGAGTAGCACATACAATCGGTGAATATTTTTTAGCCATTCCGCTAAAATGAAAACCCTCTTCCCCCAGATTTTCAGGTTTATGGGGAATGCTTTAATTCTTGCGACTACATCGCCATCTATCACGAATTTAAAAAATATTCTCGGAAGAAACCTACATCATTTTTGGTGTAAAATCCGAATCTACAATAAAAAATGGTGATGTGGCCATCATGTTACTTTCTCCGACTTTATATTTACGTTTTCATGGGTTTATTTTCAATTGAAATCATATTTTAAATGTACATCGAGCGTTGCGTAAACTCGAATGAAACTGACGTTTAAAACGTCAAAATTATGAAAGATGGAAAAATTATACTTCAAATTCAAAAACTAGGTTTACTCGAAAACTAACAAGATTTAAAAAAAACTTATTCTTTAGAAGTTGTTCATTTTGGCATTCTCTACAATTATTATTCACATAAAATTGCTGTAACTATTATCATTTCATAATTATAAACCAAAAATTAAAAAAAATTAATAAATTTTTTTCTCGAATAAAAATGATTTTATGAAAAATGTTTTCAAGCAAAAGATGTTCATTTCTTTATTGTCTTAAAAGTTTGTTTAAATGTTTTTGTGATATTTTTCATATTTAAGAAAATATTGGCAAAAAACAAAAAAAACAGTTAAGGTAAACACCCACTTCCGGTGTACGAAATTTTACCAAAAGCTTTTCAGTTCTTCAGATGATCAAATAAGACTTATGTTCAAAGTTTCATATCAATTGCTCTATTGGTTTTTAAGATACAGCGCGCACAGACACACACACACACGCAGACACAATTTTTTTTTTTCCAGAAATTGTTGAAATGGCATCTAGGGACCCCAAAACGGATATTTCCGAAAAAAAATTTTGGAAAAAAAATCACGATCACTATACTTTCTCGTACTTCGTAACGGAGAAAGTAAAAATGTGGGTTCTTATTTAAGATTTCAAAGTTACTCATCCACTTCCTGGAGGGCGGGGGAACATTTTATACGATAGGATGGTCCCCTTAAAACCAGTGGCGGCTCGTGAATCATGTTGATGGTAGAGCCACATACACAATATGCCCCCTTCCCCTCTTTTTTTGAAGAACGATTTATCTTCCTGGACCAAAGTAACTGGCGAAAAAGTGTTTTAAGAATTAATTAAAAATTCTGGCTTAGCTTGAAACTACGGGCAGTGCCATGGCTCCTTGGCTCTATATAACGAGCCGCCCTTGCATTCGACAGCAAAATATACTACTTTTGACAGCTAAAATATACAATTTTTGACAATTCAAAAATGTTGAATAGAGCTATTTTTATTAACTGAAAAATACTGTTTTTGACAGCTGAAACATATCATTGTTGACACACGAAAAATACAATTTTTGACAAAAAAATACAATTTTTGAGAGTTGGAAAATATATTGAATAATATAATTCTTATTAGCTAAACAATATCAATTCTTGATAACAGCAACACACTATTATTGACAACTGTATCATACCATTATTGTCAGCTAAAAAATACAATTTTTGAAAACAAAAACTACAATTTTTGGCAACAAAAAGTACAATTTTTTAAAGCTGAAATATGCCATTTTTGACAATTAAAAAAATATCGAAAATACTGCTTTTGGTAGCTGAAAAATACTATTTTTAACAGCTGAAACATACCGTTCTTGACAATTACAACAAACCATTATTGACAATTGTAACATACCATTATTGTCAGCCTAAAAATACAATTTTTGACAACAAAAAGTACAAGTTTTTACAGCTGAAAAATGCCATTTTCAATAAATAAAAAATGTTGAATACTTTTTTGATAGTTAAAAAATACCATATAGCGAGCTTTAAACTTTTGTTCGGAACATTTTTTTTGACAATAAAAAAAAATGACCAAAAATGCTGAAAAATACGATTTTTATAAGTGAGAAATACCTTTTTTGACAGCTGAAAAATATCAGTTTCGACAGTTGAATAAATACATTTCTTAACAGCTTAAAGCTGAAAACTACCATTTTTAACAGCTGAAAAATACCATTCTTGACAACTGCAACAAACCTTTATTGACAACTGTAACATACCATTATTATTAGCAAATACAATTTTTGACAGCTGTAAAATACCATTTTTGACAATTAAAAAATGCTGAAAAATACCATTTTTATAGGTAAAAATACCTTTTTGACAGCTGAAAAGTACCATGTTTGACAACTGAAAAATATCATTCTGCAACAAACCACTATTGACAACTGTAACATACCATTATTGCCTGCTAAAAATACAATTTTTGACAACAGAAAATACAAGTTTTGACAGCCGAAAAATGCTATTTTTGACAGTTAAAAAATGTCGAAAAATGCTGCTTTTGATAGGTAAAAAATAACATTTTTATAGATTTTTTTATAGAATGAAAAATATAATTTTTGACAGTTGAATAATACACTTTTTAACAGCTGATAACTACCATTTTCAACAGCTGAAAAATACCATTGTTGACAACTGCAACAAATCATTATTGACAACTGTAACATACCATTATTGCCTGCTAAAAAATACAATTTTTGACCACAAAAAGTATATTTGTGACAGCTGAAAAATGCCAATTCTGAAGATTAAAAAAATGTCGCAAAAGCTGTTTTTGATAGCTGAAAAATAACATTTTAATAGGTGAGAAATACATTTTTTTGATATAAAAAAAACATTTTTGATAACTGAAGAATATCATTTTTGAGAGCTCTTGACAGCTAAAAAATGCCATTTTTAACAGCTGAAAAATACGATTTTTGATTATTGCAACAAAACATTATTGACAACTGTAACAAACCATTATTGTCAGCTAAAAAATACAATTTTTGACAAAAAAATTACAGTTTTTGACAGCTGAAAAATGCCATTTTCAATAAATAAAAAATGTTGAAGAATACTTTTTTGATAGCTAAAAAATACCATTCTTGAATCTTGGAGGCGTTCACTTCGTGGTACATATCTTTATATCGATAAAAAATACCATTTTAATAGATGAGAAATACCTTTTTTGACAGATGAAAAATAACATTATTGACAACTGAAAAATATTATTTTCGACAGTATAATAATACATTTCTTAACAGCTGAAAACTACTATTTTTAACAGCTGAAATATATCATTCTTGACAACTGCAATAAACCATTATTGACAATTGCAATACACCATTACTGTCAGCTAAAAAATACAATTTTTGACAACAAAAGAAAGAAAGAACGATTTATCTTCCTATACCAAAGTAACTGGCGAAAAAGTGTTTTAAGAATTAATTGGATATTCTTGCAAACTTGAAACTACTACAGGTAGTGCCATGGCTCATTGGCTCTATATAGCGAGCCGCCCCTGCTCAAAACCATTAAACCTTTGTTCGGAAAATTTTTTTGTACGATAATAATAATGTTTTATTGGTGTCATTACAATATGTTTACACAAGTCAAGTGGATATATCAGCAGTATGCTACAAAATTGAAGTACATAATAATATTATCTTAAAAATAAAAAGAGCAATAACTATAAATATTTATATACAATAAAATAAAATACAGTCATACATTTGTACAAATTACACAAACATACCAACATATTAAAACTATTAAAATCGTAAAATGAGCAATGTCTATACGATGCATATTTGACAAGATATTACAGTAGATAAATTAAAATGGGTCACCCGGTATATTAAATTTATAGATATAAATGCAAATTGTAGAGAAAACGTATTCTTTAAATTCTACTATTATGCAAAATGTCCTTGTATACCATCAAATCGGGGAAAGTTACATGATGGTCAAATCAACATTTTTTTTTGTATTTAACATTAGGATACTTCATAAATAAGAATTTTGCAGAATTACGAACAGGTGGAATAATCATATATTCAGGCTACTGTACGTGTTTATTTAATTTATTTAACGTTTCTACAACCAGTAAGGGTTTTTAATTTTAATTGGGATACTTTTTATCTTAATTCATTTAAAAACACATTAGTGGTTATGTTGTTAGTGCTTAGTGTATTCATTCTTTCTATGGGCGTTGGACGTCTTCAATATTCAATTAGCTATTTTAATTCAATTCAATAAATCTAAAGGACATAGCAGTGAAATAAATCATTGTCCTGTTAAATATAAGATGTACTGCACTAACGATGATTGGGTCAGCATTTGAAGTAATATCCACACACGTTTTAGGGCAGTAGTTAATGTAAATGCTGTGATTCAACCCTTACTTAATAATATACTTAAGCAAAGAGGGTCACCGCGATAAAATTCGCTATCAGTTCTTAATATGTAGGTTGACACTATTTCCCACTTAGAAAATTTTGATGATTCACCAGGAATTTACAATCGACCAGCCTCCTGCACCCTTCACCGGTGTTTTCGAACTTGAACACACCGGCATACTGTTAAAACGTAATTAATTAGGTAGAAATGCTTTAAACGTAACAACTGATAAAAATAATCATCAACAAAATATAAGTTAGGCGCATGTGCGGCGATAATACCGTAGCAGGCAACATTTGAACAGCAGGAGGAACAGTCAATGAAAAGTTTCTTGTCGCGTAGCGCCGGGATCAGACTAGTATTCAGCTTGCATTGCCCGTGACGTCGGCTGAGCGCGGCCAATGGAATGCTCCGAAATCTATTGATCACCACTGAAAATGGCAGAATACTGACAACATATGGAGTGAAACGTTCGAAAATATACACTATGAAATTCACCTTTCTAACGTTTGTCATTTTAATATACGGGAGTGTTTTTGTCTGTGGAGAATTGGAGATTTATCCAGGTGAGTGCCAACCAGTTCTTCCCAAAAATAACCGCGAAAATCTTACAGGCGGGATCGCTGAAATTAATCACTCCAAGTCGTTGACCGTCTCCGATTGCTATTGTAACACATTTTGCAGTTTTGTTTATACCCAATCGCATGCTAATGTCCATTCATAAATAATGCAAATAGAATTGAGTCACTGATAGAAAAAAAAAATAACGCACAAAACGTAGACAATCACGCGGAAATAAATAACAATATATCAATCCTGTTGCACTGCGGTCTTATCCGCAGCACACTTATTATTTTGATAACATATTTTTAGAATGTGGAGTAGCACAAAATTAAAAATTTAAATGATCCCGTCTCACGAAAAAACCGTAAACCTGTAACTTTTGGAAACATGCAATCTACATGTTTGATCCCCATTCTTACAAATTTAATTGTCGATTTGAATACCGGATGTGTGTTTATGCCCAAACCGCACGCAATTACCAGTCTTATAAATATTTCTCTCGAGTTAAGCCAATTATTCTTCCAGTAAATTTTGTCCGAATCTGCTGAAGTACCAGAATTTGTAATTAAATTAGTAGTCAATTATGCAAGCCATGCATTAAAATGCAGTGCGCGATAATTGTGTTCATTGCATATTCCTGGAGAAAAATTAGAATAAGGAAGAATAATGTTATTAATCTTAAATTTTAATGCAAATAGCTTATTAATAAATCCATGTTTGTTACTTTTTGTTCTATGGAAATTGAATTTATTAAAACAGCTTGCATTTAGTTATACTTCAATTATCGAGTTCTGAGGGTGGTAACACGTGTAAGCCATCTCTCTCTCTCTAGTGCTGTTGTGCAATTTTTTGTGCCACTAGTCCAACCATCCTTATGGGACCCAACAGCAATAAAAGCTTAAATGGGACACGATTTTATTAGTTTCGTTTACATTCAAATATTTATTCGTGTTAATTCTGTCTAAGTAATGTTCAATTATTTTTGATGTTAACGATACTAAACGCCTATAAATAACACCATACACATTTAAGTGGCAGTGATTTCTTAAGGCACACGGCTGGACACAAAATTTGGGGCACTTGATATTTGGAAATTGTGTGCCTACTGCGATTTTTGTGAAGGAATTAATGTTTACGTTATTTTACCACGCCTCTTGCTTTCTGTACCTAAAATTAAAAATTCAAAATCAAATGAAATGTAATAAAAATATAGTAACACAGTTGGAAACAAAATTTGGGCCACTTGATTTTTTTCTGAATTTGTGTATCTACTACGATTTTCATATTCACGTTGTTTTTGTAAAGAAATTAACAATATTTTTTAAGTAAAAATGTACCGAAAATTAAAAATGGTGATGTGGCCATCATGCTACTTTCTTCGACTTGATGGTATCATAGCCATCTATATTTACGTTTTCATTGTTTATTTTCAATTGAAATCATATTTTAAATGTACATGGAGCGTTGCGTAAACTTGGATGAAACTGAAGTTTAAAACGTCAAAATTATGAAAGATGGAAAAATTATACTTCAAATTCAAAAACTCGGTTTACTCAAAATCTAACTAGATTTCGAAAAAAACTTATTCTTTCAAAGTTATTCATTTTGGTATTCTCTACAATTATAATTCATTTAAATTTGCTGTAACTATTATCGTTTCATAATTACAAACCAAAAATAAAAAATGGTGATGTGGCCATCATGTTACTTTCTCCTATGGTATCATTATTTATATTTACATTTTCATGGTTTATTTTCTATTTAAATTATATTTTAAATGTACATCGATCGTTGTGTAATCTCGGACGAAACTGACGTTTAAAACGTCAAAATTATAAAAGATCGAAAAATTATACTTCAAATTCAAAAACTCAGTTTACTCAAAAACTAAAGAGATTTCGAAAAAAACTTATTGTTTATAAGTTGTTCATTTTAGCATTATCCACAATTATTATTTACATAAATTCGCTGTAACTGTTATCGTTTTATAATTATAAACCAAAAATTAAAAAAATAATAATTAATTTTTTTCTCGAATATAAATGATTTTATGACAAATGTTTTGAAGCAAATGATGTTAATTTCTTTGTTGTCTTCAAAGTTTGTTTAAATGTTTTTGTGATATTTCCCATATTTAAGAAAATATTGGCAAAAAACAAAAAACTGTTAAGGTTAACGCCCACTTCCATTGTACGAAATTTTACCAAAAGCTTTTCAGTTCTTCAGATTATCAAATAAGACGGATGTTCAAAGTTTCATATCAATTGCTTTATTAGTTTTTGAGATACAGCGCGCACAGACAGACATACACACACACAGACACACAGACACACACACAGACACAATTTTTTTTTTTCCAGAAATTGTTGAAATGGCGTCTAGGGACCACAAAACGGATATCTCCGTAAAAAAAATTTTTGAAAAAAAAATCACGATCACAATACTTTCTCGTACTTCGTAACGGAGAAAGTAAAAAGGAATTAATAAATTTTTTTCTCGAATAGCAATGAATTTATGAAAAATATTTTCAAGCAAAAGATGTTCATTTTATTGTCTTTAATGTTTGTTTAAATGTTTTTGTGATATATTTCATATTTAAGAAAATATTGGCAAAAAACAAAAAACTGTTAAGGTAAACACCCACTTCCGGTGTACGAAATTTTACCAAAAGCTTTTCAGTTCTTCGGATTATCAAATGAGACGTATGTTGAAAGTTTCATATCAATTGCTCTATTAGTTTTTGAGATACAGCGCACACATACAGACACACACACACACACACACACAAAACATTTTTTTCCAGAAATTGTTGAAATGGCATCTAGGGACCCCAAAACGGATATTTCCGTAAAAAAAATTTTGAAAAGAAAATCACGATCACAATACTTTCTCGTACTTCGTAACGGAGAAAGTAAAAATTAAAAATTCAACGAAATGAAGTAAAAATATAGTAACACAGCTAGAAACAAAATTTCGGACACTTGATTTTTTTCTAAATTTGTGTACCTATTGCGAGTTTTGTGAAAGAATTTAAAGTTCATGTCATTTTATCATGACTTTTGCATTTTTTGTAAAGAAATTAACAATATTTACTCAGCAAAAATGTACCTAAAATTAAAAATTCAAAAATCATCGAAATGCACTAAAAATACAGGGTGTCTCACCGAGATGGTACATTGAAAGTATATGGACTTGTAATTCATGTATTGTAATGAGATTTTCAGCGTATACGTAATTAAGGGTGCCCTTTCTAATGAAATTTTTTCAAGATTATTCGACTTCCGGTTATACCGAAAATCAACACCAACTTCCTTATTTTAAATGGAGTGCTATATTTTTTATTGCAAATTTGGATTACACATGAAAATCTGTGAAAAAAATCATTAGGTAACTTAACCTCAAAATTTAAGCGTTTTCGAAATATTTGACATTTTAATTTTTTTTTCATAATTCACTTTAAAAATACATATCTCCGAACAATACAAAATTGAAGGGATGTAATGTTGGCCATAAAAAGCCAATACTCGAAGGTACGCAGTGGTGATTTATTTTTGGAAAAATAAAATTAAGAGTGTTCAAAATTTCATACCACATTTAGTCAACTTTAAAGCATTAAATCTCGATTTTTTTAATAGAGCACCCTATATATTTTTACATTTTCCGACGCAGAATTTAATTCTGCATTGATCTATATTAGCATTCCCTATGCCTATCTTCTTTAGTTTCCAAGATATGAACATGTTTCCTTTGCACAGAAAATTGACGTATTTTTACAAAAGTATTTTTTACGCATAGGGAATGCTGAGTATAGATCAATGCAGAATTTACTGCTGCGTCGGAATATATAAAAATATACAGTGTATTTTTATTAAAAAAATATTTGTAGCAAAATTTAAAAAATGGTGATGTGGCCATCATGTTACTTTCTCCGACTTGATGGAATAATTTATATTTACGCTTTCATGGTTTATTTTCAATTTAAATCATATTTTAAATGTACATCGAGCGTTTTGTAGACTCGGATGAAACTGACGTTTAAAACGTCAAAATTATGAAAGACGGACAAATTATACTTCAAATTCAAAAACTAAAGGGATTTCGAAAAAAACTTATTCTTTATAAGTTGTTGATTTTAGCATTCTCTACAATTATTATTCACATAAATTTGCTGTAACTATTATCGTTTTATAATTATAAACCAAAAATTAAAAAAAGATAATAAATTTTTTTCTCGAATAAAAATGATTTTATGAAAAATGTTTTCAAGCAAATGATGTTTATTTCTTTGTTGTTTTCAATGTTTGTTTAAATGTTTTTGTGATATTTTTCATATTTAAGAAAATATTGGCAAAAAACAAAAAACAGTTAAGGTAAACACCCACTTCCGGTGTACGAAATTTTACCAAAAGCTTTTCAGTTCTTCAGATTATCAAATAAGACGTATGTTCAAAGTTTCACATTAATTGCTTTATTAGTTTTTGAGATACAGCGCACACAGACAGACACACACACACACACACTGACAGACAAAAATTTTTTTTTCCAGAAATTGTTGAAATGGCATCTAGGGACACCAAAACGGATATTTCCGTAAAAAAATGTTTTGAAAAAAAAATCACGATCACAATACTTTCTCGTACTTCGTAACGGAGAAAGTAAAAATTCAGGTGTCCAGTGTATTATTAGGTAATTTGCAGAATATGGTTAGATATTTGTTATTTTTAATAATAACATCATATAATTTTTGAAGTTGCGCACATTTCAGGTCATTAAACTTTTCTGCATGAGTGGTGGTTCATTTTCCAGAAGGTCGGGTAGGTGAACCGTTTAAGAAATTCAAATCGTTTTCTCCGTTACTCGTGGTAAAATTTAATGGTCCAATTAAAAACTTATCTGTAATTTCTGCGAATTTGCGATTTTGAAAATGTATTTGCATACGCCCAATAATGTGTACTGTGAACATTTATAATTCCATTATTGGTAAAGCAACTTTCATCGTTTCATCAGTTTGTTTTTTCTGGTATGAATTGTCCTTTCTTTATTATTGATTAACTTAAAATTAACATATTTTGCAGCTGTTGAAAACTTTGTATAAATTACACCCTCTGCATTAGCCAGATCGAATACAATGGTATCATTTGCAAATTTAAATTTATACGGTTTCAAATATTATTTCGTATCCTTATCAACTTGCCTTATAATAATAATAATAATAATAATAATAATAGTCATACTTTATTGGTTAGGTCAAATAAAAATAAGAGTAGTATGCTGATAAATATGCAATAGTATTATCTTAAAGGGGTCATGTTTAGTAAATTAAAAAAAATAGATTTGTGGGTTTTGACATTTTCAGTAAGTACAACATTGGAGAATAATCCCTGAAAAGTTAGAATTAGTCCGATTACAATTGACGGAATTACAAGCGTTTAAAGTACGTTCCGTACAACAGTATTGAAACTTTAAACACTCAAAACCGTATTTCCAAACTCGGTGACCATGATATCTCGAAAACTACTGCACCGATTTTATTCAAACTCATCACGTTTATTTGAGAAATAATAAACCAGTGATTGAACGAAGGAGGATTTTTTTGCCGTATAGTTTTTTTGACGAAAAACTGGCTATATTTTCATGCAAAATTGAAATTTTAATTTTGAACGTCCGCCATTTTGTCGCAAATTAATATTTCGACAAAGCAGGAGCGGTTCGTTATGTAGAGCCAATGAGCCATGGCACTACCTGTAGTTTCAAGCAAAGCAAGATTTTTTAATCAATTCTTAAAACCACTTCTTCGCTAGTCACTTTGGGCTAGGATGATAAATAGTTTTTTATTTTTTTTCTTCAAAAAAGGAGGGGAGTGGGATACATTGTAGAAGTGGCTGGCTCTACCATCAACATGTTCCACGAGCCGCCATTGGTTATAACTGTTCATTGTTAAACAGGCATTTTTTAATTACGTTCAAAATTGAGCATTTTCTAAAATAAATAAAAAATAGTAGAAATTGTTTAAAAATGCTGAAATAATTCTACACAACTCCCACATTATTATATTTTCAGAATATAAGCAACTTCTTAAATTTCAACAATTTTTTAATGGTTTATAACTGCTCTTAGTTAAACGTGCATTTTTAATTGCGTTCAAAATAGAGCATTTTCTAAAATAAATAAAAAATAGTAGACTTTGTTTAAATATTCTGAAATAATTCTATACAACTCCCAAATTATTATATTTTAGGAATATAATCAACCTCCTAAACTCCAATAATTTTTAATGTGTTATAACTGTTCGTTGTTAAACATGCATTTTTTTAATTGCGTTGAAAATTGAGCATTTTCTAAAATATATAAAAAATGGTAGAAATTGTTTTAAAACTCTGAAATAATTCTATACAACTCCAAAATAATTATATTTTAAGAATATAAGCAAGTTTTTAAATTCCAATAATTTTTTAATGGGTTATAACCAGTGGCGGCTCGTTATATAGAGCCATGGAGCAAGAATTTTTAATTAATTCTTAAAACACTTTTTCGCCAGTTACTTTGGTCTAGGAAGATTAATCGTTCTTTCTTTCTTCAAATAAAAGAGGGGGGTATGTTGTAGGGGTGGCTCTACCATCAACATGTTCTACGAGCCGCCACTGATCACCAGATGTTTTAATCTATTAACTCACATTTTCCTAAGATTTAAATCAAATAAAGGTAAATAACATGTTTGTCTAAGTTAGCTGATTAAGATTTAAAAAATACAGAAGGTTTATTTTTCGTTATTTTGTCAAATGTTGATAGATAATCACTAAACGTTCTTATTAAGAAACAAACGAATATTTTAGATTTACATAATTATAACTGTGGGAAAATCTGGATTAAAGAAATCTTCTTTGTTTTTGATTTCTAATAATCCAAATCCGAACAGCAGTGGTCACCACGAAACCTGTTTTTTCAACTGTCTTCAGGGGGATGGCCGTATCTTTTTTATTACAAATATTTATTTTTATAAAATGTATGTTACATTCATGAAAATGCATGCTACCACATAAACTAACTCAATTTAAACAAGTTGTATATTTTATGGAAAAAAAATCCCAAAAATCACCTATTTTTCGGCTTCCTGATGTGATGTGTTGACATAAAAGACTTGAATAAAATACGTGTATAAATTAGAAAAATATAATGTAGTCACAGATTACGTTTGGCTAATAATTAAGGCAAATTAGTGTTACATATGACATTCGCTGTTGATAAATTCATCGATTACGTAAATAGCGTTGGCTAGTAAATATACTTGAATGGTAGTTTTTAACGATGTTTCTGGTGGTGTGCAAGAAATGTTTGAGTTTTGTTCCATTTTAATACACTATTGAAATCGCAATAGAAATAATTTCCAATGTCAAATTTTTTTTTTAAACAAAAAATGTTTTTCAGTCCTGTCACATATTACAATTATTTAATTTGTTTTAAAAATAAATCATAGCTATGGATATCCAGATCTCTAGATCCAAACTAGAAAAAAAAAACATGGTTTATTATATTTCTTTAGTAAGAGACATTTTGCCACGAGGTTTAATAAGAGGGCCTATTGTGGCACGAGAGTCCTTCAATGAAAAGAGTGTCACATTGAAGCACTCGTGCCACAATAGGCTCTCTTATTAAACCTTTATAATAATATACTATTATAAGATTTAGTAACAAGGCAGGTTCCAAAATCGAGCCTTGAGGTAAATGGATGATTACAGGTAGAGCAACTTTATACGATATGATAACCATACATTTGCACTATCCTATCAAAATCCTTGCTGGACTAATTTGTGTCTTGAAACTTCACGTGGGTTTACTCATATCAATGAATGTTTCATTACAAGAAACACTAGAATAAATTATAGGAGATAATTCCTCTTACATTAAATATTGTAAGGATAATACATGAACATTCTGTCCACGTATATCTAGTTTGTATTTATTTGCTTGTTTGTTAATTTGTCTTATACACCTATAGTGGATTTCGCATAAATATAACTCTGGCTTAAATTGACATAACACCGGTATTATATTTTCGGTATTGTAAACGATCCTTCAAATGGCAAACGGAATGCATAATATTAAAAAAATTAAATAATAAATATTTACTCTTTCATAATGTTTTTTGTTTTTATTTTCACCTTAAATCCTCTTCTCAGGTTTCATTTCTAATTTAAAGAAAAACAATTAAAACATGTATTCGGTGGCTGACAATGACGCAAGATGGTTTACACAACTGAAAATATAATATCGTCTTACGAAAGCCTGGGTTAAATAAACGTTTAAGAAATTCACCGTTAATGTACATTATTTATTAAATTGTTATGTGCATGTAGGTGTGTGCGTGCGAATTGCATTTAAATTTTTATTCATTACAATTACAATATACACCATTTTTAATTTGTCTCATACTTGGATTTTAAGTTTTAAATTTTAATCTAGATTTTAAGTTATATTTAAACTAATTTTATTTGTACATTTATACATTTTGCATGATTGATACACCAATTTTAATTTAGCTATACATTTAGATTTTAAGTTCTAAATTCTTGTTAGATTATATATGCTCTAATCTTAATTAATCTTTACTTTTAAATTGTAGACTACATCTTTGGTTGTAGTATTTTTATTTATATATAATATTTCTGTTTTACAAATGCAATTCGATGCACTCATTCTTTTTGGAAAAATAAATAACTTGATTTGAATAGCTTGATGGGGTATTCACAAAGATAATGTAATAAATTATCCCAAAATCTAAGGATCAGTAATTTTCACAGATACGAAATTTGACTTATTTTAATTTTATTTTCGAATTACCAAAATGTTTACGTTTTCTTCAAACTGAATACTACGGTGACATAAAGTTATTCCAAAATTTATGGTTGAGATATTTGTAATTTTTATACAATTTGGCAAGCACCATACATTTGGAAAATCTTAAGCAACTATTAATATTTATAAAATTTATATATTACTATCGTGCCTCAAAAATTATTACAATATTTCATTTTATTTGTTAACTTAAAATGTCTCCAGAATCTAGTGAAAGGGAGTTTATGATTTTTGTCGGAGTTTAAAGACCTTTGAATGCATTTTGAAAAGGTTCAAGCAAATGTTATTGTTGTATCTTTTTACAAATTACACAATTTGCAAAATTTGTTTTCTGTTAGTTGGAGGGTAGGATAGGGCATACCCTCCACCATTGTAGTGTAAGATAGGACCCACAGTCCACTATTCATATAAACTTTAACCCAAGCTGAACTTGATTTAGGTTAAGCGAAATATTATACTTAATTAGAAGTCGTGAACAAATCCAGAAATATTGAAAAATATGTTGACATTGCTGCTCTTAAAACCCTTTAAAATAATGTGTTAAACTCTGCTTTGTGATTGGATGGTATTATAGCACCCATGTATCGCTCTTTGTATCAATTTTAACTAAAACAACACAAAGGCGACATCTATTGTCTAAACGTTTCACAAATTCCTAAGTTGAGTAGAACAATTTACCAACATTACTCCGTTTCCCTGTCTATACTGATCTGATGAGATCTAATAAGATCGAAACCAGTCCTAGGATGTCGCAAGGGGAAACAATATTTAGAAGTTATAAAACTTTGGTTAAGTCAAACACAATTGCATAGTTAATTTTCTGGAATACATGGATTGCTAAGGTTTGTAGTTGATATTAAATTGGGCAAGAGGATCCCCATCCTACTACCAGCCGAGCCAATAACAAAGTTCCCAGTGGGTGTAAAAACTGGAAAAATAAAGAAGCAAATTTTAGCTTTTGTTCTTTACAAATTACTCAAACCGTTTCCATATTTAACTAATTGAAGTAGTAGTAGTAGTAAAGGACCATTCATATCAACTTTAATTCTTTATTATTATTATTAATAATAATAATAATACTATATTTGTGTGATTACTCAATCGCTTACACAAGTCAGGTGATACATACTATAAATTAGGTTAAATAACTAAGAAATAAAATATGAAATTTATGACAATACAAACATGTTAAAAATATGTAGGAATAAAATTACTGACAGACGAATAAAATTAAAAATATATTAAAACAAATCAACAAATGGCAGAAACAACAATAAGTAAGACATTTTAAAAACAAATAGAAGTTAAATCACTGGATATGTATCAAATGTCGCTATCGATTAAAAGTTCGTCATAGCTGAAATAGGCTTTTTCAGGTTCTTTTTTAGGACAAATTTCAAGACTTTCGGAACTTTTTTGAGGGCTATTTCAAGATTTTTTTTCTGGATTTTCTTTTGAGGGCTGTTTTTAGGACAATTTTTCAATTTTTTTTCAGTAGTTTTTCAGGTATTTCTTAATGATCTTTAAAGAATTATTTCAAGACTTTTTTAAGAGGACTCTTCTTTCAGATTTTTTTTCAGGACTTTTTGTAAAAACTTTTTTCAAGAATTCCGGTTTTTTTGATGACATTTTTTCAAGGCCCTTTTCTGAATTTGTTCGGAACCTGTTTAAGATTTTTTTCAGTACATCTTCTCAAGATATTTATGAATTTATTTGGGACTATTTTTGTCGGGAGTTTTCTCAGGATTTTTTAAGACATTTTCTTCGGAACTATTTGTCAGGACTTTTTCCAGTATCTTATTCAGTACTGTTTTTCAAGACTTTCTTATAGGACTTTTTGTTCAGAAGCATTTATTTGGGCATTTTTTTCATGATTTTTAATCTATTATACTTTTTTTCAGGACTATTTTTTCAGGCTTTTTTTCAGGATTTTAGAACCTATTTTAGGTCTTTATTTTTTCTAGAACTCTATTAGGACTTTATCAGGTTTGTTTTAAGGATTTCCTTTCTACTTTTTTAACCAGTTTTGTCAGGACTAGAGATGGGCAACGCATGAGTGATACATCTAAAAACTCAGAATTTAGAGACGAATTAAATTATGTATAAATGCACTGGGTGAAACCATTTGAAATGGTAAAGTTAAGGCAATTTCCGGTTAAACCGGAAATGTAAGTTTTATATAATATAATTCGTATCTACATTCTGTGCTCATAGATATATCATAAGTGACCCTTTGGATGTTAGTTTTTTGTTTAAATTCAATAAAAATAATTTTTTGTTTTAATTTAATTCAAATTTAAATTTAAACAACCGAAAGGTCACATATGATACATTTCTAAACTTAGAATTTAGAGACAAATTCAAATATGTAAAAATATACAGGATGTTCCATTTGAAATATTAACCCGTTTTTGCTCAACGATTTTTTTTTCAAATTTTCTGTGCAATTTCTTAACACAAAAGATTCAAATGGCAATCGTGCGTTTTCCTTTAGTGCACAGTGGTCTTCCCAATTATAAATTCATCATAAACAAACGACGCAGAACGCTGGTGCACGTGCAATTCTTCGAAAATATAGATGTTCCACTAATGGAACAGTGGGCAAAAATGGGTTAAATTTCCGGCTAAACCGGAAGTTAATTTTTTTATTAAAATTCTCCACGACCACTAGATTTTAAGTATTCTAAAATCAATTTTGATCATAGAATGTACGGATTCTCACTCTTGTTATGGAACAAATACTGTTTTACACTTATGCGTTTTGCTTGTAATTAATTCCATAGCAAGTTATGAAATGAATATTCTCACACAACCATAACAAACATATGATAATAAAACATAAGTTCTCTGTGTTCATTATTTTATTTGTTTATTTTGTCTGGTCGTAGAGAAAGTATAGTCTGCTACTCGGTAAGAATGGAAATTCTGATGCTCGTGGTTTCTCGCGTCGAATTTCCATTCTAAGATTGTTACAGAATATACTATCCTTCATGTGTGATTAATAAGATTGACGTCTTCAACGAGAAAGGGATCACTTCGTGAAAAGAAGAACGTTGATTGTTTGCAGGCAAAATGTGTAGTGTTTACGTTTGAAACTTTCAGCAATCATAAAATTCCCTTGAACAGTTTTAAAAGCGTAGAGTTTTGTACGAAACTCGTCAATAATCTTTTTCTACTTCCAATCCTAAAGTCCATATTTTGGCAATTATTTGCGGGCGCAAAGTAGAGCTTTATGCCCTAAGACGAAAAAAAACATTATTGTAACAATGGACTAGCAGGCTATAAAATACAATGCTGTGTAATAGTTGTTTCTTATAATAATACAACTATTCATATAGCACTCACCTAAAAGTCGGAATCAAATTTGCTGCAGCCGTAACGTCGCCATCGTCGGGTCAAGTTCATTTTGAACACTTTTAAATCGCACAAACACTGACACTGATTGCAAATTTTATAGAAACTTTAGAAATGGCTGCTTTGTTGGTACCATGGTTACGTACAAATTAAACATATCAAGGAAACTATTCTCTCCTGTAAATTCAAATGATTAATTTTCTATAAATTCATGGCTAATGATAAAAGAAAATAGTTATTTATGTACCAAGGGCATTAGGAAGATGTTTATGAGCATACGAGGGCGACAAGCTTACATACCTCTCGAGAGGTATAAATATCAAGTAATGCCCATGGTGCATACAAACTTTTATATCCTACTGGTTTTTCTATTTAATCAATATCTGTCATTTTGACATTTCAATATTGCATCAACTTGATTAATATTTTTCTAAATGTGAGTTTATAGTTGTGACGTAATTAGCTTGATTGACCTAGGGTATTAAGTACTACATAAGGTACATTTTATTCTAGTAATAATTTGACAATAAACCAATAGTAAGACAAAAAAAAGTTTTAAGTATTAAATCAATGTCATTTTATCATTGCAATCTTGAATTAACGTGATTTTATCATTGTATAAACCAGAGTATAGAGTTGTACGTAATTAGCGGGCCTTTTTGAAGTTTCATAAGCAGCGGCGGCTCGTGGATGTTCGGCGAGGAGTTATGGAAGAAAATTTTGATCAATATAGCAGCGGAATATTTGCTTCCTCTATAATAATAATAATAATAATAATAATAATATTCATTTATTGCCCAAACGGAAGACCAATACTGGGATATACAAAGTGTGCAGCAAAAAAAAAAAAAAAGAAAAACATAGCTAATAAAAATTAATAACTAACAAAAAAAAATAAAGCTTTTAAATATACTTATATAATATAAGAAACATAACTAAATTTGGAAAATAGGGTGAAACTACCTTGAAATTGGTTAACAATGATCAATGATATAAGCATAAGCTGTACAGCACAAGCGGCATCTCTGTCTTAACCTCCTCTACGAAGATCCACGAGCCGCTGTTGTTTATAACCCTAGGGTATTATGTACCTCGGTACCTTGTCTCGTAGTATTAAAGTCATAATAATAACTATAAACGACTTACTTTTTTAATAACATACCTTTTTTATATCGATTTAAATCTACATTGCCTTATTTGGCTTCTACACAAAATTTGCGAAGGATTATTCTACAGGGTGTATTTGAAATAACGAACAGGCATTTAAGGGCACATACACAAAATATTTGTGAACCCATTTCCGTGAAAATTTATTCGAAATTTTTTTTTTTTTAATTTTCCTAATTTTTTGTGGTTTTTTAAACATTTTGAGAACCGATGCTTTTCTCATTTAATTAGGTCTGCATGGAATGTGTGTTTGTTTATTTAACACGCGAGACACGATTTCTTGCCTCCGAAATTTGAAATGTTATCGCAACGTTTTTTTTTGTAAAAGATAAACAGTCCTCAAGTTCATTGACGCTTAAAGGGCACTCAGATATTTCCTACGCGCTTGTTGTAATTCGATATCTAAAGCCGATGCCGTTTAAAAATTAGGTCACATTACCACTACCCCCAAACATGTTGCGTATTTTCACTCATAACTTTAATAATTAATTGCTGGCTTTTTGTTACAATTATAAACAAAATAATTGCGAATATTGTTTTAAAATAATATAATCTCTTTGTGGTTACGAGCCTGTTCGTTATTTCAAATACACCCTGTATATTCTTGCTTTCATATGTCCTGTACGTTCTTGGGAAATATGTTGGTAATCGCACCGATTAATAAGGTGCAGTATTACCTGCGTGATCATGACTGATAATCCCTATTAAAGATGTTATTCACCATAATATTACCTTTGGAATGTGTATCGGTTTTTATTGAATTTCCTGCGCATTTTCCAATAACGAATATTTTCATGACTGATACGTGGAAATGTAATTTGTCAGGCATCCACAAATTGTAAATATAGATTTTAATTAACTGCAGCATCCTTCCAGGATACTATAGATGAGTTCGTTTGTTGGTTACTTTTATTTCCTCCCCTTTAACGTCAGGAATTTTATTGTGCACAATTATTGGTTTTTTGACGTAAACATCTACCGGAATTGCCTTTAAACTGAACATCCGCTCCGCTGGCGCTCTAATGAGATTAATTTGATCAGATGCTAAATTAATTTCTTAAAATTTAGAAACCCGCTCATTTAGTATTATCATCGTTTTATAGTGTCGTGTACCATGCAATTGATATGTACGTTCCCAAAGTGAAGATGAAGAATAGCCAGTATCCATCTTGGTTTAACTCGGATTTAAAATGTCTAATTCGAAATAAGAAATTGGCACATATTCAATATAAGCATACTTTAAGACAGGATGACTACAACAAATTTGCTTATCTGCGTTCACAATGTAGTGCACTGAGTAAGACGTTACGTATGAAATATTTATGCAAAATTGAAAATCAATTAAAATATAATCCAAAAAGATTTTGGACTTTCGTAAATGACTCACGTAAGACAAATGGTTTCCCTAAACATATGTTTTATGATGAGAAGAAATCAGAAAACTCTGAGAGTACTGCCAATTTATTCGCCGAATTCTTCTCCTCTGTGTACACTGACGTTGATTCTACTTCTACTCCTGCATTACATAATAATTACTCAGTGAATTTCGGTCCTTTATCTGTGTCAACAATGGATGTTTTTAATGCTATCAATAATTTAAATGACAGTCTTAGCTTTGGACCTGACGGAATTCCATCATTCTTTTTGAAGAAGTGTATTTATACAATTTCAATGCCTATTGCCACTTTATTTGATAACTCACTTCGAACTGGAATATTTCCTGAATTATGGAAATCGAGTTTTATCACACCACTTTTTAAAAGTGGAGACCGGGAAAACATAAGGAATTACCGTGGCATATCGATACAGTCATGCGTTCCAAAGATGTTCGATAGTCTGATTGCACATCAGTTAAAGTGGTTATTTCAAAATATAATAATACCAGAACAACATGGATTCTGCAGTGGACGTTCGACTCTGTCTAACTTACTGGTATTTAAATCGTTTATACTGGAAGCCTGGGAGGATGGAAAGCAAGTGGATTGTGTTTATACAGACTTCTCCAAGGCGTTCGATCGTGTTAATCATGAAATTTTAGTGTCTAAATTATCTAGCATCGGATTGGACCCTGTTTCAACCAAATGGATCAAGAGTTATCTCAGTGACAGAAAGCAGTTTGTGAAAATTGACAACCATATTTCCAAAGATATCAGCGTCACGTCGGGTGTTCCTCAGGGCTCACACTGTGGACCTTTGCTGTTCTTACTGTTTATCAACGACATTGCTCTAAATTTTAAATCTTGCAGGTTTCTCATTTAAGCTGATGATATAAAATTATTCAGTTCAATTTCTAATACGAGTGATTGTGAGGCACTACAAGAAGACCTATCATCTATGGATCAGTGGTGTGCTATCAATGAACTAGATGTGAATGTGAGAAAATGCTGTAAAATTACTTATTCGCGGAAGAGACAGAATATTGTATATCATTATAAAATTAATAACAGCACCCTACAATCTGTAAATTTAGTAAAGGATTTAGGTGTTTTATTTGATGAGAAATTATCATTCAAGGAACACATTTCTTTGATTGTAGCTAGAGCTAGTAAAACACTTGGTTTTGTTCATCGTTTCTCTTATAATTTCTCACCAAATACTTTGCGACACTTATACTTGGCGTTAGTTCGCCCAATTCTCGAATATGCTGCATCTATTTGGTCACCATCAACCAGCTGTGATATCTCTAGAGTGGAGAGAGTCCAACATAAGTTCTTAAGACTGTATTCCTTTCGATCTGGTATAGATTGTCATGATAAAGTGTATCTTTGCAATATTTTAAATATTCCTAGCTTACAAACACGTAGATTAGTGGCTGACTTGTCCATGTTGTTTAATTTGGCGAATGGTTTTTTGAAGTGCAGTGAGCTGCTGGGGCATTTAACTTTTAATGTTCTCCCACCTCACTTACGAAGGCACGATAATCTCTTTAGATTAAAATTTCATGCAGCCAACTACGGAGTTAATAACACAATATGCAGAGCGATGAGATTATTTAACAGTTTGCCGGATAGTATTGACTTATTCAACTCGTCCATTCACCTATTTAGAAGGAAATGCTATTTTGCATTATCGACACCCCATTAAATTTTTGTAATCTATTTTTTGTTTTTGTATTATATTACTTTATATTGTTAGTTATTTATAATTACTATTAAGAATTTCTACCTTTGTTTATATGCTCTACCAACCATGTATGTATTGTTGCTTGTTTTAATATTATATCACTTATTGTGGAATTATATATATATATATATATATATATATATATATATATATATATGTATATATATATGTATTCTTGTAAAAGTTGAAACGTCTAAATAAATAAATAAATAAATAAATAAATAAAATAAATTTATGGCACGAGGAAAAGTAACGAAACGGATACCGTAATTATGGTTCTAATATGATTTAATCACAAAATAATGTTGCTTGGGCATGTTGCATGATGACTAAATGGAATAAAGTAAGAATTAAATATTCAAAACCTCGAATTAACGAATTTTGGATGAACTTATGTTAATTTGAATGATAATTCAAGTAAAATAAAATTGTTGTTAATTTATCATTATAGCAGATTTTTCTCGGGTGAATTCTTCACCCTCGTGGCAATGGTCAACTTTCTCACTCGTTTAATAATATACTATTTTCTGCCATTTATAAAACTACTCACCATTATTTTCGCCCAATTTATTCGTCAATTTATTTTTTAAATGAATTAAAAGTATCACCGCGCCGCAGCACTTCTTATCTATTGATTCGCCAAACCGGACAGGGCAAAAAACTGTTGTATTTTTTCAAATTGCTTGACATTGATACGCGCTGCGGTCAGTTGTTCGTCGTTAGTTGATTGACTCGTTTCTGTGCGTGTGTGGAAAATTGTGTTCTACATTAACAATTATAATTAAAAATTTCGTAAATTATAATTTGGTGAGTGGTTGTGTGACTCGTCAGATGAGACTTCTTGTAGATTTCTTAAACAGACGCCGAAAAAAGGAAAAACGGTGAGTCAATTGGTTAAGTTTCAGGTTATTAGTTATTTTTGCAAATAATCGTAAAACGAAATATTGACAACAGAAAGAATATCAATTATTATAATGTCTAGATAAGTTTAGTCATTAATTAAAGTATCTAAAAGTTATCTATACCTAAAGAAATGCTATAATGAATTACTTTTGTAAATATTAATAGGAGTAATGTTTATTGTCATTGAAGTCGTTAAAAGAAATAACTACACGTTTAGACGCGTCAATATAACAACAAGGATGATACATAGTAAAAATACATATTTTCATACATTAATGGACACAACGTAACAAGCTATAAATTACAATAGTATATCAAGCATATCATAATATAACCGCTCAAGTAGATACGTTTTTAAAGCTCACTTAAATGAGTGAAATAATAGTGAAATGATACAATTACTTTCCAAATTGGGAATAACCTTACTTGTTGCAGAAAGCATTAGATAAATACAATAAAACGAAATGTAGCCTGAATATATGAATATTCAACCTGTTCGTTGATCTGCAAGCAAAAATTAAGTCTTACTAAGACTATAAAGAAATAACTTATTGAAACAACTACTTCCCTGGCTAGTGCCACGTCGGATATTGAATGATACAAATATATATAGTCTTAGTAAGACTTAAATTTTGCTTGCAGATCAACGAACAGGTTGAATATTCATATATTCAGGCTACATTTCGTTTTATTGTAATTACTTTCCAACCAAATAAAAGAAGAGTTTATTTTATTAATATGTTTAGAAGAGGCATTGAGGGGGTAAGTGCCGCGTCGAAAATCGATGCATTTTTTATGGTCAGCATATACATAATTCTGAAGTTAATATCAAATATTAAGAAACTATATTTTGCACGGTCAGAGAGAAAGGGTTAAACTATTCGTCTATAGAATTTGATTTTTTTTAAATCATCAGACAAACTGTATAACTTATCCTGAAAATTACCAATATTGGATGGATATCTGGAGCTTTTCTCTGCAAAGAACTAAAAATGTAATGCCACAGAAAAATAGTTTATACCTATAAACAATATGTACGTAATAAAATTGATATTAGTTATAAAGTTGCAAAAACGTAAGAACACTTTCGCCGTTGTAATGAATGCCACCTGCATGAAACATTTTGTATTAACCCTGGAGGCATGTACAAACAAATTTACGTACTCGGTAAAATTTTGGGCCCAAGATTGTGGCGATTATCATTTTCTATTAGACCATTCTGGTCTAACTCTGGCGCGAGGCACTTACCCCCATTTTTTTCAAATTTAATTTAAAAATAATTTCCAAGTTAGTCCTTATATGTAAAAATAACCGATCGTATTCTACTAATAACATGTAAATTTGTATTGTACAATATCCAACGTGGAATTATCCATGGGAATAGTTATTTCAATAAGTTATTTGTTTTTAGTGTTTGTCACGTTTAATTTTGCATGCTGACTTACGAACAGTTTGATTTATTAAGTCTACTTTTTTTAAAATTTAGTTAGCTATAGATAATCTCGCACAAGGGTTTATTTCATCGTTTATTAATCTAATTTAACCCAAACTATTTACCTGATCTAGATTAAACTTTATATTATTTATAAGGCAAACAAAATATACTACTTTAATTGATAAAAGTTGTATTACAATATTTACCAGACCGATATCAAGGTCACTGATCATTTGCTCCTCTGTCCCACATCAGCAAATGTCTCGAATGTGCTAAACTGACCTGTAAAATTACGTTATAATTTACGAATTTACACAAAATGCATCTTGAATTATGATTATGTAACGCTCACCCCTAAATTTTGGGATAATTTCATTTGAAAGGTAAAGTTGTAAAAGTTATAACAATTTTGTCGATTCGAAAAATTTTCGTAAAAACTATTGTCATCGCTTTCTAAACTTAAAGATTAATTCTGTGAAAGGCTAAACAATTCTATTGCGATAATTTCATGTGATCGGATCTTGAATTTTTGGCGACGAATAAAAACAAATATGTAAGAACAATTTAAATCACCCCAATATTGATTTGACATTGACATTTAACAAATTAGTAATAATTTTAGGGATTACAAACTAATCTAATAACACTTGCAAAACATGCAAATTACCAACGAATTTTGAAATATTAGAGTAACCATCAACTTCAGATATACGAAACCTTATATGAAATAAAAGCTTACTTAATGAGCTTTCAAATTATGAAATAATATATAGGGTGTGCTATTTGAAAAAAATAGAAATTGTACAGTTTGCGAATGGCTATCACCCTGTATAATACGCTGAGTTATGTTTTGGTTGATAGAGTAATTTTGAAGACTAAAGTTCAACTAAACTTTACCACTAAATTAGAATGAATTATCTTTATTAGTTTCAGGGGAGCACTTTAATAATTTTGTTCAAATTTTTGTATAAACAACTGAACGGCCCGGTTTCAATCGCCGAAACCTAAGTCATTTTAATCTCCAAGTAACAAGGAATCCAAAAATGCTAAAATATACAGGGTGTTCCATTAAAAAAAGAAACATAAGTTTGGTCTGTAACTTTGTTATGAGACACCCTGTATAAATTTAAATATTTTTAGAGCGTTCAGCTCATTATTCTGCAGAATTTTTATATAAAACATTTTTCAGAATTTTGACAAATAAGCACGTGATTGACCGTTCCCAGAGCTCTGAAACACCCTGTATATACGGGAAACCCCTTTTACAAAAATTATAATACAAAATAGACGTCATTCTTAAAACTGATAATTAACAATAAAATAAAAGAAATACTATTAATTACAATTACAAACTCAAGATGTAATAACTGACATGTAAATTAGCAAAACTTCTGGTACAAACGTAAATTAAATGTATTATTCATTTAAAATTTTTGATTCTCTAAACAATATTCCTTTATGATTTTTCTGTTAAATGAATAGGGGAGCTAATAATTACACATATTTAATTTTACATGTTAAATCCCTATGTTCACCCCTTATCCCAGACACTCGGTATATTTAAGATATCTTCAGAATACTATTATTTGGTTAGATAAAAGGAATTGTTTATATCTGTGGTAGTAGTTCTAATTACTCAAGATACATCCACAGTAATATTTTTCGTGCAACATAAGGTGTGTTTTAAAAAGTCGTCTATGAATTGAAATGCCCACGTCACTGTCCGATTAAAAATTCCTAGTTATAAATTTAATAAAACGAAATATAGCCTGAATATTTGAATATTCAGCCTGTTTGTAACTCTGCAAAGCAAAATTGAGTCTTACAAAGACTACAAACAAATAACTTATTAAAACAACTACTTCCATGGTTAGTGCCACGCCGGATATTGAATGATGATGATAAGGAAAATGCATGTTATTTAGTGCTACTAGCTAAATAACATTTATTCCTAGTTATCATTCAGACAGTTAACGTCAAAAATGTTAACCATTGTGCAAAAAAGCGTTAATCATAGACATGCGCATTTTAATTCATAGGCGTCTTTTTGAAACACACTGTATAAATCAGGGTTTGCAATAATTCGCCCATTGATACTATGATACGCATATATAACAATTGTACTCAATATGCTCTTGATAGATATATTAGCTGGCATGAATACCTCAACCATATTTCAATCATATTTGAAACAGTTTGTTCAATGTATATCTTTCCTACAATACTATAAACATCTCGAATCTCGTTAATCCATACATAGAATTTAATTTTTATATCTTTCTATATTTAGTTACCAATAGTTTATCTTTTATTGCTTTCCCTGTGATTGGATGCACTTATCTGTTGGGAAATAAAAAAAAAATGTATCACTTTGTGTTTCAGCA
This sequence comes from Ocypus olens, assembly GCA_910593695.2. Lineage (NCBI taxonomy): Eukaryota > Metazoa > Arthropoda > Insecta > Coleoptera > Staphylinidae > Ocypus > Ocypus olens. The sequence continues at coordinate 44,973,212 of OU343058.1, forward strand.
TAATAATCTCTTTCCTTGCTCCGAATTATTATTTGTTTATTCATTTAATGCCAATGTCAAAGTGACAAACTTTACAAAATTTATTTTGTTTAAAGGGAAAATTTCTTCGACTTGATGGTATCATAGCTATTTATATTTACTTTTTCATGGTTTATTTTCAATTGAAATTATATTTTAAATGTACATCGAGCGTTGTGTAAACTCGAATGAAACTGACGTTTAAAACATCAAAATTATGAAAGAGGGAAAAATTTTACTTCAAATTTAAAAACTCAGTTTGCTCAAAAACTGATTTCGAAAAGAAACTTATTCTTTATAAGTTGTTCATTTTAGTATTCTCTACAATTATTATTAATTGTTAATTCCTTTATTGTCTTCAATGTTTGTTTAAATGTTTTTGTGACATTTTTCATATTTAAGAAAATATTGGCAGAAACAAAAAACAGTTAAGGTAAACACCCACTTCCGGTGTACCAAATTTTACAAAATCAATTTTTAATATCAATTGCTCTATTTATTTTGGAGGTACAGCGCGCACAGCCAAACACATACACAGGCACACAGACACACACACACACACACAGACACAATTTTTTTTCCAGAAATTTTTGAAATGGCATCTAGGGACCTCAAAACGGATATTTACGTAAAAAAATTTTTGAAAAAAAAATCACGATCACAATACTTTCTGGTACTTCGTAACGGAGAAACTAAAAATTAATAAATAAATAATCTGGAATCAGCACCCTGAAAACGCTAAAAAGATTTGGATCAAGGGTAAACTGATAATACTTTTAGACGGATAATAGTTTATTACATAACTATAGTTGTAAGTAGCTAATTACGCGCAAGTGAAAGATATCGCGTACGAGCCGCGTAGCGGCGAGTAACGTAATTTCACGAGCGCGTAATTGCGTTACAACTCGCGTTATGTACTATACTTTACCTTCGACCTTACATTTATTCGTTTAAACTGAAAAACTGAAGACATACTGAAACTGAATCTTGTCACGGTGACGTTTAAATTTGTATTAAATTAGCCGGTAATGGCAATGTAGGACGACTACCAACTAAACAAACGAATTACCGTTCGAACAACTTTCCGTCGAATAAAATATTGTCCAATACATTGATTGAACAAATTTAAGGATACGGATCGTTGTACTTACTCTGAAGTGTTAATCTAGTCTAAGATACCATTGCGATGGAAGTACCAATAAGTTTATTATGTCGGTTATTATTTTAACCAATAAGTTGTGATCTGACGTTTAAATGTCACTGTCACTTTTGATATGTAAAGACGAACTGACGAATGCAGAGGGACTCGGCGGACGTAAATTGTAATTGGCTAATAAGTATATAATATAGCGAGGTACATAAGTGGTAATAGTACATGTTACACATTTATGTACAGCATTTAACATTTATATCTAATATATAAAATTTTCGTGTCACAGTGTTTGTAACAAAACTCCTTCGAAACGGCTTGACCGATTCTTATGAAATTTTGTGTGTATATTTAGCAGGTCTGAGAATAGGACGTAAACTATTTTTAATACCCCTAAATGATAGGGGTGGTCCACCGCAAATTTTTTATTTTTATTTTTTGGACAAAATTTTTTATTTTTATTTTTTTATGATTCGGCATTAAAAAATACATACAACCCTAAATTTTCACCCTTCTACCACCAACCCCTATTTTTTAATAGCGATTTTAGTACTTTAATAATTTTCTACTCTCGGCGATCGACCGCTCGATCAGTTATTCCTTTTCCATTGTTTGCGCCGACGGTTATTAATGGGTTTTAATGGGCTTACCCTGTAGAATCGTATCGATAAATGTAAATAAATAAGTAGCTGAAATTATAAAAAAAAATATAAACAAAATATTAACAGCAAATGCTGAACTGAGCTCAATTGCAACACTTGCATCCGATGAACAATTAAGTCGGCTTTAAATACATAAATTGGTGATAACGATTGATTTATAATACGCGTGCCATCTCTTGGTGGTTGGAATGTCGCTCGCGGTGGTGTTACGAATTAAAATATTCTGCAGAAGATTCTGTGCGCGGTTGAGAATTTTTTTAATAATTTTGCCATTTAGTTCAAATTCGTTGATTATTAAAAAAAAATTGAATTTTTGAAGCAATAATTGCATGTTAGAGCGATCATGAATTTCAAAAATTAAAAAAAATAATATTTCAACTGGCGATACATCTTTTTATTAGTAACAATACACTTCTTACATTCTTTAGCTTTAATAATTTTGTAATTTAGTTCAAATCCGTTGATTATTAAAAAAGTTATGAATTTTTGAAACAATAATTGCACGTTAAAGCGATCATGAATTTTAAAAATTCTAAAAAAAAAATTTCAACTGCCTATACATGTTTTTATTAGTAACAATACACTTCTTACATTCTTTAACTTTAATAATTTTGTTATTTAGTTCAAATCCGTTGATTATTAAAAAAGTTATGAATTTTTGAAGCAATAATTGCACGTTAAAGCGATCATGAATTTTAAAAATTCTAAAAAAAAAATTTCAACTGCCGATACATGTTTTTATTAGTAACAATACACTTCTTACATTCTTTAACTTTAATGATTTTGTTATTTAGTTCAAATCCGTTGATTATTAAAAAAGTTATGAATTTTTGAAGCAATAATTGCACGTTAAAGCGATCATGAATTTCAAAAATTCGAAAAAAAATATTTCAACTCGCGATAGATGTTTTTATTATTAACAATACACTTTTTACATTCTTAAGCTTTAATAATTTTGTTATTTAGTTCAAATCCGTTGATTATTAAAAAAGTTATGAATTTTTGAAGCAATAATTGCACGTTAAAGCGATTATGAATTTCAAAAATTGTAAAAAAATATTTCAACTCGCGATACATATTTTTATTAGTAACAATACACTTCTTACTTTCTTTAACTTTAATGATTTTGTTATTTAGTTCAAATCCGTTGATTATTAAAAAAGTTATGAATTTTTGAAGCAATAATTGCACGTTAAAGCGATCATGAATTTTAAAAATTCTAAAAAAATATTTCAACTGCCGATACATGTTTTTATTAGTAACAATATAATTCTTACATTCTTTAACTTTAATAATTTTGTTATTTAGTTCAAATCCGTTGATTATTAAAAAAGTTATGAATTTTTGAAGCAATAATTGCAAGTTAAAGCGATCATGAATTTCAAAAATTCGAAAAAAAATATTTCAACTGGCGATAGATGTTTTTATTATTAACAATACACTTCTTACATTCTTAAGCTTTAATAATTTTGTTATTTAGTTCAAATCCGTTAATTATTAAAAAAATTATGAATTTTTGAAGCAATAATTGCACGTTAAAGCGATCATGAATTTCAAAAATTCGAAAAAAAATATTTCAACTGGCGATAGATGTTTTTATTATTAACAATATACTTCTTACATTCTTAAGCTTTAATAATTTTGTTATTTAGTTCAAATTCGTTGATTATTAAAAAAATTATGAATTTTTGAAGCAATAATTGCACGTTAAAGCGATCGTGAATTTCAAAAATTCGAAAAAAAAAATTTCAACTGGCGATAGATGTTTTTATTATTAACAATACACTTCTTACATTCTTAAGCTTTAATAATTTTGTTATTTAGTTCAAATCCGTTGATTATTAAAAAAAATATGAATTTTTGAAGCAATAATTGTACGTTAAAGCGATCGTGAATTTCAAAAATTTGAAAAAAAATATTTCAACTGGCGATAGATGTTTTTATTATTAACAATACACTTCTTACATTCTTAAGCTTTAATAATTTTGTTATTAAGTTCAAATCCGTTGATTATTAAAAAAATTATGAATTTTTGAAGCAATAATTGCACGTTAAAGCGATCATAAATTTTAAAAATTCTAAAAAAAATATTTCAACTAACGATAGATGTTTTTATTATTAACAATACACTTTTTACATTCTTAAGCTTTAATAATTTTGTTATTTAGTTCAAATCTGTTGATTATTAAAAAAGTTATGAATTTTTGAAGCAATAATTGCACGTTAAAGCGATTATGAATTTCAAAAATTCGAAAAAAAATATTTCAACTGGCGATACATGTTTTTATTAATAACAATACATTTCTTACATTCTTTAGCTTTAATAATTTTGTTATTTAGTTCAAATCCGTTGATTATTAAAAAAGTTATGAATTTTTGAAGCAATAATTGCACGTTAAAGCGATTATGAATTTCAAAAATTCGAAAAAAATATTTCAACTCACGATACATGTTTTTATTAGTAACAATACACTTCTTACATTCTTAAGCTTTAATAATTTTGTTATTTAGTTCAAATCCGTTGATTATTAAAAAAGTTATGAATTTTTGAAGCAATAATTGCACGTTAAAGCGATCATGAATTTCAAAAATTCGAAAAAAAATATTTCAACTGGCGATAGATGTTTTTATTATTAACAATACACTTCTTATATTCTTAAGCTTTAATAATTTTGTTATTTAGTTCAAATCCGTTGGTTATTAAAAAAATTATGAATTTTTGAAGCAATAATTGCACGTTAAAGCGATCGTGAATTTCAAAAATTAGAGCCTAAACTGTTTTCGGCCACTATCGTCACCACTTTATTTGCTTAATTTCAATGGGCCACACACGGACGACGGCGCAGCGCAGTAGAGCTGTCGTTCGTCACCAGTAATAAGCCACGTATTGACGACGACGCAGCGCAGCGGAGCCGTCGTTCGTCACCAGTTACCTTGCTTAATTTTTAAGGGCTACGCACGGACGACGGCGCAGCGCAGCGGAGCCGTCATCTGTCACCAGTTATCTGCCTTAATATATATGAACCATTCGCGGTCGACGGCGCAGTGTAGCGGAGCCGTCGTTCGTCACCCTTGCTTAATTTTTAAGGTCTACGCACCAGTTTATTTGCTTAATTTTAATGGGCCACACACGGACGTCGTCAGTCACCAGTTATCTGCCTTAATATATATAAATATATACGGACCATGCACGGACGACAGCGCAGTGTAGCGGAGCCGTCGTTCGTCACCAGTTACCTTGCTTGATTTTAGAGGACTACGCACGGACGACGGCGCAGCGAATGTTGTGTATCATAGAGCATTACAATAATAAACACTATGTTTTTGAATATTTTCTTTTTATGAATTATACCAATTCGAATTCAATATTCATAGTTAAGACAGGACAACGTCTGTCGGGTCAGCTAGTATACTCTATATATTCGTAATGGGTCGCTTACGATTGGTGGCAACAGTTCGGTAATTCATCAATTACAAAGTGGGAGTAGGTAAAATACTTTCTCCACGACCACCATAGAATTTAAGCATTCTGAAATCAATTTTGATTATAGAACTTACATATTCTCACTCTTGTTATGGAACAAAACACTATGCGCTTATGCGTTTTGCATGTAATTCATTCCATAACAAGGGATAGAATGAATATTCTCACATCGTTTCGAATAAAACAATTAGCCTTGGATATCACAATTGTCAAAATACTATAAACATAACCACAAACGTGATAATAAAACGTAAGTTCCTTGTGTTCATTATTTTATTAGTCTATTTTATCTGGTCGAGGAGAAAGTATAGTCTGTTACTCGGTAAGAATGGAAATTCAGATGCTCGTGGTTCCTCGCGCTCGCCTCACGGCTCGCGCTCGAAATATTCCACTAGCATCGAATTTCCATTCTAACCTTGTTACAGAATATACTATTCTCCACGACCACCATAGAATTTAAGCATTCTGAAATCAATTTTGATTATAGAACTTACATATTCTCACTCTTGTTATGGAACAAAACACTATGCGCTTATGCGTTTTGCATGTAATTCATTCCATAACAAGGGATAGAATGAATATTCTCACATCGTTTCGAATAAAACAATTAGCCTTGGATATCACAATTGTCAAAATACTATAAACATAACCACAAACGTGATAATAAAACGTAAGTTCCTTGTGTTCATTATTTTATTAGTCTATTTTATCTGGTCGAGGAGAAAGTATAGTCTGTTACTCGGTAAGAATGGAAATTCAGATGCTCGTGGTTCCTCGCGCTCGCCTCACGGCTCGCGCTCGAAATATTCCACTAGCATCGAATTTCCATTCTAACCTTGTTACAGAATATACTATTCTCCACGACCACCATAGAATTTAAGCATTCTGAAATCAATTTTGATTATAGAACTTACATATTCTCACTCTTGTTATGGAACAAAACACTATGCACTTATGCGTTTTGCATGTAATTCATTCATTCCATAATAAGAATGAATATAATATATTGTTACAGAATATACTATTCCGTCTTCGCCACTATTGCCATATCATCCACGAATAACAATTCCACCAACTGTGTTTCTTCCACTTTACAATGCCCTAGTTTCAGTGTCTTCGTATTTTTCTTCGCCTCTTTTATGGCTTCATCTAGCGTTATTGTAAATAACAGTGAACTCCGAATACATCCTTGCTTCATTCCAACCTTTGTTACGAACTCTCTAGACTCCTCATTATTTGTTCTGGCGATGCTTTGGATCTCTTTGTACATGGCTTTTACTAGTTCGATAGTATTTTTGTCTATTTCTGGTCCTTTTCCAGTATTTTCCTTTTTTTTCCTTCTTTTCTGTTACTTCTCTTATCATTCTTGTCGCTTAGGGAAACCCTAACTTTAAATTATGGTTATTTGGATGTATACAGAGACATCAAGCTGTGTTAAAGATCGAGAGTAAAGGTGTTTCTGCAATTGAAACCGCAATGGAAATAAATCAAAAAGTGCTCTGTTTCTTCCGTTGATGATTTAGTGGCAAAATTGCAAACAAATGGCTTCTGTGGTGTTGATGAAAAATGTATGAGAGCTACAGCTGTTGAGTTTTATAAAATAAACAAGGAACATTTGGAGCAATTGACTTTGTTCCGTGAAGAATTAGAAATATTTGAATCTGCGAATTTTACCGCGGGAAGAATTTCGAAATGTAATGGATGTATTGATTGAAAGGGGATTAACTAATACAGAGGAGTTTTGATGGGTATTCACTTATTTACACCGCAAATAGTGACATAATGGAAGACTGAGAGGGTTTTAAACGAAAGCCGTTGACTGGAATTGTTCAAATACTTTCGCACCAATAATTTGAATCATTATAATTTATTGAAGCAATGTTTATTACCAAAGTAAATTGTAAAAAAAAATCCCGCCAAGAATTTGATTTCAACATTAAGCATACTGAAGCAAATTTGTTCTTCAGAAAAATAGATCGAATAAATTTGTGATAATTCCTGTCATTTATCTTTCATCTCTTTATTAATAAATATAAACTATAACGTTATTATTACTTAAAAAATAGTACATGACTCGTATTGATAAAAAACAATGTTTGGTCACGTATAGACATGTATAGACAACCGAGTTTATAAGTAAATATCGAAATATTTGAGTATAAAAGTGTTACTAAATATTTTCCGTGATTTTTTCACAGCTTCTCGCTAGTACTTTCATAAGTTTGGAATTCGTCAAAGTAATGCGATAACATTCAAAGAGAAACATTAAAATTCAATTTAATTCGTACGAATTCAAATGAAGTCAAAACTGTGAAATATTTACGAAACTCAAATATATTTGTAAACGTCGGTATTTTCCCATCACAAAATTCTCGAAACTCCATTCCCGATGCGTATTTATTCAAATCCCTCCCTCGGTTAATTAATATTTGCCTCCACGAAAGCAGGAATTTATTTTCCAATTATTCCAAAACTAATTACACGTTTATATCATTGCAGTGATTACTGATAAATACCTCGGAATGAAAATTATGATTTCGTCGACACTCGAAGGTTTCATTAAATCCAGCCCTCGACCTGATATAATTTAATTCATAATCACGTTCCGAAAATTCTCTAATGTAAAAGAAACGATTTTCCCTGATATCGGATAGTTGACGTAAGTGTCGGGGTGGATCCCCCCTGGAGATGTCCAATTTACTCTGATTAACGTCAGCAGAACTCCGACTCGTTTGCAGCTGAAACGGAATCGGCCTCGTGCTTTCACTATAAATATTTCAGGAGTGTAGTTTTTCAAACCTTATCGCTTAACGAGAAATCTGGTGATATTTATAAGTTTGTTACCAATTTATTTCAAGATCATATACAGTGTGAAAACTGTAATTTGGATATAGAGTAATTCTATAAAATGTTATGTTTTCAAGCTATCACAATTGAGGAGTTGAACTGCAAAACTCAACTAATCCAATTTTGGGCCAAAATGAGCTTGGTATCGATTCTTACTGTTCAAACGTAGATAAATCCGAATATGTGTGAATTACCTTTCAAAACGCAACAAATCATATTTAAAAATGCGGCTAGACATTCATTTTTTTTAAGCAACAAATAGACTTCCTGAACGTTTTTCGCGGTTTCTGAACAAATTATAAAAGTGGATTCGTAGAGTTTTGCAGTTCAACTCCTCAATTATTATTAAACTTTTGTTTAATTCAGCTAAATAAAATAAATTCGTCATTGCCATCACAAAATTTATTTCGTGTATTTATTTACTGCCACAAATGTAATTAAATAAAAGTGTCCTCTTGGTGTGCAAAGGCTTGAAGAGTAATACATCAGAAAACATATCGAACAAACTAAGATTAATGGAGCCATGGTGAATGATACCTTTAACAAAGAAGCATCATTAATTTCACTTAGAATTCACGAACAGACGGTTAAAATCTGAGGGTGGAGCGGAGAGTACGAATGATAATGAAATATTAAGCCACAGTGACGTAATTGAAAAACCATGGCTGATAACATTTATCAACGCGAAACAGATCCAGATTAAAGTTAATTAAATAATATTCATATAATACAATAATGGCTAATTGAATTATATATACGCGCTATGACACTCCATGTGGAATTTCGTTCTTTCCGCCCTTACAATCCATTTTATAGGGCACTTCCTATTATAAGGTTTCATTCGCTCTCTTATTATCCTCCATTGTTTCTGTTTTGATGTTTCCTAGCCACTGAATTCTCCATAGATTTTTAGATTTGGTGTCCTGATTGCCATATCATTATTATCCTTATATTATTTGTAGGTATTGTTCTCCATACATGTCTCCCATCAAATTTTAATTAATTTACTGGATTTTTACACCATAATTCTTCCACTTTCTCATGATTCATATTTCTACTAGTTTTATTTTTCAAATTCGCAAAATTTTAGTCAAAATAGATTAAAAAATTAGAGGAATTTTCATTACCGTCTTGATAATAAATATAAACAAGAGGACTACCATTTCGTGTAAATTTTTAAGACTGAGAGGTAGCATTAATCCATCTTAGCGAAATTAAAACAAATTTCTAACTGCGTGAAGTACAATTTATATTCACATTAGTTAAGCTTTAAATCACACCTTAAATGTGTCAGAAACATACGTTGTAGCCTCACTAATCTAATGCAGCGAAAAATAAAACACCCAAAGGGAAATGTTGAGGGCGAAGTTTTGTGTGCAGATCGTGGGGCGAAGCTGTAAAAGGTCGGGGGGAAGCTTGACTTATCAGCAGTCGGAATAATACTGTTTTCTGTTCAAGCCGTGTGCCATTTCGTATACGTTTATACATGTGTCTGTGATAATGATAAGACCTCGCTGGCAGGAAGTAATGAAGATAATGGCATTTTACGTAAACTTGTTTCTTTTTATAAAATTTTATACACAATCAAATTTTCATGCAATGTTGCAATATAATAATAATAACTAAACTAGTGTTTACCTAATTTTTTATATGGCATAGTCCACCTTTAGACAATTTTTTATCTTGGTTAAAAATGTAGTAAGCGCAGTCGTGATTTTTTCATGCCCTTGATTCTCGTGTTTTTACCGTAACAACATTCGTTCAATAATAGCATCAATATCCGAAAAAAATAATTAAGGAGACTTTAAAGAAAAACTGTTGAAACTGTGCATCTAACAATTGAAATTGGCGATTCCAAGTTTACAATACTTCGACGAAAAAATTGTACCTGTGGTACTCATGCACTTAAACAGAAAATGGAGCTATTGATTCTTTTACATTAACACATGCTTCGTATGCATACTTATACCCACACACTAACTAAAGAGACGCCAACGCAAAATAAAACATCGATCCAACTATTTAATACATAATAGCTGTAACTGCTAGTATTACTGGCACTTATCACTAGACAATATTTTAGTCTATTAATAAAAGTGTAACTTGTTAATAGTTTGACTTTCTCCGTTACGAAGTAAAATAATAGTGAAAAAAAATTCTAAATTTTTAACGGAAATATCTGTTTTGAGGTCCCTAGGGGCAATTTCAAAGATTTTTGAAGAATTTCTGTGTATGTGTATCTGTCTGTCTACGTGCAAGAACTAATACAGGAATTGACGTAAAACTTTGAATATAAACCCTATTTGACAATCTGAGAAGTAAAGAAATTTTTGGTAAAATTTCCTACACTGGAAGTGAGGGTCAACCCAGAAACGAGCATATTTTGTTTAAAAATAGTTTAAAGAACTTAAATGAACATTTTTTTTAATTCAGTACCCAACTGGCAACAAAACTACAGTGTTCAAGGCTTGACTCTTAAAAGGCGGTACTTACATTTAACTGTGCAAAATCAATTGCTCGAAGAATTAGCTTCAAAATTGCAAAATAAATTTAAAAACAATGCATTTTTGAATTCCCATAAAAATAATTAAAGCATCCCAACTGAAAACAAAACTACAACGCTCTAAACTTGACTCTAACAAGAGGAAACTTGTATTTAACCATGAGATAAACTGTGCAAAATCAGTTACTCGAAGAATTAGCTTCAAAATTGCAAAAAATGCATTTTTGAATTCCCATAAAAACAATTGAAGTATTCCAACTGGAAACAAAACTTCAACGCTCAAAAGACTCTAAAAAGAGAAAACTTAGATTTAACCATGAGATAAATTGTGCAAAATCAATTACTTGAAGAATTCGCTTCAATATTGCTAAATAAATTTAAAAATAATGCGTTTTTGAATTTCCATAAAAAAAATTGAAGTATTCCAACTGAAAACAAAACTTGACTCTAAAAAGACTAAACTTATATTTAACCATGAGATAAATTGTGCAAAATCAATTACTTCTAGAATTCGCTTTAATATTGCAAAATAAATTTAAAAATAATGCGTTTTTGAATTTTCATAAAAAAATTGAAGTATTCCAACTGAAAACAAAACAACAACACTCCAAACTTGACTCTAAAAAGACTAAACTTACATTTAACCATGAGATAAATTGTGCAAAATCAGTTACTCGAAGAATTAGCTTCAAAATTGCAAAATAAATTAAAAAATAATGCGTTTTTGAATTTCCATAAAAACAATTGAAGTATTCCAACTGAAAACAAAACAACAACACTCAACACTTGACTCTAAAAAGACTAAACTTACATTTAACCATGAGATAAATTGTGGAAAATCAATTACTCGTAGAATCAGCTTCAAAACTACAAAATAAATTTAAAAATGCATTTTTGCATTTTTGAATTCCAATAAAAACAATTGAAGTATCCCAACTGGAAACAAAACTACAACGCTCAAAACTTGACTCTTAAAAAATGAAACTTACATTTAACGATGAGATAAACTATGTACAGTCAATTATTCGAAGTATTAGTTTCAAAACTGCAATTAAATCTAAAATTAATGCATTTTCGAATTCCCATAGAAACAGTTGAAGTTGCTAACTGGAAACAAAACTACAACTCTAAAAACTTGATTCTAAAGAGGCGAAAATTGCATTTAGCGATGAGAAAAATATTATGCAAAAAATATTATGCAAACTTATGTACTCAAAGAATTAGCTTCAAAATTGCAAAATGTATGATTTGCTGGAAACTCATAACACACTTTTCTGTAAAATTAGTAAAACTACTGCAAGATTCGAAATGTTCAGTTTATTTTCAATTTAAATGGTATGCGCCATTTTTGTTCAATAATTATGAAATGATAAAAGTTACATAAAATTTATATTAATCATAATTGTAGATAATGCCGAAACAAATAACTTAAAAAATGTTTGTTTCGAAATCTCATTAATTTTTGAGCAAACTGACGGTAAAGATGATTGGAATTTAAAGTATAATTTGTCATTTTCATCTCTCATAATTTTGACTCACTAACATCCGATCCTGCAAAACTCTCGATGTATATTTCAAATGTTTAAATTGAAAATAAACCATGAAAATATAAACATTCGGATAAATTAACATGATTGTTACATCATCCTTTTTAGAATATGAAGGTGTTTTAATCTCCACTCTTGTTTTTGAATAAAAGCAACAACAACTTGAATACGTTTATAATAGTATATTATTAAACGGGTGAGAAAGTTGGCCATTGCCATGGGGGTGAAGTTTAATACTATACGTTTTCGCATCATATTAAATAATTATCTAAAGATTTTTTTGTTTATATTAAATTATAACGAATAATTTTTCTATTTGGAAATTGCGGCAGTTCGCTGACAGAAAAAAACAAATCGTAACCATAGTAACAACTAAACTGTTAGGCAATGAAATCGTTATCATTTGATTGGACGTCACCTGTTGGGCAATAAAACTGCTATCATTTGATTGGACGTCACCGGAGGAGAAAATTATTCGGTCGAATAATGGACAACTTTCTCAATCAAAAACGATTTAACAACATTTATATTATTTAATAAGATGCGAAAAAAATACTTACAACACAATATAAAAGTGATACACACAGGGGCGGCTCGTTATATAGAGCCAAAGAGTCATGGCACTACCTCTAATTTCAAACGAAGCAATATTATTTTATGGGTTAATTATTATTAATTATTAATCGTGAAACAAACCAAGTGAATTTTAATTTTTAAACCTATATTAACATAATGTTTCACCAAGTGATCAATGAGAAACAAGTATATGACATTTTTTTAAATTAATTCTAAAAACACTGATTTGTCATTTTAAATGTTAAAACGATGCCTGCGAAAGTTTTATGAGACGAGAAAAGTGGCAATGCATTTATTTGACAATGTATCTCTTGAACAAATTAGCAGATTTGAAAAATACTTCCAGAATTGTGTTTTGTGTTGTTATCTTGAAAACCAGTGATGGGGTATTTTGAGTTTTTTAGAGGATTATTAGGATAAATGTATTTTGCGTAAATTTGGAAAGCTTCAAGTGTGTTACAGTTGTTTTTGTATTTCTATTTTCAATCCGAAGAAGTGAAACTTGAAAAAATATTAAGCGCTGTTCTCGGTCGGTTATCTTGAAAACTTGTGATGGGTATTTTGGACTTTTTCGAGGATTATTATGATTAATGTATTTTGAGTAAATTTGGAAAATTTCAAGTGTGTTGCATTTGTTTTTATTTTTTTTTCACTCGGAAGAAGTGAAACTTAAAATCTTGAAAAGCAGTGATGGACGTTTTTGAATTTTTTGGAGGATTATTAAAATTAATGTATTTTGAGTAAATTTGAAAAACTTCAAGTGCAAATTAAAAAAATCTTAAACGCTGTTCTCGGTCGATTATCTTGAAAACCTGTGATGGGGTATTTTGAATTTTTTAGAGTATTTTTAAGATGAATGTGTTTTGAGTAAATTAAAAAGTTTCAAGTGTGTTTGATTTTTTGTATTTTCTTTTTCACTCGGAAGAAGTGAAATTAAAGTAAAAGACTTTAAGCGCTGTTCTCGGTCGGTGATCTTGAAAACCAGTGATGCGGTATTTCGAGTTTCTTGGAGGGTTATTAAGATTATTGTATTTCGAGTAAATTTGGAAAATTTCAAGTGTGTGTTGCAGTTGTTTTTATATTTTTTTTTCACTCGGAAGAAGTGAAAATTAAAAAATCTTAAGCGCTGTTCTCGGTCGGTTATCTTGAAAACCTGTGATGGGGTATTTTGAGTTTTTGAAAGATTATTAAAATTATTGTATTTTAAGTAAATTAGGAAGTTTCAAGTATTTTACAGCTGTTTTTATATTTTTTTCGCGTCAACAAAAAATGATTATAATATTTCATAAATGTACATGAAAAATCGCCAAAGCAATCGACGGAATATATTGGAATTTTCTACCAAATAACTCTTGAATTAATATTCAGTGATTTTGTGAAGTTTCAAGTGGATGGAAATTGTTTCTATATTTTGTTCACGTCAACAAAAAATGATTACAATTTTTCATAAATTTACATGAAAATCACCAAAGCAATCGACTGAATGTATAGAAATTTTCTACCTAATCACTCTTGAATTAATATTGAGTGATTTTGTGAAGTTTCAAGTGGATGGAAATTGTTTTTATATTTTTTTCACGTCAACAAAAAAAGCTTACAATTTTTCATAAATTTACATGAAAATCACCAAAGCAATCGACTGAATGTATACAAATTTTCTACCTAATCACTCTTGAATTAATATTGAGTGATTTTGTGAAGTTTCAAGTGGATGGAAATTGTTTTTATATTTTTTTCACGTCAACAAAAAATGATTACAATTTTTCATAAATTTACATGAAAATCACCAAAGCAATCGACTGAATGTATAGAAATTTTCTACCTAATCACTCTTGAATTAATATTGAGTGATTTTGTGAAGTTTCAAGTGGATGGAAATTGTTTTTATATTTTTTTCGCGTCAATAAAAAATGATTACAATTTTTCATAAATTTACTCGTACATGAAAAATCGCCAAAGCAATCGACGGAATGTATTGAAATTTTCTACTTAATCACTCTTGAATTAATCTTGAGTGATTTTGTGAAGTGTCAAGTGGATGGCAATTGTTTTTATATTTTTTTCGCGTCAATAAAAAAATGATTACAATTTTTCATTAATTTACTCGTACATGAAAAATTGCCAAAGCAATCGACGGAATGTTCTTGAATTTTTTACCAAATCACTCTTGAATTAATATTGAGTGATTTTGTGAAGTTTAAAGTGGATGGCAATTGTTTTTATATTTTTTTCGCGTCAATAAAAAATGATTACAATTTTTCATAAATTTACATGAAAATCACCAAAGCAATCGACTGAATGTATACAAATTTTCTACCTAATCACTCTTGAATTAATATTGAGTGATTTTGTGAAGTTTCAAGTGGATGGAAATTGTTTTTTATATTTTTTTCACGTCAACAAAAAATGATTACAATTTTTCATAAATTTACTCGTACATGAAAAATCGCCAAAGCAATCGACGGAATGTATAGAAATTTTCTACCTAATCACTCTTGACTTAATATTGAGTGATTTTGTGAAGTTTCAAGTGGATGGCAATTGTTTTTATATTTTTTTCGCGTCAATAAAAAATGATTACAATTTTTCATTAATTTACTCGTACATGAAAAATCGCCAAAGCAATCGACGGAATGTTCTGGAATTTTTTACCAAATCACTCTTGAATTAATATTGAGTGATTTTGTGAAGTTTAAAGTGGATGGCAATTGTTCTTATATTTTTTTCACAAAATAATTACAATTTATTTTTAAATTTTACATTGTGTTTGCATGAAAAATCGCAAACACTATTAACGGAATTTATTGTACATATTCACCAAATCATTCTTGAATTAATATTGTGTGATTTTCGAGAAGTTTCAAGTGGATAGCAATTGTTTTTAAATTTTTTCGAGTCAATAAAGTACTCATCGGATAAATGTAAATAGGACCAAAAAAATAATTAGTCTTTAATTGCTTTTTCGTTGTTTGAGGATAACTCTTGAACGGATGCCCTAATTTGGCAAATTCTTCCATCGAATAGACGCAGATAAGACCCAAAACATGTAATTCATAGTTCAATTCATGAACGAGAGGAGAGATTTTGAAAAATCTTTCAGCAAAGTGTTGTGCTCATTGGACAGATAAGATCAAAAAATATTTTATTATTATTGTGGATAACTCTTAAACGAAAAGTATTAGCAAAGTATTGTTCTTATACAATAGACAAAAATTGTTAAATTATTATTTTTTACTTTTGAACTGATGATCGGATTTCTAAGACTCTTTCAGCAAAGTCTTTCATTCATCCGAAAGATATATAGAGGACCAAAGAATTGAATTCGTTGTTAAATTGTTTTTTGGTTTACAGAAGATAACGGGGGACCAAAGTCAAATTCTTCCAGAAAAGTCCATCGAATAGATGGAGATAACACTAAACATTTTTGTTCTGGTGACTCGTTTCAATAAGTTATTTGTTTGTTACCC
This sequence comes from Ocypus olens, assembly GCA_910593695.2. NCBI lineage: Eukaryota > Metazoa > Arthropoda > Insecta > Coleoptera > Staphylinidae > Ocypus > Ocypus olens. Next base: position 44,989,466 of record OU343058.1, read on the forward strand.
TTTGTAAGACTTAATTTTGTAGAATTACGAACTGCTTGAATATTTTTATATAAAGGCTACTTTTCTTTTTATTTAATTTACTGAATGATTTTACAACAATTATCGTTTTTTTTCTTTTCTCAAAAAGTACATTATATGCTAAGTGGCTCTACCATCAAAATGTTCCCCGAGCCGCCACTGACTAGACAAAGCGATAACAACTAGGAATGTGAAGATAAATATAAATAAAACAAAAATAATGAAAACCTGTCGAGAAAACAAAACCCACAGATAACAATATATGGAAGAAAGATTGAACAAGTACTTGGGGTGGATAATTGGAAATAATGTAAATAATCGTCAACAGATAAACGATTGGGAAGGACGGGAGGACAATTCACAATTAAGTGTTCTTCCACTCCCACTTGTTGCTACTTCTCTGAGACTACTGCCCATAAAATTTTCGAAAATTTATCAGAATTGATGACACTGATCATCCGTCAACGAAAATTTTGTTAGCATCAACTATATTTGCGTGGGAAATTTGAACAGCGGATACCAATTTCTTACCGAAAATTATAAGAACAGGGCAGGCTTGTTAATAGCAGAAAATATTTTCCAGATAAAATAATTTTAAATTCCTATGCAAATGTGCACGTTAAAACTTGAAAATAACTGAATAAACTAAAAATGCATGCAATCACAAAACTTTGAGGAATGAACAATGATGGAATAATATTTCCTGTAAAGGTCAGGTATAACAAAGAAAACAAATATATATTTATTGATATTATAAGGCGGAAGGAAATTTCGTTAAAGGCCATGCAATACAAAAAAATAATAATATATTTATTGATGTTAAAAGGCGAAAGTCCTTACACTAGTCAATAACAAAAATAAAATGTTAATGCCATTATGTAACAATGCATTTTTCTAATATTTCTCATATTTATGTATTTTCTTCTCAAAAATGATTGTAGTAAAAACTTGATTTTGATATTCTCTACAATTTTTGTAAATATAAATTTGATGTTACTATTATGATTTCATAATTATAGATAAAACATGTGGAAATTTTTAAATTTGTGAAAACTTTCAGAAGACTTTAATTTTTTTCTTTATTTCTCAACTGGTAGAGCAAACATGTCGTACAGCGCACAGAAAAAAACTAAACAAACCAATTACAAGTAACTCTAAGGAAATGGAGCAATTGTGACGAACATTGATTGGGATGTCGTCCTCTCATCAAACAACTTTTCTCAAGCAGGTATTGGACCAGTAGAACCATAATGGTTCAAATTACAGATGTTATGCCTCTAAACAAGTTTGAAGAACTTAAACGCTTTCTTCACTTCTTTGATAATTGTGTTGCTGCCAAAAATACTGATAAAATTACGTCAGTGCTAAACCAAACAAAACATTAATACATTTTATAAAAAATATAATTTTGCCTTATTTAACCATATAATGTAAAAACTTATATTTTTATTTTTAAATAAATCATGAAATAGAGGGTTAAATAAATAATGGATGAAGATTCTTCGTATAAAGCTGAATCAAAAGTGTGAACATGCCTCCGACAGAGATCAAACCTGCAACCTCCAGATCTCCGGTCTGGGATGCTACCAGTGTGGCCTCTGTGTTCAAGTGTAAAGCATTCCATTTCGTAAATGTCAAACATAAAACTAAATTTCTGTCGACTCATGAATGTCATTACACCTTTCAAAAACAAAATAAACGGTAGTTCAAATTCCAAACGTTAGATGGCCCAACCTGTACTAAATAATCTTTATTTATGAAGTGTTTTACAAATAAATTATTCTACTTAGTCAGTGGTGGCTGGTGGAACATTTTGATGGTAGAGCCACTATATAATGCCTTCTTTTTAAGTAAAAAAACTAACGATAATTGAAAAAAAAACCTTTACAGAAGCATTAAATAAATCAAATAAAAATGAAAAGCTCTGGGCAATTTGAACAACTTCAGAATTTCAACAATTTGTTTTCTCGTACAATTATTTTGAAATTAAGTCAAGGAAAGTTTTCAGATTTTTAAGGAATCTCGTAGTAGAATTATTTTTGAGTGAATCCAGAAATTTTCACACTTGTGGCAATTGTTTTTATGTTTTTCTGGGCTCTAGGCAATTGAACAACTGCAAAATTTCAACAATTTATGTTCTCGCGCAAATATTTCAAAATATCGCAAACGAAAATGATTTGATTTTTATGGAATCTTGAAGTGTAATTGATTTTAAGCAAATCCGGAAAATTTCAAGTTTGTTGCAATTTTTTTTTATAAATTTTAAGCTCTGATAAAATGCAAAACTTCAGAATTTCAGCCAGTTGTGTTCTCGCGGAAATCTATCAAAATCTCGCGAAGGAGTCTTTCGATTTTTATGGAATCTTGAAGCACAGTTGATCTTAAGCAAATCCGAAGTTTCTCGTTTGTGGCAATTGTTTTTATATCTTTTTGAGCTCTAGGCAATTGAACAACTTCAGAATTTCAACAGTTTATGTACTCGTGCAATTATTTTGAAATTTAGCTAAGGAAAGTGTTTGGATTTTAAGGGATATTGTAGTAAAATAGATTTTGAGGGGAAATGTTTACGTTTGTGGCAATTGTGTTTTGGCCGGTTGTGTTTTTGCGGAAATAAATCGAAATCTCGTGAAGGAAGGTCTTATGAATCTTTATGGAATCTTGACGCAGAATTGATCTTAAGCAAATCTGGAAACTTTCACGTTTGTGGGAATTGTTTTTATATTTTTTGAGCTCCACTCAAATGAACAACTTGAGAATTTCAACAATTTGTGTTCTCGTGCAATCCGGTGAAGGCAAGTCTTCGGACTTTTGAGGAATATTGTAGAAGATAATAATAATTCAATAATTCTGGAAATTTTGGCAAATGTTTTTATATATATTTTTTTAAAGTCTGGGCTATTGAACAACTTCAGAATGCCAACAATTTGTGTTCTAGTGCAATTAATTTAAAATCCAGTGAAGGAAAGTTTCCAGATTTTTAAGAAATCTTGTAGTAGAATTGATTTTGAGTAAATTCGAAAAATTTTACATTTGTGGCAATCGTTCTTATATATATATTTAGCACTAGACAGTCGAACAAAATTCTCAACTTAGACAATTTGTGTTCTGATGCAATTATTTTCAAATCCTATGAAGGAAAGTATTCGGATTTTTAAGAAATCTTATAGTAGAATCGTTTCGAGTAAATCTGGAGAAAAAATATTAACATCTCGTGAAGGATAGTCTTTTTATTTTTAGGGGATTTTAAAGTAGAATCAATCTTAAGCAAATCCAGTAAGTTTCAAGTTTGTTGCAATTTTTTTAATATTTTTTCAGCCCTAATAAAACGCATAATTTCAGAATTTCAGCCACGTCTTCTCTTACGGAAATAATAATCTTCCGATTGTTAAATAGAACTTGTATTCTATGTTTAATTTAAAAATATTTTTTCTATTTTGCGTCTAAAACGGAGTCATTAACGCACTGACATGGGTTCGTTAGGGGCTTGCTCAGGGGGGTAATATCAATTTTTCAAGATAGGCACCGTTGAAATTCAGAGCTGTCTACCTGTGCTAAATTTTCGGCGAGATAGTTTTGAGGTTATGTGGTGTGTGGAAATCGCAAACCAATTTCAAATTGAAATTTCATTATTAGTGATACTACCCATATGTAAGGGTGATTTTTTAATTTAGAAATGGAATAAAAGGGGCAAAATAGAAAAAAATCTGTAGAAAACTCGCTCATAAGGCCTTTTTTCGTACTTGTCCAAGAAAACTCCTCGCTATGCTCGTCGTTTTCTAAACTGGGACGTGTGCGAAAAAATCGCGCTTATTGAAATAGTTTTTTTTTTAAATATACTATAGTAGTATTTGAGATATAGCGCCCACGGGCCCCGGTTCGACAGCATAACGTTTTAGAAACGTCTTTAATTTATTCCTAAAGGGCGGAGTACGTCCTTGTGTACTGAAAACCAACCACATTGGCCTAAAATTATTATATTGACTTCTCTAAGAATATAGTTTTTGTATTTGCTTGATTAATATAAAGGGCTAATACAATTGTAACTTAAATAAATAAAATTTTGATGAATTACAAATTTAATTATATAAATATTTTATAATAAAATGATGGATAGAGTGAATTGCTGTAAATAACTAGGTGAAGTATATTACTTGTAAGCAAGGGAAATATAGTTATGCTGTAATAATGTGCGGCTTATGTAAATTTATACATATGTAAATTCTTCTGAATATTTATAGAATTCTGAAAATTGTGTCACTTGATTATAAAGTCATAACAGTTAACTTATAATCCCCACCAGTCCCAAAGTTTTAGGCTCCGCGTATCATCTGAAAGATCTCTACCAGTGGCGGCTCGTGAAGTTTTGGTCAGAGGAGGCTGAATGTGTGTGTGTAGCAAATTGTCATTAATTCTCGCAAATGTTCCTATTTATTGTGGTAATTGCTAAAGGTATCGATAAATAATTTTAAATAACCATTTAGTAAAATATAAAAGGAGTTTATAATTACCAAACAACCAATTTGGGAACGAATTTCAACTAAATCGTCAATAATATTACTCATATGCACATCGCGCCAATTGATAGCCCGCAAGTGGAGGTGGAAGTGAGTGACAAAGAAATTAGGGCATTACTTCAAGGATTATTGCCTAAAAATGACATTAGATACATAGGTATTACTATATAGGTTACAGTATACTCAAATACGTACCTGCAAGTTGAAATATAACTAAACAATTCATAGATATTCTTAAATCTAAATACATCCTTCACTTAAATAGCGTTAAAAAGACATGCGAGACGGAGGCTCCATGGAATCAGCTTCGTCGTTTTAAACTGAACGTGTTAATTCCAACGAAGAAGCGGAAATTCAATGCCACATTAGCGTATCTGAGCGTCTTTATGGGTGGAATCTAGCCTCTTGTATCGAACAGTATTGTTGATGTTAAAAGAGGAAAATATAAAATGCATTAGTGTAAAGTGAATTATAAGTATAAAAAAATAAAATATTTTTAAAAGTCGCACCTCTGAATGGGAAAATATCGGAAGTAATTTATAAAAATACCGACATTCTGATGCTGGTGGCGGCTCGCGCTTGGAATACTCCACTCGTATCAAATTTCCAAGCTAACCTTGTTACAGAATATACTATCACCTACAACAACCAGGATATATGCTCATTACTTGCTTGTGGATGATTGTTATATGTAGTGCATTGCTGACGCCTTTCATTCCAGTGTCAATTATCCGTGCGAGAATGATCAGCTGATCATTCTCGCACTGCTTCGCGTGAGAGATAAAGCCTGTCAGCTCAATCTGCAAACTTCAGACTCGCGGAAAATGTGTGTCATTAATAATATAATATATAATAATAATATTAGTTTTATTCAAAAAATGGCACAACATTTACATCTACATATAAAGAATAAAGATGTGACCAAATTTGAATGTTTGAATTCAATGCTCGTTGTATAATATACTGATTCCTAAATATCAATCAATATTCTCACTAAAGTACTTGTTTCTGCGGATGTTAGGGTTGATACAAAATCTTGATAACGTTGTGAAGCATTGGACTGTTCCATTTATGGCGAGATGCAGATAATTTTTGTAAGGCGGCTTCCACAAAAGTCAAACGATTATCGTTAAATTTTATCGGCCGTCAGGTCTACCAGTCCAAAATTTGTCGCAACATTCGCCATTTCCCATTTTCCAGTGTGACCCATCCGCTCCTATGCCCAACGTTATTATGGCTCAAAGTTGCTGCTGATTAATTAAAAAAATTAATAAACCAATAGAGATATGGATTTTTGAAAATTTTCGTTCTAATTTTTTGAGCACATGAGTGAAAACATCGCAGAAAAAATATAAAACGCGCTGACATTAAATTCCATAAAAAATTGTCGTCAGTTGCCGAAGTATCGCTAATTCAAAATCAATCTTGTTTTTGTAAATTCAACAATTTTCAATAGATATGCATTTTTGCAAATTTTTGTTTTAATTTTTTGAGCACATGAACAAAAACATCGCAGAAAAAAATATAAAACATGCAGGAAAAATTCCATAAAAAATCATCCTCAATGGCCGAAGTATCGCTAATTCAAAATCAATTTGGTTTTTGTAAATTCAACAATATTCAATAGAGATATGGATTTTTGAAGATTTTCGTTTTAATTTCTGACTACTTGAATGAAAACAATAAAAATATAAAACGCGCAGACAAAATTTAAAAAGATTATTCTCAATGGCCGAAGTACCGCTATTTCAAAATCAATCTCGTTTTTGTAAATTCAATAGTTTTTAATAGAGATAGAATGAAACTAGAATGAAAATATCGCAGAAAAAATATAAACCACATAGAAAAAATTCCTTAAAAAATATCCTTAATGGTCGAAGTATCGCTTATTTACAATCAATTTGGTTTTTGTAAATTCAACATTTTTTAATGGAGATATGGATTTTTGATAATTTTCGTTTTAACTTTTTGAGCACTTGGTCAAAAACATGGCAGAAAAAAATATAAAACGTACAGGCAAAATTTCATTAAAAAATATCCTCAATGGCCGAAGTACCGTTTATTAGAAATCAATTTGATTTTTTGTAAATTCAACAATTTTCAATACAGAAAATCTTCAAAAATCCTTTTGAAGATTTTCGTTATAATTTTTTAACACTTGAAGAAAAACATCGCAGAAATAAATATAAAACATGTAGGAAAAATTCCGTAAAAAATCATCTTCAATGGCCGAAGTATCGTTAATTCAAAATCAATTTGGTTTTTGTAAATTCAACAATTTTCAAAAGAGATGTGTATTTCTGAAGATTTTCGTTTTAATTTATTGAGCACTTGAATGAAAACATCGCAGAAAAAATAAATAAAATGCGCAGACTAAGATAAAAATTATCCTCAATGGCCGAAGTATCGCTAATTCAAAATCAATTTGGTTTTTGTAAATTCAACAATTTTCAAAAGAGATGTGTATTTCTGAAGATTTTCGTTTTAATTTATTGAGCACTTGAATGAAAACATCGCAGAAACAAAATTAAATGGGCAGACAGAATTAAAAATTATCCTCAATGGCCAAAGTATCGCTAATTCAAAATCAATTTTGTTTTTGTAAATTCAACAATTTTCAATAGAGATGTGGATTTTTGAAGATTTAAATTTTTATTTTTTGAGCACTTAAATGAAAACGTCGCAGAAAAAAAATATAAAACGCGTAGAAAAATTCCTTAAAAAAATATCCTCAGTGGTCGAAGTATCGCTTATTCAAAATCATTTTGGTTTTTGTAAATTCAACAATTTATTATGGAGATATGGATTTTTTAAAATTTTAGTTTAATTTTTTTGAGCACTTAAACGAAAACATCGCAGAAAAAATATAAAATGCGCAGACAAAATTCCATTCAAAATTATCCTTAATGGTCGAAGTACCATTTATTAGAAATCAATTTGTTTTTTTGTAAATTCAACAATTTTCAATACAGAAAATCTTCAAAAATCCTTTTAAAGATTTTCGTTATAATTTTTTAACACTTGAAGAAAAACATCGCAGAAATAAATATAAAACATGTAGGAAAAATTCCGTAAAAAATCATCTTCAATGGCCGAAGTATCGCTAATTCAAAATCAATTTGGTTTTTGTAAATTTAAAAATTTTCAATAGATATGTGGATTTTTGAAGATTTTCGTTTTAATTTTTTGACCACTGGAATTAAATCGTCGCAGAAAAAAATATAAGACGCGTAGAAAAAATTCATTAAAAAAATGTCTTCAACGGTCGAAGTATCGCTTATTCAAAATCAATTTGGTTTTTGTAAATTCAACAATTTTCAATAGAGATGTGGATATTTGAAGATTTTCGTTTCAATTTTTTGAGCACTTAAATGAAAACGTCGCAGAACAAAATATAAAACGTGTAGAACAATTCCCTAAAAAAATATCCTCAGTGCTCGAAGTATCGCTTATTCAAAATCAATTTGGTTTTTGTAAATTCAACAATTTTTAATGGAGATTTGGATTTTTTAAAATTTCAGTTTAATTTTTTTGAGCACTTAAATGAAAACATCGCAGAAAAATATAAAACGCGCAAACAAAATTCCATTAAAAATTATCCTCAATGGCCGAAGTACCGCTTATTCGAAATTAATTTGGTTTTTGTAAATTCAACAATTTTTAATAGAGTTATGGAATTTTGAAGATTTTCGTTTTAATTTTTTGAGCACTTGAATGAAAACATCGCAGAAAAAATATGCAGGCAAAATTTCATAAGAAATCATCCTCAATGGCCGAAGTGTCGCTAATTCAAAATTAATCTGACTTTTGTAAATGAAACAATTTTCAATAGAAATATGGATTTTTGAAAATTTTCGTTTTAATTTTTTGAGCATTTGAATGAAAACATCGCAGAAAAAAATATAAAATACTCAAGGAAATATGAAGGAACGGATTCAAAATGCCTGCAATAATGTCCGCTGTTAAACACCTGTTAAATTTATTTTTTTGTAAAGTAAGTGCCGAAGAGAAAAATGTTTTAGATAAAAGTTATTTTCTCTATTTCGTAGATTCATATGCTTTAATAAATCATCTTAAATATAAATGATCTTGAAATGACCTTGAAAACCTGCTTAGGATTAAAAATACTTATGCCTGCTGCTTTAGCCCCTTCACGTCAAATACATTTTATTTGAAATTTGTTTTCCTCCGAATCTTCGTTTCCGCAATATTTTGGGTGTCCAGGATAAATGCCGCACCCTGTATATTTCGAATTATGAATACGTTTTCTACGCCTGAATAAAAATGTTATTCTCTCTAACATTTTCATTTATTTTTTTAATCAATTTTGTTTTTATAGGATTAAGGTGCTGGAAACCTTTTATATTTCTAGCCAAAGTAAATATTAATTTTCCATTTCCTTGCAATTTTAAATTGAGTCCATTTAAATGATTTGATATATCGACTAGAAAGCCCAAATCGACCACTCCTTATTTGAACATTTCTGTAAGGGAGTTTTAAGGGGTAAATTGACGTGTGTGCGTATATAGTCAGGATACTTGAGTTAAACAATACATCTTTACTACAGAATTTAACTCGCCCCCAATACTACTTTAAAAGCATTCAAATAGAAGGGTTGATCGCTGCTCCAATAGCATGAAATTGCTGAACTGCAACACTCCAGATCTTTGTCCTTAAACAAGTGGTATTAACTCTGAGTACCGGAAATTCACCTTTGTGTCGGAACTATATGTACGAAAGTCAGGAAGCTGATTGCCACACTAATAAGATAAAATGTAAAAGGGCACTAAAAGTGCAGCTTGCCCCCGAACAACCAGCTTGCGCTAACTGGGAAAATTCAATCACTCTATTTACCGGGAGAAATTCCCATTTCTCCAATATTCCATTAGCTGTAGTGGTATTTCGCATTTCATGCGATTTCAATACTCGTAACATAGTCATTATTAAACCGGGTGGTCTGCATCTTAAGACGAAAAATGTTTCTTATTAATAACGGTAATAATAATTGAAACATTTTGGATGTACAATTGTATTTTTCCATTTTCTGCCAGCAACATGGTAATTATTAGTAAACTGGATGGTCTGTGCATCTTAGGTCGAAATATCTTTTCTATTCGCGAGGGTCATAATAACACAGTGCTATACATAACTCTTTCTCGTGTGGAATTTCTCGAAGTACTCATCGAAACTAACAAAATCCCATATGGGTTTTGCTAGTTTTAGCTGCTGTTCGGATTTTATGGCCTCATGCATATTTTAGCTAAAACTTGATTTTTCCGAAGAACATGCAATCTCGGAAACTAATTGAAATTTTGTTTTCGAAAAAACTGCGTATAGTGCCTCAAAATTGCTAAAATCTCGAAAAAAATCATTTCTTCTATCTTTTTTTTACTATTTTTGGCCCATAGCTGTCAAAAGACAAAAAACATGAATTCATCAATATCCATTGAAGTTGATGCTCTCGGTGAAGCCTGTGAAGTTGATGCATCATCTGAGCTTGATGGCACATTCAATGGCATATCTCTTTCGGTGTGTCCTTCAAATCTATCGTCCTCCGCGACTTATATGCCTGCAACTTCACATTGGAATACCTTATGACTCCACAAACGAAAATTACCTTAACTTTCCTATTTCAAACGAAACACCCAGTATATTTTTACATAATTTAATTTGTCTTTAAATTCTGAGTTTACTAAAATAGTAAACTTATCAAAAAAATACACAAAAATTAATCCTAATTAATAAAACCTCCCGCTACTCAAATAATTTTGGTTTTTGAAAATCCAACAATTTTCAAGCGATTTATAAATTTTTGAAATTTTTGATTTACTCGACGACAAACATTTGTACACCGAAGAAAAATTAAGAAAAAATAGTAAACGTATCGGAAAAATTTCACACAAATTTATGCTAATTATTAGAACCTCACTCTACTCAGATAACTTCGATTTTTGAAAATCCAATAATTTTCAAGCGAGTTACAGATTTTTGAAATTTTTGATTTTCACGACCTCAAAAATTTGTACTCCGAAGAAAGAAAAATTAAGAAAAAAATAGTAAACGTATCGGAGAAATTTCACAAAAATGTATCTTAATTATTAAAACCTCCTCTACTCAGATAACTTCGACTTTTGATGATTCAATCATTTTCAAGCGAGTTACAGATTTTTGAAATTTTTGATTTTCACGACGTCAAACATTTGTGCATCGTAGAAAGAAAAATTAAGAAAAAAGTAGTAAACGTATCGAAAAAATTTCACAAAAATTTATCCTAGTTATTAAAACCTCACTCTACTCAGATAACTTCGATTTTTAAAAAACCAATAATTTTCAAGCGAGTTACAGATTTTTGAAATTTTTGATTTTACCAACAGCAAACATTTGTGCATCGAAGAAAGAAAAATTAAGAAAAAAAATAGTAAAGGTATCGGAAAAATTTCGCAAAACTTTATCGTAATTAATAAGTCCTCACTCTACTTAGATCATTTCGATTTTTGAAAATCCAATAATTTCCAAGCGAGTTACAGATTCTTGAATTTTTTTTATTTTCACGACGTCAAAAATGTGTACACGGAAGAAAGAAAAATTAAGAAAAAAATAGTAAAGGTATCGGAGAAATTTCGCAAAACTTTATTGTAATTAATATAACCTCACTCTACTCACATAATTTCGATTTTTGAAAATCCAAGAATTTTCAAGCGAGTTACAAATTTTTGAAATTTTTTATTTTCTCGACGACAAACATACACCGAAGAAAAATTAAGAAAAAAATTGTAAACGTATCGCAAAAATTTCACAAAAATTTATCCTAATTATTTAAACCTCACTCTACTCAAATAACTTCGATTTTTAAAAATCCAATAATTTTCAAGCGAGTTACAGATTTTTTAAATTTTTGATTTTCACGACGTCAAACATTTGTGCATCGTAGAAAGAAAAATTAAGAAAAAAATTGTAAACGTATCGAAAAAATTTCGCAAAACTTTACCGTAATTAATAAAACCTCACTCTGTTCAGATAACTTGGATTTTAAAAAATCCAATAATTTTCAAGCGAGTTACAGATTTTTGAAATTTGTTATTGTCACGACGTTAAGCATTTGTGCATCGAAGAAAGAAAAATTAAGAAAAAAATAGTACACGTATCGGAAAAATTTCACAAAAATTTATCCTAATTATTAAAACCTCAATCTACTCAGATAACTTCGATTTTTGAAAATCCAATAATTTTCAAGCGAGTTACAGATTTTTTTTATTTTCACGACGTCAAATATTTGTGCATCGTAGACAAGAAAATTAAGAAAAAAATTGTAAATGTATCGGAAAAATTTCGCAAAACTTTATCGTAATTAATAAAACCTCACTCTACTCAGATAACTTAGATTTTTGAAAATCCAATAATTATCAAGCGAGTTACAGATTTTTGAAATTTTTCATTTTCACGACGTCAAACATTTGTGCATCGTAGAAAGGAAAAATTAAGAAAAAAATAATAAACGTATCGGAAAATTTTCGTAAAACTTTATCGTAATGAATAAAACCTCACTCCACTCAGATCACTTCGATTTTTAAAAATCCAATAATTTTCAATCGATTTATAAATTTTTGAATTTTTTTATTTTTACGTCAAAAATTTGTACACCGAAGAAAGAAAAATTAAGAAAAAAATAGTAAAGGTATCGGAAAAATTTCGTAAAACTTTATCGTAAATTATAAAACCTCACTCTACTCAGACAATTTCGATTTTTGAAAATCCAATAATTTTTAAGCGAGTTACAGATTTTTTAAATTTTTTATTTTTTCGAAGAAAACTTAAGAAAAAAATAGTAAACGTATCGGAAAAATTTCGCAAAACTTTATCGTAATTAATAAAACCTCACTCTACTCGGATCACTGCGATTTTTGAAAATGCAATAATTTTCAAGCGAGTTACAGATATTTGAAATTTTTGATTTTCACATTTGTGCATCGAAGAAAGAAAAATAAAAAAAAATAGTAAAGGTATCGAAAAAAATTTGCACAACTTTATCGTAATTAATAAAACCTCACTCTACTCAGATTACTTCGATTTTTGAAAATCCAATAATTTTCAAGCGAGTTACAGATTTTTGAAATTTTCGATTTCACCGACGACATTTGTGCATCGTAGAAAGAAAAATTAGGAAAAAAATAGTAAACGTATCTGAAAAATTTCACAAAAATTTATCCCAATTTTTAAAACCTCACTCTGCCCAGATAACTTCGATTTTTGAAAATCCAATAATTTTCAAGCGATTTACAAATTTTTGAAATTTTTGATTTTCACGACGTCAAAAATGTGTACACCGAAGAAAGAAAAAATAAGAAAAAAAATGTAAACATATCGGAAAAATTTCACAAAACTTTATCGTCATTATTAAAACCTCACTCTACTCAGATAACTTAGATTTTTGAAAATCCAATAATTTTCAAGCGAGTTACAGATTTTTGAAATTTTTGATTTTCACGGCGTCAAACATTTGGGCATCGTAGAAAGGAAAATTAAGAAAAACATAGTAAACGTATCTGAAAAATTTCACAAAAATTTATCCCAATTTTTAAAACCTCACTCTACCCAGATAACTTCGATTTTTGAAAATCCAATAATTTTCAAGCGATTTACAAATTTTTGAAATTTTTGATTTTCACGACGTCAAAAATGTGTACACCGAAGAAAGAAAAAATAAGAAAAAAAATGTAAACATATCGGAAAAATTTCACAAAACTTTATCGTAATTATTAAAACCTCACTCTACTCAGATAACTTAGATTTTTGAAAATCCAATAATTTTCAAGCGATTTACAGATTTTTGAAATTTTGAATTTTCACGACGTCAAACATTTGTGCATCGTAGAAAGAAAAATTAGGAAAAAAATAGTAAACGTATCGGAAAATTTTCGCAAAACTTTATCGTAATTAATAAAACCTTACTCTACTCAGATCACTTTGATTTTTGAAAATCCAATAATTTTCAAGCGAGTTACAGTTTTTTGAAATTTTTGATTTTCACGACGTCAAACATTTGTGCATCGAAGAAAGAAAAATTAAGAAAAAAAATAGTAAACGTATCGGAGAAATTTCACAAAATGTATCCTAATTATCAAAACCTCACTCTACTCAAATAACTTCAATTTTTGAAAATCTAATGATTTTCTAGCGTTACAGATTTTTGAAATTTTTGATTTCACCGACGTCAAACATTTGTGCATCGAAGAAAGAAAAATTAAGAAAAAAATAGTAAAGATAAAATTTCACAAAACTTTATGGTAATTAATAAAACCTCACTCTACTAAGATAACTTCGATTTTTGAAAATCCAATAATTTTCAAGCGAGTTACAGATTTTTGAAATTTTTGATTTTCACGTCAAACATTTGTGCATCGTAGAAAGAAAAATTCAGAAAAAAATAGTAAACGTATCGGAGAAATTTCACAAAAATTTATCATAATTATTAAAACCTTACTCTACTCAGATAACTTCGATTTTTGAAAATCCAATGATTTTCAAGCGAGTACAGATTTTTAAAATGTTTGATTTTCACGACGTCGAAAACATCGAATAAAGAAAAATTAAGAAAAAAATTGTAACCGTATCAGAAAAATTACAGAAAAATCAGTCTTAAATGTGAAAATCCCACTTAACTCATAATACTTTAAATTAAATTTACACAAAATAACAAATTTTAATTTTAATTTAAACTAAAAACAAACAACCAAAAAGTACTTCTGATACATCTGTAAACTCAGAATTTAGAGACGAATTTAATTGTGTACAAATATACAGGGTGTTCCATTTGAAATTGAAAAGTTCAAGTCATTTTCGGTTAAACCGGAAGTAGGATGTTTATTAAAGTTCCACTTGTAGACACACTTTATTGTCTAAAAACACCATACTGAATTTCAAAAAGATATATGTAAAAATAAAAATGATATTCGGGATCTACCAGAATTCAGTTACACCCGGTATATATGGAAATAATATTTTAAATAGCATGGGCAACAACGCCGTTTTTAATTTTGTCTTTGCTAAGTTTTGGAAAGATGTGTTTCAAACAGTCAAAAACTTCCCATTATTTTTGACGGCCATTTCGATGAATTTCTTAGCGATTCCCAATTATATATGCAGTGGAGGCAGCAATATATCATCCATATTCTTTATTAAAGGGTTCCGATTTTAACCGTTTGTCGTTTTCGAGAGTTCTTTTTCTCCAGTCGTTACACTGATAAAAAAAATCCGTAGTTAACAATTTTTTTCGCTCCTTCTTTCCGACTTTGGGCACTATTTGTCCACAAACGTAACAAAAATTTATTTTTCATATTGAAGCATTTAATGTATTTCCTGTTTGGATTTGTTATTCACTCAAAACAATGTTTTATTGTCTTGTTACATAAATGACAGCATCAGCGGCGGCTCGTGGATTTCCGTAGGCGAGGCAAATACAAAAATGCCGCTCGTGCTGCACTACTTACTCTCATAGAGGAAGCAAATATTCCGTTGCTTTTTAGTCAAATTTTCTTCCGTTGCCTCACCGCCGAACATCCACGAGCCGCCGCTGTACAGCATGCGGTTACATGAAATTTCTTTCGATTGCTAGGGCTAGTTCAAGCTTTATATGCACTTGCAACAACGCCATCTATGGTAAAAAAATGCACATAGTTATTAAATTCAAATCTCGAATTTTTGACGTAAAATACAGCTGGAAAATGTGAAAAAAGCATTTTCCAGTATTATAATGTTCCGAAGAATTATAATTATATACATGAGGCTATAAAATCCGAACAGCAGCTAAAACTAGCAAAACCCAAATGGGGTTTTGTTAGTTTCGATAAGTAAATTCCACACGAGAAGGAGTTTGCACTCGATGACTTCAAAAATGTTGCACTGTATAATTGACAAATTTTGTACGTAGGTACGATTTTATTATTCCAATTTCTGCTAGTTTTCTTTATAGGCATTTTGATGCGACTCATATCAATTAATTGTTTAATTTCTAGGAAATTGCATACAGTTGTTGCAATGTGTGTTCAGAAATTTAGGTTGAGAAAATATTGCATTTTTGCGGTAATATTGTAAGTTATAAGTGTGTAGATTCTTCATGATATCTCTCCATATTGCTTAGGAGGAAAGAAGTATTTTCGTATAATAATATTAGTTCCTTTGCCACACTTGAAGAGAGCAAACTACTCAGGATAAAAGTGACTTATAACACATGATTAAAGATTATTGTAGACCCGACATGTCAAGTAATAATAATTTTTTTTTGTTTGGTTTCAATTGTAGTTTTTTTTGGTAATGCGGCCCGCGGCTTGTGTGTAATACTTGATGTGGCCCTTGGTGGTAAACGAGTTGACATGCCTGTTGTAGACAATACAGCCATGTTTGGCACAGTTTTTGAAGTCGAAATTTAAGAGGATACACAATCTATAGTTACCGGATGTCTTAGAGGTGTTTTACTATGTCTGTATTAAGAACTATGGTGTGTATCCATCATATTATTACACGGCACTTGGCTGAAGTTGGTCCATAACTTTCATGTAAGTTCTAATAAACCCACTCAAAATACGGAATATTCAAGTCACTTTTATATTACCTCATCTCAGTTTAATAAAATATGAAGCAATCAATAGTCCCCATAATATAATGAAGGGTGTAAAACTCCGTGTACTACTTATAATCAATACCGAACATTGCCCAAGAATATTTGCTGTATCCAACGAAATCCGAGCAATTTAAACAAATAAGCGTAGCATGACAGACAATTCAATTTGCGCGCAAAGGATTTTCACCAAAGCGAATGATATTAAATGCAAGGATTTTCATTTTGCGGTGAGCCAACGCTACATCTAAGGCAATACTTCGAAGTTGCGGACGTGTTTCAAGTTGAAGATTGTGCGAGTGTGGGTGTGTGGAAATCCTCGAATCCCTTGTAGTTTTAGTACGATTGTGCAAGGGATGTTAAAGAAACTTTTCCACGTTGCGAATCGATTAATCGACAAAGGATTAGAATAATGTTACGTTACACTTTTGAGTGCTGCATCGCTTTTATGCATAAAATTGTGAGTGCAAACACTGTCTGGTAAATTAATCAATTAATATTATACTCGACCAGACGCGGCTTTAATATTCATTCGGGGCATTAACGTCCCATGTTTATTCATAGATGCAGGCGCGGACTGGCAACATTTACCAAACTGGGAGATAACTAGATTAATATGATATTAATATTGAAAACAATTTTTTATGTTTTAGATTGGAATAAAACACTTTAACTTTTTTTATACCACTATATTTTATTTGTGTGTATGGTATAAAAAAGTTAAAGTGTTTTATTCCAATCTACAATCAAGATGTACTTCGAAGTAAACGCCGCCAACATTAAACATCTGTATTATATTTATTATTTGAAGGACCGCCGGCTCCGTTTCCCTATCCGTGCCTGCGTAGATCTGTACATCATCAAAGCGTGTTAGAAATGATAACGGTACCATGTACGATGAGTATTCAAAAATATCTAATAGAATGGTAATTAACTTGATTATCTAAATAGACGAAAAGTTTATTTAATACCCAAAAAATACATCATTTAAAGCAATTTGATTTTAAACAGTTTATTTTTTTATGCAGAAGGCAAGGGCCGGCTCTAGGGTAGTCGACGCACTACTACGAAATTCTTTTATTGCGCCCCTCCTATTTGTGACTAATTTTCTGCTAATAAAATAATTAAAATATGATATTGTTATTCATAATTATATTTATTTTTTATACAGTTACTATAGTTTGTTCATTTCCAAGAGGCAGTAAGTGTAAACAACACCGGCTGCCTACTAGCCGCGTGATCACTTTATTAGACGCATACGGTTGGTTGTTCAGTGATGCGAGTTCTTGACCAATTTTCAAGTGGGTGACTAAAAACGTGCGACCTTGTGCAATTTCACCGTTCACGTCATTGTGTATACATTTCCTGCCTCTTGGATGTGAATAGACTTTAGTATACAATATAATTTATAATGTAATTAAATTTGCAAAATTTCAAATATTTTAATGTTTCTTAATCGTTTTTTTGTCTACATGTATATCCATTGACTTGTGTAACACGACTGTGATGATAACCAATAAATTATTATTATTATTATTGTTTATTTATTTTTTTAAGTCGTCGAAATGATTGTATTTTGCACAATTTCACGATTTGTTCAAATGGAATTATTTCGCAATTTAGGCATGGATTTTCGTAGAATTGTAATCTCAAATTCATTTTGAATAGATTTGTGTAATTTCAAATCGATAGCAATTGTTTTTTATATTTTTGTTAAGTTACTAAAATTATTTTATTTTTCCACAGTTACACGCTCTATTCAAATAGAATTATCACGAAATTTAGGATGAACTGCATTTAGATTTTGATGGAATCGTAATCTAGAATACATTTTGAATAAAATAGTGAAATTTCCAGTCGATTGCAGTTGTTTTTAATTTTTTTTTCAAGTCGACAAAATTATTTTATTTTTTCACAATTACACGCTCTGTTAAAAACGACTTCTTACAAAATTTAGGATGAGGTGCGTACAGATTTTTATGTAATCATCATCTCGAATAAATTTTGAAGAAAATTGTGAAATTTCCAGTCGATGGCAATTGTTTTTAATTTTTTTTTTCGAGTCGACAAAATTATTGTATTTTTCTACAATTACACGCTCTGTTCAAAAAGAATTCTTAAAAAAATAGGATGAGGTGCGTACAGATTTTTACGGAATCGTAATCTCGAATAAATTTTCAATAAACTTGTGAAATTTCCAGTCGATAGCAATTGTTTTAAATTTTTTTCAAGTCGACAAAATTATTGTATTTTTTTTACAATTACTCGCTCTGTTCAAATAGAATTCTTACAAAATTTAGGATGAGGTGCGTACACATTTTTATGTAATCGTCATCTTAAATAAATTTTGAATAAAATTGTGAAATTTCCAGTCGATTGCAATTATTATACATTTTTTTTTAAGTCGACAAAATTATTGTATTTTTTTTTACAATTACACGCTCTGTTCAAATAGAATTCTTACAAAATTTAGGATAAGGTGCGTACATATTTTTACGGAATCGTAATCTCGAATACATTTTCAATAAAGTTGTGAAATTTCCAGTCGATAGCAATTGTTCTTACATTGCTTTTCAAGTCGATAAAATTATTGAATTTTTTCACAATTACACGCTTTGTTTAAATAGAATTCTTACAAAATTTAGGACGACGTGAGTACAGATTTTTATGTAATCGTAATTTCGAATAAATTTTGAATAAAGTTGTGAAATTTACAGTCGATAGCAATTGTTTTGAAATTTTTATCAAGTCGACAGATTTATTGTATTTTTCACAATTACACGCTCTGTTCAAATGGAATTCTCACGAAATTTAAGATGAAGTGCTTAGAGATTTTTATGGAATTGTATTCTCGAATAAATTTTGAATAAAGTTGTGAAATTTCCAGTCGAAAGTAATTCTTTTGAAATTTTTATCAAGTCGACAAATTTATTGTATTTTTCACAATTACACGCTCTGTTCAAATAGAATTCTTACGAAATTTAAGATGAGGTGCGTACAGATTTTTACGGAATCGTCATCTCAAATAAATTTTCAATAAAATTATGAAATTTTCAGTCGATAGTAATTATTTTGAAATTTTTATCAAGTCGACAAATTTATTGAATTTTTCACAATTACACGCTCTGTTCAAATAGAGTTCTCACGAAATTTAGGATGAGGTGCGTACAGATTTTTACGGAATCGTCATCTCGAATGAATTTTCAATAAAATTATGAAATTTTCAGTCGATAGTAATTGTTTTGAAATTTTTATCAAGTCGACAAATTTATTGCATTTTTCACAATTACACGCTCTGTTCAAATAGAGTTCTCACGAAATTTAGGATGAGGTGCGTACAGATTTTTACGGAATCGTCATCTGGAATAAATTTTCAATAAAATTATGAAATTTTCAGTCGATAGTAATTATTTTGAAATTTTTATCAAGTCGACAAATTTATTACATTTTTCACAATTACAGGCTCTGTTCAAATGTAATTCTCACGAAGTTTAAGATGAGGTACGTAGAGATTTTAATGGAATGGTAGTCTCGAATAAATTTTGAATAAAATTGTGAAATTTCCAGTCGATAGTAATTGTTTTGAAATTTTTATCAAGTCGACAAATTTATTGTATTTTTCACAATTACACGTTTTGTTCAAATGGAATTCTCACGAAATTTAAGATGAGGTACGTAGATATTTTAATGGAATGGTAATCTCGAATAATCTCGAATAAATTTTGAATAAAATTGTGAAATTTCCAGTCGATAGTAATTGTTTTGAAATTTTTATCAAGTCGACAAATTTATTGTATTTTTCACAATTACACGCTCTGTTCAAATGGAATTCTCACGAAATTTAAAACGAGGTGCGTAGAGATTTTTATGAAATCGTAAACTCGAATAGATTTTGAATAACGTTGTGAAATTTCCAGTCGAAAGTAATTGTTTTGAAATTTTTATCAAGTCGACAAATTTATTGCATTTTTCACAATTACACGCTTTGTTCAAATAGAATTCTCACGAAATTTAATATGAGGTACGTAGAGATTTTAACGGAATCGTAATGTCGAATACATTTTGAATAAAGTTGTGAAATTTCCAGTCGATAGCAATTGTTTAAAATTTTTTTTTCAATCCGACAAAATTATTGTATTTTCTTCACAATTACACGCTCTGTTAAAAAAATATTCTTACAAAATTTAGAATAAGGTGCGTACAGATCGTCATCTGGAATAAATTTTCAATAAAGTTGTGAAATTTCCAGTCGATAGCAATTGTTCTTACATTTTTTTTTTCAAGTCGACAAAATTATTGTATTTTTTTCACAATTACACGCTCTGTTAAAAAATAATTCTTACAAAATTTAGAATGAGGTGCGTACAGATTTTTATGTAATCGTCATCTGGAATAAATTTTGAATAAAGTTGTGAAATTTCCAGTCGATAGTAATTGTTCTTACATTTTTTTTCAAGTCGACAAAGTTATTGTACTTTTTTCACAATTACACGCTCTGTTAAAAAAATAATTCTTACAAAATTTAGAATGAGGTGCGTACAGATTTTTATGTAATCGTCATCTGGAATAAATTTTGAATAAAGTTGTGAAATTTCCAGTCGATAGTAATTGTTCTTACATTTTTTTTCAAGTCGACAAAATTATTGTATTTTTTTCACAATTACACGCTCTGTTAAAAAATAATTCTTACAAAATTTAGGATAAGGTGCGTATAGATTTTTATGTAATCGCTTTACATACAATTAAGTTAATACAGTGGCGGCTCGTGGAACATGTTGATGGTAGAACCACTTATACAATATACTTCCTCAAACCCCCACCCCCCTCTTGAAGAAACAAGGAACGATTTATCTTCCAAGACCAAGGTAACTGGCGAAAAAGTGTTTTAAGAATTAATTATAAATTCTTGCTGAGCTTGAAACTACAGGTAGTGCCATGGCTCCTTGGCTCTATATAACGAGCCGCCCCTGAGTTAATATGAGGTGTAAATGTTAATTTCTTACCAAACAATTTTCCAAAATCCGTAATACAAGAAACTTCATCCATACGTCATCGTTTATACAATAATTAAAATCAATACTATTTTTCGCGCGAAAAGGTAATTTTAAAACATTTTTGAATATTTACATTTAATTACTGAAGATTTGGATGGGTTATTACCCCATGCTAAATCTCACCTTACGATTCTCAGTAATTCTTTGTGTAATTTTTTATTGTAGATACATGTAACATGAGAGTATAAAGTCCATTATTATTAATATTATTATTATTAATATTATTATTATTGTTATTATTATTAATCCATATGATTACGCTCAGAGTTGCAATATCAAGTTTGTCTGGTACGGACAAAATATATGATGATGATAATTACTGGAAACAGTGTGTATTTCTCTTGTGTGCCAACCAACATTTCACCGTTGCAATTTACATGGAAACCAGAACAACAACTAACTTCACGTCACAGATCGGCAACAGATGTATTTTTGAATATTTTACCTACTCCCACTTTGTAATTGATGAATTACCGAACTGTTTTTACCAATCGTAAGCGACCCATTACGAATATATAGAGCATATATAAAAGTTAAATGTTGTACATAAATGTGTAACATGTACTATTACCACTTATGTACCTCGCTAATATATATACTTATTAGCCAATTACAATTAACGTCCGCTGAATCCCCAGCATTCGTCTGTTCGTCTTTAAATATTAAAAGTGACAGTGTAAACGTCAGATTGCAACTTATTGGTTAAAAGAATAACCGACACAATAAACTCCACGCCATGCCTTATTGGTACTTCCATCGCAATGGTATCTTAGTAAATTAACACTTCAGAGTGAGTACAACGATCCGTATCCTTAAATTTGTTCAATCAATGTATTGGACAATATATTATTCGACGGAAAATTGTTGGAACGGTAATTCGTTTGCTTAGTTGGTAGTCGTCCTACATTGCCATTACCGGCTAATTTAATACAAATTTAAACGTCACCCTGACAAGATTCAGTTTCAATATTTCTTTAGTTTAAGTGAATAAATGTAAGGTCGAAGGTAAAGCATAGTACATAACGCGAGTTGTAACGCAATTACGAGCTCGTGGAATTACGTTACTCGCCGCTACGCGGCTCGTACGCAATATCTTTCACTTGCGCGTAATTTGCAACTTACAACTCTAGTTATGTAATATACTATTACGTTGAAAATTGATGTAGGATTTAATTCATTTTAGTACCAAAATGAAATAAAGCATTATATGCACCACTGACATAATTATAGATTATGCTCCTGGGACATAAATAACTATTATTATTTGGTTCCTTGCATGTTGTATCTCTTTATAAATATATACATCATTCTTAGTATGGTATTATTAGTAAGCTTGTAAAATACTTCTTTTAGAAGAAGACAATATCGCTGGAGCCCAGAAATAGTATCTAAATATAAAAACACTCTTGTTGAGGATTACCACCACGATGCACCGCCGAGAGAAGATAAGATTAAGAAAGTCTAATTTTAGTTGAAGTATTATGCAGATGGATTTTGTCTCGTACATTCAGTAGATAACTTTAAATAAAAGAACGTTCGAATTAATAGTCCATATACAGGGTGTCAAAAATATACTAAACCCCATGAAAAACAAACTTTAGATATTTTACGTAGTTCATGCGCCATAGCGAAAAAAAGTGAATTTTTGATTTGATTTTTTCTGTTGTAGTTTAAATGAACAATATTTGTTTTTATTTTTGTATTTGTATTTTTATTTTCTGTTACAGCTCATTTATTTTCAGAATTTAATTTGTATGTTTTTATGGTACTTTTTAAAAGCTACAGTTTTGTGAACCTATAATGGATTTGTGCTAAGCAAATCGACGTTTGCACCGGCAAATACTTTTTTTCCGATGAAAATTGATGACGTTTTGTCTCAATGGCACAGTGAACCGTCAAAATTGCAGGTATTGGAGTCGGGTAAATCCTCATAGGAAGGTTCAGGCACATACTCAACACCCGCAGAAATTAAATGTTTGGGCTAGGATACTTGATAATAGAATAGTAGGGCCTTTATTCCTTGAAGAGACCCTGACAACAGAAAGATATTTAGAATTTTTGCAAAGTGACCTTGTTCCAGCACTTGCAGCAAGTTTTCCCAAGAATAATGATCCTGACCTTCCAGACAATACAATATGGTTTCAACAAGACGGTGCACCCCCGCACTATGTGCACCCTGTTCGAGATTTTCTGAACAATTGCTTCTCGAATAGGTGGATTTGCAGGCGAGGAGCAATAGAATGGCCCGCCAGGTCCCCAGATCTTACACCCCTTGACTACTACTGTTTATGGGGTTATTTAAAGTCGAAGACCACAAAATTTAGCTGAACTAGAAGATGCATAAACGATGAAATGCGCGGAATTATCCCGGAAACGATTAACTTCTTATGTAAGGTGGCAACATTTTGTACTGTCTGTACGGCAATGAAAAGACCTCTCAAAATCAAGAAAAAAAATGGGGGTTGTCATTAAAAAAAATGGATGACGACATTACTCAAAAACAAATCGACTTTCATGCAAAAATGTGTATTTTTATAAAAGAAAATCGACCTGTTATATTTTATTAAATTTTCATTTTGCAAAAACTCTAAATATCAATTTCTCACCTTCAATTGTCATTTACTCGAAAAATGTCTTATGTAAGATGGCAATGTTTTAACACTGCTAGTTCGGCAATGAAAAGATCTCTCAAAACCAAGATCAAAAATAGGGGGTTGCCATTTAAAAACAAAATGGCGGACGTAATAACTCAAAAACAAATGACGACTGAAAATCGACTTTCACGCAAAAATGTGTATTTTTATAAAAGAAAATCGCCCAAAATATTTGATTTCGGTTTTACTGAATATATTCAATACTTTAGGCGCGCACTGTATACATTATTTTTATTAACAGCCTATTTACATGATTACATTGTTTGTACTTAATTTTCATGCAAGCAAGACGGTCACATGGGCTATCGACCTTCGACCCTTTTAATTTAACTTAAATCTTTTCAGGCGTGAATTAGTTTTTTTTTACAGAGGGTAAAAATAATGTAAATAATGTATTATGACACAATGGTTTGTACAATAATTTAAAATCAGAGCCAACGTTTGGGGTGAAACGTAGAGGCGGCCGCCCCAGGCGGCACTTTCAAAAGGGCGGCTTTCTCGATATTGTTTAAATTTTGCACTTACCCTCCCTTTCAATTGCAGAAAAAGGCGACAAAAGCTTCCCTCGCCTCCGGTGACAATTTGTGACGCGTTGATCCTGTTTAACATTAACTCGCAAATTGTGAAATACTAAAACACGTAAGCTTTTTTAGAAAAAAATTTAAAAAAATACTTGATTAAGGCTGAAAGAACTCTGGTCAATTTCTTGTTGAGGTCATTTATAAAAGTGTGTCAATAAATGTATTGTCTCTCTCTATACTTGTTTATCTTTGACCTTAACCTTACTTGAGCCGTGCCAACATGTACTATGATGCCTGGCAAGAATACTACAGAATTTACAACAAAATTTTGTTTTATAGGTCTCTGTTTATTGGATACTTGATGTGTGGTACCTTTCCCTAATAAGCTCTGTTGCTACAGATAATTTTAACTTTTCCAGTATCATTCAAATTTGAAATGCAATAGAGACATTAATAGCCGCCAAAATATGCGATGTCAGCAATATATTGATTGCGCCTTTAGTTTTTATTTTTATAAAAATAAATGCATGTCCGATTGATCCACAAAACTCATGTGATGGTTTCGATAGGAAACTGGCATAATTATATATTGTATAATTCAATCTTCGTTGAGGTATTGACCAGGAAAGTAGTTGTTGCAATTGATACTTTACTGTCTAGTCTCTAACACATTTGAGTAGTCCTGTACATACTCAAAACACAGCTTTAGAAACATATATTTTCTTAAATTAAATTATAATACTCTATTATATATACGGACTTTGGCAAATATTTACAGTACATTATTTTATACATTAGATATTAGTGGAAGCCAATTTGGCGACCTGTGATCTTGCGGCCTTAATATTATAATCTGTAACAATAAAATCTGATTCATAAATATACTTATTTTTTGATCACTACTATTTACTATTTACATTTCATTTAAAGCTTCTTTTGAAAAAGTCTTACTTATTAGGTTCTATAATACCTTTTTAAATATATGTTATTCAGTCCTATATTTTTTTTATTTTTCGTAAATCGTTTTTTTTTTTAGAAATCTGTAACCACAGTGAAATTATAATCAAATTAAAAAAGAAACCTCTACCAATGCTGCAGAGCACTGAAATCGATTGGCTTATTTAAATAATTCTATTCGGTACATAAAATAAACCTAACTATACAATATTTATCACATTTGATATTATATAATTTTTTAATTGTCTAATTTTATTAGCGAATTTCGGCACTGTTCTAGTTCGTCTCTGGTTATACTGCTTAACAATGTTATTTATTTGTTTGTTCTTTCCGTTTTTTGTTAATTTATTTGATCTCTGCAGGCATGACTGCAAGATTACTTAAAACTTTAGAACTAAAATATGAATGCTTTGAAAAACGTGCACTTAGGCTAGTATAATATAATTCAAGACGTTACACCATTGTCTGATGTATAAAGTTTTATTACATTTTTTATAACACATTACTTAAATAATTTACTAATTATACAATCCAAGTTTTCAGTTGAACTTTCCACGAATGGTGACAAAAACACTCCGTCGACAGGGCTTTGTTGACTTACAAAGAACCAAGTTCGGTAATCTCATAGGTTCCTGGATTGGCAGGCTTTAAGCTGAATTAATTACTTAATTACTTTAACTAACAGAATGCGTTGTTTATTCCAACTCGTTAATTGCATTAGATTTGTTGAGAAGTTTAAAGGAATTGACGAGTATAGTTAATTAGCATAAATATTTTCAGTAAATAATTAGTGCCCTTGCGCACCTTAAATCAATATACAGTGTAATTTACTTCTCATCTTCACACCCCTGTATATAATTAAACTAAATGTTTTAAAACTAATAATAAAAACATGCAAATCACCAACGAATTTTGAAATATTAAAGTAACCATCAACTTCAGATATACGAAACCTTATATGAAACGAAAGCTTACTTAATGAACTTTCAAATTATAAAATAATATATAGGGTGTGCTATTTGAAGAAAAAGAGAAATTTTGCAGTTTGCGAATGGCTATCACCCTGTATAATACGCTGAGTTATATTTTGGTTGATAGAGTAATTTTGAAGACTAAAGTTCAACTAAAATTTACCACTAAATTAGAATAAATTATCTTTATTAGTTTCACTTTAACAATTCTGTTGAAATTTTTGTATAAACAACTGAATAACACAAAAATGGCCCGGTTTCAACCCAAACAACCTAGGTCATTTTAATTTCCAAGTAACGAGGAATCCAAAATTGTTAAAATATACAGGATGTTCCATTAAAAAAAAACATAAGTTTGGTCTGTAACTTTGTTATGAGACACCCTGTATAAATTTAAATATTTTTAGGGCACGCAGCTCACTATTCTGCACAACTTTTGTATTAAACATTTTTCAAAATTTTGTCAAATAAGCACGTGAGTGACCGATCCCAGAGCTCTGAAACACCCTGTATAATTAAACTATCCTTTAAAAGATTTCTCTTTATAATTTTGAAAATAATTTTACTACAATCGTGGGGCCTATATTGAAACAAAACTGAAAGCAAAAAATAGTGATGTGGCTAACATGTTACTTCCTCCCATTTGATGGTATCATTTAAATTTATATTTTACCAATAGCTTTTCAGTTCTTCAGTTTGACAAATAAAGCTTATGTTTAAAGTTTCATTTGAAAATTTTTAGTAGTTTTTGAGATACAGACATTTTTAAAAAATGATCGGAATCGTTTCAGGAGATCTCGAGAAGGACATTTCCGTTGAAATTTAAATTTCAATACTTTATAGTACTACGTACGGAGAAAATAATAATCATAAGAGTTGGCCAAAAAATACATTGAAAAGTTTTACCAAAAATTTACAATATTAATTTAAGGAGTCATGCCTCGTTAGAAATTTCAAAAATTCGATTTTTGGGTTTTGTTATTTTCAATTAGTACAATAACTGAACAATATTCCCTGAGAAGTTGGAATATTTACGATTAAAATTGACGGAGTTATAGGCGTTCAAAGTACGTTCCGTTCGCAAGATCGAACAGAGTATTGAATTTTTTTTTCTCGAAATCGCATTTTTAAAATCGGTGACCACGATATCTCGTAAACTACTGCGCCGATTGTCTTTCAAACTTGGCACGTTTATTTGACACATAATGGACCAGTGATTGAATGAAGGATTTTTTTTCGACGTATAGTTTTTTTTTCTTTGACGAAAAACGAGCGATATTTTCGTGCAAAATAGAAATTTTAACTTTCAACGTCCGCCATTTTGTCCTAGATTAATACTTCGACAAACTGTTCGTTAAATCACTGTATACTTTAATATATTAAAGAAATTTCGATATAAAGAAAACACTTCACCACAATAAAAGTGGTATAAAAAAGTTAAGTGTTTTCTTTATATCGAAATTGAAAATGTACCACGAAGTGAACGCCTCCAAGATTCAAATATTAAAGAAATCTTTTTTGTTTGTTTTTGATTTTTGATGATCCAAATCTGAGTAGCAGTGGTCACCGCAAAACCTGTTTTTTGTAACGGCCTTCAGAAGGATGGCTATAACTTTTTTGATTACTAATATTTCTTCTTATAAAATTTATGTTACAATTTTAAAGAAGTTTTATATTTTATGCAAAAAAATCCCTAAAAATTACCGATTT
Organism: Ocypus olens; assembly: GCA_910593695.2. Lineage (NCBI taxonomy): Eukaryota > Metazoa > Arthropoda > Insecta > Coleoptera > Staphylinidae > Ocypus > Ocypus olens. Next base: position 45,017,479 of record OU343058.1, read on the forward strand.
TTTGGCTTCCTGAGTAGGCATGACCCTTTAAGCTCCCTCCCCAATACCAAAAATTGGCGATAAAAATGACTTTTTTGATAAAAAAAAAATCGAATCAATTGACGTAAATCAAAAATTCGAACAAATATATAAAAATGAAGCAATTCCTGATATGTATATAAATCCCACTGACCGGTATTTGTAGATAAATATCAAAGTAAATTAATGTTATCTATAAATAACCCCTATATCTACCAGTGGCGGTTCGTGGAACATGTTGATGGTAGAGCCACTTATACAATATTACCCCCCCCCCTCTTTTTTGAACAAAGAAATAACTATTTATCTTCCTGGACCAAACTAACTGGCGAAAAAGTGTTTCAAGAATTAATTAGAAATTCTTGCTGAGCTTGAAACCACAGGTAGTGCCAAGGCTCTATATAACGAGCCGCCCCTGATATCTACATCTAGCTAAAACTAAAAAAAATAAAATGAAATAAATAACCTAAAATTCATACAAGAACGTTGAAAGTACTAACAAAAAATGAAAAATTCGCTCATACTAATCGAAAATTCACTCATAAAAATCAATAATTAAGGCTAAAAAATCTAAAATTTGGACAAAAAATCGAAAACTCTCCTGAATATGTAGGCCAGAAAATCGAAAATTTGGAACAAAAAAGGAGTAAATACAGGCAAAGATATAAAATGTAGGCAAAAAAATTGCCATTTTAAGCCCCAAAAATAACTCTTCAGCCCAAAATAAGTTTACGACCCAAAACTCGAAAATAATGGCAAAAAAATAGAAACTTCAAGAAAAAAAACAATATTCAAGTTACCAACTCTAAAATATAGGGCAAAAAAATTAAAAAAAAGCAGAGAAACTCGAAATAATCGGAAAAAAATCAATAATTCAGTAATTGTAATAAAGACGAAATATAGCCTGAATATAAAGGGTGTTTCAGACCACCCGTACACCACAAATAGCTCGTGAAATACAAATCGGATTAAAATAAATACGTCCAAAAATGTTTTTTGAGCTCTATCATGTGGTGTGAAATGTGAACCGTCCCCCCACTCCCTCGTGGGGCGGGGAGATTTAATTTATTTTTATTAAAATCCCACATGTTAACACACTTTTTTCTTAAAAAAAAACACAATTAATTTCAAGATATTTGTAAAAATAAAAAATATATTTGGGGTCTACCAGATTTCAGTTACACCCGTTATACTAAACGGGTAACGTATGTTTTCTGCCGCTGAAAAACCGGAAGAGCTGCAAAGCTGAGAAGTCCACAAAAAATTTATAAAAGTTCATTTTAAAATTCCACCAAAAAATATCCGCAATATGTACAGGGTGTAACTTTGAAATATTAAATGGGAACCCCTATTATTATTGCAGATTTGGATTCTGTTCTAAGAAATATTAGGTTTTATCTGAAAAAAATGTTTCGATGAGCGACAGATGGCGCTATATTCGGCAAAAACATTTTTTGAATTAAATTTATTTCTCGCATCAAATGACATATTATGACATTTTTTTCGCAGTCATCTTTTAAATAAGGCGTTAATTGGAGTATTTCGTAATTTTATGTCATCAATTAGTTTTTGTGTGCGATATCTGAGATAAAGGTAAAAGTATTTGTAGAAAAAAATCGCAGAAACGAATAAAAATGAATTTGATTATCAAATTCCATTCCATTATTTTCTATTGTGGTGATATATGAATTTTTATAACAGCAAATTGGTTTTTATTTAATTTAAAAATATATATTTATTTTTTATTTTTTTTTGCTAATCGAAAAAAATGTTTCGGATAAAAACCTAATTTATTTTAGAGTAGAATACAAATCTGCAATAAAAATAGGGCTACCTATTTAAGATTTTAAAGTTACATTTCACACCACATGATAGAGCTCAAAAAGCAAATTTAGACGTATTTTTTTCTATGTCAATCCGATTTGTATTTCGCGAGATATTTAGGGTGTACGGGTGGTCTGAAACACCCGGTATACATATTTATCTTGTTCGCGACTCTTAATCAAAGATTCAGGTTAAAAATCTAAAATATAGGGCCAAAAATGAAAAATTCGAGCCCAAAATTCATAAATGCGAACCAAAAAAAATACAATTTTTTCTACGTCCGTTATAAAATGCACAGTTTTTTTCATTAATTTGGGTTCATAAAATATGTGATTCCTGAACCCTACAAACAGCGTGAAAAAAGTTCCATAACGGTTCATTTTTTCACTTTTTTGCGTGAAAAAAAGTACCGTAGTTGTTCATTTTTTAACGCTACCATAAAATTGTTTACGCAAAGTGTGTCATGAACGCTTCGCAACACGCCGCGAGTTCCGCCGATAAATGTCAAACATTCGTTTCCGATCAAGAAAACTTGATGATTATTATTTTCTTCATTTAAAAAAAGTATTATTACTTATAAAAATTGATTAAGGTTTTATCGAATTTATTTAAAGTTACGGAGGTAGAAAAAAAATTGTATGAAACTCGAGAGTAAAGCAACTTTTTTCACTTGTAGGAATTGCCGCACTCGCCTTCGGCTCGTGTGGCAATCTTTCCTACTCGTGAAAAAAGTACTACTTTACTCACTTGTTGCATAAATAACTATTATCTACTTCGTGAATAATAAATGAATTATCTCTCAGAGTCATCAAAACCAATTATAAACTATGCAATAGCGTTGATTGAAATTTGTTTAGGTCTGTATAAACATAGGAATTGATCAAATTTACAATAGGGTATAATTAGTAATTAGTTCAAAGTGGAACAATGATGAGTTCCGGTTTGACACTTAGTGGCGTGTGCAAGTTCTATAAGAGGATCTTGTTCACGAAGCCATTAATTGGATATGAAAGTTATAAATTGTGCCATTCATTTCAAAATCCGACAACAAATGGGGTAGTTAACTTGGATGCGGGGTACATCTATTACGAGGCTTTTAACAAATCCGCACATTAATACTACAATAAAATATTACAACTGTGGGTAAAAAATATGAGATAATAGTTATTTAAGCAACAAGGAACGCAAGGACGTATTACCATTTGAGGTAGGCGAATACGTCGCCCGCCAAAAATGTTAATTGTCATTACGTTCCGTGTTGCTTATTAATTTTTTTCCGCTACCGGAAATGTAATACTTAAAAAAGATCAGAAAATATTCTAAAATAAGGCTTGTAACATTTGGGGTTCAAATTTTTATAGTCACCTATGCGTCCTATGGCAACCCAGCAACCGAGAAAACAATGTCTTATTTTGTTTGTTTGTGTCAATCCAGTTAAACTTTCTGTGGGCATGGATGCAAACAAAGCTGCGAATACCTGTTACCGACAAAATCGAAAAAGGTATGTGCCCTGTTACGACTCTTTTAAGCAGTGGTTATGTAAAAAGGATGCCGATGCTATAGGTATAGACGAAAATGTGTTGCCCGCATATATGTTGGAGCGGATAGTTCGAATATTTAAATGTATATTAATATTCGAATAGTTCGAATACTTAAATATATTCGAATAGTTCGAATAAATTCTAGTATTTATTTCCAGCATACGTATTTTTTGATAATCATATGATACTAGGGCTGCGAATCGAATACGAATAAATCTACAGGTAATTGTAATAAATATTCAAATACTAGACTACCAATAAACGTTATAACGTTTGAAATATTCGAAATATTACAAATGTCCATAATTAAATTTTCAATAAATTATGTTTATAGCATTTTTTCTAGGATACACGGTAATGTCTGAAAAGTGTACACTTCCTTTTGTTCTTTTTTTTACAAATATCTCAAAAATTATTAGTTTTATAAGCAAAACATAAGAATAGAATACATATGTTTAGAATTAAATTTCTTATAAATGACCATTTTCTTTGTAAGAGATGCAATAGTGTCGGTACGCTCTTGGTGTTTTTTTGTTTGTTTTTGGAAAATGTTTTAAATTTCATTCCTTTTATGAGAAAAATATAAGAATGCAAATGTGTTTAGAACTAATGTTCATACAAATTATTTCTATATCATTTTTGCTGTTGCATACGGTAATGTGTGTACACTCTAAGTGTTTTTTTTAAGTATCACTTTGATGATGAAAGATAGGAATACAAATATCTTTAGAATTAAATTTCCCCTAAATTTAATTCTTCTCATTTTTTCCGCAAATTTGAATTCGAATATTTGAATAATATTCGAATACTCGAATATTTGAATAATTCGAATATTCGAATACTCGAATATTCGAATAATTCGAATACTCGAATATTCGAATAATTCTTTTAGAATTTTTAGATTTATTCGTATTCGAATATTCGAATTATTCGTACTATTCGTATCCGATTTCCAGCCCTAGTGCAGACTACCAACTTTTGAATGCATCCAAAATAGAGTTAAAGAACGCGACACTCTTTCAAAAAAACTTTTGATTGTTTTGTTTCAATGTGGTATACGAACTTTACACTTAATAGACAACATACTAAAATATACCGCAAAATACCTGTAATCTGAACACTATAGTAGCACCCAAAAATAAATTAACGTCTGTGATTTAACTTTTCTAATGTCATAAATGTTAAAATAATACAATAACTTATAATACAGGGTATTTCAGAGCTCTGAGAACGGTCAATCACGTGCTTATTTTTCAAAATTTCGAAAAATGTTTTATACAAAAGTTGTGTATAATAGTGAGCTGCACGCCCTAAAAATATTTAAATTTATACAGGGTGTCTCATAACAAAGTTACAGACCAAACTTATGTTTTTTTAAATGGAACACCCTATATTTTTTGTCATTTTTGAATTATATGGAGCAAATAAAGGTAAGTTACTTCAATACTCCCTATACCTATTGTTTGCCGTTTTCGAAATATTTGAAGATTTGTTGAAATGCATGGTCTGCGTGAAATTTTATTTTTGCCCCAGTGATTGACGTTGAACGATTAAAATCATTTTAATTATTTGCTTGAAGGTTCGAAATATAGAGCCAATCATGATTTCATATAAAAAATTATACAGGGTGATAAAAAAATGCGGTAGAAAAACCCAACTTATAAAGTTGAATAACTTCGTTTTTTTTCAAATGGCACACCCTGTATTTAGTAACGTATTCTCAATTAGAATCCAATTATCTTTCAGATTATAATAATTATTCCTGATATGATAATCGCCGAATACAATAAAACTATTGAGATTAGGAACAGGCAACCCTTATACAATCTGAAAGATAATTGGATATACCCTGTATATACCACATAAAAAAAAAACTTATGGAGATGAAGAGAGCCACGGTTCTTTGCCAGAGCTGATATATTCTTCGTCTGAAGAACCTTCAGAATCCGTTTCGCTGTTGATGGAAGTTGGATCGGCAGGTAGCAATAATTCCAAAGACAAAAATGGCTTGGTCTTTTTTCTTGGGGTTGGCCTCATACTCGTTAGAAGAGGATCAGAGCTTAGTAGCAATCTGTGTATAATATTGAGGTTGGATGTCTCCCTTGAAAACCTTCTGGGGAAGTTCTACCGTAAAGGCAAAAATGCTTATTTCGCACTTCTGCAGCTTCTTCAGATGACTGTCCAATAGACAAAATTGCATTTTTTATAACATCTGCCTCGTGGATAAGAATTTTATGCATTGTTGGGGTCATCAGATGCCAGGCATATAATTCTACATAAATTTCTGCTGATGCATTTCCAAATTCTGCAAATGTTTCTATATTTATCTTGTGGCCACTTAATATTACTTTAAATCTGTAGATTAGATTAAAATCGATTCCCGTAATTTCAGCTGCTGCTTCTGGATCGGCAAAAAATCTTCGACTGGTATTCCCATCATTGGTGTTACCAAATCCGGCTTTCGGAACATCCACAATTAAACCTGTTTGTTACCAAAATTTTTCTTGTATGTCGGCCTTCCTTTGCTTGACAAGAGCTTTTTCATGCTCTAATCTAAGTTGCCATTTCTTAACTGCCAATTTATATGCAAGTTGCAGTAAGCTTTCAAACAAGCGAATCCTGACATGCAACACAGACAAACCAAACCTTAACGAGTCCGCATTTAGATCCCCGTTTTTCTTTAAATTGTTGAAGTCCTTCGAATTGTTGATGTGGTTTGAGTTGCAGAGTTACATACTTTTGTGTCTACCATTGTCAGCAACATAGTTTGCTGCACATGCAAACTTTCTCTCAGAATCACTTCGGTAGGTTTCAATGATTTTATTGCATCTTCCACATAATTAATTTCTTCGTTTGTAATACTCACAGTCTCTTTAACAAATCCGATTCTGATGGGGCGACAATAACGTGGTGAAGAAGGAGTTTTTTCTCATTTTCTGCCACAAATTAATTTGAGAGGCACCAAACTTTGAAAATGCTAGAATCGTCTGCATTACCCTGCATCTTTTGGTTAATTTTTTTTTGCCGGGATCTATCGCAACCCCATTTACAAATTAACTGCAATATATTGCGTTCATCATTATCAACACTTTTTAACATATACCGGGTGTCCCATTTTAATCCGCCAGTAGCGATAATTCTGAAACATTGCATTGAATCAAAAAGTGTTCCAAATGAAAAGTTAATGGTTCTGAGGGGGACATCTGATGCCGTAGACTTTGCCCCCCCAGTCCCCCAAGGGGGGCGGGAACAGGGGACAACTTTAAAATCTTAAATGGAAATCCCTAGTTTTTATTGCAGATTCTGATAGAGGGTTAAAAAGTATGTAAGTTTTATCCGAAACATTTTTTTATTGGTCGAGAGATGGCGCTGCAAATGTAAAAATTAGGTTTTTTGTCAATTAAATTGCGAAAATCGTCACGTAATTAACTGTTATTATTACTTAAGAGTTACTCACAACCTTACAAGGTTGTTTTTTTCTCAGCCTGCCCAAATACTACCCCCGCCCCCCCCCTACAAAGACGTAAAGTACTCAAAAATAGCGATTGAGTACTTCTTTTTCAAATTAAATAATGGTAAAATAATTCAAAAAAGAATGTCATTTTTTTTCAAACAGTGTTTCACCGGGCCCCCCACATAGCCCCACACTCCACCCCCCTCCCGCCTACGGGGGGGGGGTAGGGGGGGCTGGTGGCAACTTTAGAATCTTAAATGGAAACCCCTATTTTGTACCTCAGACTCGGATAGAGTTTTAAAATGTAGGTCAATTTTAGTCGGGGTATTTTTGAAAGTTGTTGATAGATGGCGCTGCAAACTTGAGAAAAAATTAAAAGCATTTCTCTATCACACAGTAAACGAATTTCTTATTTAGAAGATTACTATTTTTGAAAACGGCAACAGTATTTTTCATGGCATAATTAAATTGAAATAACTCAATTAAAACCGCCGGCATTATCGCAGAATCTAAAATTTCCGATTTGTAGATTGAGTCGAAGATATTTTTACGCGTCCTTTATTTTACCGAGTGAAGTTTTAACAAATTAGGAGAATTTCGTTTCGCAGAATACTGGGCTGCGTGAAGTAAACACAACGCTCGGACGTGCATAAATTGTACATTTTTAACGTCGCACTTGATTGTTTTGTTCAAGTAAGATTTCTTGGATTTTTTTTATTTTCGTTCCTTTTCTAAAATTTAGTTTTTAAAAATGAGTTCAGTACGCAAAGCCGAGTCGTGGAGGTGGGAGGTGGGGCTATGTGGGGGGGCCGGTGAAACACTGTTTGAAAAAAAAATGACATTCTTTTTTGAATTATTTTACCATTATTTAATTTGAAAAAGAAGTACTCAATCGCTATTTTTGAGTACTTTACGTCTTTGTAGGGGGGGGGGGCGGGGGTAGTATTTGGGCAGGCTGAGAAAAAAACAACCTTGTAAGGTTGTGAGTAAGTCTTAAGTAATAATAACAGTTAATTACGTGACGATTTTCGCAATTTAATTGACAAAAAACCTAATTTTTACATTTGCAGCGCCATCTCTCGACCAATAAAAAAATGTTTCGGATAAAACTTACATACTTTTTAACCCTCTATCAGAATCTGCAATAAAAACTAGGGGTTTCCATTTAAGATTTTAAAGTTACCCCCTGTTCCCGCCCCCCTTGGGGGGCTGGGGAGGCAAAGTCTACGGCATCAGATGTCCCCCTCAGAACCATTAACTTTTCATTTGGAACACTTTTTGATTCAATGCAATGTTTCAGAATTATCGCTACTGGCGGATTAAAATGGGACACCCTGTATAGATATGTCAGAAGTCGCGTGCTTGTGTGATTTAATAAATCTTGTAAAGTTATTTCGGCGGAAGTTTCACTCACTTTATAGTGAGTAACAGTAACACTGTTTTTTTTTCTTTTTGTAGCAACTATTTTTTACTGCTCCTTATAATCTCATATTGTCGCCTGGTAAGATATATTTCCACAAACATAGATAATGCACGTAATGGCGTTAATTGTAACTCCTCAGTCCGCCTTGGAGAGATTGTAATTTCCTTGAGGATTCTAGAAGCGTCCCTCTTTCCAGATGTTCTCAATTTTATCTGAATAGCATGTGTTAATGTTTGCTCATCAGTACTACGAAGCTTTTCTGTTTTCCTCCTGTTACTCCTTTCGCACATTTACACTACAATAAAATATAGCAACTATTGATAAACAATATGAGTTATGTTTAATAATCTATCAATGACGGCAAGCAGAGTGACTCATGGTACGACCGAGGTAGCAGAGGTGGTAAAACAGATAGATGCGGTCACAACGCCAGCTGTCTCTGCAACCGAACCTACCTATCTGTATTGCCACTTCTGCTACCTCGGCCGTACTATGAGTCACCCCGCGAGGCGTCACTGTAATCTATATCACGTAATTAGGAGATAAAGCGATAGTATAAAACATGAGGAGATACTATTACACCGCCGGGGTAAATAATAAATTTAGTACCAAAAGTTGCGAACATCGCACCAACAAGTTAGTTGTTTAATTGTGTACAACATGTTCTCTCGCTTATATTATTTAAAAGAGTGGCACAAATAATTCGCAGCAACTGTGAAACTATTATCAGCCAAATTATTGTTGAAAGCAGTACTCCGTTGAGATATGATCGTCTGGATGTTAATTAGAGACTTACCCGGCAGTGCTAATTCATTCCTCATTAAATTATGCAGAGAAACCTAGCGCCATCAATGAATATTCAAGACACTACTTCAATTTAATTGCTTCTGAATATCCCGGAGAGACTGTTCGGTAAAATTGCGAACTGAATTAATGCATTCGAATAAATGTTTATAAAAGAGAGTAAGAAGTAGAAACTAATTTTTTTTATGATTTCTTCCGGGTTGATTTTAACTCTATTTTTTTAAAGTCTTAAATAGAGCAAAATTATTTTTCAAAACTAACTATTTCAAAAACATCAAGACTCTTTACGATGAGTTCGCCAACAAATATGATGGCATCTTCGGAGGAAGCTATTACAAAAAAATGTTATCATAAAAGATTATACCAAACTAAAACTCGGTCACGAGAACACTTAAAATAATGTATATTGGACCGTGGCCAATTTCCGCATATATTTTCCAGGTCGGAAAAACCAGGAAAATCTGCCATATTTTACTGTAAACAACATGTCCACTTCATAAAGCCATAAATTATTTTTTATTCGAGTTCATTGCTTTATGTTGCATTATTGAGTAAATCTTTCATTGAGCTAACTCTTTCAGAACGATGAATGGGAAAACCTACGGGGAAATGCCAATATAATTTCATCGAGCATGAAAACGCTTTTACTGCGAATGAATAGTTTATCGGTTTGTTGGTGCGTGGGCAATTATGTTGAATACTTTATTAGGCGTGTTCATTTTTAAACAGGGAAATTAGAGTTGGTGAAAACTGAAATGTAATGACCTGTTATACCGGGTGACCCAGGGATCTGTAAAAGCCCCATAACTTATTTGCTATTTGAGATATCGACTTCTAGTTTTCTTAAAATGGTACCCACACTTATTCTACATGATTTAAAAATATGTATATTTTTGTACAGGGTGTCCCAATATACATAACAGAACAAAGTTATGTTTTTTTTTAATGGAACACCTTATATTTTATACTTTATTTTCAACCCTCTTGAGAAGCTGATAAAAATAGTATAAGATAGTACGGGTCTATTATGGACGATTGGTTAGTTATGGGCAAATTTGTGGCAAAAACATGGACACATTGAAAACATTGCAGAAGCGCTCCTAGCAAAGCTAGCTTCATTTTTTATACACTAAAGAATTTTCCACATCATGAAGAATAATACAAATCGGCTTTGGTTCTTTTTTGTTCGTACTGCTATACAGGGTGTCAACATACGCAAAATATTGGATAACTATTTTTTTTCAAATGGAACACCCTATATAAGTTGCCACCAATCTATGGAATTTTTAATAAGCTTTCTAATGATATACAGTTTGTATAACAAAATATTAAGGATTCTTGAGATTTATCAATAAAAACATATTTCTTTTGCCACCTTCTGCTGATTTTTGGATTTTCAGCCAAAACTATGCATTTTCAGAAAAAAATATAAGAGACCAAAGTTGTGGAGCGAAAAATTTACGATCGATATAGGTCTTTTAACTTTTAAGATAATGCGTGCATTGCTCGCCAGAGCGCGGAAAATCGTGACCGTATGTGCATTTTAGCGATCGAATCAAATCGTTACCAATACCTCTCACTCCGTAATACTCGAGTTTATCGAGTAAAATTTTGTGACTTACTGTATCGAATGCCTTCGATAGATCAAGAAAAATTCCTAATGGAACCTTTGACTGCTCGAGGGCATTCATGACTTCAGTTATATAGTCAAATATGGCTGTATTTGTTGACTTATTTTTTATGAAGCCATTTTGTGCACTATGGAGTAATTTTTGTGCTAAAAAATAACTCATCATCCGGTTAGCTATCACCCTCTCGATTATTTTGGAAAAAATTGATAACAAAATTATTGGTCTGTAATTACTGAAACTGGATTGCTCTCCTTTTTTGAATATAGGTATTATGATGCCTACTTTTAAGCAATCCGGAAATATTCCTTTTTCAAGGCAAATGTTGATCAGATAAGTAAGAGGACCCACAAGTTCATTGACAGCTGACTTTATTAATTTACTTGATATTTCATCATAACCATGGGATGATTTATTAGTCAATGATGTAATAGTATTAAAAATCTCCGATTCATTTGTTGGCTTGAAGAACATAGAGTTTATTTGTCTATCTATTCTGCAAAGAAAGGGGCGATAATAGTTACAGCAAATTTATGTGAATAATAATTGTAGAAAATGCCAAAAGGAATAACCTTTTTTTTTCGAAATCGCTTTAGTTTTTGAGTAAACTGAGTTTTTGAATTTGAAGTATAATTTTTCCATCTTTCATAATTTTGACGGTTTAAACGTCAGTTTCATCCAAGTTTACACAACGCTCGATGTACATTTAAAATATGATTTCAATTGAAAATAAACCATGGAAACCTAAATATAAATGATACCATCAAGTCGGAGAAAGTAACATGATGGCCACATCACCAATATTTCTATTTGAATACATATTTTATTAAGCATTAAGTTGGTTATTTACCCCTTTAAACCGAATAAATTTTGTAAAGTCGGTCACTTTGACATTGGCATTAAATGAATAAATAAATAATAATTCGGAGCAAGGAAAGAGATTATTATGTTGAAACACAAAGTGATACATTTATTTATTTCCCAACAGATTAGTGCATCTAATCACAGGGAAAACTTGCAATAAAAGATAAAATATTGGTAACTAAATATGGAAAGATATAAAAATTAAATTCTATGTATACATAGATTAACGAGATTCGAGATGTGTATAGTATTGTAGAAAATATATACCTTGAACAAACTGTTTCAAATATGATTGAAATACGGTTGAGGTATTCATGCAAGAGCATATTGAGTACAATTGTTATATATGCGTATCATAGTATTAATGAGCGAGTTATTGCAAACCCTGATTTATACAGTGTGTTTCAAAAAGACATTAAGACGCCAATGAATTAAAATGCGCATGTCTATGATTAACGCTTTTTTGCACAATGGTCAACATTTTTGACGTTAACTGTCTGAATGATAATTAGGAATAAATGTTATTTAGCTAGTAGTACTAAATAACATGCAATTCTTTTTTGCATCATTCAATATCCGGCGTGGCACGGATTTGTTTATAGTCTTGGTAAGACTTAATTTTGCTTTGCAGAGTTACGAACTGCCTGAATATTAAAATATTCAGGCTATATTTCGTTTTATTAAATTTATAACTAGGAATTTTTAATCAGACGTGGGCATTTCAATTCCTAGCCGACTTTTTAAAACACTCCTTATGTTGCACGAAAAATATTACAGTGGATGTATCTTCAGTAATTAGAACTACTACCACAGATATAAACAATACCTTTTATCTAACCAAATCATTTGGAGATATCTTAAATATATATTTCTGCGTTCCATCGAATACAAGTTGGTAGGAAGGCATCTACAGGGTTCCTATTCCGGTATAATGGAAGAGTTAAATTTAAAAAGTTTAGCTGATCGCCGTCAAATCAATGATTTGTGTTTACTGCATAAAATAATTAATGGATCCATGGAGTGTGCAGAGCTTCTACTGCATCTGGATTTTCTATCTTCAAATAATGATCGTCGGCTTAGAACTATACCAATATTCCGAGTGCAGGCATTGTCTTCAAACAGGAGCTACAACAGCCATATCAGTAGGATGATGAGATCGGCAAATTTAATTAATAACCAACCTTGGTTTGATTTATTCAATTCGAATTTTGTGACATATAAATTACTGTTAAAAAAGTTTTGCTAATTTACATGTCAGTTATTACATCTTGAGTTTGTAATTGTAATTAATAGTATTTCTTTTATTTTATTGTTAATTATCAGTTTTAAGAATGGCGTCTATTTTATATTATAATTTTTGTAAAAGGGATTATAATAATAATAATAATAAATAAATATCGGATGGTATATTAAACCAACTGAAGGCAAGCTACAAAAGAACATACCGATTTAGAAATCGGCTAGGAAAAACCTAAACCAGTGACGACTAACACGTATCCTGTTCATGCCACAAGATCACAATTAATGACTCAAACATCTAAATGATAACAGATAACTGGAGAATGTAAAATTAATCGGCAAATATGACGAAATGTCGATTTAATAAAATAATAAACCTTTCGCGATTTTAGACTAATCAAATGACCTTTTTTTAAGGAAGCAATATTTAAAGCAAAGTTACATGGTACAATTTGTTCGAATTTTTTAAACGCACTAAAATGTTCAAACTTATAAAAAAAAATAGAGCACTTTCAATTAAAATTTACATTTGCATTTCCCTAAAATCAATATTTAATCCCTAAAATAGTAAAGTTAATAAATATTTAAATGCTTAGAGTCTTTGCTAAGTAGTTATTATTTATATACATAATGGTTATTGGAATTTACCTTTGCACAGGTGGCATACTGATGTTGCTTTGAGTTTTATCTGTCTCTTTTTTCTACTTTGGTTTAATAATGGACTTATTGTTACATCAAAAACAGTTTAACAATGGTGTTAAACTGTTTTTGGTGAAATTTTACTTGTCACGATTACTATTAATTATAATTCATAGGATAATGGGATAATTGGTGTTAAAAATTGTAACAAAATTATAATTCAAATTAATATCATGAAGAAAAATAGATGTGATTGTCATGTTAACTCTCCCGAAACTCATAATTTTTGCAAAAAATTTGGCTAAAAGGATTACCGAAAATTAATTATGAAAATCTTTATTAGTTTGGGTGATAAAACGCGAAAATCAATTTGAAAAATATTCAAATTTTAACGTATTTTGTAACAGTTGGATTTGACAAAGAAATGAGCATCTTTTGCTTGAAAACATTTTTCATAAAATCATTTTTATTCGAGAAAAAAATTTATTACTTTTTTTTAATTTTTGGTTTATTATTATAAAACTATAATAGTTACTGCAAATTTATATTAATAATAATTATAGAGAATGCTAAAATGAACAACTTATAAAGAATAAGTTTTTTTTCGAAATCCCTTTAGTTTTTGAGTAAACTGAGTTTTTGAATTTGAAGTATAATTTTTTCATCTTTCATAATTTAGAAGTTTTAGACGTCGGTTTCATCCGAGTCTATAAAACGCTCGATGTACATTAAAAATATGATTTAAATAGAAAATAAACCACGAAAGCGTAAATATAAATGACTATGTTACCATCAAGTCGGAGAAACATGATGGCCACATCACCATTTTTTAAATGCTTTTTAAGAGTTTTTCAGGGATTTTGTTTGAAATCTCAGATGAATCCTGGCATTTTCGCTTTTCAAAATTTGTTAAGAAATGTAATGATTTTTTTCGCAGAATTTAGTGGGATTTCGAAAAATATTTCTTGTTGGCCAATGTGAAAATAATCAATGCAATTCGCCTGGAAACAAATTGGCAGCACTTTAAACTTGAATTTGAGTGAGCGAAACGAGCACGTCGTGATTAAAAAAATTCTAAAAATATCGCACGTAGAATTACCTTCCATTCTTCAAATGCTCTCAGAAATGATATATTTTTGACATATCAAAAATAATTGATGCACCTTGATTATAAACAAAATGGCGGCACTCTAAACTGAATTTGAGTGACTGAAATGTACACCTCATAATTAAAGTATTTCTAAAAATATTATAGCACGTCAAATTTTTCAAATGCGCTAAGATATGACATATATTTTACATATCAAATAATAACACCACCTTTGATGCTAATGCCGAGGGTAATGCATGAATCACAGCCTGGATTCATCTGAGATTTCAAACAACATGGTGGACAAAATTCGTGAAAAAACTCTTTAAAAACCCATAAAAAAACTTTTTCTACAGAAAGTTTGTATTTTGTCCCATAGAATGCGATCCCGCAATAAAAAATACGGGGTTCTATTTGAAAAATCAAAGTTGACCTTCGTTTGACCTTTAAAATTAACGCCAAGGTCATTTCCAAGGTCGCCAGCATAATAATTTTCACAAAAGTAATGGTTTCCACGAAATTAATGTTGATCTGTTTGGTTTTTATGAATGAAAATAGAAATAATAGCATGAATCCATGCAGAACATTTGATGGCAAACATATCCCGCACTTTACGAAAACTGCCACCACTTCACAATTTGTACTTTTTCTTGAAAACAATACTTTTTTACTTTCTCCGTTACGAAGTACGAAAAAGTATTGTGAACGTGATTTTTTTTTCGGAAATATCCCTTTTGGAGTCCTTAGATGCCATTTCAACAATTTCTGGATTTTTTCTTTGCGTCTCTGTGTGTGTCTGTGTGTGTGCCTGTGTGTGTCTGTGTGTGTGTCTGTCTGTGCGCGTTGTATCTCAAAAACTAATACAGCAATTAATATGAAACTTTGAACATACGTTTTATTTGATAATCTGGAGAACTAAAAAGCTTTTGGTAAAATTTCGTACACCGGAAGTGGGTGTTTACCTTAACTGTTTTTTGTTTTTGCCAATATTTTCTTAAATATGAAAAATACCACAAAAACATTTAAACAAACATTGAAGATAACAAAGAAATTAACATATTTTGCTTGAAAATATTTTTCATAAAATCATTGCTATTCGAGAAAAAAATTATTAATTTTTTTTAAATTTTTGGTTTATAATTATGAAACGATAATAGTTACAGTAAATTTATGTTAATAATAATTGTAGAGAATGCTGAAATAAACAACTTATAAAAAATACAATTTTTTCAAAATCCCTTTAGTTTTTGAGTAAACCGAGTTTTTAAATTTGGCATCATTTTTCCATCTTTCATAATATTGACGTTTTAAACGTCTGTTTCATCCGAGTCTACAAAACGCTCGATGAATATTTAAAATACGATTTAAATTCAAAATAAACCATGAAAGCGTAAATATAAATGCTACCATCAAGTCGGAGAAAGTAACATGATGGCCACATCACCATTTTTAATGAAAAAACTTGTAAATAGTTATAAAGTATTCAATCAATTTGACAGAAGCAACAGATTAACAGCGCATCTTCTTTTTTTTATTTCATGGGAACCATTATTTTCGTGAAAATGATTATTTTTATTTTATTATTTTTTCGGGTTTTGTAAATGCAAAAAAATAAATAATAGCAACACTGCATGCAGAAATTTTTACTTAACAAACAATGTATTGACATTTCCTCTAAAGTGATCAGGGAAGATAATATTCTAATATAGAGAAATTAACATTGAAAATGTTCCGTTTTGTTTCACTACGCCCTGTATATCTTTATTTCTTAATTTTTTAGGCATGTAGCACATTAACGTCAATGCATCAATAAACTTACTTACTTTCTAAGTTTTCAGAAATACATGTTTTATTAAGAATCAAATTTCAGTAGTCTATACAAAACTGCTTTGGTGAGTAGGCTTTTGTCAATTATATTGAATTAAATGATGGTTAATCTAACATTCAACAACCCAGTCACGTTTACTTATTTTTCAACGAAACACGAAACCGCGCATACAGAGTTTTGCTCGTGATACATTATTAGGAATTGAAGTTGAATATTTCTCGCAGGGAATAGGTGCCGAAAGAAAATTTAAATTTATTGTAGGCATTTTATTATTCGCGTGGTTGTGTTATGTGGAAAGAATTTTACTCAGATTCATAAGTTCATGCCCCATATCGTATATCCTGAAAAATATACGACGATAAATCTCGCCCCGGATCTTACCTCGGATTCCTCTTGCATATTTAAATATGTAATTTCATATCATCTTTTTTGCATCAGCGCAATAAATTTTCTGCGATGGTAACTGATAGAAGAAATGAGTAAAAGATGAGTTGCAGATAATTATTTTTACGTAATATACTGTATATAACACTACCAGATTCGTCCGAACTATTATAACACTGACATTTGCATTGAACTGTAGCGCGAAATTCGAAAAGTTAATTTCACGAAGTTCGATGGATGTTGATTTGCAGAACTATTAATCGTATAACAATTACATAAATAGCTTCGCCATGGAGCGCCCCAAAACAAAATCACAAAAAGACGAACAAAATTTTCCTTAAAATTATCAAAAATATTATTTTCCCCATTGAAAGTTCATCACTTTCTTGGGTGCTCGCAAAATAAATGTATTTTTATTTTATTTTATGTTTTACTTTAAATATCATTGACAACCAACAATACTAAATGTTAAACAAATTAGAAACAACTTTACTTGTTGCAGAAAGCATTAGATAAATACAAGAAAACGAAATATAGTCTGAATATATGAATATTCAACCTGTTCGTTAATCTGCAAGCAAAAAATTAAGTCTTACTAAGACTATAAACAAATAACTTATTGAAACAACCACTTCCCTGGCTGATGCCACGCCGGATATTGAATGATACAAAAGAAATTTGCATGTTATTACTAGTACTACTAGATAATAACATTGGTTTAAGATCGTTTATTTCTACATACAAGACTAACTTAGAAAATTATTCTAAAATGAAATGTGAAACTTTAAACTGTAAATGTTATTATTAAAATGAAAAAACCAGAAAACATTTTGACAAGAACACACAGTGCTAAACTTATCTAGTGTTACTAGATGAAACAAATTTGATAATAACTAAAAAATACCACTGAATTAAAAAATATATGAAAATTAAGTAATTTTTTGCTTGCAGAT
The DNA here is from genome assembly GCA_910593695.2 of Ocypus olens. Classification (NCBI taxonomy): domain Eukaryota; kingdom Metazoa; phylum Arthropoda; class Insecta; order Coleoptera; family Staphylinidae; genus Ocypus; species Ocypus olens. The sequence goes on from OU343058.1 coordinate 45,035,168, forward strand.
TAACGAACAGGTTGAATATTCATATATTTAGGCTATATTTCGTTTTCTTGTATTTATTTAATACTAAATCTGTTAAGAAAAATACTCGAGCGATTGTATGGTACTAATTCTAATTATTTATTTATAAAACTGTACCCGAAATATTATGTAAAATATTAGCATCGATATTCTAAAAATTAATTTGCACAACAAATAATTAGTCATTATTGTTTGTTTAGTTATCAACTATTTGCGTGTTTACATGAATGGCTTATGAATAAATCATGAATTTTGGTTGAATTTGATAATGCTACTAATTAGCGAGGGGCTTTAATATTATTCGTTTAATAATACCTGATGTATTATGTAAAGCAATTATTAGTATTTGAATATGAATCGTTTGGAAATGCTTGAACGAGTCTAAACAAAATATGTTAAAATTATCTCATTCAAAGAATATCTGCAAATGAAGTCTGTATATTTTAACAGAATAACTTTAAACTGTTAGTATTAATATATGGGAGATTCCATGTCAACTGATCAGCAAGTGCATCGGGTGGTTTTCAAATCACCACCGGAAGTATCGGCTCGTGTTCGGGACACCAAAATATGGAAAATGTTGCACCATTTCCGAATTACGGATAATTTTGTGATTTTTCAATTTTTTGCGGACGATGACAAATTTTAGTTCGTAGACTGCCGGAGTGAGAATTTCAGTTGAAAAATATTTAGAAAATAACAAATCGATGCAGATTTTCCTAGGAATCCATGCCAATTTTTCACGAAAATACCCAGTTTTTTGCATTGTATATATATAGTGAAGTGTGAGGTATAACGGGAGAAAAGGTCCAGAATTTTGATATAGTCCGCAGGGAGCAATAAACCAGATGTAGTGTGTGCTCCGTCACTATATTTCGCTATAAGTAGCCAACGTTTCGCGTAAAACATTTACGCATCATCAGGGCCTAAAATTAAATGTTACAAGAAATTTTAGTAAAGAGTAAAATGACTAAAAAATATTTTTTTTTTTAACAAAGAAAAAGCTGAGGGCAGTGAACAAGAAAACAAAAGAGGTTAAACTTACTATTAAACGATTCAAATAATGATGTCCTGCGGTGCGTGAGGCGACCGTGTGGTGATGAGGTTAAGAAGTTCGCCATGGAGATTGTGTGTAGAAGAGGCGTTAAAATTTAAAAATACAAAAGCAAATCGCAAATAACATGTGCGCGTAACGTGATAGGGGCGCAACAAACCACTTAAATCAGAAAATACACACACAGTGTTTTTAATCTGTTCATTCCGCCTGCTTAGACTATCCCAAATCTTTTCTCTAGACGCCTTGTCAAAGGCTTTTTCCATGTCTATGAATGCTAAATAAAGTGCCTCTGACCTTGCTAAAGTTTTACTTATAATCTCCTTGATTGTAAATACATGGTCCTGGGTATATCTGCCTTTTCTGTATTCACTTTGTTCTTCAGACAGTGTGTGTTCAACTTGTATTCTCAGTCTTTTTTCTAGGATTTGTTCTACTAGCTTCATGCAAGTACATAATAGTGTTATGCCTCTGTAGTTATTGCAGTCCCTCTTGTCTCCTTTACTATTAGCCCTATTTCCCATTGTTTCGGTATTACTTCTTTTATCCAGACTTAATTGTATATTCGTAGTAATAATTCTTTTCCGCTATTTCCCATATTTTAGTCTGCTTATAGCTTCTTCTAATTCTTCCCTCGTAATACTTTTGTCTGTGGTTACTTCATCCATTCTTATTTCTGTCTTATTTGCTGGTTGGTTCTCCGAGTCCTTTTGCTCACTTTCTTTATTCACTAGCAACTTTTGGAAATAATTCTTCCAGCGTTCCATGATGTCTTTTTCTTTTGTTAGTACTTCACCTTTCTCATCTTTAATCGCTATATTGTCAGATTTTTCGTTAATTCTTGCATTTTTGAGCACTTTATAAAATAGCTTCTGATTTCCTTTACTATCTCTTTCCATTTTATCACCGAATACTTTTTTGTTTCGCTTCTATTGCCATATTTTTTACTTTATTTCGGTGTTCCTTGTATGTGTCGTAGCTGCTTGCTGTCTTTTTTTGTAGATACGTCTGCCAGCTCTTTTTCTTGATCTTTACTTGTTGTTTTATTGCATCTGTTCACCAGACTGTTTGTTTTTTGTGTTTGTTTTGTCTAGCAACTCCACATGTAGTCCTTGCTGCCTCAATTGTAGTTGTTCTAAATACTTCCCATAAATCTTCCATCTCCATCTTGTCTATCTCCCTCTTTATTCCTGATAGTCTTCTTTTTATTATCTCCTCAAACTTCTTTGCTGTGCTTTTGTCCTTTAGTTTGTATGTTCTTATTTTCTCCGGGGGTCTTTCGTTTTACATTCCTGTTTGATTTTGCTTCTTTCTTCGCTTAATTTGATGTCTGCCACAACGAGGTGGTGGTCACTATATATTTCTCGTCCTCTTTTCACTGCTACATCCCTTATTCTCAATTTGTTGTCTCTTTCTGTTATTACATAGTCTATTATGGATTGTTCGCCTCTGCTTCGTTGTACTCTAGTGTATTTGTGTATGGCCTTGTGTTTAAAAAAGGTGTTTTCTATGATTAAGTCGTGTAGTGTGCAGAAGTCAAGTAATCTCTTCCCATTGTTATTTCTTTTTCCTTCCCCATATTTTCCTATTGTTGTTTTGTGTATATGGGCAGTAAAGCCTACCGTCGCATTCAGATCCCCTAGAATGTATTTGGTTCCTCTTGCCGTTTCGACTGCTGTGTCTAGTTTCTCCCAGAAGTTGTCTTTGATGCTCACTGTTTCATTTTCGTCTGGGCCATACACTGCAATTATCGTTTCCACTTCGCTTCCTTCTTTTAATTCTATTATTAGTATTCTCTCGGTTACTGCTGTCTATTTGCTCAATCTGTTTTTTTATATCCTTATTAATTATGCATCCCACTCCCGCTCTTGCTTGCTCACTTTCTTCAACCCCACTGTATAGTAGTAGGTGATCACATCCTATTTCTTCTTCTCCTTTCCCCTTTTTCTTTGTCTCAGTTATAACTAGTGTCTCTAGGTTGGATATCTCGAAATCTCTTGCTAATTCCATCTCTTTCCCATTTAATCCTCCGATATTCCACGTTCCTATTTTCTTGTACCCTTTTTTACAGTTGCGCTTATCCTTGCTTCTCTCTGCTTTCTGATCTAGTTTCGTCTGCCTTGTATCTGCCTGGTGTTTTGTATATTTTGTGCTCCCTCCTTTGCTGCTCAGTTTTTTGATATTCCCTCTTTGTCCCTATCCCAGCCATATCTCTCTCCTTCAATGAATATGTTGTTATATCCCACCACTACTTTTCTACAATTTTCTCTCTCTTCTCTCGCTATCTTCCTTAGTTTACTTTGTACAGTTCTTTCTTCGTATATAGATCCGGTCCTTTCCGAACACCTTTCTTTCTCATTACCATATTTTTATCTTCCCAGGAGTTCATCTCCACCTGTACTCTGTTCCGGTTTCCCTTGTTTTTAATACAGTATCCACTTTTTATGCCTACTTCTATGTTTAGTTTATCTTTAAACATCTGTTCTACTTGCTGCTTAATTTGGTGTTGTTGAACGTTTGCCCCTGTGATTACTAAGAAATTGTAAATTATATCAAACCACCGCCTTTCAGACCAGTTACAGAACAAGGTAAATATATTTTCTTCAATGCAATTGATAACATTAATTGGACATCTATATTAGGTGCGACACTTACCTTAAATAAAAAGTGGGAAAATTTTCATAATGTTTTGATTGCTAATGTAAAATTATGTTTTCCAATTAAAACACCAAAAAAAAATAAATAGAAAAATGTCATGGTTTAATTCCGAACTCAGAGAAATGCAAGAAACTTTACATGTATTGAGTGATTTATATAAAAGTTTTCCTACAGAGGACTTAAGGTTAAGAAGAAATAACTTACGTTGTAAATATAGATCTTTAATAAAAAGTACACGGAAAAATGAAAACGGTAAATATATTAATAGAGCCCATAATAAGTCAAAAGCAATGTGGAGATTAATTGATTATGCTAGAAACAAAATTAAAAAAATAAACTGCTGCAAAATATCTAGTGATGAATTTAATACGTTTTTTTCTAATATTGCAGAATCACTAATGCAAAATTTACCTGACGTCCCTTTCAATAATTTAATCAAAACCACAGAGTCCCTAAATTTCAAATTTGCAAAAACTACCCCCATACTTGTCAGAGATGCAATTCTGAGTATAAAAAATTGTAAATGTGAAGACATTTACGGTTTATCCTTGTCCCATATAAAATGTATTATAAATCAATTAGTTACACCACTTACAAAGCTGATAAATGAAATAATTACAACTGGTATTTTCCCGGATGCCCTTAAGTTGGCTAAAATTATACCAATACATAAAAGTGGAGATGAACAGGATGTGAATAATTACAGACCAATTTCAATACTACCAATTATATCCAAAGTAGTTGAAATAATCATGAAAAACCAAATAATGGAGTTTTTTGAAACTAATAAACTTTTTAGCCAAAGTCAATTTGGTTTCAGACCTGGTTTATCAACATCAGACGCTGTTATTGCTCTCTGTGAAAGGATTATGAACGCTTTTGAAAATAAAAATGTATCGGTAGTATTCATTGATCTGAGCAAAGCGTTCGACTGTGTCTCACATGACTTGCTTATTAAAAAAATTGAAGCATATAATTTCTCAACAAATAGTATTAGCCTCATGAAATCATATCTTGCCAATAGATGTCAGTCAGTATATTATAATGGTACAATTTCAAAACCAGAAAAGATAAGATATGTCGTCCCTCAAGGTTCAATACTTGGGCCTTTATTATTTTTAATCTTTATAAATGACCTTCCTAGTCAGCCAAATATACCGAATGTTATATTATTCGCCGATGATTCTACTATTATTAATGAGGGTAAAACAACGGAGGAAACTACCGTGGCGAATGAGTCAACAACGAATGCTTCACAAAATAAATTGATTTTGAATGAAAATAAAACAAAAAAAAATAACTTTCACTCTTAAAAAGAGCACACCGAAAACAACTCACTGTTTTCTTGGATTTCATGTTGATTCATCGCTATGTTGGGAGAATCATGGAAATCATCTAGCGGCATCGCTTGCAAGAAATATCTTTTGTATGCGGAGCTTAATAGGGAGGGTTCCGGAACATATAACTAATACAGTTTATTATAGTCTCATTGAATCATGGTTGAGATACGGTATACTGGCATGGGGCCATGCAGCATGTAGACACAGGCTATTTCGACTACAACGGAAAGCTGTTCGTATAATGGGTAATGTCAAGTACAGAGATGATTGTAGACCAGTTTTTATTCGTCTGGGAATTTTAACGTTACCATCTCTATATATTTTAGAATCTGTATTATATGTATTCAAAAATCCAAACAAGTACACCAGTCTTGAGCATTGTCACGAAACCAGACATAAAAAGCAGATACACCAAAAGAAAATAAGATTAGTAAAATCATGTAATAGTACAAATTATTTGGCTATTAAATTTTACAACAAATTACCAGATACCTGGAAACAGTTATCTCTGAAACAGTTTAAGAGCACGGTTTCAAAGGTATTATTAAAAAATGGATATTACTCATTTGAGGAATTTATGAAAAGTAACATTTCAAACATTTAGCTTTAAATATTTTTTTAATGTGTAAACAATGCTGTCCAATTTTATATTTACATATATTTTAAATTAATTTATTAAATTTTTAATTTTTATATTTAATTATTTTTATTTTTTATTTTTTAATTATTTCAAATTTTAAATTTATATTCACTTTTTATTTTATTTATTGACATATTTTTAACTATTTAATTATTTATTGATTCATTTTTAATTTTTATAATACGAACCAAATTGTATCTTTTGCTATTTATTTTTATTTAAATATTTAGCTTTAAATATATTTTTTAATGTGTATATAGTGTTGTCCAATTTTATATTTACATATATTTTAAATTAATTTATTACATTTTTAATTTTTATATTTCTTTATTCTGTCTTATTATTTAATTATTTATTTATTTATTTTAACTTTTATAATACGGACCATATTGTGTAATTTTTTGTTTGTTTTTAGTTCAATAATTATTTATTATTAACTTATTGGTTTTTATTTTATGGTAAATAATTAAATATGGTTGATATGGAACAGGGATTGTAATTTATCTCATCGTACTCACCGGTTTTGGATCTAGTATGATTTTGCTTCATCTATTCATTTATTTTGTAATTGTATTGTAATTTTATATATATTATTATATTTTTGTTATGTATCATATACTATAATATGTACTATGTTGGATATGGTGACTTATGTAAGACATTATTGTCAGGCATCAATAAACTACTACTACTATATTGTTTTTGCGCTTTTGTCTATCTTGGTGCTCAAGCTTACCTTCCAGCTTTTTTATTCTATTTTCAAATTCAACTTTTTCAATCTTCCACTGCTCTTTTGTTTTCTGCATTTTCTATTTTGTTTTGCAAATTCTTCCTTGAGTTCCTGATGTTTCTTGCTGATTTCTTCTTTCAAATCTGCTTTTAGTTCGTCTAGCTTCTTTATAATTTCATCCATTTTCAGGGGTTCGTCTTCTTGTTTGGTTTCTGTTCTCTCTTGCTTACTTATTGAAATTCCTGATTTTCTAGTCTTAGCTGCCTTTTGTCTGTCTGTTTGTTGTTGTTCCCACTGTTCAAAACCTTCTACTTCTTCGTTTGATCGTTTTCGTTTAAAGTATTCCTTTACACTCGTTACGCTATTAGCCCTTTGTCTCTCTCCTTTGGGGTTATTCATATTCATTCAGGTTCGTTGCACTCACTTTGCGTCTCACTAAAGTCACTTAGTCACACTCGCAAAAATCACCATGAATAAAGTCTTTTTATTTATTCGAATTTCGCGCACTTTCGTTCTTATCGTTCTCACTCTACACTTGTCATTAATCAGCTGTCTGTATCTCGTTTTATTTACTTTATTATTTATTCGTATTTCGCGCACTTTTCGTTCGTATCGTTTCTCACTTCACACATGTTATGGCGGTCATTAATTTTTTGCATTGTTTATTATCTAAAACGCAAATGCACACCAATATCTTAGTTAGTACTTAAAGTACTGAAAAAAAGGAAACTTTGCCGACTTCCAAAAATTAAAAAAAAAAGATACTTTTTAGATATCGCTGTTAAAAAAAAAACAGTTTGGACAATTTTGTCAACCGAGGAAGCATGCAATCAAAATTCTGACTGTGGGAATGGATTCCTCGGAAAATTCTGCATCGATTTGCTATTTTCTAAATATTTTTCAACTGAAGTTCTTACTCTGGCAATCTACGAACGAAAATTTGTCATTGTCCGCAAAAAAAATTGAAAAATCACAAAATTGTCCGTAATTCGGAAATAGTGCAACATCCCGGGCTGAAAATTTAGGATTTTACATATTTTGGTGTCCCGAACACGAGCCGATACTTCCGGTGGTGATTTGAAAACTTGCTGATCAGTTGACATAGAATCTCCCATATACATTTTTATACAATTCTATTCAAAGTTATAGAATATGAAACCCTTTCCATCGAACTTATTAATATTCCCCAACTTTGATGTTAGACATTGCTTTCATGAAACTGCGCTTGTTTTATCATAAATATTTCATTTTCAAACTTTTACAAAACAATAATGCACTGCGCTAATTGTAGTTTCGCAGAACATGCATAATGTATTTCCGGTAACTTTTATGCAGTGTATGTTTAGTAATTTCTGAAGTTTGCAAAGCCTACGTAAATCTTGACAAGTGCCTCTGTTTTTATTTTGTTTTGCATTACTTGTGGAAGAGCTTATGCAAATGCATGCGTTCCAGACATCTCAAATTATTATTTTTTATAAGCAACTTCCACGCATAATATATAATATTAAGATGTCTCGTTAAGATATTGCAGGAGATTTCATATCGCTCTTATAAAAAGTGTTTGTTAATTATTGGTTGGGTTATGTTCTTCTTTAGTACTTGGTAAAACATATTGTAACATAATAATAATATTCAAAAATCCAAATTAGAAGATGTTCACCAGTGGCGGCTCGTGGAACATGTTGATGGTAGAGCCACTTTTACAATTTATTATATCGGATGATACTGGCGTTTGAAACGTCAAAATTATGAAAGATGGAAATTACAAATTATACAAATTAAATACCTGCAAAAAAATCAAAAAATTTCACATAAAAAGCAATCACATACGTTAAAAATCTAAAGTATAGGCCAATAAAAAATACGCTCTTAATTAAAGTAAAAAACTAAAATATACGCTCAAAAAATCGAAAATTTAGACAAATTTCGAAAATTCGCGGTTAAGAAAATGCAGAAAATCTCAACAACAAAAAATAAAAAATAAAATTGGAACGAAGAAATGAAAAATACAGGCCATAGATCTAAAATATAGGCCAAAAACATCAAAAATGATGGTATAAAAATAAAAAATTCAAGCCAAAAAAATTGAAAAATCAAGGAAAACGAAAATAATTCGCCATTTTCAGCCCCCAAAGTAACTCTTTAGCTCAAAATAAGTTGCCGACCAGAAACTCGAAAACCTCAGTTCCTGGAAGTCCCACAACCAAATTTTATGGACAAATAGTGTTCAGAATGGTCTCAGTGATGAAAAAAAATCAAACAAAAATTTTTGAAGAAAAATTAAATTTAATCGGTTTTAGTCAAAAAGTAACCAAAAAGTAAAAAAAAATCGCCCATAAAAAATAATAATTCAAGTTAAAGAATCTAAAATCAAGAGCAAGAAATCAAAAACCATCAAAAAAACTTGAAAATATCGGTAAGAAAATAAAAAAAATCGCGTATAAAAATCATTTAGGTTAAAAAAAAATCTAAAACACAGTATAAAAAATTCAAAACTTCAATCCTAAAAATCTAAATTGCGAACCAATAAATTTTAACAAACAAATCGAAAATTTAGAAAAAAAAAATAAGGCTAAAAGATTAAACATTTAGACCAAAATATTAAAATCCGGGCTTAACGATAAAAAATAAAAACAAGAAGATTGAAAATTCAATTACGAAAATTGAGATTTTCAGCACTCGGAGTGATTAGCCCCAGAAAACATATGAAAAACTGAAAATTTGCTCTGTAGCGAAGGAAATTTGCACTCAATCTTTTGAAAAATGATAAAAAATGAATCACTTGTAGAATTAGCTCCAAAATTACTAAAACTATGCAGAAAGAGTGTACTTATCATTACTTATAAAAATATTTGCAATATTGCTACTGAAAACAACAGGAATTGACTCAAAACTGCACTGGAGGGAACGGAAATTGCACTCAATGTTTTGAAAAATCGTAAAAAAATAATCACTTGCAGAATTAGCTCTTAATTAAGGTAAAAAACAAAAATATAAGCACAAAAAATCGAAAATTTAGACAAATATTAAATTTTCGCGGTTAAAAAAATGCAGACCAAAAATCCGAAAATGTCAACAAAAAAAATCAAAAAGTTTAACCAAAATAAAGAATATTTCGGGCAAAAACTCTAAATTTTGGAACGAAGAAATGAAAAATACAGGTCAAATATCTACAATATAGACCAAAAAAATCAAAAATGCTGGTCCAAAAATAAAAATTGCAAACCAAAAAAATTTGAAAAATCAAAGAAAACAAAATTGATTTACAATTTTTAGCTCCTAAAATGACTATTTAGCTGAAAATTAGTTGCCGACCAGAACCTCGAAAACGGTAGTCAAAAAGTAAAAAAATTCACCCATAAAAAATAGTAATTTAAGTTAGGAAATCTAAAATGAAGAAAGGCTAGAAATCAGAAACTGTACTTGAAAATATCGGCAAAAATTAAAAAAAGTTGCGTATAAAAAGCAATCACTAAGGTTAAAAAAATCCAAAATATAGGATAAAAAATTAAAACTTTGACCAAAAATTGTAGACCAAAAATCCGAAAATTTTAACAAAAATATCGAAAATTTAGAAGAAAATTATTTTCTTTGGAAATTTATAAAAACACATTATTCAAAATTAGTCTGTCAAAATTTCAACCCTCTCGAAAGAAATGTGGAATTCTCAAGTTAATTTCTTAAAAAATTGCCTTTTTGGTGATCAAAATTTGCCTTTTAGTGAAACCATTTTTGTTGTGGTAAACTTGCGAATATTTTCTTTAAAAATTTGTAAAGACGCATTATTCAAAATTAGTCAGTCAAAGTTTAAACTATCTGTTAAAATAAATGTGCAATCCCTACTTGTATTTTGAAAAATGCGTCTTTTTGGTCATCAATTTTTTTTTAATGCAACCATTTCTGTTGTGGTAAACTTGCGATTGCTTTCTTTGGAAATTTGTAAAAACACATTATTCAAATAATTGAAATTAATGTGGAACTTCCACGCGGTGTTACAGGTGTTGTTTAATATTTGAAAAGTTTTTTAAGAATCTGTTAAAAATTCTTGCTGAGCTTGAGTCTACAGGTAGTGTCATGGCTCAGTGGCAGATGTTCACTGGTCAAATAAAATATTACATATATAAATAACTAGATACCTGATTCGCTGTAGACAAGCTTCGTATGCCAGGCTCACATGGGCCAAAAAAAACAAATATAAATGTAATATAATATGTAATAATAATAATAATACTGCACTTGGATTGTTTCACAAAATATAACTTTATTCCGACTAGTTTCGTATGATGTGTCATTCAGACCCCTTGAATAAACTAGTAACAATCGAGTAAAATCCATTTAAAAAAATGCACTTCTTGCATTCTAGGTACTAGAGATTTTTTTGAAAAATTTATAAATGTAATTTTATTCGGCTCGTGATTTTGCCGATTTAACCGTTCATCTAAAGGGTGTTTTTTTAGCTGAATGAGAATGTCAAACTGTGTTGACATTTCTGTTCAGTAAGGTTAGGCAATTCATCATTAATCATTTAACGCCACAACAACGCTTCCAAATTGTGGAAATTTACTTTCAAAAAAATAAATCTGTTCGCAAAGTTCATAGAGCATTTCGTCTATTTTACGGTCAACATAATCGGCCTAGTGAGCAAGCAATTCGTGCAGTTATTGATCATTTTCGCACAAATTTTACTCTTCTCGATTCTAAACCATCAACAAGACAAAGAAATATGCGTACCGAGAAGAATATTGCTGATATAGCGCGAAGTGTTGAAGAAGACGCCGAAATGTCGATTCGTCGCCGTTCTCAACTTGTTGGCCTTTGTCCTTCGACTACGTTGAAAATTTTAAGTAAGGATCTTAGATTACATGCCTATAAAATACAGCTCGTGCAACAATTAAAGCCAAATGACCATTGTTTACGTAGCATTTTTGCTGATTGGGCTAATTTGAAACTGGCCGAAGATGCGCATTTTTATCGAAGAATTGTGTTAAGTGATGAAGCTCATTTCTGGTTAAATGGCTTCGCCAATAAGCAAAATTGCCGGATATGGAGCGAAGACAATCCTCAAGCCATTAACGAAACACTGTTACATCCATTAAAATTTACTGTTTGGTGCGGTTTGCACGCTGGCGGCAAAATCGGCATCATCGGTCCTTATTTTTTTCGCAATAAGGAAGGAACTGCCGTTACGGTGAATGGCGAGCGCTATTCAGCCATGCTGACTGATTTTTTGTTTCCAAAAATTAATCAGCTAAACACCGACAACATTTGGTTCCATCAAGACGGCGCAATTTACCATACAGCGTGCTTAACCATCAATTTATTGCAAAATCAATTTGGTGACAACTTTATTTCCAGAAGTGGTCCTGTTAACTGGCGCCCTCGTTCGTGCGACTTAACGCCTCTCGATTACTTTTTATGGGGCTATGTTAAGTCATTGATTTATGCCAACAAATCAGCAACTCTTGAAGTATTGGAAGCCAATATTCAAGCCACCATTGACGCCATACGGCCAGATTTATTAGAAAAAGTAGTGAGAAATTGGACTGATCTAATGGGCCATGTATCTCGTAGCCGCGGCGGACATATGCAGGAAATCATATTTAAAAAATAAATGCCATGAAAGTATCTACCAGATTATAATAATAATTAATAATTCCAACAATATTTCTGTCTTGTATTATTATTTAAAGTTCTCAAGCTCTTAAAAAAACACCCTTTATTTCTGATAGATTCGGAGATGCCCACAGAGAACTTCTAAAAAAATCTTCAATTTAAAAATAAATTAAATCGTTCATTAAAGCACATTTATGATCGTTTGTTGCGTTTGACATTTAAAATGTCAATGCTACCAACTTAAAAACAACGTAAAAATTAACTGCATTAAGACTGTTACAGTACTTGTATCGTAATAACAATGAGCTATTACGATACAGTTTTTAGTGCTGTAATAGCTTTATTACAGACTCAAAGATTAACATTTTAATTAATTTAATTTAATTATTTTGTAAAATTACTTCTATATAATCTAGTAATACTTATAATTTACATTATAACTTCAATAAAACTTATTTTTCACGTTAATTGGTTACTAATAAATGTAACTCCCGCTGCAGAACACATTTAGGATATGAAAAAAACACGTTTATGTAAAAATACCCCACTTTAAGTATATCAAATTGGTAATATTCCTCGAAGCCGGAAATATGATACCATCTAAGAGTCTAAGGGACTGATGGAGATCGCTCATATTCCGAGAAAGATATTTCCGTAAGTAGTACTTTAATACGTAACGAAAATCCCTTTAAATAAATATGTAGGAAAGCATTCCCTTTGTTGGCCACAAAGGACGAGGCTGGGATTAAGGTATGCAAATTGTTGTATTGTTAGCAGGCATATAAACCTACGAATTAAATTACAACTTGCTACTCTGTTGTGTTATTTGTGTGAACTAGTGTAAGTTTCTATGTACAGGTATCGCGAAATCCCTTTAGTTGATTATATTCTTTAAGTATTACAGAAAGGGAGATTCCCCCAAATCTGTATATTGTTTTAATTGCCTTGCACTCTTTAGTTATTATTTTTTTTTTCTGGTACTAATTAATCTATATTTTATAAATATATTCTTTAGATAACTTTTCCCTGTAATAAAATTCTAATTCTGTTGAGAAATAAACGAATTATTATTGTTGTTTGTACTCTTGACATATTCGCGACAATATAAAATTAGATGAAAGTTCTGAGTGTACATCGCAAATTTTAAGTTCCCGGCACAGCTTATTTTAATTGTGTGTAAAGCGATGCTTGCGATATGGTTGTTACAAAGTATTTCGTTAGTTAAGGGTTAATAATTGTTAAAAAAAGTTGCGCGCATGACATTTTCAGGCAATCAATGAAGCCCAATGTAAACACTTTGAACTACACGTTAAATTTTTATTTTTCGGCCGAATGCAATCTCTTCAGTTTTTCTGAATTTTATCAGTTCAACCGACTTCAATTTTAGTCATTGAATGCTTATCGAATTATATAATATTATATAAAGAAAATTAGCAAAATGTTTCTACAGTAATAATAAATCGGAAAATTATTTTGAGCTATAGACCGAAATTTGAGACTAATTTGGGGTGCAGAAAGAATTTTTTGTTTGCATTTATTATTATTATGCCTGGGTGTTTGATTTCTTTACCATATATTTTGGTATTTATTTATTTAAATAAATAATTAATGTGAAACAAACCAAGTGATTATTCTTTATTAATTTATAATAATATAAATATTCAATCATGTTTCATCAAGTGATGATCAATGAGAGACAAACCAAAAATATACATTTTAGATTTTTAATTTTTCTTGCCTATATTTTAGAATCTTGATCCTTTTGATCTAAATTTATGAACTTTTGGCCTATATATTCTTTATTTTGATCTATTTGTTAAAATTTTCGATTTTATATGTACAATTGATGTTACAATTAGATAATACTAGTTCGTGCTTTGCCAAACTTGCACTCACATACAATTATTCAAACGGAAGGGTAGGGTTAAACCTCACCCCTTATCGGGGCCTTTTTCGATAAAATTTTGTTAGTTTTTGCGCGCAGATCGACGCTCAGATAACCGGGAAAGCTTTAAAATCGGCCCCGTCGTTTCGTTTCACCCCCACCCCGGGGGGATTTTTCAAACGCAGATTTTCGATTTTTGCACATTTCCAAAAAACAAAATAACTCCTCCGTAACCGCCGGAACTAGACAATCCCAAAATGCTTTAAAATAATCTTAAAGAAAATATCTAAAACTGATCGAGCCACTTTTTTGAATTTTTGCCCCGTTTCCGAGTAAAAATTTTTTTTTCTTCTTTTAAGGACCTATTTTTCTCCTTTCAAGTGGAAAAGCTGAAACATTCAGGGATGGCAGAAGGGATAATTGGCTTTCATTGGGAATTTTTTCAAATTTTTTGGAACCACCCCTACGCCCCAACCAACGCCACCAACCCAGGGGGTGGTTCGGTTTTCTTCTTTTAAGGACTTATTTTTTTCTTTTCAAGTCAAAAAGCTGAAACTGTCAGGGATGATAAGAGTGATGACTGGCTTTAATTGGGAATTTTTTCAAAATTTTTGGAACCACCCCTACTCGCTATTTGCACCCTCTGGGTTCGTTTTTCTTCTTTTAAGGACGAATTTCTTTCTTTTAAAGTCGAAAAGCTGAAACTTTCAGGGATGACAGAAGATATTTTTTCAAAAATATTAAAACTACCCCTTCGAACCATTTGCACACCCTGGATTCGTTTTTCTTCTTTTAAGGACGAATTTCTTTCTTTTAAAGTCGAAAAGCTAAAACTTTCAGGGAAGTCAGAGGATATTTTTTCTAAATTTTTGGAAGTACCCCTACGCGCCATTTGCATCCCCTTCGTTTTCCTTCTTTTAAGGATAAAACTGGCTTTCAAAAAAAGAAACAAAAATAAAAATAAAAAAAACAAAATTTTAAATAAAAAGTAAAAATGAAACATTAAAAAAAATGTAATGACTCCGTCAAAATGTTCGTCTACTTGTCCCTAAACATCGTGATTTTTTTTCAGATTTTTTTGTCGCTGGCGTTCCCGAGAAATCCACGATTCAATATAGAAAAATCCAGATTTTTATCCATTTTTCTCAGATGTCCATGTGAAAATAACCACGAATAAACGCGTTTTTATGAAAAATTCAAAAGGATCAAAGTTGCTCGGCTTGGATAGACGAACAAGATCCCTAGGTGGAAATTTCTTTTTGGGACGAAAACATAACCTAAAAATTGCGTTTTCCGGAAAATTCAAGGAAAACCTATTTTCGCCCATTTCAAAATGGCTCATCTTGCTCCGAAAACTTAGATAAATATAACATAACCCAAAAATTGCGTTTTTTCCAAAAAATTCGGGGAAAACCTATTTTCCCCCATTCGAAAATGGCTCATCTTGGTTCGAAAACTTAGATTAATGTGTCGGGAATAACCTGACTAATTTTCAGAGTGGTTCTCGACAAGTATCAGACGCAATATTAAAAATAGCCATAAAAAAAGAGGCAAAAAATAGAATAATTCCGGAAAATGAAACATGACAATGCAATATGTATCCTGGATGTTTCCGAGGTTATTTCCCATGAAAAATATGCCTCAAAAGTAACGCAGAGAACTCCGAAAACCCACTTCAACCCTCGAGACATACATTTTTTTATAGCTATTTTCGATATTGCGTCTGATGCTTGTCGAGAACCATTCTGAAAATTTGTCAGGTTATTCCCGACACATTAATCTAAGTTTTCGAACCAAGATGAGCCATTTTCGAATGGGGAAAAAAAACGCAATTTTTAGGTTATGTTTTCGTCCAAAAAAAAATCTACCTCGGGATCTTATTCTTCTATCCAAGCCGAGCAACTCTGGTTCTGATGATTTTTTTATGAAAATGTGTCTATTCAAAGTTATTTTCACATGAACGTCTGAGAAAATGGACAAAAACCTGGATTTTTCTATATTGGATTGTGGATATCTCGGGAACGCGAATGAAAAAACATCTGAAAAAATTCACGGTGTTTAGAGACGTTTAGTAGACGAACATTTTGACGTAGTAAGGACGCCAACTTCCATTTCGAAAAAAAATCTCTGGTGGAATGCCTCATATGTTTTTTTATTGATAGCGCAGCGCAATTCAATCGCTAAATTTTGATGGGCCCCGCATGGACGACGGCGCAGCGCACATTTCACAATACATCAAACTTTAGCCTAGGAAAAACTAGTTCTTTACTAATGTCGTATTATTTTAGGTATCCAACAAGAAGAGCCATACAACAATCGGGATGAAAACACCGACCTTTTCGAGCAGTTCTATCTAGACCCCAGATGGAGGGCCTCCATACCGTGGGACAGCCGCAACGACCAGGAGTACTACAAGCCCAGTCAGTTTATTGAATCAGAGCTCAGCGAACGCGTCCGCCAATTTGTGAATAGACGAAGGGAACAGTTGATCAATGAGGCGAAGAAGAATCCACACTTCAACATTAGACTACCGGATAGCAGGACCGACGATAACGACTACCAGAAAGCGCCCCTGAGCGGGTACGAACGGTACAGGCTCAAGTACCCCAACCAGCAAATTCTGGATGACGTGAGGCCGTACCCGCACGAGGACAACGATTTCAGTTTTCGTGATAACGAGGAAGGCGAAGAGGAGCAGGAACAGGACCAGGAACAGGAGCAGGAACAAGATCCGGTTATACAGGAGGAAGAAGATGTTGTAGAAAGGGCTCCACAGGAAGCGTCCGGCAGGGGGGCTTTAGGCGAGATCAAGACTGTGGACGATCCTGCAGATTTTGCGTACTCGCCATCAGATCCGAGGTTTTACGAAACCAGCAAAGGTGATTAATTATATTAGTTGAACGTGCCGACTCTTTGAAACGCGGTCCGGTCCGCACACTAGATGCTGCAAATCGAGGAAAAACGCCTACTAATGCCCAGTTGCACCACAGCCGATAAACTTTAATCAAATCAGTGGTTAGTACGTGTTATGCCCATTTGCACCGCACTCGGTTAAAATCTATGATTACCGCGAAAATACGTCGTTGTTATTGGCCAAACGGGCGCCGTTTTTACACAGGCTCAAATCGCTAAAACAGCAATGGCCGTTGTTATGATCAGCTGATTTGTCACCGTTACTTGTCTCTCACCGGTTCCATGTGTTTCTCCTCAGTTTTTAGTCAGGTATTTCTCCCGTTGATAGTGTAAGAATCGATTCTTTTCATCCCGCAATTTTCTTGGAAATAGTTATTTTATTTTATTTTTAACTATCGATGTATACCCAGCACAAGTTTGGTGTCATTTTCATTAGAATTAATTTATGTGTTGATATAATTGTTGAATAAAGGTTATGGGTAAACGAATTCGAAATAATTTAATTTTTACCGTCAAAACATGTCTGGTTACTTTTTTGGTAACTTTTTATAGTGTAAATGTGACTTTCGCCATTAGTCTGCCTGGTTATTAAATGAGGTATAGTATCCGATGATTAAATGGTTGTGAGCAAAAATACGGTTAGCAATTTGTGGGGTTATTTTATTTTCTGGGGTGGGTGCCACTGAAATTAACGCCTTTGCGCATGCTTGAGATGCCAAATGGACAGCTGTTTACAGTTTCCTATTATTTAGAAAATCTATTTTATGTTCAAATATTCAATTACTTGCAACAAATTGAATGTGAATTGTTTGCTTAATCCATACCTTCTCCTAAAACACGCTTCATCTAATAAATCATAATTATTTATTCGCATATTCAATTGGATTGGCATACCGACATTTAAATCTAGCGCTTGAATAAATAAAATCAATTGTATTTGATCTCCGTAATGATTTTATTCACCTAACGTCGTCCTCAATGTAACAAACCTTCATGTTCCTTTATTTTTAACACGAACGCACGTGTATTTCCTTAACCGGCTTCCTAACCGCCAAAACTCGGCCGGTTAAAAATTAATTAATCAATGATTAAATGTCGGTGCAAACGGATTAATTTATCAATGAAGAGTTAACCGGGTGCGGTGCAAACGGGCATTAGTACTTCTGACGCTTAATCGTGATAAACTTCTTAACCACTATTAAGTACCTGCGGTGCAAGTGTGCCGTTTTATTAAAACGGCAAAATTCATGTAAATTATGTTGCCTACATTCCTTGATGCATAACATTAATTAATTTTTAAATTTTGAATACATATTGCATATTTCCGTTGAATTGTTTTAATAACAATTATAAAAAAATAATACTGAGTGTAGTTAAGAGCTTAGTTGCTTTATACAAAATTTCTAAATATACAGGGTGTCCCAGGAAGAATCTGCCAAACTTCAGGGGTATATTACTTAGATCATTTTAAGCAAAAAAAGTTATATCAATATCCGTCTGATTCGGAAAGATTAGTAAATTATGGCTTGTTGTAGGAGACGGCTTTGGAAATCATTTGGCAGATTCCTGCCGCGACATACAATTTTTTATTTATTAATTGGATAAGTAATGTTTATTTCTATTTTTAGCAAAACCTGTTCTGCTACCGAAAGATGACCTGGCACTTCCCCTTCCAATAAACAATGTGATCATCAAAAGCACAACGGATGGAAAGGATCAGTTTTATGTGGCTCAAAGAAACGACGGAAGATTTCTGCTGGGACAGTACAGGCCTCAGAAGCATGATAGTACGGTAGAAGTGGTCGCGGTTCGACCACGCATGCATGACGCGGAATCAGCTGGAGTGTACATAATCGCAGTGGTGGCTGGAATTAGTGCAGCAGCGACAGTGGGATTAATAGCTTTCGCCATCGGATGGTACAAGTGAGTATATTTCAGTTTGTCCATATGCAAAACACTCGAATTGTTTTATTTTTGATAGCTCAGTCGATGTGTAAATATATCTTTAGGTAAGAATCGTAGAGACCAGTAAGCTATTATCTTGAATCGTTGCTAGTTTTTACTGGGTATAAGTTTTTGATTTACTGATGCTTGATTTATATTGGGTTTTGTTTTTGACATTGCTGTCAGGATATCTTACTCTATGTACATTTTGTTTCTTGCTTGTTTTAAACAATATAATTATCAGGAAATTATCAGCACCAAGAGCACTGATAATTACGTGATAATTTTGGCAAGAATTGCCGAAAATATGTTTCTTCAAGCAACACATTTGAGGGTATTTTTATCAAAATTATAACGATTTAAAGAGGTGGTACGATAATTTATATTTCAGAATTAAAATAAACATACCGGGTGACCCAGCGATCTGTAAAAACCTCATAACTTATTTGCTATTTGAGATATCGACTTCTAGTTTTCTTGAACTGGTACCCACACTTATTCTACGTATTTTAAAAATATGTATGTTTTTGTACAGGGTGTCCCAATATACATAACAGAACAAAGTTATGTTTTTTTAAATGGAACACCCTATATTTTATACTTTATTTTCAACCTTCTTGAGAAGCTGATAAAAATAGTATAAGATAGTATGGGTCTATTATGGACGGTTGGTTAGTTACAGGCAAATTTGTGGCAAAAACATGTACACATTGAAAACATTGCAGAAGCGTTCCTAGCAAAGATAGCATCATTATTTATACACTAGAAAATTTCCCACATCATAAAGAATAATACACGTAAGCTTTGGTTCTCTTTTAATTATAGTGATATACAGGGTGTCAACATACGCAAAACAATGGATAACTATTTTTTTCAAAAACCCTACACCCTACATAAGTTGCCACCAATCTATGGCATTTTTAATAAGCTTTCCAATAATATATAGTTTGTATAACAAAATATTAAGGATTCTTGAGATTTATCAATAAAAACTTATTTCTTTTGCCACCTTCCGCTGATTTTTGGAGTTTCAGCCAAAACTATACATTTTCATGAAAAATTATAAGAGACCAAAGTTGTAGAGCGAAAAATTTCCGATCGATGTGGGTCTTTCAACTTTTAAGATAATGCCTGCATTACCCGCCAGTGCGCGCAAAATCGTGACCGTATATGCATTTTAGCGTTTTCTTTTCAAATTTTTTATCAATAAATTGCACTATACTTTATTTTCCGCACCCTCTAGCGGAAAAACGGAAAATTATAGGGAAATTAAAATGGCCCATATTAATTGAAAATGTTCTGCTCTACAACTCTTAATAGAAGCAATTTTTGCCAAAAATGCATAGTTTTCCTTAAAATGCAAATTGAAAATGTACCGGGTGACCCACGGATCTGTAAAAGCCCCATAACTTATGTGCTATTTGAGATATCGACTTCTAGTTTTCTAGAACTGGTACCCACACTTATTCTACATATTTTAAAAATATGTATGTTTTTGTACAGGGTGTCCCAATATACATAACAGAACAAAGTTATGTTTTTTTAAATGGAACACCCTATATTTTATACTTTATTTTCAACCCTCTTGAGAAGCTGATAAAAATAGTATAAGATAGTATGGGTCTATTATGGACGGTTAGTTAGTTATGGGCAAATTTGTGGCAAAAACATGTACACATCGAAACCATTGCAGAAGATTTTCTAGCAAAGATAGCATCATTATTTATACACTAGAAAATTTCCCACATCATAAAGAATAATACACATCGGTTTTGGTTCTCTTTTATTCATAGTGCTATACAGGGTGTCAACATACGCAAAACAATGGATAACTATTTTTTTTCAAATGGAACACCCTATATAAGTTGCCACCAATCTATGGCATTTTTAATAAGCTTTCCAATGATATACAGTTTGTATGACAAAATATTAAAGATTCTTGAAATTTGTCAATAAAAACATATTTCTTTTGCCAACTTCTGCTGATTTTTGGATTTTCAGCCAAAACTATGCATTTTCATGAAAAATTATAAGAGACCAAAGTTGTAGAGCGAAAAATTTCCGATCGATATCGGTCTTTCAACTTTTAAGAAAATGCGTGCATTGCCCGCCAGAGCGCGCAAAATCATGACCGTATATGCAGTTTAGTGTTTTTCTCAATTTGTTTGTTAATTAATTGCACTATACTTTATTTTCCGCACCCTCTAGCGGAAAAAGGGGAAATTATAGGGAAATAAAAATGGTCCATATCGATTGAAAATGTTCCGCTCTACAACTCTTAATAGAAGCAATTTTTGCCAAAAATGCATAGTTTTCCCTTAAAATTCAAATTGAAAATGTATGTATCAATTTATGTGTTTTTCAATGGTTTTTTGCATTTTTAGCGAAAACTATGCATTTTCGGCAAAAATTCCTTCTTTTAAGAGTTGTAGAGCAGAATATTTTCAATCGACGTAGGACATTTGAATAATTCTATAATTACCCGTTTTTCTGCTAGACGACGTGAAAAATAAAGTATTGTGCAACTAATTAACAAAAAAATTGAGAAAAACGCTAAAATGCATATTCGGTCAAGATTTTGCGCACTCTGGCTGGCAATGCACGCATTATTGGAAAAGTCGAAAGACTTATATCGATCGAAAATTTTCCGCTCTACAATTTTGGTCTCTTATTATTTTTTCAGAAAATGCATATTTTTGGCTGAAAATCCAAAAATGAGCAGGAGGTGACAAAAGAAAAATGTTTTTATGAATAAATCTCAAGAATCCTTAATATTTCATTATACAGATTGTACATCATTGGAAAGCTTATTACAAATTACATACATAGGTGGCAAGATATATAGTGTGTTCCATTTGAAAAAAAAAAGTTATCCATTATTTTGCGTAGGTTGACACCCTGTATAGCAGTATGAACAAAAGAGAACCAAAGCCGATTTGTATTATTCTTCATGATGTGGAAAATTTCTTAGTGTATAAAAAATGACGCTAGCTTTGCTGGGAGCGCTTCTGCAATGTTTTCAATGTGTCCTTGTTTTTGCCACAAATTTGCCCATAACTAACCAATCGTCCATAATAGACCCATACTATCTTATACTATTTTTATCAGCTTCTCAAGAGGATTGAAAATAAGGTATAAAATATAGGGTGTTCCAATTAAAAAAACATAACTTTGTTCTGTTATATATATTGGGACACCCTGTACAAAAACATACATATTTTTAAAATATGTAGAATAAGTGTGGGTACCAGTTCAAGAAAACTAGAAGTCGATATCTCAAATAGCAAATAAGTTATGGTGCTTTTACAGATCCCTGGGTCACCCGGTATGTATCAATTTTTGTGTTTTTCAATGGTTTTTTGTATTTTTAGCGAAAACGATGCATTTTGGGCAAAAATTGCTTCTTTTAAGAGTTGTAGAGCGGAATTTTTTCAATCGATGTAGGTCATTTAAATAATTCTACAATTACCCAGTTTTCAGCTAGAGGATGTGGAAAATAAAGTATAGTGCAATTAATTAACAAAAAATTTGAGAAAAACGCTAAAATGCATATACGGTCACGATTTTGCGCACTCTGGCGGGCAATGCACGCATTATTGGAAAAGTCGAAAGACACATGTCGATCGAAAATTTTCCGCTCTACAACTTTGGTCTCTTACTATTTTTTCACAAAATGCATAGTTTTGGCTGAAAATCTAAAAATGAGCAGGAGGTGACAAAAGAAAAATGTTTTTATGGATAAATCTCAAGAATCCTTAATATTTCATTATACAAAGTGTATATCATTGGAAAGCTTGTTAAAAATTCCATGCACTGGTGGCAAGATATATAGGGTGTTCCATTTGAAAAAAAATAGTTATCCAATATTTTGCGTATGTTGACACCCTGTATAGCAGTATGAACAAAGAAGAACCAAAGCCGATTTGTATTATTCTTCATGATGTGGAAAATTCTTTAGTGTATAAAAAATGATAATAGCTTTGCTAGGAGCGCTTCTGCAATTTTTTCAATGTGTCCTTGTTTTTGCCACAAATTTGCCCATAACTAACCAATCGTCCATAATAGACCCATACTATCTTATATTAGTTTTATCAGCTTCTCAAGAGGGTTGAAAATAAAGTATAAAATATAGGGTGTTCCATTTAAAAAAACATATTTTTGTTCTGTTATGTATATTGGGACACCCTGTACAAAACATACATATTTTTAAAATATGTAGAATAAGTGTGGGTACCAGTTCAAGAAAACTAGAAGTCGATATCTCAAATCGCAAATAGGTTATGGGGCTTTTACAGATCCCTGGGTCACCCGGTATGTTGATTTTCTGTACGAAACGCGACATTTCTAATTGATTGTCAAACGGACACATATGTAGATAGATTGGTTTAAATTGACTTGAATTGATTGAGCTGTTAAGCTCCCGTCGTCAGGATGCGATAAGATTCCATCGTTATCTGTATAAACAAACGGTGATTGGCTATTTGAACCCATAGTGGCGTCAAATTAACAAATTTTATTACGATATGAATGAAATAGAATTCGAAATGTGGATTTAGAAGAAAATTTCGACACACAAAACCATGTCAAAAATACCACGAGACCATACATTTGTTTTATCCAGAATATTCTCATAAAAATTACAATAGCGGTTTGGGATGGATTATTTAACGATTTAAAATTAGGGACACTTGCCACTACAAGTTTCTCGTAATTATACAATTCGATTGAAATATATTACGATACAAGATCGGTAAGTACGCTCATACAGTCGAGAAAATATTCTCAATATGCAAATTTTCGAGACTGGTTGACACATACCGATCAAGTATCGTATACTATTTTTTGCAAGATCATCTGAAATTAAATTTGAATATAATATTTGTTATTTATAATGATTTGATCGGTGGAGAACATTCGCAGTCAGGGTTGCTATGGATTTTTTGTAAACATTAAAGTTATGTGTCAGATTTGACATTTATAATATATTGGATGTTGAAGAAGTGGATAGTGGCAATGTGGACAAGGGGACATATGGGACAGAGTAGGACATCATTTTACACAAGTGAACTCCGCCCTTATGCATGTTTTTCAATATTGTGTACACTATTTTACTAAACAGTAGCTTTGCAGAAAACATATTTTTAGTGCAAAAGAAAGCACTGAGAATTATTTTGAATTTAAAATATCTTGAATCATGCAGGAGTCATTTCAAAAAAGCTGGTATACTTACCATGCACAGCCTTTACGTATACGAAATTTTGATTTTTAATTACAAATTTAAAGACAAATTTAGACAGTACCAGAGAGAGCATACATATAGTACTAGGCAAATAAGCACCTACATGTATCCTACGCATAGATTAACTCTTTTCGAAAGATCGCCAAAATATTGCGCCCTACGATTTTTTTAATAAATTACCTAATCACATAAAAAATATAACTAGTTTGAAACTCTTCAAATCAATGTTAAAACAATACTTATTGGATAAGGAATTATACACATTAAGTGACCTATAACATCATGTAGCAATAGAATCAATATATTTAAGTTTTTATCTCACGTTGTATCGCAAATGTGTAGAAATCTAGTCAGTAAAAGTACACTCGCTCCATCTATATGTACACTTTTGACAATACTTGTGTGAACATTGATTTGTATATTTAACTTGTACTAATCTGTATCTCACTACAAGAATAAAGAATTATTATTATTATTACTATAATTACCAGCGGCGGCTCGTGGATGTTCGGCGGTGAGGCAACGGAAGAAAATTTGACCGAAAAAGCAACGGAATATTTGCTTCCTCTATTAGAGTAAGTAGTGCAGCATGAGCGACGTCTTTGTCTTTGCCTCACCTACGGAAATCCACGAGCCGCCGCTGATAATTGCACCTTATAATTGTAAGCAGATATAGTAAAGATTAAATAAATATAATAATACCGAGAATATTGTAATTGAAGAAGGAGGATGAGCTTGGTATTACCAACAAGTCCCAGTAAAATCGCGCAAACACTATGAAATGACATATTTACTTACCGTACAAGTAGTGTATTGAATATCTCAGTATTGTATTTATCGTTGTCATGGTAAAAACAGAACAGTGTGGGATGGTCAACTTCCCATGTCTGTAAACAATATCGGTAAATTAAGAAAAAGGCACGAACTACTTTACCTGTATTAATATTAGATGTAATAAACATAGATTATAAACATTTTCTGACGTATCTTTGAAAATATTTTTTTGAATAATAAAATATAAATATGCCATTTTTCATCGAAAAAAAATGGCATTTGAGAACTGCAAAGTACGACATTTATAACTGCCAAAGGACAATTTTGAATAGTATACTTTTTAACTGTCTGAAATCACATCTTTTCCACTGTCAAAAAAGGCATTTTTAACAGACAACTATTACAAAAATGAATTGTTTTGGCTGTCAAAAATTACATTTTTCTTATTATTTTGAAAAGTTATAATATACAATAAACAAAACATATTAACCAGGTGGTCATTAAAGTTAGCGTCCAGATAACACTTGAATGTGTAAATGATAAACAGACTGTGCTCCTATCGGCCCATCATTGGCGAAAACCATTTTTAAGATTTCTCTTCTGCACAATATTTCTCGCAACCAGTGACGGTTCGCGGGTTTTTTTCTGGTACGGCCGAGAAACAAGAGGTGGTATACAGATAGGTGGGGTCAGTTGCAGAGACGGCTGGCGCGTGACCGCACATATTACCACCTCTTGTTCTTCGGCCGTACCAGAAAAAACCCCGCGAACCGTCACTGCTCGCAACTAACAATAGATGGCCCAATAATGACCCATCACTATCTTCAGCCCTCGACAGCTGTGAAATCGGTTGCCTTGGAATAACCAATAAATGAACTGGGGCTCGAGGATTTACATAATCAAATGCGATACACAAATTGTCTTCATAGATGAAGTTAGAGGGGATTTCTTTTCTTAGGATTTTTCCAAAAATTGTATCTTCGCCGGCATGAGAATTTTGCGGAAGCTAAACCTCGTCCGCCATTTCCGACCATTTTTCTTATTAGAAATCACCTTTTTCCGCAGTTAAAAATTATATAATCCAAATCAAAAATATTACTTTTGATAGACAGTTAACTGATAACCAGTAAAAAATTACTATTTTTAGCAGTGAAAAATGACATTCTTCATTATCAAAAATGACACTTTTTACTGTCTAAAATTATTTTTTTTTTAAACCAGAAAATGACATTTTTCCACAGTCGACAATTGTATTTAGTGTA
The DNA here is from genome assembly GCA_910593695.2 of Ocypus olens. Lineage (NCBI taxonomy): Eukaryota > Metazoa > Arthropoda > Insecta > Coleoptera > Staphylinidae > Ocypus > Ocypus olens. Next base: position 45,061,238 of record OU343058.1, read on the forward strand.
TCAGAGTCTACTTAAATAAGTTTTAATCTGTTCGTGATTGTAATATTTAAAATTTTATTTATTTATTTATTTATTGCAACTTTATTATGTCTTTGCTGTATCCATTTATTTGAACATTCTAGTCTAGTTGTATAAATTTTAACCTCTCTATGATTGTAATATTTAAAATTTTATTTATTGACACTTTGTTTTATCCTGTTTTTTTTTTATTTACAGGGTATATCTAAATTGATGCCAAAGATTTTAAAAGATGATTTTTCAGCAAATATTAAGGGTGGTCTTTCATACAATTTTTTGTTCAAAACCCTTTCTTCTCCAAGTTGCAGCCCTCTAAAGTTAAATGAAAAAAATGTTTTTATTTCATATATCCACTATGGAAGAATTTAGAAAAATAAAATTTGGCAGATAACTGTAAGCACCTTTTAACGATTTTTGTAACCCTAAAATGTGAATTTATGTGAAATGGTTCTATGCATTATTTTTTTGTGATCAAACTAACAATTTTAGGAGAAAAGAGACAAAAAAGTTGCAGATTGAATCCCTCAATTTGAATCAAGTTTTGAAATAGAAAAATGTGGACGCATTAAAAAGATCAGATTGAAACTATTATAGGGGTTAATTTTTTCACCACTTATAATAACATTGTAGAGTTAAAAAATCGTCAAATAGTGTCATTTTATTAGAAACAGTTATCTGTCAAATTTCATTCTTCTAAATTCTTCGATAGTGGATCTGTAAAGTAAAAACAATTTTTTCCCCTTAATTTTAGAGGGCTTTACTTGCAGAGAAAGGGGTTTTGAACAAAAAAATATATGAAAGATCACCCTTAATTTTTGCTGAAAAATCACCCTTCAAAATCTTTCGCATCAATTTAGAAACACCCTGTAAATCACACTTTTTGGGCACTATTTTTATGTATGAATTTGACGTGTGTAAGTATTCCTGTATTAGCACAAATAATAATAAATCACTATCTATCTATAAACCGGTCAAAAATGTCTTCAACAGTTAATTATTACATTTTTTCACAGTCAGAAATTTCACTTTATAGCTGTCAAATATTACAATTGACCATTTGTCATAAATGACGTTTTTATAGTCAAAAATCACATTTTTTTACATTACATTTTTTAAACCAGCAAAAATGACATTCTCACTAGATTCATCCCTGATATTTGAGTGAATTACATTTTTTCACAGTCATCAATTGTATAATCCGATCAAAAATGACTTTTCAACTGTGAAAATTACATTTGAAATTACACTCTGTAGATGTCAAAAATTACAATTGTTCTAAATATCAAAAATGACACATTTCAACAATCAAAAATGACACTTTTTACTTTACATTTTTCGAACCATCAAAATTGATAATTTTTAATTGTCAAAAATAACATTCTCCGAGGTAGATTCATCCCTAGTTATGACTTACTCAAATCTAAATTTCGTAGTCTAAATAACATTTTTTAATAGTCAAGTGACTAAATTAAAAAAAAATAATTAAAAACTATAAATGACATTATTCAATTATTGAAAAATGGCATTTTAAAACTACAATGAACAACATTTTAAACTGCGAAAAAGGACAATTTTTAATAGTACACCTTTTCACTGTCAAAAATTACACTTTTAACAGACAAATATTACATAAATATATATATTTTTTGAGTTAGGCTGAGCCATTCAGTCACACACGGCTGTTATTTTTAAAATTGAATTTTTTATATGAATAAATGAAGAAATGAATAATGTAAGACATATACAACAACCACGGACCCAAGCGAATATTTCTCGATCCCCGAAAAATCTTCCGCCCGGAATGGGAATCGAACCCACACGGCCGCGATGCAGCCGGCACAAGTGCTCGCCTGTACCCACTACACCAACATAACTATTTAATAGAAAAAAAAATATTATTTCGGTTGTCAAAAATGAAAATTTTCTTTCCTCAGTCAAAAATTATATAATCCACAATTAAAAATATAACTCCTCTAACAGTCTAAAATTACATTTTACCAGTCAAAAAGTGCAATTTTTAGCAATCAAAAATGGCATTATTACAATATTAAAAATGACACGTTCGACAATCTTGATTTTTTTACAAACTAAAAAAGACATTTTTTCACAGTCGACAATTGTATAATCCGGTCAAATATGATTTTTCAACCTTTAAAAATGACATTTTTCACAGTCGGAAATTACACTTTCTAGCCGTCAAAAATTAAAATTGTTCTAATTATCAAAAATGACACCTTTCGAGAGTCAAAAGTCGCATTTTTTACATTACATTTTTCCAACTATCAAAATTGATCATTTTCACGGGTGAATTGATCCCTATTTACAGAATTTGACAATAATTTACAATTGACTCAAATCTAAATTTTACGGTAAAAATGATATTTTTCACAGTCAAAAATTATAAAATCCAGACAAATATGACACTTTTCAACTACTAAAAAGACATTATTCCATAAACATTCCACTTTTAACAGTCAAAATGACACTTGTTTACTGCCAAAAATGATTTTTTTACAAACGACTACAGTCGACAATTGTATAATCCGGTCAAAAATTACTTTTCAACTGTTAAAAATGACATTTTTCTCACAGTCAGAAATTACAACTTATAGTTGGAAAAAATTACAATTGTCCTAATTGTCAAAAATGGTTCGTTTCTACAGTCAAAAAACTGTAGGCGAAAACATTTCAACAGCTACAGGAATTTGTATATAAGAACGTATAACTGTGGGTTGTAACCTTACAATTTGCAGGAATATTACTCAACAATAGGTTAACTTTTAATTGTAATCATTGTAATTTACTTTTGGCCCCATTTCATGTAACTATCATATTTGAACATAATCTATATAAACTATTGTACGGATACTGAAATACAGAACAATTATTATTATTATTATAGTTATTGTGCCATCAAAAAGTAATTAGATAAAAGAAAAACTTCAAATTTTTGAAGTATGTCTGCTAAAGGTTCAGATGCTCTGAAATGCATGTAAGTATGTTTGGTTGCCTATACATCTTTTAATTTAAATTAACCTTTATTTTTGCCGAAATTGAGACAAACAGGCAATACCGCTGTAAGTTCACTCTCCGCTATTGAAAACATCATAACGAAAGTAAGAATCAATAGTGAATAGTTTATGTTTTGAAGTAAAAACCATTTAATTCATGGTGACAATTGTTTGACGTTCATCAGCTGAAGTTATCAAAGATACGCCACGGTCATATCCGCCTATTATTATTATCAAGTGTAATTGCCCAAGAGCAATGATAATTACGAAATAATTTTGGTATTTAGGTCCGAAAGCGGCTTACTTAGAAGTTTCTCTAGAAACAAAACCACAACACCCAAAACTTAAACTAGAGAAAACGAAAATTGCATTTAACGATTAGAAAATTTGTACAGAACTTATGAATTGAGGAATTACCTTAAGAGTTTCTAAATCTATTTAGAAATATTGTATTTCTAATTTTTCATCAAAACAATTGACATAGCCAAGCTAGAAATAAAACCACAAAACCCAAAACTAAAACTGGAGAAAACGAAAATTTCATTCAACGATTAGAAAATTTGTGCAGTACTAATAAATTAAGGAATTAACTTGAGAGTTTCTAAATCCATTCAGAAATATTGTATTTCTAATTTTTCAACAAAACAATTGACATAGCCAAGCTAGAAACAAAACCACAACACACAAAACTTAAACTGGAGAAAAAGAAAATTGCATTCAACGATTATAAAATTTGTGCAGAACTAATTAATTCAGGAATTAACTTAAGAGTTTCTAAATCCATTTAGAAATATTGTATTTCTAATTCATCATCAAAACAATTGACATAGCCAAGCTAGAAACAAAACCACAACACCCAGAACTTAAACTGGAGAAAACGAAAATTGCATTCAACGATTAGAAAATTTGTGCAGAAATTATGAATTGAGGAATTAACTTGAGAGTTTCTAAATCTATTCAGAAATATTGTATTTCTAATTTTTGATCAAAACAATTGACATAGCCAAGCTAGAAAGAAAACCACAACTCCCAAAATTTAAACTAGAGAAAACGAAAATTGCATTCAACGTTTAGAAAATTTGTGTAGAACTTATGAATTGGGGAATTAACTTGAGAGTTTCTAAATCTATTCAGAAATATTGTATTTGTAATTTTTCATCAAAACAATTGACATAGCTAAGCCAGAAACAAAACCACAACACCCAAAACTTAAACTGGAGAAAAAGAAAATTGCATTCAACGATTAGAAAATTTGTGCAGAAATTATGAATTGAGGAATTAACTTGAGAGTTTCTAAATCTATTCAGAAATATTGTATTTCTAATTTTTGATCAAAACAATTGACATAGCCAAGCTAGAAAGAAAACCACAACACCCAAAACTTAAACTGGAGAAAAAGAAAATTGCATTCAACGATTAGAAAATTTGTGCAGAAATTATGAATTGAGGAATTAACTTGAGAGTTTCTAAATCTATTCAGAAATATTGTATTTCTAATTTTTGATCAAAACAATTGACATAGCCAAGCTAGAAACAAAACCACAACTCCCAAAATTTAAACTAGAGAAAACGAAAATTGCATTCAACGCTTAGAAAATTTGTGTAGAACTTATGAATTGGGGAATTAACTTGAGAGTTTCTAAATCTATTCAGAAATATTGTATTTGTAATTTTTGATCAAAACAATTGACATAGCCAAGCCAGAAACAAAACCACAACACCCAAAACTTAAACTAGAGAAAACGAAAATTGCATTCAACGATTAGAAAATTTGTGCAGAACTAATAAATTGAGGAATTAACTTGAGAGTTTCTAAATCTATTCAGAAATATTGTATTTGTAATTTTTCATCAAAACAATTGACATAGCCAAGCCAGAAACAAAACCACAACACCCAAAACTTAAACTGGAGAAAAAGAAAATTGCATTCAACGATTAGAAAATTTGTGCAGAAATTATGAATTGAGGAATTAACTTGAGAGTTTCTAAATCTATTCAGAAATATTGTATTGCTAATTTTTCATCAAAACAATTGACATAGTCAAGCTAAAAACAAAACCACAACTCCCAAAACTTAAACCAGAGAAAACGAAAATTGCATTCAACGATTAGAAAATTTGTGCAAAACTAATAAATTCATAATCATAATCATAATCATAATCATAATCATAATCATAATCCTTTATTGGTGCTAGAACATTTGTTTTACACAGGTCAGTTAGAATCTATTGCAAAGTAAGGTTTTTACACAAGGTTGTTACACTGGCATAATTAATAGTATAAAACTGGTTATACAGTTTAACATTTAAATAGTTTGCATAAATAAAACTTAACATTAGAAGTAACAACATACACTATAATTTGTTTATATGGATAAAACTTAGAGATAAATTAAATAATAATGTAAAGATAAAATCATTTGCATGACATGAAAAATACAACATTAAAAAACATTTAGGTGAAAATAAAGTCGGCATTTAAAAATTAAAATATATAATTAATATTAGATGGTTTTGCTAGGTGACTAACGTTTTATAATCATTGGCTAGACCTTCAGTCAATTTATAGAACGCTTTTCCTATAAGGTATTTTTTTATAGTAGCTTTAAATAGCTTGATGTGTAGACATAGATTCCGGAAGTAGATTAAATATTTTAGGTCCATAATAATTGGTACCATTTCTTGATTCATTCAATCGCATTTGTTTTAGACAAATATTTGCTGCTGTTCTTGTATTATGATCATGCCTATCTGTGTGAATGTTATAGGACGCCATATTGTTCCGAACATAGACGAGGCATTCCAACATATATAGGGACGGTAGTGTTAGGATACCTAGTTCCATAAATTTACGCTTACACTCCTCTTGATACTTCAAGTCTGATATAACTCGTATTGCGCGTATCTGAATATCAAATAGACGTTTCATTATAGTAGAGTGACCCCAAGCTAGTATTTCATAAGCTAGATGAGATTGGCATACAGCAAAATATGCAGTACGTATAGCAGTTAATGGGAGACTCGACTTCAGTTGTCGCAGTAAAAATATGGAACGACATAATTTTAATGCTACAACCTCCTCATGGCCCTGCCATGTTAATTTGTGATCGAGGCAAACACCTAAAAAATTTGTTGTAGTTTCTCTGGACATGCCCGATCGAAGGGAAAATGTAAGATTGACTGTCTTGGTTGCATTCAAGGATAGCCTGTTTGTATCAAACCAATTCACGATATCAGTTTGACATCTTTTGTGTTCATCGGTTGCATCCTTGAGGTTAATTGGCTGGTTTATAAATGTGGTGTCATCGGCAAACTGAAAGAACGTGGGGGATACTGATACTGAACTTAGATCGTTGATGTACATTGAGAAGCGTATCGGTCGCAGTATAGATCCCTGGGGCACATCATATTTCAAATAAATTTCATCCGATGGTTCATGATTACCGATAACTATTTGCTGTCTTTGATTTAAATAAGATCTGATTAAACGGCAGAAAATTATAAAAGTATAGTTTTCGCAAGAGAATATCGTGATCTATGCAGTCAAACGCCTTACTGAGGTCCAAGAATGAAGAGACAGTGTGCATACCTGACTCAAAACCTTGGATAATTTCCTCAGTAAGGCCAATGATCGCACCAGTTGTAGACCTTCCCTTGCGAAAACCATGCTGGGTATCAGTAAGAAGATTAAAGGCCTCAAGGTGTTATTTGAATTAATAAAAAAAAAATCAAATATTTTTGCAACAATTTGTAGTATGGCAATCGGCCTATAGTTGTTAACATCTTCCTGATTTCCCTTTTTAAAAATAGGTGTAACACGTGCCTTTTTTAGCGAACTCGGAAATATACCATCCCTAATGCAACAGTTTATTAGTCTCATTAATGGTATGACAATCATATCGACTACACTCTTGAGGAGGCCAGTTGTAATATTAAAGATATCTTTGGAGTGGGAGTTTTTTAATCCTAGTATTATGATCCTAATTTCTATAAATGTTGTTTCCCTGAACTTAAAGTATTGTGAGCAATTGATGGGAACATTGAGCATAAGATTTATAGGTGTTCGTACAGAATCTGGAAGATCATCCGCCAGGTCATCGGCAATATTGGCACAATATGTATTAAAAGAATTGGGATTGATACTGGTATTACAGTTTAAATCACATGATGTTTTCTTATTGATCAATGACCAAAGTGCTTTCGGACTAATTTTCGAATTTTTAATAAAAGTTTAATTGGCAGATATTTTTGCGTTTTGAATGGCCGTGTGATACTGTTTTTTTATATTTGCGGTAATTATCTTTTAGGGCTGGGTTTTGGTCGCTTGCCGCCTTTATTAATAAAAGAGTTTCACGCATGTTGTACAGATCGGTGTTGAACCATTTAACTCGATTTTTCCTTGTTGACACCTTTTTGTCCCGAAAAGAACGGAGACTATATTTATATAAAGTATTTATAAATGAATTAAATTTATTTTCAGATGGAATATTATGGTTATTGATGAAGCTCCAATCTGTTGATTCGAGTAGGCTATAGAAAATATTTATGCCAACTTGCCTAATAGGTTTTGCTTGGGGATTCGAGATGTATAATTTAGCCTCAACCTTAATGCCAATATGGTCCGAAAGACCTGGATCACTTGGATCCACCGATATATCGGAAGAATGCATGTTAGAAAAAACATTATCTAAACAGTTGTTTTTACGTGTACAAAAATCGACTGTACTTACCAAACCATAAGCCGCTAAAACATCACACAAGTTAGCAGCTTGAGTGTCGCTGGTGTTAAATTTGACGTTAAAATTTCCGCCAAGGATTATTGTCCGATGGAAATCAACACCATCTAACATTTTACATAAGACTGATAAAAACATATTAAAATCGCCATCGGGCGATCTGTACATACAAATAACGATGGTATTATAAGAGGGCAAGAATGATGCAGCTATCTTAGTGTTTATCTAAAGATAAGCTATTAAGTTTTGTTAATGTTTTTGACAAGATATTATTTTGAGATAGCTGCATCACTCCTCCGTGCAGAAACTTACGTCGGGCATAACTAGATGCTACCGAAAATTTCTCCAGTCGGAGGCTATGGATTTCAAACTCTTTGAGCCAGTGTTCGCTTATACATAACATACTTATGTTATTATTGACTGCAAGAAATGCTTCTAGTTCACTAATTTTCGATTTTATACTATAATATTAATAAAATAAAAATTTATACGACTAAGTTTTTTACAGGATTCGTTATTTATTGTTCGGTTGCCAGCTGGCTCTCCTAAAAATATATCTATTCAAAAGTATTCCATCCGGCCAAGATTTTGAGTCCATGAGAATTTCATGGTGCTTGTAGTCCCGATTTTAAATGCAGGGTATCCGGTCTTGAGTTGAAGTTTTTCACATGATAAATCAGATGTGTTTATAATTTGTTCAATATGATTCCTCATATCCTCTTCTGAGACGTTACTTTTCACGCGTTTTGCAAAAATCCACGTTTTCTTTGGCTCGGCCTCTAGATTGTATTTAATTGTTCCGCCGTTACCAACAATGATTGATTTTTTGGGAGAATTACGTTTCTTTTTGTGTGTCACAGTAGTGAATTCGGGATCCGTTCCGCTTCCTTCACATTTATTCGGATCCTCAGTTTCTATCACTGTATTTATTGTAGTTTCCTTAGGTGGAGAATTAGAGTTGTGGTTTTTATTTAGAGGAGACGGCTGTTTTGGGGTCACTCGCAGATTAATTGACGCGCGCTCGATTTTTGTGTTGATCGCAACGTCCTTGTGGCCTGGAGTATTGTTTACCTTTTTTATTTCGTCCATTACTGTGGGCCGAGAATTTCGGTTCTGTACAAAAAGTAGAGCATTTTCTTCTTCCAGTGCCTTGATTTTTTCTTGCAGTAGCATGTTGGTGAGTTTCAGTTCCTGTACTCGCTCCTTCATGGAAATATAGGCTTCCTTTTGAAAATGGAATTCCAAATTTTCATTAGGACATGGACTGACACCGCCGTTCGTTATTGGCATCTCGCAGCACAATTTTACTCTTTTAACGCAACCAGAGTGGTAAAATGACTTGCAAGTGGCACATTGTATGCCAGACCTGGCTATATGGCCACATGCGCACGATTTCACATTAATAGCACTGTGTTTATCACTATTTTTATTGATTATATTAGCAATCGCTGCTTCACGTCCGTCTTGACGATCGGCCATTTTAACTTCGGAATTGCGGAATTGATCATATCACCAATAATGGTGGGGGATTTAAGTTTCAGAAGGGCCTATTGGCATCACCTACAACATTTTCACATAGAGTTTGAATCGAAAACGGTGAATAACCTAGGGACCTTCCCTTGTAAGAAAAAAATACAAGAAAGCACGACACTTCCTACTTCACACAACAGACTGATAAACTAAATATAACCACACAAGAGTACACAATATCAAAAACCTTATTGGACATTCCCGGTTTTATTCCTGTTTCGCGTGGACATACCTTGTTTTAATGTTGTACGTAGAAATTTCTTTTTGTGTTTCTGAGGACACCTCTTGTTTTATGCCTGCGCAATTTAGCCCACAAATAGTACCACCAGAACACTACAAAGTGCGCCAGTAATCTTATTTTTCAAAAAAATTGACATTCCTTGTTCTATTCGTGAACCTTTCAATTAAACTTCAGCTACAAATAATGTTTTTCTTTTTGTCTTATCAATATGTATTCATCACTTAATAATAAATAAAATTTAATTTACAATGCAATACAATTTATTTATTATGCTGGTTGTTGCACTTACAATACAGATACATAGTCATATAAATTAGTACAATACAATGAGTGAGACATAATACAGAATAAAATCTACAAATTAAACCTAGTGATAGGTGTCTACTTACAGTTGATTAATTTGTAGTAGTTAAATTCTTTGGCAAAATAAATAGAATTCGGGACTTACATTAATTTTAGCTTATTATTAATTTTTTGAAATTATTTTGTTTACATTTTAACGATTTAACCTAATGAAAGTCTTGTATGTTAATGAAGAGGTTGGTTGCGAGCGTTACTTCATAGTAAACCATAACTAAACTGAATTGAAAAATTCACTGATTTAACTACAACTAATTGTTGTAAAAAATATTATATAACGTAAGAATACAGTTATATAAATCGAAAGAAGAAATTCACGTCTTGAGTTTCGATGTGTTACCGTCATAATCAAGTGAGTTACAAATTGATGATTTATTTAATTTGTACAAAATATTTCAAAGTCAGGGGAGTTACCTGTCGATAGTTGTTTGGGGATTTTGTCTGAATGGTTAGCCAGCGTAGAGTGGCTTAAAAAGGTCGGTTTGCTTTTGTTTGTAAAGTTAATGATATTGTAAATGGCAGTGGAATAATAGACGGAGTTGTTGCAAATTTGCAAAAATAGCTAATAAATCGTTCGATCAAATTAAGTCTTAATGCACACGTAAGAGTTTCTAATTTTAATTCGTTACACTTTTTTTTTATAAGATTAAAAGCCGTTATAATGGACGTTGAAAACCAATTTTTATAAGTAGGTTTTTGTATAAATTCTAGTCTTTACGATTTAAAATTTATTTCGTAATCATTGAAAGCGTCGAAATCTTTTAGCACAAATTTAATTGTTTTGTCTTGCAATCGTACATAAATATAAGCGATTTATGATTGTAGTTTAGTATAATGGACTTCCGATTGTTCTCTCAACATATCTGCCGCCTTTTCCGGCGTCAAATCTCTTTGGCTTTGTGCCAAAAGTTCATACCCCACTATGAATTTCTTGACTGTAGCAGACCGAAGCAAGGGTGGTAAATAACTTCCATGAAAAGTCCAGTGAGGCTGTGGTTCTTCAAGATACCCCCCCGTCGGTGCACCATGCCAACCCATTGAATACGGAAAGCTGCATTTAAACAAATTATCGTACTTAGTAATCAGTGCCTGCAAAGCCAAAGCTAAACATTCCCTTTGAGTCATATCAGTGTCCGTGAATCTTTGAATTTGCCTTTTTGGCAAAACCATCGTTTCGAAAGGCCAGGTGGCCCAATACGGAACCGCAATTAGCCATTCGTCGTTTTCGTAAACGATCCTTTCCCGATTTTCCAGTTCCCTTTTTGTGTAATCTTCAAGCATTGGTCGTCCGTACTGTCTGTAGTAAGCCAACTGATTTTCATTTTTAATGCGAGGTTCGTTCGGCATGAAATTCGAAGCCCAAATTTGGCAGTGGGGATGAGGGTTCGAGCAGCCCATCATAGCACCTCGGTTTTCGAATAGTTGAACCCATGTGTACTTCTTTCCGAGCTCTTGAATTTGATTAACCTAAAAAAAGACACAATTGAGGGGATATTGTAAAAAGTTAGCAAAGTACAAATATGTGCAAAAAATGTTGGACCTCAAAAGATTAAAAAAAAAATAATGATGGGCAAAAGCGTGTGGAGTAATTATTTAAAAAAAAAAAAATTTGGTCATTTCATGATTTTACGCGTTTTTCCATAGTATTGCTCAAGAAAAAAATGCCTGCAAAAAATGTTGGCTCTCAGAAGAATTATGAAAAAAATCATAACCATCTTTAAAGACGAGTAAAAGCGGGTAGAGTACAGAATAAGTCAAAAAATTTCGTAATAATGCAGGCTGAATGAGTGCTTTCAAATTGAACTGATTCCGCGTCATTTTCACGTGCGACCTGATTTTTTCCAAAAAACTAGTGGAATTTTAGTAGAAACTTCTTTATAAGTTCATTTTAAAATTCTCTACAATCATTGTAGGTATAAACTTTTACTATAAAATGCCAAATTTTAAATGATTTTTTTTCAAAATGTTTATCAACATGTATGAAAGGATTTCGATTTTCTTTGATTGATGATGATGTTTTTTTTTCTAAAAATAATGTTTATGAAAAACAATTATATAGTACAATCGCGCAGAGGTGACAGTGACTCATGCTTTTTCGATCTAATTATCGCGTCTGGATAAATATCTATACTCATTCGCATGCTTAAGAAAAACGAAATGAAATATGAAACGTATAGTCCAGAATTATATAAAGTCTAGTATTGTACTTAGCAAATAAGTTTAGATCAGACGAAAAACCTAAATTTTGACATTTAATTGTTTGGTGCAAAAAGTCCTAAATTTCTACAAATATTTTAATGTTAAATAATTCCTTAAACATCCCGCACTATATTTTCTAGATAAATATCAAAGTAAATTAATTTTAACCAAAAATAAACCCCATATTTAAATTAAAACCCACGAAACCAAACAATATAAAATTAAATAAAAAACCTGAAACCCTTGAAAATACAAGTCAAAAAGTTAAAAAAATTTAGGTTGCAAAATCTAAAACCAAGGACAAAAATCAAAAATTTAAACCAAAAAAATATTAGATTCAGGTTAAAAAATCCAAAATGTAGGACAAAAAATCAAAAAAATTGACCAAAACATCGGGCCTGAAAATGCGGAAATATTGAAAATGGTAACAAACTAATCAAAAATGTAGGCCAAAATAAAGAATTATTGATTTATATGTGAGAATTTCGAGTTTTGTTTGTTGTAAATTATTTTTCTTGTATCTGTATTTTCAAGTTTTTTGGTCTGTATTTTTATTTTTAGACCAGGATTTTTGATTGTTTTTCGCAAATATTTTAGATCTTCGGCTATTTTGTTCCAAATTTTTGATTTTTGGCCAAAATATTCGATTTATTTGTTGAAATTTTGGATTCTTTACACTGCATTTTTCATCTTCAGGTTTTGTCTAAATTTAAGTCAAAAGGTCGAAAACTCAGGACCCAAAAATAAAAAATGCAAACCTAGAAATTCAAAATTTCAAGAAACGAATCAAATATTTTGGCCAAAAAATCAAAAATTTGGAACAAAATAGCCGAAGATCTAAAATATCGGCGAAAAAAAAATCAAAAATCCTGGTCTAAAAATAGAAACGCAGGCCAAAAACTTGAAAATATAGGCAAAAGATTAATAATTTAATAGCCAAAAAAATAAAAAATTTGGAACAAAACAGCCAAAGATCTAAAATATCTGCCAAAAATCAAAAATCCTGGTTTAAAAATAACTGTATTCAGCTTAAAATCTGTTCCGACGAGAAATTCGAAAATAATAAATTCAATAAAACGAAATGTAGCCTGAATATATGAATATTCAACCTGTTCGTTAATCTGCAAGCAAAATTAAGTCTTACATTTCATTTTATTGAATTTATTTAATGCTTTCTGCAACAAGTAAGGTTGTTCCTAATTTGTCCGAAAATAATAGCGAAAAAAAAATAAAAATCACTATAAAATCATTCATTCAAGTTAAGAAAATCTAAAATTTGGGACAAAAATTAAAAAATTAAGACCAATAATCTAAAATTCGTACCTGAAAATCAAAGTGGTGGACGAAAAAATAAAAAATTTCAACAAACAAATTGAAAATTTAAGTCAAAATAAAGACAATTTCAAAATTTAAAATATAGGCAAAAAAAGTAAAAATCTACGATAGGTAAGGCCTAAAAAGGTAAAAATCTAGACAAAACAGCGAAAACTCGGGTGTAAAGATATAAAATGCAGATAGCTAAAATCGAACATTTTGGTCGAAATAAAGAATATTTAGACCAAAATTTAAAAAAAAATTGAAAATACAGAAATCTAAAATATGGGCCAAAGAATCAAGAATCCTGCTCTAATTGTAAGAATAAAAAACTCAGACAAAAAAAAATCGAAATTTTAGGTAGAAATAAAATAATTTACAAAATAATAATAATAATTTATTTATTTAAAATAATATGTAAATTCAAGGGCTAAGTGCAACGTATGTCTTTTCTCATCTATTCTAACCTCAAAATTCACGTGCTTGTATCTGGTTTTGACCGTCTCCGATTTCGATTTGGTTGAGAGTAGAATTGATTGTATCCATTTAATTTCTAAAAAGGTTAAATTTAATGACAAATTTCTAGGTGTCTTTACCGATTCTCGAAAAATGCACTCGCAAAGTTTCGTCGGGAAAATATTTGCTCGAGAATTTTTAAATTTCCCGCCTAGACTGAATCGAATTATTTTATGGACATACCTTTACTAGAAACTTAATTCAGGCAATGTGGAGCAATGAGTCACTGTCACCTCTGCGCGATTGTACTATAATATTCAGCTGAAGGTAGAAACGCCAAAGTGGCGGAATCTATTGCCTAAATGCTGTACTGAACCAAATCCGGGTGGCTTTAACACCGACAAGATATGGACATTGCCAGCGGCGGCAAATATAACAATAATAATGTAAATTTTTTTATTGATCTAAATTATTTGGTAAAAAATTTAGAAAAATTCATACTTAGTAAGATTAAAATATTAATAACATTACCCATTCATTGATGATATTGATTACTTCTTGAATAGTCATCGTCGATAAGTGCACGTTCGACTTCGGATGGAAACACATAACTTTGCACGTTCCAGTTGCAGCTCTACACTGGAACAGTGGGTCATCTGATCTTGGTACTTCCGGCCCATCTTCCAACAGAGCCGGGAAGTCGTTTGTGAAAACGTATGTTGATTCATAATCAGGTGTGACTAAACCTGATGCCCTCGTTACGCCCGGACATAGGGGATTCGTGGAATCGTATTCCGGTATTTTTTCTGTTTCGGATGTCTCTAGTTGTCCGCTCCATGGACGTAGTGCACGATGAGGTGAGACTAGGATCCACTCATTTCTTAGAGGGTTGTAGCGAATGTGCTGATGTTCTGCAAAATAAGAAAATTGTATTGTAATCAAGTGGTTATTGTTTATTGTGAGAATAGCAAGAATATAATAATAGTGGTAGTAGTAGTAGTGATGGTGCTAACACAGAATGTGGCGTATCCCCTTGATAAAATAATAATAATAGATAGAAACGCCAAAGTGGCGGACTCTATTGCCTGAATGCTGTACTGAACCAAATCCGGGTGGCTTTAACACCGACAAGATATGGACATTGTCGGTGTTAAAGCCACCCGGATTTGGTTCAGTACAGCATTCAGGCAATAGATTCCGCCACTTTGGCGTTTCTACCTTTAACGGTGTTTGGAATATTCATATTCCAATACTAATCTCCGTTTCCCCATCAGCAACTAACTACACTGATGAGACCTGAAAGGTCGAAACCGGTCTGTAGGTGTTCTGATGGGGGAACAATACTTATAATATTGTAATAATAAACTTTATTGTCCGAAGGAATAACCATTTACAGGGTAAAACTGAAACTTCCACATCTTGTTGTGTCTTTACTTGCGAGGATATCTTAATATTAATGGCATATGCGAAGAAAACGAAGCTAGTTAATTATTTATAAAAATAATAAACATAAGTGGACCAAGATTTGAACCATGTGGTATACCAGAAGAAACAAAATAATCATATTATCTGTAGCCATTGTAAGATGCCAAAAGAACATGAAATTATTAACTCTATAAAAAGGAAAAGCGGGGCAGCGGTGGCCTAGTGAGTAGAGCTCCTGCTCGCGGGCCTTGTGGTCGTGGGTTCGAATCCCATCTGGGCGGTCACTTTTTCGGAACGAAGAAGTGGCCGTTCGGGTCCATGGATGTCTAGTGTATGCCCCCCCCCCCATTCATTATATAATAAATAATGATTATATATAAATAAATGTATAGAAATCAATACTCATAGTTAGATGGTACCTCTGGCGGAATGGACTAGCGTCTTATGCCAACAAAAAAAAAGGAAAAGCTTCAAAACGTAAGGCCACAAACACGCACTTCTTGAATTGTTAGTATAAACGAAGATAGGCGCAAAAAGGAATACTGGTAGGCATCGTGTGTTCTGGCTTAATAACCCAAAGAGCTGGTTTGATCGTATCAACATTTAACTATTCAGCTGCAGTTAATAAGATCCGAACAGCTGCGATGATAACGAACCTCCGATAGAAGATATACGACAACAAAAAGTAGTAATGGTGTTTGTTAGGCATTTTGTTCAAGTGATTTACGATCAACAGATCCTCTTTGGTTATGTAGATTTATGTATTTATGTGTCTGTGTCTAACTGAGCTTTTGAGCACCTTTCAAATTCAGACCACGGTCAACGTTGCTTGAATATCGCAACCATTGGTCCTGCATTGTAGCTGAATATGCCAATCACAGACGGTTGGAATAGAACATTTTTTGGGTAATAATCTCCTGAAATAAACCTATATCAATAATTTAAGGTGTGTATTTTGAGTTAGCTATAACGAAGAATAAAAAACATACCTTGTTTTCAAAGTTAGGTAAAGAGTTTTAGAAAAATAAGACCTGATCTCGTTTCTATGTTTCTATTATTTTTTCCTTGTGGTATAGTTAAAGATATACCACCGACGAGAAGTTAGCCATGAATTTCCAGCCACTGATTTTCCCAGCGCATCCACCAGATGGGCGCTACGAATTTTTAATTTAATTTATGCAGCGCCTTTCTGGAAGTATATTTAACTGTCAAAAACCGTCGGGAAATATATTTTTTGAATATCGAGCAACTCATAGATCCGACACTTAAAAAGTCAAAACGCCAAAAAAGGGCTAAAAAGCTTTATTTTTGCAGTGCTTTTCTTTGTAGATGTATATTTAACAAATGCAAACTGTCAAAAATGTACATCAAATACCTGGAACACCAATATAACTTGATTACATTCATTCGAGGAGGCGAAAACAAAAATTGTAAAGAGGACAGAATAAAGAAACTTTATAAAATACACAGTCTAAAGAGTTCAATCCTCGACATCTAGTAGGCAAAAGAGGATAAGAGTATCCTATCACTGTGTGTATTGGTGCGTAGTAATTAATTAAAAAAAAAAAAAAAAAAAGAAGAAGAATAATAATAGTAATGATGATACATAGGAGTGATATATATATAACAATAATAATAAATAAAATATACCATGGTTGTGGGAGATGGCCTAGTAGCCGACGCCAGGAAACAAAAAAAAAAACAAAAAAAAAAAGTATGTGTTGCATAAATGAAATCAAAATTTTTTTTATCATTTGCCACCCACATCTTTACGGTTTTTCGACAGTTTGTACTGGTAAAATACACTTCCAGAAAGGCACTGCATAAATAAAATTAAACATTTTCAGCGCTGCTTTAGACTTGTTTAATGCCAGCCTTGGATCAATGATCTGTTCGATATGAAACAAATTTTCACGGGTTTTTGGTAGTATTTATTCGTTCAATATACCTCCAGAAAGGCACTGCAAAAACCAATTTGGAAATTTGTAGAGCCCTTATGGACTTATGATATTTTTTAAGTGCGGATTAGCTGTTCAATTTTAAAAATATATTTCCCAACATTTACACGGCTTTTTCCCTGTTAAATGTACTTCTAGAAAGGCACTGCTAAAATAAAATCTTTTTTTTAACACCCCTTTTAGCACTCCAACAACGGATCTATGCTCGATATTAAAAAAAAATATTGTCTCGGTTTTTTTTTTACAGTTTTTATTCGGTAAATATACTTCCAGAAAGGCACTGCGTCAATAAATTTAAAAATGTTTAACGCCCTTTTGACTTGTGTTTTTTTTTAAATGCCAGCGACGGATCCATGAGCTGTTCGATATTAAAAAAATATATATTTTCCAACATTTTTACGGTTTCTTGACAGTTTGTATTCGGTAAATGCACTTCCAGAAAGGCACTGCATAAATAAAATTTAAAAAAATAATCATTCCTAACATTTTCGCGATTTTTTGACAGTTTGTATTCAGTAAATATACTTCTAGAAAGGCACTACGTAAATAAAATTAAAAGTGTTTAGTGCCCTTTTGGACCTATGATTTTTTAAATGTCCACCACGGATCAATGAGCTGCTCAATACTAAAAAATATATTTTTCAACAATTTCACTGTTTTTTGACAGTTTTCTAAATAATGGAAAAATCGTATCGCCTTTATGGTGGATGCACCGGAAAATACGTGACTGGAAATTCATGGCTAACTTCTCGTCGGTATATACCTACATTCAAAAATATCTTTAATGTTAGACACCAATTTAATTATTCTCAACAACTATTGTGGAGATGATTTAGGGTTTATTTAATGGCAATTAAAGAATACATAAATAAATATCAAAAAAATGGTGATGTGGCCATCATATTACTTTCTCCGACTTGATGGTATCATAGCCATTTATATTTACATTTTTATGGTTTATTGAAATCATATTTTAAATGTATGTACATCGACCGTTGCGTAAATTCGGATGAAACTGACGTTTAAAACGTCAAAATTTTGAAACATGGAAAAATTGTACTTCAAATTAAAAAACTCGGTTTACTCAAAAACTAACGAGATTTTGAAAAAAACTTATTTGTTAGAAGTTGTTCATTTTACCATTCTCTACAATTATTATTCACATAAATTTGCTGTAACTATTATCGTTTCATAATTATAAACCAAAAATTAAAACAAATTTTTTTTTTTTCTCGAGTAGTAATGATTTTATGAAAAATATTTTCAAGCAAAAGCTGTTCATTTCTTTGTTGTCTTCAAAGTTTGTTTAAATGTTTTTATGATATTTTTCATATTTAAGAAAATATTGGCAAAAAACAAAAAACTGTTAAGGTAAACACCCACTTCCGGTGTACGAAATTATACCAAAAGCTTTTCAGTTCTTCGGATTATCAAATAAGACGTATTTTCAAAGTTTCATATTAATTGCTCTATTAGTTTTTGAGATACAGCGCATACAGACAGACACACGCACACACACACACACACACACACACAAATAATTTTTACTTTCTCCGTTACGAAGTACGAGAAAGTATTGTGATCGTGATTTTTTTTTCAAAAAATTTTTTTGCGGAAATATCCGTTTTGGGGCCCCTAGATACCATTTCAACAATTTCTGGAAAAAAATATTTTGTGTCTGTGTGTGTGTGTGTGTGTGTGTGTGTGTGTGTGTGTCTGGCTGTGTGAGTGTGTGTCTGTCTGTGTGCGCTGTATCTCAAAAACTAAAAAAGCAATTGATATGAAACTTTGAACATACGTCTTATTTGATAATCTGAAGAACTGAAAAGCTTTTGGTAAAATTTCGTACACCGAAAGTGGGTGTTTACCTCAACTGTTTTTTGTTTTTTGCCAATATTTTCTTAAATATAAAAAATATCACAAAAACATTTAAACAAACATTAAAGACAACAAAGAAATGAACATCTTTTGCTTAAAAATATTTTTCATAAAATCATTGCTATTCAAGAAAAAAATTTATTATTTTTTTTTAATATTTGGTGTATAATTATGAAACGATAATAGTTACAGCAAATTTATGTGAATAATAATTGTAGAGAATACCAAAATTAACAATTTCTAAAGAATAAGTTTTTTTCTAAATCTTGTTAGTTTTTGAGTAAACCGAATTTTTGAATTTGAAGCATAATTTTCACATCTTTCATAATTTTGACGTTTTAAACGTCAGTTTCATCCGAGTCTACGAAACATTCGATGTACATTTAAAATATGATTTCAATTGAAAATAAATCACGAAAGCGTATATATAAATGTGACCATCAAGTCGGAGAAAGTAACATGATGGCCACATCACCATTTTTTTTTCTAGAAATTGTTGAAATGGCATCTACGGACCCCAAAACGGATATTTCCGTAAAAAATTTTTTGAAAAAAAAATCACGATCACAATACTTTCTCGTATTTCGTAACGGAGAAAATACAAATTAAAGGGTGCTATTGAAGGTTGGTTTAGCACCTGATTTTAGTGTGAGGTGGGGCTGAACCCACGCTCGGCGGTAATTTTCATTGATGAGATGTTTACCGTTAGGGTCCATAGACGTTCAGTGTTTGTCCCGTTCACCAAAATGCGAAACGATCTGTCTTACAAATTCTTTCCTCAACAGGGGGTACCCCAAGGCTCACCAACTCTCTATTTGAGTCCGTGGATTGGTTGTTCATTTCATTAAATTACAAAATACAAAATATATAACGGTGGCGGCAGAATGGCCATGTAACCGACGCCAATTTCCCTAATCATTAATTCTTCTTAAAAAAAAGAAAAATAAACATTCAATCAAAAATACAGCATTACCGGCTACTCGAGGCGTATGGAGGTCAAGTTTGCGCAGAGTGAGAAAGTATTCGAACAGTGCGAGAGAACGCGACAACAAATCTTTGGAGCCAATTGAATTTAAGATGGCCTCGAGAGCTCGGTACACTTCTACTGTGCACCAAAATTTGATTAAATTATACCAGAAAGTTACAACTCAACTCTTCTGTTTCTAAACTTTAAAGCCCGTATTCATAAATATTCGTATAACAACCGATTACGCAACGGGCCGTTATAATATAACGATCGTTGATCATTAACCCTTTCGGTCCTGGTGGTGGCAATTGCCACCGCAACATTTACATGTCTCTACATACTATGACAATCCATATTTTTGCTGTTTATCACTAGATGTCACTTCAACGAAGTCTCACTAATTAATTCCTATAATAATTAATCAAATGAGTCAAAATTTGGTATTTATGGTCTTAAGAAGCTCCCCATCAATAATAATTAACAAAAAAAAATCCAGTGCTGAAAGGGTTAAATCGTATTCATGAAATTTATATTTGATATAACAGACGATATTAAACGGATGATTTGGTAACAGGAATTTTAGTATGATTTTCTGGTGTATAACGAACCAGGTGATACATAATTCTAGTAACTTGTATATATTCTATGACTCTTTGAACACATAATCATAACCTTGAAACATCATCTGATCGCACGTGTAGTTGATAGTTATATAATTTAAAATGGACAAATGTAAATGAGCGAAAGGAAAAAAATACTTCGAAAGAGAAATGAGCTTACATGAATATGTACGGTATTTCACATACCTGTGATTTTTCACTGATATTGAAAAATGACAGCTCATAACTGTTACTAATAAACGAATGTCACCGTGACTGTGATTGCACTGTTATTTAAGCCGTGATTGTTATTTTAAATCTCAACTGTTACCCAACTCTAACTGCTAATTAAACAGCGATTACCACTTAAGGAGTGACAGCACCTTAAAATTATAACCCAAACTGTGAGTGTTACCTAAACAGTGATGCCTACTTAAATTATGACTGTTACTTAAAACCTGATTGTAAGAAGACAATACAAAATAGCATTTCTAAATATTATTTTATATTCATTACTTTATACTCTCATTTTTCTCTAGATTTTAAAGAATCGCACGAGAACTGCTCTTATGCTCATCTTCAAATTACGATCCTCATGAACTGAAAAAAATATTGCTAAAGACACTAAACTTGCAGTGAACTTTAAGATGCAGTACGAATATCTAAACATTATATGATTTTTTTAATAATACCACGAAACCAGCACTTTCAGCAAATTTCATGGACTGAGAAAAGTTAATAATAACAATTGTTACAAATCTGAAACTTTCAAATTTTACTCAAAATTCTGCAAAAATCTCCTAATGCTCCACGACGTTGATTAATTTATTTAAAAATAATCCCTCGAGAACAGAGCAAATTATCATTCTAAAGGCACGCTTTCTCAGAGGCAAAACAAAAATAGAAAAACAATTATCGCTTACTTGAAACATTCCAAAATGACTCAACATTTATTCCACTTTACGATTCTACAAAAAACTTCAAATGCTTTTCGACTAGAATTTAAAATAACTCCCCGAGGACTGAACAAATCCTTATTCTGAAGATGATATATTTCAGAGGCAATGCTAGCATAGAAAGACTTTTCCACATACTTGAAAAGTTTACTCAAAATATACTCCACTTAAAGTGGAATACTTCTTCACTAATTTGATGAAATAATCACCCGAGAACAAAACAAATTTTCATTACAAACATGCGCCTTACAAAGCAAAACATCTATGGAGAAACAATTGTCACATGAAACAAATTGTCCAAATTTACTAAAAATATATTCTACTTTAAGTTTTTGTAAAATAAAAAATTCCAAATGCTTCTCGATAGATTTTAAAATAATCTCCCAAGAATAGAGCAAATCATTACTCTGAAGATGCGTCTTTTCAGAGGCAAAAAAAACATATCACATACTTGAAACTTTACAAATTTACTACTAACAAGACATTCTATTTTAAGATTCAGTCAGAATATGAAAATATCCCTTTAATGGATTTTGAAATAATCGCACAAGAACAATGCTTATGCAAATTTTAAAACAACGAATTTCATAATTATAAAATATAAAAAAAACAATTCCTAGAAAGTTGAAACTTTCCAAAATTATTTGAAGTATATTGCAATAAGATTGAGTAGGAAAATTAAAACACCTTTTCTTTAAAGTTCAAATTAAACGTACGAAAGCAAAATTGGTGTTAGTTTGAACCGCACAAACTTAAGATTCAGGAAGACTATCAAATAACCCCCTTTATAACTTTTGAAATGATTACATAAGAACAGCATTTAGCTATTTATAAAATTCCTACTTTCATGAAATGATACTACATATAAAAAAATTGGTGCAACTCTAGAACTCCAAATATACTCAAAATACATTTTGCTTTGAAATTTAATAAGAATCTGTAAACACTAGCAGAGTGATCAGATTAAGTTTCAGATCATCTGCGAATAACAGCACTTTATTGAAACATAGTATTATGTCATTAATAAAAATAAGAAATAGGATAGGACCAGAATATGTGCCTTGTGGTACTTCTCAATAAACAGAAAAATCATTAGATACATGATTTTTGATTATCACTTCTTAAACCTTTTTTTTTAGGAGGCCATATGCCGTTATTTTGGCAATTTATATTGAATAATAGACTTTATCAAACGCCTTTTAAAAATCGATATAGGTATAAGGAATCAACTTGCTTTCTGTTTTCTTGAAATTTCTTTAATTTTAATATAGAAACACTGCATAAATAACAACTTCAAATTTTACCACCACGTGTAGCTTTTCCGGTAATTTATACACACCCTGTATATTGTTGCTTGAAATTAAATTTATACAAACTTATTCTCTTTGGTCACATTTCAGTCTGGAATTGCACCATCAAATGAATGGTCATTCTATCATTTTTATTAATAAGGGCTGAAATAAATATGTGTATTGGGTTGCCTGAGTTACGTTGCTATAAACAAGCTTTCACTGGCTGGCAAGCAGTAAATCAATAAATACAAATAAATAATATCATTGTAGCATAACGCCCAAATTATAAACGTATACATGCTAAAGAAAATCTTTACCTTAAATAACTAATTATAGTTAGTGACCCATGTAGGTCAACGAGTGAATATTCAAACTTTAAGTTTAGTTTTTAAGAAGCATGATATACTATTTGAGATTTAGGTTTGCTTTTCCGTTCATTTATACACACCCTGTATATTGTTGGTTGAAATTAAATTTATATCAATACTTATGCAACCATACTCTTTTTGGTCATATTTCAGCATCATCATATGAACTGTCACTTTATTATTATTTTATTATTAATCAATGCGGAAATAAATATGTTTATTGGGTTGCCTGCGTTACGCTACTATAAACAAGCCTACACTGGCAAGTAGTCAATCAATAAATGCAATTAAATAATATCATACAAGCACTACAAATAAATTATAAACGTATACGTACTACTATCATACATGCTGAAGAAAATCTTTACCTTAGATAACTAATTATAGTTAGCGACCTACATTGCCCGCAATTGAAATGAAACCGCAGACTTAACTAATGGCGGTTTCGTGTCGTTAAATAATAAAACAAACAATTACCGTTGGGATTAAATTTACTGCAATTCCCTGTCGTGGTAGTCATGTTTCTGCCACAGCACTTCTAACAAATCGCGACTCGTGACTGGATACGCCCAGCGCTTCGCTTGGCCGATTAGAGGATTACTGATAAGTCTGATAACGATACACATTAAAGATATTTACATTGGGTGGATACGCACGTTGTGTATAATTGTATTGTTTTAATAAGAACTGTTGAAAATATGTCGTTTAATTATCGACATTCTGTTCCAGACCGACACGTAGCAATATGGCTACCACGTTGCTACCGCGCAATAGCAGATTGTGTGAAAATGGCGGTTGCAGAGTTTCATTTGAATTTAATGTAAATATTTACGCAAAAATCAATTTTGTTTGGTTTGGTCGCATTAAAAATCAATATTTGCTTTATACGCGGTTGACTGTACTATTATACAAGTTTAATAAAATAATAGGAGGGTGTATTGTGGCGCAAGTGCTCAAGGAATGAGTGTCATATGCCTCGTATTAAACACGAATTCTATATTATTTTTTCAACTTTGGATGGAATTATTTTTCAAATAAAATAATATGGTTGATGGTGGAAGCCATTACTTTGTGATACATTTTAGATTCTTTTTAATTGTTGTTATCACACATGTTTCTTTTACTTTCTCCGTTACGAACTATGAAAAAGTATTGTGATCGTGATTTTTTTCAAATTTTTTTTTACGGAATTATCCGTTTTGGGGTTTTGTGTTTGTATGTGTGTCTGGCTGTGTGCGCTGTATCTCAAAAACTAATAGACCAATTGATATGAAACTTTGAACATACGTCTTATTTGATAATCTAAAGAACTAAAAAGCTTTTGGTAACATTTCGTACACCGGAAGTGGGTGTTTACCTTAACTGTTTTTTGTTTTTTGCCAATATTTTCTTAAATATGAAAAATATCACAAAAACATTTTAACAAACATTAAAGACAACAAAGAAATCAACAACTTTTGCTTAAAAACATTTTTCATAAAATCATTTTTATTCGAGAAAAAAATTTAATATATATTTTTTTAATTTCTGGTTTATAATTATAAAACGATAATAGGTACAGCAAATTTATGTTAATAATAATTGTAGAGAATGCTAAAATGAACAACTTATAAAGAATAGGTTTTTTTCGAAATCCCTTTAGTTTTTGAGTAAACTGAGTTTTTGAATTTGAAGTATAATTTTTCCATCTTTCATAATTCTGATGTTTTAAACGTCAGTTTCATCCGAGTTTACACAACGCATTTAAAATATGATTTCAATTGAAAATAAACCATGAAAACGTAAATATAAATGATACCACCAAGTCGAAGAAAGTAACATGATGGCCACATCACCATTTTTTTTTTGTTATTTAGTATAGTTTCGACCCTTACATAGTCATTATCAAACAGACAGTGAATTACAACTCAAAATTAGGCGGTATTAATAGTAGATTTGACAGGTATATATTCGAAATATTCACTGTAGGAAACTAATAGTCACAAAATAAAAACGTGTGTGATATCAAAGTGCATTTTATTGAAAAGTTCCTGAAAATAAAATGACAGACACGCAAACACTCAGTCAGACTCAGACACGTAGACAGCCACCAATGTTTTCCCCAAAAATGGTTGCATTTGTCTTCAGAGCTATAAAATGCATATTTCCGTTAAAAAAAACACTTTCAACGTCACAGTATTTCCTGTACTTTGTACCTAGAAAATAAAAAAAAAACGACGTTATGTATACGTTTATTGAAATGATATTAATGATATTAACTTCAGTGGCGCCTCGTCAAAGGAGGCAACGGACGATGAGTCTCCCCTTATGTTCTCAAAAAGAATACTGGTATTTTTATTTCCCATTCAGGGTTGACTTTTAGAAATCTTTAACTTTTGATTACCTAATGGTTGGCGTTACCGTAATAAATTTAACTTTTTTCCTCTCTTACAATCGACGCCACTATCGATCATTTAGAGCAGGGATAGGCAACCTTTTTCTATGCAATGTTAAAATCGAAATAATCAAGCTTTTTTGCATTTTGTGTTAATTTTATGAAAACATTTTACAATCCGTTTTAAAATCACACTAAATTCGCCATATTTTGACGTTCGAATCATCAAAATCAGACGCGTTTGGCTGCAATAAAAAAAAACGCAATTTAAAGTCAAAATCGCGATTTCAAATTATTCAAACTTAATAAATGTGCTATTTTTCATTTTGTGTTAATTTTACGAGAACATTTTAAATCATGCATATTTTGACGTTAGAACCGCGTTCGGTTGTTCTGCAAAAATCAAAATCACGATTTAAATCTTTGAACTTTGAAAACGTGAAATTTTGACGAGTTGTATTGATTTTACGAAAATATTTATTAACCATCTTTAAAATTGCACCAAATTTGGCACATTTTGACGTTGGGTTCATCAAAATCGGACGATTTCGCCAGTTTTGCAATTTTAAAAGTCAAAATCGCGATTTCTAAAATATTCAAACTTTATTAAAAGTGATTTTTTGCATTTTGTTTTAATTTTACGAGAACATTTAAATCATACTAAATATGCATATTTTGACGTTAGAACCGCGTTCGGTTGTTCTGCAATTAAAAATCAAAATCACGATTTAAATCTTTGAACTTTGAAAACGTGAAATTTTGAAGAGTTGTATTGATTTTGCGAAAATATTTATTAACCATCTTTAAAATTGCACCAAATTTGGCACATTTTGACGTTGGAATAATCAAAATCGGACAACGAGTTCAGCAGTTATGCAATTTTAAAAGTCAAAATCGCGATTTCTAAAATATTCAAACTTTATTAAAAGTGATTTTTTGCATTTTGTTTTAATTTTACGAGAACATTTAAATCATACTAAATATGCATATTTTGACGTTAGAACCGCGTTCGGTTGTTCTGCAATTAAAAATCAAAATCACGATTTAAATCTTTGAACTTTGAAAACGTGAAATTTTGACGAGTTGTATTGATTTTACGAAAACATTTCTTAACCATCTTTAAAATTGCACCAAATTTGGCACATTTTGACGTTGGGTTCATCAAAATCGGACAACGAGTTCGACAGTTTTGCAATTTTAAAAGTCAAAATCGCAATTTCTAAAATATTCAAACTTTATTAAAAGTGATTTTTTGCATTTTGTTTTAATTTTACGAGAACATTTAAATCCGTTTTAAAATCATACTAAATTTGCCTATTTTGACATTTGAATAATCAAAATCAGCAAATTAATTTTTAATTGTTTTTGTGATATGTAATACTGTGTAGGATATTTATATATGTATTTTCATTACATTTAATAAAATACAATTACTACTACTGCTAGACGCGTTTGGCTGTCCTGTAATTAAAAAAAAATCAAAATCACAATTTAAAACCTTTGAACTTTGAAAACGTGAGATTTTGACGTTTTGCATTGATTTTACGAAAATATTTCTTAACGATCTTTTAAATTGCACTAAATTTGGCACATTTTGACGTTGGAATAATCAAAATCGGACAACGAGTTCAGCAGTTATGCAATTTTAAATGTCAAAATCGCGATTTCAAAATATTAAAACTTAACTAGAAGTGCAATTTTTGCATTTTGTATTAATTTTACGAAAAGGTTTAAATTCGTTTTAAAATTATACTAAATTTGCATATTTTTACGTTAGAATCATCAAAATCAGACGCGTTTTGGCTGTTCTGTAATTAAAGAAAAATCACAATTTAAAATGTTTGAACTTTGAAAACGTGAGATTTTGACGTTTTGCATTTTGCAATGATTTTACAAAAATATTTCCTAACCATCTTTAAAATTGCACCAAATTTGGCACATTTTGACGTTGGGTTCATCAAAATCAGACAACGAGTTCGCCAGTTATGTAATTTTAAATGTCAAAATCGTGATTTCAAATATTCAAACTTTATTAAAAGTGCTTTTTTGTATTTTGCGTAAATTTTACGAGAAGGTTTAAATTCGTTTTAAAATTATACTAAATTTGCATATTTTGACGTTAAAATCTTCAAAATCAGACGCGTTTGGCTGTTCTGCAATAAAAAAAAAATCAAAATCACAATTTAAAATCTTTAAATTTTGAAAATCTGAGATTTTAATTTTACATTGATTTTACGAAAATATTTCTTAACCATCTTTTAAATTGCACTAAATTTGCCACATTTTGACGTTGGAGTGATCAAAATCGGAAAACGAATTCGTCAGTTATACAATTTTAAATGTCAAAATCGCGATTTCAAAATATTCAAATTTTATTAAAAGTGCATTTTGTGTTAATTTTATAAGGATATTTTACAATCCGTTTTAAAATTACACTAAATTATTTCGACATATTTTGACGTTCGAGTAATCAAAATCAGACGCTTTTGGCTGCAATTTAAAAAAAATCGCAATTTAAAAACATGTAATTCATACATTTTGTGATGATTTTGCGAATATATTTCTTAATGAACTTTTAAAGTGCACTAAAATTGGCACATTTTGACGTTGGAGTTTTTTTTCAAAATCTCATTGGTTTTTAAGTAAACTGACGGTAAAGATTATAAGAATTTTAAATATAATTTGTCATTTTGATGATTCATAATTTTGACGATTCAAACGTCGGTAAAAACGTGAAAAACCGTGTAGTACATTTAAAATATTATTTAAATTTAAAGTATAAATATAGATAACTATTATACAAATCCATACCATCAAAATCGGAGAAAGTAACATAATGATAACATCACCTTTTTTGTGTTATTTTTTTAAGAAGGCTGAATATTGTGTTCTGTTTTGATCTTTATAAATAATAAATATTTTAATTTATCTATTTTTTACATTATTTTGATAAATAGCATTTTTTTATTTTTAGATGATATACAGGGTGTAGTAGTATTTTTTTTTCTATAAATAATAAATATTTAATTTAGCTATTTTTACATTCTTTTGATAAATATTTTCTTTATTATTTTTAGCTGATATACAGGGTGTAGAATTGGTTGACACATCGATTACATATAGTTTTTTTTTCTATAAATAATAAATATTTAATTTAGCTATTTTTACATTCTTTTAATAAATAACTTTTTTATATTTTTAGCTGGTGTACAGGGTGTAGAATTGGCCGACGCACCGATTGCATACAGTATTTCTTTTCTCTACAAAAAAACATATTTACACTTTTTGTCTAAAATAATTAGGGAAGCAAATAATCGAAGATTCAGATTTTTACATTGAAATGGTGCGTCGGCCAATTATACACCCTGTATAGCCGATATGACTGGCCAATACTGATTATCGGCTCAGTGGCTGATATGACCGATACAACGATGCATACAGGGTTGGGCAAATGTGTCTTGAAAAAAAGACGTTTTGCCAGAAATCAGGTGTTCCGACAACATTAAATTTAAAACGCGTCAAACAGTGCCATATTGGACTTTGAATGTTTGCTATATTATCTATTTAGTTTGCGTGGACCCGAGAAAAAAAATTGATAAAAAAGTTATAAACAATTTTACTCAAAATTTAATCGGTTAAATCGTTTAAGTAGACTCTTTCCTACACGTTGTTGTTAAAAAATTAAATTTAAAACGCGTCAAACAGTGCCATATTGGACTTTGAATGTTTGCTATATTATCTATTTAGTTTGCGTGGACCCGAGAAAAAAAATTAATAAAAAAGTTATAAACAATTTTACTCAAAATTTAATCGGTTAAATGGTTTAAGTAGACTCTTTCCTACACGTTGTTGTTAAAAAATTAAATTTAAAACGCGTCAAACAGTGCCATATTGGACTTTGAAAGTTTGCTAAATTATATGTATAGTTCGGGTGGACCCGAGAAAAAAAATTCATAAAAAAATTATAAAAAATTTTACCCAAAATTTAATGCGCTAAATCGTTTAAGTAGACTCTTATCTCCACGCTGTTGTTAAAAAATTAAATTTGAAACGCGTCGAACAGTGCCATATTGGACTTTGAAAGTTTGCTAAATTATATGTATAGTTCGGTTGGACCCGAGAAAAAAATTCATAAAAAGTTATAAACAATTTTACCCAAAATTCCATGCGTTAAATCGTTTAAGTAGACTCTTATCTTAGACGTTGTTATTAAAAAATTAAATTTGAAACGCGTCAAACAGTGCCATATTGGACTTTGAATGTTTGCTATATTATCTGTTTAGTTTGCGTGGACCCGAGAAAAAAAATTCATAAAAAAGTTATAAACAATTTTACCCAAAATTTCATGCGTTAAATCGTTTAAGTAGACTCTTATCTACACGTTGTTGTTAAAAAAATTAAATTTAAAACGCGTCAAAAAGTGCCATATTGGACTTTGAAAGTTTGCTATATTATCTATTTAATTTGGGTGGACCCGAGAAAAAAAAATCATAAAAAAGTTATAAACAATTTTACCCAAAATTTAATGCATTAGATCGTTTAAGTAGACTCTCATCTACACGTTGTTGTTAAAAAATTTAATTTGAGACGCGTCAAACAGTGCCATATTGGACTTTGAAAGTTGCTATATTATCTATTTAGTTTGGATGGACCCGAGAAAAAAAAATCATAAAAAAGTTATAAACAATTTTACCCAAAATTTCGTGCGTTAAATCGTTTAAGTAGACCCTTATCTACACGTTGTTGTTAAACAATTAAATTTGAAACGCGTCAAACAGTGCCATATTGGACTTTGAATTCTTGTAATTTTAAAAAGAGAGTTCCCGTGGACTCGAGAAAAAATAATTGAAATTGGGGATTGACTGTACATCTATAGGCTAATGTTAGTAACATTCTCAGCGTTTGATTTAATATAAATTATTGAAATTGAAGAAATGTTTAATTGGTGGTGAATTCGCCGGGAAATCCGTGGCTGAAAAATCCGTGGCTATCTTTACATCGGTATTAAAACGCATATAGTTGTACTAATTTTAAGGCATGGGCCTAGTTGACCCTTTTGAAGATATCTTTGGCCCACTTACAAAAAAAAACAGCAACATTTCAGCAAAAAATTAAAATAATATTCATGCTGTATTATAAAAACGAATATGCAGATTTTTTATAATTGAATGTTCCTCAATAAATCAAAAAAGAATAAGTGAAAAGTGGATCCATTTGACAGTATACATTAAAATTCTAATATTTTTCAAAACTTATATTGTAAGGTGTGAGCCATAGAATTTTGTTTCTGAGTAGGCCATGCCTGAGAGAGAGAAGCATAGCAATAATGTCTGAGATTAGTTCATTTTTTAAATCTAATTCAATTGAACTAATCTAGACTCATGACGTAATAATACGCGACATACCTCATTTATCTCACAGCCAACTCTGAAACAAAATTTTGTGGCTCACACGATACACAAGAATGATATATAAATAATTCCGAAGCATTTCTATTTTAAAGCATCTTTATATACAGCTGTGTAAGGTCGTCCATTATGAGATTGAATCTGACGAAGAAGTCTCATTCCTAATACATGGCTAATTTAAAAATTGCCGCTACACCACTCAATATAATTAAAGTTGTAAATTCTTGTCGAAAATCCGTATAAACTAGAATTCTATTACCTTAATTGAAGTTTCCTGGACTCTGCGAGAAAGCAATAATAATACATTTTATTATTAAAATTCGGCGCCACCTTCGTTATGATGATTCGATCGATAATTTATAACGAGTTTGACACTCCTGAGTGATGTTGAATACGAATACCATATGCTATTATTAAACAATCCAATAACATTATGGGTTATTTATATTTATACTTACAATCAGTGGCAGCTCGTGGAACATGTTGATGGTAGAGCCACATATACAATTTATTAGATCGGATGATACTGGAGTTTGAAACGTCAAAATTATGAAAGATGGAAATGACAAATTATACAAATTAAATACCGGCCAAAAAATCAAAAATTTGAACATAGAAATCAATCACCCACGTTAAAAATCTAAAGTATAGAACAATAAAAAATACGCTCTTAATTAAAGTAAAAAACTAAAATATACGCCCAAAAGATCGAAAATTTAGACAAATTTCGAAAATTCGCGGTTCAAAAAATGCAGAAAATTTCAACAAAAAAATCAAAAAACAATTGGAACAAAGAAATGAAAAATACAGGCCATAGATCTAAAATATAGGCCAAAAAAAAATTAAAAATGCTAGTCTAAAAATAAAAAATTCAAACCAAAAAATTGAAAAATCTAAGGGTGATTCTATTAACACCGCTGTACAAATTTAGACCAAAATTTCAAAATATGAGCTTAACGATAAAAAATGAAAACAATAAGATTGAAAATTCAAGTACGAAAATTGTTATTTTCAGCACTCGGGGTGATTAGACCCAGAAAACATGGGAAAAAACTTAAAATTTGCTCTGTAGCAAAGGAAATTTGCAATCGACGATTTAAAAATTTAAAAAAAATATATTACTTGAAGGTTTCGCTTCAAATAAACTTCAATTATTCAAAAATAGTCTACTTTTAATTTCCTGAGAACAGCGACATGCTCCTGCAGAAAACAAGGGAATAAACTCAAACATAAACTCAAATTGCACTCAATGTTTTTAAAAATTGTAAAAAATTAATCACTTGTAGAATTAGCTCAAAAATTACTAAAACTATGCAGAAAGAGTGTACTTTTCATTACTTGTAAAAATAATTGCAATATTGCTATTGAAAACAACAGGAATTGACTCAAAACTGCACTGAAGGGAACGGAAATTGCACTCAATGTTTTGAAAAATCGTAAAAAAATAATCACTTGCAGAATTAGCTCTTAATTAAGGTAAAAAAATAAAATATAAGCACAAAAATCGAAAATTTAGACAAATATCAAAAATTCGCAGTTAAAAAAATGCAGACTAAAAATCCGAAAATTTCAACAACAAAAAAAAACAAAAAGTTTAACAAAAAAAATAATACTTCGGGCAAAAATTTTAAAGTTTAATTCTATAATTACCCGTTTTTCTGCTAGAGGACGTGGAAAATAAAGTATAGTGCAATTAATTAACAAAAAATTTGAGAAAAACGCTAAAATGCATATACGGTCACGATTTTGCGCACTATGGCGGGCAATGTACGCATTATTATAAAAGTCAAAAGACCTATATCGATCTACAATTTTCCGCTCTACAACTTTGGTCTCTTATTATTTTTTAAGAAAATGCACAGTTTTGGCTGAAAATCCAAAAATAAGCAAGAGGTGTCAAAAGAAAAATGTTTTTATGGATAAATCTCAAGAATCCTTAATATTTTATTATACAAATTGTACATCATTGGAAAGCTTATTAAAAATTTCATGTATTGTTGGCAAGTTATATAGGGTGTTCCATTTGAAAAAAAATAGTTATCCATTATTTTGCGTATGTTGACACCCTGTATAGCAGTATGAACAAAAAAGAACCAAAGCCGATTTGTATTATTCTTCATGATGTGGAAAATTCTTTAGTGCATAAAAAACGACGCTAAATTTGGAACGAAAAAATGAAAAATACAGTTCAAATATCTACAATATAGGCCAAAAAAATCAAAAATGCTGGTCTAAAAATAAAAAATGCAAACCAAAAAAAAAAAATCAAGGAAAATTAAATTTATTTGCAATTTTCAGCTCCCAAAATAACTCTTTAGCTCAAAATTAGCTGCCGACTAGAAACTCGAAAACGGCAGTCAAAAAGTAACCAAAAAGTAAAAAAAATCGCCCACAAAAAATAATAATTCAAGTTAGAGAATCTAAAATGAAGGGCTAGAAATCAGAAACTGTACTTTATTTTCTTTGGAAATTTGTAAAGACACATTATTCAAAATTAATCTGTCAAAATTTCAACCATTTGTTACAATAAATGTGGAATTCCCATGCAAATTTCTGAAAAATGCGCCTTATTGGTCATCAAAATTTGCTTTTTAGTGCAATCATTTTTGTTGTGGTAAACTTGCGATTATTTTCTTTGTAAATTTGTAAAGACACATTATTCCGAATTAATTTGTCAAAATTTTAACCATCTGTAGCAATAAATGTAGAATTGCCATATGAATTTCTAAAAAATCCGCTTTTTTGTTATCAAAATTTGCTTTTCTAGTGCAACCATTTTTGTTCTGGTAAACTTGTGATTATTTTTTGAAGAAATTTATAAAGGGACATTATTCAAAATTGGTCTGTCAAAATTTTAACCATCTGTCGAAAGAAATGTGTAATTCTCAAGTGAATTTCTGAAAAATTTGCCTTTTTGGTGATCACAATTTGCCTTTTAGTAAAACCATTTTTGTTGTGGTACAGTTGCGATGATTTTCTTCGAAAATTTGTAAAGACGCATTATTCAGAATTAGTCAGTCAAAGTTTAAACCATCTGTTAAAATAAATGTGCAATCCCTACTTGTATTTTGAAAAATGCGCCTTTTTGGTCATCAAAATTTTCTTTTTAGTGCAACCATTTTTGTTATGGTAAACTTGCGATTGCTTTCTTTGGAAATTTGTAAAAACACATTATTCAGAAATAGAAAATTTTAACCATCTGTTGAAATTTATGTGGAACTTCCACGCGGTGTTACAGGTGTTGTTTTACATTTAAAAAGTTTTTTTTAAGAATCAGTTAAAATTTTTTGCTGAACTTAAGTATACAGGTAGTGTGCTCACAATATAAATGATATTTTAAATGTACAATCGCGGCTAAAAAAGTAGGACACCATGGTAATCTAGTGTGTGTATATATTTTTTTTTAATTGATTCATGTAAATTAGGCTTTAATACCCAATCATTAAATGTCAATGTCAGTAGGTCCTATTCCGTTTTTATCACGATGATAACTTTACGCCGTGAAAATTTATCACAACGTTTTCGATCGAACGGCAAATTGATGCTCCGTTTCTAACGTGATAAAGTAGGTGTGACAACACTGTAAAATCGTAGCAAGTGAACAATAACGGCATGCTTTCGCCATTTTTCAAATTTACGCGGGAAAATCAGTACCGAGTGCACTTGAAGCGAACTGTAAAGTTCATTTTGAAGAATTATGGAATTGATAAGTACTAATCACCATCTAATATGCGTGTGTTCGTTCGAAACTCTCACAAATTTGTTGTTTTTAAAACAAATATTCTAATTCACATTTTGGCGTCTCAAATGGATTGCTTAAATCCCGTAAATGTCGTTAAAATTGCAGCAAACTGTAATTTTCCGCTGCCGCTTCTTATTCCCGCAGCAATAATAAAGCGAAATAAAGACCATATTCACAATTTTATGGTTCACACACACTTATCACCTGCTCCGAACTCGGTGATAAAACTGAACCTCACTTTTCGACTCACGTTATTCGAAACTCGATCGGTGATAGAAACAGAATCGGAAACTTGCGTGAAGTGAAAATTTTTCGATGACAATCGAAAACAGGATAGGCCCCAATATCTGTATAGGGTTATTTGATGTAACTATTATTATTTAAAACCTATAGACCAAAAATGATCAAATATTCAAATAGGTAGAAACGCCAAAGTGGCGGAATCTATTGCCTGAATGCTGTACTGAACCAAATCCGGGTGGCTTTAACACCGATAAGATATGAACATTGCCAGCGGCGGAAAATATAACAATATTAATGTGAACATTAAATATTGTTCCCCCATCAGAACACCTACAGACCGGTTTCGACTTATCAGTAGTTAAACTAACTACACTGATGAGACCTGACAGGTCAAAATCGGTCTGTAGTAGTGATGGGATAATCGGATAATTTTAATAATCGGAATATTTGGATTCGGATGACGGAAATAATCGGATGATAATCGTAATCGGAGTATCTTTTGATAATCGGAAAAATAAAAAATTAATCGGAATTGGAAAAAATAATCGAGAACGGAAAAAATAATCGGAGAGTCGAAGAAAACAAAAAAGGCCCTCCCTTGAAAATTGTCCCCCTACCGGTCATATTCGATATTTAAATCTCGTACTTAAAAACGTAGAAAGTAAAAACAATTTTCCTATCCTATTTCTAACAGTAGAGATATATTTGTTCGAATTGTAATTACTTAAATCTTCAGAAATAACAGAAACGCTCCGTTTTTTTCTCTACGTTTATTATCGACCCGACATCGACAGGACGCAATAAAACAAGATCCAAAGGACCACGGTGCGCTGTAGTACCGCAAAAACATATATTAAAATTAAATTTATAAAGTGGTAAATTAATGAAATCATTGAATAATTGGTTGAATAATTTGTCTGATAATCTCCAAATGGCGATTTACGGAAGATCGACACCAATATTAACAAGGGATGAGTCATCCACATGTGTAGACATTCCTAAGCTACTTTAAGTGTTTACTAGTCTCGCCTAGAATGCTAAGCATGTTATTATACTGTCCTTGAAGTGCCGAACTGTTGATATGTCCAGCAAATCCGAATCCGAATATTAATCCGAATCGGAAAACGAATCCGAATCCGAATTCGATTCCGAATCGGAATACGAATTCGAATCCGAATTCGATTCCGAATCGAAATACGAATCCGAATCGGAATACGAATACAAATCGGAATACGATTCCGAATCGGCATTCGAATCCGAATCGGAATACTATTTCGAATCGGATTTAAAATAATCGCCAGTCGACGATTATTTTAATAATCGGAGTCACCGATTATTTCAATAATCGGAGTCGCCGATTATTTTCATCCGAATCGGCCCATCACTAGTCTGTAGGTGTTCTGATGGGGGAACAATATTTAATTGATAAAATATTTTTTTACGAAAAACAATCATTTTATGACGATTGTTACTAACGAAATAATAAGACGATTTTCCGTGACATCCTATTAGAGAGCCGCCACTCTAAAAGATAATAAGAAAATGATCCGTGGCCATAAGTAGCTGGGAACGTTGAAAGGTGCGAAGGGCAATTTAGGCAGGCTTTTTCTCCCGAGAAAAAGTTTCGCATCGCACTCCATTACCTGGGGTGGAGAATCTAAAATACTTCTTGCGATTCCTTGTGCACGTCGTGCAATTTTAAGACCTGCAAGACTTTCGGAACCACGTCGCAACGACTTTTTACTCTTACTTCCGCCTATCTTTTCGTTAATGCCCTTCCATTGTGCGAGAAAGGGAAAAATCCTCTCCTCGACAGTTGTAAATTCATTTAAAGCATCAATATTCGCTCGTTAATCATTCAAGAACTTAACGGGGGCGAAGGTACGTGAATGAAATTACAAGTATAATTGTACATTCTGGCTGTTATTTATAGTTTGCGGGGCCGAAATGTTATAAGGGTTGTGATTAATACGCCTTTGCAAATGTTATGGTATTATGAACGATGTTTTGGCCAGAAAGTTTTAAGAGGATATTCGTGTCTGGTAATAGTTCAATAGATCAGTGGTATAGAGTACAAAAAAGTGTGTCTCATTTATCCTTCAAAATGAAGTAACACTTAGTAACGGTCTCTGTTTCTTGGTTCAATATACAGGGTGTTTCAGAGCTCTGGGAAAGGTCAATCACGTGCTTATTTGTCAAAATTTCGAAAAATGTTTGATACAAAAGTTGTGTATAATAGTGAGCTACACGCCCTAAAAATATTTAAATTTATACAGGGTGTCTCATAACAAAGTTACAGACCAAACTTATGTTTTTTTTTTTAATGAAACACCCTGTATTTTTTGTAATTTTTTAATTATATGGAGAAAATAAAGGTGAGTTACTTCAATACTCCCTATACCTATTGTTTGCCGTTTTCGAAATATTTAAAGATTTGTTGAAATACATGGTCTGGGTGAAATTTTATTTTTGCCCCAGTGATTGAGGTTGAACGATTAAAATCATTTTAATTATTTGCTTGAAGGTTCGAACTATAGAGCCAACCATGATTTCATACAAAAAATTATACAGGGTGATAAAAAAATGCGGTAGAAAAACCCAACTTATAAAGTTGAATAACTTCGTTTCTTCAAATGGCACACCCTGTATTTAGTAACGTATTCTCAAGTAGAATCCAATTATCTTTCAGATTATAATAATTATTCCTGATATGATAATCGCCGAATACAAGAAAACTATTGAGATTAGGAAAAGGGAACCCTTATGCAATCTGAAAGATAATTGGATTCTACTTAAGAATACGTTACTAAATACAGGGTGTGCCATTTGAAAAAACGAAGTTATTTTATTTTTATAAGTTCGGTTTTTCTACCGAATTTTTTTATCACCCTGTATAATTTTTTTGTATGAAATCATGGTTGGCTCTATAGTTCGAACCTTCAAACAAAAAATAGAAATGATTTTAATCGTTCAACGTCAATCACTGGGGCAAAAATAAAATTTCACCCAGACCATGCATTTCAACAAATCTTCAAATATTTCAAAAACGACAAACAATAGGTATAGGGAGTATTGAAGTAACTCACCTTTATTTGCTCCATATAATTCAAAAATGACAAAAAATGCAGGGTGTTCCATTTAACTAAAAAACATAAGTTTGGTCTTTAACTTTGTTATGAGACACCCTGTATAAATTTAAATATTTTTAGGGCGTGCAGCTCACTATTATACACAACTTTTGTAAAAAACATTTTTCGAAATTTTGAAAAATAAGCACGCGATTGACCGTTCCCAGAGCTCTGAAATACCCTGTATAAACAATGAATAATGAATAAATATATAGGGTGTTTCAGACCACCCGTTCACCCCAAATATCTCCTGAAATACGAATCGGATTGAGATAAAAAAAATGTCCAAAAATGTTTTTTGAGCCCCATCATGTGGTGTGAAATGTAAACCGCCCCCCTCCTTCCTGGGTCGGGCAGGGGGATAACTTTGAAATCTTAAATGGGAACCCCTATTTTTTTATTGCAGATTTGGATTCTACGCTAAAAAATAATAGGTTTTTATCCGAAATTTTTTTTCGATGAGCGACAGATGGCGCTATATTCGGCAAAAACATTTATTGAATTATATTTATTTCTCGCATCAAATGATAGAATACGACATTGTTTACGCAGTCATCTCTTAAATAAGGCGTTGATTGAAGTCATTCGTAATTTTATGTCAGAAATAAGCAAAAAAATCTTTGTAAAAATCGTAGAAACGAATAAGAGTCAATTTTTTATTATCAAATGCCATTCTATTGTGGTAATGTATGAATGTTTGTAACGACAAACAGGATTTTTCGTAATAAAAAAAATATATATATATTAAAAAAAAAAAATTTTTTTTGCTAACCGAAAAAAACGTTTCGAATAAAAACCTAATATATTTTAAAGTAGAAGCTAAATCTGCAATAAAAAATAGGAGTACCTATTTAAGGTTCTAAAGTTACCCCCCACCACATCCCAGGGGGGAGGGGTGGTGGTTTAAATTTCACACCACATGATAGAGCTCAAAAAAAATTTAGACGTATTTTTTTGTATGTCAATCTGATTTGTATTTTGCGAGATATTTGGGGTGTACGGGTGGTCTGAAACACCCGGTATAATAAATAAATGATATAAATAAATAAAGCGAATTGCAAAACAAAATGAACTCAATATAGACTTATTTTATTTAATATTCACAGAACCACAAATCGTACACCCACCAAACCCTACATCATTGTAATTGTTGAAAAGGTGTCTATTTGAAAATGTAAAAATATACAGAGCAATTCATTTAAAAATACTGCTGATAATTAGGGTAGCTGTTGAAAATCAAAGTAATTCAATGAATAGAATAAATAAAACTATTAACAAGTACAGCATTCAGGCAATAGATTCCGCCACTTTGGCGTTTCTACCTAAAACTATTAACATTTATTTTAAAAGTACTAAGAAAAAAACAGACGTTTAACCAGAAATTATGTGTTTCGGTACATTTGCTCAACGCTGTATATTTGAATGCGTGTTCGATCATTTCGCAATATTGAATGTTAAATTTTAACATTAATTAAATCTGTCATTTTTAATGTTAAAACTTGTCTAATAAATGCAATCAGTTACCTTTAAAACGCTCCTAAATGCAATCTTGCGTGAATTTGATGAATTATTTTGACATATTTGGTCTGCCATATTGGATCCGCCATTTTGAATTTCGAAATAATTATATAAAATTCACAATCAGCGATCTCAAAAACACTCTTTCGTGAAATTTAGTGTGAATTGGATGAAATTTGATATTTTTGGTCCGCCATATTGGATCCGAAATTATGAATTTCGAAATATTTATATAAAATCCATAATCAGCGATCTCAAAAATACTCTCAAATTGAATTTTGCGTGAATTTGATGAAATTTGACATTTTTAGTCCGCCATATTGGATCCGCCATTATTAATTTCGAAATATTTATATCAAATTCATAATCACCGACCTCAAAAATACTCTTGAATTAAATTTTGCGTGAATTTGATGAGTTTTGAATTTCGAAACTTTGACATCGAATTCTTAATCAGCCAACCTTAAAAACCTAAATTAACGAAACCTTTTGCGGTTATACAGGGTGTTTCAAAATCGAGGCTCATCATGGGGATCTCGCTTATTAGAAGAGATAGAGGGCATGCTTAAATTTGGCATTTTTGCATAATTTTATGCTGATTAATAATCTACTGAGAAAAATTACTTAAATTGTTTTGTTTTTGAGTTAAGTCCAAAAAACTGAAAAAACTTATTTTCGTTTTTTTCTTTATATCATCGTTATTTGAGGTGATATTTAACAACGGTAAAGACATTCTTATAGCACTTTTTTATTATCTAATAGATGGCATAAGATTTTTACTTGCAATATGTTTCGTTTCTTTTGAACCATCATCAACTTGCTTATTTCTTATGGACGCCATATTTGATTTTTATTGCATCTCAATGCTTATTTTTTTGTGATGACAACAATATAACACAACATATATATGATTTCATAAATGAACATATAATCGTTTAAAACACTTTTATTGGCAATCTATTTAGCGCTTACTACAAATCATTCGTGCCATGGAATTAAAATCAATTAAAAATCCGAATAACTCTTTGTTTTCAAACACTATTATTGTTTATGAATAATAACATCGTTCGATAATTCAAAAATATAAGAGAGAGATATGTTACGTATTTTTGATTCAGTAAACAGAAATACATCATTGGCTAGATGAAAATATTAAAAATGTATTTAAAAAGAAGGCAACCCCATCAAATCTTTTTGTCCATGGATTGACAGAAAGTTACTCAAGAAGTTCGCAATAATATTTTGGAAATGTAAATACTAAATGTATCTTAATTTTTCGTTTAACTTACAAAACATATTTTAGAATAAATCAAAATTCATCAATCTCTTGCAGCGATGTTCCAGCTGAATTACATTTGCCAGCAAATATAAACCATATAAAATTCCTTTGGGCCACACACTTGCACCTGGCGATTTAAGACACCTTACATTTTGTAATTGGTTGCTACAAACGTGCAATGAAGATGATAATTAAAAAAAAAACATGATTTGGATTGGACACATGAATGCAAATTCAAAAACAGTGTTTCTAATTCCATGGCACGGATGATTTTTAGTAAGCACTACACAGATTGCCAATAAAAGTGTTTTTAACGATTATAAGTTCATTTATGAAACTAAATGTATATTGTGTTATATTGTTGTCATCACATAAAAATAAGCATTGAGATGCGATAAAAATGAAATATGGTGTCCATAAGAAATAAGAAAGTTGATGATGGTCGAAAAGAAACGAAACAAGTTACAACTAAAAATCTTATGTCATCTATTAGGTAATAAAAAAGTGCTATAAGAACGTCTTTTCTGATTTTAAATATCACCTCAAATAACAAAGATATAAAGGAAAAACGAAAATCAGTTTTTTCAGTTCTCAAAAACAAAACAATTTAAGTAATTTTTCTCAGTGGATTATTAATCAGCATAAAATTCTGCAAAAGTGCCAAATTTAAACATACCTTCTATCTCTTCTAGTAAGCAAGATTCCTATGGTGAGCCTCGAATTTGAAACACCCTGTATATACATTTTCATACGATGGCCCGGTTTTTATGGGCTGTGGCCCACTGTGCAACATAAGGACTTGGACATTGTATCAACCGCACGAAACAGTTGAACTGTTTGAGACTCGCCAAAATTGAATGTGTTTTGTGCCGTGCCTCCGGCTCATTTTTCTTTGAGTAAAACACCGTACGGGTCATTCCTTCCTACAGATGTTATAAAACTGGTCGTTTCCTCATTTACAGGAAGAAAGTGAAGTTTTTGTTTTTCAACAAGATGGAGCACCACCACATTGGCACTTACCAGTGGGAAGATACTTCAAATGTAAATATTAAATAAAATAAGTCTATATTGAGTTCATTTTGTTTTGCAATTCGTTTTATTTATTTATATCATTTATTTATATATTATTGCCAATCGATGGATCCGGCGAAAAGGGGGTTCAGATTTAGTACCTCGATCTCCAGACCTGACTGTTTTTGATTTTTTTGTCCCAAACTGGGAATGTATTGAAATCGACATTGTCAGTTGATAATTCTCTCTTATTTTTAAGTTAGAATTATAATTTAGCTCTGAGACACATCTTTCATGACAACAGACACATAATTCACCATTACTTATTACGAATTCAGTTTTGTCTACATGGCAACTTCCATCAATTACATTATTTCATAACCAGAACTCCAGAATTCGTAATATCTCATTGTAGTAGACACATGCTCAGAATATTCATTTGAACATAAATAAATTACTATTTGTTAATGGTATTGCAGATACATTTGCGAAAGACACATACCTACGTGAACATCTGCGGTGGAATATTTAGTAATTGTACAATTTCCCCTTTAATTAACTACAATGTGGTAATTATGAAGAGAAGTATAATTCACGTGTGTAATTTACAATGCAAATTAATTGATACAAATTTTACGTGCTCGGAATTTATAATATTCCTCGAGGAATTCACCAACGGAGCACTGCCTTAAATAAAATATTTCGTTTCGCATAAATCGCATTGCCCAATGGAAATCCGCCATTTTAGCATTATTCGCAGCTGTGAGAGGAACATTGTATATCGCGTTTAAGTTAATTAAAAATATTTTTAGATAGTGATAATAAATTGATAATGTCAAGCATTACATTATTTACTGCTGGATAACTCCAAATGTATGCAGATCGTAACGTTATTGTGAGACAGAATTGTACTACAATTTTGCGATATCATTAAAACTGCACGCGCTATGGCGGCTTGAATTGTTTCGTTACAATAAATTTTGCTTGTACCCAGGGGGTGAAAAAATCATATCTCGAGAACAGGGCAAAAAATCAAAAATCTGGAAGTAAAATCCGTGAAGGGATAGTTTTTGAGTATTTTGAGACTAACTCTAAAAGAAGATAGAATTTGACGGCAAAAAAGTGTTAAAAAGTGGTGAGGTGAGAAGACCGGATAAATATGGATAATTGCGTAAATTGTAGAGGCACAGTTTTGCATAAAAAAAAATTGATAAAAAACTCCTTATATTCTGTGATATCTTTTCTGAACAATCCCGGTTCCTTAACCCTTATCCCTTTGCGGGGTCGGTGGGACATATACGTCCCACCTACATTCACTCGCTCAGATGCCATTATTTTGTACCCTAGGCCATGTCTCACGTGGACAATGGGTGTTGGGGGTTTCATGAGTTCCCTCAACTACCCAAACTAAAAATTTGGTATTATTGTTCACTGGGAATTATTAACAAATAAAGATTAAAAAATCGACTTTTTTCAGAACAAAATCGGTCACGTGAAATTTTTGCAATTAACAATATGATTTTATTACCTAGATAAATGTTTTTGGGGTCGCTGATTACGAATCCGGTGTCAAAAATGACTTTTGACAGCTGTCAACTGTCAAAACAGCTGTCAAGATTCACAAAATATTTGAGATTCGCGAAAAACGCTCTGATTTCATTTTCTGGTGTGCTCTAGTTCTGACTTACGATAAGCTGATATATATTTTGGTAATTGGCAGCTGCCAATAGACTGTCAAAAGACGAGAATGGTAATTTAAATCTAATCTGACTAGCATTCGGGGCATTATTGAGGAGCCTGATTTGAGATGGGGACTTCGAAGTGTATCGCTCATTCTACAACTTGTGAATTGTTCGATATGGCAATAGTACTTGACAGTTGTCATCGGATTGCCAAGATGGTGCAAGGGTCACAGAAATGGAAGCTGCCACTCATTTTATAGGTTTTCGCGGTCACTGTTCGCGATTTCAATACCTAAAATATTGGTTGACAGTTGTCAACGAACTGTCAAGATGATGCAAGTGTCACAGAAATAGAAGCTGCCACTCATTTTATAGGTTTTCGTGGTCACTGTTCGCGATTTCAGTGCCTAAAACATCGATTGCCCAAAGAGCTATCAAGTTAGATCATCT
The DNA here is from genome assembly GCA_910593695.2 of Ocypus olens. Classification (NCBI taxonomy): domain Eukaryota; kingdom Metazoa; phylum Arthropoda; class Insecta; order Coleoptera; family Staphylinidae; genus Ocypus; species Ocypus olens. The sequence goes on from OU343058.1 coordinate 45,105,380, forward strand.
TCCGTTATTCCGTAAGAATAGTTTCTGTCTGGAAAAATTTTGTATTTTAAAATGAGGATTCAAGATTTTGAAGAGGATGAAATCCCAAGTGATAGCGAATCAGTAAATAACGATTTCGAGGATAGCGGAGACAAGGTGTCTCTCTGTCAGGATGATTTTTCAGAAGAGTCATTTATCGGGCTCAGTGCTCTAGAGAGAGAGAGAGAGTCAGACGGGCTAGTGACTCAGATGACGATACTCCTCTAAGCATTCGGCTATCTGGGATGGACGGAATTTGGGAGAGAAAGCGTAGGGGTGCTACCAATAAACCTTTTGTCGAACATACTGGCCCTAAAAATCTACCAGAGAATGTCAAGTGCCCGGGAGATTTTTTTTATGTTTATTTTCTGAAACCAATATCAACTCCATTGCAAGTCAATCTAATCTCTATTGCTGACAACAAAAAAAAAAGAATTCACGGATATCACCCCCCAAGAAATCAAACAATTTCTCAGTCTGAACATAATGATGGGAGTTAAACGGTTACCATCCTACCGCGATTATTGGTCTTCCAACGTCCAGCTCAATGATCGTTATGTTAGTTCTACGATGAACGTAAAGAGATTTTCGTTTTTACTATCCAGTTTACATCTGAATGACGGTTCCAAAGAACCAAAGACGAATGAAGCCTGGGTACGATAAATTGTACAAAGTAAGACCCTTTCTTGACAACTTCTCAGACACGATTTTATGACCCAATTAGAAATCAAGCGGTGGATGAGAACATGATCAAGTTCAAGGGCAGAAGCTCCATGAAGCAGTACGTACCCATGAAACCGGTCCCGAGAAGCTTCATATCTTGGGTGAGCTATGGCTATGAGCTTGTGGCTATGTTTGTGAATTCCAAATGTATATTGGAAAGGTCCAGGGAAGACCAGAACTTTTCTTAGGCTAAAGGGTAGTAAGAGATCTGAACCTTGGTTAATAAAAACTATTGTATTTATTTTGATAATTTTTTTACCGCCGTGGACTTGATGTCGAGTTTGCTAGTTGGGGGAATTTTGGCATGTGGAACGGTGCGGAAAAATAGGAAAGATTTACCCAAACTACAAACAAGAGATAAAAAAATGTCGCGTGGGGATAGCGAATTCTGGACTTCTTATAAAGGCATACAATGGGTGAAGTGGATCGATAAGAAGCCGGTACATTTTCTAACCAATTTCCACGACGCTTTTATCATCTCAGAAACCAGAAAAAAGCAGAAAGATGGAATTCTGCAGGTAGTTTCTTGTCCGATTAAAATGCCCATTGACAAAGCGGATGCCATGAAAAATTGTTACCAAATATCTCGCAAGAGTAAGAAATGGTGGCATCGATGTTTTTGGCACTTCGTAGACGTGACTTTGGTGAATTCTTTTATTTTAAATAAACTGTCCTTTCCACAGAAAACTTTATCGCTCAAGGACTTCCGGCTATCAGTGGTTGATCACCTATTAGGGTTTCCTGATCGTCCAAAAAGAGGAAGACCTTCGTCCGAGCTCCCTTCTAGAAATGTTGTGCTGCAAGTGCCTGACAGTGTGAGAATAGCTCAGAGAACTCATTTCCCAGGTACTCGAGAAACTCGACACTGATGTGCATATTGCAGTTCAAAGGCAAATGAAAAATGGGCAAAATTTTATTGCAAAACCTGCAATGTTTCCCTGTGCATAGATGAGAAGAGCAATTGTTATGAGAAATCACCATCTAGCTAAAACATCATGAAGTCGTAACAAACGACCGAAAAAATTCAAAACTAACCACGTATTGGTTAGTAGAATTTTTTTTTTAAATTAGAAATAAACTTACAATGATTGTGAAATTGTTTTTTAAAAAAACAGCGGTCTCAGAACGCTATAAAATGACGTCCAATTCGTATTTTTATGTCTACTGCTCCATCCTGACGGGTCTGTGTCGGCTGTCAACAGCCAAGATCTGCATTTGACAGCAAGCTTGGTCCTCAAATATCCCAAAATATTCAATAAATGCTGATTTTTGCATGATCTTTGCTGATTACATTATTTTACAGTTGGTTTGGCAGTTGCCAGCTGCCAATGCCCATCTCGGATATCGATATTCTGTCCGGTAAAACTCGTTTCGTTCTCTTCATTGGGACAATTAACTGTCAACATATTCTTCCCACTTCATTGTTAGTCATCAATTATATTCCCAGAGAGCCAATGAACGTCTGGCTACTGGGTTTGATTTTATAATACATGACTTGACAGCTGGTTTGACACTTGACAAGCTGTCAAAACGGTTTTCCGATGTTGCAATCTTGTTCAGCGACCTTGGGAAGCGGGAAACGACGCCCAACTTGTTTTTTCACTACATTCTGTCCATTTTGACAGTTTTTTGCAGCTGTCAATTATCGGAAAATTCTTCCCACATCATTATTGGTCTGTAACCTTCCTGGATCAGCCAATGAACGCCTATTTCCCGATTTTTATTGCATTTTCCGACACTTGACAGCCGATTTGACAGTTGACAGCTGTCAAAACTCATTTCTGACACCGAAATCGGAATCAGGGATCCCGAAAACCCTAAGTGCCAAAGTGCCATTAGTTTCCCCGTTTCATCTCCTTCCCAAAAATGTGCCCCTCAAAGAGTTAACTGGTGGATCTAGGTCTGTGAGACCCATTGCATTAAACATTCAGTGTTAAACTCTTAAACTGTAGCAAGTGTCAGTCCGCCCGGCCAGCTAGCCTCCTGAGCTGTGACACCGCGAAATTTTTGTAATTATTTGTAACCAAATACATCTAGCGAATTATTGAACACTCAACAGTACGTCACAAGTTGTGTGGCACAAATACCACGTCACCAGTTAAGGGTTAACATTACCGTCAGCTGTGACACACTTATTTCCTTAGTGATCTGGAACTTCTCAGCGGCACAAAACTTCCAAAATTGGCGCCATTGTGACTCTCTATTTTGCACTGTATTTCTCGGCTTTGTATTTTTTACCACTTTACTGACATTACTGCTAGAAACCGCATCCCAACGATTTCAATGTCCATTTTTACGTTTGGCATTCTGACAGGACCATAATAAATGATCACCGCTACATTTGTTTTTTTTTTATCATCAGTTGAGTACACATGCTGCTATGGATTTTTTGCATCTCATTGGCTGAAAATACAATCTAGTAAGCTATGGGCTGTATTCTCGTGTTTGGTGCGTGATAGCTGAAAATAGCGTCAGCGAAAGTAATATTCTTCAAAAATTCGTTAATAATATATTGTTGTATTAAGAGCAGAAGTAACACGTTTTGACGAAACAACAGAAATTACTAGTATCCGCATGAAAATGGGCATCTATATATAACCGTAGATTACTTTTTGTTGGGATCGTAGGTATATTCCCATCGAACGTCTCCGCCTCCGCTGAAATCCCAAAATAAGTCTCCAATCAAATTTCACGGGGGTTTAGTTTCAGAAATCCGATGAACTGATATCCTCGAATTTACCTTTATACTCATTAGCAAAATATCTCCTTTTAAACCCAAACTTAAATTAAAATTAACTCGAGTGGTTTCGATAGGAACTTAAAAGGTAATTAAAATGTAAGAATTTATGACAAATTATAACAACTTAAGATAAAATTGATTCAAGGGTAAATTACTTGGAAATTGTTTTTTTATATATACAGGGTGTTTCAAATTCGGGGCTCACCATGGGGATCTCGCTTATTAGAAGAGATAGATAATATGTTTAAATTTAGCACTTAAATTCTTTTGTTTTCGAGTAAAGTCCAAAAAACAGAAAAAAACTAAATTTAGTTTTTTTCTTTATATCACCGTTATTTGAGGAGATATTTAAAAATGGTAAAGACACACTTTTTTATTATCTAATAGATGGCATAAGATTTTTAGTTGTAACATGTTTCGTTTCTTTTGAACCATCATCAACTTTCTTACTTCTTATGGACGCCATATCTATTTTTTGTCACATCTGCATGCTTAATTTTTTATGATGACAACAACATGTTACAACATACATTTAATTTCATAAATGAACATATAATCGTCTAAAACACTTTCATTGGCAATCTCTGTAGTGCTTACTAAAAATCCTCGGTGCCATGGCATTAAAAACAATGAAATATCTGAATAGCTCTCTGTTTGTCAAACAATTCTTTATAAATAAAAATGTCGTGCGATAATTCAGAAAAGCGTGATATGTTACGTATTTTCTATTCAGTACATAGAAATACGGTATTAGCTAGTGAAAAATATTTACAAATGTATCCAGAAAGAAGGCAACCTCATCGAACATTTTTTCTACGGATGGTCAGAAATTTAGGAGAGTTTGGATCATTGATTCAACATCACAAAGCATACGTTAATAAAATTACCCAAGAAGATAGCAATCATATTTTGGAAATGGTAATACTAAATGTATGTTGATTCATTAATTTTACGTTTACTTACAAAACATATATTAGGTAAATCAAAATCCATCAACCTCTTGTCGCGAAGTAGCAGCTAAATTAAATTTGCCAATTTTGAATAAATTCAATTATAAGCCATATAAAATTCATTTGGGCCACACACTTGTGCCTGGTGATAATTTAAGACGTCTTGGATTTTATAATTGGTTGCTTCAAAAGTGTAGTAAAGATGATGATTTTTTAAAAAACAATATTTAGACCGATGAATGCAAATTCACAAATAGTGGCGTATTTAATCGCAACAATGAACATTATTGGACAACAGAAAATCCCAGACAAGTCCGAAGTGTTAGGCCACAGCATCGTTTTGGAGTAAATGTTTGGGCAGGTATTTATGATGAAAATATAATAGGGCCAATTATGTACGAAGGGTCTCTAACCAGTGAACGATATTTACATCTTCTTCAAACAAACATTTCTAATTATTTGGATAATGTTCTTCTAATTCAACGTCAGAAGTTCTGGTGGCAGCAAGATGGTGCACCACCGCACAATGCCAGAAATGTTGGCTATTACTTAATTCAAATGTATCCAAATCAGTGGATTGGATACGGCTGAATTGTTGCTTGGCCAGCTAGATCGCCCGATTTGAGTGTCTTGGATTATTTGTTCTGGGGTTTTGTTAAAAACACAGTCTTTCGTCATACTTACGATAATGTTGAACAACTCAGAGATGGTTTTACGAATGCCTTTAATACGATTCCCAGAAAAAGTGTTGATAGGGCAATAAATAATGTTAAGAAACGCGCTTAATTGTGTATTACTGAAAACGGTTTTTTATTTGAACATAAATTATAATTAATAATCTCCATATGTTTCTTATAGTTATTAGTATTGTATATTATGTTATTTATTAAGAAATTTTAATTTTGTATCGTCTATATCGTCCAAAATCATTGTTCATTTACATAAAAAATTGTTCGATGCAGTTGCCTTCTTTCTGTATACATTTGTAAATATTTTTGACTAGCAAATTCTGTATTTCTGTTTAGTGAATAAAAAATACGTAACATCTCGCTTTTCTGAATTACCGAACAACAGTTTTATGTTTGACAAACAAAGAGGTATTCAGATTTTGAAACGTTTTTAATTCCATGGCACTGATGATTTTTAGTAAGCGCTACAGAGATTTCCAATAAAAGTGGTTTAAACGATTATTTGTCGATTTATGAAATTAAATGTATGTTGTGTTATATTGTTGTCATGACAAAAAATTGAGCATTCAGATGTGCTAAAAAATAAATATGGCGTCCGTAAGAAATAAGAAAGTTGATGATGGATGAAAAGAAACGAAACATGTTACAATGAAAATTCTTACGCCATCTATTAGATAATAAAAAAGTGCTATAAGAACGACTTTGCCGTTTTTAAATATCACCTCAAATAACGAAGATATATAGAAAAAACGAAAATCGGTTTTCTCAGTTTTTTTGGACTTTACTCGAAAACAAAAGAATTTAAGTAATTTTTTTCAGTGGATTATTAATCAGCATAAAATTCTGCAAAAGTGGCAAATTTAAACATATCTTCTATCTTTTCTAATAAGCGAGATCCCCATGGTGAGCCTCGAATTTGAAACACCCTGTATACCCCATGAGTTTTTTTTCATGTTTCAATGCGATATACGAGAAACAGTTTAAAACTAACTAATTTTTTTTTCATGTAAAAAAATAGTTTAAAGCATTTAAACTTACTTTTTATATAATTCATTGTTTTAATATTCACGTATTGGTAGTTAATTTTATTAACCCTTTCACTGCTGTAACCGGATAATTACGCAAAAAAATATCCCACTTTTATATACGGGACCCGGATACCTTCGCAAGTCGTAAGCATTTATAGGCAAATTCAAATTTTGCAGCACACAATTTAAAATTTTGAAAATCATGTGCTGCGGCGAAAGGGCCACCGATAATAACATGAAATATATAATCGGCATATACAGGGTGTTTTAGAGCTCTGGGATCGGTCAATCACGTGCTTATTTATCAAAATTTTGAAAAATGTTTTATACAAAAGTTGTGCGCTGCATGCCCTAGAAATATTTAAATTTATACAGAGTGTCATAACAAAGCTACAGACCAAACTTATGTTTTTTTTAATGGAACACCCTGTATATTTTAGCATTTTTGGATTCCTCGTTACTTGGAGATTAAAATGACCTAGGTTGTGGGAGTTGAAACCGGGCCATTTTTGTGTTATTCAGTTGTTTATACAAAAAATTGAACAAAATTGTTAAAGTGCTCCCCTGAAACTAATAAAGATAATTCATTCTAATTTAGTGGTAAAGTTTAGTTGAACTTTAGTCTTCAAAATTACTCTATCAACCAAACATAACTCAGCGTATTATACAGGGTGATAGCCATTCGCAAACTGCACATTTTTTCTTTTCCTTCAAATGGCACACCCTATATATTATTTCATAATTTGAGAGTTCATTAAGTAAACTTTCGTTTTAAATAAGGTTTCGTATATCTGAAGTTGATGGTTACTCTAATATTTCAAAATTCGTTAGTGATTTTGAATTTTGAAGATTAATGTTCAACTAAACTTCACCACTGAATTAAAATGAATTATCTTAATTAGTTTCAGGGGAGCACTTTAACACTTTTATTTAAATTTTTGTATAAACAACTGAATAACACGAAAACGGCCCGGTTCATTTGAATCTCCAGGTAACAAGGAATCCAAAAATGCTAAAATATACAGGGTGTTCCATTAAAAAAAACATAAGTTTGGTCTGTAACTTTGTTATGAGACACCCTGTATAAATTTAAATGTTTTTAGAGCGTGCAGCTCACTATTCTGCACAACTTGTATATAAAACATTTTTCAAAATTTTGACAAATAAGCAAGTAATTGACCTTTCCCAGAACTCTGAAACACCCTGTATACATTATCTTTATTGACAGTATATTTACATACAGTGAGTATAAAAAGTATTCGTGCAGAGAAGATTTCTTTGAAAAAGTCCTTATTTTCGAAAATGAACTTAAAAAAATGATTAACAGTGAATGTAATATGTACGTAATATATTTCTCATCAGTATTATAACAAAGATAATGAAATAATTTGAATACATTGTTCTTATAATTAACAAAAATGAAAACTAATATTAATTCAGCGCACAGAAAGTATTCGTACAGTAGGTTTTTATTTTTTTCTATTGAAATGCCTTAATAATAAATAATAAATACAGTTTATTGAAACTCTTAAGAGCTACAAATGGCCATCGACCGAAGTCTTTCAGCCTTGAAATGCCTTATTATTTAATACTTTGTGGTTATCCTTTAGAAATGATCACATTTCGTAGTCTTCATCAACAGTCACTTTTGCGAGATGAGATGGAGTTCCATTCTTCTTGAAGAGCCATTTTTAATCTTTTTTTTAGCCTGTCGTTTCCTAATAGCATCTGCAAGAGTTTTCCATAAATCTTGAATAGAATTAACGTTCGGTGATTAAGAATTAATTAACAATAATTACAGCATTACAGCAAATTTACGTTAATAATAATAGAATAATGTATAGAATGCTAAAATGAACAACTTATAAAGAATAAGTTTTTTTCAAAATCGCTTTAGTTTTTGAGTAAACTGAGTTTTTGAATTTGAAGTATAATTTTTCCATCTTTCATAATTTTGACGTTTTAAACGTCAGTTTCATCCGAGTCTACGAAACTTTCGATGCACATTTAAAATTTGATTTAGATTTAAAATAAACAATGAAAGCGTAAATATAAATGATACCATCAAGTCGGAGAAAGTAACATGATGGCCACATCATCATTTTTTTGTTTATTAAATAAAAATAGAGCTGTGCTGGTGTCGCAGCAAAGGAACAATTTAATTATTAATAAATTGTGTACCTGTAACAGCATTCATCTCTGAAAAAAACATATTTTCAATATAGACGTTTCAATATTTTTCCCGCATATTTTTTTTCTTATTAATGACTACGCTAATTAATTGGTAAAAAGCTCCGAGATTGTTTGATCTTTCACTTCAATGATTTTATCCGAACAATTTCTATTTAACGGAATGATGTAAATACATTTGAAATGTGTTCCAAGAACAATACACTATTGCTCGTGGCATATTTAATTAAAAATAAATTGGGGACACAAAAAATGCCGGTAGAAAAATTAGTGAGGTGTAGTGTTATTCGTACCAGGCGCATTCGAGTTTAGTGATTAATTTCGATTATAAAAACACAACATGCAAACGTGTAAATTAATCCGAACGAAAATTAAAGATAAATTATCGTTAATCAAGGATTTTTATGAATACAATAATTTCAACACAGCTGCTTACAGTGGCGGATGCAGAAGGCTTCTTAGTGTTAAGCCAGATCAATGTTATCAATTTTGTAAAAGACAAAAGAAAACCGTCAATTTTGGCTGAAGTGCAAAAAGGGCGCCGTCTGACGGTCGCTGCAATAATTGTAATAACGTAATTAACAAGCCATTTTTGACGAGACCAAGTTTGTACAATTCTAACATAGTCTTTTTTTTGGAACAACAACCGATTTTTGCTGACCTTCACGAAATTCTCCACTGACAAACGCGCGGTCACGACGGAATTCTGCAAACCAATTCTAAACAGTCTTTTCTGACTTTTATTACCAACAGTCGAACGTAGCAATTTTATGCGTTGTTGTTGAGCTAAGCCTTTACTACAATCGTAAAAAAATCATCAACGTGAAATTTTCATTTTCCAGAAAATTGCTCACTCTAAGCAAACTCCACTATTTTCACAATAAAATCATTAAATTTCATCAAAAAATATTTATACAGTGCGCGCCTAAAGTATGGAATATATTCAGTAAAACCGAAATAAAATATTTTTGGAAAAAATTCTCGAACACGTCGATTTTGCTTTTTAAAAATACACATTTTTGCATAAAAATCGATTTTCAGTCGTCATCATTTGTTTTTACAATACAATATGGTTTCAGCAAGATGGTGCAACCCCGCACTATTTTTTGGACAATTGCATTACGAATAGGTGGATTGGCAGATGAGGATCGATAGAATAGCCCGCGAAAGAGATAAATGCGCAGAATTAGCCTGGAAAATATTCAAAATATTCAAAAAGAATTTCTACATGTTCAATTAAAAAAAAATTAAAAAATCTAGTGCGGGAATGCGCCGTTTTGCTGAAACCATATTGTATTATATAAAAGATTAAGATCATTGTTGTTTGGAAAAATTGCTACAAGCGCTGGAATAAGGTAATTTTGAAAAAAATCTAAATATCGAGTTCTCACCTTCAATTGTCATTTACTCGAAAAATTTCTTATATAACATGGCAACATTTTTATACTTCCAGTTCGACAATGAAAAGATCTCTCAAAATCAAGAATAAAAATAGGGGGTTGCTATTTAAAAACAAAATGGCTGACGTCATTACTCAAAAACAAATGACGACTGAAAATCGACTTTCATGCAAAAATGTGTATTTTTATAAAAGAAAATCGACGTGTTCGAGGATTTTTTATCTCGATTTTACTGACTATATTCCATACTTTAGGCGCGCACTGTATAATTTAATATTTACGTTTTTTTTTTAACAATTTTGTTACTTTAGGATTTCATATGCATTTTTGCATCAAAATAGCATATCACATTTAAATATTCATTTAGTTTAAATTTTAGAGTATGCACTATTATATTTAATATTATTGTAGAATAATGACAATCGTTAATAATGAAATTTTACGAAAATAGTAATTTCACTATGTTTACTTTACTTGTTATTACTTGTAGCAGCTACCTATACGAGACTTGTGTAAAGATCGAGTACCTGCTAACACAAATAATAATAATTATTATTATTACTACTAATAGCGCCACCTAGGAGTCGTTTGTAAAAACTTAAAAGGTGGCCCTCGTATAAAGGAAATAAACGCAAGGCAATCATAAAATTTGCTAGGACGTAGGTCATTGCACAATGAAATTCTTCGTTGATTAATAAAACCCTAATAATAATAAACGTCAGGCCGAGTATTATCTGACGTCTATTAAACTCCTGGCAAATTTAATAATAATCTCATATTTTAAATTAAATTTAGGGATCTTATTCTCGCTGGCGATAACGCTGTTTTAAAATTATATACATTAAATCATAAGTTTCATAAGGAAGGTTTTATCACGAGAGTCCAAGTTTAGTTCTAAAGAACAAGTGGGATAAAATTAATTGGGCTATATTATTTTTTAAATTTTGCGTCAAGCATGGGGATCTCGGTTATTTGAAAAGATACAAGGTCGGTTAAATTAGGGCAAAGTTGCCCAATCAGAAGTGTAACATAATGCCGTTTTAAAACATAAAATATTCCGACTACTTCGGAAGATATCCGAAAAAAATCGAAATTTTCAAAAAATGTTTTTATTTTTTTGCGAGACTATTTATAGAGATATTTCAAAATAATTGACACTTTGTATGTACGCTCTACAACGTGGTGATATAATAATAAAAATTCGACGTTTCGATTTTCGGGAAACATCATCAACTTTGTTTTTTCTTATGGGCGCCATCTTGTATTTTTACATTTTCAAACATAGGTTTTTTTCTGATTACGGTGATGTGTCATGTGTTGGCAGCAGTTTAATGAATATGCCAAAAATCCTGTTTTTGCAAAAGGTGCCTTGGAAATGACAGCTACACTTTTGTTTAATAAAGCAATTTTTGACACTTCGACTGAATTTCGTTTATCCTGACCTACAGTTCTAAAGCTGGTGTACATTTATAACAAAATGCCGTTTTCAAGTGAAAAAAAACGCGATATGCTAGAACTTTACTACGCATCGCATCAAAATGTGAAACATACTTCGGAAACATACCTTCAGCGGTATCCAGAAAGGTTAACTTAAGGTCTTTGTACTTAAGAATTATTTTTTCCAAGACAAAATATTATTCTTGAGTATAAAGAACTTAAGCTAACAATGCTTTAAACATTTACATTATTAAAGTCAAAATAGTCTCTTGTCACTTTGTTAAATTTTAATGTCAATAAATTGTTTTTCAAAGCCACCTTCGATTTTTATTTAGTAAAATGGCACATGGCGCATTTTATGAGTCTTTTTGTTTGCCCACTACTTTTTCCTGATATTTTATTACTTCTTCCAAAGAGACGAGTCGACTCGCAAAAAAGTGTAATTTCGCCCATCTCTAGTACATAAACTACCTTTTTTGAAAATGTTGTTGTTGTAGACACTGTGTTTACTTCATTTTTTCTACTATTTGATACTTTTATAAAAGGTTTCACTGCGTAATAAATAAATAAGAATCGAATCCAAGGAATATTAAACAAGTATCACCATTGAAACATTTCTGTCTTTTTAGATCTCTTAATATTATGAGTATCATTACATAAAATAAACTGATATAATTTAAATTAATTTAAATTAAACTTTTCTAATTAGAAATTACGGCCTTAAGTCGATTACAGTTGTTGTCATGGGACGGGGAAGGACGGGGAATGCTAATTAATATTTTACTTCACTTCATACAATAAATATTATATTCCTTGTATAATAAATTTTAATTATTTAACAAATACATTTATATTAAATTATTACAGGAACTCTTAATATGAATTACAGACATCTTCGTGAATTCAAATAGAATTTTATTCCACTGGCTGTTGATCTTAGAAATATTTTCGGAAAAATCGTTTTTATGATGATAACTGAAAAATAAATATAATATCATTTATGCAGGATGCTTTTACGTTAATGCAATTTTAGATAAATGAATAAAAACACTATTACTTTGATTGTTTTTTTGGTTATGTGTCAGTATCCACGTTCTTAAACTTTACATAAATAATAACAATATGAAATAAATACTAATACAACCAAATAAGAGAGTTTATAGTCTGAATTTAGCATTATCACGATATTTTCTTGAACATTCTTGAGAATTGAACATGCCCTGAAAGCAAAATTAGTCGAAAATTTTAACCTTTGAGACTCTAAACTGCCTTTGGATTTGATAATATTCGTGTTAATATCGGTATAGCTATTGCGCTTGATATTGTCAAAGATATAATAAAAAGAAAACAACACAATGGCATCCGTTAAATTTACAATTATTTGTTCGCTCAAAAATGTTAACAAAATTTCCTGAACTACAGTCACAGTAAAAAAAAATACATCATTCAAACAAAGTAGAAATGTCTTTGTTTTTAGAATTAATATAAGCTAAATTTTCTGAACTACACAATACAAAGTAAAAGTGTTTTTGTTTTTGGAATTAAATCATTTGCTAAAACATACCTTAGCCTTTGCAGCTTTGACAGCACTCGCATTTGGACGTATCCGGAAATGTGAGTTTGCTCGGATCTATGCACTGTATTTGCGGGCAGAATCTCTGTTCAGGAGTACAGTAGCAACAATTGTTCGGGTAATGCTCCCGAGAACAAGGAATAAGAGGACTCCTGGCTTCTGACACTTCTGTCGAAATTAGAAGCACGAAAGCGACCAGCGCGACCAAGATTATTGCTGTTTTTGCCATTGTTGTACAGACTGATTAATATTTTCACAAATCCTTCTTATATACACGTCGTTTTCGAAGTCGGGGAATAACTTTTAACCGCGTAGCGGTATTCTTCGGAATGGCTTGCATAAATTATTATCAGTACGTGTCTGTGGGCAAAATGGAGATATTGGGAATTTCCAAAGATAATAATATAAGTGTGCGGTTCAATAACAAATCGGTCCAGTCTATTGACATGCTTGAATTTATATTGCTAATTAAAAATCTAGGTATCAAGGTCAAACTGCAGTTGCCATAAAGAAGTGTAAATTATAAATACAATATACCCGCTCGGGTCTGTGGTTGTTGTGTTCAACTACCATTATTCATTTATTCAGTTTATTTATAACTTATACAAATATTATAAATAATAAATATAAACAGGCGCAAAGCAAAAAAAAATCTCTACGACATACACTAAATTTTAATAGAATACAATCTTAGATTTTTAATTTCATCAAAATTGTGTACGTTGTTTGATTGCATACCGAGTGTTCACTTTCAAAACAGGACCTAGGGAAATGGTTTATTTTTGGAGACGTTTGCATCGTGGTGCGTCTTGATTGTATTTATTTATTTATTTATTAATAAACGGTTACACCTTTTTTATAAAGAATTTACAATAATATTATTATAACACCTAAACTACAATCTTAAGAATTAAGCAATGTATGGTGCTTAAACATAATAAACTAATGGTTAACATAAAATATTTAAATTTACTCTAGAAACAGAAGCCTTAAATTTATTAAAAGTAATTTGGAATCAAACGCTTTTAACTTTGTTATAATTTGTGACTGTAGTTTCGACTATTTAGGACGACTGTCAAACCATTTTGCGCAAATGCTTGTAATCACAAGAATGTATATATTTCAAGCGCCATCTAGAGACAGTCTGCCACACGGTAGGATATATTTCTTTTCCAAAATTGGTTTTGGACTCTTTAAACATTTATAAATACCAGTGCAAAAAATAAAACAAAATTCAAAATGGTGCGTCGACCAATTTAAAGTGCATTGGTTAAAATAGCATGGAATAGTCCTGTAAAAAAAGTTCTAAAAATATTTCTGAAAACAAGTCCTAAAAAAGTCCTGAACCAAAAAGTCCTGTACAAAAAGTCTTGTAAAGTCCGGAAAAAAGTCTATACAAAAAGGTCCTAAAAAGTATCTGAAAAAATTGTTCTGAAAAAAATTGAAAATCTCAAAAGAAGTTTTGAAAAAAAATCTGAAAAATAAGCCTTTGAAAAGTACTGAAAAAGGCCTTCAAATAGTCCTAAAAGAAGCCTAAAAAATCTCTTGAAATAGATCCTAAAAATGTCTTGAAAAAAAAACCTAAAAGGTCCCGAAAAAAAGTCCTGAAAAAAGTCCTTATAAAGTCCCGAAGAAAAGTCCGAAAAAAAGTCCTCGTAAAGTCAAGAAAAAGAGGTCCTGAAAAAATGCTTAAATACACTCCTGAAGACAAAAGTTTTGAAAAAAGAATTCCACAAAAAGTCCTGTAAAAGAAGTCCTTACAAAGTCTGGAAATTATTGTCCTGAAAAAAATCCTAAAAATGTCTTAAAAGAAAATCCTTAAAAGTTCCGAAGAAAAGTCGTGAAAAAAGTCCTTATAAAACCAAGAAAAAGAGGTCCTGCAAAAAATGCTTAAAAACAGTCCTGAAGACAAAAGTTTTGAAAAAAGAATTCCACAAAAAGTCCTGTAAAAGAAGTCCTTAAAAAGTCTGGAAATTATTGTCCTGAAAAAAAATCCTAAAAATGTCTTGAAAGAAAATCCTTAAAAGTTCCGAAGAAAAGTCGTGAAAAAAGTCCTTATAAAACCAAGAAAAAGAGGTCCTGCAAAAAATGCTTAAAAACAGTCCTGAAGACAAAAGTTTTGAAAAAAGAATCCCACAAAAAGTCCTGTAAAAGAAGTCCTTACAAAGTCTGGAAATTATTGTCCTGAAAAAAATCCTAAAAATGTCTTGAAAGAAAATCCTTAAAAGTTCCGAAGAAAAGTCGTGAAAAAAGTCCTTTAAAAACCAAGAAAAAGAGGTCCTGCAAAAAATGCTTAAAAACAGTCCTGAAGACAATAGTTTTGAAAGAAGAATTCCACAAAAAGTCCTGTAAAAGAAGTCCTTAAAAAGTCTGGAAATTATTGTCCTGAAAAAAATCCTAAAAATGTCTTGAAAGAAAATCCTTAAAAGTTCCGAAGAAAAGTCGTGAAAAAAGTCCTTATAAAACCAAGAAAAAGAGGTCCTGCAAAAAATGCTTAAAAACAGTCCTGAAGACAAAAGTTTTGAAAAAAGAATCCCACAAAAAGTCCTGTAAAAGAAGTCCTTACAAAGTCTGGAAATTATTGTCATGAAAAAAATCCTAAAAATGTCTTGAAAGAAAATCCTTAAAAGTTCCGAAGAAAAGTCGTGAAAAAAGTCCTTATAAAACCAAGAAAAAGAGGTCCTGCAAAAAATGCGTAAAAACAGTCCTGATGACAAAAGTTTTGAAAAAAGAATCCCACAAAAAGTCCTGTAAAAGAAGTCCTTAAAAAGTCTGGAAATTATTGTCCTGAAAAAAATTCTAAAAATGTCTTGAAAGAAAATCCTTAAAAGTTCCGAAGAAAAGTCGTGAAAAAAGTCCTTATAAAACCAAGAAAAAGAGGTCCTGCAAAAAATGCTTAAAAACAGTCCTGAAGACAATAGTTTTGAAAGAAGAATTCCACAAAAAGTCCTGTAAAAGAAGTCCTTAAAAAGTCTGGAAATTATTGTCCTGAAAAAAATCCTAAAAATGTCTTGAAAGAAAATCCTTAAAAGTTCCGAAGAAAAGTCGTGAAAAAAGTCCTTATAAAACCAAGAAAAAGAGGTCCTGCAAAAAATGCTTAAAAACAGTCCTGAAGACAATAGTTTTGAAAGAAGAATTCCACAAAAAGTCCTGTAAAAGAAGTCCTTAAAAAGTCTGGAAATTATTGTCCTGAAAAAAATCCTAAAAATGTCTTGAAAGAAAATCCTTAAAAGTTCCGAAGAAAAGTCGTGAAAAAAGTCCTTATAAAACCAAGAAAAAGAGGTCCTGCAAAAAATGCTTAAAAACAGTCCTGAAGACAATAGTTTTGAAAAAATAATTCCACAAAAAGTCCTGTAAAAGAAGTCCTTAAAAAGTCTGGAAATTATTGTCCTGAAAAAAATCCTAAAAATGTCTTGAAAGAAAATCCTTAAAAGTTCCGAAGAAAAGTCGTGAAAAAAGTCCTTATAAAACCAAGAAAAAGAGGTCCTGCAAAAAATGCTTAAAAACAGTCCTGAAGACAATAGTTTTGAAAAAATAATTCCACAAAAAGTCCTGTAAAAGAAGTCCTTAAAAAGTCTGGAAATTATTGTCCTGAAAAAAATCCTAAAAATGTCTTGAAAGAAAATCCTTAAAAGTTCCGAAGAAACGTCGTGAAAAAAGTCCTTATAAAACCAAGAAAAAGAGGTCCTGCAAAAATGCTTAAAAACAGTCCTGAAGACAAAAGTTTTGAAAAAAGAATTCCACAAAAAGTCCTGTAAAAGAAGTCCTTAAAAAGTCTGGAAATTATTGTCCTGAAAAAAATCCTAAAAATGTCTTGAAAGAAAATCCTTAAAAGTTCCGAAGAAAAGTCGTGAAAAAAGTCCTTATAAAACCAAGAAAAAGAGGTCCTGCAAAAAATGCTTAAAAACAGTCCTGAAGACTAAAGTTTTGAAAAAAGAATTCCACAAAAAGTCCTGTAAAAGAAGTCCTTAAAAAGTCTGGAAATTATTGTCCTGAAAAAAATCCTAAAAATGTCTTGAAAGAAAATCCTTAAAAGTTCCGAAGAAAAGTCGTGAAAAAAGTCCTTATAAAACCAAGAAAAAGAGGTCCTGCAAAAAATGCGTAAAAACAGTCCTGATGACAAAAGTTTTGAAAAAAGAATTCCACAAAAAGTCCTGTAAAAGAAGTCCTTAAAAAGTCTGGAAATTATTGTCCTGAAAAAAATCCTAAAAATGTCTTGAAAGAAAATCCTTAAAAGTTCCGAAGAAAAGTCGTGAAAAAAGTCCTTATAAAACCAAGAAAAAGAGGTCCTGCAAAAATGCTTAAAAACAGTCCTGAAGACAAAAGTTTTGAAAAAAGAATTCCACAAAAAGTCCTGTAAAAGAAGTCCTTAAAAAGTCTGGAAATTATTGTCCTGAAAAAAATCCTAAAAATGTCTTGAAAGAAAATCCTTAAAAGTTCCGAAGAAAAGTCGTGAAAAAAGTCCTTATAAAACCAAGAAAAAGAGGTCCTGCAAAAAATGCTTAAAAACAGTCCTGAAGACAATAGTTTTGAAAAAATAATTCCACAAAAAGTCCTGTAAAAGAAGTCCTTAAAAAGTCTGGAAATTATTGTCCTGAAAAAAATCCTAAAAATGTCTTGAAAGAAAATCCTTAAAAGTTCCGAAGAAAAGTCGTGAAAAAAGTCCTTATAAAACCAAGAAAAAGAGGTCCTGCAAAAAATGCTTAAAAACAGTCCTGAAGACAATAGTTTTGAAAGAAGAATTCCACAAAAAGTCCTGTAAAAGAAGTCCTTAAAAAGTCTGGAAATTATTGTCCTGAAAAAAATCCTAAAAATGTCTTGAAAGAAAATCCTTAAAAGTTCCGAAGAAAAGTCGTGAAAAAAGTCCTTATAAAACCAAGAAAAAGAGGTCCTGCAAAAAATGCTTAAAAACAGTCCTGAAGACAATAGTTTTGAAAGAAGAATTCCACAAAAAGTCCTGTAAAAGAAGTCCTTAAAAAGTCTGGAAATTATTGTCCTGAAAAAAATCCTAAAAATGTCTTGAAAGAAAATCCTTAAAAGTTCCGAAGAAAAGTCGTGAAAAAAGTCCTTATAAAACCAAGAAAAAGAGGTCCTGCAAAAAATGCGTAAAAACAGTCCTGATGACAAAAGTTTTGAAAAAAGAATTCCACAAAAAGTCCTGTAAAAGAAGTCCTTAAAAAGTCTGGAAATTATTGTCCTGAAAAAAATCCTAAAAATGTCTTGAAAGAAAATCCTTAAAAGTTCCGAAGAAAAGTCGTGAAAAAAGTCCTTATAAAACCAAGAAAAAGAGGTCCTGCAAAAATGCTTAAAAACAGTCCTGAAGACAAAAGTTTTGAAAAAAGAATTCCACAAAAAGTCCTGTAAAAGAAGTCCTTAAAAAGTCTGGAAATTATTGTCCTGAAAAAAATCCTAAAAATGTCTTGAAAGAAAATCCTTAAAAGTTCCGAAGAAAAGTCGTGAAAAAAGCCCTTATAAAACCAAGAAAAAGAGGTCCTGCAAAAAATGCTTAAAAACAGTCCTGAAGACTAAAGTTTTGAAAAAAGAATTCCACAAAAAGTCCTGTAAAAGAAGTCCTTAAAAAGTCTGGAAATTATTGTCCTGAAAAAAATCCTAAAAATGTCTTGAAAGAAAATCCTTAAAAGTTCCGAAGAAAAGTCGTGAAAAAAGTCCTTATAAAACCAAGAAAAAGAGGTCCTGCAAAAAATGCTTAAAAACAGTCCTGAAGACAATAGTTTTGAAAGAAGAATTCCACAAAAAGTCCTGTAAAAGAAGTCCTTAAAAAGTCTGGAAATTATTGTCCTGAAAAAAATCCTAAAAATGTCTTGAAAGAAAATCCTTAAAAGTTCCGAAGAAAAGTCGTGAAAAAAGTCCTTATAAAACCAAGAAAAAGAGGTCCTGCAAAAAATGCGTAAAAACAGTCCTGATGACAAAAGTTTTGAAAAAAGAATCCCACAAAAAGTCCTGTAAAAGAAGTCCTTAAAAAGTCTGGAAATTATTGTCCTGAAAAAAATCCTAAAAATGTCTTGAAAGAAAATCTTTAAAAGATCCGAAGAAAAGTCGTGAAAAAAGTCCTTATAAAACCAAGAAAAAGAGGTCCTGCAAAAATGCTTAAAAACAGTCCTGAAGACAAAAGTTTTGAAAAAAGAATTCCACAAAAAGTCCTGTAAAAGAAGTCCTTAAAAAGTCTGGAAATTATTGTCCTGAAAAAAATCCTAAAAATGTCTTGAAAGAAAATCCTTAAAAGTTCCGAAGAAAAGTCGTGAAAAAAGTCCTTATAAAACCAAGAAAAAGAGGTCCTGCAAAAAATGCGTAAAAACAGTCCTGATGACAAAAGTTTTGAAAAAAGAATTCCACAAAAAGTCCTGTAAAAGAAGTCCTTAAAAAGTCTGGAAATTATTGTCCTGAAAAAAATCCTAAAAATGTCTTGAAAGAAAATCCTTAAAAGTTCCGAAGAAAAGTCGTGAAAAAAGTCCTTATAAAACCAAGAAAAAGAGGTCCTGAAAAAATGCTTAAAAACAGTCCTGAAGACAAAAGTTTTGAAAAAAGAATTCCACAAAAAGTCCTGTAAAAGAAGTCCTTAAAAAGTCTGGAAATTATTGTCCTGAAAAAAATCCTAAAAATGTCTTGAAAGAAAATCCTTAAAAGTTCCGAAGAAAAGTCGTGAAAAAAGTCCTTATAAAACCAAGAAAAAGAGGTCCTGCAAAAAATGCTTAAAAACAGTCCTGAAGACAATAGTTTTGAAAGAAGAATTCCACAAAAAGTCCTGTAAAAGAAGTCCTTAAAAAGTCTGGAAATTATTGTCCTGAAAAAAATCCTAAAAATGTCTTGAAAGAAAATCCTTAAAAGTTCCGAAGAAAAGTCGTGAAAAAAGTCCTTATAAAACCAAGAAAAAGAGGTCCTGCAAAAAATGCGTAAAAACAGTCCTGATGACAAAAGTTTTGAAAAAAGAATTCCACAAAAAGTCCTGTAAAAGAAGTCCTTAAAAAGTCTGGAAATTATTGTCCTGAAAAAAATCCTAAAAATGTCTTGAAAGAAAATCTTTAAAAGATCCGAAGAAAAGTCGTGAAAAAAGTCCTTATAAAACCAAGAAAAAGAGGTCCTGCAAAAATGCTTAAAAACAGTCCTGAAGACAAAAGTTTTGAAAAAAGAATTCCACAAAAAGTCCTGTAAAAGAAGTCCTTAAAAAGTCTGGAAATTATTGTCCTGAAAAAAATCCTAAAAATGTCTTGAAAGAAAATCCTTAAAAGTTCCGAAGAAAAGTCGTGAAAAAAGTCCTTATAAAACCAAGAAAAAGAGGTCCTGCAAAAAATGCTTAAAAACAGTCCTGAAGACTAAAGTTTTGAAAAAAGAATTCCACAAAAAGTCCTGTAAAAGAAGTCCTTAAAAAGTCTGGAAATTATTGTCCTGAAAAAAATCCTAAAAATGTCTTGAAAAAAAATCCTAAAAAGTCACGAAGAAAAATCCTAAAAAAAGTCCTTATAAGTCCCGAAGAAAAGTCCGTAAAAAAGTCCTTATAAAGTAAAGAAAAAGAGGTCCTGAAAAAAATGCTTAAAAACAGTCCTGAAGACAGAAGTTTTGAGTCCTTAAAAAGTCTGGAAATTAATGTCCTGAAAAAAATTCCTGGAAATAAAGTCCTGCAATAAAAATTCCTGAATCAAATTCTGATAGAAAAATTCCGAAAAACAGTCCCGAAAAAAATCGTCCAGAAAAAAAATTCCAAAAAGTCTTGAAAGTCTTGGAAGCCATGAAATAAGTTCTGAGAAACGAAAGCCTTAGAAAATTTCTAAAAAAAGAGCCCCGCAAAAAAACAAGAAAAAAAATTTCTGAGAAAATGTCCTGAAAATAGTTTTCGAAAAATTAAATGTTTATTTTATTTTATTTTATTTTGTTTTATTTTATTTTAAGTATCGCATTTAAACACTAAAATTATGACGTGTCTAATATTGTTTTACAACCAATGAACAAACTAATAAATTCTTATGTTATCTTATCTTAAAAATCCTGAAAAATTGGCTTCAAAAAGATATTTTTAAACAAGACTTTCATTGCTTAGTTATCTTTGTAATAGTCTCAAGACAAAGTCCTGAAAAAAATTGTCCAGAAAAAAAAATCCCAAAAAATCTTGAAAAGGAAGCCCTCAAATAAATTTAAAAAAAATGTCCAGAAAAATGTCCTGAAAAATGTGTTGAAAGAAGACCTCAGAAAATTTCTGAAAAAAGTCTCGCAAAAAACCAGAAAAAAAAAATTCTGAGAAAATGTCCTGAAAATAGTTTTAAAAAATCCTAACAAAATGGCTTCAAACAGATATTTTTAAACAAAAGATTTTAATTTCTTTGTTAGCTTTGTAACAGTCCCAAGACAAAGTCCCGAAAAAAAATGTCGAGAAAAAAAATCCCAAAAAGCCTTGAAAAGGAGGCTCGAAAATAAGTTCTGAAGAAAAAACGCTCCGAAAAAAGACCGTACAGAAGTCCTGCGAAAAGTCCCGCAAAAAAAGACCTGTAAATAAATTTCTGAAAAAATGTCATGAAATTAGTTTTTTTAAATATCCTGAAGAAATAAAATAAATTCTAAAAAATCTGAAAAATGGCTTCAAAAAGATAATTGTAAACAAAAGACTTTCATTTCTTTGTTATCTCTGTAATAGTCCCAAGACAAAGTCCTGAAAAAAATTGTCCAGAAAAGAAAATCCCAAAAAGTCTTGAAAAGGAAGCCCTCAAATAAAAAAAAAACAACCTTTAATAAAAAACTGAAAAAAATGTCCTGAAAATAGTTTTTAAAATAATCCTGAAAAAATGTCTTCAAAAAGATATTTTTAAACAAAGGACTTTAATTTCTTTATTATCAAATCAAATCAAATCAAACTTTATTAACGGCTATACCTATACAATATACATAATGAGCACAGAAAGTGCTTTACAGTAACAACTTAAAAGTAAAATATTTAACGCACATAGGAAACATTTAAAATATTATTACTAGACACTATTTGTTTACATTGCCTCTTAAATTTATTCAGCGAATTGCTAAATAAGTCTAAATTATACTTAGATATTAAATTGAAAAATCGCATTATTCTACATATAGGGCTATTCATTCCATAATTAGTGTTGTGAAATTCAGGCCTAAATGTTAATTGGGTTCTTTGTAAATGACCAGAAGTTGCATTAAAGTTTAACCTACTTAAAAGAAAACTAGAATTGACTAGGGCATTCGTTAGTTTAAAAAGAAGTACTAAGTCTGTGATAAAACGTCTTTCTCTTAGAGACAGTAAATTAAAGTAGCTAACAGAATTATTGTTATATATAACACCACAACGATAGCATAAAAGCCTCAGAAACCTATTATCTTTGTAATAAGTCCCAAGACAAATTCCTGAAAAATATTGTCCAGAAAAAAATCCGAGTCTTGAGAAGGAAGCCTTGGAATAAATTCTGAAAAAACGTCCCGAAAATTGTCCTGAAAGAAGACCTCAGAAAATTTCTGAAAAAAAGTCTCGCAAAAAACCTTTCTGAGAAAATGTCCTGAAAATAAATTTTGAAATATCCTGATAAATGGCTTCAAAAAAATATTTTTAAACAAAATACTTTCATGTCTTTGTTATCTTTAATAGTCCCAAGACAAAGTCGTGAAAAAAATTGTCCAGAAAAAAAATCCCAAAAAGTCTTGAAAAGGAGGCCAGAAAATAAGTTCTGAAAAAACGCTCAAAAAAAAAAACTTTACGGAAGTCCTGCAAAAAGTCCCGCAAAAAAGATCTGTAATCTGAAAAAATGTCCTGAAACTAGTTTTTAAAATATCCTGAAGAAATGGCTTCAAAAAGGTATTTTTAAACAAAAGACATTCATTTCTTTGTTAGCTTTGCAATAGTCGCAAAACAAAGTCCTGAAAAAAAATAATCCCAAAGAGTCTTGAAACGGAAGCCCTCTAATAAATTCCGAAAAATGTCTAAAAAAATGTCCTGAAAAACCTTAGAAAATTTCAGAAAAATGTCGAAAGAAAAACCTCCTGTAATAAAAATCTGAAAAAATATCCTAAAAATAGTTTTTAATAAAATATTGAAAAAATGGCTTCAAAAGATATTTCTAAACAAAATACTTTAATTTCTTTGTCTTTGTAATAGTAAAAATTTTCTAGAAAAAAAATCCCAAAAGTTTTGAAAAGGAGGCCCTAAAATACGTCCCGAAAAATGTCCCGAAAAGAGACTAGAAAATTTGGGAAAAAAAGTCCCGCAAAAAAAAACCACTAATAAATTTCGGAAAAAATGTCCCGGAAATCGTTTTTTAAAAAATATTGAAAAAATGGCTTTAAAAATTTATTTTTAAACAAAGGACTTTTATTTCTTTGTTATGTTTGTAATAGTAATAGACAAAGTCCTGAAAAAAATTGTCCTGAAAAAACAGCCCAAAAAGTCTTGAAGAGGCCCGAAAATAAATTCTGAAGAAACGCCCCGAAAATTTCCTGAAAAAAGTCCTTACAGAAGTCCTGCAAAAAATCCCGCAAAAAAGACCTGTAAAAACATTTCTGAAAAATATGTCCTGAAAATTGTTTCTAAGAAAATCCTGAAGAAATGGCGTTAAAAAGATATTTTTTCACAAAATACTTTCATTTCTTTGTTATCTTTGGAGTCCCAAGATAAAGTCCTGAAAAAAATTATTGTCCAGAGAAAAAATCACAAAAAGTCTTGAAAGGGAAGCCCTGAAATAAATTCTGAAAAAAACGCCGAGAAAAAAGACCTTAGAGAAGTCTTGAAAAAGTCCCGCAAAAAAGACCTGTAAAAAATTTCGAAAAAAAAATCCTGAAGAAATGGCTTCAAATTATCTATGTAATAGTCCCAAGATGACGACCTGAAAAAAAAATTCAGAAAAAAAATCCCAAATAGTCTTGAAAAGGAAGCGCGGAAATGAATTCTAAACAAACGCCGAGAAAAAAGACCTTGGAGATGTCTTGAAAGAGTCCCGTAAAAAAGACCTGTAAAAAAAATTCTGAAACAAATGTGAACATAGTTTTTAGAAGAATATTGAAAAAATTACTTGTAAAATATTTTTAAATAAGACATTTTAATTTCTTTGTTATCTTTGTAATATTCGTTTGAATGTTTTTGTAATTTTTTTTTTATTTAAAAGACTATATTATAAAAAAAACAAAAAAAAACAATTGTTTCATTTATTAGAAACTGATATTTAAAACACGATATCTCGAAAACGATTCAGTTTGGGTATGTGGTGTGCTAAATAATTTTTTCTTAATTTTTGAAATGATTAAAAAAAACTGAATAACATACAGGGTGAGTCAGAAAGACCTCTGGTCGATAGCCATTTAAGGAAATAACCTAGTAACTTTAATTTAAGAAAAACACTAACAAATAAAATGTACAATTTCTTTAATAAAGATGTAGTATGTTATACAGGGTGTTGTATTTAAAATGAAGCAACTTTGTTCTTCATGAGTTTATGATTGATCCTCTATACTTTTTTTTCTGCATTTTAATGGATTATTAACACCCTAAAACTTTTCTATTTAACATTGTTAGCCAGCTATTTTATTTTAGGAAATAATCGACCGTCTCCTCTTTTTTTTCTGCATTGTCATAGAACTAATAGCAGTTTTAAGTCTACATTGAAATCATTTTTACAACAACATGCATTTTATAGCATTGTAAATTTTAAAAATCATGCATTCTCTTAGAAGCATCCATTTGAGTTCACTTTAAATTTAACAGATGTTACATTAGTAGTTTGATTATTTTTATGTTATATTTTTATGTATACAAACTTTACTGTATTTTATTTATTTTATCATATATGTCTATTTATATATTAATTGTATTGACTTGTCTAATATTGTTAACCATCAATGAAAAAGACCAATAAACATTTAACATTGTTGGCCAGCTATTTTATTTTAGGAAATAATCGACCGTCTCCTCCTTTTTTCTGCATTGTAATAGATTATTAATAACCTAGAACTTTTCTATTTAACATTGTTGGACAGCTATTTTATTTTATGGAATAATAATGTACAGAGTGGTGCTCTATTTGGCGCACAAAATTCATAATTGTTCTATTAAATGTTTTTAAAAAAATATTTCGGATAGGTCGATTTTTATTCATTATTGCGCACTGTTTGGTGCGCTCAAAAATATTGTGACGTCACTAGTGTTCGACGTGTGTCGTCATCGATTTTATTTTTATTTTGCAGCTTTTATAGAGCTCTCTTTACAATATATTTTTAATACTTACCATTTGATCAATAAATAAGAGATGGAAAAAATCCAAATTATGAATTTTGTGTGAAATTTTATGATCATTTTCCTACTTTCCATAAAAAAATATGGATGTCAAAAGTTGCGAAGTAAAAAAAATATATTTGAAAAAATCGTCTACGTCTTTATAATTGCGAATCATTGTCAACTTTTTATCTTCTCCGTTACGAAGTACGAGAAAGTATTGTGATCGTGATTTTTTTTTCAAAAATTTTTTTTACGGAAATATCCGTTTTGGGGTCCCTAGATGCCATTTCAACAATTTTTGGAAAACATTTTTTTGTGTCTGTGTGTGTGTGTCTGTGTGTGTGTCTGTGTGTGTGTGTGTGTGTGTGTCTGTCTGTGTGCGCTGTATCTCAAAAACTAATTGAGGAAATTGATATGAAACTTTGAACATCTATCTTATTTGATAATCTGAAGAACTGAAAAGCTTTTGGTAAAATTTCGTACACCGGAAGTGGGCGTTTACCTTAACTGTTTTTGGTTTTTTGCCAATATTTTCTTAAATATGAAAAATATCACAAAAACATTCAAACAAACTTTGAAGACAACAAAGAAATGAACAGCTTTTGCTTGAAAACATTTTTCATAAAATCATTTTTATTCGAGAAAAAAAATTATTATTTTTTTTTAATTTTTGGTTTATAATTATAAAACGATAATAGTTACAGAAAAATTATGTGAATAATAATTGTACAGAATGCCAAAGTGAACAACTTCTAAAGAATAAGTTTTTTTCGAAATCTCGTTAGTTCTTGAGTAAACCGAGTTTTTGAATTTGAAGTATAATTTTTACATCTTTCATGATTTTGACGTTTTAAACGTCAGTTTCATCCGAGTTTACGCAACGCTCGATGTATATTTAAAATATGATTTCAATTGAAAATAAACCCATGAAAACGTAAATATAAGGTCGGAGAAAGTAACATGGCCACATCACCATTTTTTTCCATCTCTTGGTTTTAGATCAAATGACACATATTTTTCAAACAAAAACAAAAATATATACTGGGTGGTTCAATAAATACAACACATTAAAATCAAAAACAATATTGTTACAGTTATAAAATAAGTGCAACACATTAAAATCAAAGTTACTATAAATTGGACTTTCCTTTTTAAAACTTTACCAAGTGACATATTCATTAGGAAGCATTTAAAGGTACATGTTTATAGGAACTTTTTCTCCTTTTGATGAGTTCACGTACTGGTCATTATCAAACTAAAAACTACTACTTTTAGTTTGATAATGATCAGTAATCACATGAAGTTTATTAACGTCAGATTAATATTATTGTTTCTGATGGAGGCGTAGTAGAAAACTAGTCTTTACTTAAATAATCACTGAAATATTCATACACTTTGATCAAGAAGCCACCTAATAATAGCTTTTTGTTCGCAATGTAAATTGTTGAAACATTGACATTGAATTCCTTATCAACAAACATTTGCGAACGAAATGAAACCGTTCCCATGTCGACACACTCAAACGCTTGTTCTGACGCAAAGACCACATTGATCTTGACCTTTATAAACTCAGCTTGGGACATTTCCACTCGTTGTTAGTAAAGTATTTGAAAATAAGGACCGTTCGTAAACCCTACAGTATACCCACGAACCCTAATAAGAACAAAACGCATTTGTTATGCCCTTGACTCAATAAGATCTCTGTCTTCGTGTACACGTGCGTACACGTCGGAATTATGATTGAACGTCGAAACCGCCGCCGGTATGCAATAAAAGGCGAATGGAGCTCGGTCTTCGCATTCTGATGCTGATCCTGATGACTCGATATTGCGCCATAATGAAGCCCGCATTATTCGTGCACGGGACATGGGGCACAATGCATTATTATTAATCGAAAATATTAGAATTCGCGAACCGTTTGACGTGCGCAAATATGTAAATCAGATTGGCTTAACTTCGACCGGTGAATGTATAATGTACATTTTGGAAGATTGTTATTTAAATTGTTTTGCTGGCACGAAACTTTTTGTGAAGATCGAAATAACGCGCGGAATACTTGCGGTCTCCTTACGAATGCGCCGCAGCGGAATCTAATTTAAAATATGATGAGAATTCAAATTTTACCTGAGCTTTTGCAATTTTAAGTAAATCAATACATCCGAAAAATGCACGTTTAGGAGAATTGAAAAATTTAAATTTCTGTTGTTTTTTAAGCGTCTCATGTACAGGGTGCCCGGATTTCGTAGGGACAGCATGGGCAACTTCTGCATTTGAAGAGATAGAGAGATGGTCAAATTAGCAAAAAGTTGCAGGTCCAAGAGCTCATTGAAAATCTACCTCAAAATCCCACTTGCCATGACCCAATTCTTCAAAATAAAAATAAAAACAAAATCTCCTAATTTCTTTCATTTGCCGTAACTTTCCTTCTACCCAAGATATCGAGATGCGGTTTAAACCAATTTACATGGCAGTTTAAACACTTTCACTGGCACCCTGTATACTAAACTAAGTTGTCCACCAAGATATATACAGGATGATTCAAATTGTTTTTGTAAAACTTAATCAGTGTACTGAAAGTCCGCAGACGATGGGGAACCCGTTTAAATATTGTACTTCAAATTGAATCGCCAAAAAACACTCTATATTCAAAGGGTTCAAGTTTTCAAGTCTCTAAAATTATTACATTTTTTTTAAACTTCACTCTCTGTTCTCTTTAAAATATTCCAAAATTTGGGGATGAAGAGTTAACAGCTTTTACAGAAACGTAAGTTAGCAGTCATTATAACTTAAAGAAGTTTCAAGTCGATGGTAATTGTTTTTATATTTTTTTTGAAGTCACTAAAATTGTTACATTTTTCAAAGCTTAACGTTCTGTTCATATTAATTAATTCCAAAATTTGGAGATGAAATGTTAATAGTTCTTGCAGAAACGAAATTTGGCAGTCATTATGAGCAAATTTGAGAAGTTTTAAGTCGATGGCAATTGTCTTAATATTTTTTTCAAGTCACTAACATTTTTACATTTTTTCAAAACTCAACGTTCTGTTCATATTAATTCTTTCCAAAATTTGGAGATGAAATGTTAATAGTTTTTGCAGAAACGAAATTTGGCAGACATTATAAGTAAATTTGAGAAGTTTTAAGTCAATGTCAATTGTTTTTATATTTTTTCAAGTCACAGAAATTATTACATTTTTTAAAACTCAATGTTCTGTTCATATTAATTCATTCCAAAATTTGGTGATGAAATGTTAACAGTTTTTGCAGAAACGAAATTTGGCAGTCATTATAAGCAAATTTGAGAAGTTTTAAGTCGATGGCAATTGTTTTTATATTTTTTCAAGTCACAGAAATTATTACATTTTTTAAAACTCAATGTTCTGTTCATATTAATTTATTCCAAAATTTGGAGATGAAATGTTAACAGTTTTTGCAGAAACGAAATTTGGCAGTCATTATAAGCAA
This sequence comes from Ocypus olens, assembly GCA_910593695.2. NCBI lineage: Eukaryota > Metazoa > Arthropoda > Insecta > Coleoptera > Staphylinidae > Ocypus > Ocypus olens. Next base: position 45,133,819 of record OU343058.1, read on the forward strand.
ATTTGAGAAGTTTTAAATCGATGGCAATTGTTTTTATATTTTTTCAAATCAGTAGAATTATTACATTTTTTTCAGTCCATAATCATTTATTCCAAAATTTGGGGATGAAATGGTAATAGTTCTTACAGAAACATAATTTGGCAGTCATTATAAGCAAATATGAGAAGTTTCAAGCCAATGGCAATTGTTTTCATACTTTTTTCAAGTCACTAAAATTATTACCTACATTTTTCAAAAATTAACGTTTTGTTCGTATTAATATATTCCAAAGTTTGGCGATGAAAGTTAATAGTATTTTTATAAACGTAATTTGACAATCATTATAAGCATATTTGAGATGTTTCAAGTCGGTGCCAATTGTTTTTATATTTGTTTTCAATTCACTAAAGTTATTACATTTTTTCAAATTTTCAAAACAACGTTCTGTTCACATTAAATTATTCCAAAATTTAGGGATGAAATGGTAATAGTTTTCACAGAAACATAAGATGGCAGTTATTATAAGCAAATTTGAGAAGTTTCAAGTCGATGGCAGTTGTTTTTATATTTTTTCCAAATCACTCAAATTATTATATATTTTCAAAAATTAACGTTCTGTTCACATTAAGTTACTCAAAAATTTAGGGATAAAATGGTAATAGTTTTCACAGAAACGCAATTTGGTATTCATTCTAAGTTAATTTAAAAAGTTTCAAATCGATGGCAATCGTTTTTATATTTGTTTTTAAGTCACTAACATTATTACATTTTTTCAAAACAACGTACTGTTCACAATGAATTATTCCAAAATTTAGGTATGAAATGGTAATAGTTTTCACAGAAACATAATTTGGCAGTCATTATAAGCAAATTTGAGAAGTTCTAAGCCGATGGCAGTTGTTTTTGAATTTTTACCAAGTCTCTAAAATTATTACATATTTTCAAAACTTAACGTTCTGTTCACATTAAATTACTCAAAAATTTAGGGACGAAATGGTAATAGTTTTCACAGAAACGTAATTTGGTATTAATTCTAGATAAATTTAAAAAGTTTCAAGTCAATGGCAATTGTTTTTATATTTGTTTTTAAGTCACTAACATTATTACATTTTTTCAAAACAACGTTCTGTTCACATTAAATTATTCCAAAATTTAGTGATGAAATGGTAATGATTTTCACAGAAGCATAATTTGGCAGTTATTATAAGCAAATTTGAGAAGTTTAAAGTCGATGGCAGTTGTTTTTATATTTTTTCCAAGTCACTAAAATTATTATATATTTTTAAAAATTAATGTTCTGTTCACATTAAATTAGTCAAAAATTTAGGGATAAAATGGTAATAGTTTTCACAGAAACGCAATTTGGTATTAATTCTAAGTAAATTTAAAAAGTTTCAAGTCAATAGCAATTGTTTTTATATTTGTTTTTAAGTCACTAACATTATTACATTTTTTCAAAACAACGTTCTGTTCACATTAAATTATTTAAAAATTTAGTGATGAAATGGTAATAGTTTTCTGAGAAACATAATTTGGCAGTCATTATCAGCAAATTTGAGAAGTTTCAGGTCGATGGCAATTGTTTTTATATTTTTTCCAAGTCACTAAAATTATTATATATTTTCAAAACAACGTTCTGTTCCCATTAAATTATTCCAAAATTTAGTGATGAAATGGTAATAGTTTTCTGAGAAACATAATTTGGCAGTCATTATCAGCAAATTTGAGAAGTTTCTGGACGATGGCAATTGTTTTTATATTTTTTCCAAGACTCTAAAATTATTATATATTTTCAAAACTTAACGTTCTGTTCACATTAAATTACTCCAAAATTTAGGGGCGGAATGGTAATAGTTTTTACAGAAACGTAATTTTGGTACTCATTCTTAGTAAATTTGAAAAGTTTCAAGTCGATGGCAATTGTTTTTATATTTTTTTCAAGTCACTAAAATAATTACATTTTTTTTTACAAAATTCGAAGATGAAGAAGTGTTAATAGTTAATAGTTGTCTACGGAATGTTCAAACTGGATTCAACTTAAAAACGTATTCTACTAATAAATTTTTCTATGTTTTTACTTTCTCCGTTACGGAGTACGAGAAAGTATTGTGATCGTGATTTTTTTTCAAAAATTCTTTTTACGCAAATATCCGTTCTAGGGTCCATAGATGCCATTTCAACAATTTCTGGAAAAAAAAACTAATAGGGCAATTTATATGAAACTTTGAGCATACGTCTTATTTAATAATCTGAAGAACTGAAGAGCTTTCGGTAAAATTTAGTACACCGGATGTGGGTGTTTACCTTAACTGTTTTTGGTTTTTTGTCAGTATTTTCTTAAATATGAAAAATATCACAATATCATTTAAACAAACATTGAAGACAACAAATAAATAACCATCTTTTGCTTGAAAACATTTTTTATAAAATCATTTTTATTCGAGAAAAAAAAATTATTATTATTTTTTTAATTTTTGGTTTATAATTATAAAACGATAATAGTTACAGCAAATTTATGTTAATAATAACTCTAGAGAATGCTAAAATGAACAACTTATAAAGAATAGTTTACACAACGCTCGATGTACATTTAAAATATGATTTCAATTGAAAATAAACCATAAAAATGTAAATATAAATGGCAACGATACCATCAAGTCGGAGAAAGTAACATGATGGCCACATCACCATTTTTTTGTCGTATCTCGTGAACAGATCAAACTTTAACAATGAATTTAGCTAATTACTGTATAATGTATAATCAGATCTTTGAGATTATCAAAGGTAATCCCACAAAAGGTAAATACATTTCTTGATTTATTTAGATTTAGCTGCAATATTTTCGCGCCAAAATAGTGCAATCCAACATGTCAAAATCGCCACGAGATCGTGCGTCAAATGGTGTTTAAACAGCGGGGGCTCCTGGATTTCCGTAGAGAGGGCTAAGACAAAGATGTTGCTCGTGCTGCACTACTTACTCTTATCAGTGGCGGCTTGTGGAACATGTTGATGGTAGAACCACTTATACAATACCCCCCCCCCTCATTTTTTGAAGAAACCAATAACGATTTTAGATTGGAATAAAACACTTTAACTTTTTTATACCACTATATTTTATTCATGTGACTAGTTTCGACCATTCACTGGCCATTTTCAAACATGAGTAACTTAAATTACGGATTTACACTTCTTATATATTTATTACAACACTTCAAACAGGGGCGAATGCATTACGTCAACCTGGTCATTAGGCACGGAAATTCCCGGATTACTTTTTGCTTTGTGTATTTCGAGTGCTTGCAGTAGATCAATTTTTCGGCCTTTATCCGTTAAATGAATCACTGAAAGTACATCTGTGCCGAAATTATGCCGATTTTCTAACAAATGGTTCGAGAAGGTGAATGGTCGAAACTAGTCACATGAATAAAACATAGTGGTTTAAAAAAGTTAAAGTGTTTTATTCCAATCTACAATCAAGATGTACCACGAAGTAAACGCCGCCAACATTAAACATTCAATAACGATTTATCTTCCTTGACCAAAGTAAGTGTTTTAAGAATTAATTATAAATTCTGGCTGAGCTTGAAAGTACAGGTAGTGCCATGGCTCCTTGGCTCTATACAACGAGCCGCCCCTGACTCTTATAGAGAAAGCAAATATTTCGTTGCTGTTTCGGTCAAATTTTCTTCCGTTACCCCACCGAAAATCCACGAGCCGCCGCTCCATTTAAACAAGGTTTTGTGAAGCAAAATTTGTAACAATTTACTAGTATACCCTAAATATTCTCACAAACATTTTCTGGGAGTGGAAATTGGATTAATTATTCAACGTTTTAAAATCTGGGACACTGCCTCTATCCGTTTTTGATGCGATTCGGTTAAAGAACTGTCCAACTGTTAATTTGTATAAATTTTAGATGTAATAAACGTAAGGTATAAAATATTCTGATATCTGAGGTAATTTTGAATGAAACAGCACAGTAACTACACACTACCACAGAGTAACCATCATCTTTATGTACTGACATCTGTTTGAAAGTTAGGGCACTTTTTTTTATTTTGTTAACAACAATGTGGGGTCTGGCCCCCCTAAACATTTTAAATGGTATCCTGTAAATTCTTCGAAAACAATCAATTTTTTTTTGAAAACAAATTCTTTGAAAGTAAATTTTTCGAATGCCAATTCTTCGAAAATAAATTATTCGAATTATCAATTCTTCGAAACTAAATTTTTCGAATTATCAATTCTTTTAAAATTAACTTTTCAAAAGGGCAGAAAGACCGATGGTCGATAGCCCAGACAGTGACTTACTAACCAAATACAAATAACTGAAAAACTAAAATATGTAAACGTTCTGAAATAAATATGTATGTATAACTTTTCAAATTATTAATTCTTCGAAAATACTTTTTTCGAATTATCAATTCTTCAAAGAGGAAATTTTTTGATCTCGATGAATTTTTCACTTATAATCTAACACGAGCGCTCCGGTCGAGTGTGATTAATAATACGTTCTTGAAATGCACTCCAAAAAATTTACGGAGATTAATTGATGCTCGATCAAGATTCGCTAAGAAAATCGTAATAACACCGCCACAAAAGTAATTTGCAATTTGCTTGAGATTATCAAGTTGTATTAGGAATATACCGGGTGACCCAGCTATATGTAAAAGCCCCATAACTAATTTGCTATTTGAGATATCGACTTATATTTTTCATAAACTGGTACCCACACCTATTCTACATATTTTAAAATATGTATGATTTTATACAAGGTGTCCCAGTATAAATAACAAATCAAAGTCATGTTTTCTTAAATGGAACACCCCATATTTTATACTTTATTTTTAATCCCCTTAAGAAGCTGATAAAAATAGTATAAGATAGTATGGGTCTATTATGGACGGTTGGTTAGTTATGGGCAAATTTGTGGCAAAAACATGTACACATTGAAAACATTGCTGAAGCGTTCCTAGCAAAGATAGCATCATTTTTTATTCACTAGAAAATTCTCCACGCCGTGAAAAATAATATACATCGGCTTTGGTCCTTTTTTGTTTATACTGCTATACAGGGTGTCAACATACGCAAAACAATGGATAACTATGTTTTTTTTTTTCAAATGGAACACCCTATTATTGTTGTCACCAATCTATGGAATTTTTAATAAGCTTTCTAATGATATACAGTTTGTATAACAAAATATTAAGTATTCTTGAGCTGTATCAATAAAAACATTTTTCTTTTACCACCTTCTGCTGATTTTTGGATTTTCAGCCAAAACTATGCATTTTCTGAAAAAATTATAAGAGACCAAAGTTGTAGAGTGGAAAATCCGATCGATAAAGGTCTTTCTACTTTTCAAATAATGCGTGCATTGACCGTCAGAGTGCGCAAAATCATGACCGTATATGCATTTTAGCGTTTTCTTTTCAAATTTTCTATTAATAAATTGCACTATACTTTATTTTCCGCACCCTCTAGCGGAAAAACGGGAAATTATAGGGAAATTCAAATGACCAATATCGATTGAAAATGTTAAGGCGGTAAGTGCCGCGTCGAAAATCGATGCATTTTTGATGGTCAGCATATACATAATTCTGAAGTTAATATCAAATATTAAAAAATGATATTTTGCACATTTAGAGAGAAAGGGCTAAACTACTCGTCTATAGAATTTGATTTTTTTTTAAATCATCAGACAAACTGTATAATTTATCCTGAAAATTACCAATATTGGATGGATATGTGAAGCTTTTCTCTGCAAAGAACTAAAAATGTAATGCTACAGAAAAATAGTTTATACCTTTGAAAACACTATGTACGCAATAAAATTGTCATTAGTTATCAAATAAAGTCGCAAAAACGTAAGAGCTGCACCTCTACAAACACGAATTTGCTTCATTTTCGCCGTTGTAATGAACGCCACCTGCATGAAACATTTTGTATCAACCCTGGGGGCGTGTACAAACAAATTTAAGTGCTCGGTAAAATTTCAGGCCCAAGATTGTGGCGATTATCATTTTCTATTAGACCATTCTGGTATAACTCTGGCGCGAGGCACTTACCCCCTTAAGCTCTACAACTCTTATAGAAGCAATTTTTGCCCAAAATGCATAGTTTTCGTTAAAACTGCAAATTAAAAATGTTTGTTTCAATTTTCGCGTTTTTGATTGGTTTTTTGAATTTTCAGTGAAAACTATGCATTTAGAGCAAAAATTGTTTCTATTACGAATTGTAGAGCGGAACATTTTCAATCGATGTAGGTCATTTGATATTCTACAATTACCCGTTTTTTCGCTAGAGGGCGTGGAAAATAAAGTATAGTACAATTAATTAATAAAAAAACGCTAAAATACATATGCGATCACGATTTTGCGCACTCTGGCGGGCAATGCACACATTATTGGAAAAGTCGAAAGACCAATATCGATTGAAAATTTTCCGCTCTACAACTTTGGTCTATTATTTTTTTCACAAAATGAATAGTTTGGGCTGAAAATCCAAAAATGAGCAGGAGGTGACACAAGAAAAATGTTTTTATGGATAAATTTCAAGAATCCTTAATATTTCATTATACAAATTGTACATCATTGGAAAGCTTATCAGAAATGCCATGCATTGGCTGCAAGATATATAGGGTGTTCCCTTTGAAAAAAAATAGTTATCCATTGTTTTGCGTATGTTGACACCCTGTATAGCGGTATGAACAAAGAATAACCAAAGCCGATTTGTATTATTCTTATGATGTGGAAAATTCTTTAGTGTATAAAAAATGACGCTAGCTTTGTTAGGAGCGCTTCTGCAATTTTTTCAATATGTCCTTGTTTTTGCCACAAATTTGCCCATAACTAACCAACCGTCCATAATAGACCCATGGTATCTTATACTATTTTTATCAGCTTCTCAAGAGGGTTGAAAATAAAATATAAAATATAGGGTGTTCCGTTTAAAAAAAACATAACTTTGCTGTGTTATGTATACTGGGACACCCTGTACAAAAACATATATATTTTTAAAATATGTAGAATAAGTGTGGGTACCAGTTCTTTAAAACTAGAAGTCGATATCTCAAATAGCAAATAAGTTATGGGGCTTTTACAGATCGCTGGGTCACTCGGTATATGTAAATGTCCATAACCACAAAAAAAAACAATTTCGTAAAATATGAGAAATGTCACGAAGAAAAACATCGGTATGGGTACAATTTCTAAGCTTTTACCAAAAAAAAACAACATGAACTGGTCGTCCCCCAAAGAACAAATTCGGAGATATATTGAAGGACTGGGGTTTTAACATGAAACGTGTAAATGGTGATAATATGATCAACTTGAATTTGTTTACATAAAAATGTCTACATATTAATTATAGTTGGGTTGGTCTACCTACAAACAAATTCCTAGAATAATTTTGTTGTCTTTATTATGGCTCGTAAACTAATTTTTCTATTGGTCATTAATGAGTGTCGTACGATTTAAAAAAAAATGCATTCGAAAAATTTACTTTCGAAATATTTTTTTTACGAAAAATTAGCTTTCAAAAAATTTGTTTTCACTGAATTTACATTGTAATTCCCCCACGCTTGTTAGCATGCAAATCTGTAGAGTCCTTCTACTAGCCTTAGCTCCTTCACTAAGTTGGTTGCCAGCCCTTCCTCCTCTTCCCTCTGTTGTGAAGTTATTCCCCCTGCGGGAAAAAGCATGGCCTACTATTTAATCGTTTGTTCAATTGTCTATGGGAAGGTATAGTCGATTAGAGCAGGTTCAGTTTGCACCAAATTACATCACTACTGGTCATCTACAGGGTGTAGTGTAACAAAACGGAACATAGGATTTTCAATGTTAATTCCTTTATACTGGAATATTATCTTCCCTGATCATTTTAGAGGAAACACGTAAATAAATGTTTTATAGACTAAAAATTCCTACATGCAGTTAAGCTATTATTTATTTTTTAGCATTCATAAAAACCCTAAAAAATTATACAATAAAAATGATCATTTTCACGAAAGTAATGGTTGCCATGAAATTAAACAAAAACGGTGCACTGTTGATTTGTTGGCTTCTGTCAAATTTATTGAATATTTCATAAGTTTTTTCATTAAAAATGTATTCTATTCAAGAAAAAGTGCAAATTGTGAAGTGGCGCTATGCTGGTAGCAATTTTCGTGAAGTAGAGGATATATTTGCGGTCAACTATCCCGACCCTCCAATGCAACGATCCAAAGGTTGACTCATAAATTTGAAACGACTGGCTCAATATTACGGAATTCTAAGAGGGCATCAAATGCAGAGCAGAATAGTTTACCAATAAATGAGAAGGATGGCGAGTTTATGGTCTTGGCTTCTGTAGTAGAAGATCCAAGCATAAGCTTAAGACAAATTGCTGACAAGTGTGCAATTCACTATACGACTGCCCAGAGGTATTTAAAGAAGCATCATTTTCACTCGTACAAATACCAGTGCCATCAAGAAATATTACAACGTGATAACCCGCACTTCACAAAAACTGCTACTAGCATAGCACTACTTCACAATTTGAACTTTTTCTTGAATAGAATACATTTTTAATGAAAAGACTTGTAAATAGTTATGAAGTGTTCAATACGGAACAGAACCCAACAAATCAGCAACGCACCGATTTTGTTTAATTTCATGGCAACTATTATTTTCGTGAAAATTATCATTTTTAGGGTTTTTATCAATGTTAAAAAATAAATAATAGCATGACTGCATGCAGGAATTTTTACTCTACAAAAGATTTTTTTACATGTTTCTTCTAAAATGATCAGGGAAGATAATATTCCTGTATTAAGAAATTAACATTGAAAATCCTATGTTCCGTTTTGTTCCACTACACCCTATATGCGTTTCCGATTAAAAGTTAAATAACAAGTAGCAATTATTTTTCAATTTTTCGGGCATAATTTGAGAACGAATTCAATAATACATCAAATTCTAATCATCCATTATAATTTTATTCTTATTTGCATAACCCCAGTAATAGCCGCTTTAAATAACGAGGGCACCGGAAGCTCTCCCACTTTGTAAAATTCGTCGAGTGAGACAAATTGAGCGATCATTACGTAAGTCGCGGAGTAATCCTTGGATTAAAAGGAACTTGAAAAGAACGGTCGGCCTCTCGTTGTTTTCGTTGAATTCCAAGGCTAAGGGGGTGGGTTGCGGAATGCATTTCAAATTACAACCAACCCCTTCGGCAAAGGAGAGTCTGAATGGAGTTGCGTTGTTGATAAGAATGATACGAGTGGAGGGGCGAGAGTTTTACGTACGCGTGTTCGACAGTCTCGTGTTCACCCCCATGGAGCGCAGACCGGACCGTACCTTCGTCCCTCGCATCGAAAACTGATGTTGCAGAATGTGATAGACTTTTTAGCTTGTGTGAAAAGTGCCACCAAAGCAGCGTAAGAAATATGTACTTGACAATTATCGCATTATTATCTATGTATCTTTCATTTTTAAATATTGGCATTAATAATGGTTTTTCAAATACTATCAGTAAGTACATGATTTCATTTTAGCTTAGTTTCAAATTTTATCTAATGTTTACAGCTTGGCAATTATCACATTATTATTTATGTATCTTTAATTTTTAAATATTGGCATTAATATTAGTGTTTTTTATCACATGATATTGTAGCCTTTTGTTAAATTTCAAATTTAATCTAATGTTTACAGTAACACCAAACGTTTTAATTATTTGTTTTATACGTTGTTTGTGTGCTGCCTAATGTTTGGTAAGGTTAAAGAAAAGAGCATTTCTGCAGAGATCCTAAAAGTTTTATTGTATAATCCTAACACAACGCAAATAAAACACTTACGTTTTACTATGAACCAGGAGCGGCTCATTATATAGAACAAAGGAGCCATGGCACTACCTGTAGTTTCAAGCTCAGCAAGAATTTTTAATTAACGTTTAAAACACTTCTTCGCCAGTTACTTTGGTGTAAGAAGTTAAATCGTTCTTTCTTTTTTCAAACCGGTAGGGGGGGGGGGGTAGTGTATGAGTGGCTCTACCATCAACATGTTCCATGAGCCGCCACTGCTATGGGCACCGTAGAAATTGGATTAAAATTAAAAAAAGTGAAAACCAAATAATACAGATATTGTAATGAAGAGGTTGGTTTCACGTGTAATACATAATTGAACTGACTTGCAAAAATCAGTACAGTTTAACCACAAATAATTATTGTTGGTAACAATATAGTTAATTTTTAAATTATTCTTACTTGTAGAAATTTTTACTATTTTACATCAAATATTTATGATTAGTCAAGAATGAATTAAACGAAATGTATTTGAGTTTCGTTTAGTAGAGAAAATTTTGTAAAGTATAATGAGAAATGCTATCGGCAGTGACGATATTAATGCAAATTTGTTTCAAGCTTTGCTGTCTTTATATGTATTATACTTACTGATTTTATTTACTTTTAAACTATTTTTGCGATTCATTGTAAGCAGCCATTAATTAAAATCGCTACTGCAAATATCTTAACTGATTTCAGACCAATCAGTACAACATACACTAAAAATAAGATACTTGAAAGAAATCGCAGAATCTCAACTAAGGAAACATTTATCATCATCAACCGTGAATTTCCAGCCACTGTTTCACCATCGCTGACAATATTACCTATCTCAATAAAATGTTAATTAATTTTCTGTTTGGCCCTAACCATAGAAGATGGTACTCAACAATTAAAAAGTACATGACATTATGAATAAATAAAATACAGAAAATTAGGGTAGTCATGAGCTATAAACAATTTATGATTATTTTTTTAATTGGCACTATATGCGAGGCCGACTTGATAGAAGAATTATTTAAAAAAATCCATTTGGAGTTCTATTCATAAGGACTTCCCATGAAAAAATTGGATTTTCAGTTTGCATCTCTATTATTAAATTTGAATGATCAGAATTCAATTAAAATAATTTCTTTACCTACTAACATTATTTTCGAGGTTTTAGATTTCTCTTTAGTTTTATATGAAATATAGCTTAAAAATAGTGAAAAAAATTCGAAAATAAAATCCTCAAAATAGTAGTTACTATGAGAAGTCGTCTAAATTTTTTATGACACAAAAATTATTTCAATTCAACATGAGAATTTATACCACAAAAAATCAGATTATAAAATGGAATTTTGGCGGACATTTCGACTTATCTATATATTTTGAAAACCGTCCAGTGCCGTGCCAATCAACGATTATTAGAAATTTGAGGAAATTGGTTGTGTGAACGATGAACATATCGTTAGGCATAAAGAGAGGAAATCTGAAGAAACTGTAACAAATATATTGGGAAGATTCACAGTAAATCCAACATTAAGTGTATGAAGCATGAATTAGGAATGTGATGACAGCAAATCTGCTATCCATATAATTTTAAAAGTTTGTAGTTATCGACCGTGTAAAAGCCAAAATCACCAAAAACTGCTAGCAGTTGATCCAGATTTAAGATTTCCTGAAATTGTAATCAAAAAGAGTAATGAGGATTAGAGGTGCGTGTTTTATAAGTAAATATACTTTTTATTTGCAAACAGAAAATTACAATTTCGTTTCATCATTCCTCTCAAAAAAATCCTGGCAATATTTCTAGCAATAACTCGGCGCCTCCACCATATATGAAAACAAATTATTTCCCTTGGAAACAAATTCAGATAACCTATGCATTTAATTAATCAAATATAATAGCATAAACCCTTAAAAGATAAAACTTTACGTTTATCTTAACTAGACAATTAAATCATAAAATTCTCGCGCAACAAAATGGTCATTGCTGAGCAGTTACAGGTAGACATCGCAGATTTTGTCGACAAGAGTTGATAGCCTTGGTTGCTATTGTTATAAAAAATTAACATTATTCATTTGCGATTTGTACCTTTTGCCGTTTTGGCCCTAAATTTAGATTTTTCACTGCCGATGTGATAAAAAAATTATTACTGGGCAGTTGCAGGTTGAAATCCCAGATTTTCTCGACAGTAGTTAATAGCCATGGTTGCTATTGTTATGAAACAATAAAAATTATTCACTTGTGATATGTACCTTTTGCCGTTTTGGCTCTAAATTTTGATTTTTCAATGCTGCCGTGATAACAAAAAATTATTACTGGGTAGTTGCAGATTGAAATCCCAGATTTTCTCGACAGGAGTTGATAGCCATAATTGCTATTGTTATAAAAAAAAATTAAAAAATCATTTGGGATATGTACTTTTTGCCGTTTTCGCCCTAAATTTAGATTTTTTGATGCCGGCGTGACAAAAAAAAAATATTACTGGGTAGTTGTCAGTTGAAATCCCAGATTTTCTCGGCAGTAACTGATAGTCATGATTGCTATTATTATAGAACAATAAAAATTATTCACTTGTGATATGTACCTTTTGCCGTTTTAGCAGTAAATTTAGATTTTTCGATCCCGACTTGATAAATAAAATTATTACTGGGTAGTTGCAGGTGGAAATCCCAGATTTTCTCGACAGGAGTTGATAGTCATGGTTGCTATTGTTATAAAAAAATAAAAATGATTCATTTGGGATATGTACCTTTTGCCATTTTGGCCCTAAATTTAAAAGTTTCGATGCCGACGTGATAAAAAATCTTTATTGCTGGGTAGTTGCAGGTGGAAATCCCAAATTTTCTTGATAATAGTTAATAACCATGGTTACTATTGTTAAAGAAAAATTAAAATTATTTACTTGTGATATGTACCTTTTGCCGTTTTGGCCCTACATACCGAATAATTTTTATTTTTCCATAACCACAGCATCTTAACTATTAACTACTGCCGAGAAAATCTGGGATTTCCACCTTCAACTATACAGCAATAAAAAAATATTACGTCGGCATCTCAAAATCTAAATGTAGGGCCAAAACGGCAAAAGGTATATTTCTCAAATGAATAATTTTTATGTTTTATAACAATAGCAACCATGACTATCAGCTCTTGTCGAGAAAATCTGGGATTTCAACCTGCAACTACCCAGTAATAATTTTTTTTTATCACGTCGGCATCGAAAAATCTAAATTTAGGGCCAAAACGGCAAAAGGTACATAATATAATAAATAATTTTTATTTTTCCATAACAATAGTAAACATAGCTATCAACTCGTGTCGGGAAAATTTGAGATATCCACCTGTAACTGCTCAGCAATGACCATTTTGTAGCACGAGAATTTATTTAATAAATTATCTAATTACGATAAACATATAATTTTATGTTCTAAGGATATTTCCTATCGTATTTAATTGATTAAATGCATAGATTATTTGAATTTGAAGGTGATACCAATAAAATAATTTGTTTTCATATATGGTGGAGGCGCCGAGTTTTACTGCCTTCACATACATAAAAAATCCCAATGTTCTAACAACACCAAGAACTCAACATCGACAAACATTTAATGTATGGGCAGGACTTAAAAGGTCCTATTTTATCTATTTACGGGAATCCCCATTTTACCTAAATACGTCTATACAAATATTACAAAACATTTTTTTACTTTAAATTAAACTTAAAACTAATACTACTACAAATACTACCTAATAAGAGTGTTATGTTTATTTAAGTTTTTCTTAAACACATATTTTTTGTACGAGTTTAATTTATTAGCCGATCTATTTTGATTAGTTGTTTTAAATCTAACGAATATTATTCGGCAAATTATTTTCTTTCAAATATTGCATTAAGTGAAATCCTATATAACCCCATTATTTTCTACGTGCCCGCATTCAAAACCAATTACGTCTGGCTGAATTTTTTTATTAAAAAAAACTTCGCTAGACGTCGCATCAAGTGGATTGTCATCCCATTCAATATTTGAATATAAAGGTAAATTCCATATTGGCAGATTTGATTGAACTGAAAATAGATTTTTAATGTATATATCCACTTTCTTTAATTATTATGAATGTTTTATAAAAGTGATGATTCAAATTGTCAGCTTGTTTCTTTAGAAATAATAATATCTTTGTTGAGGATAAATAACCATTTTACAATAAAATAAAATCAAAGGTCGATAGCCAATTAAGAATTGCGGAAAAACATAAACTTATATAAATTCAAAAAACGAAATATAGCCTGAATATTTATATATTCAGGCTATATTTAGTTTTTTGAATTTATTTAATACTTTCTGCAACAAGTAAGATTGTTCCTATTTTATTTATAAACTTATATGTATGTTATATATAATTGTATCAATTCTTAAATAAAGATGTTTGTATATATATAAATATAAAATCAAATCAAAAATTTTAAAAATTAAAATAAACCTCAGTGTCTGAATGAACAGATGTGCTACATATAATACTTATTTAATACAAAAATTACATTAATAACAATTAAATTTTATTCAATTTAGTTTTAAAAGAAATGCTGTTAAGAGGGATCACCTCCTTGAGTGAATCAACGTTTCTACAACTGTATTCATAAATTCTGTTAAATCCGGTGGAGTCCCTTGGATTTCTTGCGATATTATTATTAACAACAACAAATTAATTAGCGGTAATATCTCTGTCAGATGATGAAAAAGCGCTAACGTGAAGAAAATTTGGGACTTATTCGGCGGCAGTTTTTGCTTCATTACTTTACAAGTATAGCCTATTCGGTGGAATCTGGCGGCCGAGGTCGTAAAACGGTCGGTCCGCCCTGAGGATCGACGCACCCTCGAAGAAAAGGTATTGGTGGTTCGTCTAATTGCATCCCATACATTTATTACTGTCCTTCGCTCCGATTGGTATACGCACTTTTACACCAGTACTTCTCAACAAAGAATGGTTTGAGGAAAAAAAATATTACGTCCCCTACTTACCGAGCTCTGACCCTCTTTTACGACCACAGCCGCCACATTCCGAAGAACGGGCTATACAGTATTTGTGCATTTCTGTGCACCATTCTAATTCTTGCTTTTCGCGTTTTTAATTTGTTAACATATTTTGTTTTCAAGGCGTTGTGTCGTTTTCTTAATTAACTGCACAATAGTCTTCCATTACCTTCAGCGATGGTACGTTTAATTTTAATATTAAACGTAAGACTTTTCATACGTAATGCAATCCCACAAAGGACGTTCATTTATTTTTATCTCTACCTTTAAAGATTAAATCAAACATTCCGAAAGGTCGGTTTTTTGTAGTAAACTTATAATAGTATCCCTTGATCGGATATCCCGTTAAAGTACGTCATACTTTCTATATTTTTGTAGTATTTAATCATTAGACTGGCGACGATCGATTCTCCATACTAAAATGGTATGAAAAAATTACTGAAATACTACAGAACATATAAAAACTGTTTTATTTATACATACAGGGTGTATATTTTTGAAGTGCAAAATTACTCTTTTCGTTCCTAGTCTCCTGTTACAAATCGTGAAAATTTTTCGAAATTAATTTAGGGTACACATTCTGAACTGTAAATTTTCGATCGATTTTTGAAAAGTGAAATTACTCTTTTCGTTCCTAGTCTCCTGTTACAAAAAATTGAAAATTTTTCGAAATTAATTTAGGGTACACATTCTGAACTGTAAATTTTCGATCGATTTTTGAAGAGTGAAATTACTCTTTTCGTTCATAGTCTCCTGTTACAAATCGTGAAAATTTTTCGAAATTAATTTAGGGTACACATTCTGAACTGTAAATTTTCGATCGATTTTTGAAAAGTGAAATTACTCTTTTCGTTCCTAGTCTCCTGTTACAAAAAATTGAAAATTTTTCGAAATTAATTTAGGGTACACATTCTGAACTGTAAATTTTCGATCGATTTTTGAAGAGTGAAATTACTCTTTTCGTTCATAGTCTCCTGTTACAAATCGTGAAAATTTTTCGAAATTAATTTAGGGTACACATTCTGAACTGTAAATTTTCGATCGATTTTTGAAAAGTGAAATTACTCTTTTCGTTCCTAGTCTCCTGTTACAAAAAATTGAAAATTTTTCGAAATTAATTTAGGGTACACATTCTGAACTGTAAATTTTCGATCGATTTTTGAAGAGTGAAATTACTCTTTTCGTTCATAGTCTCCTGTTACAAATCGTGAAAATTTTTCGAAATTAATTTAGGGTACACATTCTGAACTGTAAATTTTCGATCGATTTTTGAAGAGTGAAATTACTCTTTTCGTTTCTGGTCTCCTGTTACAAATCGTGAAAATTTTTCGAAATTAATTTAGGGTACACATTCTCAACTGTAAATTTTCGATCGATTTTTGAAGAGTGAAATTACTCTTTTCGTTCCTAGTCTCCTGTTACAAATCGTGAAAATTTTTCGAAATTAATTTAGGGTACACATTCTCAACTGTAAATTTTCGATCGATTTTTGAAGAGTGAAATTATTCTTTTCGTTTCTGGTCTCCTGTTACAAATCGTGAAAATTTTTCGAAATTAATTTAGGGTACACATTCTGAACTGTAAATTTTCGATCGATTTTTGAAGAGTGAAATTATTCTTTTCGTTTCTGGTCTCCTGTTACAAATCGTGAAAATTTTTCGAAATTAATTTAGGGTACACATTCTGAACTGTAAATTTTCGATCGATTTTTGAAGAGTGAAATTATTCTTTTCGTTTCTGGTCTCCTGTTACAAATCGTGAAAATTTTTCGAAATTAATTTAGGGTACACATTCTGAACTGTAAATTTTCGATCGATTTTTGAAGAGTGAAATTACTCTTTTCGTTCATAGTCTCCTGTTACAAATCGTGAAAATTTTTCGAAATTAATTTAGGGTACACATTCTCAACTGTAAATTTTCGATCGATTTTTGAAGAGTGAAATTACTCTTTTCGTTCCTAGTCTCCTGTTACAAATCGTGAAAATTTTTCGAAATTAATTTAGGGTACACATTCTGAACTGTAAATTTTCGATCGATTTTTGAAGAGTAAAATACCTCTTTTCGTTCCTGGTCTCCTGTTACAAATCGTGAAAATTTTTCGAAATTAATTTAGGGTACACATTCTGAACTGTAAATTTTCGATCGATTTTTGAAGAGTAAAATACCTCTTTTCGTTCCTGGTCTCCTGTTACAAATCGTGAAAATTTTTCGAAATTAATTTAGGGTACACATTCTGAACTGTAAATTTTCGATCGATTTTTGAAGAGTGAAATTACTCTTTTCGTTCCTAGTCTCCTGTTACAAATCGTGAAAATTTTTCGAAATTAATTTAGGGTACACATTCTAAACTTTAAATTTTCGATCGATTTTGGAAGTGCAAAATTACTCTTTTCGTTCCTGGTCTACTGTTACAAATCGTGAAAATTTTTCGAAATTAATTTAGGGTACACATTCTGAACTGTAAATTTTCGATCGATTTTTGAAGAGTGAAATTACTCTTTTCGTTCCTAGTCTCCTGTTACAAATCGTGAAAATTTTTCGAAATTAATTTAGGGTACACATTCTGAACTGTAAATTTTCGATCGATTTTTGAAGTGCAAAATTACTCTTTTCGTTCCTGGACTCCTGTTACAAATCGTGAAAATTTTTCGAAATTAATTTAGGGTACACATTCTGAACTGTAAATTTTCGATCGATTTTTGAAGAGTGAAATTACTCTTTTCGTTCCTAGTCTCCTGTTACAAATCGTGAAAATTTTTCGAAATTAATTTAGGGTACACATTCTGAACTGTAAATTTTCGATCGATTTTTGAAGAGTGAAATTACTTATTTCGTTCCTGGTCTCCTGTTACAAATCGTGAAAATTTTTCGAAATTAATTTAGGGTACACATTCTGAACAGTAAATTTTCGATCGATTTTTGAAGAGTGAAATTACTCTTTTCGTTCCTAGTCTCCTGTTACAAATCGTGAAAATTTTTCGAAATTAATTTAGGGTACACATTCTGAACTGCAAATTTTCGATCGATTTTTGAAGTGCAAAATTACTCTTTTCGTTCCTAGTCTTCTGATAATCTTGGCTAAAATTTTTTAATATTTTATGATGAGAGCACTTTGGTCTTTCATTGTTTAAATACATTCATTCATTCATTCATTCATTCATTGACAAAGAATGATCTTAGAATTAATTAGTTTTTATGGCCCTTAAAAGGGCCGTTGTTTTCGGGGGTTTTGCGCCCAAAATTCACCGTTGTCAATCTCTAGAAGATGGTGGATAGTGGTCGACTATCTTCTCTAGGGAGCCGGTTTCTCGTGACGGTCACAAACACCTCTTGCTTCTCCTTATCCTGTCAATCTTTGTGCAATTCTTGGATGCGTTTTCAATTATTTTATTGGGTCACAAATATTTAGGTAGGAAGCGATTAGGGTATTAGGTTTTATTTATATAATTCAACAAGGCTTCCAAAAATATCCACCTGAAAAAGGTTAAAAAACGTTGACCGGAATAAAGACAAAATAATTTTAACTTATACTGTAAGTTGCATTTAACTAAATGCAATAAAGGGATTAAGGCAACGAGTAGGACTAAGCCCAGCATTATTTGTGTGCACATGGATAACATAATTAAGAGAAGCGAAAGCAAAGTCATAAAATGGGTACAGTACAGGGTTCAAAAATTTAGAGAGAGAGTAGAAATAGCTCACGAGGTTTTCGCATGTGTTGTAATATTAATGCGAAAAACACCTCAAAATAAATAAGTCTGGAAAGAGGTACCAGAGGAAGAAGGAATGAAGATACACATCAATGAAACGGAAGTACTAGTAATAAGAGATAAGGAGTCTAACATCAGAATTAAAATAGACCAAATCACATTGGAACAAGTAAAAGAATTTAAATACCCTTATATAAAGGGTACCACTCGTACAACTTTAGCAGTCCAACATAATTTTGTATGATAATACCATAGTTTTAACAAAAATGTACAACCTGTGAAGTAATAAAATGCTAGCTACTTCTTCAACGTTTTTTTTTTATCTAAACAAATGCATTAATTAATTTTAAATGCGTGTAACGCCGCTTCGAAAATTTCCTACCCTAGTGCACTTCTGGGAAATTCCCGGATACATTCCACTTCGGCAAATATTAGTTTAAATATTACGGTCGAATGCCTCTTCAGGGGCGGTGCTTGATTAGTGGATAAAAGTATTTAATTTGGAAAATCAAATTAAATGTGAAAACTTCTGATACATCCGATGCTCTGATAGTGAAAACAGAGCGTAATTTAATGAAATCCCCATTTCAAACGGTGTAAAGTAAAACTGTACAATCAAATGGGAGCAATTTGAGTGGACGAACGAAGGAAATATTTAATCTAATTTGAACTGATTAAATAATTTAGTACAGAAGACGAAGTAGAATAATTTGAAATCGGCATTAGGCTTGAAATTCCATTTAAGTGTTTCGATTGTCACAATTAGCAAGCGCAAAATACTATAGTCAATTTTTATTTACTCCATTAGGAAGTACGGGAAAGTATTGTGATCGTGTTTTTTTTAACCGAATTTTTTAATAATAATATTTATAGTATTATTAGATTTATGTTTAACCCGAAAAACCTAGTTCATCCCCTGCATACATAAAATAACACAGATGAAGTTAAAGCAATTTTTCAAGTCCTTGATTTTAAACATTTATCTTCTATTTGCCCTATTTCCAATTCAAGGAAAACTAACGGCGGCGTCCTTACACCGGATATTGATTGTCATTTAAATTTTATGTTATTGGTTTTGGGGTACATAAAACATGAAAGCGATTTGTTTTACGTCGATGTATCGGAACTACTTGCAGAACGGGATGTTGTAAAAGTTACAGTTCTGTTTAATTATTAACGTCAAACTTGGGCCTAACTTACAACTTGCACGAATGTTCCAATGAGTAAAAAGTAATAAGTTTAGAAAATATTACTCGCATTCGAGAAACGTTTACTTTTATTTCTGTGGCCGTCTGCCTGGGTTATTTTTTGTATTTTGAAAAATTTCAATAATGTTGGTTTGAAAAGGTTAATTATAATTATGTGTAAACGAAAGTAGACAATTATACGAATTTTAATTTCAAAGCCAAAACTGAAATTTCTTAAATTATGCTTTTCTGGTTAAATAGAATAATATCTGTTTTTGGCAAACGGCCACAGATTTATACCACGTTTAAAAATCACTTATTGCATTTTCAAAAAACTTTTATTGCACATGAAACACAACAATTGTTTCGTCACACTGTGGCTTCTTCAGTCTAAGAACTTTATATTTACATTACACAACATGCGTTTAAGTACTATGGCAATTGTTGGGATGGAGTGTAGTTCTGGGGTGAACATTTTTAGCTAAGACAAATTTAAAAGTTTTTCATTTATTAGTTTCTTTTTTGTGTAAATCTCCAGATTTCTAGTGGAGTGAGTTTTCGTCCTTTGTCTCCCGATCTTGAAATCAAAATTGGGTTAGCGTATGTGGATGTTTTTGTTTGTTTTGGGAAACATTTTTACCGTTTTTCGAATGATTGTATCCAGGGTCAGCTCGTGATATAGAGCCAAGAAGCCATGGCACTACCTGTAGTCTCAAGCTCAGCAAGAATTTTTAATTAATTCTTAAAACACTTTTTCGCCAGTTACTTAGGTCTAGGAAGATTTCTTTAAAGGGGAGTTGAGGGCGTATTGTATAGGTGGCTCTGCCACCAACATGTTCCATAAGCCGCCACTGAAATTAAGTGCAGTTTTTAAAAATCCAAATCCAATACAAAAAATAAAATAAAATATAAAACGTGTCGACGAATTTCTACAAAAATTAAATTAGATTTGCAAATCATCGTTTATCAAACTAAATGGAGTTTTTAAAAATTTACCAATTATTTCGCGAATTGTGAATTTTTGAAAATTTTAGATCTCGAATTGTGTAATACTCGAGTTAAAAATTAAAAAAATATATAAAACATGTCGATGAATTTCTACAAAAATTAAATTAGATTAGCAAATCATCGTTTTATCAAAGTAAATGGAGTTTTTGAAAATTCTCCAATTATTTCGTGAATTGTGAATTTTTGAAAATTTTAATTTTTGAATTGTGTAAGACTCGAGCAAAAAAATAAAAGGAAGTATAAAACGTGTCGACGAATTTCTACAAAAATTAAATTAGATTTGCAAATCATCGTTTTATCAAACTAAATGGAGTTTTTGAAAATTCACCAATTATTTCGCGAATTGTGAATTTTTGAAAATTTTAGATCTCGAATTGTGTAATACTTGAGTTAAAAATTAAAAAAATATATAAAACGTGTCGACGAATTTCTACAAAAATTAAATTAGATTTGCAAATCATCGTTTTATCAAACTAAATGGAGTTTTTGAAAATTCACAAATTATTTCGCGAATTGTGAATTTTTGAAAATTTTAGATCTCGAATTGTGTAATACTCGAGTTAGAAATTTAAAAAAATGTATAAAACGTGTCGATGAATTTCTACAAAAATTAAATTAGATTTGCAAATCATCTTTTTGTTAAACTAAATGGAGTTTTTGAAAATTCACCAATTATTTCGCGAATTGTGAATTTTTGAAAATTTTAGATATCGAATTGTGTAATATTCGAGTTAAAAATTTAAAAAAATATATAAAACGTGTCGATGAATTTCTACAAAAATTAAATTAGATCTGCAAATCATCGTTTTATCAAACTAAATGTAGTTTTTGAAAATTCACCAATTATTTCGCGAATTGTGAATTTCTGAAAATTTTAGATCTCGGATTGTGTAATACTCGAGTTAGAAATTAAAAAAATATATAAAACGTGTCTACTAAATTTTACAAAAATTAAATTAGATTTGAAAATCATCGTTTTATCAAACTTAATGAAGTTTTTGAAAATTCACCAATTATTTCGCGAATTGTGAATTTTTGAAAATTATAGATTTGGAATTGTGTAATACTCGAGTTAAAAATTTAAAAAATATATAAAACGTGTCCATGAATTTCTACAAAAATTAAATTAGATTTGCAAATCATCGTTTTATCAAACTAAATGGAGTTTTTAAAAATTTACCAATTATTTCGCGATTTGGGAATATTTGAAAATTTTAGATCTCGAATTGTGTAATACTCGAGTAAGAAATTTAAAAAAATGTATAAAACGTGTCGATGAATTTCTACAAAAATTAAATTAGATTTGCAAATCATCGTTTTATCAAACTAAATGGAGTTTTTAAAAATTCACCAATTATTTCGCGAATTGTGAATTTTTGAAAATTTTAGATATCGAATTGTGTAATACTCGAGTTAAAAATTTAAAAAAATATATAAAACGTGTCGATGAATTTCTACAAAAATTAAATTAGATTTGCAAATCATCGTTTTATCAAACTAAATGGAGTTTTTGAAAAGTCACCAATTATTTCGTGAATTGTGAATTTTTGAAAATTACAGATATCGAATTGTGTAATACTCAAGTTAAAAACTTAAAAAAATATATCAAACGTGTCGAAAAATTTCTGCGAAAATTAAATTAGATTTGCAAATCATCGTTTTATTAAACTAAATGGAGTTTTTGAAAATTCACCAATTATTTCGCGAATTGTGAATTTTTGAAAATTATAGATATCGAATTGTGTAATACTCAAGTTAAAATTTAAAAAAAATATATCAAACGTGTCGATGAATTTTTACGAAAATTAAATTAGATTTGCAAATCATCGTTTTATCAAACTAAATGGAGATTTTGCAAATTCACCAATTATTTCGCGAATTGTGAATTTTTGAAAATTTTATATTTCGAATTGTGTAATACTCGAGTTAAAAATTTAAAAAAATATATAAAACGTGTCTACTAAATTTTACAAAAATTAAATTAGATTTGCAAATGATCGTTCTATCAAAGTAAATGGAGTTTTTAAAAATTCACCAATTATTTCGCGAATTGTGAATTTTTGAAAATTTTAGATATCGAATTGAGTAATACTCGAGTTAAAAATTAAAAAAAAATATATAAAACGTGTTTACTAAATTTTACAAAAATTAAATTAGATTTGCAAATCATCGTTTTATCAAACTAAATGGAGTTTTTGAAAATTCAGCAATTATTTCGCGAATAGTGAATTTTTGAAAATTTTAGATCTCGAATTGTGTAATACTCGAGTTAGAAATTTAAAAAAATGTATAAAACGTGTCGACGAATTTCAACAAAAATTAAATTAGATTTGCAAATCATCGTTTTATCAAACTAAATAGAGTTTTTGAAAAGTCACCAATTATTTCGCGAATTGTAAATTTTTGAAAATTATAGATATCGAATTGTGTAATACTCAAGTTAAAAATTTAAAAAAAATATATCAAACGTGTCGATGAATTTCTGCGAAAATTAAATTAGATTTGCCAATCATCGTTTTATCAAACTAAATGGAGTTTTTGAAAATTCACCAATTATTTCGCGAATTGTGAATTTTTGAAAATTATAGATATCGAATTGTGTAATACTCAAGTTAAAATTTAAAAAAAAATATATCAAACGTGTCGATGAATTTTTACGAAAATTAAATTAGATTTGCAAATCATCGTTTTATCAAACTAAATGGAGATTTTGCAAATTCACCAATTATTTCGCGAATTGTGAATTTTTGAAAATTTTATATTTCGAATTGTGTAATACTTGAGTTAAAAATTTAAAAAAATATATAAAACGTGTCTACTAAATTTTACAAAAATTAAATTAGATTTGCAAATCATCGTTCTATCAAAGTAAATGGAGTTTTTAAAAATTCAGCAATTATTTCGCGAATTGTGAATTTTTGAAAATTTTAGATATCGAATTGTGTAATACTCGAGTTAGAAATTTAAAAAATATATCAAACGTGTCGACTAAATTCTACAAAAATTTAATTAGATTTGCAAATCATCATTTTATCAAAGTAAATCGAGTTTTTGAAAATCTACAAATTATTTCGTGAGTATTAAATTTTTGAAAATTTTAATTTTCTATTTGTGTAATACTCGAGTGAAAAAATTAAATAAAATATGAAACGTATCGACTAAATTCTACAAAAAATTAATTAGATTTGCAAATCATCGTTTTATCAAAATAACTGCAGTTTTTGAAATCCCCCGATTATTTCACGAGTTTTTTAAAATGTAATTTTTCAAATTGTAAAATATTCGAGTGAAAAATTAAAAAAAATATATATGTAAAACGTATTGACGAAATTCTACAAAAATTAAATTAGATTTACAAATCATCGTTTTATCAAATTAAGCAGGGGCGGCTCGTTATATAGAGTCATGGCACTACCTGTAGTTTCAAGCTCAGCAAGAACTTTTAATTAATTCTTAAAACACTTTTTCGCAAGTTACTTTGGTCTAGGAAGATAAATCGTTCTTTCTTTCTTCAAAAAAGAGGGGGGGGGGGCATGTATTTATAAGTGGCTCTACCATCAACATGTTCCACGAGCCGCCACTGATTGTATCCCGTCTGTCCGATGTATTTTTTTATTGCAATCACCAAAAGTTATTAAGTATACGTCACTGTGTTGTTATTTTTGACATTCTTTGTTATTTTTAATAAAACTTCCTAATGAGATATTGGTTTTGAATACAGTGTTTATTTCTAATTTTAAAGTTCATGTAGCATGCTGGATTTTGAAAAGTTTGTAAATTGTAAAATAAGTCATCTTCGCAAAAAAAAAACCTGAATTTACAGATCATTAGCATAACAATACAACATTGAACATAACATAACAACATTGAACCTTTAGTATTAATCAGAATTTCGAATACATTGCAAACGTAGTAATTAGTTCAAGGTGTTTTGCTTCTTTAACAAAACGTAGTGATATATCCTTTAGAAGTAACTGAATATCTATTTCATGTAACCTTTTACTGATCAATATCGCTATGGAGAAATTTACGGGCATTGCTTACACAAGCATTAGTAAATGATCTTAAATCAATATGTACTTCATTTGTAGCACGTTTGAAATCAGAGGGGCTGAAAGAATGCAATAAATGGGTGTCGTCTGCATACATACAGAGTCCGCCAGAAAAATGTTTACAAACTTTAAGGAACGAACACTATTTATAATGTGTTTATTTCACATTTGAATAGTGATCATACATGTAGTCCTGTATTCAGTTAAGCACATGGTAGATGTTCAAAATGTCCGCCATTGGTGGCCAGACATCTAAAAGGACGATGAGCGGTCAATTTTTCAATGGAAATCGTTGCAAACTTTCCACTTTACAACTTTTTTTACAATATTTTGGCGTACATATGTACTGCTAATCTCTACTTCACGTGCACATTGAGCAGATTTCTGTGAAGAAGTAACAAACCTTTGCTACTAGAGAGTCGACGAAGCAGGACTTGTAGCTGTACTCGCTCTTTCCGGTATTCCTTTATGAGTATCACAAATCGTTACACTTTTAATTGTGAGGCGGGTTGGGGTTTCTGTTTCAAACTTCCGCTTCCACCTTCAACGGCATTACCAAGCCTGGTAAACCACTTCAAAATGCCTTTTTGCTGCCTAAACATGAAGCGTTCTCCAGTTATTTGGTTTTCTCTCTCGTGATAAAGTACCTAGGCAAAAGATCTGTTATCGGCGCTTAGTTTGTCTACGCGTATTAACAAATGCGTAATTATCTTAATTTGCATTTTATGAGGTAACCATTGCTCCGTTTTATTATTAACATAAATTCCGCATTATTGAAATTTCCAAACGAGATAATTTTCAAAGAAGTACAGCTGCGAGTAACAATACAATGAAGGGATAAGCCTCCACCGCTGTGCATCGTCCCATCGAGGATGTCGTTAGGACATTTCGCCGAACTATTAGTGGAAATATGCAGCTGCCAGTGCCAATACAATGCACTGTTGATCCGCCTCCCAGTATCTGCGTACTTGACGAAATCGGTTCGAACCCAAATTGTTCTCGGAAGGGCAATTTGCCGGTTGGAACACGTGCGCCGACCTCGATGATTCCGTCTCACCCTACCTCCACCACCACCAACCCGGAGAAAAGTAGGGCGTGGGCCCCGTAAAAGGCCATGGAGCGCTCCCCAGATAATCAGATGACACACAACAATTCGACTCAGATCATCCAAGTCATCATTCAGTTCAACACTCAGAGATCAGAACTCATCATTTTGACTTAGAAACAGTCAGTCACACAACAGTCGACACAGACCGCCTTCACCGACGCAGCCGCAGCCGCTGACTTCACCATAGCCGCCGCTGTTTCCGCCGCCGCCGTTACCGCCACCGATTCCGTCGCCGCAGCTTCCATCGCCGCCACCGTTGTCGCCTCTGGTTCCGACGCCACCGCTTCCGTCGCCGCCGTTTCTATCACCGCCGCTACCGCTGCCGACTCCGCTGCCGCTGCCGTTGCCGCCCTCATCCGCGGATTCGCCTGGCATCATCCCAGTACTGCGCGAACATACGTGTTTTTTTTTTTACTTTTGTGTGACTTTTATTTTGTGCAGCGACATTATTTTACTGACTTATTTTCGTGTATATATTTTTGAACTTTGAACATTTTTTTTATGCCATTTTAAATATTTCGTGTGCAAATAACAGTGATAGTTATCGCGCCTATCAGACATTTTATACCTGTGCCCTATCCTTGTTTCTGTCGTTCTGGTGCTGTTTCATAGCTAGCTGGAGGTCATCGAATTTTTATTCCCGCGCTGCGACCACAATCCCAAAACGACCTGAATAAAAGCTATAAAAATAGTTCCAAGAAAAAGGTCCCTGAAAGTGCTGAAAAAGTCACAGTGCTGAAAATAAAAGCTCTGAAGAAAGTCTTAAGAAAGTTCTGAAAAAAACTGAGGAAGGGGTCCCAAACACAGTTTGAAAATAATCCTGAAAGGAGTACTTAAAAAAGCTCTAAAAAGTGCTGAAAAAAGTCCCGAAAAAAATAAGTCCTGAAAGGAGTACTTTAAAAAGCTCTACAAAAGTCGTAAATAAAGTCCTGAGAAAGAAGTCTTAGAAAAAGTCCTGATAAAGAAGTACTGATAACATGTCTCAAGAAAGTCTTGAAAAAAAGTCCTGAAAGGAGCCCTTAAAAAACCCCTGAAAGTGTATTAGAAAAAGTCATGAAAAGCAGTTTTTAAATTCTTAAAAACGTCCAGAAAAAAAGTCCTGAAAAGAAAAGTTCTGAAATAAATAAATGTTCTGAAAAAGTACTAAAAAAATGGTGATGTGGCCATCATGTTACTTTCTCCGACTTGATGGTATCATTTATATTTACGCTTCCATGGTTTATTTTCAATTTAAATCATATTTTAAGAGTGCATTGAACGTTTCGTAGACTCGGATAAAACTGACGTTTAAAACGTCAAAATTATGAAAGATGGAATAATGTACTTCAAATTCAAAAACTCAGTTTACTCAAAAACTAAAGAGATTTCGAAAAAAACTTATTCTTCATAAATTGTTCATTTTAGCATTCTCTACAATTATTATTAATATAAATTTCCTGTAACTATTAGCGTTTCATAATTGTATACCAAAAATGAAAAAAAAATTAATAAATTTTTTTCTCGCATAACAATGATTTTATGAAAAATGTTTTCAAACAAAATAATTGAATTTCTTTATTGTCTTCAATATTTGTTGAAATGTTTTTGTGATATTTTTCATATTTAAGAAAATATTGGCAAAAAACAAAAAACAGTTAAGGTAAACACCCACTTCCGGTGTACGAAATTTTACCAAAAGCTTTTCAGTTCTTTGGATTATCAAATAAAACTTATGTTTAAAGTTTCATATCAATTGGTCTATTAGTTTTTGAGATACAGCGCGCACAGACACACACACACACACACACACATACAGACACACACACATACAGACACACACACACACCCACACACACACACAGACACAAATTTTTTTTTTTCCAGAAATTGTTGAAATGGCATCCAGAGACCCCAAAACGGATATTTCCGTAAAAAAAATTTTTGAAAAAAAAATCACGATCACAGTACTTTCTCGTACTTCGTAACGGAGAAAGTAAAAAGTCGTGAACAAAGTCCTGAAAAAGGTCCCGACAAAAAGTCCTGAATTAGTTTTGAAATAAGACGACTTAAAAAAAGTCCGGAAAAAAAATCCTAAAAGAAAACGTCCTGAAAGAAACTCCCGAGAAAAACGATAATTTAATGTCACTAAAGAGTTAAAAAATGGTGATGTGGCCATCATGTTACTTTCTCCGACTTGATGGTATCATTTATATTTACGCTTTCATTGATCATTTTCAATTTAGATGTACATCGGACGTTTTGTAGACTTGGATGAAACTGATATTTAAAAATTATAAAAAATGGAAAAAATATACTTAAAATGAAAAAAAAAGACTTCGAAAAAACGTATGCTTTATAAGTTGTTTTGACATTCTCTACAATTATTATTAACATAAATATGCTGTAACGTTTATTGTTTTATTGTTTCATAACTATAAACCAAAAATGAAAAAAAAAAATTATTATTTTTTCGCGGATTGATATGAAATGTAAGATTTTTCAGACTGTTTTTAGGCCGTGAAATATCACTTTTGCGGACTAGGCTCTAAAAATGCTTATTTATGCCTAGGCTGTAAAAGTAATGAGCCAATCAGGTGAGAAATCATGATCATTATGATTATAAATAATTACACCATATACACCGTCAAAATGCGGACACCACACTATTTATTATAAATGTCAATTTTTGTTATTTGGGTATTTTTACAAAGCTACCTGCGATATTTTGATAGAATTAAATATATTGAAAATTATCGCATTGCAAGTTATTACTAATTTCTCCTGAACAATCCGCGAAAAAATTATGTGTTTAACTCGGGCAATAAAGCAGATTTACGGACGCGGCTGGATTCACAGCCTCGTTCGCAAGCTCGCTCGGCGGTGAAACTCCAGCCGCGTCCGTAAATCTGTCACTTTATTGCCTTGTTAAACAAATAACTATTCTCGATTAAAAATGATTTTATAAAAAAACATTTTCACACAAAAGATGTTCATTTTTTTATTGCCTTCAATATTTGTTTAAATGCTTTTGTGATATTTTTCAAATTTAAAAAAATATTAGAAAAAAAAACAAAAAACAGTTAAGGTAAACACCCACTTCCGGTGTACGAAATTTTACCAAAAGCTTTTCAGTTCTTCGGATAAAGAAATATGAGACTTATGTTCAAAGTTTCATATCAATTGCTCTATTAGTTTTTGAGATACAGCACGCACAGCCACACACACACAGACACATTTTTTTCCAGAAATTGTTGAAATGTCATCTAGGGACCACAAAACGGATATTTCCGTAAAAAATTTTTTTCACGATCTCAATACTTTCTCGTACTTCGTAACGGAGAAAGTAATACTGTTTTAAATTAAATTATACTATATTTATTGGAGCTTGTACTACCATTTACTCATATCTTACAATCATAAATATTATATAGATACTAGCTGACCCGACAGACGTTGTCCTGTCTTAACTATGAATATTGAATTCTAATTGGTATAATTAATAAAAAAATATATATTCAAAAACATAGTGTTTATTATTGTAATGCTCTATGATGCACAACATTCTTCGTTTTATTTTCTGCCAACGTAATAAAATCGATACCATAATCATGAATTGAGTAAAGTAACTACTGCGCTGCGCCGTCGTCCGTGCGTAGCTCTTTAAAATCAAGCAAGGTAACTGCTGAAGAACGACGGCTCCGCTGCGCTGCGCCGTCGTCCATGCATGGTCCAAATATAAAGGCAGATAACTGGTGACGGACGACAGCGCACCACAGCGGAGCAGTGTGTGGCCCATTAAAATTAAGCTCCTCTGCGCTGCGCCGTCGTCCGTGCGTAGCCCTTTAAAATCAAGCAAGGTAACTGGTGACGAATGACGGCTCCGGTGCGCTGCGCCGTCGTTAATACGTAGCTTATTACTGGTGACGAACAGCTTCGCAGACGCCTGGCCGGAATAACTGATCGAGCGGTCTATCGCCGAGAGTAGAAAATTATTGAAGTACTAAAATCGCTATTAAAAAATAGGGGTTGGTGATAGAAGGGTGAAAATTTAGCGTTCTATGTATTTTTTAATGCTGAATCATAAAAAATAATAAATATAAAATAAAAAATTTTGTCCAAAAAATAAAAATAAAAAATTTGCGGCGGACTACCCTTATCACTTAGGGGTATGAAAAATAGTTTAAGTCCTATTCTTAGACCTACTCAATATACACACCAAATTTCATAAGAATCGGTCAAGCCGTTTCGGAAGAGTTTTGTTACAAACACTGTGACACGAAAATTTTATATATTAGATTTTATTACACACAACCGACTTTTTTAAAATGGCCTCCTTTTGTTAATAATCGCTTCTGTGACCCATATTTTTTTTAATGAAAACGAAGGTAAATTACAGAGGAAACATGAATAAACAATGTGTAAGAAACAGGGGTTGATATATTTATCCCAATCTGAGAAAAAACAATTCGGAAAAATATGTTTTTTTAGCTTTGAACGGTAAACCTCCTCTTAAAAGCTTATTTGATAATTTAAATCCACTTTGAATAAATTATAACCACTTTTATTACTTTCAAGGTTTTACAAAAGTAGAATTATACAATACACAATACAGGGTGTTACAAATTCGCTGCATTAGCATTGCTATCTCGGTAACTGTGTGAGATAGAGAGTTCAAAATGGAGGCAAAGTTGTGCATTTTAACGCCGACTCAGAGGGAGAAAACATCTTGATTCAGACATTAACGTTTATGCAATATGAAATTATAGGGGTTAGTGTATCGACCTGAGGTCTTTCTGCCCTCGCCGACTCATTTGTTGAAAAGAAATTTAGAATTTTCCGACTATTTCCGGAGAAATTCGAAAAAAACGAAAAAATCCATTTTTGCTTTTAATTTTTTACGACTTACTGGTTATTTTTAAAATCCAAGAGCACTTTCTTAAGACACTCTTATAAGCTCTTCTCGAAAATAATTCGTAACGTTCCTTATTTAGATACTCACATCAATTTAATTTTTTTAAATACGCACCTGTTTTTTTTTTATTACTTTCTCCGTTACGAAGTACGAGAAAGTATTGTGATCGTGATTTTTTTTTCAAAAATTTTTTTTACGGAAATATCCGTTTTGGGGTCCCTAGATGCCATTTCAACAATTTCTGGAAAAAAAAAATTTGTGTCTGTGTGTGTGTGTCTGTGTGTGTGTGTCTGTGTGTGTGTGTGTGTGTGTGTGTGTGTGTGTGTGTGTGTGTGTCTGCTGTGTGCGCTGTATCTCAAAAACCAATAAAGCAATTGATATGAAACTTTGAACATACGTCTTATTTGATAATGCGAAGAACTGAAAAGCTTTTGGTAAAATTTCGTACACCGGAAGTGGGTGTTTACCTTAACTGTTTTTTGTTTTTTGCCAATATTTTCCTTAATATAAAAAATATCACAAAAATATTTAAACAAACATCGAAGAAAACAAAAAAATGAAAAGCTTTTGCTTGAAAATATTTTTCATAAAATCATTGCTATTCGAGAAAAACATTTTTTTTTTTTTTAATTTTTGATTTATAATTATGAAACGATAATAGTTACAGCAATTCTATGTAAATAATAATTGTAGAGAATACCAAAATGAACAACTTCTAAAGAATAAGTTTTTTTCGAAATCTCGTTAGTTTTCGAGTAAACCTAGTTTTTGAATTTGAAGTATAATTTTTCCATCTTTCATGATTTTGACGTTTTAAACGTCAGTTTCATCCGAGTCTACAAAATGCTCGATGTACATTTAAAATATGATTTCAATTGAAAATAAACCCATGAAAACGTAAATATAAAGTCGGAGAAAGTAACATGATGGCCACATCACCATTTTTTTATGTTTGAGTAATTTTTCACCTTCCAAAACTAATGATGTGTCACACTTGTGATACAGTTGTTTGCTATATGAGTCTAAAAAAAATTGAAGAGTAGGCATTGACTTTGAAACAAAACGCACCTTTTTCAAAAATGATTGGGGACCTCAAAATAAATATTTTCATTTTAACGAAAACAATTATTTAAACTGGTTAATTTTAAATTGCTTTGTATACATGTACTGTTTAAATATGTAAATTTAGCATAAAGTTTTTGCATTATTAATATCATGGATTTTATGTTATCAACTTTTGGTTGGTTCAGACAAACATTGCCAGACGATTGTGAAATCTACATATACTTTACATGCACTATATAAACACATAAAATTTGGCTTAGTGCTGAAAAACAATTCAAGTAACGAAATCAGACCTGGAACTTTTTAAATTAAAATTGTAAGTTTTGTTTTTTTTTTGGCAATTATAAATTAAACATAGTTATTACTTTCTCTGCTATAATCTTAACGAAAAATAAATTTATTATTATTATAATATTAAAACAAAATTCTACACCTGTGTGTAATAATAATTAAATTCAATTTTGCTTTACTGTCAATATTTGAGACGCCAATTCAACGACGCGAAGCAAGAATTGACATCCATGTTTGATTCCACAGCCACCCAGGGCAAAAGACTTAAATGAGAAATGCGATACTTTTCGTCTTCTACAATTTGTATTTTTCTACAAGTCAGGGAATTTTTATTTTATTGCTAAAAGACTTAACACGTTGATCGCTTTGTCAGTCACCGGTGACTGACACTGAAGTATTCCGATGGGGCCGCGTCAGTCACCGATGATTGACAGTGAGTACTGTAATTTTCCGTAATTTCGTCTAAAAAATACATCAAAATTAATGAAATAAGCGTATTCTTACTCATTTTATAAATAAAATTTAAAAAGAAATAAAACTTTTTTGAAGGTTTACAAAAAAACAATGTGTTAATGAACACCCGTTACTTTCATTTTTTTAGAACAATGCCATCACCTTCACCTCTATATGAAATCTGCTGGTACCAAAAAATCCTTCTCGAAATCTTAAAATCAGGGCCGATTCCGAAGCACGTGGCCTTCAGCATGGACGGAAACCGAAGGTACTCGACGGAACGTTCCATCGACAAAAAAGCAGCATACGTATCCGGCTTAAGAAAAATGTACCAAATCGTGCATTTCTGCCAACTTTTGGGTGTAGAAGAGATCACAATGTACGCACTCAGCGTGGAAAACTTTAAAAGATCAACGGAGGAGATCAACTGCATATTGAATATCGTCCTAAGCAGCATTTTGGAAGGTATTGACGTTTTCAACACGTTAAACGTGCGATTTCGACTTGTCGGCAATTACGAAATGATACCTCAACGTGTGCTTCAGGGCTTTAGAAAGGTTGTACACGCAACTTGCAACAATACAAAGGTCACTCTAAATCTTGCTTTTGCGTACAGTTCCAGACATGAAATCGTGCGATCCATTAAGATTATTCATGCCGGTGTTAGGAATGGAGATATTTTGTTGGAGGATATTGATGGGAAATTAATTGGTAGGGCTTTGATGATTAATAATAAGGTGGACGTTCTGGTTAGGACGAGTGAGGTTAGGTTGAGTGATTTTATGCTGTGGCAGATTGCGACCGGTGACGTATTTTTCTGTCAGGCTTATTGGCCCGCGTTTAATTTTTTTAATTTCTTATGGTACTTTTTTATTTATCAAAGGAATTACGCCGAACGTGTTGAAATTGAGAAAAGCTTCAAATCAACTAAAGGTTTTAATAGTCGTGTTGAAGCGTTCTTGAAAAAAGTGGATGAAGAAAATTTTTAATGAAATTGTGAAGATTTATATTAAAATATTCAACCGTCTAAAACTATTTATTTATGTAACAATTTTTTTCCTGTAATTTTCAATATAACAAAACCGCACATTAAGATTCTATGAAATTCTAATGAATGTATTGTAATAGATTTTCAACATTTATGTAACCTATAAAAAAATAGTGTGCTCTTTTCACCGATTGGAAGTTAGCCATAAATTTCAGCCACGAATCCGGCGCTTCCACCATATTTGCCTTTAGTAAATTTCCAAGTTATCTCTACTAATTTACAGAAAATGTATTAAAATTCATAATTAATTAAATTGCTGTTGTGCCATAGTAATAACAATAAGCTTTTAACTTAGGATTAACCCCGATTTTTCGATAAAACATTTTTCGAAACATAATCAATTTTCAAAAAATCAAAAGTCGTCGTTGAGCGTAGTTTAGGTTCGATATTTTCGGCTACAAATAATCCATGGGATTTTGTTTTCAATATAAAATGACACATATTCTTCATTTTTGTTTAAGTGATTTTTTAACTTAACGCTATTATGAAATTTTGTCTATTCAAAAAAAATCAAAAGTCACCGTTAAAAGTGTCTAAATATTATAAACAAAGCCCTTTGGAACATTTGTGGCCGAAAATACCGAACCTAAACTACGCCTAACGATGACTTTTGATTTTTTGAAAATAGACGAAATTTCGTAAGTGTCTGGGTAAATAATTGTTTAAACAAAAATGAAGAATATGTGTCATTCTCTTAAGCCTAAATATTGTAAACAAAGCCCCATGGAACATTTATGGCCGAAAATATCGAACCTAAACTACGCCTAACGATGACTTTTAATTTTTTGAAAATAAACGAAATTTCGTAAAAGTGTCTGGGTAAATAATTATTTAAACAAAAATGAAAAATATGTGTCATTTTCTTAAGCCTTAATATTGTAAACAAAGCCCCATGGAACATTTGTGGCCGAAAATTTCGAACCTAAACTACGCCTAACGATGACTTTTAATTTTTTGAAAATAGACGAAATTTCGTAAAAGTGTCTGGGTAAATAATTGTTTAAACAAAAATGAAGAATATGTATCATTTCCTTAAGCCTAAATATTGTGAACAAAGCCCCATGGAACATTTGTGGCCGAAAATATCGAACCTAAACTACGCCTAACGATGACTTTTAATTTTTTGAAAATAGACGAAATTTCGTAAAAGTGTCTGGGTAAATAATTATTTAAACAAAAATGAAGAATATGTGTCATTCTCTTAAGCCTAAATATTGTAAACAAAGCCCCATGGAATATTTTTGGCCGAAAATATCGAACCTAACTACGCCTAACGATGACTTTTAATTTTTTGAAAATAGACGAAATTTCGTAAAAGTGTCTGGGTAAATAATTGTTTAAACAAAAATGAAGAATATGTGTCATTTTCTTAAGCCTAAATATTGTAAACAAAGCCCCATGGAATATTTTTGGCCGAAAATATCGAACCTAACTACGCCTAACGATGACTTTTAATTTTTTGAAAATAGACGAAATTTCGTAAAAGTGTCTGGGTAAATAATTGTTTAAACAAAAATGAAGAATATGTGTCATTTTCTTAAGCCTAAATATTGTAAACAAAGCCCCATGGAACATTTGTGGCCGAAAATATCGAACCTAAACTACGCCTAACGATGACTTTTGATTTTTTGAAAATAAACGAAATTTCGTAAAAGTGTCTGGGTAAATAATTATTTAAACAAAAATGAAGAATATGT
Source organism: Ocypus olens (assembly GCA_910593695.2). Taxonomy (NCBI): domain Eukaryota; kingdom Metazoa; phylum Arthropoda; class Insecta; order Coleoptera; family Staphylinidae; genus Ocypus; species Ocypus olens. Next base: position 45,169,150 of record OU343058.1, read on the forward strand.
GTCATTCTCTTAAGCCTAAATATTGTAAACAAAGCCCCATGGAATATTTGTGGCCGAAAATATCGAACCTAAACTGCGCCTAACGATGACTTTTAATTTTTTGAAAATATACGAAATTTCGTAAAAGTGTCTGGGTAAATAATTATTTAAACAAAAATGAAAAATATGTGTCATTCTCTTAAGCCTAAATATTGTAAACAAAGCCCCATGGAATATTTGTGGCCGAAAATATCGAACCTAAACTGCGCCTAACGATGACTTTTGATTTTTTGAAAATAAACGAAATTTCGTAAAAGTGTCTGGGTAAATAATTATTTAAACAAAAATGAAGAATATGTGTCATTCTCTTAAGCCTAAATATTGTAAACAAAGCCCCATCGAACATTTGTGGCCGAAAATATCGAACCTAAACTGCGCCTAACGATGACTTTTGATTTTTTTAAATTTTACTATGTTTCGATAGATAGTCTTATCGAAAAATCGGGGTTTATCCTAAGTTAAAAGCTTATTGTTATTACTATGGCACCACAGCAATTTGATTATTAATGAATTTTAATCAATTTTCTGTAATTTAGTAGCGATAACTTGGAAATTTACTAAAGACTAAAATGGTGGATGCGCCGGATTCGTGGCTGAAATTTATGGCTAACTTCCGGTCGGTGCTCTTTTCAATGAAAATATTTTCAAGTCAACACCAACTTCCTTATTTTAAACGGAATGCTAATTTTTTTATTGGAAATTTGGATTCTATATAAATTTCTGTGAAAAAATCATCAAGTAACATAACCTCAAAATTTAAGCATGTTCGAGATATTTGACATTTTTTTACTTTCCCCGTTACGAAGCATGAGAAAGTATTGTGATCGTAATTTTTTTTCAAATTTTTTTTTACGGAAATATCCCTTTTGGGTCCCTAGATGCCATTTCAACAATTTCTGTAAAAAAAAAATTGTGTGTGTGCATGTGTGAGCAATTGATATGAAACTTTGAACATACGTCTTATGTGATAATCCGAAGGACTGAAAAGCTTTTGGTAAAATTTCGTACACCGGAAGTGGGTGTTTACCTTAACCGGTTTTTTTGGTTTTTGCCAATATTTTCTTAAATATGAAAAATATCACAAAAACATTTAAACAAACATTGAAGACAACTAAGAAATAAACATCTTTTGCTTGAAAGCATTTTTTATAAAATCATTTTTATTCGAGGAAAAGCTTTATTATTATTTTTTTAATTTTTGTTTCATAATTATAAAACGATAATAATTACAGCAAATTTACGTTAATAATAATTGTAGAAAATGCTAAAATGAACAACTTATAACAATAACGTTTTTTCGTAATCCCTTTAGTTTTTGAGTAAACTGAGTTTTTGAATTTGAAGTATAATTTTTCCGTTTCATAATTTTGACGTTTTAAACGTCAGTTTCATCCACTCGATGTACATTTAAATATGATTTAAATTGAAAAGAAACCATGAAAGCCTAAATATAAATGGCTATGATACCATCAAGTCGGAGTGAGTAACATGATGTCCACATCACCATTTTTAAAATCTACTGCTTTCTCATAATTCAAAAATACGTATCTCCGAACGAAAGGAAATCAAAGGGTTGTAAAGTTGGCTATAAAAAGCCAATACCCGAAGGTACTTAGTGATGATAAATTTTATACCAAACTTTTAACTTTGTTTTGTACAACTTATATATTTATTTTTGTAAGTTATACAAAACAAAGTTATTATAATATTAAAATGTATAACAAAGCCTCCTGCATAAACAACATTTAGTCAACTTTAAACAATTAAATTTTGTTTTTTTTTAACGGAATACCCTATATATTTTTGAATATTCGAGTGGCGAATAGAATCGTGAGTTAAGTGACGAGGCGAATGTGCAGTCGTTTTCCTCGCCTTTCGCCTCGTTCCTTGCCTCACGTCGGCGAATGTGTAACTAGAGTTGGGCGAAATTATCTTGTGTGTGTCGACTGAAAAGAGTCGATTCTTGAAAAAAAATCGAAAATTTTGCAATTTACCCTAAAAACTTATTAAAGAAAAATGAAAAAGGTCCTCACGTAAATTTTAATGCACTCCGTACTCAAATTTCAATAATCAAAATGAGCTAGAATATGTATACAGGAGTCACTTGACTCTCGACTCATTTCTAAAAGTTGACTCTTCGAGTCGAATCACTCATGAATTGGGGGTCGAACATGCGAATGCCACGGCTAGTGATGAGGAGGGACGCGAGCGCGAATATGTAAATACGTTGTAACGTTCAATTATAAAAGGAATTACCAATTAGCAATTGTCTCGAAATTGTGAATAGCTCCCCGAAATTAACATTTTCGACATTACATGTACAGCATTTAATTTATATAACCCAATTAATTAAATGAGAGATTTGGGGTGTAATTAGGTGGTCTTATTACCAGCTTAATGTTCGTTCTCGTTGCGGTGAATAAATTTTTGCTCGAGCCTCATCTCTAATTTCACTGATGTAACACAAGGTAATTGAAAGCAGAGGCATTGTCTGAAATAAATTCGTAATTTAATTTAATTGAAAAATGTCAATGGCAGAATAAAATTGACACGAATTTATCATTTTTTTATTGCAATAAGGAAAATAAGGACAGCAAGTATTTATTTCATGGCTTTGCGATATTAGCAGTTCGCAATGTCTATTCAATTGATATAATAATAATACAATTTATTGTATTTAGAAAATTTCCAATTTCGAAGGTTCGAAGCTTCGAAAATTCGAAAATTCATAGAAAATCTTCGAAGATTGGAGATTGAAGTTTCGAAGATTGAAGATTGAAGATTCGAAGATTGGAGATTCGAAGATTGAAGATTCAAGGTTTCGAAGATTCGAAGATTGAAGATTGGGGCCGCGGTGGTCTAGTGGGTAGAGGTCCGGCCTCTGGACTCCGTTGGTGCGGGTTCGAGTCCCGTCCGGACGGTCACTTTTTCAACTCGAAAAATGGCCGTACGGGTCCCTGGGTGTCTAGTGTTTGTCCCCATTTCATTTAAATATGAATATTATTAATGTAAATTGGTTGTGGCTGAATGCCCTAGCTGGCTAAGCCAAGTCCCCATCATCCTCGATTTCCTAACCTAATTTGACCGGTTCTTTTCAGAACAACAAAATACTCAATAATTCTGGGATTTGACATTGTCCAACACAGTCGCATTTTTTTTTTCTTCTTTCTACCCTTCTTTTATACTTTGTTTTTCTTACTTACCACTACTACTACTACTAATTAGTTTTGGGTGGTCATTTCGCAAATTATCGATCGATTTCGAAGTGAAAAACACCATCTTTCGTTCCTAGTCTCCTGTTACAAATCGTAAAAGTTTTTCGAAATTAATTTAGGGTAGACATTCTGAACAGTAAATTTTCGGTCGATTTTTGAAGTGTAAAACAAGTATTTTCGTTTCTAGTCTCCTGTTACAAATCGTGAAAATTTTTCGAAATTAATTTAGGGTAGACATTCTGAACAGTAAATTTTCGATCGATTTTTGAAGAGTAAAATACCTCTTTTCGTTCCTTGTCTCCTGTTGCAAATCATGAAAATTTTTCGAAATTAATTTAGGGTAGACATTCTGAACAGTAAATTTTCGATCGATTTTTTTTTCAGAAATTGTTAAAATGGTTTCTACGGACCCGAAAACGGATATTTCCGTAAAAAAAAATTTGAAAAATTTTTCGCGATCACAATACTTTCTCGTACTCCGTAACGGAGAAAGTAAAAATTACACAAATAAAGATATTTTATTAGACTTGGACACGGAAATAATTTATTCTAAGTTTCGGTTAAGTCTACCACAAATAATCCATTAGCGCGAAAACTGGCGCATAGCCAACGGTTTATATCCCACCGTCTACACTTTGGCTGGTACTTGACATTAAATTGCGCCCTTCAATAACATCGTCGGCGTTATATTATCATATTTTGTTGTAAGTGTTAGTATTATAATTTCCCAACAGATTATACTCCTTAACTTCGCCCTATTCATCAAAAATACATTAACTCCAATAATATTAATGCTTGCCGAATTTTCTCACAATGATACACATTTCATTGTAAAATGTATGATATATGTATATTCCATATCTAATTCATATACCAGCTGGTGGGTGTCGAAATGAATGCGCTATAGGGAATCCTCTTCACATGTTTTATTACAAGCGATTCTGATAATTTCACAACAACTTCGTACTAAAGTTTTTTTTTAATTTTTCACATCCAATCGTGCTGTTATTCTTTTATTTTATCATAAAAAAAACTATCATATCTGATTGTCAAAATATTAACGCATTGGTAGTTTATTTTATTTAGAATATAAATATGAAATAGGCATAGCCGTCCCAAAATATCGTGACACATTGCATCTTTTTTTGCCTCGGACGCGGTTAAGATAAAACTGGGTCACTTTTCTTCTCATTAAGGGGTCTATCATAACGATTTTTTTAATTCACAGTACAGGTACGACCACGGAAAAGTTGATGTGAACATCTTAAATTTCAAGAGAGCGGATGAACAAATTCAAAGAAAAATAAATACAGATATGATTGAGTTCCTAAAAATTTTAATGAATTTTTGAAAATTAATATTTTTGATAGTAGAAGAAAAAAAAATCTAAAAAAATAAATAGTGATATTAAAGAATTCCACAAAATTTTTAAAATTACAATACATCTACCTTTAAAATTAACACATTTTTTTTTAATTTGCCAATTTCTTATGAATTTTTGAAAGCTAATATTTTAAGTTGTCGAACAATTGAACAAACAAAAATAAATACTTATATGATGGAATTACCTTAATATACACTTGGATTTTTGAAAATGTGTCAATTTCTGCACGAGCCATACATTTTTAAAAACGAATTTTTAAGTGGTCGAATATTTAAACAAGGAAAAACTAGAAAAAAATCATATCCCTATGATTGAATTCCATAAACAACTTTCATGCAATTTACTTTTAAAATTAACCTTGATTTTTGAAACTGAGTCAATTTTTGTGTAAGTTATGAATTTTTGAAAAATCATATTTTTAGTTGTTGAAGACGAACAAAAACAAAATATAAAACAAATAAATAGTAATATAATTGAACTCCGCAAACATGTTAAAATAGTTCTACTTTATAATTAACTTAAATTTTTGCAAATTCGCCAATTTCTCCCAGAGTTATGATTTTGAATTATTTTCAATATTTATAAGTTGTCGAACAATTGAACAAATATAGAGAAAAAAAATACTCAAATGCTCGAAATTTTTAATACATCCACACAATTTAACATAAATTTTGATTTTTGGGAGAATTTGAATTTTTAAGTGGTCAAATATTTTTACAAGGAAAAACTAGAAAAAAAAAATCATATCGATATGATTGAATTCCTTAAAAACTCATAATACATTTCCCTTTAAAATTAACCTTGATTTTTAAATTGAGTCGATTTTTGCGCGAGTTATGAATTTTTGAAAATTAAAATTTTGGCTAAAAAATAAATACTGATATAATATTAATTCCTCAAAAACTTTGATATCTTTACATAACATTTACCTTTAAAACTAACTATCTCTGCCAATTTCTGCGCGAGTTATGAATTTTTGAAAATTGGTCGAAATATTTGAACAAAGAAAAAATAGAAAAATAAAATAATATCGATATGATTGAATTCTTTAAAAAATCCGATGCTATCATAACACATTTATATACCTTCAAAATAAAATTTAATTTTTGAAAATGTGTTCATTTTTGAGTTTTAAATTGTCGTTTTTGGCAGTTGAAATTGTTATTTTTGGCAGTTGAAAATTGTCATTTTTGGCAGTTAAAAATGGTCGTTTCCGACAATTGAAAATTGGCCTTTTTGGCAGTTAAAATTTGTCATTTTTGGCAGTTAAAAATGGTCGTTTCCGACACATGAAAATTGGCCTTTTTGGCAGTTGAAAATTGGCATTTTTGGCAGTTGAAAATTGGCATTTTTGGCAGTTGAAAATTGTCATTTTTTGGCAGTTGAAATTGTCATTTTTGCCAATTTGAAAATTGTCATTTTTGGCAGATAAAAATGGTCGTTTCCGACACTTGAAAATCGGCCTTTTTGGCAGTTGAAAATAGGCCTATTTGGCAGTTGAAATAGTCGTGTTTGCCAGTTGAAAATTGTCATTTTTGGCAGTTAAAAATGGTCGTTTCCGATAATTGAAAATCGGCCTTTTTGGCAGTTGAAAATATGCTTATTTGGCAGTTGAAATGGTCATTTTTTAATTTTAAATTGTCGTTTTTGGCAGTTGAAATTGTTATTTTTGGCAGTTGAAAATTGTCATTTTTGGCAGTTAAAAATGGTCGTTTCCGACACTTGAAAATTGGCCTTTTTGGCAGTTGAAAATTGTCATTTTTGGCAGTTGAAAATCGTCATTTTTGGCAGTTGAAATTGTCATTTTTGCCAGTTTGAAAGTTGTCATTTTTGGCAGATAAAAATGGTCGTTTCCGACACTTGAAAATCGGCCTTTTTGGCAGTTGAAAATAGGCCTATTTGGCAGTTGAAATTGTCTTTTTTGCCAGTTTGAAATAGTCAATTCTGCCAGTTGAAAATTGTCACCTTTCACAGTTAAAAATGGTCGTTTCCGACACTTGAAAATTCAAAATTGTCCTTTTAGGCAGTTAAAAATGGTCGTTTCCGACACTTGAAAATTGGCCTTTTTGGCAGTTGAAAATAGGCCTATTTGGCAGTTGAAATTGCCATTTTTGCCAGTTTGAAATAGTCATTTTTGCCAGTTGAAAATTGTCATTTTTGGCAGTTAAAAATGGTCGTTTCCGAAACTTGAAAATTGGCCTTTTTGGCAGTTGAAAATAGGCCTATTTGGCAGTTAAAATTGCCATTTTTGCCAGTTTGAAATAGTCATTTTTGCCAGTTGAAAATTGTCATTTTTGGCAGTTAAAAATGGTCGTTTCCGACACTTGAAAATTGGCCTTTTTGGCAGTTAAAAATGGTCGTTTCCGACACATGAAAATGGGCCTTTTTGGCAGTTGAAAATGGTCGTTTCCGACACATGAAAATTGGCCTTTTTGGCAGTTGAAAATTGGCATTTTTGGCAGTTGAAAATTGGCATTTTTGGCAGTTGGAAATTGTCATTTTTGGCAGATGAAAATTGTCATTTTTTGGCAGTTAAAAATGGTCATTTCCGACACTTGATTTATTACATGAAATGCTAGAATTTATCAAAAAAAAAATAGTATATTCAGAAAACATCTGCATTATCTTCAATTTTTGAAAATGCGTGAGTTATACATGTTTAAAAATGATGTTTTTTAATTTGTCGAATATTTGAACAAGAAAAAATAGAAAAAAAAAATACTGATAAGATTTAATTCCTTAAAACGTTTAATGCAGTCATAATATATTTACCTTTAAAGTTAACTTTCGAGTTTTGAAAATGCGTGTTATGAATTTTTGAAAATTAATATTTAAAGTTGTCGAAGACTTGAATAAAAAATCAATGGTTTAATAAACTCACAAAAAATCTCCCTTTAAAACTTACTGTAATTTTTGAAAATGTGTCACTATGAAATTTTGAAAATTAACGTTTTTACGTCGTCGAACAAAAAAAACTGAAAAATTTTAGTAAGTATATTCACAAAACATCTGCCTTTAGAATCAACTTAGACTTTTGAAAATGTGTCAATTTTTGCGTGAGATTAATTTTTGAATAAAGTTGTTGAAGACAAAAAATCGTTTTTTTTTCCATATATTCACAAAACATCTATTTAATTTAATTTATTTAATGTTCCAATAACAATGGGTTTATACAGGTCAATATACATAATATAAATACGTGGTTTCAATAAATTTAAAAAAAAATGAGTCATAACAGATATAAAAAAAGTTAAACTTACAGGGTGTAGAAATATGCAAAAGATGCGTTCAGAAAGAAAACTGTAACATGGATAAATAACAAATGTACCTTCCTTTAAAACAAACTTTAATTTTTGAAAATGTGTCTTTTTTTCAATTTTTACAATGTAGCGTCGATTTATGTAACAAATTTGTAGAAAAATGTGTAAATCCCCGAAATAATCCATTAGAACGAGATTATAAAAGGGAGAAAAAAAATTTAGAAAACCTTCGCCTCACCCCTGAAATCGTAAGTTTACAACATTATAAGTGTGTATTTTTCGTAGTCCACACCCTAATAAATTATCACATCTAACATATATGTACGATAATGTATTAATAAGTACGGTAATTCAGAGTACGCGGGTACGGTAATTCGTTTTCGAACGTGTGGCAACACTGCTCATAACTATTCAGCGAGCGCCGCATGAAAATAATGTAAATATAGACACAGAATCGGTCGCAGTCATCTTCAATTCGGTGATGCGACCATGCGTAGACTTGTTATCGCATTCTATCCGAATACTTTCTCACTCTGCGTAAACTTTACCTCCAGGTGTCATAACATTTTGGGACGGCTCTACTATTAATACGAAATAAAAAGACAGTTTCGAGTTTGAATAACAATTATCGTGAGACAGAAACATGTTGGGATTTAAATAACTAAATAATCTCTAATTTCATTTAAAGCAATCAAATATCTTTATCTTATTAATATTTAAAGTGTTTTTTTATCAAGTAGCGCAACGACAAATAAATTAAACGTATCTAAATTCTTATTACTTGAACACCAACGAAAAGAACACGCAGAATCTAAAATGTACAACACAAAACGGAATTAATAAAATATTCATGTGAGAAACTTCCGAGAAAAGACGTCTTTCGTAACCTTCATTGCTTTATGGCGGCAAAATCAAGGATTTTATCTTGATTGAAAATCTTCAGTGAAATACGTAATTCGATTAGTGGTTAAAAGATTCATTAACGTGATTAATTCGGGCTGTGCACTTAAATTAAATTAATGTATACATAATAACTGACAATACAACAAAAGTCAAATTACAGGCAACCTATTCAGTTCGATTTCAAAGGAATACTTTGAGGCGAGCAGCTGAAAATAAAAACCCAGAAAACTTTTTACCTACATTACTCTAGTATGGGAAATACGGCAATAATGTATCTTTTTGTCACTCCACGTACATAAAACGAAATCCTGAATGTAAAGGACCGTATATAGAAGACGAATTTATCCCGAATAAAATACTGTACTGAAAGGGAAGCTCATAAATAAATTTCTTCATTGATTCCATTTGAAAATTATTTAAAGTAAATATGTTGAAGGCAAAAAAAATGAAACACTTCGTTTAAAAATTGTCAAAGTTTCATTAATTTCAAGTGTTTCATTTTTGTTTACCAGTGTAGAAACAAAATATAATCTATAAATATATGTTTGCATAATAAAAATGATACTGGGCAGAACGATCCACGGTCGATAGCCCTTTATCAAGAATTTTTCCTAAATGTACTGAAGGAAAAAAAATGAAACACTTGAAATTCGTGAAATTTTGACCATTTTCAAACCACCATAACTCTAATCTCTTTAGTTTTTGAGTAAACTGGGTTTTTGAATTTGAAGTACATTTTTTCATTTTTCATAATTTTTCGGGTTTCACCCGAGTTTACGCAACGCTCGATGTACATTTAAAATATGATTTAAATTGAAAATAAACCATGAAAGTGTAAATATAAATGATGATACCATCGGAGAAAGTAACATCACCATTTTTTCTCTACATAACAGTCTGTCTGTACGCGCTGTATCTCAAAAACTAATACAGAAGTGAAACCATGAAACTTTGAAAAACATGTGTTATTTGAGAATTTGAACAACTAAAAAGCTTTTGGTAAAATTTCGTATTTCCGAATATTTGCCTTAACAGGTTTTTGTTCTTTTAGCCTTTTTCGTACTTCAGGACAATGTTTTCAAAACTTTTTTAAGGGCATTTTTAAAAGAGCTTTCTTCGAGGATTCGTTTTCAAGGACTTCGAAAAAAAACAAGAATTATTTTTAGGACTTTTTCTTTCAGGACCTTTATTTTCAGAATTTCTTTTTAAAAACGGGTTTTTTTCAGAACGTTTTCGGGACTTTTCGTTGAGGATTTCTTTTCGAGATTTTTTTTTAGAAAAAAAATTTCAGAATTTTCTTCATGACCTTTTTTAGAATTGTTCTTTTCATGACCTATTTTGGACCTTTTTCAGATGTTTTTAGCTTTTTTTTAGCACTATTTTAAAAACTTTTTATTTGAGGAATTTTGTTAAGGACTTGTTTTAGGTCTCTTTGCAGGACATTTTTTCAAGACTCTTTGGAATCTCTTTCAATACAATTTCTTCAGATCTTTTCAAGGACCACTTCAAGGACTTTTTACAATGCTTTTTTTTCAGAAATGTTTTTGTTTATCTTTTAAGTGTTATTTGAGAATTTGAAGAACTAAAAAGCTTTTGGTAAAATTTCGTATTTCCGAATATTTACCTTAACAGGTTTTTGTTCTTTTAGCCTTTTTGGTACTTCAGGACAATGTTTTCAGAACTTCTTTAAGGGCATTTTTAAAAGACCTTTCTTCGAGGATTCGTTTTCGGGACTTAATCAAGACTTATTTTTAGGACTTTTTCTTTCAGGACCTTTATTTTCAGGATTTCTTTTCAAAAACGAGATTTTTTTTGGAAACGTTTTCTGAACTTTTCGTTGAGGATCTCTTTTCGGGATTTTTTTTAGAAAAAAATTTTCAGAATTTTCTTCATGACATTTTTTAGAATTGCTCTTTTCATGACCTATTTTGGACCTGTTCAGATGTTTTTAGCTTTTTTTCAGCACTATTTTCAAAATTTTTTATTTGAGGAATTTTGTTAAGGACTTGTTTTAGGCCTTTTCGCAGGACATTTTTGGAATCTCTTTTTTTCAGATATTTTCAAGGACCACTTTAAGGACTTTTTACAATGCTTTTTTCAGAAATGTTTTTATTTATCTTTTAACCCGCCATTGGTGACGCAAATTTAATGGTGACGCCGGTCTCACGCACAGGAGTTTTCAACTGAAGATTTTTTTACTAATAGTTCATGTTTTTTTTTTAAATTTATGCTCTTTAACAATAAAACAAAGATATTTAAACAATTTAAACTCTGCAATGCGGCAGTTACTCGAAATTGCAACAAAAAACAATAACGGAGAATAAAGTTATTCGACACACCCGGTCTCACAGACCAGTAGGGTCACCATTGGCGGGTTAAACATGTTATTTTCATTTTTTTATGATATTTCTTTTTCTGAACTTTCTGAACTTTCTTCAGGACTTATTTTAGCTTTCTTTCGGGATTTTTTGGGGCTTTTTTCGGGACATTTATTTCTGGTATTTTGTATGGAGACTATTTTTCAGGACTTTTCTTCGCGGCTTTTATCAGGACTCTTTTTTCAAGACATTATTTCCAGGACTGGGACTTTTTCGACAATTTCTTAAGAACCTCTTGTTCAGGACTTCTTTTCAGGATTCTTTTCTGAATTTTCTTAATTACATTTTTCGGGAATTTTTTTTGAAGCCTTCTTTACAGGACTTTTTTCAATACTATATTTCAGGACATTTTTTATAGGATTAATTTTCAGTATTTCTTGTACCGGTCTTTTTTTCGAGAAACTTTGTCTGACTTCTTTCAGGATTTTTTTGAGGGTTTTGGGGTTATATATGAAGACTTAATTTTTCAGGACTCTTCTTGCTGTACATTTTTCTGGACTCTTTTTCACAACTTTTTAACAGGACTCCTATTATTATTATTATTATTATTATTTATTGACAACGGATTCACCAATTTGCAATAAAAAAGCAAAACGGTAACAAAAGTATAAATATAAATAAAAACATAAATAAATTCAAGTGTGCCATTGACTACCATTAACAAAATTTAACAAAACATAAACTGTGTAAGTACTAAAGTACAATAAACTATATAAAATTATGCAGACTTAACGATTTTACTTTTCTCTTAAAAATTATATGTGAAGTATCAAAAATTATTCTCAAAACTGTTTCTCCAGGACGTTTTTCAGAACCTTTTTTGCCAGAACTCTTTTTCCAGGACTCTCTTTCAGGACTTTATTTTTTTTCAAGACATTTTTTTGTCAGGATTCTTTTTCAGGAGTTTTTATCAGGATTTTTTTATCGGGACTTTTTTCAAGACTTTTATTAGGGTTTTTAGGACTTTTTAAATAGGACTATTTTTAGAAATCTCTTTCAAGACTTTCTTGTTCAGAGCTTTTATTAAGATTTTTAGAACTTTTTAATTAGCACTATTTTTAGAAATCTGTTTTAAGACCTTCCTGTTCAGGACTTTTATTAGATTTTTTTTAGAACTTTTTAATCAGGACTATTTTTAGAAGTCTTTTTCAGGAATTTAATTTTCAGGGCTTTTATTAATTTTTTCAGAACTTTTCAAACAGGACCATTTTTCAGGACTTTCTTGTTCAGGGCTTTTATTAGTTTTTTCAGGACTTTTTAGTCAGGGCTATTTTTAGAAATCTTTTTCAGGATTCTTTTTTAGCATTTCTTTTTTAGTTTTTCAGTAAACTTACGGTGAAGATTATTAGAATTTGAAACATAATTTGTCATATTTACCTTTCATAATTTTGTCGTTTTAAATGCCATTACCACTGGATCACGTGAAACGTTTTATTTAAAATATGATTTTAATTGAAAATAATGAATTAATCTATAAATATAAATAACTATTATAACATCAAATCGGAGAAAGTAACATGATGGCACATCACCATTTTTTGACCTAAAGTAAAGTTTTTTGTTAAACAAATATTCATGATTTCGCGCAAACAATGAATTTATTTACGTGTATACCTCAAAGAACATGCAAAGAAAATTTCATTCGTGAAAACGAAAACAATTTCGTCGAAAAATATGAATCAAAAAACCACAAAATTCGTTTTTTCAAACACCCATAACTTTGTGCCAAATCGTCGTAGGAACTTCGTTATTTAAATCCTGCGCAGGTAATTGAATACATTTCAATGCTCTTTTGGTGGATCGAGTCGACACATTTTTTCCAACTTGGTACACGTTGCCAAAGTTAGACGTTTTTTTGCCCAAAAACGTGTTTTTTTTTGTTGTTCGGGGGTTGAAGGGTTCGAAAAGGGATCATTCCAATCTGAGTTAGCCCCCTCAAAGTAGAGGAAAGATGGGATTTTTTCCCGAAAGAATCATCAAATTTAGTTGAAAGTTATGTGCTAAAAACCTCAAAATGCACTTTTTTTCAAACACCCATAACTTGGTGCCAAATCGTCGTAGGAACTTCGTTCTTTGAGTCCTGCACAGGGAATTGATCAAATTTTAATGCCTTTATGGTGATCGTGTCGACAAAAATTTTCCAACTCCGTAGACATCGTCAAAGTTGGACATGGTTTCCTGAAAAAACTTTTTTTCCGCAGGGGTGCTGGAGGGGGCAGAAGGGGTTATGCTTAAGTTCGCATGAAAGGCAGTAAAGAAGACACTTTAAAGTTTTTCGCTCTCAAAGATTAATCAAAATCGATTGAAAATACGCCGAATTATGGCGGTTTGAAAATGGTCGAAATTTCACGAATTTCAAGTGTTTCATTGTTTTTTTTTTTCACCAGTGTATATTGTAGGTAGAATAATAAATAGAGATTTAGTAGTAGTAAATGATAATACTATCGATATAACATTTATTTAAAATGACAGTCTTCTAGGCAACCACAGATTTATAGGTCTAGGTTTGATTTCACAGCCGCCCAGAACTTCAATAATTCTTAGACACCCGTTATAAATGTTTAACATTTGTGTAAGAGGGTACTTTGGTAAACTTTTCAAGCATTATTTTTAAAGGTTAGGCGCTTCGTAGATGTCCTGGAAGTTTCGATTGTTTAGTTGCGAGATTAACGATCTAGACTTTTTACATGTACAATATAATTTATAACACACACACTGAAGCCGCTACGATATCAAATCCTGAATTATATCCGCGCTTAAAGGAACTAAAATAACAGCTTGTATAAAAGTTTTTCTGGTCCGAAACTTATTTATTATATTGGATAGTTTGAGAGGACAGATGAAACTTCTTTTATATAAAAACCTTCTCTAACTAGATATTGATTTTTGCTGTAAAAAAATGTACATGAAAGCTATTCCAATTTCGAGGACTCGTGAAAGAAACTTTTTAAACTTTTTAAACATCCGTTTTAATGGCGAAGCGAAATTTTCTCTTGGCAATTTTAGTTAGTTAGTTTCGAGATTAATTGATAAGAAGTACGTGTCTCCCAAGCGTGCATTGAAATTTATTTCTAGATGTAATATTTTCTTAGGACTTATTATTCTTATATAAAGTACCAAATGAGTGAGTGACTAGACGTTTATCAGTATGACGTATTTTCGAACCGGTAAATGAATAAAAATGATTCAGGGCACAGTAGGTATTGCCAATTTCTTTGATGCCAATTTCATAAAAAAAAAAATCTGAACCAATAACAGTCACCCGGTATCAGTGGCGGCTCGTGGAAAATTTTGATGGTAGAGCCACTTAGCATACATAATATATCTCACCGCCTCCTTTTTGAAGAAATAAAAATCGATCATTAAAAACCTTTACTTCTGCAGAAGCTTTAAAAAATTAAATAAACATGAAAAATAGCCCGCACTAAATCTGTAATACCGTTCTTCGTCCGCAGAAATCAATTAAACGACGAATTGTATTTTGTAACCTTATCAACATCTAATTAACCCTTAAATGCACGATTTTTTGTTTACAGTTTATATTTATCAGACATTACTAAAGAAAGAGTGTATATTAAGGGAAAAATAAGGAAAAATAAAGGAAAAATTTTTACAAAATTATCATACGTTGCCAAATGGCTATAGTGCGCATTCTGTTTCTACGTAATACGTATTAGTAGTTATTTCACGAAAAAAATCTTCAAACGGTCCGACTCCACATTTTTCGCATTTGACAGAAGAGAATCCTTTGCAAGTAGCATTTTGGTATCTAACATATGTACATGTATCGGCCAATATCCAAATTGGTCTTGCCTTACATCTTGAGGCGCATTATTTGCGATTAAAAAATCCACGACGCATGAATGGTGTGCACCGTTTACAAAAACTTGTCAGCGGTCTGTTACCTTTTGGCTAAAATGCATAAAAAAACATCCAAAAATTCCTGCAGTGAATGTAGAGCTAGAAACTACATGTGTTGCCAAATAGCAACACGATGCATTTAAGGGTTAATGAGTGCTATACTAAGAATTTGAAACTTAGTTTTGGGTAAAAAACGAAAAATTATTCGTTGATCTTATCTACATCTCTTTAATGAGTACTAGTGATGAGCGTTATTTTCACCAACTGCTACTTTGGAACCGTTACTGAGAAATAATAACGGTAGCAGTTATTGAAAAATCCCACTAACGGTGATTTTCTCAAAAGTTATTTTATAAAAGGAACGCAATTAAATGACTCATAACTTCTTAGTAACAGTAACTCTTATAACCAACTCAATAACGAATCAGTTCTTAGTAACAGGACTCGATTCAATAACGAATCACGTCTAAAAAAACTCGAACAAATATTGAAAAGAATTTGACATAAAATTGAAAAATACAAAATAGCCAGTGATTTCACGAGAAAATATTATCCGTTTTAAAATTACAGGAAATTCTTCATATTTTAAAATTTCCTGGTATTGGCACGAATAAACTATTATTGTTATTATTATTATAAATCATCAAAATCGAACCACGCATTCGGCAGTTGTACAATTTTAAGTCGCGAAAATCTTGAACATTTAAAAACTGCAATTTTTGTATTAATTTCAAGAGACAATTTGGAAATCCGTTTTAAAATGACATTAAATTCACCTTATTTTGACATTTGTATCATCAAAAACGCGTTGAGGAATTTAAATATCAAAATTTCAATTTAAATCTTTGGTCTTCTTCGTAATTTTGGACATTTTTTAAAAGTTCACGACGACCGACAAGAAACTTAGATTCAAGGAATTATGATTTGCCCCTCCCTAGGATCCGCCAGTGATGAACCGTTTTAAATAATACTAAATTCGCCATACATTGACATTTAAATCATCAAAATCGGACAAATCATTTGGTAGTTGTTCAATTTCAAAAATCTAAATCGCGATTTTTAAATTTTGGATTGCAATTTTTGCATTTTGTGTTAATTTCACAGAAACATGCCGTAATCCGTTGTAAAAGTACACTAAATTTTCCGTATTTTGACGTTTAAATCGTGAAAATCTAACGATGCATTCGGCAATTGTGTTTTAAAAAATCAATATTTTGAAAACGTGCGAGTTTGGCATTTTGCGTTGATTTATTTATTTATTTATTTATTTATTTATTAACTTTACATATCCTGTTACTATATGTGCAAAACAATATATAATTAAAGTTAATCACCCAACAAATTTAGGACACAGGATTTGCAGGCGGAGTTCACAGTGTGTTCTTCCACTCAGACCTATTATTTTCTTCCACATGATGGTGTTCCCGATCAGCTTCAGATTATTACCATTTAGGCATCATTTTGGCCATTCCTGGCTTATTTATAGCCATTTAATATGGAACTATTTTGTTGCGACATTTTATGTCAGCATGACAGAAAAAAAAAACTAATCCGGATTGTAAATTGCATGAAATTTGCCACAATTTTAACCTTAGAATGACTAAAATCAGACAACATATATGGCCGTTGTGCAATTTCAAAAATCAAAATCGTAATTTTAATCTTCGGACTTTTAATTCGTGCAATTTTTACGGTTTGCGTGTTTCACAAAAAAAAAATTATTAACCTGTTTTTAAATTGCATTAAATTCTCCAGATGGTTACGTTAGAATCATCTAAATCGGACGACGCGTTTAGAAGTTGTGCAATTTCGAAAATCAACAGCACGATTTTAAAATATACTTAACTTGAAAAGAGCGATATTTGCATTTTGTGTTAATTGACCCCTAAGATTCACTTTGTTACAAACTGTTACTGAGTAAAGTTATTTTAAATAACGGTTACTAATTATACTAATTAACTATTTAAATAACTAGTTATTTTGTGATAATAGTAATTTATTTTAAACAACCGTTTAAATAAAAAAATAACTAGTTATTTGTAGTATTATACGCGAAATAGAAATTTGCTTCCGACACCAAGACATTATCATACATTTTTTGAAAAATCACCTTATTATTCCGGTATACAACTATTAAATCATCTTCCTAACAACTTCCTAACAACTACAAAACCAAAATAAATTTAAAAGTAATGTCAAATCGGTATTGATTGAGAGAGCATTCTACAGTGTTAGAGAATTCTTAGACTGCAACATAATGTAATAAATTTTGCTGTATGTTCTTATATGTTATTTTACCATATGTCTGTATTTTTATTATTTATATTTATTTTTGTCACAACCTGTTTTGTATTATACATTATTTATATTTCTGACATGAGTATATGCATATAAATGTATCTGTTCTCGAAAATAAATTCTATTCTATTCTATTCTATTCTTTTCTAGTAACAGTAACTGTTATAACCGTTTCTGAAAAATAACCGTTTATCTCATCACTAATGAGTACCGAAAGAATTTACCAAATCCGTTATTTCACTCAAGAGTTATTTAAAAAAAAATACAATACTTTTTAGGAGGAATTTTTTAAATCGGCCATTTTGTTTTGTTTATTCGGTGGGAACAACACATTGCACCAAGAATTTTGAAAATCTGGTAATGTGTTCAAGAGTTATCCTTCAAAAATCAAAAAACAATTGAACGTCGAATTTCCGTTTTATTCTAAATTGACATGTATTTAATAAGTACATGACTTGCCTGTAAATTTTGTCAATAGTACATGAGCAAAAAGGCTTGAATTAAATTTATTAATCGTGTGCGGTGCGGAAATAGGACTACAAGTGCACGTTGTGGCGTGCACGAGATGATTTGGCTCCAATTGAAGGTTCAGAACGCGTCCCTCCCCGAACTGCGCACCTCCCCGCCGCTGCCAACATTCGAATGAAATGCCGTACCAGAAGTAAGTTGGCAAATAAATGCATTGCGATTTTTCTCTACTCATTAAAGTTTCACAGGCATTGTTTAGAGTTGTTATTTTTGGAAATACAAAATTCTTGCCGAGCATAAAATTAGAGGTAGTGCCATTGCTCCTTGGCTCTACTTAACGAGCCGCCCCTGCCCGGTATAATTAGGATATTATTCAATAAGTAATAGCTTTTAAAAAATGAGTATAAGAATTTCGACCCAAGCCGATAAAGCAAAGTGAAATCCTAAATGTCTTTCTTCTATGTTTCACCATATTAAAATAATAACTAAATGTTTTTGGAAATAATAAACTTATTATATAGAAGACTTCCTTATTTTTGGACAAGGAATCGATCATTATTAAAGTTTTTTGCACAATTTAAGAAACACCCTGTATAACGGCAATCGACAAAAATATGATCAAAAGGTTTCATACAATCCTGCAAGTTATTTCGGGCGGTTTTGCTAATGTTTTGATATAGTTATTTGTCTTTGCTTATTTGCCTCACGATGTGAAGATTGCTGATAAAGGAGCAGTAACGTAAAATTGAAAATGTTTCCGTACTTACGCCGTATATGGAGAATTGTCCCTACAATATCGTTTTCTTTTACAAAATTGATATTTTATTACATCGCTCAGAAACATAACGATAGTGGAAAATGGATGGACGTGGCAGTCAAGGTAATGTGTTTCATATTGATTCGTCATTTACATGTCTGCAACGTAGACCCATGATTTATATTCTAATATATTATACAGACGGCAAATATAAAGGCTACAATTTACTTCGTATAATATAGTCAGTTTGGAAAAAACAATATTAATGATGTCAACTTGCTGAATACATATCCATATTTGACTAGATTATAGTTTCAGACAACATATAGTTGCTCTAGTTTTCAATGTAATATTAGGCCGTTCAAAATAATGTGGGTTTTAATTTAATATTTAAAGTGGTTCAGTTCCCCTGATAACAGCTACTATGATTCAGTCCTGGGGAAGCCTTTTACCATGGATGAACTTAATCTTTCCATTAAGTGCTTATTAAATACCTCCCCGAGCTATAATAGAATGTATAATTTATTTAGATACTTTCCAAACAATATTTAATAATAGGTGAATAAATTCTAAGTATGAAGTAACAGTGTTATAAAATTTAGAAAATGACAGTGGCGGCTTGTCAGGGGAGGCAGGTGAGGCATCGCCTCACCATTAATTTTCTATATTATAAAAATTTAAATTTATTCCATAAATTTCTTCCGTGTTGGCTTTAATATTGATAATGAATGATTATACAGTAATTATAAATTGTTGTATTAACGGAATGTTCCCGATTTTTAATGATTAGAATTAGCGCGCCCATCCAGGCCGGACTTGAGGCAAATGTAAACCAGCGCGATCGGAATTTATGCAACTTAATATGCCTCCATACAGTTTACATACATCGCAGATTTATTTCGATATTGGAGGCGAGCCTCAGAGGCTTCTCATTGGTCGGAAATCACCCGCGTGATAGAGAGGGAACAGTCGCAGCGCTCGCAATTGTCAGCTGTGTTAAGGCCAGTGTTGCCAACTCAGCGGAAAATTGGCTAGATCTGCCGGTTTTTGTATCAGATATGCGGAATAATTTTCGTTTTAGCGGCTGGCGGATTTTCTAACGGAATTATGCTGAATCACTGAAAAAGCTTGCGTAATTCAATTTGAATTTAAACTTTATTTTCAAACCATCTATTTTACAAGAGAAAAAGCAGAAACTTAAAAAAGTTCATAACTTACGCAAAATTAACACATTTTCAAAAATTAAAGCTAGTTTCAAAGGTAGATGTTCCGTGAATATGCTAAAATATTTGAAGAACTCTTCTTATATCAAAACTTATTTTCTTTTCAATTTTTGTTTATGTTCAACAACTTAAAACATTAATTTTCTAAAATTCATAACTAACACAAATATTGACTAAGTTTCAAAAATCAAGATTAATTTTAAAGGTAAATGTATTATGATTGCATCAGAGTTTTTTTTATGGAATTCAATCATAGCGATATGATTTCTTTTTCTAGTTTTTCCTTGTTTAAAAATTCGTTTTTAAAAATTGAAAAAAGTGACACATTTTCAAAAATTAAGGTTAGTTTTAAAGGAAGATACATTTGTTATTTATCCATGTTACAGTTTTCTGTAAAAATTCATAACTTACGGAAAAAATGACATTAAAAAAATTAAAGTTAGTTTTAAAGGTAGATGTTTTGTGAATATATTAAAAAAAAGATTTTTTTGTTCAAGTGTTCAACAACTTTAAATATTAATTTTCAAAAATTCATATGTTTTGTTTAAGTGTTCGACAAATTAAAATATTAGTCTACAAAAATTCATAACACGCAAAAATAATCAAAAATCAAAGTTAATTTTAAAGATAAATGTATTATGATGGCATTAGAGTTTTTAAGGAATTCAATCATATCAGTATTATTTTTGTTACTATTTTTTCTTTGTTCAAATATTCGACAAACTTAAAAAAATCATTTTTGAAAATTTATAACTCACACAAAAATAGACATTTTCAAAAATCGAAAATAATTCTAAACGTAATAATTCTACCAGAAAGTATTATGATCGTGATTTTTTTTCAAAAAATTTTTTTTATGGAATTATCCGTTTTGGGGTCCCTAGATACCACTTCAACAATTTCTGGAAAAAACAAATTTGTGTCTGTGTGTGTGTGTGTCTGTCTGTGCGCGCTGTATCTCAAAACTAATAGAGCAATTGATATGAAACTTTGAACATACGTCTTATTTGATAATCCGAAGAACTGAAAAGCTTTTGGTAAAATTTCGTATACCGGAACTGTTTTTTGTTTTTTGTCAATATTCTGTAAATATGAAAAATATCACAAAAATATTTAAACAAATATTGAAGACAATAAAGAAATGAGCTTATTTTGTTTTAAAACATTTTTCATAAAATCATTGTTATTCGAGAAAAAAATTTATTATTATTTTTTTCATTTTTGGTTTATAATTATGAAACGATAATAATACGATAATAATAAAACAGCAAATTTATTATAATAATAATTGTAGAGAATGCAAAATAAACAACTTATAAAGAATAAGTTTTTTTGGATTTTTTTTTAGTTTTTGAGTAAACTGAATTTTTGAATTTGAAGTATAATTTTTCCATCTTCCATAATTTTGACGTCTTAAACGTCAGTTACATCCGAGTCTACAAAACGTTCGATGTACATTTAAATATGATTTAAATTAACCATCAAGTCGGAGAAAGTAACATGATGGCCACATCACCATTTTTTCGTTCTACAACTTAAAACGATAATTTTCAAAAATTCACCCAAAAATGAGCACATTTTCACAAATTAAAAGTTTTGAAGATAGTCAGTCGTTCTGTCGGTTTATTAAAATATTTCTGGAACTCAATTTTGCTTTCGATTTTTGTTTTGATTAAGTGTTCAACAAATTGAAACATTCAAAATTCATAACTTAAGGAAAAAGTGACATATGCTCAAAAATTAAAGTTAATTTTAAAGGGAGATGTTTTGTGACTATATTAAAAAAATTGACTTTTTTGTTCGAGTCTTCAACAACTTAAAATATCAATTTTCAAAAATTCATAGCTCAAGCAGAAATTGACTCCTTTTAAAAGAAATCAAAGCTATTTTTAAGATAAATAAATGAATAGTGATTGTATCAGTGTTTTTAAAGAATTCAAATATATCGATTTTTTTTTCTATTTTTTCTTTGGTCAAATATTCAACCAATTAAAAAAAATCATTTTAAAAAAATTATCTCACCCAGAATTTGACACATTTTTAAAAATTAAAGTTTAAGTTAAAGGTCTTATGAATATACTAAAAATTTTGAAGTAAGAATAAAGACTATTATTATTATTATTATTGTCTTTAAATTTTGTTTGTTCACTTGTTCGAAAACTCAAAACATTAATTTTTAAAAATTTATAATTCGTAGAAATTGGCAGACTTTTAAATATTTAAGTTAGTTTTAAAGGTAGTAAAGTTTAAAAAAATGTTGTGAAATTCTATTATATCATTATTTATTTTTTTAGATTTATTTTGTTCGTCTTCAACAACTGAAAATATTAATTTTCAAAAATCCATAACTCACGTAAAAAATAATTCAGTTTAAAAAATTAAGGTTACTTTTAAAGGTAAAATGTATTATGATTGCATCAGAGTTTTTAAGGAATTCAATCATAGCGATATGACTTTTTCTAGTTTTTTCTTGTTCAAATATTCGACCACTTAAAAAAAAACATTTTTAAAAATTCATAACTCACGCAAAAATTTACACATTTTCAAAAAACAAGGTTTATATTATTAATAATAATAATAATACTAACGGAACTTTATTTCAAATAAATGTTAACAAAAACAGCAATGCAATTGCGAACAAAAATGAAATTGTGTCAAAAAAATTAAAGGTAGATGTCTTGTGAATACATTAAAAATTCCGAGCAATATCATCATATTAATATTTTTTTTTAGATTAGCTCAATTGTTCGACAACGTAAAACATTAATTTTTAAAAATTCGTAACTCTGGGCGAAATTAGTAAATTGAAAAAAAAAGTTAGTTTTAAAAGTAGGTATTTCGTAAAGATTTTAAAATGTTTGTGGAATTCTATTATATCACTATTTATTTTTTTTAGATTTCATTGTTTGTCTTCTACTACTAAAAATATGAATTTTCAAAGATTCATTCAAATTTTTAAGGAATTAAATCATATTTGTATTTATTTTTCTTCGGATTATTTCATTGTTCTACCTAATATTCAACCTTAATTCGTACGCAAAACGTTAAATTCAACTGTTCAAATATAAGATAGATTTATTTCGTACTTTATATTTTCATATTTTCTGGCGGAATTCAAGTGGAATTAGGTTGGCCATCTGGCGGAAATATTATTAGGCAGCGTCAACCCAGGAATGGTAACGAGAACGGGAACGAAAATGTACCTAGTTTGTCGTTCCCGTCACCGGAAATTAGTTATTAGTTGTGTAAACAAAATATACTTAATGTTTTAAGTACGGCTCGGAAAATTGAAATCGAAAGTATAATAATAGCATGAAGGAAAATAGGGAGCTTTTAAAAAGGTGTGTAGATAATATTAAATCTATACCTCACCAAACCAAAAGTTGACGAGCCACCACTGGAAAATAAGCAGAATTAACATTTTGTGGACTGATTGGTTGGAAGTATAAAAGATAAAGATTTTTCTTCAGCACAGACGCTCGTAAAATGTTTCTCCTGCTGAAGGTACTGGATGCCATCATATTGTTTTTTTCTGGAGTACGCGCAGCAAGAAAAAATAGATCAGTAATTATGCGAAAACACAAACCGTTGAAGGGTTTTACGGAGAAGTTTGAAGTTTGTGCGATCCTTACGAAGCGAATTTCTTCGAGTATTTAAACAAACAAGATATTGCACGAAATATAAGTGCTTTTGACAGCATTTAAATAATCCACAACATTATAATTGGACAGAAATGTAATACACGAATAAAATTTTCATCCATTTTCCCCGCTGAGGCAGTGCACGAGACGCTCCTTTCAGATTTAAAACCAGAGTCTTTCAGTGACATCTATCGCGAAAAACGACAAACGAAAAACGACGTTGATTATAGTTTGATCAATGGATCTTTGCGTGTGCGTCACTACCCAAGACTGAGTTTTCTCGCTTTGGACGACGTACGTACACATATAATTGCGTCTAATTTAACTTATCGTAGAGGGAGTAAACACATGAACATCAAGTCGGAACTAGGTTCAGCTATCTATGACGTGCACGCAAAGATCTATACTATAGAAGCGTATCACATGAAGAGTAGAAGAAAAGCCTGGGGTGAAAAGCCGAATAATAAAAGCGAATACAAAAAAATAAAACAATTACCGAAGATTTCTTTAAAATAATTAATTGCGGTTATAACGCAGTGAATTTTTCAATTCAGTTTACTTATAGTAAAATCGGGTGTAATAAGCGAATTACTGCGGTCATTTGAGGGATGTAATGTTCTTCATTACCCCCTAGTGAGAGAATAACTCGGACTCACGGAATACATAAACCCTTCGTTGGATTTTTTAAATATTTTAAATTGACACCACGTACGTCAAAATTTGTTGTCAAAATTTTATAAACATTATTTCAATATTTAAAGCAATTACAGACGATTTTGGATAAAATGTTATACTGTACTCATTACTCCCTTAAGAAATGTATTATTAAGTATAATTATAACTTTTTCTTGCGGGACTAATTACCTACATTCCACGTTCGTAATAATAATCAATAACTATTAATTTATATATCAAGAAATAATTAATAGTTTACTTTCATAAATAGCCTACAGTTATGGTAACGACCCATTTCATGTCGGTGACAGTTTCGAAACAATAACTGTTTTGAATATATGATAATGGAAACCATTTTCAGACTGAATCGATTCGGGACAATTAATGTATAATCACTTGTCAAAATATAATACTATCCCATAATATTACATATTCAAGTCTCATTTTGTTAATCCAATTAATAGAACTCTGTAATTGAAAGCCAATTAATAAACTAGTTATGAATTTTTTCTTCTATTAAATGAATGAAATATACTAAGTAAAAAAAAATCACCCAGTATTTATTATTTATAATCAAAAGACAATTAATAAATCCGTTATTAATATTTTGTACTCTTAATAAATTAATGAAATACACTAAGTGAAAAAAAAATGGATCACGCAATAAATTTTGTTTTCCTATACGTTTACGATACGAAACAAAACATATTAAAGGGGCCACAGCTGCCTGGATTGAAAATATTTTTTTGAAAAATAGCAAGTCATTTTTGTAAACAAACAATAAATTTATTTGTATAATAATCTCCTTAGTCCGAAAATGAAAAATAGTTATTTTTTATACAAGACGATAAAATTATATATTATCGATGAGCGGAAATGTTAATTCACGAGCGACGCCGCCGTCTTGGTGAAACCACATTGTATTATATGGAAGATCAAGATCATTGTTGTTTGGAAAAATTGCCACACAAGCGCTGGAACAAGGTCATTTTACAAAGACTCTAAATGTCGGGTTCTCGCCTTCAATTGTCATTTACTCGAAAAATTATGTAAGATAACAATATTTTTAAACTGTCAATTCGAAAATGAAAAGATTTATCATAACCAAGAAAGAAAATCGAGCAATATTTTATTTCGGTTTTACTGAATTTATTCCATACTTTAGGCGCGCACTGTATACACAAGGGGACATGCAAATTATTTACGCATGGCGTTAAAAATAGGGGTGTTTCTCAGGTCCAACTGGTCTTTAATGATTGGAATTCCCGGATTAGCGACCAGTTGGACCTAATTGAAAAGATAGGTCGCACAGAGCGGATAAGTCCTTCGGCGTCTCGGAGAAGTTGTGTGGAGCTCTTTTTAATTTCCAGGGCAGCTCATTCGATTTCATCATTCTTAATGATTGACTTCTTGAGGATTTCAAGGGCTTCTGGTTTGAAATTCCCGCGATGGAAAGTATCTTCAGGTCTTAAGGTTGTTCGTCCCGCAACGAATACTTTCTCAGGGGTGCAAGGGTGAGACGGCAAGTAATGGGCGGACCTAACAAATCATATATTCATCTCTTTAAAATCCTATTGCGATGTCGCTCTCGCAGAAAAATAAGGACCGGACTTAGGCACTGGCGTACCGTA
Source organism: Ocypus olens (assembly GCA_910593695.2). Classification (NCBI taxonomy): domain Eukaryota; kingdom Metazoa; phylum Arthropoda; class Insecta; order Coleoptera; family Staphylinidae; genus Ocypus; species Ocypus olens. The sequence goes on from OU343058.1 coordinate 45,194,883, forward strand.
TTAACGCATTGGCCGTGCACGCGTCAGATAATTCATATGAGCTGCAGGAACTCGCACACTCGTCTCTCAAATATTACACTCTTTACACAAAATAAACCTTTTAAACACCGGTTTAAAGTAATTATGAATAATTTTCATGAAATAACTTAATCGTTTTATAGAAATAGTTTCATGTCACAATTTATACACAATTTTTTTTGTACGATTAATTTTAACTCTAGGGTTCTTACATTACCATTTGATCTTATTACAATATACTTTAAGAAGTAAAGAAAATTTCAGCGTTGTAGCAATTGTTATAATATTTTATAGTTATGAAATTCGTAGTTTTAAAATTAGCATAAGTTCCTGTGTGATTATTTCAGAAACTATAGAAGGGGCGTTTTCTTATTTTGATTAAATCTTGAAATAGAAGTTTGAAAAGTATCAAGTATGTGGCAAATGTTTGTCTATTCTTGTTTTGCCTCTGAAGAAAACGTATCTTTAGAATGACGATTTGCTCTATTATTGGGAGATTATTTTCAAATCTGGTTAAGAAGTATTTGGAAATTTTTGTAGAATCCTAAAGTAGAATACATTTTGAGTAAATTTGGAAAGTATATGACAATTGTTTTTCCATTGTTGTTTTGCTTCCGAAAAGACGCATGTTCATAATGACGATTTTTTTCTCTGGTGAAAGAGAGAGACAATATATTTATTGAGACACATTTACAAATGATCTCAACAAGCTATTGACCAGAGGTGTTTCGGCCTCTCTGGTGATTATTTAAAAAAAATGGTGATGTGGCCATCATGTGACTTGATGGTATCATTTATATTTACGCTTTCATGGTTTATTTTCAATTTAAATCATATTTTAAATGTACATCGAGCGTTGTGTAAGCTCGGATGAAACTGACGTTTAAAACGTCAAAATTATGAAACATGGAAAAATTATACTTCAAATTCAAAAACTCGGTTTACTCAAAAACTAAAGAGATTTCGAAAAAAACTTATTCTTTAGAAGTTGTTCATTTTGGCATTCTCTACAATTATTATTCACATAAATTTGCTGTAACTGTTATCGTTTCATAATTATAAACCAAAAATTTGAAAAAAATTAATAAATATTTTTTCTCGAATAGCAATGATTTTATGAAAAATATTTTCAAGCAAAAGATGTTCATTTATTTGTTGTCTTCAAAGTTTGTTTAAATGTTTTTGTGATATTTTTCATATTTAAGAAAATATTGGCAAAAAACAAAAAACAGTTAAGGTAAACACCCACTTCCGGTGTACGAAATTTTACCAAAAGCTTTTCAGTTCTCCGGATTATCAAATAAGACGTATGTTCAAAGTTTCATACCAATTTCTCTATTAGTTTCTGAGATACAGCGCGCACACACACACACACACACACACACACACACACACACACACACTCACACACACACACACACACACACACACAGACACAATTTTTTTTTTTCCAGAAATTGTTGAAATGGCATCTAGGGACCCCAAAACGGATATTTCCGTAAAAAAAATTTTTGAAAAAAAAATCACGATCACAATACTTTCTCGTACTTCGTAACGGAGAAAGTAAAAATTAGTGAAGCATTTCTACATTTTTGCGGAATCGTAAATTGTATTTTGGGTAAATTTAAATATTTTCAAGGATATCGCAAATGTTTTTATACGTCTGCGTTGCCTCAGAAAAATCTCATCTTCAGAATAACGATTTGGTTTGTTCTCGGGGAGTTATTTTAAAATCTTGTCGAAAAGCATTAAAGATTTTTGCAGAATCATAAAGTGGAATACATTTTTAGTCATTTTGGACAGTTTCAAGTACGTGATATATTTTTTAAGGAAGGACGTGGATGGAACTGCGGGTTAGGGAGAGTGAATCTGCCACAACCGTTGTTTTGTAGAAATATTAGAAATTAAATGAACAATGAAAGACAAATTACAACAACCACGGTCCCGAGCGAATATTCCGCGGCCCCGAAATCTTTCTTTCGAATGATGATTTGCTCTGATCTCGAGAGATTATTTTTAAATGAAATAAATAACGTCGAGGGGTATTTTTTGCAGAATCCTCCAGTATATTTTGAGTAAATTTAGAAACACATTTTTAGCAATTGTTTTTATTTATTTTTTCAGTTCAAGGAATTTGTAAATTGAAAATTGGTTTCGTGCTATTATTTCAAAATTATTGTTTTTTTCTTAGTAAATTTGGGAAGTTTCGTATTTGTAGCAGTTGTTTTTATTTTATTGTTAATTTCATGAAAATCGTAATTTTGAACATGAGCATAAGAGCATTCTCTTGCGATTCTTTAAAATCTAGAGCAACATGAAAATATAAACTAATGAATATAAAAAATAATATTTAGAAATGCTATATACAGTATGTTTTTTTTATCGTGGACCATAGGATTTTACATGCTAAAAATTATACCTTGTGTAAATGTATATTTTATCATATAATTTTGAAGCAAATTTTAGTTGATAATATAAATCAATTACTTTTCTACATGATGCGCTTAATTAGAATCATTTAAACATGTTTTATTCCATTAAAAAGTGCTTTTGCTCGGAACCGAGCGATCGGGATACGCTGCTGAAAAGTTGTCAACTATTTCCCTAAAATAAAAATTCCCCGACTTCTTGTAGAAAAATACAACTATTTCCCTGCTGGACAAACCTCTTATAAATGCCGTTACAAATTCCACCCGTTCTTCAACAGTATAAACGGATATGTTCAAGAATAAAATCCGTTTGATTACTTGCCTCACTAATCAATCTGACAATTCGTAAATTCAAGGTACTCTGATTATTTTTGTTCAGTTATTTATATTAAATAATTTCATTTTTTACTGGAATAAAACATGTTTAAGTTATTCTAATGCAGCGCATCATGTAGAAAAATAATTGATTTATTACTAATTAAAATTTCCTTCAAAATTTATGATAAAATATACATTAACATTAGGTATAATTTTTAGCATGTAAAATCCTATGGCCCACGATAAAAAAAAACATACTGTATGTATAGAAACATTGTCTTCTTACAATCATCAGTCACAATTTAAGTAGAAATCATTGTTTGCGTAAGAGTCACAGTTTAATTAACAATCACTGTTTGGGTAACTTTGTAATTTTAAATAGCGATCACGTTTTAAGTAGCAATCAAAGTTTGAGTAACAGATGAGATTTTAAATAACAAATCGCGGTTTAAGTAATAGTCGCAATCACAGTCACACTCACGGTCAAATTTGCCTATTATGTAACAGTAACGACCTGTGATTTTTCAATATCAGTGAAAAATTACAGGTACGTGAAATATCGCCCATCCCTAGATAGTACCATTTTTTTATTGTAAAGCAGTTTGACAGAAAATGATGCAGGTCATTCGTGAGCCAGTTTGTTTGAAATTGCATTATTTAAACAAATAGAATACCCAGTGTGTGGATTTTGGATTAAAATTTACTTATATCTTTTTTACATGTTTGCTAGTTTTTCGTCTTGCGGATAAATAAAGTCGGCATTTATTACCTCGTAATAATTTAAATCACTCATCGAGGACACTGTGTCCTAAGCAAGGGAACTTGGTTATGGCAACCGGACGAAAAAAAAATCACGTTACAGGATGGGCAAAATTCGTCATTTCTATGGGGGATCTCGATAACTACAATAGGTAGAGAAAAACGGATGGCGCATTCTCGATCTCTTTTTTCGAGAAAAACTCAATGATGAAAACTAAATATATTTATCTTCTTTTGTTTTCGAGTTATAGCCAAAAAGTTAATTTTTTTCATTTTAGATATATTGAAATATCTCAGTTGTTTATCATTTGACAATAATGAAAGTTATATGTTGTTCAAGCACTTTTTTGAAAAAAATAAAAACCCTTATCAGAATTCCGATATATTCTATCTATCCTATACAAACACCGAATTTTGCCCACCCTGTACATACAATAATAACTGTGTATATTTAAAACTCTGTCTCGGTATAAATCTGAGTAAATACTAACAATTTACAAAATATTTACACGAATTGTAACTTTGTAATACAGATTTTAAAAAGTAGGGCGCCATGGGGGTGTGTCCACTACCTGCAGTACTTTGCATTCGGCACCACTGCGAACGCGCTTTTTAGAAATTCACAGAAAATCATCTGGCGACCAAATGTCCACTTTCCCAATTGCAGCCCTTGTCCGAGGAAGACAAAGGGTTGTAAAAGTAATTTATGCGAAATCAAGTACGGGTGAATTTCGTCGGTCCAGCAGACAATGAAAATAAACATGTTGACAGTTGAAAATTTTGATGATTTTGTCTGGAAGATATCTTCGGGACAGTCAGCAGGTACCCCGATGAAAATCGGAGTTCAGCACACACGCATTTTTTTTTTCGTTATAAATGAATGCCAATTCCTAACAGTTACTTACGATTTTATACTATTATTTTATTTGTTGATGTGAAGTATTGCGATTACATGTATATCGAAATTATATTTTTAATGGTAGGGCATTTGCTTAAACTACGTAACATATAGTAGATTATTTTTAAAATCGACAAGAAACTTAAAATACGCGAAATGCCCTGAAAAATTTACTGAAATCGGGCTTCTAAATATGCCTTAGTACGTTTATTCCCCTACCGCTGTGCGGGAACTGTTTGCTACAGATGGCGTTACTTTACGGCAACTAAAATATCTCGCGCAAGGATCTAGCTCTAGTGTAATTGCGTCCTTATTTTTTAGGAAAAACTAATTTGGTTCAATGGATTTTATTACCAAAGAATCAATCTGTGTCACTGTAGTAAAACATTTTGAATTTTCAGCGTTTATTTACATTTTATTTAATGTTGAAAATGCCTATTTTTCAACACTAAATTATACATTTTCAGAGATACTAATAAAAAATGTAATTCTTTAATAACCTACATTCATATTGTATGTAACCCTGTGTAAAATATTATTACTTAATTTTTTTTCCATCACACCACTATCAGTATAGAGCCGAGTGCCAAAAACGCTTCATTTTTCGAACGTGTCGAACAGCCTTAAATGCCTCGATCTTCTGTTCTAACTCTTGTATCTCATGTAAATGCTCGCATTATGCCTTCTCCAAGTTGATGTGTGCGGTGGGCATGATTGCGGAATTATCGGGTTCCATATTCATCAAGGGAAACCGAATAGGCAAGCCGTTTGCTTTTCCCTACTTTCCTGTTGGCACGGAGGTCGAACAGTGTGAAACTCTTGGAGTTACAGGGCAGCTTGTCCTAGTTCATCATTCTTGGTGCTTCACTTTTTGATGATTTCGAAGGGCTTCTCGTTCGCAATTCTCCACACATCGGAGTATCTCAAGGTCTCAAATAACTGGATCTTCTGTTTCAACGCCTGCACCTCGAGCGCTTGTGCCGGCTGCACCGCGGCCGTGTGGGTTCGATTCCCATCCCAGGCGGAAGATTTTTCGGCGACCGAGAAGTATTCGCTTGGGTCCGTGGTTGTTGTATACGTCTCACATTATTCATTTGTTCATTTACTTTCATTATTCATACAAAATAAAAATACAAAAACAGCCGTGTGTGACTGAATGGCGAAAGCCTAAGTCAAAAAAAAAAACGCCTGCACCTCATGCAGGTGGTCGTCGTAGTACGCTTGCTGCACGTTGATGGGATGGTGTTCAGAAGAGTTCCTATAATAACCAAGGACAACCACCAAACATGTCTGTTTCCAGCGATAATTTCTCTTTCAAAAAATGCTGAGCGAGACAAACTTGAGTTTCTACGTGCAGCTTCATGTCATACTCCAATAATTTAATTTATTAAAAATTTATACACATCACTTCTTCAAATATTGAGATAAAAGGACGGTATAATATGAATTTTAATAAGGTAAGGAATTTATAACAACGAAACCGGAGTGGATATTAAATTCGCGTCCTCTTCACGGTAATTTCCCCTTTCTCGGAAAAGTGTCCATTCACGTAGAAGTTTAAAATTACCATGATTTTAGCAATTATGGGATTTCACGTGCAGGGTGACGGGTCACGGATAGAAAACGCGCCCACGTCGTTCAGCTGAGACGCTCTAGTTTCCCATCTACTCCATATGAACAAATTAATCTTGTAGATAACGGGCGAAGTTCAAATTGCTTCATTACGTAATAGTCTATGCAAATTTAGAAGTTAATTTGATTTAACAATTAAGTGGAATGTGGGATGTTGATGATAATGTTGTTTCATGTACAGAAATTACATTATGCCCGGGGACAAAACTTTTTAAATTAAATAATTTTATTATAATACAAAATTTAATTCGAATTTTATTTTTTATATACACGTGCTTTTAAAAATAATTTGTAGTAATATGAATAGTTATTTTTGACACGAAAGTTATGGTTATCAGGGCCGACGGAAGCCACTTCTCAAGACCCAAAAAACATTTTGGCGGCGTGAAACACACAATAGTTTTTATCCTGCAACACATAAAATAATGCTACATTTAAGTTAATCAAAAAAGAAAGAAACAATAGTGAAGTTTATTTAATACTTTCCAAAAATATTTTATTTCGGTTTTACTGAATTTATTTCATACTTGGGATTAAAATTTTTATAGTTTTATGCGTCCTATGGCAACCGACCAACCGAGAAAACAATGTCGAATTTTGTTTGTTTGTGTCAATCCAGTGAAACTTTCTGCGGGCATGGATGCAAATGAAGCTGCGAATATTGCATGTTAGAACCTGTTACCGACAAAATCAAAAAAAAGGTATGTGCCCTGTTACGACTCTTTTAAGCAGTGGTTATATAAAAAGGATGCCGATGCTGTAGGTATAGACGAAAATGTGTTGCCCGCCTATATGTTAAAGCGTTACGTTTCTGTTTATTATTTTCCTAGGTCCGTAAGTATAAATTAAGTTCCGTCGCCAAGGACAACAAACACCACGAATGTTATCAGCTACTTACGGTACCTATAATTATGGATGCAATGCTTATTTACGTTGTCGATAGCGGAAAAATGTAATTTGCTTCAGTTTTGATAATGGCAAGCTGAGTTGCCGAAACTACAGTCAAACGAATAAATCAAAGTGTTATACAAAGTAAAAAGTGTTTTATACCAAATAATTTTGTTTTTGTCTAGAAATAACGTTCAAGATTAGATAAAAATTGAAAGCTGTCAAAATTGCATCATTAGACAAGAATTTTAGTACCGCACTTTTTTTCTATTTAAAAATTTTTGTGCGAGAAGCTCAGATTTCCGTTAAAGTTGCTTAAAATTAACAAGATAATGTTGTTTTCATGTAAAAAATCATTATTTCTAAATTAGATAAAGTGTGACATAATTTTAGTGCAGCACCTTTTCTATTTGAATATCTTTCTAATGCGAGAAGCTAAGATTTTCTTTAAAATTGCTTAAAAAAAAAATGTTATTGCTAGGTTAAATATAATGTGACAGTTGTCTTAATTAGATTATTTGACGCATATTACGGCGACGCATCTTTCTTTCTTGTACATTTTTCACGTGAGTAGCTCAAATTCACTTAAATTGTAAATAATTGCAAATTGCAAGTTTTGTTTTTATGTAGAATTTATTTCTGGGTTATATAAAAAGTGACAGCTGTCAAAATTATATTATTAGACACCAATTTTAGTAACGCACCTTTTCTATTTGAAGATTTTTTATGTGAGAAGCTCAGGTACAAGCACAGTAATTTACGTAACAAGTTCCGAAAGTGATATTTTACGGGATGAGTAGGTAGTTTATTTAATCGAAAGTACCACTTTACATAAATCGTACCGAAAGTAATTATTTTCGGGACGATTTTGTTTCACTTTCGGAACGATTTCTATACTTTCGGGACGCTTTTTGTTACTTTCGGAACGATTTTGCGTATATATGTAGGCGGCCTTGACAAAAACATGAACTTCAGATTTAATTATGACAGCGCTTGTCATATAACATTCGTGTGTGTTTTTGCTTTTTCAACATAAAAAATGGCTGCAGAAAAAATATTGTACGTAAAACGTTCCAAAAGTGATTTTACGGGAATCGCAGGATTCTTCCTACTCATCCCGTAAAATATCACTTTCGGAACTTGTTACGTAAATTACTATTAAAATGGGAACATCCTTTTGTTTTTATGTAAAAAAATCGTTATTTCTAGGTTAGATAAAATGTGACAGTTGTCAAAATTAGATTATTTAACACGTATTTTAGCAACACATCATTGTTTCTTGTAAATTTTTGATGTGCGAAGGCTCAAATTAATTTTGAAATTGCAAATAATTGCAAATGAGAAGCAAGTTTTGTTTTCATGTAGAAAAAAAAACTCTATTTCTAGGTTAGATCAGAAGTGACAACTATCAAAATTATATAATTAGATACGAATTTTAGTATTGCACCTATTCTATTTGAATGTTTTCTGGGTAAGAAGCTCAGACTTTCTTTAAAATTGTTTAAAAATTAGAAGATAATTTTGTTTTCGTGTAAAAAAATCGTTAGACAGTTGTCTAAATTATATTATTTGATCCGTTGTTTAGCAACGCATCTTTCTTTCTTGTACATTTTCACGGGAGACGTTCAAATTTACTATGAAATTGCAAATAATTGCAAATGAGAAGCAAGTTTTGTCTTTATGTACAAAAAACCTTATTCCTGGGTTAGATAAAAAGTGAGCGCTGTTAAAATTATATCATTAGACATGAATTTTAGTACCGCACCTTTTCTATTTCAACATTTTCTAGGTGAGAAGCTCAGATTTCCTTTAAAATTGCTTAATAATGAGAAGATAATTTTGCTTTCATGTAAAAAATCGTTATTTCTAGGTTAGATAGAATGTGACAGTTGTCTAAATTAGATTATTTGACGCGCACTACGGCGACGCATCTTTCTTTCTTGTACATTTTTCACGTGAGAAGCTCTCGTTCACTTTGAATTTGCTAATAATTGCAAATTAAAAGCAAGTTTTGTTTTCATGTAGAAATTAGACAAAGTGACAGCTGTCAAAATGATATTAGATACGAATTTTAGTACCGCATCTTTTGCTAAAATTGCCTAAAAATGAGATGATTTTGTTTTCATGTAAAAAGTCGGTATTTCTAGATTAGATAGAATGTAACAGTTGTCTAAACTAGATTATTTAAAGCGTATTAGGGCAACGCATTTTTTCCTTATACATTTTTTACGTGAGAAGCTCAAATTCACTTAAATTGTAAATAATTACACATGAGAAGCAAGTTTTGTGTTCATGTAAAAAACCTTATTTCTAGGTTAGATAGAAGTGACAGCTGTCAAAATCATATCACTAGACACGAATTTTAGTACCGAACCTTTTCTAGTTTAACATTTTCTGTGAGAGAAGCTCAGATTTCCGTTAAAATTGCTTTAAAATGAGAAGATAATTTTGTTTTCATGTAAAAAATCGTTATTTTTAGTTCAGATAAAACGTGACAGCTGTTTGAATTAAATTATTTGACGTGTATTATAGCAATGCACCTTTCGTTCGTAAACGTTTTCCACGTGAGAAGCTCAAATTCACTTTAAAATTGCAAATAATTGCAAAAAAGAAGCAAGTTTTGTTTTTATCTAGAAAAAAACCTTATTTCCGTGTTAGATCAAAAGCGACAGCTGTCAAAATTATATTACTAGACACGAATTTTAGTACCGGACCTTTTCTATTTGAACATTTTTTATGTGAGAAGCTCAGATTTTCGTAAAAAATGCTTAAAAATGAGAAATTGAAAATGATTGCAAATGAGAAACGTATTGTTTTACATGTAGAAAGCACCTTATTTGTGGATTAGATAAAAAATGACAGCTGTCAAAATCACATCATTAGACGCACCTTTTCCATTTGAACATTTTCTAGGTGAGAAGCTCAGATTTCTTTTAAAATTGTCTAAAAATGAAAACATAATTTTGTTTTCATGCAGAAAAAACCTTATTTCTAGGTTAGATAGAATGTGACAGTTGTCTAAATTAGATTATTTAACGCACACTACCGCGACGCATCTTTCTTTCTTGTACATTTTTCAGGTGAGAAGCTCAAATTCTCTTTGAAATTGCAAATAATTGCAAATGAAAAGCAAGTTTTGTTTTCATGCAGAAATTAGAAGTGACCGATGTCAAAATGATATGAGACACGAATTTTAGTACCGCATCTTTTCGATTTAAACATTATCTTGATGGGAAGCTTAGAGTTCTTTTAAAATTGCCTAAAAATGAGTTTTGTTTTCATGTAAAAAGTTGGGATTTTTAGATTGGATAGAATGTGACAGTTGTCTAAATTAGATTATTTAACGCGTATTAAGGCGACGCATTTTTATCCCTATACATTTTTTACGTGAGAAGCTCAAATTCACTTAGATTGTAAATAATTACACATGAGAAGCAAGTTTTGTTTTCATGTAATAAAACCTTATTTCTAGGTTAGATAAAAGTGACAGCTGTCACAAAATTATATCACTAGACACGAATTTTAGTACCGAACCTTTTCTAGTTGAACATTTTCTATGTGAGAAGCTCAGATTTCCGTAAAAATTGCTTAAAAATGAGAAATTGTAAATAATTGCAAATGAGAAGAGTTTTGTTTTACATATAGAAAACACCTTATTTGTGGATTAGATAAAAAGTGACAGCTGTCAAAATTACATCATTAAACACGAATTTTTGTACTGCACCTTTTCCTTCTGAACATTTTCTAGATGAGAAGCTCAAATTCACTATAAAATTGCAAATAATTGGAAATAAGAAGCAAGTTTTGTTTTTATCTAGAAACAAACCTTATTTTTGGATTAGATCAAAAGTGACAGCTGTCAAAATTATATAATTAGACACAAATTTTAGAACCGCACCTTTTCTATTTGAACATTATGTGAGAAGCTAAGATTTCCGTAAAAATTGCTTAAAAATAAGAAATTATAAATAATTGAAAATGAGAAGCGTTTTGTTTTCATAAAGAAAAAACCTTATTTCTAGGTTAGATACAAAGTGGCAACTGTCGAAATTATATCATTAGACACGAAATTTAGTACCGCACCTTTTCTTCTTGAATATCAGATCAGATTTGCTTTAAAATTGCTTAAAAATGAGAAGATAATTTTGTTTTCATGTAAAAAATCGTTACTTCTAGGTTACATAAAATTTGACGGTTAAATTAAATTAAATTATTTGACGCGTATTGGAGGGACGCATCTTTTTTAGCACATTTTTTACATGAGAAGCTCAAATTCACTTTGAAATTGCAACTAATTGTAAATCATTGCAAATGAGAAGCAAGTCATCTAGAAAAAACCTCATTTCTGGGTGAGATCAAAATTGACAGCTGTCAAAATTAGATATTTAGACACGAATTTTAGTACAGCAACTTTTCTATTTGAACATTTTTTTATGTGAGAAGCTCATATCTCCGTTAAAATTACTTAAATTAGATCATTTTGTTTTCAAGTAAAAAAATCGTTATTTCTTGGTTAGATAAAACGTGACAGTTGTCTAAATTAGATTATTTGACAAGTATTTAAGCAACGCATCTTTCTTTCGTCTTTTCTACGTGAGAAGCTCAAAATCACTTTGAAATTACAAGTAATAGCAAAACATCTGAAATAGATTATTTCATACGTATTTTAGCAAAGGTTTTCTTGTACACTTGTACATTTTTTACGTGAGAACATCAAATTCCCTTTGAAATTGTAAATCATTGCAAATGAGAAGTAAATTTTTTGTTCATGTAGAAAAACCTTATTTCTAGGTTGGATAAAAAATGATTGCTTAAAATCGCATTGACACGTATTTTAAAACAGCATCTTTATTTATTAGCAATTTTTTCATGTAAAATAGTCATTTCTTGGTTAGATCAAAAGTGACAGCAGTCAAAGTTACATGATTTTAGTATCGAATTTTTTCTTCTTCAACAATTTCCGCGTGAGAAGCTTCTCCTTCGAGATGCTGCAAAATGCTAGATGTACATTTAAAATATTATTTTAATCGAAAATAACAATTACTTCATCAAATCGGAGAAATTAAGATGTTGGCCACATCACTATTTTTATTATTATAAATACTTGTTCAAATTTTAATAATTGTTTAAGTATTTACTAAGGAGGTTGAATTAAACCTTTGCTGGTAGGGTCACCTGAAACAGGGAAGCACGAGGATTTGGGGATCAAGGCAGTTAGCTAAGGAAAAGGACGAGTAACCAAGGAGATAAAAAATAAATTGTGAGATATAAAAATATATATCAGCAAATCCATGAATTATGCGCCGATAGAGCAACCGCAATTTGATTAAAAAACGTGGAGCACACCCTTCCAAGTCGATTCTTCCCTTAGTTTGGACCCTTAGGAGACAGCTTAAGCCAATGATCCAAGGAAAACGCACTGCTAGAATAGTTTTTTCAGCCTTTTTTGTCCAAAAAATCAATTAAAAAATGGTGATGTGGCCATCATGTTACTTTCTCCGACAAGATAATATCATTTATATTTACGCTTTTATGGTTTATTTTTAATTTAAATCATATTTTAAGTGTGCATCGAACGTTTCGTAGACTCGCATACATACGCAACGTCAAAATTATGAAAGATCGAAAAATGTACTTCAAATTCAAAAACTCAGTTTACTCAAAAACTAAAGAAATTTCGAAAAAAACTTATTCTTCATAAATTGTTCATTTTGGCATTTTCTACAATTATTATTCACATAAATTTGCTGTAACTATTAGCGTTTCATAATTGTATACCAAAAATGAAAAAAAAATAATATTTTTTTTTCTCGAATAACAATGATTTATAAAAAAATGTTTTCAAACAAAATAATCGCATTTCTTTATTGTCTTCAATATTTGTTTAAATGTTTTTGTGATATTTTTCATATTTAAGAAAATATTGGCAAAAAACAAAAAAACAGTTTAGGTAAACACCCACTTCCGGTGTACGAAATTTTACCAAAAGCTTTTCAGTTCTTCGGATTATCAAATAAAGCTTATGTTCAAAGTTTCATATCAATTGGTCTATTCGTTTTTGAGATACAGCGCGCACAGACGCACACACACAGACACACACACACACACAGACACAAAAAAAATTTTTTCCAGAAATTGTTGAATTGGCATCTAGGGACCCCAAAACGGATATTTCCGTAAAAAAAAATTTTGAAAAAAAAATCACGATCACAATACTTTCTCGTACTTCGTAACGGAGAAAGTAAAAATTCAGACATTTTTCGGGTTATTCAATGTTTCCACATGTATTTAACGGACTCTTTTATTATGGGGGCAGTCTACAGAGCAGAGCAGGAGTTATTTTCAAGTGTGAACGGAACCAAAATTTGGCCACCAGGCAAAAAATCGCCATTTTCGACCAAAGATTGATCATTGATTTTTCCCATTGATAGCTAGCTGTATAGATCCTTAATGGCTTAAGAAGCCAGAAAATGTCGACATACTACCCCCACACATTTGGCCAAACTCAAAAGACGGACACATATCCGAAAATGGCCATCTTGGACCATCTTATCCTCTCTGCCGTGCTAAGGGGTTTTTTCAAACTTCGGAAGTGCTGCGAAGCAGGGAGTGTCAGGAAAGCCCAATTTGAATCACTCAAACCATATAGGCCGACTGAAAGAATTTACAGATTTGACCGAAAATGACAATTTGTGATGCCGGGGCTATGTTGGATTTTCTGGCCTAGCGAATGCGAGTGAAGAGGTTTAAAATAGCGCGTGAGATAAAGAAGAGAACAATTATACACCCCAATACGTCATGTACCAAATCTAGAGGCGGCTATTGGCCATTTGGCCAAAAATCAGTCTATGACCAGCAGGGGACTGACACACTTTGGTAGGTGATGATTAGGGGTTTACAAGTACTGAAGAGTGGGAAATGAGGGACCAACTCAGGTTGAGAACTCGGAGATCTTTGAGGGACATTCAGAAAACGATGCAGCCCTTCGAAAATGATCATTCGCGACCAAAAATCCACTATGTTAATTCCGGGCCAGTGAATGTGGTTTATGTCTTTTTTGAAGAGTGTTCAGAGTAGAGCAGGGTGAATTCTCCACCCCCAAATGTCGTAATAGATATTCGAGGCTATAAGCTTGGCCGAGAATGGTCACCGGTGTCTTTAGGCTTACTCCTGGATTGTTGTGATCCTGTACTCGAGATTTAGACGGTGTAGAGGCATTACACACACAGAAGGCCAAGGGCACGTGTCAGGCCGCAGAACTATTAATGGCTGAATACTTACTTTTCTTTATGGGAGGTAACTTCCCTTCTCTCAGTCCATGACTTAGGGATAAAAACCAAATACAAACAATGCATTCCAGTTTAAACAAATGATTTGACCGAAGTAAAAATAGTAACAAGAATAACGACCTGGCATGCAAGTGCAACTGCATTTGGTTTGTGGCTTCACATCTAACCCACTTTTCATTCAATTTAAGCTTTTTTAATCAAAATCCGGTCGCTCATCGGCGCATTCATGGATTTGCTGATATAGAGAAAAACTACACAATTTCATTACGTCTGTAACCCTACATTAGCTTTCAAATAAAGTTCCTGTTCTTCTACAAGAGTTTCCACTGAGAAGATATTTTATTATTATTATTATTTAACCAAGCCAGCGTTAAAGCTTCAAAAATCAATCATATTGTTTAAAGCTAAAAATTTAATTTTTTCTAAAAACACTTAGGGAAGCACCTTTTCCATGCCGGTAAGTGTATTAAGAAATCAAAATACTTATTGAAACAATTTTGTTTCTATTGCAGAGTCGGAAGCAAAATATTTTTAATCAAATTTAAAACGCAATCCATTTTACTTAATTAAAGTTAAAATTAAAATTAGCTTTCAATAAAATCATATTAGCGCTGTAGTAAAGATAGTAATCTGTGAGTTATCTTTATAGTTTATGATCCTATCATGGTCGTCGGTTATATCAACTTTATGTATACAGGATCAATACCTTTCATATGCTAAATACAATTATTCAAACATTACTTTATCAACGTTTGATCAAAGACAGGTAAGATTAGTTATATCCCAACACGAAAGTAACATTAGGGATAACACACACCCTCTACAGATTATAGGGATAATCGCATTGACCAATAATTGGAATAACACCTCCATTTATCACACGAACTAGCAGAATACCGATATTTATACGACTGGATTTTTCTGTGAGGTAAATAAAAGAACACAAGACTAACTTAATCATAATAAAACCTTTGCTTGTGATAGTATGTATATGTATATTGCTGTAGTAGTTATATTATTGAATTCAGAGGCACTAATAAGGAGCCGTGATCTGCAAGCAATTAATTTAATTGGAACGTTGTATGTATGATATGGTTTTAGAAGGAAACTAGTTTTTCCTAGGCTTAAGTTTGATGTATATGAAATTGTGTTCTTTGTGTGAAATTGTGAAATGTAAAAATGTAAGAACAGTAACTGGTGACCAATACCGGCTTAGCAGCGCTGCGCCGTCGTCCAGCGAGGCCCATCAAAATTAAGCGATTAAATTAAGCGATTAAATCCGTGCCCCGCACGGACGACGGCTCCGCTACGCTGCACGGTCGTCCGTGCGGGGCCCATTAAAATTAAGCGATTAAATCGGTAACGGACGACGCCACAGCGTGTGTAATAGCAACTATTATAATGAATTAAGCAAAGTAATTGGTGAAGATCGATGGCTCCGCTGCGCTGCACCATCAATGAAAAACATAATTTTTTTCTAAATTAATTTTAATTTTTCGTTTTTAATTTTTCATTTTTCATTTTCAATTTTTCATTTTCCATTTTCATTCTTCATTTTTCATTTTTATTTTTTATTTTTATTTTTATTTTTTTTTTCTCTTATTTTTTTGAAAGCCTCTGCGATCCCTGAAAATTTCGGCTTTCCGATTTGAAAAGAAAAATGTCCTTAAAAGAAGGAAAACGAACCCAGGAGATGCAAATGGCACGTAGGGGTAGTTCCATAATTTTTGAAAAAATGTCTTCTGCCATCCCAATGAAAGCCAGTCATCGGCTTCTGTCATCCCTGGAAGTTTAAGCTTTTCGACTTTAAAAGAAAAAAAATCCGTCCTTGAAAGAAGAAAAACGAATCCAGGGGTGCAAATGGAGCGTAGGGGTAGTTCAAAAAATGTTGACAAAATATCTTCTGCTATTCTGCCTGAAAGTTTCAGTTTTCCGACTTAAAAGAATAAAAATCGTCCCTAAAAGAAGAAAAACGAACCCAGGGGGTGCAAATGGAGCATAGGGATGGTTCCAAAAATTTTGAAAAAGTTTCTGCTGCCATCCCCGAAAATTTCAGCTTTTCGATTTTAAAAGAAAAAAACACGTCTTTAAAAGAAGAGAAACGAACTCAGAGGGTGCAAATGGTGCATAGGGGTGGTTACATTCCTTCATTCCTTCTGTCATCCCTGAAAGTTTCAGCTTTTCGACTTGAAAAGAAAGAAATACGTCCTTAAAAGAAGAAACCCGAACCCAGCGGGTGCAAATAAAGCGTAGGGGTGGTTCCAAAATTTTTGAAAAAATATCTTCTGCCATCCCTGAAAATTTCAAATTTTCAACTTTAAAAGATAAAATACGTCTTTAAAAGAAAAAATCCGAACCCAGAGGGTACAAATGGCGCGTAGGGATGGTTCCAAAATTTTTAAAAAAATTCCCATTGAAAGCTAGTCATCGCCTCTGTCATCACTGAAAGATTCAGATTTTCGACTTGAAAAGAAAAAAAACCGTCCTTAAAAGAAGAAAACCGAACCACCCCCTCGGTTGGTGGCGCGTAGGGGTGGTTCCAAAAATAAAAAAAAAAACAATGAAAGCCAGTTATTCTTTCTGCCATCCCTGAAGGTTTCAGCTTTTCTACTTGAAAAGAAAAAAATACGTCCTTAAAAGAAGAAAACATTTTTTTTTTACCCGGTTTAAAAAAAATCATATTTCGGAAACGGGGCAAAAATTCAAAAAAGTGGCTCGATCAATTTTAGATATTTCCTTTAAGATTATTTTAAGACATACCGGGATCGTCCAGCTCCAGCGGTTACGGAGGAGATATTTTTTTTTTGGAAACGTGCAAAAATCGAAAATTTGCTTTTGAAAAATCACCCCCTGGAGTGGGGGTGAAACGAAACGACGGGACCGGTTTTAAAAGCTTGCCCGGTTATCTGGGCGTCGATCTTCGCGCAAAAACTAACAAAATTGTACCGAATAAGGCCCCGATAAGGGGTGAGGTTTAACCCTACCCCCTTGTTTTAAGGGTGAGTTTCGGGGGACGCGATTTTTAAAATCCTCCTCATATTTTTGGGCAAATTTTATGTGCTGGTCGGCCGACGCCCCTTTATAGCGGTTTTTTTCTGGGCTGTCAAACTTTTCTAACGTAATTAGTATATATAAATAATTAGTACATCTTTGATATGATTTACCTGGGCATCTTTTATATATCCAGATTGAACGATATATGGAAATAAAAGCTGCTATTGATTTCCGCAAGCAATACTATCCATTAGGGTCGTAATAATTCCAAGCTGCGCAACTTCGAGGCTTCGAAGAATCCGAAGAAGCAAAGAGAACGAATATCGGTTTTTGAATTTTTCAAAAGTAGAAGTTGCGAAGATTCGAAGTATCGAAGCTGCAAAGTTTTCGAATTTTTCGAAGAATCGAAGTTGTGAAGTTTTTCTTTCAATTCCAAAACCCTAAAGAGTTATGGAATTAAACTTTTATGTAATTTGAAAATTGTTACCTCGAAAACCCAAGACGAAACTTAAGATGCGCAAACTTCGAATCTTCGAAACTTTGAATCTTCAAAATATTTTCTATGAATATTCGAAGCTTAGAATCTTCGAAGAAAAATTCCATCCCTAATATCCATAACATCCACCAGGATAAGTAGACTAAGCTAGATATACATATTTCTGAATTAAAATTTAAATGTTTTGTGCAAAGTACGGAAAACCTATCAAAGCAATTTGTAAACCAGAAGTCTATGTATTTATTATATTCTCTGTATCAAATACGAGACTTCATAAATATTTTCATATTATAAATACGAAGGATCAGTTTTGAGATCCCTTTTGAAATTAGGTCTTAAAAGATGGATCATTGTATTTACGATTGCCCGATGGGGGGAATGACACAAATTTTAATAAAACGCCAAAAGATGCCTCCCGTCTAATAAAAATTGACAGTCACCCTGTATATATGAAGTTAAATGCAATTGGTATTCAATAATTCAATGTAAATAGAAAAATGGTGATGTGGCCATCATGTTACTCCGACTTGATGGTATCATAACCATTTATATTTATGTTTTCATGGTTTATTTTCAATTGAAATCACATTTTAAATGTAAATCGAGCATTGTGTAAACTCGGATGAAACTGACGTTTAAAACGTCAAAATTACTTTACGATCACAATACTTTCTCGTACTTCGTAACGGAGAAAGTAAAAATATTTGCGCACAACCTGTAGTTGAAGAAATAACCTTCAGTTTTACCCACTAATGATCTACTAATTAAGCTAATGATCTCTTTGATAGAGAACGCCGATTCATCTCCCCACATTGGTACACATTGATCCAGTTGGCGCCGTAATCCCATGTTGCTCTGCACGATAGGAAACAATGTGCGTGAATGCTTGCCTGAAAATCGAATGTGGGGAGATGAATCGGCGTTCTCTATCAAAGGGAGCTTTAGCCCAATTGGCAGAGCGTCGGAGGCCAAACATAAAACAAATTGTTCAAAATTCAGGAAATAGTATATTAAAAGAGAGCCAGAAACTAAACATAAAAAACAATTATAATAAAACACTTTTAACTTTGTTTTGTATAACTTATATATTTATTTTTGTGACTTAAGTTTCGGTAATACAATTATCATTTTCAAACAAGAAGAATAAAAAACAATTGTTCAAAATGCAGAAAATAGTATATTACATATCATGATACGAAAGAGCTCCATTGTTTACCATTTTTAAACACGAGCGCTAGCTAGATTTCTCGAGTGTGATCATCCTGCGACAAACTGCAACTTTCCAAACTTGGTAGACTTTCCAAGCAATAAAAAATAGAGGGTTCTATTTGAAAAATCAAAGTTGACCTTCGTTTGACCGTTAAAATTACCACCAAGGTCATTTTCAAGGTCACCAACATATGTCCCCCTCCGAACCCTACAACTTTCATCTGAAACATTTTTTGCCATGTTGCTCAGGTTTCGAAATATTTGGGGTGGCAATTTAAAATGGGACACCCTGTAGAGTTGTTACGTATTATTGATTTTAGAAAGACATTATTATTACTATAACTAAAATAAGACTATGACGCCGATAATTTATTAATATGAATTATTGTTTCTCATCCACAACAACTTGGTAATGAAATTTATATTAAACACCATTAATTTAATTTAATCGAGAAGTCGAGACGCGTACATTTTAAAATTGTTCCTATCGTTCTTAACATTAATTTCCAGACCTTTAAAATTATCTTAACTTAACTTAATAGAAAGTTTTAATGAAAATTCCTCAAATTAATATCAAACTGCCATTTAAAAGCCTAAACTTTTGTTATTAATCCTTTTATAATTAAAGGCACGTCACATCGTTCGATCATGATATACATCTAAAACACCCCTAATAAAATACGTGATCTCCGAAACTAATCAATAACAATATTTGCAACAATTTTAATAATAAATATTTAAAGAGTATTTCAATATAAAGTCTTTCCTTCAAATAATCCCTGAAAAAAGAGTCTAATGGGGTTGTTACTTTGGATCATAAAGAATAATGTTTACTTAAAACTGAACTTGAGGAAATGTGTATATTTAAAATTATATTTTTATTATCTTACTGTTTATACAGTAAGTAAGTAAGTAAGGAATATATTCAGTAAAACCTAAATTAAATATTTTTGGAAAAAACCTTGAACAGGTCGATTTTCTTTTATAAAAATACACATTTTTGCATGAAAGTCGATTTTTAGTCGTCATTTGTTTTCGAGTAATGACGACAGCCATTTTGTTTTTAAATGACAACCCCGTATTTTTGTTTTTGATTTTGAGAGATCTTTTCATAGTCGAATCGGCAGTATAAAAATGTATAAGGAATTTTTCGAGTAAATAACAATTGAATAAATTTAATAAAACGAATTAAAAGGCGGGGACCGATAGAATAGCCCGCGAGAGTATGAAATGCGCAGAATTAGCCCGAAAAATATTCAAAATTTCTACATGTTAGAACTGTAACATTTAATTTAATACTTGCATTTGCTTGCTAAAGAAGTTTTTGTTTATTTTGTGTTAATAATAAAATTTACAGTTTCTCACTTTCAATTGTCATTTACTCGAAAAATTTCTTATGTATGCAATATTTTTATACTGCCAGTTCGACAATGAAAAGATCTCTTAAAATCAAGATCAAAAACAGGAAGTGGTGTATTGGAGGGGGAACGTGGAGGAACGACATTCCGGCACCTTTTTTTCAGAAACGGAACGCGTTTGTGTTTGTTAAAATTTTGTATAGTAAGAATTTAAAAAAAATAAATAAAAAAGCTTACAAGGAAAAAAATAGTTTGCTTAAAATAAGATGATCTCCAAAAAACTTTGAGCTGCTTGTGGAAAGTCGTGGACTATTTTATTTCTCTCACCATGCGTTCCCTTACTTCTTATTTTACCAATACACCACTGAAAACAGGGGATGTCTTTAAAAAAAAAGTGTGACATCATAACTCAAAAGCAAATGACCACTGAAAATCGAGTTTTATGCAAAAATGTGTATTTTTATCAAAGAAAATCGACCTATTCCAGGATTTTTTCCAAAAATATTTGATTTCGGTTTTACTAAATTTATTCCATACTTTAGGCGCGCACTGTATAAGTCATTGTCAGGCGTAGTTTAAGATCAATATTTTAGGCCACAAACGGGCTTTGTTTATAATATTAAATAATAAATAGAGGGCACATGTTTCTCATTTTCGTTTAAATATTTTTTTACCTTAGCACTATTATGAAAAATTGTCAGTTTTCAAAAAATCAAAAGTCATTATTAGGCGTAGTGTAGGACCAATATTTTTGGCCACAAATGTTCCACCGGGCTTTGTTTATAATATTAAACAATAACAAACAACACATATTTCTCATTTTCATTTAAATAATGTCTTACCTTAGCAATATTACGAAATATGGTTAATTTTCAAAAAATCAGTCATTCTTAGGCATAGTTTAGGACAACATTCGGCAACTCAAATGCATTGGCGTGCCACAAAATAGGTAGTTCAAAGTAACGGACACTAAGTGTGCCACTAAAATAAAACCAGAAAATCTATTGTATATTAAGACAATTTAATTTGACTATAATAATCCAGCTATATAAAAACAAGATAAAAAAATACAATATTTAAACATCCATTTTGGATGATAAAACGTCAATATTTAGTTCAGTTTGAAGTTTTTTTAATTTTTTGCATATTTCTGAGGCGAACCACAAAAAATCCTTTCGCATCGCATTTAGTAGCACGCGTGACATAGGTTGCTGGGCGCTGGTTTAGAACAATATTTATGGCTACAAATGTTCTAACGGGCACTGTTTACAATATTAAACAATAAAAAAGGACACATATTTCCAAGTTTCGTTTAAATTACTTTTTTATTTTTATTTTTTTTTATTTTTTTAATTATTCTAAAAATATTTTTTAAATTTCGTTTTAATTTATTTTTTATTTTTTTAATTGGTGACGAACGACGGCTCCTCTGCGCTGCGCCGTTGTCTGAGCGTATCCTATTAAAATTTACCAAAGTAACCGCTGTGCTGCGCCGTCGTCCGTACGTAGCCTATTAAAATTAAGTAAGGTAACTGGTGACAGACGTTTTTACAAAGTTACAGACTTTCTGGGGAGGTAAAATACAGCACTCGTGAGTAAGGCCACTTTCGTTCGCTTAAATTGTAAATAACAATTTTTTCAAGTCCCGTTAGGGCCAGTGTAACAGAAATTGTCAAAAATCAGCAACATTGTGTGCAATCATAACCTTGTTTCAGATATGTCAGTAAATATCATGTCTGACGCACAGCTGATAGGTTCGTAACCTAAACTCGCGACTTTAAGCATGTCATGTCAATGTCGTTAAATCTGAAAATTGTGTGCAATCATAACCTTGTTCCAGATATGTCAGTAAATATCATGACGCACAGCTGATGGGATTTATTTTATAAAGTTTTGCACATGCACACCAACAAAAATTAACTGATGGTGAAAAAAATATTAAACGTCAAATTTCTAACAACATTGCCCAATTCTTCTTGTCCGACGGCCACGGGGAGGATCATGGGGATGATGAAATTTGCTCATTCGATGACAATTGATAGACACCACATTGCCCAAAAGCACCACCTCTCTCATCCGTGCAGAAGGGGGCGAAAAAAGTAAAAAATATTATTTTAAATCGTTTCGCTCAAACCCCGTTGAGGAACTTCGAGAATGTAATCTGGTGGTAACCCCAGTTTCTGGTAACCCCAGTTTATGAATCTGACATCTGTCAAACGTGACAATGCACTATCAATGCATTTCTTAATTTGCTGTTTGGAGAGCACTCGGACGTTCACAGGAAGAAGCTTATTTTTGTTTCATCAACTTTGGGCCCCTAAATATTATTTGGTGAGCGTCTGAGAAGCGTATACACATTACAAACCGACATACAAACAGAATTTGGAGCGGTACTGATAGAGGTGTTTCGGTCTTTGGAACCCCGTTGCGACTGACGGGGTGACCGAAATGTTACCAAACTTTGGTGGTCTGCTTCAAATGGAACTCTAATGATTTCCCAAAGTTTCATTGTTCTAACCCTCCCAGAAATTTTTTTTTTTTCGAAATTGATTTTCCGGGGAAAAATTTTCAACCTTCAAAAACGGCAATAATTGAAATATCCATATCTCGGTTAATAACGAAGCGATTTCAAAAATTCAAAGTTTGTTTTACGTACACGCAATACCGCAATGATAATTCGTCGTTGGATTCGTGATGTAACAAGGAATAGAAAAATAAATTTTGAAACGATCGAAATTATTTACCGGCAAAATGAATAAAAGTTTAATGAATTTTTAAAATTAGAAGGAGGGGTCGGATCGAGAAATTTTATTGGATTTTCTGTTGGGCTTGAGAAGGGCTTTCCGGTAGTGTAGATTTCAGATCAGACAAAAAAAATGTTGTGCCCCGCAGGTCAATGTCGCTTCCCCGTTCCGTATACAACGTCATATCTCGAAAATAAAAATCCGATAGAAAAACTTTATAGGGATCTTTGATACGGATTAAATCGACGACTGATATGCAGTCATCAGATTTTTAATTTTCGAAAAAAAAAACCGTAAAATTCTTCGAAAAATTGCCGGAAAACAATCAAAAATCGGCCGTGGATCGTAAACGGTGAGCCCCACGAAAAATATAACTCTTACTTTTTCGACGCAAAATAAAATTCCGAATGGCACGCCGTGCGTCGGATTAAAAATGGCCGCTCTAGAATTTTTTTACTGAATGCAGGGCTGGTTTTCTTTGAATAACTCTTCAAGCGTTGAAGATATCAAAAATTTGTAAGAGATATAAAATGTAGAGACGGACTCGTTCTACAAAACTCAATGAGAATTCTAGTCGCGACTGTAAAGGGGGCACGGCTTCGCTCGCCGAAGCACGAAAAAAGCGACCTCTGCAGAGAAAGGGTTGCAGCTCGCGAACAGAGAGGAGCACTTTCAGCACAGAAGTTTCCGTTGTGCTCCCATGTATTTGGGATTTTTTGAACTATATCCGAACGTTACAACTCGAAAACCCAAAAAGCCTTAGCATTTGGCGCAAACCTCTGCATCGCAAAAAATCGATTTTCAAAAATTCACCCCAGGGTTACTGGGTGAGATCGAAAATTGCGAATTTCACGGGCCCCTAGAGAACGTTTTCGGCTTTCAGTAAAAAAATAAAAATTGGAAGAAAAAATTTTTTTGTGGCGTTGGAAACACTTTTTTAAAGGGGTGGTCGGAGAAAGTTGAAATTTTAATAGTAGGTGTCTTGAATTATTTGTGATTTTTTATGAACATTTCAAATCGCTATCTATAAGGGTTTTTGAAATATTAAAAAAAACGTAATTTTGACGCTTTTAGTATATATTAAAAATGGTGAAAGCGCCGGATTCGTTACTGAATTTATGACTTCTCGTCGGCTTCAAAATGGTAATACAAGTACTATTTTTTAATTGCACGAATATGTATACATAACTCCAACAATTTGCTACGTTTTGCATCCATTTTGCCTTTTGGAATTCGGACAGAACCCCAACAACTTGTCACCGCTAGTTTGTTGGACATGGTCCTAGTGCTTTCATTTCCTCTCATTGGCTGAAATACTTTTGATGCCTCCGGTAGTACTATTACCGCCGCTCGTAATTCCGACAATAAAATTCGACTTTAACGTCAGTAATAATGTAAAACTTTAGTACGTTATAATAGTTATTTATGCAACAAGTGAGTAAAGCAATACTTTTTTTCACGAGTAGGAAAGATTGCCACACCAGCCGAAGGCGAGTGCGGCAATTCCTACAAGTGAAAAAAAGTTGCTTTACTCTCGAGTTTCATACAACATTTTTTCTACGTCCGTAACTTTAAATAAATTCGATAAAACCTTAATCAATTTTTATAAGTAATAATATTTTTTTTTATGAAAAAAATAATAATCATCAAGTTTTCTTGATCGGAAACGAATGTTTGACATTTATCGGCGGAACTCGCGGCGTTTTGCGAAGCGTTTATGACAGACTTTGCGCAAACAATTTTATACTAGCGTTAAAAAATGAACCGCTACGACACTTTTTTTCACGCAAAAGAGTGAAAAAATGAACCGTTATGGCACTTTTTTCACGCTATTTTTAGGGTTCAGGAATCACATATTTTATGAACCCAAATTAATTAAAAAAACTGTACATTTTATAACGGACGTAGAAAAAAACTATATTTTTAATCCAAGATTCATAATTTCATAACGGAGATTGTAACTTATTTTTCAGTAATGGTTTTCGCCAAACTTAAATTTAATTTACTTTTAACAACTCAATTAAATTTATCTTAATTTGTGTATAAATTATAAGCAACACTCATAATTCCGAGGGAAATAAAGGAATGTAAACAAAAGGGGGAAATAAAACCGAATTTATAAAGTTGCGGGATGGATAAAAAGAAAGGGAATGTTTACGTGGGTCCGTCCACGCCCAAAATATAAATTTTCGGATTTTCACGCCCCGTTGCGAAATTATCTTGATCCTCCTCTACGCTTTGCATATTTTCCGAATTTACGCGACTGAGTTTTCCATAGAAAGTGACGGGTAAATGTAATGTGTTTTATTCACAGAGTGAATAAAACTCTTCTGCATTATACCCTGAGATCGAAGAAAAAATTAGTCAAAGCAGGTCATGAACAATAAACCGCATGTATTTTCTTAGTTTTTAAATTTGAAAATAAACACTGACAAAGTCAAACGTCATGAACAATAAACCGCATGTATTTCTTTAGCTTTTAAATTAGGAAATAAACACTGACAAAGTCAAACTTGAAGTTGACGTTCTTTTAGGAACTTTCGAAATGGTAATTAACAATAGATCCAAACGACATTGGCGGTTTTCGTGTGTTCAGTATGGACGTGATGTAAGTCGTCCTCAGCTGGGATTAGGCCTCCTAATATCTGGTGCCACATGGGGGTAAAGTTTGTGCAGAGTGAGAAAGTATTCAGAAAGAATCTGATACAACACGATAACAAATCTCCGCGACGATTCTGTGTCTATATTTACATTCTGTTCATGCGACGCTCGCTGAATAATTATGAGCTCCCTCTCTTGAAATTTAAGATGATCACTGCGCAATGTGACCAGAGATATTTGAAGGGCTCTACAATGGAGCAGTGTTGTGCATGCAAGAAATCAGCGAAGTCGCCAAGAGTTTGTGCGAGCAAACTACTTGAATTTTGAAAACAAATGATTTGTTGTTATGATTTTTTCTATAACCAAGCGTTTGAACGAGTGATGAATAAATAAAGATTGCACATTCTGTTTACACCTTAAATTTAGATACGTTACAAGTTATATCTGAGGGAAAATCTCACAAATATATTTTTCCCTTTGTACCTTTCCCGACACGTAAATCCGATTATATATGAGGGTTTGTACGGTTCGTTGGAACGGCAAGAATTGTCAGCGTTTCATAGATATATACGTGATAGGAGAGAAAATATAAATTCTATTATGTTTTTTACGGTCTCCCAGGGGCGGATATATCCGTTCTTATTATATAAATTGTGTTTCCGAAAGTTAAACAAACAATCCCGTATTTATTATAAAAAATAATTCGTTTCAAATTGTATTATTATAATTATCTGTAAAAAACAAATCTCATACATATATAATATAATCCAGTTGAATTACTCGTATAAAGTTGTAATTTTATTTCTCCGAACTAATTTTGCCGTGCACATGTTCAGAAAAGCTGAATGTTTGGGCTGGCATTGTTGGGAACCGAATTTTAAGACCCTTTTTTATTGAAGGAACACTAACAGGTGAAAAGTATTTAGAACTACTCAGATACCATCTCGTTCCTACTCTCGCCATACTGTACCCAAATCACGATGACCCCGTTGTTCCCAATAATGCTTTATTTTATCAGCAAGACGGGGCATCCGCTCATTACCATGTTACTGTTCGCGATTACTTAAACCACGTTTTTCCTGGGCGCTGGATTGGAAGGCGGGGGCCAATTGAATGGCCGGCACGATCCCTCGACCTCACGCCTTTAGATTATTTTTTGCGGGGTTATCTTAGAAGCAAGGTTTACTTTAACCAAATTCCATTGATATCTTGAAAGAAAGAATCCGAAACGAAATTCAGGCAATTGCCCCAGAGATGCTTCAAAATGTTAGGCAGGAATTCATGCATCGACTTGCCTTCTGCCAAGAAGTAAATGGGACTCACTTTGAACACTTAATTTGATAGTTTAATGTTTTTTGAATTGTTATTTTATTTATTTGATATTCTGTCAAATTGCTATTCATCTGATTCAAAAATTGATAAAAATTCCACAGCTATCTCAATTTTTGTTTTCAATTTTACATAAATCAGTTTCTTTCATAAATCCCAATAGTTTCGCTGACTAATCAAATGAACAGCACCAAACTGCATATTGCTGTATGTTGGATTTTAAGGAGAATCAGAATTCATCGAAAAATGTGGTGGTTGCCATTTAAAAAAATTGCGATGACGTCATTACGCAAAGGGGCGGGGGTATGGAAATACACAACTATCAGAAAAGATGCGCGTTCAAAAAATAAGGTGGATTTTGGCCGCAGATGATCGGGGAATTTTTTATTTGGAGCGTTCCACAGCCAACGTTCACACTGTATAGTCGGGATTTATACACATCGTCTAATGGAGTTTTATTTTTGTAGATTAAAGGATATAGTTTAGTAGGAAATTTTAAAGCTCCTGCAGCTTATAAATGCTTCTAACCAAACCATTAAGAGTATTAAATCCTTTCAAACCACGTAACATGTATTCATGTATAATCCAGCTATAAAAAGCTTCGGACATAGAATATATATGTACACTATTTCCAACATAGTCCTCTGGTCTTGATTTATATTAAAATGTACTAGCCCTTAATAACACACACACACACACACATACACGTGCGCACATTAATCCTAACGCAAATAGGTTGTCCGGCAAATGCCCTTACTTTTATGTTGAATAAATAAACAGGCCAGAAATCAAAGTAAGGCTTTTCCGCTGCATAAATACGAAAAAGGGGCCAAACGTTAATCCATAAACATCAAACAGAACGTACAATGAAATCAACATTTTATCGCTTCTATAAGCCTCGTAGGAATTTATAACTTTTCGCCGCTGTTGCGAAAGTGTATGAATTAATTTACCAACTGGAAAATTATGCTTTGATATTGAGTTTTTTTTAAATCCCTTTAGTTTTTGAGTAAATTGAGTTTTTGAATTTGAAGTATAATTTTTCCATCATTCATAATTTTGACGTTTTAAACGTCAGTTTCATCCGCTCGATGTACATTTAAAATATGATTTAAATTGAAAATAAACCATGAAACCATCAAGTCGGAGAAAGTAACATGATGGCCACATCACCATTTTTTGAATTTGAAGTATAATTTTTCCATCTTTCATAATTTTGACGTTTTAAACGTCAGTTTCATCCGAGTTTACACAACGCTCGATGTACATTTAAAATATGATTTCATTTGAAAATAAACCATGAAAGTGTAAATATAAATGATGATACCATCGGAGAAAGTAACATGATGACCACATCACTATTTTTAGTTGTATACAAATAAACGAGTATGGCACGTTCCTAAAGCAACGGACTTCCACTCCAGCGGACTGGAAATAACTTATTTGAATTTATTTTAACCTTTTTCATTATTAAATTAACCAAAGTAGTAGCTGAATATAGCACAGTAATCTAAATTTATTCACCCTAAATCGCACGAACGCACCCGAAGGCATATTAGTAGAAATAACACGAGTGAAATAATCAACTACTCCGGTTATTTTCTCACAGTCTACCGCAGTAAAATTGATTAGGATGTTACAAAAATGACTCTCTTGATAAATCTAGTTTGCAATAAACTGTGCAACTGGCGGAGCCAGGAGTGTGTTTATCTGGATGGAAAGAATCTATTCCACCGGGAGCTCAAACTACTTACACGGAATGGATTAGATTAGTAACGTTCACTTCGTGTACAAGTACAATCCGTTTCTACTATTTCAAAAGCTTCCCGGAAATAACCGCTATATAAACACATTAAATCATATTTATTGTTACGATTACGATTAAACATCGGTATTGCGATTTATATTTTACTTGGTCCATCTGTTATCTCAATAGTTTTTTAGAAATAAATTTGAAGTCATACATCTGTTATTGATAGTAACGTATAATGTACGATTCTAAAGATAAAATGGTATTAAAACTGAAGACTATAATGCAACTAAATCGGAACTAAATATTATATTAATTTAATAATAACAAATTGCGTATTACTGAATAGATAACGGATAAAAACACCAATTTACTCATGTAGTTAGTTATCCACCAATAATTACAGGGAACTGCCAAAAAGAGACAATTATAACAATAGTTATGACAAATGAGTGCAACGTATTAAACCGCAGATGTCGCCTTATTGGTGTTTCTATCCTAATGGTCACTTGGTCAAGAGTCAATCCGCTATAAATCACCCTGACCGCGTTGCTCAACATTTTTGTTTTTCCTAATTTTTTTACGTTACTCCAAAATGTTAGATAAGTTCAAAATAATTTTGGTACACTATAACTCTGGAACCAGTGACCAAATTTGTATCATATGTATAAAGAGGTGTTATCTGTATTAATTTCATAATTTTGCACTCAGAAGGGAGGTCCCCAGGTGATTCACCATTTTCGATTCAAGCTCTATGCAGGAATGTTGTAGGTGATGCCAATAAGACTTTCTGAAAGTTATAGCCCCTACCTTTGCGTAAAAAATTGAGCGCGATTTAGGATGTCCCACACAGACCTGGAACTGGTCGAAGATTTAATTTAGAAAAAAAGTTTTAAGGTTTGAGAGGGCACATTCAGTGACGGAATTTGGATCACCGTGGCGTTAGCAAGGTAAGATCAAGGTCAAATAATTTTTTTAACAGAAACTGCAATTTTTTTATTGCACTATCTTCTTGTTTTAATTAATTTAAATAATTGTTATTTGACACATTTTTTTGTTTCTCCCACATGTTTTGAGATATTCAAGTTTTTTTATATATTTTGACTATTTCATCCCAATTTTTTTTAACAGTGCCAATAAACGAGAGTCTTTTAGTTTTATTGATAAGACTAATATTACATCAAGATAAAATCATATCACCAAAGGAACTAAAAATATAGCCACTACTACACAAAATAGAAATCACGTGGTTAATGGACCGAGAAGTCAATTGCTGATCAAATACAATCACTGCCACGTGAAGAAACTTTGGAAGAAAATTAACTTGAGATAACCTCACTTATTGCATTTATTGAATATTTTTCGTCTTTATTACTTTTATTTTGCAAGAAAATCCTTATCTAAATAAAGCTGAGCAAATATATAAACAAGAAATATAATAACGCTTTGGAGGATGATGAATGGAGATTAATCTGGAACTATAGGTTTTCTGGGATTGTGAAAATATAAATGAAGAAAATTGAAGTCAAAATATAATTCTTTGACGAACACAAAAATAAGATTCAGTGATTTTTGAAGAAATAAAACCGATTATGAATGAATATTAATCGAGAACTAATGAAGTTTTTCTATGATTACGAAAATATAATTGAAGAAAATTGAAGGAATAAAGTGAAAATATAATTTTTGACTAATAAAAATTTAGACAGTGTTTTTTTAAAGAAATAAACAAAGAAGATGAATGAAGGTTAATCAAGGACTAGTAAAGGTTCTCTGTGAATACGAAAAAACAATTGAAAAAAATTGAAGAAAATTGAAGAAATAAAAATTTTACCAACAAAAAATAACTCGATGTTTTTTTAAGACATAAACAAAGAAGATGAATGAAAATTAGTCCAGAACTAATAAAGGTAATCTAAGATTACGAAAATACAACTGAAGAAAATTGAAGAAATAAAGACAAAATATATTTTTTTGACTAATAAAAAATAAGACTCAGTGTTTTTTTAAGAAATAAATAAAGCGGATGAATGAAGATTAATCAAGAACTAGTAAAGGTTCTCTGTGATTACGAAAATACAATTGAAGAAAATTGAAGAAATAAAAATTTGACTAACAAAAATAACTCAGTGTTTTTTTAAGAAATAAACAAAGCAGATGAATGAAGATTAATCAAGAACTAATAAAGGTTCTCTATGATTACGAAAATACAATTGAAGAAAATTGAAGAAATAAAGTCAAAACATGATTGTTTCACGAATAAAAAATAAGATTCAGTGTTTTTAAAGAAATAAACACCAATGATGAATGAAGACTAATCAAGAACTAAAGGTTTTCTATGATTATGAAAGAAAATTGAAGAATAAATTTAAAACATAATTTTTTCACGAATAAGATTTGTCACCGGCGTTTCGTTTCGACGAATTTAATTTTTCTTTCAAGGTTAACCATTGCCATCAACTTCATACTTAAATTCCTTCTCTTTTTATAAAATAAGCTATGTTTCGTCGGCAGTAAGAAGCTGTTACTGTCAGGTTGCGAGGCCCCGGTGTTGCCGAACTGCTGCATTTCCGTTCATAACCGACGTCCAGCCAGGAATGACACCAAACATTGAACCAGCCAATGGGATGTGGACATTGGGACTGCAGCAGGGAAGCATAAATACCGGGCCATTTCGGAAAATCGAGGAGAAACAAATTAATTTTTGACACAGTCTCGCGACCCTTCTCCGCACCTTCGTTTCCCCGTGTTATTTTTGTTTAATTTTTTTTTTTTTTGTAAAATATAATTTCCGGAGGTCTTGGAGGGCGGGTTTCGTTCGTCCGAAGAACCCCCCCCCCCCCGTGAGTCAGTTTTATTTTTAGAAATAAAAACATTATATGCAGCAAAAATTAAAAATTAAAACATTATTTTGAAGATTTTTGGTGGAAAAAATAAAATGTTTTGATTAACAAAAAAGCATTTTTTGAAAAAACAATAGTATTCTATTAAAAAATAAGCAAAAAATGAACATCTTGTAGATCACAACTTTCTTTTTAAATAAACCAAAATTTTCTATTCAGAGAAAAAAGAAACAAACGACATTTGTTTTTCTTTAAATCACAAGTTTCCTATTTAAAAAGGAAGCTTTTGGAATAATTGAGCAACTTGAAGTAATATTTTTTTAATTTTCTATTTAGAGAAATTTTGAATATGTTTCTTCAAATCACGAATTTTCTCTGCAAAGAAAGGAAAGTTTTCGAAAAAATAATCAACTTAAAGACAATATTTTTTTAAAGAAACGAAAATTATCTATTTGAGAATTTTTTAAAAAACAGCTGCCTTATGGACAACTTTCTTCATTAAATCATAAGTGTTTTATTAGAAGAAGGGAAACTTTTTGACAAAATAAACAACTTACAGACAATTTTTTTTTTTTAAGAAACGAAAATTTTCAGAAAATTTTTGAAGAAACGAACCTCTCGTAGACAACATTTTTCTTTACATTATGAATTTTCTCTGCAAAGAAAAATGATCTGCCTAGAAATCAACAACTTGAAGACAACAATATTTTTTTTAAGAAACAATAATTTTCTATTCAGAAATATATCTAAAGAAGCAAACATTTTGTAAGCAACTTTCTTCTTTAAATTACAAGTTTTGTATTAAAAGAAAGCAAACTTTTTGAAGAAATAAACAACTTAGACAACAATATTTTTTGCTCGATTCTCTATTCAGAATATTTTTGAAGAAACGACCGTCTTGTATCTTTAAATCACAAGTTTTTTGAAGAAATAAAAAACTTAGTATTTATTTTTTATTGTTTTTTTGCATATTGTTTAAATGGTAAGTAAAACACGTGTGTTGAGAATTTTCACAAATTTTTAATGTCGAAACACTGCGACATATGTTTCGCCACACAGTGGCTTCATCAGGCAGATGATCATTGATCAATGATCATCAATCCAACATATTGTTTAAGATTTTTTAAATTTGTTTATTCCTCTGATTTAATTTTCTGCATTTTAATGTTTTAGTTTCACTTGAAATTAATGTGCGATTTAAAAAATGTTCAAGACTCAAAACTCGATTGCAGTGGGCATAAATAATAAAAACTATTTTCCTCACATCTACAACAAGATTTAAAAATGATTTTATAGTTAAAGCAAGTTTCTAGTACATTTTGAAATATACCAGGATCGGTGGCATTATTTGAGCCCACTACAATCAATTTTTGTGTCTTGAACATTTTAATATATAATTAATAATAATTTCAAATGAATTTAGAAAAAACATTATTTTTTTGTTCCGAAAAAAAAACAGTACCGAAATATCGTAAGGCAAATTATTAAAAAAACTTGAATATCTCAATAAACATGGGACAAATAAAAAATTGTTTCGGGTAACAGTTATTTAGATTAATTAGCAGAAGAAGAGAGTATCATAAAATATTGCAGTTTCTATAAAAAAAAATATATGACCTTGGTCTGACCTTGCTACCATCATGGCCAAATACCGCCACTGAATGCGCCTTCTCAAACCTTAAAACTTTTGTCTGAAACACTTTTTTTCTAAAATGTATTGTTCATGAAAGGCCGGTTCCAGGTCTGAGTACGACATCCTAAATCATGCACCATTTTTTTAACGCAAAGGTAGGGGCTATAACTTTCAGAATGTCTTATTGGCATTACTTACAACATTTCTGCATAAAGCTTGAATCGGAAACAGTGAATCACCTTCCCTTGTCTGTCCCTTTTGAGATATTCCACATCAAATATTGCCAAAATACGATTTTGGTCATTTTTGAAAAATTTCTCAAGTTTGAAACTTCTACAACAAGTAGTCCTATAATAAATCAATGCAATAGAAAATATAATTAAAGGTAAGTCTTTCTTCCTTTGAATAATTTTGCAGCGTTAAAAGTCCCGTTTTAAGTGAATTTTCAATTTATAATTGTGAATTTTTTTCCTCACTTTCCTTTTAGGTAATAATATGTAAGGACAAAAAGTTTAGAGCATCATTCTCATAAATTTTGGTTTTTATTTTGTTTTGATATCTATAAAATTTACTGATGTGAGTTAAATACATTTACACAAAACCTGTTTTCGGCAGAAAAACTATTACGAAAACTTACAATGTCCGCAAAAAAAAGTATGAGCCTAAAAAAAATTGTTACTATAGTTTTGAACTTGCCAAGTATTGAGAAGTAACTGGTAAAAATATTAAGAAAATCAAAAATGTTGAGCAACAAATTTTATTCTATTTGGGTTATTTCGCATTGACCGTTAAATAAATTAAATATTTAGGAAATATAGCGTGAATATGCATCTGCAACAAATAGGGATTTTCCAATTTATTGGTTACTTATTTAGATTATGTCTTATTGTATTATTACTATTACTAAGTGTATTCATTCTACAGATTTGTTTTTTCATTTTCGGACTAGTGTTCATTAAGTACCAACATTCATCGTAAAAAAATTGACAGTTGAAAATTCTGATGAATGCGCCCAGTGATATGATAAATTGTCATTAAGTTTATAACTCCTAGTAACTACCATGACCTTACGCTGAAAGTTGGTATCTGGTAAACGCTTTGGCATCGTTTTGATTCAACAGTTTTCACTTGACGTTCCGGTAAATTTTAAATTTGATTAAAAAAATTTATTAAATCATTGTTATTGAAAGATAATGGAGGTATTATTGCAAATGTGGGAATTGTTTTAGACTTCGCGTGTCCATTTCATTGAATCAACAATTCCACATTTCTTGAATGATTGAGGATATAATTTTCGAAATGATTTTCATTTATTAAAATACAACCACAGAATAAAATAAGTCATGATTACTCTTTAACATATTATGGACATCTTCAATTCAATTCAATTTATTTATTTCCAAAAAAAAAGTACATTCATGGGTGAGTCAGCTAAATTTGTATTGTACCTTCACTCTTAGTAACATTGTAAATTACTTCATTAAATAAGTACATTCTTCGTCGACTCCATTTTGGATGTTTGTAGACAAAACATGTTGCAGCATGTACCGCTTTTATTTCTATGCTAGTCAAACTGGCGACCGCTCAACGAACGCGTTTGCTATTTAGGGCACGTTCATCAGAAAATCTGTGAACTGTTGGCAACACGTTTTCAACTATTTTGTCTGATGAAGGCAATGGGCACGTTCAAAATTTCCTAATGGTTGGCAGTCAACTCTCAACTGTGTCTGTGTTGCCATTATGTGGAAATTTTAGATGTGAAACAGAAAAATAATCGCGAAATTTCAAACAAAAAATGTGTTTTATTAAATATTTTCTGTGGTTTTTACCAGGTACACGCTTGGACATTATGATTGAAAATTCCCTACCACAAAAAAAAAACGGGCCCGATTATGACGGTGGGTATGAGGGGCTCAACGTGTTAAAACAAATTCTCGGAAAACGTGGATAAAATTGGAATTATTAACGTCGAACAAAGTAATTATCCCCCTCGAGGGCTTTTCGAGGATATAATTGTCTCAGGATCCTTTCATATTTAATATGATATATGGTTAGCAACGACAATAAGCAACATGATATGAAATAATATAAAGTAGTTTTGCTACTTACTGAATGAAGTATCATATAGCCTGGCATTAATATCAGTTTACTCTCGGCGCAATATGTTTTCATATTTAATAAACAAGAGATTAATATTGATAATGCAGAAATATGATGCAGGATTTAGGGTGGAATAAAAATGTACTTCTAATTTCGTGTGTTCTTGATGATAGTGTAGGGTTACTTGGAGCAAGGAAAGTCTGAGGATCAAGGCAGTTGTAAACTGGTTTTCCTTTACAACTGCCTTGGTCCTCAGACTTTCCTTGCTTCAAGTAACCCTACAATAGTTTTATATAATTGGTATTATATCATAATTTGTCTCGATTATAATTATTTAGAACATCTAATTTCTTCCTTTTCATATATACTGAAAATCTTAAAATATTTAATGTTGGAGGTTTTTACTCTGTGGTATATCTTGGATATAATTTGGAAATAACTTTCGTTTTGCCACTAGATAATTTATTTGGCACTGCAAAAATGCAAGGGAAGATATTTTAAGAATAATTTGTTTAATTTTATTAAAATGATTTTTTTTTAATTCCGCATGGAATATACAGGGCCTCAAATTTAAAATAAGAAAAATAAAGTACTTTAACGTTTGGAAAGTTTGACACTAAATTTTGGTTATCCTGTACAATTCACATCAATAAAACTTGGTTAACGGGACTATCAGACCTTATTTAATAAGTACCTTGTATGATTTTATTAACAAGGCACTATTTTTATTTTTTATTATTTTTTTTAATCAATGGTGCAAAACTGATTTTTTCAGGTTTTTATTTTTTTTTGCTGATATCACTGAATCGATTTCAACAAAATTATAGGAGTATGTAGGCAACCATAAAAGGTACCCAATTAAGCAATAAAATATACAGCGAGTAATCTAAAAACTATATCATCATGACGTCACAGCGAGTAATCTAAAAAAAATATATCATCATGACGTCACTTTTTTGGGACACCCTGTATAATCACAAATATTTTCCTGAAATGCATTCTAGGATGGAAATATATTCTGCAAAATATCAAAATCCTAACTTAATTAGTAACTGAGCTATAGAAGATGGGAGGTGAGATGCAGGACCCTGTATATTATACATCAAATAGGATATCATTAAACAACTGTTATACTAATTATGCATAATTTAGTTTACAGAAACATGTAAAGAATGCATCTGATGTGGAATACCCTGCATATGGAGTCACCGGTCCCAACAAGGAAGTATCGCCGTCTGGCGATAGAAGACTTGCCCAATCTGCTCAGATGTATCACTACCAGCACCAAAAACAACAAATCATAGCCATGGAGAGGTAAGATCAAGTAACAAATTAGAAAATTACATCTGTAGTAAAGTTTTTTTGCAAAAAAAAAACAAAATGGTTAAGGTAAACAAAATTGGCGATTTTTGGACACTATTTCCATGCTGTTTCCGCTCCTATAAGTTCCGCAAGGAAATAGTTCTTAGAATTAATAGTTCAACATGTTTTCATTCAATGCTACTACATACTCCTAAATGCAAGAGCCCCAAAGTGCGAGATCTCAATAACTGTAATAGGTAGAGGGTTGAAATTTTCATGAAAAATCACAGATAATTCAAGTACAAGACTATTAAAATTTCAACCCCCTCCGACCACCCCTTGAAAAAACGGTAGCCAATCCCTCTAAAAAAATTTTTTTCCAATTTTTATTTTTTTCCTGAAAGCCGTAAACGTTCTCTAGGGTCCCGTGAAAGACGCGATTTTCTAAGTTGCCCAATTACTACAGGGTGATTTTTTGGAAATTCATTTTTGACGATGTAGAGGTTCACGCCAAAACTATCTCCTACCTGGATTTTGGAGCTGGAAAGCCGGGATTAGGCTCAAAAAATCCCCAACGCTTTGGGACACAAAGGTTACTATAGGAAATTGGGGTGCGACCTGCGGTCGCAACCCCTCAGCCATTTTTCTAAAACATCACATTTCGGACACTTCCGGAAAAAAGGGCGCGCTTGCCCTCACTTAGAGTTTTGTAGAAGATAAATTTTATTTTTTCCCGAAAGCCGAAAATATCCTCTAGGGTACAGTGAAAACCGCGATTTTCTAACTCACCCCTAGACTCCGGGGTAAATTTTTGAAAATCGATGCAGAGGTTCGCGCCAAACCTATCTCCTCCCAGGATTTTTGAGTTGAAGGATTCAAATATGGCTCAAAAAATCCCAAATACTTTGGTACACAAAAGTTACCTCTGTATTTCAAGTGCTCTTCTCCGTTCGCGAGCCAAAACCCTTTCGCTGCGGGGGTCGCTTTTTTCGTGCTTCGGCGAGCGGGGGCGCGTCCCCTTTACAGCCGCGGCTTTAATTGTTATAGAGCTTTGTAGAGCGAGTTGCTCTCTATCTTTTATTTCTTCTGCCCCTTTTTGATATCTCCAACCCTCGAGGAGTTATTCAAAGAAAACCACCCCTGATTTCAATAAAAAAATTCTACAGCGGCTATTTTTAATCGCACGCAAGAAATTTAAACGGCGCGCCATTCGGAATTACATTTTCCGTCGAAAAGGTAAGGGCTGTATTTTTCGTGGGGCGCTCCGTTTACGATCCATGGCCGATTTTTGATTGATTTCCAGGAATTTTTCGAAGAATTTTTCGATTTTTTATATTATTCATTTCAACTAGTTACTACTAATTGTAAGATATCATATTTAACTAACCGAGAGCAAATAACTATTTTTAACGGATCTTCATCCCAACAAAAATTTACAACAAGTGATGTCCCACAAGGATCTGTACTCGGCCCTTTATTGTTCTTAATATACTGAGCGGCAAAAAAAAAACCGGCCACCCCGAAATATTTCACTATATCTGCAAAGTATATATGTATATAAATCGAGAACTTATTTGGTTTTCGCGATAACTTGTGCATTTAAATGTCTGTTTCACTCATACAGCTGAAATTATCTTTTTAATAAAATCATCATGTGCTTAGCAAATTTGATTAACTTGGCATTGAGTGACGGTTAAATGCTGTAATTCAGGCTTGAGGAGGACTTACACGGTACTGACAATAAACAGGAGTTCAATGAAAAACTATCACATTTTTTACACAGAGAAAAAAAAGTATTTGTTGTGCTTCTGTAATTTTCTTTAATTAAATTGCCTGCTTTTGTGTTGCTTCGTCTTTTTTTCCTAATATATGTATGCAGCCTATTTCACCAATAAATGGTTTATTAACCCAATACCGTTGGTAAGTCGAAATAATAAATATTTAAGAGCTTTTCTCAAACATTTCGTTGTGGCCGGTTTTTTTTCCGGTCAGTGTATTTATTAATTATTTATTAGAATGTGATAATCCATCTTAATTTATGTTTTATGGTTGTCATTCAACCAGCTATTTTGCTGATCTGATTGATTTTCTTGAAAATACGCAAAGAAATGCTACACAATGGTTTGCGTCCAACTTATTGACATAACATGGTGATACAGTTCAGAATATTGATGAAAAATGTTTCTAGGTGTAACTTGATGCAGGTGATCCTGCACTGACTTGATCGTAATAAATGAATCATGTCTGTACAATCGTATCAAAAATATACCGGGTGTCTGACTAAAGCGTTAAAGTAACTTGTTGGCCTTAAATATTTAATATAGAAAAATTTGATTTATATAAAAGTTGTTGATAATTATCGATAAATATTTTTATGTAAACCCAACGAAGAGCCAACACAAACTTATGTTTTTTTTTTTTTTTAATAGAAGACAAGGTATATTTGTTGCATTTTATGCGTACTTTTTAATATTAATTAAACTGACAATAACTTTCATTAGACTAAATTTAAGTTTTTAGGGCATAAAAGCATTACTTGAAAAATAATAAGTTGATATTTTAAAATTATCCAAGCGTTTTTAACAACAGAAATGTTACATTTTTAGATGACTAGATTTGTTTAAGTAACTATATGCTAATTTTATGAAGTAAGAAGATATAAAGAAACACCCAGCATATTTTAATAGAAGTCGTTTTTCTTGAAACTAATAAAATGTATTATAATATATTTTTTCCGTGGGATTACTGTAATCCCATCTTGCAGCAATTGTTAAATACATATATTCTAGTACTTCCACTATAATTCAAAGCAGGGCCGCGCCAAGCGGGGGTGTTAGGGGTGCCCAGCTCCCGGGCGGCAGATCTTGGGGGGCTGCAGGCTTTAAGAGGCGCCGGTCATTAGCCAGAAGCATCGATAGTAAGAGCCCTCTTAGCTTTGTGCCCCCCAAATCTTACTGGTTTTTACAATTTGCAAACAATTTATTTAAATCGGCGCTCGTAAAAAAATAAATCCACCTAAAATACTTTTTTTTGTAATACGTACGATCGTGAAATAGGAGATGATTGTGTATTCTTTGCGTACGGATGCAAGCGCGAAATCTATGAACCGTGACCAGACATATCCGCACCGGAAGACTGATCACGCGAAAACTGCGCACAGAAATGTGCGCACAGCGAAAACTCCTCACACGGATTAATGCTCACACTGAAAATTACTCACTTTTATCAATCCCCACAGAGTGCGGACAACAAATATTGTGAACGTATCTCTTTGTTTATATCGAAATTATTTCTTTCTGAATAATTTATAGACGGCGCCGATCAATGGTTGTATTCATTTTTTCTACATTGAAAGGGGGCGGCAATTTTTGCCTCGCACCCCGGCGGCAACATACCTTGGAGCGGCCCTGATTCAAAGAATACAAATCATATAAAAGAAAGTTTTAGAGTTTGTCTTGATTTGTAGATTTAAGAACTGATTGAATATACATATATTCAATATACAGGGTCTTTTTTTTAACTCCGAACATATGATTGTTAATGTCTATGTTCTATGTCATAATAATTACCTCAACGCATTGGAATGTATTAACAATATAGGCAACCTAGTACACAAAGATCCCGTCGACCTTTCACAGTACAGTGAAAGCTTAAAATTATTACGAATAAAGTGAGGCTAATCAAACAAACAATGATAAATCGTAAGTAATTATAATAAATATTCAAAATGACCACCTTCACGTTCTAAGCAGTAGCCAAGTCGATTATAAAATCCTTGAATAGCATTTCTAATGTGTTGCGGATTTCTTCTTAATTCATCGCAAACAGTAATTATACGATCTTTTAACTCGTATTGTTTATAATAATGTAATTATAAACATTGCTTTTTAGATACCCCCACAAAAAAAGTCGTTTGAAGACAAATCAGGCGACCGGGATGGCCAAGATATTGGATCAAATCTACCTATCCAGCGATCAGGAAGTAATTCACTTAAATAATTATTAATGTCAGCTGTAGAATGTGGAGGCGCTCCATCCATCTGATAATAAGGAGCAGCAATGTTTAGTGTATGAATTTCTGGCATTATACGAGTTCGCAGAAGATCTAAGTAAACATTACTGTTTAGATTTCCATTAATAAAAAAAGGACCAATAAGGGTATCATTAATTAGTCCAGCCCACACATTAACTCTCAACTCTCGCATTGTATTGTGTGTGCATCAAATTTTGTAAGCAAGGATTATTGCACGCCCAAAATCTAAAAGGTGTAAGGAATGGGTGTAAGGAATGGGTGTAAGGAATGGGTATCGATAAGGAATGAAGAATACTAACCTATAATTTTGTGGATTAACTTCACCATTTAAGGAAAATGATGCCTCATCAGTAAATATTATTCTGTGTAAAATTTCTTGATCATTATTAATTAAATTGAATACGGTTTCACAGAATTCTGTTTGTTTGCCTTTGTCCTCATTTGATAGTTGCTGATGATTTGAAAACTTGTAAGCATTGTATTTAAATTCTTTTAATGTCTTGTAAACGCAAGCTGAACTTATTTGAAACTGTGCTGCGATAACTCTTAATGATGATATGGGGTTCTGCTCTACGTAACATAAAATGTTGAGTTTCATCTCTTCCATTAAAATGTGATTTCCTTTAACCTTTTTAATATGAAAATTACTCACGTAGCCAGTATTGTGAAAATTATAGACAATATTACAAATTGTTGAGATCGATGGAACTTGTCTGCTCGGATACTCAACCGAAAACAAATCTCTAACACGTCGAATGCTGTTCCCACTCCTGTACCAATTAATTATCTGTATTCTTTCTTCGGTGGTGTAATACATTTTTATAAATAACACAATTTTGACAGTTAACTAAAACTGAGTGTAAGTATGGTTGCCTACATTGCAATGCGTTGAGGTGATTATTATGATATAGAACATAGACATTAACAATCATATGTTCTGAGTTAAAAAAAGACCCTGTAGGTAACATTAGTGACACACTTTGCTTAGCATCGTGCATATTCAAACGGGTTGAAATATAATTTGGACATATTTATAAACATTAATTTTATTTTATCAACAGTAAAATGCTTTATGCTAACTTAGTTATACGTGCTCGTGAAAGTAAAATAAAATATACTCTTCTATTGAGTTATTACCTGGTTATAAAATAATAAGAGAGCACTAAGATACCTGTGTAGATAATAAAATACTCCTTACTTTGATCCTGTATATAAAATTTACGAACCCATAAATTTACAACTGTAATTTTCTTCCTGGTCATAAATATTACATGTGTAAACGATGAAATGATGCATATACTCGTGGCAAAGAGAATACTCGTATTAAACTCAAGTGGTTTGTTGTTTACTTGTTAGCATAATAATAATATTATCACTAATTAATGTTTCCAGTTTATGATAACAATTCGCCCAAGAAGCAAATTGAATAATCTTAGTTGTGCATTAGTTTCGCTGTATTGTTGTGACAAGCTAATGTTTCATACACTGATTGTATGCATGTTTCGTAAATAGTGCTTAAATCGACTGAAACGCATAAACATCGATTAAATTAAATTTTTCTTCAAAAAAAAGTCCAACAGTTAGTTCATACAGAACACTATTTGTCTAGAAAAAAAATTTAAAAACCGAAATACGCAAACTGACTTTTTTCGTAAATAGTGCTTAAATCGACTGG
This sequence comes from Ocypus olens, assembly GCA_910593695.2. Classification (NCBI taxonomy): domain Eukaryota; kingdom Metazoa; phylum Arthropoda; class Insecta; order Coleoptera; family Staphylinidae; genus Ocypus; species Ocypus olens. The sequence continues at coordinate 45,237,181 of OU343058.1, forward strand.
AAACGCCTAAAAATCTCAGACGAAGATTCCGCGTGCTTCGTGTGTCTTTTTCGCATGCTGTCTTCGTCACTGGTGTATTTGTGTAAATAAAACAAAAATTCAACGTTTTTACAAATAAGATAATTTATGAAAGAAAATGAGACCGAAAGTTAACATTATATTGATTAATTCATGTTTTTCACTCTCGTGTAGGTTCTGCTATTTGGTTAGGGCTATCGTATTAACTTAAGCATCGCTTACAAATGCATCTTAATGGGTAATTGTTAAATTTTCTGCATTACATTTTATAAAATACATTTGTTAACAAATGTTGTGCAGTTCTTCATTATCTTCAACATTTATTAAAAGGCTATTACAATATTTGTCATATACCGGGTGTAAAAAATGCCCAACTCCGTCCATTATTTATTGACCGATTTGAATTTCAATTTTTAAATGGCTGCATATACTTTTCTTATTATATAATATTAGACTTTATTTAATATTTATGCTAGAAAAAAATACTAATTAATCTTGATCACATGATTTTTTGGCAATAAAAGTAGTGTGTCTTGAAAAAACAAACTCGAATAAACAAATCAATTATTGTAAAGCAATATCAATAATTTGTTATTAGTCTGTTTTCGCACATAATTATAAACGACAGCCAATAAACAGATTTAAAAAAAAATAATTCACACCTTATTATTAAAAATAATTTTCAACGAAAATTTAGTGTAAATGTGCGGTGTGGAATTTTAGATGACCGATTAGTTGGACAAGATTTTATCGATAGAACTTTAGAAATCAAGAAAAGTACCATTGTTTTTTGACGGATATTTAGAATTTTGTCTTGAAGATTTGCTTCTCTTACAACTCAATCGCGTTTATTGTCAACAGAGTAATAACGCTAAAATAAATACTGATTCATTAAATATTAAAGTGTTAACGTAGGTACTTACTTTTTGGGTGGTTGTTATTCATGTTTGACATAACCTTATAAAAAATTACATTTTTCACTTTTTTCGAATAATTTTTTTAAAATATCATTTTAAATAGAAGTTTTATTTAAATTTTGTTCCACCAAAATATTGAACGAAAAACAACATATTGGGCATTATTGGATTTGGAAAAATAATGTTTAATGTATAAAATTAAATCATTATAGGCACCCATTTAAAAATTTTAAGTTGGCTATTATTAGGCTATAAAGTTATTATTGAAAAAAAATATATTTTAATGCCATTTGTTAGTATTTAAACGGTCATTGTCTTTGGTTTTTAGTTTATCTCATATTTTAATAAATAACAGAGTTATGGCGTTTTTTATCGAACACCCGGTATAATGGTTTTGGTAAAAGGCAAAAAACGGTTAAGGTAAACACCCACTTTATCTTTACAAAATTTTACCAAAGCTCTTGACTTCTTTGGATTGTCAAATAAAGCTTAAGTTCAAATTAATTTCATTAGGTTTTGATATAGCACCTTCAGACATTTTCAAAAATTGTAGGAATCGCCTTAAGATTAACATTTCTGTCGATGTTTCGAATTATAAAAAAATCCCGAAAACATTATTTTTCAGTTCTTTGGGTAGTACGTGATTTTTTAATAAATTGTACTCGGCAATAAGCAAAAAAATCTTTAATAAATAAATTTGTTTATTTAAGTTAAGTGAATATCTTCAATTACTGACACTTCTCTAAATTATTTCTTATTTAGAAAGAATAGATCACATTTTTTTAACAAAAATATTGTATCAGTGAATTGTGATATAAACAAGATACGTTCATGGATATCTCACTTGCATGTTTTCGCAAGGAATAAATAATCGACTACTGTTTGTATCCTAAAAAATTCAAGAGAATGAAAACAATTTATATTACATGGTTTGCGCCGATTTTAAATAAATTGTTTGCAAGAACCAATAAGATTTGGCTAACTCTTAACATCATCTCCTCTTAAGGCCTGCTGCTGCCCGGAGACTGAGAACCCCTAACACCCACGCTTTGTCCAAATCCAATATTTTTACGCAATTATTATTTGTGTATCAGTGCTTTTTTCTTAATTATGAAATTTGTGATTAACAATTTTCAATTATCATTTTCTCGGAAATTTTCCTAAGGTGGTCAAATCTTTATGCCGTGATTTACAGGAAATAAATCTATTACAATCAATAAAAACAATAGGGGGTTTCTGTGTTAAAAAAATTCGATGACATCACAGCTCGAAAACAAAATTGAAATTGACAAGAAAACTCGATATACAAAATCACGACTTAATGTATATGAGATTTCAAAAATTTAAAACATTATAGCAAATCTGCTATACTTTTCTCTGGTTAAATTTCAGCCAGCATTTGAATGAACTATTTATTAAACATTAAATATTTTTCCCCATCAGAACACTTACAGACCGGTTTCGACCTTTCAGGTCTGATCAGTGTACTTAGGGTTCAGTACAGCATTCAGGCAATAGATTCCGCCACTTTGGAGTTTCTACCCTGAACTATTTATTAGTTGAGAATCTTAACAAAATAAGTATTTATTTAGCAAAACAAGAAGTGATAATTCAAATCAGTATCATCTTATTAACACGTTCGCTGCCGCTGCAATTGGGACTGCATATACGCAAGTATAAATTCGGACGCACTAGCGCGTCGGTGGCAGCGAACGTGTTAATATCTAAAGTATATAACCCAATTGATATCATCTGAAAGTTATCCAAAGCGTAACATTTTAATCAACTAGATCACCCCAGAATATATTTGTGTATCTAGGTAAAGTAGAGTTTACTCGAAACCGCCAGATAAATTAGTTTTCGTTGATAGAGTTTCGTTCGGGAAAATACAGCTAATAGCAGAAGAGCGATTGCCCTCAGCGGATTCGGATACAGTTACCCGTAGAAGTTTAATATTATGCTTGATAGATTGAGCTTGGGATTTACCTTCAGCCGAAGTTTTCGATGAATTTAATACCTCACCGGCACGAGTTTCTATTTTGTTTAGCAAATAGCAACAGAGCGCAAGATTGAATTTTTCGATAAGGAGTGACATGTTGATGCAGATGTGAAAATATGTTGTTATGATTGTTCGGGGAACGGGAGAGTCAATTTGTTTAATGCACGCGCTTCAAGAATGTATGAATAAAAAATGTAATTATTCACGCAACTCTTTTTCGCCGCTGTTGGAAGGAAATTATTGTCATTATATTTTTTTCTCTCAAGAGATGTTTTATGAATATATTTGTTTACTGTACAGGGTAGAGGTATTGTGAATATTTTTATCCAAAATCGTGTGCAATACGCGAATTACTGTGGTCGTTTGAAGGAAATAATGTTGTACATTACCAACTAGTGAGAGAATAATTCGGACTCACGGAATATTTAGGTCCTTTTTTTGAAATAATTCAAATACAATCGCGTGGGTACGTCGAAATTTCTCAAAATGTTATAAACATTATTTCAATATTAAATTATCATCAAGTTTAATTCCCATTACTACCTAAATTTTAGGTCTTTGGTATTAATTTTAATGTATGTTATTGTTATTTCAGTCGAGCTGCGGCTAACGAAAGGCATGGTTCAATATCTGAAGCCGACAGTGACGAAGAAAATGAAGAAGGAGATTACACCGTGTACGAGTGCCCAGGTCTTGCTCCTGTAAGTAGTTTTATTTAAGACATTTCATAATATAAAAACTAAATGACAAATTTTCATATACTTAAGATTCCACCTAAATTCAAAGAAAAGGGTCGTGATATAAGAAATGTTCGATTTTAATAATTGAAGACCTTGTCGCAAGAGGGGGTTAACTCAAAATCAAAACGTTTTAATTTAGATTAGATTAGATTGATTAAATTAAACTTGGGCAAGTTTAGATTAGATTAGATTAGATTCAATGTGCTCGATTGGCTACATAGCCTTCCAGTACATCGACTCGATTGGTTCGTTTGTACTATTAGTGCATTTTATTTACATTTTTCAAAAGCTTAAACAAAGTCATCTGAAGTAATTAAGGTCAAAGAATACCTTCCGATAAATAACGGCCTTCATCGTGCATATAAACCGCAAGTCTCTTTACAGTTATCCAGAACTCTTATGAACACATCTCTACCAATGTTCAAGTGGGTATAATTCAGTCAATGTTTTTATTTACATTCTTGAGAAGCGAGAACAATGTTGTTTTAATAATAATAATAATAATAATCTTTATTTCCGTTAGACTAAAATATAGCATGGGATATGTCAAAATTTAAAAATAAATAAAATATAATGCAAATACAAATTAAGAGCAAAATACACTAGGTATATAAGTCACATAGTAATAACAAATACTAATACACATATTTTAAAAGTCGCAGGCGAGAAACTCAGTGATTGAATAAAATGAATATTGTAATAAGAGGGATTTCACTTTCTTATTGAACAATTTACAACTTGGAATTGATTTAATTGAGATAGGTAATTTATTATATAATTTAATTGCCATAATATTAGGGCCCTTTGCAGTCATAGATAAAGTATGATTAGGAATCAATTTATTAAAAGTTTGCCTAAAATTATAGTTGCTCAATTGTCTACATTTATCAAATTTATCTGAGTTTCCCTTGACATAACATACACAATTAAAAATATACAACGATACAACTGTTAAAATTTTTAATGTTTTGAAAAGTTCACGACAGGAGGCTTTAGGCAGGGACGTCATTTGGGAGGGGCAGGGAGGGGCATTTGCCCCCCTCTAAATGTGATGGAGATATAGTCGGGACTATATCGGGATATAGAAAGTAATTTTCCTTTTTAGGTAATTCTTAACCATGTAATAATAATAATAATAGTAATAATAATACTAACAATTAATAATATTATTAGAAATTTGGACTAGAATAAACTAGTTCGAGAATGTATCGCTCGGTAGCGAACAGTTTGCATTAAGCCGTTGAAAGCCGCCATGTTTTGACGCGAGAACAATAAATCGAGCAATTTATATTATGGTATTTTTATTGTAAGGTCCATACCCACAGTATACACACTGTCGCTAGTATGTGGACATCAAAAGGGACACTTTCGTGAAAATCACCCATATATAGTGCCCGTTCCTGTTCCAATTTTAGCATTTCTTCAGAATTGACGTACGAACATGATGATATTTTAAACAAAATTTTAAGTTGGTGAGTTGACGATGAAAAATGTAAATACAATTTATAAATAAACAAATAATCATTTATTTATGTAAAAATGTGAATTTCAATTATACCAGTTTATGAAACGATTCAAAATCTTCAAAATCTCCCATGTATTTTTTTTGTACAACTAATGGATTCGACAGTACAACGGTTTCAGTATTCGCATGTGCGACATTTTTTGTAATTTCTTGCAACTTACAACCTTTCATAACTTCAAGGGAAAAATGTAGACAAATCAAAGCGTGATCAATATGTGATTATTTTAGATTTACAATGTCGAAGAAAGCAGCACAATCGTTAATGTTAAACTTCTTGAAAAGAAAAAGTTCTCCTAAACCAGAATTAATTGCAAATAAAAAACAAATCCTCGAACCTGATCAAACTGGAGACCATAATGCAATAGTTTCTACAAGTGGAGTTCCATTATATAAATCTCAATCACCAGCATTGCTAGAAAACCTAGTATCGATTGCAGATTTATCACGTTCTCATCACGACGCTCCTGTTCAACCAATACTAAAGGAATATCCTCAAACATCAAAACGCCGTTTCAACTGTGGATATTTAAAACAATTTCCATGGATCGAATACTCCATTGATATCTGATGCTGTCTTTTGTTATAGTTGTCGTCATTTTTGTTCTAATATTATCCATGCTAGTGAGACGCATGGGAGTATTACGTTTGTCAACAAGGGATTTAGAAAATGGAAAGACATGAAAGAACTGTTGACACAGCATGATTCCAGTCGTAAGCATAAATGCGGGACAGTAGTGTGGCTAGAAGCAAAGAAAGTGGCAAGTCAGCTGGCAAGACTGAAGCTGTAGCAAATTTAATAAATGATCAGAGAAAGTCAGAAGTTCTTGAAAATAGAAATCATCTTAAGCTTCTGATTTCAGCGACTTCGTATCTAGCTCGCTAGGGTTTGACTTTTCGTGGAGAAAATCTTCGAATAAAGGAAATTTTATTGAATTGCTTGAAACAATGAGTGAGCTTTCTCCTCAACTACAAAAAAAGACTTCAAAAACGATATGGACACTACACGTCAGCACAATATCAGAATGACATTTTATACTGCTTCGCAAACACTCTTCGAACAAATACAGTCGATTCGCTTGGACTCTACTGGGCACTAATGGTCGATAAATCAAAAGATATAGCTCGCAAAGAGCAGTTGAGTTTCGTCATCAGATCCACATCACTGGAAGGTTTAGTTTGGGAAAAGCCTCTAGGAGCGTTTCATATGGAGCAGGTGGATGCTCAGTCACTGGCAACTGCCATCAACAACGCAGTTATGGAAAACAAATTGTCTTGGGACAAATGTGTTGCACAATGCTACGATGGCGCTTCAGTCATGAGTGGCCGCCTTCGAGGTGTTCAGGCACGAATTAAACAAATTGCTCCACATATCATCTACATCCTTTGTCATGCCCACCGTCTGAACCTGGTTTTAGTCAACATTAAAAATATTCCCAAGATCGTTGACATGTTTTCCATCATACAATCAGTGTATATATTCTTGGCAGTTAGAGGCTCTCGTCATTAACTATATGTAAAAGCACAAATTGATGATAATTTGGAAGGGAGCTTGAAAGATTAATTGAAACCCGATGGTCTTATTGGTATCGGTCCATTCGCAAGATAAGGCTAAGGATTGAAATGATCGCTAATGTGTTGGGAGCTATTGCTTTACAGAATGTTGACACGCTAGCAACTGTAGAAGCTCAAGGATTGCAAAAACGAATCCATTCAATATAGTTTCTTCGTTGTTTGCTTGTGGCTGAAAAGTTACTTGGGGGAGTTTATTCGTTCTCACAAGAACTGCAAAAAGCATCAATCGATTATTTATCAGCCGAAATATTGCTAGAATGCACCAAAAAAGATTGGATGGCATTTCGAACGAATGATACTTGAAATAGTATTTTGAAAGAAGCTGATGCAATAGGAGTTCGAATTGGAATCTCGCTGAACGACAAGACTACCGTTAATAGACCAAAGAGAGCTCAGGTGATGTCTAAAAAACTATCCGAATATTTCGTCTTGTCAATAACTGGTAAAGAGATTACAGAAACGACTCAAACTATTGATGATTCAATGCGTACAAAAATCTTTTTTGCTTGTGTAGACCAGTTTATTTCTGAAATAAATGCACGGTTTCCGACTAACTTCAGTGTTCAAAAGGCTGTGATGGCATTGAAACCAAGTTCACCAAATTTCCTCTGCCCAAATCCAGTCAATGAAATAGTAAAGCTATTTTTTTAATTTTTTGCGGTATCGATACGATGATTCTTCACACTCAACTTTATTCGCCAAAGTCCATTATTCAATCATTAGATAAAGTTCTAACATGTTTAAGTCGTTTCCCACATGGTTTTAATGAGTTGTTAAAATTAATTGACCTTGTCCTAACATTGCCAGTCACATCAGTTGAAAATGAACGTTGTTTTAGCTGCATGAAACTCGCAAAAATATATCTAAGAAATAGATGTGGAGATCAAAGACTTAGTGATCTGCTAGTAATTGCATGTCTCCAAGAAGATGCAAAAATCATAAACATCGATCCAGTTATTAATTATTGGTCGACTCACACAAAGACGATATTCTTTGTTTTAACAAATTGTTTAATTATAAATCTGTATTCTTAAAACGACATTACCAGTTAATAAATTAAGTAAATAAATTACATATATAAACTAATGCAGAACTAGAGTATGTATAGATTTTTATCAAATTTCTGGTCTCTTTACTACTTAATAGTAGTACCCCCACCCCACCCTTTTGTCTCTCATCCCGTTCGCGCTCGAGGTTCTCTCTCTCTCTCTGCGCACGCGTTTGTGTGTGTGTGTGTGTGTGTGTGTGTGTCTGTGTGATAAGTTATATATAATTTTGCCCCCCTCTGAGAAAAGCTGAAATGACGTCCCTGGCTTTAGGATGCTGAAAAGTCATTGACCTTATTATTTTCTTTTGCAAAATAAGGATATTATTAACGAGGGCAGAATTTCCCCAGCAGATTATGCCGTAACTTAATAGTGAATTGACATGAGCAAAATAGTATGTTTTTAAAACATCAATTGTAATTCATTTTCGCATTTGCCAGATGACAAAACCATGTTTTGATATTTTTTTAGAGATACTATCAACTTGCGCATTCCATTTCAAATTTGAGTCAATCAGAAGACCCAAGAAATTGACGGAATTACTTTGTTTTAATGACTTGTTGTTCACGTGCACTAGTAGACTGTGATCTATATAAGTTGGTGAAAACAAAAGCATATTCGTTTTTAAATCATTCAAGGCCAAACCATTACGCTGACAATAATTTTGCATCTCTGATACAACCAACCTGGTTGATTGAGCCAGTTCTGAATTATTTTTACCGATCACTGAGGCAGATGCATCATCTGCAAATAATGTAATGAAACTATTGGACATGGATTCGTTTATGTCATTTAAAAATAAAATGAAAAGCAGTGGACCCAGAGTACTACCCTGAGGAACACCTGTATGGACCCTATTTGCCTCTGATAATAGTGTATCACCGTTTAAAGAAAGTTTAACCATTTGAGATCGGCCATCTAAATATGAGGTCAACCAGCCAAGTGCTTGGCCTCTTATGCCTTGATCAAATAGTTTATCCAAGAGAAGCTGGTGATTAATTGTGTCAAATGCGCGCGTTAGGTCGAAGTAAACACATGCGGTTTTATTTCTAGCTTCAATATTTCTGATAATATAATTATATAAGGACAGAATTGCATCAGATGTTGCAAGTCCTTTACGAAAACCGAATTGATTGTTTGATAAAATATTTTCTTTATTAATAAATGATGTCAATCTGTTAAAGAATGCCTTTTCATAAATTTTCGAAAAAACTGATAATAGAGCCACTGCCCTATAATTAGTGATGCTGCTTTTGTCGTTTTTCTTATGAATTGGGACTATGATTGATATTTTTAGTTCCTTATATTTAATACTGTCCAAAACATGCAGTAAAATATTACATGGTATATGATCATAACCAGATGATCGCTTAATAGAAACTGCCTTTATAATTGTTGCGATTTCATCAACTGACATTGGGGAAAGAAATAAAGAGTTTTGCATGTAAGAGGACCTTATATGTTTAATGTTTGTCATATTATTAGTTAAAGAAAGCACAGATTCAATGAAATAATCATTAAAAACACGTGGAATATCATGTTTTTCTATTATTTTACGCTAAGTATCTGTAAACCTACTGGTTGAACTATCAATCGAGGTCTTATTTCTTTCCTCATCAATAATAGACCAGGCTGCTTTTGACTTATTATTTAAGTTGAGCAGTACACTATCATAGTAACTTTTCTTTGCGGTAACTATATTTTGTTTATGTTCATTTTTAATTTGTTTATACCTTTCTAGTATTTTTTTATCATTTGTTTTTTTGTAAAGTTTGAATATATCACGCAGAAATATCCCTTGATTTTTAATTTTGTCGCTTATCCAGGGCTTTCCTACTTTCTTGCGTTTTGAGTTTAGTTTATGAATTTCCAGAGGAAAACAGGTATCAAAAATGTCCAAGAATCTATTATAAAAATGTGTAAAATTTATTTCATGGCTTTTGAAATCATCAAAATTCCAATCTTCATTTTGAATCGTAAATTGAAATTTATTAATATTATGAGTATTATGATACGAGCGTTTGAAATATGGTTTATTATGCAACATTTTACTTATTTCTTTTTGATAAGTAACCGTTTGAGGAAAATGGTCAGAAATATCGGAATAGATTATACACGGGTTAAGGTGATCAACATCAATGTTAGAAAATATGTTATCAATTACAGTTCGGGAATTTCCACAGATACGCGTATATTCTTTAATACAGCTCTTCAGACCATACATTGCACTCGCATTAATAATATCCTTAGCATCTCTACCTAAAAACTCCTTGTCAAAATTAACATTAAAATTAGAAAAATTACTCAAAAAAATATCAAAGTTATTTTTAAAATAGATCATGTCTGCATGAGGAGATCTATATAAACAGCTTAGATTTATGGCATTATCATTTAAATAGAACTTAATACTAGCATATTCGAATAAAACATCCGTCTTGTTACAATTTTTAATTTTCCTTATTTCAAAATTTAAATTATTTTTTAAAAATATTGCGACGCCGCCCCCTCTACCATCTTGCCTACAGTGGTAGTCGCCCAGAACATACGATTTTAATTTTATTTCATTAATTTCCATATGAGTACACCATGTTTCAGATAAGCAGATGACTTCAGGTTTTGAATAATTTAGGTCTAAAACAAATATCCGGTAAATGACGGCCATATTTGCTCATACAAACCGCTCTCTGCAGTTCTCCTCCGGTCCCGTCAGCACATCTCTACCAATGTGCCGATATCACTTCGAATTACCTCCTTCTAAGGTCTGTTAATATACTTGAGATAATCCCATGTAAGCACATGGAGAGAACTGATGGCCTGGGTAACAAATTCATGTCTCCGAAATGTGAAATATTGTGGAAACTACATTAATACTGTGTCTGGTGACTCCATCTTGTTGAAACCACACTCTGGGTGAAATCAGACGGTGCCGAAGTATTTACTTGGGAAGCAAAATTGTTAATTATGTATAGTTTTGCTGTCGCTGTCGCTGCGAATGTGAAACTGAAGTGTTCGCTGTGTTTCCTTTTGCGGTGAATATTTAGTGGGTATTTTCGTGGATATAAATAGCGGAGAGGCGTCAAAGTGACGGGTGGACGGTTGAGTAGTGAGGAGGGTCATCCGAGAGATAAGGAAGGGTAGCTGGGTAGGCGAGAAATAAAGGAATAGGTACCGAAGAAGAAGCACGTAGGCAGCCGTAGGGGCGAGAATCGCACGGAGAACGGAACGCGGCGTGTGAGTAGCAAAAACGGGCGGCCGGCGCGCGTACGAGCACACAGCGGTGTAGACGCACGGGCTGCGGGAAGGATAGAAATATACGAGGAGCGACTGAAAAGTGAGTGCGGAACGGTCGAGAGATAAATGGGCAGTCGCCAGCGCACAAATAGTTGCGGGGATCTCAAGCACTTTTTTGAGCAAGTGAGCAAGAGGAAAAGGGCTGAAGAAAGCGGAACTGATACGATGGAGGCGAAAATTGATAAGTTGCTAAGCAAATTTGAGAAATTAGAAGGGAGGTTGGATGAGTATAACGAGCACATAAAGGAACTCAAAAAGGAAATAAGACAAAAAGAGCAAACATGGGAGGTGGAGAAGAAGAAATTAACCGATAGGATTGTGAAGCTGGAAAATATGGAGGAAATCAGAGAGAAGGGAAGAAGAAGGAAGAATATAATTTTAAATGGAATAAGTGAGGAAGGAGACGTGGAAGAGGTGGTGAATAAGCTAGCAGAGAGTATGAAAATCGCGATACACTTTGAAGAGGCAGTGAGGCTAGGAGTTAAGAAGGAGGGAAAGAAACGGCCAATTCTAGTTAGATGTGCGAACATGGAGGATAAGCAGCGAATGATGGCAAAGAAGAGTAGCTTAAGGGATGCAAAGAGTACTATTTACATAGATGATGACCTCACGAAGAACGAGAGAGAGATTCAGATTAAAATTAAAAGGACAGCGTGGGAAGAAAGAAACAAAGGGAAGAAAGTACAAGTATACTATCAAAAAATACGCGTAGAGAATGAGTGGTGGACTTGGAATACGGAGATGGGGGCTTTGGAGAAGGGGACATGGGGGTCAAAAAACGTGCGCAAGGACCAGGGGAGAGGAGTGGAAGAGGAAGGAAAGTAGATAACATACGAGGGGGAGGGAATGTGTCGTTTTGGAACGTCAAGCAACGAGACAAGGAGGGGGCAAGAGGAGCAAAAATAATGAGAAGGGAGGAGGAAGCAGGAGCAGAGGAGGGGGAAGAGAGGATGAGAAAGCAGGAAGTGAAAAAAAAACTGAGGTGGAACGAAAAGAAGGAGAGGAAGTGAGGGGGAAGGTTAAGGGGAGCTGTGACGGAAGAGCCAGAGGGGCAGAGGGAAGGCAGGGGCAGAAGTCCAGTGAGAAAGGCAGGTGGCGAGGAGATACAAGTGGGGTAGTGGGGAAAGAAGGGACGGTAACAATGGGGTTTTGGAACATAGCGGGAATAAAGTCAAAGGGCAAGGAGGGTAGGTGGAAGAAGGACTTTGAGGATTGGGTGGCTGGGAAAGACGTAGTGGGGATAGTAGAGACATGGATTGTGAAGGAGGAATGGGGAGAAGTGAAAAGATGGTTGCCGGGAGGTTTTAAATGGGAGATGAAGGAGGCAACAAGATGTGCGATGAAAGGGAGAGCGAAGGGGGGAATGTTAGTTGGATGGAGAGAGGACAGGAAAGGTGGCAAGATGGAGATTATGGAGGGAGGCGAAGGGCTGATGTGGTTGAAATGGCAACAGGGAAGATACCAGATTGATGTGGGAGTGGTTTACGTTAGTAAAAACTGGGGAGAGATTAAAAGGGAGATAGATAAGAGAGCTGGGGAAGGAGGAAGGTGGATGGTGGGGGGAGACTTCAATGCAAGGATAGGTGAGATGGGTGGAGGTATTGGGGAGGATGGGGCGATGAAGAAAAGAAATTCGCAAGATAAGCACATAAATGGAGATGGCAGAAGGATGAGGGAGTGGGCGATGGAGGAGGGATGGGAAATACTAAATGGATGCACAGAAGGGGATTGGGAAGGGAAGAGGACATACATCGGACCAAGGGGATCATCAGTGATTGACTATATAGCAATCAAAGGTATCTCGAGAGAAGAAGTGAGAAGAATGGAGGTGGAGGAAACCATGGGATCGGATCATTTGCCAATAAAAGTGGAGATACGGATGGACAAGGGGGAAGGAGTAGAACAAGAACAGGAAGTTGTGAGAATAGAGAGCGGGATAAGTGCAATTATACATATGAAGAAAAGGTTGGAGAAGGTGCAGTGGAATGAAGTTGTATCAATGGAGGAAATGGAGGAGGTCATACTGGGATGCGGAAGTAGAGTGAAGGGAAAGAAGGTGAATGAGAGTACGTGGTTTGATGAAGAATGTCAGCTGGCAAAGAGGGAAGTGAGGGAGGCAATGAGAGAATGCTTATGGAGCGGAGGGGAAGAGAGGCGGGTGGTGGCAGCTAGAAAAAAGTATGATAGTATATGTGAAAGGAAGAAGATACAGGCATTGGAGAGAACAAGTGAGGAAATGAGAAAGTGCAAGAGTGAAGCAGAAATGTGGAATATCCTGAAAAGAGGTGAAAAGAAGAGGCAGATAGGGGTATCAATACAAGAGTGGTCAGAGAAGTGCAAAGGAAGTAGCGGACGATCGGAGAGTATAGGGGACGGAGGACTAAGGGGAGTGATGGAGGATTTCTCAGAGGAGGAGGTTGAGAAAGCGTTTGAGGAAGTGAAACGAGGGAAAGCAGCAGGAATGGATGGACTGAAGGCGGAGATGTGGAAGGAGATAGGAAAAGAGGGAAAGGATAAGTTCAGGGAGCTGTTAAATCAAATGTGGAGAGGGGAAGCAGACTTACCTGCATCATGGAGAGTAGGTGTGGTATGCCCAGTTCACAAAGGAGGAGAGCACGATAAGGTGGACAATTATAGAGGCATAACAGTCATGGGCAGTGGCTATAAGATTGCCATGATTGTGGTGAAGAACAGGTTGGAGAAAGAAGTAGAAGAGAAGAGGCTGCTACCGGAGACGCAGGGGGGTTTTAGAAAAGGGAGGGGCACCAGAGATCAGATCTTCACCCTGGCAAGGTTGGTTGAAAGAGTAATGGTAGAAAGAGGAAGTGTATATGCAGTGTTTCTGGACCTAAAAGCAGCGTATGACAGTATACCGAGGGAGAGCCTGATAGAGTGTTTGAGAAGGAAAGGGGTGAGTGACGGGATGGTAGAGTGGATAAGAGGAATGTATGAAGAAACGTGGGCGGTAGCGAAAGTGGGAATGGAAGTGTCGGAGAAATTTAGAACGTGGATGGGGGTGAGGCAGGTCTGCCCGCTGAGTCCTTTGCTATTTAACTTGTATATAAGCGAGTTTGAAGAAGTGTTGAGGAAAGGACAAGCGGGTGGGGTGGTGGTTGGAAGAAGCAAGGTATGGATGTTGGCGTATGCGGATGATATGGTGTTAATGGCGAGAGACTGGGAAGGGATGAGGGATATGTTGAAGAGAGCGGAGAGGTATATGGATAAGAGAGGGCTGTGGGTGAATGTAGGGAAAACGAAGTGGATGAGATTTAGGAATAAAGGAAGGGAGGGAAGAGTGAGAGAAATAGAGTGGAAGGGTGAGAGAGTGGAGAGGGTTAAGGTGTTCAAGTACCTGGGTTTCGTTTTTAAAGGTACGGGAGGGTACATGGAACACTTAAAATGGATGCAGGGTAAGGCAAGGAAAGCGTGGGGTATGGTTTGGGGGAAGTGGGGGAAATGGATGGAAAACAATTTTAGAATGGCATGTAAATTGTGGGACGCATGTGTGAGAACGATCTTAATGTATGGTGTGGAAGTATGGGGAACGAAGGGGTATGAATGTGTGGAGAGAGAGCAACGGTGGTTCTTGAAGCGTATGTTGGGGGTGGAAGAGTCCACGCCAGGGTACATACTGCTTCAGGAAACAAATAGAGGGAATATGCAGAGTGTGGCAATGGAGAGAGTGGTTAGATATGAGATGAGGTTGTGCGAATTAGAGGAGGAGAGACTGGTGAAAGAGGTGTGGGAAACATGTGTGGGTGTAGGAGAGTACAAATGGAGAATGGAGCGAAAGAGAATGTATGAGAGGGTGGGGTTGTCGGAAGCCAAAGCGATGGATTGGATAAAGAGTGGAAGGAATGCGGCAGCGTGGGTGAAAGAGAAGGAGAAGGAAGTGGAAATTCAGGAGAGGCAGGGATGTATCAGGGAGAGTGAGTATAATGATATGTATGAAAGGTGGCAGGTGCATGGGAGGTTGCCGAGATACCTGGGTGAGAAGGGGCTGGGCAGGGAGGAAATGGTGACGCTGGCAAGAGCCAGGTGTGGATCAGGAGAGAGAGGGAGGAAAGTATGGATGGGTACAGAGTATGGGAGATGTGTATTGTGTGAATGGGGGAGGGATACTTGGAGGCATTTGGCAGAGGAGTGCGAGGGTGTGTGTGAGGAATGGGTGGGAGGGGGGAAAAGAGTGAACGAATGGATGAGAGAGGACGGAACCGGGGTGAAGACACTGGCGAGGTTGGGGTGGGAAAAGGAGAGGAGAAGGAAAGGAAGTTAATGTAATTTGTATTTTATTTGTATGCCAATAAAGGTCTTTTTTTTTTTTTTTTTTTTGCTGTCGCTGTAAAAAAATAGGGGGCAGAAACCCTAAAGTCACTGGCATCAAAGCACCTTGGGGTTATGGAGAGTGCGCTAGTGTACCTGTCGGGGGTTTTTAACAACCCAATAATGAAGATTCTGCTTGTTCGTTGGTCGATTTTATTTTTAGGAAAATTTGGAATATTTTTTATTTATAAAGATGATTTTTTTATAATCACTGAATAAAACACTTACTATGTTTTTTACCACAATTTATTTACCACTAGAAAGGCTGAAACTTAGTATATACCTATATTGCCCAAATGCAGTCAAAATGAAAACTTCTTTTTTATGGATTTTTTAAATTACATTAACATTTTTTAAGGACTTCTTTTTCAAGATTTTTAAAAGATATTTTAAGACTATTTTCAAAACTTTATATCGTGATCTTTTTCAAAAATGTTTCAGGTTCTCTTTCAGGACAAATTTCAACTTTTTCAGGATTTTTTTCTCAAAACTTCTTCAAGATTTTTTTTTTCAGGGCTGTTTTTAGAACAATTTTTTTCCGATTATTTTCCAGTAGTTTTTCGGGAATTTTTTAAGGTTCTTTTTTAAAGAATTTTTTCAAGAGAAGTTTTGAAGACTTTATTTTTGTTATTGTTCTCAAACTTTTTGTCAGAACTTTTTTTCGGGTCATTTTTCCGGTTTTTTTTTGAGGACATTTTTTCAAGGCCTCTTTCTAGACCTTTTTCGGAACCTTTTTAAGGAATTTGACTATTTAAGTCGAGAGTTTTTTCAGGATATTTTCTTCGGGACTAATAAAAAAAAAATTAAATTGAATTTAAACCAAAAACTCACATCTCATCACTTATGATACATTTAAAAACTCAGAATTTAGAGACAATTTAAATTATGTAAACATAATTGGGTGTTCCATTTGAAATAAAAAGTAAAGGTTGAACCGGAAATGGAATTTTTATTAAAAGTCCACATGTTGACATGCTTATTATATTATACTCAAGACTTATTTTCGGACTTTTTTGGGACGTTCATCGGGCCTTTTCCAATGCCTTTCTTCAAAACTATTTTTCAGAACTTTTCAAGTCTTTGGGATTTTTTTTTCAGAACAATCTTCTTCAGAACTTCTTTTCCGGTGTTTTTTTATGGATTTTTTAAATAACATATTTTAAGGACTTCTTTTTAAACATGTTTTAAGACTATTTTCAAAACTTTATATCGTGATTTTTTTCAAAAATGTTCCAGGTTCTCTTTCAGGACAAATTTCAACTTTTTCAGGATTTTTTTCTCAAAACTTCTTCAAGATTTTTTTTCAGGGCTGTTTTTAGAACAATTTTTTTCAGATTATTTTGCAGTAGTTTTTCAGGTATTTTTTAAGGATCTTTTTTTAAAGAATGTTTTCAAGAGAATTTTTGAAGACTTTATTTTGAGGACTCTTCTGTCAAAATTTTCTCTCAAATTTTTTGTCAGAACTTTTTTTCGGGTCATTTTTCCGTTTTTTTTTAGGACATTTTTTCAAGGCCTCTTTCTAAACTTTTTTGGGAACCTTTTTAAGAAATTTGACTATTTAAGTCGAGAGTTTTTTCAGGATATTTTCTTCGGGACTAATAAAAAAAAAATTAATTGAATTAAACCAAAAACTCACATCTCATCACTTATGATACATTTATAAACTCAGAATTTAGAGATAATTTAAATTATGTAAAAATATATTGGGTGTTCCATTTGAAATAAAAAGTTGAACCGGAAATGGAATTTTTATTAAAAGTCCACATGTTGACATGCTTATTATATTATACTCGAGACTTATTTTCGGACTTTTTGGGACGTTCATTAGGCCTTTTTCAAGGCCTTTCTTCAAAACTATTTTTCAGAACTTTTTTTCAAGTCTTTGTGATTTTTTTTTCAGAACAATCTGGTGTTTTTTATGGATTTTATAAATTACATTAACATTTTTTAAGGAATTCTTTTTCAAGATTTTTTAAAAACTTTATATCGTGATCTTTCAGGACAAATTTCAACTTTTTCCGGATTTTTTTCTCAAAACTTCCAGAACAATTTTTTTCAGATTATTTTCCAGTAGATTTTCCGGTATTTTTTAAGGATTTTTTTTAAAGAATTTTTTCAAGAGAAGACTTTATTTTGAGGACTCTTCTTTCAAATTTTTTCTCAAACTTTTTGTCAGAACTTTTTTTCGGGTCATTTTTCCGGTTTTTTTCAAGGCCTCTGTCTAGACTTTTTTCGGAACCTTTTTAAGGAATTTGACTATTTTAGTCGAGAGTTTTTTCAGGACATTTTCTTCGGGACTTTTATACAGAACTCTTTTCAGGACTTCTTCATTATTTTAAGGACTGTTTTTATGACCTTTTTTGAAGACATTTTTAAATACTTTTTTTCAGGACTTTCTTATAGGACTTTTGTTCAGAAACATTTATTTGGGACTTTTTTATGATTTCCATGATTTTTTTATTTATTATACTTTCTTTTCGGACTATTTTTCGGGCCTTTTTCAGGATTTTTGAATGTCTTCAGATCTTTTTAAATGCCTTTTTTCAGCTCTTTTTAAATACTTTCTTCAGGACTTTCTTATAGGACTTTTATTCAGAAGCATTTATTTGGGACTTTTCTATGATTTCCATGATTTTTTATCTATTATACTTTCTTTCCGGACTATTTTTCAGGCCTTTTTCAGGATTTTTGAATGCCTTTTTTCAGGTCTTTTTAAAGGATTTTTTAAAGGCCTTCTTCAGGTCTTATTAAAGGCCTTTTTTCAGGACTTTTCTTTTTTTCTTTTTGGGTATCAGGACAATTTTTTATAGAACTTTTTTTAGGACTTTATCAGGTTTGTTTTAAGGATTTCTTTTTTCGACTTTTTTTAGGACGTGTTTTGTCAGAACTAGAACTAGGTAACTGATGATTGAGTCTGCTAAAAGAGTCGAGGAGTCAAGTGACTTATTATGAGTCATGAAGTTTTATAAGTGAGGACCTTTTTATCATTATAGTCGAAATTATAAAATTTGTGATTTATTTTTTTGCTCATCAACATTTTGTGGAGTAAAGAGTCGACTCTTCATAATTATGAGTAGACTTTTTTGTAAATATACACTATCTAGAATATGGTATAATTATTTGGGGAAATTCATTTCATTCTGAAAAGCTTCTCATCGTTAAAAAAAAAAATGGTGATGTGGCCATCATGTTACTTTCTCTGACTTGATCGTATCATTTATATTTACGCTTTTATGGTTTATTTTCAATTTAAATCATATTTTAAATGTACATCGAACGTTGTGTAAACTCGGATGAAACTGACGTTTAAAACGTCAAAATTATGGAACATGGAAAAATTATATTTCAAATTCAAAAACTCAGTTTACTCAAAAACTAAAGGGATTTCGAAAAAACTTATTCTTTATAAGTTGTTTATTTTAGTATTCTCTACAATTATCATTAACATAAATTTACTGTAGCTATTATCATTTTATAATTATAAACCAAAAATTTAAAAAAGTTAATAATTTTTTTTTCTCGAATAACAATTATTTTATGAAAAATATTTCCAAGCAAAACATATTCATTTCTTTGTTGTCTTTAATGTTTGTTTAAATGTTTTTGTGATATTTTTCATATTTAAGAAAATATTGGCAAAAAACAAAAAACAGTTAAGGTAAACACCCACTTCCGGTATACGAAATTTTACCAAAAGCTTTTCAGTTCTTCAGATTATCAAATAAGACGTATATTCAAAGTTTCATATCAATTGCTTTATTAGTTTTTGAGATACAGAGCACTCAGCCAGACACACACACAGTCAAGACAGACACACACGCACACACACACACACACACACATAGCAACAAAAAAAAATTTCCAGAAATTGTTGAAATGGTATCTAGGGACCCCAAAACGGATATTTCCGTGAAAAAAATTTTTGAAAAAAAAAATCACGATCACAATACTTTCTCGTACTTCGTACGTAAAAAGTAAAAATGTGAGTCTAGTCTTATTCAGAATGTACTCCGGGGAGAGCACTGCAAGCCTATTTTTATAAATCTTAAGGGGGTTACTTCCTCAAAAATAAAAAAATAATCGTATTATTTTTCATATTTTTAATTCTCAAAAAATTACAAACACGCGGTAGTGGCAGATGACCAAGCAGTCAACGCTAAATTTCACAATTTAATTGTGAAAAAAAAAATTCTCAAATGAGGCGATTTATTTTTAAAATAGGCAAAACCGAGTCAGTTAGCAGGTACTCCTCCGTTAACTTCATATTTTATTCTTCCCAATAAACTACAAGAGGATCAGAGATCTGCTTCTACACTTCAGCGCCCAGTGAGAAATCGTTGAACTATTCTTTGAATATTGAAGGGAGATGAAAGACACTATCAACGATACTAGCGTCCACAGCGGACATTCTTGAAACCCGACGAGCTATAGCCTACCGTTAAGGGAAAAGAAGTAACCTTTGTTTTTGTGCAACAGGTGAGGGCTACCCCAAATCGTACAAAGGGTCGCAGGTTGCCCATCACTGGTCTGAAAATTTACGACCAGTTTCGTATTTTTAAAAGAGTTGCAATATGAATTTATTGACTCTAAACTCTATTTATTAATACATATTTCATAATTCTAGCTTGAAAATGATAAATTTTTTGATATACAATTTTCAACGCGAAATGGAGAGAAAATCCCGGGTTTTCTAGATTGAATTTTCTGCTTCGCCAGCCATGGCATAATCAGACATACTTGTTACTGGATCCGAGCTGCATATCTCTGGAAATATACATAAAAATGAAAATATGCGGTTCGAATATTGGTCAGGAAAATTTCTACGTCATAATAACTCTTGCTATTTAAAGCATTAAAGAAATCTATTATTACAGTCCCTTGAGGTTATGTTATAAAATAGTAGTTTACTTAATATTTATTGATTGGTACAACTATACTTTAATTGAATATATTGTAGTTATGAATATTAATTAAATACAATGTTTCTAGACAGGAGAAATGGAAGTGAAGAATCCTCTTTTCCAAGACGATCCGACACCTGCACAAACTCCCCAAGTGAAGCCGAACGATGGCATCGTCCAGAAGAAGTGAACGAAACCCACTAGAAATACCTGATTCAATACATATATGGCTTTAACAATAATGCTGTGCATGCTATCCACAATATACCTGAAATTATTTATTGTAGTGTATTCTTTATTGGAGTCAGAATTAAATATTTTATCTTCTCCAGTCGATAAGCCTTTGCATCCAAACATATCATTTAACTGCCAACGATAATCAAATGTTTTTTTCGGTGAATCCACACAATGGTAAGAATAAATTAACAACTTTTTACTCAAAAGCATGCGCGGCATGTGTTGCTTGATATATGGATTGAATCCTGTCTTTGTGTGTTCCTCAAAATTACTGTCGACTTTGGTTTGAAGTAGAAAATTCATATGGAATTTAAGACCAAAAAGTGAGTGTCATGGGATGATTTCAATCTTTACTGTTTACTGTAACCTTAAAATTTTCTGTGAAACCTTGCTTACGTTCAAATAAATCAAAAACGATACGCGAATATGATTGATAAAACGAGATAAGCTTTAACGTTGTATTTTAGTTAATTCCAAAGACTGATAATAGAAAAGCAAAAAGGATTGTTCAGTTTCTAAAATTAAATTTACACATAACGCTTTTAGGAAATATTAGGTGCAACCCTAACTATCATCATCGGTAATTATTTAAAACATTATTTAACAAATTAACTGCTGTGTATAACATATAAATAAATTCGTCTAGTAAATACATTGCATTGTTTAGTGCTGTGAAACTATTATCTTCTAAAATTTGCCCTCAAGAACCCTTTGTATCCAGTTTACCAGAAAAAAAAAACGATTACTGCTTGGCAAAACAGGGTTTCCTCTTCACGTAATTAAAGTAGAAAATTCTAGAAGACAATACAAAACAGCAAATAATGTATCTTTAATTTAAAAAAAAAACATGGAATTTGTATGAAATCGTTTACATATCGATATATTTATTTTATCTAAACATAACCTCATATATCAGTATTAGTTTAATATTTATTGTACTATAAATAACATGTAATAACGCGAATGTATAATAGAAAACTTCACAATGTAAACATAATGGAATAGCTCAAATTAATTTAAAAATAATTTAAATTACAAGCGTCTTCCTCACATCGGAACCAATTTAGTTTACAAGCATTGTACCTTTTCTATTATACACACTACTGATCGATTATATAAATGTTATTGCATTAATTTATAAATTTTATAAAATATAGTTTATCCGTTCGATTAATTTATTCATGTAATATAAAAATACTATATATTTCTACAAATGGTAACTATCGAACATGATTGTATCCAGTATATAAACTAAACAAAGATAGTATAATTAATATGTATAGAGTATATAATAATTAGTACATGTACTTAATGTAAAGTAGTCAATTTTAAGCACCCACCCACACTTTTTATCTTTGTATATTATTAACGAGGCGGAATAGAGTGATTTTTTTGTAAATACACGAGGTTGCAGATTGGTATAAGTTAGTTTATGAAAACGAGTCATCTTTGGGTTTACTTTACATTTGTGTGACATGTAAATGATTTAAAATTGTATTTAAATAAAAGTATGAAAAATGTTGGTTATTCATTATTGATTGTGCATGATTGTTGTATATTATATTTTTTTATTACAATAGTTATTTACTACGCAAGGGGTTTATAATGATAGCTACTCATACACACGCATGAAGATTACGTAATTCAAGCAAGTGTATTATTAGTCATTATGAATACAAGTTGGTTTCTGTAATACACTCGGCGTCAAAAAAAAAAGCGCCACTCCAAAAATCGCGAAAAAACTCGATTTTTCAAACCGTCGTAACTTCAATTTGGTCGAAAATCAATTAATCTTTCAGTTTGGGAAAGATTCATGTTTTATCTTTAAGAATGTGTAGTTGATTTTGACCCTAAGTCCAACCCACCCCCCGTAACAACGCGATGGAAAAAATGTTTTTTATGTAAAAAATTCTCCAACTTTGACAAGCTGTACCGTGCGCAAAAAAAAAATCGGCGGGAAATTTCACCACAATGGCAGGAAAATTTGATCAATTTCCTTCAAATGCCTTAAAAATTCGAGTCGTTTCGATGATTTAGAGCAAAGTTGTGAATTTTTGAAAAAAGAATGACATTTTTCACTTTGGTGAGTAATTTTGCACGAAAATCGATGAACTTTTGCAGTCTGAACAGTTTCAAATTTTCTCTTCAACGATGACCGATTGAGTCCACCATTTTTTTTTTGCACACGGTACAAGAAACCAAATTTGCACATTTAAACTTCAAAAACATGTTTTTTTCTTTTAGGGGGTGGCAGGGGGTGGAATCGTTTTAGCAACAAAACAATTCACATGACGTTGAAGAGAAAATTTGAAACTGTTCATACTGCAAAAGTTCATCGATTTTGGTGCAAAATTACTCAAGTTATGACCAAAAAAGTGAAAAATGTCATTTTTTCAAAAATTCATAACTTAGCTCCAAATCATCGAAACGACTCGAATTTTTAAGGCATTTGAAGAAAATTGATTAAATTTTTCTGCCATTGTGGTGAAATTTCCCGCCGATTATTTTTGCGCACTGTACAGCTTGTCAAATTTGGACAATTTTTTACATAAAAAACATTTTTTTCCATCGCGTTGTTACGGGGGGTGCGTTAGACTTGGGGTCAAAATCAACTACACATTCTTAATAATAAAACTTGAATCGTTCCCAAACTAAAAGATTCATCGATTTTCGACCAAATTGAACCAAGTTACGACGGTTTGAAAAATCGAGTTTTTTCGTGTGGCGCTTTTTTTTGACGCCGAGTGTATTTTCATTTCCAGTAATTTTTCAAGTATGTATAACTTCTTTGGGTGCAGTGAAGGATAGTAACGAGCAATGTATAATGTACAATGATAAAGTCAGTAATTACAACTGTTCTAATTGATAAAAAATATAGCTGGTTAAAATTGAAATTTCTTGTTAAAAAACTGACTTTTCGTAGAAATATGATTGCTGTTTTTATATCTAATTGAATAATTGAATGAAACTGCGCCAAATTAATCTTTAAAAGTCAGTCATTACAAATTATCAATTAGAACATTGCCAGCGTAACTGTAAGAAAAAATGTAGCTGTTCAAAACTGAAATTTCATGTTCAAAAACTGAATTTTTGTAGAAACATGATTGCGCTTTTCATATCCATTTTAATCAACTGAAAAGTACTATTGTGTAATTTTCAATTGAAAATTCTGAGTTTCAACCGACGCCATTTTGTTCCCATCAAAGATGTTTTTATGATTCTTCTAAAATATTAAACACTGTTTACTGCTAAATCGATTTTGATGATTCAAGCAAGTTGCAATGGGAGATATAATTTTTATCAGCAGGAAACTAAATTCAAACAATTTTCAATTCAAAATTCTTGAGTTTCAACCGACGCCATTTTGTTTCCACCAAAGATTTTTTTATGATTCTTCTAAAATAATAAACACTGCTTACTGCTAAATCGATTTTGATGATTCAGGCAAGTTGCAATGGCAGATATAATTTTCATCAGCAGTAAACTAATTTTAAGCAATTTTCAATTCAGAATTCTGAGTTTCCATTGACGCCATTTTTCAATTTTTTTTTTTTAACATAAAAGACTGATCATTTCTAAACCGATTTTGACAGCTAGGATCAGTTGCATTGGCAGATATAATTTTAATCAACTAAAAACTGATATTGTGCAATTTTCAATTCAAAATTCTTAGTTTCAACCGCCACCATTTTGTTCCCATCAAAGATTTTTTATGATTCTTCTAAAATAATAAACATTGCTTACTGCTAAATTGATTTTGATGATTCAAACAAGTTGCAACGGCAAATATAATTTTTATCAGCAGGAATCTAATTTTAAGCAATTTGCAATTCAAAATTCCGAGTTCCGATCGACGCCATTTTTCAATTATTCTTTTAAAACATAAAAGACTGATCATTTCTAAACCGATTTTGACAGCTAGGATCAGTTGCATTGGCAGATATAATTTTAATCATCTGAAAACTAATATTGTGCAATTTTCAATTCAAAATTCTGAGTTTCAACCGACGCCATTTTTTATGATTATTTCAAAATATTAAACAATGTTTACGGCTAACACGATTTTGCCGATTAAAGCAAGTTGCAATCGCAGATACGATTTTTATCAGCAGGAAACTAATTATAAGCAATTTTCAATTCAAAATTCTGAGTTTCGATCGACGTCATTTTGTTTCCAGCAAATATTTTTCAATTATTCTTTTAAAACATAAAAGACTGATCATCTCTAAACCGATTTTGACAGCTGGGATCAGTTGCATTGGCAGATATAATTTTAATCGACTAAAAACTGACATTGTGCAATTTTCAATCCAAAATTCTTAGTTTCAACCGACGCCATTTTGTCCCCATCGAAGATTTTTCTATGATTCTTCTAAAATATTAAACAGTGCATACGGTTAAATCGATTTTGATGATTCAGGTAAGTTGCAATGACAGATATAATTTTTATCAGCAGGAAACTAATTTTAAGCAATTTTCAATTCAAAATTCTGAGTTTCGATCGACGCCATTTTGTTTTCAGCAAATATTTTTCAATGATTCTTTTAAAACATAAA
Source organism: Ocypus olens (assembly GCA_910593695.2). Taxonomy (NCBI): domain Eukaryota; kingdom Metazoa; phylum Arthropoda; class Insecta; order Coleoptera; family Staphylinidae; genus Ocypus; species Ocypus olens. The sequence continues at coordinate 45,262,306 of OU343058.1, forward strand.
ATACTGATCATTTTCAAACCGATTTTAGCAGCCAGAATCAGTTGCATTGGCAGATATAATTTTAATCAACTGAAAACTGATATTGTGCAATTTTCAATTCAAAATTCCGAGTTTCAACCGACGCCATTTTGTTCCCATCAAAGATTTTTTTATGATTCTTCTTAAATATTAAACACTGCTTACTGCTAAATCGATTTTAATGATTCAAGCAAGTTGCAATGGCAGATATAATTTTTATCAGCAGGAAACAAATTTTAAGTAATTTTCAATTCAAATTTCCGAGTTTCGATCGACGCCATTCTTCAATTATTCTTTTAAAACATAAAAGACTGATCATTTCTAAACCGATTTTGACAGTTAGGATCAGTTGCATGGGCAGATATAATTTTTAACAATTGAAAACTGATATTGTGCAAATTTCAATTCAAAATTCTTAGTTTCAACCGACGCCATTTTATTCCCATCAAAGATTTTTTATGATTCTTCTAAAATATTAAACACTGTTTACTGCTAAATCGATTTTGATGATTCAAGCAAGTTGCAATATGAGATATAATTTTTATCAGCAGGAAACTAATTTTTAATTCAAATTTCTGAGTTTCGATCGACGCTATTTTGTTTTAAGCAAATATTTTTCAATTATTCTTTTAAAACATAAAAGACTGGTCATTTCTAAACCGATTTTGACAGCTAGAATTCTTCATTTGTTTAAAACCGATGGCTCAGAATCTGAAAAACATTTGCGACTTGAATTCATTTTTTTTCGGTTATTAAATAACTTGAACAGTTAAGTAAGATGGTAAACGAATTTTCCAAATGTCTTCAATTAGTCAAAGCTTACAGCTGAGAAACTATAAAACAATTGGTGTCCTTCGCAGAAATTAAAAGAACTTCAAGAGTTGAGTACGATGGAGAACACATTTTTTATATTTCTTTAATTATTTGGAAGTAAGCAGTAAAACTGAAATACAGTTGCAACTAGCTGTGATAACAAGGGCTTTGAGAGTAAAGTAAGGTAGTGAAAATATTATTGTTCCAAATTTATTGCTCAAAAACTGAAAATCAATTTTGACTAGAATTCGTTTTTCTTTGTAGTTCTTTCAAAACGCTTAAGGATTGAGTAAGTTGGTGAACGAATTTTCAAAATAACTTTAATTTTTCGAAACATAGCTAAAAAACTGAAAACCAATCGAGAATCGAAGTCGCATTTTTCGCTGTAATCAAAATAGTTTGGGAAGTGGAATAAAATGGCGAGCGAATATTCGAAATTTCTTCGCTTATTCTAAACTTACAGGTGAAAAAATGAAAAACATTTGCCATTTGTCGAATTTGTGTTCGTCGCAGGAATTAAAAGAGCTTGAAGAGTTAAGTAAGATGGTGAATGCATTTTTATATTTCTTCAATTATTCGGAACTTATAGCAGACTAGTTGCGACTAGATTTAGTTTTGTAGCTGTAATTGCAAGAACTTGAAGAGTAAAGTAAGATGGTAAAATTTCTTCAACTGTCCAAAAATGCGACTCGAATTCTTTGCTTTGCAGTGCTTTCAAAATGCTATAGTGATGAATCAGATGGTTTTTTTGCAAAACTTGAGTTGAGAAAAATGAGTTTTTTTAAACATTATTTCTTTACTGACGAACGACTGAATGAAACATTCTGAAAAAAATCATGAAAATTGTCTATTCAAATACCTATTTGATCAATTTTTTCTAAGGCTATTCAAGGTCATTTAGACCCTAAAAAATATTCTAAAAGTTTTAAAATCAATTTTTAACCTACAGCGACACTTTAAAGAAGCAACATTAATACTCGCACAGTTATTACTATTGCGCTTAAGGTAATGATATTATTTAACCTAAATCCTAAAATAATAAAGATAATGATTTAAAATTTTCAAAGGTATTTCTAAATAACTATTCAAGATATCCCTGAAATTTACAAAAAAATCTAATAAGTAGTTTCAGTTCGCCTCAGAATATTTTAATTTTTTGATGTTGATTCTACTTAAAGTAGCAAAATAAAGAAAAATTTAAATTCCTCTATTTTCGATAAAAACGCCTTATAAAACAGTAATTGGTGATTTTTCGGTGAAAAAGTTTTTCATTGTTTTGATGCCTGAAACAAAATGCTCCAAAAATTTCAAAATGTGATTTCCTAGCGAATATTTAAGTTACAAAGATGAAATAAAAACCAAAAGTTCGTTTCTTAAAAAGGTTCCGCCTGTTGCCAGAATTCCACGAATAATGGCAAAAACCCTTAAAAAAATCGAAAAATTGATTTTTCAAGCTGCCGGGGCATAATATAAATATGTCGTGATGCATATTTTAGAAGATTTTTACAGGGTTAAAATGATGCAAATGTCAAAAACCGGGTACAAGGGGGTCCTGTAAGTTAAAAATCGATTTAAAAACTTTTGGAATTTTTTTAGAGCCTAAATAACCTTGAATGAATTGGTCAAATAGGTAATTGATAGACTATTTTCACTCGTTCGTCCGTAAAAAAATCATGTTTAAAGAAAACATTTTTTAACCCCCGTAGAGGGCGGAGGGGGTTGTTGGTCCACTGATCATGGGAACCTTATTATTACACCCCAAAACACCCTCTTCTAAATTGAAAAATCCAGGGATGGGGGCATTTTGACTGTCTTAACCGTAGTTACCCTTTACTATACAAATTTTTCATTAGTTCATGAATTACTTTCTACTAGTTTTATTGTCGTCATGATTTATTTAATAGTACCAAGTAAGCACCTTAAATTGCATAACAAGATTACAAAAAAATTATATTTATATAAATATATTTAATCTATACAGTATACTTTCTACTGTTTTTTTTTTTTTTAAGGGGAGTTTATAATACCTTCATCCATGTTTTGTCGTAGGTTAATTCATTGGTATTTTAATTTATAACGAGTAGACGAGATTGTGAGTTACGTGAAGTTTTATTTCATTTTGTCGAGTAAGCAACTTAAGTTGCATAATATAATTACCAAAAATTTTCTAAATTCATTTATTTTAAGTAAATTTCGAAGATTATTGCAGACCATTAAACAAAATCTTTATAAATGAGATTTTTTAAGATAATTATAATATTATAAAGTAAAATGAAAAATATTTACACAGCCGGTCGCAACCATACTGACTAAATATATTTTTTTAAACCGTGATTTGTCCATAAAAGATCTTTGTAATTGAATAGGAGTATAAAATAAATTGAGAATAGTAATATGAAATTGATTAAACATGAGACAACCTTACTTGTTGCAGATGCATTAAATAAATTTAATAAAGACTAAAAATAGCCTGAATAATAAACATTCAGCCGGTTCGTAGCTCTAAAAAAATATGTCTTACTAACAATAAGACCATAAACAAATAACTTATTGAAACAACTTCTCTGGTTAGCGCCACGCTATATATTGAATGATATGTGCAAATGTCTTTTGTATTTTGTATTTGTATTTTCGAATTTTGTATTTGTATTTTTGAATTTTTCATAATTCATAATTCATAATGTTTATTCATGTTAACGACATAGTCTTACATAAGTCAGGAAGGTATATAATTAAGTATATTAAATAAATTAATGTAATAGTTCAGTATCAGCACTTGGCCCTAATAAATTAAAAATCAAATCTAATAAAATCACATAATCCACTACTAAAATATTTAAAAATTAAATTAAATGAGTCAAAATGGTAAAATTGTAATTAAATGTAAATAAAAGATAATAAAAGCGATACATTTAAGTTAGGAACTAGACAGGTTAAAATTTGTAATAATAATTAAAACAGAACATCTGAATACAACTATTGACATACATTAAATTAAAACAATAAATAATTAAAGCAGAGTAGGTTGATATAACATACAATGTAAAATTAATAACACACAAAATAAATAATTATTATAAAATAAAGTAGTAATAACATTAGGCAAGCTGTAATCAGATCCCAGTATCGTTTTTTAAAAATTCTTCAATTGAATAGTACGAAGTAGATATTAACCCTTTGCACTCCTTTGTCGCCGATAACGCGACATTTAAAATATGAACTGTCGCTGCTGTGGCGACACCTAGTTTTGCCAACTTGAGCGTTTTTGTAACTGATGCGTGCGTTTATTTAACTTGTTTTTATTACGAAAAAAAAATGTGGTATAAGTGATGCAGAAGACAAATTTGATGTAACATACGAGCCATAAGGCTAGAGTGCAAAGGGTTAAAAACTCTCTTAGTCTTTGTTTAAATGATTTAAGCGGAAGACTACGGGTCTCTTCAGTTAGTTTGTTAAACAATTTGATACCATAGTACTTAATTCCCGTATGGGATTTTGTTAGCCTTAATTTTGAATAGCATAAATTATTTTTATTTCGTGTTTGATAGTCATGATTGGCATGGCAAGCATAATCCTCCATTTTATTTGAGTAAAAATAATTCCGATTGTTTGAAGCCAATGAACTATGATAGTGACAAGCGCAATCTTCTCGATCAATAGTCAAAACGTACCAATTCCCATCTATTTCTGATATAACTAAAAATGTTCGTGTCATTATTGACTTTTCTATATTATTTACATGTATAAAGTATTTTAAATTATGCAGAACATCGAAGGAATCTGTAATATTTACCAAAATATTTTAGGTATGACGATGTTACCTCTATTTTGCAGATTCTTTGACCATAGGTGAGATAGTTTTAATAGCGAATCGTTTACTATAAATAGACCCATCTATAAACTGAATTGAATAATTTATAGCCTTTTGAGAGTTATTTTAATTTGCCCTTGGGCATGAGTTATGATATTGGGACGTGTGCAATATAATTATTCCAGATGCATACTTGGCACTATTTTCGAGAGATGCAATGATTGTTTTCAATATCTATTTTAATTAAATTGTTATTTAACATTGACATAATGATTTTAATGGGTGCCTATGTATTACTTTTTTTTTCATTATTAATCACAGGTTTTCACATACTATTAATGGTAGAATCTCTAACGTTAACTTGTCGCCCTAACATAATCATGTAAAAACAATATTTAATATACAGTATGTTTTTTTTATCGTGGACCATAGGATTTTACATGCTAAAAATTATTCCTTCTGTTAATGTATATTTTATCATATAATTTTGAAGCAAATTTTAGTTGATAATATAAATTGAATTATTTTTCTACATGATGTGCTTAATTAGAATCATTTAAACATGTTTTATTCCATTAAAAAGTGCTTTTGCTCTGAACCGAACGATCGGGATACGCTGTAAAAAACTATTTCCCTAAAATAAAATTCTCTGACTTCTTATAGAAAAATACAACTATTTCCCTGCTGGACAAACCTTTTATAAATGCCGTTACAAATTCCACCCATTCTTCAATAGTATAAATGGACATTTTAAAGAATAAAATCCGTTTGATTACTTGCCTCACTAATCAATCTGACATTTCGTAAATTCAAGGTACTTTGATTATTTTTGCTCAATTATTTACATTAAATAATTTCATTTTTTACTGGAATAAAACATGTTTAAGTTATTTTAATGTAGCGCATCATGTAGAAAAATAATTGATTTATTACTAATTAAAATTTCTTTCAAAATTTTATGATAAAATATACATTAACATAAGGTATAATTTTTAGTATGTAAAATCCTATGGCCCACGATAAAAAAACATACTGCATAAACATCGCAATTGAATTATATACAGGTTGTTTCTTAATTGATGCGAAAGATTTTAAAGGGTGTTTTTTAGCAAAAATTAAGGGAGATCTTTCATATATTTTTTTGTTCAAAACCCCTTCCTCTCTAAGTTATAGCTCTCTAAAGTTAAGGGAAGAAATTGTTTTTATTTCATATATATGCTTGCAATAATTCATTTAATCGAATTAAAACTTCGTTAATTATGGGAATCAATTCACATATTTATTTACAAAGATTATTTATTTCTTTTAAATACCGCTAGTTTAACAAATATGAAAAATATCATAAAAACTCCTTTAATACCATTAAATCTGAGAATGTTACATAATTTTTTTTCATAAATATTTGTGATTCCATTTACACACTAATTGAATAATTAAATACAACACTCCAAACGTATGAATGAGTGTTAAATATCGAATAAACATCATTATCTATTGTTATACAATGCACACGAGTATTATCAGGAAGGCGAAAACTCGAAATATAACCCACTGCGAATTTCATTGTTACCAAGCGCTGCGAGACAATTATCAAATAATAAACTGAACATCATTATTATTGTTTATGTAAACAAAGATTATATTCCGATTATACTGTGTATTAATTTCATGCAAAAACAAATGATTATCGGTGTTTGTAATTACATCATGTATATTTTTAGTTTAATTTATTTAAATATTTTAATAATTTATATAATGTTTCGACTCTCTTTTAAAGAAACGGTACGAATAGATAGATAGTTTATTTATTTTTTAGTAGTATATTTACTATTATTGTCATAATTACAAGGCATGAAAACGTACTCATAACTCCCTCGGGAGTATCTCCCGTGGAAGTTATGAGGTCTGCTCATCTTTTCCTGACAAGTAGTATATACTATTTCCAAATTCTCCGCTCAAGATGATGGTTGAAGATAGACAATCTTGCGTCTGCTCACGACCAACTTTATAGCGAGACAGGAATTAAACTTTTCTCCCAGGTTTGTTCACTATTTTATTCACAACTGTACGTTTGTTGTTAAAGCATTAACGTCAAATCAAATCAAATTAAATAAACGTTAGTTCAGAAATGTGGGCGATTTGATTTGAAACAAACTCATAACAACCATGCAAATACATATTGCAGATCGAAATACTGAATATTTTTACGAATTACTAAAAAATAAAATATTGTATGCACCGCGGGAGATATTCATGTTATTCGCCCTCGGACCCTGTCAACCTTGGGAAAAAACATTCCCTTGATGCATAAATATCTATTATGTTGATAATAATAATGATAATTGCATCAGTTTTAAAATATAAATTAAATGAATATGATGTGGAGAAGCAATAGAAAGAAAAAATACACATCACGAATAGTCACACTTACCAGTGACGGCTGGCGGCGTGACTCATGGTACGACCAGCGGAAGTAGAGATTGATCAGTACGACGCATCTCTACCGCACTGATAGAATTCGATTCACTGAGTGAATGACCGCACCCATCTTTATTATTAATAATAATCATGTTTATTGGTATTATGGATACATTACACAAGTCAAGTTACAAATGTTAAATGTTAAACTTATACTCTAAAAAATCCGCACAACTATAGAAGGCTGCTTTTAAGAGGATGGCCTTTACATCATGGCAATTCCTTTAAGCACACAGGCAACTTATTATAGAACCTAATGCCAAAATAATTGTGGCCCCATTGGCATCTACTTAACCGTAATGATATGGGGCATAATTTGCTTTTATTCCTAGTACTGTGGCCGGGCCGGGCCCGCAGCACATTTTCGTTTCATCGGGCCGGGCTGGGCCGGGTTTTAAATTTTCACTGTCGGGCCGGGCCGGGCCGGGCTTTCGAAAACCCGCTTCTGCAGCGCTTCGTAAACATGCAAATAACAATGAGTCACGTTCCCAACGCCAACATTTTGGGAAACAAACAACAATCCCGCAATTATAAGCCAGCGGCAGTTAACACCAGCCCTTATTGCAATTTAAGCATAATGGCACGTTTAACTGTCACATAAAAAATTCAAATTTTAATTCCCCTCGGATGCGAGGACACAGCAAGAAGTATGCGATTTGTGTAATGCAAACTATTCACATCGCACCATTAACCAATCTACAGTAAGTAAAATTCAATCCAAATTTCGAGAAACTGGTGACGTTAAAGATATTCCAAAACCTGGACGTCCATTAATTACTAAAGATCAGAAACTTAATATTTTGTTAAGTATGGAAGAGAATCCCCAGAATGCATCTAGATTGGTTGCATTAGAATAAGAAGTTAGCCAGGCAACAGTCCTACAGTCATGAGGAAGGAAAAGTATCATCCCTACAAAATTCAACTCGTGCAGGAACTCAACGAAGACGACCCCGAGCGGTGACTACTATAATGGATTGTGCCAAGCAAATCGACGTTTGCACCGGCAAATACTTTTTTCGGATGAAAATTGATGACGTTTTGTCTCAATGGCACAGTGAACCGTCAAAATTACAGGTATTGGAGTCGGGTAAATCCTCATAGGAAGGTTGAGGCACATACTCAACACCCGCAGAAATTAAATGTTTGGGCTGAGATACTTGATATAGAATAGTAGGGCCTTTCTTCTTTGAAGGGACCCTGACAGGGAGAAAGATATTTATAATTTTTGCAAAGTGACCTTATTCCAGCGCTTGCAGCAAGTTTTCCAAACAATAATGATCCTGACCTTCCAGACAATACAATATTGTTTTAACAAGACGGTGCACCCCCGCACTATGCTCACCCTGTTCGACATTTTCTGGACAATTGCTTCTCGAATAGGTGGATTTGCAGGCAAGGACCAATAGAATGGCCCGCCAGATCCCCAGATCTTACACCCCTTGACTACTTTTCATGGGGTTATTTAAAGTCGAAGGTCTGCGTCAACAGACCACAAAATTTAGCTGAACTAGAAGATCGCATAAAAGAAGAAATGCACAGAATTAGCCCGGAAACGATTAAAAATGTTCACAGGCTTGCGTATTGTGAAGAAGTCGGTGGATGGCAGTTCGAACACCTAATTTATTATTTGTATTTGTGGCAAAGAAGATTTTGTTTATTTTGCGTTAGATATAAATTTTACATTTTCTCACTTTCAATTGTCATTTACTCGAATAATTTCATATGTAAGGTGGCAACATTTTGTACTGTCAGTACGGCAATGAAAAGACCTCTAAAAATCAAGAAAAAAAAAATGAGGGTTGTCATTAAAAAAAATAATGGATGACTTCATTACTCAAAAACAAATCGGCTTTCATGCAAAAATGTGTATTTTCATAAAAGAAAATCGACCTGTTCGAGGATTGTTGCCTAAAATATTTTATTTCATTTTCATTTTGCAAAAACTCTAAATATAAATTTCTCACCTTCAATTGTCATTTACTCGAAAAATTTCTTATGTAAGATGGCAATATTTTTATACTGCCAGTTTAACAACGAAAAGATCTCTCAAAATCAAGAACAAAAATAGGGGGTTGCCATTTAAAACAAAATGGCGGACGTCATAACTCAAAAACAAATAACGACTGAAAAACGACTTTCATGCAAAAATGTGTATTTTTATAAAAGAAAAAAAAAACCTGTTCGAGGATTTTTGGCTAAAATATTTGATTCCGGTTTTACTGAATATATTCCATACTTTAAGCGCGCACTGTATGTATCGACTATGCAGATAAATTACATATTTAAAATATAATGGAATTTAAGAACATTAATGTGGATGTTACATCATTTTGCAATATTTCACTTGTTCTCAGTTTGAGCTTGCTCAGATATTTTACTGATTCAAGTGTGCTAACTGGGTTGCTTATTTCTTTATGATGATTTATGATTGTTGTATCATCAGCATATAAAACTGAGGTACCACAAGTCATGTATTCCGGAAAATCATTAATATACAAAAGAAAAAGCAAGGCATACCTTCGTTTATAGGTGTTACTGTTGACATATGCCCATTAACATACACACAATAAAAGTTTACAACTATCAGGATTAAAATTATACGTATATAATTTCCTGATTAAAACACTATGTGAGACACAATGAAACGCCTTAGAAAGATCAATAAAAGATGATATGGCAACCTTACCCTTTTCATAGGCATTTATGATGTTCTCAACTAACTGAAGGATAGCACCTCTACCACCGTGGCCGTACCATGAGTCAAGCCACCAGCCGCCACTGATACTTAAAATATGTACATGAATCGATACGTCAGTTAATAATAAAATCCTAGTCAAAAGATAAAACTAGTCAACCTATATAATATGAAAAATCTATTTCTATAATTAAGATTTCATTAAAATTAAATAAACGTAACAGAAAATTGCACTACCAAGTATACAATGCGAATTTTTAATCTCTGAACATGCTAATTGCGAACATGTAAGATTTCACATGTTCAATTTAAAAAAACACACTTTAATTGCAGGGTGCCTTGACAGTTCGTAACGAGCCGTACAGTAAGGGCCGGTTGCATAAAACTTTTGAACCATTGTTCAACGTTGATTTTCAGTTCAGCATAAAAATTACGTTGCTCAATGTGGTAATTTTACTCGAACTAAGATCAAACGGCCACTCAATTCGAACAGTCGATTGAGGCCGTTCAAGCTGATTGAACTACAATTCATCACATACATAACCTATTTTAAATACGTATACGTCGCCTCCGATTGTGATTTTTATTAAAAATGGAATACGTACGCGAAATGACGGATGATGAGGAGTTTGCAGAGTTGGTGGAATTAACCTAGCCACCAAAAATCCCAAGATTGTTCAGAGAGCGGGTTAATCATTTTGTAAAATGGAATAGTAGAGAATTTATAAAAAGATATGATTGCAAGCACAACTATTATTGTCAAACAGACAGAAGTTATTTATGCTATTGAAATTACTAATATAAATCTAAATAAGTAATTGTGGAGGCTTTCACTTCGTGATACATTTTGAATAATTCAAATAAAACGAATAAAAAAATATATAAATGTACAATGTAAATATTAATAGTTTGAAAATGACAAGCTGAAATTGTCGAAACTATAGTAACTACTCCAAGTTAATAAAGTGATACCAACAAAGTTATTCGTTTTATTTGAATTAATATAAATCTCACAAACACATAAAAAGCAGTGAATTATGCAAAATGGCATGCAAATATAATAACGAGACTTACCTATATGTTTTACAATAAAATTCAGAGCACTTTACGAACTTAAACAACACCAATAACCCAAAATGTTTTCAGTACATTGGCGCCATTCAGAGTTTTCAGGTTCACCAACTTACACAAATTCAACGATCTATGGAACTCGGCTTAATTTCTATTGATGCAACGATATTGATTTTGATCATAGTTCACTTTTCGATCTTGGTTCATATGAACTCTGGTTCATTTCAGTTTTATGCAACCGGCCCTAAAACTGTGTGTTTGCTCAGTTTGTCAGATTTGACAATTCAAAAGTCGAATTATTTCGTAAATAAGTTCATTTTAAATTAATAATGTATACAAAGAAAGAAAAATTAGAAATTCCATATTGGTATTTTAACAAAAATAGTTTGCGGAATGTAAGAAATTTATTTGATGTTAAATATTCTGATCGGTAAATTCCATCGATTGGAATTGTACATAATATTCTTAGAGACCCAAAGATGTGTTGTAAATGAGCACAATAAACGGATAAGAGCTTGCCATGTTTTACTTGAAGAGATGGAGTTAAATCCTATGATATTAAGAAAAACCCAATCACATCTCTTGGAAATTTATCTGAAGAATTTGGAGACTACGTCTGTGGATAACACTACGACAAAATTTAAATACAAACCTTACAAATTTTCCAATCAGCAACTTTTTGAAGAAGATAAAAACAAACTAATGGATTTTTGTGTAACATTATTTAAGTTAATAATGAAAATGAAAAAAATTTACAGTTGAAGCAACTTTTTGAATAAATTCCATTAACCCTTTAAACTATCCTACAAATCAAAGTTCCATATTTCTTATCATCCATAAACGATCAAATGCAAAACTTGACCCATACCCAGAATCCCGAAAAAGTCAACGTCTAATCAGGAATTGTCGACATTTTTACTTTCTCCGTTACGAAGTACGAGAAAGTATTGTGATCGTGATTTTTTTTCAAAAATTTTTTTTACGGAAATATCCGTTTTGGGGTCCCTAGATGCCATTTCAATAATTTCTGGAAAAAAAAAAATTGTGTCTGTGTGTGTGTCTGTATGTGTGTGAGTGTGTATGTGCGCCCTATATCTCAAAAACTAATAGAGAAATTGATATGAAACTTTAAACATACGTCTTATTTGATAATCCGAAGAACTGAACAGCTTTTGGTAAAATTTTATACACCGGAAGTGGGTGTTTACCTTAACTGTTTTTTGTTTTTTGCCAATATTTTCTTAAATATGAAAAATATCACAAAAACATTTAAACAAACATTGAAGACGACAAGGAAATGAACATCTTTTGCTTGAAAACATTTTTCATAAAATCATTTTTATTCGAGAAAAAAATTATTATTATTTTTTAATTTTTGGTTTATAATTATAAAACTATAATAGTTACAGCAAATGTAATTGTAGAGAATGCTAAAATGAACAACTTATAAAGAATAAGTTTTTTTCGAAATCGCTTTAGTTTTTGAGTAAACTGAGTTTTTGAATTTGAAGTATAATTTTTCCATCTTTCATGATTTTGACGTTTTAAACGTCAGTTTCATCCCAGTCTACACAACCTCGATGTACATTTAAAATATGATTTCAATTGAAAATAAACCATGAAAACGTAAATATAAATGGCTATGATACCATCGAGTCGGAGAAAGTAACATGATGGCCACATTTTTTAAATTTATTTTAATTGTGAGATGCAAATTATACCTTTTGCAATTCGACTTAAGAGTTTCGCCAATTCGTTTACAGCTATCAATAGTTTTCAGTATGTCAACAATACAGTAAATTTGATAATTTTGAAGACAATTGCAAGTGGTAAAATTTCATTTTTTTGCAGTTCAAGTTTCTAGTGTTGTCAATTATTTTACATTATGTTAAGAATACATGATTTTTTAATGGATTTGAAAATTTGGCAATATTTTATAAGAATTCTTCTAATTGTAAAACTGTAAATTTCTCTTATTGCAATTAAATCTTCGGGTATAGATATTTTGTATCCTGATCAGGGATATTATATGTTAAAACTACATGATTTCTAAGTCGTGTTTTGAATTTCTAAAATGATTACGCAAGCGATTTATTTTTAAGAATGTATATAGGGTCCTGCATTTCACCTCCCGTCTTCTATAGCTCAGTTACTAATTAAGTTAGGATTTCGATATTTTGTAGAATATATTTGTATCCTATAATGTATTTCAGAAAAATATTTTTGATTATACAGGGTGTCCCAAAAAAGCGTGACGTCATGATGATATATTTTTTTTAATTACATGCTATATATTTGATTGTTTATTTGGGTACCTTTTATGGTTGCCTGCATACTCCTATAATTTTATTGGAATCGATTTAGGGATATCAGCAAAAAAAAGAACTAAAAAAAATCCGTTTTGCACTATTGGTTTAAAAAAATTAATAAAAAATTAAAATAGTGCCTAGTTAATAAAATCATACAAGGTACTTATTAAATAAGGTCTGATAGTCCCGTTAACTAAGTTTGATTGATATGAATTATACAGGGTGTCCAAAATTTAGTGTCAAACATTTCAAACTTTAAAGCACTTTATTTTTCTTATTTTAAATTGGAGCCCCTGTATATTTTTATGTCATTCCATGCAGAATTAAAAAACAAACTTTTTTCCTAATAACAACCCTGTCCCAATTCCTAACGCATTAAAAGTTATTTGCGGAAAACTCGTTTTATCAACCTTTTCAATAAATAAATACTAGATCAAAATCGAAGGTGGCTTTAAAAAACAATTTATTGACATTAAAATTAAACAAGGTGACAAGAGACTTAATTTAAGTTAAGTAACTGGTGCCACCGAGCCTTAGAGTATAAACCATAGACTACTACTACTTCTCTTTTTCCTCAATTCTAAAAATCCTTTAGTTGGAAAAATAACTACCACACAAGAGTTGTGTGCATGATTCATTTGGGCACGCATAACGTCGAGGCAAAGTATTATTAACAATTTTTAATGAGGAAGTAGTAATATTGATTTTAGAAATACTGAAGATGTTTAGCTTGAACCGATTAGTAAATGAGATGTTTGCTGTGCTTAACATTATCTGCGCCCCCGCGACTCGACGTCCAAATATAATTACATAGTAAACATGCATTGTTCAACAATACTAAAGATTATTCGAAATGTCATGACAAACAAATAAATCCAAGCATGCGATTGATAATATCAATATTTAGAATGTTGCAAATTTGATTAACACAATAAACTACTAAATACTTCACTACTTCAATAATGTAACCATTATAACGATAATGACAACAACATTTGATTAGCGCGTGTATTACAGATTATAGCCGTGTTCGGTCTTCTAAATCATCAACTGCAATATGGTTTTTCATATGTTTAATGTTGGAGGCGTTTAGTTCTTGGTAGATATTTATTGTAATTCAGAATAATTGATTTTAACCAAATATGTTTTTTTTATTTACAATATTTATATAATCACTGAATAAAACAGTTACTATGTTTTTTACCATAATTTATTTGATGTATGTACAAATATTACATATACATACATATCACGACTTAAGTTTCGACGTTTGACTGTAATTATCACTTGATAATGAATTACCACGTAGTAGAGGTCGCAACCATCACCATGACAATATTTATAGTTTCGACTATTATCCATTACGTATTAAATAGTCTTTTAGCTTTTTTACTAAAGTTGGAATTTAATATTATTACTAGTATTCCTAAAAAATATAAATCAAACATCTTTTTTATTTCGTTTTATTTCGTATTGTTTCATAATAATCGTATTAATAGGGGATAATAATAAATAATCATTAACACAAATAAGAATTATATTCAATTTAATTATCCTCGCAACGTTTTTTTATATTTAAAACTATTCAGCTTTATTGGGTATATGTGAAAGTAAATTGAAATCAATAGGCAGCATTAAGCTGATCATCCGGGTCGAATATTATCAATAGGGCGAATCAGTTACGCGCGGCTTCGCCCCGAAACCCAACCCGAGGGTCACTTGTTGCGTTCGAATTTGCCGCGCGCGATCGATGAACAAGCGACGGACTCGGGCGGCCCCGTCCCTCCGACGGCTCATGCGCGCCAGTGTCGCCTGCTTGCACCTGTCATTTATTTTGATCCCCAACGCAGGGACGGTTTGTTTCTGTTTGTCGTATTCAAATCGTTCGTAAATAAACTGGAAACGTCTGCGCGAATTCAACGCGAACGTCTAAAATTAAAGACATAAACCGAGTGTTTCACGGACAACCTGTGTGATTCGAGACTGTGTTGTTAGTGTTCGGCGGCGTCGATTGATAAACGGTGAGTTTTGTATACATTTTTTCCTGCACGCTTGAATTGTTTACATCCATCGGGCCGTGTAATTAGAATAACAGCTGCCCGTCGCACTCCAATTAAATTTAAATCGACGACCATACGGGCAGTTCTGCCATGAACGGTTAGTACAGGTTATCCGGATAACAATTCTCCCGGTGACAAAATGTTGATCGATAAAAACATAACCGGCGAGAAATAATAACCCTGGCATGCTAGGGATAATTATATTTAGATTTGGTACACGGTACAGAGTTTTTTTTAAACATAAATATGAGTTAAGGAAGGTCGCCGAGGCTATCGGCGCGATTAAGCATTGTTTATTTTTACTTGAGCTCGTTTAGCAATTCTGCCCCCCAATTTACATTGCGAAAGCGCCAGAGTCGGTTCATCTCGCAAAGGCCGTCGTTGCTAAATTCCCACGACCAATGTTATTTACTTGAAGCCAGCGATTTCCTAATCTCGAAAAAATTGCTTCGCAAACTTTATCTAGATTGTTGCTAACTGTATGTAATACGAAATCGTATCTATATTTTCGATTTGTTGTGCATATTTATTTCCTGTTTATAGAGTAGCCGGCAAAAGCGTTTACAATTATTGTTATTGAAAATGGGGATTAGTTGAGTACAACGTTGTTATTTTTGAAAACTGTCACCATCTCACGGTAGATTGTTTAATTTGTTTTGAAGTAAAAATGGGCAAAGCTGCTACTTTTGAATCCCGTTGCTACTTGTGATTGCTACTTTTTATTATCAGTGATTTTAAACTGTGACTTTGATCACGGTTATTGAACACCTTAACAGATTTTACTTTCTCCGTTACGAAGTACGAGAAAGTATTGTGACCGTGATTTTTTTTCAAAAAATTTTTTTTACGGAAATATCCGTTTTGGGATCCCTAGATGCCATTTTAACAATTTCTGGAAAAAAAATTGTCTGTGTGTGTGCGTGTCTTGCTGTGTGCGCTGTATCTCAAAAACTAATAGAGCAATTGATATGAAACTTTGAACATAAGTCTTATTTGATAATCCGAAGAACTGAAAAGCTTTTGGTACAATTTCGTACACCGGAAGTGGGTGTTTACCTTAACTGTTTTTTGTTTGTTTTTTGTCAATATTTTCTTAAATATTAAAAATATCACAAAATCATTTAAACAAACATCGAAGACAACAAAGAAATTAACATCTTTTGCTTGAAAATATTTTTCATAAAATCATTGCTATTCGAGAAAAGTAATTATTATTTTATTTTTATTTTTGGGTTTATAATTATGAAACGATAATAGTTACAGCAAATTTATATGAATAATAATTGTAGAGAAT
This sequence comes from Ocypus olens, assembly GCA_910593695.2. Classification (NCBI taxonomy): domain Eukaryota; kingdom Metazoa; phylum Arthropoda; class Insecta; order Coleoptera; family Staphylinidae; genus Ocypus; species Ocypus olens. The sequence goes on from OU343058.1 coordinate 45,278,855, forward strand.
GCCAAAATGAACAACTTCCAAAGAATAAGCTTTTTTCGAAATCTCGTTAGTTTTTGAGTAAACCGAGTTTTTGAATTTGGAGTATAATTTTTCCATCTTTCATGAATTTGACGTTTTAAACGTCAGTTTCATCCGAGTTTACGCAATGCTCGATGTACATTTAAAATATGATTTCAATTGAAAATAAACCCATGAAAACGTACATATAAAGTCGGAGAAAGTAACATGATGGCCACATCACCATTTTTTTACTTGTGTAAAATAAAAGTTATTGAGACCAATAATTGTTATTATTACCAAATTTGTTATAAAAACTGAGAATTTAATGTTTGGAAATCATTTGAAATCCAAAAATACATCTTGCCTAATTTGCTCAAAATGACCAAATTTGCCACACAGATTGACAATTTAATAATAATAATAATTTAATTTAAAAACATTTATTCCTTAGTTTTAGAATTATTTTGACTTCATTGTACGTACGTACAACTGCGGCGATTTTACATCAAGAAATAACTTTGAGGGCGATTGCACCAAATTCCCTCCTTGGATAGAACATCGCTGAATTTGGCATGAAAATTGAGAATTTAATGTTTAATGTATGAGACTGTATACTTTTAAAACAAAATCTAACTCTGACGGTGATTTCTCGAAATTACCTCGTAGAACCAAATTTAATATTCTTTAAAAATCAATCAAAATTCAAAAATATGCCTTGCCAAGTTATCGAGTTATTTTGACTTAATCGTGAAAGTGATCATTTTACATCAAAAGGTAATTTCAAGGGAGATTGCTAAAAATTCCCTCGGTGGAACATTTTCAAATTTGGCACACAGATTAAAAAAATGGTAATGTGACCATCATGTTACTTTCTCCGACTTGATGGTATCATTTATATTTACGCTTTCATGGTTTATTTTCAATATTTAAATCATATTTTTAATGTACATCGAGTGTTTTGTAAACTCGAATGAAACTGACGTTTAAAACGTCAAAATTATGAAAGATGGAAAAATTATACTGCAAATTCAAAAACTCAGTTTACACAAAAACTAAAGCGATTTCGAAAAAAACTTATTCTTCATAAGTTGTTCATTTTGGCATTCTACAATTATTATTATTATTAACGTAAATTTGCCGTAACTATTATCGTTTCATAATTATAAACCAGAAATGAAAAAAAAAAAAAATCTCGAATACCAATAATTTTATGAAAAATATTTTCAAACGAAAGATGTTTATTTCTTTGTTGTCTTCAATATTTGTTTAAATGTTTTTGTGATATTTTTCATATTTAAGAAAATATTGACAAAAAACTAAAAACAGTTAAGGTAAACACCCACTTCCGGTGTACGAAGTTTTACCAAAAGCTTTTCAGTTCTTTGGATTATCAAATAAGACTTATGTTCAAAGTTTTATAACAATTGCTCTATTAGCGCGCGCGCTGTATCTCAAAAATTCTATAATTCCAAATTCTGTTTCGAGGGATTCTTTCAAAATGTAGTGCAGGGGTGTTGGGAAATTTTTACACCATGGTGGAGTGAAATGTTGTTTGAGCAGCTTTAGAAACTTTCAAGTGTCTGACAATTGTTTTTGTATTTTTTTAAGCGCTCGAAAAAAGTGCAACTTAAGATAATTCCAAATTCTGTTTCAAGGGATTATTTCAAAATGTAGTAAAGGGGTGTTTGAAGATTTTTACAGTATCGGGGAGTAAAGTATTGTTTGAGTAGCTTTAGAAAATTTCAAGTATCTGGCAATTGTTTTTGTATTTTTTAAGCGTTCGAAAAAAGTGCAACTTTAGATAATTCCAAATTCTGTTTCGAGGGATTATTTCGAAATGTAGTGAAGGGGTGTGTAAAGATTTTAACACCATCGCTGAGTAAAGTATTGTTTAAAGTAGCTTGAGAACATTTCAAGTGCCTGGCAATTGTTTTTATATTTTTTAAGCGCTCGGAAAAAGTGCAACTTAAAATAATTTCAAATTCCGTTTCGAGGGATTATTTCGAAATGTAGTGAAGGGGTGTTTGGAGATTTTTACACCATCGTGAAGTAAAGTATTGTTTAAGTAACTTTAGAAAATTTTGAGTATCTGGCAATTGTTTTTATATTTTTAAGCGCTCGAAAAAAAAAATGCAACTTTAAATCATTTTAAATTGTGTTTCAAGGGATTATTTCGAAATGCAGTGCAGGGGTGTTTGGAGATTTTAACACCATCGCTGAGTAAGGTATTGTTTAAAGTAGAAAAAAAGTAGAAAATTTCAATTGTTTTTATATTTTTTAAGCGCTCGAAAAAAGTGCAACTTAAGATAATTCCAAATTCTGTTTTGAGTGATTATTTCGAAATGTAGTGAACGGATATTTTGAGATTTTTACATCATCGTTGAGTAAAGTATTGTTTAAGTAGCTTTAGAAAATTTCAAGTATCTGGCAATTGTTTTTATATTTTTTAAGCGCTCGAAAAAATGCAACTTTAAATAATTTTAAATTGTGTTTCAAGGGATTATTTCAAAATGTAGTGAAGGGGTGTGTAAAGATTTTAACACCATCGTTGAGTAAAGTATTGTTTAAAGTAGCTTTAGAAAATTTCAAGTGCCTGGCAATTGTTTTTATATTTTTTAAGCGCTCGAAAAAAGTGCAACTTTAGATAATTCCAAATTCTGTTTTGAGTGATGATTTCGAAATGTAGTGAACGGATATTTTGAAATTTTTACATCATCGTTGAGTAAAGTATTGTTTAAGTAGCTTTAGAAAATTTCAAGTGCCTGGAAATTGTTTTTATATTTTTTAAGCGTTCGAAAAAAAAAATGCAACTTTAAATAATTTTAAATTGTGTTTCAAGGGATTATTTCGAAATGTAGTGAAGGGGTGTGTAAAGATTTTAATGCCATCGCTGAGTAAAGTATTGTTAAAGTATCTTTAGAAAATTTCAAGTGCCTGGAAATTGTTTTTATATTTTTTAAGCGCTAAAAAAAATTCAACTTTAAATAATTTTGAATTGTGTTTCAAGGGATTATTTCGAAATACAATGCAGGGGTGTTTGGAGATTTGTACACCATCGTGGAGTAAAGTATTGTTTAAGTAGCTTTAGAAACTTTCAAGTATCTGGCAATTGTTTTTATATTTTTTAAGCGCTCGAAAAAAGTGCAACTTGAGATAATTCCAAATTCTGTTTTGAGTGATTATTTCGAAATGTAGTGAACGATTATTTTGAAATTTTTACATCATCGTTGAGTAAAGTATTGTTTAAGTAGCTTTAGAAAATTTCAAGTGCCTGGCAATTGTTTTTATATTTTTTAAGCCCTCGAGAAAAAATGCAACTTTGGATAATTGCAATTTCTGATTCGAGGGATTATTTTGAATTTTAGTGAAGGGGTGTTTGGAGATTTTACAGGTTCGTGGAGTAAAGTGTGTAATAAATTCATATTACTCACTTAATATTGGTGGAATCTAAATATTTCATAACAACTATGGATAGAACTCACAAAGAACTACGGGAAACACCAATCAGAACTATCCGGAACTATCAAAAATATTTTTTGAAAAAAGTCGTAAAGCCAAAAAAGAATTGAGAGTTCTATGAGTTCTGAGTTAATTTTCTATTTTTAATTATTGAGTACAATAACTCTTTCTTATGAACAAATTCGATACAATTTTGAATAAAGTTGAAATTTGCAAATGGACAATTTAATTTAAACGACAAAGTGCGATTAAATGACAGGAAATAGGTATTTTTGAAATGAAATTATCTCAACTTTATTCAAAAATACCATAAATCGTGATTGTATCGAATTTGTTTATTGTACTAAATAATTAGAAATAGAAAATGAACTCAGAACTCGTAGAACTCTCAATATTTTTTTTCCTATCGGACAGAAAATTTTTCAAAATATTTTTTTTTTAATAGTTCTCGGACTTCTGATTTGACTTATGGGCTGCACTCAAGAAGTTCTAACCAAACCTCTAATGGCAAATTGCGATTAAAAGACAGGAAACAGATATTTTCGAAATTAAATTGTCAATTTTCAAATTTCAACTTTATTTCAAAATGCCATAAATCATGATTGTATCGAATTTGTTTATAAGAAAGAATTATTGTACTCAATAATTAGAAATAGAAAATTAACTCAGAACTCATAGAACTCTCAATTCTATTTTGGCTTTGCGACTTTCTTTAAAAAATATTTTTGATAGTTCCGGATAGTTCTGATTGGTGTTTCCAGTAGTTCTTTGTGAGTTCTATCCATAGTTATTATGAAATATTTAGATTCAAGCAATATTAAGTGAGTAATATCAATTTGAATATTTCGAATTTCCAACTTTGAAAATTTTTATCTCTGGAAATTCAATAGAACTCTTGTTTTAGAGTATCAGGAACTATAGTACTAACCCAAACACATCTTAAAACTAGTTTAGAACTATTTCATAACAATGTTGGGGCGCAGTGTCAAGTTGGCACCCTATTTTTCAAAAAAAAATTTACAAAACTCTTTTTTAAAAGTTGATAGTACTTCTAGATACATCAAAAGGAATTGAGAACTCTATTCAGAACTATCAGAACTCTTCGCTGGGATGCCAACTTGACACACTTATTGTCTAAACTCAATCTTTATAATATTTATATTCCAATAGTTATTTTTACGCACGCAAATTTTGAGTAATCGTCCTCGAAGTTAATTTTTTATGTAAAATCATCACACTCTCACTTTTAAATCAAAATAATTTGAAAACAAGAAAGTGGCGTATTTTTGGATAATTATTGATTATCATATAACATTAAATTTTCCTTCTATGATAATCAATAATTATCTAAAAATACGCCCCTTTCTTGTTTTCAAATTATTTTGATTTAAAAGTGAGAGTGATGATTTTACATCAAAAATTAACTTCGAGGGCGATTGCTCAAAATTTCTCGGGTGGAACATCATCAAATTTGACACGCGGATTGAGAATATAATTTCTTTAAAAATGAATCAATATCCAGAAATGCGCCTTTCCTAGTTTTCGAGTTATTTTGACTTAATCGTGAAAGTGATGATTTTACATCAAAAATTAACTTCGAGGGCGATTGCTCAAAATTTCCCCGGTGGAACATCATCAAATTTGACAAGCGGATTGAGAATATAATTTATTTAAAAATGAATTCAAATCCAGAAATTCGCCTTTCCTAGTTTTCCAGTTATTTTGACTTAATCGTGAAAGTGATGATTTTACATCAAAAAGTAACTTCAAGGGCGATTGCTCGAAATTTTCTCGGAACATCTCCAAACGGTACCTACAGTTAAAATACCCCAATCCCTAGATTTTTTAATGTACTCGATAATTAAAATAAGGTCCCCATGGTCACTAGACTGACAACCCTCTCCGCCCTCTCTGGGGGTTAAAAATGATTTTTTAAACATTATTTTTTTTAATGAACGAACGAGTGAATCAAATATTCTGAAAAAATTCATGGAAATAGTGTACCCAAATTTATTTGGCCAATTTTTTCCAAGATCATTTAGATCCTTAAAAAAGGGGGGTCAATTTAAAAAAAAACTTTATATTTCTCAAGTGTATTCATAACCTTAAAGTGTTATATTGCGTAAACTAAACAATGTTCTAGGTTGTTTCAATGCATTTTTAGAAATTTTAGTATTAATAAAATTTGCCCTCGGTGAATACGAACTCGTCCTCAGATGCTGTTAATGTTTACCTCATTATTTTTTTTATAATTTCTTTTGTAGTGCGCAGCCAAAGTGGAATGTTGGCACATCGACGGAAAATCATGCACTTTGAATCCCGAAATATTTCACCTTGCTGACCGTGGCTTTTACGATTTTATAATTACTCCTCGAGTCTAAATATTTAAATTTATAATACATTCTTAAATCTATCTTACAATCTGCTAATATACCCTATGTCAGGGTTCGGTTATTGGATTCTACCTAAGAATACGTTACTAAATACAGGGTGTGCCATTTGAAAAACTTTATAATTTACTTTTTCATTTTTAAGTCACTTCAAAAATCAACTCTTTTCGACAAAAAAGAGTCATTTCGCCCATCTCTAGTTTAAATTAAAGCAAATACTTACTATTCATATTGCTGCAACAGTGAATATTTGAGAAACAGGGGAATTTTTTGTATTGTATTGTGTGTTTCATAAATATCCATGATATATATCATCGAATATATATCATGATATATATCGTGATATATATCATGATATATATCCGATGATATATATCGTCCGAACCCTGCCCTATGTCTTTTAAAATTGATTCTTATACTTTCAGTTTCACCGTAGCAGAAACTCAAAAACTTGTTTGAATTACTGACACCAGTAAATGTTTACCAGTTTCAGTTATACATACAATGTCATCAAGAAATGCTTTCGAATTATATTTACAAAGAAGTGTCTGATAAAAACATTTCCTCTCCATCCTCGGAATGTAAGTACGAGTTAAAATGCGAAGAAACTTCGTCAATTTGCATTACATCTTCGACATCTTCATCCTCATCCGCAGTTAACTCGTTCAAGAGCCCCAATTAAAAAAAATTCTAATGCAATAATACATTTAACTTTAAAATTAAATTTGATTTTTGAAAACGAGTCAATTTATGTTAAACACTTTAACAAAACAAAAATCGTAAACAAAATTAAGTTCCTCAAATATTTTGATACATCCACAGAACGACTGTAATTTTTGAAAATGTGTTTATTTTTGGATGTAATAAATTTTTGAAAATTAATGTTTAAAAAATACTGATATGATACGAAACATCTGCCTTTAGAATTAACTACCATTTTTGAAAATGTATCAATTTTTGCGTGAGTTGTGAATTTTTGATATTTTTTTTAAGAAAAATAGAAAAAAATACTGATATGATTGAATTCCTTAAAAAAACTCCAATGCAATTATAATACATTTAACTTTGAAATTAACATTGATTTTTGAAATCGAGTCAATTTTTGCGTGAGTTATGAATTTTTGAAAATTAATATTTTAAGTTAAGTAATAAAATTTGGTAAAATATAGGAACTTTGTACTCTATGATAAAAAAATTAGAAAAAAAATATATTGAATTGCAGTAGAATTTGTAAAATTCTACAAGTGTAACGAGTTTTAAATTCCAATCAAAATTAAATTTCTGCATTGGTTTAATCATTGAATTGATGAGCCGAATTTGCTTTAAACGATTAAGATCTATAAACAGAACAATACATTTCTAATTTTCCGTTAAAACAATTGCCAAATTATAGCTGAAAACAAATGACAACATTCTAAACATTGTCTGGGGAAATGAAATATGAATTCTGCGAATTTAAATTAAATTTATATCGCGAAATGTGGGTTTCTGCGACTTACGAAGAAATTATTTTCTTCTGGGTTGAAGGAGTGCCCGTAACGTTTTTTTGACTTTTGATTATTAAAGTACCTTTATTAGTAATAGGAATAAGATTTTTTATTTAGTTATGGCTTTTTATTTAGTTATGGCTTATTTCAAAAATGGAGATAAATATCGCGAAATGTGGATTTCTGCGACTTACGGAGAAATTATTTTTTTCTGGGTTGAAGGAGTGCCCATAACGTTTTTTTGACTTTTGTTTATGAAAGTACCTTTATTAGTGATAAATATAAAGGGTTAAAATTAAGGGTTTATTTTTTTGTGTTATTAATTTAGACCTTCTCTAATGGTATAGTTACCTTTTTTTTCGAATTGCTTTTCTTTTCTCCGAGATATGAATTTTGAAAATCTATTGCTGGATCTATTAATAATAATAATACTTCTTTATTGTCCAACAGATTAACCAAAAAGGACAAAATACATAAATACATAATACAAAAATATACATAATAATAATGATTGTAGAACAAAAATTACCTAATTACTAAACATAAAACAAAAAGTATACATCATAATTACAAACTATTGCTAACTTCACACCCGTGAAAATAAACCAATTCGATGGTGAGAAAGCTAACTGCAAGTGGTATTTGGTAAGAAGGTAAATTTAATTATAAGATTCTGTACGATTTGCCAATGAGCTATTGACCTGATGGTCTCTCTACTAATGCCGTATTTTTTGTATACATTATTGTAGCATAACATAAATGAACTATTGACTTGATAGTCTCTACTACACCGTTATTTTTGTATTCAGATATTATTAAATCGCATTGAAAAAATCATTATTGTGAATAATTCATTCAATAAATTTTACATAAATGAGCTATTGACCTGATGGTCTCTCTACTATCGTTATTTGTGTTGAGAGATATTATTAAATCGTAATGAAAAATTCAGAATAAATTATTCATTCAATATAGTTTCATTAATTTCATTTAATCGCTTACCAACAGTATCACTATCTTCATAACTGATGATCCATTTCCATTAATGTAATTTTCAATATTCTGCACACATTAAAACACGCCAACACTCACTCACTCGGTGGAAGGTAAACTGCCGAATCGAACGGTTTTCAATGACTAAAAAGAGATTTAATCTGGAATGCGGATTGATAACAGACGACGAAAGAATGTGTTTTTTGCAAACATCTACGCCGGATACTAATTGCCTCCGGGCCAAAGGTCAAATGATTCGGCGGTTCGCACCTGACAAAATTTTCCAATTCCACCGGTGAGTTTGTTCGGTGTTTAGATTTTAACAGCGCGACGGAGTGTTATTCTTGAATTTTAATTTTTGAGTTCACTGGAATTTGAAATACTTTCATTTGATCAGGCGGCGAAGTTGTGAAAATTTCCAACAAGTTCGCCGACTCGAAAAAAATAGAAAAATAATAGCCATCGACGTTAAACTTTCTAGAATAACTAGAAATGCATTCTAGACAATGATTTTGTGAAAATCCATTTACACCCCTTCACTGGATTTTAAAATACTTTCATTTGATCAGGCGGAGAAGTTTTGAATTTTTATTCCATGCGTACATCTTCGATTTTTTACCTAGATAGAAAGATATTGGGTAACAAGGTCATTCAATTACCTAATGAAGTGTTTGCAAAGCAGTCTCCATTTACATAATCAATTAGCAATCAGTAATTAATAATTGGACCCGCGCAGACAGCTTTTGCACTTCCATTAAACAGCTGCCAATTACGACTTCGCATTGATTCAGCGAGCCTACTTTTGCTGAACATAACTTCCCATTGTTCCACATGTTATGAAAGTTGAAATTACTTACAGCTCCGACAGCTCTAACTCAATAAGCGAAAGGTCTGAACCGCATTGTTAACACAAGTATAAAGGGAATAACTCATCATGACATTCACGCATCAATTTCTATTGAGGCACTGCGAACGCTTCCACAATGCCATCGCGTTTCATTCTGGCCTAGTAATTGCAGCAACAGCAACATCATTGTTAATTAGCTTGATTTTCACATTATGTTCGTTTGCCTTCGCAGCTATCTGTTGCGCCATAATTTTGCAATGAGCAGGAAAGCGCACTGCAGTGAGACTGACACAAATCGTGATTTACGATGATCTAAATAAATTTTACTTCGAAAGCAGATGTGCTCGGTTTCAAGGTAAATGGAACAGAAAGCTCGTTGTAGTGCATTTGCATATTTGAATTAATTTGAATTTTTAATGCCATTCACAAACACGAGCAATAGTATTTTTACGTGAGTTTTTGCATATCTCGAAAGAGCTTACGTTAGAATGTTAATTACACGATGTTATCCTCAGTTCGTATGAATAATAAATTTTATTTCTAGTTAAATATTAGGTCAAATGGTTTTGCAACGGAATAAATTTTCAACAAAGAATAAATAAATTAAGGAGATACTAGTGTAATATCGAGATTTTAATATCCCGCCTCTAAATTCCCGTAGTTTTTTAGGTTGGCAACCCTTTTGCGCGGGGTCAAGGTCATTTAAGATTGGAATTGGCTCTGAACCCGCTATTCCCCTCTACTAAAATCCAGAATATTATTATCTTCCTAGGTTTCATAATTAACAGCATGAGTCTTATTTACAATCAGGTAAGATAATGTATTTGTTTGGGTGAAGGCTCAGGAAGTATGTTTAGAATTAATAAATTAGAAATAACCTTACTTGTTGCAGAAAGCATTAAATAAAGTCTTACTAAGACTATAAACAAATAACTTATTGAAACAACTACTTCCCTGGCTAGTGCCATGCCGGATATTGAATGATACAAAAGAAATTTGCATGTTATTTACTAGTTTTGAATTGATATGCAACTTAAAATTTTAAGAAGAATATCGCCAGGTGTAGATTATCCGCCCGATAGATGTAGGCGTTAAATTTAATGATTTGTCTAAAATTGTTGATGGGTTGAATTTTATGAACAGCATTATCAATATTTACACAATTGCATCAGTTTGTATTCATTCGGCAGAAATGTAAAGTGGCCATTATTTATAGTTTCCACTCCGTGTAAATTTATTAAATCCGCAAATAAACGTGCTGGCATTTGCTGTTTTCGACAGAACGCAAAACAAGATTAGTCACACGTGTGCTTTACCAAAGGAATTAACGGAAAGCCACACAAAATCCCTAAAAACTCGGAAATCCCACTGATTTATACCGCTATTTGTATGAAGTTTTAAAATGTAAATTTATACAATATAAAACTGAACTGTTTTCGTCAACCCTAGAAGCGGCCACAAGAAGCTATCTGGCATTTATAATACATCCCTATTTATATAGATGTTGTGCATTCATAGGGCTTTCACGTCTAGCTACATAAAATAAATAAGTTGAATATGATAAAAACGGTTAATCAGTAAATTAACCCCATTTGAACCTCTCAATCCCTGAAAGGGTTTAGCTTACTTAAATGGATTTTATATTTGGTATAATCACACTAGATATAACTTGAATACTAAAATATAACCAATCAAATTATACACGAGGGTTGCCTTTTATATTTTGGGATTGGGCAACCCTAGTGCTGCCATCTGACGTCTCTACCGTAAAGTTTGACATTTTTAAGAGTATTCGTATTCAGAAAATTTTGACATACGAGCGTTATTTGTCTTGTTTATAGTACAATCGCGCAGAGGTGATAGTGACTCGTGCTTTTTCGATCTAATCATCGCGTTTGGATAAATATCTATACTCGTTCGCATGCTTAAGTGAAACGAAATTAAATACGAAACGTATGTCGATATGTAAATTCAAGGGCTAAGTGCAACATATGTCTTTTCTCATTTTATCTGTTCTAACCTCAAAATTCACGTGCTTGTATCTGGTTTTGACCGTCTCCGATTTCGATTTAGTCAGGAGCAGAATTGATTGTATCCATTTAATTAATAAAAAGGTCAAATTTAATAACCAATTTCCAGTTGTCTTTACCGATTGCCGAAAAATGCACTCGCAAAGTTTCGTCGGGAAAATATTTACACGCTCGAGAATTTTTAAATTTCCTGCCTAGACTGAATCGAATTATTTTATGGACATACGTTTACTAGAAACTTATTTCAGGCAACATGGACCGATGAGTCACTGTCACCTCTGCGCGATTGCACTTTACAACAATTTTCGCCAAAAGTGGAATTAAATCGTGAAAATTACTTTTTACCACTTTCGAAGTGGATTAACTCAAAGGCAACTTATTCTGTCTGTCGATGGCGAAAGACTCTGAGATTTGTGTTTAACGTAAACTTCTAAAAGTGATCTGATGGTCCAGAAAAAGTCTAGAACTGAAATGCTTTTGGTAAAATTTTCTGCACCGGAAGTGTGTTTTTACACGTTTTTCCCAATTTTTTTTTTAATGTCGATAATATTAGAAAAACCCTTTAACAAGTCTGAAAGATAACTAAAGGTTAAACACCTTTTATATATAAATATTTTTCATAAACTACTTGATTTTCCAAAAAGAAACATTTCATTTTGATATGGTAAGCTAAAATTTATAAGGAATAAATATTTTTCGAAAAATTTCTGGTTTAAAAAAAAAAGGAAAATCCAGATTATACCATCAATTCGTAGAATGGTATACCTGTATGATGGGCACACCACTATTTTCGTACAAATATAAAGCTTTCCACAGTTGATTACTATTTACAGTTTTTCAAAATGCTCGATAACATTTTGTTGTTACTAGCACAAGATTATAACTGTTTTGTTTAAAGTAAAAAATTTGAAATCATTTTAATGGGCAATAAGAATTGGATTGATTTTTTATAGATCCTAAGCTTTTTAAGTAAATTCCTTAGTTGATTATTTCTATCATTTTTTAAATCATTATTATTTTTTACTTAGGCATGAGCCATTCAGTCACGACCAGGTTATTATTTATGTATTCAATTTGAGATGAGTAAATCAACAAATGAATAATGTCAGACGTATACAACAACCATGGACCCGAGCGAATACTTCTCGATCCCCGAAAAATCTTTCGGCCGGGATGGGAGTCGAACACACACGGCATGCGGTGCAACCGGCACAAGCGCTCGCCTCTACCCATTACACCAACGGGCCGCCCAAATCTTTAATTTCATGTTTCAATTTTCCAGTTTGTTTCCTGTTAGAATATTGCAATTGTTTTAAAAGTTTTTTGGGAAATTACAAGTGCATACAGTGCGAACGTTGGCTGTGGAACGCTTCAAATAAAAAATTCCCCGATCATCTTCGGCCAAAATCAACCTTATTTTTTGAACGCGCATCTTTTCTGATAGTTGTCAATTTTCCATACCCCCACCCCTTTGCGTAATGACGTCATCGCCATTTCTTTTTAAATAGAAACATTTTTTTTATTTCACAAAATTTGTAGTACTTTTTATTCTCTTTTCGACTGTGTAAAAATATTTTGTTTTTTTTTTGTTTTTTATTTCAGAAATTGAAAAAATATTATTTTTTTAAAAGTTATTTAATGTATCAAATGTTCAAAATGCGCACCATTCCTCTCTTGGCAAAAGCCAATCGGTGATAAAACCCATCTTTTACATTTTGAAATATTTCTGGTGGTATTTGTCTTATTTCTTAAATAATAATTAATTAAATTAACATAGTCGTAAAGAGAATAAAAAAAATGGTTTCCACTTGGACTATTTTTTTACAATTTTTAAAATTGTTAAATGTATTTTTCTTTTTCTCAATTTAAGTTTCGATTGTTGACGCTTTGATTCCACTTAGAAGTACATTGGTTTTTAAATGGATTTTAAGCTTTTGAAGCAAAATGTTGGGTTGATATTTTTTGTTATAGTTTTTCAAATCGTTGAATGCATTTTTCGTTATACCAATTTAAGTTTAGAATTGTTGTCCTTTTGTTTCTAGTTAAAATATTACAATTGTTTTTGTTTCCAGTTAGAATATTACAATTGTTTTTGTTGTAAGTTAGAAGCGCATTGTTTTTTAAATGGATCTTAAGTTTTTGAAGCAAATTGTTGAGTTGATAATTTTTTACAGTTTTTCAAATCGTTGAAAGCATTTTTCGTTGTCCCAATTTAAGTTTAGAATTATTGTCGTTTTGTTTCTAATTAGAATATTATAAGTGTTTTTGTTTTAAGTTGGAATTGTTTTTTAAATGGATCCTAAGTTTCTTAAGAAAATATTTGGGTTGATGATTTTTTTAGAAGTTTTTCAAATCGTTGAATGTATTTTTCGTTGTCCCAATTTAAGTTTAGAATTGTTGTCGTTTTGTTTCTAGTTAGAATATTACAATTGTTTTTGATGTAAGTTAGAAGTGCATTGTTTTTTTTAATGGATCTTGAGTTTTTGAAGCAAATTGTAGAGTTGATGATTACAGTTTTTCAAATGGTTGAAAGCATTTTTTGTTGTCCTAATTTAAGTTTAGAATAGTTGTCGTTTTGTTTCTTGTTAGAATATTGCAATTGTTTTGTGTTCTAAGTTAGAAGTGCATTGTTTTTTTTTAATGGATCTTAAGTTTTTGATGCAAATTGTTGGGTTGATGATTTTTTACAGTTTTTCAAATGGCTGAAAGCATTTTTCGTTGTCCCAATTTAAGTTTGGAATTGTTGTCGTTTTGTTTCTTGTTAGATATTACAATTGTTTTTGTTGTAAGTTAGAAGTGCATTGTTTTTTAAATGGATCTTAAGTTTTTGAAGCAAATTCTGGGGTTAATGATTTTTTACAGTTTTCCAAATCGTTGAATGTATTTTTCGTTGTCCCAATTTAAGTTTTGAATTGTTATCGTTTTGTTTCTTGTTAGAATATTACAATCGTTTTTGTTGTAAGTTAGAAGTGCATTGTTTTTTTTTAATGGATGCACTCTAGAGGTGGGTAACTCATGAGTGAGTCGATGGGATGAGAGTCGACTGTTAAAAATGAGTCTAGACTCAAGTGACCCCTGTATAAATTCCGTGACTCAATTGATAGAATTACGGAGCACATTCATATTTTCGAAGTGAGAACCTTTTTTTTTAGCTGTTCACTTTGTTTTTTTGGGTACATTGCAACATTTTTTATTTTAGCTGTTCACTTTGTTTCTGTTCATTTTCGAAGTGTCGTTTTGCTCTTCACTTTTTTCCAGACATATTTTTCTAACTTTTTCAAAAAGTCACGAGACTCCAACAATCGACTCTTCTCGAAGGGTCGACTCACAAAAAAAGAGTCATTTCGCCCACTTTTACTCCACTCCTTAGTTAAATAATGTTTTACTCTTTAATTCGTCCTATATATTTTTCGCATTTTGTTAGTCGTTACTAGTAAGAATATATCAATTATTTTTATAGGAAATGTGAAATGTTTTTTTTTTATGTCCTGACGTTTTTTACTTTCTCCGTTACGAAGTACGAGAAAGTATTGTGATCGTGATTTTTTTTCAAAATTTTTTTTACGGAAATATCCGTTTTGGGGTCCCTAGATGCCATTTCAACAATTTCTGGAATTTTTTTGTGTGTGTGTGCGCGCTGTATCTCAAAAACTAATAGACCAATTGATATGAAACTTTGAACATAAGTTTTATTTGATAATCCGAAGAACTGAAAAGCTTTTGGTAAAATTTCGTACCCCGGAAGTGGGTTTTTTGTTTTTTACAATATTTTCTTAAATATGAAAAATATTACAAAAATATTTAAGCAAATATTGAAGACAACAAAGAAATGAACATCTTTGGTTTGAAAATATTTTTCATAAAATCATTGTTATTCGAGAAAAACATTTATTTTTTTTTTTCATTTTTGGTTCACAATTATGAAACGCTAATAGTTACAGCAAATTTATGTTAATAATAATTGTGGAGAATGCCAAAATGAACAATTTATGAAGAATAAGTTTTTTTCGAAATCTCTTTAGTTTTTGAGTAAACTGAGTTTTTGAATTTGAAGTACATTTTTCCATCTTTCATAATTTTGACGTTTTAAACCTCAGTTTTATCCGAGTCTACGAAACGTTCGATGCACACTTAAAATATGATTTAAATTGAAAATAAACCATGGAAGCGTAAATATAAATGATACCATCAAGTCGGAGAAAGTAACATGATGGCCACATCTCCATTTTTTTAACTAATTTCTCAGTTAATTATTGTTTTTTCTGTGTCTTAATCGCTAAGAAATTTGCTCCAAAGGCATAAGACCTGTAGGAAAACAATGCATTTTTAATGTCCCTTAAAAACAACTGTAAATGAAAAATGCATTGTTTTCCTACAGGTCATGCCTTTGGAGCAATTTTCTTCATTGATTCTTTTGTTTTACAATTTTTCAAATCGTTAATTAAATTTTTCATTCTCTCTCTCTCTCTCAATTAGTTTTGATTGTTTCCGATTAGATTATTTCAGTTGGTTTTATGAGTTATAGAAGTGAATTGTTTCTCGATAATTCGTGACCTTTTGAAGTAAAGTCTATGATTTGTGATTTTTTTTTTCCATTTTTTAAGTTTAGATTGGTGCCGTTTTGTTTCCCATAAAAATATTGCAATTGATTTTTATAGGATATTAAAAATGATTTTTTTCTTAATAGATCTTGAGCGTATAAAGCCAATGTTATTGTTAAATATTTTTTTAAAACTTTTTAATTCGTTAAATGTGTTTTTAGTTTTTCCAGTTTCTAGTCAGCCGTTTTTAGTTTAAATGTGCAATTGCTTTTATTGGAAATCAGGAATGTATAATTTTTAAAGCATTTAAATCTAATCTGACGGTTTCTTTTTCTTTAATCCTTCAAATCGTTGACTTTTCTCCGTACAAAGTAATATAAAGTGTTTTTCTTGATTTGTTTCGAAGTCAAAATATCCATTTTGAGGTCTCTTACGGCAATTGTTTTAAATGGCTTTGTGAATCCTTAAGGGGGTAAGTGCCGCGTCGAAAATCGATGCATTTTTTATGGTCAGCAAATACATAATTCTGAAGTTAATATCAAATATTAAGAAATTATATTTTCAACATTTAGAGAGAAAGGGTTAAACTATTCGTCTATAGAATTTGATTTTTTTTTATCATCAGACAAACTGTATAATTTATCCTGAAAATTACCAATATTGGATGGATATCTGAAGCTTTTCTCTGCAACGAACTAAAAATGTAATGCTACAGAAAAATAGTTTATACCTTTGAAAACAATATGTACGTAATAAAATTGTCATTAGTTATCAAATAAAGTCGCAAAAACTTAAGAGCTGCACCTCAACAAATACGAATTTGCTTCATTTTCGCCGTTGTAATGAACACCACCTGCATGAAACATTTGGTATCAACCCTGGAGGCGTGCACAAACAAATTTACGTATTCGGTAAAATTTCAGACCCAAGATTAATATCATTTTCTATTAGACCATTCTGGTCTAACTGGCGCGAGGCACTTACCCCCTTACAAGAGATTCTTAGAACTGAGAATAAGTTTTTTTGCTCTTTTATATTTTCGGCGACTCACAAAAAAAGAGTCATTTGAGACAACTTTTCGTCTTTATTTAATTTATTTAATGCTTCTGCAACAAGCAAGGGTTTTCAATCTGGATTTAAAATTTTGTTTGATATCTCTATTCGTTTTTGAGATACAACGCACACACTGACATTGTTCAAAAATAATTGAAATCGAAGCCCTGCAAATGGATTTTCGAATATGACAGTTTACAAGAAGGCAATCGTTAACTAAAATTAACATTTCACATTAACTCTGACAATATTGTACATCTATATTTACGTTTCATAATTTAAAAGATTAAAATCAGATGGTGGGTGCTAGCTGAAGCAAGACGAAAAAGTGTTTAGTCTGAGAATGTCTAAAAATACGGCGACGAAGCCGATGGTTGTCAAAGGTGCTCGAAATTAAGTCGGTTTGAAAGGAAAAGGTCACATATAGAAGGGACGAAAATAATTTAAATGTAAATATGTGGAAGATAAAATGAAGCGGGGTTATACAAAGAGGACATGAAAGGAAACCACGAGACTGAATAACTGATGCAATGACTCTAAAAAGGAATTGTATTTGCTTTACGAATAGGACTGAGTGGAATGCTGCCAACGGGAAATGTTGAGATTCAGGTAATAATTTAAAGCAACTATTATTTGCATAGCCTTTCACTTTATTTCATTTTGTAATTATATTAAAATATTCATTGAACGTTAAGTACAGGATATTTAAAATAAAATAATAATTACTGTATATCTCGTTTTTAAGAATATGCAGGGCGGGAAAAAAATAACATTTTTTCGCATCTTATTAAATAATATAAACGCTGTTAAATCGTTTTTGATTGAGAAAGTTGTCTATTATTCGGCCGAATCATTTTCTCCACAGGTGACGTCCAATCAAATGATAGCAATTTCATTGCCCAACAGGTGACGTCCAATCAAATGATAGCGGTTTCATTGCCCAACAGTTTAGTTGTTACTATGGTTACGATTCGTTCTTTGTCAGCGAACTGCCGCAATTTCCAAATTATTAATAATAAAAGAATTATTCGTTATAATTAAATATAAACAGAAAAATCTTTAGGTAATTATTTAATATGATTTTAATTTCACTCTCGTGGCAATGGCTAACTTTCTCACTCGTTTAATAATATACTATTTTATTATAGCATTTAGAACAATTATGTTCCCGACTTTGAAATTCTCATTCCGTGGATGAGTTAGATAATGCACATTTAATTTTTCAAATGGATTTTTTTTTCAATTTTTGTTAGCAAGACTTTTTAATTAGGGTTGTATAAATCTTGACAGGTTCCATGAGAAAATTTTAGAAACAAATTGACGCAATTTTCGTATTAGAAAAATAAATCTTCTATGTGAAACGTTTTTTTTTTATAGGTAACTAGTTATATATAACAAAAATTCATTTAAAGGCAGAAACGCCAAAGTGGCGGAATCTATTGCCTGAATGCTGTACTGAACCAAATTCGAGTGGCTTAACTACCAACTACACTGGTGAGTGAGACCTGAAGGTCGAAACCGGTCTGTAGGTGTTCTGATGGGGAAAGAATATTTAATGTTTAAAAATTCGTTTATTAAATGTTTAAAATGTTCCCTATTCTCTGCCCTACGTCTTAGTTATCTAAATTCCTAATAACCTAATATTTCGTGCAATTCGGTGACATCGCCGAAATAATCAATACAGAACACCTAAAGGAATATATACAATAGAGTTCGCAATTCAAACATACATAACTTTACTTGTATTTTCACTTTTAAAATTCAGCTATAAACCTTGACCCAGAAGCCATTGTTTTATTTTTACGGTTCTATTTGAAAAGGCGGGAATTCAAAGTAAACAAACAAAACGACTCTCCTCATTTTCTAGACATCTGTCCTCTACACGAAATGCATATTTTACGCTTCGCAGCGTGCATATACGGAATCTCAAGTAGTGACCCCATTTGGGTTTTGTTCAAACCAAAGAATATACGTACTTCCTGGTTGCTAAAATGTCTTTTGTCACGATGAGCTTTTATGTATGCGGATATTAAAGCACGCTTTTTTGGTGTCGGGGTTTATAAATTATGCAAAACTATGCATATAAGGGAGTGTAATTAGAAGATTTCCATTCTGTAGAGATTAGTTTTGTGTATAATTGGTCATTTGCATTATGAAATTGAGGTAAACGTTTTGCGACTACGGAAACGCCTCATTAATAATATATTATGTTGTGGAGATGAATTAGATGAAGATAAATGTGTGTGATGGATTGTGAAAATATAGTATTGAATGACTTTCCTAACACTAATTTTTGCTATTAAAAATGCCCTAATAAAACAAAAATTTGAAACATTCAGAATCTAAACCTACTTTTTATTACCGGTAATTCGGTCAAGTTAAGTTTATTTTGTTATTGTTATATTGTCATTGTATCTTATTATGATTCGTTTTTCCCTGTAAACGGATGTTAATTTTCTGTTGGAAAATAAATTATAATTATTACTTACTTGAAAATCTCAAGATCTGGGAAGAAGCATTGCACTTATCATTTTCCGTTAAAACAATTTCTGTATCCTAAATAGAAACAGAACAGCAACAAGGTAAACTTGAACTGGAAAAACAAAAATGCACTCAACGATTTGAAAAATTGTAAAAAAATCATTGGTCAAGGAATTCACTTAAAAAGCTGAAGATTCACGAAGAAGCATTGCATTTACAATTTCCTGTAAAAACAATTGCTATATCCTAAGTAGAAACAGAACAGCAACAAGCTAAACTTGAACTGGAAATACGAAAAATGCACTCAACGATTTGAAAAATTGTAAAAAATTAATTAGTCAAGGAATTCACTTAGAAAGCTGAAGGTCTATGAAGAAACATTGCATTTATCATGTGAAAACAATTGCTATAACCTAAGTAGAAACAGAAGAGCAACAAGCTAAACTTGAACTGGAAAAACGAGAAATGCACGCAACGATTTGAAAAATTATAAAAAATTCATTGGTTAAGGAATTCACTTAAAAAGCTGAAGATACATGAAGAAACATTGCATTTATCATTTCCTGTAAAAACAATTGCTATATCCTGAGTAGAAACAGAAGAGCAACAAGCTAAACTAGAACTGGAAAAACGAGAAATGCACTCAACGATTTGAAAAATTATAAAAAATTCATTGGTTAAGGAATTCACTTAAAAAGCTAAAGATTCATGAAGAAACATTGCATTTATCATTTCCTGTAAAAACAATTGCTATATCCTGAGTAGAAACAGAAGAGCAACAAGCTAAACTTGAACTGGAAAAACGAGAAATGCGCTCAACGATTTGAAAAATTGTAAAAAATTCATTGGTCGAGGAATTCACTTCAAAAGCTGAAGATCCATGAAGAAACATTGCATTTATCATTTCCTGTAAAAACAATTGCTATATCCTAAGTAGAAACAGAACAGCAACAAGCTAAACTAGAACTGGAAAAACGAGAAATGCACTCAACGATTTGAAAAATTGTAAAAAATTTATTGGTCAAGGAATTCACTTCAAAAGCTGAAGATCCATGAAGAAACATTGCATTTATCATTTCCTGTAAAAACAATTGCTATATCCTAAGTAGAAACAGAACAGCAACAAGCTAAACTTGAACTGGAAAAACGAGAAATGCACTCAACGATTTGAAAAATTGTAAAAAATTCGTTGGTCAAGGAATTCACTTCAAAAGCTGAAGATTCATGAAGAAACATTGCATTTATCATTTCCTGTAAAAACAATTGCTATATCCTAAGTAGAAACAGAACAGCAACAAGCTAAACTAGAACTGGAAAAACGAGAAATGCACTCAACGATTTGAAAAATTGTAAAAAATTTATTGGTCAAGGAATTCACTTCAAAAGCTGAAGATCCATGAAGAAACATTGCATTTATCATTTCCTGTAAAAACAATTGCTATATCCTAAGTAGAAACAGAACAGCAACAAGCTAAACTAGAACTGGAAAAACGAGAAATGCACTCAACGATTTGAAAAATTGTAAAAAATTCATTGGTCAAGGAATTCACTTGAAAAGCTGAAGATCCATGAAGAAACATTGCATTTATCATTTCCTGTAAAAACAATTGCTATATCCTAAGTAGAAACAGAACAGCAACAAGCTAAACTTGAACTGTAAAAACGAGAAATGCACTCAACGATTTGAAAAATTGTAAAAAATTCATTGGTCAAGGAATTCACTTGAAAAGCTGAAGATCCATGAAGAAACATTGCATTTATCATTTCCTGTAAAAACAATTGCTATATCCTAAGTAGAAACAGAACAGCAACAAGCTAAACTTGAACTGAAAAAACGAAAAATGCACTCAATGATTTGAAAAATTGTAAAAAAATTCATTAGTCAAGGAATTCGCTTAGAAAGCTGAAGATCCATGAAGAAACATTGCATTTATCATTTCCTGTAAAAACAGTTGCCATATCCTAAGTAGAAACAGAACAGCAACAAGCTAAACTGGAACTGGAAAAACGAGAAATGCACTCAACGATTTGAAAAATTGTAAAAAATTCATTAGTCAAGGAATTCACTTAGAAAGTTGAAGATCTCTATGTCACGTTTAAGTACTGCCAATTGCAACAACTAAAATATGTTACCACAAATAGTTTAATAATGAGCAAAACTGTAAAATAAAAAATCTCATTTTAAACTATTTTTGATATAACAAAAGGTCGATTGTTAAACCAAAGTATAAAAAACTAATTTATAATTTATTGAGATAAGTGTGATGGTGGAGGCGCCAAAATCCGTGGCTGGAAAGTCTTGGCTTAGTAATGTTTAGTATGTTCAAATAAGATGTTAATTATATTAATTAAAGAACATTACGTCAAATAAATATTTCGAGTAGAACGGGGGGACAATAAGTAATTAATTTCGTTATGTAAACCGAATTGTATTGTGGCGAAAATTTCACAATGAAAAGCGTAATTGCAATGGCATAATTAACAACTTTATATTATAACAAGTGGAATTTAAACGGATGTGCCGTATTCAATGCAAAAGAGATTACGATGTGCTGGCGCAATAGGGACGATTTTCAAGTGTTTCCATTAATTAACCACACAACGTAATAAATTGAGTTCAAAGAAAGTGTAATCGTGACACAATCTGCATCAAAGAGATAATGCGCTGATGGAGATTTGAAAGTTCTGCATTTACTCGTAGTTGAATAGGAACACGGACTTTGTGTTTTCAAGTTTTCATATGCTCGTTCGAAAGAATCGAGAAAATGTACAAACGCTGAGATACCATATGTATAAAAATTATTTAGTTAAAGGGTGGCTTTGTATTTCGGAACGTACGTTGCAGGTTTGATAAGTCGCATCACGTTTTCGCCACCAGTTGTTCATATGACGTAAAGTCAACAACGTGCTGAACTAATCTAAGACCGTGATTTTGTTTATCATAGCCATGCCTATCTAAATAATTTTTATCCATATGGTATAATCCCACAAAAAGTTTCGTTAGATGTACAGAGCATCGCTATTTTGAAATCCCTGATTTTTAAGGGGGTTGCCTAGTCAGAAATTTCAAAAATAGAATATCAGGTATTGAGAAAAAAAGTCCTGATGGGTGGAGAAAGGTGGCTTTAACTTTATTTTCTTCTTCATTTTTTTCCTAAAATACCACCATCTGTCCCAGGATGAGGCATTCTTTTACAAGAATATTTGCCTTATTTTTTTTACGCGTTTCCTATACAAAATAAGCCGACCCGTATTTTGGCATTTATTTTTTTCGTCAGTATTTTCGAAAATACAGACAGTAAAATAATAATAATAATAATATTGTTTATTAATTCAATACGCTGTATTAAATACAGATTGAACATGTCAAAAGTAACACAATACACAACAAACATTAAAAAAGTTTTGAAAACTCGCTAATTTTGCATGTCTTTAGATCGTTATAACTCCCTTTCTATTAGTCGTATGGAGGTCTGTAAGGGCTCATTTTAAAGGTAAAATATGGGTCGGCTTATTTTGTATAGGAAACGTGTAAAAACAAATTGAGGCAAATAGAAAAATAGACCCCATATTTCCATTCGATTTGCAAAAGAATGCCTCGTATATGGAAATGACTTATCCATTCAAATGATTACTATTTAAGTTCTCATCATAATTGATGACCTGATAGTCAGCTGATGAGAATGCCTAAGCATACATTTTTGAGCCACAGCTTTAAGTAATAAAAGCATGGAGCTTTTGGGTTTCTGGTATTGGCACACCGCTGTGGCAAATGTTCTGCATTTGCTACGTATTCTTCTTGCGTGACTAAAGTAAATTCCATGACCTTCGAAAGGTCAGATTTTGTCCTTTCGAATAGTTGCAAAGGTCGTTTTATTTGTAGACTGGACCTCGCTGCTTATCTTTTAGCAGTTCCCCCACTCCATTACAACAAGTAATGACTAAAAAATGCCATTCTGCATGATTTCCGAAATCTCTTTCTGGATAGCAAAGATTAAAAAAGCTATTTTGATTTTTATAGTGAGCAACGGAACCATAAAAAAAATAAAAATAATATATTCAAGCAATTCTTAAATTTTGATTTTAAAAAATGAAGCTTCCTGAAATAAATGGGCAGCTGCAGTCATGGGTGTCTGCAGAAAATTTTCCAGGAGGAACAAAACTTTCATACAGAAAGTAGGAATAAATAACCGTCAAAAATGACAATTTCGAATTGTTAAAAATTCTGCATTTTTGCCACCGCAAACGGCGCATAAAGAAATTTTCAGTTGTCAAAAACTGTGGATTTTTACTATCAAAAACGGCATTTTTTTGATATTAAAAAAAATGACAATTTCGAATTATCAAAAATTCTGCATTTTTGCCACCGCAAACGGCACATAAAGAAATGTTCAGTTGTCAAAAACTGTGGATTTTTACTATCAAAAACGGCATTTTTGATATTAAAAAAAATGACAATTTTGAATTATCAAAAATTCTGCATTTCTGCCACCATAAACGACACGATTCAACGGTAAACAACGAAATTACCAGCTGCCAAAATTTGTGGATTTTTACAATCAAAAAACGTCATTTTTTGATATTAAAAAAGGAAATTGCCATTTTTGTATTGTTAAAAATTCTGCATTTTTGCCACCACAAACGGTACGATTTAATGGTAAATAAAGAAATTTGCAGCAGCCAGAAGTTGTGGGTTTTTTACTATCAAAGACGGCATCTTTTGATATAAAAAAAAGAAAATTTCAACTGCTACAAATGGCAATTTCGAACTGTAAAAAATCGCACTACTATCACAAATCGCACGTTAACAATAAGAAGGAAATTTTCAATTGCTGAAAATAGCTATTCAACACTGTCAAAAATTGGTCATTACTGAAACCGGCACGTTTCAACAATAAATAGAAAATTTCTAAATGCCAAAAATGTTTAACTGTCAAAATTTGAGCATTTCTACGATCACTATTGTCATTTTTCAATATTCAATATTAATCAAAATAATATTAAAAAAAGAAAATTTCCAACGGCCAAAGGTAATAATTACAAATTTTCAAAAATTGTGCAATTCTACTGTCAGAAACGGCAGTTTTCAAAAGTAAAAAGATACATTTTTAACTATCAAAAATGACAATTTCGATTTGTCAAAAATTCTGCATTTCTGCCACCACAAATGGCACATAGAGAATTTTGCAGCGATCAAAAATTGTGGATTTTCACTATCAAAAACGGCATCTTTTTAATATTTAAAAAAAATTTAACTGCAAATAATGGCAATTTCGAATTGTAAAAAATTCTGCATTTCTGCCACCACAAACGGCATGATTCAACGGTAAATAAAGAAATTTGCAGCTGCCAAAAATTTTGGTTTTTTATTTTTACCATCAAAGACGGCATTTTTTGATATTACAAAAATTACTAAATTTCAACTGCTAAAAATGACAATTTCTAACTGTCAAAAATAACACTACTATCACAAATAGCACTTAGCAGTGAAAATGAAATTTTCAATTGCTGAAAATAACTATTCAATACTGTCAAAAATTTCTCATTACTGAAAACGTCATGTTTCAACAATAACAAGAAAATTTCCAAATGCCAAAAATGTTAGACTGTCAAAATTTGAGCATTTCTACGATCACTATTGGCATTTTTCAATATTCAATATTAATCAAAATAATATTAAAAAAAGAAAATTTTCAACTGCCAAAAGTAACAGTTATAAATTTTCAAAAATTGTGCTATTCTACTGTCAGAAACGGCAGTTTTCAATAGGGAGAAGATAAATTTTTAATCGTCAAAAATGACAATTTCGAATTTTTAAAAATTCTGCATTTTTGCCACCACAAATGGCACATAAAGACATTTGCAGCGGTCAAAAATTGTGGATTTTCACTATCAAAAACGGCATTTTTTAATACATAAAAAATAACTGCAAATAATGGCAATTTCGAATTGTAAAAAATTCTGCATTTCTGCCACCACAAACGCCATGATCCAACGGTAAATAAAGAAATTTGCAGCTGCTAAAAATGATGTTTTTTTGCCATCAAAGACGGCATTTTTGATATTAAAAAAATTACTAAATTTCAACTGCTAAAAATGACAATTTCTAAGTGTCAAAAATAACACTCATACTATTACAAATGGCACTTGGCAGTGAAAAAGAAATTTTCAATTGCTGAAAATAACTATTCAATACTGTCAAAAATTGCTCAGAAACGGCATTTTTCAATAGTAAAAAGATACATTTTTAATTATCAAAAATGACAATTTCGAATTGTCAAAAATTCTGCATTTCTGCCGTCACGAACGGCACGATTCAGCGGTAAATAAGGAAATTTCCTGCAGCTGCCGAAAATTGTGGGATTTTGCCATCAAAAAAGGCATTTTTGATATTTAAAAGAAAGAAAATTTCAAATGCTAAAAATGACAATTTCGAAAATCGCACATATCTATCATCACAAATGACGCGTTGACAGTAAAAAGGAAATTTCAATTGCCAAAAATAATTATTCAGGACTGTCAAAAATTGCTCATTACTGAAAACGGTTTCATTTCAACAATAAAAAGAAAAATTCCAAATGCCAAATTTTTTTAACTGTCAAAATTTGAGCATTTATACCATCACTATCGGCATTTTTCAATATTAAAAAAGGGAAATTTCCAATGGTCAAATGTAACAATTACAATTGTCAAAAAATTTGCATTTCTGCCACCACAAACGGTACGATTCAACAGAAAATAAAGAAATTAGTACCATCCAAAAATTGTGGATTTTTACAATCAAAAATAGCATTTTTTGATATAAAAAGAAAAAAGAAAATTTCAATTGCTAAAAATGACAACTGTATACCTGCGCCCATGGACGCAGTGTTGTGCTCAACGCACTTCGAGACGATAACGAAGCTGTAGTGCTGAACTTTGTTTTCTTCTCTAAAATAAAAAATGAGAGGGTGAACAGGAGCCTTGGCACTCTTCCAGTGATAAGACTGCTTCGTCTTTAAAAACAAAACCATCATTTTCAGCCAAGTCACAAACTACTGCCACTTCTGACTGATACAAATTTTCTTTTGTATGAGCCATAAAAGTTTTCCAATAAAATCACGACGGAGAACTTTAATACCATCACAGAAAACATCAAGAAATTCATCAATATTTTTTAAAGTTATAGAAATCTTCACCTCACGCAATACAGGTAAAATGAACCCCCCCCCCATTAGAGGGTCCATCGTTAAGTTGATTTCTGGAGGTAATTGAACTGAATCGATTTAAAATTATCCCTTTTGAATGCATTACACGCTCGCAGTTACAGTATTACCGGTCCCACTTCATTCCCTTTAACGCAGAGCAAAATTTCCGAGAATCGAGTAATTGTCGTCCTTTCCCCAACGGCAATTTCTTTTAATAGTTACCTGGAAATCGGACTATTTCTGTTGAATTCGTTTCCGCTCCACAATCCTCCCGTCAAGATTTCAGATTTGCCATTAAGATAACACCGCGAACTTATCAAATCTTGGCGTAAGTAAATTACTTCCGGAGGCGAGACCAGAGTGGAGCAAATACTTTAGAGATTGTAATTATGCTTATAAATGCAAATGGCAAAGAAATTGCATACTGTGTTCCAGAATGTATAATGCAATTTATCAATAGATTTAAATCTAACTATAAGGAAATATTTACAATAGTTTGGATGTTACTTAACCCGCCAATGGTGACCCAATGGTCTGTGAGACCGGGTTTGTCGAATTACTTTAATAACTACATGATGGCCACATTGCCATTTTTAATTTTTACTTTCCCCGTTACGAAATACGAGAAAGTATTGTGATTTTTACAGAAATATCCGTTTTTGGGTCCCTGGATGCCATTTTAGCAATTTCTGGAAAAAATGCGTGCGTGTCTGTGCGTGCTGTATCTCAAAAACTAAGAGAGCAATTAACATGAAACTTTGAACATAAGTCTTATTTGATAATCCGGAGAACTGAGAAGCTTCTGGTTCAATTTCGTACACCGGTAATGTGTTTTTTGTTTTTTTTTCAATCTTTTTTTGAATATGAAAAATAATACAACAAAGAAATTATCATCTTTTGTTTAAAAATATTTTTCATAAAATTGTTATTCGAGAACAAAAATTAATATTTTTTTTACGGATGAAATTAACACAAAATGCAAAAATTGCACTTTTTTAAAGTTAATTTTTAAAACTGCCAAACGCATTGTTCGATTATTAATTGTTTGAGAACCTTTCCAATTACTCAGCTCTGTGCACTTCATCAAATAATATCTATATGACGAAAACTGTCCATCATCCATCCTTCAAAAACTTTACTCAAAAATGATAATCCAAAAACAACACTCCACCACATTATTAAACTCTTTCAACACCGAACTCGCGCACTCAACTGGAAAATTTCGTCAGGTGCTAACAGCCTTATCATCTCACCTTTGCCCGGAGGCAAATTCACGTCCGGTGTTGATATCGCAAAACCACATTCTTTCTTTAGCTGTTATCAGTGTTTATCAACGCAGCTCCGATTCGAATCAAATTCATTTCAATCTGCACACAAGATGGACAAAGATGCAAATACGCACACCTATTTTTAATTATTGAAAGTCGGACAGTTTATCTTCCGACGAGTAAGTGTTAAGGTATTTTGAGTATTGTTGAGTGAGGTGTGTGTGGAAAATTGGATTAACGAAATCTATTTTAATTATCAGCTATGAAGATGGAGTGTTGGTAAGTGATTAAATGAAATTGGTTTAATTTTATTGAATGCATTTTTCAATTCAGTTTAATATCTCTCAACACAAATAACCATCAGTTCGATAGATCTTTTACAGATGATATAGAATGTTATAATCAATATAGTGTTATGCCTTACAATATGATATACAAAGAATTGCAATAATTAAGATATTGTATAAAGTACGGAATAAATTCGTTAAACAAGTAACAATTGCTTACTTAAAATATTCCTCGGACAGATCGATTTTTATTTATCAAAATGCAGAATTTTGAGATGGGGTGTTTACAGATTTCAATGGAATTGTAATTCCGAATGTGTTTTGAATAAATTTGTGAAATTTCTAGTTAATTGTTTTTAAATTTTTTCAAGACTCGGATATTTTTGTATTTTCCGACAATTTCACGTTTTGTTCGAATGAGTTCATTTCGAAATGAATTTTGATTTTATTTTCTCTGTTTTTTTGGCTTTAGAAGCGTAATGTGTGATACATCGTTAAATTTGTAATGAAAACTGCAAGGTGTTTCTACTTTTGTGGCCATATAAAAAATTGAAGTTGATGATGATTTCTCAGAGATGAAACATCAGATAAAAAATTTGAAGACGCCATTTGCTATAGCTTAAAAAGTGACAATAATAAAGTGCCATTAGTTTTTTAATATCTTTTAAAATAAATACAAAAATTGGAAAAATCAAAAATCCGAAAAATTGCATTTTTTTGGAAAATTTCGAAAACGATAAACAATCATGAATTTCTGCGATCGGCATGTAAACATACTCTGAATAGTGCAACTTTTTCCTAATTTACGCCACCCTGTATCTTTTACCGTTTTCAAGATCCTCATGCTGTGCATTTTCCTGCCAGTAGCGTAACATGAGTTAGACAAACGGGCGGGAAACAAACTTTTCTAGGGCGCTGGCTCTCGTTGAAAAGAAAAAAAAAAGTGTTTGAAATTCCTGCCAGTGGTGTAGCGTAAGTTACACCCGCCCTTTAACTTATCTAGGGCGCCACACATTTTCAATATTGAAATTAATTTAGTAATTGAAGTCAGCCTTTGATATCAATACGAATGAATGCAGTCATTTGTTAAATGCACAAGTTTTGTATATATTTCTTGCCAGTGGCGTAGCCTGAGTTAAAGGGCGGGAAACAAACTTTTCTGGGGCGCTGGCTCTCGTTCAAAAGTGTATTTTATATGTCCAGTAAAACAACACCTTACAAATATTTCATTTCATTTCATCTATTTAACGGAAATCTCCTTTACAATTTACAATCAATAAATTCCGTATTCATTTACGTAATTTACAAAATTTTTAAATACAAACGAAATAACAACATAAACATATAAATTGCTATTACTATTAAGTTACTTTTAATATCCCAAATGATTTAAAACGGATACTCAGACGATAAACTTCGATTAAATTTTAAATAAATAAATAAATAGATAAATAAATAAATTAATTAATATCAAACAAATTTTGCTTTATAACAATAGTCAACATTTTAGCAATATATTAAATGATAAATTTTGGCTCAAATGCAAAATTAAACCATTAAGTATCGTGAACAGAAAAAAAATTGCATTGGAAAACCTTCAAATCCAATATAGCGGCCGTTAGAAAAGCAAAAGTTGTCTATTGTTTATCCGCCATATTGTAAGCTACAATAAATCTAAAAACGAATTTAATTTCTTCATCAAAAAGTGCTCTAATATTGTCTTAGTAAAAAAATTGTAGTAATAATGGTTTTCGCATAAAGGAATTAAAAGTAACTTTTCTATTATTTTTGCGATTTTTTTTTTAATTACGAACAGGTTTAGGTCTAATTTTGAGTTCAAATGCCGAAAATTAGAATTTTGTCGTCAAAATAACATATTTTATATGTAATTATCCAAATTTTGCATTTTAGGTGTCCAATTTTGCGTTCAAGAGCCAAAAACTAGAATTTTATAGTCCAAATTTAAGATTTTATATGCAATTATCCAAATTCTGGTCATATTTTGCGTTTAATGATCAAAACCTTGGATAATTTTATGTAAAATCTGAAAATTTAACATAAAATCCAAGTTTTTGGCCCTTAAATGCAAAATTTGAAACATAAAATCTAAAATTTAGACTCTAATCCGATAATTTCATGTAAAATCTGAAATTTGGGACATTTACCAAAATTTCAAACGCAAAATTTGAGTCCTAAAATCCAAAATTTAGACTCTAATCCGATAATTTTATGTAAAATCTGAAATTTGGGACATTTACCAAAATTTCAAACGCAAAATTTGAGTCCTAAAATCCAAAATTTGGACTCTAACCCGATAATTTCATGTAAAATCTGGAATTTGGGACATTTACCAAAATTTCAAACGCAAAATTTGAGACCTAAAATCCAAAATTTAGACTCTAATCCGATAATTTCATGTAAAATCTGAAATTTAGTAAATGTCCCAAATATCAGATTTTACATGAAATTATCGGATTAGAGTCTAAATTTTGTATTTTATGTTTCAAATTTTACGTTTGAGGGCCAAAAACTTGGATTTTATATGTTAAAATTCCAGACTTTACATAAAATTATCGGATTAAAATCCAAATTTTGGATTTGACTGCAAAAGTTGTTTTTTTTCCAAAACCATGGATTTTATGGTCCAAATTTGAAATTTTAAATGAAATTCCTAGATTAAAATCCAAATTTTTGATTTTAGGACTCAAATTCTGCGTTTACGGGTCGATAACTTGGATTTTATGTTCCAAATACCAGATTTTAAATGCAATTGATCAAACTAGAATCCAAATATTGGATTTTGGGTCTCAAGTTCTGCGTTTAAGGACCAGGACCGGATTTAATGTTTGAAATTACCGATTTTACATATAATTATCAAACTAAAATCCAAATTTTGGATTTTTCAACACAAAGTTTGCGTTTAAGATCCAAAACCATGGATTCTATGGTCCAAATTCGAGATTTTTCATTAAATTCTTGGGTCCAAATTTTGAATTTTAAGTCTCAAACCGAGGGCAAAATAGCATTCTCTCCCGAGATATACAGGGTGTCTACGCTAAACCGTTCGTTAAAAGTTTACGGGATTGTCGATGTACCAATTATTAAAAAAAAGATTAATTCAGTTCTTCTCATGCGAAATATTTTCAACTCTCTAAAAATTTGTTATTTTAAATGGAACACCCTATATATTATTATATTTTTGGATTCCTCGTTTAAATTGCAACATATTTTGTAGGAACGTTTGTACAATTATCTCTTTTAGTTTTCAAGAAAATTAGTTATTTCTAAAATTTTGACCTCAAAAAATCAACTTGAAATTTGCCTGAATTTTGCCCTAAGAATAAGATAGAAATATGATTTATATCTCTAATTGTACCTAAAGGATGCCTCTTTGAGTAATATAATTGGAAAAAGAATTTACAGGCAGATTTAGAGTTGCCCTTTTGAGGTCAAAATTTTAGAAATAATTAATTTTCTTGAAAACTGAAATAGATAAGTCTACAAGCGTTCCTACAAAATATATTGAAATGTAAAAGAGGAATCCGAAAATATACTAATATGGGTGTTCCATTTAAAATAATAAATTTGGTGTAATTTTGGTGAAATGATAAAAAAATATTTCACATGAGGAGAACTGATTCAATCGTATGATTTGTTTTCAAATTTTTAATACAACGGCAACCCCTTAAACTTTTAACGAACGGTTTAGCGTAGACACCCTGTATATACCATTTTTTCACAAACGGGATATCTTAATCATAAAACGTTCGTTCCTAAAATCCAACCAAGAAAAAAATTCTGTCAGGCGTGACAGTTAAAATAAATAATGGAACCTCACAGGGAGAGGTTAGTCCAATGTTGAACAAACATTAGATTTCGAAAATAAAACATTCCTTAGCTTAAGGGAACGAATACGCTAATTCGATTATACTAGATAAGACGCACTCGCTTGAAGCGGAACTTAAAAAATTCAATTTATGCATGTCCAAAATCCCACAGAGGAGTTAAATACCATAGGCCAAATTCTTTAATAAACCATCTAAAGAAACTCGCAGTCTTCCATGTATTACCGAGATTTATTTAGTTTACGTCAATATCTACTTGTACATTAGACAGTTAACAATTCTGTTTTAATTTTTAATTTTTAATTTTTAATTAACCTTGTTAGCACATTTGTTAATTGTCGGGTTTTCAGTGAAAACATGACCTGCAACAGTAGGCCCATGAAAGTTTCATTGTCACCGCGATAATCTAAATATATTTTTTGCGTTGATGCACGAGATACAAATTATTAATTTCATTTCCTAATTTTGTAGTACATTACAGGCTAATCTAAAATATTTCAATGAAATACGCAGATATCGACGAAAAGCCCTCGGGTAGATGGCCGAGTTGAAGGACCAAAGAGAAGAAATTTTAATCATAAATACATTGTATCATTGGCAATAAAGATTTGTTATTTATTTATCGAAATCCAATAATTCCATACAAGTGTTCCTATATGAGTCGTTAATCCCTCTTGCCACGAAAGCGGTATACCGGGTGAATATTCCAAAACCGAACATAGGCATTTAACATGGGAAACAGGTTTTTTGCCGATTCCTGCTCCCCTTTTTAACTAAAAGGATTTATAATGACACCAATCGAAAGAAGATTTTTTTCCTCATCTAATGATATCCAAACTAGTTACTTTTCAGTTGTAATTCTCTATTATTTTATCAAAATATTCGCAATAGATCCAATTCGGAAAATCGTATTGAGCCATGACTCGTAAGACAATAAACAGATTCATGGTGTGCCATGGCTTGCCTGAAAACAAGTTATCAGTTTATGATAACTGTCATTAATTTTTCTTTGTAAAATGTATTCCATCGAGGAAAAACTATTCATAGTAAAAAAACGTTTACAGCGGAAATAGTTACCGTGGGGTGCGAGATTTATTCTCCGTGCAGTTTAACGAGAACTCCATACCGTCAGTGTCGACAATACAATAGTCTTTCAAATAGAAAATTCGGGTTGTTTAAATTCAGGTAAGTATTATTTATTCACTTTAATTAATAGTTTCAAAATTATCTCATTATGGTTGTTTATTAGAACATCGCAGAATAAATGGCAACAGACGGGAAAACATTCACGAAGAAGTTGTTATTGGGCTGGTATCCAAGAATCCTCGACTAAGTACAAGATCTATTGCTTTATAATGTGGAAAATCGCAAGGAATGGTCTGCAAAATTTTAAGAAAGTACAGCTACCATCCGTACAAGTTTCAATGCCATCAAGAACTATTGCCGTTTGATGAAGTACCTAGACAAACTTTTTGTGAAATTATTCGTGCTAATGCTAATCGCAATTTTCTCTCGTCGATTTGCTTTACGGATGAATGTACCTTTACATTAAATAATGAACCAAATGTTCAAAACGATAGATATTGGGCACATGAGAATCCCCATCTGAATTTAAATCTTAGAACGCAATATCCTCAAAAAATTAATATTTAGACAGGCATTTTTAATTCTCATGTTATAGGTCCTTTAGAAATTATAGGAAATTTAAATTCAGAAAATTATTTACAATTGTTAATTACTCAGGTTGGCCCTGCAATAATTTGGCAAGTCCAAACCAGGATATCTGGTTCTAACATGACGGATGTCCAGCACATTTCGGAATAAACGTCAGAGAATATTTAAATAATGCATTTCCAAATCGGTGGATTGGACGAGGAGATGAAATCAATTGGCCTGCTAGATCTTCTGATTTGGCACCGTGCGATTTCTTCATTTTGTTCACCTGAAAAACCAAATTTACAAAACCCGTCATCCAAATATTAATTCTTTGAGGAATGCAATATTTGAGAAGTGCAGGTTGATAACGAATAGACAGTTGGCAAACGTCAGAAATTCGTTTTACAATAGGATGGGGTATTGTTTAATTAAGAATGGAGGTTTATTTGAACACTTGCTTTAATTATTGATTTCAAAGTATAATTGTTAACAGGTGTATCATTATGATCTTTGTTTTTTTTTTTAATTTAAATTGGTCAAATTGGATACTGCGCTTCAGCAATAATAAATGTTGTAATGTAACTTCTTCCATTTATTTCATTTAATAAAATGTATTTATGTTATTTTTGTATTTTTTCATAAACACGATGCGATCGATGCTACTGAAGTTTATTGAATTTTACATTTACCAGAAATTCAACTAGTTTTTATCAATTCTTTAGAAAATTACAATTGAATTCAGTAAAGAAAATTGGAAATCTCAAAATCATAGTCGCCAACGGCATATTGAGTTTGTCAGTCGAATGACGTTTGAATCGCTTGATTGTCTTGCGAGTCATGGCTAAATACGATTGTCCGTATTGTATTTATTGAGAATATTTTGGTAAAATAATGGGGAATTACAACTAAAAATTAACTAGTTCGGATATCATTAGATGAGGAAAAAGATCTTCTTTCCATTGGTGTCATTATAAAAACTGTTAGTTAAAATGGGGAGCAATAATCTGCAAAAATCATGTTTCCCATGTTAAATGCCTATGTTCGGTTTTGAAATATTCACCCGGTATATTTAGTAACATCTCTGTGTAATTTAGATAATGCGGCTAAAGTTACAGCGAGAAGCCGCTTTGGGAACGCCTCCTCTCATATACACAGCCCGTTAAACAAGAAAGCCGCAGAGGGCGCACTACGACAGAGTATTAAAATAAATAACTTTTTGTTCAAATTTCGGATGCAGTTTCGAAAATATGAAAAAATATTATTTGAATAATAACTTTTAAATAAATTACCCCAGAGTACGACGGATTTTTTTTTCTAAATTACAGAAATATTAGTATTCAAATTATTTATAAACATTATATAAAAAAAATCCGTGTTACTCTTCAAAATATATTTACTGAGGTGAATTCAAAATTTCACTTTTAAGTCTTTATCCGTTTGTGAATAATGTTTTTAATGAATTTAGAGGTACGCTTCAGGAGCCTTAAGTATCCCAAAACCCACCAGTTTCGTTTTCGAAGGGCCAATCTGTATATCATATATAAACATTTACTTCGCCTAAAATTATATCTTCGAATGAGAAAAATACACAATTCCTTGTTACCGCATGTTTATAAACAGGAGATCAAACATTTGCCTTAATATTGACAAGTGGATTAGTGGGAGTCAGTAATCGCTTTAAATTCCATCATTCTGCTGGAGGTTATATCAATTCCACTCGTTAATCCCGCAATGTTCTAATATTTATGCACCAATTATTTCCCACAGCGAAACCGCATTTTCACAATGCGTATATTTACGTTTCTTTGTTGTCTAGACCCAGTCGTACTGAATGAATATTCGAACGAAGGCTGCACGAGTCGTCCACCTTCGATGTTTTTATTTTGTTCATTCAAACCTATAAATAATTCTGTGCTAATTAGCATTTACAAATATAGGTTCCAGGCTTCGGACTTTGAAAGATCCGTTCGCAGAAGGAGCGCAGTTATGCACGAATGTAAACCGCAATAAATTTCGCGAAACGAATGAAATCGTTAAATTACTGTTGGGTACAGTTATACAACAGTCGATGTAAATAAACATTCGATAAAACGCGATGGCCAGCTGTTAATACTTAATATGCTGTTGAATCAATCATTTGTTTAACGGCCCATTTGTTGGTTTTATTAGGCCTTTCATTCTAGGATTGAGATGCAGTTCCATGAAGTTCAAGTGTATTAAATAATTATTTCTGACATCTGTTGTGGTATTTTGTGTTAAATTAATAACGGAAATAGTTATTGAATTAATAACGGAAATAGTTATTTTTTTGTTGTTGGTATTTCAACAATCTGACGTTTATGGGTTCGGTTATTTTTACTTTCTCCGTTACGAAGTACGAGAAAGTATTGTGATCGTGATTTTTTTTTCAAATTTTTTTTTTACGGAAATATCCGTTTTGGGGTCCCTAGATGCCATTTCAATAATTTTTGGAAAAAAAAATTGTGTGTGTGTGTGTGTGTCTGTGTGTGTGTGTGTCTGTGTGTGTGTGTGTCTGTGTGTGTGTGTGTGTGTGTGTGTGTGTGTGTGTCTGTCTGTGTGCGCTGTATCTCAAAAACTTATAAAAACTTATAAAGCAATTATATTTCATTGATATGAAACTTTGAACATCCATCTTATTTGATAATCTGAAGAACTGAAAAGCTTTTGGTAAAATTTCGTACACCGGAAGTGGGCGTTTACCTAAACTGTTTTTTGTTTTTTGCCAATATTTTCTTAAATATGAAAAATTTTACAAAAACATTCAAACAAACTTTGAAGACAACAAAGAAATGAACAGCTTTTGCTTGAAAACATTTTTCATAAAATCATTTTTATTCGAGAAAAAAATGTATTATTATTTTTTTAATTTTTGGTTTATAATTATAAAACGATAATAGTTACAGACAAATTATGTGAATAATAATTGTACAGAATGCCAAAATGAACAACTTCTAAAGAATAAGTTTTTTTTCGAAATCTCGTTAGTTTTTGAGTAAACCGAGTTTTTGAATTTGAAGTATAATTTTTCCATCTTTCATGATTTTGACGTTTTAAACGTCAGTTACATCCGAGTTTACCCAACGCTCGATGTACATTTCAAATATGATTTCAATTGAAAATAAACCCATGAAAACGTAAATATAAAGTCGGAGAAAGTAACATGATGGCCACATCACCATTTTTTTCTATAATACGTCAGCTTTTAAAGTTGAAATTTTATAAGTTTTAAATTACACATGATTATTACTTAATAGTATATTATGCAACAAGTGTTATAAACGGCACTTTAGGCACAAGCGGAGCGTAGAGGAGCGAGTGTTTAATAAAACGAGTGTCTAGAGAAGTTTATAACAATAATTGCATACTATACTTTTTCTACGACTAAATTGGTAAAAAAATTTGAAATTATTTTAGTATCTTATTGCACATGGTAAAGGTACGAGCACACTTATCACAATCGGACGGACGGCACGCAACGGATAAAAACACAGTTGTAAACGAGTGAACGCACATTTATCGGTACGGCATGGAACGGATAAATGTGCGTTGACTCGTTTACAACTGTGTTAAGCCATTTTAACCGATGCGTCCGTCCGATTCCGATAAGTGTGCGCTTACCTTAATAGTACAATATTATTAAATTAGTCTACTTGGTTAAATATACATTAACAGTAACGTTAGAGACATTATGGCAATTGCTAGAGAAAATCATTGATTCTCCTAAATTTCTTTGATGTTGTGTATTATTTATTTAATTTAAGTTGAAAGTATTCCTTGTTTCAATTATTTATTTTTTTATTTTGACAGATTGTTGATGAGTGACTAACTTGATTTTGAGTTTCAATTGATTTTAGCGATTTAAAAATCAGGAGCTAACTTCAGTCCATGATTAAAACACTCAAAGCCACAGTTTGTCACGGTGTATTTAAAGAATGAAAACATACGCCCATTTATCGCATATGTTTCTTCTCTTTAAATACACCGTGACAAACTGTGGCTTTGAGTGTTTTAATGATGGACTGAAGTTATCTCCATTTTAGAGGTGGGAGTAGAAAAAACAATTTTTAAAACTATAGAAATGCCTAAATAAAGAGAACATATATGAACATTCAATTTGTTCGTAACTCAAAACAAATAACTTATTAAAACAACTATTTTCGAAACATTTTTCGTTCTACGAATGAGAATAAGATGTGCAAGAACTAATTTGAAAATTTTTTAAAACTATGTTTGAAAACTTGAAACTGTTATTGTTATTATTAAAGTGAAAAAGCTAGGAAATATTTTGACAAGTACGCACAGTGCTAAACTTATCTAGTGTATCCAGATGAAAGAAATTTCATAACTAGTTATAATCAAATATTGGATTGATGAGGCTGTTACTTGGTGAAATTCCATAATGTATGTGGTAAGTAAAACACGTGTGTTTGAGAATTTTCACAAATTTTTAATGTCGAACACTGCGACATATGTTTCGCCACACAGTGGCTTCATCAGGCAGATGATCAATGGTAAGACAATATCGTACTACAATTGCGACTTAAATACTATATTGTTAGGGGGTGGGGAAGTTAGAGGGTGTATGACGGGTTGGGAAACATTTACAATTTAAGCGGTTTGTAACCCCCTAACAATATAGTATTTAAGTCGCAATTGTAGTATTGTCTTACCATTGATCATCTGCCTGATGAAGCCACTGTGTGGCGAAACATATGTCGCAGTGTTCGACATTAAAAATTTGTGAAAATTCTCAAACACACGTGTTTTACTTACCACATAGTTATAATCAAATTGACCAAGTAGCTATCCAGGAAGAACACTTTATCCTGCATTAAGAAAAAATTATGTAAAACGAATTCTATCAAAACTGATACCACTGTCAACAAAAGTTTATTAAAACAATAATTTTATGACCTAGAAGATAAAAAAAATACATAATATGGTATATTCCTTCTGGGGAGGTTTTCCACTCGTGATAAGGGCTCGTTAACACATGGATACATGTGTACACGGATAAACGTGTTCTTAGTTAGCAAGCGGTTTTTAAACGTTTAAACGGATATTCGTGTTTAAACGGATATTCACGTTTACACGTTTAAACGGATTTTTGCATTAAACGTGTTTTCTTCGTTTAAACGTGCTGACGAAAATAGTTTAATATAAAAACGTATAACCCACCCTGCAAATATCTGTTTCGAAGTTCGTTCGCCGTGTTTTACAATATTTCCGGTATCGGAAAAAAAATGAATAAATAATTGAACCACTCAATAAAACACTTACTATGTTTTTTACCACAATTTATTTGATATATGTACAAATATTACATATACATACATATCACGACTAAGTAAACCATTTTGTTACCCTCACCCTATTCTCGTACTGATATAAATGTAACTTCTTCCATTAATTGTTTCACTTGATAATGACAGTAAAACGTCGAAACTTAAGTCGTGATATGTATGTATATGTAATATTTGTACATACATCAAATAAATTGTGGTAAAAAACTTAGTAAGTGTTTTATTCAGTGTTTCTATAATGAATTACCACGTAGTATCGGTCGCAACCATCACCATGAATAAATAATTATTATTTGGGACACCCTAATAAGCAAATAGTTTTTCAAAAACCGTCGGCATCCGAAGTTTAAAGGGTTCAACCCTCTATAGACCAGGTGGTTCCATGAACCATAAATTCGAAAGTGATTAGTCCGACGAGTCATTTTAATTTAAGATCCAGTGCAAATATCTAAACATACATTTTAAAATAATACCACGAAACTAATTTTGAAATAGCAAACAAAAAAATAAATAAAAACAATTTATAATTCAAATAAAAACGAATAACTTTGTTGGTATCAATTTATTAACTTGGAGTAGTTACTATTACTATTTCGATAATTTCAACTTGTCATTTTCAAACTATAGTTAATAAAGTGATACCAACAAAGTTATTCGTTTTTATTTGAATTATTCAAAATGTATCACGAAGTGAAACCCTCCACAATTACTTATTTTAAAACAAGTTACCAAACTGCGAAAATCTCCAAATGCTGAGAAATTTAAAAAAAAATCTTCAAAAACCCATATCTCTATAGAAAATTGTTGAATTTTCAAGCTCCAAATTGATTTTAAATAAGCGATACTTCGGCCGATGAGAATAATTCTTTATGGAATTTTGTCTGCGCATATTTTTTTTTTACTGCGATGTTTTCATTCAGGTGCTCAAAAACTTAAAACTAAAATTTTGAAAAATCCATATCTATTAAGAACTGTGGATTTTACAAAAACCAAATTGATTTTGAATAAGCGATACTTCGACCATTGAGGATACTTTTTTATGGAATTTTGTCTGCGCGTTTTATATTTTTTCTGCAATGTTTTCATTCAAGTGCTCAAAAAAATAAAACTAACATTTTCAAAAATCCATCTCTCCATTAAAAACTGTTGAATTTGCAAATACCAAATTAATTTTGAATAAGCGTTACCTCAACCATTGAGGATATTATTTAAGGAATTTTTCTACGCGTTTTATATTTTTTTCTGTTAAAAAAAATTTAACAGTTTAAAATATTTAATACGTAAGATAAAAATATAAATAAATAAATAAATAAAATAATAAAAACCCAGTTGATACAATTTAAAATATTTACAAATGGTACAAAACATTACATATTAAAACCTCTTGTGAGCACATATCACAGCATGGATAAAATGATTTTACTTAATTTGAACGTTTTTCGTTTTAATCTTTAAGCTTTTAATAAATGGTTACTGTTTGTAAGGTATTCATCAAACGAGTAAAACGCGTTTTTTACTAAATGACTCTTGCACCACTGTTTGAACTGTGTTTGGGACTGCTGTTTTACATCAGGGGGTAACACATTAATTTTTTTTATTGAATAGTATCTTGTGCCGGTTTTAGCTTTTGATAGACGAAATCGATTTATACGAATCTCATTATTCGATCCTGTTTCATATGTATGGAAATGTTTGTTGCATGAATAATTATTTGTGTTATTTTTAATAAATATCTTCATATCTCCATTAAAAATTGTTGAATTTATAAAATCCAAATTGATTTTGAATAAGCGATACTTCGATCATTGAGGCTATTCTTTTAAGGAATATTTTCTACGTGTTTTATATTTTTTCTCTGCGACGTTTTCATTCAAGTGCTCAAAAAATTAAAATGAAACTCTTCAATAATCCATATCTCTATTGAGAATTGTTGGATTTACAAAAACCGAATTGATTTTGAATTAGCGATACTTCGGCCATTGAGGATGATTTCATATAGAAGTTTGCCTGCATTTTTATATTTTTTTCTGCGATGTTTTTGGCCAAGTGCTCAAAAAATGAAAACGAAAATTTTCAAAAATCCATATCTTTTTTGGTTAATGATTTTATTTGAAAATAATCCTTCGAGAACAGAGCAAATAATTTTTCAAAAGATGCGTTTTTTCAAAGGTAAAACCAAAATAGGAAAACGTTTGCCACATACCTAAAACTTTCCAACTTTTCAAATTTACTGAACAAACATTCTGGTTTTTTAAAAATATCTCCAAATAGTTCTCGAATTTTTAACTGAATCAAGGATAGTCGTATATTTATTTGGTATAGCAATAATATAGCCAAAATATTACCTTCAGTCAAAGGTATAATATCAAAAGGAACAATAGGTGGACAAATATTAGCAGAATCATATCAAAAACATTTTTGAGAAACCATAAACAATTTCAGAAGGTGTTACGACGTTTACTAATCGTGATCACAGTTTAAAATCACTGATATTAGAAAGTAGCAATCACAGGTAGCAACGTGATTCAAAAGTAGCAGTTTTGCCCATCTCTAAAATGAACGGACTCTTGCTGGCTTGTGGATTTGGGTTTTATCACAGAAATAATAGAAAAATTGAGTTGAATTGAAATTAAACTTGGTGCCGCAGGGACAGATTTACATATAGTTACTAGCTAGGGTCTGTAAACTCATTTAAAGCTAAACTGGTTTTGTGGACACCAAATCTGCAGATTAAATTACTTGTACAAATATAAAAAAGAATGAAATTTACTTATCATTCGTTTTCAATCTTCAATTACTTTCGAACCAGTTTGAAAAGCGGTTTCAACAGTTTAATATCATCGAGCCAATGGTCACCTTTTTTTCTCAATCCTTTGACTTGCCAAGTAAATGTAACCGAAATAGCTGCACTCATTGCAGAGCTTCTTCGAGTAATGGTGGAAGAACTGGAGCCAGGAATTTTGGATCTTCAGAACGACATTGCCCTTACATGTATCTAAATGAGAATTTATGAAATATAGTTTAAAGAAATACATTCACATTCTTGAAAAGACCATAATACAAAATAAAATCGTTGTTCGGTTTCAAATACTTGTGCAAATCATTGTTTTAAACAGTGAATATCATAAAATCAAAATACATTTAACGACTTACCGATAAACATCTTGATGATTGCTTACAAGTAGGAATATCATCGTACTCTCCTAATTGCGGGGCAATTTCCAATAAAATGCAATGCCAAAGATCACATTGACTTAAGACTTCTATTTTTTATGAAGAATTTTTGTACTATTATTTAGTAATGATTGATTAATTTTAGCCACCTATTGCAATATT
The DNA here is from genome assembly GCA_910593695.2 of Ocypus olens. NCBI lineage: Eukaryota > Metazoa > Arthropoda > Insecta > Coleoptera > Staphylinidae > Ocypus > Ocypus olens. The sequence continues at coordinate 45,321,039 of OU343058.1, forward strand.
TTTGAACTAAAATAGTTAGCGAATGACTAGTTTCACATCTATTTCTTTGTTACCATGTACTCTTTCACATTCGTGTTTTGGCACCCTTATTACTGCTTATTTGTTTGTTTTTGATATATTTTTAATATTTACCTTTCGATATAAGGTGTTTTTACCTTTTGGAAAAGTTTCCTTTTTGTGGAAAAGTCAATTTTGATTTTTATTTAAACGCTTATTTTTACAGAAAGGCACACGTGGCATTGTATAAATATGTATGAGTATAAATTTACCTTGAAAAGATAAGCTCAAAAAGGTTGGGTACCCCTGGTGTAGTGGGTAGGTGTGAGCGCTGTCTGCTACATCGCGTGCCGAGTGGATTCGATTCCCCGCCCGGGCGAAAGATTTTTGGGATCGAGAAATATTCGCTCGGGTCCGTCGTCGTGTTCGTCTGACATTATTCATTTCGAATTTGACATTTAAAAGATAGATCAACGTTAGTGCCTGAATGGCTAATATCCTACGCCAAACCAAACAAAAATTGGAGCCTCCACTATTACCCGAATCATAACCAATCTCAATAAAATAGTAATTAATCTTACTTTTAGCTCTAACCATAGAAGATTGAATTGCAAAAACGAATTAAGTATCTCCGATTTTGCTTAAATAATTATTTTCCAGAACGATGATTCAGTTAGCGATGTTCATCCTTTAGGAATTATTTTGATGGCCAGAATATTTTCCGTAGCACTATTAACGACAGTAAATACTAATTGGAGGACAGTTTTTCTTCCATTTTGTTTCATTTCCGAAATTGTTTTAACAAAATGAAACAAAGACGCTACTCTAAATTATTGTTTAATATTGTTAATACGAAAAACATGTATGGTCATTAAAATCGTTTCTAAATGAGGTCAAACACTGACTTTAAATTTGCTTAAATTAAACATGTCTTACATGGATAAGTGTTTTGGAAGAAAACATTGTTTCAACAAAATCAGAGATGCTTAATTTGTTTTTGTAATTAAATCTTAGGCCAAAGGGAAGATTAATCAACATTTTATTGGGATTGAACTTAATTCGAGTTGATAAAGGCTCTGGAAAGTTGTGACTTTCATCCTTGCGTTCTTGTTCCTTCTTATTGAATTCCTCTTTTAGATCTGTTTTTACTCCATCCAGTGTCCTTAAAATAGCTTCTATTTATCAGAGCTCGAGTGCTCAAACTACTTTACAGCAGTTTGAGCACTCGAGACGTGTGTGGGTAACCTTTGTGTGACGTGAGAAAGTACTCAGAGAACGCGACAACAAATCTTCGGAACCAATTGAATTTAAGATGTTCACTGCGCAACAAACCTCGAGTGTTTGGTACAACTCTACTGTGAATGTCTCCAGTTGGTCGTTTCTTCAGAATCAATTGACTTCACTTTCGCCACTTTTTCTACTTGTATTTGCTGTTTCTCCCACTTATTGAACTCTTTGATTTCTTTTTGAACTGTTCGCCCTTGGTCTTTCTTTCTTCAGTTCTTAGCGGCTCGTGGGTCCTATCTCCATCACTATTTATTTATTAGCTATTTAAATCAGTAAAAGGTTTTTTTTTTTCTAGTCTAGGATACCATTCTGAACACTATTTGTTCATAAAAATTATTTGTGAGACTTACAGAAACTGAAAACGATTAAATTTATATTTTCTTCAAAAATTAATTTTTGTATTTTTTCAAGTCTTGAATCCCATTCTGAACACTATTTTGTTATAAAAATTATTTGTGAGACTTTTATTTGTTTTCCTTCTTTACATTCGTTCGTCACGCACGTTGAAAAATATCTAATACATAAAACACATCTTTATTTACGTCACGCTTTCTTACCCTCTAACATAAATACAACAAACACTTATGTTTACATAACTATGTATATATAAAAAAATAATTGATGTTACCAATTGGATAATTTTAAGATGAGCTCAAAATCAGAATCTGATTGCACGTTTGCGATCTTATATTTGCCTTCATCAGAGGTTTCATGGACCATTTCATCTTTGCGTTCATCAGATTTTTCATTGGCTATATCACCTTTGCCTTCATCAGGTTTTTCATGGACTATTTCTTCTTTATTTTCTTCACATTCTTCTTCAACTACTGTTTCTTCATCTACGCAATCTTCATCATCGTCATCATCATCATCGTCGTCATCATCATCATCGTCATCACAGGTGCACTCTTCATCATCATCATCATCATCACACGTACATGTAGCAATTGCGATCATGCGTCTTTCACGCTCGTACTCCTTCATTCGAAGCACGTAATCTTCATATTGGCAATTGAGGTATGCGTGCTTCTCGTGTTGGCATAGCACAACAAACGGCCACACTTTCTTCCTGCAAGCCCTGAATTTTAGAAGGTAGTATCCGCAGTAGTCCCTATGGCGCAGGCCGATTTTTGCCGATTGACATTCTTCCTTTGTAAAATTGATGGGCCTCTTCTGCCTTTCGCAATCTTCAAATCCTTCAAGGGGATCGTTCGCGGGTACCTTTAAGGGGTGCGGGGTTTCTTCGGGGTGGAAATACAAGTTGTAAGCGTTGTCCGGTATCCGGCCGAACCGTATGCCCATTGCGTGACAGTAGTTGTCATAGTACTCCAACCTACGTTGATGTTATCCCAACATGAGGCTAATAAAAGCCGACTCGTAAATATGAAGTGAGTTGATAAATTTATCTTGAATATTACGACCGGACGAGGGTCGTAAAAGTGCACGTGCTCATGCATTTTTACTGTGACTTTTCGTCGAAATCAAACGCTCCCGTATTTGCCGGTTCGTGTCATTCTGGAATTTTATACTAGCATATTGATTGCCAATTTAAATATCTAGAAGAATTTTCTTTTAATGTGATGAATATTTATTTTATGCGGGAATTGAGCATTACATTCTAAAAAAAAATTTCTCACAAACTAGGCAGAGAGAGTTTGTTTAATTTTATCTTATTTGTAACGTCCAATTTAGTTACTAATTGGTACGGGTACTAGTTACAGAATATCATTTGATTAATTCACCTTTTTGCATTAGTAGTTGCAGTATTTTTCAATCTATAGGGTGTCCCACGAAAAAGTTGCATTTTAAAATTGCTATAAAAAAAAGACGGGTGGATATTTTTCAATTATTTTTTTTAATGAATAACCCCAACATTGCGGTTTAATAGTGGAAGACCACTTCATTCATATGGCTGCCCCGGCTGGCTTTGCAGTAGCCCATTCTGGCGACCCAATTTTTCATGACATTTTCGATGGTGTGGCTCTCAATGGCTACAATGGCGACTTCAATCTCGTGCTTTAGGTCGTCAATCGTCTCTGGATGGTTGGCGTAGCACTTATCCTTGACGGCTTCCCATAAAAAATAATCCAACGCGGTCAAATCGCAGCTGCGAGGCGGCCAGTTGACATCGCAAAAGTTCGACTGTAACGTTGGCTGTGTGGCACGTGGCGCCGTCCTGCTGGAACCAACATGCCGCGATAGCGCTCACCATTTACGGTTACGGCGGCTGCTGCTTCGTTTTCGAAGAAAAACGGACCAGTGATGCCGCCGGACTTTTCCATGATTACGTGTGGATTTTCTGAGCCCCAAATGCGGCAGTTTTCCTTATTGACATAACCACCGAGGTGGAAATGAGCTTCATCTGAAAAGATGATTTTTCGATAAAAATGCTCATCTTCCATCAAGCGTTCTTCGGCCCATTGGGCGAACCGAAATCGCATCGGATGGTCGTGCGGCTTCAGCTCTTGCACCAATTGAATTTCGTACGGCTTCAAACCGAGGTCTTTCGTCAAAATTCTTTGAAGGGACGTGCGAGAAATGTTCAATTCTTGCGAGCGGTATCTAGTTGATGTTGATGGATTGTCACTCGGATTGTTTCGGCAACAGCAGCAATATTTTCGATTGAGCGCACTGGGCGAGCACGGGAACGCGTTGCTTTGTCCATTAACTACCTGGAAGCAGGGGCGGCTCGTTATATAGAGCCAAGGAGCCATGGCACTACCTGTAGTTTCAAGCTCAGCAAGAATTTTCAATTAATTCTTAAAACACTTTTTCGCCAGTTTAAATGTTAAACAACGCCTGCATAACTTTAATGAAACTTTAGTTTTGTTGAATGGCGTTATAGATTTAGTGCATGTCTGGGACAAAATGTAAATGCACGATAAATCGAAAGTACGAATAAATCATATTTTCAGCTTGTTTGAATTCGGCTGAAATTATGAACCTTTACTTTTCAACTCAAAATAACCTTGGACCATGAAGATGAATCGTTCTTTCTTTCTTCAAAAACGGAGGCGGGGGGCTCCCCATATTGTATAAGTACCATCAACATGTTCCACGAGCCGCTACTGAGAGTCATACTAACCAAATTAATTGTTTTATTTGAATGATTTAAAATGTATTTACTAAATCTAAAGTTGTCGAAACTGCCGGCGCAAAAGGTGAAACAATAAGATGATCCCAACAAAGTTATTGGTTTTATTTGAATTCTTTTTCAAATTAGTTTCTTATTTTTGAACAATTAAAGCAAAAATAAATATTTCGCTATTAAAAAAAAATTTGGAAAATTACTTTGAGGTGATTTTTGAGACTAATTATAATAATTATTACAATAATAATTTAAACCATTTTCTTACTATAATATTCTGCATTTTTATTATAAAGCCTGTATTTTCGATATTTGTTTGTCTAAATTTTTGATTATTTGGCCTAAATATTCTTTATTTTGACCTAAATTTTCGATTGAATTGTTTAAATTTTCGACTATTTGGTCCGCATTTTTTATTTTTCCCGACGAATTTTTAAATTCTAAATGTTTGATCTGTATTTTCGATATTTTTGGTCACAATATTTTAACTTTTGTCCTAAATATCCTTCATTTTGACCTAACTTTGCGATTTAATTGTTTAAATTTTCGACTTTTTCGCCCGCATTTTTGCGTTTTATGTTTTAGATGTTTGACCTGTATTTTCTATTCTTTTGATTTTTTGATCTTTTGACCTAAATATTCTTTATTTTGACATAATTTTTCGATTTAATTGTTCAAATTTTCGATTTTTTTGGTCCGTATTTTTGACTTTTTTGAGACGAATTTTCAATTTTTTAATTTTTGACCTGTATATTCGGTTTTTTTGTCTAAAGTTTTGATTAATTGGCCCAAACATTATTTATTTTGATCTAAATTTTTGATTTAATTGGTAAAATTTTCGACTGGCCCGCATTTTTTATTTTTTCCGACGTATTTTTAAATTTTTGACCTGTATTTTCGATATTTTTGGTCAAAATATTTTACCTCTGTATTTTAATTTTTTTTTTGTCTTAACTTTTGATCTCTTAATATTCTTTATTGTGACCTTAATTTTCCAATTAAATGTTAAATTTTTTGTTTCTTTGGTCTGCATTTTTGATTTTTCGGACCGAAATTTTAATTCTAGTTCCAAATTTTTGATTTGATTTTGATTAAAATATCTATAATATTGATTTATATTCGAGATTTTTTTTTATTTTTTCCGGTATTTTAGAGTTTTGTTTGTTGAAATTTTTGATTTTTTAGCCTGCATTTATTATCTTTAGGACAGATTTTTTTTTCGACTTTCTGGCCAACATTAAATTTTTTTGTTTTTAGTCTTTTGACCTAAATTTTTCTTTATTTTGACTTAACTTTTCGATTTTACTGTCAAAATTTTCGATTTTTCGGTCCGCATTTTTGATTTTTTGTTTTGTCTGCATTTATTATCTTTAGGCCCGAGTTTTCGATGTTTTGTCTAAATTTTCGACTTTTTGACCAACATTGTGGATTTTTATTTTCTTTTATCAAACAATCAATCAATCAATTTATTTGTGCTAATAGACAATACATCTTTACACAAGTCAATTAAACTTTTGCCTAAAATGTTCTTTATTTGTCTGTTAAAATTTTTCTTTCCTTGGCCCACCATTTTTATTTTTACACCAAAATTTTAGATATTTGGTCTAAATTTTGTATCGTATATTTTAGATTTTTAGTCTATTTTTATCCTATATTTTAGATTTTTTAACTTGGATTATTGATTTCATTTCGTGAGTTTGTTTTTTTTATTTTTTGGCTATTATTTTAGAATTTCTGATCAGAAACTTATTTTTGGAAAATTATTTTGCTTCTACCTAATTTTTTAATTTTTTGTCTGCGTTTTTTTTTTATTTTTAGGATCAGGATTTTTTATTCTTTGGCCCATATTTTAGATTTTTTGTTCCAATTCTTTTTATTTTTCTTTATTTTGACCAAAATATTCGATTGGTTTGTAGAAATTTTCGATTTTTTTTGTCTGCAATTTTTATCCGTTTAGATGTTTTGTTTAAATATTTACCGTTTTATATTTATATTGTAGATTTCTTTATTTTTTGGTCTAAATATTTTTTATTTTAACGAAAAAATTAGATCGGTTTGTAGAAATTTTTGATTTTTTTGTTTGCATTTTTTATCTTTACGCTCGAGTTTTCGATGTTTTGTGTAAATTTTCACCTTTTCAGGCCCTACTTTTTCGGCATATATTTTGTATTTTCGATCGTTTTGGTTTCAATTTTTTGGTCTTTTGGCCGAAATTTTCTTTATTTCGACTTAAATTTTCGATTCGTTTGTTAAAAATTTTGATTTTTTGGTTTACCACTTTGATTTACCTTATTTTTTTATTTTTTATCCCATGTTTTTTCTTAACTTGAATTATTGATTTTATTGTGGGATTTTTTTTTATTTTTATTTTTGCTATTATTTTCTATTAATTTCTCGTTTGAACCTATTTTAAGCTAAAAAGAGTAATTTTTGGGGCTGAAAATGGCAAATTATTTTTCTTTTGCTTTTATTTTCAATTTTTTGGTCTGCATTTTTATTTTTAAACCAGGATGTTGATCTTAGGCTGTTTTGTTCCAAATTTTTTATTTTTTGGCCAAAATATTCGATTGGTCTAAGAAAATAAATGGTTCTTTGTTTCTTCAGGGGGGGGGGGGGGGTTGTATTGTATAAGTGGCTCTACCATCAACATGTTCCACGAGCCGCCACTGCCTGGAAGGCGCTTTATTTTTCCCGAATTTTGTGCGCAATTTTCTTGCGGTTTCGGTTGAAGACTCACCATTTTGGAAGTAAGTTTTCAATATTTCCCAATTTTCTTTGAGCGTAAACTTAACCATTTCGTGAACCGCAAACCTTTTACTAAATATTTGACACATTGGCAAAGTCATTCGAGCTCTCAAAGCCGAAATAATTGATAGTTCGAAAAGCAACCGATAGATGGGCCACTCTGTATTTAATCTTGCGGCACACTTACATAGCCATAGAAGAAAACATTACATTGAAAAAAATGGAAAATATGTATAAATTATATCTGTGTTATTCAAACAATTCTTACAACCAAAATAAAATACAAGCACAACTACATATGTATATAGTTTTTGTTTTTTTTTTATTTGCGGCATACTTGGAAAATTTTTCGGCTCACTTTTTAAGGAACTCTGGGTCTGTCGAAATATCGAAGTACAAAAAATAGATTGCAGAAGATTTGCCTAATTTCTGTACGCAATTACCTCCTGTATAATAAATTTTCCTCAACCTGATATCCCGTCACACATTGTTCCGTCTAAAGAAATAAGTCATGCAGATAGCCATGTTATGCAAGTTTAAGCATCCGTGGTCAAAACATATAAACAACATTACATGGCGTGTAGGTGGAAAGATATTGTGTGAAATAAGAGTCATCAAATAGCAGGAGATTTGCTAAATGGATAATATGGCACCAATCATTTACTAAAGAATTGCCCAGAGAACACAAGAAAATGGATAATGCGTGTGACATAATCCGAACGTTTCTACGAAAAATAAAGTGAACAATTGCTTAATTGTTTAAAAGTATCTTCTCATCAACTCTGCAATAAAAACATTTCTTTAACATTCCCATTAACTCAGTAATAACATTTTAAAGCAATAACACCAGGAATTTTGCCTTCCAGATTAAGGATCAAGAATCACTCACAAGGGGAGGGTCAGATGTGTGACTCACCGATTTCATCCATCTTTGGCACACCTGTAGGTCATAACTAGGAGTCTAACAGGTGCAAGTAATAGGGCGCACTATTCAGAGGTTTTCGAGAAAAAATGGTTTTTTAATTTGTTATTCATTCGTATGTTTATATACCTTTTGCGTTAACAAACATATACCGACCTTTTGGCGCATCGATAAAACCTCCGATTCGTAGTCGGAAGGTCGAAGGATCGAACCCCCATTGTTGAAGTTGGGTTCATTCTTTTTTTTATAGTTTTTGTAAATCCATGTGTATTTAAATATCTTAATTTTAGAATCAATCAATTTTTTTCTCGAAAACGGCTGAATAGTGCGCCCTATTACTTGCACCTGTTACACTCCTAGTTATGACCTACACGTGTGCCAAAGATGGATCAAATCGGTGAGTCGCACATCTGATCCTCTCCTTGTCAGTGACTTTTGTTTTGACGGCTTCAATCGGTTTTGGCACTTTATCTTTATTCAACCATTGTTCCGAATGGCTTCGATTGTCTAAAACAGTTCTGTATTGTGTGTTCAGCAAGATGGAGCCGTTTGCCCACATTTTAGGTTTATTTTAAAATTTAATTTTATGCCCAAACCGAACTTGTACGACTATGAATAACCCATCAAAAACGTATTCTTGTTTTTAATTCTAACAAAGCAGGCGGTAAAAAGTGTGGTGCTTACAAACTGACTAATTATAAATAATAAATTAATATGTTGTCCGTTTATATTTGTAATTTCTTTAGATATAATTCTCTTTCTCGTTAAATAATCAACTTTGCCCCTGGATGATGGACAACACTGTTAAATACAAATCGCGCAAAACAAAAACTGATAAAATGGCAAATATCTCGGAAACTAGAATCGACCAAATGGGCCGTTTCCATGGAGAACGACACATATCGCCGCGTGACCTTTATGGTAGATGTTATTAAATTAATTTAAATATTTAGGTCACTTCGTTTCAGCATTCGCTTCAGCGTATCTTTGTTGAGAGCGTTTTATTCTAATGAGAGCAGCTAATGAGGTGGAATTCAAAGACACGTTAGAAATGATATTGTGGGCAGAATAAATATGTACACCGAAGTTGCTCATAAGGAGGGCAATTCGCGTGTAATTTGGAGAAAAAAAAACTCATTCAATCACACTTTTTATTATCAAGACATCTGGTAATTTAGGGTAATGGCCAACTACAAAAATTGGGTTACAAGAAGGAAAAAGAAACGGAATACATACATTACACTTGTACGGTGTTTTGGGCTTTAATTTAAATCTACTTCTATATTATCGCAGTATTATATTTTACATATCTGTTATAAATTACATAGTTAGAAGGAAGGGTAATCTTTAATATTATACAAACTAAGGGTTGTGGCAGATGACCTAGTTGTCAACGCTAAAATTAAAAAAAAAGCAAGGGTCACTGTAGATTAGGGATGCACATATCTAATTAGTGTCTGTCCGGCCACATTGCGGATGAAGGAAGTGTCACGCTAGATTGGGGATGGATATATCTGTCTGTCAGAAAACTTGACCGCGGGCCACATTTAAAAAAATTCTTAGTAAGAAGATAAAATTTAAAAGCACTATTTTTAAACCAAAACTTTTTTGTGCAATTTAAAGAAAAACATTGAAAAGGGAATTTTTAAACATTAATATCAGATATTCATCAGTTGGCAATGGTATAGCATTGAAAATTAAAAATTTTAAAGAATATAAAAAAAATCAGTACAATGTACGTACGTACAATGTTTATATTGTGGAAAACATAAAAGTTGGAAAAATAACATAATACATATTAATTGTTATGAAATATACAATTGTTCTTAAAATCAAAATATTATTGATTGAATACCACTATGAAATTTTATTAATTCTATCAAATAAAAACTCAGAGGTCGATAGCCATTTAAGCAGAAATTTAGTTATGTAACTAAATTTATTATATATTATTGCTTTTTTTTTTGTAAAATTTCTGTAAATAAAGATGTTTGTATATATAAAAACTCAGTTTGGTTTCTGAATGTTTAAAATTCTCGGCTACTTTCGCTTTATTATTGAAACATTCAAAATCTAAACCTGGGGTAGTCAACTTTTTATGGTGGCCTATCGCTGGTGAATTTTCTTACCGTCCGCCGATTCGTCAGTAACTTTTTGTTTTTTTGAAAATCGTGATCGAAAATCTTTTTTTTGCTTCTCGCCTTAAAAAAATTGAATTACTGCCTTGATGAGAGCAAGGAGCAAAATAAAGGTTATTGCAGGCAGAAGTTTCAATTTTTAAGGCGATGAGCAAAAAAATTCCGTGCTTTCCAAACTTAAACTTCCGCAGTTATTTTCCCCGTTTTCCTCAATTTTTTAAGGTTTTAAATTGAAAAATATTTAATAATCAAATTTTAAAACTTTAAACTGTTAACAGTTTGTTTATGTTGGAATTCAAATTGAGATCATTCAGTATGGGTACTATGCATAGATAAATTTGTAATTGCTTTCGTGTAGAAGTATTTTTTTTTTCTTCTTATTATCCAAATATGGTATATGCATGTACAGTGTGTCCCACCGAAATCGCACATTAAAAGTAAATTTATGTAATCTTTTGTAGTCTTTTCAATGAAAGTATTTTTAAGATTATACGACTTCCTTATTTTAAATGGAATGCTATATTTTTTATAGTCAATTTGGAATCTACATAAAATTCTGTGATGAAAAATGAAATAACCTCCAAATTTAACCATTTTCGAGATCTTTGACATTTTTCAAAAATTTTGTTTTCATAATTCACATTAAAAATACGCTTCTCTGAAGAAAAAAAAAATCGAAGGCATTCAATGTTGTCCATAAGAAGCCAATATCTGAATTATTTTTGGAATAATAAAATACAGTGTTCAAAATTTCATACCACGTTTTAGTCAACTAAACTAGTGATAAGATAAACAGTTATTTTCCAGAAACTGTTATAACAATTACTGTTACTCCAAAATAACTAGTTATTTAATCGGTTATTTAGTAACCTTTATTCAAAGTAAGTTACTGTTACCACAAAATAACTAGTTAGTAAAACTGTTTTTTAGTAACCATTATTTAAAATAGCTGTACTCAGTAACAGTTTGTAACAAAGTGAATCCTAGGAGTCATTTGCCCGCCCCTTGAACCAAGATTTATATTGAAGCGAACATTGTGAAAAGTCATAGGTGATATATAAAAAAAATGATTTTGTGTAATTCAGTTTTTCATTGAATTCTTTTCAATATTTGTTTCGAGTGCCCTCTTAGATAGAAACCCTCCGGATTTTTTTTTAAATAATTATCGTAGACCATTGAAGTATACCTATTTTTTTCATCAGAAACACGATAGAAATCGATTGGCGTTAAAAAATGTCAGCTATCTTCAATAGCAAAAAAAAGACGTGTCACCATGAACATGTTTGAAAATTTAAAAAAAAAAATCGATTTTTCAGACTTTGATCGGCTGTAGCGGATAAACGAAAACTCCAAATTGAACGCGATTTCAAATCTGTGCTCCTCGTATATAAATTTGTCGGATTTAATTAAAATTAGTGATTTTTCAGTTTTGACGAAAACTTGAAAATATACACAAGTACAGTCCTTGGAACTTTTGCTCAAAAATGCAACTTTTTTACTTTCTCCGGTACGAGAAGGTATTGTGATCGTGATTTTTTTTAAATTTTATTTTTTTACGGAAATATCCGTTTTGGGGTCGCCTAGATGCCATTTCAACAATTTCTGGAATTTTTTTTTCTTGTGTCTGTGTGTGTGTCTGTCTATGCCCGCTGTATCTCAAAAACTAATAGAGCAATTGATATGAAACTTTAATAAATCTTATTTGATAATCTGAGAAACTGAAAACTTTTGGTAAAATTTTGTACACCAGAAGTGGGTGTTTTTTTGTTTTTCCCCAATATTTCTTTACATATGAAAAATATCACAAAAACATTTAAACAAATATTAAAGACAACAAAGAAATGAATATCTTTTACTTGAAAATATTTTTCATAAAATCAGTGTTATTTGAGAAAAAAAAAATTATTATTTTTTTAATTTTTGGTTTATAATTATGAAACAATATCAGTTTCAGCAAATTTATGTAAATAATAATTGTAGAGAATGCCAAAATGAACAACTTATAAGGAATAAGTTTTATTCGAAATCGCTTTAGTTTTTGAGTAAACTGAGTTTTTGAATTTGAAGCATCATTTTTTCGATCATAATTTTGACGTTTTAAACGTCAGTTTCATCCGAGTCTACAAAACACTCGATGTACATTTAAAATATGATTTAAATTGAGAATAAACTATGAAAGCGTAAATATAAATGATACCATCAAGTCGGAGAAAGTAACATGATGGCCACATCACCATTTTTAAGTTTGGATATTTTAAAACCGCGATTTTGATTTTTGAAATTGCTCAACTGCCGAACGCATTGTTTGATTTTGCATCATCAAATTTTAAAATGGTTTACGAAATTGACTCTTGAAATTAACACAAAATGCAAAAATTGCAAACCAAGATTTAAAAATCGTGATTTTGATTTTTGAAATTGTACAACTGCCGAATGATTTGTTCGATTTTGATGATTTAAACGTCAAAGTATGCCGAATTTAATACTAATAATAATATGTTTATTTCCCAGCAGATCTTACATCTTATTACAGGGAAAAATATATACTTTTTTGTTCGGCCCTGTATTAAATTTAAAACAAAATTCTTGTACTGGTGAATACTACTCGAAAAAACGTTTAATTTAAGGGATCACAAAAGGGGTGATGCCATTTAAAATTTTGGGGTTAGGGTGAATGGGGCCCAAGGGGTCACTCACCCCATAACCAAAATATGGTGGTTCTAGTTCCCCCTACCTGTATAACATTTGTACCAAATTGCGCTTTTCTAACTCTTTTATTTTCACAGATATTCGCATTGAAAGTTTTTAAATTGACACCCTGTATAAAAACTAAGAAGCTTAAAAGAAAAAACAAATAGTACTATTCAAAACGGTTTACGACCTCGTCTCGTGAAAATATTTGCGAATCCTAGGGAGGGACAAATGATCTCTCCTTTGAGTCTAGATTTTATGTCGGTTATCCTAAACATTTCGAAAATATCAGAAATTAATGCAAAACGCCAAAATTACAAATTTAAAATGCTAAAAGTGTTGTCCGATTTTGATGATACTAATGTCAAAATATGGGGAATTTAATGTAATTTTAAAACGGATTAAGAAATTTTCTCTTGAAATTAATGCAAAAATGTAGTTTTTAAACTTCCCAGATTTTAAAACCGCGATTTTTGAAATTGTACATCGCCGAATGCCGATTTTGATGATTTAAATATCAAATTTGACGAATTTCATGTAATTTTAAAACGGATTGACATTTTTTCGTGAAATCACTGGCGCACCGAATAGAGGGGCAATTGACCCGCCGGATCTAGATGTTTAGTCGTTTGTCTTGGCCTTTGCGAAAATAAATAAATGCGTATTTTGTGTTTTTTTTTCCATAAAATTATTTTCAATATTTGTTCGAGTTTTTTAGACGTGATTCGTTATCGAATCGAATCCTGTTACTAAGAACTGATTCGTTATTGAATCAATAATAACCTGTGAGAAAATCACCGTTAGTGGGATTTTTTAATAACCGTTACTGTTAATATTTCATAATAACGGTTACAAAGTAGCAGTTTGTAAAAATAACGCTCATCGCTATTATAAACCGCTAAATCTCGATTGTTAAAATTACGGGCCATGTCTAAAGTTGACAACTGAATCGACACGATGACATGGGGAGGCAAGATCGTCGTTCTGGTGCCAAATGAACTTATTGAATTTGAAGATTATGAAGTAATTAATTTTTACTACTACCATTAATTAATGAAACACTTCACAATTATTATAATTGTGGTTAAAAACATAGTGTTTCATTCAAACTATGTTATGGATTACCATGTAGTAGCGGTTGCAAACAATATTACGAGTATTACCTTTAATATTGTTATTGAAATATTAACAATAATAGCATTTATTGATTCAACGATCTGACCATTAGCTTTTTTTTTCTAAGTGTTATTTGTGTTTGATAATCGAATTTATGTTACAATATTGTAAATATAACGTACCTGTATGATTCAATCATGAATAAATTGTTGAAATATATGTGTCAGAAGGTGAAATATTGTATAGATTACGTTATACATACATTGAACACGATACAAACAATTATCATTGAATTGAATAACCATTGGTATAGATATTTCACATAATTAACCCTTACCAAACGAATGCCGCCATATTCGCAACATCAATATTCCTGTAAGATCGAATGCCACCTTATTCGCGACAATAAAAATATTTTCGGAAGATCAAATGCATGACGTGAATTTAAGGTTCCCGGCGCATGCACCATCAATTCCTAAATGAGCTAATTTTATTTGTCTGCAAAGCGATGATCGCGACTATTATAAACAAGCTTATTAGCTAAAGGTTGTCCATGTTTTTTTATTCAATATTATTTGTGGCAAAGTAGTTGTTTCGATGTACAACATCATTATTTACATATTCTGAAGAATATAAAACGATATATTCCAAAAGAGTACACAATCATATTTCACATAATCAAGTGAAAAAAACATATAAATTGGTTCCATCAATTTTATTTCGATTACCAGTTATGTAGAGAAAACTCCAGTGTCGGTCACAATCACTTCCCAAAGTATATCACTTTTTATGGAAGCAATCAATAATGAAAGTAAGGTGTCCGTTAATGTTTTCTACATTAACATTGAGGACATGCACACTGTGTACATAAAGTAAGGAACAAATTCGATTAAAATTCAGGGCATTTTCTTTCAGAATATTGGAATTAATAAGGACAAATCATTTCATTAAATAAATAATGATTTTTGCTTATTAATTCCAATGTTTCAATGAAACCATGTTATCTTTACCAGAAATAAAATAGTAGTAGTACTTTTTTAAACGCCATTTCTTCGAAAACAGCTGAATATCGACATGGGGTATGCTATATGAAACATACTCAGAATGTGTCCGAGCATTTTTCTGAAAGAAAATGCCCTGAATTTTAATCGAATTTATTCCTTACTTTATGTACACAGTGTATATTGAATAAAGCAAATTCATTTCTGATTGTATGAATATTTATTTTGAAGGAATGGCTTCAGATAATTACACAGTGACTGTGGAATTTTGGTCGAAGTCGAGCGTGAATGTGGAATAATATGTATCAATTAATTCTGGCTGATGCCATAAGCTTGAATGGATTATGTCATTACATATAATTATTCGTGGAATTTGCAAAGGCCGACTAGAGCAGAGACTTAATTATAATTTATTGTGTGTAATTATATAATTTCATTGTTCGCGTTGGAACACAATGCGTTGATTTCAAGTTATGTTCTAAGAGCGCGTGCTCGAATATTCACTAATTGTAAATTTGATATTGAAATAATCCACTTGTTTAGTATGTGTCATTTTGATCAATTGCGGTTTAATGTGCAATACGTTTTCGGAAAGGCCACATGTCGTTAGCCAGTTATCAGGCCCATAAATACGTCTTTTTGTAAAACGTTGAAATTCAATTGTACATGGGGTTTGTCAATAAATATTTGATTTGACTTATTACCTCTATCTTTCGCCACAAAGTTGATAGTTTTTGGTCAATGGTGAACCCGACATGACGACGGCGGGAATATTTGGACGTTGTTGATAAGGATTGACGGCGAGTTGGGTTTAATGCGATGAAAAGGAATTAACATTGGGAAGTTAGGGATTTATAAATAGGCGCCAAGTTGAACACAAGGTTCTGCAGGGAACGAACCATTTCACCAAGCGATTTAGAGTGGGACACAATCGCAGTATCATCGACAAATTGTAGGATACGGGCGGATTAAAATGCAATGGATTAGGGCTCTAGAAATCGTGACAAAATATATTATATAGAAAGGGTGGGAGGGGGAACCCTGCGGAATACCCTGCTCTGGGTAAAATATGAAGAATTGGGTTTTTAAGTTTTACTTGAAAGAATTTATCAAAGTTGAGTAGGTTAAGTAAGTAAGTCTATAACATTTGAAAAACATATTTATACAGAATTAAACATAATTACTTCAATAAAATGTAATTTGCGCGAATTGGTATCTTAAATTATGTGGTTGAGCGAACATAAAATTAATTATGGTAATTTTTTTTCAGAATTGCTTTCTTTCCATCTTCGAAAGTTCAAGAATACATCCGACATGCACGATTAAAATTAATTCGTCTACTTGGCGATAGAATATATGTAAGTACCTTGTTTTATAATATACATTTGCTATAGTTTACAAATTGAGTGTGGTAAGTTAATTGATTTAAGGCCTGAATGAGAACTAATTTCAAAAACAAAAGATAATAAAAAAATAATTATTGACATAACATATGGATTTTAACTCGTCAATTTACAAGGAATTAATCGAATAAGGAGCTTGTTTTCAAAACGAAACATGTTCAAATATTATACGTTTGTCAACTAATTATGTGTAAATGAATGCATCGAAAAAAGTAAAGTACAAAGTTTGTATGGGTTTAGCATTACAGTTATTGTTTTTTTTTTGACTTAGGCTTAGCCATTCAGTCACACACGACTATTATTTTTGTATTTTATTTGTATGAATAATGGGAATAAACGAACAAATGCATAATGTAAGACATATACAACAACCACGGACCCGAGCGAATACTTCTCGATCGCCGAAAAATCTTTCGCCCGGGATGGGAATCGAACCCATACGGCCGCTGTGCAGCCGGCACAAGCGCTCACCTCTGCCCACTACACCAACAGACCGCCCATACTTTTAATAACTGGATATTAAATGAAAAAAGTGAATTCAATGTCATACAAAATACTGGGTGTTTCATTTTAAAATATTGAGAATGTGTATATTTGTTTTGGAACACCCTGTATAAATTGATCACAGCATCGTTACAAAATGACAACCCATTAAAAGCTGAAGTAATGAAGAATGTTTTTTAACCGAAGAAAAGAAATGATTCTTTCAAAATAGCGGAGGTATAACTCTTTAAACTTCCATCTGTTTTCATATAAAAGATTAAATAATAGGGATGGGAGATAATATATTAGTGAATAATCACGTACCTGTGATTTTTCACTTGTATTGAAAAATTACAGGTAGTTACTGTTACTAATAGGTGAATTTCGCAGCTACTTAAAATCACTGTTACTTAAAATCACTGCTACTTAAAATCATTGCAACTTGAAATCACTGCTACTTAAAACCACTGCTATTTAAACTGTGACTTAAACTGGGATTGCTACTTAAAATCACAGCTGTTATCTAAACAGCGATTGCTACTTAAACTGCGACTGTTACTTAAAATTTGAATGTAAGAAGGCAATAGAGAATAGCATTTCTAAATATTACTGTAAACTCCCATTCACTCAAATGTTCATGTTCAAATTTACGATTTTCATGAACTGAAAAAAAATATACAGGGTGTTTCAGAGCTCTGGGAACGGTCAATCACGTGCTTATTTTTCAAAATTTCGAAAAATGTTTTATACAAAAGTTGTGTATAATAGTGAGCTGCACTTCCTAAAAATATTTAAATTTATACAGGGTGTCTCATAACAAAGTTACAGACCAAACTTATGTTTTTTTTTTTTAATGGAACACACTGTATTGTTTTTGTCATTTTTGAATTATATGGAGCAAATAAAGGTGAGTTACTTCAATACTCCCTATACCTACTGTTTGCCGTTTTCGAAATATTTGAAGATTTATTGAAATGCATGGTCTGGGTGAAATTTTATTTTTGCCCCAGTGATTGACGTTGAACGATTAAAATCATTTCAATTATTTGCTTGAAGGTTCGAACTATACAGCCAACCATGATTTCATACAAAAAATTATACAGGGTGATAAAAAAAATGCGGTAGAAAAACCCAACTTATAAAATTGAATAACTTCGTTTTTTTCAAATGGCACACCCTGAATTTAGTAACGTATTCTCAAGTAGAATCCAATTATCTTTCAGATTATAATAATTATTTCTGATATGATAATCGCCGAATACAAGAAAACTATTGAGATTAGGAACAGGGAACTCACCTTTATTTGCTCCATATAATTCAAAAATTACTATTGTTCAGGTGCTCAAAAAGTAGTCTATCCAAATATTCAACAAAATACTGGGGGTTCTATTTAAAAAAAGACACAACCTTGGTGTGTAACTTAAAAATGGAACACCCTATATGCATGAAAATATTTTTAGAACTTATCTATGATAATCCATCAAAAGATTTTCCTTGCAACTTTTAGTGTGGGCTCAATCTTCCGAGCTCTTCAATCAGACTGTATAAATAAAACAAAATGCGATCCGCAATAATGAGTGTTACATTCATTTGTTTCTATATACCGGGTGACCCAGGGATCTGTAAAAGCCACATAACTTATTTGCTATTTGAGATGTCGACTTCTAGTTTTCTTGAACTGGTACCCACACTTATTCTACATATTTTAAAAATATGTATGTTTTTGTACAGGGTGTCCCAATATACATAACAGAACAAAGTTATGTTTTTTTTAAATGGAACACCCTATATTTTATACTTTATTTATAACCCTCTTGAGAAGCTGATAAAAATAGTATAAGACACTATGGGTCTTTTATGGACGGTTGGTTAGTTATGGGCAAATTTATGGCAAAAACATGTACACATTGAAAACATTGCAGAAGCGTTCCTAGCAAAGATAGCATCATTATTTATACACTAGAAAATTTCCCACATCATAAAGAATAATACACATCGGCTTTGGTTCTCTTTTATTCATAGTGCTATACAGGGTGTTAACATACGCAAAACAATGGATAACTATTTTTTTTCAAATGGAACACCCTATATATCTTGCCACCAATCTATGGCATTTTTAATAACCTTTCCAATGATATACAGTTTGTATGACAAAATATTAAGCGTCTTGAGATTTATCAATAAAAACATATTTGTTTTGTCACCTTCTGCTGATTTTTGGATTTTCAGCCAAAACTATGCATTTTCTGGAAAAATTATAAGTGACCAAAGTTGTAGAGCGAAAAATTTTCGATCGATATTGGTCTTTCAACTTTTGAGATAATGCGTTCATTTCCCGCCAGAACGTGCAAAATCGTGACCGTATATGCATTTTAGCGTTTTCTTTTCAAATTTTTTATTAATAAATTGCACTATACTTTATTTTCTGCACCCTCGAGCAGAAAAACGGGAAATTATAGGGAAATTAAAATGGCCCATATCGATTGAAAATGTTCCGCTCTACAACTCTTAATAGAAGCAATTTTTGCCAAAAATGCATAGTTTTCCCTAAAAATTCAAATTGAAAATGTATGTATCAATTTTTGTGTTTTTCAATGATTTTTTGCATTTTTAGCGAAAACTATGCATTTTGGGCAAAAATTGCTTCTTTTAAGAGTTGTAGAGCGGAATATTTTCAATCGAAGTAGGTCATTTAAATAATTCTCTAATTACCCGTTTTTCTGCTAGAGGACGTGGAAAATAAAGTATAGTGCAATTAATTAACAAAAAAATTGAGAAAAACGGTAAAATGCATATACGGTCACGATTTTGCGCACTCTGGCGGGCAATGCACGCATTATTGGAAAAGTTGAAAGACCTGTATCGATCGAAAATTTTCCGCTCTACAACTTTGGTCTCTTATTATTTTTTCAGAAAATTCATAGTTTTGGCTGAAAATCGAAAAATGAGCAGGAGGTGACAAAAGAAAAATATTTTTATTGATAAATCTTAAGAATCTTTAATATTTCATTATACAAATGAAATTTTTCATTTTTTTCATTGGAAAGCTTATTAAAAATTCCATGCATTGGTGACAAGATATATAGGGTGTTCCATTTGAAAAAAAATAGTTAACCATTATTTTGCGTATGTTGACACCCTGTATAGCAGTATGAACAAAGAAGAACCAAAGCCGATTTGTATTATTCTTCATGATGTGGAAAATTCTTTATTGTATAAAAAACGACGCTAGCATTGCTAGGAGCGCTTCAGCAACTTTATCAATGTATCCTTGTTTTTGCCACAAATTTGCCCATAACTAACCAACCGTCCATTATAGACCCATGGTATCTGATACTATTTTGATCAGCTTTTCAAGAGGGTTGAAAATAAAGTATAAAATATAGGGTGTTCCATTTAAAAAAACATAACTTTGGTCTGTTATGTATATTGGGACACCCTGTACAAAAACATACATATTTTTAAAATATGTAGAATAAGTGTCGGTACCAGTTCAGGAAAACTAGAAGTCGATATCTCAAATAGCAAATAAGTTATGGGGCTTTTACAGATCCCTGGGTCACCGGGTATGTTTGTTGCATGATGCAAATATATCATCAGCCTTTGTTTACGCAGATAAACAATTCTAAATTTAGACTTAAAGGATGACAATGGGAGGAAATGATGACATGTTTATCAAAATATTTCTTTGTTTATTGATAATTGTTATTAGCATGTCCGCTGCATTGTAATTCACGTTCACATGGTTTGTTTCTCGATTTCCTCCCATTAATAATTACAATTGAAACATGTATCTTTGAAAATTACTGTCGAATGTACGACATATCAATATCAATACATTATCCTCTAGTGCAGGATGTTCTAGTTAATTTATTTTAATTTATTCAGTCGATTATCTGAACAAAGATTTTTCATTCTTTTTGAAATTGAGTTGGTAACAAATAATAATAATAAAAATCAATGGATATACAGTGTGCGCCTAAAGTATGGAATATATTCAGTAAAAGCTAAATTAAATATTTTTGGAAATTTTCAATTTTCTTTTTTAAAAATACACATTTTTGCATGAAAGTCGATTTATAGTGGTCATTTGTTTTTGAGGTGACCTTGAGATACCATTTCAACAATTTCTGGATTTTTTTTTTGTGTCTGAGTGTGTGTCTGCCTCTGTGCGTGTATGGGTGTGTGTGTGTCTGCTGTGTGCGCTGTATCTCAAAAACTAATAGAACAATTGATATGAAACTTTGAACATACGTCTTATTTGATAATCCGAAGAACTGAAAAGCTTTTGGTAAAATTTCGTACACCGGAAGTGGGTGTTTACCTTACATGTTTTTTGTTTTTTGCCAATATTTTCATAAATATGAAAAATATCACAAAAACATTTAAACACACATTAAAGACAACAAAGAAATGAACATCTTTTGCTTGAAAATATTTTTCATAAAATCATTGTTATTCGAGAAAAAAAATGTATTAATTTTTTTAAATTTTTGGTTTATAATTATAAAACGATAATAGCTACAGTAAATTTATGTTAATAATAATTGTAGAGAATAATAAAATAAACAACTTATGAAGAATAAGTTTTTTCGAAATCCCTTTAGTTTTTGAGTAAACTGAGTTTTTGAATTTGAAGTATAATTTTTCCTTCATAATTTTGACGTTTTAAACGTCAGTTTCATCCGATTCTACAAAACGTTCGATGTTCATTTAAAATATGATTTAAATTGAAAATAAACCATGAAAGTGTAAATATAAATGATACCACCAAGTCGGAGAAGTTAACATGATGGCCACATCACATTTTTTTTTCTTTTTCTTTGACTCTTTTAAGTCCACTCTTTACAATGAGTTATTTTGCCTACCTCTAGTTGCCAAACCTATTCTTTGCCTTGTTTTTGTATAAATTATCTTGTATTTATTTATTTATTTCCCTTTGTTACAAATGCTTGAACACTATTTCTAAATAAGATATAAAATGGTATAATCTCACAAGAATTTAACTTTGCATTGTAACGGGCTGAGTTCATTACCAAGATGATCTTCCACTCTGGCCCAGGTTGCTGCTCTTTCAAGTGGACTGTCCATCAAGGGTTTTCATCTTGGTCAGCATATTTTTTGACTAGCAGGCCAAATAATCAATACACAAAGAAAATGGATGTATTTTTATATGTACGGCATAAAATTTAGAACAAACTTACCCTTTGAGATATAAATATGCGCCTTTAGGGTGACCCCCTTTTTATAATGACGAGTCACCTTATACAAACGCAGGCATGTTATACCCTTTTTTACTCAAATAAATTATAACGATTATATTACAGTTATCTTCATTAAACCTAACTAAAATTGATCATATCATCAATTTATAACTGAACTTAATGTACCTCCGCATGGGCAATAAATCATCGGTAAGCTCGTAAAGTATATAAATATTTCATCCATTGATATTGATCACCTGGCGGATACACGTTTATGATATATGATGATACTGGAATTTTAGTATTTGGGTTATTTACTCAAATATTAATGTGCCATGTACACGCCACTAATTAATGTAATTAAATATTTGACACCAATCCAGGGGTGATGTTAAATCTATTTGTAGAAACAATTTATTTCTGTATTTACTTCCGGTAGGTAATAAATTATTGCCGCATTTTTTTGGTCGATATTTCGGGTGTATCTATTAGTGAAACATGGGTTGTTAACCTGAAACATGAACAAACGTCTATTGAAATAAAAAAAAAGTAAAAGTCGTTTATCATGTTGGTTTTCTGGCATATCTGAAAATTTATTGAACGTTTTTAACATGTAATAAATTACGAATATTTTCAACGTTTGTGTCCGAATCAGAATTCTTGGAAATGCAACTTATTGGGGTAGTTTTTTATTAATTAAAACACTTGGTTTTGTTTCACTATTTATAAATAGTAAAACAAAAAATAGTGAAACAAAACCAAGTGTTTTAATTAATAAGAAAACTACCCCAAGTTGCATTTCCAAAAATTTAGATTCGGACACAAACGTTGAAAATATTCGTAATTTATTACATGTTAAAAACATTCAATAAATTTTCAGATATGCCGGAAAACCAACATGATATACGACTTTTACTTTTTTTATTTATATTCACCACGGGTTAAGTGAGAAATTAATTAATCATAATTGGAGTAGGGTTTGTTAATTATTTAAATGAGATTAAATCGGACACTAAACATAGATTACATTTTATTATAGATACGTTGTTTTGTGAATTATTAGCATCATACATTAAATCGTTTAATATTTGAGATTGAAATTTGAAACATTAAAAAAATTATTAAAAACCAAATATATTCTGAATATATGAATATTCAGGCTATTCGTAAATGTACAAAATTAACTCTTAAAAAGAAACCACTACTTATATATTTCATATTGCAACATTCATATCTCGACAGAGATAATAATATTTTCAAAATTTCCCTAACCATCAACAACTGCGTAATAATTATGGGAACTGAAGGTTTTGATCCGATTGGAAATCGCCTATTGCGTTGAATATTCATATTTTAATTGCGCTTAATTGACCAAGATAACGATAAAGTGCAATAGTGACCGCAAGTGTTACTTCTATTGTTATAATGTGACCGCGTGGTTTGATATTACACACGCGCTTGTTTGTACTTTACCCTTCGTCATTATGCGACCACGTGCATGCAAATAATGGGGATGACTAATAGACGCAGCTGCGGAAAGATATTTAAGGTAGTTTGAGAAATTATTTGCACGAAATAAGTATTGATCAGCTAAGCTAGAGAATGTAAAAATGCTGTAAACTCTAGAAAATGTTGGATTCACGCAAAACAGGGGCGCAACATGAAAAGTTTGCGCACCCGTGATACAGGGAGCTTCGGAGAGGTTTGCACTATTATTTTGTCTAGCCGTTGAGATTTATTTCCAATAAGGAAAGCGAGCCGTGAAAATTTAATGTCAGAATTAGAGATGGGCAATAAGACTTTTTCGTGAACTGCTTCACAAGCTCTGACTCAGTCAAAGGAGTCGACTCGGGAAGTCAAGTCATGACTTAATAAATTAACATATCTATGTTTTTATTTTTGTTTTAAGAAATTTTGTAAAAGGAGATTTTCCGTTAATAAATCTATTATTATTATTATTATTATCTATGTGGCAGGGGGGCGTGGTGACCTAATGAGTAGAGCTCCTGCTCACGGGCCTCGTGGTCGTGGGTTCGAATCCCTTCCTTGCGGTCACTTTTTCGGAACATTATATCATTATATAATATATAAATGATTATATATAATAATAAATATTTAGAAATCAATATACACAGTTAATTGAAACTCTGGCTAAATGGACTAGTTTCCTATGCCAAAAAAAAAAATCTATGTGGCATGAACTGAAGAGGTCCTCACTTCGGTCATATTTCGCCAATACTCTTCTTTATAAAGAGTCGACTCATCGTCTAAATTAAAATAACAGGTGGGGCAAAAGTCCCGCTACCATTTTGATTGCCTACAACTTTGCTTAAAGAAAAGATAAGTACGTTTGGTTTTCATAAAAACTTTATTTGGCCTTTACATTTTTTTTTCGTTATAATTGGAAAATTATATCGGCTAAATGGTGACCGCGATTTGCTATGCAACTTTCGGCTCTTTTTAAGGCATTTTTCATGACATCCTGCAACATCTCAGGCTGAATTTCTTCAATTTCGTGACGAATATTGTCTTTAAGATGTTGAATCGTTTGGGGCTTATTCACATAAACTTTTGATTTTAAAAAACCCCATAAGAAAATGTCTGGTGCTGTTAAATCCGGAGATCTGGCTGGCCATGCTAAATCGCCACTTCGCGAAATTAGTCTTCGTGGAAAAACGTCATTCAATAATTGAATTGTTGAACGAGATGTGTGTGCTGTGGTCCCATCTTGCTGAAACCACATGTTCTCTAATCCTTGCTCTTCCATTTTAGGCACAAGAAAATTTCGAATCATGTCTAGGTACCCTTCAGCATTAACAGTAACTCTGACATCTTGGTCATTTTCAAAAAAATAGGGACCAATGATGTTTCCAGCATGAATACCACACCATACAGTTGTTTTTAGTGGATGCAATGATGTTTAATGAATTAATTGAGGATTCTGTGTTCCCCAAAACCGACTGTTCTGTTTATTGACATGGCCACTGAGAAGAAAATGGGCTTTATCGCTCATTATCAATTTAGACGAAAATTCTTCAATTTCACCAGACAGCCTTAGGATTGCATTACTGTACTCAACTCGTTGATCAGAATCTCTCGGTAGCTATTTTTGGACTAATTGAATTTTGTACGGGAACATTTTTAAATCAGTTTTCAAAATTCGCCTTAAACTGCGTGCAGAAATGTGTAACTGGGAACCACGTCTCTGACTTGATGTTTCTGGAGACTCTGCAACACTTTCGCGCACCAGAGTCATATTTTCAGCGTTACGAGACGTCCGTTGTCTCCCAGAACGAGGCCTGTCTGCTGTCGTACCGTACCGTTGAAAATTCGCATGTAAACGATAAATTGTGATTTTGTGAGGCACTGGACGATTAGGATA
Organism: Ocypus olens; assembly: GCA_910593695.2. NCBI lineage: Eukaryota > Metazoa > Arthropoda > Insecta > Coleoptera > Staphylinidae > Ocypus > Ocypus olens. The sequence goes on from OU343058.1 coordinate 45,346,496, forward strand.
TTTTTGACGCAATTTCCGCTGAGTGGCAATAATGGAACGATTATTTTCAATAAATATTGTCACTATTTCTGCTCGTTCTTGTGGCGTATATTTCTCCATGATAAAATTTTGACGTCTACACAACAGAATGGTTCAAGCGAAACTGAGCTAAACGTCACAGAACCCAGATGGCGCGCAATTAAAATGGTAGCGGCACTTCTGCCCCACCCGTTATCTGTGTGGCACGAAATGAAGAAGAGCAAAACATTTTATCTGTACACAATTCTTCATCCGGTTAAGCCGGAAATGACCATAACTTAAATAACAAAAATATATAAAAACAATTACCAGAAATTGGAAAATTTTCAAATTTACTCAAAATTGATTCAAGTGGACATTCCAAACAAAAACTCAAAACATCCCTTAACTAGTTTTCAAGATAATCGCGCGAGAACTGTTGTAATAAAATTCTGAATTACCACAATTCCCAAAACGATTTAAAAAAATATAAAAACAATTGCCAGAAATTTGAAAATTTTCAAATTTACTCAAAATTGATTCAAGTTGACATTCCAAACAAAAACTCAAAACATCCCTTAACTAGTTTTCAAGATAATCGCGCGAGAACTGTTGTAATGAAATTCTCAATTACCACAATTCCCAAAACGATTAAAAGAAATATAAAAACAATTGCCTGAAATTGGAAAATTTCCAAATTTACTCAAAATTGATTCAAGTTGACATTCCAAACAAAAACTCAAAACATCCCTTAACTAGTTTTCAAGATAATCGCGCGAGAACTGTTGTAATAAAATTCTGAATTACCACAATTCCCAAAACGATTTAAAAAAATATAAAAACAATTGCCAGAAATTTGAAAATTTTCAAATTTACTCAAAATTGATTCAAGTTGACATTCCAAACAAAAACTCAAAACATCCCTTAACTAGTTTTCAAGATAATCGCGCGAGAACTGTTGTAATGAAATTCTGAATTACCACAATTCTCAAAACGATTAAAAAAAATATAAAAACAATTGCTGGAAATTGGAAAATTTCCAAATTTACTCAAAATTGATTCAAGTGGACATTCCAAACAAAAACTCAAAACATCCCTTAACTAGTTTTCAAGATAATCGCGCGAGAACTGTTGTAATGAAATTCTGAATTACCACAATTCTCAAAACGATTAAAAAAATATATAAAAACAATTCCCAGAAATTGAAAAATTTCCTAATTTACTCAAAATTGATTCAAGTTGACATTCCAAACAAAAACTCAAAACATCCCTTAACTAGTTTTCAAGATAATCGCGCGAGAACTGTTGTAATGAAATTCTGAATTACCACAATTCTCAAAACGATTAAAAAAATATATAAAAACAATTCCCAGAAATTGAAAAATTTACTCAAAATTGATTCAAGTTGACATTCCAAACAAAAACTCAAAACATCCCTTGACTAGTTTTCAAGATAATCATGCGAGAACTGCTGTGATGAAATTTTGAATTACCACAATTCCCAAAACGATTAAAAAAAATATAAAAACAATTGCCTGAAATTGGAAAATTTCCAAATTTACTCAAAATTGATTCAAGTTGACATTCCAAACAAAAACTCAAAACATCCCTTAACTACTTTTCAAGATAATCGCGCGAGAACTGTTGTAATGAAATTCTGAATTACCACAATTCTCAAAACGATTTAAAAAAATATAAAAACAATTGCTGGAAATTGGAAAATTTCCAAATTTACTCAAAATTGATTCAAGTTGACATTCCAAACAAAAACTCAAAACATCCCTTAACTAGTTTTCAAGATAATCGCGCGAGAGCTGTTGTAATAAAATTCTGAATTACCACAATTCCCAAAACGATTTAAAAAAATATAAAAACAATTGCCAGAAATTGGAAAATTTCCAAATTTACTCAAAATTTATTCAAGTTGACATTCCAAACAAAAACTCAAAACAGAAGATATTCTGAATTACCACGTTTCTCAAAACGATTAAAAAAATATATAAAAACAATTGCCAGAAATTGGAAAATTTCCAAATTTACTCAAAATTGATTCAAGTTGACATTCCAAACAAAAACTCAAAACATCCCTTAAACAGTTTTCAAGATAATCGCGCGAGAACTGTTGTAATGAAATTCTGAATTACCACAATTCGCAAAATGATTAAAAAAATATATAAAAACAATTGACAGAAATTGGAAAATTACCAAATTTACTCAAAATTGATTCAAGTTGACATTCCAAACAAAAACTCAAAACATCCCTTAACTAGTTTTCAAGATAATCGCGTGAGAACTGTTGTAATAAAATTCTGAATTACCACAAATCGCAAAACGATTAAAAAAAATATAAAAACAATTGCCAGAAATTGGAAAATTTCCAAATTTACTCAAAATTGATTCAAGTTGACATTCCAAGCAAAAACTCAAAACATTCCTTAACTAGTTTTCAAGATAATCGCGCGAGAACTGTTGTAATGAAATTCTGAATTACCACAATTCCCAAAACGATTAAAAGAAATATAAAAACAATTGCCTGAAATTGGAAAATTTCCAAATTTACTCAAAATTGATTCAAGTTGACATTCCAAACAAAAACTTAAAACATCCCTTAACTAGTTTTCAAGATAATCGCGCGAGAACTGTTGTGATGAAATTCTGAATTACCACAATTCTCAAAACGATTAAAAATATATATAAAAACAATTGCCAGAAATTGAAAAATTTACAAATTTACTCAAAATTGATTCAAGTTGACATTCCAAACAAAAACTTAAAACATCCCTTAACTAGTTTTCAAGATAATCGCGTGAGAACTGTTGTAATGAAATTCTGAATCGCCACAATTCCCGAAACGATAAAAAACATTATAGAAACAATTGCCAGAAATTGGAAAATCTCCAAATATGGAATTTTTATTAAAAGTAGATATGTCGACGCACTTCATTCCCCAAAAATACCATACTAAATTTCATAAAGATATAAGTAAAAATGCAAATGATATTTTGGGTCTACCAGAATTCAGTTACACCCGGTATAATTAATATCTAGTATCTAATAGAATTAATAATTTAAGAAATGTAACTTTGGTCTGTAGGTTTCTTAAAAGTCACTTTTTAAGCCTAACATTCTAAATAAAATTAGTCATTAAATAAGTTAAGTGGCAGCTCGTGAAAATAAACCAAAATTTTATTTTACCCTCCTTGTATTGTAAATGTAAGTTTGGTCTTTAGTTTAAATGAGAAATACAATGCTTTTCGTCTTCTACAATCTAAGAGTCCTCAAAAGACTACAATAAAGCAAATTATCTATTGAAACAACTACTTTCCTGGCTAATACCACGATGAATATTGAATGATACAATAGATAATTTGTGTGTTGGTCTCTAGGCTTCTGAAAAGTAATTTTTTTAGGCTGAATGATACAAAACAGAAAAATAACTTTTTTGGTATATAATTATGAAATAGAGTTACATAACAATTGTAGAGTATGCTAAAATGAACTCTTAGGATTTTTTTTTAAATCGCTCCAGTTTAAAAGAATCGATAAATATGCAAAATATAAAAATTCCTTTTGTACCGTTAAATTGGAGAAAGTTACATGATGGCCACATCAACATTTTATTTTTATTTATTTACCAATAGGCATTAGTTCACCCAGTCCTTGCAATACTGCAATGATCACTGGTTTGTGAATAAGTATCTATTCATGGTCTGGACAAAGAGGTATTAACTAAACCATGTACTAGTGATTTTGAAACGTTAATTAAAATATGAAGTAATATTTTTATAAAACAATAATATCCGAAATACTGCAAATAAGAAATATTTTTGAAATTGTGTAAAGTTTTTGTATATTTGGTTGCATACCATTTAAACACATAATTACAATTCCCTCCAAATGATGTAAACAATATTATTTATTTAGCGATATAGGAAAATTTTATACCGGTAAAAGTGTACTAAATAATAAAAATAATAAATTGTCTTTATTGAGAAAATAACATATACATACCAGAAAGAGCATTGCAAGAGTGGGCGAAGTTCATTGAGGAAGCTAACTTTTACTGCTCTTCTACCTGTTTATTTTTAATTGTTAAATTTCCGACATGACTAATTAAATGGCATAGAAATTAAATAAAACATAGGTTTGTGGTTATGTGTAATTGGATAATAAGGGTGGTGGGTGGGCCCTATCCTACAATCAAATAAGCAAAACATAACCCAGCGTTTCTATAAATTAATTAATTAATGAAACATTCGTGATTTTTCACCAATGAAACCCTCGCCTATGTTCTACTATTTGCAGGGTAGGATAGGGACCACCCACCACCCTTAATATCCCCTTAAACATAACCAACAAACCCCTGTTTATTTTTCATTGTTAAATTTCCAACATCACTTATTAAATGGCATAGAAATTAAGTAAAACATAGGTTTGTGGTTATGTTTAATTGGATAATAAGGGCGGTGGGTGGGCCCTATCCTACAATCCAACCAGCAAAACATAACCCAAAGTTACTATAAATTAATTAATTAATGAAACAAAAAAAAACGCAAAGTCAACATTTTGATGATTCATTCGTGATTTTTCACCAATGAAACCCTCGTGTATGTTCTACTATTTGAAGGGTATAATAGGAGACGGAACGTAATGACAATCAACATTTAATACGTCCTTACGTTCCTTATTGGTTAAATTGAAAATAACAAATATAATATTAAATTGCATCTTGATTTCTATCATCGGTTATTTTTTTAAATGGCACTAAAAAATTTTTAGCAAAACTTTTTTATAGTGAATTTTTTGTGCTATTCAACGATGTAATCATTTCATAGGCTTGCATTACATTTTCTTTGAGAAAAACGCAAAACCAAAACAAAAAAACGTGGATTTTTTTTATTATATATATATATATTATCAATAAACTCAATAAATCAATGATTTTTTTTTATTAATTATTAAAAAGAAAGTAAATTACAAGAAATGGTATACCACGAAATGTAAAGACCAAACTAAAAACTGGGATATTTACTAATTATTAATATAAATTGCAGAAAAAATCACAAAAAAATCCGTTTTTTAATTGGTTTTGCGTTTATCTCAAAGAAAATATAATTCAAACCTATGAAATGATTACATCGTTGAAAAACACAGAAAAATCTCTATAAAATAGTTTCAATAATTTTTTTTGGTGCCATTTAAAAAAATGGCCGATGGCGGCAAGATGGCCGCTTTCTAAGAAAATCTGTTACAAGCAGGTTGTAGCAATCGAGATGCCATTTAATATTATATTTGTTATTTTCAATTTAAGCAACAAGGAACGTAAGGGCGTATTAAATGTTAATTGTCATTACGTTCTACTATCCTACCCTTCAAATAGTAGAACATACACGAGGGTTTCATTGGTGAAAAATAACGAATGAATCATCAAAATGTTGAATGTTGTTTTTTTCAATTTGAGTCAGAGATAAAGTAGCTTGGGACCTTTTTCGTGAGACACACGGTATATATTATTTTAACTGGTAAATTCCCAAGATGGCGACGGTTGGATTAACTCTGTGATAATATTTTAAATTCTCGATCAAATTGGCAATATTTACAAACACGTCGGCGTTGCAAGTCTGTGGAAATTTTACGATCATAATTGCTAACCAACATTGATTACAGTTGACGTGGTTAGTTATCGAAGCTTACTAAGGCAGCACGAATTTAAAATTTGCGTCAAGGCTCTCCTTGGACCGCCAATAAGTGAGACGAAATCGAAGGCGGCAAGCCATGCAAAATTGATACGATATCAGTATTGGCGTGTGCGTTCGACGCTAAAGCGTTTCCCACACAAATATCCACGTGATTGTCGAAGAGAAAATGCGCATCAATAAAGTAAAATATAAATAACTTGCACAATCTTATCGCGGAAATTGTAATATATCGGTCGTATTTATAAACTCCGTGGGCTTTGGCTCCCATACAAAAATGTAACAATTGCTCGAAAACGTGACATATCAACTCGGTGTATTAAGTAACATAAGGCTTAATTAAACAATGGCATGGATGTGTGCACCGCGCAAACATTAGGTTCACTCGCACTGCGCACCAGCTGCGCCTGGTCATTCGCATCGTACCATTGTTTTGGTTTATCCTGCCGTGCAGACACGTTCCTGCTGTGCGCACGTGCGACTGAGCACCAGAATTTGGACCAGCTTGCTCTTGTTGTGAGGAAATTAACTTTCATTCGATTTCGTAACCGGAAGTTGGTAAATCGCATTACCAGCAAGTATTTTAATGTTTTCTGTCAAAAGAAATATTTTAAAACCATTGTAGGAAATTAATATTAAATATGGTATTTATTTACAGAGAAATAAACTCTCAGCTGTGATATACGCTTTGGGTTTTGATTGCCAAGAAGTCGTGGCTTATGCTTCGTTGGTGTTTCAAAATGCCATGGAGGGTGTGGGTTTTAAATTCATAGTCCATAATAAAATACTTGCATTGTGTAAGCACCACTCCACTAATAAAAAATAAAACTAGTACTAGGACACTTCCACAGACTTTCTCTAACGAATTAGTTAAATCATTTATAAATGTAATCTAATTGGAATAAAACACTTTTCCTTTGTTTGTATAACATTTCGATTTATTACTTTGACTGCAGCAACTCAGCTTGCCATTATTAAAACAAAAGTCGAATGTTACTCTAGTTTCGATAATGGCAAACCGAGTTGCCGAAACTGCAGTGAAACGAATAAATCTAAGTGTTATACAAACAAAGTAAAAAGTATTTTATTCCATATAAAAGCATGTATAACGAAATAGAAGCTTCTTACAAACAAATATTATTCTAATTGTTTAATGTTGCTTTGTAGACTGTTTTTATTATGTAAGAATCCTCATAACGGGTTCAGTCCGTAAAGAGAGGCCGTTATAACTATAACAACACAGTCACTTACTGAAAAATGTCTATTTTTTTCCTTTACTTGCAAAGACGCATTCAACATCGACACAATGCTGCATAACCCTTATACTCCAGGTATTCACAATTGTGCGGTCCGTATTTTAAGGTACTTTAAGGGTCATAATGAATTTGTAAACGCCTGACTCTCGAGTCACATGCCGTGTGATGTGTACAATACAAAAATACATTTTGTTTTGTTTTTTCGTCGAAAACACGTTTTTTGATTCAGTGCCATGTCGAATAAAAGTAAATATTTTTGGTTCAAATTTTTTACTCAGGGTTGTGGATTACATTTCTTGATTAGTTGTACTTTAATTGTAAACTGTGAAATATGTAGAATGAGGTTAGGTTTACATGTGGTTAATTTCACACTTTGATTTTTACCATTATGAGCTCCTCCAAGAGTCTACTTGTCTGATTTTGCGGACATACAAGAAAGAAACAATATTCCTACTATTGATTGATTGATTTGCTGCATCTAGAGAATAAACCCGAAGAGCTCTATAACCTGTTAGTCGAGATTGGATCGGATTTTGATGTTGAGGATCAAGACAACCTTTGGGAAGTAAATGGCAAAGAGAATTACGAAGGCAACGCAATAGTGCAATTTGACACTTCAACGCTGCTAACTTGAAAAAATAAGTTCCACCAACGATATTATAGCACTTGTATCGTAATGAAAAGAGCTATTACGATACTGTTTTGGGTTCTGGTACAGTTTCATTATAGACGTAAAATATAAAAATAAATTTAGTTTATAGCATGTTATATTTGTAGCAAATAGAACTATTTTAAGAGATGAGATCAAATGCGTGTATAAATTGCATTATGTAATGCGCAATCAATTCGTCATAAATAATTTTCGACAAGCCTCCTGCGAATTCAAATCTATTATAAACAACATAGTCATTGCACTTTATGTTTGCTAGGTCAGTCAAGGTTACTCTAGTCATTGACTCGACAATATCGCAATAAATAACTCATAGGTGAATGTATTTTTATTATACAAATACCTTTGTCTAATATTTTTTGTGTCTTGCACAACTGTTTCCTACCACGTCATTTATTATTTAGAATGTTTCTTTTTTTTAATTCCAAAGAACACAATTCGTTTACAAAAATAATTGTATTAAATTTCACTAGAGCTTGGCGAAATGATTATTTTTCGAGAGTCGACTCTTTACACGAGTCATGACTCTTTTGAAAAAGTAAGAAGTATGTCTGGAAAAAAGTGATGAGCAAAAAAAAAGGTCTTCCCTTCCAAAATTTTATATTTTATAAAATGATGCGCAAAAAAATGGCCTCACTTCTAACATTTGATGACTCATAATGAGTCAGGAAATTCACACAGTCACTTGTCTGCTAGACTCATCTAGCCCTCAGCTGCATCTGGGGGTCCTGAGGGATCCCATCCTTTCTTAAAAATACTTTTAATTATTTAAAATTTCGAAATATCATAAAACTAATGCAGTAGAGCGCTTAAAGTAAGTAAAAAAAATGCATTTTAAGAATGTTCTTAACTTATTTTCTCAATAAAAGAGTTAACTCTCTAATATGGCTGATTTTTCTAGTCCATAATGTACCAATTAACACTTTTGTATAGTTCTGTAGTCCTATATAGAAGATAGAAGAATTTTTTAAGCAATTTTTTAACTTGGGGCCCTGGATGACCCCATGTGCAGTTATGTTAGAAAATTGAAGTAGTGCAGCTAAGGGTTAGAAGAGTCGACTCTTAATTGACTCACTCATGAGTTATCCATCTCTGATTTTGACATCATATCTTGTATAATTTCTTTGAAATATAATTAAAAAATTGTTTACAAGAGCATTATTGTATTCTTGAGAACATTATTAATAATAGCAGTAGTTGGTGAGCATTTTAGATTAGATCACTCTGAAGCACCATTAATTGTATCCAAATGACGAATATTACCGGTCACCCATTTATCTTAAGACCCGGATCACCAGTGTTTTTTAATAATAATAATATATCTTTTTCTACTTTGGTGTAATAATATAATAAAGTATCAAAAATAGTTTAATAATGAGATTTTTTATTTTACAGTTTTTGCTGATTATTAAACTACTTGCGGTAAAATTTTAGTTGTCGCAATTAGCAGTACTTAAACGTGATGAGTCGACATGAAAATGTAAAATTGCCGTTAATTTGTAGGATAATTGGAACCCTCCAATACGTTACATACTGAAAATGTTCGATAATGCATATTGGGGAGTTCGCCACCAGTACCACTAATGTTAAAGAAAACGGAGGCGTAATATTGTTCACATATAATATTTTCACCGGCGTGGAAAACAGAGGAACTCGGCCGGACGCTTGAATTCATCCCGCGCTCGGCGACATTTTAGGCAACACAACATACACAGAGGAAAGGTTGTAATTTATTATATTATCACTTGTTTGCAAAACGAATATCACGGAAGAAACAGCGAGAGTATAATGTATGTTTTATTGGCGGCGAAAAAGAGCCGCTTCTGTCGGAGTGTTAATTCAATGTGGATTTTTAATTAGCGTCGATCGATGCCCTACACGAGAAACGAGAAACAAATGTAAACATAACCTTAAATTTCGATATACATTTAGGCAAGTACGTTGCATTATTCTATAAGCTTAAATTGGTTACAACTTACTTGTAAATAGCACCCTTAGCAACTTCCCTTATTTCTGGAGGTGTGTAAGTAATATTCTTGATTTAATATGTATTAAAATTAACTATTGAAATCGCCGTAGAAATACGTATGTCAAATATTACATTCCTTCGAAATGAAACACTCGCAAGCTCGCTCGGCGGTGAAACTCCAGCCGCGTCCTTAAAACTGCCACTTTATTGCCTTGTTAAACAAATAACTATTGTCTGATCGACGAATAACGATCTGATCGAAATTGAAATCAATTGTAGGTATGAGTACATTAGTAATTGGCGATAACAATTTTGCGTAATTTAGTTATTCGTGGACACATGTAATAAATCCCACCTTCGAATTAGTTCCATGTTATTCAACCTTCACACACAACGATAACTAAATATATTTTGAAAAATTCAACATATGAATATCCAACCAAAATAGTATATTGTACAATGATGGCTATTAATCACGAGAACGATGTTTGCGAAACGAGCCGTAGTCGAGTGGAGCAAATCGTTTGAGTGATTAATAGCCATTATATGCGAGTTGTACACTATACTTTGTTCACGAAAATTAAAATCAAAATTAAAAAAAAACAAAATGAAAATTAAAATCGAAATTAAAGTTGTAATTACAATTACAATTGAAAAAAATTAAAATCAGCATTAAACAGGGTAAAAAAAAATTATCATAAATCGCGTTCTGTGAATTAAAGCGTGAATTAGCGTGTTTAATAACCTTATTAAACACGCAAATGCGTGTGCGTGTTTAATAAGCGTATTAAACACGTAAATGCGTGTTTAAGAAATTGAGTGTTAAATGTACCCCATTAATGCACCTTTTTATACATGAATTGAATTATCACTATAAAAATTCAATTCATCTGATACTTTTGAAAGGTCAGTAACGTCAACATTACATATACCATGCGATCAACAATTACTTACAAGTAACTCTAGACAAGTTGAACACGCCGATTTTGATAGGCCTTGAATATATTGTACTTTTGTTCAAAATAGGAGACACCCATTTTTTATACGTGCCCAAACGGTCGTTAAGGGGGTAAAACTCCCTCCTGAAAAAAAAATCGTTTTTTATCTCTCTATTTTTTTCAATCATCCAATGGTGATCTCCACATAATGGAGAACACGATACTTCATGCAACATCGGAAGGGTTCTTAAAGGGCTCCAATTTCTTCTTGCAACTAGTTTAATATAGGCATCATTAAAAAAAAATCGTCCACAACCTATAACCTAACCTATAAAATGCAAACCGCATAATCATCGTACCGATTATATTATACCACTTACATTAAAACAGTCGACAGTCAATTAAAATAGTCTGTAAAAGAAATTGAAAATTTCAAGCGAATCTCGGAACACGAACTCACGCGAACTGTCACTTTGTCACAAGCTACGTAGCTTGCGTAAAAAGCCACCGATTTTTGGTGAGCTTTGTCATCGATGGCAATACTCTAATAGGCGTCTAGAATACGGTCTCACGTAAATGACGTCATTTCGGTGACAAAAAGTACCGGTGACGAGAGTCACGGGTAAGTGGAATCAGAGACCTGCAGAAGCGGGTTTTTGAAAGCCCGGCCTGGCCCGACAGTGAAAATTTAAAACCCGGCCCGGCCCAATGAAACGAAAATGTGCTGCGGGCCCGGCCCGGCCCGGAGCTGAATATTCAAAGCCCGTCCCTGAAAAATGTTGAATTAAATAAATAAAATTACTGGACCCATGTATTTCTTAAAAATTTTAAAATACATTGAATTCGTGTTAATAACATTTTTTTTTCAATTCACTTAGTTGTTGCTCTCCAAAATATAATAAAATTAAATTTATCCGGCCCGGCTTGGCCCGCAGTTTGAAAAATACGGCCCGGCCCGACGTCGAGCCAGGCCTGGCTTTCCGGGCCAGGCAAAAGCCCGGCCCATGCAGGCCTCTGAGTGTAATCGACCCCCTGGGCAATGACGGCCCACGCTGTTCCGAATTAAATACATACTGTACTATACCGTATCAGAGCACAAATCCAGTAGATATTTCCCAAGTGAAAGAAATCGACTGACCAAAGTCAGGTTTTGAAACTGCTTTTCTCGACTTGATGAATGCACTTACCGATTACGTTTCGTAATATACTATTAACTTGACTGTATGCGGTACGGGAAAGTATGCTGTTTTTATTTTTTCTAATTTGATGTTTTTAAAAGGTGTGTCTGTCTGTCGGTGGGTACTATCTTAAAAACCAGTGACGATTCGCGGGGTTTTTTCTGGTACGGCCGAGGAACAAGAGGTGGTAATACAGATAGGTAGGGTCAGTAGAGACGGCTGGCTGCGTGACCGCATCTATCTGTATTACCACCTCTTGTTCCTCGGCCGTACCAGAAAAAACCCCGCGAACCGTCACTGTTAAAAACTAAATGTAGAAATAAAATTTAAATTACTGGCTGTTAGCGCCATCTGCTGGTATATCATGAACTAGTGATTATGTTGGTATTGCTTTGAATGGCAAACCAACTTAAATATATCAGTACACTCGCATGATTGTTGTTTACGTTAGACTAAATAAAATTAAAATGAGAAATAAGATGCTTTTAGTCTTCTACATTTAAGAAAGAGACTACAATAAACAAATCATCTATTGAAACAACTCCTTTCCTGGCTAATATCACGATGATATTGAATGATACAATAGGATAATAGATAGTGCGTTAATCTATAGCAAGGGTGGGCAAAGCAACGTTTATAAAATTAAAAGAAAACCTAACGATCAGGTTCTGGAATTATCAATACATTCAAACTAATCCAATTTTGATACCTTTCCTGTTTTGAACATTCAAATTAATCTGTTCGTTAGTTGAACGTTCGGGTTCACCTGTTGTGAAATCAATTATAAAATTTTAAATGGAACACCCATAATATGGGGCAGTCCATACCAACCTGGTGGACTAAAAAAAATTTTGGCGAGAAAACACATGAAATATGTTCTATCAAGACTCCTGAGTATTTCAGAATTTTTTCAGATTTTTTGGAGCCATATTGACGGGAGCTGTGGCTCCTAAAAGACACGTAAAAATTAAAATTATGCAAAAATTGCATTTTTTGCACTCGTGATTCTGTTAAAACGATACACAGAATCAAAAAATTGATGGAGACATTTTTTTAATGAAATTTTACGAACTTTCAGTTGATGTAGTGCATTTTCCCTTATTCGCCCCTTATGTTGCCCTTTAAAGGGCAAAAATAGCCCTCTTAGGGCGGGGGTCACTTTTTATCGTTCTGAAAGTGTGATTTGTCGATTCCTCGTCAAAAATTACATAAAATACCCAAATTTCAGAATGGGCCGACCATTTTAAGGGGCGTTACAGAGTTATTCTTAAAAAAGCACTGTTAAAATTTGTTTTTCTGGCGAGAGTTGCAGACTAGCGGAGGCAGCAGCTAGTTTGGCAGTGCCCACCAATTCCACCACATGCAAGAACGCTAAAATGTTAATAATTAATTCAAAAAGACAATAATTTTGGGAAAAATGTTTTTTGAGGAAACAGTTTTTTAGGAATATCTCTGTAACGTCCCTTAAAATGATCGGCCCATTCTGAAATTTGGGTATTTTATGTAATTTTTGACGAGGAATCGACTAATCACACTTTCAGCACGATAAAAAGTGTCCCCCGCCCTAAGAGGGCTATTTTTTTCCTTTAAAGGGCAAAATAACGGCTGAAAAGAGCGAATAAGGGAAAATGCACTACATCAGCTGAAAGCTCGTAAAATTTCATTAAAAAAATGTCTCTATCAATTTTTTGATTATGTGTATCGTTTTAACAGAATCACGAGTGCAAAAAATGCAATTTTTGCAAAATTTTGATTTTTACGTGTCTTTTAGGAGCCACAGCTCCGTCAATATGGCTCCAAAAAATCTGAAAAAAATTCTGAAATACTCAGAAGTCTTGATAGAACATATTTCATGTGTTTTCTCGCCAAAATTTTTTTTAGTGCACCAGGTTGGTATGGACTGCCCCATATATATTCCATTTTCGGATTCAAGCGTAATTTTATAATGGTTTTGCTTAAAAAGAAAACGACAAGTGTCATTTTATTTTCCAAAATGAATCTTGCATGTCATAAGAAATAACCTAACAAAACGGTAGTGGCAAATGACCTCGTAGTAGACGCCAAAAAAAAAAACTTGCTAGTTGGCCGTGACTAACCTAAGATGATCTCTTTCGTATCGTAGACTTATAGAAAAATAAAATTAACCACTTTTATTTTATAGTTTAGTGTACACATGCCTCTAAATTATAATTCGTTTTTTTTTTAATAAATCAAGTTTGCAAAGGGAAACATGTCGGCTCATTATGATTTAAAAAAAAAATGTGATCTCATCTAGAAACCCTAAACTACAACATTATCAAATTATCATATTTTATTTACAAAGTTTCGCCAGTACGAGAGTACTCCCACCAACATTAAAAAATGTTCTCATTTTATACATCGAAATTCTGGATAGTGTTTCTTGTAACTTTTTTTGTATTGACGCATTTTCTTCATAAGCTTATTCGTCGCATTGGTATCACTGTATATCGCGCAAAATTCATTTCATGTCGCCCATTTAGTCGCTAGTCGCCAAAAAGTTATTTTAGTCACACAGGCCTGTACGAAAGTCGCCCATTTGGCGCCAAAACTGGCAATACTGCTGGGGTTCACATTTTGCAGTACTGTACACAGAGGGTACAGAATTATTATTCCTATCAATTGCAGCTTCGGACCTGTTTTACGTTAGGGCTATTTAAAATCGAAAGTTATATTCAATCATTTTGAATTTTTGTCGCAAATATTTTGGTTTAAGTTATTTTATGAAATACATGTTTACTATTTACTTAAAATGTATTTAGTAGAGTAGACTCTGGGACGCTCTGTATAAACACACCTGGTAGCACGCTTGCTGAAGATGGAAGGCACACCTGGCCATCGGAAGCAGGTGTGGCATCAGCCCGACGGAAATAAATATACCTACCAAAAGCAGGTGCTCTTTTATGGAAAAGACAGAAGTATTTTTTCACTAACCAGTTTTTGAATTGCAGATTTGTAAATAAAAATCTTCACCTGTTCATCATTCATCTGTACAAATCGTGATTTAAATAATAAATCAATATAAACGAACATCTTCTATAAAAAAAATCGTATCCTATTCGTAAATCTATTTTCGCAAAGAATTAACTTAAATTTATAGTTCATATATAATCTGAATATATTATTATACTGGAACAATACTGTAGTTTATGCTTAATAGAACAATTCGTCAACTTTGGTTGTCGCCGGAAAATAAACCATAACACAATAATTTGCTTTAAGTGCAGTCATATTTCCGATTAATAGTTTTCCAAGAATATATATTTACAAAAATGAGTAACATTTAAATTAGTTGAAGTTATTTATTTCAATATATAATACAATTATATAGGTTTCAATGTTGCTTCCTCGTGCGACCAGTTTCGATCATATTATATCTCATCAGCTCAGTATAGACAGGGAAACGGTTGTTTACTATAGAGTTATAATCCTCCAAGTTTACGTTGTAGATAGATACTTGGAGGGTTATAACTACTTAGAAATGAGTCGAGGATTCAAGTGACTCCTGTGTAAATTTCCTGACTTATCTTGAGTCATGAAATTTTGGAAGTGAGGCTCATCACTTTTTCAATTTTTCAACAGAGTCACTCTCAGTCATTTTTCAGTCGGCTCTTTACGATGAGTCGACTCACAAAAAAGAGTCCAAATCAGCCACTCGCAAACTTCTGTAATTAACATGCTCGACCCTAAAGATCTGCAAGTATCCACGCGTGTCCAGGTTTCCTTCCCTTGCCTTCATAAAAATGTTTCTAAACCAGTGGCAGCTCGTGAAACATGTTGATGGTAGAGCCATTTAGCGCGTCCTCCTTTTTTTTAAGAAAAAAAGAAAGAAAGAACGATTTATCTTCCTAGACCAAAGTAAGTGACGAAAAAGTGTTTAAAGAATCAATTAAAATTTCTTGCTGAGTTTGATATCGTATGTTTATTAAAAAAGTGTGCCATGATTTTTTATTTAAAAAAAAATTAAGTTGGCACACATGTTAGGAATTGACACACAAAACGTCAGATCGTTTTAAAAGTCACAATTATTCCGTGATCACAATGGTTTACAGCAGGGGTCGCCAAACTTTTTTGATCATCGACCCCTATATAATTTTTCGAAATCTCCATCGACCCCCATAAAAGTAATTTTCAGTTAATAAAAAATAAAAAAAATCAAACTATTAGAGATGGACAAAACTGCTACTTTTGAATCACGTTGCTACCTGTGATTGCTACTTTTTAATATCAGTGTTTTTAAACTGTGATTACAAAAACATCGCAGAAAAAATATAAAAAAACGCAATAAAAATTCCATATAAAATCATCCTCAATGGCCGAAGTATCGCTTATTTAAAATCAATTTGGTTTTTGTAAATTCAATAATTTTCAATTGAGATATGGATTTTTGAAAATTTTCGTTTAAATTTTTTGAGTACTTTAACACAAACATCGCAGAAAAAAATATAAAAAACGCAGGAAAAATTCCATAAAAAATCATCCTCAATGGCCGAAGTATCACTTACTCAAAATCAATTTATATTTTGTAAATTCAATAATTTTCAATAGAGATATGGATTTTTGAAGATTTTTGTTTTAATTTTCTGAACACCTGAACAAAAACATCGCAGAAAAAAATATAAAAAACGCAGGCAAAATTCCATAAAAAATCATCCTCAATGGCCGAAGTATCGCTAATTCAAAATCAATTTGGTTTTTGTAAATTAAATAATTTTGAATAAAGATATGGATTTTTCAAAAATTTTGTTTTCATTTTCTGAGCACCTGAACAAAAACATCGCAGAAAAAAATATAAAAAAACGCTGGAAAAATTCCATAAAAAATCATCCTCAATGGTCAAAGTATCACTTATTCAGAATCAATTTTGTTTTTGTAAATTCAACAATTTTTAAGAGAGATATGGATTTTTTTTAATTTTTGTTTCAATTTTTTGTGCACCTGAACAAAATTATCGCAGAAAAATAATATAAAAAACGCAGGAAAAATTCCATAAAAAATTATCCTCAATGGCCGAAGTATTGCTTACTCAAAATCAATTTGGATTTTGTAAATTCAATTATTTGCAACAGAGATATGGATTTTTGAAAATTTTTGTTTTAATTTTCTGAGCACCTGAACAAAAACATTGCAAAGAAAAATATAAAAAACGTAAGATAAATTCCATAAAAAAATTATCCTCAATGGCCAAAGCATCGCTTATTCAAAATCAATTTGGTTTTTGTAAATTAAATAATTTTTAACAGCGATATGGATTTTTGAAAATTGTTATTTTAATTTTTTGAGCACCTGAAAAAAACATCGCAGAAAAAAATATAAAAAACGCAGGAAAATTCCATAAAAAATCCTCCTCAATGGTACCGCTTATTCAAAATCAGTTTGGTTTTTGTAAATTCAACGATTTTCAATAGAGATATGGATTTTTGAAGATTTTTGTTTTACTTGTTTTGAGCACCTAAACAAGGAGGAGCATTTGAAGATTTCCGCAGTTTTGTGAATTGTTTATATTTTTAATTTTCAGTTAATGAAGTTTGCAATTAAAAAATTGGTTTCGTGGTATTATTTCAAAATGTATGTTTAGATATTCGCACTGAATCTTAAATTAAAATTAATTTTGAGTCATTTTGGGTTTACCATTTGTAGAAATTATTTTTATATAATTGTTTTTCAGTTGATGAAAATGGTAATTTGAACATGAGCATAAGAGTAAATGGAAGTAAACAGTATTGAATATAAAATAATATGTAGAAATGCTATTCTCCATTGTCTTCTTACAATCACGTTTTTAGGTAACAGTTGTGATTTTAAGGAGCAATCACAGTTTAAGTCATAGTTTAAATATCAGTGATTTTATGTAGCTGTGATTTAAAGTAGCAGTGATTTTAAGTAGCAGTGATTTTAGGTAGCGGTGATTTTAAGTAGCAGAGGTTTTAAGTAGCAGTGATTGGTTAATTTTAATTTCAATTCCACTCGAAACTCCACATTTAATTTATTTCTGTACTTACAAGGCAACTAATCCAAGTGTTCCTCTCCGATTTTAATGGAATTTGGTGGATTTGTAGAGGGGGTCAAAATGTTCGATACGTATATTTTTGTTTCGGCTAAAAAATATGTTATATGATTTTTTCCAAACGCGGAATCCAAATAAATATTCATACATTTCCTCTAAATAAAACCTTTCCACTAAAAAAAAATCGTGTTCACTAGCGGAAAATATGAAAATTGAGGTTTATAACTCATATATATATATATATATATATATATATATATATATATATATATATATATATATATATATTTATATATATATATATATATATTTATATATATATATTTTCAATTTTTTTTTACACTTGTTTTTCCTTTTTTTTATGAACATACTTTAATACAGGTAGTGCCATGGCTCCTTGGCTCTATATAACGAGACGCCCCTGTTCTAAACTACAATTTTCAGAAGGTAATTCTGCCCTTTTCACTACATCAAGATTACAAAACGAAATTTAAGTTAATATATGGAAGCAGGTGTGGACGTTTATTTAAACTCCCAGCGAATTGATAATAAACCTGCGAATCCCACTCTGCCCGTGCACACGTTTATGCCGCTTGGCACAATCGCTCGCGCAACATGTTATTCGCGTGCAGGTGGTTGTCCAAGCAGTACCTGTTACCCGGAGCTCAATACGTTCGCGTCCGCGTTGCGATAGAGACGTGCACTTTAAAAAACATTTGTTCTATTATTAAGTGATATCCGTGCATTGTTTATTACCAACAAACATGATTCTCTTTAACACCTGTGGATACATATGCATGTGGTGCACGAAACTTTGCAAAGTAAGTCGCATTTCCCATATTGCAATACGTAGTACCGGCTTATCAAAAAATTGATTGCCAGCGCGAATGTCTACCTGAATTATGTAAAAGCTTTTATGTAGTATTCACGTCGGCACATTTACATTTAGTAATGATGAATACTACATAAAGCAATTTAAAGTAGAAGTTATGTAGGGTAAACAGGCGATATTCTGAATATTTCCGAACGTTTAGGCTAAATCGTAATCGATATTTTGGAGTAAACACGTCGTTTCAGAGATTAATAAAATCAATATTTTGTTTAATTAGCAAAGGAAACAAACGAAATCTATTGGAAGCGACAGAAATCTGCAAGGGCCCGACCACACATTGCATTTTTAACGCATGCGGTTTGATGTGGTTGTCGCACAGTGGTCGATTTCATGAATTTAGCGGGACAAAATTCGGAATTGATACCATTTTACAAGACATTTTCTTGCGAGTAAAAAAGTATGGACCTATATGGCATTAAAAATATCTACTTTAGCTCGTATTTGCATTAAATGTGTGTTAAAATATTTAAAAAAAGAACAATTTTATTGTTAAATATTAAGAGAAAATTCAGAGCCAGAAAATCTGTTTTCATTGTCGTTATCCTCTTCTGATCAATTTGGTTTTTCTTTGGTTTCTGGTAAATATTTAATTAATAGAAGAACGTCTTCTGGTAGTTTAGAGGCCGTCTGTTTTTCGTTGTCTGGTTCTGGAGAATTTTGCTACACCTCCTCAAATTTATCACTTCTGCCTCTACAGCGAAGACAATCGTGTTGCTAAACAAAGTTCTTCAGTAGTAGCATTTTCTATCAGCGACTCGTTCAAAATCTATCAAGGAAAATAAACAGCTCCAGTATTAATCCTTTTAGAATTTTCAAAAAATTGATTTTGTTTTTTTACATATTTCGAAACTAAATTAATTATACGACGAATATACTGCTAAAAGGAAAAATCGAAATATTCAATATTTACTGAGTTATGGCTTATAGTAGTGAGCGCCAAAACGTTAGGGGCGGAGCATTGTTTTCTTCACAGTACTGCTTGTTTTCGTACAGAGAGTATTTCAATCGAAAATACAATCACATTTTATTTTAAGTTTTATCGTATTGAAACTTTAAACGCGATTATCCCCAAACTACATTTTCAAAAACTGCTCACACTGTAGCTCAAAAAGTTATCGATCGATCTCACTGAAATTGTTAGAGGTTTCTGTCTATGATATTATCGGAAGGATAAACCTAAAATTTGAAGGATATCGCGTAGATGATATTTTTTTGGTGAAAACTGTCGAAAAAATGGCCGAAAATTTGGACTTTTGGTTACTTTTTTAATAATTTTATAGGTTTATCGTTCCCCTGAATGTATCAGTAATCGAAAAAAAAAATAGTTTTCCGTTTCAGATGAACAGTAAAAATAGCTCATATTTTAATGGCACATGAAAGACGCATCTGGAAAAAGGCTATAACGTCACTATTTTTCTTTTGAAAAAAAATGTTTTTGAGCTCTCTAAACCTACAAATAAAATCATATTAAAATTTTAAAATGATGCGATTATTTCATCACCGTCAAAAAAAAAATCATAAAAATGGCTCATTTTCGGGCGTCTAAAGAGTTTTCTCCCTTTAACCCTTTCGTGACGATTTTTTTTTCGGGGAGACATGGGAATACTTTTGGGGGTTTCTCATGTTTGTACAACTCAAAATTATCTTTTATAACAGAAAATGTCGAAAAAACACCAAGGGGTTGAGGGAAGTGGTGATACACATAAGCACGATTAGTCTTTTGTTGTGGTACTTTAATGTACCATCAGTCCTATAGAAAAGCTTTCTTTGAAAAATGTTCAATATTTTTATTGTATACAGGCTGAGTTTTTTTTTCGATGTTCTCTATGGGAATCTCGGAAACTATAAGAGCTAGAGAAACGGTTAAATAGGCAAAGAAGTGCAAAATAAAATGATACTTGTAAAATTTTCAAAAACGTCAATGGTAACAGTTATTTTGAAAAATGTAAAATTTTTCGATTTTTTTTAAATCGATTTCACTCGATTGCTATAAGAGATGGAAAAAATGTAAAGGGCATAGTTTTAGGTAATTTTACACTAAATAATAAAATGTTATCAAAATTTTTCTATCGATATTAGTTTCCGAGATATTACACACACTTACTTTTTTTAATGGAAAGCATATGGCTTCATTAGAACGACATTTTGTTTCTCTTTAAACTAATATAGCACTTGACATACTTATTTATAAACATAACTGAGTTATTATAAATGTTATATTCTAAAAATGGTTAGCCATGAAACGATGACAATAAAAAAATAATTTCAATTATTTATTTATAACACTTTAATTTGTACCGTTTTTGTTAAATAAGTTTATCAGTCTCTTATTGTATTTTAGTATTTTTCTAAATATTTCTGAAAATTATAATGGATTTTTCCAATGAAGAAAAATTAATTAACGTTTTTGAAAATTATACAAATGTCATTTTATTTGGCTCTCAAAACTGCACTTCTTTGTCCATTTAACCATTTCTCTATCTCTTCCTTAGTTTCCGATATCACCATGATAAACATCGAAAAAAAAAACTCACCGTGTATAATATAGTAATAATGACAAAACATTTAGAGCATAGCGGAATGTCACACTCTTGACACATTGTCTTTGTATGTAAACAACATATCTTGAATTATAGAATACAATCCATTTCATTTCAACAAAATCGGACAAACTAACGTTACACTTTGTACTAGAGATGGGCAAAATGATTTATTTTTGTGAATCGACTCATTGAAAAGACTTATGACTTTCAAAAAGCGTGTCTGTAAAACAGTGATGAGCAAAAAAAAAGGTCCCCACTTCCAAAAATTGCCATGACTCCAGAAGACCTTAATATTTTCTATAGAGTCACTTGACTTTTTTCTACAAGTGAAGCTTGTTCCAACTTTACTATTAGGAAAAAAGTAAATATATTCAGTCTACCATAAACTTTTAAAGCGCGAATGATCTTAGATGTCGATGCGCCTTAAACCCAAAATTGATAAACTTTAAATTCATTGGGCGCTCCTTAAGCAAAAATAAAAAGATTATTTATTTTCTGTTGAAGGAGTGCACTTTGTATTAGTACTTAAAAAAATTATTAAACGAAGTTTAACATTTGTCCTACAAAAAAAAAACGAATTCATCTCAGTTAAACAAAGATTAACATTTGTATGCATGTTTTATTTACAAATAATATTTATTCCTCGATTTATTTTCAATAAAGCAAAGTTTCTTTTATACCTGTTCGTAACACTGCAAAATTAAGTCTTGCGAAGACTATAAACAAATAACTTATTCAAAGAACGAACAAATTGAGTAATTGATATAGTTTTAAATAAATATAAATATGTCCAAAATGTCAAAAATGTTTTTTAAGTCCTATCATGTGGTGTGAAATGTGAACCCCCCCCCCCCAGATAGGGGAGGGGGATAACGTTGAAGATAGATTACGACATTTTTTACGTTGTCATCTTTTAGATAAGGCGTTGATTGAAGTCATTCGTAATTTTATGTCAGAAATAAGCAAAGAGAAAAAAAATATTTGTAAAAAAAAAATTGTAGAAACGAATAAAAATCAATTTGATTATCAAATTTCATTCTATTTTTTTCTATTGTGGTGATGCATGAATGTTTGTAACGACAAACAGGATTTTTTTAATTAAAAAAAAAATATATTAAAAAAAATATATTTTTTTTTTAATACAATAAAACGAAATGTAGCCTGAATATATGAATATTCAACCTGTTCGTAACTCTGCAAGCAAAATTAAGTCTTACGAAGACTATAAACAAATAACTTATTGAAACAACTACTTCCCTGGCTAGTGCCAATTTTTTTTTGCTAATTGAAAAAATGTTTCGAATAAAAACCTAATATATTTTAGAGTAGAAGCCAAAGCTGCTATAAAAAATAGGGGTACCTATTTAAGATTTCAAAGTAACCCCCCACCCCGCCCCAGGTGGTGGTTTAAATTTCACACCACATGATAGAGCTCAAAAAAAAAATAGACGTATTTTTTTCTATGTCAATCCGTTTTGTATTTCGCGAGATATTTGGGGTGTACGGGTGGTCTGAAACACCCGGTATATTGTCTTTATTACATTTAGAAAAATAATAGTGATACAATAGGGAATCACGGCTCTTAATGTTAATACTAATACTTAATTAACCTGACTAAAATTGGTATTTACAGAAACACTTATCATTAAGTGCAGAAAATAATTTACAAAATTTGCTAAGGACTAAGGAGAGATGCCTGGGAATTGGCTGTTTTGGTTAATGGTAGTCATTTTTTGTGCCTCACATTTTTTTTTAATTCCCTTATGATTTTTCTAGACCGTAAAATTTAATCTACGGCACATTCAAAAGGCTTGCCAACTGGCCAGCAACACTCCTCTCTGGGGATTATTATGTTTACAAATAATGTACTTCAGACATTTTTTCTATAAGTAAAGACTGATATCAATTTACTTTTAGTACTGGAAAAAAGTTCATATATCCAAATTCTTTACTATACACTTTAAATTCATTAGGCGCTCCTGCAATAAAAATTAAAACATTATTTATTTTCTTCTTCATTTAAAAACAAAAATTATTAAACAAGGTATAACATTTGTTTCACAAAAACTATGTACACTGGAGGGAAAAAAATGAAACATGAAACCTGCACTTTTTTTAAACACCCATAACTTTGTGCCAAATCGCCGTAGGAACTTCGTTTTTGAGTCCTGCACAGGTAATTGAACACATTTCAATGCCCTTTTGGTGGATCGAGTCGACACATTTTTTCCAACTCGGTACAAGTTGCCAAAGTAGGACGCTCTTTTTGCCCAAAAAAGTGTTTTTTTTTTGTTCGGTGGTTAAAGGGTTCGAAAAAGGGATCATTCCAATCTGAGTTTACCACCTTAAAGTAGGGCCAAAATGAGATTTTTCCCCGAAAGAATCATCAAATTTGGTTGAAAAGTCGCTGAGTTATGTGCGAAAAAACCTCAAAATGCACTTTTTTTCAAACACCCATAACTTGGTGCCAAATCGTCGTAGGAACTTCATTGTTTGAGTCCTGCATAAGGAATTGGTCACATTTTAATGCCTTTATAGTGGATCGAGTCGACAAAAATTTTACAACTCCGTAGACATCGTCAAAGTTGGACATGGTTTTCAGAAAAGGGTTACGCTTAAGTTCGCATGCATGACTTTAAAGAAGTCTTTATGACTTTAAAGAAGACACTTCAAAGTTTTTAGCCCTCAAATATTCATCAAAATCGATTGAAAATACTCCGAGTTATGGCGGTTTGAAAAAGGTTGAAATTTCACGAATTGTGTGTTTCATTTTTTTTTCTTCAGTATATTAATCTCACAAGGAATGTCCCCAGGTGATTTGCCGTTTTCGATTCAAGCTCTATGCAGAACTGTTGTAGGACCCTTTTCGATCAGTTAAATAAAGATCAAGATTAGTTACACAAAAATAATATCTTTTATTTGCAAATATTTATTCGTCGAATTATTTTCAATAAAATTTGAACTACGCCAGAAAGCAAATTTACTCAAAGGAATTGTCTAGTGTAAATGACCATGTTTTCATCAATTTCTTTTATTAAACAGATTTATTTGTCAAAAGTAAAACTTTATTGAAAGTTTCCGACAATTTTAAAATAAAAAAGGCGTATTTTTTCATTCTTTTAAATTTCAAAATGGTGGCGCTACGGGCTGACGAATGAATGCAGTTTCGTTATTTGTGTATACTATGTTGATTTTTATATTGATCTGAAACATTATTAAAGCAAAATATCAAGATTAAGATCTTTTTGAATAAAGACAAAACAAACAAATTCGATGCGATAAAATACACGCTTTTAAAAAAATGCAAATCTTTTAATAATGTAGTTTGTGAGTTACGTGAAGATTTATTTACTAATAAAACACAATAATATTTCTTTCTTCATAATTTATTTTTATCGCTAGATGTACATTTCTGGGTATAATATGTACATCTACGATAAAAATAAATTGTGAAGAAAGGAATATAACCGTGTTTTATTAGTTTTTAAAAGCAATTTGTTGAAAAAAATTGTCTTCTTTCAATATCTTTTATAATCAAGTTAAATCACACGCAGATGAATAAATGAATGAATAATAATATAGGTATATGCAAAGCTGCAGAAATATCGGTAGAATAGTTTTCGAGATATTTTGTACATAAGTAAAAAAAACATACAGTTTTCAAAAAATCCGTTTAAAGTTTCGAAAAGCGATAACGTCACGTAAATTTTCTATAACTTCTAAACAGCTTCGAATTTCGCTTTGAAGTTTGAACTGTGATTTTTAAGATATTTTACAGTTATTTTAAGGTAATTAAAAAAAACAATTTTTCATAATAGAACGACCCCTTAATTCATAATATACATTTTATTGGGATTCAATGGATGTGAAGGGATTTTACTCATTTTTCAATGACAAAACATTACTGTTTTGTGGTAATAATCGATGTTTACGCGAATTGAAACATTCACAATGTTTAAACAATATCTAATTATTGCAAAAATATAATACTCCTGCATTTATAGTAATATTTAAAAGTTAATCGATTTTTAATTAATGATGGTATGGTAAAACCTATAAACCCTAGTTGTGTTTTCTTGAATGTATTGTCGCATGTTATACAATACGTATATTATACTACTATACTATAATTACTACTATAGTATAGTAGTTTGTTGCGTATGTTGAAACCCTGTATAGCAGTATGGACAAAAAAGGACCAAAGCCGATGTGTATTATTCTTCATGACGTGGAAAATACTCTGGTGTATAAAACATGACGCCATATTTGCTAGGAACGCTTCTGAAATTTTGCAATGTGTGCTTGTTTTTACCACAAAATTGCCCATAACTAACCGACCGTCAATAATAGGCCCATGGTATCTTATACTATTTTTATCAGCTTCTCAAGGCGGTTTAAAAAACATAACTTTGTTCTGTTATGTATATTGGGACACTCTGTACAAAAACATACATATTTTTAAAACATGTAGAATTGGTGTGGGTACCAGTTCAACAAAAATAGAAGTCGATATCGCAAATAGCAAACAAGTTTGGGGGGCTTTTATAGATCCCTGGGTCACCCC
This sequence comes from Ocypus olens, assembly GCA_910593695.2. Classification (NCBI taxonomy): domain Eukaryota; kingdom Metazoa; phylum Arthropoda; class Insecta; order Coleoptera; family Staphylinidae; genus Ocypus; species Ocypus olens. The sequence goes on from OU343058.1 coordinate 45,372,224, forward strand.
GTATATTCCAGTTCATTAGGTCGTTAAAATTATCCAAATAATATAAGGGCGGGATCGTCTCAACAGAAACCTCGAAAATCATCGCCGATTTATGAGTTCACAGATTCACTATGAGGGATATAAAGCATTCAGTCACCTGAATTCGTTGATTAAGGGTTTTACCGCCTGTTGTCCATCTCTAGATAAACTAGATTAAAGGAAAGGACAGATGGCGGTAAAACGCGTAATCGAGCAAACCTTTGGATGTATTGGATTGTGTTCATATGATCGAGCTTTTACTGTACCTACGTTAAAAAATATAAAATTACTGATCAATCAATCATTTTTTATGCAATTCCGAGACATGTTTACTACCAAAGCTTCTAAATTATATTTTAGTTTTTTTTTCGTTTCTTTTCCAATTAAATCTTTTGAAATAGTTACACTACAATTTAAAAATATTTTTTTACAATACCGTGAACTTTATTCCAACTTTGTTTTACATACATTAAATAAAATACTGTTTAGATTCCTTTTCTACATTTAATTTTTTAATAATTAGATATAATAATTATTAACTTCGATATGTTTTTCTTGGTTTTAACTTGAAAAAAATCACTTCGTTAACGCACTGTTGTAAAATGTATTTGTCCGCACTTCTTTGTTTTTGTTTGAAATAATTTATGTTTGACATAGTTAGAAATAACTATTGACAATGACTTTGATAATTTCAATATTTTCTTAAAACACATTATTCTGCAGCCGTCCCGAAAATAAAACTTTCGGTATGATTTATAAAATCGAAAGTGCCACTTTACATAAATCGTACCGAAAGTAGTTATTTTCGGGACGATTTTGTTTCACTTTCGGAACGATTTATTTACTTTCGGGACGCTTTTTGTTACTTTCGGGACGATTTTGCGTATATATGTAGGCGGCCTTGATAAAAACATCAAATTCGTATTTAATTATGACAGCGCTCGTCATATAACGTTCGTGTATGCGTTTGCTTTTTTAACATAAAAAACGGCTGCAGAAAAAATATTGTACGTAACTCGTTCCGAAAGTGATATTTTACGCAGGATACTCGTAGGATTCCTACTCATCCCGTAAAATATCACTTACGTAAATTACTATTATTTGTTGTTTTCCGTAAAAACAGTAACCATAGCAATAATGTAAAATCGTCAGGTATATGCGGGTTTATTTTATGCTCTTTCGCGATAAATATTGCTTCTATTTAATTACATAATAAGAGTAATTAGCGTTAACATCCTAGTGGTTTGTAATAGACTAATTTAATACAAAGTTGTGTATGTCGTAGTTTATGTAAAGTTTTAAGTGAGTCATTATCTACAGTTTCCGTTTAATGCGTTTACATCTAAATTGTAACTACATATTCATCACAAGATATTCCCTATTGGCAAAGAATCTTCCTGTAAATATATATCTCTATATCAGTGGAAGTAATCATTCCCGCACTAATTTTACTTCGGAATAGGTGGGCTTTATTTCTCAACGATTGTTTGGTAACTTTTTGTTTTAAAAAATTGTCATGATTTTTATTTCATTGCGCATATCATTTAGAAATAAATTTTTCAAACAAAAGTTGTTTCTTTTTAACCCTTCAAGCACTAGTGTTACCGTACGGTAACGTAATTGTAACAGGTTTCTGCATTTTTTAATAGTTACCCATATGGCAACTTTCAAATTTTTCTAAAATAAAATACAGAACTCCCAAAAATCAATATTTAAGCCACAATCTACTGAAAGCAATAAGATAATTTATCGAAATATAAGGTTTTTTTTAACTAAAAAATTTCGGACTTGATGGGTTAAAATACCTATCCGACGATACCCCACACGACCTAGGTTCCCATTTGAAATTCTAAAGTTGAGTGTAGTTATAGTTTGATCAATTAATCTTTGCGTGTGCGTCATTACCGAAGACTGAGTTTTCTCGCATTGGAGGACATACGTACACACATGATTGCTTTTATCAACTTACCGTAGAAAGAGTAAACGCATGAAAATGTTGTCGGAACTACGTTCAGCTATCTATGACGTGCACGCAAAGATCCATTGATCAAAGTATACGCCTATTTCCGGTAACTTCCGGAAGTTGAAACTACCTCCATTAAATTCTTCAGGTTGGCATTAGTAATACTATTTTTTCTCGAAGCTCTATGACGTCACGTTTTCGAGAAAAAGGCCTGGGACGAGTGGTCTGAAACACCCGGTATAATATTAATTAAATATTTACTACAATACAATAAACATTTAACAGAATACTTATCGTAGATCGCATCATTGAATACATTTTGTGGAGCTTCCATACGTTTTTCTCATAATGCCATCAAAATATTTTCACCACCACTAAGCCCCCACGCATTTTCATTTTAAACACATACATTTTTGTACACACCGACAAGTCTATTTTCCATGTGATCTATTTATCATAAAACCTGCTAAATTGAATAAACCCCCACGTGAGTAAAATATTCTAGAAATAGATATCGACTGAAAATCATCAATTTAATAATAGAACGAGCAAAATCTCATTTAAAACCTAATTCAATTACTTCCGACGTCAATTTTTAAAGCCGTACAACTGTACAGACACAGGAATGTAATACCACTTGGATTTCGATTAAACGAGGCGTGATCGAATAATTTAAGTTGGTACTAAAAAATTTAATTAATTACATATCTACTCTCACTTATAGAAGTTCAGTAATTGCGTCTAATGCCAATAAATAGAAAATATCTAACGTTGCGTTTACTTTTGTTCAATTACGCTTTTGCGTAAATTATCCGGTAAAATCGTCTCGGCCCAGTTAACTAAAACCCGACGAAATAATTGCCGGAGCGAGAAAGTGGGAAATTTATGGTAATTTTTCGTTTTCAGATTGTCAAGGGCGATCATGATTTGAAGATGCTGCGGTATTCAGAAATTCCGAGGGATCTCTCCGGCGACAGCTTTACTAAATTAAAGGAGGCCAACGTAAGTAGTGTTCATGTTAAGATTTTACTTGATAATTCTACTCATGTATAAAAATATCCGAGTAATTAGTTTTGCAAGCGGATAAAAAGGTACAGTTTGTTTACCGAGCCGCGGCTGTTTGCGCAGTGATCATCTTAAATTTCAAGAGCGGGGGCGCCAGAAACTCGTAATTATTCAGAGAGCTTCGGGTGAACAATGTAAATGCAGACACGGAATTGCTACGAAGTGAGATTCATAATCAATTAGGTGGTGCGGCCACGCGGAGATATGTTATCTCGTTCTCTTCGAATACGTTATCATCCTGCGCAAACTTTCCCAAACCTATCATGGCATGGTAGACAAACTGTAGATAAAAAAGGAGATTCAAGTTTCCAAGCGGATGAAAAGGTAGATGAAAATAAAACAGAAACTAAATAAATATAAATAAAATACATAAAACAAAATAAATAAATACAATACTGATATCATAGTTTACATCGAACATATTTCGTGGCACTGATAATAATACTCAGTTAGTCTTCAATATATAATAAAATTTTAGAATAGTATCTTATTTACAATAAATCTTCAATGAAGAATCATTTTATAATGTTGCTCCTCCTGGAGGAAACGTAACCATTCATCATTACATTCTTCATTACATAAATTATCGCGAATGCAATGCACAATTATTAAGTTAATCCAACGTGATTACTGCCATTTTACCTTCTTCAATCAATCATATTCTATGATTATTGAATTATCTAATATATGCATGCCATTTTACGATTTCATACGTCACTGCCTCGGCCGTTATATAAATAATTTCCAATGCGAATGACTTTGATAACCTAGCAGTATATCGCAATTTAAAAAAAAAATCTTTTATGAATAAAAGATTTGTATTTCTTCAACCGAATAAATAGATATGTGCGTTTTAAATAAAATAAAGAAAGTATTCCAATTTTCCAAATAATTAAGTACCAGTGAAAGTTGTACAACCGTGGTATTGCACAAATTTAAGCTAATGCACTCTTTCATTCATTCGGTAGTTTTCTAACGACTCCAGGGCAGGGGCGGCTCGTTATATAGAGCCAAGGAGCCATGGCACTACCAGTTGTAGTTTCAAGATCAGCAAAAAAATGTATGCCTAAAACACATTTCGCCACTTTAAATGTTAAACACCTGCAAATAAAAACAGAAGTTTTACTATTAAAATAGTATATTGTACAACAAGCATATAATGACTCAAACGATTTGCTCCACTCGCCTACGGCTCGTTCCGCAAACATCGTTCTCGTGATTAATAGCCATTATATGCGAGTTGTACGCTATACTTTGTTCACGAAAATCAAAATTTAAATCAAAATCAAAATTAAAAAAAAAAATCAAAATTTAAATCGAAATTAAAGTTGTAATTACAATTACAATTGAAAAAAAAAAAAAATCAGTATTAAACAGGGTAAACAAAATATTATCATAAATCGCGTTCTGTGAATTAAAGCGCGAATTAGCGTGTTTAATAACCATATTAAACACGCAAATGCGTTTGCGTGTTTAATAAGCGTGTTAAACACGCAAATGCGTCTTTAAGAAATTGAGTGTTAAATGTACCCTATTAATGCTGCCCGTAGAATTAAATAATGCGCAAATTATAACATTTTCGTGAACAAAAATATATATTTTAAGCAATAGAGTGATTTTTGAGACTAATTTGAACAATTTTCTTACTAGAATATTCTGTATTTTTTTATTATTAAGCCTGTATTTTCGATTCTTTTGGATCTAAATATTTTTTATTTTGACCTAAATTTTCGACTTCATTGTTAAAATTTTCGACTTTTCACACCGCATTTTAATTTTTTCGGGCCGAATTATTAATTTTTAGATTTTTGGGTCTAAATTTTTTATCTTTTGACTTAAATATCCTTTATTTTGACCTACATTTTTGATTTAATTGTTTTAAATTTTCGATTTTTTTGTCCGCATTTTTGATTTTTCGGGACGAATGTTTAATTTTTAGATGTTTTGCCTATATTTTCAATTTTTTTTTTGGTCTAAATTTTTGATCATTTGGCCTAAATATTCTTTATTTTGACCTAAATGTTCAATTTAATTGTTGAATTTTTCGACTTTTCAGTCCGCATTTTTGATTTTTCGGACCGCATTTTTAATTTTAGTTACAAATTTTTGATTTCTTAAACATTTTTACCTGAATTATTGATGCGAGAATTTTTTCTAGTTTTTTTTTGATGCAATATTTGATTTTTTGGTCACCATTTATTATTATTTATTATTATCATTTTGTTTGTTATTTTTTGTACTCTTGGACCACCATTTTTACTTTTAGGCCCGAATTTGAGATTTTTGGTCTAAATTTTGTATTTTGTGTCCTATGTTTTAGATTTTTTAACTTGAATGATTGATTTTATTGTTAGATTTTTTGGCTATTATTTTCAAATTTCTGGTTAGAAACTCATTTTTGGGGGCTAAAAGTGGTAAATTATTTTGCTTCTACCCAAATTTTCTTAATTCTTTGGCCCATATTTTAGATTACCGTATTTTCCATTTTCTTAAATTTTTGGCCCAAATATTCTTTATTTTGACCAAAATTTTCGATTTTTGTTGTCTATATTTTTTATCTTTACGCCTTTTGGTCTTTTGCCGAAATTTTCTTTATTTTGACTTCAGTTTTCGATGTGTTTGTTGAAATATTCGATTCGTTTGTTAAAAATTTTAATTTTTTCGTCCACCACTTAGATTTTTGGGTACGAATTTTAGATTTTTGTCTTAATTTTTTATTGTTTGTCACATATTTTAGATTTTCTTAACCAGAATTAATCATTTCAATAAAGACGAAAGTAGCCTTAATATATGAATATTCAAACTGTTCGTAACTCTGCAAAATTTATAATAACAATAAAATGCTTAATTTTCCGTACGACAATCAATACAATTATTATTATTATTAATTATTATGACTAGAAACAAATAACTTATTGAAACAACTATTTCCCTGACTAGTGCCACGCCGGATATTTAGAATTAATGATTTTATTGTGCGGTTTTGTAATTTTGTTTTATTTTCGAATTCCCCGTAGGAAAAAGTATTATTTTTAGACCAGGATTTTTGATTTTTGACCGATATTTTAGATCTTCGGCTGTTTTGTTCCAATTTTTTTATTGTTTTGGTCAAAATATTCGATTCGTTTCTTGCAATTTTGGGTTTCTTGGTTTGCATTTTTTATTTTTGGCCTGAGTTTTCGATCTTTTGGCCTAAATTTAGACAAAACGTCGAAAACTTGAGCCAGAAGGTGGAAAATGCAGACTAAAATATCCAAAATGTCAACAAACAAATCGAATATTTTGGCCAAAAAAATCAAAAAATTTTAACAAAATAGCCGAAGATCTAAAATGTCGGCCAAAAATATCAAAAATCCTGGTCTAAAAATAAAAATGCATACCAAAAAACTTGAAAATACAGTCAAACGAAAAATAATTTTCAACGAACTTCTTGCATATAAATCAATAATTCTTTATTTTGGCCTACATTTTTGATTAGTTTGTTACAAATTTTAATATTTCCGCATTTTCAGGCCCGACGATTTGGTTTAATTTTTTGATTTTTTTTTTGTCATTTACATTTTAGATCTTTTTAACCTGAATGATTGATTTTTACGCGGATTTTTTAAAAAAATTTTTAGTTTTTTTTTTGTGTAAGTTTTTGATTTCTGTCCTTTGTTTTAGATTTTGCATCCTAAATTTTTGAATTTTTTAACCTGTATTTTCAAGGTTTTTTGTTTTAATTTCAGGTTATTTAGTTCATTTTATGTTGTTTGGTTTTATGGGTTTTAATTTAAATATGGGGTTTATTTTTAAATAAAATTAATTTACTTTGATATTTATCTGGAAAATATCATCTGCGGGATGTTTAAGGAATTATTTAACATTTAAATATTTGTAGGAATTTCGGATTTTTTGCATCAAACAATTAAATATCTAATTTCGGTTTTTCGTCTGATCTTAATTTATTTACCAAGTGCAATACTAGACTTTATTTATCATTCGTTCAAGGCAGTGGCGGCTCGTGGATCTGTAGAGGATGCTACGACAGAGATGCCTCTCGTGCTGTACTACTTTCTCTTATAGAGAAAGAAAATATGTCGCTGCTGTTTTGGTAAAATTTCCATCGGCAGCCTCCTCGCGGAACATCCACGAGCCGCCGCTGATTTAAGGGTTATCCGAGAAAAACAAATAATTGAAAAAGGGGAGGGGGGATATATTATATAAGTGGCTCTGCCATCAACATTTACCACGAGCCGCCACTGCTCCAGGGGATTAAGCGAAATATCTTTGTTGTAATTATTTTTTTCCAGAAATTGATTGTATTGTAATCAAAACACAGTATGGCAAATTCTTAGATAATCTTTTTTAAGTGAAAAAATACAAATTTAATTCAATCAAACTAATAAAATTGATACATTCTGCCATTATGCCAAGGGTAAACTTAATACCTTCGAAACCGAATCTTATCTTATCAATTAGACGGATAGAATCTTGTAATAATTAATTACGAACGTCCGTGTTCCGTAAAGGCCGCTCGAAATACCGACCTCCAAATAATTTTTAATCGTCAATGAATTTCCAGTTTATTAATAACTCACTAATTAAATATGTGATTAAGCATTTACGTGTCGTATTAAAATTCTATACGAGCGAGGAATGCACTAGGATTACGTAATTAATGTCATTAGTACTTGTACGGTTTAATCGAAAGTGCTTAATTATTTTCAGATCAAAGAAGATATTTGTTACAAAACAGCAGATACAGAGACTGATTGTTCGAAGGCCGGGGCTAAAAAGCATCATCCACATGACAGGGAAAGGAAAATATCGTCACACAGTATTTCGGGAGGACCTGGCCCACCCCCGCACACGTACTACAACTATGGGTGAGTATTTTTACTTTCTCTAATTCTCTAGTATTGTCGACTGAAAATTTTCAAATTCAAAATATCAACGAAAACGACGGTTTCGACCATTTAAAACAAAAAAATAACAAATTGATTTTTCTGATTGTTGCTCAACACGTTCACTCATTGCAGCAATCTTTTCAATAGAACAAGCTAATGACATATCGGTGTTTGTATATTCACACAACCAAAACAGTTTCAACGAATTTTTTTATATACATTTTTCACTGTATCGAGTTTTTGGCACTTTTTCGTGTTCCTGCTGTTTTCATTATGACATCCCACGATTTTCAGGCTTTAAAATAATAACAGTTCATATTTTGTGTCTAAATAGCAATTTGAAATCTCAACGGAAATGTCCATTTCGCTCGAGACAATTTTGATCATCTTTGAGAAATGACTAGTGTGTCGCGACGCGGTTCGTGAAAATGCGCAAGTGTGTACGATGCTTAATATAAGTGTAAATAAACATATACGGGTTCTAGAAAGAGAAAAAAAATAAGTTTGGCTTACATGAATAGAACATTTATTCATAAATAATCAGAAAATATACCCATAGAAACATTATTTCTATTTGGAAAGTTGAAGAATATTTTTTCGAAAATAGTCCTCTTTGGCGATGACTATACTATAATTGCAATTTATCTAATTTAATAGAATTGTGTTTTTTTGACTGGAATCCTGAAAATTTCCGTGGGGGTCAACATGTTTAGCTTGATAAATGGATAAAAAAATATAATCGCGTTAGTCTTTAAATAATAATAATAATAATAATCTTTATTTGTACAACCCAAAAATAAAAACAAGTGTATAAGGGATACGTAAATGAATTCGCACACATCACAATATTATATATAAATATATTCTCCTTTTCAAATATGTTTTGATATGTTTTCCAATACTGATAAGGTTGTATTTACTACTTATTGCAGTATCTTATCAGGTTTCTTTTTCATTGGCCTTCATTTTTCATTCCACTTAGCAAGTGATATAGTTTTTTACACTTTACCGTATAAAGTACGGGACAGTATTATTTTCGTGAAAATCTTGGAAGCCGAAATTTTATTGGGAATATCTATTTTTGAGGTCACCAGGGCGATTTTAAGAAATTTCTGTGTGTGTGTGTGTGTGTGTGTGTGTGTGTGTGTGTGTGTGTGTGTGTGTGTGTGTGTGTGTGTGTGTGTCAATCTCAAGAAATTGAAAACTTTTGGTAAACTTTTGAAAAAGACAATAAAAGTCTTAATTTTTTTTTTTATGTGAAAAATATAACAATAACGTTGTTTTATTAGGAGTAGAAGTGAAATCACAAAAAGCTATACTGCTAAAACATTTTTTTTTTAAACGCCGAAAATAGTGGTAATAAAATTAATATATTCTAATTGCCCGAATATGTGTACGTAACAGAGAAGGCGGGGTGACTCATAGTACGGCCGAGGTAGCAGAGGTGGCAATACAGATAGGTAGGGTCGGTTGCAGATACGCCTGGCGGCATGACCGGACCTATCTGTATTACCACCTCTGCTACCTCGGCCGTGCCATGAGTCACCCCGCGTGCCGTTATTGGTACATAGCTTCTACAATTTGCTACATTTGCATAATTTTGCCGTTTCGAATTCGGACTGGACCCCAACAACTTGTCACTGCTAGTTTGTTTTTGTCATCAGTTTAATTGGATTTGGTCCTAGTCCTTTCCCTGCATCTCGTTGGCTGAAAAACTTGTAATGCCGCTCTATGTGGCACTAAAAGTAATTTTAAGTAGTACTTACTTACTCACCTTATACTAAACTATCAATTTGGATCTTTGCCAAAAAGATCCATTTGTATCACCCTTACTTCCTTGACCAACCTAAAAACAGTCCACCTTGAAGGCCAAGCATCCACAGCTCTTTTCCTTGACATGCAAAAGTATTTGATTCTCAATTGCATCCAAGGTATGCTTACTAATGTGCCATCTCTATATATTTTCAAAGACCTGACCCTACTTAACAATAGTTTATCTTATTAATCTCTTAAAGTCGTAATAACAAAGATTTTTCTTCAATCCTTACACCTAAACATGGCTTTCACCGGGGTTCAACCTGTTTCCACTATACTTTTCGTTATTGTCTGTTATTAGTCAAATAATGAATCGAGATGACCAGATATTAGTTACGAAATGCAAACACACCCTGCTTCGTCTATATAGCTGGTACTTGGATAATAAGCTCTCGCTAAATTTACCTGGCAATATCAAAAATTTTAAGAAAAAACTTTGATCATTTTTTACTAGATAAGTTATTCTATGATTTAAACAAATTTACTACATAATCTTACTGCACTTATTTTTGCGAACTCCCCAATATGCATTATCGAACATTTTCAGTATGTAACGCATTGGACGGTTCCAATTATTCTATGAATTAACAGCAATTTTACATTTTGATGTCGATACATGTCACGTTTAAGTACTGCCAATCGCGACAACTAAAATATTACCACAAATAGTTTAATAATGAGTAAAAGCTTGCTATGTGATTTTCTTCCTCACGTCTTAATTAATTGAACTAGCTTTTAAACAGTGGAGATTGGGGTGGTTAATTTCAATTTAATATTATATATACATACATGTTGTTTTATTTCTAATTGGAATTTGGCACAAAAACAATAAAGTACCAGATTCTAGTATGAAGGTTACATACAAAATATTAATTTTTAACGAAGCGTAATTTTTAATAAACAGAAAGAAACTTCAGAAATGACATATGCTAAGTGTTAATCTTCGGTGATCGCGAACCGATAGCTATCTGTTAACGTGCCGCGATTAATAGCACAAATATAAATTTGACGAAGCTTTAAGTTAATTACCCAACGTTTCACAATTTTAACATTTCGATTCTAGGATGCAATGACTTAATATGTCAGAGTGGCTTAATGTGTTACTGTCAATATTTTAGAGTAAATAATGTAGTATTTAAACATATCTGTGAATCCTCGTTTGGAAATCTTCTGTGTATCCCTCGGACAGACTCCAATCTTTCCCAAATTTTCCCAAAATGAGGTGCTCTGTGAGTTCCTCGAACGAACATTAACACTTCCTAATTTAGGCCAAGATGATGAGCTCTGCTAAACCTCGAACAGACACCAATACTTCTTAATCAGACCAAAATAGTGTGCTCTGCTTAATCGACGGACGTACAGCAACACTTCCTAGTTCGTACCAAAATTTAACCAAATAAACGAAGAACCAAATATAAAAAGTCTGAGTTGTTGTGTGGCTTGGAGATTCATGTGATGAATAATAATAAAGATCCGACGAAAATCGTAATAAATTGAATTAATAAGTTCTGTGGCTGGCTCGTTGAATTTTATTAAGATTCGAACTGAACGTTGTTCAATATATCAACGACCGCAATATATATTATTTTTACTATCGCATAGAAACGATTATTTTTAAAAATGTGCCTACTACCATTTTCTCCTAATGAATCTGAAATAACCAATTTATTGCCAACCCACAAGATCTCGCTAAAGTGAATTTGAACCGTAACAAACTGTAAAAAAATCTCATTATTAAACTATTTTTGATGTAACAAAAGGTCAATTATTAAACCAAAGTAATACAAATAGAAAAACAAAGTCCTTGTGTGTAAAAACTGTGTGTACACATGCAAAGTGTATTCCATTTTTGCATAGATTAAAGTACTATCTAATATTAAAAAAGTTATATTAACTACTTACCGCAATATCTTATCAGTTTCCTTTCCTTCTCTTTCAATTTTTGTTTCACTTTCAAAGATAAGTCATGCTGTATTTTTCATTACATAGTATTGTATGTGGCACAACAAAAAATTTATCGGTTGGAAATTAATTAAAAGAAGAAAGAAAAGATGGTTCCAAATAAGGATGAAACAGTTGTACCCATCTCCTACTGATTTAATACATTTTATATTCTTTATTATACGTACATGCACCTTCTACATACTCCTAAGACTACGCACTGGTTTTTCTGGATATAATTCCCCAAACATATCAAGCATTTCGTGGACACTCTTACCACCATTATAAAGCCTTAAAAACTGTTATTTTCAACACAACAGCCTTGGCTGTAGGTTAAATCTACCTACGCTTCAGCATAGAAGAATAATCGCTGATATTATGTTTTTATTTAAAATTGTAAATTCTTTCTTTGATTGTGACATTTTAAATTTTATAAATTTTAAATTTTGTGGACCTGCTGCTCGGACCTGTTTTGTATTCCTTTTTATAGAACGAATTACTTAAACAATGATCCGCTAATTAGAATGATGTGATTCGTTAATAAATTGCAACCTAAATCGAATTTTATCTTTTTCACTAACAATATTAAGCTGTTCTCCAGATGCTTGCGCACGTTAAATCTGACAGACTTATATATTTCACAGAATTATTACGTAATTGCGGTTATACATCACATTATATTACTTAAATTGTATGTTTTTTTGGCACTCTGTTGTTCCACTGATATTGTTTTAACTTATATCAAGTTTTACATTTTATGTATTGTATTTGTTCTTTGTAATGTTATTTTTATATATAGTATTCGAAGGTACTGTATATTTGCATTTGTAAATTGACCGAATGTTGTCAATCTTTTTTTGTAGCTCATTGTACAAATGCCGTTAGCTGTAAATAAATATTATTATTATTATTATAACACACATTGATTAATGAAACTTCAAAACTGACATTAAAATTATAAGTTTCAGTTGTTCACTATTTTAACATATCCTACGTGACATCCGAACACCCAGTTTAAATCATTTTGTTTTCATAATATTGTGTACAATTGTAAGGGAAAACATAGTAAACAAATTAACAAAATTTCTCTTCGATTCAACAACCTTTACGAAAAAAAAAAACATTAATAATGCGTTTAATTACTAACACATTTTGATGTGCTTCTAGAATTTGAAGGGGATGCTGTAAATTAAGTCTTTAGCCCATCATATCCCACACATGCTCAATTGGAGATAAATCTGGTGACCTCAGTGGCCAGGACAACAAATTGATTTCAGCGTGCTCAAAGAAGTTATTTGTGGCTCTTGCAATCCAGAATTTCTTCGATGTAGCGCTGTGCGGTCATGTTGCCTCTAACGAAGATTAGAGGTGATCTAGAGCCATAAGCAATGGCACCCCATACCATAACCCCAACAGTATGATGAACGTGCCTTTCAACAAAAAATCGTGGATTTCTTCTTTCACCACGTCGTCTTCTGACTCTGGCCTGGCCATCATGCATCCCTAAACAAAATCTAGATTTGTCACTAAATACTATATCATTCCATTCCTGGTCCCACATTAATCAGTCTCTACACCATTCGAAACGATTTTGTTGATGCGTAGCGGTGAAAGGAAGCATCCAGTGCGGCCGGAATGAAATAAGGCCAAAACTGCGAATCTGGCGGTAAACTGTTTGCTCTTCATACCATTGGTTTGTAATGGACCTGTTGGTGGAGAAACGATCTCTTAAAGCCAACAGTCTCAAACGCTGACTGCACGCTCTGTAGTTCTTTGATGTGGTCCTGTACCTCTAGCTCTTCGTGTTTGACCATCTTGATCCCATGCCCGACAACATCTTACTATAGTATCTAAACTTCTGTCCACCCTGTCCTTAATTTCTTGGAAAGAAAGTCCTGCCTCTCTAAGTCCAACGATCTGCCCTCTCTCAAACTCAGAAAGTTGATGAAAATTTTCGCGCCTTTGCACCCTAGGCATTATAAAAGATAACAACAAAAGCTTAGAAGTAAAATTTAAATCGTTACTACAGCAAAAATATTAAATTTCACCTTGTGCAACGATAAATAACAAGTTGAATAAAAAATGAAAACTTTATTCAGATAAAGTTTTCATTACAGCTGAATTTTTTAAGATAAGTGTAAATATATAAAATGATTTATACTGGGTGTTCGGATTTCTAGGTCACGTAGTATATATTCAGCACTATTTAATTTTCACATTTTCTCCACTGCAATACCATATCAATAGAAAATCTAAATGGATTTTTTTAGGTTTGTAAATACTGAATAAATAAAATACATTTTTCGCATCTTATTAAATAATATAAACGTTGTTAAATCGTTTATGATTGAGAAAGTTGTCTATTATTCGGCCCAGTCATTTTCTCCACAGATGACGTCCAATCAAATGGCAGCGGTTTCTTTGCCCAACAGGTGACGTCCAATCAAATGATAGCGGTTTCATTGCCCAACAGTTTACTTGTTACTATGGTTACGATTCATTTTTTGTCAGCGAACTGCCGCAATCTCCAAATAGAAAAATTATTCGTTATAATTTAATGCAAACAAAAAAATCTTTAGGTAATTATTTAATTTGATGCGAAAAAGTATAGTATTAAACTCGGGAACAAATTGGCCATTGTCATGAGGGTGAAGTTTGCAACACTCGCCTACGGCTCGTGTTGCAATTCACCCGAGTTTAATAATATACTATTTCACTCTTGTACTCTTCCTAAAATTATCAGTAAAGCAGCAAAATGCATAAATGTGGTTGGTTTTATATGTTAAATTCCTATGTTGGACCCTTTACACAAGAACACGGTATATATGAATAAATGGAGTGTACTTTCTGTTATTTGTGTATATAAAAAAAGTGAAAGTGCTTCAATAATTACAATTTTTTTATTACCAAAAGTTTCTATTTCATTATACAACAGGGCCACACATTTCCATATTTCTTTTTACAAGTGAACAACAGGAACAATATACAGGTTGATTGGGAGAATCCCCTAACATGTGGAGAGTATGTTGAGGAGGGAATAAAAATCAAAAAAGCCTTATAAACACATCGTAAAATATTAAAGTTAAAGATATTATCGAAAATGAAGTTAATGAATTATAATATGATTGATTATTGAAGCCATTACTTTGTGATACATGTTGAATTACGAAGGAGATTGAATTAAAACACTTTGCTGGTTTCACAAATGTTTTCACTTTATTGTGACTACTTTCGTCCTATTCGGACATTATCAAATAATATACTGGTTAAAACTACAATTTTAAGCTTAGACAGATAAACACTTAAGGTAAAAAAAAAAAAACGGTTACAAGAAAACTAAATATATACTATCAAAACTGTGGCGGTCTTAGAACAAAAATAAATGATTTTTTAATTAGTGTAAATCGAAATAATTATGACATTATTATTATAGTTGAAACCTGGCTTTATGAAAATATTTCCAATAGTCAACTTCAACTGTTGAACTAAATTATTTATAGATGTGATCGTTCCATTGATGGAGATGTTAGAGGTGGCGGAATTTTAATCGGCGTTAAAAAACATTTAATGTCGTTTCAGATATCTTGCAACAATTCAATTGAACAATTATTTATTTTATTAAAAACAAAAGAATTCTCATATATAATTGGTGGAGTTTATATAAAACCGGGTTCTTCGATTGAAAAATATATAAGTCACTGCAACAGTCTTGAAGAGATTGCTGAACATACTAAATGCAACAATTTTATAATTTGTGGTAATTATAACCTTCCTCAATTTAAACCAGATAATGTAGCATGTACTCAACTGAATCCAGCTGTACATACATTAGTAAATTGTTTTAATTTCTTGAATGGTTCTCAAATCAATAATATACCTAATTCGCGTGGAGTGTACTGACATCTATGTTTTTCTTCAGCATCAGACGTGACGGTATCCCTCGCTGATGAATATCTCCTTCCAATTAGTACACATCATTATGCCCACGATATTGAGGTTCCCCGTTAGTTATGTAAATAATATTGTTACAACAGAAAAAAAAATATTTGTTTAAGTTAGCAAATTATGAATTAATGAACATGTACTTTAACTCCCTCTGTTGGGATTTCATTTCATAAACATAGATTTTGTCCTTGATAAGTTTTACGATATCATTCATGAGGAAATTGAACGATTTGTACCTTACAAATATACAGCATATTGTTTTTATCGTGGGCCATAAGATTTTACATGCTAAAAATTATACCTTATCGTAATGTATATTTTATCATTTAATGTTGAAGGAAATTTTAGTTAGTAATGAATCAATTATTTTTCTACACGATGCACTGCATTAGAATAACTTAAACATGTTTTATTCCATTAAAAAATGAAATTATTTAATATAAATAACTCGGCAAAAATAATCAAAATACCTTGAATTTCCAAATGTTAGATTGATTAGTGAGGCAAGTAATCAAACGAATTTATACTAGAAAATGTCTGTTTATACTGTTGAAGAACGTGTGGAATTTGTAATGGCAATTATAAGAGGTTTGTCCAGCAGGGAAATTGTTGTATTTTTCTGCAAGAAGTTTGGGAGTTTTTATTTTAGGGAATTATTTGACAACTTTTCTGCAGCGTAACCCGATCGTCCGGTTCCAAGCAAAAGCACTTTTTAATGGAATAAAACATGTTTAAATTATTCTAAATAAGCGCATCATGTAGAAAAATAATTGATATATTATCAACTAAAATTTGCTCAAAATTATATGATAAAATATACATTAATACAAGGTAACATTTTTAGCATGTAAAATCCTATGGCCCATGATAAAAAAACATACTGTATATATGGCAATAAATCATCTTTTCCTCAGATGTCTAAGGAATTTATTCATTTAATACGTCTAAAAAAAGCAGCTCACAAAATACAAACAACATGGATTACATAGTGATTATAGTTCATTTTCATACTTCCGCGATGAGTATAAGAAATTACACTTAAATTAGACCCAAAATTTTTTCGCATTGCGCTAAACAGCTTAAAAAAGAAGATGGTTATCAAAATAAAATGAGCTATGATAATATTAATACAAATAATGGACCAGATATTTTTCTCTTCAGTGTGTACTACATCAACTGATATGCCTGAGTTACAGTCACGCTCAAACATTATTCTGGATAGTCATCTATCAGTTACTCTGGAAGAGGTATTTAATGCCATCATTAGTCTAAAACCATCACACACCCACGGGCCTGATCAAGTGTCGAGCTACTTTCTTCAGAGTTGCGTTTATTCATTATGTCGTCCAATATATAACTTATTTTCTAAATCTTTATCTCTTGGTACAGTGCCGACTAAATGAAAAACGAGCTTCGTTATTCCGATTCATAAATCAGGTCCAAGACATCTAATTCCAAATTATAGAGGGATAGTTATACAGTCCGTAATTCCAAAGATTTTTGATAACTTAGTGGCAAATCAATTAGCATGGTTTTCAAAACAAATGGTGTGTAATAATCAACATGGATTTATACCCAACCGCTCGACTACCTCTAACTTATTAGAATATAAGCAATTTATATCGAATGCCTTGGATTTTCGCTGTCAAATAGACACTGTTTATACTGACTTTTCCAAGGCATTCAATAGGGTTGATTGTGGTCTGTTATTGGATAAATTGGGATCATAAGGCTTTTGCCTTGGCACTCTGAGATGGTTATCCTCATTTCTTATGGGTCGGATACAGAATGTTCGTATTAATAACTTCATATCGAATCCTATCACTGTCACTTCAAGGGTGCCTCAAGGCTCGCATTGTGGACCAATTTTATTTACTTTGTTCATAAATGATTTGGAACAAACTATTAAACATTGTAACTTTTTGTTATATGCAGATGATCTGAAAATATTCAAAATTGTTCGCACTTATAATGATTGTTTATCTATTCAGGAGGATATTACTAACAGGAATAAATGGTGTATTAAAAACAGATTATATCTCAACGTAAACAAATGCTACTCTATGACTACAACAAGATGTCAAAATAATATTAATTTTACGTATACCATCAATTCCTCCGAATTAGTTAAAATTGAAACAGTAAAAGATCTCGGTATTGCGTTCGATTCAAAACACACGTTTACTACTCATATAGTAAATATTAGTAGGAAGGCTCTGCAAGTATGGGGATATGTCTGGCGGATAGGAAAACAATTTAATGTTGAATGTCTGAAGACATTATATTGATCTTTAGTCCGATGCCATCTGGAATACGCGTCAACTGTAAGGACTCCACACTCAGCTGTCAACATAACTTGACTAGAATCGGTACAAAATAAATTTCTACGATTCATTGAGTACAAGAAGGGGTTACACCACGTACAGGGTGAATACTCAACTATAATCAATAGTCTTAAATTAACAACATTGGAAGAGCATAGGATGAGAGCAAATTTATGTATTTTACATCGTCTTTTAAATGGAACTCTGGATTTGCCATATCTCCTGGAACAATTGTCAGTTCACATTCCACAGAGGCAAACTCGCTCAGCCAAGATTTTTCACTTGGGAACGTACCGAACCGCTGCAGACACCCATAATTCCGTGACCCGTCTCATGAATCTTGCGAATACCCATTGGAACAACTTTTGGTTTGATTTATTTAGAGAATCATACACATCTTTTAAAAGTAAATTGAACAAAATTTAATTGTTATTTATGTATTTTTTTTTATTATATAAGTCTAATATGTAGCACACCTGTTCATCGTGATTAATTTTAGTTTTAAAATTTTTGAATTATTATTTATTTTTATTATATTGTAAAAAGATGATTTACCGTTAATAAATGTATTATTATTAAATTCAACGGTATTAATTATAATATGTAACTGAGAGTATGTGAAACAAGATCTGGAAAGTAATCAGAGAACTGCTCTTTGAATTTGATAATAATAATAATAATCATCCAACAGGATGACAATTACAAGGCAATGAGATGCCTTAAAACTATGGCCTTAATGTCATAAAAAAGAATATTCTCTCAATCTTTCAAAAACAAAGTGAACTTTAAAATGGCAGCTATATTGTTTTGGTTTCTGTCTCCAATATAAAAGCTTTAATAGAAACGCAGAAATATTTTCTCTGGCTGAAATTACATGATGTTTTTTCCTTGCAATTCTCTGTTCAATACATTCACATATAACGATCAACTTTTAGTAAAGCAAGCAGGGAATTTTGACAAACTTCCAAACAAAATTTGACAAATTTATATTTAAAACATGAAACAACATTGCCTATGAATATATAAGAATTAAGGTTAGCATTAACAAAAAATACCTATTAAATAACAAAATTCTTTGTTATTTATTTTTTACAGAGTTCACTGTCTTATTTACATGCAAAGAATATTCATCGGGCAAACGACTATTATATCAGAAAATATTGCTAGCAACAGATTGACCATTGACCTTCATAAATTATAATCTCAAAACAAAATGACGGTGCGTAACTAAATTTTACCAACAATAATGACCTAAAAGTTGATCGTGAAAGGATTATAACGTACACATGTCACAAGAACTGAAGATTTCTTGATCTCAGTAACATGTGACTTTTGTAAATGTCTGTCAAAATTGAACTGAGATGATGCTTGCTCATTTTTTAGAAGTTCCTTTTCTTCAGTACCTGCTCTCATCAAAACCCAAAGCCTTCCGAACTCAGCGAGAGGTTACAGCTGCGCTGTGTTGGATGTACTGCGCATCTCTCCCGATGAGCTGGCTAGTCAGGTGACCCTGCTGGATCTCCCACCCTTTTTAAGCATACAGCCCGATGAACTAACCAGTTGTTCGTGGAACAAGAAGAACAAGCTCACCGTAGCTCCCAATGTTGTTGCTTTTACAAGACGTTTTAATCATGTAAGTAATATTTATTCTGTGGACTCAAAAAATTATAACGTTATTATGTAATTGTAGGTAAGTTTTTGGACAGTGCAGGAAATTTTATCACGGATAACACCAAAGCAACGATCTGACGTGTTAAGTCACTTTATAAGAGTAGCTAAGAAACTATATGACTTGAATAATTTACATTCGCTTTTTGCAATAATATCAGCCTTACAAAGTGCCTCTGTGTACAGGTAAGACCTCTTGCTATTTCCTTAACGAGGATTTTAAAAATAACGATTACAGATTGAACAAGACCTGGGGGTGCTTGTCGAAGAAAGAAAAACAAACATTCGACAAGTTGGCCGAAGTTTTCTCTGACAACAATAACTGGTCGAATTTACGGAGCCACATTGAGAGCTTAAAATTACCATGCATACCTTATTTAGGTAAAAATCGCTTTCCTTATCTAAGTGATAAAAGAATTAATACAAATGTCGATTTTAGGTTTGTACTTGACTGATTTAGTGTATATTGACATGGCACATCCACATTCCGGTGGCCTAGAATCCCAGCAGCGTAGCTTGAAAATGAACAACATTCTTAGGATCATATCGAATTACCAGCTCTCTAATTACTCTCATTTAACTCTTGTGCCACATGTAAGAGACTATTTGAATTCAATCCGTTACATTGAAGAACTTCAAAAGTTTGTTGAAGATGATCAATACAAGTAAGTTGATAAAAGTAAAATTTGTTGGAAGTTAAAATATTAAATGATGATTTTTCTAGATTGTCCTTAAAATTAGAACCTCCCTCACCCCCACCGAGTTCATCCAGTTGTAGCTCGAAAGAATCAGTGGTCGTGGATGCGGCTGCAATAGCGTCTTTAAACTTATCACCTGCAAAATCTTCGAGCGGATCTTTAAGATTGCATGCAGTAACAGCGGGGAGCAAATTCATACCGGGCCATCGGAAATGCCGTAGTTTAGGTACAAAGTGAGTATACTTTTATTTATTCTATATATTCGTTTTGCTTTTGTTTATAGTTCCCACTAACACCTGATCCTTACCATACATTTATTTTCATCCCATTTATAGCTTCTTTACTGATAACGTCAGTGAGTTATAATGTAATTTTCCTATAGATTTCGTAGCACAAGCCTACCTCGTAATTTCCATAAACAGGGAGCCCCTTTCTTTGGGTACTCTTCAGTTGTTGTACCCTGGGGGTAAGTTTTTGTACTAATATCATAGATACGTGTCTTGTGGTAGATGCATTTGCGTAGCATGATTTGCAACCGGCGATTTTTTTTTGCGTACTGAAGCTCACACTTTTGTTTTTAGCATATTCAGCAAGACTCATCAAATCGAACCAAACGATTTACCAAAGGCATTGCATTTACTAGATGATTCAGAAATTGAGGAATCACATCATACAGATAATCTTCCATCACCATCTAATGACCTTCCTCTGGAAGCTTCTAGGAATACTTCAGAGGAATCAACATTACTTACAAGGTTAGTTGCAGTAAGACTAAGTATTTCCGTAAAAATTTCTGCTAAAATTAATTTGTAATATTTCTTATTTGGTATTAGTGTCTCATTGCACTTATTTTTTGTACTTGGATCTGCACGTATCTAGCATAGGTTCGTTTGAAGATTTAAATCCGTGATTTACGTACCTTGGTTTAATTGTTTTGTGTTTCTGGTGTAGTGTGTTTGTATATTTCCTAAATTTCCTGGAGTTGTTAGATTAGATTAGAGGAAGTTAATTAGCTAGCGAGGGACAGCCTTACAGGACTGCGGCCTGGTTAGGTCTTTTATACTAATGCCATACTTCTAGCCAGTGACGGTTCGCGGGGTTTTTTCTGGTATGGCCGAGGAACAAGAGGTGGTAATAGAGATAGGTGTGGTCACGCAGCCAGCCGTCTCTGCAACTGACCCTACCTACCTGTATTACCACCTCTTGTTCCTTGGCCATACCAGACAAAACCCCGCGAACCGTCACTGCTTCTAGCAGTTTCCCAGGAATTCAACCTCCCAGGTAACGCCAGTTAATTTCCTGGGAGGCAATGATTTGTTCAGGCATTATCGTTATTCTTCTGGTGGTACCTAATGCTAGATACCTGGAGTCATGATGCCAAGATTTATAAGTCGCCTGGGCATAGTGATATGAGCTGCATCTTTTGCGTGTTTTCGTTCGGCTACAAGTTATTTTGTTTTCGTGTCAATCTGGTCCAAAGTGATGAGTAAAATTCAAACGAGTATGGATATACCTAAAGAAATTTTCATTGAAACTTGTGGAGAGCCAGTATGGGTAAAGTCAACCTAGAGATAAAAAAAAATGTAACTAACATTGATGGTACCTCACCCCGGCTGACACTCCCTGCCATTGGGCGTGGAAAATTGTTTTTTCTTGTTGGTGGTGTAATCCATGATTACTGGGTAATATGTAATTGGTGTAATAAAATGACGTATGTCCCAGTATTTAGTTAAAATTTTATTTTTCTGAACTAGTTTCGAATATTAATTAATCTTCAGTTTTTTTTTTATATATGCCACAGAAGGTGTGGTTTACAGCATACATGTGATTTAAGTACATCAAAATATCAGGCTGGCTTCTTTTAAAATGTGATATAATGTGTTCCCATCTTATGATAATAGATGGCAGTTTCAATCACCAGCATCTTCATCTCCTACCTGAAAAATGTACAATAATAAACTTCATTTCATTACCTTTTCAACACCTAACCTGTACATTCTTAACAACAATTTACGAGAAGAACAAATATAAACTGTAAATAGTTGTTTTCCGTTTTGTAGACTGACAAACGATGAATTATTATGTACCGAGGATCAAACCTGCACCATGCAAGGATGTGTTCGCAGAAAGACAATTTTAAAGCACGGTAGGAAGCCCACGGTTACCTCGTGGCAACGTTACTGGATACAGATTTGGGCTTCATCTCTGGCTTACTTCTCACCTAAATCTTTTAAAGGGTAAGCAATTAATTAATATTTCATACTTGTTCCGGAAGGTATTAAATAAATTTATTCACTCACGGCTAAGCCTTTTTAAAGATACAATATAAAATATTACATTACCAAATATAATAGAAAAATTCGAAATATATATTATAATATAGCTTTTGATAGAATAGTCTCTAAAAGATTTGTATTCATTTTTTTTCTGATTGAAACAATATTGAGTGATATTGCCTTGGTTACGATATGTCATAACACACTTATATTTCCCTAGGGAAATATGAGCATTTCATATAAACATCAAAAAAATGTCATTAGGAGCTTCTCGCAAGAATTGTTTTAATTGCTCTCGGGACAAACACCTCCGATTTTCGTCGCTTGCGTTAACACATAGTTTGACATTTCACCAATTTACGAAACAACGCAAAAATCAAACCAGGCAACCATGATATTTACAAACAAGGCCCTTAGCAACGTTACCAATCCGACAAATTCAAAAATTTACAATCCAATATTTTTCCATTTACAGAACAATATTCTTTCAATCAGAAAAAAAACTATTGATTACAACACGGGAAATATGAATACATTTATATTATATATACAGGGTGTTTCAGAGCTCTGGGAACGGCCAATCACGTGCTTATTTTTTAAAATTTCGAAAAATGTTTTATACAAAAGTTGTGTATAATAGTGAGCTGCACGCCCTAAAAATATTTAAATTTCTACAGGGTGTCTCATAACAAAGTTACAAACCAAAATTATGTTTTTTTAAATGAAACACCCTGTATTTTTTGTCATTTTTAAATTATATGGAGCAAATAAAGGTGAGTTACTTCAATACTTTCTATACCTATTGTTTGCCGTTTTCGAAATATTTAAAGATTTGTTGAAATGCATGGTCTGGGTGAAATTTTTTTTTTGCCCCAGTGATTGACGTTGAACGATCAAAATCATTTCTATTATTTGGTTAAAGATTCGAACTATAGAGCCAACTATGATTTCGTACAAAAAAATATACAGGGTGATAAAAAGAATGCAGTAGAAAAACCCAACTTATAAAGTTGAATAACTTCGTAACATCCAACTCTAGTGAAGGAGAACTAGTTCACAATACCATAGAAATATTTAAAACTGCTAAAGATTGGATGATAGAAAATAAATTATTGATAGACAATACTAAAACAAATTTTATTATATTTAAAACAAAAAATAAGCAAAATGCAACTAGCACTATAACTGTAAATGACGAAACATTTAAATTTCAAAATACATCTAATTTTTTGGGGATGGTGATCGATAGCAACCTAAAATGGTCATACCATTGCGATCAATTGTTATCAAAATTAAACTCTACCTACTATGCCTTGCGAATCTTGAGGCAAGTATTAGATATTAACACCCTAATCACAATTTATAGAGCAAACTTTGAAAGTGTGATAAGATACGGCATAATACATTACAGATGCTTTAGTTACACAAAGAGTTTATTTATTATTCAAAAGAGAGCGTTACGAATAATACTAAACTTAAATCAACGAGATAGTTGCCGAGGTAGGTTTAGGGACGCTGGTTTACTTACATTCTATAGTCTTTATATATATGAAATATTAGTTTTCAATTTAAACAATAAAGACAAATTTAATATACATAGCAAGAATCACCAATATGACACGCGTAACAATGAAAAATATGCGTATCCACCTCATAGACTCTCACTCTTTGAGACATCTCCCACGTATGCGGATTTGAAGTTTTTCAATGGATTGCCCAAGCATTTGAAAAGCATCACTGATGTAAGACTATTCAAAACAGGGTTACAAGAGTTTTTAATAAAACATGAATATTATTCAATATCAGAGTTCATAAATTATAAGAGTTAATACATATATAAATATTATCATAAATAAATATGCACCCTAATTTGCATATTCGTAACAGTATTGACATGTTCAATTAGCGGCTAGTTATGGTATAATTATATTATGTTTTGTTTTAAATATTAGTTATTAATTGTTTCATGTACTACCTCTATGTTGAATAAAGTATGTATTATTATTATTATTATTATTATTATTAATCCAATAATCTTTCAGATTATAATAATTATTCCTGATATGATAATCGCTGAATACAAGAAAACTATTGAGGTTAGAAACAGGGAACCCTTATACAATCTGAAAGATAATTGGATTCTACTTAAGAATACGTTACTAAATACAGGGTGTGCCATTTGTTATTCAACTTTATAAGTTGGGTTTTTCTACCGCATTTTTTTTATCACCCAGTATAATATTTTGTATGAAATCATGGTTGGCTCTATAGTTCGAACCTTCAACCAAATAATAGAAATGATTTTAATCGTTCAACGTCAATCACTGGGGCAAAAATAAAATTTCACCCAGACCATGCATTTCAACAAATTTTCAAATATTTCGATAACGGCAAACAATAGGTATAGGGAGTATTGAATTAACTCACCTTTATTTGCTCCATATAATTCAAAAATGACAAAAAATACAGGATGTTCCATTTAAAAAAACATAAGTTTGGTCTGTAACTTTGTTATGGGACACCCTGTATAAATTTAAATATTTTTAGGGCGTGCAGCTCACTATTATACACAACTTTTGTATAAAACATTTTTCGAAATTTTGAAAACTAAGCACGTGATTGACCATTCCCAGAACTCTGAAACACCCTGTATATACTATTCATATTTCCCTAGTTGTAATAATAGCTATTATACACTTGTTGTACACTACTATAAGATATCAAATATTGCAACATCAATTCTTTCTGCAGTACCCAACGATCTGACTTCAAAAGGGAACCTTGCAAAATGGTTTCGTTGGTGGGATGTCGAGTTTTACTAGGAGACAATTCTCTGCATCCCGATCTGTTTCAAATCATCGATCATCAAAGAGGTAACGTGTATGCACTCATGTAAATATACTCGTCACTGACAATTATAATATGTCGCAGGAAATATTTACAAATTCAAGGCTGGAACGCAAAACATGGCCGAACGATGGTACCGTCACATACAGGAAGCAGCTAAGAACGAACAATCACCACTCCCGAATAATCTCATGTCATTCGAGTGAAAATTCTGTTACATCTTTTGAGTAACCTTTATAAATATACAACTTGTAATGTTAGTTTTTTTTATTGTTTATATGTATAATTTTATATTTAAATTGTTTGTATAAAATTTATGAAAGGTGTTCATTTTTTACTATTAAAAGGAATGCTTGATATTAAAATATATGTATTTGTTTATTTATGTTACCGTTTTGTCATTTCACACCTTTCATCTTCAGCTTACGATGCTTTTATTTTAATATTAGCACATCTCACTAATTAATCTGTTTGGTACAGGGTTTGTTACCCATAAAAAATGTATTGGTTTTTTAATGGTCAACTACTTTTTTATTGCCAACATTGCGAAGACTTGGAAAAACTTGTCTACAGACACGGGCGGGGTACGACTTTGGCGCATGCGCAGTTCTGTAGAAGCATCAGTTTCGTTATTGTGTAGTCACACCTTGTATACACCACCTATATAGACGCCAATAAAATGAATGACATTTGATCAAATCAAATTTGACAGATGGAATGAAGGTTTGATCAAATATTTTGAGTTGACCTTGAATCGGCTCTGAAGCAGGCCCACCCTCAAAAGTAGAAGAAGACTTAAGGAAAACAATAGTGATGATAGATAAACTTAGATAGGCGACTCTATGTACCTACACAACATTTATCGCATTTTTCATTCAGCTCCAGGGCCACCGGTAAGTAATGGCGTTACAATCGGCGGGTTACTTGGCAAAGTTTATGTAGCATTGCGGGGAGCGAGAATTGCACTTGCAATTTTCCTCACTGGTTCCCTTCGTGTAAAATGACGCATATATATTTTTTTTTTTAGTTTTTGCATCATGTCACCATTTGACACAATCATTTTAATGCGTGTGTAAGATTTTAACCTCCCGATGTCTGCGTGCGACAAGCACAACTAAAAGGAAACGAAATCTCAAATACTTACGGTTTTGTTTATTTACACAAATTTTTCTGAGACCCAACATTTTTTGCATGCATTTTATCCCAAAAAATGTCAAAATCATGAAATGACCAAAATATTTTTTTTCGGAAAAATTATTACTTTACACGCTTTTCACCGTCATTACGAACCGTCATTAATTTTTTCAAATTTTTCTGAGACCCAACAATTTTTGCCTGCACTTTTTTCCTGAGTAAAATACCATGAAAAAATGGCGAAAATCATGAAATGACCAAAATATTTTCAAAATTTGATTTTTCGGAAAATGTATTACTTTGCACGCTTTTCCACGACATTAAGAACCGTCATGAATTTTTTCAAATTTTTCTGAGACCCAATTTTTTTTGCATGCATTTTTTTCCTGAGTTACTATGGAAAAAATGGAGAAAATCATGAAAGTACCAAATAATTTTTTTTAGAAAAATAAATACTTTACACGCTTCTCCCCATCAAATTTTGGTCATTTGATCATTTTCGCCATTTTTTCCATAGTATTACTCGGAAAAAAATGCGTTCAAAAAATGTTGTGTGTGTTTATGTGTGTTCAACTTGATATGATTTGATTCCGAAAAGTGAACTTCATTGCATTTAGTTAAATGCAACTTATAGTATAAATTAAAATTATTTTGTCTTTACGACTAAAACTCCGATCAACGTTTTTAACCAGTTTCAGATGGATATTTTTGAAAGCCTTGGTGAATTATATAAATAAAACCTAATACCCTAATCTTTTCCTACCTAAATATTTGTGACCCTATAAAAGAATTGAAAACGCATCCAAGAATTGCACAAAGATTGACAGGATAACAAGAAACAAGAGGTATTTGTGACCGTCACGAGAAACCGGCTCCCCAGAGAAGGTGGTCGACCACCCCTACATCTTCTAGAGATTGACAACGGTGAATTTTGGGCGCACCTCCCCCGAAAACAACGGCCCTTTTAAGGGCCATAAAAACTAACTAATTCTAAAGTTCTTCTTTGTCAATGAATGAATGAATGAATGAATGAATACATGTATTTAAACAATGAAAGACCAAAGTGCTCTCATAATAAAATATTGAAAAATTTTAGCCAAATTTATCAGAAGACCAGGAACGAAAAGAGTAATTTTACTCTTCAAAAATCGATCGAATTTTTACGGTTCAGAATGTGTACCCTCAATTAATTTTGAAAATTTTTCTGGATTTGTAACAGGAGACTAGGAACGAAAAGAGGTATTTTACTCTTCAAAAATCGATCGAAAATTTGCGGTTCAGAATGTGTACCCTAAATTAATTTCGAAAAATTTTCGGGATTTGTAACAGGAGACTAGGAACGAAAAGAGGTATTTTACTCTTCAAAAATCGATCGAAAATTTACGGTTCAGAATGTGTACCCTAAATAATTTTGAAAAATTTTCTGGATTTGTAACAGGAAACTAGGAACGCAAAGAGGTATTTTACTCTCGAAAAATCGATCGAAAATTTACGGTTCAGAATGTGTACTCTAAAATAATTTGGAAAAATTTTCTGGATTTGTATCAGGAGTCGAGGAACGCAAAGAGGTATTTTACTCTCGAAAAATCGATCGAAAATTTACGGTTCAGAATGTGTACCCTAAATAATTTTGAAAAATTTTCTGGATTTGTAACAGGAAACTAGGAACGCAAAGAGGTATTTTACTCTCGAAAAATCGATCGAAAATTTACGGTTCAGAATGTGTACTCTAAAATAATTTGGAAAAATTTTCTGGATTTGTATCAGGAGTCGAGGAACGCAAAGAGGTATTTTACTCTCGAAAAATCGATCGAAAATTTACGGTTCAGAATGTGTACTCTAAAATAATTTGGAAAAATTTTCTGGATTTGTATCAGGAGTCGAGGAACGCAAAGAGGTATTTTACTCTCGAAA
This sequence comes from Ocypus olens, assembly GCA_910593695.2. Classification (NCBI taxonomy): domain Eukaryota; kingdom Metazoa; phylum Arthropoda; class Insecta; order Coleoptera; family Staphylinidae; genus Ocypus; species Ocypus olens. The sequence goes on from OU343058.1 coordinate 45,400,721, forward strand.
AATCAATCGAAAATTTACGGTTCAGAATGTGTACCCTAAATAATTTTGAAGAATTTTCTGGATTTGTAACAGGAGACTAGGAACGCAAAGAGGTATTTTACTCTCGAAAAATCGATCGAAAATTTACGGTTCAGAATGTGTACCCTAAAATAATTTGGAAAAAATTTCTGGATTTGTATCAGGAGTCGAGGAACGCAAAGAGGTATTTTACTCTCGAAAAATCGATCGAAAATTTACGGTTCAGAATGTGTACCCTAAATTAATTTTGAAAAATTTTCTGGATTTGTATCAGGAGTCGAGGAACGCAAAGAGGTATTTTACTCTCGAAAAATCGATCGAAAATTTACGGTTCAGAATGTGTACTCTAAAATAATTTGGAAAAATTTTCTGGATTTGTATCAGGAGTCGAGGAACGCAAAGAGGTATTTTACTCTCGAAAAATCAATCGAAAATTTACGGTTCAGAATGTGTACCCTAAATAATTTTGAAGAATTTTCTGGATTTGTAACAGGAGACTAGGAACGCAAAGAGGTATTTTACTCTCGAAAAATCGATCGAAAATTTACGGTTCAGAATGTGTACCCTAAAATAATTTGGAAAAAATTTCTGGATTTGTATCAGGAGTCGAGGAACGCAAAGAGGTATTTTACTCTCGAAAAATCGATCGAAAATTTACGGTTCAGAATGTGTACCCTAAATTAATTTTGAAAAATTTTCTGGATTTGTATCAGGAGTCGAGGAACGCAAAGAGGTATTTTAATCTCCAAAAATCGATTGAAAATTTACGGTTCAGAATGTGTACCCTAAAATAATTTTGAAAATTTTTCTGGATTTGTATCAGGAGTCGAGGAACGCAAAGAGGTATTTTACTCTCGAAAAATCGATCGAAAATTTACGGTTCAGAATGTGTACCCTAAAATAATTTTGAAAAATTTTCTGGATTTGTAACAGGAGACTAGGAACGCAAAGAAGTATTTTACTCTCGAAAAATCTATCGAAAATTTACGGTTCAGAATGTGTACCCTAAAATAATTTTGAAAAATTTTCTGGATTTGTAACAGGAGACTAGGAACGCAAAGAGGTATTTTACTCTCGAAAAATCGATCGAAAATTTACGGTTCAGAATGTGTACCCTAAAATAATTTTGAAAAATTTTCTGGATTTGTAACAGGAGACTAGGAACGCAAAGAGGTATTTTACTCTCGAAAAATCGATCGAAAATTTACGGTTCAGAATGTGTACCCTAAAATAATTTTGAAAAATTTTCTGGATTTGTAACAGGAGACTAGGAACGCAAAGAGGTATTTTACTCTCGAAAAATCGATCGAAAATTTACGGTTCAGAATGTGTACCCTAAAATAATTTTGAAAAATTTTCTGGATTTGTATCAGGAGTCGAGGAACGCAAAGAGGTATTTTACTCTCGAAAAATAGATCGAAAATTTACGGTTCAGAATGTGTACCCTAAATTAATTTTGAAGAATTTTCTGGATTTGTATCAGGAGTCGAGGAACGCAAAGAGGTATTTTACTCTCGAAAAATCGATCGAAAATTTACGGTTCAGAATGTGTACCCTAAAATAATTTTGAAAATTTTTCTGGATTTGTATCAGGAGTCGAGGAACGCAAAGAGGTATTTTACTCTCGAAAAATCGATCGAAAATTTACGGTTCAGAATGTGTACCCTAAAATAATTTTGAAAAATTTTCTGGATTTGTATCAGGAGTCGAGGAACGCAAAGAGGTATTTTACTCTCGAAAAATCGATCGAAAATTTACGGTTCAGAATGTGTACCCTAAAATAATTTTGAAAAATTTTCTGGATTTGTAACAGGAGACTAGGAACGCAAAGAAGTATTTTACTCTCGAAAAATCTATCGAAAATTTACGGTTCAGAATGTGTACCCTAAAATAATTTTGAAAAATTTTCTGGATTTGTAACAGGAGACTAGGAACGCAAAGAGGTATTTTACTCTCGAAAAATCGATCGAAAATTTACGGTTCAGAATGTGTACCCTAAAATAATTTTGAAAAATTTTCTGGATTTGTATCAGGAGTCGAGGAACGCAAAGAGGTATTTTACTCTCGAAAAATAGATCGAAAATTTACGGTTCAGAATGTGTACCCTAAATTAATTTTGAAGAATTTTCTGGATTTGTATCAGGAGTCGAGGAACGCAAAGAGGTATTTTAATCTCCAAAAATCGATTGAAAATTTACGGTTCAGAATGTGTACCCTAAAATAATTTTGAAAATTTTTCTGGATTTGTATCAGGAGTCGAGGAACGCAAAGAGGTATTTTACTCTCGAAAAATCGATCGAAAATTTACGGTTCAGAATGTGTACCCTAAAATAATTTTGAAAAATTTTCTGGATTTGTATCAGGAGTCGAGGAACGCAAAGAGGTATTTTACTCTCGAAAAATCGATCGAAAATTTACGGTTCAGAATGTGTACCCTAAAATAATTTTGAAAAATTTTCTGGATTTGTAACAGGAGACTAGGAACGCAAAGAAGTATTTTACTCTCGAAAAATCTATCGAAAATTTACGGTTCAGAATGTGTACCCTAAAATAATTTTGAAAAATTTTCTGGATTTGTAACAGGAGACTAGGAACGCAAAGAGGTATTTTACTCTCGAAAAATCGATCGAAAATTTACGGTTCAGAATGTGTACCCTAAAATAATTTTGAAAAATTTTCTGGATTTGTATCAGGAGTCGAGGAACGCAAAGAGGTATTTTACTCTCGAAAAATAGATCGAAAATTTACGGTTCAGAATGTGTACCCTAAATTAATTTTGAAGAATTTTCTGGATTTGTATCAGGAGTCGAGGAACGCAAAGAGGTATTTTAATCTCCAAAAATCGATTGAAAATTTACGGTTCAGAATGTGTACCCTAAAATAATTTTGAAAATTTTTCTGGATTTGTAACAGGAGACTAGGAACGCAAAGAGGTATTTTACTCTCGAATAATCGATCGAAAATTTACGGTTCAGAATGTGTACCCTAAATTAATTTTGAAAAATTTTCTGGATTTGTAACAGGAGACTAGGAACGCAAAGAGGTATTTTACTCTCGAAAAATCGATCGAAAATTTACGGTTTAGAATGTGTACCCTAAAATAATTTTGAAAAATTTTCTGGATTTGTAACAGGAGACTAGGAACGCAAAGAGGTATTTTACTCTCGAAAAATCGATCGAAAATTTACGGTTTAGAATGTGTACCCTAAAATAATTTTGAAAAATTTTCTGGATTTGTAACAGGAGACTAGGAACGCAAAGAGGTATTTTACTCTCGAAAAATCGATCGAAAATTTACGGTTCAGAATGTGTACCCTAAAATAATTTTGAAAAATTTTCTGGATTTGTATCAGGAGTCGAGGAACGCAAAGAGGTATTTTACTCTCGAAAAATCGATCGAAAATTTACGGTTCAGAATGTGTACCCTAAAATAATTTTGAAAAATTTTCTGGATTTGTAACAGGAGACTAGGAACGCAAAGAAGTATTTTACTCTCGAAAAATCTATCGAAAATTTACGGTTCAGAATGTGTACCCTAAAATAATTTTGAAAAATTTTCTGGATTTGTAACAGGAGACTAGGTACGCAAAGAGGTATTTTACTCTCGAAAAATCGATCGAAAATTTACGGTTCAGAATGTGTACCCTAAAATAATTTTGAAAAATTTTCTGGATTTGTAACAGGAGACTAGGAACGCAAAGAGGTATTTTACTCTCGAAAAATCGATCGAAAATTTACGGTTCAGAATGTGTACCCTAAAATAATTTTGAAAAATTTTCTGGATTTGTAACAGGAGACTAGGAACGCAAAGAGGTATTTTACTCTCGAAAAATCGATCGAAAATTTACGGTTCAGAATGTGTACCCTAAAATAATTTTGAAAAATTTTCTGGATTTGTATCAGGAGTCGAGGAACGCAAAGAGGTATTTTACTCTCGAAAAATAGATCGAAAATTTACGGTTCAGAATGTGTACCCTAAATTAATTTTGAAGAATTTTCTGGATTTGTATCAGGAGTCGAGGAACGCAAAGAGGTATTTTACTCTCGAAAAATCGATCGAAAATTTACGGTTCAGAATGTGTACCCTAAATTAATTTTGAAGAATTTTGTAACAGGAGACTAGGAACGCAAAGAGGTATTTTACTCTCGAATAATCGATCGAAAATTTACGGTTCAGAATGTGTACCCTAAATTAATTTTGAAAAATTTTCTGGATTTGTAACAGGAGACTAGGAACGCAAAGAGGTATTTTACTCTCGAAAAATCGATCGAAAATTTACGGTTCAGAATGTGTACCCTAAAATAATTTTGAAAAATTTTCTGGATTTGTAACAGGAGACTAGGAACGCAAAGAGGTATTTTACTCTCGAAAAATCGATCGAAAATTTACGGTTCAGAATGTGTACCCTAAAATAATTTTGAAAAATTTTCTGGATTTGTAACAGGAGACTAGGAACGCAAAGAGGTATTTTACTCTCGAAAAATCGATCGAAAATTTACGGTTCAGAATGTGTACCCTAAAATAATTTTGAAAAATTTTCTGGATTTGTATCAGGAGTCGAGGAACGCAAAGAGGTATTTTACTCTCTTAAAATTGATCGAAAATGTACGGTTCAGAATGTGTACCCTAAATTAATTTTCAAAAATTTTCTGGATTTGTATCAGGAGTCGAGGAACGCAAAGAGGTATTTTCCTCTCGAAAAATCGATCGAAAATTTACGGTTCAGAATGTGTACCCTAAATTAATTTTGAAAAATTTTCTGGATTTGTAACAGGAGACTAGGAACGCAAAGAGGTATTTTACTCTCGAAAAATCGATCGAAAATTTACGGTTCAGAATGTGTACCCTAAATTAATTTTGAAGAATTTTCTGGATTTGTATCAGGAGTCGAGGAACGCAAAGAGGTATTTTACTCTCGAAAAATCGATCGAAAATTTACGGTTCAGAATGTGTACCCTAAAATATTTTTGAAAAATTTTCTGGATTTGTAACAGGAGACTAGGAACGCAAAGAGGTATTTTACTCTCGAAAAATCGATCGAAAATTTACGGTTCAGAATGTGTACCCTAAAATATTTTTGAAAAATTTTCTGGATTTGTAACAGGAGACTAGGAACGCAAAGAGGTATTTTACTCTCGAAAAATCGATCGAAAATTTACGGTTCAGAATGTGTACCCTAAATTAATTTTGAAGAATTTTCTGGATTTGTATCAGGAGTCGAGGAACGCAAAGAGGTATTTTACTCTCGAAAAATCGATCGAAAATTTACGGTTCAGAATGTGTACCCTAAATTAATTTTGAAGAATTTTCTGGATTTGTATCAGGAGTCGAGGAACGCAAAGAGGTATTTTACTCTCGAAAAATCGATCGAAAGATTACGGTTCAGAATGTGTACCCTAAAATATTTTTGAAAAATTTTCTGGATATGTAACAGGAGACTAGGAACGCAAAGAAGTATTTTACTCTCGAAAAATCGATCGAAAATTTACGGTTCAGAATGTGTACCCTAAATTAATTTTGAAGAATTTTCAGGATTTGTATCAGGAGTCGAGGAACGCAAAGAGGTATTTTACTCTCGAAAAATCGATCGAAAATTTACGGTTCAGAATGTGTACCCTAAATTAATTTTGAAGAATTTTCTGGATTTGTATCAGGAGTCGAGGAACGCAAAGAGGTATTTTACTCTCGAAAAATCGATCGAAAATTTACGGTTCAGAATGTGTACCCTAAAATATTTTTGAAAAATTTTCTGGATTTGTAACAGGAGACTAGGAACGCAAAGAAGTATTTTACTCTCGAAAAATCGATCGAAAATTTACGGTTCAGAATGTGTACCCTAAAATAATTTTGAAAAATTTTCTGGATTTGTAACAGGAGACTAGGAACGCAAAGAGGTATTTTACTCTCGAAAAATCGATCGAAAATTTACGGTTCAGAATGTGTACCCTAAATTAATTTTCAAAAATTTTCTGGATTTGTAACAGGAGACTAGGAACGCAAAGAAGTATTTTACTCTCTAAAAATTGATCGAAAATTTACGGTTCAGAATGTGTACCCTAAAATAATTTTGAAAAATTTTCTGGATTTGTAACAGGAGACTAGGAACGCAAAGAGGTATTTTACTCTCGAAAAATCGATCGAAAATTTACGGTTCAGAATGTGTACCCTAAAATAATTTTGAAAAATTTTCTGGATTTGTAACAGGAGACTAGGAACGCAAAGAGGTATTTTACTCTCGAAAAATCGATCGAAAATTTACGGTTCAGAATGTGTACCCTAAATTAATTTTGAAGAATTTTCTGGATTTGTATCAGGAGTCGAGGAACGCAAAGAGGTATTTTACTCTCGAAAAATCGATCGAAAATTTACGGTTCAGAATGTGTACCCTAAATTAATTTTGAAGAATTTTCTGGATTTGTATCAGGAGTCGAGGAACGCAAAGAGGTATTTTACTCTCGAAAAATCGATCGAAAATTTACGGTTCAGAATGTGTACCCTAAAATATTTTTGAAAAATTTTCTGGATTTGTAACAGGAGACTAGGAACGCAAAGAAGTATTTTACTCTCGAAAAATCGATCGAAAATTTACGGTTCAGAATGTGTACCCTAAAATAATTTTGAAAAATTTTCTGGATTTGTAACAGGAGACTAGGAACGCAAAGAGGTATTTTACTCTCGAAAATTCGATCGAAAATTTACGGTTCAGAATGTGTACCCTAAAATAATTTTGAAAAATTTTCTGGATTTGTAACAGGAGACTAGGAACGCAAAGAGGTATTTTACTCTCGAAAAATCGATCGAAAATTTACGGTTCAGAATGTGTACCCTAAAATAATTTTGAAAAATTTTCTGGATTTGTAACAGGAGACTAGGAACGCAAAGAGGTATTTTACTCTCGAAAAATCGATCGAAAATTTACGGTTCAGAATGTGTACCCTAAATTAATTTTGAAGAATTTTCTGGATTTGTATCAGGAGTCGAGGAACGCAAAGAGGTATTTTACTCTCGAAAAATAGATCGAAAATTTACGGTTCAGAATGTGTACCCTAAAATAATTTTGAAAAATTTTCTGGATTTGTAACAGGAGACTAGGAACGCAAAGAGGTATTTTACTCTCGAAAAATCGATCGAAAATTTACGGTTCAGAATGTGTACCCTAAAATAATTTTGAAAAATTTTCTGGATTTGTAACAGGAGACTAGGAACGCAAAGAGGTATTTTACTCTCGAAAAATCGATCGAAAATTTACGGTTCAGAATGTGTACCCTAAAATAATTTTGAAAAATTTTCTGGATTTGTAACAGGAGACTAGGAACGCAAAGAGGTATTTTACTCTCGAAAAATCGATCGAAAATTTACGGTTCAGAATGTGTACCCTAAAATAATTTTGAAAAATTTTCTGGATTTGTAACAGGAGACTAGGAACGCAAAGAGGTATTTTACTCTCGAAAAATCGATCGAAAATTTACGGTTCAGAATGTGTACCCTAAATTAATTTTGAAGAATTTTCTGGATTTGTATCAGGAGTCGAGGAACGCAAAGAGGTATTTTACTCTCGAAAAATCGATCGAAAATTTACGGTTCAGAATGTGTACCCTAAATTAATTTTGAAGAATTTTCTGGATTTGTATCAGGAGTCGAGGAACGCAAAGAGGTATTTTACTCTCGAAAAATCGATCGAAAATTTACGGTTCAGAATGTGTACCCTAAAATAATTTTGAAAAATTTTCTGGATTTGTAACAGGAGACTAGGAACGCAAAGAGGTATTTTACTCTCGAAAAATCGATCGAAAATTTACGGTTCAGAATGTGTACCCTAAAATAATTTTGAAAAATTTTCTGGATTTGTAACAGGAGACTAGGAACGCAAAGAGGTATTTTACTCTCGAAAAATCGATCGAAAATTTACGGTTCAGAATGTGTACCCTAAAATAATTTTGAAAAATTTTCTGGATTTGTATCAGGAGTCGAGGAACGCAAAGAGGTATTTTACTCTCGAAAAATAGATCGAAAATTTACGGTTCAGAATGTGTACCCTAAATTAATTTTGAAGAATTTTCTGGATTTGTATCAGGAGTCGAGGAACGCAAAGAGGTATTTTACTCTCGAAAAATCGATCGAAAATTTACGGTTCAGAATGTGTACCCTAAAATAATTTTGAAAAATTTTCTGGATTTGTAACAGGAGACTAGGAACGCAAAGAGGTATTTTACTCTCGAAAAATCGATCGAAAATTTACGGTTCAGAATGTGTACCCTAAAATAATTTTGAAAAATTTTCTGGATTTGTATCAGGAGTCGAGGAACGCAAAGAGGTATTTTACTCTCGAAAAATAGATCGAAAATTTACGGTTCAGAATGTGTACCCTAAATTAATTTTGAAGAATTTTCTGGATTTGTATCAGGAGTCGAGGAACGCAAAGAGGTATTTTACTCTCGAAAAATCGATCGAAAATTTACGGTTCAGAATGTGTACCCTAAAATAATTTTGAAAAATTTTCTGGATTTGTAACAGGAGACTAGGAACGCAAAGAGGTATTTTACTCTCGAAAAATCGATCGAAAATTTACGGTTCAGAATGTGTACCCTAAAATAATTTTGAAAAAATTTCTGGATTTGTAACAGGAGACTAGGAACGCAAAGAGGTATTTTACTCTCGAAAAATCGATCGAAAATTTACGGTTCAGAATGTGTACCCTAAATTAATTTTGAAGAATTTTGTAACAGGAGACTAGGAACGCAAAGAGGTATTTTACTCTCGAATAATCGATCGAAAATTTACGGTTCAGAATGTGTACCCTAAATTAATTTTGAAAAATTTTCTGGATTTGTATCAGGAGTCGAGGAACGCAAAGAGGTATTTTACTCTCTTAAAATTGATCGAAAATGTACGGTTCAGAATGTGTACCCTAAATTAATTTTCAAAAATTTTCTGGATTTGTATCAGGAGTCGAGGAACGCAAAGAGGTATTTTCCTCTCGAAAAATCGATCGAAAATTTACGGTTCAGAATGTGTACCCTAAATTAATTTTGAAAAATTTTCTGGATTTGTATCAGGAGTCGAGGAACGCAAAGAGGTATTTTACTCTCGAAAAATCGATCGAAAATTTACGGTTCAGAATGTGTACCCTAAAATAATTTTGAAAAATTTTCTGGATTTGTATCAGGAGTCGAGGAACGCAAAGAGGTATTTTCCTCTCGAAAAATCGATCGAAAATTTACGGTTCAGAATGTGTACCCTAAATTAATTTTGAAAAATTTTCTGGATTTGTATCAGGAGTCGAGGAACGCAAAGAGGTATTTTACTCTCGAAAAATCGATCGAAAATTTACGGTTCAGAATGTGTACCCTAAATTAATTTTGAAAAATTTTCTGGATTTGTATCAGGAGTCGAGGAACGCAAAGAGGTATTTTACTCTCGAAAAATCGATCGAATATTTACGGTTCAGAATGTGTACCCTAAATTAATTTTCAAAAATTTTCTGGATTTGTATCAGGAGTCGAGGAACGCAAAGAGGTATTTTACTCTCGAAAAATCGATCGAAAATTTACGGTTCAGAATGTGTACCCTAAATTAATTTTCAAAAATTTTCTGGATTAGTATCAGGAGTCGAGGAACGCAAAGAGATATTTTACTCTCGAAAAATCGATCGAAAATTTACGGTTCAGAATGTGTACCCTAAATTAATTTTGAAAAATTTTCTGGATTTGTATCAGGAGTCGAGGAACGCAAAGAGGTATTTTAATCTCCAAAAATCGATTGAAAATTTACGATTCAGAATGTGTACCCTAAAATAATTTTGAAAATTTTTCTGGATTTGTATCAGGAGTCGAGGAACGCAAAGAGGTATTTTACTCTCTTAAAATTGATCGAAAATGTACGGTTCAGAATGTGTACCCTAAATTAATTTTCAAAAAATTTCTGGATTTGTATCAGGAGTCGAGGAATGCAAAGAGGTATTTTACTCTCGAAAAATCGATCGAAAATTTACGGTTCAGAATGTGTACCCTAAAATAATTTTGAAAAATTTTCTGGATTTGTATCAGGAGTCGAGGAACGCAAAGAGGTATTTTAATCTCCAAAAATCGATTGAAAATTTACGGTTCAGAATGTGTACCCTAAAATAATTTTGAAAATTTTTCTGGATTTGTATCAGGAGACTAGGAACGCAAAGAGGTATTTTACTCTCGAATAATCGATCGAAAATTTACGGTTCAGAATGTGTACTCTAAAATAATTTTGAAAAATTTTCTGGATTTGTATCAGGAGTCGAGGAACGCAAAGAGGTATTTTACTCTCGAAAAATCGATCGAAAATTTACGGTTCAGAATGTGTACCCTAAAATAATTTTGAAAAATTTTCTGGATTTGTAACAGGAGACTAGGAACGCAAAGAGGTATTTTACTCTCGAAAAATCGATCGAAAATTTACGGTTCAGAATGTGTACCCTAAATTAATTTTAAAAATTTTTCTGGATTTGTATCAGGAGTCGAGGAACGCAAAGAGGTATTTAACTCTCAAAAAATCGATCGAAAATTTACGGTTCAGAATGTGTACCCTAAAATAATTTTGAAAAATTTTCTGGATTTGTAACAGGAGACTAGGAACGCAAAGAGGTATTTTACTCTCGAAAAATCGATCGAAAATTTACGGTTCAGAATGTGTACTCTAAAATAATTTTGAAAAATTTTCTGGATTTGTATCAGGAGTCGAGGAACGCAAAGAGGTATTTTACTCTCGAAAAATCGATCGAAAATTTACGGTTCAGAATGTGTACTCTAAAATAATTTTGAAAAATTTTCTGGATTTGTATCAGGAGTCGAGGAACGCAAAGAGGTATTTTACTCTCGAAAAATCGATCGAAAATTTACGGTTCAGAATGTGTACTCTAAAATAATTTTGAAAAATTTTCTGGATTTGTATCAGGAGTCGAGGAACGCAAAGAGGTATTTTACTCTCGAAAAATCGATCGAAAATTTACGGTTCAGAATGTGTACCCTAAATTAATTTTGAAGAATTTTCTGGATTTGTATCAGGAGTCGAGGAACGCAAAGAGGTATTTTACTCTCGAAAAATCGATCGAAAATTTACGGTTCAGAATATGTACCCTAAATTAATTTTGAAGAATTTTCTGGATTTGTATCAGGAGTCGAGGAACGCAAAGAGGTATTTTACTCTCGAAAAATCGATCGAAAATTTACGGTTCAGAATGTGTACCCTAAAATAATTTTGAAAAATTTTCTGGATTTGTATCAGGAGTCGAGGAACGCAAAGAGGTATTTTACTCTCGAAAAATCGATCGAAAATTTACGGTTCAGAATGTGTACCCTAAAATAATTTTGAAAAATTTTCTGGACTTGTAACAGGAGACTAGGAACGCAAAGAAGTATTTTACTCTCGAAAAATCGATCGAAAATTTACGGTTCAGAATGTGTACCCTAAAATAATTTTGAAAAATTTTCTGGATTTGTAACAGGAGACTAGGAACGCAAAGAGGTATTTTACTGTCGAAAAATCGATCGAAAATTTACGGTTCAGAATGTGTACCCTAAAATAATTTTGAAAAATTTTCTGGATTTGTAACAGGAGACTAGGAACGCAAAGAGGTATTTTACTCTCGAAAAATCGATCGAAAATTTACGGTTCAGAATGTGTACCCTAAAATAATTTTGAAAATTTTTCTGGACTTGTAACAGGAGACTAGGAACGCAAAGAAGTATTTTACTCTCGAAAAATCGATCGAAAATTTACGGTTCAGAATGTGTACCCTAAAATAATTTTGAAAAATTTTCTGGACTTGTAACAGGAGACTAGGAACGCAAAGAAGTATTTTACTCTCGAAAAATCGATCGAAAATTTACGGTTCAGAATGTGTACCCTAAAATAATTTTGAAAAATTTTCTGGATTTGTAACAGGAGACTAGGAACGCAAAGAGGTATTTTACTCTCGAAAAATCGATCGAAAATTTACGGTTCAGAATGTGTACCCTAAAATAATTTTGAAAAATTTTCTGGATTTGTATCAGGAGTCGAGGAACGCAAAGAGGTATTTTACTCTCGAAAAATCGATCGAAAATTTACGGTTCAGAATGTGTACCCTAAAATAATTTTGAAAAATTTTCTGGATTTGTAACAGGAGACTAGGAACGCAAAGAAGTATTTTACTCTCTAAAAATCGATCGAAAATTTACGGTTCAGAATGTGTACCCTAAAATAATTTTGAAAAATTTTCTGGATTTGTAACAGGAGACTAGGAACGCAAAGAGGTATTTTACTCTCGAAAAATCGATCGAAAATTTACGGTTCAGAATGTGTACCCTAAAATAATTTTGAAAAATTTTCTGGATTTGTATCAGGAGTCGAGGAACGCAAAGAGGTATTTTACTCTCGAAAAATCGATCGAAAATTTACGGTTCAGAATGTGTACCCTAAAATAATTTTGAAAAATTTTCTGGATTTGTAACAGGAGACTAGGAACGCAAAGAAGTATTTTACTCTCTAAAAATCGATCGAAAATTTACGGTTCAGAATGTGTACCCTAAAATAATTTTGAAAAATTTTCTGGATTTGTAACAGGAGACTAGGAACGCAAAGAGGTATTTTACTCTCGAAAAATCGATCGAAAATGTACGGTTCAGAATGTGTACCCTAAATTAATTTTGAAAAAATTTCTGGATTTGTATCAGGAGTCGAGGAACGCAAAGAGGTATTTTACTCTCGAAAAATCGATCGAAAATTTACGGTTCAGAATGTGTACCCTAAAATAATTTTGAAAAATTTTCTGGATTTGTAACAGGAGACTAGGAACGCAAAGAGGTATTTTACTCTCGAAAAATCGATCGAAAATTTACGGTTCAGAATGTGTACCCTAAAATAATTTTGAAAAATTTTCTGGATTTGTATCAGGAGTCGAGGAACGCAAAGAGGTATTTTACTCTACAAAAATCGATCGAAAATTTACGGTTCAGAATGTGTACCCTAAATTAATTTCGAAAATTTTTCGGGATTTCTAACAGGAGACTAGGAACGAAAAGAGGTATTTTATTAATAAACAAAAAACAAAGGATAAAAGGGTAGTTAGAAAGAACATGTGACTGTGTAGGACAATGTCAAATCCCAGAATTATTGAGTATTAAGTGGTTCTCAAAAGAAACGGTAAAATGGATGTAAAACCAAAAGCAGCTGCATCGTCGGTAGAAAAAATGGCAGCAGAATATTTGCTTCCTCGATAATAAGTAGTACACTGACGGCATCTCTGTCCTTAACCTCCTCTAAGATAATCCACGAGCTGTAGCTGTTTGTTGACTAACAAAATCCATCAGTACTAATAAATGTTCAATTTGAAAAAGTATTCTAGAACAGTAACAAATTAGTTGATTTACTAGAAATCAATTAAACTTCCAAGTTAAATGGCATCATCATTTCACTTAACGAACGAGGGTAATTATGTTCACATTAAAGTCAATCTAAACGACACAGTAATGTATTATTTTATTAAAACAGTAATTAAAATGCAATTACACAAATACATACAGGTACGCAACATAAATTATACTTAGTACAAAAATATTGTTAAAAATCATCATAATTAAATTACAAAAATTCACTAAATTAAAATCAGATCATAGTAATTGCCCTATATAGTCGGCCCTCTTCAATTTCCGCTTCAAGGACGGCCATTGAACGAGAACGTTATCCGCGAAATAAATTAGAATCTTCCCAGTTAATGAAAAAGTTTTCGTCCTACAAAAACTCTCAATAAACACTATCCTAGTATCACATAAAAATGCAGCCTTTAACAGAAATGCGATAATACAAACCGGGACGCAGGTACCCGGCCCGTTACATAAAATCAAATCCGGCCTAACACGAATCATCAGAGGCACACAGTGCACGAGCGAGTATACAGTTGTAAAAATTGAAGTAAAATACGGTTGATGCACAATTCGGCTTCGAGGAATCTCCAGAATGTGGTAATCCTTTGGTTCTAATTCGGAGCACTTCGAATTCTCGAGGTTGTGCACTTTGAAGGTACTCACGTTATCGCTGTTGGCAAGTACGTAGTAGCGAGGCGAATATTTGTCCAGGTCCAGGCTTCCGACGAGCGATAGAATTTCGGTTGTGTGTCCTCCGGATCCAACGCAGACCAGCATCTTTGCCGGCCTGTTTCTAACACCATCGTTGACTTTCGTGTGCCCTGTTGTAATTTTGTGCATCAAATAGAAGACGCGGAGCAAAATTATCAACACTAGCAATATTGATAATTCAAGTACTAGATTGCCTGTAATAAACGTGCAGTTTATTATGGATTAAAAAAATTGTACTCTAACGCTCTTACCGTCCATTATAAACAAAATTTAATCACATATTGCACCATGGAATTGTAGGTTAAGCTAGAACATCGAGCTGAAGTTGGAACGTCAATTAAGTGTAATGCCAACAGAAAGTCTACAAGATACGAGGGTCGGTCAGAAAATGTTTCAAGTTCTAAAATTAATAATTTTGAGGATCTAATCGATTCATTAAATGGTTGTGTTGAATTTATTAATTAGTTTTATTAAAATAAATCATTTAATGCTGAATACAATCAAACAAGTCGCTTAACCGCTTGCCTTACCACTTTTTCTTACGAAAAATGGTCAGTTTTAATGAAATCTTTTTTTGTAAGAACAATTTTTTGAATGAAATAAAACGTATAAACTAGATACACGAAATAATCAGTACAGATTTAAATCGATTACGTGATTGAATGTGCGGAATGAGTAATAATTATACACCGGTGAAGTCAAAACGAGTTAACTCGGGATAGTAAGGCAAGCAGTTAATGATTATTTTTATTATTTATTATCATTTCAAATCATTCATTCTAAAATATATGATATTTTAATTTAAAAGTAAATATTTCCTTAATGTTTTTTATTTGCATTATATGAAAATAAAGAGGGAAAGTAACATAAAAATTACAAAACATTATGAAAACTTAAACATGAATGAAAATAGATTATAGCTTGCAAATCTATAGTGACCAAAATCAAGTCCTGTGTGAGTTTTCCTTCTGTTTCATCAAATCACAGAATAAGGTATGTTGATCCTACCTTTCTTGACTATAATCTTCAAGTATAAATAGTAACGGCATCATACAGATGACAGGTTTAAATAGAATAATCCCTAGGCAATACAGATCTTAAGTGCAAGCGCCATTTTACGATGGCTGTGGTCATTGGAATAGTCCCAGCCATGGTAGTAGTGGTGGCAATAAAAATTGGTGAGGATTTGTTAATTCTATTAGTGCGGTAAAGATGCTTTGTCAAATCTCTACCACTGGTTGTATAGTTGGACAAGACAAAATTGAATAATCCCTAGGCAATAAAGATGTTAAGTCTAAGAGTCGTTTTATAACGGCTGTGGTTTTAGGCATAGTCCTTGTATGTTTATGGGCCGGTTTCTGATCGCTTGAAAATTGAAATAAAACAACGTTTATACTTTAATGCCTAGGGATTATTAAATTTTATCCTCTCCAACTGTACTTTATACAAAGGCAGGTTTAAGTAATACAATGTCTGTTAAAATAAATAACGTTTATTAACATTTATTTTTCATTACAAGTCTACGTATTTTATATAAAATTAAATTAAACTTTGTGCAGATTTCATCTAACAATAATTTAAACATCGACAATTATTTAGTATGTTTCAGCCACAGTAACAATAAATAACGACACGAGAAATGAAATAAAATTGTACATAAAATCACAAATATAACACATACTATATAATCGTCGGTAATACCTAGTGTCTACTATAAAACTAGTACTTAGAATATTTGGCACATCCGACAAACATTGGGATAAATATGTGATTCTTTAACGTTTATTTAAATATATATATGTATCGTAAATATATTCAAATTTTTTAACAACTAGTTAAAAAATAGATATGATGATTATTGTAGTTTTATTGTATTTTGATTTAGGTTGAAATCATAAAGCTAAGAACAGCCTCGAATTATAGCACGCGGATTTAGGAATTTCTGAAACGTCATTCGAATCTATCGACGATTGTTTTCACCCAGCCTTTGCAGTTTTGATTGAAATGCTCGCTGTTCACCGTACTGCTGCACGTTTCAATTTTTTTATTGAACAACATTACTTTTTGATTGATTTTAAGGTTGAGCATACTCTCGGATTTTTTTTCGGAATTTAAATATTTCGGTTTAACAGGTATCGGTGGGGGCGATTTTGTGGGACGTTTATCCAATTTTGCGCACTTCTGTTCTACCCTACCTACCGTCGGACTGGAAATGGGGATATCTCTCGCGGACCGGAAACTGTCGCTCTTTTCGATTTTCTTCTCTTCCTCTTGAAGACTCTTATCTAATAAACTTTCATAATAACTATCGGAATTTTGACTAGAGTTAAAAACATCTGACCTAGACCTCACATACGTGATTTTTTCACTTTGCAACGTGCTGATGTGCGATAAGCTTACACTCTTGCTACTTTGACTAGATATGCATATGCTGGGGCAATTTTTTTCCTCGATTTCTTTACTGCTGCTTTCGCTCAGCCGTTTGTCGAGTTCTTTAAGTACTTCGTTCTCGTTGATGGTCATGTCCAGCATGTCCAGCTCGTCGAAATCTATTTTGTCGTTGCTGTTGGAGAGGCTGGAGTTTAAAGAGCTGGTGAACAGTTTTTGAGGGTCCGCGTAATCGGGGTTGGCCAATTTGGCGCCCATGCTTTTCGAGCCCTGCTTGTACACCGGCATTTTGAACTTCTTCTGTTCTTCGCTCAGCATCGCTCGCAACCGCTGAACCAAACTGAACCGTATTTGGGACTTGCGGTAGATCTTGTGTTCGGGGAAGTCATCTTCTAGGTGAGAAGTGTCTCTGAAAAAATATCCACAAATATTACTCACGCATTTACATACAATACCGCATCTAATTCCTAATCGCGGATTTGAATTTTTTAAATTAAAATAGGATTTTGATGTATAAATAAAACTCTTTCTTTGTTAATATCATGAATACGTGATCGAAACTATAGTGGCTATTAAAAAAACCGATGCCTTGCTCGATATTCATAATTTAAATTTTTATATTGTAGCCAACTTTGTATATTGATGTGATTCTTTCAAAACCAATCTAAAATGCTAAAATAACACAATTTCCTAGTCTAAATCCAACAAAGCCGTAATTTTGAATTTTGAATTTTGAAAATTGCACTACAACAATGTGTAGAACTTCGATACACCTTTAAAATCCTTCATTTTGTGCATCCATCGGTATTTTTAAAATTCAGCCCACATAATCGCATAACTTTTAAAGATGAATCAACTTAATTTTGATTCCAAAAATGTAATTATGTTAAGTTTGCAGATTTTGATAAGCAATAATTTTGAAATTTTTGAAAATTTCATTTTGTCTTTCTGTAGACATACTTATTTGTGGCAAAAAAAAACAGAGGAGAATTAAATAATTACCCCTATTAGTAAGTTTATGAATGGATTGGAATGAAGTCTTACATTTTAGCATTTTATTTTAGTTAATCGAATTAATTATTGAACGAAACTTACATTTCTTGGCTGTCATCATGTATAGACACCGTTTCCTGAAGAGAAGTTGAAGATTCTGATACCACAAGACTGTTATTGTCGACCTCGTCCTCCTTTATTTCACCTTTCTCCTTCAACTGGAAGGATCTGGGCAAGGAGTCCGATTTGCTGGGCAGTCTTTCGTCGTGTTTGGTCCACATGTTCGATATATTGTCGGGATCACGTAAATTTCTCCTCCGCCTATTAATCAGTTTATGAAACTCTTCGTTTTGCATCAGTAAATCACTAACTACTTGTGCTATCTCCTTATCAGTCCTGGCGGTTCCCTCCATGTCCTCGTAGATTTTATCGCATTGCTCCTGATGCACGTTCAAGCTATCTGTCGAGGCGCAAATGGGCTCGCAGTTCTCCGAATCGGAGAGGTCCGTGTAGAACACGGTCGCACATTCCTTGGCCTTCTTGATTTTGGATATCTTCTTAGGTATTGTCTTTGTGTTGTACTGTTGGATTCCGCTCGGGTCGGATTTCCGCCTCCAGTTGCCCAGCGATGGGAAGGTACGGTCTTGTGAAGCAGCTCGCCTATTGGTGAAGTCTCGGGTTTTGCGCACCCGACTCCGCCTTTCTAGATATTGAGGTGTTGAGTGTTGTTTCATTGGAGACCATTTTTCATTTTGTTCTTCTGGAAGAAAACACGTGTTAAGTTACAGTTATGAACAGGTTGTTGAAATATATTCTGGCTATATTTCGTGTTAAGAATTGATCAGTTTGTTTCAAAATGTATTGTACCTGTCGTTTCCTCGACTTCCTGACCCAATTGCATCACGAGTTGCCGGGCGTGGTTAGGAATCACGGCGCTGTAGTTCTCCAAAATGACTCTTTTAATCTGGAGCGTCCATTCCTTCTTCTGTTGGATTGATCGCGCTCGTAATGTGCACTGCAGTCGTGGGTTGTCAAATGGTAACACGTGGAAGCACAAGGGCTCACCCCTCACTTGTTCCACCAGCATCAAATTGGAGCACTAGAAGCGAGGTGTATTTTAATTTAAATAAAAGTTTCCCATTTTAAGTTGAAACATTTTGACTTTTAAATGTTAACCCTTCAACGACCAAATAGTTTTTTTTTTCTGGCGGAGTAACTGAGCACCTCTCAGTGCTTGCATATAACTACCATTTATTTTTGAAAAATGAAAATGATTATTTATTATGAATACATATTATTTAGTAAAAAGAGGAAATATGTTCCATCAAGAGTAAATTACAACTACAAATTATGTTTTTTTAAAGTATGAACCCTTTCGAAACATGGCACCACACAAAGACCAACGTTGCAATTATCACATTGGTAACGTGATAGCTTTCTGATACCACGCTTCTAAACAATTGCTACAAGCATAAAATTTTCAGATAATATTCAGAGTAGATGCTACTACGTAATACCATAACAATTGTAAAACATCTCTTCTTCAAATTCTAAGATAATCGCACCTAAAAGCCTGTTTGTTCTTTCTGCTGTTATACTTCTTTTAATTCGGTAAAAAATAGAAAAACAATTGCTACAAGCATAAAACTTTCAGGAGATATTCATAATAGATGCTACTATGTAACACCTTAACAATTCGAAAACATCTCTTCTTCAAATTCTGAGATAATTGCACCTGAAAGCCTGTTTGTTCTTTCTGCTGTTACACTTCTTTTAATTCGGTTAAAAATAGAAAAACAATTGCTACAAGCATAAAACTTTCAGGAGATATTCATAATAGATGCTACTAGTTAACACCTTAACAATTCTAAAACATCTCTTCTTCAAATTCTGAGATAATTGCACCTGAAAGCCTGTTTGTTCTTTCTGCTGTTACACTTCTTTTAATTCGGTTAAAAATAGAAAAACAATTGCTACAAGCATAAAACTTTCAGGAGATATTCATAATAGATGCTACTATGTAACACCTTAACAATTCGAAAACATCTCTTCTTCAAATTCTGAGATAATTGCACCTGAAAGCCTGTTTGTTCTTTCTGCAGTTATACTTTTTTTAATTCGGAAAAAATAGAAAAACAATTGCTACAAGCATAAAACTTTCAGGAGATATTCATAATAGATGCTACTATGTAACACCTTAACAATTCGAAAACATCTCTTCTTCAAATTCTGAGATAATTGCACCTGAAAGCCTGTTTGTTCTTTCTGCTGTTACACTTCTTTTAATTCGGTTAAAAATAGAAAAACAATTGCTACAAGCATAAAACTTTCAGGAGATATTCATAATAGATGCTACTATGTAACACCTTAACAATTCTAAAACATCTCTTCTTCAAATTCTGAGATAATTGCTCCTGAAAGCCTGTTTGTTCTTTCTGCTGTTACACTTCTTTTAATTCGGTAAAAAATAGAAAAACAATTGCTACAAGCATAAAACTTTCAGGAGATATTCATAATAGATGCTACTATGTAACACCATAACAATTCTAAAACATATCTTCTTCAAATTCTGAGATAATTGCACCTGAAAGCCTGTTTGTTCTTTCTGCTGTTACACTTCTTTTAATTCGGTTAAAAATAGAAAAACAATTGCTACAAGCATAAAACTTTCAGGATATATTCAGAATAGATGCTACTACGTAATACCATAAAAAAAATCTAAAACATCCCTTTTTCAAATTCTGAGATAATTGCACCTGAAGTCCTGTTTTTTTTTTTTTGTAGTTATTTTAATTCGGTGAAAAATAGAAAAACAATTGCTACAAGCATAAAACTTTCAGGAGATATTCATAATAGATGCTACTATGTAACACCTTAACAATTCGAAAACATCTCTTCTTCAAATTCTGAGATAATTGCACCTGAAAGCCTGTTTGTTCTTTCTGCTGTTACACTTCTTTTAATTCGGTTAAAAATAGAAAAACAATTGCTACAAGCATAAAACTTTCAGGAGATATTCATAATAGATGCTACTATGTAACACCTTAACAATTCTAAAACATCTCTTCTTCAAATTCTGAGATAATTGCACCTGAAAGCCTGTTTGTTCTTTCTGCTGTTACACTTCTTTTAATTCGGTAAAAAATAGAAAAAAAATTGCTACAAACATAAAACTTTCAGGAGATATTCATAATAGATGCTACTATGTAACACCTTAACAATTCTAAAACATCTCTTCTTCAAATTCTGAGATAATTGCACCTGAAAGCCTGTTTGTTGTTTCTGCTGTTACACTTCTTTTAATTCGGTTAAAAATAGAAAAACAATTGCTACAAGCATAAAACGTTCAGGATATATTCAGAATAGATGCTACTACGTAATACCATAAAAAAAATCTAAAACATCCCTTTTTCAAATTCTGAGATAATTGCACCTGAAGTCCTGTTTTTTTTTTTTGTAGTTATTTTAATTCGGTGAAAAATAGAAAAACAATTTCTGCAACCATAAAACTTTCAGGAGATATTCAAAATAGATTTGTAAACAACACAATCTCTTTGAGATTTAACCGTTAATTCACTTTTACAAATTGATGGAAAATGTATCTCCACAAGTCACAGAATATTTTCTTTCTATGAAACAAGAATTCAAAATAACAAGAGTCAATAGAAAATAGAAAAACAGACTTGAAATTACACTTGTTATTTATTTCGACCGTAAAATTCATAATAAAATAGGTAACAAAAAAAAAATCTGAGGTGTACAGATGCAACAATTTGGCTCATGGTCGTTAAAGGGTTAATCAGTTGATTCTTATTTAATCAACCTAATTTTGATCAAATGTCTAGCTAACCAAACATGAACGTGCATTCCTACTTCACATTTCTTTGACGTCTCAAATGTTGACTAATAGACAACAAATACATTCTTGTTTATACGATGTGAACGCAATTGTGCAATGTTTTAAAGACATAAAATCCCTCAACACAGAAAAGGATAGTTGTTCCATTCTGCAAATGTAAGGTTCAATAATTTCGTGTGAAGTAAAAATCGGCATTCATGTTTGATTTTCCACAGCCAACCAGGATTTGTTGGACACCTGTTAGTATAGATTCCAACTCACCATTATGTGTGTTTTGTATGCTAGTGCTCCATCCGGTTTGCTCTTTGCCAGAAGCAGTAGTTTGTCAAATAGAAAGACATGCCTTCTCCCCCTCGCACCGTCTACCCTGAATGTTCCTTCTGCGATAAGTTCTCCCAGCGCTGTGAGATCTCGTCCGTTCCATCCGTATAGTTGGGATTGAATTTCTTGCACACGCACAGCGTGTTCGTGCTTACGTTTCATGGTGTTTATGTGGTTGGCAACACTAGTCATAGTGCTTAAAGCTAGGTCTACTGTAGGCTTGTGTGGATTCTCACATTGTTTTGATAACCTCTGAAAAAAATAAAATTAATCATAGTAATCTCTTGGAATCCTCAAAACTCCTGCCATGAATTTGAAGAGGCAGGTCATTTCTTAATTCGCACACATAAAATTACTAGCTATTATTACAACTAGGAAAATATGGATAAGGATATGAATAAGGGAAATGTATTCATATTTCCTGTGTTGTAATCAATAGTTTTTTTCTGATTGAAAGAATATTGTTCTGTAAATGGGAAAATATTGGATTGTAAATTTTTAAATTTATCGGATTGGTAACGTTGCTAAGGGCCTTGTTTGTAAATATCATAGTTCACTGGTTTGATTTTTGCGTTGTTTTATAAATTGGTGAAATGTCAAACTATGTGTTAACGCAAGCGACGAAAGACTGCGAATGTTTGGTTCCGGTAAAATGCAAAGCTGTAAAATCCATAAAGGATACCTTCCTAAGAAATCGGAGGTGTTGTCCCGAGAGCAATTAAAATAATTCTTGCGAGAAGCTCCTAATGACATTTTTTTTGATGTTTATATTTTCCTAGGGAAATATTAGCACTTCATATTTCCCTAGGGAAATATAAGAATGTTATGACATATCATAACTAAGGCAATATCACTCAATATTGTTTCAATCAGAAAAAAAGGCATTATTTATATTGAAACTCAACCTAATCATATTTATTAACTTACCTGTAATAATAAATGGTATTTAAGTATTCGTTGCACTGGTTTTAAAAGATATGAACCCAGAGGTAGAGCATGTCCCAGACTCATCTGTCTCTCCTTGAACAGCTTCGCCGTTTTCTCGTCCCTAGTCAATTCCGTCAAAATATCCATCGTCCTCGGATAATTCGTGCAGTATTCGGTGTAAACGGTGAAACCTGAGTCGTTGTGTAGGAAGACGTTTGCGGTGGCGGAGGGATCGCAATTTGACGATCTCAGTTTTTGAAGGAATAACCTGGAAACGGAGCATTTACTTTACAAAAATTCACCTACGGCATTCAAATTACCTATTGAATTCGTATATCTCTTCTATGTTACTAAAAAGATGATGCAGGTGACGCTGCTGCGGACATTCCGGATCATTTCTCCAATGCTCCAAATAGCCCTGAAACCATCAATCAACGAATAATTAGACCACAATTTTTATCAGGAACGGATGATCGATGGTGAAATTGAGACGCCGGAAAATTATGTTTTACCACGGAATTTTAAAGCCCCGCCCTGACTCATCAATAATGCCACATATTACGCGCTGTATAAACAACACTAATAAAACGGTAATCTATTGAAACAGATTTCTTTTCGAATTCTTCAATAGAACCACTTATCTAGGAGATACCGCTGGTATTTAATTGGATAGATTGGGCCAATACATCAACTCCCAACTGCTGATTTGAAATGAAAGCATTTTAACAACGCTTATCAATGAAATATTTTATAATTATTGAAATAGAGTGCGTGGAAATAAATTCCGAGTAGACCTTCGGTGACTAATGAAAGCCATTGATATGTGTTGCGGTGACACTTAAATGCAAATCTCGGCGCAATTAATTTTGTATTGTTCTTAATGTATTTTACACACGGAGGCATAATAAGGCCAACGGCGCGTGATTCGAATTAAAGTCTGCGGTTATTTGCAAGAGAGGGAAAGTTGGAGATT
Source organism: Ocypus olens (assembly GCA_910593695.2). Classification (NCBI taxonomy): domain Eukaryota; kingdom Metazoa; phylum Arthropoda; class Insecta; order Coleoptera; family Staphylinidae; genus Ocypus; species Ocypus olens. The sequence goes on from OU343058.1 coordinate 45,424,288, forward strand.
TTTAACATGCTACTTGCCAGAAAAATTCGTTTTGTATGTGAATGAATGAAGCGCCTTCAACACAATTACCCAGGGCCGGCTTATACGTGGGGCCCCGCCGGAAGTTGACAAACGCCTCTAAAGGCCCACATTCACCCATTTAATGGATGAATAGATATTCTGTGATTAAGATCTGAATTTTCCACCCAGAAATTCACCAAAATTTTGCTATTTTCAACCCGAAATACCACCACTAACGCTGGTCTTATACAGGTGATTTTTGAAGTACTTAAATTGTCTAAAAATATGCTTTTCCGTAGAAGCCATATGGCGTCGTATCTTTTATCAGTTCCCCGTATTGTGTTTTGATTGTTTTTGGTACCATTTTCCCAAGGACTCCATATGAGTCATGATTTTGTTTTCTGGAAAAATAGGGAGTCATTTTTTATACAATTTTCTCGAGTTAGAATATGGTATTAAATCAAGGATTTCACATTTTTTTTTAATTTCCAAAAATTAATTTGGGAAAAAAACCAAAAACAAATACACGGGTCTCAAAATTTTGCGCTGCATGTCCGGGCTTAACGTGTTAAATAAATTTAATAGAAACGAAATGTAGCTTGAATGTTTTTTAACCTGTTCGTAGTACTATTTATAACATTCAATATTTGGCGTGGCATTAGCCATGGAAGTAGTTGATTTAATGTTTTTTTTTTGTATTTTTAGTCTTAATTTTCAAGATTTACGAACAGGTAAAAACGAAGGAAAAAAATGAAACATTTGAAATTCGTGAAATTTAGACCATTTTCAAACCGCCATAACTCGGCGTATTTTCAATCGATTTTGATGAATCTTTGAGGGCGAAAAACTTTGAAGTGGCTTCTTTAAAGTCATACGTGCGAACTTAAGCGTAACCCCTTCCGCCCCTCTAGCACCAATGTGAAAAAAAAGTCGAAATCGGTTGGATAGAAGCTGAGTTATGGCCATTTGAAAATTACCTAATATTTACAAATATCAAGTGTTTCATTTTTTCCGTTAGTGTAATTTGTTTGTTTTTATTGGACGAATGGAAAATGAATGAATGGTGGTGAGTTAGCCCCCAAAATTTTTCCGACCCTACAGAGGTCGTTAAAGTGAGCCTTTTTTGACCTAAAATAAAGTTTTTCGTTAATGGAGTTCTAAGATACAAAATGCGATATTCATGATTTCGCGCAAACAATAAATTTTCATGCATTCCTCAAAGAACATGCAAAGAAAATTTCATTCGTGAAAACAAAAACAATTTCGTCGATTTCGTTTTAATCTAAACAGATTAATGCTGATTTCCAAAACAGATATATCTTTGTTTTAAATTATAACATGTTTTAAATTAAAAAGCAGAATTGAAATGGGTTTTCAGATTAGTTATATTTCTAGGAAATGCATAGATTGGATTTTAATCAGTTTTCAACTGGATTTTGGAAGTTTTTTACTTTCTCCGTTACGAAGTACGAGAAGTTTGAAGTCTGTGTGTGCGTGTGTGTGTGCCTGTACGCGCTATATCTCAAAAACTAATACAGCAATTGATATGAAACTTTGATCATTAGTCTTGTTTGATAATCCGAAAAACTTTAAAGCTTTTGGTAAAATTTCCTACACCGGAAGTGTGTGTTTACCTTAACGGTGAAAAATATCACAAAATAATTTAAATAAATATTGAAGAAACAAAGAAATGAGCATCTTTGGTTTGAAAATATTTTTCATAAAATCATTGGTATTCGAGAAAAAAATTTTTTTTTTTTTTTTTAATTTTTGGTTTATAATTATGAAACGATAATAGTTACAGCAAATTTATTCTAATAATAATTGTAGAGAATGTCAAAATGAACAACTTATAAGGAATAATTTTTTTTCGAAATTTCCTCAGTTCTTGAGTAAACTGAGTTTTTGAATTTGTACAATTTTAACAACTTTCATAATTTTGACGTTTTAAACGTCGTTTCATTCGAATCTACAAAACTCCCGATTTACATTTAATAATAAAATATTATTTAAATTGAAAATAAACCATGAAAACGTAAATATAAATGATACCATCAACTCGGAGAAAGTAACATGATGTTCACATCACCATTCATTTTTGGTTTATAATTATGAAACGATAATAGTCACAGCAAATTTATGTTAATAATAATTATAGAGAATGCCAAAATGAACAACTTTAAAGAATAAGTTTTTTTTTAGAAATCTCTTTGGTTTTTGAGTAAACTGGCTTATTAGGGATTTGAAGTATAATTTCTCATTTTCATCTTTCATAATTTTGACGTTTTAAACGTGAGTTTCATCCGATTGTACAAAACGCCTAGATTTACGTTTAAATATGATTTAAATTGAAAATAAACCATGAAAGTGTAAATATAAATAACAATGATTCTATCAAATCGGAGAAAGTAACATTTTTTTTTATTTGCGTAGGCGATTATCTGGTCGGCCACTAACGGAATTCGCGGTATTGTATTAGATAAATTCAAAATGAAATAAATACTATCAGACGAACACAACGACCACGGATCAGAGCGGACATTTCTCGGTCGGAAAAGTGATCCGCCCGGCGAGGAATCGAACCCACTCGACTCGTGATGCAGCAGGCTCTACCCACTATGCCACCGATCTGCCTAAAACTTTTTCTTTCAATTTTTCGTTAGAACTAGAATTTTATTGGTCCATTATATTGTTAACTTAAAACATTAAACACTTGAATTACAATAAATATTACGCATAAGGTGGAGCTTATTTTTCTGGCTTTAAGTGGCTTTACTTTCATAAAATAAATTTTGTGTATTTACGTCTAAAAGAAAATTATTGGTGAGTCAAGCCAATTAAATTTAATTAAAAAATTACGATTAAAATTAAAATAAAAATTATTTATTTATTATTTTATTATTCTATGTTTTAGGCTATCAGAATTAGAAATAATATGTAATATTTATGTTTGTTGTTTTAGTTTTTTAAGTTATTTTAAACTAAGAATCAAAAATAAAATATGTTTTTTTGAAAGAAGAAAAAAGCATATAAAAGGCATTAATATAGGAAAAAAGTATTGAATCATAAAAAAGTGCATTAAAAGAACTATAATAAATGGTTAACCCGCTATATATATATCAATATTTTATACATAGAAAATCTTAAAACTCAAAAAACATGTTTTTTAAGTTATATGCATATTATGCAGGAGTATTTAAAAATAAAAGTTTTTTTTAAATAAATTTCAAAATAACAATAAATTCATGAAAACAGTTGACCACTAAATGTTGTTCTAAGTGTTCGATTGTAAAATTATGCTTTCAATCGCTCAATAAATGTTTGAAGGCGAAAAATATTCTCTCCACTTCCTAATTTCTTAAGGATGCATTTTTAATTTAGCTATTATAGCTGAATCCATTTTAAAATTGGAAACATTGTCTGCGATTAAAATGAAATTTATTTAATTTAATATTAAATAAATTTAATAAAACGAAATATAGCCTGAATATATGAATATTCAACCTATTCGTAACTCTGCAAAAGCAAAATTAAGTCTCACTAAGATTATAAACCATAACTTATTGAAACAACTGATTTTGACAAAATACTTGTTTTGATTTTAATTTGATTTCTTGGACAATGCTGCCAGGCACTTTAGAAATTGCATCATTCAAATTTTTAGGTTTGTAGACTCATGCATCGACATTCCCTAAAGTTTTTATTGTGTAGCTCACACAATTTAAGTAGGATTTTATGAAAGCTACATTGTTTTGAAGTCTCTCACTGATTTGCTTGCCGTCTCGGGAAATTAGAAAACCCTTCAAAATTGTTAGCATAGTACATCGCAGCATCTAGTCAAGTTCCCCATCTTGTTGGCACTGGTTCGGTGGGACATTAGGTAATCTCCTTGAATAATTGTACCCGCGGAGGAGCTTTTATAAATACTTTTTTCCATTTTTAATTCAATCATTTGCCAACGAAAATTTCGATCTTATTGTTTCAGCAATTCGATTCAATCCATGCTCTGAAGAAGTACAATAGGGTGGATCGATTTGTATTACTTCATTTTTAACCTCATGAGCATTTTTGGATATGGCGTAAAAATTGTGAATTTTGGCAAAAATAATGATTTTACTGAAAGTATTAAGAAACAATTGTAAATAATAGAAACTAACCGAACAGATATTCCAATGTTGGATTGGAACCATCTTCATGAAGATAGGCTACAGGTACGAGTGGAAGATCATCAATGGAATGAACTCTGTCTTTTCCATGTATGGCCAAAATTTTTGTGTACATATATCTGGACATATTATTTTAATACAAGGAATAAACTGCTAATAAATAAATAAAATAAATAAAAATATCTAAAGATCGTTTTTTTTACCAAAATTCATCATTGTTTACGCCCTTTCCAAAAAAACAAATTTTCGTAAAATCTTCATATTAGAGGCAGCTTTTATCATATAAGATGCTGCGTCGGAAAGCATTAGGTAAACGTTTTAAAACTTTTGTTCAATTTTAAACTTAAAAACAATGATTTTCTACGTTCTTCTCCGTTTTAGCCAAAATAATTGGTATTAATATGTCATTTTTTGTTATATAAATTTTTTTTTTTTGACTTCAGCGTCTTTACTTGATAATGACGGTAACATGTAGAAACTCGAGTCGTGAATATTTGTTTAGGTTTGTATAACTTTGTTGCTCTCACGTTATGTAATATTTTTTTACATTATTTAGTTGAGGTTAAAACATAGAGAATGTTTTTCAGTTTACACAAATTATATGCGTGCTGTGAGATTTTGGTATTATTTTGATTGACTTTTTAGCTTGGTTTCGTTTCACTGTTTCTATTATTTATTCCACTAATTTCGACCTATGGTCATTCTCAAAGGGAGATGTACAAAAAATTCACAAGAAGATTATTACATCGAAATTCGGGTAGTAAGGCGAAATGGGTTCGATGCTTTTTTTTCATGTTTTATTTCTTTGTTAATTTCTAGATTGAAGTCACCTCTCTTATTACCTGAATATAAAATTCGTGAATCATTGACAGTGAAAAAAATAGTGAGAGTAGGGTAGTTATTCCGTCGTCGGGCATTGGAATTTCAAAATATATACCTCCCGGTAGCAAATAATAAAATCATAAATCATTTCCGATCTTCTTGGAAGGGCCTACGTCCCACAATGATTCATATCATTACTATTCAATGATTAATATTCCCAGCACGTTCTGGTACGAAATAATGGCTATTGAAATATTTACGATACTCTTTGCTCTTACAATGTATCTCTTCGGAATTTCGTAGTACCTATTGTAAGCGACTAGAGTATTGACTTGAAATCTATAAATCAACATACAACCATACTTTTGACAAAAAAATCTACATAAACTTCCCCTTTGTTTATTAATAAGTTTGCAAGGTTAATCACAATTATTAAATACGCGATGATTCAGCTTTAAAGGAACTCTTTTCGTAGCAATAGCTGTACGGAATTTTGATTAATTTCCGTTCACAAAAGGGACTATTTACGTCCGACAATGAAATGACAATTTTATTTTGAAACCATCCATTACATTATAATAATTTCATAGCGCGCATTCATTGTTACATCATATCCTTTTAATCTAAAATAATAATGGCTGTAGCAAACAATATTATTAAATTCTTCTTCCATTACCTACCTTGTTTTAAAAATAATAAATACGATACTTTTCGCCTTCTACAATTCTCATTTTTATTTTATTTAGCTACAAATAGTCAGGCAATTTTTACTTTACCTTTGTTTTACCCGCCGATTTTGTTAAAACTCAGTTTACTTGTAAAGCAGTAAAAAAACAATCGACACGTATTTTTTATATACTCCATCTACTCATAGATTAGACTTTTTTGACATCTTTAGTGACAAACACCAGTGGCGGCTCGTGGAACATATTGATGATAGAGCCACATATACAATATATTTTTTGAAGAAAGAACCATTTATCTTCCTAGACCAAAGTAATTGGCAAAAAAGTGTTTTAAGAATTAATTTAAAATTCTTGCTAGTGCCATGGCTGCTTGGCTCTATATAACGAGCCGCCCTTACCTAACATAACGGTCTGTCACTCAACATTACCTACTAATATCAAAACTTTAATATTTATGCAAAATATTAAAACATCAAAACAGATTTTGAGAAAATTCGCTTAAAATTGAAGCAAATCGCAATTAACTGTTACTCAAAATCACTCATCGACATCAGGACAATAATATTCACTCAAAATATCAAAACATTCTGCAGATGGTTTTTGAGTTATTCAACAGAAAAGTCGAAAATGTCAATTATTTCTAATCAATTTGAAGAAAATTCGCTTAAAATGAAAGCAAATTATAATTAACTGTTACTTAAAATCACTTATCAACATAAGAGCTATAATATCCATTCAAAATATCATTTTTTTGTAATCAATTTTGAGAAAATTCGCTTAAAATTGAAGTAAATCGTCATTAACTGTTACACAAAATCACTCATCGACATCAGGGCTATAATATTCACTCAAAATATCAAAACATTCTACAGATGGTTTTTGAGTTATTCAACAGAAAAGTCGAAAATGTCAATTATTTCTAATTAATTTGAAGAAAATTCGCTTAAAATTAAAGCAAATTATAATTAACTGTTACTCAAAATCACTTATCAATATCAGAGCTATAATATCCATTCAAAATATTAAAAACATTCTGCAGATGGTTTTTGAGTTATTCAACTGAAAAGTCGAAAATGTGAAAAGTGAAAACTTGTTGCAATAAATTTTGAGAAAATTCGCTTAAAATCGAAGCAAATCGCAATTAACTGTTACTCAAAATAACTCATCGACATCAGGGCTATAATATGCACTCAAAATATCAAAACATTCTGCAGATGGTTTTTAAGTTATTCAACGGAAAAGTCGAAAATGTCAACTTTTTGCAATCAATTTTGAGAAAATTCGCTTAAAATCGAAGCAAATCGCAATTAACTGTTACTCAAAATAACTCATCAATATCAGGGCTTTAATATCCATGCAGAAGATCAAAACATTTTGCAGATTGATTTTTTTCAACTAGAAACTCAAAAATGTTCATTTTTTATATTATATCTTGAGAAAAAGTGAAAATTCGTTTAAAATCAAAACAAATCACAACGGACTGTTACTCAACATTACCTACTAATATCAGAACTTTAATATTTATGCAAAATATCAAAACATTCTGAAGATAGTTTTTGAGTTATTTCACCAAAAACGCGAAAATATCAATTTTTGTAAGAAATATTGGGAAAAATTTGGGTTAAAATCAAAGCAAATCATAATAAACTGTTATCTAAAATCACTTATCAATATTAGGGCTTTAAAATTTATGTAGAAGATCAAAATATTCTGCAGATTGATTTTGAGTTATTCAACTGAAAACCAGAAAATGGTATTTTTTTGTAATAAATCTTGAAAAAAAAATAAGAATTTTGTTTAAAATCAAAGCAAATCACAATTAACTGTCACTGAAAATCACTTATCAATATCAAGGCTTCAATATTTATGCAAAATATTTAAGCATTCTGCAGATGGTTTTTTGAGTTATTCAACTGAAAACCCGAAAGCGTCAATTTTTTGAAACGAATGTTTGGAAATGCTAAAATTTCGGTTAAAATCGAAGCAAATCACAACAAACTGTCACTCAAAATTATTTATTATTATCAAGACTCTAATATTCAAACAAAAGATCAAAACATCCTGAAGTTGGTTTTAGAGTTATTCAACAAAAAAACTTGAAAATATCAGTTTTTTGTAACACATATTGAGGAAAAGTGAAATTTCCGTTAAATCAAAGCAAAGCCCAATGATCTGTCACTTAAAATCACTTATCGTTATCAGGGCTTCAATATTTTTGCGGAAGATCAAAACGTTCTGCAGATTTATTTTGAGTTATTCAACTAAAAACTCCAAAATATCAGTTTTACTGTAACAAATATTGGGAAAAAGTGAAATTTCGGTTAAAATCAAAGGAAATCATAACTGTCACTCAAAATCACTTATCAATATCAGAGCTTTAATAATTTTTTTTCAGACAGAGCAGATGTTTTAGAAATATTTTATCATAATCGCATTGCTAAAGGCCGTATCTAACAGTCTCGTAGTAGAAAATGTTGATGGTAGAGCCACTTATCCAATACACCCCCCCCCCCCTCCTTTTTTGAAGAAAGAAAGAACGATTTATCTTGCTGGACCAAAGTAACTGACAAACACTAGAAAATGAAAAGTACCAACACGTATGAGAAAAATGTAATTTTGCAGCAAGTTGTATTGGTACCGGTATACTTCCAATATACTGGGTGCTGTAAAAATGGCGGATTAACTCAATGGTACATTGTTGAGGATTACTTCGAGAGTTTGGAAAAAATAATGAAAAAAATCGGTATTGCATTTTTTCGAAGATATGAAGACTTTAGTGTAAATTATTTCATTGCTTAAAGTCTGCCTAACATTAATTATTTGCACTCCAGCTCATCAAATAATTTTTTCAGAGATTCATACTTTCATGCTTGTCAATATTATGTACAATTGGTATTTTCAAATGCGATAATTTGAATGTTAAATAATTGATTTTCCCATTGAAAAAAACCTAGCATCAGTAGATTTATTTGAATGCAAAAATCAATTACTTAACTACTTTTTGTGGCGTACTACTTTTCGGCAACCTAGTGGGATTTTTGTCACTCAAGATGTCAAAAAGTCTAATCTATGAGTAGATGGAGTATATCGGCAATGGTGCAATTTCAAGGGTGAAAACATCCGATGAAAGATAATATAGCATAGTTGATTTTGAGGGAATACCGTCGAAACTGTGGGAGATAACAAAATTTTGGAAAATACTCCCACCGCAATCAATTAATTTTGAAAAATAAAAAAAAATTGTTGGAGCAAAACATTTAAAAAAATCACGCCAAATTCATACAGTAAGTCTCCAAAATGTTATTACTTTCTCCATTACGAAGTACGAGAAAGTATTGTGATCGTGAAAATTTTTTCAATTTTCTTTTTTGCGGAAATATCCGTTTTGGGGTCCCTAGATGCCATTTCAACAATTTCTGAAAAAAAAATGTGTCTGTGTGTCTGTGTGTGTATGTCTGTCTGTGTGCGCTGTATCTCAAAAACTAATGAAGCAATTGATATGAAACTTTGAACATAAGTCTTATTTGATAATCTGAAGAACTGAAAAGCTTTTGGTAAAATTTCGTACACCGGAAGTGGGTGTTTACCTTAACTGTTTTTTGTTTTTTGCCAATATTTTCTTAAATATGAAAAATATCACAAAAACATTTAAACCAATATTGAAGACAAGAAAGAAATGAGCTTTTTTTGTTTGAAAACATTTTCCATAAAATCATTGATATTCGAGAAAAAAAATTATTATTTTGTTAATTCTTGGTTTATAATTATGAAACGATAATAGTTACAGCAAATTTATGTTAATAATAATTGTAGAGAATGCTGAAATGAACAACTTATAAAGAATAAGTTTTTTTTCGAAATTCCTTTAGTTTTTGAGTAAACGGAGTTTTTGAATTTGAAGTATAATTTTTCCATCTTTCATAATTTTAACGTTTTAAACGTCAGTTTCATCCGAGTTTACAGAACGCTCGATGTACATTTAAAATATGATTTAAATTGAAAATAAACCGCGAAAGCGTAAATCTAAATGATACCATCAAGTCGGAGAAAGTAACATGATGGCCACATCACCATTTTTTTAAATAACGCGTTATAGTGCTATTTGGAAGAATATCAAATTGTTAATTATCAAGAGCGTTCATTACCATAAGACTTTTGCAGAAAGCATTATTTTTTTCATTTTAGCGGTTTTGATAATTTTCCCCCATAATTAACCGAATTAGCACCATGGTAGGTCTACTTGCTAGACCCGGAAAAGAAAGCAAACATTAAAAACAATAAAAACAAAACGGATATTTCCGTAAAAAAAATTTTTGAAAAAAAAATCACGATCACAATAGTTTCTCGTACTTCGTAACGGAGAAAGTAAAAATTAGTTTAACGTGCCTATAAATTTTGTTTTGATGTTTCTAAAAAAATATGCGAAAACTAAGTAATTTAGACTACAATTAACGCGATGGGGGGGAGAGCGGCGACACGAACAATCACTAATATTTTTTTTATTTTATTCAAATGTTAATGGGTAATCAATCAATATTTTAGTTTTAAGTAATAATTAATTATGATTTTTTTTTGTAATGGAGAATCCGTAAATAAACCTTATTTATTTATTTATTTATTTATAAATATGTTTATGGTTTAAATTATTTGTAAATAATGGACATGAAAGATAAAAGACAATAAATGTAAAAAAATTCTAAATTAATATTGGAGGCGTTTCCGTAAGAGGCATTAAAAAATCTTTCAATATTTCAGATAATTAAACTCATGTACCGTGTGTCCCGTTTCAAGACGCATCTTGCATCTCTATTAATGAATTTAAAAGATTAAAATAAAATTATAATTATTCCTTTACCTTCTAGCATTGTTTTTGAAGTTTTATTTTTGTTTTCTCTTTAACCTTTTATATTCATTAATAGAGATACAAACTGAAGTTGAAAATTTTACATGGGAATTCCCTATGATGCGTCTTGAAACGAGACACACGGTATAAAAATGTGCATTTGCAAGCAAATAAATAGGTAGATATAACTTTTCAAGTGTATAAAAAGGTAGGTGCAGCTTTGCAAACGGTTAAAAATGTAGATGAAAGTTTTCAAGTGGATAAATTTTATTTAATAATAATAATAATAAATCGTTTATTGATCATACCTTAGAAATACGATTTGTTCTGTTTATTATTTCATTTATTTTGATTTTATGTTAATTATCTGTTTTATTTTGAATTGTGCCAGTGGCGGCTCGTGGAAAATTATGATGGTAGAGCCACTTACCATTCACAATATATCTCACGGCCTCCTTTTTGAAGAAAACAAAATCGATCATTAAAAACCTTTACTTGTTGCAGAAGCATTAAAAAATTAAATAAACACGAAAAATAGCCCGCATTAAATCTGTAATACCGTTCTTCGTCCGCGGAAATCAATTAAACGACGAACGGTATTTTGTAACCTTATCTACATCTCCTTAATTAATAAGTGCAATACTTTAAGAATTTGAAACTTATTTTTGGTTAAAAAACGGAAAATTATTCGTTGATCTTATCTACATCTCTTTAATGAGTACTAGTGATGAGCGTTATTTTCACCAACTGCTACTTTGGAACCGTTACTGAGAAATAATAACGGTAACCGTTATTGAAAAATCCCACTAACGATGATTTTCTCAAAAGTTATTTTATAAAAGGAACGCGATTAAATGACGAATAACTTCTTAGTAACAGTAACTCTTATAACCGATTCAATAACGAATCAGTTCTTAGTAAGAGAACTCGATTCAATAACGAATCACGTCTAAAAAAAACTCGAACAAATATTGAAAAGAATTTGACATAAAATTGACAAACACAAAATAGCCAGTGATTTCAAGAGAAAATATAATCCGTTTTTAAATTACAAGAAATTTTGAAATTTAAATCCATAAAAGCCATTTTCCGACTTGTATTGGCACGAATAAACTATTAGTATTATTATTATTATTATTATTATAAATCATCAAAATCGAACAACGCATTCGGCAGTTATCCAATTTCAAAAATCAAGTCGGGAAAACTTGAAAATTTAACAACTGTTATTTTTGCATTAATTTCAAGAAAAAAATAGGAAATTCGTTTTAAAATGACATCAAATTCACCATATTTTGACATTTGTATGATCAAAATCGGTCAACGCGTTGAGCAATTTAAAAATCAAAATTGAAATTTAAATCTTTGGTCTTCTTCGTAATTTTGGTGTTAATTTTTGACATTTTCGAAAAGTTCACGACGACCGACAAGAAACCTATAGATTCAAGGAAGATATTATTTGCCCCTCCCTAGGATCCGCCAGTGATGAACCGTTTTGAATAATACTAAATTCGCCATACATTGACATTTAAATCATCAAAATCGGACAAATCATTCGGTAGTTGTTCAATTTCAAAAATCTAATTCGCGATTTTAAAATTTTAGATTGCATTGTTTGCATTTTGTGTTAATTTCACAGAAACATTTCGTAATCCGTTATAAAAGTACACTAAATTTTCCAATCAAACAATTCATTCGGCAGTTGTGTTTTTGAAAATCAATATTTTCGAAGTTTGAAAACGTGCGAGTTTGGCATTTTCCGTTGATTTCATGAAAAAGTGTAACTAATCCGGATTGTAAATTGCATGAAATTTGCCACAATTTTGACCTTAGAATGACGAAAAGCGGGCAACGTATTTGGCAGTTGTGCAATTTCAAAAATCTAAATCGTAATTTTAATCTTCGGACTTTTAATTCGTGCAATTTCTACGGTTTGCGTGTTTCATAAAAAAAAAGATTATTAACCTGTTTTTAAATTGCATTAAATTCTCCAGATGGTTAAGTTAGAATCATCAAAATCAGACAACGCGTTTAGCAGTTATGCAATTTCCAAAATCAAAATCACGATTTTAAAATATCCGAACTTGAAAAGTGCGATTTTTTAAATTTTGTGTTAATTGACCTCTAAGATTCACTTTGTTACAAACTGTTATTGAGTAAAGTTATTTTAAATAACGATTACTAAATAACTATTTAAATAACTAGTTATTTTGTGGTAACAGTAATTTATTTTAAATAACCGTTTAAATAACTAGTTATTTGTAGTAACAGTAACTGTTATAATCATTTCTGAAAAATAACGGTTTATTTTATTACTAATGAGTACCGAAAGAATTTACAAAATCTGTTCTTTCACTCAAGAGTTATCCTCAAAAAAAAAAACAGAAAACAATAACTACAAATTTAATTTTTTGTGTCTTATCTGCATCTATTCGGCGAGTACAACACTTTGCTGAAAGAATTTGCCAAATTTGGTCATCCGTTCACAAGTTAACCTTAAAAATACAATTGAAGATAAATGATGTTTTGGTCCTGTACTCGATAAGTACAATACTTGTCAGGAGGAATTTTTAAAATCCGCCATTTTGTTCAAAGTTAACTTCTCAAAACCACAAAACAATTGAGCGGTTAATTGATTTTTTTATATCGGGCTTAAAAAAAATCTATGTTTAAGAGCTATCTTTGAAACAAACAAAAAACAATGGAATGTCGAATTTATTTTTTGTTTTTATCTGCATCTATCCGGCGAGAACAACACATTGCACCAAGAATTTTGAAAAGCTGGTAATATGTTCAAGAGTTATCCTTGAAAAATCAAAAAACAATTGAACGTCGAATTTACGTTCTTTTCTCAATTGACATGTATTTAATAAGTACATGTAAATTTTGTCAATAGTACATGAGCAAAAAGGCCAATTCGGCGATGAATTAAATTTATTAATCGTGTGCGGTGCGGAAATAGGACTAACAAGTGCACGTTGTCGCGTGCACAAGATGATTTGGCTCCAATTGCAGGTTCAGAACGCGTCCCTCCCCGAACTGAGCACCTTTCCGCCGCTGCCAACATTCTAATGAAATGCCGTACCAGAAGTAAGTTGGCTCCGTTTGCGTTGGAGAACAAATGCACTGCGATTTTTCTCTACTGATTAAAGTTTCACAGGCATTGTTAAGAGTTGTTATTTTTAGAAATACAAAATTCTTGCCGAGCATAAAATTAGAGGTAGTGCCATGGCTCCTTGGCTCTACTTTAGATATAAATATCTTATAATTAATAAACTTATTATTATAAATATAATATAAATTCTTACAAAAACTGGAGATTACATTAGTTGATCAATTGGACTAGAATAATTTTCGCTACCTGATCTTTTATTTACCAGACAATGAAACTGATCTTCCTTCTAGCGATGGTATCGTTCTGAATGGTTTCATATAAAATAAGGTTTTCCTGAAATGAGGTTATGCAAAATCCATCTCAATTTATTCTCTAAATTTGTATCGATTCAATAAAAAAATAAAATTTATCCGGCAAAATTATAACCTCTTGTGATATCACCCCCGAAAATAATTCAACCCCATAACCCCCCTCTCTATACTCTCTATAAACGCCAGTGCCAGTTCGTATTTTTAGTTCATGTCACACATGACTCAATGAACCATGTTTTGATTTCAAATGATTCAACCAGGAATCTGTGAATTGGGAAATGTTTTTCCTTTGCATGGTGACCAATTATCACGATATATGATTCATCGAAACATATGCCACTAGTAACGTTCAAAACACTGACACACGCAACTTGAAAAAAAAAACAGAACTAAGTAAACATAAGTTTGGTCTGTAACTTTGGTATAAATTTCAATATTTTTAGGGCGTAGAGCTCAATCCTCTGCACAACTTTTATAGATTTTTCGAAATTTTGATTGTAATTGGCCGTTCCCAGAGCTCCGAAACACCCAGAATAATCGATTCTGAGTGAATTTGGAAAGTAATAAGTTTGTAGCAATTGTTTTAATATTTCTTTTAGGGAGTTCGGAAATTCAATCTTCAGATTTTCAAAAAGCCTTTTTTATACTTTAAAATTAATCACTTGACTCGCCAACTTATGTCACTGACTTGACTCACTGACGAGTTACCCATCTCTACTCCAGAGTGGGTTTGTAACATTTTGAGCAAAATACGTATATTAGCTTTTCAATCCATTTAAAAAAATCAATAATAATTCTAAAATAAAATATGTGCTGGGTCAAATTGACCCGTGTGCCATTACGGAGCACTTGTATTTTTGAGTGAATTGTTGGTGATATACGAGTATGTGTCGATGATGAAAATAGGTTGGTGAATGCTTGAAGATAATGTCTTGTATACTACTGCGAACATTCTCCTTAATAGAGCTAAGGTAATTCTAAGCAATTTGTATGATAAGTTACATACGTTGACAGCATACATCTTGTACGGTAATATGAATCATTAATTTTGAATAATTAATTCACACAATCATCGAAACGTCCATCAAAAGTCCTGTGTGTTTAGACTTGGCAACAATTACACGTGAAAGGCGATTACATTTGTATCTATTTTGCGCGCCTATCACGTCCAGTCGTAACAAGCTTCCTGTCTATCCAGTCCGCGAGCACTCCAAATTTGTAACAAGTACCGTACGTGGTATATCAGGATAAGTGTCTGCACTCGTTGCAACCGTTGCAAATACTCTTACAACAATATATACACTCAAAAGTAATTTCACAACGATCTCCAGTAAATCTCATCGGAAGACAACATAATCACTCAAAGATTTTTATCGCCCAATTAGCTCCGCCGAAGCACAGTTAATTTCCTTATACGACAAAATACGTGTATCCCACAATCAAATTAATACATCGCATTAACTGTGAATGGGCAGATGTTAGGGAATGTCGAATGATAAGGTATGAGTCTCCTTCTCTCTGATTCACTCGGGCCGCGGTTGCGGTTTTGGAATTTTTGTAGAGTGCGTTGGAGCGGAAGTCGCCTCCGCCATGAGAGATATAATTACACTCATTACCGAAACATGTGTTTCACATCGGAACGCGATTTGCCAGAGTTCATACGGGAAACTTGAGTTTTGGGTTATTGTTTACTCGATTAAATTGCCGCAGCGCGGCTAATTAATTCAGGACTTACATTAATTACTTGCCGCAGATCCTCGACGTATACGGTTTCGGTATCCAGAACTTCCTGAAGGACCCTCGCTTCCGGACTTGACGACGCCGACTCCGCGATACCGCTATCGGCAGAACCTAAAAATAAAACATAAAATTACGTTATTGTTGAATATAGTTTATAGTTTGAGTGGTCTTATTATAATGTGCTATTAAAGTCTTATACTCGTAATTATCTGAAACCTAAAAATGAAAGAATATATACATGGGCGTCCGTAGGGGAGGGCATCTGCCCCCCTGGGAAATGTATCCATTTATAAAATTAAAGTCACATTTTAAATTCTTAACTTGTCAGCATATTCTTTAATAATAATACAAAAATTATACTAAAAACGTGATTTGCATTGTGTTCCATCAAACAAAAAAGGTAGCATCTATGTTAAGTACAGGGTGTCTACGCTAAACCGTTTGTTTAAAGTTTACGGGGTTACCATTGTACTAAAAATTTGAACAAAATCTTCGTCTCACGGTTGAATCAGTTCTCCTCATGTGAAATATTTTCAACTTTCTATCACCTCTGGTTCCACCGGAAGTAGCACCAAATTTGTTATTTTAAATGGAACACCCTATATATTATCATATTTTTGGATTCCTCGTTTAAATTGCAACATATTCTATGGGAACGTATATACACTTGTCTCTTTTAGTTTTCAGAGAAGTAAAATATTTCTAAAATTTTGATTTCTAAAAGGCAGCTTGAAATCTGTCTGTAACTTCTCCTAAGAATAGGATAAAAATATGATTTATATCTCTGATTATACCTAGAGGATGACTCTATGAGTACAATAATTGGAAACTGTCAATTTTGACAATAAGTGTTCTTAAAATGTCTAAGTGCCCTCTTAAATATCTCGTAATTTAATTTTTAAATGGACTCATTTTTATCACATAACACGATTGAGGGAAAAATTTGCTACAAAAATGTCTTACAATCATACTCCTAAAACAAGTCATTTGAATTATTTCGAAGATTCGTTTTTCGTCGCATTTCTGCAGGGTATAATTGCGCAAAAGCCATAAGTGCATTTAAGTAGGCAAGTAGTATGATTTTGTTTGGTCGCTAATGTAATGCAAAATGTCAAATAATAAAAACATTTAAAATAAAGTATTACAGAAATGAACAAAATGAATCATTACACAAATCAACAAATTATCAATTTATTTCTTATACATGGCAACTGCTCGCACGTGTAGACAATTCAATGAAACTTATCCACATTTGAATGAAACAAGATTTAGAAGGTTGGAATTTTGTTAAATTTGGATAAGTGAATGCAAAAAGACATTGACGAAAGCCAGTTATGAAAAAGTGCAAGAAATGGTGTTGGCGTTGTCAACTTGATAAGTTCTCCGCTAAGGGCAATGTTAAATCAAAGCAAACAGCATTTCAGCTTTATAATGTTTGCACTATCTTCAGAACAGTAATGTCTTCAATCACCAATAAATACTCTCAATATTAGAACCTATAACAAAATATGCGCAGACCGTTGATTTTGGTTTACTAAAAGTGAACAATCATATTCAAGATATGTTAAATATCTTGAGCTTCATAGAAGTAACGCTGATTTCATTTATGAATAATTGTTTACGAAAGCTACAAATCTCTCTGAAGAAATAAAAACTGATATTCCAATGGTTGGACAAATTAAGAAACAAACTTTAAGTGCAAATTATCCAAACAATTCTGTATAAGAATATTATAAATGATCAATATTTATTCCCCAATCCCATTCTCCAAATTCTTCATTAAGTTACCCATTTTGATTCATTTGTTAATTATTTTTATAAAATCACGAATGCTTTAAAATGCAATTGAAACAATGATACAAATTACAGATAGTATTAAGGAAAAAAAAACTACATTTTCTATTTCATCACTTCCTCTCCCTTTTCTTCTCTTTTTCCCACCCCAACCTCGCCAGTCCTCGGCTCCGTCTTCTCTCATCCATTCATTCACTATATTTCCTCCTACTACCCATTCCTCATGCACTCCATCACACTCCTCTGCCAAATGTTTCCATGTATCCCTCCCCCATTCACACATTATACATTTCCTATACTCTACACCCATTCATCTTCTCCTCCCTCTTTCTCCTGATCCACACCTGGCTCTTGCCGGCGTCACCATTTCCTCCCTGCTCAACTCCCTCTCACTCAAATACCTCGGCAGCCTCCCATGCACCTGCCACCTCTCATACATATCATTGTATTCACTCTTCGCGATACATCCCTGCCTCTTCTTAACAGGGGCGGCTCGTTATACAGAGCCAAGGTGCCATGGCACCAACTGTAGTTTCAAGCTTTCTTCAAAAAAGGAGGAGGGGGTGTATTGTATAAGTGGCTCTACCATCAACATGTTACACGGGCCGCCACTGCTTTATGGTACAAGAAAAACCTAAAAACACCCCCTCACTAGATACCGAGATAAACTCACTAGAACTTAGTATGCAGTCATTCTGGTGTTACTCAATTTTCAAAATGTTGAAAAAAATATTAAATCAATTGCCACAGACTTCAAAATTTACAAATCTACCCAAAATTGATTGTACTTTACGATACAAGAAAAACCTGAAAACATACCCTCACTAGATTCCGAGCTAAACTCACTAGAACTTAGTATGCACTCATTCCGGTGTTACTCAATTTTTAAAATATTGAAAAATATATAAAAACAATTGCCATAGACTTCAAAATTTACAAATCCACCCAAAATTAATTCCACTTTACGATAGAAACGGTGAAAACACCCCCTCACTAGATTCCGAGATAAACTCACTAAAACTTAGTATACAGTCATTCCGGTGTTACTGAATTTTCAAAATTTTGAAAAAAATACAAAAACAAGTGCCACAGACTTCAAAACTTACAAATCTACCCAAAATTGATTCTAGTTAACAATACAAGAAAAACCTAAAAACACCCCCTCGCTAGATTCCGAGATAAACTCAGTAAAACTTAGTGTGCACTCATTCCGGCGTTACTCAATTTTCAAAATATTAAAAAAAAGAATATAAAAACAATTGCTACACACTTGAAACTCTCCAAATCTACTCAAAATAGATTCTACATTACGGCAGGGGCGGCTATATAGATAGAGCCAAGGAGCCATGGCACTACCTGTAGTTTCAAACTCAGCAAGAATTTTTAATAAATTCTTAAAACAAACACTTTTTCGCCAGTTACTTTGGTCTAGGTAGATAAATCGTTCTTTCTTTCTTAAAAAAAGGGGAGGGGGTATATTGTATAAGTGGCTCTACCATGAACATGTTCTACAAGCCGCCACTGCTCCTTAATTTCCCAACTTTCAAAACTTCAAGTTAGTTTCAAATGTAGATGTTTTGTGAATATATTTTTTTTTTTAATTTTTTTGGTTTAAGTCTTCGGCAACTTTAAATATGAATTAAAAAAAAATTCATAACTGACGCAAAAATTACTCATTTTAAAAAATCAAAGTTAACTGTAGGCAGATGTTTTGTAAATAAACTATATTTTTTGAGGAATTTTATCATATCATTATTTATTTCTTTTTAGATTTTTTTGTTAGTGTTCAACAATTTAAAATATTATTTTTTTAAAGCAGGAACTTAAAAGCAATAATTAAAAAAAATCATAACTCACCGAAAAATTAACACACTTTCAAAAATTAAAGTTACATTTCAAGGTAGATGTTATGTGAATATGCTAAAATATTTGAGAAATTCTATAACATCTCTATTTATTTTCTTTTCGATTTTTGTTTTGTTTAAGTGTTCAACAACTTAAAACATTGATTTTCAAAAATTCACTTGTGGAAGAATTGGCACATTTTCAAAAATTGAAGTTAATTTTAACCCTCTATTGCATGATTTATTTAAACATAAAAGTTTTTACATTAAATGGTTAAAGCAACAAGGCCAACTTATATTTTTTATAAAATTTGTTAATCTTTTATTTGGTTCAATACTGACGTAATTTTGTCAGTATTTTTGGAAGCAACACAATTATCAAGGAAATGAAGAAAGCGTTTGAGTTCTTCAAACTTGTTTAGAGGCATAACATCCGTAATTTGAACCATTCTGGTTTTAGCGGTCCAATATCTGCGTGAGAAAAGTTTTATGATGAGAGACATCCAAATCAATATTCCCATGAAGTGCTCCATTTCCTTAGAATTACTTGTAATTGGTTTGTTTAGTCTTTTCTGTGCGCTGTACGACATGTTTTCTCTACCAGTTGAGAAATAAAGAAAAAAATTAAAGTCTCCTGAAAGATTTCCTCAAAAATAAACTGTAAATCTCTTACAGTTGTCGACTCTTTTTTATTTATTTTAGTAATTATTTATTTCGTAAGATAGCAGCACTTTGCCTAACAAAAATTATGTTCCCATTTGAAAACAGTATGCAATAGAGTGTTAAAGGTAGAAGTTTTGTGATTATATTTAAAAAATCAGATTTTTTTGTTCAAGACTTCAACAACTGTAAATATATACTTAAAAAAATTCACAACTCATGCAAAAAATGACACATTTTCAAAAATCAAAGTTAACTGTAAAGGTTGGTGTATTATGAATAAAGTAAAATTTTTGAGAAATCATATCAGTATTTATTTTTTTAGATTTTTTTTTGCCAGTGTTCAACAATTTAAAATATTAATTTTTTAAAGCAGAAACTTAAAATATTCATTTAAAAAAAATAATAACTCCGAAAAATTAACACATTTTTTAAAATTAAAGTTATTTTTAAAGGTAGATGTTCTGTGAATATTCTAAAATATTTGAGAATTTCTATCATATTAGTATTTATTTTCTTTTCGATTATTTTTTTGTTTAAATGTTCAACAGCTTAAAACATTAATTTTCAAAAATGCACAACTCACGCAAAAATTGACAAATTTTCAAAAATGCATAACTCACGTAAAAATTGACAAATTTAAAAAATCTAAGTAAACTGCAAAGGCAGATGTTTTGTGAATATACTAATTTTTTGAGAAATTCTCTCATATCAGTATTTTTTTTTTAATTTTGTTGTCCGTGTTCAACAACTTAAAACATTAATTTTAAAAAATTTACAATTTACGAAAAAAGTGACATATTTGAAAAAATTCAAGTTAGTTTTAATGGTAGATGTTTTGTGATTATATTAAAAAAAAATAGATTTGTTTGTTTGTCTTCAACAACTTTAAATATGAATTTTCAAAAATTCACAACTCACTCAAAAATTGACACATCTTCAAAAATCGAAGTTGATTCTAAAGGCAGATGTTTTGCGAACAAACTAAAATTTTTGAAATTTTTTTATCATATCAGTATTTATTTTATTTATTTTTTTTGTCAGCGTTCAACAACTTAAAACATTAATTTTCAAAAATTCATAATTTGGCACATTTTCAAAACTTCACGTCAGTTTTAATTGTAGATGTTTTGTGATTATATTTCGCCCTCGTGGAGGGGTTCCATTATTTATTTTAACTGTCATGGCTGACAACATGTTTTGTAGGTTGGGCTCTAGTTTAAAACATTTAAATTATGAAAGATTAAAATGAGAAAATATACTTCTTATTTTAAGTTTACTCAAAAACTAATAGTCCAGGGAAGTTAGGAAATGAATCGGAAATTTCTTTATTTCGATCGATTTTGATCTAAATGCCCTGGACTATAATGAGATTTCGAAAAAAAAAACATATACCGATACCAATGGTGAGCACCGAAAATGATCACTATATACAGGGTGGTCCATCTCGGAGGTAACAAGTGACTTTTTGAAAAAATCGCGGAGACATCGATTTTTGTTTCGAGGGGGATAACTTTTTATGACACTTCCACCTTTATAACCTTAACGCCCTAGCCACCCCAAACTTCACCCCCCGATTTTAAATAGGAAAAGTGGGTCGACATTTCTTTGAAAAGCTATTTTAATTCTGAATACAACGGTGTCATTTGTTTTCGATCTCATTGATTTCTGAGGGAACAGCAACAATTGCAATTTCATTTGTTTAACAACACAAAAAGTTATCAATTGACGAATTGATACGTGATTAATTACCATAAAACAACAAAGCAGAACAAAAAATTACAACAATACACTCAAAACATTAATAACTACCGAAGAAAATGTTTATAATTGCTTCCGTTGGTTTCCATACAGAAATAAAGATTCTGTTCGAAACGTCGTCTTACATGAGACGTGTCTGTAGTTATTAAACGGTATTCATTCAACCGCGCAAATTGTCTATCGATTCTTGTGGGGTATTGTACATCTTGCACTTAAGGTGTCCGCATAAGAGGAAGTCTTGAGGATGTCAAACCAGGCGACCGCGGAGGCCACTCAATGGTACTTCACTTACCTATCGCCGAGGAAAAAAAAAGTCAAGGTACTGTCGTACAGCTAAAGCGAAATGTGGAGGTGCACCGTCCTGTTGAATAATTAGTTGCTTTCCTGATAACTATCATGAGTTCTGTTATGGCCTGATTTTGTAGGTAGAAAAAATGGACTAACGATCTGATCTCCAAGAATACCAGCCCAAACATTCAAGTTTTGTGAATATTGCGTATGTACTTCATGGGAAATTCAAAGGAAAAGTACATTCGTCAGAAAAAAAGATAATTCTGATTATTGCAAGCTGATATTTCCACTTTTTCTAGGAGAGTGAACATGATTTTCAGCAAGAGACAAACGTCAAAATTCACATAACAAAACAAATTTTAGAATCATATATATTGGATGTGGTTGAGATAAATGGACAAAGCTTGTTACCTCAAATGCAATTTCGAAGTATTGCCGTTCCCTAAGGAATCAATGAAAACGAAAACAACCGTTGTGTTCAGAATCAAAAGAGTTTTTCAATGATATATCACTCGACCCACTTTCCCCATTTTAAATCGGGGGATGAAGTTAGGGGTGGTTCGAGGATTAAGGTTATGAAGGTGGATAAGTCATCAAAAGTTGTCCCCCGACGTGTCTTGGCGATTTTCTCAAAAATGCCGTGTAACTCAGCAAAGTCGCTTGTTACCTCTGAGATGAACCACCCTGTAGATCTACTTGCCTTTTTGGTGTTGGTTTTCCTATTTTTTAATTAACAAACAACATTTATTTTGAACAGGTACTACATAGAAAATCTGATTTATGCATTTGTTCTCTAATTAAACATTTATAATGAAAAGAGCTGGTGAATTTTCTACATTTATTTATCTAATCTAACCAACTTTGGTTTTTGCAATTCTTTAACATGATTGATAGATTCTTATCTCAATGAGCATAATAATTTCAAATCTGGCTCCTATTTCCCAACATCAGGTGTACAACAAGGGTCAATATTAGGACCTCTCCTCTTCAATAGTTTTATTAATAATCTGTTCGAAACGTTGAACTGTGAACATCTTCTCTATGCAGATCACCTGAAACTTTACTCTATTGTTAACAATATCAATGATTGTCACTATTTACAAGATGAACTGTTTAAGGTTTCCAAATGGTGTAAAACTAGATTTTAATGTTAAAAAGTGCGAATCTATATCTTTAAACGAATACTACACGTACCAACACCAAAAATCAAAATACTGAAAGGTGGAACGAACTGATACATTATTAAACGTGGCTGAGATATGAAGTACCCCGATCGTTATAATTATTACTTGACGTATTGAATCGAATTTCAAAGACACGAAGGAATTTATAAAACCGCGCAGATGAATAGATACTTTCCGGTGGTATTTTGTGTGCATCCTTTTTTTCTTTTTTGAGATAAAGGGACGCAAAGTTGTTGCATGGCTGCATTAATTTTTTCCCGGAGTTCGAAGGATGACTAGATCGTCAAGAATGTGCGCTTCTCGAGTTTATCTCGTGGAAATCGCGATTTCGCGCTAAATCACTATGTTACCAACAATGTATCACTTCGTTCCACCTTTCAGTATTTTAATTTTGCAGGACAGGTAACAGCCAAGCAATTTGAACATTATGGTGTATGATTCAATCGGTAATAACAATAAACTTGCTAATCGTCAATAACAATAAATATGGTGGTGGGAGTAAAAATGGTAATTATTATATAAAATATTAAATAATTATATTTTAGAATATACACCTTATTATGCATAAACATGATATACAGGAAGGTTTATAAAATGTATAGTACAAAGGGTGGACAAATTTCGGCTCTTTCGATATAGGTTTTATATAAAAAAAACAACTTTGTGTCGTAACTCGAATATTAAAGAAGATATAGAATATCCGTGAGACCCATTTATTTTTTTCGTGAAAACGTGCCTCAAGAACATGAAAACAATTTTGTTCAAGTTTAAAACCAAGCAATATATAGACATGTTTAAATTTCAAGATAGCTCTAAAACAAAAGATGATAAATACCTGGTTTCACAGTCACTGTTTAGAATTACTGAATTTGCCACGAGTTATATCAATATTAAAATCATACGTGCACGCGAAATTAGGACAAACATTTTTGACGTTGTCACGGATGCGTGTTGCTCGGAAAGTTTCGAATGCAATTTTTGTGCCGGAGAGCTTTTGCACGAATATTGCATGAGAATTTTTCTGAAGAGCAATACACACATTGCACATACCGGCACAACTTAAAAATATTAAGAACCTCTGATTTAAATCATTTGTTATGAGGACGTTAAACAAGTCTTCATGTGTACAAATTTATAAAAAAAGGTTTTAAGTGCTTACCGTTGGTACTAATAAATACATGGACGGTCACAGTCTTCACCATATAATTAAAAGAAAATTGTAATAAGATATTAAATGTGTAAACCGTTGCTCGTATAACTTAATTATAGGACGAAAACTGGTGATAGCGTTAACTAATTACAATGTGGGCACAATATTTTGACGTTCCGTTAGAACCGGCGCATTAATCAAGGCGATAAATGGTTAAATTAGTGCAGACCGATCAAAAAATATTCCATTAATATTAATCAATCCGCGCGCGGAGTAAATTAGTTTCACAGAGTTGAGAAGCACACCTTTCTACCTTCATGGAGGAAGAAGGCCTTCCGCCATCGCCCCGGGATGGCGTGTACATGCATATTTATTAAATCTTTATTGGACTATTATGGTTACATATAAATATTTATTGCGTTATGTGTGTAAACTGTCCTCAGGACAGAAGATTATATTTAGATTAAACATCGCGGACTCTGGTGCGCTGCGTTATTTTTATAATGTTTACAAATTCAAATTTGATGCCGACCGAAGATTAGATTATGACATGAATTAGAATATAATATTGCCGTGTGGTGTATGTGCAGCGCGCGTGGGCGCCAATGGAATTGTAGCGCTTTAACACCAACAATGGCCAAAAGATCTATACAAATGGTGTCGATAACTTATCGGTAACTGTACAACCGTATGCTCCTTAACTACAATCAATTCAATTTCATGCCGAGCACAAATCACTATCATATCATACTTCGTATTGTGATTCAATTATAGAAAATGATGGAAATGTTCTTTAACCATGACGTACCTTGACTTCCTGTTGGTTCGACATCGCTATCAAGACTTTCGGCGGATGCCAGGTATGCGGATCCTTGTTGGTGGAGACCGCTGCTGCCGCTGGACGAACAGGATCCCAAACTTGTCAATGAAACTGGTCGTGACACTTCCGAGGATGTACTGTTGGTGCTCTCGCTGGGAATCTGAAACGGATACATTTATTGTTACTTCGCTTAAATTCCAAATCGTAAACTTTATTGGTATAATAAGTAAATATCATATTTTAGGGGTATTATTTACACATTTTCCCAACTTTAACTTATTATTAATGATTGGTTAAATGGGCAAAGGTGTGCGGTTTTATGTGCTTACTCAGATTTCGCTGAGAAAAGTTATAAATTTTGAACGGTGTCAATTACGTATTGCTCATAATGGACTACATTTTATTTTTATTATCATTTAGCGGTAAATATTGTTTTTTTTTAAATTAAATCAACGGCTGCTTAATTAAAATTTAAAATGGTTAAGTCATTGAAACATGGTTTGTATTACATCGTTAAAAAAAATCAAATCCTATTTAAGTATGTACAAATTTAATATGGTGCCTATTACAAGACAGGTAGTACCTGTATTTCGTTTTGGTGAAAAGTCCAAGGTCGGCTCATCAAACCAAATTATTTTTATCTGAAACTTTGTTGTATATCTTTTTACTTCCTCCGTTACGAAGTACGAGAAAGTATTGTGATCGTGATTTTTTTTCAAAATTTTTTTTTTACGGAAATATCCGTTTTGGGATCCCTAGAAGCCATTTCAACAATTTCTGAAAAAAAAAAAATTGTGCTGTGTGCGTGTGTGTGTCTGTGTGTGTGTGTCTGTGCGCGCTGTATCTCAAAAACTAATGGAGCAATTGATATGAAACTTTGGACGTCCATCTTATTTGATAATCTGAAGAACTGAAAGGCTTTATGGTAAAATTTCGTGCACTGGAAGTGGGCGTTTACCTTAACTGTTTTTTGTTTTTTACCAATATTTTCTTAAATATGAAAAATATCACAAAAACTTTTAAACAAACTTTGAAGACAACAAAGAAATGAACATCGTTTGCTTAAAAACATTTTTGGTTAAATCATTTTTATTCGAGAAAAAAATGTATTATTATTTTTTTAATTTTTGGTATATAATTATAAAACGATAATAGTTACAGCAAATTTACGTTAATAATAATTGTAGAGAATGCTAAAATGAACAACTTATAAAGAATAAGTTTTTTTCGAAATCCCTTTAGTTTTTGAGTAAACTGAGCTTTTGAATTTGAAGTATAATTTTTTCATCTTTCATAATTTTGACGTTTTAAACGTCAGTTTCATCCGAATTTACACAACGCTCGATGTATGTACATTTAAAATATGATAACATACGTCTTATTTGATAATCCGAAGAACTGAAAAGCTTTTGGTAAAATTTCGTACACCAGAAGTGGGTGCTTCTTGTTTTGATGATGAATATTTTTTATAAAATTATTGCTTTTCGAAACAAAAAGAATGATGAAAAAATTTTCAATTGAAGAAGTAAGAAATTTACGGATACAAAGGTGAAAAAAAAAATAAACACGCATAAGATTCAAAGACGTAATACATCATTTTATTTATACACTGTGTGCCAAAAAGTAGTTTTGTACTGTTATATCTTCGAGAGTTCTTAGTATTTTTATATAATTAATGTAACAGTGAAACGCCCAATTTTTAAAGATAAGATGAAGTACTTTTGCTCTAAAGAAATAGTGCTTAAACTTGTGCATGAACTTCTATCCTTTCAAAATTTGTCCCAAACTTTTCAAAAATGTAATTGATCATTTTGTAAACTATAGAGTGTAAACATTTGTTTTTTCAAAGCAATTTTTAATGCGTTAAATATTATGGCAAATATGAATATTTCCAATTTGTACCGTTTTTTTTTGGCCCACTGTGTATTAAAAAAAAATTAAGATGGACTCGGATTCTAAAATCAAAATTTTCAATTGAAGAATAAAGAGATTTACGGGCGCAAAGATGAAAAAGGAAATAAACACGCATAATATTCAAAGACGTTTCAAAAATAATCAAATTTTCAATTCAAGACAATTACGTGAATTATTATTCTTAGTTTTTTTTTTTGAGGGGAGAACATAAGATAAGAAGTTTTGAAACTCACAGATAATGTTCTAGTTAAGATAAACAATTGCAAACAACAATTGATTGATTGTATTTTTACTTTTAAGGCCATCCGAGCACTAATAATAAAAATACTTTTAAACCAAAAATAAAATATGATATTACAGAATTATGTCGTTAATTTCTTTTAAAAATTCATGATTTAATATATTTAAAAAAAAACAAACAATTGAAAATGCACGTTAAATTGAAAGTTACCTTTACCAACATTTTCAACTGAAGATAAAAGTGAATTATTATTAATAATAATTTTTGGAGAAAATAGTGAGAATAGATGCAAAATACAATTTATTAATTTCATTGTTTCAACGCCAACAAAGCCACAATATCTGAAGATTTACGTGGATTAAAAAAAATGTTCAATTGAAGAATGAAGAGATTACGATAAGATTCAAAGACGTAATTCATGATTTTATACATTTAAAAAAATGCACGTGGATTCAAAAATCAAAATTAAAATGGTGATGTGGCCATCATGTTACTTTCTCCGATGGTATCATCATTTATATTTACACTTTCATGGTTTATTTTCCATTGAAATCATATTTTAAATGTACATCGAGCGGTTTGTAGACTCGCATAAAACTGACGTTTAAAACGTCAAAAATATAAAAGAATATACTTCAAATTCAAAAACTCAGTTTACTCAAAAACTAAAGGGATTTCGAAAAAAACTTATTCTTTATAAGTTGTTCATTTTAGCATTCTCTACAATTATAATTAACATAAATTTGCTGTAACTATTATCGTTTTATTATTATAAACCAAAAATTAAAAAAATAATAATACATTTTTTTCTCGAATAAAAATGATTTTATGAAAAATGTCTTCAAGCAAAAGAGGTTCATTTCATTTGTTGTTGTCTGTGATATTTTTCATATTTAAGAAAATATTGGCAAAAAACAAAAAACAGTTAAGGTAAACGCCCACTTCCGGTGTACGAAATTTTACCAAAAGCTTTTCAGTTCTTCAGATTATCAAATAAGACAGATGTTCAAAGTTTCATATCAATTGCTCTATTAGTTTCTGAGATACAGCGCGCACAGACAGACACACACACACACACACAGACACAAAAATTTTTTTTCCAGAAATTGTCGAAATGGCATCTAGGGACCCCAAAACGGATATTTCCGTAAAAAAAAATTTTGAAAAAAAAATCACGATCACAATACTTTCTCGTGCTTCGTAACGGAGAAAGTAATAATAGCAAATTATTTTTAAACCGAAACTGTTTAAATGAGTTGTATAACTGAACAAGCATTTTTTTATTTAAAAAAGCCATAAATGATTATTATTTAAATTTTTAGTAAATAAAAATAATAAAAGGACAATGCGGAAACAAAAGGTTTTCTTTAATAATCAATGGACACACTTGATTTTAGCAACTTTTTAGGCGAGTTAAAAAACTGAACGCACAAAAAAGGATTATTTTAAATTATAAAAACAAATTTAAAAATTTGAGCCGTTCCAAATGAACAATTGATTGATTTTCTTCCTTTTTATGGCACGAAGGCCAACTATAGAAAAATTCAATTAAAAGTAAAATACGCACAATGATGTTTAATTAATGAAATATATCGTAAATTCCATTAAAAAAAAAAACACAACGCGAAACAATTAATGTAATGGACATAATTGCTTTGATTTTTAATTTTTATAATCTTATCATGAAATTAAACGAACGAACACAAACGATTAGAAAAAAATAGTATTTATTGTTAAAATCTCGCAAACAAAACAAAAAACTACACGAAAACAAAGATGCAATTTTTCAAAAAAATTTGGACAAAATTGAGTGATTTTCGAGGCGCATAATAATTGAACGAAAACCAAAAACGACAAAAAAAATTAAAATCATATGAAATTTTATTTATATTAATAATAAATTGTTGAAATGAACAACTTATAAAGAATAAGTTTTTGCAAAATGTCAATAGTTTTCGAGTAAACTGTGAAAATTATGAGAATTTGAAGTAAAGGAAAGTTAAGTATGTAAAGTAAAGTAAAGTATTTATTGGTATCAAGTTGCTTATATAGGTCATGGTTGTACAAGGTTAACCCTAATAAAAAAACTAAAAGTCATCTAAAATAGATAATAAATTCAAAATTAAAAATTTCAAATAACTGTTACAAATTAAAGATTTAAGAACTAAAAATTTAAAATAACTGTTACAAATTCAAAACTTAAAATCAAAATTTAAAACCCAAAAATTCAAAATTTGGAACCTAGAATTGATCATCAAAAATGTATCATAATTTTGACGTTTCAAATGTCAGTACCATCCGATCCTGCAAAAAACTCAATGTACTTTTCCGTACTTACTCGTAACGGAGAAAGAAAAAAAAACTAGACTAAATCACATATAATGGACGATTTTGAAGTTTTATATTTGCGATAGAATAAAATTTCACAGATAGTAGTTATTAGCTAGTAATAATAGTAATATGTGAAAATATTAATTGCATGTGTTTGACCTACAAATTATAAATTCTTCACAAATGCAAATGAGGAAGCATAAAATCTTCTCCTGTCGCCGCACCACTTCCAATTAGAACTAATTTAAAAAAAATTAACTGTTTAATAAATTATTTATTAAAAAACAGTAGATTCTTTAATATACTAGGTGTTTCTAAATTGATGAGAATGATTTTAAAGGGTGATTTTTCAGAGGGAGGCCTTATATACAGGTCTTCATTTCAAAAGGAGCCACCCTGAATAACTTTGGATGTGAAGTAGTTACGGTTTTAAGAAAAAAATACGTCAATTTTGTCTTCGAGGGGGAACTTAAAAAACACTGTTTTTAGAATTTTATCTCTCACCCTCTCACCCCCAGCCACCCCATGTTTATAATTTCAAATAGCACCCCCTATTGTGCGATACCTCATTTTAAAGGGCATAAAAAATACTATCCAGCAAAAATAATTGAAATCAGTTCATTTGTTTTAGAGAGAGGGGGTTTTAATTTCAAAATATGTCACCCTAAATAACTCTGGTTCTGAAGTAGTCAAGGTTACAGGAAAAAAATTTGCTGTAACTATTATCGTTTCATGATTATAAACCAAAAATAAAACAATAAAAATAAAAAAAAAACATTTTTTTCTCTCGAATAACAATGATTTTATAAAAAAATATTTTCAAACAAAAGATGTTCATTTCTTTGTTGTCTCAATATTTGCTTATATGTTTTGTGATATTTCTCATATTAAACCTGCCATTGGTGACGCAAATTTAATGGTGACGCCGGTCTCACGCACCGGGGTTTTCAACTGGAGAATTTTCGAAACGTGTTACTAATAGTTCATGTTTTTTTTTTAAATTTATGCTCTTTGACAATAAAACAAAGACATTTAACCAATGTAAGCTCTGCATTGCGGCAGCTACTGGAAATTGCAACAAAAAACAATAACGGAGAATAAAGTTATTCGACACACCCGGTCTCACAGACCAGTAGATCACCATTGGCGGGTTAAAAAAAATATTGGCAAAAATCAAAAAATAGTTAAGGTAAACACCCACTTCCGGTGTACGAAATTTTACCAAAAGCGGATTATCAAATAAGACCGCATTCATAATTTTATCCAATACCAATGTTTCAAACCCTGCAACTATTGTACGAAACATAATTTGCGACATTTTTGGGGGTTTCCAGACTTTTTACTAATCTGTATATGTAATGTTTGTATTTAATAGTAACAATAGGACGATTTAGCTATTGCAGCTGCAGTGAAAATTTTACTTTATGAGGCTGGGATTCTATGCAAGTTAAAAAAAAAACTATTTTCTTCATATTATTTGCATATAAAATTTTAAACGCAACTACTGTACCGACTTTCCTGTAATTGTGCACACTATTTTTACATACAAAATACACGTGTCTGAACGAAAGTTTTTCTGTTTTTTCAATTACAACTCATTTTACAAGAAAATGAATAGAATAGAATACGATGTTCATTGTTCGATGAACATTACATATCAGACAACAATGTACATGCAAGAAAGTAGTCATTCAGATTGGCAAGAAATATAAAAAGTATAAAAAAGGATATTACAATTCTAGTAACCAAATTTTACTGAAATACATTTTTTTTCACTTTTAATTTCTGCCTATTTCTTTTTTAAATCCTTTGCTCGAAAGAAACTAATCAACTAAAAAAATATTTTTTGTTTTTATATTTCAGATAATGCTGTCATGAGTTATCGAATTATCCTGCCTACAGGAAAATTATAAAAGTTTCAAAAAATCCGAGAACCTACTGTCAACGAAGCAATATTTTTTAATCAACATTAAAAAAAATGTAGGTATTTTAAATGTTTCTTTTTTACATGCAAAACCTCCTATACATTAATTTATTTATTCAGTACCTTAAAAAATATTCGCAAAATATGCTTTTTATACCTCTGATTTTGCCGTAATTCCCCAAAGCAAATTTTTGAATTCCTGGACTCGCATTACTCATTAATAATAATAATAATGATCTTTCTTTATTTTCCAACAGATTAACCACAAAATGAATGGATCAGATAGACAAATAGTCGAGGGTTGCCTTTACATTTCGGGATGAGCAACCTTAGTGCTGCCATCTGGCAAGTGACGTCTCTACCAGTATTGCCAATTCTGACAAACTTCTTCCCCCTAAACAGCCCAATTTGGCAAAACCCCTTAAAATTTTGTTTTTACTTTAAAGGATTGGCAGACAGAAATGAAATTAACTTCCAAAAAACGATAATTTGATTTTCTAAAAATACAAAAAAGATATATTTTATTTTTTCCCTAATCCCGCAATGTAAATCGTACATAAATATATATGATAATAATGATAATAACAAAGATTTACTTGATCAGCGAATACAATACTAAATATCCACAAAATAATTGATAAATAACTCATTCTTAAAATAAGTTTTAAATGTTCATTTTTCTTGCTAGCTAACTAAAAACATACGATGGTTTAATGCTGATAAATGTTTTATTGAATATTGGGAATTACGAATGGAAGATGATGTCAGCTAAATATGCGCCTCTGTTAGCCTCACAAATGCGGGATCTTTGTATAACATTTTCACACATTTCAACCGGTATTTCATTAATTTCGTCACGCATGTTTTGTTTAAATTGCTCAAGTGTTTTTGGTTTGTTGGCGTAAACCTTACTCTTCAGATATCCCCCACAAAAAGATGCCCAGGGCTGTTAAATCAGGTGACCGTGGAGGCCAATAGACATAATCGTTTCTTGAGATATATTGTTGTGGAAACAGATCTCTGGGTAATTCCATCGTAACCTTGGCTGTGTGTGCAGTTGCACCGTCTTGTTGCAACCGCATATTAACCAAGCCCAAAGCATCAAATTCAGGTGTCAAAACGTTATCAATCATGTTACGATAATGTTTTCCAGTTACCGCAATGTCACGTTCATCTTAAAAAAAAGTAAGAGCCATACTGTCACTTTTAACTAGTCAGCTGTTCTTGGACGAGTATACTCGTCACGAAGGATCGGCAATATTTTGTGTTATGACGAGTAGATACTTGTCGTAATCGTATTGTCTTAATCGAATATTTTGCGCTGTGACTAGTAGGTACTCGTCATAATCGAATATTTTATATTTTGACTCGTCATAACACAAAATATTGCCATTTCTTCACGGCGAGTATACTCGTGAAAAACAGCTAACTGGTTGATGGATGCAATCATTTGAGGATTTTCTATTTTGTTTATTAATGTATTCCGTTAAATGAAACAAAAATAAATTAAATCACTTATTATGATTTTTTCATGAAAATTATTATTATTAGTTATTGGCGTCGTAAATGGTCTTGTTGAAGAAGCCCTTGAGTCAACTGAATTTTAAATGGATATAAATGCAAATCGTTATGTATCATTTTCTTACGTCTAATTTCTTGAGCACGGTGTCGAATTGAGCTTGATGGATTGTTTTGAACAGTTTCTTGGACAGCAGCACTGTTTTCAGCCGAACTTCTCGTACGTTGTGGCCTGGGCTTGTGCTTATCTGCTACAGCGCCTCTTTCTTCAAAATCATTCACTAAACAATAAATAGTGGGTGTTGATGGCATTTTATTTCTACCCAAAAACTTACGGATTTCTAGTCATTGCATCAATTGATGATCGATTTTCATAAAATGTTTTTTTTAAGATTACAACACGTTGATTTTGTCACGTCTATTCTTCACGACTGCCAAAGATAAACTGTCAAAATTCACGTTAACCAAAATAACGGCCAAAAAACCTTCCAGGCGAACACCCAGTGCATCCAACACAACAACAAAGTAATGATGATGTAATATAATGCAGACATTTATATTAAAGTGCACATGCCATATATATTGTCTCAATGTTAGAACAAAGTGATGCAAACAAAGCACGATGAATATGTATGCGTGGAAAGGTCGCCTGTGTCTATATAAATTATAAATTTGATTCGATGAAGGGGAACCGAGTGAGAAAAGAGCGAGGGAGCGGCGAGCGGTACTTTTACAAAAGGGATTAGAGTAATTATGCGCCGCGTTCTTAAATTGTATTAAGATGGGCGTCGTATTCTCAGATGACGATAAGCTGACATAATTATTAATGCGGCTACGATTAATTAGGTATTCCATCTATAATTACTAGCCGGGATCATCTTTTCTGATAGGATTATACTTGAACTTCGAGAATCGGAAATTGAATTATCGCCATTAATACATAATTAATAAATTTTTCGAAAAGAAACATTTCATGAAAACGAGTTGTTCTTTCGTGCAGCGCTCCATTTTTATTTAATAACACTGAACTATCAGCTGTCACGCATTATTTTTTTCGCTGGTAACAACGCACAAATGGCGCAAAATTCAAATCTTGTATGAATTTTTTTTTGGCCTTGGATGCAAGTCCATATAGCCAGCTCAGGGCGGTTAGGATAAGACTGAGTTACTTTTCTTGTATGAATTAAGGACACCCTTTAGACGTACGCGACTGACGTTTCATAAGAATTGCTTCTTTAGCCTCTTGAATATTCACGAGTCGCCGCTGCGGCAAACGTAGTAACGATCTGTTAAAAAAAATCTTCAATTTACAGCTACCTGTATATTTACACCGTGACTAATTTCAAACTCACAAATTAACATTCAAGATGCATCACGAAGTAAACGCCTCCAGCATTAAACCCTTCAAGTCTAGCACACTTGACGAGAGTATGACACGAACATAACAACCACCTGACGCTTTGCGCGCATGTTACATCCGCTGGATTCCAGAATCTACAATATTCATAACTATCATTGAGATATCCCCAAAATGAAGATAAATCATGCTAAACCGTGAATAGAACAATTTATAAATTCAATAATTGCGCTTCGTGGATTAATGCCTCTCCTATTTGTTCGTGATTTACTCATACACACATCGTAAATCATCATGTTTCTTCTAATGTTGACTGTGAAAATTGTTTGCAAATGAAAGTGAAGGATACTCTAACCGCGAACGAAAAAAAAAAAGAAACGCTAGACACGAGGCAACCAGACACTTCTACCTGCTCATAATAAAAACACCAAAAAGGATAAACGTGTGGGCAGCGGTGTAATTAAGTGCACACTAAAATCCGCACGCACGTCTAATTTTGTATGCAAATGAATTAGTGACTTTTCGAAACGACCTTGGCACGGACACTTGAGAACGGCAGCGGATTTTGTAAGCCCCAAGAATTGCTTTTCCCAAATTACTTTCATTAAAATTTATAACGTTACATAAATAATGATGATGTTTAAAAAAATATATATCGTTAATCTTGACGTGACATTGACGTTTACCAAATTGGCTATCTTGATTTTTTTGTTAAATGCTGCAAATAATCGCACAAAACCACAATTAGCATTCAAAGTGTCAAAGTTATAATTTTAATTCAAACATTTGTATTTGGAGTTTATTTTAGATTATAAGCAACTTTGTTTCATAAACATTTTGTCTAAAAAAAATAGTACTTATCTCCTTAGCAGGTTTTCTTACATAGTTAACACCTGTACAGTACATCTATTCTCCAATTTTTTCATAAATTCAATCATTGCTTTATAAAGCATTACTTTTCATCGTAAAATCAATTATAAAGATTTATTTCCTCTCGTCAATCCTTGGACACACTGCATATCCGCTTTTCGATGGTACTATCCTGGGACCAGTGGCGGCTCTTGTAACATGTTGATTGTAGAGCCACTTATACAATATACCTCTCTCCTTTTTTAAAGAAAGAAAGAACGATTTATCTTCCTGGACCAAAGTAACTGGCGAAAGCTCTTGCTGAGCTTGAAATTACAGGTAGTGCCATGGCTCCTTAGCACTATATAACGAGCTGTCCCTGCTTAATTTGATAAAATAATGATTTGCAAATCTAATTTAATTTTTGTAGAATTTAGTCGACACGTTTTATATTTTTTTGAAAACTAAAATTTTAAAAAATTCACGAAATAATTGGTGGATTTTCAAAAACTCTATTTAGTTTGATAAAACGATGATTTGCAAATCTAATTTAATTTTTGTAGAATTTCGTCGACACGTTTTATATATTTTTTAAAAAAATTTGCCCGAGGATTACACAATTCGAAATCTAAAATTTTCAAAAATTCACAACTTGCGAAGTAATTGGCGGATTTTCAAAAACTTCACTTAATTTGATAAAACAATTATTTGCAAATCTAATTTAATTTTTGTAGAATTTCGTCGACACGTTTTATATATTTAAAAAAAAAATTTGCTCGAGGATTACACAATTCGAAATCTAAAATTTTCAAAAATTCACAACTTGCGAAGTAATTGGCGGATTTTCAAAAACTTCACTTAATTTGATAAAACAATTATTTGCAAATCTAATTTAATTTTTGTAGAATTTAGTCGACACGTTTTATATATTTTTTAAATTTTTTGCTCGAGGATTACACAATTCGAATATTAAAATTTTCAAAAATTCACAACTGGCGAAATAATTGGCGGATTGTCAAAAACTCTATTTAATTTGATAAAACGATGATTTGCAAATCTAATTTAATTTTTGTAGAATTTCGTCGACACGTTTTATATATTTTTTTTATTTTTTGCTCGAGGATTACACAATTCGAAAACTAACATTTTCAAAAATTC
The DNA here is from genome assembly GCA_910593695.2 of Ocypus olens. Classification (NCBI taxonomy): domain Eukaryota; kingdom Metazoa; phylum Arthropoda; class Insecta; order Coleoptera; family Staphylinidae; genus Ocypus; species Ocypus olens. The sequence continues at coordinate 45,460,767 of OU343058.1, forward strand.
ATAACTCGCGAAATAATCGATGGATTTTCAAAAACTGCACTTAATTTGATAAAACAGTGATTTGCAAATCTAGTTTAATTTTTGAAGAATTTAGTCGACACGTTTTATATTTTTTTATTTATTTTTTTTGAGTAGTACACAATTCAAAAACTAAAATTTTCAAAAATTCACAACTCGCGAAATAATCAGTGGAATTTCAAATACTCCATGTAGTTTGATAAAACTATGATTTGCAAATCCAATTTAATTTTTATAGAATTTAGTCGACGCGTTTTATATTTCTTTCTTTTATTTTTTGCTCGAGTATTTCACAAACCAAAAACTAAAATTTTAAAAAATTCACAACTCGCGAAGTAATTGGTGGATTTTCAAAAACCGCACTTAATTTGATAAAACAATGATTTGCAAATATAGTTTAATTTTTGTAGAATTTAGTCGATACGTTTAATATTTTTATATTTATTTTTTTCGAGTATTGCACAATTGCACTAACATTTTCAAAAATTCACAACTCGCGAAATAATCGGTGGATTTTCAAATACTCCATTTAGTTTGATAAAACTATGATTTGCAAATCCAATTTATTTTTTGTAGAATTTAGTTGACGCGTTTTATATATTTTTTTAATTTTTTGCTCGAGTATTCCACAAATCGAAAACTAAAATTTTCAAAAATTCATAACTCGCGAAGTAATTGGTGGATTTTCAAAAACTGCACTTAATTTGATAAAACAGTGATTTGCAAATCCAATTCAATTTTTATAGAATTTAGTCGACGCGTTTTATATTTTTTAAACATTTTTTGCTCGAGTATTACACAAATAGAAAACTAAAATTTTCAAAAATTCACAACTCGCGAAGTAATTGGTGGATTTTCAAAAACTGCACTTAATTTGATAAAACAATGATTTGCAAATTTAGTTTAATTTTTGTAGAATTTAGTCGACACGTTTTATATTTTTTTATTTATTTTTTTCGAGTATTGCACAATTGTAAATCTAAAATTTTCAAAAATTCACAACTCGCGAAATAATCGGTGGATTTTCAAATACTCCATTTAGTTTGATAAAACTAGGATTTGCAAATCCAATTTACTTTTTGTAGAATTTAGTTGTCGCGCTTTATATATTTTTTAAATTTTTTGCTCGAGTATTACACAATTCGAAAATTAAAATTTTCAAAAATTCATAACTCACGAAATAATCGATGGATTTTCAAAAACTGCACGTAATTTGGTAAAACAGTGATTTACAAATCCAATTCAATTTTTATAGAATTTAGTCGACGCGTTTTATATTTTCTTTTTATTTTTTGCTTGAGTATTACACAAATCGAAAACTAAAAATTTCAAAAATTCACAACTCGCGAAGTAATTGGTGGATTTTCAAAAACTGCACTTAATTTGATAAAACAATGATTTGCAAATCTAGTTTAATTTTTGTAGAATTTAGTCGACACGTTTAATATTTTTATATTTATTTTTTTCAAGTATTGCACAATTGTAAATCTAAAATTTTCAAAAATTCACAACTCGCGAAATAATCGGTGGATTTTCAAATACTCCATTTAGTTTGATAAAACTATGATTTGCAAATCCAATTTATTTTTTGTAGAATTTAGTTGACGCGTTTTATATATTTTTTTTATTTTTTGCTCGAGTATTCCACAAATCGAAAACTAAAATTTTCAAAAATTCACAACTCGCGAAGTAATTGGTGGATTTTCGAAAACTGCACTTAATTTGATAAAACAATGATTTGCAAATCTAGTTTAATTTTTGTAGAATTTAGTTGACGCGTTTTATATATTTTTTAAATTTTTTGCTCGAGTATTACAAAATTCGAAAACTAAAACTTTCAAAAATTCACAACTGGCGAAATAATCTGTGGATTTTCAAATACCGCATCTAGTTTGATAAAACGATAATTTCCAAATACAATTTAATTGTTGTAGAATTTAGTTTTTTTATTAATTTTTGCTCAGTATTACACAAAACTGAAATTTTCAAAAATTCACAAATTGCGAAATAATTGACGGGTTTTTAAAAACTCTATTTAATTTGATAAAACGATGATTTGTAAATCTAATCTAATTTTTTTAGAATTTCGGCGACACGTTTTATACATATATTTTTTTTAATTTTCACTCGAGTAGTACACAATTCGAAAACTAAAATTTTTAAAAATTCACAACTCGCGAAATAATTGGTGGATTTTCAAAAACTGCACTTAATTTGATAAAACGATGATTTGCAAATCTAATTTAATTTTTCTAGCATTTAGTCGACGCGTTTTATATTTTTTTTAAATTTTTGCTCGAATTAAAATTTTCAAAAATTTTGGATTTCCAAAAACTGTACTTAATTTCAGTGGCGGCTCGTGAAACATGTGGATGATAGCGCTACTTATACAATATTCCCCCCCCCCCCTCCTTTTTTGAAGAAAGACAAAGAACGATTAACTGGTGAAAAAGTGTTTTAGGAATTAATTAAAAATTCTTGTGAGCTTGAAACTACAGGCAGTGCCATGGCTCCTTGGCTCTATATAACGAGCCGCCACTGCCTGGTTGAAAAAGACTTATTTTAAAACTTGATCAGTTATTATTATTATAATTGGTGCTTGGTGAAGGATATTATATTTAATAGTTGACGCGATTTTTGATAATGTTTTTTTGAACTACTATTTCGCAATCAAATTTTGTACTGTTAAAAAAATATTATTGTGACAGTTAAAAATGACATTCAAAGATTAGCGTATAGAAAAATTCCTTTTTACACGTAAAATACGATATTTTAGAATTTTAAAAGTGTACAATTTTTGGGAAAGATGTTTGAAAACGTCATTTGTTTGGAAAATCAACAAGTTGGCAATTGAAAAACATGATAGTTGAACAAGTTGAAATACGCCATTTTTGACATTTAAAAAAGAACATTTTGAACAGTTAACAAATTATATTTATGAAAGTTGTATTTTTTTTGAATTTTATATTATGTAATCTTCAACTTTTATAAAGTTTCCAAATAGTAAAAATATATATATATATATGTTGAACTTTGATAGTGGAAAGTATCACTTTGAGATATTCGATTATCTTGTTTTTGTCAGTTGAAAAATGTCCAAATAGGCAGCCAAATTTCTATTTTTAACAGTTTAAATATGCGATTGTTGACAGTTAAAAACTACTATTTTTAAAAGTCGAAAAATCATATTTTTTGCTAGTTGCTAAAAGTAAATTTTCGTGGATGTAAATGACATGTTTGGTAGTTGAAATGTAAAATTTTGGACAGTTAAAAAATATCTTTTATCTTTTGTCCAGAGAACACGATTTCTCCCGACATAAATTCAGAAATTCCGCGGCAGAGTTGACATAAATTGTATTAAGAATTAAATGATTAGATTTTAGCAATTAAAAAAAGTAGTTAAAAAAAAGTTAAAATATTAAATCATCTATGAGTGCTCCCTCTTGTTTATAAAATAACCAAAAGAAACCATAAAATTCAGTCAAGTTATTACAAAAAATGAATAGATGGCGTTTTAATTAAATTCCGCGGCGCGGCGTTATTCCGCGGCAATTGTACCAAATGGCGTTGGAAACCGTGGTCCCTATTTATGACTTGAAAACTGCGCTTTTTGGTAGTAGAACAATTATTTTCTGTTAGTTGTAACACTTGAAACACATTGCTGATTTTAAATGTGGAATTATTGCTGATCAAAAAATATTGCAAATCTTTGACTGATTGTTCAAATATGTAATTTTTGAGGTATAAAACACAATTTTTGACGGGTGCAAATTTATATTTTTGAAACTTGAAATATGGCATTGTTGGCTGTTGAATTAAGATGAAAAAAATTATAGAAGTAAATATATGTTCGGACTATGTTTATTCTAACTATTTAAAAATAACATGTTTACTATGTTGAACAGTTTTTATTTTGAAAAGTAAAATAATGTAATTTTTCATGGTAAAAATGAATTGTTGTTATTGTTCACAAGAATGTTATTTTCCATTGTTGAAATGTATTAATTGAGAGCTTAAATTTTTCACTCTTGGCAGTTAAAATATGACAGTTGACATTTGTGGTGTTTGATATTCTTGCGATGAAAAGTGATTTATCTAAGAATTATTGTTATTATTGCCAAACATGTTATTTTCCATTATTGAAAATATGGTTTTTGAGAACAGAAATTTTCCACTTTGACAGTTGATATATATGTGGCGTTTGACATATTTCTCTCAGAATTATTGTTTTTATTGACAGAAATATTGGTCATATTTTTTTGGGAATGTCAAAAAACACGAATGTGTGTTATCTTTGTCAAACACTGTCTACATATATGTATGCATGATCAATGTTTATGACATTAAAAACATGTAAATTTGCAAAAATACTTGTTTTCTTGTATTGTGCCTATCGATGCATATTGTTGCTGGTATTGTGTTTTCAAAATTTAAATAAGAGCGGCTAAAATAAGGAAGTACAGCAATAAATAAATATTTTGGACATTTTCAAACGATAATTTTGACTGTGATTCAAAATACGCAATTTTTGTATCAATTAAATATCCTGAATACTACCAGGAATGAAGATTTATAAAATACAGTAGGTAAACATTTTTGGCAAACTTTTAGAAAATGAATAACTACAAAGATGTAAAAAAAATCCATTGCATTATCCACTGAATTTAAAGTTGGGTCTTTGTTTCCAAAAAGTAGATTAATTTGAGTGCATTTGATTGAACTCCGTCTGATTTTGATCTTAATTTGGATTTGATCCAAATTACGTGCATTTGGTGTAAAGAATTCTAAACATAATTTAGTCTGGTGACTTTTGTCACGTGACAATTTGTCACTTTTCAGTATGTGCCAATGACAATGGATCTGCACAGACTAGGCGGTATGACAGTAGAATCATGCCCAAGGTCATTGACTCATACTGAAGAGTAGTTGAAGATGCGTACACTACGCGACATAACAGTAGAGTGATGTCTATTGTCATTGGTTCATACTGACGAGTGACAAGTTTTCGCGTGTCTAAAGTCACCAGTGGGCGCATACCATAGATAAACTATTAATTAAGATTGCCAACTCAAGCAATAGAATTGGGAAAAGTGTTAGCACCAAATTTAGCGCCACCTACTATTTGATCGTGGATTTTATTGGTTGAGATAAAATGGCGCTAATTTTAAAATATATATTTTTATAACACTATTATTTTGTAAAAGGTCTAAATTTTATTTTTCATTTTCATGACTATAGTTTCGGCAGCTTCGTAATTTTAATATACTATTTCTTCGATAAAAGCAAGTTAAAATTGCCCAAACTATAGTCATTTTATTTAAACTGTCATGAAAAATTAACTTTGTTCAAACCACAACTAATTTTATTTATTATATAAAATGTATAACGAAGTAGAAGCTTCCAATATAAACAACATTACAATATTATACTTGATGTGTTCTATAAATGTCTTTGTGACGTTTTTATTTAAACTTTCGATTTAAAATATTAGTGACCTATAACTTAAATCTTTCCTTATCTTGAAGCAAAACTCTATTCTGCACAACACCCTATCGTCACATCCAGGCACACAACAACAATTCCATTTTATGAGTGACAGTAATATACCTACAAAAAGTTGATATGAGAATTTATATAAATTTAAAAAAAATCTACTTTTACTTACCAATTAAATAATACAATCATTAAATTCAACGTAATCAATGTTGTCTCTAATTAAACACAAAACTGCACAGAACAGTAGAACGAACGTAACACGTGTACTAAATCAATATGTTGTCATGTTCACAAAACAAAGCAAACATAAAATGCAGGCACGGTTTTTAGGCAAACTGTTAAAAAACTAAAGACAGCGCCACCATACGTTTGATCGTATTACTGAGATATGGCACCAAAAAATCTTATGGAGTGAACACCCCCTGCGCATACTCTTAACGTTAATAGATATTTCATTTTTTTTTTCTTAAATTCCAAAGTGTATCAATTTGTATTGATAACAATTTTGCTTTTTTGCTTTTATTGTGTTCATCTGTTGATTTATTTGTATTGACGAGTGTAAACTTATTATTGTAAGTATTAACATGAATAAACATTACATTACATTACATTACAATTTATGAAAGCAAAATCATTGTAAAATTGGCAAAAATGAATATTTTTCATTTTAGAGTTTTTACATTTTGGCTATACCAAATCTTTCCCATCTTTTAGAATGCTGTTAAGTCAGACAATATTTTTACATTAAGTTCGTTATTTTCACTTTTCACGAGCAATATATCGAATATAGTTTTTTTTTCTTTCTTTTGACTTAGGCTTAACCCATTCAGTCATGACATCGCTTTTATCTTTAATGAGAGCTACATTAAGAATTTTCTAGAACTATTATTAAATAAGGATTATAGTATTACTAGCACTAGTTTTCCTTTCAAGTAAAATTGTTTGCAGAGATTCAAATATTTAGTAGCCTACAATAATCACTTCAAAATGACACGTGATTTTGTTGTATAAGTTTACAAATTTTTGAAGTTAAACATTGTGAAATTTTCACATCAAATAAGGAATATTTGTTTTTTTTAACATGACAAATTACAAATGCAAATGTATAATAGGCTTATTAAAATTGCATTTTTGTATAAATTAACAGGGATATAATTTTAATACCGCAACTGTTCTAAATTATTTTTGAATTAATTTTATTCAGTTATTTCAGTACTTTAAATATGTGTAACGGTGTCGTCACATTAATAAGATATAACTCTTGGAATCTCCGTTTTATTATATTATATTAATTCCGTGACATAAAATCAGGCATGTCTGCAATTAAAATTGTACTTCGTATAATTAATAAATTAAATTATTCAAAACAAATTGAAGTGTAATAATCGTTTAAATATAATGCGAAATCATGGCACCTGTATCGTAACTGGACGTTCGAGTGAAAATTGAACGCGGGACCTCGGCAGAAATTCACCGAATGTCCGATGGCGATGAAAGCTCGTCTCTTAAATATGTTTACATAAAGCGATTTACATACGGAAAGACCGTGGTTAAATTGTTCAAAAGAGGCAATTAAATCGAGAGCGGAGCTTACTTGTAAATATTTCCCCATGTTCTTGCGTCCAACGGGCGTCCTGGAAGCAATTCCTGACGGAGATTTTTGCTGGTAACTTCCCAGAGGTTTACTATTGAACGTACATTCCACATTATTTGGCACATCACCGATACTTTCGAAACCACTGGAAGCACTTTTCGAATGTTGGAGTAATCGCTTATTGTCGTTGAAATCACTAGCATTATTGTCACTTAAATTAAATGTACTATCACCCGTGCCGCCGCCGCCGCCGCACGTCCTCCTCTCCTCGGAGCCCAATAGGACTTCAGTGTCCGGTAGGTTGGATAGCATCTTTTGTACGTTTGGCGATATGATATCATCTAGGGACTCGTTGCTCTTCTGCAGTAGTTTCTTCTCGGAGGGGTACCTTTGCGAGCGGCTCGCCAGACCGCACCTGCTGAAGCGCTTGCTGTGATTGCAGGTATGGTCAGGTGGTGTGGAAGAGATCTCATCGTCCGGTACGTTGGAAAGGATCTTTTGGACGTTCGCGGACAGGTTGCTGAATTTGTTGGCCTGGTACACCCGTCTGGGGGATTTCGACTCGCCGTCGCCGATGGTATCCTTACCGTCCAGAATGGCGTCCAGTGCGCCCATAATCGAGGGCATCAAATCGGGAGACGTCCCTGAAAACAAAAATAATAATAGATTAACTTTTTCGGTAATTTATTCTTACAATATTTGGAATTAATTTTATTCATTCGGCTATGCCCAATTGGCCACCGATCACGAAATCACCCAACCGTGTTATTATGTGTATTTGTGTGTGCGTGTGTAACCGAATCCGCTACTTCTTATTATACCGAATTAAGTTCTTTTGTGTTATACATGAATGAATAAAATTTGATTTTCAAAGATTAATATTATAATAGTATAATTTAAAATCAAATATATTTGAGTCATAAAAATCTTGATTAGAGGATATAATAGTAATTTAAGTTCCGAAAATGATATTTTACGGGGTGAGTAGGAAGACCCGCAGGCGAGTCCTGGAATCCTGCGAGGCCCGTAAAATCACTTTTGGAACGTGTTACGTACAATATTTTTTCTGCAGCCGTTTTTTATATTAAAAAAGTAAAAACACACACAAGCGCTGTCAGAATGAAATACGAAGTTCATGTTTTTGTCAAGGCCGCCTACATATATACGCAAAATCGTCCCGAAAGTACAGAAATCGTTCCGAAAATAACTACTTCCGGTACGATTTATGTAAAGTGGTACTTTCAATTTAATAAATCATACCGAAAGTTTTATTTTCGGCTGCAGAAAAAGTAAATTACCTATCTTTTCTGGCTAATATAATAAAGACCATTAAATTACACAATAGATAACTTATGTGCTACAAATAGTGTTCACTCTCGAAGTTACTCAGGTTTTACAAATTAAAAATATCTAATCTAAGTCGTTGCCCATCTGTAGTCGCGTTTTGAGATTTATTTCTTATCAGTACAGCTTTACTTATAATTCAAAACTCTCTACTTACTCTAAAACCAATTTACTAATATTAATTTTGAATTAAATTATTCAGGTAAATTATTTAATTTAATACGAATTTAATTTAGTCTACCAAAAATATTTTGACAAAACGAGTTATTGATGTATAATTTTAGCAATTTATAAAATTATCGACGGACACTTCTTTTCGACGAAATAATAACAAACGTTTCCGTATCCTTGGCCTTGCAATTCTGATAAATTGATTATAAAATTTTCATGCCCTTAAACTTCCTCCAATTTTTATACCGGAGACTTCTACTTCGTTATACACGTTGGATAATATATTAAAAAAACTTAAATTGTTTGCATAAAAGTTAATTTTTTTAAATTAATTTAGTTTCGGCAAACTCAACTTTCAACGATTATTAAACATATAAATAAAATTTCAAATTTAAGCAATACAAATATCAAAATATGACCTAATACAAATTGACAGGCAGAAAGATCTCTGGTTGATAGCTATTTGTCAGAATAACAAACAGAAATTATTTTACTATTTGGCCGTTATATTCATTTACGATAAAAATAACCTTATGGAGGTTTTTACATTACGAGAGGAAAGTTTGAAAAGTTTTAAATTCCCGAGTAATCTAAAAGCAAATAACGTTACGTGTGTCCTAACGCGGTTTATTTGATCCTATTTCTACTTTTTAAATTAAAAATAATGTTCAATGAAAACCGTCAAAAAACGAAATCATGTTTGTTTGCCAATATCTCCATAGCAACGAGTTGCGTTAAGATGCATAAAACAACACTAACGTTGTTAAAGGTACCTTAACATTACTCGTTGCTAAGGAATTATTGGCAAAAATAAATTATACAGGGTGTATTTGAAATAACGAACAGGCTCGTAACCACAAAGAGATTATATTATTTTTAAACAATATTCGCAATTATTTTGTTTATAACTGTAACAAAAAGCCCGCAATTAATTATTAAAGTTAATGAGTGAAAATACGCAACATGTTTGGGGGCAGTGGTAATGTGACCTAATTTTTAAACGGCATCGGCTTTAGATATCGAATTACAACAAGCGCGTAGGAAATATCTGAGTGCTCTTTAAGCATCAATGAACTTGAGGACTGTTTATCTTTTACAAAAAAAAACCGTTGCGTTAACACTTCAAATTTCGGAGGCAAGAAATCGTATCTCGCGTTTTAAATAAACAAACACACATTCCATGCAGACCTAATTAAATGAGAAAAGCATCGGTTCTCAAAATGTTTAAAAAACCTCGGAAAATTCAAATTTATTTTTTCGAATAAATTTTGACGGAAATGGGTTCACAAATATTTTGTGTAAGTGCCCTTAAATGCCTGTTCGTTATTTCAAATACACCCTGTATGTATTATTGTTTCTGTTAATAAAGATGTTATATGTACAGCATCTTTTCACTTTCTCCGTTACGAAGTATGGAAAAGTAAAAAAAAATTGACGGAAATATCCGTGTTAAGGTCCCTAACAATAAGTTATCGATTGAAATAAAAAATAATATAACGTTCAAGATTTTTAAGCAAAAGTTCAAGCAATTTATAATAGATGGCTGTTATTATTCCTTTTATGAATTTTTAATGCAATTTTATATATTTATTATCTTTTAATGTATAATTGGATTAATTCGTTGGATTTTTAAAATGTAATAATTAATTTATATTTTAAATTAGTGACACATCTTTTTAATACTGTAATGTATCATCTGATTGGTACGTAGGATTTTTTAACACGTAACAATTAAATGATATTTTAGAATATTTATCTATTACAGTGTTACAATTTATGTATATTATTTAAAACAGTCGCAACGTAAATAAATATGATTTGATTTGAAGATTCAATTTTTTGGTCTGCATTTTCAATTTTTAGACCAAAATGTTTGATTTTTTGCCTATATTTTAGATCTTTGGCATGTTTTTTTCAATTTCTTTTCTTCAAATTTTTGTTTTGTTGAAATTTAGGATTTTTTGGTCTGCATTTTTTATTTTTTTGGCCCGACTTTTCGATAACTGGTCTAAATATTCCATTTTTTGGCCACAATTGTTGATTTTTAATTGTTTTGGCCTATATTTTAGATATCAATTTTTTTTTGGTCCAAATTTGCGATCTTATATTCTTAATTTTCCATAGTTTGTCCGAACTTTTCGATTTGTTTGTTAAAATTTTCGATTTTTTTAACGCCGAATTTTTGTCCTATAGTTTGAACTTGAATAATTGATTTTCTGATCTCTCTCTCTCTCTTTTTTATTTGCATTTTTGTTTTATTTCTGGGCTTTTATTTTCGAGTTTCTGGTCGGAAACTTATTTTGAGATAAAGTGTGATTTTTGGGGCTAAATTTTTTGCTCATATTTTAGAACTTAGAACCTATATTTTAGCCTTTTTCGTTCCAAATTTTTGATTTTTTGGCTGAAATATTCTTTATATCGGACAAAATTTTCAATTTTTGTAATCTTAGTTGTTTTAGTTTTTTTTGCGTTAATTAATTGATTTTTTTTGCCAGTATTTTCGATTTTTTTTAAATCTGGTTTTCATTTTTGTAACCTGAATTAGTGTTTTCTTATTTGCAATTTTTTTTAGTTTAGGACCTTTATTTTGATTTTTAGGAGTGAATGATTAAACTTTTGCCGGTATTTTCGAGTTTTTTAACCTGCTTTTTATTTGCAGTTTTGTTTCTGGTTGGAAACTTATTTTGAGCTAAAGAGTTATTTCTGGGGCTGCATTTTTTGCCTATATTTTAGATCTTTACCTTTTTTCGACTTTTTCTTTCCAAATCTTTGATTATTTGGCCTAATTTAGTTTTTTTTAACTTAATTACTGACTTTTATCAGCAAATTTTTAATTGGCATATGTTTTAGATTTTTTTAACAGAATTACTGATTGTTATGCGCGAATTTTTTATTTTTTTGTCAGTACTTTCAAGTGTTTGATCTTTTCTTTATTTTAGATTTTGCAATCTAAATTAATTTTAATAACTCGGAGTCTATTTGACAATGTAATACACTCCAGAGGTGTCCAAATGCAGATAGTAATAAATAAAAATATTAAAAATAAATACATATTTGATTTTTTTTTACTGTATTTTCAAGGTTTTGCAATTTTTTTATTGACATATATTTTAATGTTGTTTATACTTGAGGCTTCTATTTCGTTATACATTTTATATATGTATAGTTTAGATTTTTAAACTGAATTAGTGATTGTTATGGGTGAATTTTTGATTTTTTTTTTGTCAGTATTTTCAAGTGTTTGATTTTTTTCTTTATTTTAGATTTTGCAACCTAAATTAATTTTAATAACTCGAGTTTATTTGACCATGTAATACATTCCAGCAGTGTCCAAAATCAGATGGTAATAAATAAAAATAAATACATTTTTTATTTTTTGGGACTATATTTTCAAGGTTTTTGTGTTAATTTTAGGTTATTTACATGATTTTATATTTCTTGTTTTATCGGGGTTATTTTAAGATCAAATTAATACCTTTCTTATCTAGAAAATACAGTCTGCCAGAATTACGTAATTTTCAAATATTTGTATGAATTTTTGTTTTTTTTTGCGGTAATTGATTTGATTTTTGTAAACTTAATTTTTTAATTAAATGGTGATTTTTGTAGCCAATTTTGGGTGCTGGGGGCTTCAATTAATATTTTAGATTTTTTGGCAAAACTTCTCAATGGTCAACTCTTATGATGTTTACTTTCTCCGTGAAGTTCTATACTCGGCGCACCGAATCGGTGGAATTATGGATTTGCGTGATTTTCGCGTGATGTTCGCTGATTGGTCAGCGCAAAGGCATGTGAAGCGTATATCACGCAGCCGAAATTTTTAATCACGCCCGTTGATGCCATGTGTTCTCGTTTTTCTGTCTTATTTAAATGTAGTGATTACTTTCTATCCCTAAATCTGCCTTTTTCAATTACAATTAATTAGAAAGTAAATAATTAGATTTTGTGGGTTAAAGTAGAAAGATTTATACTTCCGGCACAGAACTAAAATGTGGTAAGGCTGTGTGAATCAGGCTTTTCCTAGCGTCTCGACGAAATATTACGAGGACGCGGGGTGAACGCAACGTGACCATACCACCTATTCGGTGCGCCGAGTATAGAAAGTATTACAATCGAATTTTCAATGGAAATATCCGTTTTGAGATCCTCTGAAACGATTCCCATCATTTTTGAAAAATGTTTGAATCTCAAAAACTACCAACGATTTTTGAATAAAACTTAAAAACATGCTTTATTTGGCAATTCGAAGAAGCTTTTCGTAAAATTTCTTACAACGGAAGTAGGTTAATCGTTTAATCCGATATTTTTTAAATATGAAACATATTGTAAAAATATTGAGGATAACAAGAAAATGGAAATATTTTGTTTAAAACTATTTTTCACAAAATTATGTTTAAAAAAAATAATTATTTGAAAATTGTTGTCAATTTTGGATTATAATTATGAAGTGATATTAGTTACATTAAATTTATATTAATAATAATTGTAGAGAATGCCGAAGTGAATAACATATAAAGAATGAAATAATTAAACACAGTTATATTCCTTACTTCACTAAACGAGTGAAGTAAGGAATATAACTGTGTTTAATGATTTAATTACGCAACTTCACATAACTCACAAATACATAATAATATAAAGAATTAATTTTATTCGAAATATCCTTTTCAACGACAAAGATCGTTAGAATTTGAAGTACAATTTGTCATTTTCATCTTTTAACTTTGACGTTTCAAACGTCAGTTTCAACCGATCCAGCAATACGCTGGATGTAGATTTAAAATATGATTTAAATTAAAAATAAACCATAAAAGTATATATTACACCAAATAGTGAAAGTAAAATGATCGTCATAACATCATCATTTTTTTAATATGGAACCAAGCGCTCCTGCCGAGATAGAACGAAAAAATAAAAAAATCCTCGAATATGTCAATTTTTGGTTACTATTCCGCATTTAATGCGGGTACGTCTCGTACGTACCTAGTAAATTTATATCAGAAATTTTTTACTTTTTTTACTTTTACTTATGACGCATCTTCTGACGCACCTAGAAAATTTATGTGGTGATTAATTTTTAACTTATGACATCATTGATATGTTTAAAATAGAATTCGATTATTTGAAATTGATAGTAAATTACTTTTTATTGACTAATTGTAAGCAGAAAAATATTTGCAATTTAGTTACGAATGTTGATTAAATTATGAAGCAGACAATTGAAATAAGCATCAAAATAATTATTAAGCACCAACTTTTTCTGGTGATTTTGGTTACCAAAATATTACCAAAAATAATAAATGAGCATTAAGAAGCTGCTACCCAAAATATATTTACTAAGCAACAAAATGATTCTTTTACGCTAGCAGATACATGTTTCTGTAGCTTGAAATAATAAATGCATACCAAAAATATTAATTGAATACCAAACATTCAACACAACTTAACATTTTTGGTATCCAACAATAACAAATAAGCTTCACGAATATACCGGGTGGCATTTTTCTTTTATATATGGGTTCCCAAAGATCTCATTCACTATAGATCAAGATGTTTTCATTGTTAATATAATCTGTGGCTTGGTGCTAAAAAGGCCAAAGTCTAATATTTTACAATTGAGATAATCGAGATAAAAGTTTTATTAAAAATTATTTTATTTGCTGATTTTGTAAAGTATAAGTTTTTTTAAATCGGCTATTAGTTAAACTAGACACTGGCCCTTTCAGCATTAAAGATATTGAGAAAAATAATCTAATGTACTGCTTAACTTCAAACAGTAAAATTGTGACATTGGCCCTTTTAGCATCAAGCCACAGATATTAGTTCACGTTTAAATTTTTGCAATAACATACTGTAATATTTATTTACTTCATTGTATTGATATATTCATCCTCATTAAAATGTGTCAAAACTTACAAACAGCTGATATATCTTAAAAAAAAAACAGACATTAGCTGTCAAAAATTAACCAAAAGTTTGCACATGCAATAAAAGAAAATTACTTGAACTCACACAATGTCACCGTCAAGGCCAACCTGTCATGCAAATCGCAAAACTATGCTGCACTTATTAATACACATTCTCGCATATTAATCAAAAAACTTACCATAATAAAAAAAATAGATTATCCATTTTCACCAATATATTACAGTTGTTTGTGCTTTGATTCATTAACTACAATTGATAATACTTCACCAACACGTAATAACTCAGGACGAAAACGAATATAATTTGTAAGCACGATAACATTTCCAATTACTAACGTGTTAGATTGTTATTCGATGTAACTTGCAACCGTGCTTTGCGTAAATGTTTGTTGTTATATTGCGATAGTCTCACACAAACCACATTTCCATGAGTAATCTCTGGATCGCTGCGCCGAAGAATCGTGAGGTTAGAAAATGCAGAATGTATATATAGCCCGTGGCCACCAACTTGGTTCAACTAATCTTGGGAATGCACACGGACAATTATATTCTTAAAAATCTATTTTAAATTTATTTGTATGCGCTACGGATAGGATAATTAATTGTTGGAAACAAATAATACATAAATAATTGCATTTACCGTTAAACTGTTCGATTTGAACTAAATTAGTTAAAAACTAAAAATAAATTAAGTTGAAATTAATGGATTACCACGAATTAAAGCTTTGTTACGCTTTGTTAATTGTTAAAATATTAAGATTTTATTATTAAATTAGTTTGTCCTGTCCCAAAGAGTTTTAGAAACAAGTTATTATTTGTAAAATGGATGTACCGTTAAAATAAATAAATAAATAAATAAATAAAAGCTCGCAACCCATTTGAGAAAAAAACACAATTGGAAGAAAAAAGTTCATCTAATTATTAATTAATGTTGTTAGTACTATGGAGAATATTTATGGCTATTTTAATTCTGAAAGGATGTTGTAGAAAAAATGGTTAACATACAAATGGATATGTAGGTAAAATATGTATTGCCTGTAAGAGTTGTTCAAAATGTCAGTCTTGTACTCGAATGCAATTATGACATTAGTGAACCATTGAGTCCTAAACACGCGCTTTAGTTACACCATATTGATGAATTTAATTTAATTTAATTGTTACTTGGTCAGGTAACCCCAGGGGCCAATCTATCGTTCATGAAAATGCGGATGCAACCTTTGAAGTGAGCTGGTGCGCCATCATGTTGAAACCACATTTGTTGACGATCGAGAAGCGGATTATGTTCGATCTCAAAGAGTTTTCCAGGCCCGCTTGATAAATTACATTACACCGGTAGTAGTATAATATAAGAAATATTTTCATTGAAAAGAACTCACTCCAAAATGGTCTAATTATGCCAGAAACAATGCATTATGTAGAATGGTTAGGTTAAGTAATGCAGTATGTATGTCCCCTCATTTTATGTTATATGGTGTTTCCTATGACAATTTTAAGATTCATTTAAAATATATTGATGAATCAATTTATAATTGTATCATTCTTTGATTTTGTAGTTACCTGTTTATTATAATATTGTAATTAGTTAAGTTGAATGTTTATTTTATTATTTTATATTTCTTTGCCATGCTTTTATTTTCTAAATGTTTTTGTAAAAAGGATATTATCCCTAAATAAAGTTATTATTATAAATGTCATTACAAAACATTAATTACAAGTCTTGATACTTTTAATCTGCGGTTTTGGTGCGACTCCCTGTACAATAGTTAACAAAACTAAAAAACTTCAATAAACTGTAAAACAAATTGACACAGTTTACTTACTATAAATATTAATACTGATTTGTACATAGTTTATTTAAAATGTTTTCGCTATTACCGTGACAGTACCTTGTTTTAGTATTTAACAATTTCTTATGTTGTTTATATTGGAGGCTTCTACTTCGTTATACATTTTATATAATAAATAAAACACTGTTGCTTTGTTTGTATAACACTGTATGTTTGATAATGGCACGTTGAAGTTGCCAAAACTATAGTCACGGAAATAATAAATTTTCAAAAGTTATACAAACAAAGCAACAGTGTTTTATTTATTAACAATTTATTATTGTTATTATGAACAATTATTGGAGATAGCCACCAAATTGAAAAAAAATACTTTACTTTGTACTACTTAATTTTGCAGACTTGCGAATAAGTTTAATTCACATATTCAGGCCGTATTTCATTTTTATGAAATTAAAATTGAAAAACCTCACTCGTTGCAGAAGCATTTAATAAATTCAATAACAGAGTTAATGTTGAATATTCATACATTCAGGCTACTTTTCCCCTTATTGAATTTGTTGAAGTTTTTATTTTTATTTATTCTGCAAGAAATAAATTAGAAACAGCCTTACTTGTTGCAGAAAGCATTAAATAAATTCAATAAAACGAAATATATTTCATTCAATATCCGGCGTGGCACTAGCCAGGTAAGTAGTTGTTTCGATAAGTTATTTGTAAGACTTAATTTTGCTTGCAGATTAACGAACAGGTTGAATATTCAGATATTCAGGCTATATTTCGTTTTATTGAATACATCATCTACAAGAGGTGAGAGTAACCAATTTCAATTAATTTCGTGCTATCAATTTGTTGGTAAAATCAGAATAATCAGGTGTGGTATGTTTTAACCATCTAGATATGTTTATTCATAAAGATTTGAAGCAGGGCAACACTTGGTAAAAAAGGAATTGTGACAGAAAATAACTTCAGTAAATGAAAAAAAATAGGCTATTAAATCTTTCATATGGACATTAAGAACCAGGAAAGACACTACAACAGAAGTGAATCATACATAATTTAAATCTATAATTCTAGAGCCGTTAACGTCGTGATAAATCTTGTAAATGATTTCGAATGGAACATTATGTATGTATATGCTACAAAGCAAAGTTTATAGCTATTAACACCAAATTGAAAAATATTGATGTGGTCATCATGTAACTTTCTTGATTTAATGATAATAATTTTCATATTTATTGATTTATTTCAAAAAATCTCTACAATTCTCTTAATGTAGACAAAAAGATGTCTATTTTTTTGTTAATATCTATAATTTTTCGTATTAGTGGTCAGCCATTTTCTTTATGAAAAATTTGATTTCAGATTTGAAATCAGCGATTTCAAAAACCACATAATCCAATGTTTCATCGAAATTGTAAGACACTTATATATTTTGGCCAGCTTTTTTTGGATTTTGGACCACTGTGAGACGGCGAGGTTTTCGAAGATGAAGACTATGTACTTATCTTCACATGATGAATAGTTGTTAGATTAAAGTTTTTCGTTCTATGAATAGTTTCAAGGTATTTCCTGTTTCTTGTGTTAAATATATTGCTCTGTTAATCTATTTTAGCTTTGTACCTTTGAAAACAAAAAAGTTTATAATGGATACAAGTACATTTTAAATTATTTCAACATTATTTTTATTAAAAAAAAAACCCAACACATAATTGCCAATGCAAGAAATAGACAAAAAACTATTTTCTAGCTTTTCTAGTAACTTTTTAATTTGCATTAATCTTGAGATGTGAGATACTATCTCGAAATACCAATGATTGTACTTATTAGAGATGGCAAAACTGCTACTTTTGAATCACGTTGCTACCTGTGATTGCTACTGTCTAATATCAGTGATTTTAAACTGTGACTGTGATCACGGTTAGTTCTGAAATTGTTAGTAATTTTTGGCTATAGTATCTGCTACACCAAATAAATATACGACTATCCTTGATTCAGTTCAAAATTCGAGAAGTATTTGGAGATTTTTGCAGAAAAACAGATGTTTGTTCAGTAAATTCGAAAAGTTGGAAAGTTTAAGACATGCGCAAATGTTTTCTTATTTTGGTTTACCTCTGAAAAAACTCATCTTTTGAAAGATTATTTGCTCTGTTCTCGATTATTTTGAAATAAAATCATTAACCAATGGATATGGATTTTTGAAAATTTCCGTAATTTTTTGAGCACTTCGCCAAAAACATCGCAGAAAAAATATAAAACGTGCAGGCAAAATTCCATAAAAAATTATCCTCAATGGCCGAAGTACCGCTTACTCAAAATCAATTAGGTTTTTGTAAATTCAACAATTTTTAATAAAAATATGAATTTTTGAAAATGTTACTTTTATTTTTTTGAGCACTTGAATGAAAACATCGAAAAAAATATAAAACGCGCAGGCAAGATTCCGTAAAAAATCATCCTCAATGGTTGATGTATAGCTAATTCAAAATCAATTTGGTTTTTGTAAATTTAACAATTTTTTATACAGATATGGATTTTTGAAGATTTTCGTTTTAATTTTTTGAGCACTTGAATGAAAACATCGCAGAAAAAAATATAAAACGCGTAGAAAAAATTATTTAAAACAATATCCTCAATGGTCGAAGTATCGCTTATGCAAAATAAATTTGGTTTTAATAAATTCAACAATTTTTAATGGAAATATGGATTTTTGAAAATTTTAGTTTTATTTTTTTGAGCACCTGAAAGAAAACTTCGCAGAAAAACAATAAAACACGCAGACAAAATTCCATAAAAATATCCTTAATGGTCAAAGTATCGCTTATTCAAAATCAATTTGGTTTTTGTAAATTCAACAATTTTTAATGGAGACATGAATTTTTGAAAATTTTAGTTTTATTTTTTTAGCATTTAAATGAAAACATCGCAGAAAAAATATAAAAGTCGCAGACAAACAAAAAAAAAATCATCCTCAATGGCCAAAGTATAGCTAATTCAAAATCAATTCTGTTTTTGTAAATTCAACAATTTTCTATAGAGATATAGATTTTTGAAGATTTTTGTTTTAATTTTTTGAGCACTTGAATGAAAACATTACATAAAATAATATAAAACGCGTAGAAAAAATTCCTTAAAACAATATCCTGAATGGTCGAAGTATCGCTTATTCAAAATTAATTTGGTTTTTGTAATTTTAACAATTTTTAATGGAGATACGGATTTTTGAAAATTTTAGTTTTATTTTTTTGAGCACCTGAATGAAAACTTCGCAGAAAAAAAATAAAAAGCGCAGACAAAATTCCATAAAAAAATTTCTCAATGATCAAAGTATCGCTTATTCAAAATAAATTTGGTTTTAGTAAATTCAACAATTTTTAATGAAGATATGGATTTTTGAAAATTTTTGAGCACTTGAATGAAAACATTACATAAAATAATATAAAACGCGTAGAAAAAATTCCTTAAAAAAATATCCTCCATGGTCGAAGTATCGCTTATTCAAAATCAATTTGGTTCTTGTAAATTCCACAGTTTTTAATGGAAATATAGATTTTTGAAAATTTTTGTTTTAAGATAAAATTCCATAAAAAAATATTCTCAGCGGCCGAAGGATCGCTTATTCAAAATCAATTTGGTATTTGAAAAATCAACAATTTTTAGTAGAGATATTGATTTTTGAAAAATTTTGTTTTAATTTTTTGAGCACCTGAACAAGGAGTATTTAAAAGTTTCGCAGTTTGGTAAATTTTTAAAATTGGTTTTTATTTTTTTTTTCATATTTATTCATTATTAAATATTTATTCAAAATTTAAACCCAATACCCTGCAAAAATGGGAGAATAAAGTAATGAATATTAAATAACATTTGGAAATGCCACCTTGTACTGTCTTCTTACAATTATGTTTTAAGTCACAGTTTAAGTAGCAATCACAGTTTTTCACAGTTTAAATAGCGGTGATTTTAAGTAGCAGTGATTTAATGTAGGAGTATTAGTAGCTATACGTTCCAGTATATCCGACGTGTATTCTAGTATTAAGTATTGTAAATATTTTTATTGGAATAAAGTTTGTTTATTATTATTATTATTTAAAGTAGCAGTGATTTTAAGTAACAGTGATTTAAAGTAACAGTGATATTAAGTAGCAGTGGTTTTAAGTAGCAGTGATTTTAAGTAGTAGTGATTTTAAGTAACAGTGATTTTAAGTTGCAGTGAAATTCGCCTATTAGTAACAGTAACGACCTGTGATTTTTTAATACCAGTGAAAAAATACAATACGTGAAATATCGCCCATCCCTAGTACTTATACCCCATTTATTCTAGGCGCCTCAATTGCATTAACAGATCATGGCTAACTTGATTAGTTTGGGAGATATCGGGCGTTTTTCAATTGTTGTCTTTTTCTCAAGACATACAAAAAAATGGTGATGTGGCCATCATGTTACTTTCTCCGACTTGATGGTATCATTTATATTTACGCTTTCATGGTTTATTTTCAATTTAAATCATATTTTAAATGTACATCGAGCGTTTTGTAGAATCGGATAAAACTGACGTTTAAAACGTCAAAATTATGAAAGTTGAAAATGACAAATTATACTTCGAATCCTAATAGTCAGTTTACTCAAAAACCAAAGAAAAAAACTAATTGTAAGTTGTTCGATTTGGCATTTTCTGCAATTATTATGAACATAAATTTGCAATAATCATTATCGTTTCATAATTATAAACCAAAAATGAAAAAAAAAATCTTGAATAACAATGATTTATGAATGAAAAATATTTTTAAACAAAATATGTTCATTTCTTTGCTGTCTTCAATATTTTTTTAAATAATTTTGTGATATTTTTCATATTTAAAATTTTTTTGAAAAAAAAACAAAAAACGGTTAATGTAAACACCCACTTCCGGTGTACGAAATTTTACCAAAAGCTATTTAGTTCTTCGGATTATCAGAAATATAGCAGTATTTTCGTGTCCTCCGCCACTGACTTAAATTATATTTGTATCGATTAAATTATAAGGTAGAAATCTCCTGATAAGGGACGTTATTTCCGGAGAATTAGTACTGAATACTTTTTTCTTAATTCTATTTAGAGTTAGTTTAGCTTAAACAAATTGAGGGGCCTCGAAGTAGAGGGGTTTAAATGCGGTATGATGCACCTAAAAGGTATCTCCAGCATATTTTTATGCCTTTAAGCGAAATAACTGTCGCAAAATATCATTTCAAACCATAACCCGGAATTTTCATTATTAAAGGAAATTTTGAATTAATATCAAAGACGATTATATCAAAACCATAAAAAGTGCACTTGAACCGTTTTACTTTTAAGCCCTTCAATTGGATATCATTATTTACACAAAAAACACTTGCATGCTGTTATCTGATCATTCAGAAATATTTCCAAGTAAAATTATATAATTGCAAATCAATGCTAGCTCTAACGCAGCAGTCTCCAACGTTACCAGAAAATAAGAACTTTGTACAAAAACTAATTTCAATTTTTAACTACACAATAATAAACTCCTTGAACTACATATTAAACAAGAAAACATGCTTCTATCTAGAGTTGCGTAAGGGTGCGTGATCAAAAAAGTTTGGAGTCCGCTGCTCCAACGCAACACTGCAACACATTCACCACCGCAAAATAATCGTATTCCACGTAAAAAATAAAAAAAAAGTAATACATACATTATGAACGAATAATTCCACTAAAAAATAACGGTAACACTAACTGATCGAAGAAACCAAACCGAACCGAACCGCAGCACCAACAACCGCGGACTGGGCCGCCTCTTCCGATCACGTATTGAACTTTAATCAAAACAATTACTCATTAACCAAACCAAAGATTACCGATACTAAATAGGTATCGTTTCGTAATCAACGACACACGCTCACGCTTCAAATGCAAATAATAACTAACCGCCAGTCGAATCGAAAAAATGCCCATGCATGTGTGTCATTATATAATCGCCAATCGTTATCTCCGCTCGATCAAGGATAAACTTTTTGTTTGTACACGTAACGGTGGATCGTGTTAGTTATTGGTCATTTTTCTTTTTGTAATCGGAACTATTGGGTTTCAATGAACTGGTAAACAGACGATTGTGCACAAAACAATAAATTGCCCCAACCTCTTATCTGGCGGTTGATTCATAAAACTTGGTTAACATTTTCCTTCCTGGAAACTTGAGCGAATTGAGCCGTTAAGTTTTATGTATTGATATTATTAATGATTGCGGTGGTGTTATTATTATCTTGTTACAGCCAAGCCGTTCATCGAGTGGCGTGAAATTAATTTGTAGAAGGATACATAACGTCGTAAGATAATATTATTAAGTGTAGGTTGAAAATTTTTAAATCAAGGAAAGTTTTAATCGAACCTTTTCAAAATTTATTACAATACTCTTTGTACCTCTTTAGGAAGGTACATTTCCATGTCACTATCTGCTGTCCGGTTCCACTGGAGAAATACCAATTATTTTTCAAAAGATTTTAAAATCACAGAATTATATTGTCCGTGAAGAGGTTAGCAGATGTGGATAAAATCTTCCTGGAGTAGGATTATTTTTAAAAACAGGTGCAGCTTGACAGTCCCAACCATAGGTGACTCATGAGTGAGTCGATTCTTAGGAATGAGTTGAGAGTCAGGTGACTTGTCAAAATTTCCTGACTAATTTTGAGTCATGAAATTAAGAAGGATGCAAAATTTTGGAAGTGAGGGAACTTGTTCTTCACTACGTTTTCAGGGTAAAGGACTGTTGAAAATGACCTACATAAAATGTCAAAAATACCATTGTTTGATTACATTATTCTACTGTCAGTAATGTCAGTTTTTAAGTGTCAGAAAATCATCTTTCGATATATCAATTTTCTACTGCCAGAAATGTCAATTTTCTACTGCCAGAAATGTCAATTTTCTACTGCCAGAAATGTCAATTTTCTACTGCCAGAAATGTCAATCTTCTACTGCCAGAAATGTCAATTTTCTACTGTCGGATGTTTCAATGTTTTACTCTCAAACTTTACACAGTAGAAAAGTTATATTTTTGGAAATTTTTTTCGAAAAGGATTATATTTTGGCAGCTCAACAGTAGAACATTCTTGAGATCAAAAAATTGACACTTTTAGCGACAGAAAAATGATATTTTTGGCAGTAGAAAATTTAGTCGAAAAGGAATATTTTTGACAAAAATGGTATTAGAAACTAGAACTAGAAAAATGTTACAAAATAATAATAATAAAAAGATGGTCTAGACTATTTTTGGCAGTAGAAAATGGAATTTTGACGTTGAGAAATTAACATTTTTGGCAGGAGAAATATTACATTGAAGAGTAAGGAAATGTAATCGTTGATGGGTTGATCGGTTAATAGTCATTTTGCTGCAAAAGTAAAAGTTGAAAAATATATTTTTAACAGTAGAATACTGACATTTATGACAGTTCAAGAATGCTATTTTAACAGTAAAAATGTTATTTTTGACGGTAGAAAATGTTAACCTTTAACAGTAAAATAATTACATATCTCACAGTAGAATTTTTTGACGTTAAGAATTTTCCATTTCTAAAAGAGAAAAATGACATTTTTTACGTTACGCAATGAACATTTCTGTCACGAGAAAACAACATTTTTGCGGTTACATAATGAACATTTCTGATTGAAAAAGACAAAGTATCAATTTTTTGGCGTGAGATAGCCAAAAAATTGATATTTCTAAGATTGAATAAATGAAATCGAAACTTCTGACAAAAAATTAAATTTTGGACGCCAAGAAAATGAATTTCTGGGGAAAGGAAGAAAATGATATTTTTGACGTTATAAATTTGCCATTTCTAACAAGCGAAAACTGACATTCTCGACGTTAAGTAATGAACTGACTGGAGAAAAATGACAAAATGACATTTTTGGTGTTACGTAACTAACATTGCTAACATGAGAAGCTCACATTCGTGATGTTACGTAATGAACATTTCTGACAGGAGACAAAATGACATTTTTGACGCTAAGAAATTAACATTTCTAAGAGTAGAAAAATATAATTTTTGACGTAAAAAATGACATTTCTTGATGTAAAAAATGATATTTGGAATAGCATAAAAAATGTGAATTTTGACGTTAAGAAATCGACACTTCTGACAGCTAAATAACATTTTGATCGGTAAGAAATTAAATTTCTGGGGAAAGGAAGAAAATTATATATATATATATATGCGTTATAAATTTGCCACTTCTAACAGGAGAAAACTGACATTCTAGACGTTAATTAATGAACATTGCTGACTGGAGAAAATTGATATTTTTGACGTTAAATAACATTGCTGACACGAGAAGCTGATATTCTTAACGTTACGTAATTAGCTTTTCTGACAGGAGAAAAATGACATTTTTGACGGTGAGAAATTGTCATTTCTATCTAAGAGTGGAAGATGTAATTTTTGACAAAAAATGACATTTTTAATAGCATACAAAATATGATTTTTGACGTTAAGAAATCGACACTTCTGACAGCAAAATTACATTTTAGACGTTAAGAAATTGAATTTCTGGGGAAAGGAAGAAAATTATATTTTTGACGTTATAAATTTGCCACTTCCAACTGGAGAAAACTGACATTGTAGGCGTTAATTAATGAACATTGCTGACAGGAGAAAAGTGACATTTTTGACATTACGCAACGAACATTGCTGATACTAGAAACTGACATTTGCGACGTTACGTAATGAACATTTCTGATAGGAGAAAAATTACATTTTTGAAGCTGAGTATTCGACATCTCCAAGAGTGGAAAAAATAATTTGTGCCGTAAAAAATGACATTTTTAATAGCATACAACATGTAATTTTTGACGTTAGGAAATCGACACTTCTGACAGCAAAATTACATTTTGGACGTTAAGAAATTAAATTTCTGGGGAAAGGAAGAAAATTATATTTTTGACGTTATAAATTTGCCACTTCTAACTGGCATTCTAGACGTTAATTAATGAACATTGCTGACAGAAGAAAATTGACATTTTTGACATTACGCAACGAACATTGCTGACACGAGAAACTGACATTTGTAACGTTACGTAATGAACATTTCCGACAGAAGAAAAAATTACATTTTTGACGCTGAGTATTCGACATTTCTAAGAGTGAAAAAAATAATTTGTGACGTAAAAAATGACATTTTTAATAGCGAACAAAATGTAATTTTTGACGTTAGGCAATCGACACTTCTGACAGCAAAATTACGCATTGGATGTTAAGAAATTACATTTCTGGGGAAAGGAATAAAATTATATTTTTGACGTTATAAATTAGCCACTTCTAACAAGAGAAAACTGACATTCTGGACGTTAATTAATAAACATTGCTGACAGGAGAAAATTGACATTTTTGACATTACGCAGCGAACATTGCTGACACGAGAAACTGACATTTGTGACGTTACGTAATGAACATTTCTGACAGGAGAAAAAATGACATTTTGAGTATTCGACATCTCCAATAGTGGAAAAAATAATTTGTGACGTAAAAAATGACATTTTTAACAGCATAAAAAATGTAAATTTTGACGTTAAGAAATCGACACTTTTGACAGCAAAATTACATTTTGGACGTTAAGAAATTGAATTTCTGGGGAAAGGAAGAAAGTGATATTTTTGACGTTATAAATTTGTCAATTCTAACGGGAGAAAACTGACATTTTGGATGTTAATCTTGAACATTGCTGACAGGAGAAAATTGACATTTTTGACATTACGCAACGAACATTGCTGACACGAGAAACTGACATTTGTGACGTTACGTAATGAACATTTCTGACAGAAGAAAAATTACATTTTTGACGCTGAGAATTCGACATTTCTAAGAGTGGAAAAAATAATTTGTGACATAAAAAATGACATTTTTAATAGCAAACAAAATGTAATTTTTGACGTTAGGAAATCGACACTTCTGACAGCAAAATTACATTTTGAATGTTAAGAAATTAAATTTCTGGGGAAAGGAAGAATATTATATTTTTGACGTTATAAATTTGCCACTTCTAACAGGAGAAAACTGACATTCTAGATGTTAATTAATGAACATTGCTGACAGGAGAAAATTGACATTTTTGACATTACGAAACGAACATTGCTGACACTAGAAACTGCATTTGTGACGTTACATAACGAACATTTCTGACGGAAGAAAAAAGTAAATTTTTGACGCTGAGAATTCGACATTTCCAAGAGTGGAAAAAATAATTTGTGACGTAAAAAATGACATTTTTAATAGCATAAAAATGTAATTTTTGACGTTAGGAAATCGACACTTCCGACAGCAAAATTACATTTTAGACGTTAAGAAATTAAATTTCAGGGGAAAGGAACAAAATTATATTTTTGACGTTATAAATTTGCCACTTCTAACCGGAAAAAACTGACATTCTAGACTTTAATTAATAAACATTTTTGGCAGCAGAAAATTGACATTTTTGACGTTATGTGACGAACATTGCTGACAGGAGAAGCTGACATTTGTAACATTACGTAATGAACATTTCTGACAGGAGAAAAAAATACATTTTTGACGCTGTGAATTCGACATTTCTAAGAGTGGAAAAAATAATTTGTGACGTAAAAAATGACATTTTTAACTGCATTCAAAATGTAATTTTTGACGTTAGGAAATCGACACTTCTGCCAGCAAAATTACATTTTGGACGTTAAGAAATTGAATTTCTGGGGAAAGAAAAACAATGTTATTTTTGACGTTACATAATGAACATTTCTGACAGGAGAAAAAATTATGTTTTTGACACTGAGAAATTGACATTTCTAAGAGTAGAAAAATATAATTTTTGACGTAAAAAATGACATTTTTAATAGCATAAAAAATGTGAATTTTGACGTTAAGAAATCGACACTTCTGACAGCAAAATTACATTTTGGACGTTAAGAAATTGAATTTCTGGGGAAAGAAAGCAAATGATATGTTTGACGTTATAAATTTGCCAATTCTAACAGGAGAGAACTGACATTCTAGACGTTAAATAATGAACATTTCTAATTGAAGAAAATTGACATTTTTGACGTTACGTAACAATCATTACTGACATGAGAAGCTGACATTTTTGACGTTACGTAATGAACATTTCTGACAGGAGAAAAAATTACATTTTTGACGCTGAGAAATTGACATTACTAAGAGTAGAAAAATATAATTTTTGACGCAAAAATGGCATTTTTAATACCATAAAAATCTAATATTTGGCGTTAAGAAATCGACACTTCTGACAGCAAAATTACATATTGGACGTTAAGAAATTGAATTTCTGGGGAAAGGAAGAAATTATATTTTTGACGTTATAAATTTGGCGCTTCTAACAGGAGAAAAGTAACATTTTAGACGTTAATTAATGAACATTGCTGACAGGAGAAAATTGACATTTTTGCCTTACGCAACGAACATTGCTGACACCAGAAACTGACATTTGTGTCGTTACGTAATGAACATTTCTGACAGAAGAAAAAAATACATTTTAGACCCTGAGAATTCGACATTTCTAAGAGTGAAAAAAAAAATTTTGACGTAAAAAATGACATTTTTAACAGCAAACAAAATGTAATTTTTGACGTTTGCAAATCGACACTTCTGCTAGCAAAATTACAGTTTGGACGTTAAGAAATTGAATTTCTGGGGAAAGGAAGAAAATTATATTTTTGACGTTATAAATTTGCCATTTCTTGTAACAGGAGAAAACTGACATTCTAGACGTTAATTAATGAACATTGCTGACAGGAGAAAATTGACATTTTTGACATTACGCTACGAACATTGCTGACACGAGAAACTGACATTTGTGACGTTAAGTAATGAACATTTCTGACAGGAGAAAAAATGGCATTTTTGACGCTTAGAAATTGACATTTCTAATAGTGGAAGAACGCAATTTTTTACTTAAAAAATGACATTTTTATAGCATACAAAATTAATTTTTTACATTAATAAATCGATACTGACGGCAAAATTA
Organism: Ocypus olens; assembly: GCA_910593695.2. Taxonomy (NCBI): domain Eukaryota; kingdom Metazoa; phylum Arthropoda; class Insecta; order Coleoptera; family Staphylinidae; genus Ocypus; species Ocypus olens. The sequence continues at coordinate 45,489,108 of OU343058.1, forward strand.
CATTTTGGACGCTAAGAAATTGAATTTTTGCAAGGAAAGAAATTACATTTTAGATGCTACGATTTTTCCATTTCTAACAGGAAAACTGTAATTTTAGACGTAATGTCCGACTAAAGAAAAATTCAATAAACGATCAGTTTAGTCAATCTTTGAAATTGAAACATTCTCTAAAGACACCGCAAAAATTCTATCTACTGCACCGATAAGGACTAATAATCCGAAATCGGTCTGTCATTGATGGAGAAAGATAATTTAATGATCGAAATATTTATTATATAAAATAAGTTGTGCAGTTATGAAATTCAAATTGTATAGTGATAATAAATTAGTTTAGTTCACTCTTAAGTTAAATATTTAAAAGCGACAACTTACATTTGCTCAGATATTCACATTCAAAACACCTGTGTAATTGTCTGTTTCTATTGTACTAATGAAAAATATGTTTATAATAAATTATTAACCGCATTGTTGAACGACTATATTTCCTGCTTTAAAGGAAGTGCTCGTCGGTGCATTCAGACACACACTAAATATAAAGAGTTCAGTGCATGTTATAAATAAGCCATATGTTGGATTTTTCAACTGTGCCGTCTATTTACTCGTTCACGTTCACTATTTACAAATAGAACATGTGACTGGGAGCATTAATTTATTCTTAAAAAGACGTATATTACCTACCAACAGTAATTGGTTTTTATAAATATAATGTGTGATTAAAGGTCTGAAGGGGGCCATCTACTGTCGTGCATGTACGACAGAACGTCGTGCAAGAAGCAGGCTGTTCACGTGTGTTTGTGCGTGTACGATAGTGGATGGGTACATTTGCAAGATGAACACAAGTTTTGTCGCCGCTTGAATTTTGGTCCGTCGTTCCAACGTGTCGGATAAATAGCTGCTGCAAGTTCTCTTTTGTCCGAACGTGCATGTACGTCGATGTCCGTCGTACTTGCACGGCAGTGGATGGCCCCCTTTAGAGGAAGAACTTCGGGATTTATGCATTTCCAATCACCAAATCAAGTTTGGCCCACATACGTGTTGATAACAGAAATGAAAACTTTTCACCACAAACTGAATGGAATTTACATCCAACTGTAATCAGAGTCGTTGATAGCCTATCTTGCTATTGTTCAAGTATATTTATTTTACAAAAGATGTTATGAGACTAGTCACACCTGTTGTTTATAGAATATAATAAGATTTATTGCTAATATACAAGGTATTTACAAACGTCGTAAATCACATAAACAAATACATACAGACACACATACAAATGTAGGTCGTAATAGATGTACTAACAATAAGACTAATTTAAATAATGATAGATAACTAAGCTGTGACAAAATCTTGAGTGGAAAATTTAAAATTATGAAAATTTTCATAAAATCTACAAAAATTGTAGTGTAGTGTTATAGATAGTAATTGTATGAAGTCTATGTATTTGGCTTTTAGATGTCATCAGTTGTGTTGTCATACACGTGCACATGGTTATTTGTACGTGCGTACGCAAGGGTTCCGTTCATTAAAAATAAAACATGAAATTCGCGTAAATAGAACTAAAGAAATAATATTGATAATAGGGAAAAAGGGGTTCGACTAAAACAAGAGTTTGGGTACAAAAAATCCGAAAATATACATAACGTAATCCAAGAAATTTGCTGCTTTGTTAGCGCTGTCCAGGATATGGGCATGTAAAAAAAACTAAGCTGTCTCGTAAAAGACAGAATATTTTAAGTGAGCATGAATGACGATTCAAAAAGATAATTATATATAGGGATACCCCAAGGCTCCGCGATAGGACCCGTCTATTTTAATTTTAACATGGCGGATCTGCGTCGACGTATAAATTAAGATATATATGTATTTATAATAGAGAATTAGAGACTCTTTTGTCACGTGTAATATTTCGCAATTAGTTTTATTGTTTCATCAGACACAACTAAAATGAAGAGTAAGAAACAGACTAAAATTGATTGTAAAGTTAATAATTATGTAAAATATAAGAAAATATTTTGTTTGAGATTTAAATAGTATATAAAAACTTATGAATTGAGTTACATGGGTGTGACTAACTATAATATGTATGTATTTATATATATTTCTTATATCATATGTACAGAATTTATATTAAGCTATCTCATTATGAGAGTTGGATTTTTTTTTATACTTTTCAGTTTTGTTTGTTTGTTTTGAAAAATGCAACAAAAAAAATATGATTCACATAAGTGTGCTCTGATAAACACCGCCGCCTCGAAAGGAAGTCAGTCGTGTTATCGAGCAGCGGGATACATTTTTTAAATGATAACATGCGTCTCTTTTTGATTAGATAATGCAACCTTGCAATCTAAATACTGGTCGACTCATATGCGTGTATGTATTGGAAATATAGCAGCAAAACATTCAATGTTTACATTGACCTTACACTCTAATTCGATTAGTTCATACGTACAATTCTGGTGTAACAACATTATGTAGATAATTTTATTGAAAAATATATTCTAAGGCAAGCGCCACATTCGACGTGTAGCCGCGGCCCATTGCGGAACGACTGTAGATTATTTTTCGTAACATATAATCAGCGGACGACCCGCGTCCCGCTTCGCTTGACATCTGTTAGATTTTCCAGACTGAATATCTGCAGATGTAGTGTTAATTTGAAAACTATAAACTATTAATATTTTTAAAGGAAGCTAGAAAATATTTTAACAAGGACGAAGATAAGTATAACACTGTATTTGCGTGTCAAAATATTTTCTAGTCTTACTTTTATAATAACATAAAACCATTTTTTAAAGGTCAATAGAACTTAATTAATAAACTATTATTTCAATAAAGCTATGATTATACTTAATACCATTTTATGACTTAACCACCAACAACAGAATAAAGCACCGCAAAAATTTCTAATTAATATCCATTTAATATTTTAACACAATATATATAGTGCACGGTTTTTGATTGTTCATTCATTACATGACGTTTTTCTGTTGAAGACGACGGGGAACTATCGAAACTGATTTGGAAAATAAAATTATTAAACCATATCAGGAGTACAAATTTATACCCAATATTATTAACAATCATGGTTTACAGCTTTCAAATTTAATTTTAAATATGTTTTTCAAGTGGGTCTGATTTTAAACTAATCACTTTTGAACAATCGCAAGTGATCCCAAATCTTTTAACGCTGGAAGTCGAAAGCTTTTCAATTTAGTAAAAAAAAATTAATTAATTCACAACTTAGATAAAATCTTTATTTTTAAATTCTGTCATCATTTGGAAAGCTCCTATCACTAAAAATAAAGATAATTCCATCGAAATCAAGCAGAGATTATGGTAGAAGTTAAATCATTTCCGAATTGTTAACAAAAATTATATAAAAACTCTTTGGATTTTTGAAAATCGCCATTTATAATTTGACCATAATCGATGGAAAAACTTAGCGTTATTTTAAAACTTTCTATATATTCTAAAAAAAAATACAAATTACGGGTAAAAAGTATTGTTTTTGTGAGAATTTTCAAATTTGATGTTCTTTACGGGAATATTCCTTTTGAGGTCCACCGAGTGTTTATTTTTGAAAAATGTCTGTGTGTTTGTTGAAACAAAATTTGACAATCCAAAGAACAGCAAAGATTTTGGTAAAACATCGAAATCAAGCCGAGTTAATGCTTAAAGTTAAATCATTTCCTAACTAAGAAAAAAAATATACAAAAAACACTTTAGATTTTTGAAAATGCCTATTTATAATTTCAGCTAAATCGACGGAAAACAGTTACATATTACTTTTTAAATTTACTAAAAATTATACAAAGTACAGGCGTAAAAAGTAAGGTTTTTGTGAAAATTTTGAGGTCCATCGAGACGGTACCTACCATTATTGAAACATGTCTGCATGTGTGTTTAAACTTGAGCTCTTTTGACAATCCTAAGAGCTGAAAATATTTTGGTAAAATATCGCAATCAAGCCAAGTGTATGATCATTTCCGAATTGACAATAAAAATTTAAGAAAACACTTTAGATTTTTGAAAATACCCATATATAATTTGACCATAATTGATGGAAAAGGAGTTAATGCTTTTTTTTCTACTTTGCTTCTAAAACGGAGTCATTAACGCACTCATATGGGTTCGTTAATGGCTCGCCAAGTTCTTTAATAATTTAGTTTTTCAAGGTTGGCACTGTTGAAATTCAGGGCCGTCAACCTGTGCTAAATTTTCGGCGAGATAGTTTTGAGGTCATGTGATGTGTGAAAAACTAATTTCAAATTGAAATGTCAATTATTAGTATTACCAACTAACTACCATTAAAATTTCTAAATATGTATTGACGATTTTTTAATTTAGAAATGGAATAAAAGGGGCAAAATAGAAAAAAAATACTGTAAAAAACTCATTCATAAGGCCTTTTTCGCACTTGTCCATGTTGTTTCTAAACGAAACGTGCGAAAAAATCGCGCTTATTGAACTCGTTTTTACTTTCTCTGTTACGAAGTACGAGAAAGTATTGTGATCGTGATTTTTTTTTCAATTGTTTTTTTACGGAAATATCCGTTTTGGAGGGACCATTTCAACAATTTCTAGAAAAAAAAATTGTGTCTGTGTGTGTGTATCTCAAAAACTAACTGAGCAATTGATACAAAACTTTGAACAAAAGTCTTATTTGGTAATCCGAAGAACTGAAAAGCTTCTGGTAAAATTTCGTACATCGGAAGTGGGCGTTTACCTTAACTGGTTTCTGTTTTTTTCCAATATTTTCTTAAATATAAAAAATATCACAAAAACATTTAAACAAATATTGAAGACAATAAAGAAATGAACAACTTTGGTTTGAAAATATTTTTCATAAAATCATTGTTATTCGAGAAAAAAAATTATTTTTTTTTTCATTTTTGGTTTATAATTATGAAACAATAGTTTAGTTTTTTTCGAAATCTGTTTAGTTTTTGAGTAAACTGAGTTTTTGAATTTGAAGTATAATTTTTCCATCTTTCATAATTTTGACGTTTTAAACGTCAGTTTTATCCGAGTCTACAAAACGTTAGATGTACATTTAAAATATGATTTAACTTGAAAATAAACCATGAAAGCGTAAATATAAATAATACCATCAAGTCGGAGAAAGTAACATGATGGCCACATCACCATTTTTTAATATACTGTTAATACTTTCTACAAATTTTACAAAGTAGGGGTAAAAAGTATTGTTTTTGTGAGAATTTTCAAATTTGAAATTAAGGAATATTTTGAGGTCCACTGGGACGATTTTTGAAAAATGTCCGCGTGTGTGCTATACTTGCGCTCTCTTTGACAATCCCAAGAACTGAAAAGATTTTGGTAAAATTTTTAAAACCATTGTTTCTTAACGGCCTTTTGTTTTTATTTTACAAACATTTTCTAAATATGAAAAGTATAATGAAAATATCTTTAAATAAATATTGAACAGAACAAAGACCTACACATCTTTTATTTAATAAATGTATCTCAGAAACTTCTTGAAAAAAAAAGAAAAATTCAGTCAAAATATCAATACCCGGCGTGACATTAGCCAGGGAAGCACGTACTTGTTTTAATAAGTTATTTGTTCATAATCTTACTCAGGCTTAATTTTGCAGAATTACGTAAAGGTTGAATATTCATATGGTCACTACTTTTAATCTTTTTTTTTTAATTTAAAATATTTAGTCACTTTTGGTCAATAATTAAAAAAATATACCTACTAGTAGTTACATAAAATTCAGATTAGCAAAAATTGCAGTGAAAGCCCAAAATGAAGATTGTAAAGAATAAGTTTTAACTTTATCCGTTACGAAGTGCAGGAAATTATTGTGATTGTGAATTTTTTCAATTTTTTTTAACGGAAATATCCGTTTTGACGTCTTTAGAAATGATTTCTGGAAAATAATAACTTAATTTCGTGTGCTAAATTCCTTTAAAAGGTTACTGGATTCTTCACTAATGTTTCTTTCAGACGTGGTATAGTTTTTTTTCTACTAGAAAAAAATTCTGACTTATTACGCCTGCGTTAAAAAAAAGGAGTTAATATTTTTAGTGAGAATATTTTGGATTTGCCTACAAATTTCGATTTTTGTCAATTGTTTTATAAATTTGATAAAGCCTATTATTGTAGATTTTGGGAAATGTTTTATCAGCTAATTATATGCAATTGTAATCAAAAAAAATCTTGGATTTTTATTTTCTCCATACAAAGTACGGGAAAGTATTGTGATCGTGAATATGTCTTTTAAGGAAATAGCCAGTTTCAAGTCTTAAGATGCGATTTAGACAATTATTGTAAAAAATATGTTTATGTGTCTGTCACTCTGTGTGCGCTGTATCTTAAAAACTGATAAAGATTTACAGATGAAACTTTGAACTAAAACTTTATTTGACAATCTGTTTTGGGGCCATTTTTAATACCAGAAGTGAGCGATAATATATAAAACATATTATATCAATTTTAAAGTTTCCAAATGACTGCTAAAAAATCTATTGTTAATAAATATATATTTTACTCATCGGCTTTCGAAATAAGTTAAAAATAAAATAAAAAATAATTTTTTGGTCTATAATTATGAAGTAATAATTGCATTAAATTACATCAAATTTTCAGAATATAAAAAATATAAAAAAATACTTTTTGGGTCTATAATTTTGAAGTAATAATTGTTACTTCAAATTTATACAAACAAAAGTTATAGAGGATACCAAAACGATCAACTTATAAAAAATAAGTTTTCTTCGAAATACAAGTAGTTAGAAAAAATAATACAAATTTACACAATCAAATCGGAAAAAGCGATTTTTTCTAGCACTAGGCACTTTCACTTAAATTCATGCAATTTTGTCTACTTTATGCTCTGTTCCCCTAAAATGTTCCCTAAATCTTCGGATGAAATATTCGAAATTTTCACAGGATCGCAATTAGACATGTATGGACTGAAATTTGCTTTCTCTGCGACCATTGTAGAATTTAAGCATTCTGAAATCAATTTTGATCATAGAACGTACACATTCCCACTCTTGTCATGGAACAAAACACTGTGCGCTTATGCGTTTTGCGTGTAATTCATTCCATAACAAGTAATAGAATGAATATTCTCACACCGTTTCGAATAAAACAATTAGCCTTGGATATCACAATAGTCAAAATACTATAAACATAACCACAAACGTGATAATAAAACGTTAAGTTCTTTGTGTTCATTACTTTATTAATCTATTTTATCTGGTCGAGGAGAAAGTATAGTCTGCTACTCACTAAAGTTCTTATTTTTTTAAACTTGAATGTTAGCTAGTAATATGAAATAGATATCAAATGAAAATAAAAAAATCTGATTTTTTTAAATTCTCGCTTTATTATGGTATTTTTAGGAGAATTTTAAAATAAATTTATTGACATAAATATACACAGCAATTTGAATATTAGAGGTAGTAGCAGTGGCCTGGCAGTAATGTTTAAATTAAGCAACAATAATGAACTGTAAAGCTTAAAAAATCTGCATGAACAAATAATTTCGTATAGCATTTTACAAAGCGTTGAATGAATTTTAAGCGTAATTAAAAAGGTCAGTTACTCTAAAGACAATTAAGACCAATTCCAAGACCTGCCCTGTACTAACAGACCGTCCCTGATCTTTAGCACGCGTGTTACGAAATGAATTAACTTCATTAACCATCACTTAACTAATTGTCTTCAGCTACACCAGCATCCGGTCATCAGAATCCGAAGAAATGCACGCAACACTCTTTTGAACAATAGCAGCAGGTATTCATATTTCTCATTAATAAAATGTTTAATTATAGTTAATACCTGATTTTGTATATCGATGTTCTATTTATTCTTTATTAAGAATATTAGAGAATTTAGTTTTTCGCATCTTATTAAATAATATAAACATTGTTAAATCGTTTTTGATTGAGAAAGTTGTCCATTATTCGGCCGAATCATTTTCTCCACAGGTGACGTCCAATCAATTGATGGCGGTTTCATTATTCAACAGGTGACATCCAATCAAATGATAGCGGTTTCATTATTCAACAGGTGATGTCCAATCAACTGATAGCGGTTTCATTGCCCAACAGTTTGGTTGTTACTATGGTTACGATTCGTTTTTTGTCAGCGAACTGCCGCAATTTCCAAATAGAAAAAAAATACGGCTCGTGTTGCAAACTTCACTCTCGTGGCAATGGCCAACTTTCTCACTTGTTTAATAATATACTATTACATGCTAATGTGCAGTACTGAATTTATATATTCAATAACGAAAGAAATTTTATGTATAATTAGTGAACTTTTGAAAATTATCATTAGTTTACTTACGTGTATGTTTTACATGTATTGTATCGTATGTATAAAAATTATTTAGATAAAGGGTGGCTTTGTATTTCGGAACGTACGTTGCAGGTTTGATACGTCGCATCACGTTTTCGCCACCAGTTGTTCGTATGACATAAAGTCAACAACGTGCTGAACTAATCTAAGACCGTGATTTTGTTTATCATGGCCATGCCTTATCTAAATAATTTTTATACATATGGTATAAACATAAGGTGTGAGCCACAATATTTTGTTTCAGAGTTGGCTGTGAGATAAATGAGGTATGACTAGATTAGTTCAATTGAATTAGATTAAAAAAAAAGAATTAATCTCAGACATGACTGCTATGTTTCTCTCTCTCTCAGGCATGGCCTACTCAGAAACAAAATTCTGTGGCTCACTCCTTAGAATTGTATATGGTCAAATAATCATTATTATGAGAGTTATTTTTTTGTACGTATTATATTGGTTTTATAAATAAAATGTTTATTTGAATAGTTTCAGATGATATTTCTCAGTAATTAAAATTGTAGATTTTAGTAATGGCAACTAAAACATACTCAGCATCAGCAGTATGCATAGTAGCTACAACCTAACTAGTGTTTAGATACCTGTTAGTAGCCACTTGTAGATATGTATACGGCTGAGTATTATTAATGCAGTATGTTTTTGTTTACTTTGTAAACAATTACGTCACCGTAGAAAGGAAGAAATAGAGTCGCATGGCCGGCCTTCGCAATTCGCATAAACGTATCTTATTTAGAGACAACATTGATTCATGGCATACTTACGTACCTTGATGCAGACGCAACTTTAACGGCGCAATAAATGTTACAAGCTGTTCAACGATTTTATAAAATCCGCCTCGATTCCGGCATTTAACAGGGCACACACATAAAACAGATCCATCTCGAATAGCCTTATTTGTTTCCGACCAGCCTTGATTATTCAGAAATAAATTGAGAACCATAAATTTTGATGACCGATACAGTGATGTAATGGCGCATTCCCGAAGATGCTCAAATGTTAATGTCAACGGTGGGTGGTTTCAACGAAACGAATATCTTGTTTCCTCAAGCAAAAAATAAAAACTTCTTAATTGCGTCGAAATAGAAATTAAGTTCGCGATCATTAAAGTGATTAGTCTGAATTTGAATTGCGCAATCCGGAGGCGCCTGGAAAATCTGTTAAAAGCATTTAAATGTTGAGCAACCAGTCGGATGACTTTTGAAACTGCAATCAATTAATCTAGGACACCGGTGCTCAATCAATGAATCATTGAATTGAGAATCATGGGTCGCTGCAGTATGATCCATTATACACGGATTAAATTGAATCAGCCCGCGCCACGGAAAGGAAGACTCATCTAATCAGGTTTCATTAATACAATTGTTCCGGGAAGAGATGTCACAATGGAGGTTAAAGTTGCAAAAGTCATCGTAAAGAGTTTGGTAAACTAAGCGCCGGATTAGAAATCGGTAAGAATGTTCCGCAATCAAAATCTAGATTGCTACGAAATTAGGTTTATGAGGATATTTACTAAATGGTCAATGTAAAATCACGACTTTACAAAAAGTCAAAATTAATTTTTAAATCTTGATATGTAAAGAAATTAGCAATATTCTTAATATAAAGTAGGAGTAAATTATTTTGTAACCAATTGTATACCTTAGTCATCAATTTGTGCCACAAATAATAAATAACGTGAGACAAGAGTTTTACTTAACACATTGGTTGCCAACAAGTTTTTTTGTAAAATTTCAAAAAAAGTTTTCTTTGTTTTTAAGTTTCATTTTATAAAATGAGTAAGAATGTGCTTATTTAATTCTTTTTGATGCATTTTTTTTAGCTAAATAGACAGGTACTCACTGTCAGTCATCGGTGACTGACGTGGCCCCATTAGAATACTTCAGTGTTAGTCACCGGTAACTGACAAAGCGGTCAACATGTTAAGGTTTTACTTGGTTCAGGATTTGTTAGCTACAATGTTATTATTTGTTCGTTCTAATTATTATAACAATTACTTCTTTTTCGCCAAAATCAAAATAATAATAAATACAAGAAAACGAAATATAGCCTGAATATATAAATATTCAACCTGTTCGTAACTCTGCAAGCAAAATTAAGTCTTACTAAGACTATAAACAAATAACTTATTGAAACAACTACTTCCCTGGCTGATGCCACGCCGGATATTGAATGATACAAAAGAAATTTGCATGTTATTACTAGTACTACTAGATAATAACAACAAACGCGTCTGCAGATGGCCAATTATTTAATTTTCATATATTTTTTAATTCAGTATTATTTTTAGTTATTATTAAATTTGTTTCATCTAGTAACACTAGATAAGTTTAGCACTGTGTGTCCTTGTCAAAATGTTTTCTGGTTTTTTCATTTTAATAATAACATTTACAGTTTAAAGTTTCACATTTCATTTCAGAATAATTTTCTAAGTTAGTCTTGTATGTAGAAATAAACGATCTTAAAACCAATGTTATTATCTAGTAGTACTAGTAATAACATGCAAATTTCTTTTGTATCATTCAATATCCGGCGTGGCACTAGCCAGGGAAGTAGTTGTTTCAATAAGTTATTTGTTTATAGTCTTAGTAAGACTTGATTTTTTGCTTGCAGAGTAACGAACAGGTTGAATATTCATATATTCAGGCTACATTTCGTTTTCTTGTATTTATCTAATGCTTTCTGCAACAAGTAAAGTTGTTTCTAACTTGTTCAAAATAATAATAAAAAAAACTTCTTTAAATTATCTTCCTAATGATAAATACAAATAAAAGACTGACGTGTGTTGGCTTCTAATTGGCAGACAGCAAAATGTGGAGATATTGCATTTAAATAATTTAGATAATACCAGGGGCGGCTCGTGAACTCGTGATATAGAGCCAAGGAGCCATGGCACTACCTGTAGTTTCAAGCTCAGCAAGAATTTTTAATAAATTCTTAAAACTTTTTCGCCAGTTGCTTTGGTCTAGGAAGATTAATTTCTTCAAAATGGGGTTGGGGGGGGGGGGGGGGTATATTCTATAGGTGGCTCTACTACCAACATGTTCCATAAGCCGCCACTGAAATTAAGTACAGTTTTTTAAAAGCCACGAGTTGCGAATTTTGTAATACTCGAGCAAAAAAATGAAAGAAAATATAAAACGTGTCGACGAATTTCCACAAAAATTAAATCAGATTTGCAAATCATCGTTCTATCAGACTAAATGGAGATTTTGAAAATTCACCAATTATTTCGCGAATTGTGAATTTTTGAAAATTTTAGATCTCAAATTGTGTAATACTTGAGTTAAAATTTAAAAAAAATTATAAAACGCGTCTACTAAATTCTACAAAAATTAAATTAGATTTGCAAATCATCGTTTTATCAAACTAAATAGAGTTTTTGAAAATCCACCGATTATTTCGAAAGTTGTGAATTTTTGAAAATTATAGATCTCGAATTGTGTAATACTCGAGTTAAAAAATTTAAAAAATATATAAAACGTGTCAACGAATTTCTACAAAATTAAATTAGATTTACAAATCATCGCTTTATCGAGCTAAATGGAGATTTTAAATATTCACCAATTATTTCGCGAGTTGTGAATTTTTAAAAATTTTAGTTTTACAATTGTATAATGCTCGAGTGAAAAATTAAAAAAAATATAAAACGTGTCGACTAAATTCTACAAAAATTAAATTAGATTTGGAAATCATCGTTTTATCAAACTAAATAGAGTTTTTGAAAATCCACCGATTATTTCGCGAGTTGTACATTTTTGAAAATTTCAGTTCTTGAATTGTGTAATACTCGAGCAAAAAAAAAAATATATAAAACGTGTCGACGAATTTCTACAAAAATTAAATTAGATTTGCAAATCATCGTTTTATCAAACTAAATGGAGTTTTTGAAAATCCACCAATGATTTCGTGAGTATTGAATTTTTGAAAATTTTAGTTTTCGAATTGGGTAATACTCGAGCAAAAAAATAAAAAAGATTAATAAAACGTGTCGACAAATTTCCACAAAAATTAAATTAGATTTGAAAATTATCGTTTTATCAAACTAAAGGGAGATTTTGAAAATTCACCAAATATTTCGCGAATTGTGAATTTTTGAAATTTTAGATCTTGCATTGTGTAATACTCGAGTTAAAAATTAAAAATATATATAAAACGTGTCTACTAAATTCTACAAAAATTAAATTAGATTTACAAATCATCGTTTTACCAAACTAAGTAGAGTTTTTGAAAATCCACCAATTATTTCGTGAGTATTGAATTTTTGAAAATTTTAGTTTTCGAATTGGGTAGTATTCGAGCAAAAAAATTAAAAAAACTATTAAAACGTGTCGACGAATTTCTACAAAAATTAAATTAGATTTGCAAATCATTTATCATTTATCAAACTAAATAGAGATTTTGAAAATTCACCAATTATTTCGCGAATTGTGAATTTTTTAAAATTTTAGATCTCGCATGATGTAATACTCGAGTTAAAAACTAAAAAACATATATAAAACGTGTCGACGAATTTCTACAAAAATTAAATCATATTTGCAAATCATCGTTTTATCAAACTAAATAGTTTTTGAAAATCCACCAATTATTTCGTGAGTATTGAATTTTTGAAAATTTTAGTTTTTAAATTGAATAAGACTCGAGCAAAAAAATAAAAAAAATATATAAAACGTGTCGACGAATTTCTACAAAAATGAAATTAGATTTGCTAATCGTTTTATCAGACTAAATGGAGATTTTAAAAATTCACCAATTATTTCGCGAATTGTGAATTTTTGAAAATTTTAGATCTCGAATTGTGTAACACTCGAATGAAAAATTTAAAAAAATATATAAAACGTGTCGACGAATTTCTACAAAAATTAAATTAGATTTGCAAATCATCGTTTTATCAAACTAAAAAGAGTTTTTGAAAATCCACCAATTATTTCGTAAGTATTGAATTTTTGAAAATTTTAGTTTTCAAATTGGGTAATACTCGAGTAAAAAAATTAAAAAAATTATAAAACGTGTCGACGAATTTCTACAAAAATTAAATTAGATTTGCAAATCATCGTTTTATCAAATATGTGCAGTTTTTAAAAATCCACCAATTATTTCGCGAGTTGTGAATTTTTAAAAAATTTAGTTTTACAATTGTGTAATGCTCGAGTGAAAAATTAAAAAAATACATAAAACGTGTCTACTAAATTCTACAAAAATTAAATTAGATTTGGAAATCATCGTTTTATCAAATTAAATAAATTTTTCGAAAATCCACCGATTATTTCGCGAGTTGTGAATTTTTGAAAATTTTAGTTCTCGAATTGTGTAATACTCGAGTGAAAAAATAAAATAAAATATAAAACGTGTCTACTAAATTCTACAAAAATTAAATTAGATTTGCAAATCATCGTTTTATCAAACTAAATAGAGTTTTTGAAAATCCACCAATTATTTCGTGAGTATTGAATTTTTAAAAATTTTAGTTTTCGAATTGAGTAATACTCGAGCAAAAAAATTAAAAAAAAATTAATAAAACGTCTCGACGAATTTCTACAAAAATTAAATTAGATTTACAAATCATGATTTTATCAGATGGAATGGAGTTTTTGAAAATCCACTGATTATTTCGCGAGTTGTGAATTTTTGAAAATTTTAATTTTCGAATTGTGTAATACTCGAGTGAAAAAATAAAAGAAAATATAAAACGTGTCTACTTAATTCAACAAAAATGAAACTATATTTGCAAATCATCGTTTTATCAAATTAGGTGCAGTTTTTGAAAATCCACCAATTATTTCGCGAGTTGTAAATTTTTAAAAATTTTAGTTTTACAATTGTGTAATGCTCGAGTGAAAAATTAAAAAAAATATATAAAACGTGTCGACTAAATTCTACAAAAATTAAATTAGATTTGCAAATCATCGTTTTATCAAACTAAAAAGAGTTTTTGAAAATCCACCAATTATTTTGTGAGTATTGAATTTTTGAAAATTTTGGTAATACTCGCGCAAAAAAATTAAAAAAATATATAAAATGCGTCGACAAATTTCTACAAAAATTAAATTAGATTTGCAAATCATCGTTTTATCAAATTAGGTGCAGTTTTTTAAATGCCACCAATTATTTCGCGAGTTGTGAATTTTTAAAAATTTTAGTTTTACAATTTTGTAATTCTCGAGTGAAAAATTAAAAAAAATATATAAAACGTGTCGACTAATTTCTACAAAAATTAAATTAGATTTACAAATCATGGTTTTATCAGATGGAATGGAGTTTTCGAAAATCCACCGATTATTTCGCGAGTTGTGAATTTTTGAAAATTTTAATTTTCGAATTGTGTAATACTCGAGTGAAAAAATAAAAGAAAATATGAAACGTATAGACTAAATTCTACAAAAAAATAAATAAGATTTGCAAATCATCGTTTTATCAAAATAAGTGCAGTTTTTGAAAATCCACCGATTATTTCACGAGTTGTGAATTTTTTTTAATTTTATTTTTCAAATTGTGAAATACTCGAGCGAAAAATTTAAAAAATATATATGTAAAACGTGTTGACGAAATTCTACAAAAAATAAATTAGATTTGCAAATCATCGTTTTATCAAATTAAGCAGGGGCGGCTCGTTATGTAGTCTAAGAGCCATGGCACTACCTGTAGTTTCAAGCTCAGCAAGAACTTTTAATTAATTCTTAAAACACTTTTTCGCTAATTACTTTGGTCTAGAAAGATAAATCGTTCTTTGTTTCTTCAAAAAGGAGGGGGGTATATTTATTTATTTATTTATTATACGGGTTAACCTATTTACATCAACTGAACAAAAATATAAAACACAAATATATAACTTGAAAATTTATAAGTGGCTCTACCATCAACATGTTCCACGAGCTGCCACTGGATAATACACCCTGTATTATAGAGACTTGTTGGAATAATCGCCCCAATCTAGGTAATAAATAACCTTATAATTTGTCCTTGAGATGATAACTTCCCATTCAGTATAAAATTCCGTTCATAATTTTTAAATTATGACATAAACACTGTACAATATAATAGATGAGGTTTTTTGTATCATTAGATTACGATTAAGAAACACTATACTGCCCAATTGAAATCCAGATTAGAGAACTCATTTTAACTAATGACAGTCTAATTTTAGCTACTGAAAATTTGTGTTTAACAATAAAACATTATGCTCTACACAAAGATAAATTTGGATTTTTTTTATAATAATATCTCATCAAAGCCACCAGAGAAAATTAACATGTAAGATGTTTGAAATGTAATCAATTTCGTAAGTACTGACCGCCTTTTTCAGCAACGTAGGTTGCATAAATTTTCTAATAATCATCCTCTTCCTTCGCGACGGAAAATTACGCCAAACAAGTATAATTTGCTGTTTTCATCCTTTGGCATCATAAACCAAAATAGACTGACCACTCTCAGAATGTAAATTAGTTCGGGGCAATTTGTAAATCACATTATATTTCAGGAGAGCAGCGACGCGTTTCGAATTGAAACGCATTTCTCGGAACGATGTTTTATATTCAGGAAATGGCGAATTTTTCTTTGGAAGCTTTTCACGTGGAATAATAAAAAGCTTGTAGAAGGTAGATTAACATGGGCTTTTTATTGAGCAAATGTACGAATTGCTTAAATTTATTTAAACAGTCTCGAGTAGCGCGAAAAACGTATTTCACGTGGAATATTAAAAAAGCTTGAGGCCTTGAGTATTCATCTTGTAGATGGTAGATTGACATGCTTTTTAATTGAATTAAATGTATATAAAACTATCTCGAGGCTCATGAAAAACGTCTGAAATAGCAATTCAAGATAGTCATCTAAGATGCAAAAAGTAGCTAACTGTTGATTAAATTAACCTTGAAATAATTTGAATTGCGGTTTGTTTATTTTTAGATTCGAAAGAGAGAAAAAACGAAAAGATGTAAATTACAGATACCGTTTGAATATTTATTTACAATTCATCGAGCATATGATGTGATACGAATCTACATCCGTTAATCGATGACTGGCCGCCCTTTTAATTACGGAATCTGGAACGAATGACAATCCATTCTTTTAAGCTGCAACGGCGATCATCATTTAGATCTGGGACAAATAAAATTCATCTTTAAGATACACCAAATAAAAAAAAAATGTGTCTTGCATAGGGAATTGATCAAAGTTTAATGCCTTTATGGTGGATCGAGTCGACAAAAATTTTCCAACTCCGTAGACATCGTCAAAGTTGGACATGGTTTCCAGAAAAAACTTTTTTTTCACAGGGGCGCTAGAGGGGGTGGAAGGGGTTACGCTTAATTTCGCATGCATGACTTTAAGGAAGACACTTCAAAGTTTTTCGCCCAAAAATTCATCAAAATCGATTGAATATACGCCGATTTATAGCGGTTTGAAAATGGTCGAAATTTCACGAATTTTAAATGTTTTAATTTTTTTTTCCTTCAGTATATTTAACAATAATATTTATAAAATAAGATTCTTTATATAAAAAATACAATATAATCTGTATAAAACCGATTAAAAATTAAGACTAACTGTGCTCGGAGGTTAAAGTAGATTAAAGTAATCGAATGTTTTAAATTCACACCTTTATCTAAATTGGGGCATGTTAAAATCTAAAAGTAGTGAAATTTTAATGTTGGCTCATAACATCTTACAACTGCAATACTTTTACTAAATTGATGAAATTTTAGTACAAGAAAGATAAGAATGTTAATTTTTTTCGAAAATGATATTTTAAATAGTGTAAAATAATTGTAAAGATATTAAATATCCAGTATATTTCCTCATATAATTTAGCCCAATATTTGTAAACATTATAACTATTTGAACAATAAAATACTTTTTAACACATTTGTTTATTGTCGGCTGTGAACTAATAAACAAATGTGTTATACAAAAAAAAGTTAAAAAGTGTTATATTGATCATATAAAAACATGTATTATGAAGTGAAAAAAATATAACTATTAGTGAGAAAATTGTAAATATTAAAAATTGCATTATACATTTTTTTCTTCTCAAAAATAATAATCAATGATGTTTTGACCTTTTTTTGATCTCTCATCGGTACGATATATCCAATAAATGAAAATCGCAGACACGCGCTTTACAAAAATAATAAACTATTCATTACTTACAATTAGTAAAATAATTTAAAAAAAAGCAAATTTTGGTTATTTGTTTTAAATTAGAGCCTTATCATATGGATATCGCTTATTATGCGTGATAAAGGGTACGTTTAAATTTTGCACATTTGCAGAATTTGCGATTCATTGAATTGCAAAAAAATTGTTTTTACAGGATATTATTTGATGAATCATAAAATGTTGCTTTATGAATGTATTTTTGGAAAAAATCTTTTTTTTCTTGGGTTTTGCAGATAAGCACAGCCCAGTTTTAATTCCTCTTCTATAATCCGTTATGATGAAAAAATGTCCTAGCGCCAAAACTTACAATATTTTACGCAATAAGAAAAAAAAACTAAAACAATCTCCTAAAACTAAAAATTTTAAAATTTAAAATTTCTAAATTGTTTATCAGAGTATTCAGTAAAAATATTAAAGTACCTCTATTGCACTTAAATAATAGGGAAGGTCTTTAGGGATGTAATGGTTCAAACCTGTAGTTTTCTAAGATATATTTCGAACAATCAACTTATGCAGAAATAATATTGCACTTTTCTAGCTTTATCACAAATGCAAATATGAGACCTAGATGTACTGTGTACACATTTTTTAATTCCTTTTGGGAACTGAGCGGACAATAGTCACAATAAATAAACATTTGCATTTGTACTCTTTTATGAAAATAAAACTACTCGAAAATGCTTATTTCATTTTGCACAACCTTGTGGATTGAATAACCGATGGCGGTCTTTCAATTTTCGAAAATATCGAAAGAAACGATATTCGTTAGTATTCAGGATTTTAAATTATATTATTCACCGGCTCTATGTTGAAAGGAACTAATTTTAATAATTTAAACAAGCAGGCGCTAAGCCATTATGTCTTGGAATCTTCAACACAGATGAAGAATTGACAAACACGTTGGACCTATGACAATTTCTTATGGTATCCTGTAAATGTTTCGTAAATAATTTCTTCGAAACCAAATATTTCAAAAGCGAATATTCTCGAAAGTAAATGGTTCGAGTGCCAATTCTTCGAAAATAAATTCTTAGATTGATCAATTCTTCAAGATAATTTTTCAATTTTTCAATAAATATACTGAAGGAAACAAAATTAAACACTTGAAATTCGTGAAATTTCCACAATTTTCATACCGCCATAACTCGGCGTATTTTCAATTGATTTTAATGAATCTTTGAGCGCGAAAACCTTTGAAGTGTCTTCTTTGAAGTCATGCGAAATTAAGCGTTAGCCCTTCCGCCCCCCTCTAGCACCCCTGTGAAAAAAAGTTTTTTCTATGAAAACCATGTCCAACTTTGACGATGTTTACGGAGTTGGAAAAATTTTGTCGACTCGATTCACCATAAAGGCATTAAAGATTGAGGTTTTTCATCAGATTGATTCATCAAAATCGATTGAAAATACGTCGAGTTATGGCGGTTTGAAAATGGTCGAAATTTCACGAATTTCAAGTGTTTCATTTTTTTTCCTCCAGTGTACTTGAATAATTATAATTTTGGAATTAAAGTGTGTTAAAGTAATTTTACGTGATATAATTTTAACTGTTTATAAAGTTGGATATAATACTGTTATTAGCAAAAATGTTGCAGAAATATTAATATCAAATGTTTTGAGCAAAGATGTAATTAAATAATATAGTTAATAACATTGCTATTAACCATTTTCGACCATCTTCGTAAATTTAATAACAAATTAACATTATTATTAACACAAATGTTAATAACATTGTTAATAAAAAAACACAGCGTTCGTAATAAAATTCATTTTATGAAAGTATCATAAATCAGGAATATACAGAAGTGCCCTTTCCTTGAAGATAATTAAATAACAAATCCAAGGGTTGATACAGGTATAATTAATAAATCACCACTAAACAATTGTACATTCTTTCACTCCTTTTACATGCCCGACACACACCAACCCCATACTTAACAAAATAGGAATACAGTTAACTCAACACATATGAAGTCTAATAAAACATATTCAAAAGAGAAACGTAATTTTAATTAACGTTATTGAACTTCGACAAATTTCAGAAAATTTGAGTTTTTTGTTGTTGACTCTTACTGTACATCCCACAAAACATGAAGCTAGTAGCTGGTCTTCTGCAGACACCATGGAAGTATCTTCAACCCTAAGAAATATAAAAAATATCCCGGCTGCTACGCCTAAAAAAACTGACGAAGTAATCTTCAGGACTAGCCTCAGCATCTAAAACTCGTGCCACATCGTATGTGACATTTTTTATTGTAAATTTTACAAGGACAAAATCTTCCTTGCCTACAATACCATTGACAAACCTCATTTTCATATCTGCAAGTTCTCAAGATTTTAAAGTAGCAATTGATGAGTTTAATAATTTAAGTCACATTTTAGAGTTTTTCTTACTTGCTTTGCTGATTTTACCAATTTTATTGAAAAAACCTTCTTCCTCACCCGTTTCCTTCCTTGTGTTTCATGACAAAATATTCGACATAACTTTGACTACTCATGGTATTATTAATCAGTATATTTTCTCTTAGTAAAAAAGAAAAAATAATTAAATAAACTTCTGATTTTCAAATACAAAAGAGTTTCGTGTAAGTTTTTTGGGTTTCAAACTAGAATGGTATATTTTCTCATTACTAAAAATAATTTATAATTAATAAATACAAACGTCTGATGTCCAAATACGATCAAGCTTTTGTACTTTTGTATAAAGCTGTTTTGTAATTGCGTCGAAAGCATTCCCAATAAAAATTACTTTTCTTTGTACTTCCATATGTCACGGTATTATTTACATAACAACACGATTTCTCCGCACAATCACACTCGCCGATCGTTAAAGGCTGGGTGTCATCACCTTTCTATAAAACACCCTTAGGTATAATTATTGCCTAAGCAAAATATTACTATCTCAGGCTTAAATCAAATCTTCAACACTCCCATTTGCATCTGCATTCATATTCAAATACGCGTTTATATAATTTTCACCGAGACCACACGTTTTCGAAATTTTAAGGTCAGCGACATACATGTGTCGTCTGCACGTTAAAAATAATTAGAACTTCAACATTTCTGTAAATGCCAAAACGGCCTCCAGCTGCCAGTCAAATGCCTCTCGGCTTTTTTTATATTCCTGACATTTGCAATTAGAGATTTCACTCCGCACCTGCCCAATTAAGCCCAATCACGTCGATTAATTAAATCTCGATTTGCAATTACGTAACGTCTGGAAATGCAACGCGCAATAAGTGTTGCGATTGCATCAAACAATGGTAAGTTTTTAAAAAAGCAAAACATCACGTAATTCTTGCTGATAAAGAAAAAAACGGGCGCAGTTGACTCTTATCTAATTAGTTTACATATCAGGAAAATACAATGGGTATAGCCTTACTTTTAAGTAAAACTTGCTTCGCTGCATTCCTAAAATCTATTGAAATGCAGTTGCATCATTGCGAAGAAACTTGTTTACATCTCACGTAATTATGTGCAATTTGAGCATGTTTGAGCTCCTCCGATCAATTTCTGTTTCACTTTCGAATAATTGTTTTTGCAGAGGTTTAAATCCGAATATTAAGTTGGTATTGTGTTGTTATATCAATTTGTTGTTATATCATCCGCGGAACTGATTTCCTGCGATCAAATACTATAATTCGTAATACGTGCGTTCTTTTGTATTTAATGATTATTTAAAATTGGATAAGAGTTATTAATAAACTTGATGTGATAATAAGACAAGAAAGAAGCCAACGACTTGGCTTTCGCTAAATAACCATTTCGGTATTATTACTCATCCTAGACCTTTAAAAATGGTGATGTGGCCATCATGTTACTTTCTCCGACTTAATGGTATCATAGCCATTTATATTTAAGTTTTCATTGTTTATTTTCAATTGAAATCATATTTTGAATGTACATCGAGCGTTTTGTAGACTTGGATGAAACTGACGTTTAAAACGTCAAAATTATGAAAGATGGAAAAATTATACTTCAATTTCAAATACTCAAAAACTAAAGCGATTTCGAAAAAAACTTATTCTTTATAAGTTGTTCATTTTAGTATTCTCTACAATTATTATTAACATAAATTTGCTGTAACTATTATCGTTTTATAATTATAAACCAAAAATTTAAAAAATTATAAATTTTTTTCTGGAATAAAAATGATTTTATGAAAAATGTTTTCAAGCAAAAGATGTTAATTTCTTTATTATCTTCAAAGTTTGTTTAAATGTTTTTGAGATATTTTTCATATTTAAGAAAATATTGGCAAAAAACAAAAAACAGTTAAGGTAGAATACCGGGAAAAATCGATTGCAGTTTTGAAATTTAGCTAGCAAAAATAGTAAAATAACAAACAAATATTTTATTTGTGTATAACCGATTCAAAACTTTAAAAGAACATGTGTCTCTCTTTTACAGTTTAAAGCTGAACTAAACCCCATTTGAGAACCAGTTGAGAACAAAAACTAATATTTAAAATTGAAAAACCCTCATTTGTAGCAGAAGAATTAAAGTAAATTCAATGAAGTCTAAAGGTAGTCTGAATATGTGAATAGTCAACCTGTTCGTAGTTCTGCAAAATTAAGTCTTAGTAAAAGACTAATATGTATGTTTCTTTTTATATTTCGCATCTATAATAAAGCTAATGTAATGGCGTATTGCTATTATAACAGGAGTGCTGTAATAGCTTCGCTGCCATTTATTCTTCAGAGTTAGTACCATTGAGAAAACAAACGTCAAATATGTCAAACCATCAAACCTGGTGTATACATTTTTAAATAATTGAATATGCAATCAGATTTCCTAAATTGTCATGTTTATAGCTAAAATGTACAAGAAAGGCGTAAAATATATAAAAAAAAGATTGTATAAAATACTCGATTCACAAATCGTTTTATCGCATGTCCTTTAGAAACTAAACTTGGACTCATGCGGTAAAACCTTCCTTATTTAAATTGTGTTTGTTATTGTTTTTAGATTACATATCAAACGGACTTTAAATTTTAAACAAATTAATTTTTTTACTTTTTAAATTCATGCGTGTTGAAAAAGTAAAATATCTAATACGATACGCAATTAAGGCGACATCTATTGTCTGAACGTTGCACAAATTTCCGTAGTTGGGCGGAGTAATCCACTGATAATAGCGAACCATCAACTAGCGACAATAATAACAATATAAATGATAAACAATCAATTATTTTTCCATCCACACAACAAACTGAGGACTGGTTTCAATCTTATGCTGACAAAAGTTTTTTTTTTTTGATTGCTTATAGAATAGATCTTTACGCACGTCAAATACAGCATAAAGAAATAACAACTTCAATTAAATGAATAAAGATCCCATCAACTGAGTAAAGACGCCTCATAGTAAAAAAACCGTTTCTCTGTAGTGTCTATACTGGGGTGATGAGATCTTATAAAATCGAAACCGGTCCTCAGTTGTCGTGTGGGTGGAGAGCAATATTTAATATATATATATATATATATATATATATATATATATATATATATATATATCAATTATATTGTTATAAATTACTCGAACTAATTAAGGAAATTTGTGCAACGTTTAGACAATAGATATTGCCTTAATAGAGTATCTATATGTATAATAACTATATTATGTATTTTAAATTGTAAATTTTATATTTTAAGTTTTAGGTTCTAAATTTTGAATTTTAAGTCTTAAGTTTTAAATTTTGAATTTTGGATTCTAAGTTTAAAATTTTTAATTTTGAGTTTTGATTTTTAGTTTTTGAATATAAATTTTTAATGTTTAATTTTTACTTTATATGTATGTTGCGCCATCATCGCTTATCAAATTTAATTTAGAGACATTTCATGACCTGTGTAAAACGCTCAGTTAAATAGCACCAATAAATTATTATTATTATTATTATATAAGGGTTTTAATATGAAATAGATATTAATTTTACCAAATAAAAACTCAGTTTAGATTGTGAATGTTTTCTTGACTAGTTTCGATTTATTAGAACATGTCCTAATAAGGCACAACTAGTCGATAATTTAAATCATTCAGAATCTAAACTGAGTTTTTATTTTGTAGAATTAATATTCAATTCATATTACTATCCTTGTATATGAACTACTAATATGTAAATATTATAACAATTAATTTTATCATTTGAAATAACTGTTGAAAAATACAAACACGTTATTCTGTGCGCTTTTTATTTTAAACCAGCCGTTTTTATTTTTATTTTTTTTAAAATTATAATTCAGAAGATATTTATTTATATTATTTCTTTTTCAGTTTAAAATCGAAAGACCTTAAAAGTAAACATTTTTCTTTGACTTTTAAACGGAAAAATAACTACAAAAAAACGTATTTTTGAATACTAATTATAGAATCTAAAAAATACCAACTATTTGAATTTTTCACAAATAAAAGCAAAAATCATTGTTTTCAAACTTGAAACTAAAGATATTGAATGTATGTTAAACCGACTTACTTTAAGTTTAAATCCGATTAAGAACAAAACTTATGCCAGTACGAGATCAGAAGGCTTTGGTGACATTTCTAGTTACCAGTATCAAGCTCTGTAAATGTTTGTGCGGAAAATTTAAATTTTAGTTACAAAATATTTATTTAGTTTCTTTGCTATACCGCAAAACTTATTATTCTTGTTGAATAATATCGTATTTTATTAGCTTGTAGATTAAATTGGTCTAGTAAGCTGCAGTTTTTGATGCAGTAATATGTAAAACTAGAATACCACACGTACTACTATCCTTTTAAAATAGTAAGAAATGGCATCCAATTAATTTTGGCTAAAACTAGAATTTCTTATTGTTCTCATTTTCTACTTAAACTATTATTTATGTACTTACTAAAATATATATGTTTCAGTCTGGAAATGGCATTAGGTACTCACCTGAAAGGAAAAAAAACTGTTAAAACTTTTATATCTAACTTTAGTTGCTGTACTTGGATACCATCTCATTACAAAGGGTTGCAAAAGCTATAAAACTTTTACCAAATACAATTTGAATTTTAAATTTCAAGAGGCGTGTAATTTTAATAATTTTACATAATGTACATTGAACATAAATTATCTATATTTATAGTTATAAAATGCATATATGGATGTTTCACAAGTTTTGACAGTATTTATGGTTATTGTTATTAACCGAATGTATCTTGCTATATTGATTGATAAAAATCTCTAAATAATATCTACTAAATGCTAAGATAAATTTAGGGATGCTATTAATAATTTTGATATTTACGTATTGATAGTTCTACCCAACAAAAAGACAAATGAAAAGACAATATTTACATGAAAAAGAAAATATATCTATGTTCGCAATTTAACCGTCACAGATTTAAACGCTCTTTTGATTAAGAGAAATAATTTTAGCGTAAATTCATAACCATATTTTTTTTTCGACTGGGATATACAGGGTGTCCGAAAAGTATGGAATATCCCGTATAGCTCAGTAAATATCCACTATAGAGAAAAAAGTTTTAAATTGAAGTTATTTGGCACTTGATTATCTACCACATTGGATATATCAATTTTATTTTTTGCTATAAACAAAAGCGCAACGAATAACACTTACATTTTTTTAAATGACAAGGCACATATTTTTTATGCTCATTTAATAGAGTTTTTTTTCTCTTTTCAACGGCATAAAACTTGATGAAAAAAACGAAAAAAAAAAATAAATTGTACAATTGATCGAATTCTCAAGTGCCAACAGGTTCAGATTCAAGTCGTATGTTTTGAACATCTATTATAATTTTGCTTTCTCAAACGCCAACAGGTTTAACGTGTACATTTTGCATATTTATTATAATTTTGTTTTGCTGTAGTTGTTTGTTGTTATTTATGCAAGAATAAGTAGTTGTTGTTTATGTAAATCTGGTTTACTTGATTAAAAATAAACATTGCATTTGCTAAATAAATTAACTGATAATTTTAATGTTTCTTTCGTTTTTTCTACAGTTGTACAAAGGACCCCGCAGTATTTCAATGTAAAATGGGTTTCATCGAAATTGTTCCATTTTTTGCAGGGAGCTAGCTTTTGACATCCTGAACAAAAGTCCTTATGGGCGGAACAAAATCATATGTAAGGATTTTGAGTTATCCACCGATACTCGAAAATCGTAAAAACAGAGGGAAAAACGCATACAACGATGTTAATGTCTTCATGTTTGGATTGTTTTCGACCACAAAGTTCTTGTACAATGTGCAGCAGTCATTGCTGAAAATAAACGAACCTTCAATTGAGATTCATTCTTTGTAGAGACTGATTTATTGCGCCGGGCGCGTCAGTAAATAAATGCTCCTAACTTTCAAAGTTTTCATTTTTTTTCAACTTTTCCAAAATAATCTCCATACAATACTGAGCAACTTTGTCGCTGGAAGTTTGTTGACAGACAACTTTCGTCACACACTTTTTTAAGTGAAACAAAAAAAAAACATGGATTAAAACACTTTTAACTTCACATTCAATTGGTTTTGTAACTTTTTTTAGAGTGCCCATGATGAATCATTGAGAAAACAGATGGCCCATCGATGATCAGACCTTTTCAGGGCCTTTCCGCCCGTGAAATTGCTCTTCCGGTCCAAAATACGAGTTTCAATTGAAGTTTTGGTATATTTTTTAAATTACCCATCATGGACCATCGATGGACGACCATGCCCATCGTGGGTAAGGGCTGTTCCGAGTTTGAGCGGGAAACAATAAATCATTTTCTACAAAGAATGAATCTCAATTAAGGGTTTTTTTTTCCTGAAAATTTTCATGGCCGCCCTACGAGTTGCCTAATTATGGGCACAGTTGCCCAGCGTCCCTGGCCCCCAGCAATGACTACTGAGCATTGTATAAGAACTTCTTGGTCTAAAGCCGTCCAAACATGATGATATTAAAATCGTTGTATGCGTTCTTCACCCCGTTTTTACGATTTTCGATTATCGGTGAAATGAGACCTTCTTCGGCGGATAACTCAAAATCCTTACATAGGATTTTGTTCCGCTCATAAAGACTTTTGTTCAGGATGTCAAAAGCTAACTCATTGCAAAAAATGGGACATTTTCGATGAAACCCATTTTACATTGAAATACTGCGGGGCCCTTTCATATAAATACATTTGGATAGATATGGTATTAGGTTGGAGCAAAATTAACGAAGTTTTTGATTGGCGTTTTATTATTGTATTGATTGTATACTTTTACACGCTTTGATGTCATACAAATAATCAAATCATATTCACGTTCGGCATATAATGCTCTACCACTTCGAGAAAGGATGGAAAGTGGAGTCGTTTCGCGATTTCAGCGAGCTTTTTGGCAATGGACGAATCAATAAAAAAAAAGTTCAAAGGTGGTTTCAAAAGTTCAAATCGGGCGACACCCGCCTTAAAGATGATGGAGGAAGAAGACGGCTATCTGATTTCGACGATCGGGTACTTCGTGGAAGGGGACGCTGAAGGAACGCTGGTCGAATTCCAAGTCAACCGTTCCACGATCATCCGTCGTCGCCTCAAAAAGCTTCGAAGGGTTTGGAAATTGGCTGGATCTGCGACAATAACAAAGATCGTGTTTGAATTTCCACCGAATTGCTGCAGAGAATTGAGCAAACGCCATTCCTGAAAAACCTCGTCACCGAAGTTTGTGTATTTTCTGGTGAAACACCGAAAGGAACGGCAAAACATGTCCACCGCAAAACCGACAAGAAGTTAGCCACAACTTTCCAGCCACGGATTTTGGCACCTCCACCATTAGCCGAATTCTAACAAATTTCATTTACATGTTATTTATCTGAAAGATTGAATTACAAAAACGTATTAAGCGACATTCAATAAACAATTTATAATTATAAGTATTCGATTTTAGTTAAAATTGGAATTAAATTTTTGTAGTTGGCTACAGATACGCGCAAGACAAAAAAATCAATAAGTGCCGTTTGGCGCTAGTTATTTTTAATAAGACTACTATAAACAAATGACCTTAAATTGTTTATCAGATGTTTATTAACACATCTATGTTAAAATATTAAAAATAACTAGCGCCAAAGGGCACTTATAGAATTTTTTGTCTCGCGCGTATCCGTAGTCAATTACAAAAATTTAAATCGTCGCCAATTTTAATTAAAATCGAATACTTATAATTATAAATTGTTTATTGAATGTCGCTTAATACGTTTTTGTAATTCAATCTTTCAGATAAATAACGTTTAAATTAAATTTGTTAGAATTCGGCTGATGGTGGAGGCGCCAAAATCCGTGGCTAACTTCTCGTCGGTCACCGCAAGTAGGCAATGCGATGTATATGGTGGGACAGAAGCGGAATCATACACTGGGAGATCGTCTCAAACGGCATCTGATTTTGGGAGAATGACAATGATGAGCAGCAACAGTAGTGAATTCCGAAAAACCAGCAGAAGGCAATTAAACATCAACAGAGACATCTGGCTCAGCTCGATCGTCTTCACGCTGCAATCCAAGCCAAAAGATCGCGGAAAAAGAACCAAATAGTCTTCTACCACGATAATGCGCATTCACATGTAAACGACATCAACCGCTCGCTAAAAAGAAAAAAATGGAAGGCAGGTACAATTTGGAAGAGTTGGTAGACGATGTCAAAGCATGGGTTTCCTCCAAGAACAGTGACTTCTCTCGTAAAATAGACCGCCTTCCAAGAAAGTGGGGCTGGGGCAGTTATTGATGTAGAGGGTGAATGAATATGCTCCGGAATGATCTATTAAAAATGTTATGGAGAGATGCAAATACTCTGTTTTTCGTTAAATAAACAACTATGCAAAAAAACTCGTTAATTTTGCACCGATAATATGAACCTTTAAAAAAATTATATTGAGCCACCATGTATCTATTTGAAAAGCTTGAGTTAAAAAAATATCGGATTATAATTTAGATGTTGCTTTTCTACAAGTGGTATGAAACGAAACATTCATATATATTTTTTCTTTCAAACAAAAAATTGATTTGTATGTAAAATTACGTCGTGAACCTGAATATAATAAATATACAGGGTGTTCCATTTAAAATTTCAAAACTGATGTCACTAGGTGAAACAGAAAGTGCAACGAACGTTTTTAAACGATCACCAAACTCAAATTTAGTATAAATCTACCAAATTCGAAATTTTTATCTCGAATAAGAAACGCAAATTACGTGTGAGCTTGGTTTGTGTTACACCTGGTATATAAAGTGAGTTTTTATTTTCTTGTTGAATATATGGATCTTGGTAACTATAAGTGGTAGAAATACTTTTTTAGGCATAGGAAACTATAGTCCTTTCTGTCAGAGGTACCATTTAACAGTGTATAACGTGACATTAGAAATACTTTTAAATAGGCAAAGAGTGCTGTTTTATGGGGACAATATAATTTCTAAAATATCAAGGCCACAAGATATTTTAATACATTTCTGCTGGTTTATTTGCAAGATATTTATTAAAATAAGTTGGATGTGGAGCACTAAAGTAGGGTATAATACATAATTAGTAGATGTTAAACCCTAAATAACTGTTTAGTTTATATAGGTTCTGTTTGTTCATTTCGAGATAAGAAGTACTAGGTGTAGAAAACATTTTTTTCTAGCTTAGGGGTGGAGCACTAAAATCAGAAATTAGTCCTTCATTGTGTGGTACAGAAAATGCATTTTAATCCTTCAATTGTGGATGTTGAAAAATCGCAAATATCTATGTTATTGCCGGAACTCGTACCCTGGACCCCCCGATCTTTCTTAATAATGTTAACAATGAATCGTTCAATTGACTAGAGTGAATCTGTTTTAGCGGTAAACTTTTGAGATAGGCATAATAATTGTTGGAAGAAGGGGATTACTTTGTATCTTTCATACAGAAACATTTCTAAAATAAACGATCCGAAACATCGTTAATAATAATAATGTCTATTAGTGTTATTATACAACGTATTTACAGAGGTCAGAATTATGTTAAGAAAATGTTACACATCAAAATATTCACATTACACAAACAAGTATAGATAAAATAAACACAGACAACACATTACAATAAAGGAAGATCAGCTGTTAAGAAATCCTTAATATTTCGAGGTATTTTATTAAAGCATAAAGCAGTATTAATTGCTATCATATTTTGACTTGTTAACTCTGTGATAATCTGGTCGAATGTTATTTCTGTTTTGAGCAAAATGTAACTTAAGTTTCAAAATTGTTTACGTTATTTTTAATAAATAGTAACCACTCCAGAGTATAAATTAACGGTACTGTTAAGACTTTGAAAGAGACAAAACAGAATTTGCACTGCTCTCTATAGTCTATGCCTACTGTGACTTTAATTTCTCGACGTTGAAGAGCAAATTCATTTGAAGCTGAACTGGCATGATCCCATATCAGTATTGCGTATGTTATAATTGGTTGTAGAAATGAACTTTGTTGGCTTACTTTTTGAGATAACGAACTTAGGAGGAAAATGTGTTTGCTTACTTGTGAGCATATATTTATTGTATGTTGCTCTCACGTTAACTTTACATCTGCATGAGTTCCCAAAAAGTTTGTTTTGTTTTGTTTGATTACCACAAAGTTTATATTGCTATTAAGTTGGGGTATCGTCAGCATATAAAATTACATTAATATTTGGGAAACAATTTGAAATATCATTTATATAAATGAGAAATAAAAATTGACCCCAAACAAAGCCTTGAGGAATACCATACAATAACTTATTTGGCAGAGATATAACACCTTTAAATGACATTTTTAAAATGTTCCATTCCTACACATAATTTTCACTCCATCTGTCATTGCTAGTTTATTTATTGTAATTTTTTTTAATGGCAACTTGAGTTTTGATGCACATCATAGTAACGTCTTCAAATTTTAGTAATGTTCCACATTTTTATAAATATATTGCCTAGTTTCCGGACTATTTTCCACAGTGTATAATTCAACACATCGTGTAAGTAGTTTGTATACGTAATTTATTTTGTAATCCCAGTAATAATTAATTAAAAAAGTACTAATAGTAATCACGGATAACAAGATTTTAAAAATGTTTTTATCAATGGATTGCACCCATCAAAAATCATAAGTTGCCAAACACAAATTCGACCTTTGAAAATAACTCTTGAACAAATGACTTTTCAAAATACCTATGAAAACATAATATTTTATTGAAGCAACTACTTTTTTAAATAGATATAATTATGGTGGGCTGATAAATTTTTATACATCAAAAACACAAAGTGATCGATATTAAGTTTCATTTAACCAAATATGTTTTCTTTATAGTCATAGCAGGTATTTAGAAAAGTATTATATTAGTACTTTGTTATGTTTTAATAATAAGAAATATCATGTAAAGTTGCAAAATTTTATTATTTCTTATTAGATTTACAAAACAAATCACGCTCTTAGGTTTTTGAACTGCGTTTTTAGCTAATGTCTCGAAAGATATTAAAATATAACAATTCCACTGTTCAATGAAGAAGTTAATTTGGGGGTTACCAAAAAAAAAACTAGTAGATTAATTACAATAAATAAGTTATCTTGTGTTTGGACCAAGGTACCATCGCCCATTAACCCTGGACTGATTCTTTTCTCGTTCTGCGTCAGCTGATTTATTTGAATACCTGTTTAATTATGTAGCTAATTCTAAACCAAGATCAGGTATTCTGGCGTAAATTTTGCTAATAGATACTTATATCACTAATGAGCTACCTCATTACACATTTCAAGTCACTTAATAACCGGGCGTGATCTATATTGATATAGATTACCGCACAATTCCTAATCAGGTCATTATTCCCGTGTGTAATTAACAAACCCAAAAAAAATATATCACCTACCACGAGGAATTGGCGAAAAGTGCGTGAGCTAGAATACCCACCTTTGGATTTACGGCTGCCTCTGGCTTGTCTGCGGCTGTAGCTCATGCTCCGGTGCAGAATGTGACTGGTTAACTATCAGCTAGGATAAGTCGCGGTGAAAAATTAATTATGCACGTACACTCGTTAGCGTTCGCACATTTTTCAGGCTCACCTCGCGAACACAAGAACACAAGAGAGACACACACAGAACACTGCGAAGGAGACAAGAACGAACCCGACGCGATCATGCGGTCGGCTGAACTGAACAAGTTCTACTGCCGCTGACCGACGTTACTCATGTATGAATCATTTTCGATTCTAATTTACTTAAGTTTAATTCCCCAAGAAACGTTTAGCCGCGTTGCGCTCGCATCGTTTTCACTCAGCTAGTTGATTTTTATCAAAGTTAAGTTGATTTGATTTCTTTAAAATTTCTTAAAAAATGACCAACGTATCACTTTCTCCGATTTGATGGTTTAATATTTATGATACAAGTGTTAATAAAAGTGGTACTTTATTTTTTAGTAGGGAGTTTGCGGAACAACGGCGAAGACGCTTAACATTCAATAGAAATATTTATACTTTCATAGCTAATTTCCAATTTAAATGGAATTTTAAATGTACTGACGTTTGAAACGTCAAAATTATGAAACATGAAAATGAGAAATTATACTTCAAATTCTAATTATGCATTCAAATCATTCGAACGAATGAGATTTAGCAAAAAAATATTCTTCAACTTTGATTTTTGCAGGTGGATAACTCGAAAACGCGTCAAGCGATTTTGGCGATTCATGGGTCGAAATGTGCACTATTTTATTGCCCTTAAAAAAGTATTAAAATAGTTTTTGATGCAATTACTAAGAGTTGATGAAAATCGCTTTTTCCATTTTTGTCATATTAAGCGACAATTTTGATTTTTGCAAGTGGATAGCTCGAAAACGTGTCAAGAGATTTTGGCGATTCAAGGGTCAAAATATGCGGTATTTTATTGTTCTTAAGCAATTATTTGAATAATAAAATTTTCATTTTTGTCATATTAACCGACAATTTTGATTTTTGCAAGTGGATAACTCAAAAACACGTCGAGCGATTTTGGCGATTTAAGTGTCGAAATATGCACCATTTTATTGCCCTTAAAAAATTATCTAAACAGTTTTTGATGCAATTATTAAAAGATGATGAAAATTCGCTTTTTTAATTTTGTCACATTAAGCGACAATTTTGATTTTTGCAAGTGAATAGCTCGAGAACGTGTCGAGAGATTTTGGCGATTCAAGGGTCAAAATGTGCGGTATTTTATTGTTCTTAAAAAATTATTTGCATAATAAATTTTTAATTTTTGTCATATTAACCGACAATTTTAATATTTGCAAGTGACCCGTCGAGCGATTTTGGCGATTCAAGTATCGAAATATGCGGTATTTTATTGTTCTCAAAAAATTATTTGAATAATAAAATTTTATTTTTTGTCATATTAACCGACAATTTTGATATTTGCAAGTGGATAACTCAAAAACCTGTCAAGCGATTTTGGCGATTCAAGGGTCAAAATGTGCGCTATTTTATTGCACTTAAGTATTTAAATAGTTTTTCATGCAATTACTAAAAGTTGATGAATATTCGCATTTTTAAATTTTGTCATATTAAGCGACAATTTTGATTTTTGCAAACGGATAACTCGAAAACACGTCGAGCTATTGTGGCGATTTAAGAGTCAAAGTATGCACCATTTTATTGCCCTTAAAAAACTATTTAAATAGTTTTTCATGCAATCATTAAATAATAATGAAAATTCATTTTTTTTTAATTTGTCATATTAAGTGACAATTTTGATTTTTGCAAGTGGATATTTCGAAAACACATCGAGCGATTTTGGCGATTCAAGTGTCGAAATATGCACCATTTTATTGCACTTAAAAAAGCATTTATATAGTATTTCATGCAATAACTAAAAGTTGATGAAAATTCGCATTTTTTAAATTTTGTCATATTAAACGACAATTTTGATTTTTGCAAGCGGATAACTCGAAAACGCGTCGAGCTATTTTGGCGATTCAAGAGTCAAAATGGGCACCATTTTATTGCTCTTAAAAAAGTATTTAAATAGTTTTTGATGCAAACATTAAGAGATAATGAAAATTCGTTTTTTTTTAAATTTATCATATGAAGTGACAATTTTGATTTTTGCAAGTGGATAACTCGAAAACACATCGAGCGATTTTGGCGATTCAAGGGTAGAAATATGCACCATTTTATTGCCCTTACAAAAATATTTTAATAGTTTTTGATGCAATTACTAAAAGTTGATGAATATTCGCATTTTTAAATTTTGTCATATTAAGCGACAATTTTGATTTTTGCAAGCGGATAACTCGAAAACACGGCGAGCGATTTTGGCGATTCAAGTGTTGAAATATGCACCATTTTATTGCCCTTAAAAAATTATCTAAATAGTTTTTGATACAATTATTAAAAGATGATGAAAATTCGTTTTTTTTTTAATTTTGTCATATTAAGCGACAATTTTGATTTTTCCAAGTGGATAGCTCGAAAACGTGTCGAGAGATTTTTGTGATTCAAGGGTCAAAATATGCGCTATTTTATTGCCATTAAAAAAGTATTTAAATAGTTTTTCATGCAATCATTAAATGATAATGAAAATTCATTTTTTTCTAATTTGTCATATTAAGTGACAATTTTGATTTTTGCAAGTGGATATTTCGAAAACACGTCGAGCGATTTTGGCAATTCAAGTGTTGAAATATGTACCATTTTATTGCCCTTAAAAAAATATTTAAATTGTTTTTGATGCAATTATTAAAAGATGATGAAAACTCGCTTTTTTAATTTTGTCATATTAAGCGACAATTTTGATTTTTGCAAGCGGATAACTCGAAAACGCGTCGAGCTATTTTGGCGATTCAAGAGTCAAAATGTGCATCATTTTATTGCCCTTGGAAAACTATTTAAATAGTTTTTGATGCGATCATTAAAAGATAATGAAAATTCGTTTTTTTTTATTTGTCATATTAAGTAACAATTTTGATTTTTGCAAGTGGATAACTCGAAAACACGGCGAGCGATTTTGGCGATTCAAGTGTTGAAATGTGCACCATTTTATTGCCCTTAAAAAATTATCTAAATAGTTTTTGATGCAATTATTAAAAGATGATGAAAATTCGTTTTTTTTTTAAATTTTGTCATATTAAGCGACAATTTTGATTTTTGCAAGCGGATAACTCGAAAACGCGTCGAGCTATTTTGGCGATTTAAGAGTCAAAATGTGCACCATTTTATTTCCCTTGGAAAACTATTTAAATAGTTTTTGATGCGATCATTAAAAGATAATGAAAATTCGTTTTATGAAATATCGTTATTTATTAAAAATCAAGTAGACCATTTTAATAGGAAATTTTGCCAAATTTCATTGTTCTAAATTCTTCCATTGTGGATATATGAAATAAAAACAAATGTTTTCTCTTAACTTCAGAGAGCTGTATTCCTGCAAAATATAGCAGACCAATAAATGTTTGCAGCTCTGTAGGGTCCGTAAATTAGGCATCCCTGTCACGAGTATATTGTGGTCTAATCATTATAATTTGTATGCTGCATGATTTTTTTAATCAAGAATAGATTTCGCCTAAAATAGCATGCATATCTTATAACACCTGGCAATCGCAAGAAAATATGAGGTTTTTTACACGTTGAGAACATTTTTCGCCATTTAGTCGATTTATCTTTTCCTGTGAAATAATCGATGCTTTCATCATTACATAAATCACTTTCCGAAAACGAATCTTTTTGTACAGAGTTAGAGTCATCTTGGTGTTGCTCAATATGTTCTCGCTCTGCATCACTTCTACAAATTTTTACTTATCTTCATCAGTATCAGTTATTATTTGTAATAATATCCCAACATTTTTTGGATCTGTACTATGCATTCTACGACTATCCATATTTGAAAAAATCTACAAAACCTAAATCATTCCATAAACGGGCGTAATGAATCTATCAGATTCTTTGTAAGATAACATGATTAATTATTACATTACAATAATAAATATATAAATATGTATTATAACTTCTTAGTCGTACGTATGGAGGAGTAGTTACTTATAAAATAGTCAGTGAATAAAACAATTCACGAAAGGGCACAATCATTCTTTTGAGTCTTATGACTCTTATTTAAAACAAAATATCTCTTACATGAAGTCGAAAAGCTTTTTCAAGTTCAAAATTCGGTGTTACTTAAAAATATAAAGCGAAGAGCTTTTGTGATTGCAATTGTAATTTAAATTAAGCCATAGAAGAGGGTGTATGCGGAAGTTATTAATATTTCTTCAAGATTGACGATAAAAAATGTGCACTTAAATAAATTAATTTTACGAATGAAGAACAAATCAAAATAACACTTTCCCCCGTGCACAAATTGTATAACCGGCACACTTTTCAACACCACAATTATATAATTGTTACCGAAAATTCAATCGCCGCCATTATTTACAGATACATGCCATTGTTACAATAATAAACTATCACAATCGTTTTATTACAATAATGGCTTACGTAAACGGGAATTATGCGAATTATCACTTTTTGCAAATCACTATTACACATGGCCAATATTTATTTCGTCACACTTATTAAGATACAACGTTTCGTGACCAACGTCATTTAGTTTTAATAACCAGCCACCATAATAAATCATTAAGATAAGAACGCAGTAAGTAGGGCAAAAAAATATGATATTCTTATCGTTAGAAAATTTGGTAATGTTATATATCGAATACTATTTGAACACGTTTTGTATGTTAACGTGTGTAATTCAATTTTTTTGGTACTAATGTTATATAATATCGTAATAGAAATTAATCGCAGTCGCGTATGAATTGAAGTGCGTGTTTTTTACACAATGGTCAACATTTTTGGCTAACAACTACGGATTTTTAATCAGAGACATGCGCATTTAAATTCTTAGACGACTGACTCTCCTTGTAGTGAAACAACGCTATTTCAAAAATATAAAATATTTAATAATAATAATAATTTGCAACCAAAATATGTAGTATCTACAAATCAATAGAAAAAGAAAATAGAGAAAAGTACACTTTGATTAAGCAAATAGGACTAAAAACAACTAAAGTTGATCTCAGTTTTAGTTACATTATATTTAAAGTTAATGAACAAAAAGTCAAAATTTGGTGGGATATCTTTAAATAAAATTAATTCAGACTATCCCACAAATACCGTAGAACAAAGTCGTCCTTTTGACCAAGAATCCTGAAGCCTCTCGATACTGCAATTATTTATTAATTCTAATTTATCACCGTATGTTTTATCCCCGACAATTTTTAATTAAAATTATGCAATATTTCACAACTACCTAAGATTTTAAAGCTAGATTCTGCCTTAAGGTCAGTATTACGTGGCCTTAGAGTTAACTCGTAATAAATATTAAACTAGCAGCGAGAATATCATTTTCTAAAATGACATATCCTCACTTCATAATTTGCATAATAATTCATTTACAGATGGTATTGATAAAACAGGGATAGGTCTCCGATTTCGGCCATTTATCTTCCGATCCAGCAGATACTTTCACGATTTTTTCACCAGCGTAGGTTTCTGTAGAGAAGTGGGCCCAACAAAACAATGTCCAACAATTAAGCATTTTGTATCAAAAAAAGTGGAACAAACCGTTGTCGACACACAAATATAAATATTAATAAAGATCATAACTTTCGTTCCGAATGCATGAATACAAATCGGGACGGAAATTGATAAGAGCCGCTTAGATTATACAAAGTCTTTGTCCTCCATTTCAGTTATTTAATTAAATGCAGAAATGATAATTAAAATTTTCGAACGTCAATTTCTCCTGATGGTTGCTATGTTTGAGTGATTAATGACCGGTTAGGAAAAAATGGATGATTAAAATAAAGAATGTGATTGAAAGTTGAAATTGGGCATCAACAAATGAAAGTAGTCATGACATTCTCGTTCGCACAAATATTGGTGCGTGCCTGAAATTTCTCCTTCGCTGGATTCTGTCTTTAATACCATAAATAGTCAACACGATCGTAAAGTCTAGACATTGTCGTGTTGCTTGGCGGGATAATTTATACTTCGAATTGTACCAATGCGGAGCGATTTGCTTCCTGGAATATGTGGAATCGCCACATCCTCTTATTGTGTTATCTGCATACGTTTCTGGCACTGAAATATTACTGCTGCCAGAAAACTGTCGGCTACGCGGTGCTTGATTTAATAATCTTGAAATTATTATTTTCTTCCTGCGAAGCAGCCAAGGAGCAATGGCACTACCTGTAGTTTCAAGCTCTGCAGGAATTTTTAATTAATTCTTAAAGCACCTTTTCGCCAATTACTTTGGTTTAGGAAGATAAATCGTTATTTCTTTCTTCAAAAAAGGAGGGGGGTTGTATAAGTGGTTCTACCATCAACATGTTCCACGAGCCGCCACTGCTGAAGGGCGTTTCCAGCCAACTAGTATAGGGGGGGGGGGGGGTAAAAAAAAAAAATAAATAAGCTGGTGCTTCCGCTCTCATACACCTGTTCCGTGAAATCTCCCTATCCTTTTCCAACGTTTTATAGCGTTGAAAAAATTTACCGGTTATATTATTTGTTTGGAATATGGAATACCGGTAATTTTTAACAATAAAAATTGATAAGCGAAAAAATCTTAGGGGGGGTAATTACCCGATTATCCCCCCTTTAATACCGCCACTGCAAAATATACCAAAAATTAAAAAAAAATAAAAATAGTGGACCAAGGAAACAAACATTTGAACAGACAAATAAAAATAAATAAAGAAAAATTTAGGGCAAAAGATTAACAAAAAACCTACAATGTTGGTCAAAAAGTCCAGATTTAGACAAAACATGGAAAATTCGGACCTAAACATAATAAATGCAGACTAAACGAAAAACCAAAAATGGGAGCCAAAAATCCGAAAAATTTTAACAATAAAATCGAAAAGAAAAATTTAGGTCAAAAGATTTTAAAAAATAATCAATATTTATAATGTTGGCCAGAAAGTCGAAAATTTAGACAGTATATCAAAAACTCGGGCCTGAAGATAATATTTGCAGACTAAAAAATCGAAAATTTCAACAAACAAAACTCGAAAATACCGAAAAAAATAAAAAGAAATCCCGCATATAAATCAATCATTCAGGTTATAGATATTTTAACCAAAATTAACTCAAAATTTTGGAACTAGAATTAAAAAATCGGCCCGAAAAATCAAAAATGCGGACAAAAAATCAAAAATTTTAACAATTAAATCGAAAATTTATGTCACAATAACGAATATTTAGGTCAACAGATCAAAACTTTAGACCAAAAATAATCGAAAATACAGGTCAAAAATCTAAAAATTTGGGCCAAAAAGCCGAAAATTTAAAAAATGAAATCGCAAAAGGTCTAAATAAGGGATAATGAGGCTAAAAGTTAAAATATTTTGACCAAAAATATCGAATATACAGGTCAAAAATTTAAAAACCAAAAATTCGTCAGGAGAAATAAAAAATGCGGACCAAATAGTCGAACATTTTAACAATGAAATCGAAAATTTAGGTAAAAATAAAGAATATTTAGACCAAATGATCAAAAATTTAGCCAAAAAACAAATCGGGAATACAGGCTTAATAATAAAAAATAGGGCAGAAAGACCGATGGTCGGTAGCCCTTTATCAAATAAAAATAACATTTACTGTACGTAAAATAATTTAGTGTAACATAAACATGATAATAAAGATTTACTACTACTAATAAAACATGCAGAATATTCTAAGAAAAGGGTTTAAATTAGTCTCAAAAATCACTCTATTGTTCAAAATCATTTTCCAATTTTTTTTTAATAGGAAAATATTTTTCTTTAATTTTCGCTTTAATTAGCTTTAAAAGTTGAGATAAGGCACTTTTCTACTAAATGAAATCAGTGGCGGCTCGTGGAACATGTTGATGGTAGAGCCATAATATCCATCCTCCTTTTTTGAAGAAACAAAGAACCATTTATCTTGCTAGAAAAATCGAATATTTTGGCCAAAAAATCAAAAATTTGGAACAAAACAGGCGAAGATCTAAATTATCGGCCAAAAAATCAAAAACCTGGTTTAAAAATAAAAATGCACACCAAAAAATTGAAAATACAAGCAAAAGAAAAATAATTTGTCATTTTTAGCCCCAAAATAACTTTGAAAATAATAGCAAAAATAAAAATCGATAGCCCTTTCACAGCCAACGGAAAGCGGATTTCAAGTTTTTAACATAATGTATTTAGATGTTATTTCTGTGAATAAAGATGTTTGTATATATAAAAATAAAAAAATAAATTCGCAAGAAAATCTAAAATATGGGACAAAAAATAAAAAATTAAGACCAAAAATCTAAAATTCGTACCCAAAAATTAAAGCTGTAGACTAAAAAATCAAAATTTTTAACAAACGAATCGAAAATTTAAGTCGAAATAAAGAAAATTTCAGCCAAAAGACCAAAAATTGAAACAAAATATAGGCCAAAAAAGTAAAAACCTAAAAAGGTGAAAATTTAGACTAAACAACAAAACTTCGGGCGTAAAGATAAAAAATGCAGACAAAAAATCCAAAATTTCTAAAAACCAATCGATTTTTTTCGTCAAAATAAAGAATATTTAGACCAAAAAATAATAAAATCTACAATATAGCCTAAAACGGTGAAAATTTAAAGAAAACATTGAAAACGAGCGTAAAGATAAAAATTGCAGACAAAAAAAATTGAACATTTCTACAAACCAATCGAATATTTTGGTCAAAATAAAGAAAAATAAAAAAAAGTTGGAAATGCAGAAATCTCAAATATGGGCCAAGGAATCAAGAATCCTGATCTAAAAATAAAAAAGCAGACCAAAAAATCGAAAGGTAGAAGCAAAATAATTTGCCACCAAAAATAAGTTTCTGACCAGAAATTCGAAAATATTAGCAAAAAATTAAAAAATCACGAAATAAAATCAATAATCCAAGTTAAATAATGTAAAATATATTATTATTTGTTTGGAATATGGAATACCGGTAATTTTTAACAATAAAAATTGATAAGCGAAAAATTCTTAGGGGGGGTAATTACCCGATTACCCGTCCTTTGAAACCGCCACTGCCACTGCTGTGAAGTGAAAAATAATATTATAAAAATGAAAATTGTGTTACTTTGGTGTAACAATAAGTGTTTTTTTTGCTTTGGCGTTAACCATTCACCCACTAACGGTTATGTAATAACAATAAGTTAAAATTTATACTTCAAAGTTCTAACATAGCATATGTTTACCGGCCGTTAATCATAGTTATTAATAAGTACCAATCACAAGTAGCAACGTGATTTAAAAGTAGCAGTTTTTCCCATCTCTACTCTACACGTCACCATTCGTGTGGTAAAAATTATTCAAGCCACAAATATCTTTGTTTATTCCATTAGAAAATAAATAGGTTCAAATGCACCCTTAT
This sequence comes from Ocypus olens, assembly GCA_910593695.2. Classification (NCBI taxonomy): domain Eukaryota; kingdom Metazoa; phylum Arthropoda; class Insecta; order Coleoptera; family Staphylinidae; genus Ocypus; species Ocypus olens. Next base: position 45,529,942 of record OU343058.1, read on the forward strand.
GAAATTGTTAATGCCCTCCCTGTACATCACATCAATTCTTCATCAGTGTCAATGGTTCCTCGGCTGAATGGCTTATCGCCAGCTTGTTAACATTCATTTATAAACAAAGAGTCGGGTAGTTTTAAATTACTGTTTTTTTTTTACTGAATTGCCTGGCGAACATTTAACAATTTCAAAATTTTATTCTGAAATGCCGTTCTTTCGAAATAAGTTCCAACGATTTTCTTGTGAGTGGTGCATTTTTCAGTGGCGGCTCGTGTAACATGTTGATGATAGAGCCACTTATACAATATACCTCCCTCCTTTTTTAAAGAAAGAAAGAACGATTTATCTTCCTAGACCAAAGTAACTGGCGAAAGTGTTTTAAAAATTCTTGCTGAGCTTGAAATTACAGGTAGTGCCATGGCTCCTTTGCACTATATAACGAGCTGTCCCTGCTTAATTTGATAAAGCGATGATTTGCAAATCTAATTTAATTTTTGTAGAATTTAGTCGACACGTTTTATATATATTTTTAAATTTTTTGCTCGAGAATTACACAATTCGAATATTAAAATTTTCAAAAATTAACAATTCGCGAAATAATTGGTTATCGCTAAAATCGCTCTACGCGTTTTCGAGTTATCCACTTGTGAAAATCAAATTTGTCGCTTAATATGACAAAACTATGAAAAAAGCAAATTTTCATCATCTTTTAATGTTTGCATCAAAAAAAAAAAAATTAAATATTTTTTTAGGGGCTATAAAATAGTGCACATTTCGACATTGAAACGCCAAAATCGCTCGACGCGTTTTCGTATTTTCCACTTGCAAAAATCAATATTGTCGCTTAATATGACCAAAATGAACAAAAGCGATTTTTTATCAACTTTTAGTAATAGCATCAAAAACTATTTAAATATTTTTTTACGGGCAATAAAATGGTGCATATTTTGTCAAAATCGCTCGACGTGTTTTCGAGTTATCCACTTGCAAAAATCAAAATTGTCACTTAATATGACAAATTAAAAAAAAAACGAATTTTCATTATCATTTAATGATTGCATCAAAAACTATTTAAATAGTTTTTTAAGGGCAATAAAAGGGTGCACATTTTGACTCCTGAATCGCCAAAATAGCTCGACGCGTTTTCGAGTTATCCGCTTGCAAAAATCAAAATTGTCGCTTAATATGACAAAATTAAAAAAATGCGAATTTTCATCAACTTTTTGTAATTGCATGAAAAACAATTTAAATACTTTTTTAATGGAAATAAAATTGCGAACATTTTTACCCTTTAATCGCCAAAATCTCTCGACGGGTTTTCGAGTTATCCACTTGTAAATATCAAAATTGTCGGTTAATATGACAAAATTAATAAAGCGAATTTTCATCATCTTCTAATAATTGCATCAAAAACTATTTAGATAATTTTTAAGGGCAATAAAATGGTGCATATTTCAACATTTGAATCGCCAAAATCGCTCGACGTGTTTTCGAAATATCCACTTGCAAAAATCAAAATTGTCGCTTAATATGACAAAAATGAAAAAGAGCGATTTTCATCAACTCTTAGTAATTGCATCAAAAACTATTTAAATACTTTTTTAAGGGCAATAAAATAGCTCACATTTTGACCCTTGAATTGCCAAAACCGCTCGACGGGTTTTCGAGTTATCCACTTGCAAATATCAAAATTGTCGCTTAATATGCCAAAAATTAAAATTTTATTATGTAAATAGTTTTTTAAGACCGATAAAATACCGCACATTTTGACCCTTGAATCGCTAAAAGCTCTCGACACGTTTTCGAGCTATAAACTTGCAAAAATCAAAATTGTCGCTTAATGTGACAAAATTAAAAAAGCCAATTTTCATCATCTTTTAATAATTGCATCAAAAACTATTTAAATATTTTTTTAAGGGCAATAAAATGGCGCACATTTCGACACTTGAATCGCCAAAATCGCTCGACGTGTTTTCGAGTTATCCACTTGCAAATATAAAAATTGTCGGTTAATATGACAAAAATGAAAATTTTATTATTTAGATAATTTTTTAAGAACAATAAAATACCGCACATTTTGACCCTTGAATCGCCAAAATCTCTCGACACGTTTTCGAGCTATCCACTTGCAAAAATCATAATTGTCGCTTAATATGACAAAATTTAAAAAAAAAACGAATTTTCATCATCTTTTAATAATTGCATCAAAAACTATTTAGATAATTTTGCAAGGGCAATAAAATGGTGCATATTTCAACACTTGAATCGCCAAAATCGCTCGACGTGTTTTCGAGTTATCCACTTGCAAAAATCAAAATTGTCACTTAATATGACAAAAATTACTACAGCGGGCCTCACAAAACTTCTAGCCGGCTCTGGAAATCAACCTTCACCTGCCTCCGTGTAAATATTTTTCACGTTCGCCCTTGAATCCCTGACTTTTCCCACAATTTCGTATAAATAAATCGCTTTCCTATTGCCGATCGCATTGTTGTGCATTCTGACTCCGAGAGACGTGACCTCGCATAGCGAAAGAAGTTACGAACGGTCGGAATTGAAAACAGTTTACTGTACCATAACGGATTTTATGGCTCTATTTTCACACACGTGAAATCATCAGAAAATTACTGTGCTCAGTTGCAAGTTTTTGTTACCTGGCGATGGCAATGCTATTAATGGGTACATATAAACGTCTGCCATCTGGTAGTCGCGTTTTCTTCTAGGGTTACGTATTTTTCTGTTCTATTTACAGATAAATCGTTTATATTTCTAACTGAAAACACCACAAATTTAATAGATAGTTAAGGAGAGTGCACAGTTAAAATCTGTTGGGAAATAAAGTATTATTATTATTATTATTATAGCATAAAATTACTTTTTATTGATTTGTGTACATTTCTTGTGTCATGATTTTAATAATAATAATGTTTATTTACTAATATTGATTAATGACAAATTAAACAAAAATATAAACGTGTTTATAGTTATCTGCAGAAATGTATGCAGAAGTTTATAATATACTTTGATATAACTTTTCACAAAATGAAAGAAAATGTTGCTGTGGCCAACTTTTTCCGATTCGGTGGTTTAAAAGATTTTCCACCGATTGACGTTAAATATATGATTGTAGTGATAGTTGAGAGTCATTTCTATTACCCAGGCAGTACAGTATTGCCGAGCACTCGAGACGTGTGGGGGTAAAGTTTGCGCAGAGTGAGAAAGTATTCTTAGAATGCGACAACAAATCTCCTGAGCCAATTGAATTTTGAGATGGTCACCGCGCAACACGTCTCGAGTGCTTGGTACAAGTCTAAAAGTGTTGCTAAGAAACGCACCACCTGAATTTGACATTACGTTTCAAACACATATTTGGTCGAGCAAAATTGGATCGAACAAAAGATCGAGCGACTAGAAAAGTTCGATCTACTCGATACATCGCTTGCTCGATCCTTGATATACTCGATTTTACCCAACACTACATCAAAGTACTTATCGCAATGAGTTCTTACCTTTGTACTTAAAGAAGCCATCTAGATCCTCAGATAAAAAATTCTAAATTTGTTATTTTTCCAAAAACTAAGAATTTCTTCGATTGCTACTTGAGAAACAATTGTAACGGAAGCATTATAAAAAAATTGAAAATCCTATATTTGTTATAATTCAAATCTTTTTTGATAGTTTTTCAGTTCCGTTTCGACAGTATATTCTAGATTTGTAGTGAAAGCATTAAAAAAAAATTATATCCAATATTTATTATAATTCAAATCTTTTATGATAGTTGTTTTTCAGTTACGTTTGACAGAATATTCTAGATTTGTAGTGAAAGCATTTAAAAAAAACTTTAAAAATCCAATATTAATTGAAATCTTTTATTATAGTTATGATAACTGAACTTATTTTTTACGCCCATAGCATACGCAATTCTACTTTTAATAATAATAATAATAGGCCTTTATTTTCATAACCTGTACATAAAATATAAATAAACCAAAATTCAAAAATTATACATAAATAAGACAGGAACGTACAAGTTATATCTAACTGCATATTGTCACATAAAAATACACAAAGCTCACTTTCTACTTTCCAAATGGAAAATTGAAATGAACGACCCCCACAACAACGTGTGTACGTATTTTCATCCGCTACAATTAAAATGCAAATATCGGCCTGCCCAAAAGAAGATATTTGACATTTCAAACTAATTTATATGTTCGATATCGACCGGTGTGCGCGCCTACGTCGTCCACGTTATCGTGGAATTGTAAAATGGAAACGTTCGAATAAACGGGTCAATACTAATGATATACCAAAGTCTAAGCTCTGCACACATGTTGCTTTCAATTAACGATAGTGTTGTGCTAATGAATTTCAGGGGATAATTGCTCTGATAGGTGGAATGGAAATGGTTGAAAGCAATGTATAATGAGGTTTGTAACAAGCGCACGAGGAAATGGGGAATGCTGGGTAATTATAGAAGTCCGGGATCTTTATTTTTTGTCCAATCATATTATCAATAAGTAAAAGCTTGAATTGTATTTTTTTTCATTTTTAAATAGTAATTAACACGTTCGCGGACGTGAATGCTATAGCCATAATTTTCATTGTTTTGACTACTATTACAAAATATGTCCAATCAGATTTCCGATATCACAACTAATTTAAAAGAATTTTTTTGCAGCTCGCTGAAATTTTTACTGTCCGCCAATGTGTTAAATGATGTACATACAGCAGACGTTCCCAATCTGTGGTACGTGTACCGGTACCGGTACGCAAATGTCGAGCTATCGCTTATGCTTTAGAAAATTTCACTCCTATAGCGAATAATTTTGTGACAAGTGTGATACATAATTAGTAGAGTCCGGATTTATATTTTTTTACATGTTTTATTTGGTCTTTCGTAATATTCGATTTTTTTCGAATATTTCTGGAAATATTTGAAAAAAAACTTTAAACAATTTATTCAGCATTAAAATGCGCAACTTTGTCTATCTCTATCTCTTATAAGGATGACGACGAACTATCATAATTCACAATGGCATGCTTACATTTTCACATCGGTTACAGAATTTCACTAAACATACTTCATTATAACGATATCACATATATACTGAAGGAAAAAAAATGAAACACTTGAAATTCGTGAAATTTCGACCATTTTCAAACCGCCAAAACTCGGCGTATTTTCAATCGATTTTGATGAATCTTTAAGGGCGAAAAACTTTGAAGGATCTTCTTTAAAGTCATGCATGCGAACTTAAGCGTAACCCCTTCCACCCCCTCTAGCGCCCCTGTGAAAAGTTTTTTTTTCTGGAAACCATGTCCAACTTTGACGGTGTCTACGGAGTTGTAAAAATTTTGTCGATCCACCATAAAGGCAATAAAATTTGATCAATTCCTCGAAGAACGAAGTTCCTACGACGATTTGGCACCAAGTTATGGGTGTTTGAAAAAAAAGCGAATTTTGTGATTTATTGACTCATAGTCGAAGTTTTTCGACGAAATTGTTTTCGCTTTCACGAATGAAATTTTCTTTGCATGTTCTTTGAGGTATGCACGAAAATTCATTGTTTGCGCAAAATCATGAATATCGAATTTTGTACGTTAGAACTTAATTAACAAAAAACTTTATTTTAGGTCAAAAAAGGCTCATTTTAACGATCTCTGTAGGGTCTGAAAAAAAATGTGGGCCTAACTCACCACTATTCATCTATTTTTCCATTCGTCCAATGAAAACAAACAAATTACACTGACGGAAAAAAAGTAAACACTTGAGATTTGTAAAAATTTAGGTAATTTTCAGATGGCTATAACTCGGCTTCTATCCAACCGATTTCGACGATCTTTTGAGAAATCAAAAGCAAAATGTGTCCTCTTTGAGAGGGTTTATCCCCACTCAAAGAGAGGGTTCTACCCCCCTTCAAACGAAAAAATAAAAAAAAAACACAAAATGCACTTTTTTTCAAACACCCATAACTTTGTGCCAAATCGTCGTAGGAACTTAGTTTTTTAAGTCCTGCACAGGTAATTGAACATATTTCAATGCCCTTTTGGTGGATCGAGTCGACACATTTTTTCCAACTCGGTACACGTTGCCAAAGTAGGACGTGTTTTGCCCAAAAACGTGTTTCTTTTTGTTCGGGGTTGAAGGGTTCGAAAAGGGATCATTCCAATCTGAGTTTACCCTCTTAAAGTAGGGCCAAAATGGGATTTTTTTCCCGAAATAATCATCAAATTTGGTTGAAAAGTCACCGAGTTATGTGCGAAAAACCTCAAAATGCATTTTTTTTCAAACACCCATAACTTGGTACCAAATCGTCGTAGGAAATTCGACTCTTCAAAGTTTTTCGCCCTCAAAGATTCATCACAATCGATTGAAAATACGCCGAGTTATGGCGGTTTGAAAATGGTCGAAATTTCACGAATTTCAATTTTTTATTTTTTTTTCCTCCAGTGTATTTTACATTCAATAAATATTCGTAGAATTAGGAAAATGAATTATCTATAGGCTGAAATACCTCTGGTCAATTGCCTGTTGGGGTCATTTGTAAAAGTGTCTCAATAAAAGTATTCTCTCTCTCTCTCTCTCTCTCTCTCTCAATTTTGGGCTTACCATTGCCTCTTTTTTATAATTTCTTTGAATTTTATTGTAATTTTCTTTAATTCTAGAAATTCCATTTTTTAACAATGTTTTTTTCTATTAAAAATTAGCCTTTTCTTTGTTTTTATGATCTCTCTTTTGTTAATCAAAAGCTCGATATTGTTGACTTTGAACTTAAATTCGTATTTTGGCAATTTTCATTTAATTGACTTAATTACTTCTTGACAATTTTTTTAATTTTTCTACTGTTTCGAATTTAAATCACCAAAAGCAAATAATGCGTTTGGAGGTTATGCAATTTTTCAAAATCAAAAACGCGATTTTGTTGATTTTTACTTTAGATCATGGATTATGGCAATTTTCGTAGACTTGACATGAATGTTTCTTAATACTTTTTGCGAATATACCAAATTCGCTACATTTTGGAATTTAAATCATTAAAATAAAATACCGCCTTGGGAAGTAAAGCAAGTTTTCTAAATTAAAAAACGCGGTTTTATTGATTTTATAGTTGGACAAATTCGAATTTTGGCAATTTTTATTGACTTGGCATGAGAATTCGTCAATCCTTTTTTAAAATACCCAGCACATTAAAACGAAGACCCTTAACTAATATTGTATCCCTCGCGACCCCAATATCCCACCAAAACACAAATTTCCTATCTAAACACTTCATCAATTTATTTCATCATTTCATACAACAGACTAGCGAATAACGGACGAGACAACACTGACAAAGACGGGCACAAAGACCTATGGTCGATAGCCCTTGACAGTTCAACATAAATTAAACATGTAAAAATTATGTCTGTCAATAAAGATGTTTCATATGAAACGAAATAAAATCCCAGCATTTTTTTCAAAATCAAAAACGCGATTTTGTTGACTTTGAACTTGGAAAATTTTGGATTTTGGCAATTTTCGTTGACTTGACATGAGAATTCCTCTGCTTTTTTTTGATACACTGCATTTTAAAACAAAATAAAAAAAAAACGCGTTCAATACCCCAGCAATTTTTCAAAATCAAAAACGCGATATTGTTGACTTTGAACTTGTAAAATTTTGGATTTTAGCAATTTTCGTTGACGACATAAGAATTCCTCCGCTTTTTTTGGTACACTGCATTGTAAAACAAAATAAAAAAACGCGTTCAATACCCCAGCAATTTTTCAAAATCAAAAACGCGACATTGTTGTCTTTGAACTTGGAAAATCTTGGACTTTTGGCAATTTTCTTTGATTTGACATAAACATTTCTTAATACTTTTTTTAGATAAATTGAATTCTCTACATTTTATAGTACAAATCTTCACGATCAAAAATCGCCTTCAATACTTAAGTAATTTTTCAAAATCAAAAAATCATTTTTGCTGACTTTGTAATTGAAAAATTTGGCCAATTTTTGTTGATTTGACATGAATATTTTTTAATACTTCTTTAAAATACACTAAATATTACATTTAAATCATCAAAGTAAAATAATGCCTGCGAAAGTAAAGGAATTTTTCAAAATAAAAACACTCTGTAGTAGGCAAAAATCGGATTTTGTCAATTTTCATTGACTTGACGTGAAAATTTCTAGATACTTTTTTAAAATAAACTGAATTCTCTACATTTTATTATACAAATCTTCATGATCAAAAATCGCGTTCTATAGTTCAGTAATTTTTCAAAATCCAAAACGCGTTAATGCTAACTTTGAACTTTATTTTGGATTTTGGTAATTTTCGTTGACCCGACACGAGAATTTCTCGATACTTTTTTTAAATCATTGAATTCTCTACATATTATTACAAATTTTTATAATAAAAAAACGCGGTCAATGCAGTAATTTTTCAAAATAAAACATGCGATTTTGTTGACTTTGTAGTTGGAAAATTTTGGCAATTTTTGTTGACTTGACATGAACATTTATTAATACTTTTAAAAATACGCTAAATATTGAGATTTAAATCATCAAAGTAAAATAATGCTTTCAAAAGTAAAGCATTTTTTTCAAAATAAAAACCCGCGATTATATTGACTTTGTAGTTGGAAAATTTTGGATTTTGGCAATTTCCATCGACTCGACATGAGAATTTCTCTATACTTTTTTTTAAACACATGGAATTCTCTACATTTTATCATACAAACCTTCATAATTAAAAAAAACGCGTTTAATCCCTGAGCAATTTTTTAAAATCAAAAACGCGATATTGATAACTTCTGATTTTAGCAATTTTATTTGTCTCGAATGAATATTTCTTAGTACTTTTTTCAAAATACACTATATTTGATATAAATCGGCATATAAATCATCAGAATTAAAAAAAAAAACGCTTTCAATATCTCTGCAATACGATTTTGTTAATCTTGGACGTGTAAAACGTTTTTTAAAATTATTTAATTTACCGTAACGCCATTTTTACATAATATATATTTTCATATAAACACATACAAAAAAGACAAACCAGAAATATATGTATACCGGGTGTAACTGAATTCTGGTAGACCTCCAATATTATTTTCTTTTTACATATATCTTTATGAAGTTTGGCATGGTGTTTTTAGAGAATAAAGTGTGTCAAAAAGTGAAATTTTAATGAAATTTACACTTCCGGTTTAACTGGAAATGACCTTAACTTTCCCATTTCAAATGGAACACCCTGTATATTTTTACATAATTTAATTCGTCTCTAAATTCTAAATTTGGAGACGTATCATAAGTGACCTTTTGGTTGTTAGTTTTTTGTTTAAATTCAAATTAAATTTACACAAAAAAACAAATTTAAATTAATTTTAAACAAAAAATACACTAAACTAAATTTCATAAAGATTCTGAGGAGGAAAAAAACTAACAGCATATTATCGCAATATTTGTTTGTGATCGTAGACTCATCACCAAAATCAAATTCTTCTAGATAATATAAAAGATCTTCTGCATAAAAGTCTCGATGGGGGACTTTGATTAAAATTTAAAAAAAAAATTATCCAAAGTTCGGCCATATTTATGAGTTTGTTATATTTAAAATGTATATAAAAATGTTTATATTATTCTTCATATTTAACAGTTGATCGAAAAAAACAAAAAATTAAGTCCTTCAGATTATCAAATAAAGCTTAAGTCAGAAGTTTTATTTTAAAATATATATTATTTTTTGAGAAACTGCGCCGACAGACATTTTTCAAAAAATGGTCGAACTTCAACATGGAAATATCAAAAACATGAAAACAAAACTTTACTTTTACTTTGAATAGAGAAAGTAAAAAAAAAAACGAATGAACATTTGAATATTTTTTTCAAGCCAATCTATATTTATCCAGATATTTTCATAACCATTTAAAAAATCTGACTACGCCTTAAAAAGTTATCGCAAAACAACTAAAGGTGGAATTTTCGGTTTTCATCTTATCCGCACATTAATAATAATTGCAGTCCACTGATACAAAACTATTCCAAATCTGGTCATCCGTCCACAAAACGAAATACAATTTCAAATTTATGTTTTTTTTTATCCTAATGCATGCGTCTGCTCGATGAATACGTAACCCTGTTTTAAGAATTCTTAAAATCTGGTAAATCTTTTACAAGTTGTCTGGAAAACAGCGGAAGGTCAAAACGTTTGATCAGCATTCGTTTAAGAGTTATTTGAAAAGATCAGACCATAAAGTAAACATAAGTTAGCTTCGATTTCTTTTCGAATCGCAAGGATTTTCAAAATCTGGTCGTTACTCCAATGCTTTGAACATAAACAAGTGTAAATTATTTGAGAATCAAAAAGATTTAAATGTATTTTTCTTCCTCTGAACATCATATTTATTTATAAAGACTCTGGGTTGTAGGGTAGTACCTATAAGGTTTATCCACTACACTTCAGAATTTATGTTACTTTTTAAAGTGTCGCTAATTTATATAATATGCTAATGACACCTTGAAGTAAAGATAAAACACTGATGCAGTGTAAGGTTTTAAATTGTTTTTTATTATTCTACACCAATTGTCTCATCACACAGTGGCTTCATCAGGTTGTAGTACATAAGCAAAAGTACATTTCTTGAGAATACAACTATAAAACAACCAAGTGCCAATGTACTACACCACTAATTAATATCTTCCTTAAAAACTGCAGCTATAATACAGTGTGTTTCAAAATGAAATTAATCGCAGTCACCTGTTAATTGAAATGCGCATGTCTCTTATTAATTAAACATGCAGACAGTTAACGTTAAAAATGTTGACCATTGTGCAAATTTCAATTCACAGGCGACTGCGATTAATTTAATTTTGAAACACACCGTACATAAGGTAAGTATTCATCCAGACAGGCATCGATAGCATACAAGTGAAGACACAGCTTAAGAAATTCTGGAACACATGTTCACCGAACGATAGTGTAGTGAATAACAGGCAGCGATTCCGTTCGCAGAAGTACTTTATCGGACAATTCAGAAGACCACACAAACTGAACACATTCAGATTCAGATAGGCCGAGGTCATTCATGTCCGCTAAGTACATCTACGCCGACGCCATTACAAGATGCTAAACACCGTCTGGAATGGCGCTAGTATCAATACACTCACTGACACTCGTTCATGTGAAGCGATTTTTCCATTTTCTTCCGAGCCAGGCCATTCGCGGATAACTAATTGCTCGCTATAAAGGTTATTGAGGTATAATGCACTCATTATCACGATTGTGCACTAATATCCGTTCAAAGTGTTCGAACTTATCGGCGTATCTAACAGGGATCGTTTATTTTATTGTTTAACACCCATTCTACTGTCTCTGACATTATTTATCGCTTTCAAAAGTAATAAACGTTCCTGATTGTGATTCAAATAATAGCTGACATCGATTATTATAATAGATATTAATGCAACGAACTCTTATTGTTGTTTTATATGAAGGTAATTATCTGTGAACTATCGGGATTTGATTATTTAAAAGATTATTTAACAATTTGAAACAAAGAAAAAAAAAACTAATTTACCTTTTTATAGATTTATAATGTCTGCATAGAATATCTGATAAGATTATATAAACAATTAGGAGTGATTATGGAAAGCTTAAAATAAATCAAGAAATATATAACTCATATTTACACTTAAATGCAAAAGAATTGTAATATGAAATAGCTACTTAAAACAAAAGTTGAGAATGTAAATAGTTGGAAATCCCATAAGACGTGAACAGTTTTTGAGAATGATTTAGGTTTAGTTGCAAATTTTTGGGTTAAATTTCCGAGATACCAAAACATATCAAACAGCGAAATTTTTCCTTACACGTAAGCCCAAAAACAGTCTTGTAAAAAAAATCTAGTGGAATTTGGGTAGGTTTTTCAACGAATGAAAGTTGGACATCATTTTCTCATGCGATTCGATTGACTTAGCAAAACGTATGCTTGTATCAATTTTAAATAGTGATTATGTAGAACTATGTGATTGGCGTGCTTGGATTTTTCTGTAATATTTCAGCCCAATGATTCGTAAATAATCTTGTAAAATTAAATATTGTTACCCCAGCAGAACACCTACAGACCAGTTTTGACCTTTCAGGCCTCATCAGTGTAGTTAGTTGATGATGGGGAAACGGAAATTACTATTGGAATATAAATATTCCAAACACCGTTAAAGGTAGAAACACCCAAGTGGCGGAATCTATTGCCTAGATGTTGTACTCAGATTGGGTTTAGTACAACATTCAGGGAATAAATTCCGCCGCTTTGGCGATTCTACTTTTAATCTTAAATCTTAAAAGTTAAAAATCTGCACTTGTTTAGAATTCCAAAGCTTTCCCTATTTTAAAGTGCTGAAAATATCTATTCTTGGGCTTGGTAGTGATTATTTGATTAATATGCTTGGGCTATTGTAGGAAACGAAAGCCCAAATCATAACTCTACCATTTTGTCAAGATTGGAAGTTTTAAAGTTTTGATAAAGCAACATTTTATGGGGTTTAAATCGCAGTAAATGGTCATTGCTTGGTTTAATGAACTATGTTATTCTTATATTTGGATTTTTTTTTTGAAATATAAAAGCCCAATTATTTCTTAAGAAGTTTATAAAAGTTCAGATTTTGAAAATCCAACGCTTTTAAATATTTCAGGGCCATTGTTGGGTTGCATAGCGATTATTTGGAAATTATGTGATTTACATGTATCAGATTTTCTGGAAAATCCCAATTATTTCTGAATCATTTTGTAATAAGAGATCTGCATTTAGATTTTAAGACATCAACGCTAAAATGGTCTTAGTAAGTTTGATGGTGATTATTGGAGAACTAATTCTTGAGCGATTTTTGAATTTACAGCGCTGAAAATAGCCATTCTGGTGTTCGATAGTGATTATTCAAAAACCGAGTTTTAAGCAAACTGCAATTTTGAGGTCTGCACTCTGCATTTCAAAAAGTCAACGCATTTTCGAATTTAGAGCGCTAAAAGTTGTAAATTCTTGAGTTTAAAAGTGATTATCTGAGAAACTACGCCTTGGTTTTTTTTTTGAATAGGTAAACCGAATTATTTCTCAATAATTTTATTCTGGATTTGTTTCAAATATTAAGAAATCGCAGAAAATGGCCATTCTTGGGTTTGAAAGTGATTATTTGAAAAACTATGTATATGTATACATGGTGTATTTGAAATAACAAACAGGCTCGTAACGACAAAGAGATTATATTATTTATAAACAATATTCGCAATTATTTTGTTTATAACTGTAACAAAAAGCCCGCAATTAATTATTAAAGTTAATGAGTGAAAATACACAACATGTTTGGGAGCAGTGGTAATGTGAACTAATTTTTAAACGGCATCGGCTTTAGATATCGAATTACAACAAGCGAGTAGGAAATATCTGAGTGCTCTTTAAGCGTCAATGAACTTGAGGACTGTTTATCTTTTACAAAAAAAAAACGTTGCGATAACATTTCAAATTTCGGAGGCAAGAAATCGCATCTCGCGTTTTAAATAAACAAACACACATTCCATGTAAAGGTAATTAAATGAGAAAAGCATCGGTTCTCAAAATGTTTAAAAAACCTCGAAAAATTAGGAAAATTCAAAATTTTTTTTTCGAATAAATTTTGACGGAAATGGGTTCACAAATATCTTGAGTGTGTACCCTTAAATGCCTGTTCGTTATTTCGATTACACCCTGTATATTAACCGTGACCAGACATCCAGACATATTCGCCTAGGAAGACTGTTCACGCGAAAACTGCGCACAGAAAACTGCGCACAGCGAAAACTCCGCACACGAAAACTCCTCACACGGAATAATGCTCACACGGAAAACTCCGTACACAGAAATTAACGCACAGTGAATTGCTCACACTGAAAAATGCTCATACGAAGAATGAAAACTGCGCAATGCGAAAACTCCGCACATGAAAACTCCTCACACGGAAAACTCCACACACAGAAAATAACGCACAGTGATAATTGCGCACATGAAAATTGCTCACACTGAAAAATGCCCACACGGAAAATTACTCACTTTTATCAATCCTCACAGAGATATTTTCTCACAAGAAATATTTTTGCTATAATTATTACATTTCACATTAATTTAAAAGCAACAATGTACTGTGTTTTTACTGTAATTTTTGAAAATGTGTTTATTTTTGGGTGTAATAAATTTTTAAAAATTAATGTTTAAAAAAATACTGATCCGATACGAAACATCTGCCTTCAGAATTAACTACGATTTTTAAAAATGTATCAATTTTTTGCGTGAGTTATGAATTTTTGATATTTTTTTAAGTTGTCGAATATTTGAACGAAGAAAAATAGAAAAAAAAATAATACTGATATGATTGAATTTCTTAAAAAAAACTCTAATGCAATAATACATTAACTTGAATCGAGTCAAGTTATGAATTTTTGAAAATTAATTTTTTAAGTTAAGTAATAAAATGTGAAACATCCTACAAGTGTAACGAATTTTAAATGCATTTAAACTTTAAAATTTCTACTTTATGATAAAAAATCAGAAAAAAATATATTGAATTGCAGTGCAACGAGTTTTAAATTCCAATGAAAATTAAATTTCTGCATTTGTTTAATTATTGAATTGATGAGCCGAATTTGCTTTAAAAGATTAAGATCTATAAAAAGAATAATACATTTCTGATTTTCCGTTAAAACAATTGTCAAATTATAGCTGAAAACAAATGACAACATTCTAAACAATGTCTGGGCAAACGAAATATGCATTCTACGAATTTAAAAGTTGTCAAAAATTTATTAAAAGTTCAACAATAAACATTTTTGATTTCTCATCTTAGGTTAAAACAAAAATCAAAAATTGGATAGAAGGATAGAAAAAAAAATAATGAAAGGAGAAATTCGTTTTAAGAGTTTAAAATTAATTGAAAAAATTATAGATTTCTGATTTCGAATAAAAATGAGTGCCAAATCCGAGATTGAAAAGAAACAGCAACATACTGTTTCGATTGGAAATTGGTTAGCTCCAGAAAATAAACCCATTCGATGGTGAGAAAGCTAACTGCAAGAGGTATTTGGTAATAAGGTAAATGTAATTATAAGATTCTGTACGATTTGTCAATGAGCTATTGGCCTGATGGTCTTTCTACTAAAGCCGTATTTTTTTGTATACATTATTGTATTATATAACATAAATGAACTATTGACCTGATGGTCTCTACTAAACCGTTATTTTTGTATTCAGATATTATTAAATCGCATTGAAAAAATCATTATTGTGAATAATTCATTCAATAAATTTTATATAAATGAGCTATTGACCTGATGGTCTCTCCACTATCGTTATTTGTGTTGAGAGATATTATTAAATCGCATTGAAAAATTCACAATATATTATTCATTCAATAAAGTTTAATTAATTTAATTTAATCGCTCACCAACAGTTGGAACTATCTTCATAACTGATAATCCATTTCCATTAATGTAATTTTCAATATTCTGCACACACTAAAACACACGAACACTCACTCACTCGGTGGAAGGTAAACTGCCGAATCGAACGGTTTTCAATGACTAAAAAGAGATTTATTCTTGAATGCGTTCATGCATCGTAGATAAGGATTGATAACAGACGACGGAAGAACGTGTTTTTGCCGGATGTTAATTGCCTCCGGGGTAAAGGTTAAATGATTCGGCGGTTCGCACCTGGCAAAATTTTCCAGTTCCACCGGTGAATATGTTCGGTGTTTTAGATTTTAACAGCGCGACAGAGTGTTTGGAGTGTTATAACCCTTGATTAGAACCTTCCAAACACATGCGTATAGATACAGTAAAATTTAATTGTAATCTAGATCTTAAATGATCAAACCTTAAAAAAACTAAAAAAGAAAAATTTAACATACCTGTGATGGGGTATTATTATTAATATCAGACATTTATACTTTTAAAAACACAGTACATTGTTGCTTTTAAACTAAAGTGAAATGTAAAAATTATAGCAAAAATATTTGTTATGCGCACCCTGTGAGGATTGATAAAAGTGAGTAATTTTCCGTGTGGGCATTTTTCAGTGTGAGCAATTTTCGTGTACGCAATTATCACTGTGCATTATTTTCTGTGTGCGGGGTTTTCCGTGAGGAGTTTTCGTGTGCGGAGTTTTCGCTGTGCGCAGTTTTCTGTGCGCAGTTTTTATTCTTCGTATGAGCATTTTTCAGTGTTAGCAATGCACTGTGCGTTCATTTCTGTATACGGAGTTTTCCGTGTGAGCATTATTCCGTGTGAGGAGTTTTCGTGTGAGGAGTTTTCGCTGTGCGGAGTTTTCTGTGCGCAGTTTTCGCGTGAGCAGTCTTCCTGTGCGGATATATCACCAAACCATATTAACATCCCTTGGCCTTTCTAAAATATAAAAGTCTAATTATTTCTGAATCATTTTGTAAAATATAGTTCTACATTTGTTTCGAATATTGAGAAACAACGTATTTCTAATTTAGAGCGCTGAAAATGGTCATTGTTAAGTTTGATGGTGATTTTGGAGTATTATGTCTTCAACACGTTTTTTTTTCTGAAATACAAAAGCCCAATAATTTCTAAACAATTATGTAACAGCCAAAGGTTTGCACACGTTCTGTATTTGGAAAAGTCAACGATTTTTCATTTTATAGCGCTGAGAATAGTTCGAAAAATTGGGTTCGATAGTGATTATTTTCAGAACTACATACGTAATAGCTCAAGACGGTTAAGATAAGACATCAAGATATGATTTAGCTGTAATTATTTTTAATTTCATTTAATTTTTTAATTTAATTTTACCATAAAATTATAAATAAAAGTGGTATAAAAAAGTTAAATCTTTTCTTTATATCGAAATTGAAAATGTACCACGAAGTGAACGCCTCCAAGATTCAAGAATTAAATCATATTTGAATAATTTTGTAAAATTTAAAGAATTGCATTTTCAAAAATCAATGCTTTTTCGAATTTGGAGAGCCGAAGATGGCCTGTTTTGGTTTTTCTGAAATATTAAATCTTAATCATTCCAATTGATTTTGTCGATTTTTAGAATTTAGAGAGTTGAAAACGGCTTGTCTTGCGTTAACGGTGGTTATTTGGTAAATTATGTGATTAATGAGTTTTCCTGGAATATGAAGCCTAAGAATTTCTAAACATTTACGTAAAAGTTGCATTTAGTTAGGATTTTAAAAAAACAATATTTTTCGAATTTAGAGCCCTAAAAATTGCCATTCTTGTGTTTAAAGGTGATTATTTGGAAAACTTTGTAATTCACGTGTTTTGGTTTTTCTGGAATATGAAATGCCAATAATTTCTGAACAATTTTGTAAAAGTTGGAGATTGCAATTGTTTCGGATTTTCCAAAATCAACGTTTTTTCATTTTTTAGCGTTGAAAAAAACTTTTCTTTGATAGTAATCGTTTAGAAAAAAAAAATGGTACTAACGTGCGTCGGTTTTTCCAGAATATGAAAGCTTAATTATATTTGAATACATTTTGAAACTTAAAGCTTATTTTGCATTTTATAAAATAGACACTTCTTCTAATTTACAGCGCAGAAATTGGCCTATTTTGGGTTTAAAGGTGATTATTTGTAAAATTTTGTGATTAATGTATTTTGGATGTTCTGGAATATTAAAGCTAAATCTTTTCCGAATAATTTTGTAAAATTTAGAGATCTACACTTTCAAAGATCAACGCTTTTTCGAATTTAGACAGTTGAAAATGGCCTTTCTTGCCTTTAAAGTTGATTATTTGATAAACGTTGTGATTTACGTGGTGTTTTCCTCAAATATGAAGCCCAAGAATTTCTTAACATGCATTTATTTCGAATTTAAAAAAAATCAACACTTACAAAAGAGCCCTAAAAATGGCCATTCTTGTGTTTAAAAGTGATTATTTGGAAAAATATGTAATTAATGTTTTTTGGTTTTTCTGGAATATGAAATTCCAATAATTTCTGAACAATTTTGTAAATGTTAGAGATTAAAATTGTTTCGGATTTTTTAAAATCAACGCATTTTTAAATTTAGGGCGTTGAAAATGGCCTTACTTGGGTTTGATAGTGATCTTTTAGAAAAAAAATTGTATTAACGTGCTTCTGTTTTTTCCAGAATATGAAAGCTCAATTTTATTTGAGTAAATTCTGAAACCTAAAGCTTATTTTGGATTTTGCAAAATAGACGCTTTTTTCGAATTTAGAGCACTGAAAATGGCATGTGATTTAAGTGGAGTTTTTCTGAAATATGAAGCCCAAGAATTTCTGAACAATTACATCAAAGTTGCATTTATTTCGAATTAAAAAAATAATCAACACTTACAAAAGAGCCCTAAAAATGGCCATTGTGTTTAAAGATGATTATTTGGAAAATTATGTGATTAATTATTTTGGTTTTTCTCGAGTATTAAATCTAAATCTTTTCCGAATCATTTTAAAAATTTAGAGATGTGCATTTTTTAAAATAAACGCTTTTTCGAATTTAGAAAGTTGGAAATGGATTTTCTTGTAATTATTTGGAAAATTATGTGATTTACGTGTTTGAGTTTTTTCCCGAATATGAAAAACCCGAGTATTTCTGAATAATTACGTAAAAGTTGCATTTATTTCGAATTTAAAAAAAAAACAACAGAGATTTAGATTTAGAGCCCTACAAATGGACATTCTTGGATTTGAAGGTGATTATTTGGACAACCGTGTGATCAAAGTGTTTCAGTTTTTCTGAGATTTAAAGCCCAGCAGTTTCTAAACAATTATGTAAAAGCTGAAGGTTTGGACTTAGTTTGAATTTTGAAAAGTCGACGCTTGTTTAATTTTTGAGAGCAGAAAGAGGTTGTTCTCGGGTTTGATAATTGTTGGGAAAGCTGCGTGATTTTGTACTTGAGTTTCTCTGATTATAAAAGTCCAGTTAATTTTGTTCAGAACTATATTATAAAAAGTGAAAGCCTGCATTTATTTTGGATAAAGAAAAACCTGTACATTTTCGATTTTTCGAGCTGTAAAAGTCGTTTTTATCAACAGTTACAAACTTTAAAGAGCTGCCAACTTTAGCAAATTTAAATTTGAAGACTCGCGTCGATAACGTTTTACTTTCTAAAATTGGAATTTTCCCAGTTTTCGGGATCATTTTTTACCACTATCAACTTTTAATAATGGACATTTTAAATCGTTCGTTTTATGCATTAGCCCTAATTTTAAAATATCAAAGTAATGATCAAAAAACACATTGTATCCATATTGTTTATTCTTTCTTCACTTGATCTTAAATTGTATTAGTTTTCTTCATACCGAAGTTGTAGAAATGAGTTTAAATAAAGATGGGGCAGACAGACTAACTTTAAATCTTAAAATTAATGTTCATTTTATATTTTCGTAAACGTATCGTCTGAATAACGATGTTGTATTGATATATTTCATTAGTTTTTAATTAGTTTTAATTGTACATAATAAATAATCACCCTTTTTTTCACTATTACTTAATGATATTTTTGTTCTCTCATTTGTATATACTTATTACTTATCTTATAATATTGTCCTGTAATTGGTAACTGTTGGGCATTAAATTATTATTAATAATAAATAAAAGAAATTTGATCGATTGACACCCATACATTTCTATTGGTTTGATAGAATACTGTGTATTAAAATACAAGGGATTCGCTAATTTAAAAAAACTCAATTTTTCTTATGCTGAATTACCGGTAGTCGAAACTCTTAATGAACACAAAGGTCTAAACTAAACGTCTTTTGTACCAGCGATATGTAGAGCCCTACTCAAAATGTCGTGATACCTGGGGGTAAAGTTTACGCAGAGTGAGAAAGTTCTCGGAGAGAACGCGATAACAAATGCACAATGTGTCACCACATTTTGGGACGGCTATACAGTCCGCAACGACAGCCCAAAAACTCCCTCTAGTATCCCTGCGGATTACTTATGTATGTACCATATAGGTTTATACCGAGTGTTGAATTGCAAAGCGGGCCATAAGGATATACATGTAAAATTTGAAATGTGGTAATATTGGCTCCCCTAATTATTTGACAGCATCAGCTTCTTAATTATTTTTAAAGCTTTTTAAGCTGAATCATTTGGTACCTTACTCAATAGTTTCTGCAGAGTATTATAAAAAAAAACTTTATAAGTATTTTGGATATACCTTGTATAGATAGTAACACGGTAGTAGCACATGACCATCGAAATACGTGAAAAAAAAACAAACAAAATAAATAATAATAATATGACCTACCAAGACATTTTTTCTTTGGCCTCGGATAGTGTGGCCAGCTCCAGGCGGTTCGGATGTAGAAAGAAGCAAACGTAAATATTGAAACAATTAATTCTATGAATTATCTTTGATTCAATGTATAAAAACATAATAATATAAAGATAAAACACCGCATTCTCATTATCAAAGTCTCAGCTATTTTTAAACAATTTAGATTGTGGAATCAAAATTCAAACAAACGATTTCGACGACTTCTAATAATAAATTTCACCGCTTGGTCCATAAAATTATTTCCTGTTTACAAATAATGAGATAATATCCGTTTATCGAGTGGGCTCGTCTCTCCCACAAATTAATTGTTAAGTAAATTTAAATAATCGGAGTGTACACAATCGATAAATATTCATTTTAAATTTAAATCTGAGGTTGATTTTCGAGTTTTGTTAATTTCATATGTAGGTTTTGTGTCGGGTCTTCGTGTTCGAAAATCCGTAGGTGTTCTTAAGTAGTGTCATTATACATAACAGATATATAATTTTCAAGGTAATATACATATATTATTTGAGTGATTTTTACCGGGATTTCTTAATAGAGGAGATATTTCGCAGTAGTTTCTCAATAGTGAAATGTCTTGAAAACCTGGTTGTGTATGTAATTTTCTTTTCTGTAATGAAAGTTTTGAGTGTCGTCAGTTTGTTTCTAACTGTAATATTCAAATTACATTTCAAAAATAGGTCTATGGATTTTGAAATTAATTTTTGGCAATTTTTTTTATCGTCTAATGCAATTATCTTTTCTTCCATTCAAATATGCGTGGCCGTTCTATTTCCAGCTGTAATATATCAATTGTCAAAACTTGGTTTCATACTGGATGGATGTTAACATTTTGAAACCAATTCCAGCGAAAATAGTTTTTAATTTTTTTCTAATCGCCTAATGCAATGTTAGTTTCTCCAGATCCAGTTTTGAGTGTTGTCATTTTGTTTCCAGCTAATATGTCAATTGTTTGGAGACGATGTTTGGAGATGACAATGTTATAATTTTATAAATTAAAAAAAACGAAATATAGCCTGAATATATAAATATTCAACCTGTTCGTAACTCTGCAAGCAAAATTAAGTCTTACTAAGACTATAAACAAATAACTTATTGAAACAACTACTTCCCTGGCTGATGCCACGCCGGATATTGAATGATACAAAATAAATTTGCATGTTATTACTAGTACTACTAGTGAAATAACATTGGTTTAAGATCCCTTATTTCTACCCACAGGACTAACTTGAAAAATGAAACTAAATTGAATTTGAAAACTTTAAATTATAAAACTATAAGTTACGAACAGGTTGAATATTTATATATTCAGGCTATATTTCGTTTTTTGAATTTATTTAATACTCTCTGCAATAAGTAAGGTTGTTTCTATTTTAGGTTTATTTTAGGTGAATTTTAAAATTTTGGAGCTAATTCAAGTAGAGATTAGTTTTTTACAATTTTTCTAATCGCCCACTGCAAATTTTTGAGTGTAGTCATCTTGTTTTCAGCTCTGATATGCCAATGATTTTAGTGAGATATTAAAAATAGGTTAATTTTGCAATTTTAGAACTAATCCCAGCGTAGATGATTTTTTTGTAAATTTTCAAAATCCGTAATTTTCTGTTCTTTAGCTTTAGGTTTTAAGTGTTGCATTTTTTAATAACATGTTAATTTTTACTTTCTCCGTTACGAAGTACGAGAAAGTATTGTGATTGTGATTTTTTTTTCAAATTTTTTTTTACGGAAATATCCGTTTTGGGATCCCTAGATACCATTTTAACAATTTCTGGAAAAAAAATTGTGTCTGTGTGTGTCTGGCTGTGTGTGTATTTTAAAAAGTTTAAACAAACTTTGAAGACAGCGAAATGAACATCTTATGCTTGAAAACAGTTTTCATAAAATCATTTTTATTCGAGAAAAAAAAAATATATTTTTTTAAATTTTTGGTTTATAATTATAAAACGATAATAGTTACAGCAAATTTATGTTAATAATAATTGTAGAGAATGCTAAAATGAACAACTTATAAAGAATAAGTTTTTTTTCGAAATCACTTTAGTTTTTGAGTAAACTGAGTTTTTGAATTTGAAGTATAATTTTTCCATCTTTTATAGTTTTGACGTTTTAAACGTCAGTTCCATCCGAGTCCTAGAAGCGTTCGATGCACAATTAAAATATGATTTAAATTAAAAATATACCATGAAAGCGTAAATATAAATGATACCATCAAATTGGAGAAAGTAACATGATGGCCACCACATCACCATTTTTTATTTATTATGAGTCCTGGATTTTTAATTACTTTGGCCAACGTTTTAGATTTTAGTTGTTTTTGGACCTTTCTGACTTGCAATTTTGTTTCTTTTGGTTTAAATTTGTGGATCTTTTGGCTTTAATTTTCGAATTTTTTTTTGTTAAAATTTTTGATTTTTTTGACCGCGTTTGATTTTTGATTTTTGACGCTATATTTTAATCTTATTAACTCGAATGATTGATTTGAATGCGCGAATATTTTATTTTTTCCTCTATTTTTAAGGTTTTTGATTTTGACTTTTAAAATATAGGGTTTTTAGATTTTGTAATCTCTATTATTTTTTAGTTTAAATTTATTTATTTTTTGACTATTATTTTAGAGTTTCGGGTCGGAAACTTATTTTTCTATAATAAAATTATAAATAAAACACTTTTTTTGTTAATATCACTCGATTTATTAGTAGCGACTATAGTTTCGATCACGTTCTGATCATTATCAAACTAAAAGTCTTTTAGTTTGATAATGGTCAGAACGTGATCGAAACTATAGTCGCTACTAATAAATCGAGTGATATTAACAAAGAAAGTGTTTTATTTATAATTCAAAATGTATCACGAAGTAAACGCCTCCAGTGTCAATCAATGTACTTATTTTTCTTTCTTGAATTTCAATTTTTTTGGTCTGCATTTTTTTTTAAGACCAGGATTTTTATTTTTGTTTTTGGGCCTATATTTAAGATCTTTGACCTGGTTGATGGTTGTTGGCCTAAATATTCTATATTTTGGACACAATTTTCGATTGAATTGTTAGAATTTTCGATTAAATTTTTTTTTTTCGATTTTTTGGTTTACATCTATTGTTTTTAGGACCGAGTTTTCGATTTTTTGTGTAATTTGATTTTGGCCAGGATTGTTGATTTTTAATTTTATTGCTCATATTTTAGATTTTTTACCCGTATTTTTGATTTTTTGATCTTCTGTCCTATTTTTACTTTCTCCATTACGAAGTACGAGAAAGTATTGTGATCGTGATTTTTTTCAAATTTTTTTTTTACGGAAATATCCGTTTAGGGATCCCTAGATGCCATTTCAACAATTTCTGGAAAAAGAAAATTGTGTCTGTGTGTGTGCGCGCGCTGTATCTCAAAAACTAATAGAGCAATTGATATGAAACTTTGAACATACGTCTTATTTCATAATCCGAAGAACTGAAGCTGATTACTCTGTTCATGATTTTATCAACTAGATCGTTGCTATATTTATACATCTTATGCCAATTTCATTGTTTGTAACTTATTTCTATTTAGCTATAGATATTTTAATTATACATTGTAATGTTTTATTTTGTAAATCTTTGACAGCTGTAATACATATATTTATGTCGTACTACACATCAATAAAATAAATAAATAAAAAATAAATAAAAAGCTTTTGGTAAAATTTCGTACACCGGAAGTGGGTGTTTACCTTAAATGTTTTTTTTTGTTTTTTGCCAATATTTTCTTAAATATGAAAAATATCACAAAAACATTTAAACAAATATTGAACAACTAAGAAATGAACATCTTTGGTTTGAAAATATTTTTCATAAAATCATTGTAATTCGAGAAAAAAAACATATTTTTTTTCATTTTTGGTTTATAATTATAAAAACGGTAATAGTTACAGCAAATTTATGAATGCAAAAATGAACAACTTACGAAGAATAAATCTTTTTCGAAATATCTTTAGTTTTTTTAGTAAACTGAGTTTTTAAATTTGAAGTATAATTTTTTCATCTTTTATAATTTTGACGTTTTAAACATTCGATGTACATTTAAAATATGATTTAAATAGAAAATAAACCATGAAAGCGTAAATATAAATGACTATGATACCATCAAGTTGGAGATGACCAAATCACCATTATTTAATAACATGTTCATTTTTTTACTTTCTCCGTTAAGAAGTATGAGAAAGTATTGTGATCGTGATTTTTTTCAAATTTTTTTTAGGGAAATTTTGTTTTGAGGTCCCTTGATGCCATTTTAACAATTTCTAGAAAAAAAATGTGTCTGTGTGTGTGTGTATGCGTGTGTGTGTGGCTGTGTGTGTGTGTCTTTCTGTGCGCGTTGTATATCAAAAACTAATAGAGCAATTGATATGAAACTTTGAACATCCGTCTTATTTTGTAATCTGAAGAACTGAAAAGCTTCTGGTAAAATTTCGTACACCGGAAGTGGGCGTTTACCTTAACTGTTTTTTTGTTTTTTGTCAATATTTTCTTAAATATGAAAAATATCACAAAAACATTTAAACAAACTTTGAAGACAACAAAGAAATGAACAACTTATGCTTAAAAACATTTTTCATAAAATCATTTTTATTCCAGAAAAAAAAATATTTGTTTTCAATTTTTGGTTTATAATTATAAAACGATAATAGTTACAGCAAATTTATGTTAATAATAATTGTAGAGAATGATAAAATGAACAACTTATAAAGAATAAGTTTTTTTTAAAATCTCTTTAGTTTTTGAGTAAACTGAGTTTTTGAATTTGAAGTATAATTTTTCCTTCTTTCATAATTTTGACGTTTTAAACGTCAGTTTAATCCAAGTCTACGAAACGTTCGATGCACATTTAAAATATGGTTTCAATTGAAAATAAACCATGAAAACGTACATATAATTGGCTATGATGCCATCAAGTCGGAGAAAGTAACATGATGGCCACATCACCATTTTTTTGTAAATTTTCAAAATCCGTAATTTTTTGTTCTTTTGCTTTCAAGTTTCAAGTGTTACATTTTTTAATAATATGTTAATTTTTTTTGGAGTATCTCGAAAATATATTAATTTAGTAAGGTTTTTCAACAGATATTATTATTACTTAATTAGTTGTAATTCCTATAATATTTAAATTTGATTCGTTAAGTAGTGTAAATGCTTACTATCATAGCTTCAATTTGTTCTGCATTTATACGTGGCACGCGACCAGTCGTATTTTCAATCAACTTTAACCATTCCGTTAGTTTATTTTGACGGAGAGGTCAGAACGAAAGTTCGTCAAAACATGCATCCACTATAAACATAGCCTAAATCGTTACTGTAAACAAGCGTAACACCGGAAAACCTTATTGACCAGACACACGCACACACATCCGCAAACTCGCAACTAATTTAGGAATAGCCGAAAGTAATTAATGCGTATTTTTAGAACCGCACGGGATGAATGGATTTCTCATGGCCACCGTCCATTCATCCGAGGAGCAAGTAAAACTCCTTCGAGTGCATACTTGTAATTCATGCAGATTGCGTTCACTTCAAGTTATTATTACTAAGCATATTGTGGACTAGATTTCGAGGCACTTCCTAGGCGCCAGACGTGCAGCGTTTAAAAGGCCGCGTGGGGTACGGCCGACGCCTTCTAAATAGCGCATTTCATCGGTCGATGAGGAGGACGTGTCACTTAATGACGGCATTAATCCTTGCAGAGATTAAATTTTATCTTGATCAAATTTGGAACTTGTATGGATGCGTTAGGGGAATCGCGTAGGAGAGATTTTTAAGATAAAATGTGTTCGAAGGTTTAGTAGTCCAAGGACAACTACAATATTACGAACGTGATCATTATTGTATGCATCACTTGAATACGTAATTAGATTTAATTTTGCACGAGGCTGTGATCCGGGGCCCACCTCATATGATTGCAATTTCTGAAGTATAATCGCACCATCAACAAATGGAAATTGTTAATTAGGTCTATTATGCCAAAAAATGACTAATATTGGGTATAGATTTTTACTGGTTTAATAATTTTATTTTCCGAATGCATTTTTAAATCCATTTAGGGGGCCGCGGTGGCCTAGTGAGTAGAGCTCCTGCTCACGGGTCTCGTGGTCGTGGGTTCGAATCCCATCCGTGCGGTCACTTTTTCGGAACGAAGAAGTGGCCGTGAGGGTCCATGGATGTTTAGTGTTCATTATTAAAATGTAATCTCAAAAACTTAATTATCGTTAGTGGCTGAATAGCCAAATTCTTACGCCAATTCCAAATCATCCGCATTTCCTCAACCCGAATTCCCGTCAACCATCCTTCCTTTTTTAATAAAAAAAAAAAAATCCATCAAGCTGATAAATGAACTCATACCTTCAAGACAAAATAAATTGACTCTGGCATCATCAGGATCACCGACCAGTAGTCACTTGCCAGAGTACGATGCTGAAATAATATCGTGTGAGCCACAAAATTTTATTTCAGAGTTGCCTGTGAGATAAATGAGGTATGTCGCATATTATTACTTCATGCTGTGTTTCTCCCTCTCAGAGATGGCATACTCAGAAACAAAATTCTGTGGCTCATACCTCAAAAATATTTCAGCAAAAATAGATGCTTCGAAAACTTGCCGACAATTCGAATTTATAGACAATGTACATTTTAATATAATTAAAAAAAAGTTCAAACAACGAAGAGTTTATTTCAAAAGCTATTCAAGAAATACTAAGGTCTCTGATAGAGAATAATTCTACATTTGCTTAATGAAATGTTTATGTGGATATTGTGTATCTTAATCCGATTTTTGTTTTTACAATTAAACAAAATAGGAAAAAATACATATAGATTACAATGTTATTATATTGTTTTCGGATTCATATTTAAACTTTAGTGAATTTTTTTCATTAGTTTTGGCAAAAAATTTTAACGAGTATTTTATATTTTTATTATATTTTAACGAGTAAGATAAAAAAAAAACATTATAACTATAATTATCTTTGATATAAATTTGATACGAGGGCCACCTTTCAAGTTTTTTCAAAATACCACTAGATGGCGCTATTGAGATTTGGCATTACCATTTTCGTAAAATTTGACATTTTGTATTGTGAAAATAGTGGAAGCTTAGAAATTGACCGAGTAGTAAGTTTTAGCTTTGATATTTCACGTGAAGGTTTTATTTAGATGATTTTTTTTATAATGTTAGGCCTAACTTAACGACAATGCATAGAATCGCTTCGTTCAACTTTTGGTTATGAAGCACCACCAGAAAAGACTGTTTACATTACAATTGGTTTGCAGAATTCTATCATGCCCATGTGTCCGGATGAATTTTGTGAAGATTTACCAAAAAAACATCGATGCTGTGCGCAACATGATTGAAGAAAATCGGCATGTGACTTAGAGTGAGATAGAGGCATCCTTAGACATATAGAAAACTGCAGTACATATAATTTTTTCATGAACATTATTGAATCGATCCACGCGAATGTAAATGGTTACACTTCTAAACAATAAAATTGGCTTTCAGTTCTTCTGGTTCAAAAAGGACACGTACATTCGCTGGTTTTGCTGCAACGCGAAATTTGCGTCAACCTTTTTTAGTTAATCGATCCACGCGAATATAAATAGTTACACTTTTAAACAATAAAATTGATTTTTGCAATATACCGGGTGTAACTGAATTCTGGTAGACCCCAAATATCATTTGCATTTTCACATATATCTTTATGAAATTTACAATGGTGTTTCTAGGGAATAAAGTGTGTCAACATGTGGACTTTTAATAATAATTCCACTTCCGGTTTAATAGGAAATTACCTTGTATTTCAAATGGAACACCCTGTATATTTTTACATAATTTAACATATCTCTAAATTCTGAGTTCATAGATATATCATAAACGACCTAAATTCTGAGTTTAGAGATGTATCATAAGTGACTTTTCGGTTGTTAGTTTTTTTGTTTAAATATAAATGAAATTTGAAGAAAAAACAATTTTAATTTTAATTTAAACAATAAACTAACATCCAAAGGGTCACTTATGATACATCGATGAATTCAGAATTTAGAGACGAATTATATTATATAAAAATTCCATTTCAGGTTTTATTGGAAATTACCTTAAATTTTCTATTTCAAATGGAACACCCAGTACATAATTTAATTCGTCTCTAAATTCTGAGTTTTTAGATGACTCATGAGTTACCGATCTCTGGTCCTGACAAAACATGTGTTTAAAAAACCGATAAAGTCCTAAAAAGAGTTCTAGAAAAAATTGACCTGAAACCCAAAAAGAAAAACGAAAAGTCCTGAAAAAAGGCATTTGATAAGACCGGAAAAAAATGCCATTGAAAAGACCTAAAAAGGTTCTAAAATCGCGAGACAAGCCTGAAAAATAGTCTTGAAAGTTAGTATAATTGACAAAAAATCATTAAAGTGATGAAAAAAGTCCCAAATAAATGCTTCAGAACAAAAAGTCCTATAAGAAAGTTTTGAAACACAGTAATGAAAAAGGATCTCAAAAAAAGTGCTGAAAACGGTCCTGAATAAAAGTCCCGAAGAAAAAATTCTGAAAAAACTGCCGACAAAAATGGTCCCAAAAATTTCTGACAAAAATATCCTCAAAAAAGTACTGAAAAAATTCCTTAAATAGGATCCGAAAAAGTCCGGAAATGTCCTCAAAATCCGGAAAAATGTTCCGAAAAAAAGTCCTGAAAGAAAATTCTTGAAAAAAAGTTGTGACAAAGAGTCCTGAAAAATTTCTGAAAGAGTCCTCAAAATAAAGTCTTCAAAAAAAGTGTTGAAAAAATTCTTTACAAAAGATCCTTAAAAAATACCTAACTATCGAAAAAAAATATCAAAAAATTGTCCTAAAAACAGTTCTGAAAAGAAAGTCCACAAAAAAATCTTGAATAAGCCTTGAAAAAGTTCTGAAAAAAATCCTAAAAAAGTCTTGAAATTGGTGCTAAAAAAGAACCTGAAAAAAGTTTTGAAAAAGGGCACGAAATAAAGTTTTAAAAATAAAGTCTTTAAAAATCTTTAACAAATCTTGTGAAAGAAGTCTTCAAAAAAGACCCGAAAACAATATCCTGAAAAAGGTTTGAAAAAGTCCTGAGCAAAGAAGTCTTGAAAAAAGTCCTAAAAATAAAGTCTTAAAAAAAAGTCCTGAAAATAAAGTCTTAAAAAAATCCTGAAAAAAGTCTTGCAAGATATTCCTTAAAAAGGTCTTAAAAAGGGACCCGAAAAGAAGTTCTGAAAAAGATTGTCCTGAAAAAAATCCCAAAGAGAGTTGAAAAAAAACTCCCGAAGAAAGTTCTAAAAAATAGTTTTGAAAAAAGCCCTTGGAAAAGGCCTGACGAAATCCCGAAAAAAAGTCCTAAAATAAGTCCTGAATATACCGGGTGTACTGAATTCTGGTAGACCCCAAATATAATTTGAATTTCTATATATACAGTGGTGGAAAAAAAATGAAATTCGTGAAATTTCGACCATTTTCAAACCGCCATTACTTGGCGTATTTTCAATCGATTTTGATTAATCTTTAAGGGCAAAAAACTTTGAAGTGTCTTCTTTAAAGTCATGCACACTAAATTAAGCGTAACTCCTTCCGCCTCCTCTAGCACCCCTGTGAAAAAAATGTTTTTTCAGGAAACCATGTTTGGAGTTGGAAAATTTTTGCCGACTCGATCCACCATAAAGGCATTAAAATTTGATCAATTCCCTATGCAGGACTCCGAAGAACGAAGTTCCTACGACGATTTGGCACCAAGTTATGGGTGTTTGAAAAAAGTGCATTTTGTGGTCTTTTTTATTTTTTCGTTTGGAGGGGCGTAGAGCCCTCTCTTTGAGAGGACACATTTTGCTTTTGATTTCTTAAAAGATTGTCGAAATTGGTTGGATAGAAGCCGAGGTATGGCCATTTGAAAATTACGTAAATTTTTACAAATCTCAAGTGTTCCATTTTTTTCCGTCAGTGTAATTTGTTTGTTTTTATTGGGCGAATGGAAAAATTGACGAATGGTGGTGAGTTAGGCCCACATTCAAATGGAACACTCTGTATATTTTTACATAATTTAACATGTCTCTAAATTCTGAGTTCATAGATATATCATAAACGACCTTTTGATAATTAGTTTTTTGTTTAAATTTAAATTACATTTAAACGAAAATCGAATTTGAATTAAATTTAAATCAGAAACTAACAACCAAAGGGTCACTTATAATACATTTAAAAACTTAGAATTTACAGACGAATTAAATTATGTAAAAATATACAGGGTGTTCCATTTGAAACAAAAAAGTTAGGGTAATTTCCGGTTAAAGAGGAATTAAAAGTCCACATGTCGACACACTTTATTTCCACCATACTAAATTTCATAAAGATATATGTAGAAATGCAAATGATATTTGGGGTCTACCAGAATTCTGTTACACCCGGCATACGTATATTTAACATAAATAAATCGTACAAGAGGTACAAGATAAATATTGATAGGATAGGAACTAATAAGATATTTACAAATTTGCAAAAACGAAATGTATTTACAGTAAGTAATACCACATTGGTGGTATGATAATCATACCATATACAGGGTGTATTTGAAATAACGAACAGGCTCGTAACCACAAAGAGATTATATTATTTTTAAACAATATTCGCAATTATTTTGTTTATAACTGTAACAAGAAGCCCACAATTAATTATTAAAGTTAATGAGTGAAAATACGCAACATGTTTGGGGGCAGTGGTAATGTGACCTAATTTTTAAACGGCATCGGCTTTAGATATCGAATTACAACAAGCGCGTAGAAAATATCTGAGTGCTCTTTAAGCATCAATGAACTTGAGGACTGTTTATCTTTTACAAAATAAAAACGTTGCGCGTTTTAAATAAACAAACACACATTCCATGCAGACCTAATGAAATGAGAAAAGCATCGGTTCTCAAAATGTTTAAAAAACCTCAAAAAATTAGGAAAATTCAAAATTGAAATGGGTTCACAAATATTTTGTGTATGTGCCCTTAAATGCCGGTTCGTTATTTCAAATACACCCTGTATATATTGCGGTCCCTTTTCTTGAGTTTTAAAGGTTCTCCCATTGCCAAATTCCAAGAATGCCAGATTGTGTCATCTTCCTGAAGTAAATGCGACAAGTACGGTTATCACTAATCCGGCAAACGAGTGCAAACGCACGCACCGTCCTTTACCCGGTTACTCAAAATGAGGCGCACAATGGGGGTACCATTAAAAAATATGCAAATTAAAAGATATTTCAATAGCGGTACATCCCGAGAGCAATAAAAATCAAACAGCAAAGCAATTTACATTTTGCAATTGCAAACAAACATTTAGCTGTGAAAAAGATCTGTACCCGATGGATTCCGTATAATTTATAAAAAAAATTAATTGGATTCAGAATTATGACATGAATAATTTTCATGTTGTTTTTCATGTGATAATTCTGAATCCAATTAATATTTTCTTTAATTCCTCAGCCATAAATGCTTATTTGGGAGGTAAGAATATGTGCGCAAAATTTCAAGGAAATCGGTCTAGTAGTTTTCTAGAAAAGTATACCTAAAAAAATCACGTTTTTTTATAGTAAAACGGCCGTGGAAGTGACCCCTTAAATATTTAGGTTTTCATATGAGTTGACGCACCTGTTGACAATTTAAAATCTATGGAGTGAGCTGCTAATAGTTTTCTTAAAAATGTAATTCTGAATGATTTTTGAGTAAATTTTGAAAGTTTAAAGTTTCTATATTTAGTTGAGTTATCAAGATTATTACAGATTTTCAATAATCACATGGATTTATCACGAAATGTATGAATTAGAGTATTAATAGTTTTATGTAAAAATTATAATAATAATAAATAATAATAATAATAATATTTATTTCTTATAGCCTGAATTTTGGGTAAATTTTAAAAGCTTTATGCGGATTGTTTTTATATTTGCAAAATTTTTACAGATTTTCAAGAAATTATGCTTTGTTCACAAAGATTTATTTTAAAATCTAAGCATGGAGTATTTGGAGTTTTTAACGGAATTATAAACCTGAATGAATTTTGAGTAAATTTCGAAAGTTTCGCATGAATGGTAATTGTTTTTACATTTTTTTTAAACCTTAGAAAAGGGGCACGTAGCTACGAGTTGTGTTCTCTTCTCTTTTGATGAAATTATGAAGCAAAATCTATTTTGAGCAATTTTGGAAAGTTTTAAATTGGTGGCAAATAACTTCATCATGAGTGCAAACTGCCGTTTGATGTGATTATCTCGAAATCTAGTAATGAAAAGTTTTGAAAATTTTGATTGAATAAATATAGTGAATTGCGAAAGTTTCAAGACTGTGGCGATTATTTTAATATTTTTAAAATAAATCGGGCAGCATAACTACAAGTTGTGTTCTTGTGTTATTATTTCAAAATCGAAATCTGAAAGGCAGTTTTAAAATTTCAATAGAATTATTAAACAGAATCAATTTTGAGTATATTTAAAAAGTTTAAAGTGGACATTCATTGTTTCTATGTTTTCTAAAATCTTCAGAAAGGTAACAACTTCGACTTGGCTACAAACAGTATCGAATTATAGGGGAAGGGGTGTTTTTAGGTTTTGATTGTATTATGAAGCAAAATCTATTTTGAGTAATTTCGAAGAAGTTGAACGCGATTGTTTTATATGTTTTCAAACCATTAGACAGTGAGCAACTTCAGCATGGTGCGCTTTCGTGTGATTATCTCGAAATTTAGAAGCAGTATCTATTTTAAGTAAATTTGGATTTTTATTGAACTGTTAGATTAGGTAATTAAACTTTCGTTTATGCGAAGGAGGAACAAATTTTCATAAAAACGTTTTATGTAGGCAACCGTTTACGGCGAGTTAGGCACTTAATCTCCGTACAATTCGAGTACTTACATAAATTTATGTTAGTGTTGTTAAAGTAGTTTGTTGTTTATATTTGAATCACCACGTGTTTGTACAACAAATTAACCTACAATTCTGTAAATTGCACATGTTCAGATGTATGCCCTACTACTCAGTATATTTAATTGAGTTGGTGGCAACGCTCGATTTCTATAAGTTGGAGCTCTCTTAAATGACGAGCCCTTATTTTGAACTTTCTTCAAGGATAGTTTATTATTAAAAGGGATGCCAAGGTATTTACACGTGAATGA
Source organism: Ocypus olens (assembly GCA_910593695.2). Taxonomy (NCBI): domain Eukaryota; kingdom Metazoa; phylum Arthropoda; class Insecta; order Coleoptera; family Staphylinidae; genus Ocypus; species Ocypus olens. Next base: position 45,563,406 of record OU343058.1, read on the forward strand.
AGATGGAATGCTGGTACTGTTGATAATGATTTTACATGAGGTGTAGGATGTATGCGGTGAAACGCCATTAGAGTTTGAGATTTTGATGGATTGATTTTAATTCTCTATTTATCGAACCATAACTGTGAATTATTCACATTAATTTCAGTAAGAAAGACTTTGCGAGTGAACTGGAGTGAGCAGTATCGTCGCTTTAGTCTTTATGAATGGTACATCTGGACTGTAGTTATCGTGGTAGTAGAGTTTATATAGTATTGGGGCTAGGGGAGATCCTTGAGGAAGTGCATGCTCCTCTACGGGAAAATATGTTAAGAGTGAATTTTGGATTTTTACTTGAAGGAATATATTATGAAGGAACTTGGATAATAGAATAATTTGGTGTGTAGGAACATTGAGAAGACTGCATTTGTACAGCAGACCTCGATGCCATATATAATTAAAAGCTGTTTGCATGTCCAACACGTGTAGAGCTGATTTTTTACCTTCAAGGTCTGTTGTTTCTCAGTTTCAAGTGAGGATGGTGATAGTTAGGTAGGTTAAATCTTTATGTTTAAAGCCAAATTGATATATGGGGATTTTATAATAAAAATATGTTATTTGCCAACAGAGCATCACATCTTATTACAGGGATGAGGTATATATAAATTAAGTCGCCTAAAAGAAATCAGAGATGAAAGTTAAAAGTTTTTGATAAGGGATTCAAAAAACTTGTAGGCACAGAAACGGAATGGAAATTTGCTTAATATACCAATACGATTATTTGTAATAGTACCGTAAAACCAACCGATATTGTACATTTATAATAACTATATTTAGCGATTTCTGCATAGATTACCATACTTATGCATACAACAACTCTACATTGAACATTATCTACAGCACACGTACATGCAAAACATTACAATACCCGAAGGGCTATACGCTATTACAAACAGTATTAAAAGTATCGCATTAATAAGCAATCGGATTCAAATAATAAATATCCGATGTAAAACTCCGTTTTATAGCCAGTGGGATTAATTAGCATTATGCATGTATAGGTATCCTCTATCAGGTGCAATCACTAAAATATTCATTATTTATTTGAGATGTATCCGAGTACACCTCGACGACTCCTCCAGTATGTCCCACCTACGGAATTTTATCTGACAGCCAGACAAACCGAAGATTAGTCGTGGCATTAGTGTCATCATTAGTGTGACTGTGAAAGCTTTTTTCAATCGCACGATTACCATATACACGAGGTGTGCACGCGCGGCCGTACCTTCGTGAATTTCCAGGTACGACAGGTACTTGGCTCTCCGGTGCCGTCGAGAACGGTAAGTCTTGAATACATTTTCTCCGATAATGAAATATTTATGTCGAAAACTGAAAGGACCGTGGCTCCCGGGCATTTTCTTACGGCAGTTGGTTAATATTCGAGTAATGAAATATTCATGAAAAAGAGGTCTATATATCAAAAAAATCTGTACGTGGGTGAAACTGGTTTAAACGTGGATGGATTTGAGTGCGTTCACATTTTTGCTTTGTTTCGATTTAATAATAATAATAATAATAATATTTATTAGTGTAAGTCAAATAAACATAGGTAGCTGATGCAACAATAATAATAATAATAATAACGACTAGTAAAACAATATAAAAGTTAAAATATTATTCACACGCAACAATGAATACAATGTACTAAAAAATGTTTAAATTGCACTCCTATCAATATGTTATTGCGCATCTTAGACTCGATTATAGTGTAAATGGGTTTACTACACTTCCGCTCTAATACCTTTGTAGCAATAAACTAGTTTTACCTTTCGTTCAATACAAATAATGTCGTTACTTGATAAATTAATATTTATTGGAATGTTTTTGATGATGATGCACAATGACTTAGAAGATAAATCCATTTGTGTTACTAACAGTAATATTTTTTATTGATCACTAACAATAAAGAATTAGATTGTTTTTTTTGTTCTATATTGAAAAAAATATATGAAATCAAAAATTCCATTACTACAGGTGGTCAAATTTGGATGTTTCTATATCTCGATAACTAGAAGAGATAGAGAAAATCGATTGGAGCATTCTCGATCTCTGATCTAGACAAACGAAACCGTGAAAATAAAAATTAGCCATCGTCCTTTTTTTCGGGTTATAGGTAAAAACGCATTATTTTCCATTTTCGTTTTTTATCAATATCATTTTAAGATAAAAGGTCATATTCTCAATCAATGTCTTGCTGCTAAACAATAAACGCTTACATTTAGATGGATTTAGAAGTAAAGCGGTATTATTACACCACTCCTGCACACGCTCAATGCCATCCTGGAGAATGTGACAGTCAGGAACCAACTACCCTTTATATTTTCATGTCATCCGCATAGAGTAAAACCAGAGATTTAATATCCAAAACGATGTCGTTAACGAAAATGATAAAGAGCAAAGGGCCCATGATGGACCCCTGCGGGACACTACTTACTAGAATCATAACCCATATAATGTACATGCTGCAATTCTACAGTTTTTATGGAAAATCTGTACAAACCCAACTTTTTTTTAATAGCGTATTGATCTATAGCAGTGTTTCTCAACCTTTTTTGAACCAATGCCCACTTTGTTAGGCCTGCTTATTAACCCGCCAATGGTGACCCTTCTGGTCTGTGAGAATAACTTTATTCTGAGTTATTGTTTTTTGTTGCATTTTCGAGTAGCTGCCGCATTGCAGAGCTTAAATTAATTAAATATCTTTGTTTTGTTGTCAAAAAGGATAAATTAAAAAAAAATGGTGATGTGGCCATCATGTTACTTTCTCCGACTTTATGTTTACGTTTTCATGGGTTTATTTTCAATTAAAATCATATTTTAAATGTACATCGAGCGTTGCGTAAACTCGGATGAAACTGACGTTTAAAACGTCAAAATCATGAAATATGGAAAAATTATACTTCAAATTCAAAAACTCGGTTTACTCAAAAACTATCGAGATTTCGAAAAAAACTTATTCTTTAGAAGTTGTTCATTTTGACATTCTCTATAATTATTATTCATATAAATTTGCTGTAACTATTATCGTTTCATAATTATAAACCAAAAATTAAAAAAAAATAATAAATTTTTTTCTCGAATAGCAATGTTTTTATGAAAAATATTTTCAAGTAAAAGATATTCATATCTTTGTTGTCTTTGATGTTTGTTTAAATGTTTTTGTGATATTTTTCATATTTAAGAAAATATTGGCAAACAACAAAAAACAGTTAAGGTAAACGCCCACTTGTGGTGTACGAAATTTTACCAAAAGCTTTTCGGTTCTTCGGATTATCAAATAAGACGTATGTTCAAAGTTTCATATCAATTGCTCTATTTGTTTTTGAGATACAGCGCACAGAGTCACACACACACACACACACACACACACACACAGCCACAAAAAATTTTTTTCCAGAAATTGTTGAAATGGCATCCAGGGACCCCAAAACGGATATTTCCGTAAAAAAAAAATTTGAAAAAAAATCACGATCACAATACTTTCTCGTAGTTCGTGACGGAGAAAGTAAAAATGCAACTTTCTTAAAAATCATCGTAGACTATTGAATTTAACTTTATTTTCATCAGAAAGACGAGAGAAATTGATTGCCGTTAAAAAATTTCAGCTAACTTCAATAGCAAAACAATTAGTCATTCACAGTGAACATTTTAGAAAATTTACGAAAATAATTGATTTTTCAGACTTTGATCGGCCGTAGCGGCCAAACGAAAACTCCAAATTGAACGCGGTTTGCAAATCTGAGTTCCTCGTACGTCAATTAGTCGGACTAGAGATTTTGAATTTTTGATGAAATCGTGAAAAAAGACATGACTAACTAAATTTTGTTAAAAAATGCATCTTTCTTAAAAATCATCGTAGACTATTGAATTTAACTTTATTTTCAGCAGAAAGTCGAGAGAAATTGATTGCCGTTAAAAAATTTCAGCTAACTTCAATAGCAAAAAAATTAGTCAGTCACCATGAGGATTTTGGAAAATTTAAGAAAATAATTGATTTTTCAGACTTTGATCGGCCGTAGCGGCCAAACGAAAACTCCAAATTGAACGCGGTTTGCAAATCTGAGCTCCTCGTACGTCAATTAGTCGGATTAGAGATTTTGAATTTTTGATGAAATCGTGAAAAAAGACATGACTAAACCCCCTTTGAAATTTTGTTAAAAAATGCATCTTTCTTAAAAATCATCGTTGACTATTGAATTTAACTTTATTTTCATCAGAAAGACGAGAGAAATTGATTGCCGTTAAAAAAATTCAGCTAACTTCAATAGCAAAAAAATTAGTCAGTCACAGTAAACATTTTAGAAAATTTACGAAAATAATTGATTTTTTAGACTTTGATCGGCCATAGCGGCCAAACAAAAAATCCAAATTGAACGCGGTTTGCAAATCTGAGCTCCTCGTACGTCAATTAGTCGGATTAGAGATTTTGAATTTTTGATGAAATCGTGAAAAAAGACATGACAAACCCCCTTTGAAATTTTGTTAAAAAATGCATCTTTCTTCAAAATCATCGTAGACTATTGAATTTAACTTTATTTTCATTAGAAAGACGAGAGAAATTGATTGCCGTTAAAAAATTTCAGCTAACTTCAATAGCAAAAAAATTAGTCAGTCACAGTGAACATTTTAGAAAATTTACGAAAATAATTGATTTTTTAGACTTTGATCGGCCGTAGCGGCCAAACGAAAACTCCAAATTGACCGCGGTTTGGAAACCTGATCTCCTCGTACATCAATTAGTCGGATTAGAGATTTTCAATTTTTGATAAAAACACGAAAAAAAGACATGAGTAAACCCCTTGGAAATTTTGTTAAAAAATGCAACTTTCTTAAAAATCATCGTAGACTATTGAATTTAACTTCATTTTCATCAGAAAGACGAGGGAAATTGATTGCCGTTGAAAAATTTCAGCTAACTTTAATAGCAAAAAAATTAGTCAGTCACCATGAGGATTTTGGAAAATTTAAGAAAATAATTGATTTTTCAGACTTTGATCGGCCGTAGCGGCCAAACGAAAACTCCAAATTGAACGCGGTTTGCAAATCTAAGTTCCTCGTACGTCAATTAGTCGGATTAGATATTTTGAATTTTTGATGAAATCGTGAAAAAAGACATGACTAACCCCCTTGGAAATTTTGTCAAAAAATGCAACTTTCTTAAAAATCATCGTAGACTATTGAATTTAACTTTATTTTCATCAGAAAGATGAGACAAATTGATTGCCGTTAAAAAATTTCAGCTAACTTCAATAGCAAAAAAATTAGTCAGTCACAGTGAACATTTTAGAAAATTTACGAAAATAATTAATTTTTCAGACTTTGATCGGCCGTAGCGGCCAAACGAAAACTCCAAATTGAACGCGGTTTGCAAATCTGAGCTCCTCGTACGTCAATTAGTCGGATCAGAGATTTTGAATTTTTGATGAAAACACGAAAAAAAGACATGACCAACCCCCTTTGAAATTTTGTTAAAAAATGCATCTTTCTTAAAAATCATCGTAGACTATTGAATTTAACTTTATTTTCATCAGAAAGACGAGAGAAATTGATTGCCGTTAAAAAATGTTAGCTAACTTCAATAGCAAAAAAAATAGTCAGTCACAGTGAACATTTTAGAAAATTTACGAAAATAATTAATTTTTCAGACTTTGATCGGCCGTAGCGGCCAAACGAAAACTCCAAATTGAACGCGGTTTGCAAATCTAAGTTTCTCGTACGTCAATTAGTCGGATTATAGATTTTAAATTTTTGATGAAATCGTGAAAAAAGACATAACTAACCCCCTTGGAAATTTTGTCAAAAAATGCAACTTTCTTAAAAATCATCGTAGACTATTGAATTTAACTTTATTTTCATCAGAAAGACGACAGAAATTGATTGCCGTTAAAAAATTTCAGCTAACCTCAATAGCAAAAAAATTAGTCAGTCACCATGAGGATTTTGGAAAATTTAAAAAAATTATTGATTTTTCAGACTTTGATCGGCCGTAGCGGCCAAACGAAAACTCCAAATTGAACGCGGTTTGCAAATCTGAGCTCCTCGTACGTCAATTAGTCGGATTAGAGATTTTGAATTTTTGATGAAATCGTGAAAAAAGACATGACTAACCCCCTTGGAAATTTTGTCAAAAAATGCAACTTTCTTAAAAATCATCGTAGACTATTGAATTTAACTTTATTTTGATCAGAAAGACGAGAGAAATTGATTGCCGTTAAAAAATTTCAGCTAACTTCAATAGCAAAAAAATTAGTCAGTCACAGTGAACATTTTAGAAAATTTACGAAAATAATTAATTTTTCAGACTTTGATCGGCCGTAGCGGCCAAACGAAAACTCCAAATTGAACGCGGTTTGCAAATCTGAGCTCCTCGTACGTCAATTAGTCGGATTAGAGATTTTGAATTTTTGATGAAATCGTGAAAAAAGACATGACTAACCCCCTTGGAAATTTTGTCAAAAAATGCAACTTTCTTAAAAATCATCGTAGACTATTGAATTTAACTTTATTTTGATCAGAAAGACGAGAGAAATTGATTGGCGTTAAAAAATTTCAGCTAACCTCAATAGCAAAAAAATTAGTCAGTCACCATGAGGATTTTGGAAAATTTAAAAAAATTATTGATTTTTCAGACTTTGATCGGCCGTAGCGGCCAAACGAAAACTCCAAATTGAACGAGGTTTGCAAATCTGAGCTCCTCGTACGTCAATTAGTCGGATTAGAGATTTTGAATTTTTGATGAAATCGTGAAAAAAGACATGACTAACCCCCTTGGAAATTTTGTCAAAAAATGCAACTTTCTTAAAAATCATCGTAGACTATTGAATTTAACTTTATTTTCATCAGAAAGACGAGAGAAATTGATTGCCGTTAAAAAATTTCAGCTAACTTCAATAGCAAAAAAATTAGTCAGTCACAGTGAACATTTTAGAAAATTTACGAAAATAATTAATTTTTCAGACTTTGATCGGCCGTAGCGGCCAAACGAAAACTCCAAATTGAACGCGGTTTGCAAATCTAAGTTCCTCGTACGTTAATTAGTCGGATTAGAGATTTTGAATTTTTGATGAAATCGTGGAAATTTTGTCAAAAAATGCAACTTTCTTAAAAATCATCGTAGACTATTGAATTTAACTTTATTTTCATCAGAAAGACAAGAGAAATTGATTGCCGTTAAAAAATTTCAGCTAACTTCAATAGCAAAAAAAATAGTCAGTCACAGTGAACATTTTAGAAAATTTACGAAAATAATTAATTTTTCAGACTTTGATCGGCCGTAGCGGCCAAACGAAAACTCCAAATTGAACGCGGTTTGTAAATCTGAGCTCCTCGTACGTCAATTAGTCGGATTAGAGATTTTGAATTTTTGATGAAATCGTGAAAAAAGACATGACTAACCCCCTTGGAAATTTTGTCAAAAAATGCAACTTTCTTAAAAATCATCGTAGACTATTGAATTTAACTTTATTTTCATCAGAAAGACGAGAGAAATTGATTGCCGTTAAAAAATTTCAGCTAACTTCAATAGCAAAAAAATTAGTCAGTCACCATGAGGATTTTGGAAAATTTAAAAAAAATATTGATTTTTCAGACTTTGATCGGCCGTAGCGGCCAAACGAAAACTCCAAATTGAACGCGGTTTGTAAATCTGAGCTCCTCGCACGTCAATTAGTCGGATTAGAGATTTTGAATTTTTGATGAAATCGTGAAAAAAGACATGACTAACCCCCTTGGAAATTTTGTCAAAAAATGCAACTTTCTTAAAAATCATCGTAGACTATTGAATTTAACTTTATTTTCATCAGAAAGACGAAAGAAATTGATTGCCGTTAAAAAATTTCAGCTAACTTCAATAGCAAAAAAAATAGTCAGTCACAGTGAACATTTTAGAAAATTTACGAAAATAATTAATTTTTCAGACTTTGATCGGCCATAGCGGCCAAACGAAAACTCCAAATTGAACGCGGTTTGCAAATCTGAGTTCCTCGTACGTCAATTAGTCGGATTAGAGATTTTGAATTTTTGATGAAATCGTGAAAAAAGACATGACTAACCCCCTTGGAAATTTTGTCAAAAAATGCAACTTTCTTAAAAATCATCGTAGACTATTGAATTTAACTTTATTTTCATCAGAAAGACGAAAGAAATTGATTGCCGTTAAAAAATTTCAGCTAACTTCAATAGCAAAAAAAATAGTCAGTCACAGTGAACATTTTAGAAAATTTACGAAAATAATTAATTTTTCAGACTTTGATCGGCCGTAGCGGCCAAACGAAAACTCCAAATTGAACGCGGTTTGTAAATCTGAGCTCCTCGCACGTCAATTAGCCGGATTAGAGATTTTGAATTTTTGATGAAATCGTGAAAAAAGACATGACTAACCCCCTTGGAAATTTTGTCAAAAAATGCAACTTTCTTAAAAATCACCGTAGACTATTGAATTTAACTTTATTTTCATCAGAAAGACGAGAGAAATTGATTGCCGTTAAAAAATTTCAGCTAACTTCAATAGCAAAAAAAATAGTCAGTCACCATGAGGATTTTGGAAAATTTAAAAAAATTATTGATTTTTCAGACTTTGATCGGCCGTAGCGGCCAAACGAAAACTCCAAATTGAACGCGGTTTGCAAATCTGAGCTCCTCGTACGTCAATTAGTCGGATTAGAGATTTTGAATTTTTGATGAAATCGTGAAAAAAGACATGACTAACCCCCTTGGAAATTTTGTCAAAAAATGCAACTTTCTTAAAAATCATCGTAGACTATTGAATTTAACTTTATTTTCATCAGAAAGACGAGAGAAATTGATTGCCGTTAAAAAATTTCAGCTAACTTCAATAGCAAAAAAATTAGTCAGTCACAGTGAACATTTTAGAAAATTTACGAAAATAATTAATTTTTCAGACTTTGATCGGCCGTAGCGGCCAAACGAAAACTCCAAATTGAACGCGGTTTGCAAATCTGAGTTCCTCGTACGTCAATTAGTCGGATTAGAGATTTTGAATTTTTGATGAAATCGTGAAAAAAGACATGACTAACCCCCTTGGAAATTTTGTCAAAAAATGCAACTTTCTTAAAAATCATCGTAGACTATTGAATTTAACTTTATTTTCATCAGAAAGACGAAAGAAATTGATTGCCGTTAAAAAATTTCAGCTAACTTCAATAGCAAAAAAAATAGTCAGTCACAGTGAACATTTTAGAAAATTTACGAAAATAATTAATTTTTCAGACTTTGATCGGCCGTAGCGGCCAAACGAAAACTCCAAATTGAACGCGGTTTGTAAATCTGAGCTCCTCGCACGTCAATTAGCCGGATTAGAGATTTTGAATTTTTGATGAAATCGTGAAAAAAGACATGACTAACCCCCTTGGAAATTTTGTCAAAAAATGCAACTTTCTTAAAAATCATCGTAGACTATTGAATTTAACTTTATTTTCATCAGAAAGACGAGAGAAATTGATTGCCGTTAAAAAATTTCAGCTAACTTCAATAGCAAAAAAAATAGTCAGTCACCATGAGGATTTTGGAAAATTTAAAAAAATTATTGATTTTTCAGACTTTGATCGGCCGTAGCGGCCAAACGAAAACTCCAAATTGAACGCGGTTTGCAAATCTGAGCTCCTCGTACGTCAATTAGTCGGATTAGAGATTTTGAATTTTTGATGAAATCGTGAAAAAAGACATGACTAACCCCCTTGGAAATTTTGTCAAAAAATGCAACTTTCTTAAAAATCATCGTAGACTATTGAATTTAACTTTATTTTCATCAGAAAGACGAGAGAAATTGATTGCCGTTAAAAAATTTCAGCTAACTTCAATAGCAAAAAAATTAGTCAGTCACAGTGAACATTTTAGAAAATTTACGAAAATAATTAATTTTTCAGACTTTGATCGGCCGTAGCGGCCAAACGAAAACTCCAAATTGAACGCGGTTTGCAAATCTGAGTTCCTCGTACGTCAATTAGTCGGATTAGAGATTTTGAATTTTTGATGAAATCGTGAAAAAAGACATGACTAACCCCCTTGGAAATTTTGTCAAAAAATGCAACTTTCTTAAAAATCATCGTAGACTATTGAATTTAACTTTATTTTCATCAGAAAGACGAAAGAAATTGATTGCCGTTAAAAAATTTCAGCTAACTTCAATAGCAAAAAAAATAGTCAGTCACAGTGAACATTTTAGAAAATTTACGAAAATAATTAATTTTTCAGACTTTGATCGGCCGTAGCGGCCAAACGAAAACTCCAAATTGAACGCGGTTTGCAAATCTGAGTTCCTCGTACGTCACTTAGTCGGATCAGAGATTTTGAATTTTTGATGAAATCGTGATAAAAGACATGACTAACCCCCTTGGAAATTTTGTCAAAAAATGCAACTTTCTTAAAAATCATCGTAGACTATTGAATTTAACTTTATTTTCATCAGAAAGACGAGAGAAATTGATTGCCGTTAAAAAATTTCAGCTAACTTCAATAGCAAAAAAATTAGTCAGTCACAGTGAACATTTTAGAAAATTTACGAAAATAATTAATTTTTCAGACTTTGATCGGCCGTAGCGGCCAAACGAAAACTCCAAATTGAACGCGGTTTGCAAATCTGAGCTCCTCGTACGTCAATTAGTCGGATTAGAGATTTTGAATTTTTGATGAAATCGTGAAAAAAGACATGACTAACCCCCTTGGAAATTTTGTCAAAAAATGCAACTTTCTTAAAAATCATCGTAGACTATGGAATTTAACTTTATTTTCATCAGAAAGACGAAAGAAATTGATTGCCGTTAAAAAATTTCAGCTAACTTCAATAGCAAAAAAAATAGTCAGTCACAGTGAACATTTTAGAAAATTTACGAAAATAATTAATTTTTCAGACTTTGATCGGCCGTAGCGGCCAAACGAAAACTCCAAATTGAACGCGGTTTGCAAATCTGAGTTCCTCGTACGTCACTTAGTCGGATCAGAGATTTTGAATTTTTGATGAAATCGTGAAAAAAGACATGACTAACCCCCTTGGAAATTTTGTCAAAAAATGCAACTTTCTTAAAAATCATCGTAGACTATTGAATTTAACTTTATTTTCATCAGAAAGACGAGAGAAATTGATTGCCGTTAAAAAATTTCAGCTAACTTCAATAGCAAAAAAATTAGTCAGTCACAGTGAACATTTTAGAAAATTTACGAAAATAATTAATTTTTCAGACTTTGATCGGCCGTAGCGGCCAAACGAAAACTCCAAATTGAACGCGGTTTGCAAATCTGAGCTCCTCGTACGTCAATTAGTCGGATTAGAGATTTTGAATTTTTGATGAAATCGTGAAAAAAGACATGACTAACCCCCTTGGAAATTTTGTCAAAAAATGCAACTTTCTTAAAAATCATCGTAGACTATTGAATTTAACTTTATTTTCATCAGAAAGACGAGAGAAATTGATTGGCGTTAAAAAATTTCAGCTAACTTCAATAGCAAAAAAATTAGTCAGTCACCATGAGGATTTTGGAAAATTTAAAAAAATTATTGATTTTTCAGACTTTGATCGGCCGTAGCGGCCAAACGAAAACTCCAAATTGAACGCGGTTTGTAAATCTGAGCTCCTCGCACGTCAATTAGCCGGATTAGAGATTTTGAATTTTTGATGAAATCGTGAAAAAAGACATGACTAACCCCCTTGGAAATTTTGTCAAAAAATGCAACTTTCTTAAAAATCATCGTAGACTATTGAATTTAACTTTATTTTCATCAGAAAGACGAGAGAAATTGATTGCCGTTAAAAAATTTCAGCTAACTTCAATAGCAAAAAAAATAGTCAGTCACCATGAGGATTTTGGAAAATTTAAAAAAATTATTGATTTTTCAGACTTTGATCGGCCGTAGCGGCCAAACAAAAACTCCAAATTGAACGCGGTTTGCAAATCTGAGCTCCTCGTACGTCAATTAGTCGGATTAGAGATTTTGAATTTTTGATGAAATCGTGAAAAAAGACATGACTAACCCCCTTGGAAATTTTGTCAAAAAATGCAACTTTCTTAAAAATCATCGTAGACTATTGAATTTAACTTTATTTTCATCAGAAAGACGAGAGAAATTGATTGCCGTTAAAAAATTTCAGCTAACTTCAATAGCAAAAAAATTAGTCAGTCACAGTGAACATTTTAGAAAATTTACGAAAATAATTAATTTTTCAGACTTTGATCGGCCGTAGCGGCCAAACGAAAACTCCAAATTGAACGCGGTTTGCAAATCTGAGTTCCTCGTACGTCAATTAGTCGGATTAGAGATTTTGAATTTTTGATGAAATCGTGAAAAAAGACATGACTAACCCCCTTGGAAATTTTGTCAAAAAATGCAACTTTCTTAAAAATCATCGTAGACTATTGAATTTAACTTTATTTTCATCAGAAAGACGAAAGAAATTGATTGCCGTTAAAAAATTTCAGCTAACTTCAATAGCAAAAAAAAATAGTCAGTCACAGTGAACATTTTAGAAAATTTACGAAAATAATTAATTTTTCAGACTTTGATCGGCCGTAGCGGCCAAACGAAAACTCCAAATTGAACGCGGTTTGCAAATCTGAGTTCCTCGTACGTCACTTAGTCGGATCAGAGATTTTGAATTTTTGATGAAATCGTGATAAAAGACATGACTAACCCCCTTGGAAATTTTGTCAAAAAATGCAACTTTCTTAAAAATCATCGTAGACTATTGAATTTAACTTTATTTTCATCAGAAAGACGAGAGAAATTGATTGCCGTTAAAAAATTTCAGCTAACTTCAATAGCAAAAAAATTAGTCAGTCACAGTGAACATTTTAGAAAATTTACGAAAATAATTAATTTTTCAGACTTTGATCGGCCGTAGCGGCCAAACGAAAACTCCAAATTGAACGCGGTTTGCAAATCTGAGCTCCTCGTACGTCAATTAGTCGGATTAGAGATTTTGAATTTTTGATGAAATCGTGAAAAAAGACATGACTAACCCCCTTGGAAATTTTGTCAAAAAATGCAACTTTCTTAAAAATCATCGTAGACTATGGAATTTAACTTTATTTTCATCAGAAAGACGAAAGAAATTGATTGCCGTTAAAAAATTTCAGCTAACTTCAATAGCAAAAAAAATAGTCAGTCACAGTGAACATTTTAGAAAATTTACGAAAATAATTAATTTTTCAGACTTTGATCGGCCGTAGCGGCCAAACAAAAACTCCAAATTGAACGCGGTTTGCAAATCTGAGTTCCTCGTACGTCACTTAGTCGGATCAGAGATTTTGAATTTTTGATGAAATCGTGAAAAAAGACATGACTAACCCCCTTGGAAATTTTGTCAAAAAATGCAACTTTCTTAAAAATCATCGTAGACTATTGAATTTAACTTTATTTTCATCAGAAAGACGAGAGAAATTGATTGCCGTTAAAAAATTTCAGCTAACTTCAATAGCAAAAAAATTAGTCAGTCACAGTGAACATTTTAGAAAATTTACGAAAATAATTAATTTTTCAGACTTTGATCGGCCGTAGCGGCCAAACGAAAACTCCAAATTGAACGCGGTTTGCAAATCTGAGCTCCTCGTACGTCAATTAGTCGGATTAGAGATTTTGAATTTTTGATGAAATCGTGAAAAAAGACATGACTAACCCCCTTGGAAATTTTGTCAAAAAATGCAACTTTCTTAAAAATCATCGTAGACTATTGAATTTAACTTTATTTTCATCAGAAAGACGAGAGAAATTGATTGCCGTTAAAAAATTTCAGCTAACTTCAATAGCAAAAAAATTAGTCAGTCACAGTGAACATTTTAGAAAATTTACGAAAATAATTAATTTTTCAGACTTTGATCGGCCGTAGCGGCCAAACGAAAACTCCAAATTGAACGTGGTTTGCAAATCTGAGTTCCTCGTACGTCAATTAGTCGGATTAGAGATTTTGAATTTTTGATGAAATCGTGAAAAAGACATGAAATTTTGTCAAAAAATGCAACTTTCTTAAAAATCATCGTAGACTATTGAATTTAACTTTATTTTCATCAGAAAGACGAAAGAAATTGATTGCCGTTAAAAAATTTCAGCTAACTTCAATAGCAAAAAAATTAGTCAGTCACAGTGAACATTTTAGAAAATTTACGAAAATAATTAATTTTTCAGACTTTGATCGGCCGTAGCGGCCAAACGAAAACTCCAAATTGAACGCGGTTTGCAAATCTGAGTTCCTCGTACGTCAATTAGTCGGATTAGAGATTTTGAATTTTTGATGAAATCGTGAAAAAAGACATGACTAACCCCCTTGGAAATTTTGTCAAAAAATGCAACTTTCTTAAAAATCATCGTAGACTATTGAATTTAACTTTATTTTCATCAGAAAGACGAGAGAAATTGATTGCCGTTAAAAAATTTCAGCTAACTTCAATAGCAAAAAAATTAGTCAGTCACAGTGAACATTTTAGAAAATTTACGAAAATAATTAATTTTTCAGACTTTGATCGGCCGTAGCGGCCAAACGAAAACTCCAAATTGAACGTGGTTTGCAAATCTGAGTTCCTCGTACGTCAATTAGTCGGATTAGAGATTTTGAATTTTTGATGAAATCGTGAAAAAAGACATGACTAACCCCCTTGGAAATTTTGTCAAAAAATGCAACTTTCTTAAAAATCATCGTAGACTATTGAATTTAACTTTATTTTCATCAGAAAGACGAAAGAAATTGATTGCCGTTAAAAAATTTCAGCTAACTTCAATAGCAAAAAAATTAGTCAGTCACAGTGAACATTTTAGAAAATTTACGAAAATAATTAATTTTTCAGACTTTGATCGGCCGTAGCGGCCAAACGAAAACTCCAAATTGAACGCGGTTTGCAAATCTGAGCTCCTCGTACGTCAATTAGTCGGATTAGAGATTTTGAATTTTTGATGAAATCGTGAAAAAAGACATGACTAACCCCCTTGGAAATTTTGTCAAAAAATGCAACTTTCTTAAAAATCATCGTAGACTATTGAATTTAACTTTATTTTCATCAGAAAGACGAGAGAAATTGATTGGCGTTAAAAAATTTCAGCTAACTTCAATAGCAAAAAAATTAGTCAGTCACCATGAGGATTTTGGAAAATTTAAAAAAATTATTGATTTTTCAGACTTTGATCGGCCGTAGCGGCCAAACGAAAACTCCAAATTGAACGCGGTTTGTAAATCTGAGCTCCTCGCACGTCAATTAGCCGGATTAGAGATTTTGAATTTTTGATGAAATCGTGAAAAAAGACATGACTAACCCCCTTGGAAATTTTGTCAAAAAATGCAACTTTCTTAAAAATCATCGTAGACTATTGAATTTAACTTTATTTTCATCAGAAAGACGAGAGAAATTGATTGCCGTTAAAAAATTTCAGCTAACTTCAATAGCAAAAAAAATAGTCAGTCACCATGAGGATTTTGGAAAATTTAAAAAAATTATTGATTTTTCAGACTTTGATCGGCCGTAGCGGCCAAACGAAAACTCCAAATTGAACGCGGTTTGCAAATCTGAGCTCCTCGTACGTCAATTAGTCGGATTAGAGATTTTGAATTTTTGATGAAATCGTGAAAAAAGACATGACTAACCCCCTTGGAAATTTTGTCAAAAAATGCAACTTTCTTAAAAATCATCGTAGACTATTGAATTTAACTTTATTTTCATCAGAAAGACGAAAGAAATTGATTGCCGTTAAAAAATTTCAGCTAACTTCAATAGCAAAAAAAAATAGTCAGTCACAGTGAACATTTTAGAAAATTTAAGAAAATAATTAATTTTTCAGACTTTGATCGGCCGTAGCGGCCAAACGAAAACTCCAAATTGAACGCGGTTTGCAAATCTGAGTTCCTCGTACGTCACTTAGTCGGATCAGAGATTTTGAATTTTTGATGAAATCGTGAAAAAAGACATGACTAACCCCCTTGGAAATTTTGTCAAAAAATGCAACTTTCTTAAAAATCATCGTAGACTATGGAATTTAACTTTATTTTCATCAGAAAGACGAAAGAAATTGATTGCCGTTAAAAAATTTCAGCTAACTTCAATAGCAAAAAAAATAGTCAGTCACAGTGAACATTTTAGAAAATTTACGAAAATAATTAATTTTTCAGACTTTGATCGGCCGTAGCGGCCAAACGAAAACTCCAAATTGAACGCGGTTTGCAAATCTGAGTTCCTCGTACGTCACTTAGTCGGATCAGAGATTTTGAATTTTTGATGAAATCGTGAAAAAAGACATGACTAACCCCCTTGGAAATTTTGTCAAAAAATGCAACTTTCTTAAAAATCATCGTAGACTATTGAATTTAACTTTATTTTCATCAGAAAGACGAAAGAAATTGATTGCCGTTAAAAAATTTCAGCTAACTTCAATAGCAAAAAAATTAGTCAGTCACAGTGAACATTTTAGAAAATTTACGAAAATAATTAATTTTTCAGACTTTGATCGGCCGTAGCGGCCAAACGAAAACTCCAAATTGAACGCGGTTTGCAAATCTGAGCTCCTCGTACGTCAATTAGTCGGATTAGAGATTTTGAATTTTTGATGAAATCGTGAAAAAAGACATGACTAACCCCCTTGGAAATTTTGTCAAAAAATGCAACTTTCTTAAAAATCATCGTAGACTATTGAATTTAACTTTATTTTCATCAGAAAGACGAAAGAAATTGATTGCCGTTAAAAAATTTCAGCTAACTTCAATAGCAAAAAAATTAGTCAGTCACAGTGAACATTTTAGAAAATTTACGAAAATAATTAATTTTTCAGACTTTGATCGGCCGTAGCGGCCAAACGAAAACTCCAAATTGAACGCGGTTTGCAAATCTGAGTTCCTCGTACGTCAATTAGTCGGATTAGAGATTTTGAATTTTTGATGAAATCGTGAAAAAAGACATGACTAACCCCCTTGGAAATTTTGTCAAAAAATGCAACTTTCTTAAAAATCATCGTAGACTATTGAATTTAACTTTATTTTCATCAGAAAGGCGAGAGAAATTGATTGCCGTTAAAAAATTTCAGCTAACTTCAATAGCAAAAAAATTAGTCAGTCACAGTGAACATTTTAGAAAATTTACGAAAATAATTAATTTTTCAGACTTTGATCGGCCGTAGCGGCCAAACGAAAACTCCAAATTGAACGTGGTTTGCAAATCTGAGTTCCTCGTACGTCAATTAGTCGGATTAGAGATTTTGAATTTTTGATGAAATCGTGAAAAAAGACATGACTAACCCCCTTGGAAATTTTGTCAAAAAATGCAACTTTCTTAAAAATCATCGTAGACTATTGAATTTAACTTTATTTTCATCAGAAAGACGAAAGAAATTGATTGCCGTTAAAAAATTTCAGCTAACTTCAATAGCAAAAAAATTAGTCAGTCACAGTGAACATTTTAGAAAATTTACGAAAATAATTAATTTTTCAGACTTTGATCGGCCGTAGCGGCCAAACGAAAACTCCAAATTGAACGCGGTTTGCAAATCTGAGCTCCTCGTACGTCAATTAGTCGGATTAGAGATTTTGAATTTTTGATGAAATCGTGAAAAAAGACATGACTAACCCCCTTGGAAATTTTGTCAAAAAATGCAACTTTCTTAAAAATCATCGTAGACTATTGAATTTAACTTTATTTTCATCAGAAAGACGAGAGAAATTGATTGCCGTTAAAAAATTTCAGCTAACTTCAATAGCAAAAAAATTAGTCAGTCACAGTGAACATTTTAGAAAATTTACGAAAATAATTAATTTTTCAGACTTTGATCGGCCGTAGCGGCCAAACGAAAACTCCAAATTGAACGCGGTTTGCAAATCTGAGTTCCTCGTACGTCAATTAGTCGGATTAGAGATTTTGAATTTTTGATGAAATCGTGAAAAAAGACATGACTAACCCCCTTGGAAATTTTGTCAAAAAATGCAACTTTCTTAAAAATCATCGTAGACTATTGAATTTAACTTTATTTTCATCAGAAAGACGAAAGAAATTGATTGCCGTTAAAAAATTTCAGCTAACTTCAATAGCAAAAAAATTAGTCAGTCACAGTGAACATTTTAGAAAATTTACGAAAATAATTAATTTTTCAGACTTTGATCGGCCGTAGCGGCCAAACGAAAACTCCAAATTGAACGCGGTTTGCAAATCTGAGCTCCTCGTACGTCAATTAGTCGGATTAGAGATTTTGAATTTTTGATGAAATCGTGAAAAAAGACATGACTAACCCCCTTGGAAATTTTGTCAAAAAATGCAACTTTCTTAAAAATCATCGTAGACTATTGAATTTAACTTTATTTTTATCAGAAAGACGAGAGAAATTGATTGCCGTTAAAAAATTTCAGCTAACTTCAATAGCAAAAAAATTAGTCAGTCACCATGAGGATTTTGGAAAATTTAAAAAAATTATTGATTTTTCAGACTTTGATCGGCCGTAGCGGCCAAACGAAAACTCCAAATTGAACGCGGTTTGCAAATCTGAGCTCCTCGTACGTCAATTAGTCGGATTAGAGATTTTGAATTTTTGATGAAATCGTGAAAAAAGACATGACTAACCCCCTTGGAAATTTTGTCAAAAAATGCAACTTTCTTAAAAATCATCGTAGACTATTGAATTTAACTTTATTTTCATCAGAAAGACGAGAGAAATTGATTGCCGTTAAAAAATTTCAGCTAACTTCAATAGCAAAAAAATTAGTCAGTCACAGTGAACATTTTAGAAAATTTACGAAAATAATTAATTTTTCAGACTTTGATCGGCCGTAGCGGCCAAACGAAAACTCCAAATTGAACGCGGTTTGCAAATCTGAGCTCCTCGTACGTCAATTAGTCGGATTAGAGATTTTGAATTTTTGATGAAATCGTGAAAAAAGACATGACTAACCCCCTTGGAAATTTTGTCAAAAAATGCAACTTTCTTAAAAATCATCGTAGACTATTGAATTTAACTTTATTTTCATCAGAAAGACGAGAGAAATTGATTGCCGTTAAAAAATTTCAGCTAACTTCAATAGCAAAAAAATTAGTCAGTCACAGTGAACATTTTAGAAAATTTACGAAAATAATTAATTTTTCAGACTTTGATCGGCCGTAGCGGCCAAACGAAAACTCCAAATTGAACGCGGTTTGCAAATCTGAGCTCCTCGTACGTCAATTAGTCGGATTAGAGATTTTGAATTTTTGATGAAATCGTGAAAAAAGACATGACTAACCCCCTTGGAAATTTTGTCAAAAAATGCAACTTTCTTAAAAATCATCGTAGACTATTGAATTTAACTTTATTTTCATCAGAAAGACGAGAGAAATTGATTGCCGTTAAAAAATTTCAGCTAACTTCAATAGCAAAAAAATTAGTCAGTCACCATGAGGATTTTGGAAAATTTAAAAAAATTATTGATTTTTCAGACTTTGATCGGCCGTAGCGGCCAAACGAAAACTCCAAATTGAACGCGGTTTGCAAATCTGAGCTCCTCGTACGTCAATTAGTCGGATTAGAGATTTTGAATTTTTGATGAAATCGTGAAAAAAGACATGACTAACCCCCTTGGAAATTTTGTCAAAAAATGCAACTTTCTTAAAAATCATCGTAGACTATTGAATTTAACTTTATTTTCATCAGAAAGACGAGAGAAATTGATTGCCGTTAAAAAATTTCAGCTAACTTCAATAGCAAAAAAATTAGTCAGTCACCATGAGGATTTTGGAAAATTTAAAAAAATTATTGATTTTTCAGACTTTGATCGGCCGTAGCGGCCAAACGAAAACTCCAAATTGAACGCGGTTTGCAAATCTGAGCTCCTCGTACGTCAATTAGTCGGATTAGAGATTTTGAATTTTTGATGAAATCGTGAAAAAAGACATGACTAACCCCCTTGGAAATTTTGTCAAAAAATGCAACTTTCTTAAAAATCATCGTAGACTATTGAATTTAACTTTATTTTCATCAGAAAGACGAGAGAAATTGATTGCCGTTAAAAAATTTCAGCTAACTTCAATAGCAAAAAAATTAGTCAGTCACAGTGAACATTTTAGAAAATTTACGAAAATAATTAATTTTTCAGACTTTGATCGGCCGTAGCGGCCAAACGAAAACTCCAAATTGAACGCGGTTTGCAAATCTGAGCTCCTCGTACGTCAATTAGTCGGATTAGAGATTTTGAATTTTTGATGAAATCGTGAAAAAAGACATGACTAACCCCCTTGGAAATTTTGTCAAAAAATGCAACTTTCTTAAAAATCATCGTAGACTATTGAATTTAACTTTATTTTCATCAGAAAGACGAGAGAAATTGATTGCCGTTAAAAAATTTCAGCTAACTTCAATAGCAAAAAAATTAGTCAGTCACCATGGGGATTTTGGAAAATTTAAAAAAATTATTGATTTTTCAGACTTTGATCGGCCGTAGCGGCCAAACGAAAACTCCAAATTGAACGCGGTTTGCAAATCTGAGCTCCTCGTACGTCAATTAGTCGGATTAGAGATTTTGAATTTTTGATGAAATCGTGAAAAAAGACATGACTAACCCCCTTGGAAATTTTGTCAAAAAATGCAACTTTCTTAAAAATCATCGTAGACTATTGAATTTAACTTTATTTTCATCAGAAAGACGAGAGAAATTGATTGCCGTTAAAAAATTTCAGCTAACTTCAATAGCAAAAAAATTAGTCAGTCACCATGAGGATTTTGGAAAATTTAAAAAAATTATTGATTTTTCAGACTTTGATCGGCCGTAGCGGCCAAACGAAAACTCCAAATTGAACGCGGTTTGCAAATCTGAGCTCCTCGTACGTCAATTAGTCGGATTAGAGATTTTGAATTTTTGATGAAATCGTGAAAAAAGACATGACTAACCCCCTTGGAAATTTTGTCAATTTCAATTCAATTCAATTCAATTCGCTTTATTGAGTTTGCCACCTTATACATTAGTTATACATATTAAAACATATTAAAACAGTATACATTAGTAGTGGATATGAACGTCACTTATTAAAATCTAGATTAAAAGCACAACACAGATTTACATTAGCATATGAACAGAATGAGATCTATATTGTTTTGTCGACAATAAATTCAGAAAACGTGTAATAACATTTGTCAAGTAATAAAATTCGTAACACTTTTTTAAATTTGTTTAAAGTTTCACAGTTTTTAATCGTATTCGGCAGTTTATTGAACACCGTTATACATGAATGGATAGCTGATTTTTCGTACAGTGTGCTAACGTGTTGTGGAGTTCTGATGTCTGTACAGTTACGCGTGTTGTATGTATGTCCACTGTTATTCTTTTCAAGCTTATGTTTATTTTTATATGCAAAGATAGCACACTTAAATATGAATATACAGGTCACAGTTAAGATCTTGTTGTGTTTGAATACAGTTCTACACGAATCAGACCTCTTGAGATTGAAAATTAATCTTATTAATCTTTTCTGCGCTATGAAAACGCGCTTGGTATCTCCTTTTCCCCAAATCAGCACATTGTACGATATGTGACAGTATGCTAGTGCATAATAGACATTTATTAAAGTACTTCTGTCTATTTTATTTTTTAGTTTTAGAATTGCGTAATATGCACTATTGAGTTTAGATGTTACATGGTCAATCTGCAGACACCAAGATGTTTTATTATCTATAAAACTACCAAGGAATTTTGTTGACTTTGTTCCTTGTTGTATTTGGTTAGTCGGTGGTTTTCTATTATAAAATTGTATTGCCACCGTTTTATTAGCATTCAACATGAGTTTATTTTTAGTACACCAGTTGGCAATTTCATTATTAGTCGATTGTATTTTTGCCACTAGTTCTTCATGAGTATCAGCAGTAACAATAATAGTGGTATCATCGGCAAAGTTGACCATGTAACCCGATGAAACAGAATCACTAAGATCATTAATGTATAGTATAAACAAGAGTGGTCCTAGCGTGGATCCTTGCACAATCCCTTTATTAATGTTGTATACTTCGGAATCACTCTGTTTAATTCGCACAAACAGTTTACGATCAGTCAGAAACGACACAATGAAATTTAGAACATTCCCACGTATTCCGTACGTATTTAGTTTATCGCGCACGAAGTTCACGTCGATTGAGTCGAAAGCACGCGAAAAGTCATAAAAGAGGCCAGCCACTTTTTTGCCTGCGTCCACATTTCTTGAAATCTCTTCTACCAGATCTACACTCGCTGTTTCTGTCGACCGATTGCGACGAAAGCCATGCTGTGTTTCCTTCAGGATTTCAAATTTTAGTAGGTATGACCATAATTTATTTGCGAAAATTTTTTCGAAGATTTTGGAGAAACAACTCAATATGGAGATTGGTCTATAGTTGTCCATGTCTGTTGCTGTTCCTTTTTTGAAGATCGGGATCACTTTGGCAATTTTTAGGGCCCTTGGGAATACGCCTTGTTCCAGTGACAGGTTTATTAAATACGCCATTGGTTCTAAAATTTGCTTTAAAGTTTCTTTAATAACCGTAAGCGGGATTCCATCCTTTCCTGCACTTGATTTATTTTTAAAATTAGTTACGACGGCCGTAATTTCATCCTCAGTGACTGGTGTTATAAACATTGAGGATGGTTTTGGGTCAGGTAGTGTTGGTTTGATGGAAATATTGCTGCCTAAATGTTCCCCCAGTTTGACTTCTGTGATATTTGAGAAGTAGTTTGCGAACGAATTGGCGACGTCTACTGCACTAGTTATGATATCGCCAGATTCCTTTTTAATGCTGATTTCTTTCGGTATCTCGCTGCCTTTTAATTCCTTGTTTACTATATTCCAAACTGCTTTTTGCTTGTTGTCATTTTTCATAATTTCGTTGCTTAAATATATTCTTTTTGTGTTTTCTATAAGCTTCTTGTGTTTTTTCTTTTCCTCTTTGTATCTAGATTTTAGGTCTTCTGACTTGGTTCCTAGCATGATGTAATATAAATCCTTCAATTTATTGCTTGATTGACGGGTGTCGGCATTAATCCAGTTTTTATAGTTTTTGCGGTGTTGTTTAAGTTTAAGAGGGCAAGATGCAGTAAAGTGGTATTGGAATTCTTCGATGAATTTGTCAAATGGAGAATCGGCATTTCCTGTTTTTATAATTTCCCAATTTACTTTTGTCAGACGGCTTTTTAATTCATTTATATTTTCCCTGTTTATTTGTCTGGTATAATCTAGGGGGACCTTTCTTTTTTCAAAAGTTTTATCAAGTTCTAATGTAATCATTTGCGCACAATGATCTGATATGTGCAAATTTGTGTTTAGACATGTCCAATGCTTTTCTAGATTTGTTACCATGTAGTCGATTTGGGTTGCTGTTGTTCCTCTATTTGTCAGTTCTACTCTGGTAGCTTCTTCTAGTTTGTTGACTAATTTATAGGATTTAAATAGATCATCGAGCAATTTTTTTTCAGGGCTATCAACTAAGAAATTTATGTTGAGGTCTCCACAGAGAATTATGAAATCTGTTTTCGTCGATATTTCACACAACAAATCAGATAAATGTTCAAAGAAGACATTTAGTGTACCATTAGGTGGTCTATATATCGTTAGAATGGCAATTTTAAGATCTTTAGTTTTTACTATACAAGCCGCCGCTTCAATATCTGTTTCTAAGCAGAATTTACTAATATTAATTTTTTTATATTCGTATTCATTGTCTACGAGAATCATGCATCCTCCACCTTTATGCGTTGTTCGATTGTAGTATGAAATTTTTGAGTACTTATCTAAATGCACATATTGTATACTTCTGTCATTGCACCACGTTTCAGTGATGCATAAGATGTTAGGTTTGTATTCTACCAAGGCATTTTCAATTTCGTCGGTTTTATTTGCGAAGCTCCTGGTGTTCTGGTGCATTACCCTAAGCTCCGTGCTTTTAGTTTCGTCGGCTTCTAGTGTAGTTGTTTTTATTTTGTTTTCGGAATCCGCCTGGGTCTCGAAAAAAGTTATATCTACTGATTTTAATTCCCTCTGGCCACAATTCAGGATTACTAAGCTCTATATTGCAATCTGTGGGAATACCAATCTTGAAACATTTGTATTTTTCCAGCGTGAATCGATTATTACGCTCTATTGTTTGAACTAGAATATTTGTAGACGGCATGATTGGTTTGCAACTTTCTTAAAAATCATCGTAGACTATTGAATTTAACTTTATTTTCATCAGAAAGACGAGAGAAATTGATTGCCGTTAAAAAATTTCAGCTAACTTCAATAGCAAAAAAATTAGTCAGTCACCATGAGGATTTTGGAAAATTTAAAAAAATTATTGATTTTTCAGACTTTGATCGGCCGTAGCGGCCAAACGAAAACTCCAAATTGAACGCGGTTTGCAAATCTGAGCTCCTCGTACGTCAATTAGTCGGATTAGAGATTTTGAATTTTTGATGAAATCGTGAAAAAAGACATGACTAACCCCCTTGGAAATTTTGTCAAAAAATGCAACTTTCTTAAAAATCATCGTAGACTATTGAATTTAACTTTATTTTCATCAGAAAGACGAGAGAAATTGATTGCCGTTAAAAAATTTCAGCTAACTTCAATAGCAAAAAAATTAGTCAGTCACCATGAGGATTTTGGAAAATTTAAAAAAATTATTGATTTTTCAGACTTTGATCGGCCGTAGCGGCCAAACGAAAACTCCAAATTGAACGCGGTTTGTAAATCTGAGCTCCTCGTACGTCAATTAGTCGGATTAGAGATTTTGAATTTTTGATGAAATCGTGAAAAAAGACATGACTAACCCCCTTGGAAATTTTGTCAAAAAATGCAACTTTCTTAAAAATCATCGTAGACTATTGAATTTAACTTTATTTTCATCAGAAAGACGAGAGAAATTGATTGCCGTTAAAAAATTTCAGCTAACTTCAATAGCAAACAAATTAGTCAGTCACCATGAGGATTTTGGAAAATTTAAAAAAATTATTGATTTTTCAGACTTTGATCGGCCGTAGCGGCCAAACGAAAACTCCAAATTGAACGCGGTTTGCAAATCTGAGCTCCTCGTACGTCAATTAGTCGGATTAGAGATTTTGAATTTTTGATGAAATCGTGAAAAAAGACATGACTAACCCCCTTGGAAATTTTGTCAAAAAATGCAACTTTCTTAAAAATCATCGTAGACTATTGAATTTAACTTTATTTTCATCAGAAAGACGAGAGAAATTGATTGCCGTTAAAAAATTTCAGCTAACTTCAATAGCAAAAAAATTAGTCAGTCACAGTGAACATTTTAGAAAATTTACGAAAATAATTAATTTTTCAGACTTTGATCGGCCGTAGCGGCCAAACGAAAACTCCAAATTGAACGCGGTTTGCAAATCTGAGCTCCTCGTACGTCAATTAGTCGGATTAGAGATTTTGAATTTTTGATGAAATCGTGAAAAAAGACATGACTAACCCCCTTGGAAATTTTGTCAAAAAATGCAACTTTCTTAAAAATCATCGTAGACTATTGAATTTAACTTTATTTTCATCAGAAAGACGAGAGAAATTGATTGCCGTTAAAAAATTTCAGCTAACTTCAATAGCAAAAAAATTAGTCAGTCACAGTGAACATTTTAGAAAATTTACGAAAATAATTAATTTTTCAGACTTTGATCGGCCGTAGCGGCCAAACGAAAACTCCAAATTGAACGCGGTTTGCAAATCTGAGCTCCTCGTACGTCAATTAGCCGGATTAGAGATTTTGAATTTTTGATGAAATCGTGAAAAAAGACATGACTAACCCCCTTGGAAATTTTGTCAAAAAATGCAACTTTCTTAAAAATCATCGTAGACTATTGAATTTAACTTTATTTTCATCAGAAAGACGAGAGAAATTGATTGCCGTTAAAAAATTTCAGCTAACTTCAATAGCAAAAAAATTAGTCAGTCACCATGAGGATTTTGGAAAATTTAAAAAAATTATTGATTTTTCAGACTTTGATCGGCCGTAGCGGCCAAACGAAAACTCCAAATTGAACGAGGTTTGCAAATCTGAGCTCCTCGTACGTCAATTAGTCGGATTAGAGATTTTGAATTTTTGATGAAATCGTGAAAAAAGACATGACTAACCCCCTTGGAAATTTTGTCAAAAAATGCAACTTTCTTAAAAATCATCGTAGACTATTGAATTTAACTTTATTTTCATCAGAAAGACGAGAGAAATTGATTGCCGTTAAAAAATTTCAGCTAACTTCAATAGCAAAAAAAATAGTCAGTCACAGTGAACATTTTAGAAAATTTACGAAAATAATTAATTTTTCAGACTTTGATCGGCCGTAGCGGCCAAACGAAAACTCCAAATTGAACGCGGTTTGCAAATCTGAGCTCCTCGTACGTCAATTAGTCGGATTAGAGATTTTGAATTTTTGATGAAATCGTGAAAAAAGACATGACTAACCCCCTTGGAAATTTTGTCAAAAAATGCAACTTTCTTAAAAATCATCGTAGACTATTGAATTTAACTTTATTTTCATCAGAAAGACGAGAGAAATTGATTGCCGTTAAAAAATTTCAGCTAACTTCAATAGCAAAAAAATTAGTCAGTCACCATGAGGATTTTGGAAAATTTAAAAAAATTATTGATTTTTCAGATTTTGATCGGCCGTAGCGGCCAAACGAAAACTCCAAATTGAACGCGGTTTGTAAATCTGAGCTCCTCGTACGTCAATTAGCCGGATTAGAGATTTTGAATTTTTGATGAAATCGTGAAAAAAGACATGACTAACCCCCTTGGAAATTTTGTCAAAAAATGCAACTTTCTTAAAAATTATCGTAGACTATTGAATTTAACTTTATTTTCATCAGAAAGACGAGAGAAATTGATTGCCGTTAAAAAATTTCAGCTAACTTCAATAGCAAAAAAATTAGTCAGTCACCATGAGGATTTTGGAAAATTTAAAAAAATTATTGATTTTTCAGACTTTGATCGGCCGTAGCGGCCAAACGAAAACTCCAAATTGAACGAGGTTTGCAAATCTGAGCTCCTCGTACGTCAATTAGTCGGATTAGAGATTTTGAATTTTTGATGAAATCGTGAAAAAAGACATGACTAACCCCCTTGGAAATTTTGTCAAAAAATGCAACTTTCTTAAAAATCATCGTAGACTATTGAATTTAACTTTATTTTCATCAGAAAGACGAGAGAAATTGATTGCCGTTAAAAAATTTCAGCTAACTTCAATAGCAAAAAAATTAGTCAGTCACCATTAGGATTTTGGAAAATTTAAAAAAATTATTGATTTTTCAGACTTTGATCGGCCGTAGCGGCCAAACGAAAACTCCAAATTGAACGCGGTTTGTAAATCTGAGCTCCTCGTACGTCAATTAGTCGGATTAGAGATTTTGAATTTTTGATGAAATCGTGAAAAAAGACATGACTAACCCCCTTGGAAATTTTGTCAAAAAATGCAACTTTCTTAAAAATCATCGTAGACTATTGAATTTAACTTTATTTTCATCAGAAAGACAAGAGAAATTGATTGCCGTTAAAAAATTTCAGCTAACTTCAATAGCAAAAAAAATAGTCAGTCACAGTGAACATTTTAGAAAATTTACGAAAATAATTAATTTTTCAGACTTTGATCGGCCGTAGCGGCCAAACGAAAACTCCAAATTGAACGCGGTTTGCAAATCTGAGCTCCTCGTACGTCAATTAGTCGGATTAGAGATTTTGAATTTTTGATGAAATCGTGAAAAAAGACATGACTAACCCCCTTGGAAATTTTGTCAAAAAATGCAACTTTCTTAAAAATCATCGTAGACTATTGAATTTAACTTTATTTTCATCAGAAAGACGAGAGAAATTGATTGCCGTTAAAAAATTTCAGCTAACTTCAATAGCAAAAAAATTAGTCAGTCACCATGAGGATTTTGGAAAATTTAAAAAAATTATTGATTTTTCAGATTTTGATCGGCCGTAGCGGCCAAACGAAAACTCCAAATTGAACGCGGTTTGTAAATCTGAGCTCCTCGTACGTCAATTAGTCGGATTAGAGATTTTGAATTTTTGATGAAATCGTGAAAAAAGACATGACTAACCCCCTTGGAAATTTTGTCAAAAAATGCAACTTTCTTAAAAATCATCGTAGACTATTGAATTTAACTTTATTTTCATCAGAAAGACGAGAGAAATTGATTGCCGTTAAAAAATTTCAGCTAACTTCAATAGCAAAAAAATTAGTCAGTCACCATGAGGATTTTGGAAAATTTAAAAAAATTATTGATTTTTCAGACTTTGATCGGCCGTAGCGGCCAAACGAAAACTCCAAATTGAACGCGGTTTGCAAATCTGAGCTCCTCGTACGTCAATTAGTCGGATTAGAGATTTTGAATTTTTGATGAAATCGTGAAAAAAGACATGACTAACCCCCTTGGAAATTTTGTCAAAAAATGCAACTTTCTTAAAAATCATCGTAGACTATTGAATTTAACTTTATTTTCATCAGAAAGACGAGAGAAATTGATTGCCGTTAAAAAATTTCAGCTAACTTCAATAGCAAACAAATTAGTCAGTCACCATGAGGATTTTGGAAAATTTAAAAAAATTATTGATTTTTCAGACTTTGATCGGCCGTAGCGGCCAAACGAAAACTCCAAATTGAACGCGGTTTGTAAATCTGAGCTCCTCGTACGTCAATTAGTCGGATTAGAGATTTTGAATTTTTGATGAAATCGTGAAAAAAGACATGACTAACCCCCTTGGAAATTTTGTCAAAAAATGCAACTTTCTTAAAAATCATCGTAGACTATTGAATTTAACTTTATTTTCATCAGAAAGACGAGAGAAATTGATTGCCGTTAAAAAATTTCAGCTAACTTCAATAGCAAAAAAATTAGTCAGTCACCATGAGGATTTTGGAAAATTTAAAAAAATTATTGATTTTTCAGACTTTGATCGGCCGTAGCGGCCAAACGAAAACTCCAAATTGAACGCGGTTTGTAAATCTGAGCTCCTCGCACGTCAATTAGTCGGATTAGAGATTTTGAATTTTTGATGAAATCGTGAAAAAAGACATGACTAACCCCCTTGGAAATTTTGTCAAAAAATGCAACTTTCTTAAAAATCATCGTAGACTATTGAATTTAACTTTATTTTCATCAGAAAGACGAGAGAAATTGATTGCCGTTAAAAAATTTCAGCTAACTTCAATAGCAAAAAAATTAGTCAGTCACCATGAGGATTTTGGAAAATTTAAAAAAATTATTGATTTTTCAGACTTTGATCGGCCGTAGCGGCCAAACGAAAACTCCAAATTGAACGCGGTTTGCAAATCTGAGCTCCTCGTACGTCAATTAGTCGGATTAGAGATTTTGAATTTTTGATGAAATCGTGAAAAAAGACATGACCAACCCCCTTGGAAATTTTGTCAAAAAATGCAACTTTCTTAAAAATCATCGCAGACTATTGAATTTAACTTTATTTTCATCAGAAAGACGAGAGAAATTGATTGCCGTTAAAAAATTTCAGCTAACTTCAATAGCAAAAAAATTAGTCAGTCACCATGAGGATTTTGGAAAATTTAAAAAAATTATTGATTTTTCAGACTTTGATCGGCCGTAGCGGCCAAACGAAAACTCCAAATTGAACGCGGTTTGTAAATCTGAGCTCCTCGCACGTCAATTAGTCGGATTAGAGATTTTGAATTTTTGATGAAATCGTGAAAAAAGACATGACTAACCCCCTTGGAAATTTTGTCAAAAAATGCAACTTTCTTAAAAATCATCGTAGACTATTGAATTTAACTTTATTTTCATCAGAAAGACGAGAGAAATTGATTGCCGTTAAAAAATTTCAGCTAACTTCAATAGCAAAAAAATTAGTCAGTCACCATGAGGATTTTGGAAAATTTAAAAAAATTATTGATTTTTCAGACTTTGATCGGCCGTAGCGGCCAAACGAAAACTCCAAATTGAACGCGGTTTGCAAATCTGAGCTCCTCGTACGTCAATTAGTCGGATTAGAGATTTTGAATTTTTGATGAAATCGTGAAAAAAGACAAGACTAACCCCCTTGGAAATTTTGTCAAAAAATGCAACTTTCTTAAAAATCATCGTAGACTATTGAATTTAACTTTATTTTCATCAGAAAGACGAGAGAAATTGATTGCCGTTAAAAAATTTCAGCTAACTTCAATAGCAAAAAAATTAGTCAGTCACAGTGAACATTTTAGAAAATTTACGAAAATAATTAATTTTTCAGACTTTGATCGGCCGTAGCGGCCAAACGAAAACTCCAAATTGAACGCGGTTTGCAAATCTGAGCTCCTCGTACGTCAATTAGTCGGATTAGAGATTTTGAATTTTTGATGAAATCGTGAAAAAAGACATGACTAACCCCCTTGGAAATTTTGTCAAAAAATGCAACTTTCTTAAAAATCATCGTAGACTATTGAATTTAACTTTATTTTCATCAGAAAGACGAGAGAAATTGATTGCCGTTAAAAAATTTCAGCTAACTTCAATAGCAAAAAAATTAGTCAGTCACAGTGAACATTTTAGAAAATTTACGAAAATAATTAATTTTTCAGACTTTGATCGGCCGTAGCGGCCAAACGAAAACTCCAAATTGAACGCGGTTTGCAAATCTGAGCTCCTCGTACGTCAATTAGCCGGATTAGAGATTTTGAATTTTTGATGAAATCGTGAAAAAAGACATGACTAACCCCCTTGGAAATTTTGTCAAAAAATGCAACTTTCTTAAAAATCATCGTAGACTATTGAATTTAACTTTATTTTCATCAGAAAGACGAGAGAAATTGATTGCCGTTAAAAAATTTCAGCTAACTTCAATAGCAAAAAAATTAGTCAGTCACCATGAGGATTTTGGAAAATTTAAAAAAATTATTGATTTTTCAGACTTTGATCGGCCGTAGCGGCCAAACGAAAACTCCAAATTGAACGAGGTTTGCAAATCTGAGCTCCTCGTACGTCAATTAGTCGGATTAGAGATTTTGAATTTTTGATGAAATCGTGAAAAAAGACATGACTAACCCCCTTGGAAATTTTGTCAAAAAATGCAACTTTCTTAAAAATCATCGTAGACTATTGAATTTAACTTTATTTTCATCAGAAAGACGAGAGAAATTGATTGCCGTTAAAAAATTTCAGCTAACTTCAATAGCAAAAAAATTAGTCAGTCACCATTAGGATTTTGGAAAATTTAAAAAAATTATTGATTTTTCAGACTTTGATCGGCCGTAGCGGCCAAACGAAAACTCCAAATTGAACGCGGTTTGTAAATCTGAGCTCCTCGTACGTCAATTAGTCGGATTAGAGATTTTGAATTTTTGATGAAATCGTGAAAAAAGACATGACTAACCCCCTTGGAAATTTTGTCAAAAAATGCAACTTTCTTAAAAATCATCGTAGACTATTGAATTTAACTTTATTTTCATCAGAAAGACGAGAGAAATTGATTGCCGTTAAAAAATTTCAGCTAACTTCAATAGCAAAAAAATTAGTCAGTCACCATGAGGATTTTGGAAAATTTAAAAAAATTATTGATTTTTCAGACTTTGATCGGCCGTAGCGGCCAAACGAAAACTCCAAATTGAACGCGGTTTGTAAATCTGAGCTCCTCGTACGTCAATTAGTCGGATTAGAGATTTTGAATTTTTGATGAAATCGTGAAAAAAGACATGACTAACCCCCTTGGAAATTTTGTCAAAAAATGCAACTTTCTTAAAAATCATCGTAGACTATTGAATTTAACTTTATTTTCATCAGAAAGACGAGAGAAATTGATTGCCGTTAAAAAATTTCAGCTAACTTCAATAGCAAAAAAATTAGTCAGTCACAGTGAACATTTTAGAAAATTTACGAAAATAATTAATTTTTCAGACTTTGATCGGCCGTAGCGGCCAAACGAAAACTCCAAATTGAACGCGGTTTGCAAATCTGAGCTCCTCGTACGTCAATTAGCCGGATTAGAGATTTTGAATTTTTGATGAAATCGTGAAAAAAGACATGACTAACCCCCTTGGAAATTTTGTCAAAAAATGCAACTTTCTTAAAAATCATCGTAGACTATTGAATTTAACTTTATTTTCATCAGAAAGACGAGAGAAATTGATTGCCGTTAAAAAATTTCAGCTAACTTCAATAGCAAAAAAATTAGTCAGTCACCATGAGGATTTTGGAAAATTTAAAAAAATTATTGATTTTTCAGACTTTGATCGGCCGTAGCGGCCAAACGAAAACTCCAAATTGAACGAGGTTTGCAAATCTGAGCTCCTCGTACGTCAATTAGTCGGATTAGAGATTTTGAATTTTTGATGAAATCGTGAAAAAAGACATGACTAACCCCCTTGGAAATTTTGTCAAAAAATGCAACTTTCTTAAAAATCATCGTAGACTATTGAATTTAACTTTATTTTCATCAGAAAGACGAGAGAAATTGATTGCCGTTAAAAAATTTCAGCTAACTTCAATAGCAAAAAAATTAGTCAGTCACCATTAGGATTTTGGAAAATTTAAAAAAATTATTGATTTTTCAGACTTTGATCGGCCGTAGCGGCCAAACGAAAACTCCAAATTGAACGCGGTTTGTAAATCTGAGCTCCTCGTACGTCAATTAGTCGGATTAGAGATTTTGAATTTTTGATGAAATCGTGAAAAAAGACATGACTAACCCCCTTGGAAATTTTGTCAAAAAATGCAACTTTCTTAAAAATCATCGTAGACTATTGAATTTAACTTTATTTTCATCAGAAAGACGAGAGAAATTGATTGCCGTTAAAAAATTTCAGCTAACTTCAATAGCAAAAAAATTAGTCAGTCACAGTGAACATTTTAGAAAATTTACGAAAATAATTAATTTTTCAGACTTTGATCGGCCGTAGCGGCCAAACGAAAACTCCAAATTGAACGCGGTTTGCAAATCTGAGCTCCTCGTACGTCAATTAGCCGGATTAGAGATTTTGAATTTTTGATGAAATCGTGAAAAAAGACATGACTAACCCCCTTGGAAATTTTGTCAAAAAATGCAACTTTCTTAAAAATCATCGTAGACTATTGAATTTAACTTTATTTTCATCAGAAAGACGAGAGAAATTGATTGCCGTTAAAAAATTTCAGCTAACTTCAATAGCAAAAAAATTAGTCAGTCACCATGAGGATTTTGGAAAATTTAAAAAAATTATTGATTTTTCAGACTTTGATCAGCCGTAGCGGCCAAACGAAAACTCCAAATTGAACGAGGTTTGCAAATCTGAGCTCCTCGTACGTCAATTAGTCGGATTAGAGATTTTGAATTTTTGATGAAATCGTGAAAAAAGACATGACTAACCCCCTTGGAAATTTTGTCAAAAAATGCAACTTTCTTAAAAATCATCGTAGACTATTGAATTTAACTTTATTTTCATCAGAAAGACGAGAGAAATTGATTGCCGTTAAAAAATTTCAGCTAACTTCAATAGCAAAAAAATTAGTCAGTCACCATTAGGATTTTGGAAAATTTAAAAAAATTATTGATTTTTCAGACTTTGATCGGCCGTAGCGGCCAAACGAAAACTCCAAATTGAACGCGGTTTGTAAATCTGAGCTCCTCGTACGTCAATTAGTCGGATTAGAGATTTTGAATTTTTGATGAAATCGTGAAAAAAGACATGACTAACCCCCTTGGAAATTTTGTCAAAAAATGCAACTTTCTTAAAAATCATCGTAGACTATTGAATTTAACTTTATTTTCATCAGAAAGACGAGAGAAATTGATTGCCGTTAAAAAATTTCAGCTAACTTCAATAGCAAAAAAATTAGTCAGTCACCATGAGGATTTTGGAAAATTTAAAAAAATTATTGATTTTTCAGACTTTGATCGGCCGTAGCGGCCAAACGAAAACTCCAAATTGAACGCGGTTTGTAAATCTGAGCTCCTCGTACGTCAATTAGTCGGATTAGAGATTTTGAATTTTTGATGAAATCGTGAAAAAAGACATGACTAACCCCCTTGGAAATTTTGTCAAAAAATGCAACTTTCTTAAAAATCATCGTAGACTATTGAATTTAACTTTATTTTCATCAGAAAGACGAGAGAAATTGATTGCCGTTAAAAAATTTCAGCTAACTTCAATAGCAAAAAAATTAGTCAGTCACAGTGAACATTTTAGAAAATTTACGAAAATAATTAATTTTTCAGACTTTGATCGGCCGTAGCGGCCAAACGAAAACTCCAAATTGAACGCGGTTTGCAAATCTGAGCTCCTCGTACGTCAATTAGCCGGATTAGAGATTTTGAATTTTTGATGAAATCGTGAAAAAAGACATGACTAACCCCCTTGGAAATTTTGTCAAAAAATGCAACTTTCTTAAAAATCATCGTAGACTATTGAATTTAACTTTATTTTCATCAGAAAGACGAGAGAAATTGATTGCCGTTAAAAAATTTCAGCTAACTTCAATAGCAAAAAAATTAGTCAGTCACCATGAGGATTTTGGAAAATTTAAAAAAATTATTGATTTTTCAGACTTTGATCGGCCGTAGCGGCCAAACGAAAACTCCAAATTGAACGAGGTTTGCAAATCTGAGCTCCTCGTACGTCAATTAGTCGGATTAGAGATTTTGAATTTTTGATGAAATCGTGAAAAAAGACATGACTAACCCCCTTGGAAATTTTGTCAAAAAATGCAACTTTCTTAAAAATCATCGTAGACTATTGAATTTAACTTTATTTTCATCAGAAAGACGAGAGAAATTGATTGCCGTTAAAAAATTTCAGCTAACTTCAATAGCAAAAAAATTAGTCAGTCACCATTAGGATTTTGGAAAATTTAAAAAAATTATTGATTTTTCAGACTTTGATCGGCCGTAGCGGCCAAACGAAAACTCCAAATTGAACGCGGTTTGTAAATCTGAGCTCCTCGTACGTCAATTAGTCGGATTAGAGATTTTGAATTTTTGATGAAATCGTGAAAAAAGACATGACTAACCCCCTTGGAAATTTTGTCAAAAAATGCAACTTTCTTAAAAATCATCGTAGACTATTGAATTTAACTTTATTTTCATCAGAAAGACGAGAGAAATTGATTGCCGTTAAAAAATTTCAGCTAACTTCAATAGCAAAAAAATTAGTCAGTCACCATGAGGATTTTGGAAAATTTAAAAAAATTATTGATTTTTCAGACTTTGATCGGCCGTAGCGGCCAAACGAAAACTCCAAATTGAACGCGGTTTGTAAATCTGAGCTCCTCGTACGTCAATTAGTCGGATTAGAGATTTTGAATTTTTGATGAAATCGTGAAAAAAGACATGACTAACCCCCTTGGAAATTTTGTCAAAAAATGCAACTTTCTTAAAAATCATCGTAGACTATTGAATTTAACTTTATTTTCATCAGAAAGACGAGAGAAATTGATTGCCGTTAAAAAATTTCAGCTAACTTCAATAGCAAACAAATTAGTCAGTCACCATGAGGATTTTGGAA
This sequence comes from Ocypus olens, assembly GCA_910593695.2. Lineage (NCBI taxonomy): Eukaryota > Metazoa > Arthropoda > Insecta > Coleoptera > Staphylinidae > Ocypus > Ocypus olens. Next base: position 45,598,820 of record OU343058.1, read on the forward strand.
AATTTAAAAAAATTATTGATTTTTCAGACTTTGATCGGCCGTAGCGGCCAAACGAAAACTCCAAATTGAACGCGGTTTGTAAATCTGAGCTCCTCGTACGTCAATTAGTCGGATTAGAGATTTTGAATTTTTGATGAAATCGTGAAAAAAGACATGACTAACCCCCTTGGAAATTTTGTCAAAAAATGCAACTTTCTTAAAAATCATCGTAGACTATTGAATTTAACTTTATTTTCATCAGAAAGACGAGAGAAATTGATTGCCGTTAAAAAATTTCAGCTAACTTCAATAGCAAAAAAATTAGTCAGTCACCATGAGGATTTTGGAAAATTTAAAAAAATTATTGATTTTTCAGACTTTGATCGGCCGTAGCGGCCAAACGAAAACTCCAAATTGAACGCGGTTTGTAAATCTGAGCTCCTCGCACGTCAATTAGTCGGATTAGAGATTTTGAATTTTTGATGAAATCGTGAAAAAAGACATGACTAACCCCCTTGGAAATTTTGTCAAAAAATGCAACTTTCTTAAAAATCATCGTAGACTATTGAATTTAACTTTATTTTCATCAGAAAGACGAGAGAAATTGATTGCCGTTAAAAAATTTCAGCTAACTTCAATAGCAAAAAAATTAGTCAGTCACCATGAGGATTTTGGAAAATTTAAAAAAATTATTGATTTTTCAGACTTTGATCGGCCGTAGCGGCCAAACGAAAACTCCAAATTGAACGCGGTTTGCAAATCTGAGCTCCTCGTACGTCAATTAGTCGGATTAGAGATTTTGAATTTTTGATGAAATCGTGAAAAAAGACATGACCAACCCCCTTGGAAATTTTGTCAAAAAATGCAACTTTCTTAAAAATCATCGTAGACTATTGAATTTAACTTTATTTTCATCAGAAAGACGAGAGAAATTGATTGCCGTTAAAAAATTTCAGCTAACTTCAATAGCAAAAAAATTAGTCAGTCACAGTGAACATTTTAGAAAATTTACGAAAATAATTAATTTTTCAGACTTTGATCGGCCGTAGCGGCCAAACGAAAACTCCAAATTGAACGCGGTTTGCAAATCTGAGTTCCTCGTACGTCAATTAGTCGGATTAGAGATTTTGAATTTTTGATGAAATCGTGAAAAAAGACATGACTAACCCCCTTGGAAATATTGTCAAAAAATGCAACTTTCTTAAAAATCATCGCAGACTATTGAATTTAACTTTATTTTCATCAGAAAGACGAGAGAAATTGATTGCCGTTAAAAAATTTCAGCTAACTTCAATAGCAAAAAAATTAGTCAGTCACCATGAGGATTTTGGAAAATTTAAAAAAATTATTGATTTTTCAGACTTTGATCGGCCGTAGCGGCCAAACCAAAACTCCAAATTGAACGCGGTTTGCAAATCTGAGCTCCTCGTACGTCAATTAGTCGGATTAGAGATTTTGAATTTTTGATGAAATCGTGAAAAAAGACATGACCAACCCCCTTGGAAATTTTGTCAAAAAATGCAACTTTCTTAAAAATCATCGTAGACTATTGAATTTAACTTTATTTTCATCAGAAAGACGAGAGAAATTGATTGCCGTTAAAAAATTTCAGCTAACTTCAATAGCAAAAAAATTAGTCAGTCACAGTGAACATTTTAGAAAATTTACGAAAATAATTAATTTTTCAGACTTTGATCGGCCGTAGCGGCCAAACGAAAACTCCAAATTGAACGCGGTTTGCAAATCTGAGCTCCTCGTACGTCAATTAGTCGGATTAGAGATTTTGAATTTTTGATGAAATCGTGAAAAAAGACATGACTAACCCCCTTGGAAATTTTGTCAAAAAATGCAACTTTCTTAAAAATCATCGTAGACTATTGAATTTAACTTTATTTTCATCAGAAAAACGAGAGAAATTGATTGCCGTTAAAAAATTTCAGCTAACTTCAATAGCAAAAAAATTAGTCAGTCACAGTGAACATTTTAGAAAATTTACGAAAATAATTAATTTTTCAGACTTTGATCGGCCGTAGCGGCCAAACGAAAACTCCAAATTGAACGCGGTTTGCAAATCTGAGTTCCTCGTACGTCAATTAGTCGGATTAGAGATTTTGAATTTTTGATGAAATCGTGAAAAAAGACATGACTAACCCCCTTGGAAATTTTGTCAAAAAATGCAACTTTCTTAAAAATCATCGCAGACTATTGAATTTAACTTTATTTTCATCAGAAAGACGAGAGAAATTGATTGCCGTTAAAAAATTTCAGCTAACTTCAATAGCAAAAAAATTAGTCAGTCACCATGAGGATTTTGGAAAATTTAAAAAAATTATTGATTTTTCAGACTTTGATCGGCCGTAGCGGCCAAACGAAAACTCCAAATTGAACGCGGTTTGTAAATCTGAGCTCCTCGCACGTCAATTAGTCGGATTAGAGATTTTGAATTTTTGATGAAATCGTGAAAAAAGACATGACCAACCCCCTTGGAAATTTTGTCAAAAAATGCAACTTTCTTAAAAATCATCGTAGACTATTGAATTTAACTTTATTTTCATCAGAAAGACGAGAGAAATTGATTGCCGTTAAAAAATTTCAGCTAACTTCAATAGCAAAAAAATTAGTCAGTCACAGTGAACATTTTAGAAAATTTACGAAAATAATTAATTTTTCAGACTTTGATCGGCCGTAGCGGCCAAACGAAAACTCCAAATTGAACGCGGTTTGCAAATCTGAGCTCCTCGTACGTCAATTAGTCGGATTAGAGATTTTGAATTTTTGATGAAATCGTGAAAAAAGACATGACTAACCCCCTTGGAAATTTTGTCAAAAAATGCAACTTTCTTAAAAATCATCGTAGACTATTGAATTTAACTTTATTTTCATCAGAAAAACGAGAGAAATTGATTGCAGTTAAAAAATTTCAGCTAACTTCAATAGCAAAAAAATTAGTCAGTCACAGTGAACATTTTAGAAAATTTACGAAAATAATTAATTTTTCAGACTTTGATCGGCCGTAGCGGCCAAACGAAAACTCCAAATTGAACGCGGTTTGCAAATCTGAGTTCCTCGTACGTCAATTAGTCGGATTAGAGATTTTGAATTTTTGATGAAATCGTGAAAAAAGACATGACTAACCCCCTTGGAAATTTTGTCAAAAAATGCAACTTTCTTAAAAATCATCGCAGACTATTGAATTTAACTTTATTTTCATCAGAAAGACGAGAGAAATTGATTGCCGTTAAAAAATTTCAGCTAACTTCAATAGCAAAAAAATTAGTCAGTCACCATGAGGATTTTGGAAAATTTAAAAAAATTATTGATTTTTCAGACTTTGATCGGCCGTAGCGGCCAAACGAAAACTCCAAATTGAACGCGGTTTGTAAATCTGAGCTCCTCGCACGTCAATTAGTCGGATTAGAGATTTTGAATTTTTGATGAAATCGTGAAAAAAGACATGACTAACCCCCTTGGAAATTTTGTCAAAAAATGCAACTTTCTTAAAAATCATCGTAGACTATTGAATTTAACTTTATTTTCATCAGAAAGACGAGAGAAATTGATTGCCGTTAAAAAATTTCAGCTAACTTCAATAGCAAAAAAATTAGTCAGTCACCATGAGGATTTTGGAAAATTTAAAAAAATTATTGATTTTTCAGACTTTGATCGGCCGTAGCGGCCAAACGAAAACTCCAAATTGAACGCGGTTTGCAAATCTGAGCTCCTCGTACGTCAATTAGTCGGATTAGAGATTTTGAATTTTTGATGAAATCGTGAAAAAAGACATGACTAACCCCCTTGGAAATTTTGTCAAAAAATGCAACTTTCTTAAAAATCATCGTAGACTATTGAATTTAACTTTATTTTCATCAGAAAGACGAGAGAAATTGATTGCCGTTAAAAAATTTCAGCTAACTTCAATAGCAAAAAAATTAGTCAGTCACAGTGAACATTTTAGAAAATTTACGAAAATAATTAATTTTTCAGACTTTGATCGGCCGTAGCGGCCAAACGAAAACTCCAAATTAAACGCGGTTTGCAAATCTGAGCTCCTCGTACGTCAATTAGTCGGATTAGAGATTTTGAATTTTTGATGAAATCGTGAAAAAAGACATGACTAACCCCCTTGGAAATTTTGTTAAAAAATGCAACTTTCTTAAAAATCATCGTAGACTATTGAATTTAACTTTATTTTCATCAGAAAGACGAGAGAAATTGATTGCCGTTAAAAAATTTCAGCTAACTTCAATAGCAAAAAAATTAGTCAGTCACCAAGGGGATTTTGGAAAATTTAAAAAAATTATTGATTTTTCAGACTTTGATCGGCCGTAGCGGCCAAACGAAAACTCCAAATTGAACGCGGTTTGCAAATCTGAGCTCCTCGTACGTCAATTAGTCGGATTAGAGATTTTGAATTTTTGATGAAATCGTGAAAAAAGACATGACTAACCCCCTTGGAAATTTTGTCAAAAAATGCAACTTTCTTAAAAATCATCGTAGACTATTGAATTTAACTTTATTTTCATCAGAAAAACGAGAGAAATTGATTGCCGTTAAAAAATTTCAGCTAACTTCAATAGCAAAAAAATTAGTCAGTCACAGTGAACATTTTAGAAAATTTACGAAAATAATTAATTTTTCAGACTTTGATCGGCCGTAGCGGCCAAACGAAAACTCCAAATTGAACGCGGTTTGCAAATCTGAGTTCCTCGTACGTCAATTAGTCGGATTAGAGATTTTGAATTTTTGATGAAATCGTGAAAAAAGACATGACTAACCCCCTTGGAAATTTTGTCAAAAAATGCAACTTTCTTAAAAATCATCGCAGACTATTGAATTTAACTTTATTTTCATCAGAAAGACGAGAGAAATTGATTGCCGTTAAAAAATTTCAGCTAACTTCAATAGCAAAAAAATTAGTCAGTCACCATGAGGATTTTGGAAAATTTAAAAAAATTATTGATTTTTCAGACTTTGATCGGCCGTAGCGGCCAAACGAAAACTCCAAATTGAACGCGGTTTGTAAATCTGAGCTCCTCGCACGTCAATTAGTCGGATTAGAGATTTTGAATTTTTGATGAAATCGTGAAAAAAGACATGACTAACCCCCTTGGAAATTTTGTCAAAAAATGCAACTTTCTTAAAAATCATCGTAGACTATTGAATTTAACTTTATTTTCATCAGAAAGACGAGAGAAATTGATTGCCGTTAAAAAATTTCAGCTAACTTCAATAGCAAAAAAATTAGTCAGTCACCATGAGGATTTTGGAAAATTTAAAAAAATTATTGATTTTTCAGACTTTGATCGGCCGTAGCGGCCAAACGAAAACTCCAAATTGAACGCGGTTTGCAAATCTGAGCTCCTCGTACGTCAATTAGTCGGATTAGAGATTTTGAATTTTTGATGAAATCGTGAAAAAAGACATGACTAACCCCCTTGGAAATTTTGTCAAAAAATGCAACTTTCTTAAAAATCATCGTAGACTATTGAATTTAACTTTATTTTCATCAGAAAGACGAGAGAAATTGATTGCCGTTAAAAAATTTCAGCTAACTTCAATAGCAAAAAAATTAGTCAGTCACAGTGAACATTTTAGAAAATTTACGAAAATAATTAATTTTTCAGACTTTGATCGGCCGTAGCGGCCAAACGAAAACTCCAAATTAAACGCGGTTTGCAAATCTGAGCTCCTCGTACGTCAATTAGTCGGATTAGAGATTTTGAATTTTTGATGAAATCGTGAAAAAAGACATGACTAACCCCCTTGGAAATTTTGTCAAAAAATGCAACTTTCTTAAAAATCATCGTAGACTATTGAATTTAACTTTATTTTCATCAGAAAGACGAGAGAAATTGATTGCCGTTAAAAAATTTCAGCTAACTTCAATAGCAAAAAAATTAGTCAGTCACCAAGGGGATTTTGGAAAATTTAAAAAAATTATTGATTTTTCAGACTTTGATCGGCCGTAGCGGCCAAACGAAAACTCCAAATTGAACGCGGTTTGCAAATCTGAGCTCCTCGTACGTCAATTAGTCGGATTAGAGATTTTGAATTTTTGATGAAATCGTGAAAAAAGACATGACTAACCCCCTTGGAAATTTTGTCAAAAAATGCAACTTTCTTAAAAATCATCGTAGACTATTGAATTTAACTTTATTTTCATCAGAAAAACGAGAGAAATTGATTGCCGTTAAAAAATTTCAGCTAACTTCAATAGCAAAAAAATTAGTCAGTCACAGTGAACATTTTAGAAAATTTACGAAAATAATTAATTTTTCAGACTTTGATCGGCCGTAGCGGCCAAACGAAAACTCCAAATTGAACGCGGTTTGCAAATCTGAGTTCCTCGTACGTCAATTAGTCGGATTAGAGATTTTGAATTTTTGATGAAATCGTGAAAAAAGACATGACTAACCCCCTTGGAAATTTTGTCAAAAAATGCAACTTTCTTAAAAATCATCGCAGACTATTGAATTTAACTTTATTTTCATCAGAAAGACGAGAGAAATTGATTGCCGTTAAAAAATTTCAGCTAACTTCAATAGCAAAAAAATTAGTCAGTCACCATGAGGATTTTGGAAAATTTAAAAAAATTATTGATTTTTCAGACTTTGATCGGCCGTAGCGGCCAAACGAAAACTCCAAATTGAACGCGGTTTGTAAATCTGAGCTCCTCGCACGTCAATTAGTCGGATTAGAGATTTTGAATTTTTGATGAAATCGTGAAAAAAGACATGACTAACCCCCTTGGAAATTTTGTCAAAAAATGCAACTTTCTTAAAAATCATCGTAGACTATTGAATTTAACTTTATTTTCATCAGAAAGACGAGAGAAATTGATTGCCGTTAAAAAATTTCAGCTAACTTCAATAGCAAAAAAATTAGTCAGTCACCATGAGGATTTTGGAAAATTTAAAAAAATTATTGATTTTTCAGACTTTGATCGGCCGTAGCGGCCAAACGAAAACTCCAAATTGAACGCGGTTTGCAAATCTGAGCTCCTCGTACGTCAATTAGTCGGATTAGAGATTTTGAATTTTTGATGAAATCGTGAAAAAAGACATGACTAACCCCCTTGGAAATTTTGTCAAAAAATGCAACTTTCTTAAAAATCATCGTAGACTATTGAATTTAACTTTATTTTCATCAGAAAGACGAGAGAAATTGATTGCCGTTAAAAAATTTCAGCTAACTTCAATAGCAAAAAAATTAGTCAGTCACAGTGAACATTTTAGAAAATTTACGAAAATAATTAATTTTTCAGACTTTGATCGGCCGTAGCGGCCAAACGAAAACTCCAAATTAAACGCGGTTTGCAAATCTGAGCTCCTCGTACGTCAATTAGTCGGATTAGAGATTTTGAATTTTGATGAAATCGTGAAAAAAGACATGACTAACCCCCTTGGAAATTTTGTCAAAAAATGCAACTTTCTTAAAAATCATCGTAGACTATTGAATTTAACTTTATTTTCATCAGAAAGACGAGAGAAATTGATTGCCGTTAAAAAATTTCAGCTAACTTCAATAGCAAAAAAATTAGTCAGTCACCAAGGGGATTTTGGAAAATTTAAAAAAATTATTGATTTTTCAGACTTTGATCGGCCGTAGCGGCCAAACGAAAACTCCAAATTGAACGCGGTTTGCAAATCTGAGCTCCTCGTACGTCAATTAGTCGGATTAGAGATTTTGAATTTTTGATGAAATCGTGAAAAAAGACATGACTAACCCCTTTGGAAATTTTGTCAAAAAATGCAACTTTCTTAAAAATCATCGTAGACTATTGAATTTAACTTTATTTTCATCAGAAAGACGAGAGAAATTGATTGCCGTTAAAAAATTTCAGCTAACTTCAATAGCAAAAAAATTAGTCAGTCACAGTGAACATTTTAGAAAATTTACGAAAATAATTAATTTTTCAGACTTTGATCGGCCGTAGCGGCCAAACGAAAACTCCAAATTGAACGCGGTTTGCAAATCTGAGCTCCTCGTACGTCAATTAGTCGGATTAGAGATTTTGAATTTTTGATGAAATCGTGAAAAAAGACATGACTAACCCCCTTGGAAATTTTGTCAAAAAATGCAACTTTCTTAAAAATCATCGTAGACTATTGAATTTAACTTTATTTTCATCAGAAAGACGAGAGAAATTGATTGCCGTTAAAAAATTTCAGCTAACTTCAATAGCAAAAAAATTAGTCAGTCACCATGAGGATTTTGGAAAATTTAAAAAAATTATTGATTTTTCAGACTTTGATCGGCCGTAGCGGCCAAACGAAAACTCCAAATTGAACGCGGTTTGCAAATCTGAGCTCCTCGTACGTCAATTAGTCGGATTAGAGATTTTGAATTTTTGATGAAATCGTGAAAAAAGACATGACTAACCCCCTTGGAAATTTTGTCAAAAAATGCAACTTTCTTAAAAATCATCGTAGACTATTGAATTTAACTTTATTTTCATCAGAAAGATGAGAGAAATTGATTGCCGTTAAAAAATTTCAGATAACTTCAATAGCAAAAAAATTAGTCAGTCACCATGAGGATTTTGGAAAATTTAAAAAAATTATTGATTTTTCAGACTTTGATCGGCCGTAGCGGCCAAACGAAAACTCCAAATTGAACGCGGTTTGCAAATCTGAGCTCCTCGTACGTCAATTAGTCGGATTAGAGATTTTGAATTTTTGATGAAATCGTGAAAAAAGACATGACTAACCCCCTTGGAAATTTTGTCAAAAAATGCAACTTTCTTAAAAATCATCGTAGACTATTGAATTTAACTTTATTTTCATCAGAAAGACAAGAGAAATTGATTGCCGTTAAAAAATTTCAGCTAACTTCAATAGCAAAAAAATTAGTCAGTCACCATGAGGATTTTGGAAAATTTAAAAAAATTATTGATTTTTCAGACTTTGATCGGCCATAGCGGCCAAACGAAAACTCCAAATTGAACGCGGTTTGCAAATCTGAGCTCCTCGTACGTCAATTAGTCGGTTTAGATATTTTGAATTTTTGATGAAATCGTGAAAAAAGACATGACTAACCCCCTTGGAAATTTTGTCAAAAAATGCAACTTTCTTAAAAATCATCGTAGACTATTGAATTTAACTTTATTTTCATCAGAAAGACGAGAGAAATTGATTGCCGTTAAAAAATTTCAGCTAACTTCAATAGCAAAAAAATTAGTCAGTCACAGTGAACATTTTAGAAAATTTACGAAAATAATTAATTTTTCAGACTTTGATCGGCCGTAGCGGCCAAATGAAAACTCCAAATTGAACGCGGTTTGCAAATCTGAGTTCCTTGTACGTAAATTAGTCGGATTAGAGATTTTGAATTTTTGATGAAATCGTGAAAAAAGACATGACTAACCCCCTTGGAAATTTTGTCAAAAAATGCAACTTTCTTAAAAATCATCGTAGACTATTGAATTTAACTTTATTTTCATCAGAAAGACGAGAGAAATTGACTGCCGTTAAAAAATTTCAGCTAACTTCAATAGCAAAAAAATTAGTCAGTCACAGTGAACATTTTAGAAAATTTACGAAAATAATTAATTTTTCAGACTTTGATCGGCCGTAGCGGCCAAACGAAAACTCCAAATTGAACGCGGTTTGCAAATCTAAGTTCCTCGTACGTTAATTAGTCGGATTAGAGATTTTGAATTTTTGATGAAATCGTGGAAATTTTGTCAAAAAATGCAACTTTCTTAAAAATCATCGTAGACTATTGAATTTAACTTTATTTTCATCAGAAAGACAAGAGAAATTGATTGCCGTTAAAAAATTTCAGCTAACTTCAATAGCAAAAAAAATAGTCAGTCACAGTGAACATTTTAGAAAATTTACGAAAATAATTAATTTTTCAGACTTTGATCGGCCGTAGCGGCCAAACGAAAACTCCAAATTGAACGCGGTTTGCAAATCTGAGCTCCTCGTACGTCAATTAGTCGGATTAGAGATTTTGAATTTTTGATGAAATCGTGAAAAAAGACATGACTAACCCCCTTGGAAATTTTGTCAAAAAATGCAACTTTCTTAAAAATCATCGTAGACTATTGAATTTAACTTTATTTTCATCAGAAAGACGAGAGAAATTGATTGCCGTTAAAAAATTTCAGCTAACTTCAATAGCAAAAAAATTAGTCAGTCACCATGAGGATTTTGGAAAATTTAAAAAAATTATTGATTTTTCAGATTTTGATCGGCCGTAGCGGCCAAACGAAAACTCCAAATTGAACGCGGTTTGTAAATCTGAGCTCCTCGTACGTCAATTAGTCGGATTAGAGATTTTGAATTTTTGATGAAATCGTGAAAAAAGACATGACTAACCCCCTTGGAAATTTTGTCAAAAAATGCAACTTTCTTAAAAATCATCGTAGACTATTGAATTTAACTTTATTTTCATCAGAAAGACGAGAGAAATTGATTGCCGTTAAAAAATTTCAGCTAACTTCAATAGCAAAAAAATTAGTCAGTCACAGTGAACATTTTAGAAAATTTACGAAAATAATTAATTTTTCAGACTTTGATCGGCCGTAGCGGCCAAACGAAAACTCCAAATTGAACGCGGTTTGCAAATCTGAGTTCCTCGTACGTCAATTAGTCGGATTAGAGATTTTGAATTTTTGATGAAATCGTGAAAAAAGACATGACTAACCCCCTTGGAAATTTTGTCAAAAAATGCAACTTTCTTAAAAATCATCGTAGACTATTGAATTTAACTTTATTTTCATCAGAAAGACGAGAGAAATTGATTGCCGTTAAAAAATTTCAGCTAACTTCAATAGCAAAAAAATTAGTCAGTCACAGTGAACATTTTAGAAAATTTACGAAAATAATTAATTTTTCAGACTTTGATCGGCCGTAGCGGCCAAACGAAAACTCCAAATTGAACGCGGTTTGCAAATCTGAGCTCCTCGTACGTCAATTAGTCGGATTAGAGATTTTGAATTTTTGATGAAATCGTGAAAAAAGACATGACTAACCCCCTTGGAAATTTTGTCAAAAAATGCAACTTTCTTAAAAATCATCGCAGACTATTGAATTTAACTTTATTTTCATCAGAAAGACGAGAGAAATTGATTGCCGTTAAAAAATTTCAGCTAACTTCAATAGCAAAAAAATTAGTCAGTCACCATGAGGATTTTGGAAAATTTAAAAAAATTATTGATTTTTCAGACTTTGATCGGCCGTAGCGGCCAAACGAAAACTCCAAATTGAACGCGGTTTGCAAATCTGAGCTCCTCGTACGTCAATTAGTCGGATTAGAGATTTTGAATTTTTGATGAAATCGTGAAAAAAGACATGACCAACCCCCTTGGAAATTTTGTCAAAAAATGCAACTTTCTTAAAAATCATCGTAGACTATTGAATTTAACTTTATTTTCATCAGAAAGACGAGAGAAATTGATTGCCGTTAAAAAATTTCAGCTAACTTCAATAGCAAAAAAATTAGTCAGTCACAGTGAACATTTTAGAAAATTTACGAAAATAATTAATTTTTCAGACTTTGATCGGCCGTAGCGGCCAAACGAAAACTCCAAATTGAACGCGGTTTGCAAATCTGAGCTCCTCGTACGTCAATTAGTCGGATTAGAGATTTTGAATTTTTGATGAAATCGTGAAAAAAGACATGACTAACCCCCTTGGAAATTTTGTCAAAAAATGCAACTTTCTTAAAAATCATCGTAGACTATTGAATTTAACTTTATTTTCATCAGAAAGACGAGAGAAATTGATTGCCGTTAAAAAATTTCAGCTAACTTCAATAGCAAAAAAATTAGTCAGTCACCATGAGGATTTTGGAAAATTTAAAAAAATTATTGATTTTTCAGACTTTGATCGGCCGTAGCGGCCAAACGAAAACTCCAAATTGAACGCGGTTTGTAAATCTGAGCTCCTCGCACGTCAATTAGCCGGATTAGAGATTTTGAATTTTTGATGAAATCGTGAAAAAAGACATGACTAACCCCCTTGGAAATTTTGTCAAAAAATGCAACTTTCTTAAAAATCATCGTAGACTATTGAATTTAACTTTATTTTCATCAGAAAGACGAGAGAAATTGATTGCCGTTAAAAAATTTCAGCTAACTTCAATAGCAAAAAAATTAGTCAGTCACAGTGAACATTTTAGAAAATTTACGAAAATAATTAATTTTTCAGACTTTGATCGGCCGTAGCGGCCAAACGAAAACTCCAAATTGAACGCGGTTTGCAAATCTGAGCTCCTCGTACGTCAATTAGTCGGATTAGAGATTTTGAATTTTTGATGAAATCGTGAAAAAAGACATGACTAACCCCCTTGGAAATTTTGTCAAAAAATGCAACTTTCTTAAAAATCATCGCAGACTATTGAATTTAACTTTATTTTCATCAGAAAGACGAGAGAAATTGATTGCCGTTAAAAAATTTCAGCTAACTTCAATAGCAAAAAAATTAGTCAGTCACCATGAGGATTTTGGAAAATTTAAAAAAATTATTGATTTTTCAGACTTTGATCGGCCGTAGCGGCCAAACGAAAACTCCAAATTGAACGCGGTTTGCAAATCTGAGCTCCTCGTACGTCAATTAGTCGGATTAGAGATTTTGAATTTTTGATGAAATCGTGAAAAAAGACATGACCAACCCCCTTGGAAATTTTGTCAAAAAATGCAACTTTCTTAAAAATCATCGTAGACTATTGAATTTAACTTTATTTTCATCAGAAAGACGAGAGAAATTGATTGCCGTTAAAAAATTTCAGCTAACTTCAATAGCAAAAAAATTAGTCAGTCACAGTGAACATTTTAGAAAATTTACGAAAATAATTAATTTTTCAGACTTTGATCGGCCGTAGCGGCCAAACGAAAACTCCAAATTGAACGCGGTTTGCAAATCTGAGTTCCTCGTACGTCAATTAGTCGGATTAGAGATTTTGAATTTTTGATGAAATCGTGAAAAAAGACATGACTAACCCCCTTGGAAATTTTGTCAAAAAATGCAACTTTCTTAAAAATCATCGTAGACTATTGAATTTAACTTTATTTTCATCAGAAAGACGAGAGAAATTGATTGCCGTTAAAAAATTTCAGCTAACTTCAATAGCAAAAAAATTAGTCAGTCACCATGAGGATTTTGGAAAATTTAAAAAAATTATTGATTTTTCAGACTTTGATCGGCCGTAGCGGCCAAACGAAAACTCCAAATTGAACGCGGTTTGTAAATCTGAGCTCCTCGCACGTCAATTAGTCGGATTAGAGATTTTGAATTTTTGATGAAATCGTGAAAAAAGACATGACTAACCCCCTTGGAAATTTTGTCAAAAAATGCAACTTTCTTAAAAATCATCGTAGACTATTGAATTTAACTTTATTTTCATCAGAAAGACGAGAGAAATTGATTGCCGTTAAAAAATTTCAGCTAACTTCAATAGCAAAAAAATTAGTCAGTCACCATGAGGATTTTGGAAAATTTAAAAAAATTATTGATTTTTCAGACTTTGATCGGCCGTAGCGGCCAAACGAAAACTCCAAATTGAACGCGGTTTGCAAATCTGAGCTCCTCGTACGTCAATTAGTCGGATTAGAGATTTTGAATTTTTGATGAAATCGTGAAAAAAGACATGACTAACCCCCTTGGAAATTTTGTCAAAAAATGCAACTTTCTTAAAAATCATCGTAGACTATTGAATTTAACTTTATTTTCATCAGAAAGACGAGAGAAATTGATTGCCGTTAAAAAATTTCAGCTAACTTCAGTAGCAAAAAAATTAGTCAGTCACAGTGAACATTTTAGAAAATTTACGAAAATAATTAATTTTTCAGACTTTGATCGGCCGTAGCGGCCAAACGAAAACTCCAAATTGAACGCGGTTTGCAAATCTGAGCTCCTCGTACGTCAATTAGTCGGATTAGAGATTTTGAATTTTTGATGAAATCGTGAAAAAAGACATGACTAACCCCCTTGGAAATTTTGTCAAAAAATGCAACTTTCTTAAAAATCATCGTAGACTATTGAATTTAACTTTATTTTCATCAGAAAGATGAGAGAAATTGATTGCCGTTAAAAAATTTCAGATAACTTCAATAGCAAAAAAATTAGTCAGTCACTATGAGGATTTTGGAAAATTAAAAAAAATTATTGATTTTTCAGACTTTGATCGGCCGTAGCGGCCAAACGAAAACTCCAAATTGAACGCGGTTTGCAAATCTGAGCTCCTCGTACGTCAATTAGTCGGATTAGAGATTTTGAATTTTTGATGAAATCGTGAAAAAAGACATGACTAACCCCCTTGGAAATTTTGTCAAAAAATGCAACTTTCTTAAAAATCATCGTAGACTATTGAATTTAACTTTATTTTCATCAGAAAGACAAGAGAAATTGATTGCCGTTAAAAAATTTCAGCTAACTTCAATAGCAAAAAAATTAGTCAGTCACCAAGAGGATTTTGGAAAATTTAAAAAAATTATTGATTTTTCAGACTTTGATCGGCCATAGCGGCCAAACGAAAACTCCAAATTGAACGCGGTTTGCAAATCTGAGCTCCTCGTACGTCAATTAGTCGGTTTAGAGATTTTGAATTTTTGATGAAATCGTGAAAAAAGACATGACTAACCCCCTTGGAAATTTTGTCAAAAAATGCAACTTTCTTAAAAATCATCGTAGACTATTGAATTTAACTTTATTTTCATCAGAAAGACGAGAGAAATTGATTGCCGTTAAAAAATTTCAGCTAACTTCAATAGCAAAAAAATTAGTCAGTCACAGTGAACATTTTAGAAAATTTACGAAAATAATTAATTTTTCAGACTTTGATCGGCCGTAGCGGCCAAATGAAAACTCCAAATTGAACGCGGTTTGCAAATCTGAGTTCCTTGTACGTCAATTAGTCGGATTAGAGATTTTGAATTTTTGATGAAATCGTGAAAAAAGACATGACTAACCCCCTTGGAAATTTTGTCAAAAAATGCAACTTTCTTAAAAATCATCGTAGACTATTGAATTTAACTTTATTTTCATCAGAAAGACGAGAGAAATTGATTGCCGTTAAAAAATTTCAGCTAACTTCAATAGCAAAAAAATTAGTCAGTCACAGTGAACATTTTAGAAAATTTACGAAAATAATTAATTTTTCAGACTTTGATCGGCCGTAGCGGCCAAACGAAAACTCCAAATTGAACGCGGTTTGCAAATCTGAGTTCCTTGTACGTCAATTAGTCGGATTAGAGATTTTGAATTTTTGATGAAATCGTGAATAAAGACATGACTAACCCCCTAATTTCCCCTTGGAAATTTTGTCAAAAAATGCAACTTTCTTAAAAATCATCGTAGACTATTGAATTTAACTTTATTTTCATCAGAAAGACGAGAGAAATTGATTGCCGTTAAAAAATTTCAGCTAACTTCAATAGCAAAAAAATTAGTCAGTCGCCATGAGGATTTTGGAAAATTTAAAAAAATTATTGATTTTTCAGACTTTGATCGGCCGTAGCGGCCGAACGAAAACTCCAAATTGAACGCGGTTTGTAAATCTGAGCTCCTCGCACGTCAATTAGTCGGATTAGAGATTTTGAATTTTTGATGAAATCGTGAAAAAAGACATGACTAACCCCCTTGGAAATTTTGTCAAAAAATGCAACTTTCTTAAAAATCATCGTAGACTATTGAATTTAACTTTATTTTCATCAGAAAGACGAGAGAAATTGATTGCCGTTAAAAAATTTCAGCTAACTTCAATAGCAAAAAAATTAGTCAGTCACAGTGAACATTTTAGAAAATTTACGAAAATAATTAATTTTTCAGACTTTGATCGGCCGTAGCGGCCAAACGAAAACTCCAAATTGAACGCGGTTTGCAAATCTGAGTTCCTCGTACGTCAATTAGTCGGATTAGAGATTTTGAATTTTTGATGAAATCGTGAAAAAAGACATGACTAACCCCCTTGGAAATTTTGTCAAAAAATGCAACTTTCTTAAAAATCATCGTAGACTATTGAATTTAACTTTATTTTCATCAGAAAGACGAGAGAAATTGATTGCCGTTAAAAAATTTCAGCTAACTTCAATAGCAAAAAAATTAGTCAGTCACCATGAGGATTTTGGAAAATTTAAAAAAATTATTGATTTTTCAGACTTTGATCGGCCGTAGCGGCCAAACGAAAACTCCAAATTGAACGCGGTTTGTAAATCTGAGCTCCTCGCACGTCAATTAGTCGGATTAGAGATTTTGAATTTTTGATGAAATCGTGAAAAAAGACATGACTAACCCCCTTGGAAATTTTGTCAAAAAATGCAACTTTCTTAAAAATCATCGTAGACTATTGAATTTAACTTTATTTTCATCAGAAAGACGAGAGAAATTGATTGCCGTTAAAAAATTTCAGCTAACTTCAATAGCAAAAAAAATAGTCAGTCACCATGAGGATTTTGGAAAATTTAAAAAAATAATTAATTTTTCAGACTTTGATCGGCCGTAGCGGCCAAACGAAAACTCCAAATTGAACGCGGTTTGCAAATCTGAGCTCCTCGTACGTCAATTAGTCGGATTAGAGATTTTGAATTTTTGATGAAATCGTGAAAAAAGACATGACTAACCCCCTTGGAAATTTTGTCAAAAAATGCAACTTTCTTAAAAATCATCGTAGACTATTGAATTTAACTTTATTTTCATCAGAAAGACGAGAGAAATTGATTGCCGTTAAAAAATTTCAGCTAACTTCAATAGCAAAAAAATTAGTCAGTCACCATGAGGATTTTGGAAAATTTAAAAAAATTATTGATTTTTCAGACTTTGATCGGCCGTAGCGGCCAAACGAAAACTCCAAATTGAACGCGGTTTGCAAATCTGAGCTCCTCGTACGTCAATTAGTCGGATTAGAGATTTTGAATTTTTGATGAAATCGTGAAAAAAGACATGACTAACCCCCTTGGAAATTTTGTCAAAAAATGCAACTTTCTTAAAAATCATCGTAGACTATTGAATTTAACTTTATTTTCATCAGAAAGACGAGAGAAATTGATTGCCGTTAAAAAATTTCAGCTAACTTCAATAGCAAAAAAATTAGTCAGTCACAGTGAACATTTTAGAAAATTTACGAAAATAATTAATTTTTCAGACTTTGATCGGCCGTAGCGGCCAAACGAAAACTCCAAATTGAACGCGGTTTGCAAATCTGAGCTCCTCGTACGTCAATTAGTCGGATTAGAGATTTTGAATTTTTGATGAAATCGTGAAAAAAGACATGACTAACCCCCTTGGAAATTTTGTCAAAAAATGCAACTTTCTTAAAAATCATCGTAGACTATTGAATTTAACTTTATTTTCATCAGAAAGACGAGAGAAATTGATTGCCGTTAAAAAATTTCAGCTAACTTCAATAGCAAAAAAATTAGTCAGTCACCATGAGGATTTTGGAAAATTTAAAAAAATTATTGATTTTTCAGACTTTGATCGGCCGTAGCGGCCAAACGAAAACTCCAAATTGAACGCGGTTTGCAAATCTGAGCTCCTCGTACGTCAATTAGTCGGATTAGAGATTTTGAATTTTTGATGAAATCGTGAAAAAAGACATGACTAACCCCCTTGGAAATTTTGTCAAAAAATGCAACTTTCTTAAAAATCATCGTAGACTATTGAATTTAACTTTATTTTCATCAGAAAGACGAGAGAAATTGATTGCCGTTAAAAAATTTCAGCTAACTTCAATAGCAAAAAAATTAGTCAGTCACAGTGAACATTTTAGAAAATTTACGAAAATAATTAATTTTTCAGACTTTGATCGGCCGTAGCGGCCAAACGAAAACTCCAAATTGAACGCGGTTTGCAAATCTGAGCTCCTCGTACGTCAATTAGTCGGATTAGAGATTTTGAATTTTTGATGAAATCGTGAAAAAAGACATGACTAACCCCCTTGGAAATTTTGTCAAAAAATGCAACTTTCTTAAAAATCATCGTAGACTATTGAATTTAACTTTATTTTCATCAGAAAGACGAGAGAAATTGATTGCCGTTAAAAAATTTCAGCTAACTTCAATAGCAAAAAAAATAGTCAGTCACCATGAGGATTTTGGAAAATTTAAAAAAATAATTAATTTTTCAGACTTTGATCGGCCGTAGCGGCCAAACGAAAACTCCAAATTGAACGCGGTTTGCAAATCTGAGCTCCTCGTACGTCAATTAGTCGGATTAGAGATTTTGAATTTTTGATGAAATCGTGAAAAAAGACATGACTAACCCCCTTGGAAATTTTGTCAAAAAATGCAACTTTCTTAAAAATCATCGTAGACTATTGAATTTAACTTTATTTTCATCAGAAAGACGAGAGAAATTGATTGCCGTTAAAAAATTTCAGCTAACTTCAATAGCAAAAAAATTAGTCAGTCACCATGAGGATTTTGGAAAATTTAAAAAAATTATTGATTTTTCAGACTTTGATCGGCCGTAGCGGCCAAACGAAAACTCCAAATTGAACGCGGTTTGCAAATCTGAGCTCCTCGTACGTCAATTAGTCGGATTAGAGATTTTGAATTTTTGATGAAATCGTGAAAAAAGACATGACTAACCCCCTTGGAAATTTTGTCAAAAAATGCAACTTTCTTAAAAATCATCGTAGACTATTGAATTTAACTTTATTTTCATCAGAAAGACGAGAGAAATTGATTGCCGTTAAAAAATTTCAGCTAACTTCAATAGCAAAAAAATTAGTCAGTCACAGTGAACATTTTAGAAAATTTACGAAAATAATTAATTTTTCAGACTTTGATCGGCCGTAGCGGCCAAACGAAAACTCCAAATTGAACGCGGTTTGCAAATCTGAGCTCCTCGTACGTCAATTAGTCGGATTAGAGATTTTGAATTTTTGATGAAATCGTGAAAAAAGACATGACTAACCCCCTTGGAAATTTTGTCAAAAAATGCAACTTTCTTAAAAATCATCGTAGACTATTGAATTTAACTTTATTTTCATCAGAAAGACGAGAGAAATTGATTGCCGTTAAAAAATTTCAGCTAACTTCAATAGCAAAAAAATTAGTCAGTCACCATGAGGATTTTGGAAAATTTAAAAAAATTATTGATTTTTCAGACTTTGATCGGCCGTAGCGGCCAAACGAAAACTCCAAATTGAACGCGGTTTGCAAATCTGAGCTCCTCGTACGTCAATTAGTCGGATTAGAGATTTTGAATTTTTGATGAAATCGTGAAAAAAGACATGACTAACCCCCTTGGAAATTTTGTCAAAAAATGCAACTTTCTTAAAAATCATCGTAGACTATTGAATTTAACTTTATTTTCATCAGAAAGACGAGAGAAATTGATTGCCGTTAAAAAATTTCAGCTAACTTCAATAGCAAAAAAATTAGTCAGTCACAGTGAACATTTTAGAAAATTTACGAAAATAATTAATTTTTCAGACTTTGATCGGCCGTAGCGGCCAAACGAAAACTCCAAATTGAACGCGGTTTGCAAATCTGAGCTCCTCGTACGTCAATTAGTCGGATTAGAGATTTTGAATTTTTGATGAAATCGTGAAAAAAGACATGACTAACCCCCTTGGAAATTTTGTCAAAAAATGCAACTTTCTTAAAAATCATCGTAGACTATTGAATTTAACTTTATTTTCATCAGAAAGACGAGAGAAATTGATTGCCGTTAAAAAATTTCAGCTAACTTCAATAGCAAAAAAATTAGTCAGTCACCATGAGGATTTTGGAAAATTTAAAAAAATTATTGATTTTTCAGACTTTGATCGGCCGTAGCGGCCAAACGAAAACTCCAAATTGAACGCGGTTTGCAAATCTGAGCTCCTCGTACGTCAATTAGTCGGATTAGAGATTTTGAATTTTTGATGAAATCGTGAAAAAAGACATGACTAACCCCCTTGGAAATTTTGTCAAAAAATGCAACTTTCTTAAAAATCATCGTAGACTATTGAATTTAACTTTATTTTCATCAGAAAGACGAGAGAAATTGATTGCCGTTAAAAAATTTCAGCTAACTTCAATAGCAAAAAAATTAGTCAGTCACCATGAGGATTTTGGAAAATTTAAAAAAATTATTGATTTTTCAGACTTTGATCGGCCGTAGCGGCCAAACGAAAACTCCAAATTGAACGCGGTTTGCAAATCTGAGCTCCTCGTACGTCAATTAGTCGGATTAGAGATTTTGAATTTTTGATGAAATCGTGAAAAAAGACATGACCAACCCCCTTGGAAATT
This sequence comes from Ocypus olens, assembly GCA_910593695.2. Lineage (NCBI taxonomy): Eukaryota > Metazoa > Arthropoda > Insecta > Coleoptera > Staphylinidae > Ocypus > Ocypus olens. Next base: position 45,618,987 of record OU343058.1, read on the forward strand.
TTGTCAAAAAATGCAACTTTCTTAAAAATCATCGTAGACTATTGAATTTAACTTTATTTTCATCAGAAAGACGAGAGAAATTGATTGCCGTTAAAAAATTTCAGCTAACTTCAATAGCAAAAAAATTAGTCAGTCACCATGAGGATTTTGGAAAATTTAAAAAAAATATTGATTTTTCAGACTTTGATCGGCCGTAGCGGCCAAACGAAAACTCCAAATTGAACGCGGTTTGCAAATCTGAGCTCCTCGTACGTCAATTAGTCGGATTAGAGATTTTGAATTTTTGATGAAATCGTGAAAAAAGACAATTTTGTCAAAAAATGCAACTTTCTTAAAAATCATCGTAGACTATTGAATTTAACTTTATTTTCATCAGAAAGACGAGAGAAATTGATTGCCGTTAAAAAATTTCAGCTAACTTCAATAGCAAAAAAATTAGTCAGTCACAGTGAACATTTTAGAAAATTTACGAAAATAATTAATTTTTCAGACTTTGATCGGCCGTAGCGGCCAAACGAAAACTCCAAATTGAACGCGGTTTGCAAATCTGAGTTCCTCGTACGTCAATTAGTCGGATTAGAGATTTTGAATTTTTGATGAAATCGTGAAAAAAGACATGACTAACCCCCTTGGAAATTTTGTCAAAAAATGCAACTTTCTTAAAAATCATCGTAGACTATTGAATTTAACTTTATTTTCATCAGAAAGACGAGAGAAATTGATTGCCGTTAAAAAATTTCAGCTAACTTCAATAGCAAAAAAATTAGTCAGTCACAGTGAACATTTTAGAAAATTTACGAAAATAATTAATTTTTCAGACTTTGATCGGCCGTAGCGGCCAAACGAAAACTCCAAATTGAACGCGGTTTGCAAATCTGAGCTCCTCGTACGTCAATTAGTCGGATTAGAGATTTTGAATTTTTGATGAAATCGTGAAAAAAGACATGACTAACCCCCTTGGAAATTTTGTCAAAAAATGCAACTTTCTTAAAAATCATCGTAGACTATTGAATTTAACTTTATTTTCATCAGAAAGACGAGAGAAATTGATTGCCGTTAAAAAATTTCAGCTAACTTCAATAGCAAAAAAATTAGTCAGTCACCATGAGGATTTTGGAAAATTTAAAAAAATTATTGATTTTTCAGACTTTGATCGGCCGTAGCGGCCAAACGAAAACTCCAAATTGAACGCGGTTTGCAAATCTGAGCTCCTCGTACGTCAATTAGTCGGATTAGAGATTTTGAATTTTTGATGAAATCGTGAAAAAAGACATGACTAACCCCCTTGGAAATTTTGTCAAAAAATGCAACTTTCTTAAAAATCATCGTAGACTATTGAATTTAACTTTATTTTCATCAGAAAGACGAGAGAAATTGATTGCCGTTAAAAAATTTCAGCTAACTTCAATAGCAAAAAAATTAGTCAGTCACAGTGAACATTTTAGAAAATTTACGAAAATAATTAATTTTTCAGACTTTGATCGGCCGTAGCGGCCAAACGAAAACTCCAAATTGAACGCGGTTTGCAAATCTGAGTTCCTCGTACGTCAATTAGTCGGATTAGAGATTTTGAATTTTTGATGAAATCGTGAAAAAAGACATGACTAACCCCCTTGGAAATTTTGTCAAAAAATGCAACTTTCTTAAAAATCATCGTAGACTATTGAATTTAACTTTATTTTCATCAGAAAGACGAGAGAAATTGATTGCCGTTAAAAAATTTCAGCTAACTTCAATAGCAAAAAAATTAGTCAGTCACAGTGAACATTTTAGAAAATTTACGAAAATAATTAATTTTTCAGACTTTGATCGGCCGTAGCGGCCAAACGAAAACTCCAAATTGAACGCGGTTTGCAAATCTGAGCTCCTCGTACGTCAATTAGTCGGATTAGAGATTTTGAATTTTTGATGAAATCGTGAAAAAAGACATGACTAACCCCCTTGGAAATTTTGTCAAAAAATGCAACTTTCTTAAAAATCATCGTAGACTATTGAATTTAACTTTATTTTCATCAGAAAGACGAGAGAAATTGATTGCCGTTAAAAAATTTCAGCTAACTTCAATAGCAAAAAAATTAGTCAGTCACCATGAGGATTTTGGAAAATTTAAAAAAATTATTGATTTTTCAGACTTTGATCGGCCGTAGCGGCCAAACGAAAACTCCAAATTGAACGCGGTTTGCAAATCTGAGCTCCTCGTACGTCAATTAGTCGGATTAGAGATTTTGAATTTTTGATGAAATCGTGAAAAAAGACATGACTAACCCCCTTGGAAATTTTGTCAAAAAATGCAACTTTCTTAAAAATCATCGTAGACTATTGAATTTAACTTTATTTTCATCAGAAAGACGAGAGAAATTGATTGCCGTTAAAAAATTTCAGCTAACTTCAATAGCAAAAAAATTAGTCAGTCACCATGAGGATTTTGGAAAATTTAAAAAAATTATTGATTTTTCAGACTTTGATCGGCCGTAGCGGCCAAACGAAAACTCCAAATTGAACGCGGTTTGCAAATCTGAGCTCCTCGTACGTCAATTAGTCGGATTAGAGATTTTGAATTTTTGATGAAATCGTGAAAAAAGACATGACCAACCCCCTTGGAAATTTTGTCAAAAAATGCAACTTTCTTAAAAATCATCGTAGACTATTGAATTTAACTTTATTTTCATCAGAAAGACGAGAGAAATTGATTGCCGTTAAAAAATTTCAGCTAACTTCAATAGCAAAAAAATTAGTCAGTCACCATGAGGATTTTGGAAAATTTAAAAAAATTATTGATTTTTCAGACTTTGATCGGCCGTAGCGGCCAAACGAAAACTCCAAATTGAACGCGGTTTGCAAATCTGAGCTCCTCGTACGTCAATTAGTCGGATTAGAGATTTTGAATTTTTGATGAAATCGTGAAAAAAGACATGACTAACCCCCTTGGAAATTTTGTCAAAAAATGCAACTTTCTTAAAAATCATCGTAGACTATTGAATTTAACTTTATTTTCATCAGAAAGACGAGAGAAATTGATTGCCGTTAAAAAATTTCAGCTAACTTCAATAGCAAAAAAATTAGTCAGTCACCATGAGGATTTTGGAAAATTTAAAAAAATTATTGATTTTTCAGACTTTGATCGGCCGTAGCGGCCAAACGAAAACTCCAAATTGAACGCGGTTTGCAAATCTGAGCTCCTCGTACGTCAATTAGTCGGATTAGAGATTTTGAATTTTTGATGAAATCGTGAAAAAAGACATGACTAACCCCCTTGGAAATTTTGTCAAAAAATGCAACTTTCTTAAAAATCATCGTAGACTATTGAATTTAACTTTATTTTCATCAGAAAGACGAGAGAAATTGATTGCCGTTAAAAAATTTCAGCTAACTTCAATAGCAAAAAAATTAGTCAGTCACAGTGAACATTTTAGAAAATTTACGAAAATAATTAATTTTTCAGACTTTGATCGGCCGTAGCGGCCAAACGAAAACTCCAAATTGAACGCGGTTTGCAAATCTGAGTTCCTCGTACGTCAATTAGTCGGATTAGAGATTTTGAATTTTTGATGAAATCGTGAAAAAAGACATGACTAACCCCCTTGGAAATTTTGTCAAAAAATGCAACTTTCTTAAAAATCATCGTAGACTATTGAATTTAACTTTATTTTCATCAGAAAGACGAGAGAAATTGATTGCCGTTAAAAAATTTCAGCTAACTTCAATAGCAAAAAAATTAGTCAGTCACCATGAGGATTTTGGAAAATTTAAAAAAATTATTGATTTTTCAGACTTTGATCGGCCGTAGCGGCCAAACGAAAACTCCAAATTGAACGCGGTTTGTAAATCTGAGCTCCTCGTACGTCAATTAGTCGGATTAGAGATTTTGAATTTTTGATGAAATCGTGAAAAAAGACATGACTAACCCCCTTGGAAATTTTGTCAAAAAATGCAACTTTCTTAAAAATCATCATAGACTATTGAATTTAACTTTATTTTCATCAGAAAGACGAGAGAAATTGATTGCCGTTAAAAAATTTCAGCTAACTTCAATAGCAAAAAAATTAGTCAGTCACCATGAGGATTTTGGAAAATTTAAAAAAATTATTGATTTTTCAGACTTTGATCGGCCGTAGCGGCCAAACGAAAACTCCAAATTGAACGCGGTTTGCAAATCTGAGCTCCTCGTACGTCAATTAGTCGGATTAGAGATTTTGAATTTTTGATGAAATCGTGAAAAAAGACATGACCAACCCCCTTGGAAATTTTGTCAAAAAATGCAACTTTCTTAAAAATCATCGTAGACTATTGAATTTAACTTTATTTTCATCAGAAAGACGAGAGAAATTGATTGCCGTTAAAAAATTTCAGCTAACTTCAATAGCAAAAAAATTAGTCAGTCACAGTGAACATTTTAGAAAATTTACGAAAATAATTAATTTTTCAGACTTTGATCGGCCGTAGCGGCCAAACGAAAACTCCAAATTGAACGCGGTTTGCAAATCTGAGTTCCTCGTACGTCAATTAGTCGGATTAGAGATTTTGAATTTTTGATGAAATCGTGAAAAAAGACATGACTAACCCCCTTGGAAATTTTGTCAAAAAATGCAACTTTCTTAAAAATCATCGTAGACTATTGAATTTAACTTTATTTTCATCAGAAAGACGAGAGAAATTGATTGCCGTTAAAAAATTTCAGCTAACTTCAATAGCAAAAAAATTAGTCAGTCACCATGAGGATTTTGGAAAATTTAAAAAAATTATTGATTTTTCAGACTTTGATCGGCCGTAGCGGCCAAACGAAAACTCCAAATTGAACGCGGTTTGTAAATCTGAGCTCCTCGCACGTCAATTAGTCGGATTAGAGATTTTGAATTTTTGATGAAATCGTGAAAAAAGACATGACTAACCCCCTTGGAAATTTTGTCAAAAAATGCAACTTTCTTAAAAATCATCGTAGACTATTGAATTTAACTTTATTTTCATCAGAAAGACGAGAGAAATTGATTGCCGTTAAAAAATTTCAGCTAACTTCAATAGCAAAAAAATTGGTCAGTCACAGTGAACATTTTAGAAAATTTACGAAAATAATTAATTTTTCAGACTTTGATCGGCCGTAGCGGCCAAACGAAAACTCCAAATTGAACGCGGTTTGCAAATCTGAGTTCCTCGTACGTCAATTAGTCGGATTAGAGATTTTGAATTTTTGATGAAATCGTGAAAAAAGACATGACTAACCCCCTTGGAAATTTTGTCAAAAAATGCAACTTTCTTAAAAATCATCGTAGACTATTGAATTTAACTTTATTTTCATCAGAAAGACGAGAGAAATTGATTGCCGTTAAAAAATTTCAGCTAACTTCAATAGCAAAAAAATTAGTCAGTCACCATGAGGATTTTGGAAAATTTAAAAAAATTATTGATTTTTCAGACTTTGATCGGCCGTAGCGGCCAAACGAAAACTCCAAATTGAACGCGGTTTGTAAATCTGAGCTCCTCGCACGTCAATTAGTCGGATTAGAGATTTTGAATTTTTGATGAAATCGTGAAAAAAGACATGACTAACCCCCTTGGAAATTTTGTCAAAAAATGCAACTTTCTTAAAAATCATCGTAGACTATTGAATTTAACTTTATTTTCATCAGAAAGACGAGAGAAATTGATTGCCGTTAAAATTTTTTAGCTAACTTCAATAGCAAAAAAATTAGTCAGTCACAGTGAACATTTTAGAAAATTTACGAAAATAATTAATTTTTCAGACTTTGATCGGCCGTAGCGGCCAAACGAAAACTCCAAATTGAACGCGGTTTGTAAATCTGAGCTCCTCGCACGTCAATTAGTCGGATTAGAGATTTTGAATTTTTGATGAAATCGTGAAAAAAGACATGACTAACCCCCTTGGAAATTTTGTCAAAAAATGCAACTTTCTTAAAAATCATCGTAGACTATTGAATTTAACTTTATTTTCATCAGAAAGACGAGAGAAATTGATTGCCGTTAAAAAATTTCAGCTAACTTCAATAGCAAAAAAATTAGTCAGTCACCATGAGGATTTTGGAAAATTTAAAAAAATTATTGATTTTTCAGACTTTGATCGGCCGTAGCGGCCAAACGAAAACTCCAAATTGAACGCGGTTTGCAAATCTGAGCTCCTCGTACGTCAATTAGTCGGATTAGAGATTTTGAATTTTTGATGAAATCGTGAAAAAAGACATGACTAACCCCCTTGGAAATTTTGTCAAAAATGCAACTTTCTTAAAAATCATCGTAGACTATTGAATTTAACTTTATTTTCATCAGAAAGACGAGAGAAATTGATTGCCGTTAAAAAATTTCAGCTAACTTCAATAGCAAAAAAATTAGTCAGTCACCATGAGGATTTTGGAAAATTTAAAAAAATTATTGATTTTTCAGACTTTGATCGGCCGTAGCGGCCAAACGAAAACTCCAAATTGAACGCGGTTTGTAAATCTCTGAGCTCCTCGTACGTCAATTAGTCGGATTAGAGATTTTGGTCGGATGAGAGATTTTGAATTTTTGATGAAATCGTGAAAAAGACATGACTAACCCCCTTGGAAATTTTGTCAAAAAATGCAACTTTCTTAAAAATCATCGTAGACTATTGAATTTAACTTTATTTTCATCAGAAAGACGAGAGAAATTGATTGCCGTTAAAAAATTTCAGCTAACTTCAATAGCAAAAAAATTAGTCAGTCACCATGAGGATTTTGGAAAATTTAAAAAAATTATTGATTTTTCAGACTTTGATCGGCCGTAGCGGCCAAACGAAAACTCCAAATTGAACGCGGTTTGCAAATCTGAGCTCCTCGTACGTCAATTAGTCGGATTAGAGATTTTGAATTTTTGATGAAATCGTGAAAAAAGACATGACTAACCCCCTTGGAAATTTTGTCAAAAAATGCAACTTTCTTAAAAATCATCGTAGACTATTGAATTTAACTTTATTTTCATCAGAAAGACGAGAGAAATTGATTGCCGTTAAAAAAATTCAGCTAACTTCAATAGCAAAAAAATTAGTCAGTCACCATGAGGATTTTGGAAAATTTAAAAAAATTATTGATTTTTCAGACTTTGATCGGCCGTAGCGGCCAAACGAAAACTCCAAATTGAACGCGGTTTGTAAATCTGAGATCCTCGTACGTCAATTAGTCGGATTAGAGATTTTGAATTTTTGATGAAATCGTGAAAAAAGACATGACTAACCCCCTTGGAAATTTTGTCAAAAAATGCAACTTTCTTAAAAATCATCGTAGACTATTGAATTTAACTTTATTTTCATCAGAAAGACGAGAGAAATTGATTGCCGTTAAAAAATTTCAGCTAACTTCAATAGCAAAAAAATTAGTCAGTCACCATGAGGATTTTGGAAAATTTAAAAAAATTATTGATTTTTCAGACTTTGATCGGCCGTAGCGGCAAACGAAAACTCCAAATTGAACGCGGTTTGCAAATCTGAGCTCCTCGTACGTCAATTAGTCGGATTAGAGATTTTGAATTTTTGATGAAATCGTGAAAAAAGACATGACTAACCCCCTTGGAAATTTTGTCAAAAAATGCAACTTTCTTAAAAATCATCGTAGACTATTGAATTTAACTTTATTTTCATCAGAAAGACGAGAGAAATTGATTGCCGTTAAAAAATTTCAGCTAACTTCAATAGCAAAAAAATTAGTCAGTCACAGTGAACATTTTAGAAAATTTACGAAAATAATTAATTTTTCAGACTTTGATCGGCCGTAGCGGCCAAACGAAAACTCCAAATTGAACGCGGTTTGCAAATCTGAGTTCCTCGTACGTCAATTAGTCGGATTAGAGATTTTGAATTTTTGATGAAATCGTGAAAAAAGACATGACTAACCCCCTTGGAAATTTTGTCAAAAAATGCAACTTTCTTAAAAATCATCGTAGACTATTGAATTTAACTTTATTTTCATCAGAAAGACGAGAGAAATTGATTGCCGTTAAAAAATTTCAGCTAACTTCAATAGCAAAAAAAATAGTCAGTCACAGTGAACATTTTAGAAAATTTACGAAAATAATTAATTTTTCAGACTTTGATCGGCCGTAGCGGCCAAACGAAAACTCCAAATTGAACGCGGTTTGCAAATCTGAGCTCCTCGTACGTCAATTAGTCGGATTAGAGATTTTGAATTTTTGATGAAATCGTGAAAAAAGACATGACTAACCCCCTTGGAAATTTTGTCAAAAAATGCAACTTTCTTAAAAATCATCGTAGACTATTGAATTTAACTTTATTTTCATCAGAAAGACGAGAGAAATTGATTGCCGTTAAAAATTTTTAGCTAACTTCAATAGCAAAAAAATTAGTCAGTCACAGTGAACATTTTAGAAAATTTACGAAAATAATTAATTTTTCAGACTTTAATCGGCCGTAGCGGCCAAACGAAAACTCCAAATTGAACGCGGTTTGCAAATCTGAGCTCCTCGTACGTCAATTAGTCGGATTAGAGATTTTGAATTTTTGATGAAATCGTGAAAAAAGACATGACTAACCCCCTTGGAAATTTTGTCAAAAAATGCAACTTTCTTAAAAATCATCGTAGACTATTGAATTTAACTTTATTTTCATCAGAAAGACGAGAGAAATTGATTGCCGTTAAAAAATTTCAGCTAACTTCAATAGCAAAAAAATTAGTCAGTCACAGTGAACATTTTAGAAAATTTACGAAAATAATTAATTTTTCAGACTTTGATCGGCCGTAGCGGCCAAACGAAAACTCCAAATTGAACGCGGTTTGCAAATCTGAGCTCCTCGTACGTCAATTAGTCGGTTTAGAGATTTTGAATTTTTGATGAAATCGTGAAAAAAGACATGACTAACCCCCTTGGAAATTTTGTCAAAAAATGCAACTTTCTTAAAAATCATCGTAGACTATTGAATTTAACTTTATTTTCATCAGAAAGACGAGAGAAATTGATTGCCGTTAAAAAATTTCAGCTAACTTCAATAGCAAAAAAATTAGTCAGTCACCATGGGGATTTTGGAAAATTTAAAAAAATTATTGATTTTTCAGACTTTGATCGGCCGTAGCGGCCAAACGAAAACTCCAAATTGAACGCGGTTTGCAAATCTGAGCTCCTCGTACGTCAATTAGTCGGATTAGAGATTTTGAATTTTGATGAAATCGTGAAAAAAGACATGACTAACCCCCTTGGAAATTTTGTCAAAAAATGCAACTTTCTTAAAAATCATCGTAGACTATTGAATTTAACTTTATTTTCATCAGAAAGACGAGAGAAATTGATTGCCGTTAAAAAATTTTAGCTAACTTCAATAGCAAAAAAATTAGTCAGTCACAGTGAACATTTTAGAAAGTTTACGAAAATAATTAATTTTTCAGACTTTGATCGGCCGTAGCGGCCAAACGAAAACTCCAAATTGAACGCGGTTTGCAAATCTGAGCTCCTCGTACGTCAATTAGCCGGATTAGAGATTTTGAATTTTTGATGAAATCGTGAAAAAAGACATGACAATTTCCCCTTGGAAATTTTGTCAAAAAATGCAACTTTCTTAAAAATCATCGTAGACTATTGAATTTAACTTTATTTTCATCAGAAAGACGAGAGAAATTGATTGCCGTTAAAATTTTTTAGCTAACTTCAATAGCAAAAAAAATTAGTCAGTCACAGTGAACATTTTAGAAAATTTACGAAAATAATTAATTTTTCAGACTTTAATCGGCCGTAGCGGCCAAACAAAAACTCCAAATTGAACGCGGTTTGCAAATCTGAGCTCCTCGTACGTCAATTAGTCGGATTAGAGATTTTGAATTTTTGATGAAATCGTGAAAAAAGACATGACTAACCCCCTTGGAAATTTTGTCAAAAAATGCAACTTTCTTAAAAATCATCGTAGACTATTGAATTTAACTTTATTTTCATCAGAAAGACGAGAGAAATTGATTGCCGTTAAAAAATTTCAGCTAACTTCAATAGCAAAAAAATTAGTCAGTCACCATGAGGATTTTGGAAAATTTAAAAAAATTATTGATTTTTCAGACTTTGATCGGCCGTAGCGGCCAAACGAAAACTCCAAATTGAACGCGGTTTGCAAATCTGAGCTCCTCGTACGTCAATTAGTCGGATTAGAGATTTTGAATTTTTGATGAAATCGTGAAAAAAGACATGACTAACCCCCTTGGAAATTTTGTCAAAAAATGCAACTTTCTTAAAAATCATCGTAGACTATTGAATTTAACTTTATTTTCATCAGAAAGACGAGAGAAATTGATTGCCGTTAAAAAATTTCAGCTAACTTCAATAGCAAAAAAATTAGTCAGTCACAGTGAACATTTTAGAAAATTTACGAAAATAATTAATTTTTCAGACTTTGATCGGCCGTAGCGGCCAAACGAAAACTCCAAATTGAACGCGGTTTGCAAATCTGAGCTCCTCGTACGTCAATTAGTCGGATTAGAGATTTTGAATTTTTGATGAAATCGTGAAAAAAGACATGACTAACCCCCTTGGAAATTTTGTCAAAAAATGCAAGTTTCTTAAAAATCATCGTAGACTATTGAATTTAACTTTATTTTCATCAGAAAGACGAGAGAAATTGATTGCCGTTAAAAAATTTCAGCTAACTTCAATAGCAAAAAAATTAGTCAGTCACAGTGAACATTTTAGAAAATTTACGAAAATAATTAATTTTTCAGACTTTGATCGGCCGTAGCGGCCAAACGAAAACTCCAAATTGAACGTGGTTTGCAAATCTGAGCTCCTCGTACGTCAATTAGTCGGATTAGAGATTTTGAATTTTTGATGAAATCGTGAAAAAAGACATGACTAACCCCCTTGGAAATTTTGTCAAAAAATGCAACTTTCTTAAAAATCATCGTAGACTATTGAATTTAACTTTATTTTCATCAGAAAGACGAGAGAAATTGATTGCCGTTAAAAAATTTCAGCTAACTTCAATAGCAAAAAAATTAGTCAGTCACAGTGAACATTTTAGAAAATTTACGAAAATAATTAATTTTTCAGACTTTGATCGGCCGTAGCGGCCAAACGAAAACTCCAAATTGAACGCGGTTTGCAAATCTGAGCTCCTCGTACGTCAATTAGTCGGTTTAGAGATTTTGAATTTTTGATGAAATCGTGAAAAAAGACATGACTAACCCCCTTGGAAATTTTGTCAAAAAATGCAACTTTCTTAAAAATCATCGTAGACTATTGAATTTAACTTTATTTTCATCAGAAAGACGAGAGAAATTGATTGCCGTTAAAAAATTTCAGCTAACTTCAATAGCAAAAAAATTAGTCAGTCACCATGAGGATTTTGGAAAATTTAAAAAAATTATTGATTTTTCAGACTTTGATCGGCCGTAGCGGCCAAACGAAAACTCCAAATTGAACGCGGTTTGCAAATCTGAGCTCCTCGTACGTCAATTAGTCGGATTAGAGATTTTGAATTTTTGATGAAATCGTGAAAAAAGACATGACTAACCCCCTTGGAAATTTTGTCAAAAAATGCAACTTTCTTAAAAATCATCGTAGACTATTGAATTTAACTTTATTTTCATCAGAAAGACGAGAGAAATTGATTGCCGTTAAAAAATTTCAGCTAACTTCAATAGCAAAAAAATTAGTCAGTCACAGTGAACATTTTAGAAAATTTACGAAAATAATTAATTTTTCAGACTTTGATCGGCCGTAGCGGCCAAACGAAAACTCCAAATTGAACGCGGTTTGCAAATCTGAGCTCCTCGTACGTCAATTAGTCGGATTAGAGATTTTGAATTTTTGATGAAATCGTGAAAAAAGACATGACAATTTCCCCTTGGAAATTTTGTCAAAAAATGCAACTTTCTTAAAAATCATCGTAGACTATTGAATTTAACTTTATTTTCATCAGAAAGACGAGAGAAATTGATTGCCGTTAAAATTTTTTAGCTAACTTCAATAGCAAAAAAATTAGTCAGTCACAGTGAACATTTTAGAAAATTTACGAAAATAATTAATTTTTCAGACTTTAATCGGCCGTAGCGGCCAAACGAAAACTCCAAATTGAACGCGGTTTGCAAATCTGAGCTCCTCGTACGTCAATTAGTCGGATTAGAGATTTTGAATTTTTGATGAAATCGTGAAAAAAGACATGACTAACCCCCTTGGAAATTTTGTCAAAAAATGCAACTTTCTTAAAAATCATCGTAGACTATTGAATTTAACTTTATTTTCATCAGAAAGACGAGAGAAATTGATTGCCGTTAAAAAATTTCAGCTAACTTCAATAGCAAAAAAATTAGTCAGTCACCATGAGGATTTTGGAAAATTTAAAACAATTATTGATTTTTCAGACTTTGATCGGCCGTAGCGGCCAAACGAAAACTCCAAATTGAACGCGGTTTGCAAATCTGAGCTCCTCGTACGTCAATTAGTCGGATTAGAGATTTTGAATTTTTGATGAAATCGTGAAAAAAGACATGACTAACCCCCTTGGAAATTTTGTCAAAAAATGCAACTTTCTTAAAAATCATCGTAGACTATTGAATTTAACTTTATTTTCATCAGAAAGACGAGAGAAATTGATTGCCGTTAAAAAATTTCAGCTAACTTCAATAGCAAAAAAATTAGTCAGTCACAGTGAACATTTTAGAAAATTTACGAAAATAATTAATTTTTCAGACTTTGATCGGCCGTAGCGGCCAAACGAAAACTCCAAATTGAACGCGGTTTGCAAATCTGAGCTCCTCGTACGTCAATTAGTCGGTTTAGAGATTTTGAATTTTTGATGAAATCGTGAAAAAAGACATGACTAACCCCCTTGGAAATTTTGTCAAAAAATGCAACTTTCTTAAAAATCATCGTAGACTATTGAATTTAACTTTATTTTCATCAGAAAGACGAGAGAAATTGATTGCCGTTAAAAAATTTCAGCTAACTTCAATAGCAAAAAAATTAGTCAGTCACCATGAGGATTTTGGAAAATTTAAAAAAATTATTGATTTTTCAGACTTTGATCGGCCGTAGCGGCCAAACGAAAACTCCAAATTGAACGCGGTTTGCAAATCTGAGCTCCTCGTACGTCAATTAGTCGGATTAGAGATTTTGAATTTTTGATGAAATCGTGAAAAAAGACATGACTAACCCCCTTGGAAATTTTGTCAAAAAATGCAACTTTCTTAAAAATCATCGTAGACTATTGAATTTAACTTTATTTTCATCAGAAAGACGAGAGAAATTGATTGCCGTTAAAAAATTTCAGCTAACTTCAATAGCAAAAAAAATTAGTCAGTCACCATGAGGATTTTGGAAAATTTAAAAAAATTATTGATTTTTCAGACTTTGATCGGCCGTAGCGGCCAAACGAAAACTCCAAATTGAACGCGGTTTGCAAATCTGAGCTCCTCGTACGTCAATTAGTCGGTTTAGAGATTTTGAATTTTTGATGAAATCGTGAAAAAAGACATGACTAACCCCCTTGGAAATTTTGTCAAAAAATGCAACTTTCTTAAAAATCATCGTAGACTATTGAATTTAACTTTATTTTCATCAGAAAGACGAGAGAAATTGATTGCCGTTAAAAAATTTCAGCTAACTTCAATAGCAAAAAAATTAGTCAGTCACAGTGAACATTTTAGAAAATTTACGAAAATAATTAATTTTTCAGACTTTGATCGGCCGTAGCGGCCAAACGAAAACTCCAAATTGAACGCGGTTTGCAAATCTGAGCTCCTCGTACGTCAATTAGTCGGATTAGAGATTTTGAATTTTTGATGAAATCGTGAAAAAAGACATGACTAACCCCCTTGGAAATTTTGTCAAAAAATGCAACTTTCTTAAAAATCATCGTAGACTATTGAATTTAACTTTATTTTCATCAGAAAGACGAGAGAAATTGATTGCCGTTAAAAAATTTCAGCTAACTTCAATAGCAAAAAAATTAGTCAGTCACCATGAGGATTTTGGAAAATTTAAAAAAATTATTGATTTTTCAGACTTTGATCGGCCGTAGCGGCCAAACGAAAACTCCAAATTGAACGCGGTTTGCAAATCTGAGCTCCTCGTACGTCAATTAGTCGGATTAGAGATTTTGAATTTTTGATGAAATCGTGAAAAAAGACATGACTAACCCCCTTGGAAATTTTGTCAAAAAATGCAACTTTCTTAAAAATCATCGTAGACTATTGAATTTAACTTTATTTTCATCAGAAAGATGAGAGAAATTGATTGCCGTTAAAAAATTTCAGCTAACTTCAATAGCAAAAAAATTAGTCAGTCACCATGAGGATTTTGGAAAATTAAAAAAAATTATTGATTTTTCAGACTTTGATCGGCCGTAGCGGCCAAACGAAAACTCCAAATTGAAGGCGGTTTGCAAATCTGAGCTCCTCGTACGTCAATTAGTCGGATTAGAGATTTTGAATTTTTGATGAAATCGTGAAAAAAGACATGACCAACCCCCTTGGAAATTTTGTCAAAAAATACAACTTTCTTAAAAATCATCGTAGACTATTGAATTTAACTTTATTTTCATCAGAAAGACGAGAGAAATTGATTGCCGTTAAAAAATTTCAGCTAACTTCAATAGCAAAAAAATTAGTCAGTCACAGTGAACATTTTAGAAAATTTACGAAAATAATTAATTTTTCAGACTTTGATCGGCCGTAGCGGCCAAACGAAAACTCCAAATTGAACGCGGTTTGCAAATCTGAGCTCCTCGTATGTCAATTAGTCGGATTAGAGATTTTGAATTTTTGATGAAATCGTGAAAAAAGACATGACTAACCCCCTTGGAAATTTTGTCAAAAAATGCAACTTTCTTAAAAATCATCGTAGACTATTGAATTTAACTTTATTTTCATCAGAAAGACGAGAGAAATTGATTGCCGTTAAAAAATTTCAGCTAACTTCAATAGCAAAAAAATTAGTCAGTCACAGTGAACATTTTAGAAAATTTACGAAAATAATTAATTTTTCAGACTTTGATCGGCCGTAGCGGCCAAACGAAAACTCCAAATTGAACGCGGTTTGCAAATCTGAGCTCCTCGTACGTCAATTAGTCGGATTAGAGATTTTGAATTTTTGATGAAATCGTGAAAAAAGACATGACTAACCCCCTTGGAAATTTTGTCAAAAAATGCAACTTTTTTAAAAATCATCGTAGACTATTGAATTTAACTTTATTTTCATCAGAAAGACGAGAGAAATTGATTGCCGTTAAAAAATTTCAGCTAACTTCAATAGCAAAAAAATTAGTCAGTCACCATGAGGATTTTGGAAAATTTACGAAAATAATTAATTTTTCAGACTTTGATCGGCCGTAGCGGCCAAACGAAAACTCCAAATTGAACGCGGTTTGCAAATCTGAGCTCCTCGTACGTCAATTAGTCGAATTAGAGATTTTGAATTTTTGATGAAATCGTGAAAAAAGACATGACTAACCCCCTTGGAAATTTTGTCAAAAAATGCAACTTTCTTAAAAATCATCGTAGACTATTGAATTTAACTTTATTTTCATCAGAAAGACGAGAGAAATTGATTGCCGTTAAAAAATTTCAGCTAACTTCAATAGCAAAAAAATTAGTCAGTCACCATGAGGATTTTGGAAAATTTAAAAAAATTATTGATTTTTCAGACTTTGATCGGCCGTAGCGGCCAAACGAAAACTCCAAATTGAACGCGGTTTGCAAATCTGAGTTCCTCGTACGTCAATTAGTCGGATTAGAGATTTTGAATTTTTGATGAAATCGTGAAAAAAGACATGACTAACCCCCTTGGAAATTTTGTCAAAAAATGCAACATTCTTAAAAATCATCGTAGACTATTGAATTTAACTTTATTTTCATCAGAAAGACGAGAGAAATTGATTGCCGTTAAAAAATTTCAGCTAACTTCAATAGCAAAAAAATAAGTCAGTCACCATGAGGATTTTGGAAAATTTAAAAAAATTATTGATTTTTCAGACTTTGATCGGCCGTAGCGGCCAAACGAAAACTCCAAATTGAACGCGGTTTGCAAATCTGAGCTCCTCGTACGTCAATTAGTCGGATTAGAGATTTTGAATTTTTGATGAAATCGTGAAAAAAGACATGACTAACCCCCTTGGAAATTTTGTCAAAAAATGCAACATTCTTAAAAATCATCGTAGACTATTGAATTTAACTTTATTTTCATCAGAAAGACGAGAGAAATTGATTGCCGTTAAAAAATTTCAGCTAACTTCAATAGCAAAAAAATTAGTCAGTCACAGTGAACATTTTAGAAAATTTACAAAAATAATTAATTTTTCAGACTTTGATCGGCCGTAGCGGCCAAACGAAAACTCCAAATTGAACGCGGTTTGCAAATCTGAGCTCCTCGTACGTCAATTAGTCGAATTAGAGATTTTGAATTTTTGATGAAATCGTGAAAAAAGACATGACTAACCCCCTTGGAAATTTTGTCAAAAAATGCAACATTCTTAAAAATCATCGTAGACTATTGAATTTAACTTTATTTTCATCAGAAAGACGAGAGAAATTGATTGCCGTTAAAAAATTTCAGCTAACTTCAATAGCAAAAAAATTAGTCAGTCACCATGAGGATTTTGGAAAATTTAAAAAAATTATTGATTTTTCAGACTTTGATCGGCCGTAGCGGCCAAACGAAAACTCCAAATTGAACGCGGTTTGCAAATCTGAGTTCCTCGTACGTCAATTAGTCGGATTAGAGATTTTGAATTTTTGATAAAATCGTGAAAAAAGACATGACTAACCCCCTTGGAAATTTTGTCAAAAAATGCAACATTCTTAAAAATCATCGTAGACTATTGAATTTAACTTTATTTTCATCAGAAAGACGAGAGAAATTGATTGCCGTTAAAAAATTTCAGCTAACTTCAATAGCAAAAAAATTAGTCAGTCACCATGAGGATTTTGGAAAATTTAAAAAAATTATTGATTTTTCAGACTTTGATCGGCCGTAGCGGCCAAACGAAAACTCCAAATTGAACGCGGTTTGCAAATCTGAGCTCCTCGTACGTCAATTAGTCGGATTAGAGATTTTGAATTTTTGATGAAATCGTGAAAAAAGACATGACTAACCCCCTTGGAAATTTTGTCAAAAAATGCAACATTCTTAAAAATCATCGTAGACTATTGAATTTAACTTTATTTTCATCAGAAAGACGAGAGAAATTGATTGCCGTTAAAAAATTTCAGCTAACTTCAATAGCAAAAAAATTAGTCAGTCACAGTGAACATTTTAGAAAATTTACAAAAATAATTAATTTTTCAGACTTTGATCGGCCGTAGCGGCCAAACGAAAACTCCAAATTGAACGCGGTTTGCAAATCTGAGCTCCTCGTACGTCAATTAGTCGAATTAGAGATTTTGAATTTTTGATGAAATCGTGAAAAAAGACATGACTAACCCCCTTGGAAATTTTGTCAAAAAATGCAACATTCTTAAAAATCATCGTAGACTATTGAATTTAACTTTATTTTCATCAGAAAGACGAGAGAAATTGATTGCCGTTAAAAAATTTCAGCTAACTTCAATAGCAAAAAAATTAGTCAGTCACCATGAGGATTTTGGAAAATTTAAAAAAATTATTGATTTTTCAGACTTTGATCGGCCGTAGCGGCCAAACAAAAACTCCAAATTGAACGCGGTTTGCAAATCTGAGTTCCTCGTACGTCAATTAGTCGGATTAGAGATTTTGAATTTTTGATAAAAATCGTGAAAAAAGACATGACTAACCCCCTTGGAAATTTTGTCAAAAAATGCAACATTCTTAAAAATCATCGTAGACTATTGAATTTAACTTTATTTTCATCAGAAAGACGAGAGAAATTGATTGCCGTTAAAAATTTCAGCTAACTTCAATAGCAAAAAAATTAGTCAGTCACCATGAGGATTTTGGAAAATTTAAAAAAATTATTGATTTTTCAGACTTTGATCGGCCGTAGCGGCCAAACGAAAACTCCAAATTGAACGCGGTTTGCAAATCTGAGCTCCTCGTACGTCAATTAGTCGGATTAGAGATTTTGAATTTTTGATGAAATCGTGAAAAAAGACATGACTAACCCCCTTGGAAATTTTGTCAAAAAATGCAACTTTCTTAAAAATCATCGTAGACTATTGACTTTAACTTTATTTTCATCAGAAAGACGAGAGAAATTGATTGCCGTTAAAAAATTTCAGCTAACTTCAATAGCAAAAAAATTAGTCAGTCACAGTGAACATTTTAGAAAATTTACGAAAATAATTAATTTTTCAGACTTTGATCGGCCGTAGCGGCCAAACGAAAACTCCAAATTGAACGCGGTTTGCAAATCTGAGCTCCTCGTACGTCAATTAGCCGGATTAGAGATTTTGAATTTTTGATGAAATCGTGAAAAAAGACATGACAATTTCCCCTTGGAAATTTTGTCAAAAAATGCAACTTTCTTAAAAATCATCGTAGACTATTGAATTTAACTTTATTTTCATCAGAAAGACGAGAGAAATTGATTGCCGTTAAAATTTTTTAGCTAACTTCAATAGCAAAAAAATTAGTCAGTCACAGTGAACATTTTAGAAAATTTACGAAAATAATTAATTTTTCAGACTTTAATCGGCCGTAGCGGCCAAACGAAAACTCCAAATTGAACGCGGTTTGCAAATCTGAGCTCCTCGTACGTCAATTAGTCGGATTAGAGATTTTGAATTTTTGATGAAATCGTGAAAAAAGACATGACTAACCCCCTTGGAAATTTTGTCAAAAAATGCAACTTTCTTAAAAATCATCGTAGACTATTGAATTTAACTTTATTTTCATCAGAAAGACGAGAGAAATTGATTGCCGTTAAAAAATTTCAGCTAACTTCAATAGCAAAAAAATTAGTCAGTCACCATGAGGATTTTGGAAAATTTAAAACAATTATTGATTTTTCAGACTTTGATCGGCCGTAGCGGCCAAACGAAAACTCCAAATTGAACGCGGTTTGCAAATCTGAGCTCCTCGTACGTCAATTAGTCGGATTAGAGATTTTGAATTTTTGATGAAATCGTGAAAAAAGACATGACTAACCCCCTTGGAAATTTTGTCAAAAAATGCAACTTTCTTAAAAATCATCGTAGACTATTGAATTTAACTTTATTTTCATCAGAAAGACGAGAGAAATTGATTGCCGTTAAAAAATTTCAGCTAACTTCAATAGCAAAAAAATTAGTCAGTCACAGTGAACATTTTAGAAAATTTACGAAAATAATTAATTTTTCAGACTTTAATCGGCCGTAGCGGCCAAACGAAAACTCCAAATTGAACGCGGTTTGCAAATCTGAGCTCCTCGTACGTCAATTAGTCGGTTTAGAGATTTTGAATTTTTGATGAAATCGTGAAAAAAGACATGACTAACCCCCTTGGAAATTTTGTCAAAAAATGCAACTTTCTTAAAAATCATCGTAGACTATTGAATTTAACTTTATTTTCATCAGAAAGACGAGAGAAATTGATTGCCGTTAAAAAATTTCAGCTAACTTCAATAGCAAAAAAATTAGTCAGTCACCATGAGGATTTTGGAAAATTTAAAAAAATTATTGATTTTTCAGACTTTGATCGGCCGTAGCGGCCAAACGAAAACTCCAAATTGAACGCGGTTTGCAAATCTGAGCTCCTCGTACGTCAATTAGTCGGATTAGAGATTTTGAATTTTTGATGAAATCGTGAAAAAAGACATGACTAACCCCCTTGGAAATTTTGTCAAAAAATGCAACTTTCTTAAAAATCATCGTAGACTATTGAATTTAACTTTATTTTCATCAGAAAGACGAGAGAAATTGATTGCCGTTAAAAAATTTCAGCTAACTTCAATAGCAAAAAAATTAGTCAGTCACCATGAGGATTTTGGAAAATTTAAAAAAATTATTGATTTTTCAGACTTTGATCGGCCGTAGCGGCCAAACGAAAACTCCAAATTGAACGCGGTTTGCAAATCTGAGCTCCTCGTACGTCAATTAGTCGGTTTAGAGATTTTGAATTTTTGATGAAATCGTGAAAAAAGACATGACTAACCCCCTTGGAAATTTTGTCAAAAAATGCAACTTTCTTAAAAATCATCGTAGACTATTGAATTTAACTTTATTTTCATCAGAAAGACGAGAGAAATTGATTGCCGTTAAAAAATTTCAGCTAACTTCAATAGCAAAAAAATTAGTCAGTCACAGTGAACATTTTAGAAAATTTACGAAAATAATTAATTTTTCAGACTTTGATCGGCCGTAGCGGCCAAACGAAAACTCCAAATTGAACGCGGTTTGCAAATCTGAGCTCCTCGTACGTCAATTAGTCGGATTAGAGATTTTGAATTTTTGATGAAATCGTGAAAAAAGACATGACTAACCCCCTTGGAAATTTTGTCAAAAAATGCAACTTTCTTAAAAATCATCGTAGACTATTGAATTTAACTTTATTTTCATCAGAAAGACGAGAGAAATTGATTGCCGTTAAAAAATTTCAGCTAACTTCAATAGCAAAAAAATTAGTCAGTCACCATGAGGATTTTGGAAAATTTAAAAAAATTATTGATTTTTCAGACTTTGATCGGCCGTAGCGGCCAAACGAAAACTCCAAATTGAACGCGGTTTGCAAATCTGAGCTCCTCGTACGTCAATTAGTCGGATTAGAGATTTTGAATTTTTGATGAAATCGTGAAAAAAGACATGACTAACCCCCTTGGAAATTTTGTCAAAAAATGCAACTTTCTTAAAAATCATCGTAGACTATTGAATTTAACTTTATTTTCATCAGAAAGATGAGAGAAATTGATTGCCGTTAAAAAATTTCAGCTAACTTCAATAGCAAAAAAATTAGTCAGTCACCATGAGGATTTTGGAAAATTAAAAAAAATTATTGATTTTTCAGACTTTGATCGGCCGTAGCGGCCAAACGAAAACTCCAAATTGAAGGCGGTTTGCAAATCTGAGCTCCTCGTACGTCAATTAGTCGGATTAGAGATTTTGAATTTTTGATGAAATCGTGAAAAAAGACATGACCAACCCCCTTGGAAATTTTGTCAAAAAATACAACTTTCTTAAAAATCATCGTAGACTATTGAATTTAACTTTATTTTCATCAGAAAGACGAGAGAAATTGATTGCCGTTAAAAAATTTCAGCTAACTTCAATAGCAAAAAAATTAGTCAGTCACAGTGAACATTTTAGAAAATTTACGAAAATAATTAATTTTTCAGACTTTGATCGGCCGTAGCGGCCAAACGAAAACTCCAAATTGAACGCGGTTTGCAAATCTGAGCTCCTCGTACGTCAATTAGTCGGATTAGAGATTTTGAATTTTTGATGAAATCGTGAAAAAAGACATGACTAACCCCCTTGGAAATTTTGTCAAAAAATGCAACTTTCTTAAAAATCATCGTAGACTATTGAATTTAACTTTATTTTCATCAGAAAGACGAGAGAAATTGATTGCCGTTAAAAAATTTCAGCTAACTTCAATAGCAAAAAAATTAGTCAGTCACAGTGAACATTTTAGAAAATTTACGAAAATAATTAATTTTTCAGACTTTGATCGGCCGTAGCGGCCAAACGAAAACTCCAAATTGAACGCGGTTTGCAAATCTGAGCTCCTCGTACGTCAATTAGTCGGATTAGAGATTTTGAATTTTTGATGAAATCGTGAAAAAAGACATGACTAACCCCCTTGGAAATTTTGTCAAAAAATGCAACTTTTTTAAAAATCATCGTAGACTATTGAATTTAACTTTATTTTCATCAGAAAGACGAGAGAAATTGATTGCCGTTAAAAAATTTCAGCTAACTTCAATAGCAAAAAAATTAGTCAGTCACCATGAGGATTTTGGAAAATTTACGAAAATAATTAATTTTTCAGACTTTGATCGGCCGTAGCGGCCAAACGAAAACTCCAAATTGAACGCGGTTTGCAAATCTGAGCTCCTCGTACGTCAATTAGTCGAATTAGAGATTTTGAATTTTTGATGAAATCGTGAAAAAAGACATGACTAACCCCCTTGGAAATTTTGTCAAAAAATGCAACTTTCTTAAAAATCATCGTAGACTATTGAATTTAACTTTATTTTCATCAGAAAGACGAGAGAAATTGATTGCCGTTAAAAAATTTCAGCTAACTTCAATAGCAAAAAAATTAGTCAGTCACCATGAGGATTTTGGAAAATTTAAAAAAATTATTGATTTTTCAGACTTTGATCGGCCGTAGCGGCCAAACGAAAACTCCAAATTGAACGCGGTTTGCAAATCTGAGTTCCTCGTACGTCAATTAGTCGGATTAGAGATTTTGAATTTTTGATAAAATCGTGAAAAAAGACATGACTAACCCCCTTGGAAATTTTGTCAAAAAATGCAACATTCTTAAAAATCATCGTAGACTATTGAATTTAACTTTATTTTCATCAGAAAGACGAGAGAAATTGATTGCCGTTAAAAAATTTCAGCTAACTTCAATAGCAAAAAAATAAGTCAGTCACCATGAGGATTTTGGAAAATTTAAAAAAATTATTGATTTTTCAGACTTTGATCGGCCGTAGCGGCCAAACGAAAACTCCAAATTGAACGCGGTTTGCAAATCTGAGCTCCTCGTACGTCAATTAGTCGGATTAGAGATTTTGAATTTTTGATGAAATCGTGAAAAAAGACATGACTAACCCCCTTGGAAATTTTGTCAAAAAATGCAACATTCTTAAAAATCATCGTAGACTATTGAATTTAACTTTATTTTCATCAGAAAGACGAGAGAAATTGATTGCCGTTAAAAAATTTCAGCTAACTTCAATAGCAAAAAAATTAGTCAGTCACAGTGAACATTTTAGAAAATTTACAAAAATAATTAATTTTTCAGACTTTGATCGGCCGTAGCGGCCAAACGAAAACTCCAAATTGAACGCGGTTTGCAAATCTGAGCTCCTCGTACGTCAATTAGTCGAATTAGAGATTTTGAATTTTTGATGAAATCGTGAAAAAAGACATGACTAACCCCCTTGGAAATTTTGTCAAAAAATGCAACATTCTTAAAAATCATCGTAGACTATTGAATTTAACTTTATTTTCATCAGAAAGACGAGAGAAATTGATTGCCGTTAAAAAATTTCAGCTAACTTCAATAGCAAAAAAATTAGTCAGTCACCATGAGGATTTTGGAAAATTTAAAAAAATTATTGATTTTTCAGACTTTGATCGGCCGTAGCGGCCAAACGAAAACTCCAAATTGAACGCGGTTTGCAAATCTGAGTTCCTCGTACGTCAATTAGTCGGATTAGAGATTTTGAATTTTTGATAAAATCGTGAAAAAAGACATGACTAACCCCCTTGGAAATTTTGTCAAAAAATGCAACATTCTTAAAAATCATCGTAGACTATTGAATTTAACTTTATTTTCATCAGAAAGACGAGAGAAATTGATTGCCGTTAAAAAATTTCAGCTAACTTCAATAGCAAAAAAATTAGTCAGTCACCATGAGGATTTTGGAAAATTTAAAAAAATTATTGATTTTTCAGACTTTGATCGGCCGTAGCGGCCAAACGAAAACTCCAAATTGAACGCGGTTTGCAAATCTGAGCTCCTCGTACGTCAATTAGTCGGATTAGAGATTTTGAATTTTTGATGAAATCGTGAAAAAAGACATGACTAACCCCCTTGGAAATTTTGTCAAAAAATGCAACATTCTTAAAAATCATCGTAGACTATTGAATTTAACTTTATTTTCATCAGAAAGACGAGAGAAATTGATTGCCGTTAAAAAATTTCAGCTAACTTCAATAGCAAAAAAATTAGTCAGTCACAGTGAACATTTTAGAAAATTTACAAAAATAATTAATTTTTCAGACTTTGATCGGCCGTAGCGGCCAAACGAAAACTCCAAATTGAACGCGGTTTGCAAATCTGAGCTCCTCGTACGTCAATTAGTCGAATTAGAGATTTTGAATTTTTGATGAAATCGTGAAAAAAGACATGACTAACCCCCTTGGAAATTTTGTCAAAAAATGCAACATTCTTAAAAATCATCGTAGACTATTGAATTTAACTTTATTTTCATCAGAAAGACGAGAGAAATTGATTGCCGTTAAAAAATTTCAGCTAACTTCAATAGCAAAAAAATTAGTCAGTCACCATGAGGATTTTGGAAAATTTAAAAAAATTATTGATTTTTCAGACTTTGATCGGCCGTAGCGGCCAAACAAAAACTCCAAATTGAACGCGGTTTGCAAATCTGAGTTCCTCGTACGTCAATTAGTCGGATTAGAGATTTTGAATTTTTGATAAAATCGTGAAAAAAGACATGACTAACCCCCTTGGAAATTTTGTCAAAAAATGCAACATTCTTAAAAATCATCGTAGACTATTGAATTTAACTTTATTTTCATCAGAAAGACGAGAGAAATTGATTGCCGTTAAAAAATTTCAGCTAACTTCAATAGCAAAAAAATTAGTCAGTCACCATGAGGATTTTGGAAAATTTAAAAAAATTATTGATTTTTCAGACTTTGATCGGCCGTAGCGGCCAAACGAAAACTCCAAATTGAACGCGGTTTGCAAATCTGAGCTCCTCGTACGTCAATTAGTCGGATTAGAGATTTTGAATTTTTGATGAAATCGTGAAAAAAGACATGACTAACCCCCTTGGAAATTTTGTCAAAAAATGCAACTTTCTTAAAAATCATCGTAGACTATTGAATTTAACTTTATTTTCATCAGAAAGACGAGAGAAATTGATTGCCGTTAAAAAATTTCAGCTAACTTCAATAGCAAAAAAATTAGTCAGTCACAGTGAACATTTTAGAAAATTTACAAAAATAATTAATTTTTCAGACTTTGATCGGCCGTAGCGGCCAAACGAAAACTCCAAATTGAACGCGGTTTGCAAATCTGAGCTCCTCGTACGTCAATTAGTCGGATTAGAGATTTTGAATTTTTGATGAAATCGTGAAAAAAGACATGACTAACCCCCTTGGAAATTTTGTCAAAAAATGCAACTTTCTTAAAAATCATCGTAGACTATTGACTTTAACTTTATTTTCATCAGAAAGACGAGAGAAATTGATTGCCGTTAAAAAATTTCAGCTAACTTCAATAGCAAAAAAATTAGTCAGTCACAGTGAACATTTTAGAAAATTTACGAAAATAATTAATTTTTCAGACTTTGATCGGCCGTAGCGGCCAAACGAAAACTCCAAATTGAACGCGGTTTGCAAATCTGAGCTCCTCGTACGTCAATTAGTCGGATTAGAGATTTTGAATTTTTGATGAAATCGTGAAAAAAGACATGACTAACCCCCTTGGAAATTTTGTCAAAAAATGCAACTTTCTTAAAAATCATCGTAGACTATTGACTTTAACTTTATTTTCATCAGAAAGACGAGAGAAATTGATTGCCGTTAAAAAATTTCAGCTAACTTCAATAGCAAAAAAATTAGTCAGTCACAGTGAACATTTTAGAAAATTTACGAAAATAATTAATTTTTCAGACTTTGATCGGCCGTAGCGGCCAAACGAAAACTCCAAATTGAACGCGGTTTGCAAATCTGAGCTCCTCGTACGTCAATTAGTCGGATTAGAGATTTTGAATTTTTGATAAAATCGTGAAAAAAGACATGACTAACCCCCTTGGAAATTTTGTCAAAAAATGCAACTTTTTTAAAAATCATCGTAGACTATTGAATTTAACTTTATTTTCATCAGAAAGACGAGAGAAATTGATTGCCGTTAAAAAATTTCAGCTAACTTCAATAGCAAAAAAATTAGTCAGTCACCATGAGGATTTTGGAAAATTTACGAAAATAATTAATTTTTCAGACTTTGATCGGCCGTAGCGGCCAAACGAAAACTCCAAATTGAACGCGGTTTGCAAATCTGAGCTCCTCGTACGTCAATTAGTCGAATTAGAGATTTTGAATTTTTGATGAAATCGTGAAAAAAGACATGACTAACCCCCTTGGAAATTTTGTTAAAAAATGCAACTTTCTTAAAAATCATCGTAGACTATTGAATTTAACTTTATTTTCATCAGAAAGACGAGAGAAATTGATTGCCGTTAAAAAATTTCAGCTAACTTCAATAGCAAAAAAATTAGTCAGTCACCATGAGGATTTTGGAAAATTTAAAAAAATTATTGATTTTTCAGACTTTGATCGGCCGTAGCGGCCAAACGAAAACTCCAAATTGAACGCGGTTTGCAAATCTGAGTTCCTCGTACGTCAATTAGTCGGATTAGAGATTTTGAATTTTTGATAAAATCGTGAAAAAAGACATGACTAACCCCCTTGGAAATTTTGTCAAAAAATGCAACTTTTTTAAAAATCATCGTAGACTATTGAATTTAACTTTATTTTCATCAGAAGGACGAGAGAAATTGATTGCCGTTAAAAAATTTCAGCTAACTTCAATAGCAAAAAAATTAGTCAGTCACAGTGAACATTTTAGAAAATTTACGAAAATAATAATTTTTCAGACTTTGATCGGCCGTAGCGGCCAAACGAAAACTCCAAATTGAACGCGGTTTGCAAATCTGAGCTCCTCGTACGTCAATTAGTCGAATTAGAGCATTTTGAATTTTTGATGAAATCGTGAAAAAAGACATGACTAACCCCCTTGGAAATTTTGTCAAAAAATGCAACTTTCTTAAAAATCATCGTAGACTATTGAATTTAACTTTATTTTCATCAGAAAGACGAGAGAAATTGATTGCCGTTAAAAAATTTCAGCTAACTTCAATAGCAAAAAAATTAGTCAGTCACCATGAGGATTTTGGAAAATTTAAAAAAATTATTGATTTTTCAGACTTTGATCGGCCGTAGCGGCCAAACGAAAACTCCAAATTGAACGCGGTTTGCAAATCTGAGCTCCTCGTACGTCAATTAGTCGGATTAGAGATTTTGAATTTTTGATGAAATCGTGAAAAAAGACATGACTAACCCCCTTGGAAATTTTGTCAAAAAATGCAACTTTCTTAAAAATCATCGTAGACTATTGAATTTAACTTTATTTTCATCAGAAAGATGAGAGAAATTGATTGCCGTTAAAAAATTTCAGCTAACTTGAATAGCAAAAAAATTAGTCAGTCACCATGAGGATTTTGGAAAATTTAAAAAAATTATTGATTTTTCAGACTTTGATCGGCCGTAGCGGCCAAACGAAAACTCCAAATTGAACGCGGTTTGCAAATCTGAGCTCCTCGTACGTCAATTAGTCGGATTAGAGATTTTGAATTTTTGATGAAATCGTGAAAAAAGACATGACTAACCCCCTTGGAAATTTTGTCAAAAAATGCAACTTTCTTAAAAATCATCGTAGACTATTGAATTTAACTTTATTTTCATCAGAAAGACGAGAGAAATTGATTGCCGTTAAAAAATTTCAGCTAACTTCAATAGCAAAAAAATTAGTCAGTCACAGTGAACATTTTAGAAAATTTACGAAAATAATTAATTTTTCAGACTTTGATCGGCCGTAGCTGCCAAACGAAAACTCCAAATTGAACGCGGTTTGCAAATCTGAGCTCCTCGTACGTCAATTAGTCGAATTAGAGATTTTGAATTTTTAATGAAATCGTGAAAAAAGACATGACTAACCCCCTTGGAAATTTTGTCAAAAAATGCAACTTTCTTAAAAATCATCGTAGACTATTGAATTTAACTTTATTTTCATCAGAAAGACGAGAGAAATTGATTGCCGTTAAAAAATTTCAGCTAACTTCAATAGCAAAAAAATTAGTCAGTCACCATGAGGATTTTGGAAAATTTAAAAAAATTATTGATTTTTCAGACTTTGATCGGCCGTAGCGGCCAAACGAAAACTCCAAATTGAACGCGGTTTGCAAATCTGAGCTCCTCGTACGTCAATTAGTCGGATTAGAGATTTTGAATTTTTGATGAAATCGTGAAAAAAGACATGACTAACCCCCTTGGAAATTTTGTCAAAAAATGCAACTTTCTTAAAAATCATCGTAGACTATTGAATTTAACTTTATTTTCATCAGAAAGACGAGAGAAATTGATTGCCGTTAAAAAATTTCAGCTAACTTCAATAGCAAAAAAATTAGTCAGTCACCATGAGGATTTTGGAAAATTTAAAAAAATTATTGATTTTTCAGACTTTGATCGGCCGTAGCGGCCAAACGAAAACTCCAAATTGAACGCGGTTTGCAAATCTGAGTTCCTCGTACGTCAATTAGTCGGATTAGAGATTTTGAATTTTTGATGAAATCGTGAAAAAAGACATGACTAACCCCCTTGGAAATTTTGTCAAAAAAATGCAACTTTCTTAAAAATCATCGTAGACTATTGAATTTAACTTTATTTTCATCAGAAAGACGAGAGAAATTGATTGCCGTTAAAAAATTTCAGCTAACTTCAATAGCAAAAAAATTAGTCAGTCACAGTGAACATTTTAGAAAATTTACGAAAATAATTAATTTTTCAGACTTTGATCGGCCGTAGCGGCCAAACGAAAACTCCAAATTGAACGCGGTTTGCAAATCTGAGCTCCTCGTACGTCAATTAGTCGGATTAGAGATTTTGAATTTTTGATGAAATCGTGAAAAAAGACATGACTAACCCCCTTGGAAATTTTGTCAAAAAATGCAACTTTCTTAAAAATCATCGTAGACTATTGAATTTAACTTTATTTTCATCAGAAAGACGAGAGAAATTGATTGCCGTTAAAAAATTTCAGCTAACTTCAATAGCAAAAAAATTAGTCAGTCACCATGAGGATTTTGGAAAATTTAAAAAAATTATTGATTTTTTAGACTTTGATCGGCCGTAGCGGCCAAACGAAAACTCCAAATTGAACGCGGTTTGCAAATCTGAGCTCCTCGTACGTCAATTAGTCGGATTAGAGATTTTGAATTTTTGATGAAATCGTGAAAAAAGACATGACTAACCCCCTTGGAAATTTTGTCAAAAAATGCAACTTTCTTAAAAATCATCGTAGACTATTGAATTTAACTTTATTTTCATCAGAAAGACGAGAGAAATTGATTGCCGTTAAAAAATTTCAGCTAACTTCAATAGCAAAAAAATTAGTCAGTCACAGTGAACATTTTAGAAAATTTACGAAAATAATTAATTTTTCAGACTTTGATCGGCCGTAGCTGCCAAACGAAAACTCCAAATTGAACGCGGTTTGCAAATCTGAGCTCCTCGTACGTCAATCAGTCGAATTAGAGATTTTGAATTTTTAATGAAATCGTGAAAAAAGACATGACTAACCCCCTTGGAAATTTTGTCAAAAAATGCAACTTTCTTAAAAATCATCGTAGACTATTGAATTTAACTTTATTTTCATCAGAAAGACGAGAGAAATTGACTGCCGTTAAAAAATTTCAGCTAACTTCAATAGCAAAAAAATTAGTCAGTCACAGTGAACATTTTAGAAAATTTACAAAAATAATTAATTTTTCAAACTTTGATCGGCCGTAGCGGCCAAACGAAAACTCCAAATTGAACGCGGTTTGCAAATCTGAGCTCCTCGTACGTCAATTAGTCGGATTAGAGATTTTGAATTTTTGATGAAATCGTGAAAAAAGACATGACTAACCCCCTTGGAAATTTTGTCAAAAAATGCAACTTTCTTAAAAATCATCGTAGACTATTGAATTTAACTTTATTTTCATCAGAAAGACGAGAGAAATTGATTGCCGTTAAAAAATTTCAGCTAACTTCAATAGCAAAAAAATTAGTCAGTCACAGTGAACATTTTAGAAAATTTACGAAAATAATTAATTTTTCAGACTTTGATCGGCCGTAGCGGCCAAACGAAAACTCCAAATTGAACGCGGTTTGCAAATCTGAGCTCCTCGTACGTCAATTAGTCGGATTAGAGATTTTGAATTTTTGATGAAATCGTGAAAAAAGACATGACTAACCCCCTTGGAAATTTTGTCAAAAAATGCAACTTTTTTAAAAATCATCGTAGACTATTGAATTTAACTTTATTTTCATCAGAAAGACGAGAGAAATTGATTGCCGTTAAAAAATTTCAGCTAACTTCAATAGCAAAAAAATTAGTCAGTCACCATGAGGATTTTGGAAAATTTACGAAAATAATTAATTTTTCAGACTTTGATCGGCCGTAGCGGCCAAACGAAAACTCCAAATTGAACGCGGTTTGCAAATCTGAGCTCCTCGTACGTCAATTAGTCGAATTAGAGATTTTGAATTTTTGATGAAATCGTGAAAAAAGACATGACTAACCCCCTTGGAAATTTTGTCAAAAAATGCAACTTTCTTAAAAATCATCGTAGACTATTGAATTTAACTTTATTTTCATCAGAAAGACGAGAGAAATTGATTGCCGTTAAAAAATTTCAGCTAACTTCAATAGCAAAAAAATTAGTCAGTCACCATGAGGATTTTGGAAAATTTAAAAAAATTATTGATTTTTCAGACTTTGATCGGCCGTAGCGGCCAAACGAAAACTCCAAATTGAACGCGGTTTGCAAATCTGAGTTCCTCGTACGTCAATTAGTCGGATTAGAGATTTTGAATTTTTGATAAAATCGTGAAAAAAGACATGACTAACCCCCTTGGAAATTTTGTCAAAAAATGCAACATTCTTAAAAATCATCGTAGACTATTGAATTTAACTTTATTTTCATCAGAAAGACGAGAGAAATTGATTGCCGTTAAAAAATTTCAGCTAACTTCAATAGCAAAAAAATAAGTCAGTCACCATGAGGATTTTGGAAAATTTAAAAAAATTATTGATTTTTCAGACTTTGATCGGCCGTAGCGGCCAAACGAAAACTCCAAATTGAACGCGGTTTGCAAATCTGAGCTCCTCGTACGTCAATTAGTCGGATTAGAGATTTTGAATTTTTGATGAAATCGTGAAAAAAGACATGACTAACCCCCTTGGAAATTTTGTCAAAAAATGCAACATTCTTAAAAATCATCGTAGACTATTGAATTTAACTTTATTTTCATCAGAAAGACGAGAGAAATTGATTGCCGTTAAAAAATTTCAGCTAACTTCAATAGCAAAAAAATTAGTCAGTCACAGTGAACATTTTAGAAAATTTACAAAAATAATTAATTTTTCAGACTTTGATCGGCCGTAGCGGCCAAACGAAAACTCCAAATTGAACGCGGTTTGCAAATCTGAGCTCCTCGTACGTCAATTAGTCGAATTAGAGATTTTGAATTTTTGATGAAATCGTGAAAAAAGACATGACTAACCCCCTTGGAAATTTTGTCAAAAAATGCAACATTCTTAAAAATCATCGTAGACTATTGAATTTAACTTTATTTTCATCAGAAAGACGAGAGAAATTGATTGCCGTTAAAAAATTTCAGCTAACTTCAATAGCAAAAAAATTAGTCAGTCACCATGAGGATTTTGGAAAATTTAAAAAAATTATTGATTTTTCAGACTTTGATCGGCCGTAGCGGCCAAACGAAAACTCCAAATTGAACGCGGTTTGCAAATCTGAGTTCCTCGTACGTCAATTAGTCGGATTAGAGATTTTGAATTTTTGATAAAATCGTGAAAAAAGACATGACTAACCCCCTTGGAAATTTTGTCAAAAAATGCAACATTCTTAAAAATCATCGTAGACTATTGAATTTAACTTTATTTTCATCAGAAAGACGAGAGAAATTGATTGCCGTTAAAAAATTTCAGCTAACTTCAATAGCAAAAAAATTAGTCAGTCACCATGAGGATTTTGGAAAATTTAAAAAAATTATTGATTTTTCAGACTTTGATCGGCCGTAGCGGCCAAACGAAAACTCCAAATTGAACGCGGTTTGCAAATCTGAGCTCCTCGTACGTCAATTAGTCGGATTAGAGATTTTGAATTTTTGATGAAATCGTGAAAAAAGACATGACTAACCCCCTTGGAAATTTTGTCAAAAAATGCAACATTCTTAAAAATCATCGTAGACTATTGAATTTAACTTTATTTTCATCAGAAAGACGAGAGAAATTGATTGCCGTTAAAAAATTTCAGCTAACTTCAATAGCAAAAAAATTAGTCAGTCACAGTGAACATTTTAGAAAATTTACAAAAATAATTAATTTTTCAGACTTTGATCGGCCGTAGCGGCCAAACGAAAACTCCAAATTGAACGCGGTTTGCAAATCTGAGCTCCTCGTACGTCAATTAGTCGAATTAGAGATTTTGAATTTTTGATGAAATCGTGAAAAAAGACATGACTAACCCCCTTGGAAATTTTGTCAAAAAATGCAACATTCTTAAAAATCATCGTAGACTATTGAATTTAACTTTATTTTCATCAGAAAGACGAGAGAAATTGATTGCCGTTAAAAAATTTCAGCTAACTTCAATAGCAAAAAAATTAGTCAGTCACCATGAGGATTTTGGAAAATTTAAAAAAATTATTGATTTTTCAGACTTTGATCGGCCGTAGCGGCCAAACAAAAACTCCAAATTGAACGCGGTTTGCAAATCTGAGTTCCTCGTACGTCAATTAGTCGGATTAGAGATTTTGAATTTTTGATAAAATCGTGAAAAAAGACATGACTAACCCCCTTGGAAATTTTGTCAAAAAATGCAACATTCTTAAAAATCATCGTAGACTATTGAATTTAACTTTATTTTCATCAGAAAGACGAGAGAAATTGATTGCCGTTAAAAAATTTCAGCTAACTTCAATAGCAAAAAAATTAGTCAGTCACCATGAGGATTTTGGAAAATTTAAAAAAATTATTGATTTTTCAGACTTTGATCGGCCGTAGCGGCCAAACGAAAACTCCAAATTGAACGCGGTTTGCAAATCTGAGCTCCTCGTACGTCAATTAGTCGGATTAGAGATTTTGAATTTTTGATGAAATCGTGAAAAAAGACATGACTAACCCCCTTGGAAATTTTGTCAAAAAATGCAACTTTCTTAAAAATCATCGTAGACTATTGAATTTAACTTTATTTTCATCAGAAAGACGAGAGAAATTGATTGCCGTTAAAAAATTTCAGCTAACTTCAATAGCAAAAAAATTAGTCAGTCACAGTGAACATTTTAGAAAATTTACAAAAATAATTAATTTTTCAGACTTTGATCGGCCGTAGCGGCCAAACGAAAACTCCAAATTGAACGCGGTTTGCAAATCTGAGCTCCTCGTACGTCAATTAGTCGGATTAGAGATTTTGAATTTTTGATGAAATCGTGAAAAAAGACATGACTAACCCCCTTGGAAATTTTGTCAAAAAATGCAACTTTCTTAAAAATCATCGTAGACTATTGACTTTAACTTTATTTTCATCAGAAAGACGAGAGAAATTGATTGCCGTTAAAAAATTTCAGCTAACTTCAATAGCAAAAAAATTAGTCAGTCACAGTGAACATTTTAGAAAATTTACGAAAATAATTAATTTTTCAGACTTTGATCGGCCGTAGCGGCCAAACGAAAACTCCAAATTGAACGCGGTTTGCAAATCTGAGCTCCTCGTACGTCAATTAGTCGGATTAGAGATTTTGAATTTTTGATGAAATCGTGAAAAAAGACATGACTAACCCCCTTGGAAATTTTGTCAAAAAATGCAACTTTCTTAAAAATCATCGTAGACTATTGACTTTAACTTTATTTTCATCAGAAAGACGAGAGAAATTGATTGCCGTTAAAAAATTTCAGCTAACTTCAATAGCAAAAAAATTAGTCAGTCACAGTGAACATTTTAGAAAATTTACGAAAATAATTAATTTTTCAGACTTTGATCGGCCGTAGCGGCCAAACGAAAACTCCAAATTGAACGCGGTTTGCAAATCTGAGCTCCTCGTACGTCAATTAGTCGGATTAGAGATTTTGAATTTTTGATGAAATCGTGAAAAAAGACATGACTAACCCCCTTGGAAATTTTGTCAAAAAATGCAACTTTTTTAAAAATCATCGTAGACTATTGAATTTAACTTTATTTTCATCAGAAAGACGAGAGAAATTGATTGCCGTTAAAAAATTTCAGCTAACTTCAATAGCAAAAAAATTAGTCAGTCACCATGAGGATTTTGGAAAATTTACGAAAATAATTAATTTTTCAGACTTTGATCGGCCGTAGCGGCCAAACGAAAACTCCAAATTGAACGCGGTTTGCAAATCTGAGCTCCTCGTACGTCAATTAGTCGAATTAGAGATTTTGAATTTTTGATGAAATCGTGAAAAAAGACATGACTAACCCCCTTGGAAATTTTGTCAAAAAATGCAACTTTCTTAAAAATCATCGTAGACTATTGAATTTAACTTTATTTTCATCAGAAAGACGAGAGAAATTGATTGCCGTTAAAAAATTTCAGCTAACTTCAATAGCAAAAAAATTAGTCAGTCACCATGAGGATTTTGGAAAATTTAAAAAAATTATTGATTTTTCAGACTTTGATCGGCCGTAGCGGCCAAACGAAAACTCCAAATTGAACGCGGTTTGCAAATCTGAGTTCCTCGTACGTCAATTAGTCGGATTAGAGATTTTGAATTTTTGATAAAATCGTGAAAAAAGACATGACTAACCCCCTTGGAAATTTTGTCAAAAAATGCAACTTTTTTAAAAATCATCGTAGACTATTGAATTTAACTTTATTTTCATCAGAAGGACGAGAGAAATTGATTGCCGTTAAAAAATTTCAGCTAACTTCAATAGCAAAAAAATTAGTCAGTCACAGTGAACATTTTAGAAAATTTACGAAAATAATTAATTTTTCAGACTTTGATCGGCCGTAGCGGCCAAACGAAAACTCCAAATTGAACGCGGTTTGCAAATCTGAGCTCCTCGTACGTCAATTAGTCGAATTAGAGATTTTGAATTTTTGATGAAATCGTGAAAAAAGACATGACTAACCCCCTTGGAAATTTTGTCAAAAAATGCAACTTTCTTAAAAATCATCGTAGACTATTGAATTTAACTTTATTTTCATCAGAAAGACGAGAGAAATTGATTGCCGTTAAAAAATTTCAGCTAACTTCAATAGCAAAAAAATTAGTCAGTCACCATGAGGATTTTGGAAAATTTAAAAAAATTATTGATTTTTCAGACTTTGATCGGCCGTAGCGGCCAAACGAAAACTCCAAATTGAACGCGGTTTGCAAATCTGAGCTCCTCGTACGTCAATTAGTCGGATTAGAGATTTTGAATTTTTGATGAAATCGTGAAAAAAGACATGACTAACCCCCTTGGAAATTTTGTCAAAAAATGCAACTTTCTTAAAAATCATCGTAGACTATTGAATTTAACTTTATTTTCATCAGAAAGATGAGAGAAATTGATTGCCGTTAAAAAATTTCAGCTAACTTGAATAGCAAAAAAATTAGTCAGTCACCATGAGGATTTTGGAAAATTTAAAAAAATTATTGATTTTTCAGACTTTGATCGGCCGTAGCGGCCAAACGAAAACTCCAAATTGAACGCGGTTTGCAAATCTGAGCTCCTCGTACGTCAATTAGTCGGATTAGAGATTTTGAATTTTTGATGAAATCGTGAAAAAAGACATGACTAACCCCCTTGGAAATTTTGTCAAAAAATGCAACTTTCTTAAAAATCATCGTAGACTATTGAATTTAACTTTATTTTCATCAGAAAGACGAGAGAAATTGATTGCCGTTAAAAAATTTCAGCTAACTTCAATAGCAAAAAAATTAGTCAGTCACAGTGAACATTTTAGAAAATTTACGAAAATAATTAATTTTTCAGACTTTGATCGGCCGTAGCTGCCAAACGAAAACTCCAAATTGAACGCGGTTTGCAAATCTGAGCTCCTCGTACGTCAATTAGTCGAATTAGAGATTTTGAATTTTTAATGAAATCGTGAAAAAAGACATGACTAACCCCCTTGGAAATTTTGTCAAAAAATGCAACTTTCTTAAAAATCATCGTAGACTATTGAATTTAACTTTATTTTCATCAGAAAGACGAGAGAAATTGATTGCCGTTAAAAAATTTCAGCTAACTTCAATAGCAAAAAAATTAGTCAGTCACCATGAGGATTTTGGAAAATTTAAAAAAATTATTGATTTTTCAGACTTTGATCGGCCGTAGCGGCCAAACGAAAACTCCAAATTGAACGCGGTTTGCAAATCTGAGCTCCTCGTACGTCAATTAGTCGGATTAGAGATTTTGAATTTTTGATGAAATCGTGAAAAAAGACATGACTAACCCCCTTGGAAATTTTGTCAAAAAATGCAACTTTCTTAAAAATCATCGTAGACTATTGAATTTAACTTTATTTTCATCAGAAAGACGAGAGAAATTGATTGCCGTTAAAAAATTTCAGCTAACTTCAATAGCAAAAAAATTAGTCAGTCACCATGAGGATTTTGGAAAATTTAAAAAAATTATTGATTTTTCAGACTTTGATCGGCCGTAGCGGCCAAACGAAAACTCCAAATTGAACGCGGTTTGCAAATCTGAGTTCCTCGTACGTCAATTAGTCGGATTAGAGATTTTGAATTTTTGATGAAATCGTGAAAAAAGACATGACTAACCCCCTTGGAAATTTTGTCAAAAAAATGCAACTTTCTTAAAAATCATCGTAGACTATTGAATTTAACTTTATTTTCATCAGAAAGACGAGAGAAATTGATTGCCGTTAAAAAATTTCAGCTAACTTCAATAGCAAAAAAATTAGTCAGTCACAGTGAACATTTTAGAAAATTTACGAAAATAATTAATTTTTCAGACTTTGATCGGCCGTAGCGGCCAAACGAAAACTCCAAATTGAACGCGGTTTGCAAATCTGAGCTCCTCGTACGTCAATTAGTCGGATTAGAGATTTTGAATTTTTGATGAAATCGTGAAAAAAGACATGACTAACCCCCTTGGAAATTTTGTCAAAAAATGCAACTTTCTTAAAAATCATCGTAGACTATTGAATTTAACTTTATTTTCATCAGAAAGACGAGAGAAATTGATTGCCGTTAAAAAATTTCAGCTAACTTCAATAGCAAAAAAATTAGTCAGTCACAGTGAACATTTTAGAAAATTTACGAAAATAATTAATTTTTCAGACTTTGATCGGCCGTAGCGGCCAAACGAAAACTCCAAATTGAACGCGGTTTGCAAATCTGAGCTCCTCGTACGTCAATTAGTCGAATTAGAGATTTTGAATTTTTGATGAAATCGTGAAAAAAGACATGACTAACCCCCTTGGAAATTTTGTCAAAAAATGCAACTTTCTTAAAAATCATCGTAGACTATTGAATTTAACTTTATTTTCATCAGAAAGACGAGAGAAATTGATTGCCGTTAAAAAATTTCAGCTAACTTCAATAGCAAAAAAATTAGTCAGTCACCATGAGGATTTTGGAAAATTTAAAAAAATTATTGATTTTTTAGACTTTGATCGGCCATAGCGGCCAAACGAAAACTCCAAATTGAACGCGGTTTGCAAATCTGAGCTCCTCGTACGTCAATTAGTCGGATTAGAGATTTTGAATTTTTGATGAAATCGTGAAAAAAGACATGACTAACCCCCTTGGAAATTTTGTCAAAAAATGCAACTTTCTTAAAAATCATCGTAGACTATTGAATTTAACTTTATTTTCATCAGAAAGACGAGAGAAATTGATTGCCGTTAAAAAATTTCAGCTAACTTCAATAGCAAAAAAATTAGTCAGTCACAGTGAACATTTTAGAAAATTTACGAAAATAATTAATTTTTCAGACTTTGATCGGCCGTAGCTGCCAAACGAAAACTCCAAATTGAACGCGGTTTGCAAATCTGAGCTCCTCGTACGTCAATCAGTCGAATTAGAGATTTTGAATTTTTAATGAAATCGTGAAAAAAGACATGACTAACCCCCTTGGAAATTTTGTCAAAAAATGCAACTTTCTTAAAAATCATCGTAGACTATTGAATTTAACTTTATTTTCATCAGAAAGACGAGAGAAATTGACTGCCGTTAAAAAATTTCAGCTAACTTCAATAGCAAAAAAATTAGTCAGTCACAGTGAACATTTTAGAAAATTTACAAAAATAATTAATTTTTCAAACTTTGATCGGCCCGTAGCGGCCAAACGAAAACTCCAAATTGAACGCGGTTTGCAAATCTGAGCTCCTCGTACGTCAATTAGTCGGATTAGAGATTTTGAATTTTTGATGAAATCGTGAAAAAAGACATGACTAACCCCCTTGGAAATTTTGTCAAAAAATGCAACTTTCTTAAAAATCATCGTAGACTATTGAATTTAACTTTATTTTCATCAGAAAGACGAGAGAAATTGATTGCCGTTAAAAAATTTCAGCTAACTTCAATAGCAAAAAAATTAGTCAGTCACAGTGAACATTTTAGAAAATTTACAAAAATAATTAATTTTTCAGACTTTGATCGGCCGTAGCGGCCAAACGAAAACTCCAAATTGAACGCGGTTTGCAAATCTGAGCTCCTCGTACGTCAATTAGTCGGATTAGAGATTTTGAATTCTTGATGAAATCGTGAAAAAAGACATGACTAACTTTCTTAAAAATCATCGTAGACTATTGAATTTAACTTTATTTTCATCAGAAAGACGAGAGAAATTGATTGCCGTTAAAAAATTTCAGCTAACTTCAATAGCAAAAAAATTAGTCAGTCACCATGAGGATTTTGGAAAATTTAAAAAAATTATTGATTTTTCAGACTTTGATCGGCCGTAGCGGCCAAACGAAAACTCCAAATTGAACGCGGTTTGCAAATCTGAGCTCTTCGTACGTCAATTAGTCGGATTAGAGATTTTGAATTTTTGATGAAATCGTGAAAAAAGACATGACTAACCCCCTTGGAAATTTTGTCAAAAAATGCAACTTTCTTAAAAATCATCGTAGACTATTGAATTTAACTTTATTTTCATCAGAAAGACGAGAGAAATTGATTGCCGTTAAAAAATTTCAGCTAACTTCAATAGCAAAAAAATTAGTCAGTCACCATGAGGATTTTGGAAAATTTAAAAAAATTATTGATTTTTCAGACTTTGATCGGCCGTAGCGGCCAAACGAAAACTCCAAATTGAACGCGGTTTGCAAATCTGAGTTCCTCGTACGTCAATTAGTCGGATAGAGATTTTGAATTTTTGATAAAATCGTGAAAAAAGACATGACTAACCCCCTTGGAAATTTTGTCAAAAAATGCAACTTTTTTAAAAATCATCGTAGACTATTGAATTTAACTTTATTTTCATCAGGACGAGAGAAATTGATTGCCGTTAAAAAATTTCAGCTAACTTCAATAGCAAAAAAATTAGTCAGTCACAGTGAACATTTTAGAAAATTTACGAAAATAATTAATTTTTCAGACTTTGATCGGCCGTAGCGGCCAAACGAAAACTCCAAATTGAACGCGGTTTGCAAATCTGAGCTCCTCGTACGTCAATTAGTCGAATTAGAGATTTTGAATTTTTGATGAAATCGTGAAAAAAAACATGACTAACCCCCTTGGAAATTTTGTCAAAAAATGCAACTTTCTTAAAAATCATCGTAGACTATTGAATTTAACTTTATTTTCATCAGAAAGACGAGAGAAATTGATTGCCGTTAAAAAATTTCAGCTAACTTCAATAGCAAAAAAATTAGTCAGTCACCATGAGGATTTTGGAAAATTTAAAAAAATTATTGATTTTTCAGACTTTGATCGGCCGTAGCGGCCAAACGAAAACTCCAAATTGAACGCGGTTTGCAAATCTGAGCTCTTCGTACGTCAATTAGTCGGATTAGAGATTTTGAATTTTTGATGAAATCGTGAAAAAAGACATGACAAACCCCCTTGGAAATTTTGTCAAAAAATGCAACTTTCTTAAAAATCATCGTAGACTATTGAATTTAACTTTATTTTCATCAGAAAGACGAGAGAAATTGATTGCCGTTAAAAAATTTCAGCTAACTTCAATAG
Source organism: Ocypus olens (assembly GCA_910593695.2). Classification (NCBI taxonomy): domain Eukaryota; kingdom Metazoa; phylum Arthropoda; class Insecta; order Coleoptera; family Staphylinidae; genus Ocypus; species Ocypus olens. The sequence goes on from OU343058.1 coordinate 45,658,764, forward strand.
CAAAAAAATTAGTCAGTCACCATGAGGATTTTGGAAAATTTAAAAAAAATTATTGATTTTTCAGACTTTGATCGGCCGTAGCGGCCAAACGAAAACTCCAAATTGAACGCGGTTTGCAAATCTGAGTTCCTCGTACGTCAATTAGTCGGATTAGAGATTTTGAATTTTTGATAAAATCGTGAAAAAAGACATGACTAACCCCCTTGGAAATTTTGTCAAAAAACGCAACTTTCTTAAAAATCATCGTAGACTATTGAATTTAACTTTATTTTCATCAGAAAGACGAGAGAAATTGATTGCCGTTAAAAAATTTCAGCTAACTTCAATAGCAAAAAAAATAGTCAGTCACCATGAGGATTTTGGAAAATTTAAAAAAATTATTGATTTTTCAGACTTTGATCGGCCGTAGCGGCCAAACGAAAACTCCAAATTGAACGCGGTTTGCAATCTGAGCTCCTCGTACGTCAATTAGTCGGATTAGAGATTTTGAATTTTTGATGAAATCGTGAAAAAAGACATGACTAACCCCCTTGGAAATTTTGTCAAAAAATGCAACTTTCTTAAAAATCATCGTAGACTATTGAATTTAACTTTATTTTCATCAGAAAGACGAGAGAAATTGATTGCCGTTAAAAAATTTCAGCTAACTTCAATAGCAAAAAAATTAGTCAGTCACCATGAGGATTTTGGAAAATTTAAAAAAATTATTGATTTTTGAGACTTTGATCGGCCGTAGCGGCCAAACGAAAACTCCAAATTGAACGCGGTTTGCAAATCTGAGCTCCTCGTACGTCAATTAGTCGGATTAGAGATTTTGAATTTTTGATGAAATCGTGAAAAAAGACATGACTAACCCCCTTGGAAATTTGTCAAAAAATGCAACTTTCTTAAAAATCATCGTAGACTATTGAATTTAACTTTATTTTCATCAGAAAGACGAGAGAAATTGATTGCCGTTAAAAAGTTTCAGCTAACTTCAATAGCAAAAAAATTAGTCAGTCACAGTGAACATTTTAGAAAATTTACGAAAATAATTAATTTTTCAGACTTTGATCGGCCGTAGCTGCCAAACGAAAACTCCAAATTGAACGCGGTTTGCAAATCTGAGCTCCTCGTACGTCAATTAGTCGAATTAGAGATTTTGAATTTTTAATGAAATCGTGAAAAAAGACATGACTAACCCCCTTGGAAATTTTGTCAAAAAATGCAACTTTCTTAAAAATCATCGTAGACTATTGAATTTAACTTTATTTTCATCAGAAAGACGAGAGAAATTGATTGCCGTTAAAAAATTTCAGCTAACTTCAATAGCAAAAAAATTAGTCAGTCACCATGAGGATTTTGGAAAATTTAAAAAAATTATTGATTTTTCAGACTTTGATCGGCCGTAGCGGCCAAACGAAAACTCCAAATTGAACGCGGTTTGCAAATCTGAGCTCCTCGTACGTCAATTAGTCGGATTAGAGATTTTGAATTTTTGATGAAATCGTGAAAAAAGACATGACTAACCCCCTTGGAAATTTTGTCAAAAAATGCAACTTTCTTAAAAATCATCGTAGACTATTGAATTTAACTTTATTTTCATCAGAAAGACGAGAGAAATTGATTGCCGTTAAAAAATTTCAGCTAACTTCAATAGCAAAAAAATTAGTCAGTCACAGTGAACATTTTAGAAAATTTACGAAAATAATTAATTTTTCAGACTTTGATCGGCCGTAGCGGCCAAACGAAAACTCCAAATTGAACGCGGTTTGCAAATCTGAGCTCCTCGTACGTCAATTAGTCGAATTAGAGATTTTGAATTTTTGATGAAATCGTGAAAAAAGACATGACTAACCCCCTTGGAAATTTTGTCAAAAAATGCAACTTTCTTAAAAATCATCGTAGACTATTGAATTTAACTTTATTTTCATCAGAAAGACGAGAGAAATTGATTGCCGTTAAAAAATTTCAGCTAACTTCAATAGCAAAAAAAATAGTCAGTCACCATGAGGATTTTGGAAAATTTAAAAAAATTATTGATTTTTCAGACTTTGATCGGCCGTTAGCGGCCAAACGAAAACTCCAAATTGAACGCGGTTTGCAAATCTGAGCTCCTCGTACGTCAATTAGTCGGATTAGAGATTTTGAATTTTTGATGAAATCGTGAAAAAAGACATGACTAACCCCCTTGGAAATTTTGTCAAAAAATGCAACTTTCTTAAAAATCATCGTAGACTATTGAATTTAACTTTATTTTCATCAGAAAGACGAGAGAAATTGATTGCCGTTAAAAAATTTCAGCTAACTTCAATAGCAAAACAATTAGTCAGTCACAGTGAACATTTTAGAAAATTTACGAAAATAATTAATTTTTCAGACTTTGATCGGCCGTAGCTGCCAAACGAAAACTCCAAATTGAACGCGGTTTGCAAATCTGAGCTCCTCGTACGTCAATTAGTCGAATTAGAGATTTTGAATTTTTAATGAAATCGTGAAAAAAGACATGACTAACCCCCTTGGAAATTTTGTCAAAAAATGCAACTTTCTTAAAAAATCATCGTAGACTATTGAATTTAACTTTATTTTCATCAGAAAGACGAGAGAAATTGATTGCCGTTAAAAAATTTCAGCTAACTTCAATAGCAAAAAAATTAGTCAGTCACCATGAGGATTTTGGAAAATTTAAAAAAATTATTGATTTTTTAGACTTTGATCGGCCGTAGCGGCCAAACGAAAACTCCAAATTGAACGCGGTTTGCAAATCTGAGCTCCTCGTACGTCAATTAGTCGGATTAGAGATTTTGAATTTTTGATGAAATCGTGAAAAAAGACATGACTAACCCCCTTGGAAATTTTGTCAAAAAATGCAACTTTCTTAAAAATCATCGTAGACTATTGAATTTAACTTTATTTTCATCAGAAAGACGAGAGAAATTGATTGCCGTTAAAAAATTTCAGCTAACTTCAATAGCAAAACAATTAGTCAGTCACAGTGAACATTTTAGAAAATTTACGAAAATAATTAATTTTTCAGACTTTGATCGGCCGTAGCTGCCAAACGAAAACTCCAAATTGAACGCGGTTTGCAAATCTGAGCTCCTCGTACGTCAATTAGTCGAATTAGAGATTTTGAATTTTTAATGAAATCGTGAAAAAAGACATGACTAACCCCCTTGGAAATTTTGTCAAAAAATGCAACTTTCTTAAAAATCATCGTAGACTATTGAATTTAACTTTATTTTCATCAGAAAGACGAGAGAAATTGATTGCCGTTAAAAAATTTCAGCTAACTTCAATAGCAAAAAAATTAGTCAGTCACAGTGAACATTTTAGAAAATTTACGAAAATAATTAATTTTTCAGACTTTGATCGGCCGTAGCGGCCAAACGAAAACTCCAAATTGAACGCGGTTTGCAAATCTGAGCTCCTCGTACGTCAATTAGTCGAATTAGAGATTTTGAATTTTTGATGAAATCGTGAAAAAAGACATGACTAACCCCCTTGGAAATTTTGTCAAAAAATGCAACTTTCTTAAAAATCATCTTAGACTATTGAATTTAACTTTATTTTCATCAGAAAGACGAGAGAAATTGATTGCCGTTAAAAAATTTCAGCTAACATCAATAGCAAAAAAAATTAGTCAGCCACCATGAGGATTTTGGAAAATTTAAAAAAATTATTGATTTTTTAGACTTTGATCGGCCGTAGCGGCCAAACGAAAACTCCAAATTGAACGCGGTTTGCAAATCTGAGCTCCTCGTACGTCAATTAGTCGGATTAGAGATTTTGAATTTTTGATGAAATCGTGAAAAAAGACATGACTAACCCCCTTGGAAATTTTGTCAAAAAATGCAACTTTCTTAAAAATCATCGTAGACTATTGAATTTAACTTTATTTTCATCAGAAAGACGAGAGAAATTGATTGCCGTTAAAAAATTTCAGATAACTTCAATAGCAAAAAAATTAGTCAGTCACCATGAGGATTTTGGAAAATTTAAAAAAAATTATTGATTTTTCAGACTTTGATCGGCCGTAGCGGCCAAACGAAAACTCCAAATTGAACGCGGTTTGCAAATCTGAGTTCCTCGTACGTCAATTAGTCGGATTAGAGATTTTGAATTTTTGATAAAATCGTGAAAAAAGACATGACTAACCCCCTTGGAAATTTTAGTCAGCCACCATGAGGATTTTGGAAAATTTAAAAAAATTATTGATTTTTTAGACTTTGATCGGCCGTAGCGGCCAAACAAAAACTCCAAATTGAACGCGGTTTGCAAATCTGAGCTCCTCGTACGTCAATTAGTCGGATTAGAGATTTTGAATTTTTGATGAAATCGTGAAAAAAGACATGACTAACCCCCTTGGAAATTTTGTCAAAAAATGCAACTTTCTTAAAAATCATCGTAGACTATTGAATTTAACTTTATTTTCATCAGAAAGACGAGAGAAATTGATTGCCGTTAAAAAATTTCAGCTAACTTCAATAGCAAAAAAAATAGTCAGTCACCATGAGGATTTTGGAAAATTTAAAAAAATTATTGATTTTTCAGACTTTGATCGGCCGTAGCGGCCAAACGAAAACTCCAAATTGAACGCGGTTTGCAAATCTGAGCTCCTCGTACGTCAATTAGTCGGATTAGAGATTTTGAATTTTTGATGAAATCGTGAAAAAAGACATGACTAACCCCCTTGGAAATTTTGTCAAAAAATGCAACTTTCTTAAAAATCATCGTAGACTATTGAATTTAACTTTATTTTCATCAGAAAGACGAGAGAAATTGATTGCCGTTAAAAAATTTCAGCTAACTTCAATAGCAAAACAATTAGTCAGTCACAGTGAACATTTTAGAAAATTTACGAAAATAATTAATTTTTCAGACTTTGATCGGCCGTAGCTGCCAAACGAAAACTCCAAATTGAACGCGGTTTGCAAATCTGAGCTCCTCGTACGTCAATTAGTCGAATTAGAGATTTTGAATTTTTAATGAAATCGTGAAAAAAGACATGACTAACCCCCTTGGAAATTTTGTCAAAAAATGCAACTTTCTTAAAAATCATCGTAGACTATTGAATTTAACTTTATTTTCATCAGAAAGACGAGAGAAATTGATTGCCGTTAAAAAATTTCAGCTAACTTCAATAGCAAAACAATTAGTCAGTCACAGTGAACATTTTAGAAAATTTACGAAAATAATTAATTTTTCAGACTTTGATCGGCCGTAGCGGCCAAACGAAAACTCCAAATTGAACGCGGTTTGCAAATCTGAGCTCCTCGTACGTCAATTAGTCGGATTAGAGATTTTGAATTTTTGATGAAATCGTGAAAAAAGACATGACTAACCCCCTTGGAAATTTTGTCAAAAAATGCAACTTTCTTAAAAATCATCGTAGACTATTGAATTTAACTTTATTTTCATCAGAAAGACGAGAGAAATTGATTGCCGTTAAAAAATTTCAGCTAACTTCAATAGCAAAAAAATTAGTCAGTCACCATGAGGATTTTGGAAAATTTAAAAAAATTATTGATTTTTTAGACTTTGATCGGCCGTAGCGGCCAAACGAAAACTCCAAATTGAACGCGGTTTGCAAATCTGAGCTCCTCGTACGTCAATTAGTCGGATTAGAGATTTTGAATTTTTGATGAAATCGTGAAAAAAGACATGACTAACCCCCTTGGAAATTTTGTCAAAAAATGCAACTTTCTTAAAAATCATCGTAGACTATTGAATTTAACTTTATTTTCATCAGAAAGACGAGAGAAATTGATTGCCGTTAAAAAATTTCAGCTAACTTCAATAGCAAAACAATTAGTCAGTCACAGTGAACATTTTAGAAAATTTACGAAAATAATTAATTTTTCAGACTTTGATCGGCCGTAGCTGCCAAACGAAAACTCCAAATTGAACGCGGTTTGCAAATCTGAGCTCCTCGTACGTCAATTAGTCGAATTAGAGATTTTGAATTTTTAATGAAATCGTGAAAAAAGACATGACTAACCCCCTTGGAAATTTTGTCAAAAAATGCAACTTTCTTAAAAATCATCGTAGACTATTGAATTTAACTTTATTTTCATCAGAAAGACGAGAGAAATTGATTGCCGTTAAAAAATTTCAGCTAACTTCAATAGCAAAAAAATTAGTCAGTCACAGTGAACATTTTAGAAAATTTACGAAAATAATTAATTTTTCAGACTTTGATCGGCCGTAGCGGCCAAACGAAAACTCCAAATTGAACGCGGTTTGCAAATCTGAGCTCCTCGTACGTCAATTAGTCGAATTAGAGATTTTGAATTTTTGATGAAATCGTGAAAAAAGACATGACTAACCCCCTTGGAAATTTTGTCAAAAAATGCAACTTTCTTAAAAATCATCGTAGACTATTGAATTTAACTTTATTTTCATCAGAAAGACGAGAGAAATTGATTGCCGTTAAAAAATTTCAGCTAACATCAATAGCAAAAAAATTAGTCAGCCACCATGAGGATTTTGGAAAATTTAAAAAAATTATTGATTTTTTAGACTTTGATCGGCCGTAGCGGCCAAACGAAAACTCCAAATTGAACGCGGTTTGCAAATCTGAGCTCCTCGTACGTCAATTAGTCGGATTAGAGATTTTGAATTTTTGATGAAATCGTGAAAAAAGACATGACTAACCCCCTTGGAAATTTTGTCAAAAAATGCAACTTTCTTAAAAATCATCGTAGACTATTGAATTTAACTTTATTTTCATCAGAAAGACGAGAGAAATTGATTGCCGTTAAAAAATTTCAGCTAACTTCAATAGCAAAAAAATTAGTCAGTCACAGTGAACATTTTAGAAAATTTACGAAAATAATTAATTTTTCAGACTTTGATCGGCCGTAGCGGCCAAACGAAAACTCCAAATTGAACGCGGTTTGCAAATCTGAGCTCCTCGTACGTCAATTAGTCGAATTAGAGATTTTGAATTTTTGATGAAATCGTGAAAAAAGACATGACTAACCCCCTTGGAAATTTTGTCAAAAAATGCAACTTTCTTAAAAATCATCGTAGACTATTGAATTTAACTTTATTTTCATCAGAAAGACGAGAGAAATTGATTGCCGTTAAAAAATTTCAGCTAACTTCAATAGCAAAAAAAATAGTCAGTCACCATGAGGATTTTGGAAAATTTAAAAAAATTATTGATTTTTCAGACTTTGATCGGCCGTAGCGGCCAAACGAAAACTCCAAATTGAACGCGGTTTGCAAATCTGAGCTCCTCGTACGTCAATTAGTCGGATTAGAGATTTTGAATTTTTGATGAAATCGTGAAAAAAGACATGACTAACCCCCTTGGAAATTTTGTCAAAAAATGCAACTTTCTTAAAAATCATCGTAGACTATTGAATTTAACTTTATTTTCATCAGAAAGATGAGAGAAATTGATTGCCGTTAAAAAATTTCAGCTAACTTGAATAGCAAAAAAATTAGTCAGTCACCATGAGGATTTTGGAAAATTTAAAAAAATTATTGATTTTTCAGACTTTGATCGGCCGTAGCGGCCAAACGAAAACTCCAAATTGAACGCGGTTTGCAAATCTGAGCTCCTCGTACGTCAATTAGTCGGATTAGAGATTTTGAATTTTTGATGAAATCGTGAAAAAAGACATGACTAACCCCCTTGGAAATTTTGTCAAAAAATGCAACTTTCTTAAAAATCATCGTAGACTATTGAATTTAACTTTATTTTCATCAGAAAGACGAGAGAAATTGATTGCCGTTAAAAAATTTCAGCTAACTTCAATAGCAAAAAAATTAGTCAGTCACCATGAGGATTTTGGAAAACTTAAAAAAATTATTGATTTTTCAGACTTTGATCGGCCGTAGCGGCCAAACGAAAACTCCAAATTGAACGCGGTTTGCAAATCTGAGTTCCTCGTACGTCAATTAGTCGGATTAGAGATTTTGAATTTTTGATGAAATCGTGAAAAAAGACATGACTAACCCCCTTGGAAATTTTGTCAAAAAATGCAACTTTCTTAAAAATCATCGTAGACTATTGAATTTAACTTTATTTTCATCAGAAAGACGAGAGAAATTGATTGCCGTTAAAAAATTTCAGCTAACTTCAATAGCAAAAAAATTAGTCAGTCACAGTGAACATTTTAGAAAATTTACGAAAATAATTAATTTTTCAGACTTTGATCGGCCGTAGCTGCCAAACGAAAACTCCAAATTGAACGCGGTTTGCAAATCTGAGCTCCTCGTACGTCAATTAGTCGAATTAGAGATTTTGAATTTTTAATGAAATCGTGAAAAAAGACATGACTAACCCCCTTGGAAATTTTGTCAAAAAATGCAACTTTCTTAAAAATCATCGTAGACTATTGAATTTAACTTTATTTTCATCAGAAAGACGAGAGAAATTGATTGCCGTTAAAAAAATTCAGCTAACTTCAATAGCAAACAAATTAGTCAGTCACCATGAGGATTTTGGAAAATTTAAAAAAATTATTGATTTTTCAGACTTTGATCGGCCGTAGCGGCCAAACGAAAACTCCAAATTGAACGCGGTTTGCAAATCTGAGCTCCTCGTACGTCAATTAGTCGGATTAGAGATTTTGAATTTTTAATGAAATCGTGAAAAAAGACATGACTAACCCCCTTGGAAATTTTGTCAAAAAATGCAACTTTCTTAAAAATCATCGTAGACTATTGAATTTAACTTTATTTTCATCAGAAAGACGAGAGAAATTGATTGCCGTTAAAAAAATTCAGGATTTTGGAAAATTTAAAAAAATTATTGATTTTTCAGACTTTGATCGGCCGTAGCGGCCAAACGAAAACTCCAAATTGAACGCGGTTTGCAAATCTGAGCTCCTCGTACGTCAATTAGTCGGATTAGAGATTTTGAATTTTTGATGAAATCGTGAAAAAAGACATGACTAACCCCCTTGGAAATTTTGTCAAAAAATGCAACTTTCTTAAAAATCATCGTAGACTATTGAATTTAACTTTGATCGGCCGTAGCGGCCAAACGAAAACTCCAAATTGAACGCGGTTTGCAAATCTGAGTTCCTCGTACGCCAATTAGTCGGATTAGAGATTTTGAATTTTTGATGAAATCGTGAAAAAAGACATGACTAACCCCCTTGGAAATTTTGTCAAAAAATGCAACTTTCTTAAAAATCATCGTAGACTATTGAATTTAACTTTATTTTCATCAGAAAGACGAGAGAAATTGATTGCCGTTAAAAAATTTCAGCTAACTTCAATCAAAATTTGTGTTCTCGCGTTTTTGTTACTGCACATTTCGGATAATATTTTTTTAGACACATTATTTAAGATTAATCTGCCGAAATTAAAATGGAACACTTTTTACAGTCATTTCTGACTCTTTTGGTTATTAACAACAATAACCAGCATGACTTTTCAGGTACTTTCTAGATGTAGCAATTATTATGTTCAACTATTTTACATGTAAGTAGACTTAAATTCATTTTTTCAAATTTAAAACTGACGCACATTTTGTTCAACACAGTTTGAGAAAAAATAAGTGTAAAATAATTTGCAATAAGTTTTTGGTACGCATTCAAACACACAAACATTTAAAAAAAATGGTCGGAATCGTCTCAAGCGACTTCAAAATGGATAATTCCGTAAAAATTATTTGGAATTCTAAAAAAATCACGAATACAAAATACTTCCCCGTACTTTCTCCGAAAAAAAAAGATATATGAAAGTAAATTATTTACTATAACTATAACCTAACATAACAAATAAGCTAAAAGAAAGTTAAACTTTTAATGATCACCTTTAGGTTGGCCTTCTTTGCAAAGTTTAACAATATATTTTTCTATTTTCGGAAAATATAATCTTCTGACACATTGTCCGCAAATTTATTTGCACAGTCAACGTATTATGCGGGGCAGGTATTAAAAATTCGCCTACGCAAAATGAACAGCGCCCTCCAAAAGCGGATTGTCAGAAAGTCGACCAATTTAAGTGTCAATCGCCCACGTTAAGAAACACTGATCTATAGTATCAAATGTCGTCCGAAAATCTGTAAGGACAACATCGACCTGTTTCCTGTCATCTAGATCAGCAATTCTCAACGTGGACCATACAGTATTTTTTAGGAGGCCATAAAGAAAACGTAATATTGGAGGGGGCACGGAAAATTCTAAGTGGGCCATGAAAATTCGCTTGAGCGATATCTTACAAGGGAAGTTCCCCAAGTGGTCATCTCGAAACCGAAAGTGATATATATCGTCGGAAAGGTCTCTCAAAGTAGACTTCACGTGTAAAATATTTTGCTTGAAATGGATACTCTACAGAAATATAAAAAAAGACATAAAAACCATGAAGCGTCAATTATAATATATCTAATACAGTATTCATACTTCTAGTAAATTTTAGTTTTGTTTGTAATGTAACGTTTTTTTTTTAAATTATAACAAACGTTAACCGCTATTGTGTAAAACACTATAACATACTTCACAACAGCAATCTAGATTAACTCCCAATAAATATTAAACGCAATATGGCTGTGCGAGTGTAAAATAAATTTATCGAGAAAATCAATTGCGTGTGCCTGGAAGCTGCGACCTGACGCTAAATGTTATTGTGATTTAGGTGCGGCCGACATTGGAACAGTGCCAGACACAACCTGATCGAAGTAGATTGCATAATTACCCGCCGTTATGAAATTGAAACATTTACGCCAATCTGGTATGAGCCTGTGCCAATTACCATTGTTTCCTTACATAATTATTAATGGCTTACCGTTACCGGTGGACCAATTTCATAGAGAGTGCGTGTGGATAGTGCAGATGAAAATCACGCGAAATCTAATTCGTTTCTTTAATGGCTGAAATGATTTATTTAATTTTCTAAATGTGAGGAACGCGATTTATGTTCAAGGTTTATTGTCACGTATTTTAACAATTTAACTTCGGTGTTGTAGTTGTGACACAGTTCCGAAAGAATTTATTAAATAGCTGCATCATACATATCATATTCTATTTTCCCATGGGCATAAGCAGCAGATTGCACCGCGTTAATTTCAAATGGAAATAACCTTTATATTGTTCACTAACAGTCGAATTAGATAAATAAATTTATAAAGATATAAAACTTATAAAAGCGAAGGATCTCCAAGTTGACAACAGAAAAATAACAAAATGCAATGTTGCAAGATAGGGTACAAGCCTCCAAAATTAATTAACATGCAAAATAACGAAGCACAACTATATAAAATAAAAAAAATGTGATGTGGCCATTATGTTACTTTCTCCGATTTGATGGTATAATTTATATTTACGCTTACATGGTTTATTTTCAATTTGGATCATATTTTAAATGTACATCGAGCGCTCTGTAAACTCGGAGAAAACTGACGTTTAAAACGTCAAAATTACGAAAGATGGAAAATTTATACTTCAAATTCAAAAACTCAGTTTACTCAAAAACTAAAGGGATTTTGTAAAAAAACTTATTCCTGGTAAGTTTTTCATTTTAGCATTCTCTACAATTATTATTAACATACATTTGCTGTAACTATTATCGTTTTATAATTATAAACCAAAAATTAAAAAAATAATAATACATTTTTTTCTCGAATAAAAATGATTTTATGAAATATGTTTTCAAGCAAAAGATGTTCATTTATTTGTTGTCTTCATTGTTTAAATGTTTTTGTGATATTTTTCATATTTAAGAAAATATTGGCAAAAAACAGTTAAGGTAAACGCCCACTTCCGGTGTACGAAATTTTACCAAAAGCTTTTCAGTTCTTCAGATTACCAAACAAGACGGATGTTCAAAATTTCATATCAATTACTCTATTAGTTTTTGAGATACAGCGCGCACAGACCCACACACACACACACACACAGACACATTTTTTTTGCAGAAATTGTTACAATGGCATCTACGGACCCCAAATCGGATATTACCGTAAAAAAAAATTTTGAAAAAAAAATCACGATCACAATACTTTCTCATACTTCGTAACGGAGAAAGTAAAAATTGATCAACTTGATCAAAAAATGATTTTTGATAATAAATTGCAGAGAATGCCAAAATGAACAACTTACAAAGATAAGTTTTTTGAAATCCCACTAGTTTAAAAAATAATTTTATGGCCACAACAACATCTTGTTTTCACTAATATTTTCCTGAATGTGTAACAAAAATATTGAAACAGATTGAATGAAAGCCATTCCAGAACATTTTTTAATAAAAAAAAAATGATGTCGCTCTACCAGAATTCAGTTACACCCGGTATAGATGATAAAAAAACCATAAATCTACAAATGTTGAAATGAAATGCATGAATTAATAAAATGCACATGAACCAAAAAAAAAGTTCATTTTGAAAAACAGTTAAATAAAAAGAGATGTAAAAAAAGAGTTAAATCTACAAAGATAAAGTTAAATTAAAAACAGATGAATTTTATAAAATTTTATCTACAGAAAAAAGTTATTTTAATTTATTAAGAAAAATGAATCATCATCATTTTAATCATTTCATTACTAAAAATTATTTACCAAGTATACAACGAGAAAACAGTAACACGTATTTTAAAAAATCTCACCAATAAAGAAACAGTTATAAAAACTAAAATATCTAAAATAAAATTAATAAAATCAATAAAAAAATTTCAATAAAAAAAACAGCCGGATTAGAAAAAAAAACAACTATAAAATAATTCATGTGCAAAAATAGAGTGAAATTAAAAAAATCCAACCCCAAGAAAAAAAATGCATTTAAAAAAAAATTAATCGATTAAGTAAAATTTAATTTAATTTTTCCCTCCGTACTTCGTAGTCTTTAATTTTATATAAATTGTTATTTGGTAAAGTTTTCAAATAGAAATAAGATTTTTAAAAGAAAACAAGAGGGAGTACCGATTTTAGTTGCTCCAGGGCGCTAGTGTCGAAATCCCACTAGTTTGAAAATTTGAAGAAAAATCCAAAAATATTTTTTTCACTAATTATTTTCTGAATATGCAGATAACTTATTTAAAAAAAATGTTAATATTGATTGATAAAAAAAACTTAAAAAATGGTGGGTGTAATCAGTGGCGGCTCGTGAAATATTTTATTGGCAGATCCACTTAACATACAAAAAATATATCCCCCCGTCTAATTTTTGAAGAAATAATGAACATATTATTTATTTGTACGATTTGTCGTGTATTTTAATTTTGTCCCAGATGGGTACTAAATCTGTAATACCGTTCTTCGTCCAAACAAAACACAAGGAAAACAAAAAATACGTTTTCTTCCTTACACCCTTAAAGCTAATTGTTTTTTAAGTGTATATCTCGATTAAACTTTCTCATTCGTATTTATGAATTTTCAAAATCGACGCACTAAAGCTGGAAGCTGTTGCAACAAAAAGTGACTGCCTGAAGTAGCTTCTCAAATCCATCCAGAAATATTGTATTTTTGACATACTGGAAAATGATAGACATACCCCCACTGGAAAGAAAATGCCAGCACTCTAAAGTGGATTTTTATAAAAACAGAATTTGCATCTTGCCATTTAAAGAATTGCCACAATAAACTTCAAAACTTCTCAAATCCATCTAAAAATATTGCATTTTTATCATACTGGAAAATGATCGGCATACCCCCACTGGAAACAAAATGTCAGCGCTTGAAACTTGATTTTTAGAAAAACGAAATTTGCATGTTGTGATTTAAAAAATTCTAAAAAAATTGTGACTGTCAGAATTAGCTTCAAATTTCCCAAATGCATCCAGAAAAAATGTATTTTTAACATACTGGAAAATGATTGACGTACCCCCACTGGAAACAAAATGTGATTTAAAAAAATCTAAAAAAATAGTGACTGCCAGAATTAGCTTCAAACTTCTCAAATCCATCCAGAAATATTGTATTTTTGACAAACTGTAAAATGACCGACATACCTCCGCTAGAAACAAAATGTCAGCCATCGAAACTTGATTTTTAGAAACAACAGAATTTGCATCTTGTGATCTAAAAAATAAAAAAAAAAATAGTTTCTACCAGAATTAGCTTCAAACTTCTCAAATCCATCCAGAAATATAGTATTTCTAACATACTGGAAAATGATCGATATACCCACACTGGAAACAAAATGGCAGCACTCGAAACTTGAGTTTTAGAAAAACAGAATTTGCATCTTATGATTTGAAGAATTCTAAAAAAATAGTGACTGCTTTAAGTACCTTCAAAACTTCTCAAATCCATCCAGAAATATAGTATTTTCAACATACTGGAAAATAATCGACATACCCCGACTATAAACAAAATGTCAGCACACGAAACTTGATTTTTACAAATATATAATTTGTATTTTGCGATTTAAAAAAATCTAAAAAAAAATAGTGATTGCCAGAATTAGCTTTAAACTTCTCAAATCCATTAGAAATGTTGTATTTTTGACAAACTGGAAAATGACAAAATGTCAGCCATCGAAACTTGATTTTTAGAAAAACCATAATTTGCATCTTGTGATTAAAAAAATTTAAAGAAATAGTGAGTGCCATTATTACGTTGAAAACTTCTCAAGTCCATCCAGAAATATAGTATTTTTAACATACTGGAAAATAATCGATATACCCCGACTGGAAACAAAATGTCAGCAGTCGAAACTTGATTTTTAGAAAAATATAATTTGCATTTTGTGATTTAAAAAAATTCTAAGAAAATAGTAATTGCCAGAATTAGCTTCAAACTTCTCAAATCTATCTAGAAATATTGTGTTTTTGACAAACTGGAAAATGATCGACATATCCCCGCTGGAAACAAAATGTCAGCCATCGAAATTTGATTTTTAGAAAAAACAGAATTTGCATTTTGTGATTTAAACTATTCCAAAAAAAAATAGTGACTGCTATGATTAGGTTCAAAACTTCTCAGATCCATCCAGAAATATAGTATTTTTAACATACTAGAAAATAATCGATATACCCCGACTGGAAACAAAATGTCAGCACACGAAACTTGATTTTTAGAAAAATATAATTTGCATTTTGCGATTTAAAAAATTCTAAAAAAAAAATAAAGTGATTGCCAGAATTAGCTTCAAACTTCTCAAATCCATTAGAAATGTTGTATTTTTGACAAACTGGAAAATGACAAAATGTCAGCCATCGAAACTTGATTTTTAGAAAAAAACAGAATTTGCATCTTGTGATTTAAAAAATTCCAAAAAATAGTGACTGCCATTATTAGGTTCAAAACTTTTCAAGTACATCCAGAAATATAGTATTTTTAACATACTGGAAAATAATCGATACACCCCGACTGGAAACAAAATGTCAGCAGTCGAAACTTGATTTTTAGAAAAATATAATTTGCATTTTGCGATTTAAAAAAATCTAAAAAAAAATAGTGATTGCCAGAATTAGCTTCAAACTTCTCAAATCCATTAGAAATGTTGTATTTTTGACAAACTGGAAAATGACAAAATGTCAGCCATCGAAACTTGATTTTTAGAAAAAACAGAATTTGCATCTTGTGATTTAAAAAATTCCAAAAAATAGTGACTGCTATGATTAGGTTCAAAACTTTTCAAGTCCATCCAGAAATATAGTATTTTCAACATACTGGAAAATAATCGATATACCCCGACTGGAAACAAAATGTCAGCACACGAAATTTGATTTTTAGAAAAATATAATTTGCATTTTGCGATTTAAAAAATTCTAAAAAAAAAATAAAGTGATTGCCAGAATTAGCTTCAAACTTCTCAAATCCATTAGAAATATTGTATTTTTGACAAACTGGAAAATGACAAAATGTCAGCCATCGAAACTTGATTTTTAGAAAAAACAGAATTTGCATCTTGTGATTTAAAAAATTCCAAAAAATAGTGACTGCTATGATTAGGTTTAAAACTTCTCAGATCCATCCAGAAATATAGTATTTTTAACATACTGGAAAATAATCGATATACCCCGACTGGAAACAAAATGACAGCGCACGAAACTTGATTTTTAGAAAAATATAATTTGCATTGTGTGATTTAAAAAATTCTAAAAAAATAGTAATTGCCAGAATTAGCCTCAAACTTCTCAAATCCATCTAGAAATATTGTGTTTTTGACAAACTGGAAAATGATCGACATATCCCCGCTGGAAACAAAATGTCAGCATTCGAAACTTGAGTTTTAGAAAAACAGAATTTGCATCTAGTGATTTGAAGAATTAAAAAAAAAAACAGTGACTGCTTTAAGTACCTTCAAAACTTCTCAGATCCATCCAGAAATATAGTATTTTCAACATACTGGAAAATAATCGATATACCCCGACTGGAAACAAAATGTCTGCACACGAAACTTGATTTTTAGAAAAATATTATTTGCATTTTGCGATTTAAAAAATTCTAAAAAAAAATAGTGATTGCCATAATTAGCTTCAAACTTGTCAAATCCATTAGAAATATTGTATTTTTGACAAACTGGAAAATGACAAAATGTCAGCCATCGAAACTTGATTTTTAGAAAAAACAGAATTTACATCTTGTGATTTAAAAAATTCCAAAAAATAGTGACTGCCATTATTAGGTTCAAAACTTTTCAAGTCCATCCAGAAATATAGTATTTTTAACATACTGGAAAATAATCGATATACCCCGACTGGAAACAAAATGTCTGCACACGAAACTTGATTTTTAAAAAAATATAATTTGCATTTTGCGATTTAAAAAATTCTAAAAAAAAATAGTGATTGCCAGAATTAGCTTCAAACTTCTCAAATCCATTAGAAATGTTGTATTTTTGACAAACTGGAAAATGACAAAATGTCAGCCATCGAAACTTGATTTTTAGAAAAAACAGAATTTGCATCTTGTGATTTAAAAAATTCCAAAAAATAGTGACTGCTATGATTAGGTTCAAAACTTCTCAGATCCATCCAGAAATATAGTATTTTTAACATACCGGAAAATAATCGATATACCCCGACTGGAAACAAAATGTCAGCACACGAAATTTGATTTTTAGAAAAATATAATTTGCATTTTGCGATTTAAAAAATTCTAAAAAAAAAATAAAGTGATTGCCAGAATTAGCTTCAAACTTCTCAAATCCATTAGAAATATTGTATTTTTGACAAACTGGAAAATGACAAAATGTCAGCCATCGAAACTTGATTTTTAGAAAAAACAGAATTCGCATCTTGTGATTAAAAAAATTTAAAGAAATAGTGAGTGCCATTATTACGTTGAAAACTTCTCAAGTCCATCCAGAAATATAGTATTTTTAACATACTGGAAAATAATCGATATACCCCGACTGGAAACAAAATGTCAGCAGTCGAAACTTGATTTTTAGAAAAATATAATTTGCATTTTGTGATTTAAAAAAATTCTAAGAAAATAGTAATTGCCAGAATTAGCTTCAAACTTCTCAAATCTATCTAGAAATATTGTGTTTTTGACAAACTGGAAAATGATCGACATATCCCCGCTGGAAACAAAATGTCAGCCATCGAAATTTGATTTTTAGAAAAAACAGAATTTGCATTTTGTGATTTAAACTATTCCAAAAAAAATAGTGACTGCTATGATTAGGTTCAAAACTTCTCAGATCCATCCAGAAATATAGTATTTTTAACATACTGGAAAATAATCGATATACCCCGACTGGAAACAAAATGTCAGCACACGAAACTTGATTTTTAGAAAAATATAATTTGCATTTTGCGATTTAAAAAATTCTAAAAAAAAAATAAAGAGATTGCCAGAATTAGCTTCAAACTTCTCAAATCCATTAGAAATGTTGTATTTTTGACAAACTGGAAAATGACAAAATGTCAGCCATCGAAACTTGATTTTTAGAAAAACCAGATTTGCATCTAGTGATTTAAAAAATTCCAAAAAATAGTAACTGCCATTATTAGTTTCAAAACTTCTTAAGTCCATCCAGAAATATAGTATTTTTAACATACTGGAAAAAAATCGATATATCCCAACTGGAAACAAAATGTCAGCAGTCGAAACTTGATTTTTAGAAAAATATAATTTGCATTTTGTGATTTAAAAAACTCTAAAAAAATAGTGATTGCTAGAATTAGCCTTAAACTTCTCAAATCCATTAGAAATATTGTATTTTTGACAAACTGGAAAATGACAAAATGTCAGCCATCGAAACTTGATTTTTAGAAAAAACAAAATTTGCATCTTGTGATTTAAAAAATTCCAAAAAATAGGGACTGCTATGATTAGGTTCAAAACTTCTCAGATCCATCCAGAAATATAGTATTTTTAACATACTGGAAAATAATCGATATACCCCGACTGGAAACAAAATGTCAGCAGTCGAAACTTGATTTTTAGAAAAATATAATTTGCATTTTGTGATTTAAAAAATTTTAAGAAAATAGTAATTGCCAGAATTAGCCTCAAACTTCTCAAATCTATCTAGAAATATTGTGTTTTTGACAAACTGGAAAATGATCGACATATCCCCGCTGGAAACAAAATGTCAGCCATCAAAATTTGATTTTTAGAAAAATTTAATTTGCGTTTTGTGATTTAAAAAACTCAAAAAAAAATTGTGATTGCCAGAATTAGCCTCAAACTTCTCAAATCCATCCAGAAATATTGTGTTTTTGACAAACTGGAAAATGCTCGACATATTCCACAGTATTTTTTACGGTAATCAAATCACACCTACCTAATTATTTCATTTATGTACTCGATAACAGTGGCGGCTCGTGGATGTTCGTCGGCGTGGTAACGGAAGAAAATTTGACCGAAACACCAACGAAATATTTGCTTCCTCTATAAGAGTAAGTAGTGCAGAAAGAGAGACATCTTTGTCTTCCTTCTTTGCCCTCCCGACGGAAATCCACGAGCCGCCGCTGCTCTATAGTACATGAGCAAAAATGCTTATTCCGTAATGAACTAATTTTACTCATCATATATGGCGCGGAAAATACAAGTGTCGTCGTCGTCGCGCTCACGAGATGAAACAGAATTTATTTGGCTCCAAATGCAAGTAGCCTGTAAAATACCATTTAATTAAAAATTCTTGCTAAGATCGAAACTAGAGGTAGTGCCATGGCTCCTTAGATCTACATGACGAGCCGCCTCTGGGTGTAATTACAAAGTTACAACAGTAGTATCAAATTTAAATAAATATGTGTTGTGAAGAACAGAAGTTTTTACTTTCTGCATACGAAGTATGACTATTGTTTTCGAGCAAATTTTTAATTTCGAAATTTCTACAGAAATACTTATTTTAAACACTGCGAAAAAGTTTGAAGCTTTTGTTAATTTTGGAACACCGAAAGTATTAGTGTTTTTATGAGAAATGACTGTTGTACTTCCTGATATCTATTTTTATTTATTTTATTTACTGGACTAGTTTCGACTCCCTTACGTAGTCATCCTCAGCAGTCAGTCAATTTATAAAAAAAAAAACCTATTCTGTGGATACATGTGGATGTGGTTTATTTTTGGGGTTATGTCTATTAAATGTTGAAAAACGTTTCATGATTAATTAGCGAATTTATTGTTGAAGGGTATCGGGAGGTTATTGTAAAATAAAAATAGATATCAGGAAGTACAACAGTATATTTCTCATATTAAATCACCGGATAAACATGGATTACCAACTACAAACATTAGTGTTTTTGTTTAACAAAATATGACAGATATTACAAAAAAATTCAAATAAATGTCACTTGATCTCGATCTCTTATCAAAGCAAGAATTTGATTGATTGATTTCTGTTATTAAGATTTGGAAAAAGTTATGTGAATACAAAACCTAATTTATTTAACACCTATTCTAGTAAAACCACACGAAAGATCTTACTTAAAAGCTTGGCAATAATAAACGCCCAAATTTTTGGCGCCTTTTGACAATTAGCTGGCGTGATTAATAAGAGCAGCAACATAATTCAATAAGAGCCACTTGCACTTAATTAATTATACAAAACCCGTGCTAGAAAATGCCATAAAGCATGATCTCGGCGAGTTATTTTCATTTTCTCTGCGGCAACTCAGCCCCGCCGTCTCCAATAATTGGCCGACGTCAATTTCTCCCATTCGGAGAGCAATTTCTATCTGATACCGCGGGTACCAAGTGAATACCGTCTGGTTCGCAAGAAAGCACCAGTGACGACATTTTTATGCAAGCAATGCCGCCGACACAGCGGCGACACACTATAAAACGTCTCTTTTTTTTTGCTTCGAAAGTATCCTACTTCCATATTTAGAAGTCGAGCACGCTATTAATATATCCTTTTTGTTTTTATCGAATTAACTCGGCTACATGTAAATACGATATTAATATCGATAATAAAATTTATTACGGCATTCCGCCACTCTGGCCTTTCAAAAGCAGCTCGTTAGATGGACTATCGGTGCTATTCGTTTGTGGTTTGTGGATGGTCACAATAAATTTTACTGAAGTACAGTCAGAGAAAATACAAATGCGAAACTCGCTCGGCGAGGGAATGCTGCCGCATGTCGGTGCTTAGTTCGGTCGAAACCCGTCCCCACTTAAAATACAATTATGAGGTAATAAAATTTACAAGCCTAGTTCACTTCTCGCCCTTAAGTGATCGACTGACGGAAAATTTTATTTCGTTATATGATTTCTATCAGTTAATGCCACATCTGTGATTTTTTCATCTCCCAATTTTTGATGCGTCATCTTCAAAAATTTGAATAACTAAAATGTTTATTTTGATATTTTATATAACAATTGAACAGTAATTTTATATAAAATTATTGGTAATATTTTAGTAGTAATTTTCTTTTCAGTTTCGTATAAATATATTACCCCATTTTTGCCAAGATATGACCTTGAAACCCTCGAAAAATAAGATTTTATTTTTTTAATCATTAAAAATTATTATAATAATCTGAAAAATTCACATATATTTTTTACCCAAATAAAAGTTTATTTAGGGTATTATTTTTTTTAAGTTTAACCATTTTTTTTTCGCCCTTTTCATTATTGAAAAAATTTACTTAATTTGGTGTTTGGGATAAAAATATTTATGATTTTTTTTCAGATTTTTATAGTGGTTAAAAACAAAAACCCATTTTTCGAGGGTTTCATGGTCATATCTTGACAAAAAATTGGGTTGTGTATACGAAACTGAAAAAAAAAATTAATACTGAAATACTAATAATAATTTTACATAAAATGACTGTTCAACTGTTGATAAATATACAAAAAATATCGTAAAAATATTAGTTATTCGAATTTTTGAAGTTGTCGCACCAAACGTTGAAAGATGAAAAAATCACATAGATGGTGTTTATTGATAGCAATCATATGACGAAATAAAATTTTAAATTACACTTTTTCAAGACTTTTAAGCATTTTTTTTCAGGCCAATTTTTTTAGTACTCTTAAAACTCTTTGGCATTTTTTCAAGACAATTTTTTCTAGTACTCTTTTTGGCATTTTTTTCAGTTCACTCTTTCAAGACTTTTTAGTATTTTTTTGGGACAATTTTTTTTAGTACTCTTAAGACTCTTTGGCATTTTTTCCAAGACAATTTTTTCCAGTACTCTTTTTGGCATTTTGTTCAGGACAATTTTTTCCAGTACTCTTTTTGGCATTTTTTTAGTTCACTTTTTCAAGACTTTTTAGCATTTTTTTGGGACAATTTTTATTAGTACTCTTTGGCATTTTTTCCAAGACAATTTTTTCCAGTACTCTTTTTGGGATTTTATTCAGGACAATTTTTTCCAGTACTCTTTTTGGAATTTTATTCAGGACAATTTTTTCCAGTACTCTTTTTGGCATTCTTTTTTGTTCACTTTTTAGCATTTTTTGGGGACAAATTTTTTTTAGTACTCTTAAGACTCTGGCATTTTTTCCAAGACAATTTTTTCCAGTACTCTTTTTGGCATTTTCTTTAAACAAATTTTTTCAATGCTCAATTGGCATTTTTTTCAGGACAATTTTTTCAGTACTCTTTTTCAAGACTACTATGGCATTTTTTTTTTCAAGACAATTTTCTTCAGTATTCTTTTCCAAAACTCTTTTTGGCGTTTTTTTTCAAGACAATCTTTTTAGTACTCTTTCTCAAGAAAGACAATTTTTTTTTGGACTCTTGAGACTCTGGCATTTTTTTCAAGACAATTTTTTCCAGTACTTTTTTTGGCATTTTGTTCAGGACAATTTTTTCCAGTACTCTTTTTGGAATTTTATTCAGGACAATTTTTTCCAGTACACTTTTTGGCATTCTTTTTTGTTCACTTTTTAGCATTTTTTGGGGACAATTTTTTTTAGTACTCTTAAGACTCTAGCATTTTTTCGAAGACAATTTTTTCCAGTACTCTTGTTGGCATTTTCTTTAAACAATTTTTTTCAGTGCTCAATTGGCATTTTTTTCAGGACAATTTTTTCAGTACTCTTTTTCAAGACTACTGTGGCATTTTTTTTCAAGACAATTTTGTTCAGTATTCTTTTCCAAAACTCTTTTTGGCATTTTTTTTTTCAAGACAATCTTTTTAGTACTCTTTCTCAAGACAAAATCGTTACTTCTACAGCAGGCTTTCTATAGCATAACATAATTGAAAAATTATATAATTACGTAACACCAAGAATAAGAGTCTCTTTTAACCAAGTTATTTTAAATTGTTTCGTGAATACATGTCTGAATGTAACTTTATGTATTTTATACCTGACGTGTCCAATATTGTAAAGGCAATATAATGATCTAATAAAATTGTATTTTATTCTATTCTATTTTTAAGACTCTTTTAGGCATTTTTTTTAGACAATTTTTTCCGGTACTCTTTTTGGCATTTATTTTCAGTACTGTTTCAAGATTACTTTTGGCACTTTTTCAGTACAATTTTTTTAGTACTCTTTTCGGTATTTTTTTTAGACAATTTTTACAGTACTTATTTTGGCATTTTTTTTCTAGCCAATTTTTTTAGTACTCTTTTTCAAAACTACTTTTGGCATTTTTTTTTCAAGACAATTTTTTTCAGTACTTTTTTTCAACAATCCTTTTTGGCATTTTTACTTATTCCGTTACGAAGTACGAGAAAGTATTGTGATCGTGAAAAAAAAATTACTTTCTCAGTACAATTTTTGTAGTACTCTTTTTGGTATTTTTTTAGACAATTTTTACAGTACTCTTTTTGGCATTTTTTTTTCTGGACAATTTTTGAAGTACTCTTTTTCAAAACTACTTTTGGCATTTTTTTTTCAAGACAATTTTTTTTAGTACTTTTTTTCAACAATCCTTTTTGGCATTTTTACTTACTCCGTTACGAAGTACGAGAAAGTATTGTGATCGTGAAAAAATTTTCAATTTTTTTTTTTACGGAAATATTCGTTTTGGGGTCCCTAGATGCCATTTTAACAATTTCTGGAAACAAAAATTGTGTTGTGTGTGTGTGCGTGTGTCTGTCTGTCTGTCTGTCTGTGCGCGCTGTATCTCGAAAACTAATAGAGCAATTGATATGAAACTTTAAACATAAGTCTTATTTGAGAATCTGAATAACTGAAAAGCTTTTGGTAAAATTTCATACACCCGAAGTGGGTGTAACAGTTCTCGCCCAAGAGGGACTGTTTTTCGTTTTTTCCCAATATTTTTTTAAATATGAAAAATGTCATAAAATCATTTAAAAAAATATTGAAGACAACAAATAAATTAACATCTTTTGTTGGAAAATATTTTTCATAAAATCATTGTTATTCGAGAAAAAAATTTATTAATTTGTTTTTCATTTTTGGTTTATAATTATGAAACGATAATAGTTACAGTAAATTTATGAATAATAAAATGAACAACTTATAAAGAATAAGTTTTTTTCGAAATCTCGTTGGTTTTTAAGTAAACTGAGTTTTTGAATTTGAAGTATAATTTTTCCATCTTTCATAACTTTGAAGTTTCTAACGTCTGTTTCAGTCAAGTCGAAAAAACGCTCGATGCACATTTAAATTGAAAATAAACCATGAAAGCGTAAATATAAATTATACTACCAAGTCGGAGAAAGTAACATGATGGCCACATCACCATTTTTTTTTTCAGGACAATTTTTTCAGTACTCTTTTTGGTATTTTTTTTCAAGACAATTTTTTCCAGTACTCTTTTTGGCATTTTTTCGGGACAATTTTTTTCAGTACTCTTTTTCAAGACTACTTGGCATTTTTGTGGGCAAATTTTCTTTTTTTATTTTCAAACATTTTTTTAATATTGTAAATAACGTTCAATGATCTTGAAAAAATTCACCTAATTTGATATTTGGGTCAATAATATATGTGATTTTTTCAGATTTTTTAAATAATTTTTTAGTGGTTAAAAAAATTATATTTGAAAGAATCTTATTTTGGGGCTTCCCGGGTCACGTAGGTTTTTTTTTTTGATATACGGCTACTTTGGTTTAAGGGCACATCTAATAATATTTTCATATTTATTTAAAAATCTGTGTCGGGTGGCATTTTGACCATCTTATCTCGGGATATCCTTTTATTACCTCATAAATGGATTTTAAGCAGGAACGGGATTCGACCGAACTAAGCACCGACATGCGGCAGCATCCCTCACCGATCGAGTTTCGCATTTGTATTTTCTCTGACTGTACATAATATGTACATATTGTTATAAATTAGAAGTAAGTTATATTATTTATTTTATGTAAAGGTATTTCACTCAGGACCAAAGATTTATATATAATTTGTTGTTAAAGGAATCTGTAGAAGAGTGAACAAATCTTCCTATTTAATCTTGACAGTTTCCTATTAAGCCCCTCATCCTGCAAGGGGCATTTTGTGCAGTATATAATAATAATAATAATAATAATAATAGGCCTTTATTTTTATAACCTGTACATAAAATATAAATAAAACAAAATTCAAAAATTATACATAAATAAGACAGGAACTTACAAGTTATGAAAATCACAAGGTGCCAGTTCAGAATTTCCCTTTTCTTCTACTGGGACCTTGACTATATAAATAATCAATGCTTATAAATAAAATAATTTTATAATAATTTTATTGTAAATATGAGTGATCAATATACTAAATTATTATTATTATATATTAAATGTTCCTAATATTCAAGGAAATAATTTACTCGCATAGCATGCTTTGCACACATACACTTAGTGTAGTTCGTCATTTTCCGAATATTCTGCAACCTTATTCATACATATGTGTATATCTTGTATGAAAAATATTTTTTCAATGCAATATTTAAAGAAAAAGAATTACTTACATGTATAGAAAAGTTATACATATTAATATGAAATACCATTGATATTAAATTAAAATGCAAATGCGCGTGTAAAATGTGAAATTCATATTCATGAACGCCATTGAGACGACTTAAATTATTTAAAGCGTGCGCATGCATGTCTTAAATGGTACGGCACCGATTCGTAGGTGTTGAATGGGTTGCATATAATTATAAATCGGCGCCTAAGAAAATAAATAACCGCCGACTTAATTTGTTACGTCTTGTGTGTGTGTGTGTGTGTGTGTGTGTGTGTGTTGGCTCAACACAAAAAAAAAACTGAATGATATATATGATCTCGAGATGTATATCACTCTAAAAATAATACACATAATGCCCCTATGTGGTATGGCTACCATTAATCTTGATGCGCCGTACCTGCAGGAAGCTATTCAATTGTTACTGTAATACAGTTCTAGGTGGGCATAAATTACATCAAATAAAATAAATATAGGAGTGCATTGGAGTGGAACTGATTTTATTAATTTCGAATGGGTAACGTGGGCCGCGGTGAGTGTAATTTCTGATGAAAATTTTAATGGAGTTAAGATTAGATAATGAATGGTAGACGTTCGTATTCTGCCAAATATTCCATTAATCGAACGTTATTATTATGAAAATTGCCAAAAATCAGCCTAATTTTTCTCGAGAAACAAAAAATTAATTGTTAAAAAAGACTGTGTACTTCCAGATATCAAATTATTTTATTTACAGTAAATAAAATAATTCGATATCAGGAAGTACACAGTCTTTTTTAACAATTAAATCACCTGATAACAATGGATTATCACCTCCAAACAAAAAATTAATTAATTATTTTTTAGATTATACTTGGAAACATGAATAAAGTTTCAAGATTGTGTTTTCAGACAAATGTCGGAATCCTAACATATTTTTCTCTTATTCCACATATTCAGATTTTTTTTTAATGTAGAGTTATACAGGGTGTTTCAGAGCTCTGGGAACGGTCAATCGCGTGCTTATTTTCCAAAATTTCGAAAAATGTTTTATACAAAAGTTGTGTATAATAGTGAGCTGCACGCCCTAAAAAAATTTATAAAGGGTGTTTCATAACAAAGTTACAGACCAAACTTATGTTTTTTTTTTAAATGGAACACCCTGTATTTTTTGTCATTTTTGAATTATATGGAGCAAATAAAGGTGAGTTACTTCAATACTCCCTATACCTATTGTTTGCCGTTTTCGAAATATTTGAAGATTTGTTGAAATGCATGGTCTGGGTGAAATTTTATTTTCGCCCCAGTGATTGACGTTAAACGATTAAACTCATTTCTATTATTTAGTTGAAGGTTCGAACTATAGAGTCAACCATGATTTCATACAAAAAATTATACAGGGTGATAAAAAAAATGCGGTAGAAAAACCGAACTTATAAAGTGAAATAACTTTTTATTTAACTTTTTTCAAATGGCACACCCTGTATTTAGTAACGTATTCTTAAGTAGAATTCAATTATCTTTCAGATTGTATAAGGGTTCCCTGTTCCTAATCTTAATAGTTTTCTTGTATTCGACGATTATCATATTAGGAATAATTGTTATAATCTGAAAGATAATTGGATTCTATTTGAGAATACGTTACTAAATACAGGGTGTGCCATTTGAAAAATCGAAGTTATTCAACTGCACTCACTACTTTACACAACTTTTGTATAAAACATTTTTCGAAATTTTGACAAATAAGCACGTGATTGATCGTTCCCAGAGCTCTGAAACACCCTGTATATGTCATATTATTACTATTTATAATTTTGTTAATATTTTTTTAATACCATAATAAGGTGGAACTAGTCGAAAATTTTAGACATTGGGCGAACGTTATTTAAATTGGGCGATGGTCATGTAGCGGGGGCGAATGCATTTCAAATACCTGTCATCAGAGATGGCTCAAATCGCTTAAAAAAATAATAATGTGACTTAAGAGTATTATTAGATTAGAACCAAATGTTATTAAGCATTGCCAAGATCAAAAGAACTTCTAAATTTGCAAAATTAAACTTTCTTAATATTAAAAAAAAAACACAAAATTCTCTACATTTTTTTTTAACTTAGGTTTTGCCATTCAGTCACACAACTCTCTACATTTAAAAAATTAAACTATCAACATAAAATAATGCTCTCGTAAGTTAAAAGACTTATCAACATCAAAAACTTAATTTTGTTGATGTTTTGATTTTTTTTAAAAATTCGGATTTTGGCAATTTCCACTGTCCCAAGGTGGATATTTTTAATACAATTTAAAACCGAATTTTCTACTTTTTAACATATAAAATATCATAATAAAAAATGCGTTTAACACCTTAGCAGTTATTGAAAACTGAAAACGAGGGTTTGTTGACTTTGAACTTGGAAAATTTAGGATTTTGGCATAGACTCGACATGATTATCTCTTAATACTTTTTTCAACCGCAGTAAATTTGCCCATATTGTAGCAATTAAATCAGCACAATTAAATAACGCAATCGGAAGTTTCGGAAGTTTTTCAAAATCAAAAACGCAATTTTGTCGAGTTTGAAATTTGGAAAACATCAGATTTTGGCAACTTCTTTGAACGATATGCATGTTTCTTGTTTTTTTTTTAACGCAATATTTCGATACAGTTTGGAATTTAAATCATCAAAATCAAGTACGGCATTCGGAAGTTAAAACATTTTTCAAAATCAAAAAAAGGAATGTTATTTAAGATTTTAATTTGTGTGTTTATAAGATTATTCGGACGGGTTTTACAAATTTGTTATACATTTACGAAGTAGCAATTTATTTTGAGTAAATTTTGAAAGTTTGACCGTTTTTATATTTTTTTTTTACAGACTTTTAAAATACGCTCGAAAATCGAATTCCTACTTGATGTTTGGAATGCTGTCGTTTTGTACATGGCCAGATTATGGCAATCGTTTTTATGGATTCTGAGCTTTTGAGGAAAATTTCTCTGACTTCGACTTTTTTTTGGTGTCGCCACTGAACTACTGTCAGGTTATATTTTAAGAGTTTCCAACTATTTTTCTCTGAATTTGAATTTTCTTAGTGAAGATTTTGTTGGTATTGATCTTGAAAAATTTTAGAATTTGTTAATTTTCGTTACTTTGATATGAATATATTTTTTTATACTTTTAGCATATAAATGATCATTATCAGGAAATGCTTTTAACACCTCAGAAATTTTTAAAAATCGAAATTGCGAATTTGTTGCCTCTGAACTTGGAGGATTTTGATAGTTTTCATTAATCAATTATTAATATTTCATAATAATTTTTAAAATAAAACAAAATAAATTATTTATATTTTAACAAACAATTCACAATAATCATCAAAACACGTCCAATATCTTGGCAAAAAAAAATCATTATTAATCATTACTTTTGGAAATTTCTAAATTGTTTTAGTTTTGGCTATTTTTCAGGAAAATTGGAAATCAATATCTTAATTATGGAACCTTATAGCACAGATGAATACTTAAGTAAATTATAACAGGATTCAAATTAGAGTCTAAAGTTTAGATTTTATCTTTTGTTTTAATCTGTTTTGTGAAGTCCTTATATTTATAGTATTTTATATAATGACGTTGTATTGTATTTTATTTTAAACTGTTTAATTGACTTGTGTAAATACGTACTGTTTATTAAGACAAATAAATTGATTGATTGATTGATTGAAAACTCTCTCAAATTATAAAAAATGGTGATGTGGCCATCATGTTACTTTCTCCGACTTGATGGTATCATTTATATTTACGTTTTCATGGTTTATTTTTAAATGTACATCGAGCGTTGTGTAAACTTGGATGAAACTGACGTTTAAAACGTCAAAATTATGAAAGATGGACCAATTATATTTCAAATTCAAAAACCCAGTTTACTCAAAAACTAAAGGGATTTCGAAAAAACGTATTCTTTATAAATTGTTCATTTTAGCATTTATCTACAATGTATTAACATAAATTTGCTTTATAAACATTATAAACCAAAAATTTAAAAAAAATAATAAATTTTTTTCTCGAATAAAAATGATTTTTTGATTTTTTTCGTACTTCGTAACGGAGAAAGTAAAAAAATTGCTTCGAATTGTTTTCTTCTGAATTAGACATTTTCTCATAATCTACTGATTTTAATAAATTGCTTGTTACTTCTTTTATAAAAGTTCGCATTCAATATCAACTCCCTCAAAAATCACCTTCAAATTGTTCTTTTTCAGAAATATTTTCTTTTTTCTTAACCTCCGGTTAACGGCCGGTGCGCGAATACCCGTTCGTTTTCAGCAAACTGTTTTTTTCGGGTTGTCTAGCCTTCTTTAGTTTAAGTTAGGAAAGCGAAGAGTTTGTATGATATTTCAGTTATTTGAAATTAAAAAATAAAATTTAGTCAAATTTTATGTAAGGGATTGTTTTTACTTTCTCCGTTACGAAGTACGAGAAAGTATTGTGATCGTGATTTTTCTTTCAATTTTTTTTTACGGAAATATCCGTTTTGGGGTCCCTAGATGCCATTTTAACAATTTCTGTAAAAAAAAAATTGTGTATGTGTGTGTCTGTGCGCGCTGTATCTCAAAATCTAATGAAGCAATTGATATGAAACTTTGAACATCCGCCTTATTTGATAATCTGAAGAACTGAAAAGCTTTTGGTAAAATTTTGTACACCGGAAGTGGGCGTTTACCTTAACTGTTTTTCGTTTTTTGCCAATATTTTCTTAAATATGAAAAATATCACAAAAACATCGAAACAAACTTTAAAGACAACAAAGAAATGAACATCTTTTGCTTGAAAACATTTTTCATAAAATCATTTTTATTCGAGAAAAAAAATTATTATTTTTTTTTAATTTTTGGTTTATAATTATGAAACGATAATAGTTACAGCAAATTTATGTGAACAATAATTGTAGAGAATGCCAAAATGAATAACTTCTAAAGAATAAGTTTTTTTCGAAATGTCGTTAGTTTTTGAATTTAAAGTATCATTTTTCCATCTTTCATAATTTTGACGTTTTAAACGTTTAAACGTCAGTTTCATCCGGGTTTGCGCAACGCTCGATGTACATTTAAAATATAATTTCAATTGAAAATAAACCATGAAAACGTAAATATAAATGGCTATGATACCATCAAGTCGGAGAAAGTAACATGATGGCCACATCACCATTTTTTTGTTTTGAGAACAAAATGTTATTTTCGAAATATTTTTGTACGTTATTAGCGTTAGTTTTTTTGAAAGAATGTCAGCATTCAATATTAACTCCCTTGAATTCGAGAAAAAAATATTGATTGATATTTTCAGAAATATTTCCTTGTTTTTTAACAAAATTAAATGTTCTCACAAAAGCCATTGATTTTAAGAATGTCCTTTTCAATTGTTTTGTTCCGAATTATTTTAAGCACATCTTAAACAAAGTGGTTCTCAAAACTTTCTTCGACTCTGGAACCAGTCACAAAATTTGTATTACTTGTTTATGTCGTAAAGTGTGTTATCTGTATTAATTTCTTAACTTTACACTCAATCCTTCTTGAAATATTTTACTTTAAATATTTCCAAAATACGATTTTCCTCACTATTTAGATAATATTATGTACAGACAAAAAAATCTAGAGCATCATTCTGATAAAATAAAAATTCCCTGGCTTCTTGTAGAAAAATACGATAAAATGAGTATGAAGTATCGTATTTCTCATTTTATCATTCTGATAATTTTGGTTCTTATTTTATCTTGATATCTATAAAATTAACAGAGTTAGATACATTTACGCAAAACTTGTTTTCGGCTGAAAAACGGTTACGACGGAAACTTAAAATGTATGAGCCTAAAAATGTTTCTTACTGTAGTTTTGAACTTTTAACAATTAGGAAAATCGAAAATGTTGAGCAACAAATTTTATTCTATTTTGGGTGATTACAAATGGATTGACGCTAATGATATTGCATTTTGGCATTGTCTACAATTATAATTCAAATAAATTTGGTGTAATTATTATCATTTCATAGACCAAAAATGACAAAAATATTTTCAATTAATTTTCGTTTTTTTGAAAAACGATCGTTTTATGAAACATATTTTTAAAAGATGTACTTATTAAATACTGTTTGTAAAACAATAATAATAATGATAATAATATTCATTTATTGCCCTACGGGAAGACCATTACAGGGGGATATAAATATATATACATATATATTGCAAATTAACAATAATTTAATAATAAATACAAAAATAGAGGAAAAGGAAAACAAAGAAAAATAATGAGAAATCAAAACTAAATACATAAAAGTACAATAATAATAATTAATAACTATTATATTACTGAACCAATTAATAAACTAATAACCAGAGTTCACACGATCACCAATAAAAATATCCTTAAAGAACTTATTGCCATTCTTACTCATGCTAAAATGCTAATGTTTAATTTAATTTTTCAATATTCGTCAATGCATCATTATTTTTGAAAATAATAAGTTGTGTTGACGAAAATTTTAGGTTTTAAAATTATACGTTACAGCAATGTATCATTCAAAATCAATACTGTTTTATTAATAGTATTTCCAAGCAGAAACTTATTACAATTTATGATGTAATATAAAAGAGGTAATAAAGTATTGTAAGGCCGACATATTTTATATTCTTTTTGTATCCCAGAACTTTTCGTTTCCTACAGCCGTGGCAGTAACAGTAAATTGCACATAGAATCATCGCACGTGTACAAGTCTAAAGTAAAACAGCCAGTCCAGGAAGTGCGACAGAAAAGTGCAGATAATCTCTTAGAAATGAGGAAAACGTTTCAAATGATCG
The DNA here is from genome assembly GCA_910593695.2 of Ocypus olens. Classification (NCBI taxonomy): domain Eukaryota; kingdom Metazoa; phylum Arthropoda; class Insecta; order Coleoptera; family Staphylinidae; genus Ocypus; species Ocypus olens. Next base: position 45,690,728 of record OU343058.1, read on the forward strand.
CAGAGCGTACAATGTAGTACGTACCTGTATCACTAATTATCGTTAACTGGAGTGCAAATTATGAATAGGATTTTCCACACTTTCACTCAAAACGGATTGTGTTATCTTATTTCGGATGATAATACTGAGTAGTAATTGTATACAAAATAATTGGCGAATGGAAAGTAAATTTAAATATTGTTTTCCCATAAGAATACCTACAGACCGGTTTTGATCTTTTAGGTATCATCAGTGTAGTTAGTTGCTGATGGGGAAACGGAAATGACTATAAGTATTCCAAACACCGTTAACGGTAGAATAACAAAAGTGGCGAAATCTATTGCCTGAATGTTGTACTGAACCCAATCCGAGTAAATTATTACGATCGGTAAAGATAAATTAACAGTAATAAGTTTAAATGGCTTTGGAAAATTTGTTAATAATACACAATAACATAATAATTTGCGATTTTGAACAATATATTATTTTATTATTTGAAAGTGTTATCGTGTATTATTTACGAATTTACCAAAGTGAACATGAACTTTCAACAACTAACAGCCGCAACTCTTCAAGTTTAAATGAATTAAATAAAGACGAAAAGTACCAATAGTAACAATTATAATACGATTTTGGTTTGCTGTAATAGCTTTATTATACAAAGTGCTTGATATTTCGTTGCAACATTTTAGTTAATAGAAGTATTAAATTTCAGCAAACCTATTCACATCTTAAATTTTCTTCTATTGCCTTCTATCTTCGTCAATAAAATTCCTCTAAATTAATAATAATAATTTAGTTAGTTACTAGCTTGGCAGCCTTACACTTGTCAATATAATAATTAATTTTAGAATAGTACATAGTACAATAGTACATTGTAAATGTATGAATCTTGAAGTGGCATGCACAAAACTGCATAAATTGCCAGTGATTCATTAAATAATGAAACATCTAATGCATTATCACGAATTAAACTGTTTTCTCATAAGAACAACACTAATGATTACCGGATGCACTTAAGTAAAGTTTCATGTTTAAATCATCCGTTCACACATGGCCTTTCCGCCCTTAACGACATTTTTTTTATTGACACGAAATCACTGAATATTAATCACGCATATTCGTATTAATAACCTCCAATAATGAGCATTTCATAATTCATGGCACATCAACGGATAATGGATTTTACTATTCTCGTAAATGCATTCTTATCAATGACGATAAGATTTCATTCATCAACAGTAGACATCAGAAATAATTTTATATTCAACAATATTCATTTGAAATAGATACTAATACTATGTGAAAAGATGGTTTAGAGCAGGGGCGGCTCGTTATGCAGAGCCAAGGTGCCATGGCACCACCTCTAATTTCAAGCTCGGCAAGAATTTTTATATAATTCTAAAAACAATTTGCGTCTTTACTTGATTTATTTAATGCTTCTGTAAAGTTTTTCAATTTCAATTATTGTTCGCTTTTTCCTCAAAAAGTAGGCTAAGTGGCTCCACCATCAAAATAATCCACCAGCCGCCACTGGTTTAGAGCAGTGTTTCTCAAACTGTTGGGGCCAAACGCCCACTTTATCAGGTCCGCTTCTTAATTAGCCTCCTTAAAATTTTAATAGCTTAAAATAAAGTTCAAAGTTTCTTGATTATGTTAAAATTTAAAGAATTTAAAAGGATATTAAGAAATATTAATGTTATTATTTTGTGTTTTGTAAATTAGTTAATTTGCAAGAACTTTGTGTTATGTTTTACTGGTTGGATTGTAGAATAGGGTCCACTCATATTAATTTTAACGCAAACTACAAACCCTGTTCCCTGATGATTGTTAAACTTACAACACTAGAGACAGATATACAAAGAAATTTTATTCCATCAAACAGAGTTTTTAGGTTAGGTTAAAGTGGATATTTAGATTACCATACAGAACCAACAACGGTTTCGGGCAGAACGCACAACATAACAGAAAAATGGTGATGTGGCCATCATGTTACTTTCTTCGATGGTATCATCATTTATATTTACACTTTCATGTTTTTTTTTTTCAATTTAAGGGGGCAGGATGGTTTCAGAGGCCGAAAAAAGGCAGATTTTTGCGATTTTTTTTCTTAGTTCTGAGTGATTATAATGATTTAATTCTTTTTGTACATTAAAGAACTATCTTTGAACAGTATATTAGAAATTTTTTTGTAAAAAATATTCATTATTTTTCCCGTGGTGGCGGTTCGTCAGAGGCGCTGCAAAAAAGGCGTCGTGCGGTGCGTAATTCCTGGCCTCGTGGAGTCACTTGAAATAAAAAAATCGAAGTGATTTATGTAATATATGAATTTTTTTGGCGAATGAACGAAATTATATTGAAAAATATGCGATTTTCGATTTTTGGCGCAGTTTTGAATTTAGAGGTACCATTTTCACATAAAAAATCAGCCTATTACTGCCCGTAAAAAAATAGTAAAAAAGGCCTTTGACAAGACCTGAAAACAAAAATTCAAAAATCCTGAAAAAGACCTAAAAAAAGTCATGTCAAAATGTCCTGAAAAAGCTCCCGACCAAAATAGTCCAGAAAAATTCCTGACAAAAATATCCTAAGAAAAAGTACTGAAAAAATTCCTTAAATAGGTTCTGAAAAAAGTCTAGAAAAGGCGTCGAAAAAATGTCCTCAAAAAAAACCGGAAAAAAGTTTTGAAAATGGTTACGAAAGAAAGTTTTGAAAATAAAATTTAAAATTTAAAAAAATAAATAGTCTTGAAAAAGTGTTGAAATTTATCTTGAAAAAAACCTGAAAAAAAGTCCCGAAAGAAAATTGTCGAAAAAAATGTTATGACAAGAAGTCCGGAAAATTTTTTGAAAGTCTTCAAAAATCTGAAAAAATGTTGAAAAAGTTCAGAGAAAAAAAATCATGAAATAGTTTTGAAAAAGTGTTGAAATTTGTCTTGAATTGAAAAAGAACCTGAAAATAGTTTTGAAAATGGTCACGAAAGAAAGTTTTGAAAAAAAATAAATAGTCTTGAAAAAGTGTTGAAATTTATCTTGAAAAAGAACCTGAAAAAAGTTTTGAAAATGGTCAAGAAATAAAGTTTTGAAAATAAAGTCTTTAAGAGATGTTTAAAAAATCTTGAAAAAGAAGTCCTCAAAAAGCCCCGAAAACAATCTCTTCTTTAAAAAGTCCCCAGGAAAGAAGTCTTGAAAAAAAAGTCCCGAGGAAAGAAGTCTTTAAAAAAAAAGTCCAGAAAAAATGTAATTAAAAAATCTAAAAACTGTAATTAAAAAATGGTGATGCGGCCATCATGTTACTTTCTCCGATTTGATGGTATCACAGCCATTTATATTTACGTTTTCATGGTTTATTTTCAATTGAAATCATATTTTAAATGTATATCGAGCGTTGTGTAAACTCGGATGAAACTGACGTTTAAAACGTCAAAATTATGAAAGATGGAAAAATTATACTTCAAATTCAAAAACTCAGTTTACTCAAAAACTAAAGGGATTTCGAAAAAACGTATTCTTTATAAGTTCTTCATTTTAGCATTCTCTACATTATTATTAACATAAATTTGTTGTAACTATTATTGTTTTATAATTATAAACCAAAAATTAAAAAAAAAATAATAAATTATTTTCTCGAATAAAAATGATTTTATGAAAAATGTTTTCAAGCAAAAGATGTTCATTTCTTTGTTGTCTTCAAAGTTTGTTTAAATGTTTTTGTGATATTTTCCATATTTAAGAAAATATTGGCAAAAAACAAAAAACAGTTAAGGTAAACGCCCACTTCCGGTGTACGAAATTTTACCAAAAGCTTTTCAGTTTTTCGGATTATCAAATAAGACGTATGTTCAAAGTTTCATATCAATTGCTCTATTAGTTTCAAAAATCCTGAAAAAGACCTCAATAAAGCCATTTAAAAATCCTGGAAAATGCCGGAAAAAATAATCCTGCAAGAAAGTATAATAGATAAAAGAATCATGAAAATCATGAAGAAAAGTACTATATAAACGCTTCTGAACAAAAAGTCGTATAAAAAAGTCTTGAAGAACAGTACTGAAAAAGAATCTTGAAGAAAGTGCTGAAAAAAAAATCTTAAAAAAAGTTGTGAAAATAAAGTCCTAATAAAAAATTCTGAAGAAAAGTCCTGAAAAAAGTATTTATAAAGTCTAAAAAAAGGTCCTAAACAACAGTTCTTAAAAAAGTTATCAATCAAATAGTCCTGGAAAAAAATCCTAAAAAAAAATTCCTGAATAAAAGTCCCGAACAAAATGTGCTGAAAAAACTCCCGACAAAAATAGTCCAGAAAAATTCCTGACAAAAATATCCTAAGAAAAAGTATTGAAAAAATCCTTAAATAGGTTCCGAAAAAGTCTAGAAAAGGCCTCGAAAAAATGTACTCAAAAAAACCGGAAAAAAGTTTTGAAAATGGTCACGAAAGAAAGTTTTGAAAATAAAATTTAAAAAAATAAATAGTCTTGAAAAAGTGTTGAAATTTATCTTGAAAAAAACCTGAAAACAGTCCAGAAAGAAAATTGTTGAAAAAAATGTTCTGACAAGAAGTCCGGAAAAAAAATTCTGAAAAATAAAGTCTTCAAAAATCTGAAAAAATCTTGAAAAAGCCCTAAAAAAGTTCGAAGAAAAAAAATCATGAAATAGTTTTGAGAAAGTGTTGAAATTAGTCTTGAAAAAGAACCTGAAAAAAGTTTTAAAAATGGTCACGAAAGAAAGTTTTGAAAATAAATAAAAAAAAAATAAATAGTCTTGAAAAAGTGTTGAAATTTATCTTGAAAAAAACCTTAAAAGTCCTGAAAGAAAATTGTCGAAAAAATGTTCTAACAAGAAGTCCGGAAAAAAAATTCTGAAAAATCTTGAAGAAGCCCTAAAAAAAGTTCAGAGAAAAAAATCATGAAATAGTTTTGAAAAAGTGATGAAATTTGTCCTGAAAAAGAACCTGAAAAAAGTTTTGAAAATGGTCACGAAAGAAAGTTTTGAAAAAAAATAAAAAAAAAATAAATAGTCTTGAAAAAGTGTTGAAATTTATCTTGAAAAAGAACCTGAAAAAAGTTTTGAAAATGGTCACGAAATAAAGTTTTGAAAATAAATTAAAAAATAAATAGCCTTGAAAATAAAGTCTTTAAAATATCTTTAAAAAATCTTGAAAAAGAAGTCCTAAAAAAGCCCAGAAAACAATCTCCTCAAAGAGACTTAAAAAAAGTCCCGAGGAAAGAAGTATTGAAAAAAAAGTGTTGAAAATAAAGTAATTAAAAAAAACTTCAAAAATTTAATTAAAAAAATCCTGAAAAAAGTCTTGCAAAAAATACCATAAAAAAGGTCCTAAGAACCCAAAGATAGTTCTGAAAAAGATTGTGCTGAAAAAAAAGAGAGTTCAAAAAAATAGTTTTGAAAAAAGGGCCCTGACGAAGTCCGGAAGAAAGTCCTAAAATAAATCGTTAATATACCGAGTGTAACTGAATTCTGGTAGACCCCAAATATCATTTTAATTTTAAATATATCTTTATGAAATTTAATATGGTGTTTTTAGCAATAATTTCATTTCCGGTTTAACCTTTCTTATAACATATGTCCAACTGTTTGTCCCTGTTTTTTTTTTGTAATACAAGTAAATTGACTAAATTATTAGTCACTTGAACTATCAGTTATCTACAAGTAATAAAAATAATTGTGAAAATAGAAGTTGTAACGGTTACCAAGAGAAACAGTGTTTGTTTTCAATTTTCTCAAAACGTCATTTTTGGACAAATGCTGTTTATGAAATCAACGCCTCATTGTAAAATGTAACCTAGAAATTACCAACACAGAGAATCATAGGAGCATATGAAATTCCAGTGCTAGAAAGAGAGGTACAAATATCATGTATGTACCTACATACCTTATTTTTTTTAAATATTGCTTCTTAAAATAATAAATACACAAATATAGAAAATAATAAATAAACACGCAAATCAACGGCAATCACACTAATGACATTTAATGGAATAAAGTTTAGTAGAAGGAATGAAGATTTGAACTAATTTTTGCAAAGTTGACCTTGGATCCGGTCAGGAATTAAAATTCACCCTATATATTTATTAAGCAAAGACGTGCAGTTCCTTGTTACCTTCAATGTCCATCGATCTTTGGAATACAGAGTGAGCAACAATGGTTGCAGATTGGTAGGTAGACAACCAAATACGCATGTTGGTACAATTGATTATATGAAAAGAAAACTCTTTAGATTGCTTTTCCATTGGCGTAGCAAACATTTTTTCCCAAAATAAACTATACATGGTGTTTCAGAACTCTGGGAACGGTCAATCACGTGCTTATTTTTCAAAATATCGAAAAATGTTTTATACAAAAGTTGTGTATAATAGTGAGCTGCATGCCCTAAAAAGATTTAAATTTATACAGGGTGTCTCATAACAAAGTTACGGACCAAACTTATGTTTTTTTTAATGGAACACCCTGTATTTTTGTCATTTTTGAATTACATGGAGTAAATAAAGGTGAGTTACTTCAATACTCCCTATACCTATTGTTTGCCGTTTGCGAAATATTTGAAGATTTGTTGAAATGCAAGGTCTGGGTGAAATTTAATTTTTGCCCCAGTGATTGACGTTGAACGATTAAAATCATTTTAATTATTTGCTTGAAGGTTCGAACTATAGAGCCAACCATGATTTCATACAAACAATTATACAGGGTGATAAAAAAATGCGGTAGAAAAACCCAACTTATAAAGTTGAATAACTTCGTTTCTTCAAATGACACACCCTGTATTTAGTAACGTATTCTCAAGTAGAATCCAATTATCTTTCAGATTATAATAATTATTCCTGATATGATAATCGCCGAATACAAGAAAACTATTGAGATTAGGAACAGGGAACCCTTATACAATTAAATATACAAAGTAAATTGTAGTAAGTTAAGATTTTGTGTATTTGAAAATAAAGTGTAGTTAAGTGATGGCCTTCATTTTCTAGGCAAATGTTTTATCTGAGAAAAATGTTTTGTAAGGAATGTCGACATCGGGGAAGGCTTGATTAAATTGATTCATAAACACAATGGCAAAATACGAGGCACGACGCTGCCCGAATAAATAGGTGTCAAATCTAGTTACTCTTTATTAATTTTTCCTTTGCACGATTTTTCGGCGGGAAATTTAAATTGTCTGCAAACTTTGTTGCTCACACGATATCTTTCATATGTGTTTTTTTTTTTGGAAAAAACAAAAAAAGTACTTGCGGTTTTCAAAATGTCAGTTCTTCAGATTGTCAAGTCAAGCTTATGTTAAAAGTTTCATTTGAAAATGTTTATTAGTTTTTGAAATAGAGCGCCCACGGACAGACCCACTGACACAGACATAAAAAAAAACGTTTAAAGTGCGGTTTGGTGGTATTTTAAGTGGTATTTTAAAGATATTCAAATATTAATGAGGAAATGGAAAATAACTACCTGTTAGTAATGTAAGTCAGCCAAAATCTTCAGAAAAGAAAAGTGTTTTCCGCACGTTACTATCGGCCAACACTGTTTCTCGCACGTCGTTATGTAAACAACTTTCAACACGTGTCAGCGTCATGGAAACGTATTTCACACTTGAATTTAATTTTCAAAAGATATCCTTTTACAAATAATTTCATAGAGATACTATGGATTTATTCTAGTCCATAGCAGTATTTAAGGTAAAACCTAATCCGGATATCCTACACATTAACGATTAGATTCTTCTCATTTAATACCTCATAAACCTTTAATGTTCAATATAAATTGTGTGCAAATCATAATGATACGAGTGATTCATAGGTCTCTACAGTGGTCAGTTATCACCAGTGATGAACAATTATTATCACGCTCATCTGTTTTGTTCGTAATCCCACAAGTGACAAAATAGAAGTAATTGTGCGAATTCCACGATCAAACATATGCACAACAGGCGAAAACACATGCGTCAAGCATTGCGTATTCAGTGCTTTAACTGTCGTTTAAAATGGTGAAGACATCCCAAGGGCGAACGGAGCCACACAGTGTCTACGCAAGTGATTTGTATGCCTTCTTCGCCGTGCAACCTTCCAAATGAAATATCAGACGGTAATTAAATTACCACCAATCTGCCTACGCCGGATGCTACAAGATACAAGGAGGCTTTCTACATAAAAATATGGCCCACGGGCGCTAAAGTGAGAGACGCGACACACGATTCGAACGATCTAATATTTCAATTCAATTGCCATTACTTTTTCTTGTTTCGGATGTATTTATTGCATTCAAAGTGGTCGTCGTCTGGCGTGTTATAATTTAATAACTACTGTACTTTACACCTATACAGCGGTGCCAGTCCGTAATGCGTGCCCATTGTACGACTCGTAGATGTGTGGTTGTTGTGTGTTAATGATACTTGTTAACTTTTATCACTGCCAGGGAGTGCCGCATATTGTTCAAATCACACATATGGGAGTATATCGGTCTCCATCCTCACTATGGGACTGCGCGACCATACATCCGGTTTAAAGTTGAGCATTGTCACGTTTAATAAAGCCATATGTGTAAACGTGCTACTGAAAAATTGTCGTTTATCTTCATATTGAGTTTAGTAGATATAAGTAATAAATTGCCCTCATTTCAATACTCACTAGATAAAATGACGAATCTGAACTGGATAGGGCCCGATCTCAGTGTTGCCAGGAGTAATTTTTAATTTTCCCCAAATGCTTCATAAAAAACCCCTCGCATAAAATACCCACCCAAAAAAATACCCCATCGATTGAAGTTTTTTTACCCCCATTTTAGGTAAAACCCCCCAATCTGGCAACATTGGGATTAGAGAAGGCGCGTTGATAAGTTTTCGGAATTTGCACAAAAAAAGTTTTATAATTCCGTTTTTCCGAAAATATGTAGGTAATACAAAAAGGCCATTTAAAAAATTAGAAAAATATTTAATCGTGCTGTGGCATGCTCTAAATAATTAAAATATTTCTTTATTTTTTCGGAAAGCCTCGCTAATTAACTACTTAAAATTGTTCGCATTTTCGCAATTTCCAAACAGTTCCAGTTATACCGGGTAATCAGCTTCATTCCGGGCCAAAGTATTATATTTAACAATTACTAAAAAAACTAAACTGGCAGCAAAAATAATTTTTTAATTTAAAAATTTTCGAAAAAAATATTAAAAATGGAATCCAAATATTCAAAATTTAGTCATTCCTCAAACACAAATCGCGAAGGCTGTATTTTCTAGCTAAAGATCAAAGTACATTAGTTTTATCTTAAAACAACCACAATAATTATATTAAAAACATTAAAAAAAATCAAGTACAAGCTAAAAATATCAAAAATTCAGTCTGCAAAATCTAAATTATAGGGCAAAACAAAAAACAAAAACTTGAAAAACTCAGCTAAAAATTCGCTCATAAAAATCAACAATTCATTTAAATCTAAAGTAAAGACCAATAAAAAATTCGCTCATTAAAATTAATAATTAAGGTAACAGAACTAAAAACATTGGTAAAAAAATTGAAAAAAGAGAAGTAAATATTCAACAATTTTGGTTCAGATGCAAAAAAACATCTAAAATATACGTAAAAAAAATCAAAAACCCTGCTCTAAAAAATTTAAATGCAGACTAAAAATTGAAAATTCAAGCAAAAGAAAAATATTTTTTGCCATTTTCAGCCCCAAAAATAAATCTTTACCTCAAAGTAAATTGCCGAAACTCAAACTCAAAAGTAATTTTAAAAAATCGCCCATAAAAACAATAAGTCTGCTTAAAAAAACTAAAATGAAGGGCAAAAAATTAAAAATTTGGTTAAAAAAAACCGAAAATACCGGCCAAACGTTCGCATACAAAAATCAACAATTCAGGTTAAAAATCAAAAGTATAAACCAATCAAAAATTCGCTCGTTAAAATTAATAATTAAAGTAAAAAACACAGAATATAGGCAAAAAATCGAAAATTTAAACTCTCGGCAAAAATAAAAAATGCAGACCAGAAAAAAAAATGAAAATTTCAACTAAATTTTCGAAAACTTTGGTTTAAGGGCCTAAAAATCGCCCATAGAGAAACAATAATTCAGGTTAAAAAAATCTAAAATGAAGGGCAAACAATCAAAAACTTTGTACGAAAACTCGAAAATACCCTCAAAACAAACAAAAAACCGCCCATAAAAATCAACAATTCTTCTTAAAAATTTAGAGTGTAGACCAATCAAAAATTCACGCGTTCAAATTAATGATTAAGATAAAAAAAACTAAAAAAATCGAAAAATGAAAAATGTAGACAATTTTTTTTTTTTTAATTGGCCAAAAACTCTAAAAATTAGAACAAAGAAATCAAAAATACAGACCAAACATCTTAAATATAAGCAAAAAATAAAAATAAAATTGATGGCCTAAAATAAACATGCAGACCAAAAAATTTAAAAATCTGGCAAAAGAAAAATAATTTGCCATTTTCAGTTCCAAAAATAACTCTAGCTCAAAATAAATTGCCAACCAGAAACGCGAAAATGTTTAAAAAAAGATAAAGGACAAAAAAACAAAAACTCGAAAATTCCGCGCATAATAATAAATAATTCAGGTTGAAAAAGAGGCCAAAAAATGAAAAATTCGGGCCTAAAAATAAAAAATGCCAACCAAAATTCGAAAATTTAGAACAAAATGAAGAAAAATTAGTTCAAAAGATTAGAAATTTATACCAAAAAAAAAAACGAAACTGCAGATCAAAAATCTAAAATATTGGTAAAAAAAATCAAAACCCAGTCCTAAAAACAAAAATATTTAATATTTAATATAATAATAATAATTTATTTACGGGAAACGAGTGTTGCCAGTAGTAATTTTTAATTTTCCCCAAATATTTAATAAAAATCCCCTAAAATTACGCCACTGTCTGTCTCTAAAATAATAAAATTTGAAAATAAAACGTAAATATAGTGGGAATTTATTGGAAACTTACATACAAAATTAAAGTAGTATAAATATAAAATTTATTATTCATCTTCATCCGCAATATTTTCATCTTCTTATCGGCACATAAATATTTTTTAAATGAAAGTGCAGCATCTTATTGGGGGTCACAAAATTACGAAAATGGCAATAATAGAATCCCTAGGACAACTTCCATAAATGATGTCACAGGCTGAGGAAAATTACTGACTTCTTTATGGTTGTGCACTATTGGTAATGATGATTTCTAGCAATTAATTAATTTCCCCAAAAATACCCCGCGTATAAAATTCTCACCACAAAAAATACCCCATTGATTGAAGTTCCCCAAAATACACCCCAAAGCAATAATTTACCCCATTTTGGGGAAAAAAACCCCAATCTGGCAACACTGCCCGATCTAGCCCTTCCTTCCAGGCAAAAATTATTTTTGTCGTCTTTTCTTTCTAATTAGAGATAATTATTTCTTTCCACTTTGATTTCATAATCCACTTATTGTTATATCAAAAACTAATAAACAATGAGATTGATTATTTTACAATTTTGCTCATTATTAAACGATTTTTGGTGAACTTTTAATTCTGTGATTGGCAGTACTTAGAACGTGACAGGTGTCGAAATCAAAATGTATAATTGCCGTTAACGATAATTTAATTTAGGATATGCGTTACATACTGAAAATGTTCGATAATGCATATTGGGGAGTTCGCCACCAGTACCACTAAGGTTAAAGAAAACGGAGGCGTAATATTGTTCACTTTTTATCCGCGTGGAAAACGTAGCAACTCGGTGACAATAATTCACTAAAGCGCGCGGCGGCATTTGCAAACCCAAGTACCACGATGGTACAATGTATGTTTTATTCGCGACGAAAAAAGGTGCTTCTATCAGTGTTTTTATTCGGCGTGGATTTTTAATTGGCGTCGATCAATGCTTTACACGGGAAATGAGAAACAAGTCGAAATATAACCTAAGTTTTTATAAACATTTAAGCAAGTTTATAGCATAATTAACAAACTTTATTGGGTAGCATGGTATGAAATAGAAATGATCGATATTTTCCTGATACAATTAGCAAAATCGTACAAGTGATTGTTTACACTCCTATTAAACACTGAAACTGTAGAACGTTTTGGTAATGGTCTATCGGTTCATACCTCAAAATCTTAGAAAAAAGTGTTATATGAGTTATGTATAAAATTATTTGTATGGTGATTTAGAAGCTAAATCTGGCATTTATCGATAAATTAAACGGCGCTACTTTTTCTTCGGGGCTCACGAGAAATGTGCGGTAGAAATGCCGTTAAACGAGGCATTTCAATTCCGACGGTGTGTAGTAATTGAGTTGTACAGAGATGACTAGCGATGTTCGCCATTATATTTATAAATTAAACGTCTCAAACTACTGTTAGTCAAGCACCTGCTTAAATAAGTTGGAAAGCCTGTTTGTTTTCAATTTATTCGACACGGTTTCGCTTTTAGCTACTCGTATTTTACAGAGCTCATCAAAGGACGAAGAAGAGCAATTGACAACGTTTCGAACCATTAAGTTATAAATCATGTTTTGTCATCTCTCAATAATTAAGAAACTTATTCTATGCGGACTAAGTGGGGTCCGAGGGTGCTTCTGGGGTACATATGGACAAAGAAAGAATTTTTATACAAAATATATACAATTAAAACTAAACAACTTGTTGACCCTCTAAATTTTATCCACATACATTCTCTTTAATTTTAAAACAATGATAAAAACATAGAGCAGTAATCCCACGTTGTATATAACTACTAATTAAAAGCTGAACCAAAAGTAATATTGAATGTCTTAGCTTGGCTTTTCACAATCAATCGGTCAGAAGATTTGTTTGTTGTCTGAACTACTTTACAAACATTCAACATTACTAATATAATTATAAAATCAATTATTAAAATGTATAACCAATGTATTAATCAACATTAAAATGAACAACATATCAGAAGAAAATTATAACGAAACAAATTGATCACACCATTGTTTTGCAAAACATATTCAACTCTACTTCTCTAGTATATTGTGCACCGAGGGCAGAAATAGTATATTATTAAACGAGTGAGAAAGTTGGCCATTGCACGAGGGTGAAGTTTTGCAATTCACCCCGAGTGGCAATGGCCAACTTGCTCACGAGTTTAATACTATACTTTTTCTACGTCCGTTATAAAATGTACACCTTTTTTCATTAATTTGCGTTCATAAAATATGTGAACCCTTCAAATGGCGTGAAAAAAAGTGCCATAACGGTTCATTTGTTCACGCTTTTGCGTGAAAAAAAAGTGCCGTAGCGGTTCATTTTTTAACGCAACTAAAAAATTGTTTGCACAAAGTGTGTCATGAACGCTTCGCAACACGCCGCGAGTTCTGTCGATAAATGTAAACACTCAGTTCTTATCAAGAAAAAAATGATTATTATTATTTTCTTCATTTAAAATAAGTATTATTACTTATAAAAGTTGATTAAGGTTTTATGAAATTTATAAATTTATTTAAAGTTATGGACGTAGAAAAAAAATTGTATAAAACTCGAGAGTAAAGCAACTTTTTTTCACTTGTTCCTACTCGTGAAAGAAAGTATTACTTTACTCACTTGTTGCATAAATAACTATTTTCGCATCATATTAAATAATTACCTAGAGATTTTTCTGTTTATATTAAATTATAACGAGTAATTTTTCTATTTGAAAATTGCGGCAGTTCGCTGACAAAAAACAAATCGTAACCATAGTAACTGAACTGTTGAGAAAGTAAAATCGTCGTCATGCCATTAGCTGAAACCTGTTGGGCAATGAAACCGCTGTCATTTGATTGGACGTCACCTGTGGAGAAAATAATTCGGTCGAATAATGGACAACTTTCTCAATTAAAAACGATTTAACAACATTTATATTATTTAATAAGATGCGACAAATATGCTTTATCAGCCCGCGGTGCTTGGCGCCAAGAACTAAACCATTTCTGAGATTTTTTCGTCTACCGACAATATTATTATTTTGATATTTCGTATGGATTCACATCGAGATACGTTGTTCATCCAAAGTTAAGAATATAGTTTTGACAGCGGCATAAACAGAGATAGCTTCGAATTAGTCAACCAATGTTGAAGAATTTTAACGTTGTACCGCTGTACAGATATACGAACGTAATCTGTCGTTTTTACGGATGTCACGGAGCCAAACGTTAAGCTCTTTATGAAGCTGGGATGATGCGGAATACCAAATCGTGAGTTAGCATGACTTTCAAGGCCATTCTAACTTGACAAATAGGGTAAATGGCATTTATTTTGACAACTGTGCTGCCCCTATTGGAAACTGCATGAAACGTAAACTTCGTTTTCTTCCCGCATTCTAGGGCCGAAAAATGAACTTTCAAACCAAGCAGGCGGAAAACATACTCCTCCAAACTTAACTATTGTAGTCATATGATCTACGAAGGCAAGCTTTACAATAATTCCTTGCTCTACATTAAAAAAATGAACCGGTCGGATTTAGTTGAAATAAGTGAAACAGTCACTAATTCATTAAACAGCTTAGAATTGAATCACATTTTGCAGAGAAATCGCAACGTTAACTTGAGAGGAAAAATGGAAGGCAATTTTACTACGAAAACCTGTAAATTTGTTAAATAATTTATAATAATAAATAAATAAAATCCTTGTTTATAAAAACTTTGTCAACTACATCTTTAAAAAAAATATTTTCTGCTTGAAAATAACGTAACTAATATTTTGATAGAAAAAAAGAGTATTTTCATTTTTTTTGTAATTGTTTGGGTTTCATTGATTTTGCTCTCTTTAGAGTTACTCGTGCATCACTATCAGAATCTAAAATACTTGCCATTTGAACAAAAGAAAAGAAGTTTTATGCTTCTAAACTTACCAACCTCACTCAAACAAGCAAGCATCACAATAATCTAAATAGTGAGATGGAAAAAAAAAACGATATGAACATTGATATTTGACGGTCGTGATACCGTTTTTTTCGTCCAGTAATAATCAATTTGTGTGTGGTTCGGAACGTATCGGTCAATCAATGATGCTCGCTAATAAAATGTATTATTTTTTTATTTTTTTACCTATGAATGTAATAAATTCAGAGAGTTAAAAACAGGTTTTCTTTAATTTTTTTTTGAGCGTACTTTTTTTTGTTGCGTCAGCCTATTTAATTTTACAGAGGTTTGCGTTAAAGTAGTAGCTTCTTTGTTTTTAAAGATGTTTAGTTTAAACAAAAACCATGTCAAAGAGCATAAAATGTACAATATTTTCTGTCCTCTCTTTAACATCTGAAAAATTAATTAATACCTGTTTTCAGCTCAGGGTAAACAAATAAAACATTAATACATTTTGTCAGCAACCTTTTCGAATTAAATTGGTTGATTTAATATTGATTGGCCCGCATAAGAGCGTTTTGTTTTCAAAACTAAATACAAAATTTTGGCATATTTTATATACTTCGATTAAAACATGTATAATTTATCTATTTCCCAAGGGCACTATAAACAAATTATTTTAAATTGCTTATTACATGTTGCTTGATACATTTATGATAAAAACTCGAAGGTATCTAGCGCCAAACGGCACTTTAAAATTTTTTGAAATTTTGAAACTCTCGTATCTCTGGACATGGATCGATTAAAAAATGTATAATTTCTCTATTTCCAAAGGGCAAAGGGCACCATAAGCAAATTATTTCAAATTGTTTATTACATGTTGCTTAATACATTTATGTTAAAAACACGAACGTATCTAGCGCCAAACGGCACTAATATTTCTTGGTCGATTTAAAAAAAAAACATTACTTACTTGTTTTTGAAGGGCACTATAAATAAATTGCTTTAAATTGTTCGGTAGTTGTTGCTTGTGATATTTATGTGAAATTTGTTTATGCAAGTTACGCCAAACGGCATGTTATAATGTTTTTACTGAGGTGTATAATTGTTGAAAATAAAGGTTAATTTTAAAAATTCATTCCATCCCGAGCTTTGACGAAAATTTCCAATTATTTTGAATTTTTAGTAGGATATCCCTTAATATGTTTGTGTAAGCATTTGGATTGGGGTTACACGCGAACGGCAGTAATTAATATTTCATTGAGATTGGTCACAATTCGGGTGATGGTGGAGGCGCCAAAATCAGTGGCTGGAAGTCGTGGGTAACTTCTCGTCGGTGACAATATTTGATTTGTTTTAATTTTAAATAAAACAGTTATTTGTGGGGATATAAGAGAACATATTTATAATATCCGAAGAGACAAGTTTGGAGTTTATTTGGGGCTAAATATTATTTTTAGGTGGGTCTGAAAAAAAGAACTTTCACGTTTGAATTTAACAGGTTGTATAAACAATTGAAAATTTTACCATGAATTAAACCATTTTCCGTTGTCACATACTCACATATTGGTCTCATGAAATAAAAATTTGGTCATATTTAAGATGGCTTTTTAATTCCTAATAAAGACAAGTAACAAAAACATATTACATATTATTCAATGAACTAAAAATTTGTTCAACTGCATCAGTATCTTTCTTTGATGTTGAGTAATGCCTTTTTAACGCACATTTATCCGTTCCATGCCGTACCGATAAATGTGCGTTGACTCGTTTACAACTGTGTTAAGCAATTTTATCCTATGCGTGCCGTCCGTCCGATTCCGACAATCGGATTTATTATTGGAATGAATTTTGGGTTAAAGGCGCATCGACAGGATTTATTATTAATATTTCGAGTGTAGTTAGGGTTCTGGGATAGAAAGGATTTTTCATAATGTTTCACCAAGTGATAAATGAGACATTTATTCAAGAAGTAATTAATAAATTAAGCAATAATTTAAGATAATATAGTAATGTAATTCAGGTGCCAGCAATTTTTCCCAATGCGATGATTTCAGAGTTTCTAGTCTATATACAATGAACTAGCGACGCACCAAGAATGTAAGACACACGTCTGTTGCTAAACACTTGTTTTGCCATACCCCTTATTTGGTGTAAATTAACATAGACTATATAATTCCCGACTGAATAGACTTCAGACTTGAAGAGTATCAGGTAGCAAATATTTACAGTGGAAATACCGCAACTGCACACATACACACATACACACAATGTTTATGTTTCGTGTTACACGCCGGCCAGCAAAAATTGCAATGTCAATGGCAGAATGTGCGAGTCACATGCTGATCTAAATATAGCAGGAAAGTTTGCCAAGTTTGCTGCCCTGCGCCAGTAGTTCGCGTGCGCCATGTGTGTAGGTCAAGAATTGGCCAGGAATTCGTAAACACGAGGTGATGCTGCAGGGTGAAGAAACTTTTGGATTATCCGCGGCCACTTCCCTGCGCGGTTTTTCATCTAAAAGTGTATCGCGCCGCTCTGCAAGTTCATTTTATTAATGCTAAAAATAAGCGGGCGCTACTGCTGGTTAGCCCGTGCAGTTATGGAACACACGGAAATAGATGGTGGGACTCTGGTTAATAACATCGGTGGATGCGGAGCTCTTAATTCTGACCTTAATTCTGTCCAGAATGTTTATTTCTGTATCCAGGCGTGAATGTTGGATTTATTGGTGATTCAAAGTGGTCCAAAATTTGATTTTTAATATCGAAATAATATTTTTTTTATAGCAATTTGATTGCTTTAAAATTTGCTTTTTAAAAAGTTTCATTCAAGTTACAAAAGTCGCCATTTTGTTTCCAGCTTAAAAATATCAATTCTTTTCTAGTATGTCAAACCTGCGTTAATTCTAAGTAGTTTTGGAATTTTTTAAGACAATTCCACGAGTGATATTTTCTTTTAAAATATTTCCAATTCCAAGTTGCAAATTTCGCTTACTCGAATTTAAGTTTCGAATGTCGCCATTTTGTTTCTAGCTTAGAAATGGCAATTGTTTCATAGTATGTCAAAAATACATTATTTGTAAGTAGATTTAGAAATTTTGCGTTCGTACCACTCACATGCTTGCGTTTACACCGACTGCATCTTCTCCGCGAACAAAATATTGATTCAAATTTTGGGAACAGCAGTTCACAAATCTGACAGCTGTGTTTCGTTCGTCTAATTCTTCTTTGTAACCCTGAGTAGACTTCACTCATATTCGCAATCCCATCGTAACCTCGACCACGCAATTTTAATAGATCACATTAGTGACATTCTCGCTGAATTGCATTTGTTAAATCTTCACTTGAAGATTGGAATTGCGTGCGCAAGCCCAAGCAAGCGCTACTAACTTCATCTGACAGTCAGCTTCTTTTATTCGCTTGAATATTATTTAACGTCGAAAATAAGGTCTAAAATTGTAAGTAAAGACATCGCTAGATTCTTCAGGGTGCTCTAAGGACGCAAGTGAGGAGCCTCACAGCCGACCAGTGTTGCCATACGTACGGTAATTACCGTACTTGTGCGGTATTCTGAGCGAAAGTACGGTATAGGTCCAAATATTAAAACCGTACACAAATATACGGTAATTTTCACCCTGTATAAAAGTATTTTTACCTCGTTTTTAATTCGACAAATTTATCGCGCGGTAGCAATGGCCGCTCTATTAAGAGCGCTGGGAGTAGTGGAGAGAATAGAATTGTGAGAGGTATAACATCCATCATTTGCAAATTCGCCAATTTCTCCCCGAGTTATGATTAAAAATTTTTATTTTTTTTGTAAGTTGAACAAATTTAGAGAATATAAATACTCAAATGCGCTAAATTTTTAATATATCCACAAGATTTAACATAATTTTGATTTTTGAGTTATAAATTTTTTTAAATTAATTTTTAAGTGGTCAAATATTTTTACAAAAAATCATATCGATATGATTGAATCCCTTAAAAACTCTCATGAAATCATAATACATTTACCTTTAAAATTAACCTTGATTTTTGAAATTGAGTCGATTTTTGCGCGAGTTATGAATTTTTGAAAATTGGTCGAAATATTTGAACAAAGAAAAATAGAAAAATAAAATAATAACGATATGATTAAATTCTTTAAAAAGTCCGATGCTGTCATAACACATTTATGTACCTTAAAAAAACTTTATTTTTTGAAAATGTGTTCTTTTTCGGGTTTTAAATTGTCGTTTTTGGCAGTTGAAATCGTCATTTTTGGCAGTTAAAAATTGTCATTTTTATCAGTTAAAAATGGTCGTTGCCGACACTTGAAAATTTGCCTTTTTGCAGTTGAAAATTGTCATTTTTGGCAGCTTAAAATGGTCGTTTCCGACACTTAAAAATTGGCCTTTTTGGCAGTTGAAAATTGGCCTTTTTGGCAGTTGAAAATTGGTCTTTTTGCCAATTGAAAATTGTCATTTTTAGCAGTTAAAAATTGTCTGTTTTTGGCAGTTAAAAATTGTCACTTTTGGCAGTTAAAAATTGTCACTTTTGACAGTAAAAAAATGGTCGTTGCCGACACTTGAAAATTCGCCTTTTTGGCAGTTAAAAGTTTTTATTTTTGGTAGTTAAAAATCGTCGCTTCCGACACTTGAAAATTGGCCTTTTGGCAGTTGAAAATTGGCCCTTTTGGCAGTTGAAAATTCTCATTTTTGGCAGCTTAAAATGGTCGTTTCCGACACTTGAAAATGGGCCTTTTTGGCAGTTGACATTGTCATTTTTGGCAATTAAAATTGTCATTTTTGGCAGTTGAAAATAGTCATTTTTGGCAGTTAAAAATGATCGTTTCCGACACTTGAAAATTGGCCTTTTGGCAGTTAAAAATCGTCATTTTTGGTAGTTTAAAATTGGCATTTTTGGCAGTTGAAAATTGTCATTTTTGGCAGTTAAAAATGATCGTTTCCGACACTTGAAAATGGGCTTTTTTTGCAGTTGAAAATTGGCCTTTTTGGCAGTTGACATTGTCATTTTTGGCAGTTAAAATTGTCATTTTTGGCAGGTGAAAATTGTCATTTTTGGCAGTTAAAAATGGTCGTTTCCGACATTTGAAAATTGGCCTTTTTGGCAGTTAAAAATGGTCATTTTTGGTAGTTAAAAATGGTCGTTTCCGACACTTGAAAATTGGCATTTTCGGCAGTCGAAAATTAGCATTTTTGGCAGTTGAAAATTGGCCTTTTTGGCAGTTAAAAATTGGCATTTTTGGCAGTTGAAAATTGGCATTTTTGGCAGTTGAAAATTGGCATTTTTGGCAGTTGAAGATTAGCATTTTTGGCAGTCAAAAATGGTCATTTCCGACACTTGATTTATTACATGATATGCTAGAATTTATCAAAAATAAAAAAAAATTGGATATTCACAAAACATCTGAATTATTTTTAATTTTTGAAAATGCGTGAGTGATAAATGTTTAAAAATGATGTTTTTTAATTTGTCGAATATTTGAACAAAGAAAAAATAGAAAAAAAATACTGATATGATTGAATTCCTTAAAACGTTTAATGCAGTCATAATATATTGACCGTTAAAATTAATTTTGAGCTTTGAAAATGCGTGTTATGAATTTTTGAAAATTAATATTTAAAGTTGTCGAAGACTTGAATAAAAAAAAACATTTTTTTAATACACTCACAAAACTTTAAAGGCCTTTAAAACTTACTGTAATTTTTGAAGATGCGTCACTTTTTCCGTAAGTTATGAATTTTTGAAAATTAACGTTTTAAGTTGTCGAACAAAAAAAAACTGATGTAGAATTTCTCAAAAATTTTAGTAAGTATATTCACAAAACATCTGCCACTAGAATCAACTTAGACTTTTGAAAATGTGTCAATTTTTGCGTGAGATTAATTTTTGAAAATTAATATTTAAAGTTGTTGAAGACAAAAAATCGATTTTTTTCTTCAAATATTCACAAAACTTCTATTTAATTTAATTTATTAAATGTGCCAATAACAATGGGTTTATACAGGTCAATATACATAATATAAATAAGTGGTTTCAATAAATAAAAGAAAATATAAGTCATAACAGATATAAAAAAAACTTAAACTTACAAGGTGTAGAAATATGCAAAAGATGCGTTCGGAAAGAAAACTGTAACATGGATAAATAACAAATGTATCTTCCTTTAAAACTAACCTTAATTTTTGAAAATGTGTCACTTTGTTCAATTTTTAAAAACGAATTTTTAAACAAGGAAAAACTAGAAAAAAAACATAGCGCTATGATTGAATTCCATAAAAAAACTCTGATGCAATCATAATACATTTACCTATAAAATTAATCTTGATTTTTGAAACTTAGTCAATATTTGTGTAAGTTATGAATTTTTGAAAATTAATGTTTTAAGTTGTTGAACACTTAAACAAAACCAAAATCGAAAAGAAAATAAGGTCTGATATGATAAAGAGTTCCTTAAATATTTTAGAATATTCACAGAACATCTACCATTAGAATTGTAGTAATTAACAAACCCATTTTCGATTATAATAATTACCATTGCAGTTACATAAAGAGCATTAAATGCAGCAATTACTCTATCTGCGATACCGTTTACTATGAAATAAAAAGATAAAGATCTCGTGACATCCAGCAACACCCACGAGAAAAACAAGGCGGGGTAAAGGAACTAATACAGTTAATACATTTCGTGTGTCAGTTCCATTAACATCCGTCCACCTAAGTAAACTAAGGGTGTGCAATAATTACCAAATGAAATGTACGGGGGTGAGCTTGTGGATAGGGGAGCATGACAGACCGTATATTACAACGAAAATAAAACTACTCACATTTTTGTCTTTACAGGAATAACTTGAGTCCTTTTACTGTTTTACGGTGTACTAACCAGCATTACGAACATCAAGCTGGAATCAAGTCCTTATCTAATCTTTTCACATCGGTGCCATGTTTGCGTTCATATATAACAGTATAAATCTTGATAATTAACGAATTATTTCCTTCATATAAACGAGATAATCAGTCAGAGAAGATCTACAAACGCTTGATATGGACGTAAAATTGCCATAAACGTAATGCTAGTTATGTTTAATACTAGAAATAATTTTATGAGATAAATAACAGTTTTCTCATGCAATGGTGAATATTGTAAAAATCTTAATCAGGTCGTCATATGTGTTTTTAGAACATTCTAAAATATACACTCACACTGAATGAATGTTTTGACGAATCTTTATTCTGTATTATACATACTCTCTTAATTTTAACGCCCAATTATAGCTGTAATCTTCTACATTATAAATATGGATGCCAATATTAGTACAATTTTAATATTTTAGTACAATTTTAAATTTTAAAAAGTTTAAAAATTTCAAAATAATTTTCAAGTTAGTCCTGTACATAGAAATAAACGATCTTAAACCAATGTTATTTATCTAGAAGTACTAGTAATTACATGCAAATTTCTTTCGTATCATTAAATATCCAGCGTGGCACTAGCCAGGAAAGTAGTTGTTTCAATAAGTTATTTGTTTGTAGACTTAATGTTGCACTCTAGTTATAGTTATGTGTAGCTATATTAGTAAATTTACTACTTATACAAAGTACACATTGTATTAAGCATTCAAAATCAATGATACATAACAAATCATGCAGAATAATAAAAAAAAACAACAACAAAAATTCAGCTCGTGACGAATATTGTTGTTTGCGTGCGGTTCCCATGAAATGGATACATTATTAAATGAACATTTTCAATGGATGCATTATACAGGTCGTGATTACGGCGATACAAGCTCCGGAATACAATGGGCACTGGAATAATAGAATGATTAAAATTGCCAATTGATGGTAATGTGCACCAAAAGGTAACTAACTCCATTCCTAGATTAATTACGATTAAAAAAAAAAACAAACTTGGGAAAGTATTAATCTGACCTTAGACATTTACTGGCCTGGAAAAACTAGGCTGCATTAATTGCTCTCGATTATAATTTGTTTGTTCCTGTAAAAAAAAATTCGTGCGTGTGATGTTATTAAAACATCGTGAGGATACGTTTCTATAGGTGTACGTGCGAAAATATGTTACGTGCTGAATTATAATTATACGACTCTGTTCTATTGGTAGAACATATAAATTAAATAAAGCCGCAAAGTAGTTTAAATATGTGAATATTCGAACTGTTCGAAACTGAAAAATGTTCGTCTTTAATTAATATTATATGATTCTGCAACAAGTAAGGGTTTTAACTGTTAACTAATTGTAAGTAAAATATATAATTATTAAATGCTCTATTTATGTCATGGAATATGAAGTTCCTTATAATAGACACATAGAGGTATTAAAAGTAACAGTCTTTTTTGTTTGTGCCCTTTTTCAATAATAGTACATTTTCCCAGTTCTGATTTTTGTTTTTGTTTGTTTTGTTTTTTGGCGTCGACTGCGAGGTCATCTGCCACCACCGTTTGTGTTAATATATCATATTTTCAGTTCTGATTTAGATCTCTATTATTGTATAATTATTATATTATGCAGCCAGATCAGCGAGGAGCATTTCACATTGGGGCTCTGATGACCTAGTTTGGCGATTTGGAATAATCGCATTTTTTACATGTGCAAAATAACATCCTGAAGTATTACAGTTGGGTCAGAAATATTTTTGAAACGGCAGGTATCGACAGCGCAGCAACCCGTAGGCCATAAATTCGACTCAACATGATGAAAATTAACGGGGACGCATGGAGAGAGGACAAAATACAATAAAGCAATTGATATGAAACTTTGAACATAAGTCTTATTTGATAATCAGAAGAACTGAAAAGCTTTTGGTAAAAATTTCGTACACCGAAAGTGGGTGTTTACCTCAACTGTTTTTTGTTTTTTTTCCAATATTTTCTTAAATATGAAAAATATCACAAAAATATTTAAGCAAATATTGAAGACAACAAAGAAGTGAACATCTTTGGTTTCAAAATATTTTTCACAAATTGTTATTCGAGCAAAAAAAAAATTGTTTTTTCATTTTTGGTATATAATTATGAAAGCTTATAGTTACAACAAATTTATGTTAACAATAATTGTAGAGAATGCTTAAATGACCAATTTATGAAAAATAAGTTTTTTTTCGAAATCTCCTTAGTTTTTGAATAAACTGAGTTAAAGTATAATTTTTCCATCTTTCATAATTTTGGCGTTTTAAACGTCAGTTTCATCCGAGTCAACAAAACGCCAGACGTACATTTAAAATATGATTTAAATTGAAAATAAACCATGAAAGCGTAAATATAAATGATACCATCAAGTCGGAGAAAGTAACATGATGGCCACATCACCATTTTTTGTTTGAGTAGCTTTCTAAGGACAGGTAGGACAGTGCTAGGTCTACCACTTGGTAGTGGTAAGGCATCGTTGCCAGTTTTTTTGATGCAGGTGATAATACCAGGCTTCCATGCTGGTGGAAAATATTGGTTGGTATAATTAAAGTTAAATATTTTGCGAATGTACGAGTCGATGTTGCATGGAAGCAGTTTTAGTATTCGTCTGTGGATTTTGTCATGTCCGCATTGTTGTATTTTTACAGAAACACTGAATAAAACACTTACTATGTTTTTTACCAAAAAACATAGTAAGTGTTTCTATAATGAATCACCACATAGTAACGGTCGCAACCATCACCATGATGTATTTTTACATTTTGTCAGTAGGTCAAAATACGCGGTCCCTTCAATAACGTTGTTTGGAGGAAGAATGCTTGAGATCATGTCGTAATTATCATGCCAGTGGATATTCATATTTTTGTCAAATTCATTGTCGTGTGTTTTACAGTAAATGTTTTTAAAATAGTTGGCAAATTCTTCTGCTATGCATTTTATCGTTTTCTGCGTTGTGGAACTTATGAATTTGTCGATTTCGTAGATATTTGGATAGTTTTTTTAATTTCTGTCCAGAATTGCTTGCCTTGGAGGCAGTTTATAATATTTTTTTGTAACATTTTAAATAATTTATTTAAATATCCGGATAAGAAATGCTTGGAGTAAACCCATTTCTGGTTTACCAAAGTTTACCAAAAGCTTCTTAGTTCTTCGGTATATTAAAAAAACTTTTATGATGGATCTAAAAAATGTTGACTCCGATTTGATGGTATAAAAGTGACTTTTGTGACATCTTTCATGTATATCGATTAACTAGTAGTATTTCGAAAAATATTTTTTATAAGTTTTTCATTTCGGTATTCTCTACAATTATTGTTATTGTAAATTTGAAGTAACCATTATTATTATTTAATAATTAATAAATTAAACAAAAAAATTAAAAAACCCTACAAAATTCAAGGAATTTATCCGGTTGCCATAGGACTATTTTTGCCAAAAATAGTCAATATCAGAGGCCTGCATGGGCCGGGCTCGGGCCGTATTTTTCTAAATTCGGGCCGGGCTTTCCGATAGATAATTTAGACCGGGCCGGGCTTGGATAAATTTGATTTTATTATAGTTTGGAAAATAACAACTAAGTGTACTGAAAAATAAATTGGGTTATTTTTATTAACATGAATTATTATGTATTTTAAGAATTGTAAGGAATACATGGGCCCAGTAATTTTATTTATTTAATTCAATCTTTTTCGAAGCCGGGCCGGGCTTTGCATACTCAGCTCCGGGCCGACCCGGGGCAGGTCCGCAGCACATTTTCGTTTTATCGGGCCGGGCCGGGTTTTAAATTTTCACTATCGGGCCGGGCTTTCAAAAATTCGCATCTGCAGGGCTCTGGTCAATATCCACTTTTTTTTATTTTTTGTAATGTTTTAGAATATTATTAACATAAAACATAATCAATTGTAAACTAGACACACGAAATAATCCGTTCATGTTTAAATCAGTGACGTAATTTAATGTGCAGAACTAGTTAGCACGTGATATTAAAGCAAGCGGTCAATAAATTTTTTTCTTCATCTTTTCCAAACATTTGTCAAAATCATTTCTTATAGTTATTTATGTTTCAAGAGCACAAAATGATAAGTTTGGCCCGAGGGTGGAGATTACTGACCAACGCGAATACCCATCATTAACATTCAGTAAATTCATAAATAGTGGAACCTACGAAGGAGACCTTAAGAATATTATGTGGTCTTCACGTAACTTCTTTTCTAGAAAACTAATAAGATTACGAAAAAATGTATTGCTCATAAATTGTTCATTTTAGAATTCATTGATGAACTTATTACATTTAAAAATCAAAGGCACAAAATGACCCTTTTTATTTTACAGGGTAGGGATAAAATATGGAACCAAGTAAATATCTTTAAAACAAAAAGGGCTAAATTTATGAAACTTTGCAGGCAAGTATAATGACACATAACGCATCTGATGCCATATTTTTTGTTACTTCTGTACTTCC
Source organism: Ocypus olens (assembly GCA_910593695.2). Lineage (NCBI taxonomy): Eukaryota > Metazoa > Arthropoda > Insecta > Coleoptera > Staphylinidae > Ocypus > Ocypus olens. Next base: position 45,716,892 of record OU343058.1, read on the forward strand.
GGTTTCACCGGAAATACCGTCAAATTTTTAAATTTAAATGGGACACCCCGTATATTTTTACATTTTCGAATAGATACTTTTCCAACAATTGCAATAATGTATGGTTCGGTGGGTGTGTGACTTGTAGTTTTTTAAATATTAAATAAAATAATTCTACATCGAGGTGGCTTTTTACATCGTTTTTCACTGTTTTCTGATAAGACAATTTCGTTTTTTTTTCGATTTCTGTAACTGACAGATAATATCCATGTGAAATATTAACATTGCTGTTCAATTTTGGGTGAACTAACTGAACGTGAAAAAATTACTTTGTTAATGATGGTTAGTTTTGGAGATTGATAGAGATCTCCACAAGATGCATTCTATATTTTTAATACAACATTCCCTGAGAGCAATTCTAATATAATAACAACAAAATTGTTATGAAATTCAAAAATTTCATTTTTTATTATTTTATTTATTATTTAAAAAAACACAATTCAAACCCTATATCATTGTAATTGTTGAAAAAATGTCTGTTTGAAAATGTAAAAATTTACAGGGTGTTCCATAACTAAAAAAAGTTGAGGGTATTTCCGGTGAAACCGGAAGTACAGTAGTAACAAGAAATATGGCATCAGATGCGTTATGTGTCATTATACTTGATTGCAAAGTTTCATAAATTTAGCCCTTTTTGTTTTAAAGATATTTACTTGGTTCCATACTTTATCCCAACCCTGTATACCTTTTCTTCAATTTTTAAAAATTAGCGTTAACAATGGGCATACTTTGTAAAATCGACTGATTTTTTTGCCTCCAAATCAGATCAGCACTATCGAGTGATCAAAAACGGTACCAGGTGTGGGGAAGATCTTGCAAATGATAAATGAGAATACATTATTGATCGATTTTGTTGAAATAAGACTTCATGTTTTTTTTTTCGGTTGGCATTAAAGTATAAGAAATCATAAATAATAAGGTTCTTAATATATGAAATAAAATAGCTATTTACTTCCTTTTGTAAGGCTGAAATAATTTCACATAACACAATGGGCACGAAAATAATTTTTTTTTAAATTTACATTTAACGATGAGAAATTAATTTGAAAATTCGTTAAAAACCTACGCAAACATTAAAAGGGATGTGAATATCCAGTATGGTCATATGAGTGACATTTATGGCCTCCAAACTAGCCAAGTGTTAAGTTTCTCTCGATATTTTTATCAACAATATTACCTTTTATTAATAAACATTGAAAGTTATTACCGTATTCACGCCTAACAAGTTACTTAAGCAAAATAAAACAGCTAAAAATAAATAAAAAAATGAAAGAGAAATTGAATATCAAACCAGATACATGGGCAATCAATTAAAGCCCACATAAAATGGCCGTGCCAGTTCTGCATCTTCACAAATCAAACCTTTATTGGTGGCTGACGCTCATAACTACCGATATTTATGGCTTTAATAAAATATGCACATGCAAATCAACGCATGCTGAGTTTTTTTGTTTGTTTGTGGTATCCACTCTTATCATATAATTAGAAATAAGTGATTTACATAATTAATTAAAAGTGTTGGGGAGATTGCAACTAACGGAATTATTGTAATAGCCTCTTGAGAAATAAATACAAACTTGCCGTTTTGAAAATTTGAAAGAATTAATGAAATGCTCGTTGAGCGGAAAATATTTGCTATGAGATCGAATGATTAGCGGCGTTCACACGTACACTCTTTCACGCGCTCTTGGAACGTCCCGTTATATCGCGACTGGAATGTAGCGTTCCAATTGTGTTAAGCAAAAGTGAATACAATTTTAAATTCATGCGTGTGAATGCCAAAATTGTGTTATACATATTTCGCGATTGGAGTCGCCCGTGGAATTTAAAGCAGATTAAAAATTTTCAAGGCGTTAATTCCGTGCGACAAGAGTGGGGCGAAAAAGTGTGCGATGTTCTTGCATTCACAGGTTCAATCGCGCGGGATTGGAACGGGCCAGTCCAAGCGTACGTGTGAACGCTGCTATTATTTATGTTCACTTTCTTCGACTCAAATCGATTTGTTTGCGGATTGTGGCATCCATGATGAAATATAATTCCATCCAGAGGGCATGTGTATATCATTAATTTAATGTCTTTTCGATTATCATAGCACAAACTTTTCTACAACGTCTGCTCCTTATATCAATGATGTGAAGAGGAAGCGCGGAATTCTTCACTCAGTATCTGAAGTCTAAAGTATTGTACTATTTATTTCTATCGATACTTGAAATATATTACAATTGGTATTGATCATACAAACTGTTCTAATAATATTAGTATCTATTAAAATGGATGGGGCATAGAATTTAGGTGGTGATGACATAATTTTGAATATGCGGACAAACCGATGAGAATAATAATAATTTATAATTTCGAATCCTGAACTGGCAACTTGTAAGTTCCTGTCTTATTTATGTATAATTTTTGAATTTTGGTTTATTTGTATTTTAAGACAGGTTATGAAAATAAAGGCCTATTATTATTATTATTATTATTATTAATTAGCGAATGGTATTCGAATACGATATAAAAAAAAGCAAGTTATATAAAGCGATCTAAGGTTGAATGCTATTAAGATACGATCGGCATAGCTTTGACAATTTGTTCAGGCAATTATGAATGTTTGAAATTTAATAGAAGAAATTGAATTATTTATTTTGTTAAAACTTACCATGCATTGCAAATAATCAATCAAATCAAATCTCTTTATTCACTTTGGCCACATAAAATACAGCATTCTATATCGTTTGTAAATATTGTAGGTAGAAATTAGCACATCCACCCTTAAGGCATTGCATTTCCATTTACGTGCAATTTTTTTCAATAAAATTTACACATGCTACTATTATCGGCCATAAATTTCTAAGGCCTACAGGAAAAGTGGAATTAGGGATTTATAAACGGGGGACAGAATAGATTTATAGTATAGGATATTGCATTTAATGTAACCGCTCCATTTGGTTGCGCAACCATATTTTGCATGCGTGCGTGCGCCCCGGGGTGTTTTATGCGTCTAAGTGGAATATTTAAATCTAAATGTAACAGCTTTTATTATATTGGACGTACATTTAACGCGCATTATTTTGATTTATGGTTATATCTTCATTTTTAGAAAGACAAAGTTAATATTGACTTTCCGTCCTCTCGAGTTATTTATTACGATGACTGTTATGTTTGGTTATTAATAATAATATCATCTTCGCATACTCACATATACACACACACATGATTGAAAAAATACATGTAGAAAGAACCACGGGCTCGTTAACCAGTTAGGTTAGATTAGGTTCCCAAAGTGTACCACTAAGCTCATGAATATAACTGCAACCGCATATGTTGACATTACCAACCAAATGTCATCATTACTGACTCCTACTTCCCGCCATCATTTTCCGCCCGTAGTTCCGAACATTACTGACTCCTACTTCCCGCTCTCATTTTCCGCCCTAAGTTCTTAACATTACTGACCTCCGCTTCTCTCCGCATTTTATCATTTTTATTTAAGTTGATGCTGTAACAAAAAACTGCCAACTAGATAAATTAAATTTTTAAAGCGCCAAAATATACCGGAATTTGTTTCATAAAAACTTTTTGCTCATTTGTAAGTGGTTCACCGCCGCTGTTCCTCTAGAAGCTTATAACCATATAAGCGAAACGGGATGGTGTAGCAAATGTCACTTGTGTCCCATGCAGAGGTTATAATATAATTTTAACAAGATGTATGTCGAGTTCTCGCCTGGCATTAATTTACTATAAATATTACCTCCGAAAAATTTAGAAATGTATGATGGGTACCTGAACACTTAGATAATTCGCGAAACTTTCAAAAAATAATTCTTACATGCAAACAAGATATCGTTTAAACATATTTTAATATACGAGGTTATTTGTTTTAGAAACTTGGTAACCTTTCCTTTTTTAAATCAAACATCCTGTATATTTTTACATTTTCTCTATTCTAAGATTAATTCTAAGAACTTTTTGTAGAAATCAGTTTCTTTTTATGAAATACATCATTTTTGAATTATAAGCAATCATTACAAATTCCTGAACTTCGAAGTCGTTCCTACAGCAAGATTAAAATTCATAACGGAATAAAAATATTCCAAAAAATTGAAAGCGATACATTATTGTTATGTAAACGTAAATGGGTTCTTTTGTGTCTATTTACTAACTAGAACAGCTTATTTCTTGCAGAAATAGCAATTAAGACACAAGTTATAAATTTTCCAAAGTTTTAAATTTTAGTCGAAATTAAAAAAAACAGTAAAAAAATGTTGTATTATTTTGTAAATGCTAATAAATACTTTTGCATTTACTGACTAACTAAAACAGTTATAAATTTTTACTAAGACAAAAGTTATGATTAAAAAAAAATGTAAAAAATTGAAACCATTGCGTTATTGTTTTGGAAATGCTAACATAAACTTTTGCATGTATTTACTAACCATTACAGTTTAGTTCTTTACAGGGGATTTACTGAGACAAAAGTTATGACTTTTCAAAATCGTTCCAACTGTAAGCTTCTATCAGAATGAAAAAATACAAAAAATTGATAACGTTACGTTATTGTTTTGAAAATGGTAAAAGAAACGTTTGCATCTATTGACGATCTTTCCAATAAAATTACGACTAAAGTTATGAATTTTTACACTATTTTTAAAACATTCAGAATTTTAGCTGGAATGTGAACAAATTAAAACATTGAAATAGTTTCGTTATTATTTTCAAACGCTAACAGATATATCTTTTCACTAACTAAATCAATTTAGTTCTCTGAACAAATTTTACTAAAATCTTAAATATAAATTTTCAAAAATTGTCTGCAGCAAGTGTAAAATCCTAGCCATAATTAAAAAAATGGTGATGTGGCCACCATGTTACTTTCTCCGACTTGATGGTATCATTTATATTTACGCTTTCATGGTTTATTTTCAATTGAAATCATATTTTAATGTACATCAACCGTTTTGTAAACTCGGATGAAACTGACGTTTGAAACGTCAAAATTATGAAAGATGGAAAAATTATACTTCAAATTCAAAAACTTAGTTTACTCAAAAACTACAGGGATTTCGAAAAAAACTTATTCTTTATAAGTTGTTCATTCTAGCATTCTCTGCAATTATTATTATATAAATTTGCTGTAACTATTATCGTTTCATAATTATAAACAAAACATTAAAAAATAATGATAAATTTTTTTCTCGAATAAAAATGATTTTATGAAAAATATTTTCAAGCAAAAGATGTTAATTTCTTTGTTATCTTATGTTTGTTTAAAAGTTTTTGTGATATTTTTCATATTTAAGAAAATATTGGCAAAAAACAGTTAAGGTAAACACCCACTTCCGGTGTACGAAATTTTACCAAAAGCTTTTCAGTTCTTCAGATTATTAAATAAGACCATTAGTTTTTGAGATGCAGCGCACACAGCAGACACACACCCACCCATAAACACACACGCGCGCGCACACACACACACACATACAGACACAATTTTTTTTCCAGAAATTGTTGAAATGGCATCTAGGGACCTCAAAACGGATATTTCCGTAAAAAAAAAAATTGAAAAAAAATCACAATCACAATATTTTCTCGTGGTTCGTAACGGAAAAAGTAAAAAGTAAAAAAAATGAACCCATGGCATTATGATTTTGCAAAATCCTACTGATACATTTGCATCTATTAACTAACCAAAACAATTTCTTTCTGTGAGAAATTTTGACCAAAATTATATTTAGGAATTTTCAAAATTGTCATTGTTAAAATTTAGGTAAAATTAAAATATTGCTAAAAAAATAAAAATGTAGAATTATTATATAAAAATTTAAATAGATACTTTTTAATCCATTCGCTAACAAAAACCGTTTAGCTTTAAACAAAAATACGACAAAAGTTATAAAGTTTAATATTTTAACTATTAAGAAATTGTTGACATATTAAATACGTTGTGCTAATGCTTCACAGATGCTAACAGAAACTTCTGCATCTATTTACTAATCAAAACAGTTTGGATTTTCAAAAAAAGTTAACACGACAAAAGTTTAGAATTGTCCCTACAGTAAGGTTAAGATTTTATTTAGAATTAAAAAAAGTGTAAATAAATCGAAACCGTTGCGCTATTGCTTTACAAATGGTAACAGGCATTTTTGTATCTATTTAGAAACCAAAACAGTTTAGTTCTCCAAAAAGTTTCAACTAAGACAAAACTTATGAATTTTTAAAATTGTCCCTTCACTAAGGCTAAAGTTCTAGCTAGATTTAAGAAATTAGAAAAAATTGAAATGGTTGGTCCATTGCTTTGCAAATGCTAATATATAAATATGCATATACAGTACGCGCCTGAAGTATGGAATAACTTCAGTAAAACCGAAATAAAATATTTTTGGAAAAAATCCTCGAACACGTCGATTTTCGATAAAAATACACATTTTTGCATAAAAGTAGACGTTCAGTGGCCATTTCGTTTTTAAATGGCAACCCTCTTACTTTTGTTTTTGATTTTGAGAGATCATTTCATTGTCGAGGCAGTATAAAAATCATCTTACATAAGAAATTGTTTTGAGTAAATGACAATTGAAAGTGAGAAACTGTAATTTTTATTGTTATCAGAAAATAAACAAATACATCTTTAGCAAGCAAATGCAATTAAATTAAATATTCGAAATGCCATCCACAGTTCGAACTTGTAAAAATTCTTCTTTAACATTTTGAATATTTTCAGGGCTAATTCTGCACATCATCTCGCTCGCAGAATTTATTTTATCGGTCCTCCTCCCACCAAAGCAATTGTCAAAACGCGCATAGTGTGGGGTGCGCCGTCTTGCTGAAATCATATTGTTTTATATTATAAGGTCAAGATCATTGTTGTTTGGAAAAATTGCCACAAGCGCTGGAACTCTATCAGATTCCCACCTTCAATTAATTACGTATTAATTAGTGAAAAAAGCACTATTTAAAAAACTCCTAGACATTGAGCCTTATAGTATACAAGAATTCTATGATTCTATTAATTAATATACAGCATCTACATTCTATTATAGTATACCATTATTATTTTTTACGATGTTTCATGTGATTATGATATTTATTTATGTATATATTGTATGAACACTGAAATACAATCTATTATTATTATTATTATTATTATTGTCATTTACTCGAAAAATTTCTTATGTAAGATGGCAATATTTTTATACTGCCAAAAGATCTCTCAAAATCAAGAACAAAAGTAGGGGGTTACCATTTAAAAACAAAATTGATGACGCCATTACTACTAAAAACAAATGATAATCGACTTTTATTCAAAAATGTATATTTTTATCAAAGAAAATCGACCTGTTTTTTTCCAAAAATATTTTATTTCGGTTTTACTGAATTTATTTCATACTTTAGGCGCGCACAGTACGAGTATTTAGAACGAAAACGGTTTACTTCCTTTGAAACATCCGACTAATTGTAAGACAAAAGTTATGAATTTCCAAAATTGTTCCTGTAGAAGGTAAAATGTTAGCTAGAATTAATAACTTGTAAACAAATGATACTTTTGCGTTCTTATATTAATAAATGCTTTAGCCTCCGTTGATAAACTAAACCAGTTTAGTTGTTTTAAATTAAATAAAGCAGAAGTAGTTTTGAATTTCTAAAATTGTTTCTGCAGTAAATCTAAAAGTAACAAAAACATTGAAACAATTGTTTTGTAAGTACTAACAAATATTTTTGCATCTATTTAATTTAATAATTAATAACTAAAACAGTTTAGTTTTTCAATAAATGGTAAATAAATTTAAAAAGTAAAGTTATTATTTCCCAAATTCTAACAGACATTTTTGCAACTTTTCAATAAATAAAACATTAACTTAGGCAAAAGTTATGAATTTTCAAAATTGTCAATTACAATAAGCTGCAATTTAAAAAAAGTTAACTATGGATCCGTTGTGTTATTGGTTGCAAATAATTACAGATACTTTTGTATATATTTACTAACTAGACCAGAAATTTTGAGTAACATAATTTTTTTTTAAATTGTGAAATATTGGTAAAATTTTAGTCAGAATTAAAGCATTATAAAAAATGTAACCTGTTGCGTTATTATTTTTAGTTTTTTATTTACTAAGACTATTTACTTCTTGTAAAGGTTCTGACTGGAACACAAGTTATGAATTTTCAAAAATGCAACTACACCGCTCAACATTTGAACTGGTACACTTATATAAAATGCAGTAAAAGCAAACAACCATTTTTAGGCATTTGGCATGACTTCCTTAATGATCAGGGTTCTGTTTCGGAATGCGAACAAATGCCTAATGCTTATACTTAATCAAGTTTTAAGAGAATTTTTGCGAATTTCTCAAATGGCTAAATATTCCTCAGCATTACATTCGGGATTTGATTTCCAGCATGCCAAGACGTTTCCAAGAGGTCATAAGAGCTAGAGGAGGTCTCACGCATTATTCATCTTTAAGTGTTATCATTTCTTTCCAGAGCAAACTTTTCTGTAATACTAAAATGAAGATTTTGTTATTTTTCTATTAAAACATTTGAAATTCGTAATTTAAGTTTTATTCTTTTAATTCATTGCCCTAAAAGTGTTTCCACTATCAATTAAGCAAAAAGGTGTTGGTCAAAAAGTAGTAAATTGTTTTTTATATATGTTCTTGTAAGTGTACCAGTTCGAATGTTGAGCAGTGTATAATAAGGTTCAAATTTTACGCAGAATTCAAATGTAGTAAAATAATTTAAATTGCCGAGCTAACTTCGAAGATCTTTTTTTGATAGAAACTTACAACTGACTTGAAACTGTTATTTAAATGACAATTTGTTAATTATTTCATAAAGTTGTTGTCTGGTTGGAGCACTGTCAAGCCGCTCAGAGAAGGAACTATCGTTAAAATTGCATGATATTTTCTAGTATCACCTTTTCATGAATGTCATTATAAATGCAGGGAATTTTCCCACTGCTAAATACAGTAACTGATTCTTTTAAAACACCTTAAATAACTTAAGATAAATAGACTGTAATTTTACGAGAGTGCTGTAAAACTTAATTATCAAGTTTAACGAGAAAACCTAAAGTAACATATAGCGGTTATGTAAATAGATCGTAAAATATTTACGATTATTTTACTTTAAAATTTCAGGCCTCTTTTATAATTCCCTTACTTGTTTTGATGCTTTTTCAACATTTACTGTATTATAGAAATGCGACACTGACGTTTAAATGACACTTTTTGTTTTCATTGTTTTTCATGGCATACTTCGTTCGCTGCCACCGACGCGCTGGTGCGCCCAACTTTATACTTGCGTATATGCAATCCCAATTTTAATGGCAGCGAACGTGTTAATATTAGTAACTATTTTATTCATTTTCCTCATATAAATTGTACCAATTTCAACTTTTTACGTGTCATTGGATTTGGAAAAAATATATCTCTCAAATTATTTTTTTAAATACACTGAAAGAAAAAAAATGAAACACTCGGCGTATTTTCAATCGATTGTGGTATATCTTTGAGTGCGAAAAACTTTGTGTCAAATCGTCGTAGGAACTTCGTTTTTTGAGTCCTGCACAGGTAATTGAACACATTTCAATGCCCTTTTGGTGGATCGAGTCGACACATTTTTTTCCAACTCGGTTGCCAAAGTTGGACGTTTTTTGCCCAAAAACGTGGTTTTATGTTCGGAGGTTGAAGGGTTCGAAAAGGGATAATTCCAATCTGAGTTTACCCTCTTAAAGTGGGGCCAAAATGAGATTTCTTCCCGAAAGAATCATCAAATTTGGTTGAAAAGTCACTGAATTATGTGCGAAAAACCTCAAAATGCACTTTTTTTCAAACACCCATAACTTGGTGCCAAATCGTCGTTGGAACTTCGATCTTTGAGTCATACATAGGGAATTGATCAAATCTTAATGCCTCTATGGTTCTTAAGTTCATATGCATGACTTTAAAGAAGACACTTCAAAGTTTTTCGCCCTCAAAGATTCATCAAAATCGATTAAAAATACGCCGAGTTATGGCGGTTTGAAAATGGTCGAAATTTCACGAATTTCAAGTGTTTGTGGTTAAGCATGGTCATTTTACAAGTCAGTTTAAATATAATAAAGAAAATATCAATATCAACAACTGCCGGTTTTTTTGTTTCGACAATTCCAATGCACTATTTTTGCTAAAACAGTAGTTTTAAATTTATCGATTTCTCCTTTGTATGAAAAGTAAAAGAAAAACTAATGACGTATACTTTACTCTACAAAAAATATATTTACACTTTTTCTCTAAAATAATTTGGGGAGCCAATATTTGAACATTAAGAATTTAACATGCAAATCCCTATGGTGCGTGAATCAATTCTACACCCGGTATACAGATACGATCAAAATCTTTTGACATATTAATCTTGTCTCAAATTAAACCAATCCATTCTATAAATGGACATAATGCGGTGATTCGTTTCCAATACCCTTAATTACACTACTCAGACTCGATTTTTAATGCGATTCCTCTGGAGAAAGCCCATGTTACAATTTACATGTTTTTGTCACAAACGGAAAGACTTACCGTTTAAGTAGGACAAGGTCGCACGCATAACATTGATTCAAATACATTTTTTTTTTCTTAAATTAAATTAAGCGGTATAATTATGCATATACAATTTGACATGACAGTTTTGGAGAAAGTTATGTTTTTTTTATGTACAAATATTTGTTGTTAAAATAGAGAGCAAGTGGCATTAGCATTTTCGTAGAGTCTAGAATTTTAAATGGATATACAACGATTTAGAAGACGCAATGCACATTTATTTTTCACTTTGTACCACGAGAACAAAAAGAAGAAAATAGTTGGCAGCACATTTCTGGCGGTTAAATTGAATAAAATTGCATTAAGGTTAAAATGTGCAGCACTATTTTCACAACGCTATTGTCCGACAGATGTCGCATGTAGTCTAATTAAGGAATTATTTCTATATTGCAAATAAAAATAAATCATTTTTTCTACTCCCACCTCTAAAATGCCATTTATCGCATATGTTTCCATGACGCTAAGTGATTCTTTAAATACACCTTGACAAATTGTGACTTTGTGCATTTTAGTCATGGACTGAAGTTAGCTGCAGGTTTTTAAATCTCTAAAATCAATTGAAACACAAAATCAAGTTAGTTGTCACTTATCAACAATCTGTCAAAATAAAATAAAATGAAATAAATGAAACAAGGAATACTTTCAACTCAAATTAAATGAATAAAACAAAACATCAAAGAAATTTAGGGGAATCAATGATTTCCTTTAGCAATTGCCATAATGTCTCTAACGTAACTGTTGATGTATATTTACCCAAGTAGACTAATTTAATAATATTATGATGTTCATTTAAGATAATAAAATAATTTCAACATTTTACCAATTTAGTCGTAGAAAAAGTATAGAATGCAATTCGTGTTATAAACTTCTCTAGACACTCGTTATTAAATACTCGCTCCGCTCGTGCCTAATTAACTCGTGACTAAAGTGCCGTTTATAACACTTGTTGCATAATATACTATAAAGGCTGTGTTCGTTTTTGTTTGCGGACGAAACTAGACGTGTGATGTGTGAGTTTATTTAGCGAAAATTGGATGCGTTAATCAAAGTTTTCAACTGTCAATATGTTTACGCGGAATGTTGGTATTTTATGAACGTTACTTTGGTCATTTTGATTGCAGCAAAAAAATAACTAATTCAATGTGGCAGTGTGGTAAAGTACATCTTTTAATTTTGCGTTGAAGCTTTTACTTTTACTGTAAATAGAATACGAAAAAATACCTTGCCGGCTAATTTTGATACAATTTTTCATGTTTCCATAATTTTCTTTTCATAAAAGAAATTACTTTATACAACTCCATTGTAGCAATCAGTGGCGGTTCGCGGGTTTTCTTCTGGTACGGCCGAGGAACAAGAGGTGGTAATACAGATAGGTGCGGTCACGCAGCCAGCCGTCTCTGCAACTGACCCTACCTATCTGTATTACTACCTCTTGTTCCTCGGCCGTACCAGAAAAAAACCCGCGAACCGTCACTGGTAGCAATGTATTTATACCGTGTGAGCCACAAAATTTTCTTTCAGAGTTGGTTCTGAGATAAATGAGGTATGTCACATATGATTACGTCATGAGACTATTGAATTAGATTTAAAAAAATGAATTAATCTCAGACATGACTGCTATGTGTCTCTCTCTAGGCATGGCCAACTCAGAAACAAAATTCTGTGGCTCACACCTTAGGTATGCTTCCTTCGGCAACTCAATTTTATGGGCTAATATAATGTATGTTATGCCATAAGAGTAATCTAGCACAAATACCGTTATTGATCTCACGGTACTAAACCGAATTTAAAGACGAGATAATGACCTAGCTAATAAATTACTTGACGATATGCTTAATGATTCGCGTTTCAAGGATTTTATTATGAGTTTTTATAAGACTACATGGCCGGTTGGATAGGTAATAAAAAAAAATAGGGAAGATGCGTCGAGTCAGCTGTAATGTAGAACCATCCGGGAGGGCATTCATGAATAATAAAAATAATAGTGGCCCAAAGATTGACCCTTGAGGGACATCGATTGTACCTTAACAGGAGATATTTAGCCCTATTTCGTAGTGTTAATACCTAAACGTTATGTTCCAAATAAGAGATAGCTTTTTGTATTTCCAATCAGTAAAACATTCGTGGCCAATTTTAACATGCAGTTAAATTTAACGTTTTGCATGCAAAATAGTGTTGAATAAATATCAGTGAATTCTGCACCGAATTCGTTCCACTAAATATGTTATCATTCTAATACTCTCCGGATGTTAATTACACCAGTAAGTACGTAGTGGGGAATGAGATAATTATGCAGATCAAACACATTATTGATCAATTTAAGGATAGTAATTTATTTAAAATTAAAGATTTATCTCCACTCTTTATTAGTTACGTTTTACTCAATATTGGCTCAATAACTTGAAATTTATAGTTCTATATTTCGTTAATGCTGCAGGTTTATATTTCATTATACATGTTGGATATCAAAAACATTATAAAATGTTTGTAAACACGTTAACTAAGTTATAATAATGGATATTTTGTTAGTAATTATTATTTAGGGGGAAATTTAAATTACCTGATCGACTGGTCTCGATAAGCACTTATTGGAAGAACGGAACAAATCGTACATACCTGAAAAAAAAAGAAACAAATTAAACAATTTCCTTCGAGACATGTTCCATTTGAAATACAAAACGCACGACGCTAATCACAGGACTAATTTAACACAACGGCAATATTTAGTCTAGACTCTAGAAAGGCGACACCTCACGGATGGTGGTGTGCGATTCTAGGAAGAAATACACTGTCCGCGGCGGTTAGGCACGTTCATCAGGGCCCGCACAATAAATCCTGAAATTCCCAACGTTATACACGCGCGTGATCATAAAATCGGTTTCCACCCTCGGCTTGATTCATAATTCGTACCCGTAATGGTTTATTATGCGATGCGGGCATTTAAAGGCAGTCATTTCTGCGGAACATGGAATTTTACCAATTCGCCAATTACGCCCATGCGAGAGCCGTTAATCAATCTTCTGGCCATACCATATAAATGGTGTGTGTACACATAACGTGCGCATAAATAAGAAAATGACATAAACGAACAACGCCAAAAGCGTCAATTTTAAATAATTAGAATCCCTGTGTTATGTGCTGTGATTTGTTGAAAACATCGCTTTGCTTTGATTTTTATTGCGTATATGGGTGGTGCCAGTGAAATTTGATTGAGAGTATTTATTGTATATGAATTATTCCTCATATGGAAGTATTATTAATTTAAAATTTGACTAAAAATGCATTACTGTGTGTACTTATAGACAGTGGTGTATTGGAGGGGGAACGGGGAGGAACGACGTTCCGGCACCTTTTTTCAGAAACGGAACGCGTTTGTGTTTGTTAATATTTTATATAGTAAGAATAAAAAAAATAAAAAGCTTACAAGGAAAACAATAATTTGCTTAAAATAAGATGATCTCCGAAAAACTTTCAGCAAGCTGCTTGTGGAAAGTCGCGGACTATTTTTTTTGCTCTAACCATGCGTTCCCTTACTTCTTATTTTACCAATACACCACTGCAAATAGATTAAGAAAAACTTTGGGCACCTTATGCTATTCCTAAGATTTACGAAGAAGCCTTATGGGATTGGTGCAAAGGAACCTCTATTTTCAGGGACAAATAAATTACACTTTTAATAAGCAATTATGAACTATAATATTTAATATCTCCTCGAAACATCTAAACTAATTCAATGCCATTCCGATTCCTGACAATTCTAGGTTAATAACCGTCCTTATCAGGAATATTATCGCGTCGTGACGTAGAATAATTAATTCGTCTGAGTTTAGGGACCGGCCGAAGGCATGAATGCACTCTTTATAGGAAATTGGGACACGAATCCCACACGTTCATTAAATTACATCTAGAGAATAACGCGCCCGAAATAAAAGAAGAAAAAAAAAAGAAAACAAACATAAATTATGTAATCTTATGTGAGCATATGAGAAATCCTAGGAAATGCAGGAACTCCGTATAAATATAGAAAGTCGGGAGATGTCGTCCGAGTGGAATTAAAAATGCGTTTAGTTCGCCCACTCGCGAACTATCTCAGCACGCCCATCTCCAGATATGTAAAAATTTACATAAATATGTTTACAACGTGTTCCTGTTTTTGTTTTTTTATTGTAATATTTCAACAAATACATTTGGAATAGCAATGAAAAGTGATTAAACTAACTGGTGTGTCTCCAAATGTTTTCTTCTTAATATCAGGTAAATATTTTGTCACTATCGTTCATCATCTAGGAGTCTATTTAAAACAAATAAGTACCAAAATTAGATACTTGTTGAGATGACAGGCAATCCACATTGTGTAGTAGAGGATGACCTTTTATCAGAAACAAAGATGTTAGTATTTTAAAACTCTAGTTCTCGTGGTAAACAGTGCAATTAAAAGTGTAGTATACGAGGTGTGACAATTAAGTCCCGAGACTGTTTTTTTAACGAACAGCTGCGTAGCGAAAGGAATGAAAGGGGCGTGGTTTAGATCTGTATATGCATTCCTTGACCTGGATACAAATTTCAAGCAGCTTCAACAAATAGTCTCGTTGTAATCGTCAAATAACGAAGGTGAAAAAACTGCTCGGGCCGGAAAAATGTTGAAAAAAAATTGAGCAAAGAGAAAACAAAACTTTAAATTCAGTTTTGTTTTTTTTGTTTTTTTGGCATAGGTTTGACCATTTAGCCGCTAACGATGATATAATTTAGCAGCACCTTAAATAATATTAACATTAGGATGTACAAGGACACTCTGACAAGCAGTGACGGTTCGCGGGTTTTTTTCTGGTACGGCCGAGGAACAAGAGGTGGTGATACAGATAGGTGCGGTCACGCAGCCAGCCGTCTCTGCAACTGACCCTACCTATCTGTATGGCCACCTCTTGTTCCTCGGCCGTACCAGAAAAAAACCCGCGAACCGTCACTGCTGATAAGACAGGTATATCAAGGCGGCTTGAAACACAAACAGGTATACCACGGTTCAAAGGCATCTAGAATTTAAAGTTCCCGTTCAAATTAATTCGGGTTCCCAAAATGTGAAGAAAATCGGCCAATATTTAGAGGTGCATCAGCCAAAACCGTGTGAACATTAAATATTGTTCCCCCATCAGAAAACCTACAGATGGGGGAACAATATTTAATGTTCACATTATTATTGTTATATTTGCCGACGCTGGCAATATCCATATCTTGTCGGTGTTAAAGCCACCTGGATTTGGTTCAGTACAGCATTCAGGCAATAGATTCCGCCACTTTGGCGTTTCTACCAAAAACGTGTTTTTCCTCAATGTTTAAGAGGTTTCATGTCACTGTTCTAAAATAACGGGATGTTTCACACTTGGGACACATTAATACATTCAAACACGATTAATTTTATAAAGATTAATTGATTTTGGTGCAAAATTGGCCAAATGTGGTCAAAAACTTTTTTGGAAAAATTCATAACTTCGCTCCAAATCATCGTAGAAACTCGAATTTTGAGGAAACTTAGAAAAAAATGATTGGAATTTATTGCCCTGTTTTTCCACAATTCTTTTGGCACGCAGTTAAAGCTATCAAATTTGGACATTTTTTGACATCAGGAACATTTTTTTCTTAGCGGGCGGGAAGGGAGGAATGGATTTGGTATTACATTAACTAGGATCACATTAAAGCGATAATTCTATTTGTTTTTAGAACTTGAAGATTCGTTCAATTTCTGCTAAACGCAACCGAACTATGGCACTCTGAATTTAGCCAATTTTTGTGCATGTGGTGAGTTTTTTCACTCGAGTAGGGATTATCATAACTGATGGGCGATTTTCTCTTAAATTATCAATACAATTAATGATATGCGATATTAAACTACGTTAAAACAGCATATGACGCAACACAAACCTAACAATATGAAGTTTTTGAAGTTGAAATTTGAAGGTTTTAAGGCCTTAAAAAAATGGTTGTTTTTGTCAATATATCTATCCGAAAGTAGATGTGGCGACTAAAACGCATTAATACGTTGTGTTCGAGTGTATTAATGTGTCCCAAGTGTCAAACATCCCGTTATTGTAGAACAGTGACATAAAACCTCTCAAAAATTGAGTACAGATTTCAAAAAACATGTTTTTGGCTTGATGCACCTCTAAATATTGACCGATTTGCTTCAAATTTTGGGAACCCGAATGAATTTGAATGGGGAGTTATATGCTAGAAGAAGAGCGAAATGAAAAAATAACGATTATTTTTTGACACAGGCTAGTGTTCAGTGTGTGTAGATTTAAAAATGGTATTTTTTTACTTTCTCCGTTACGAAGTACGAGAAAGTATTGTGATCGTGATTTTTTTTCAAAAAAATTTTCTGAAAAAAAAATTGTGACTGTGTGTGTGTGTGTCTGTGTCTGTGTGTGTGTCTGTGTCTGTATGTGTGTCTGTCTGTGCGCGCTGTATCTCAAAACTAATAAAGCAATTGATATGAAACTTTTAACATCCGTCTTATTTGATAATCTGAAGAACTGAAAAGCTTTTGGTAAAATTTCGTACACCGGAAGTGGGTGTTTACCTTAACCGTTTTTTGTTTTTTGCCAATATTTTCTTAGATATGAAAAATATCACAAAAACATTTAAACAAACTTTGAAGACAACAAAGAAATGAACATCTTTTGCTTGAAAACATTTTTCATAAAATCATTTTTATTCGAGAAAAAAATTTATTATTATTTTTTTAATTTTTGGTTTATAATTATAAAACGATAATAGTTACAGCAAATGTATGTTAATAATAATTATAGAGAATGCTAAAATGAATAACTTATAAAGAATAAGTTCGAAATCACTTTAGTTTTTGAGAAAACTGAGTTTTTGAATGAAGTATAATTTTTCCAGCTTTCATAATTTTGACGTTTAAAACGTCAGTTTCATCCGAGTTTACACAACGCTCGATGTACATTTAAAATATGATTTCAATTGAAAATAAACCATGAAAATGTAAATATAAATGGCTATGATACCATCAAGTCGGAGAAAGTAACATGATGGCCACATCACAATTTTTTTAATAGCTATGCAAAGAGGATACACTAAGTATGCCTGTTTTCTTCGTCCGTGGGACAGTCGTGCAAAAAATGAACAATGGGGCAGGAATAGGAAAGGCTGGCCGTCGAGAATAAATATGACTGTATGACATCGTTCGCGAACCATTGATAAGTCGGGAAAAAAATCGTTCTTCCACCACTACATATTAAACTTGGGCTTATGAAACAGTTTGTGAAAGCTTGAGGTAAGAATGATGATTGCTTCAAATATATTTGTCAAGCATTTTCTGGTTTCAGTACAGAAAAATTCAAAGCAGGCATCTTGATGGACCCCAAATCCGTACTCTTATGAACAACAATGATTTCATAAATCACACGACTCAGGTTGAACTGGAAGCATGGGCAAGCTTTGTATCAGCTGTCAAGATTTTTTTTGGAGAATCATAAAGCTGAAAATTATTCCGAAATCGTTGACAATATGCTTCAAAATTTTGAAACACTGGGAACTAATATGAGTATCAAATAACAGTATTTACATAACCATTTAGATATATTTCCTGACAATCTGGGCGATAATAGTGAAGAACAAGGGAAACGGTTCCGCCAGTAAATGATTAAATTTAATTTTTCTCCAAAAATTTATTTTGTTTTTTTTTTTCAAGACCAGGAAACCATGCTGAACACCATTTGTTTATATAAATTTGTGAGACTCACAGGAACCGAGACAAGCAAAATTTCTTTTTTCGTGTATCGTTCTTACATCGACTGGAAATGCCGAAAAACGATTTAATTTAATTTTTCTTTAAAAATTTATTTTTGTCTTCTTTCCAAGTCTAGGAGACCATTCTGAACACTATTTGTTTATAAAAAAAATTGTGAGACTTACAGAAACCGAGACAAGCTAAATGTCTTTTTTCGTGTATGGTTCTTACATCGACAGGAAATCCCGAAAAACGATTTAATTTAATTTTTCTTCAAAAATTTATTTTTGTCTATATTTCAAGTAGAGGAGACCATTCTGATGGATGGAGGGAAGATATCCAGGCCGTTGGGATCGTCATATGATGGCTGATTACTGCTGGACCTTACAAAGGGATTGTCCTGACCAGAAATACCACAGACAATCACATACAGAACGTTTTTTATATATTGTATTATTAATTTTACTGTTTCTCGTAGAATTTAGAATTTATTTTTATTTGAAATCATTTAAAACGTATATTGGAATCTTTTATTTCAGTTTATTTCAAGTACGAATGGATTGCCTTTATCTCAAAAAGTGAAGTCAATTTAACAAATCTGTTATTATTTATGTATTTAGTAGCGTATTTAGTAGCGCAATCTTTATTAACCAACAGGCAAAACCCAATTACAGAGTAATATACAGCGAAGAAAAAAAACAATATGGTTACAAATTAAATAAAACTAAGTAAACTAAAGTTCCTAATGTTCGAACCTCAATATTTACGTGAAAAAGTTCTTTAAACATTTTCACGACCACAGTACTTCACAAGTAAAAATAAGTGACATGCCAAAATCAACTTTCTCAGAACGTGCACACGTGCAATTTTAAGAAACAATTTCAATTTGCATCCGTGCAAGCTGCACGCGTTATGTTATAAAACGTGTTGCTGTCAATGGTTCCTGGAACACACCCAGTAAGATTTAGCAAGTTGCTGGATTGCTGCAAAAGTATATGAACGTATTTTTAAAATAATGTTTAAAATAATGTTTAATCGTTGTTACAAATGGATTTTTCGGTCGATACCGATATCTATCGGTCAAAAGGCGGAACATGATCTAAAGTCGACATTTGAGGCAAAATCTCGTGCGCCGATTCCGACTTTCGGGTGTGAAATTTGAGAATCTTGGCGTGCAAGTGAATTACAATATTCAATTTAAAAATGTCCACCAATAGTTACTTTTGGGATTATTTTAAGAAATATGAACTCGAGGTACCTAAAAATTAATTTATTTTATATTCTCGATACACAACTATTTTAATGTTTGCAAATATAGCTGGACGATACCGATAATATACAGGGTATTTCTAAATTGACGTGAAAGATTTTAAAGGGTGATTTTTCAGCAAAAATTAAGGTAGGTCTTTCATATATTTTTTTGTTGTAAACTCCTTCCTCTTCAAGTTACAGCCCTCCAAAGTTAAGGGAAAAAATGTTGAAGGTTCCAAGACATGGGATTGTTTCCAGATGAGAATCCACAAAAGAGTTATCGATCTGCACTCTCCTTCAGAAATTGTCAAGCAAATCACCTCCGTCTCGATTGAACCTGGTGTAGAAGTCGAGGTCACAATTACCGACCCTTGAATTTAGGCTTAAGTTTGAACTGTTTTTATTAAAAATTTCAAGTAATAAACAGAGTAAAAAGGAAAAAAAAAGTTATGTCAAATGGGTCTGAGCATTATTTTATTTTTTTGTGATCAAACTAGCAATTTTAGGAGAAAATGTCAAGAGACAAAAATGTTGCAGGTTGAATCCCTCCGTTTATATCAATTTTGAAATAGAAAAATGTAGACGCAATAAAAAGTTCTGATGCAAGCTATTATAGGGGTTGATTTTTTCGCCTCGTTGTAATAACATTTTAGGGTTACAAAAATCGTCAAAATGTACCATTTTATTGGGAACAGTCATCGGCCAAATATCATTCTTCTAAATTCTTCCATAGTGGATATATGAAATAAAAACATGTTTTTCCCTTAACTTGTAGCTGGAACGAGTTTTGCACAAAAAATGGTGATGTGGCCATCATATTACTTTCTCCGATTTGATGGTATAATAGTTATTTATATTTATAAATTCATGATTTATTTTCAATTTAAATCATATTTTAAATCGAGCGTTTCACATGATCGAATGATTGCAACGTCAAAATTATGAAAGCTACAAATGACAAATTATGTTTAAAATTCCAATAATGTTTACAGTAAGTTTACTGAAAAACTATAAATAATGCTAAAAAAGTCTTAAAATGGATTTCTAAAAATAGTCCTGTTTAAAAAGTCCTAAAAACCTAATTAAAGTCTTGTCTCAACAAGAAAGTCTTGAAAAAAGTCCTGATAAAAAGTCCCGACAGAATCAAATCTCTTGAAAAACAGGTCCTTCAAAAAAACCAGAAATACAGTCCTGAAAAAAGAGTTGTCACAAAAAATGTCTTGAAAAAAGTTTTTTTTTTTGGAAATAAAGTCTTGAAAAAAGAATCCTATTAAAAAGTTGTGAAGAAGAGTAGTGAAAAAAATCCTGAAAAAAATACTGCAAATAGAGTCCGGAAAAATTAATTCTTCATATAAAACACCAGAAATAAATGTCCTTAAAAAATCCCGAAAGAAGAAAAAAAGAGTCCTAAAAAAGTCCCGAAGGAAAGTCTTAAAATAAGTCCCGAAGAAAGTCCCGAAAAAAAGTCCTGATAAAATATCCTTAATAATTGTCCTGTAATAACAGTCTTGAAAAAGAGTTATGAAAATAATAAATGAAAATATCCTTAAAAATATCATTAAAATAGTCCTGAAAAAATCCCAAAAATAGTCTTGAAAAAAAGTTCCGAATAAAAAGTCCTGAAAATGTATCCTATAAAAAATGTCCTGAAATGTAATACTGAAAAAATTCCTGTAAAGAGGGTTTGAAAAAAAAAATCCCGAAAAAATAATTGTGAAAAAATGTAACGAAGAAAATTCTGAAAATTATCTTGAACAAGAGGTTCTTAAAAAAGTTTCGAAAAAAGTCCTAAAGGAACAGTTCTGGAAAGAAAATCTTGAAAAATGAGTCCTGACAAAAGCCGCGAAAAAAAGTCCTGAAAAATAGTCTTCATACAAAATAGCAAAAATAAATGTCCCGAAAAAGAGCTCAAAAAAGTCACGAAAGAAAGTCCTAAAATAACTTCTGAAGGAAGTTCAGAAAAAGAGCCCTGATAAATGATTGTCCTATAAAAACAGTCTTGAAAAATTGCCCCGAAAATAACATCTTTAAAAAATAAACAAAAAATATTCTGAAAAAAAGCATTATAAAAAGTCCTTAACCTCTTCACGCCCAGGTCACGACATGTGGCGACAAACAAAAAAAAATATTTTACGAAAAAAAATACGGCTTTGGCGCCATCTATGGAATGTTCTTTTAAAATATTTTTTGCATAAATGAGTAAGTTTGTGGCAGTGGAATAATATCTCGCAGAAAAAGGTAACAGCAACAACAAAGTAATTTTAAATGATGGAATTATGCTATGGCTCAATCAAAGCAGAATGGGCGCGAAGTGGTTAAAAAGATCTGAAGAAATTGTCCTGAAAAAGAAATCCCAAAAAGAGTCTTGAAAAAAAATCCCGAAAAAAGTCTTGCAAAAAGGCCTAAAATAAGTCCTTAACAAAATTTTTGAAAATAGTCTTGAAAAAAATACTAAATATATCTTTAAAATGTTCAAAAAAGGTCATAAAAAAATTCTAAAAATTGTCAAGAAGAAAGAAAATTCTGAAAAATTTGTTCTGAAAAAAATCCCGAAAATAAGTCCTCAACAAAGGATTCTTGAGAGAGTCCCGAAAATGTCCCGAAAAAAATATCCTATTAATAAAATTTTGAAACGAAATCCTGAAAATTAAGGTCCTGAAAGAAAAAGTCCTAAAAATAAGTCTAAAAAGTCCTGAAAAGAAACTTTAAAAAATGCCCTTAAAAAAGACCTGATAAAAGTTCTGAAAACATGTCCTGAAGTCCCAAAAAGGCTAAAAGAAAAAATATTCCGAAATACGTATTTTTACTAAAAGCTTTTCAGTTCTTCGGATTATCAAATAAAACTTATGTTCAAAGTTTCATATCAATTGGTCTATTAGTTTTTGAGATACAGCTTGCACAGACATGCACACACACAGACACAAAAATTTGTTTTCCAGAAATTGTTGAAATGGCATCTAGGGACCTCAAAACGGATATTTCCGTAAAAAAAAAATTGGAAAAAAAATCACGATCACAATACTTTCTCGTACTTCGTAACGGAGAAAGTAAAAATTATATAAAAGGCCTCCCTTAATTTTTGCTGAAAAATCACCCTTTAAAATCATTAGCATCAATTCAGAAACACCCTGTATAGGCATCGGTATGTTTCCAATTGTTGCTGTTGATTTATTTTTCATGGGTGGACGTAGACAGGTTATTGACTTTTTGAGTAATTCGTTATTATTAAACAGATTACTTTCTTTGTTCAGACGGGATTATGTCCAACGCAAAGTTAATTACATCCACAGTTTATCTTAGTTTCCACGGACGCTTTTTTGCCGTCATGTTAATTCAAACACCCAACATATGTTCTTATGTCTGCAAGTTAACGATCGCCCCGCTACGCAAACACAGAATAGTAAATGACGTGGGCGTCTGCAAGATCGGAAATAATAAATTCGTGTAAAAATAATTTTGAAATTTACCACCAAAATTTCGAACCGGAATTGAATTCGCGAGCGAATGCACTCGAGGCAAAACTTGAAAATGTTGGGAATATATTAAAGAATAAGGAATTGTTGAAATAAATATGTATTAGTTGAAATGAAAATTAAAATATGAAAGAAATGCTACAAAAATAATTTACTCTAAGTCAAAGGGCGATATTGCTCACCTGGTCTTTGTTCAAGTCTTACAAACACCTAACATAAGCTTCTTTTGTTATATTCCAAGAATTCTACTCCGAATTAACATTACGTAATAATTTAAAGAATATATAAGTTTTAAGTGAAGTTCTGTGTGTGTCATTATTCGTCATTACCAAAATCTCAGGTTGACAACACTTTTTTGCTTTGGCTTATGGGCCATTCGGCTCATGACGAGAATAATATTTTAGAACAATAAGCTTAACCTCAATTATTTTAGAGATTATCATGAAATTTTAAGATGGTTAAAAATTAAAGAGGTGAATTAACAAATGGAGGCAAAGCGGACGCTTGGTCTAAAAAAGTTAAACACTGCTCAAAGTACTCCGGAATTTCTAAGATCTTTAATAGACTCAGATGACAGATTGAAGAATGAAATGCGAATTTTGATTATATTATCATAATAATCTGCTAAAAATCGCATTCATAAGATTTTTTTAAGTTGATCGAGTAAGTCATTAACTTCTTTCTTATGTTTGCTGACGAAAATCGTTATCTAGTGTTCTATAAGCTAAACTCCAATGAGATTAATAACATAATTCGGAATTGTTATATTACGGCAGATTTTGAAATTATTGAAATTATATGTGCGCATATAATATTTATAAGCAAAAATCCTTAATAATAATTCAGAATTGTTATATTTCAGCAGATACCTTATGATTTTAAAATTACATTTGCGCTTACAATAATTTTGATTCCACACTCATCACTGAGAAAGAATTGGGATTGTAGCAGTACACGATCGCTTACAAATTACGTACGCAACAAAATCTGGAGGTATAATAAGTAGTCCCCGTGTAACCACAAACATCTTTGATAAATGGTTATTATGTACTTCCATTCTCATTCAAATTATGCGTTTGACCGTATGCACTAACCAGATAATTTGAATACATTAACCAGACAACAAAAGGGCACTAAATAAAAAAGTAAACACCATAAATAACAGGTACCTTTCGGATGCGCGCGGCAGTAGACGAAATTGAACTAATACTGCACCCACACACACGCACACACATTCACCAACCATCGGTATCATTACCTTCAACTTGACCCAAACAAGTACCATTCGCTGGGAACGTACACCGAGTTATATAAGAGGTGCACTGGTAATGGTGGATACCATAAGAACGGGCAGCAAGTGGATCTTGAAACAATGTTATATTACGCCATATTAGGAAGATACGCACCGAGTCCGGTCCATCCACTCCATCCTCACGTTTGTTTATCAATTTTCACTTATCACTAAATAAGGCACGTAGACGTATATCCGTAGTAGGAAATGGATTCGTGTTCATTACGGGTCATATTGATTACGGTTGGATAAAAAAAAGGCTTATTCTTTTGTCCGACAAGCGTGACTTTTTCTCGAAGTTGTCTCATTTTGTTCTAAACATTGATAAATGATCGCCAGTCGACAGCCGACATGAAGATCAAATTCGAAAGGTTCTAATGAAGATGTACACTTTATTATGGGTGTACAACTTGGCGTGATAATGAGGAAAAATATTGGGTTGGTAAATAAATTCCCACGTTTTCTTTTTACTTAATTCTTTCTCGCGATATTTAGTGCTTTGTTTGATAAAGTGTATATAGTTATAGTCGCGCCGTTCTATGAAGCCAAGTGAGGTGATTAACGAAGGGTCGGAAGTACCACCTGCATCTGGTCATTGGGCGGATTCTTCATGCATCTCAATACCCGAGGATCTCAATTCGTGAACATGCGGTGTTGGGTTGCTTGCATATTCACTTCCAAAGGTATACAGTGTATCAAGGGCCGAAAATAGGCTTTAGCAACCCGTCGCTTCGGTCGCTCGTGTTGCTAAAAGTGAAGGGTTGCTAAAGCATTTCGGCATGAGTTACACTCGATATTTTTTTGCCTGCCTTAAGTAAAAACAGTGTTTCAGGAAATTTTATATCGCACACCATTGAACTGTCACTGTCAGATTTTTGCATAGCCTACTTATATTCCGCGGAAGGTTGTCTAGATTATGCATATTATTTTTTCTGCCCTAGATACGCTAAATCGTAGTTTCGGCCCGATTTTTATGGCTGAAAAATATGGTTTCGGTAGAGGCAGGCGAAAAAGTTGTTTGTAACCGTTTAAGAACCACTGATGTACAAAATAAGAGGATAGTGCACCAATATACTTATATACTTTAGCCGTTTTATGAAGGCATCTGAGGTGATTAACGAAGGGTTGGAAGGGCCGCCCTCATCAGAAGTGATTAGTTATTCTGTTACTTTACACTCACAGATGTTTACACTTTACCTGCTCGCTATTGGTGCAGTATCGGCTTCTATTTATAAATCAGTGGTTCTTAAAAGGTTGCAGATAACTTTGGAAATAAATATGCATGCAAGCCAACATCTCATGTTTGCTTATTGAGAAAGCATGTAGCACCCGCACACGCAAATGAGGGCGGTCCAAGTTAATCACCTCAGACGCCTTCATAAAACGGCTAAAGTATAGCTAGCAGGTTAAGCTGACCCTTCCGGCCGACCTCAGTTGGCTCTTTAAAACGGCGGTACTGTATTTTAAAGTGCTATTTCTGCTCTAAAACATGTTATCACGGGAGTCACGCCAAGAGTGAAACGAGATATAAAAGCCAGCTACAACAGAAGAAACTAAGATTATCAAAATCGTGCAATAGTACAAATTATTTGGCAATAAAATTCTACAACAAATTACCTGATACCTGGAAGCAGTTACCTTTGAAAAAATTTAAGATGGTGGTATCCAATCTCTTGAGAAAGAATGGGTACTATTCATTTGACGAATTTACGCAAAGTAATATTTAACTTGACTTTTACAATTAAACGAATAGTATTTTCCACATTTACTGGGTATTACTTACTAATTTACTAAAAACTTATAATCAAAAATGATCTTATCTTTTTATCTTTATCTCTTCTGGCAAATAAATTGCATTTACCTGATGATGCCCACCGGTTTTGGATATGAAATGGGCTAGTATGATGTTGCTTCTTTTATTATATTTTCAAGAAGTTTATCTTCCATACATGTCTGTTTAGGCATTATTGTATTTAATATTATATTCTGCATCTGTATTATGTTTTTTTTTTGTAATTTTGTATTTCTATTTGCCAAGTACATAACTGTATGTTTACATTGTATATGGTGACTTATGTAAGACATTATTGTCAAGCGTCAATAAACAACTAAACTAAACTAAACTAAAGAGTGATAAAAGAGCTAAACCGCAAGAAGGCAATCATATGCATCTGGTGGGACTGGGAAGGTCTGGTGCTCTGGGAAATCCTTGAGAAGAATAAGACAGTTGACAAGGAACTGTACGTATTCCAGTTGTACCGAATGCACGAGGCTATTGAACTAAAAAGCCTCTTTCGACGTGGTCACGTCAGCTTGCTTTATGACAACGCACGCAGTGATGTCATACGTGATCACATTTTTTTCACCACATCAATGTAAGCGAAATCACCACTTTTAACATTTAAAAAGTTGATTTTATAAAAGTGTATTAAATGAAAAGAATAAATATTAATGATTTATACTTCATTTTCAATATGAACAAATGGATACAATCAATACAATAAAGGTATTAATAACAAATCATCTCTTAAAAATAATCAAACAAGAAACTTTTGCAAAAAAAAGAAAACTAAATAAATAAAGGGTGCCAATCCGAAACTAGGATATACAATTTTTAGAAAAGGGAAAAATTTAAAAGTACAACAATGAAGAATAATATTTGAAAAAAATGGTGATGTGGCCATCATGTTACTTTCTCCGACTTTATATTTACGTTTTCATGGGTTTATTTTCAATTGAAATCATATTTTAAATGTACATCGAGCGTTGCGTAAACTCGGATGAAACTGACGTTTAAAACGTCAAAATCATGAAAGATGTAAAAATTATACTTCAAATTCAAAAACTCGGTTTACTCAAGAACTAACGAGATTTCGAAAAAAACTTATTCTTTAGAAGTTGTTCATTTTGGCATTCTGTACAATTATTATTTACATAATTTTTCTGTAACTATTATCGTTTTATAATTATAAACCAAAAATTAAAAAAATAATAATAAATTTTTTTCTCGAATACAAATGATTTTATGAAAAATGTTTTCAAGCAAAAGCTGTTCATTTCTTTGGTGTCTTCAAAGTTTGTTTGAATGTTTTTGTGATATTTTTCATATTTAAGAAAATATTGGCAAAAAACAAAAAACAGTTAAGGTAAACGCCCACTTCCGGTGTACGAAATTTTACCAAAAGCTTTTCAGTTCTTCAGATTATCAAATAAGATGGATGTTCAAAGTTTCATATCAATTGCTCCATTAGTTTTTGAGATACAGCGCACACAGACAGACACACACACAGACACACACACACACACAGACACACACACAGACACAAAAATTTTTTTTCCAAAAATTGTTGAAATAGCATCTAGGGACCCCAAAACGGATATTTCCGTAAAAAAAATTTTGAAAAAAAAATCACGATCACAATACTTTCTCGTACTTCGTAACGGAGAAAGTAAAAATTTATATTGAATGATTATTAAAAAAACAAAGCTCAAATGTTGTTTTCTTTGATTTATCCCAGCTGGTTATTAAATGGCGATGCTCGCAATTTGCAATCAAAGAGAAGAAAATAGCATTCAAGATCAGAAATATCATAAAAATTAACCAATCGTGGCATTAGGTTTTCCCATACAAACAATTGACTTATCCCAACTGGTAACAAAATAGGAATGCTTGAAATTTGCACTGCAAGCCAAGAAATTACATTCAAGATTAAAAATATTATAAAAAAATAACCACTTGTGGCATTAGCTTCAAAAATTGCAAATTTATCCAGAAATAGCGATTTTTTGATTTCCCATGAAAACAATTGATATCCCAGTTGGTAATAAAATAGCTCGAATTTGCACCTGAGGCCAAGAAAGTTTAGAAATATAAAAATAAAATAAACCACTCATGGCATTCGCTTCCAAAATCACAAGTTCATCCAGCAATAGTGTAGTTTCATTATTATTATTATTATTTATTTACCCAACAGATAAATCCAATTTATTCATTTTTTCATTTATTCATCCAAATTGTAAAGATATGTATATTAGCCGCCTTGAGCTGGCCATATGGGCTACGTTCCCGAGGCCAAACAAAAAAAAAAAATTTTATTTTTTTTTATTTGAAGATTTGTTGAAATGCATGGTCTGGGTGAAATTTTATTTTTGCCTAAGTGATTGACGTTGAACAATTAAAATCATTTCTATTATTTGGTTGAAGGTTCGAACTATAGAGCCAACCATGATTTCATACAAAAAATTATACAGGGTGATAAAAAAAATGCGGTAGAAAAACCCAACTTATAAAGTTAAATAACTTCGTTTTTTCAAATGGCACACCCTGTATTTATTAACGTATACCTAAGTAGAATCCAATTATCTTTCAGATTGTATGAGGGTTCCCTGTCCCTAATCTCAATAGTTTTCTTGTATTCGGCGATTATCATATCAGGAATAATTGTTATAGCTCACTATTATACACAACTTTTGTATAAACCATTTTTCGAAATTTTGAAAAATAAGCACGTGATTGACCGTTCCCAGAGCTCTGAAACACCCTGTTTATTAGCAATTTATGTTAATTAAGAGTAAAATGGATGAAAGAGCATTGTTTATTTGTAATGGAATTGGATGAAGCACCAATCGTCAAAATCGTGTGTGTGTAAAATAAAAATGATTGAGTGCCACGGGATTAGCGACATTCGCACCTGCGCGTTTGCGAGCGGTACAAACACTGAGATCTAGCCGTTAAAATGATATTTATAATTATTGCTTTGTATAAGTAAATATTATTACTTACATTTAGTATACATTCCATACATTTCTGGCGTTTCTTATATTATATTATAGGTTATAGTTTTCTCTCACACACTCAATAAGCGACACAAGTTAGGAGACCAATAACGGCTGATCGTTTAATCGCCGTTGCACTTATTTCCGACACATATAAAAGAGAAGACGCCAAGTGCACAAATATAAAAATGTTTATTTTATACTATTAGAACATGATAGAACAAGATGGATATTAAATGTAATCCAATTCTGCATTTTACGCATTGTGGCAGCGCTACCGTATACTTGCGACATCTCATGACACTAGGCCCAAGTACGAAATACTATGTCGGGCTTTAATTGCGAATGTACGTAACTAAATGTGTATTATTGGTGAATGGACAATACTTACTCAACTTATACATCGATCGGAATGAAAATCCTAAAATAATTTTGACGTGGAAGCGTGTCCGAAACGTATTTCAATTATATATCACCGCAGAGGTATTCAGAACTGACAAGAACTGCTAGAGAACAACTAAAGTCAGCTGTTTACTAAAAATGTTAATATAGAGATCGTTGTCATGGTGATGGTAAATAAATTTTTAACCTTTTGCAAATTTTTTGTCCGCCATTTTAAATACACTTTTTTATACATGAGTTGAATTATCGATGAAATTTTTACGCTGCACAATGTTATTTCACAATCTAAAACCAACATGATTCGCGATTTTTTATAAATATACACAATCTCCGAGATACTTAATTTGTTCAGTTTTAGGAATACAATAGAAAATTTTCGATGCGAGGTTCTTTTTTTTTGTTCTTTACTACTTTAGAAAATTTTCGAAGTAACGAACTTTCTATTCATTTTTATTATTATTTTTTAACTCTTGTTTGTTTTCAGGGTATATTGAAAATATTTGGAAGCGAGCGCCTTTTTTTGCTCATTAAAATTTTTTTCTTTTTGAAAAAGAGTCATGAGTCACTTCAAGAACTTCAAGAATCGACTCTTTTCAGTCGACGTGTATACGCTTAAATCGTAGCAGTTTTTCGCCGATTCAATTATTTACACCCATTTACTCCATTAATTTAAACCACAATGCCAATTGTTTGAAGCGATGTGCAATTTAATCGAGTTAATAATCTCCGAATCAAATGTCAAGCACATACCAACACAACACCGTGATAAAATGGAATTTAATTGAGTGCACGCACCCTTTAAATGTATTATTCACATTCTGGACGGCAAGTGCACATTTTACGACCTTATAATAAATAAATCTGTTTAAATGAAGCCCACTTTCATCAGCGCAAGACTGCACTGAAGCCGTTTGTTTAGTAATTATGAATTTACGACTGTAATTATTTAAACGGCGTTAAATTCTAATCCTCGCGTTGTTTAATGAATATGGCTCTTGTTACATGGATTTATTGCGATTTGGAGTGAGCGAGGCTTTCGGATAGTGAGGCTTCTATTACGTTTAATAATTTGTTGTGTAATGAGTTACAATTAATTTTAATAGATTGTGACTTGTTTAATGGTATGAGTTTGTTTAATTATAAAATTTTAGTATTTGGAGTACTCGTAATTGCAAAATTAATTAATTGATTTGCCCCTGAGGTGGTTATTAATGATACATCATTTTATATGTAAACATCATAACGATTTATTAATAGCGACTTAAGTTTTTATTAAATTCTAGTAATTTTCAAACCAAAACACGTTCTGAAAAACACTTTTTTAAAGGAGCACCTTATTGAATTATTCACAAATTAGGAGATGCAACCAATGTTTGAAGCAAGATTACACAAATTCTGGTCAGAAAAATAAATACCAATTTAATAAGTAATTGTGGAGGCTTTCACTTCGTGATACATTTTGAATAATTCAAATAAAACGAATAACTTTGTTGGTATCACTTTATTCTGATACCAACAAAGTTATTCGTTTTATTTGAAATACCAATTTTATAAGAAACAGGATGAACCTGTATGGTACTTCAATTATTGGGATAAATGAAACATAATTTTCTATTTCTACAGAAAATTGAGTTTTTTTTAAATGTTTTATACCACTGAATACAGTGGTATAAAACATAAAAAGTATGTTTCATCTATCACCAATTTTATATCTTGCATTATGGGCCACTGTACGGAAGCTGTTGATTGCCTTTTCGGTAATCTCTGGAACCTGTTGGCGCGGATTCGAATCCCAATCGGGAGAACATTTTTCTAATAATTGGCGGCGAGGGTCCATTGTTTGTCCCATTTTCACTTAAACATATTATTTAAAATACAGGGTTCCCCATAATAGACTACCCATTTTATTTTATTAATTAATTCCCTACGAGATAACTAAATAAGTTTATTTCTGTGGGATTATGTTCTGTAGTCTTTGGGATTTAAGTTAATTATTGATCAAGTAGGCACCAGTCACAAATAAGTTTTATATTAATAATTTTGTGGAACGTTATTTTTCTACGAGAAGTTTGTTAGTTTTCATCATAATTATTTAACTTTCATGGATTACTCAGTCCAACAACGTGTGTTTTGTGTAGAAACTTACATAAGAAGCAATTCGATAGAAGAAGTTAGGCGTGCATTCCGGCGTCAGTTTAATAACAACAATAGAGGTCACGCGCCAAATCGTAAAACTGTTATGTTATGGGTTCGTCATTGGCGTGAAAATGGTTCTGTACAAAATTTGAAGAAGCCTGGACGTCGAAGAACAGTTCGTACACCAGAAAATATTAAACGAGTTAGAATTGCGTTTACAAGAAGTCCTAAATAATAATCGACAAACCCTTATCCTAGGAATATCAAAGGGAGGCTTAGATCGAATTCTTCAAAGAGATTTAAAATTTCATCCCTATAAATACCAAATAGCACAGCAACTTATAAATCAAGATAAGGAAGCAAGGTTAGCATTTTGTCAAGAATTTTTGAATTTACATCAAGGAGCAATTCACAGTCTCTTAATGAGCGACTAAGCAAATTTTTATTTGAACGGCATGGTTAATAAACAGAATTTTAGATACTGGTCAAATGAAAATCCTCGTGAAATCTTTACACTGAACCTCCATAATCCAAAAGTTGTTGTATGGTGTGGAGTAGGATCTTTTGGTATTATTGGTCCATATTTTGTTGAGGATGAAAATAACCGCTCTGTAACAGTAACATCCGAGCGCTACGTAAACATGCTAGAGACATTCCTCATTCCAGAACTAAATAGACGAGGATTGCTAAACAATGCCTTACTATTCCAACAAGATGGGGCAACAGCTCATACCGCCAGAAACTCAATGCGGGTTCTGCGAGAAACGTTTAATGGCCGACTCATTTCTCGATTCGGAAATTTGCCTTGGCCTTCGAGATCCCCCGACTTAACGGCACCCAATTTTTTCCTGTGGAGATATTTAAAAGCCAAAGTGTTTGCAAGTCGTCCAGGTACAATCGAGGAACTCAAAGTCAAAATTCGTGAAGAAGTTGAAGGAATAGACAAAGGTTTGCTACGCCGTGTAATGAACCACTTTGTATCTAATATTGAAAAATGTGTTGAAGTTGGTGGAGGTCATTTAGAAGACGTGATTTTTAAAAGTTAGAATTAAATTAGCCAAATATTTATGTTATCATAACTCCCATAGAGTTAACTGTAAGTTAGTATAATAAAAAGTTTGTTTTGTTAACTGAAAAAAAAAATAATTCAAATATTAAAATGGGTAGTCTATTATGGGGAACCCAGTATAAATCGGTCGTGGATGAATCAATTTTCTATTACCCACACTTCTCCAACCCGAATTGATATCAACCTTCATTCCTTAAAAAAAGAGGTAACCTAATTGCAAGAATAAAAATTCTTTAAGCCATCATAGATCGAAACATTAAAATAACTCAATTATTCACAGCATCGGACTCGAGTAATACAACACCAGTGGAGAAAACGTGTAATTCAAGTGTTCAATTTCAATTAAACAAAAAGTAAAGGAGGAAAACGTGGCCACGCTTCGCCTGAATGGAAATTGTGAAATTTTAACGGATTCCAGGAAGTTTGGCGGCCTTTAACACACCCGATTGGCTTGGATATCCTCTTACACCGCGGTGCCACTATCCGCTGTAAACCGAGACCGGAAGTCTGTCGATGTTTTCCATTTGGTATTCCGAAACGTTTTCATCTGATATTGAAATTTCTTTGGAGAACGGACACCATTGTTCATCGCCATGTATAATGCATACTTAGGATGTGTGTTAATAAAGTGCATTCGGTAGGCAATTGTTGAAATTGCGACCTCGACCTCCGAGAAATAACAATTATATTTAAACGCGCTCAAGACAAGTTGCTGCTGCTGCTGGTGCTCGGAAGTTCAAGAACACCATTGCCGATGCAATGTTAGATCAGCTGTGTAAAGATAATGCGCCGAAGAACGAAGAAGCCTGACTACTTCGCACATGCTTGTATTTTCCAGTGTACCTACTAAATAAGCAGACAGGAGACACACCTGACGCCTTGTTTTATTGCGGGTTTATATTTAGAAATGGAATTAGTTTTGTAGGGAATTATCCTATGCTATATAGTCTGATTTGAAATCTAGGTTTAAATATAGGAATCGGTGAGAGTAGAATGGTCATGAAGAATTGCGATTCAATTGTCTTAATTAATGATTGTTGTACAAAATTAAATATTCCTTATGCTTCGTACACACTTGCGCCGAAAGCCGCGTGCATGATTTATGTTCGGCATATGGTTCGCTGGACGGTGGCAAAGCTGCAGACTAATAAATGGATTCATGGGAACGGCTGGGTCCGACGCAAAACGTTCGGTTCCAGGTTGTGCGTGCCAAAACTTTTGTGCCACAATAGCGGCGCGGTTAGTGAAAATGCGCAAGTGTGTATGATGCATAACATATACAGTATATTTTTTGTATCGTGGGCCATAGGATTTTCCATGCTAAAAATTATACCTCGTTTAAATGTATATTTTATCATATAATTTTGAAGCAAATTTTAGTTTTACTGGTTGTTGAAATTAGGCACTTGGTAGGTTTCACAAATTTTATACTTTTTATTCCGACTAGTTTCGATTGTTACATCATTATCTAGGAATGAATACAGGGGAAAAATAGTTTCGCTTATATATTAAAATTGTCCATTCAGGTAATTAGGGCGGTCATTATTGGAGAACTCCAGATGTCATCATTTTCGTTTACGACGTGTTTTCCCCGCTTTAGCGCTTTGTTGATCTCTAATCCTTCTCGGAGATTTAAATTTCGGCCCTTATTACCTGTATGTAATATTTTAAAATTATTTTCTTCGAAGAAGTGGTTATTTGTGATGCAATGTTTGGTAAAACCGGTGGTGCCTTTATTGTCTAGTATGGCTTTTCTATGTTCTTTTAGTCTTATACTAATGGGGTTATTCTGAACAACTGTTATTAACAGCGATGTTATTAACATCGATGTTAATAACATTGCGATGTTATGTGAAATTGAACAGCGCTGTTAAAAACTGTATTCTGAACAACCCGATGTAAACAAATTCGAAACAGTGCAATGTCTACAGCGCGACCAACTTCATGTATGTTATGATACATGACATAATAAATTTTGAAGGATATTTTTCAAAATAAAATGAGTGTTTTAGACCAAAATATATCGAGTGACGAGTAAGTAGTTCATTGAATTTTGTGTTTATACATTTTAATGTCTACTGTTATTCATTTTAGGCAGTCAAAAAAGCGAAAAAGAAAAACCAGCGATGAACAGTATGAATTATATTTATTTGAAATGGAAACGGATTACGTACTTCGAAGTGGAATCATTAATCCGACCTTAGGCGATAATTATATTCAAAAAAAAATGGAAATTGTTGAGTGAAAAATTAAATTGTACGGGAACAGGTCCACAATTATCAGTAGACGACTGGAAGAAGGTAAATTTTTATTAGAAAATTTAAATAGCTTGGTTAATTGTACATTTTTAGCGGTTCAAAGACTGGAAAAATTCTACTCGTGCAAAATACCGCAAAATTAAAAATAGCAGAGACGCAACAGGCGGAGGTCCGCAAATGAATATTAAATTAACTGCGCTTGAAGAAAGAGGTTTATCTGTGTGGGGAAGGGCAGCCGTAACCGGATTGGAAGGTATTGCAGAAGGAGGCCTTCAAAACATTCAAGAAATAGATGCTACAGATACTGCAATATATATACCAGATACAATTAATACGGATCCAAATTCAACAATGGAAATTATAGAAGGTGAAGAAATAGAAAATACTTTTTTAGAAAAGCCAACCAACAGTGTAAACCCTGGACAATCGCGTCACTCGAAACCTAAGCGACCAGCACCTTTAAATGAGATTGCAAGCAATTTATTAGATATTGCTAAAAACACTTTAGAAACAAATAAGGCTGTCTTGTCAGCAGTTGAAAAATTGACTTGCACTTACAAAGAAATTGAAAATGAGAAGATACGAATTGAAAAACGCAAACTAAATTTCGAAATTCAAAAATTTAAATTTCTAAATCCAAATTTTGATTTTCAGGATTAGTCTAACAATAGTTATTTATTTTTATGATAATTTGTTCACTTATTTTTTTTCAATTTGTATTATATAATGAACAAGAGTTACGTTTTGTTTACTTCGTTACATTTATGTGAAAATAAATATATTTGATAGTTATAATATTCTGCTTTAATTATTTTTTTATAGACATATTTTTTACATTATATTATTGATGATATAATTTGCTCTTGTTGCTCTGCCTGCTTCTAGAATATCATTCTGTTGTAAATTACCTAAGAAAAATGATGAATGTTAAAAATACAAATCAATGACTTGAAGAAACTTCTTTACCAATAACTTCTTCTTCGTGATAATTTTGATCAATATCGTAATCGTTAAGGAGTAATCTGTTTTTTATTGCAATGTTGTGTAAAATGCAACATGAATTAATTATGCGTGCAGCTTTTACAGGCTGATAATGAAGAACTCGTTCTTGTGACAGGCATCGAAATCTTGCTTTTAAAATACCATTTGTTCTCTCTATAACATTCCTTGAACTTTTTAATTTGGAATTATATTCAGCTTCTGGTGTGCCATCGACAACATGGCTGAATGGCGTTAAAAGCCATGGCTCCAATGCATAGCCTCTATCACCTGATTCAATAAATTAGTTAACATATTTCAAATTAAAAAAAAAAACACTTTTGTGTATAAAATAACCTATTAAAAATGAATTTCTTTCTCCATTGTCGTATTCATTCCGTAAATAATGTCTGATGTTTGACATATTCCAGATGGCAGAGTCATGTACGGATCCTGGGTACCGAGCATTTACTGCTAAAATTTTAGAGTCTGAATCTGAAATCTTCAAAATATTAGGAATTACATTATTCCCAGATTAATTGATTATTATTGTTAGATACTCACAAGCATAACATTGATTGAATATTTTCCTTTTCTATTAATAAATAAGGCAGGAGGGATTTCTAAATCGCTAGACGGGGGTGTAAAGATTTCCACATGAGTACCATCAATTACCCCAATAATTCCAGGCATTCTCCATTTATTATAGAATCTACCAAATAATAATTTTAAAATATAGATATATATTTTTTCTGAAATAGTCAGTTTTTCATCAGGCATTTGACTAAAAAAATAGTATACAAGACTAGACACGGAAGTTATGCTTTACCTGACACTACGGAATTATGCAGGTGAGGTAAAGCAAAATTTTCCTGACTTTTCCATAAATACATACATATATATGTCGCTTACCCTCTTTTTACGACATTTTTTGTTTGTAACGTTGTGGGAAAGTTTATCGTGCTGGGCATATAGTGAATTACTAGTAATTCAGATACTTCAGTTATAGATCTACTAACAGCACTTTGACTCAAATTAGACCATGAAGAATTTCCTACAGGCACCTGATAGGATCCATTCGCGAAAAAGCTCAATGCAGTAATAACCTAACAGAGCGAACTCATTAGTCAATTCTATTGCTACATATTATTTGATTACCTTTAATCCAAATGGAATAGCATTATTATTTCCTGGAATTTGGGCATGGGGTTCCAATGTGCAAATTATTTCCCTGACAATTTCTTTAGTCAGTCTGTAGTAAGTTAAAAAAATTTCATCTGGGACATCAAAAGGATTTTGTAAATCGCGCAATATTCTTCGTTGTAAACGCATGTAATTCCTATAAAAATAATTACAACTCACTCAACTTACGTGTGTTACTCTAATTGTTTGTCTATTTACATACATATTTACATTGTTTGTCTATTTACATACCTTCGGTAATCTTCTTCATAAAGAATGTATATGAATATTGGCATAATATTATTATCCATTTGAGTTTTTTGCTAATGAAAAACACAAATTACAAAATAACCTCAAAATATATCACCTTTCACAATCTCGTAACGTCGACCATTTTGACAAATGTTGTTTAACATCGAAAATGTTAATTTACATCGATGTTAGTTGACAGACATTGTGTACAGAATCGCATATTCATAACATCTGTCGATGTTAGCAAATAACACCGCTGTTAACGCTAACATTTTTGTTCAGAATAACACCATAAATGTTCTTCCGGTTTGGCCAATATACGTTGCATCACAATCCCCACATTCGATTTCGTATATGCCGCATTTTTTGGATTTTTCTATGGTTGGTTTATTATTTATCAAAAGTTTGCCGATATTGGTGGAGTTTGTACATATACCATATACCAAGTGCCTAATTTCAACAACCAGTAATATTAAAAATGTTTCACCACGTGATAAACGAGAACCAAATTCAACAAATTTTAGTTGATAAAATGAATCAATTATTTTTCTACATGATGCGCTTAATTAGAATCATTTAAACATGTTTTATTCCATTAAAAAGTGCTTTTGCTCGGAACCGAACGATTGGGATACGCTGCAGAAAAGTTGTCAACTATTTCCCTAAAATAAAAATTTCCTGACTTCTTGTAAAAAAATGGTGATGTGGCCATCATGTTACTTTCTCCGATGGTATCATCATTCATATTTACACTTTCATGGTTTATTTTCTATTTAAATTATATTTTAAATGTACATCGACCGTTTTGTAGACTCACATGAAACTGACGTTTAAAACGTCAAAATTATAAAACATGGAAAATTTATACTTCAAATTCAAAAACGCAGTTTACTCAATAACTAACGAGATTTCGAAAAAGACTTATTCTTTAGAAGTTGTTCATTTTGGCATTCTCTACAATTATTATTCATATAAATTTGCTGTAACTATTATCGTTTCATAACTATAAACCAAAAATAAAAAAATTAATAATAAAATTTTTCTCGAATAGCAATGATTTTATGAAAAATATTTTCAAGCAAAAGATGTGCATTTCTTTATTGTCTTCAATGTTTGTTTAAATATTTCTGTGATATTTTACATATTTAAGAAAATATTGGCAAAAAACAAAAAACAGTTAAGGTAAACACCCACTTCCGGTGTACGAAATTTTACCAAAAGCTTTTCAGTTCTTCGGATTATCAAATAAGACGTATGTTCAAAGTTTCATATCAATTGCTCTATTAGTTTTTGAGATACAGAGCACACAGACAGACACACACACACACAGACACACACACAGACACACACACACACACATACACACACACAGACACAAAATTTTTTTTTCCAGAAATTGTTGAAATGGCATCTAGGGACCCCAAATCGGATATTTCCGTAAAAAAAAATTTTGAAAAAAAAATCACGATCACAATACTTTCTCGTACTTCGTAACGGAGAAAGTAAAAATACAACTATTTCCGTAATGGACAAACCTCTTTAAATGCCGTTACAAATTCCAACCGTTCTGCAATAGTATAAATGGACATTTTTAAGAATAAAATCCGTTTGATTACTTGCCTCACTAATCAATCTGACAATTCGTAATATCAAGGTACTTTGATTATTTTTGCTCCGTTATTTATATTAAATAATTTCATTTTTTAATGGAATAAAACATGTTTAAGTTATTCTAATGCAGCGCATCATGTAGAAAAATAATTGATTTATTACTAATTAAAATTTCCTTCAAAATTTTATGATAAAATATACATTAACAGAAGGTATAATTTTTAGCATGGAAAATCCTATGGCCCACGATAAAAAAAATATACTGTATAAAGTAATGCCAATGAGAGCTGGGAATGACTTATTGCCTATAAACATGAGTTAATATTAAGAAGACGTAGCTCTTGTTTAAATCGTAAGTAGGGTTGTATACAGGGTTGGGATAAAGTATGGAACCAAGTAAATATTTTTAAAACAAAAAGGGATACATTTATGAAACTTTGCAGGCAAGTATAATGACACATTACGCATCTGATGCCACATTTTTTGTTACTACTGTACTTCCGGTTTCACCGGAAATACCGGCAACTTTTTTAATTTAAATGGAACACCCTGTATATTTTTACATTTTCGAATAGATACTTTTCCAACAATTGCAATGATGTATGGTTCGGTGGGTGTGTGACTTGTAGTTTTTTAAATATTAAATAACATAATTCTACATCGAGTTGGCTTTTTACATCTTTTTACACTGTTTTCTGATAAAACAATTTCGTGTTTTTTACGTTTTCTGTAACTGACAGATAGGATGCATGTGAAATATTAACATTGCTGTTCAATTTTGGGTGTACTAACTAAACGTGAAAAAATTACTTTGTTAATGATGATTAGTTTTTGAGATTGATAGAGATCTCCACAAGATGCATGCAATATTTTTAATACAGCATTCCCTGAGAGCAATTCTAATATTTATAAATCCAAATTTTAAAGGATTGAACAAAATTGTTATAAAATTCATATTTTATTTATTATTAAAAAAACACAAGTCCAAACCCTTTATCATTGCAATTATTGAAAAAGTATCTATTCGAAAATGTAAAAATATACAGGATGTCCAATTTAAACTAAAAAAGTTAAGGGTATTTCCGGTGAAACCCGAAGTACAGTAGTAATAAAAAAATATGGCATCAGATGCGTTATGTGTCATTACGCTTGCCTGCAAAGTTTCATAAATTTAGCCCTTTTTGTTTTAAAGATATTTACTTGGTTCCATACTTTATCCCAACCCTGTATAGGCAATACAATCGGGATGATATTTATAACCCAAAATGTATGTTATATACGCATGGAAGATGGCATTAGTTGTACCTTTACCAAAAAAACAAAACCCTACTCAACTTAGTGACCTAAGACCAATAAGCATATTGCCCACGCTTTCCAAAGTCCTCGAAATCATAATGAACTGTCAAATTAAACAGCATCTGTCTGACTATAGTATCTTGCCTAAGTTTCAGTCAGGATTTAGGGAAGGATTTAGTTGCACCACAGCTCTGTTAAAGGTCACTGACATCTTAAAAGAAACTGACTCCGGTCACATGACTGCGCTAGTACTTCTCGATTATAGCAAAGCCTTTGACACTCTTAATCATCATGTCTTAGCCTCGGTACTCCATTACATTGGCTTTGATCACTCTGCTATTGAACTTGTGATCAACTACTTAGCTGGTAGATGTCAGGCTGTGATGCTGAACTCCGACATATCTGACTTTAAAGAGCTTGTTTCCGGTGTTCCTCAGGGGTCAATTTTAGGGCCCATTC
The DNA here is from genome assembly GCA_910593695.2 of Ocypus olens. Taxonomy (NCBI): domain Eukaryota; kingdom Metazoa; phylum Arthropoda; class Insecta; order Coleoptera; family Staphylinidae; genus Ocypus; species Ocypus olens. The sequence continues at coordinate 45,757,674 of OU343058.1, forward strand.
TGTTCACTATATACACCTCATTCATCATAAATAATTTAATACACTGTAAGTACCACATGTACGCAGACGACACCCAGTTGTATATTTCTTTTCCACCTGAACAGTTTGAAGAGGCACTAGTAAAATTGAATTGCGATCTTAACACACTATATAATGCATCTCTTTCACACGGACTCTTCCTAAATCCTTTAAAGTCGACATATCTCCTATTCGGACCAAAAAGAAAATGTGCGGAACTTGTGGAGAAATTCATACCTTCTATTTGCAACCAACCAATAACATACTCTATGGGTTCAAAAAACCTAGGTATCTTTATGGACAATACGTTTAGATATCATAATTTTATAAATAAGTGTATTAATAGAGCATATGGCAGTTTAAGGTCAATTTATCATAACCGAGAGTTACTCACTCGTAAAACAAAAGCACTTCTGTGCGAAGCAACAGTCTTATCTCAATTCACCTATTGTTCTCCTTTAGTACATCCATGCCTTGATCTAAATACGAAATTACGCATCCAACGCATCCAAAACTCTTGTCTAAGACTCATCTTTGGCTTGCGTAAATTTGATAAAATCAGTCACAAATTGCTAGATTTAAACTGGTTAAACATGGATAATCGTCGCCTATTGCAATGTTATTCTTTGTTTTATACCATTATCAAACACAAATCACCTCCCTACCTATTCGAGAAGCTTTCTTATAGATGTGACGTTCATAACATTAATATCAGGAGCCGTGGTCTATTAACCCTGCCCGCTCATAGTACTAGTTTATTCGAGAGATCGTTCCTTTATACAATAGTAAAACTTTTTAATAACCTGTCACTCTCCTGTAACGACTTCAGCTCTAAATTTGCCTTCAAAAAACATATTTTCTCACGACTATTTAGCAAACAATGTTCAAATTTATCTTTGCCCACATTTAGTGGTAACTAATATGTACTTCGTTCCTATCTTCATTTTCGTGTATACTGTATTTCATAGCTATAATTCACGCTTGTATGATGTTATTTATAATGCTAGTCTTATTGTATTTTCTCTGTTTAATTTTAAATTATTTACTGAGGTGTAGTGGAAGAACAGGGTGTGCTCTGGCACACATCTGAACTACATCTCATTTTTTCTCAGTGGCATAATATTGTTTCTGTAGTTGTCTACTTTTCCATTGTTAGTTTTTGTATATATGTCTATAACTTGAGAAGAAATAAAAAGTATTATTATTATTATTATTATTATTATATTACTTGGTGTTACACGCTAGATGGCGCCTGCGTTGCTATACTTAAAGACGAAGTACGTTTTCTAATGCTCCATTTTTTTGTACATTCAATATTTCTTTCTAACAAATATAATATAGAAATACATGTGATTATAGGGCAAGTTTCAAAATTTGTTTCAGCCTACTTATTATCTTATAGCCAAATCATATAAGAATTCGATTAACTAAGTACCGGTAAATTTTACAAGACAAAAAGTCTCATTAACACCAGAAAATCGAGCCATTAAATCAAGTGGCGCCATTAGTTCGGAATAATAATTAACGCAATAAAAGTAACCAGGAACGGTTTTCAATTCTGATTTCAGAGATTACCAGTAAAGAAACAATTAGGTACTACTTATTAACTGCGCTATCTTGAATGTTTAATTATAAATTACTACTTAGTTATCACTGTATATCTTCAGCTTTCTAAGTGAATTATGTGATCAATTATTTTTTTTACAATTTTTCAAATCGTTGAGTGCATTTTTCGTTTTTCCAGTTCAAGTTTAGCTTGTTGTTGTTCTGTTTCTACTTAGGATATAGCAATTGTTTTTAAAAGACACAATAAATGAAATGTTTTCCATAAATCTTGACCTTAAGAGGCGCACCCCACTGATTGGGAAGTCCTGGTTTAGGTAAACATGAAAATAATTTAAATTATTGCTTTTAATTTGAAAATAATTAGTTCCACAATTTAATTAAAGCATGTTTTCGGGGATAATACAATAAGTGGTGCAATTTTTTTATTATTGTTCTACGAATGTGAATCTCAACGACGGAAATGAAACGAGTTGCAATTTTAAAGGTAGGAATTCACATGAGTGGCATTTATACAAAAAATCGCGATTATTAAGTGTACGCACAAAACAGGCTCACCCTGTACAATTTTTGTTGTTATTTGACATATCAATTTGAAATGTGGCTGATTTTTTCGAATTATATTTTATCGTTAAGTAACGCGTGCATTAACCATGCATAACCCATTAAATATCATCATCACAACTTGCGTTTAACACCTCAGCAATTTTTAAAATTCAAAGCGTGGTTTTTTTACATTCAACTTGGAGAAATTGGATTTTGTCAATTTTTATTAATTCGACATGAATATTTCCTGATACTTCTTTCAAACACACTCAATTCGCTACATTTAAATCTTCAAAATGAAATAACGCGTTCAGAAGTTAAGCAATTTTTCAAAATCAAACACGCGATTTTGTTGGCAAAATTATAGATTTTGTCAATTTTCGTTACTTTAGACATGAATATTTTTTAATACTTTTTTAAAACACTAAATCCTCTACATTTTAGCGTATCAGTTATTATAATCAAGAAATGTCTCATTCGTCTCAGGAATATTTAAAAATTGCAATCGCAAATTTGAGACCTTTGAACATGGGATTTTTAAAATATACCAAATTCTCTGAATTTTGGCATTCAAATCATCGATATATCAAATAACAAATTCAGAAGTTACACAATCTTACAAAATCAAAAACGCTATTTTGTAGACTTTGAATTTGGAGAATTTCGGAATTTGGCAATTTTGGTTAACTTAACTTAGAATATGTTTTAATAGTTTCTTAAAATAAAATAAATTCTCTATATTTTAATATATAATTATGATGATAATCAAAAACTAGTACAATACTTCGGCAATTTTTAAAAATCAAAAACACGATTTTGTTGACATTAAACATTTTAATTTTTGTTGGCTTGGCATGAATATTTATTATTTTTTTAAACACACCACATTCTCTATATTGTAATATATAAATCCTTATAATCAAAAAACGAGTTCAACACCTCAGCAATTTTTAAAAATCAGAAATGCAATTTTGTTGTCTTTGAAAGTTTTGATTTTGACAATTTTACTTGACTAGTCATAAATATTTTAAAACATAAAAAACATTTAGATCATCCCTATTTGATACATTGACACGTATGCCAATAAATTAAAAACGACACAAAACAATTAAGATTTCTTTTCTACATAACATTAATGAAAAATCTATTAACACAACTAAATAGTAAATTATTATACAGGTTTAATAAGAGAGTCCATTGTGGCACGAGTGCTCCAATGGAACGAGTAACCAGTTCAAGTTTCGAAGGACGAGTGCGTTAATTGTATATTAAAGAATGAGTTCAATAAGCGCGATTTTTTCGCACGCGTCCAAGTTTAGAAAACGATGAGCGTAGCGAGGAGTTTTCTAATGGACAAGTGCGAAAAGAGGCCTTATAAACGTGTTTTTTACAGCATTTTTTCTATTTTGCCCCTTTTCATATTTAGAATAATTCGTCAAATATTGTCTCCAATTTATTACAATTTTTTTTATGACCTATGTAAACCTTTCAGTAATGACATTAATAAACCCACTTACTTATTTACTTACTTACTTACTTTATTCCATTTCTAAATTAAAAAATCGCCCATATATATTTAGAAAATTGTATGGTGGTTGGTAACACTGATAGTTGACATTTCAATTTGAAATTATTTTGCGATTCCACACATCACATAACCTCAAAACTATCTCGCCGAAAATTTAACACAGGCGGACAGCTCTGAATTTCAACGGTGCCAACTTTGAAAAATTGATATGACCGCACTGAACGAGTCCTTAACGAACCCATATGAGTGCGTTAACGACTCTGTTTTAGGCGCAAAATAGAAAAAAAACAATTTATGCAACGAGTATTTAATGTTATGTTTTATATTTTGCTCATTTATTATCGAAAGCACGAAATTCGATTAGTGTTCGTGCTTTGAATTTTAGTGTATATTACTTTTTAGTCCACATTGATTAATCGAGACTCGGTTAATCGGTAATTGTATTTAAAAATATTAGCATTAATAAACAAATTAGAAACAACCTTACTTGTTGCAGAAAGCATTAAATAAATTCAATAATTGAATTTATTTATTAGCATTAATATCAAATAAATCTTAATCACATCAAACAGATGAGTGACGAGAACATTCAGTTAACTTTCATTTACACATGTAAATTTTTGCGGTTTTTTGTTTAAATAGAAATTATGCATTTTGACAAAAAGGTAATCCTGTTAAGAATTAATCAGTTACAAATTGAATTTAATAGTGTATAATCATCATATTAATTGAAAACAGGAAATAATACACCATTAACTGTCACCAGAACATGATGAAGTACAAGGTCACTCAAACCTGTAATTTGTCTAATTACTCAACTTAAAATTCATCTGATACACAACAATATTCCATCAAAAAAAAAAGAAGAAATACACGACCAAGAAAACATCAAGCAATTTATATTCAATATCTGGAGCCCACTCTCTCCTGTAATTGATATGATGTAACGGTGTGAGTATCGCAAAGGAGGCAAGTGTAAAATGAAGCATCTGTGGTTAGATCGAAAAAAAATATTGAGTAATAGAAAACTGAAGCGTCAAAGTAACTTTTAGGCGTTAGATATTGAAGGTAGAAAAATATGATTTATATTAACGTTGTATATAATTAGCGACTCTATAATCGGAAAATATTTTTTGGTAAATGGTTTTTATTAAAGTAAAGCTTTTCTTTCGCATATCTACGTAAGAAAAAAGTTTCAATGGCAGGATTAAACAAATATAAATTGTTTCGTCTTGTTCAAAAATTAAATTCAACAAGCAAATTACAAAAATAGCACTACCTACAAATTAAACATAACTGGGAACATGCCTAAAACAATTAAGATCAAAAATTTACTACACCCCGAGTTTGTTGAAAACGCGGTCATGATTGAACAATTTCGAATTTTGAAACTTTGTTAAAAAATAGTAGTAAAGGGTGGTCGAACCATAATGCACGATGTTAATTGTGTCACACCTTAACGTCAAGTTTTTTGCCCAACTTAATTTTGCATTTCTTTGTTTTAGTGTTTAACAGATTCAACCATGGAGAGGTACACAATTGAGCAGCGCGTTAAGATTGTTGAAGCCTTTTACAAAAATGGGCGTTCAAATCAAAATGCATTTCGTGCACTTGATAATTTTTTTGGTCAACATAATCGACCAAATGTGTCCACAATCGGGAGAATTGTGCGCAAATTTCAGCAAACCGGGTCTGTAGGAAATGTGAAAACACCTGTGCATGCTCGCCCAGTTCGTTCTGTGGAAAACATTGCTGTTGTTCGCAGTGGCGGCTCGTGGAACACATTTACAATTTATTAGATCGAATGACATTTCAAACGTCAAAATTATGAAAGATGGAAATGACAAATTATACAAATTAAATATCGGCCAAAAGATCAAAAATTTCCACATAAAAATCAATCATGTTAAAAATCTAAAGTATAGACCAATAAAAAATACGCCCCCAATATTAAGGTAAAAACCTAAAAATACAAGCACAAAAAATCGAAAATTCGCAGTAAAAAAAAATGCAGACCAAAAATCCGAAAATTTCAATAAAAGTTTAACTAAAATAGAGAATATTTAGGGCAAAAATTTTGAACGAATAAATGAAAAAACAGGTCAAAGATCTAAAATATAGACCAAAAAATAAAAAATGATGGTCTAAAAATAAAAAAATTTAAACCAAAAAAATGAAAAATCAAGGAAAACGAAAATAATTCGCCTTTTTCAGACCCCAAAATAACTCTTTAGCTCAAAATAAGTTGCCGATCAGAAACTCGAAAACCTCAGTTCCTGGAAGTCCCACAACAAAATTTTATGGACAAATAGTGTTCAGAATGGTCTCTGACTTGTAAAAATTTTTTTTTTTTTTTTTATTAAATTTAATCGATTTTAGTCAAAAAGTAACCAAAAAGTAAAAAAAAATTGCCCATAAAAAATAATAATTCAAGTTAAAAAATCTAAAATAATCAAGGGCAAGGAATCAAAAACTATCAAAAAAACTTGAAAATGTCGACAAAAAAATACAAAAAGTTGCGCATAAAAATCAATCATTTAGGTTAAAAAATCTAAAATATAGGATAAAAATTCAAAAATTCGATCCTAAAAATCAAAATTGCGGACTAAAAAATCAAAAATTTTAACAAACAAATCGAAAATTTAGAAAAAAATATAGGCTAAAAAATTTTAGACCAAAATATCAAAATCCGAGCTTAACGATAAAAAATGAAAACAAGAAGATTGAGAATTCAAGTCCGAAAATTGCCATTTTCAGCACTCGTGGTGATTAGCCCCAGAAAATATGGGAAAAAACTCAAAATTTGCTCTGTAGCGAAGGAAATTTGCACTTGACGATTTGAAAAATTTATTACTTAAAGGTTTCGCTTCAAAGAAACTTCAATTATTCAAAAATAGTGTACTTTTGATTTCCTGAAAACAACGACACGCTCCTGCAGAAAACAAGGGAATAAACTCAAAATTTGCTCTGTAGTGAAGGAAAAGTTTTGAAATATTGTAAAAAAATAATCACTTGTAGAATTCGCTCCAAAATGACTAAAACTATGCAGAAAGAGCGTACTTTCGATTACTTGTAAAAATAATTGCAATATTGCTACTGAAAGGAATTAACTCAGAACTGTACTGGAAGGAACGAAAATTGCACTCAATGTTTTCAAAAATTATAACAAATTAATCACTTGCAGAATTCGTTTCAAAATTGCTGAAACCATTCAGAAACAGTGTATTTTTGATTATTTGAAAAAATAATTGCAATATTGCACCTAGAAACAACAGGAATGCACTGGAGGGAACGAACATTGTACTGAATGTTTTGAAGAATTGTAAAAAATTAATCACTTGCAGATATAGCTCTTAATTAAGAACAACACTAAAACAAATCGAAAATATACACAAATATCGAAAATTCCGGGTTAAAAAAATGCAGACCAAAAATCCGAAAATTTCAACAACAACAAAAAAATCAAAAAGTTTAACCAAAATAAAGAATATTCCGCGCAAAAACTCTAAAATTTGGAACGAAGAAATGAAAAATACAGGTCAAATATTAAAACTATAGGCCAAAAAAAACTAAAATGTTGGTCTAAAAATAAAAAAAGCAAATCACAAAATTGAAAAATCAAGAAAAACAAAAATAATTTGCCATTTTCAGCCCCCAAAATAACTCTTAAAAACGAAAAGATATGCGGAAAAAATCTAAAATTTAGACAAACATCAAAAAATCGCGGTTAAAAAAATGCAGACCAAAAATCCGAAAATTTCAACAACAAAAAAATCAAAAAGTTTAACAAAATAAAGAATATTCCGGGCAAAAACTCTAAAATTTGGAACGAAGAAATGAAAAATACAGATCAAAGATCTAAAATATAGGCCAAAAAAAAACAAAAATGCTGGTCTAAGAATAAAAAATGCAAACAAAAAAATTGAAAAATCAAGGAAAACGAAAATCATTTGCCATTTTCAGCTCCCAAAATAACTCTTTGACTCAAAATTAGTTGCCGACCAGAAACTCGAAAACGGTAGTCAAAAAGTAACCAAAAAGTAAAAAAAATCGCCCATAAAAAATAATAATTCAAATAACAAAATAAAAAAGTTGCGTATAGAAAGCAATCATTTAGGTTAAAAAAAATCTAAAATATAGGATAAACAATTAAAAACTTTGACCAAAAATTCGATCCTAAAAATAAAAAATTCGAAAATTTTAACAAAAAAATTTAGAAGAAAATTATTTTCTTTGGAAATTTGTAAAGACACATTATTTAAAATTACTGTCAAAATTTCAACCATCTGTTGCAATTAATGTGGAATTTCCATGCAAATTTCTGAAAAATGCGCCTTATTGATCATTAAAATTTGCTTTTTAGGGCAACCATTTTTGTTGTGGTAAACTTGCGATTGCTTTCTTTGAAAATTATTCAGAAATAGTGTGTCAACATTTTAACCATCTGTTGAAATTAATGTGGAACTTCCACACGGTGTTACAGGTGCTTTTAACATTTAAATTTTTTTTAAGAAACAGTTAATAATTCTTGCTGAGCTTCAGTCTACAGGTAGTACCATGGCTTCGTGGCTCTATATAACGAGCCGCCCCGGTTGTTCGCGATAATGTGGCAGAAGAGCTGTCAACCTCGACTCGTCGTCGTGCCCAACAATTGAACATCTCACAAACATCACTGATGCGAATTTTGAATAAAGATTTAAATTTACAGGCTTACAAGGTTCAAGAGCTGAAGCCTACTGACCATTTCAAGCGTCGTCAATACGCCGAATGGTTGGTTGAACAGACAGAAGTGAATGGTGACCTTTACAAAGAAAATCATCTTCAGCACACTTTCACCTCAGTGGATTCGTTCACAAGTAGAATTGCCGCATTTGGGCAAATGAGAATCCACGAGTGATCGTTGAAAAGCCGATGCATCCACAAAGAGTGACTGTTTGGTGCGGTTTATGGGCTGGCGGCGTCATCGGGCCGTACTTCTTCGAAAATGAGGTCGGCCAAGCAGTTACCGTGAATGGTGTTCGCTATCGCGAGATGATAACGGACTTCTTGTGGCCAGATATTGAGGACGTGGACCTGGACGATATGTGGTTCCAACAGGATGGTGGTACTTGCCACACAGCCAACGAAACAATGGCTCTTTTGCGCGAGAAATTTAATTCACGTCGTGGCGATGTTAATTGGCCGTCACGATCATGTGATTTGACACCGTTGGACTTCTTTCTTTGGCGACATTTAAAAGAAAAAGTGTACGTCAATAAGCCGTGAACAATTCAAGAGCTAAAGGATGAGATAATTCGGCATATTAACGACATTGAACCTCAATTACGTCTCAGAGTCATTGAAAATATCGACCATCAGATAGAGGTATGCCACCGAAGCCGTGGCGAGCATTTGGCCGATATTTTGTTTCACACATAATTGTCATAGATACTTCTATCATAATAAAAAATATTAAGATAATTCTCTAAAAACTTTTTGTTTTATTAACAATTAACATCGTGCGTTTTGGTTGGACCACCCTTAAGTTAGGAAAACTAGTCAAGAATTATAACTATTAAAACCGAGTAACTAGGGGGTGCAATAACCTGAAGGAAGAAGGGGGATTCTAGAAGTACACATGTCGAAACAAAAAAAACCTAATTATTTGCCGTGTCTGTGAAATATTAAGCAAACGTGACTTAGTCTTAAAAAAGAAATATCATGCAGGTGCTACTGGTTGTAAATACATCTGTCTCCTTTTCTAGACGTGTAGACATGCCGAAGAATCATTAACGGAGAAGTGATCGTTTGAACGATTCACTAGCTCCACAAAAATGCAAATTCTTGTAATATTGTAACATGCGTTTCCTAAAAATAAGTACCGTGACATTGTTGGATGTACGCAGACTGCCTGGGTTATTCATTAGTTTGTACAAAAAATATATTCAATAAAAAAAAATCCATAGAATATATGTACGTACGTTTGAATATCCATATACACAGATTACCATACAGGATTATATAGTTACTGTGAGTTTGTGAGGGGTGTGTTAAGTAACGTATATTGTGCGACTAATTTACGAGTGATCGGCGCGTTTGTGTGGACCCATATACGGCCGTCGGTGTCTACTGACTTTCTATAAATGTCAAATTCGAAACTTATATTATTTCCACTTATTCTAATGGTATTATCGTCTCGCAGCTTCCCATTTAATCGACGCCGTTATTTCTATCTAAATTGTATGTGTTCCGAGAATGCAGTTGCCGCAAGTGTCCTTTTCCAGTTGACATGGCTAAAATGGCTCTTCAAATATTGTATTTATACAGGGTATTTCAAAATAAGTGTTAATAACTTTAGTGGATGATTTTTGTCACATCTCTAAGAAAGGGAAAGAAAAAAAATGTTTTTGCGGCTTGTAATGGAAATTAACTTTTTGTAAGAAATCAAAATTAATGGGATGTATTTGTAGAACCTTTATATAAAATCTGATAGATTAAGATTTTTGGGAAGAAACTGTATGCATAGGGCTTTTTTGTAAACGGGAAGTCAAGATTGAAAAAGCTGAATGAACGAAATTTGGTAGATTTTCCCAAAAATGGAAAAAGCCTTATTTTTATTCGTGGATATTGGCGGCGTTTATTAAGATATTATTTTGAAATAAAACTCTTTTGCTTTACAACTACATATTGAGTGACTACAGATTCGACTACACACTACAGCAATGTTTCTCAACGTGGGCGATATCGCCCCCTCGTGAGCGATTGACATTTAAATTGGGCGATTATCTGAAAATCCGCTTTTAGGTTGCAATGGTCATTTTGCGTGGGCGAATGCATTTTTAATGCTCGAAATTTACTCAAAATGTATTCGAGATTTATTTCGTCAAAAGCTACAAGTTCTATGCCACTAGATTTCAAGAACATTTTATGTGAACTGTAAGTAAAATTGTGAAAAATTGTAATAATTTTAATGGCTTGAAAACATATAAAAACAATTTTAATATTAATTTTTATTGTGTCAATAGCTTTACAGCTTTACGCTTGTTAGTTTGCAATTTAAATAACATATACTAGATGCTTCTATACTTACACTACTACTTATATTTATTAAAATTAAATTACATTAAAGGATGGTATTATAGCATTTTTGTTTTCGATTTTTTCACTAAGTGCTGATAATGATCAAATAAAATTTGTAATAAATAACACATTCAAATTAAAATTGTTTTTACGATCTAGAGGAAGTAACAGCGATATCAGATTTGTTCTGATATAATATGCTGATCTAGATTCGTTTTTGTCACTCATTTTCTGTAATATTGCATTTTTAATTATTAATATTTACTATTGTATGTGATTGAGACCGAGTTACAAATAAATAGATTTATTATTATTATTATTGTTAAATCAAATCGAAATCGACTAAAATGGCCATTGACTTGAAACTTTTGAGATTTACTCAAAATATATTCGAAATTTATTTCGGAAGAAGCCACAAGTTTAATGCCACTAGATCTCAGAATAATTTTATGTAAACAGAGAATAAAGTTGCAAAAAATCATTTTAGTAGCTTGAAAAAATATATAAAAATAATTGCCATCGACTTGAAACTTTCTAAATTTACTCAAAATCTATTCTAGATTAATTTCGTGAAAAACTACAAGCTATACGCGGACAACGCGTAAAGTTGTGAAAAATTGTAATAATTTTAGTGGCTGGAAAAAAATATAAAAACAATTGCCATCGACTTAAAACTTTTTAAATTTACTCAAAATATATTCGAGATTTATTTCGGAAAAAAGCCACAAGTTTAATGCCTCTACATTCCAGGATAATTTTATGTGAATAGAGAGTAAAGTTGCAAAAAATTGTAATTTGTAAGTTGTATTTTAGTAGCTTGAAAACATATATAAAAATGGTGATGAGGCCATCATGTTACTTTCTCCGACTTGATGGTATCATAGCCATTTATATTTACGTTTTCATGGTTTATTTTCAATTGAAATCATATTTTAAATGTACATCGAGCATTTTGTAGACTCGGATGAAACTGACGTTTAAAACGTCAAAATTATGAAAGATGGAAAAATTATACTTTAAATTCAGAAACTCAGTTTACTCAAAAACTAAAGGGATTTAGAAAAAAACTTATTCTTTATAAGTTGTTCATTTTGGCATTCTCTACAATTATTATTCATATAAATTTGCTGTAACTATTATCGTTTTATAATTATAAACCAAAAATGAAAAAAAATTATTAAATTTTTTTCCCGAATAGCAATGATTTTATGAAAAATGTTTTCAAACAAAATAATCTCATTCCTTTAATGTCTTCAATATTTGTTTAAATGTTTTTGTGATATTTTCCATATTTAAGAAAATATTGGCAAAAAACAAAAAACAGTTAAGGTAAACACCCACTTCCGGTGTTCGAAATTTTACCAAAAGCTTTTCAGTTCTTCGGATTATCAAATAAGACTTATGTTCAAAGTTTTATATCAATTGCTCTATTAGTTTGTGAGATACAGCGCGCACACACACACACACACACACACACACAAAAATTTTTTCCAGAAATTGTTGAAATGGCATCTAGGGACCCCAAAACGGATATTTCCGTAAAAAAAATTTTTGAAAAAAAAATCACGATCACAATACTTTCTCGTACTTCGTAACGGAGAAAGTAAAAATAATTGCTATCGACTTGAAACTTTCCAAATTTACTCCAAATGCATTCTAGATTAGTTTAGTGAAATACTACAGGCCATATGGCACTAAATTTTAAGATAATTTTATGTGGAGAAAGAGTAAAGTTGTGAAAAATTGTAATAATTTTAGTAGCTTGAAAAAAAATAGGAAAACAATAGTCGACAACTTGAAACTTTCTAAATTTACTCAAAATATATTGGAGATTTATTTCGTGAAAAGCTACAAGCTACATACCACTATATTTCAGGATAATTTTATGTGGACAGACAGTAAAGTTGTGAAAAATTGTAATAATTTGAATATCTTGAAAAAAAAATAGAAATTGTAATTGCCGGCGACTTGAAACTTTCTAAATTTACTAAATGTATTCGAGATTAATTTTGTGAAAAGCTGCAGGTTGTATGCTACTAAATTTAGGGATAATTTTATGTGAATAGAGATTAGAGTTGTGAAAAATTGTAAGAATTTTGGTAACTTAAAAAAAATATAACCAGTTGCCATCGACTTGAAACTTACTAAATTTACAAAAAATGTATTCAACATTGATTTCGTAAGAAACTACCAGCTCTATACCAGTAGATTTTGGGATACTTTTATGTGAAAAGTGAGAAAAGTTGTGGAAAATTGTAATAATTTTAGTAGCTTGAAGAAAATATAAAAACAAATACCATGTACTTAAAACTTTCAAAATTTACTCAAAATGTATTCCAGATTTATTTTGCGAAAAGCTACAAGTTGTATGCCAGTATATTTCAGAATAATTTTATGTAAACAGGGAGTAAAGTTGTGAAATATTGTAATAATTTTAATAACTTGATAAAAAAATATAGAAACAATTGCCATCGACTTCAAACTTTCATAATTTACTCAAAATGTATTTAGATTTATTTTATGAAAATCTACAAGGTTTATTCCACCCGATTTTAGGATATTTTTTTGTGAACAAAGAGTAAAGTTGTGAAAAATTGTAATAAATTGGCTTGGCGTAAAAAAAATGTAAAATAATTGCTATCCACTTGAAACTTTCTGAATTTATTCAAAATGTATTCGAGATTTATTTTGCAAAAAGCTGCCAGGAATTTCGGAATAATTTCATATGAATAGAGAGTAAAGTTTTAATATATTTATAATGTTAAGGTGTGAGCCACATAATTTTGTTTCTGAGTTGGCCATGCCTGAGGTCTTCAATTTAATAAAATATTTATAAAATTATAGGTATGTTAGATATTAATTCCAATTTAACAAAGTAGTGATTATTATAATATGTATTTAATGAATGACATAAATCTTATTTATATCTAAGGTATTACAGTCAAAGTATTTCTTGTAAGCTGAATGTTCATTCAATAACTTTATTACAGCGTTTGAGGTTGTATCCTTAAATTTGTTACTTTGTTAATTTAATATTATTATTAACACACCAATTTTTATTATCAATACTCCGAAAGTGTTTCGATTCATTGATTTAGCAATTAAACATTTACAACTGAATTTTTATTCGTCCGCATCAGAAAACTTCGAACATGTACCATTAACTTGAAGACCAGGAAGTTGTATTCAACAATTTAATAATTACACCATATATCAATATGCCAATAGCCATCCCTGTTAATTGGTAGAACAACTCATCACTTCCAGTTGACATTACTTGTATCTTTAACAGATGGCTGAAGTTTCTTTCATCTAACACGTTTGATTGATTCATGAGGTTTTGTACCCTTATTTCATTAAATATAAATGGTTACTTAAGTCTTGATAATAAATCTTATGGGAGTGTGTTTTATAAATGATTACTTGCTTAACTCGCATATAAAAATCATCATTAATTCTATTTATAATTTATTATAATTGTTATAGTGACTGGTACTTCCTGATGTTTGTAATTTTATTTATTTGAACTAGTTTCGGTTAGTTGTAACTATCCTCAGCAGAAAAAAAAACGTCATAACACGTATCTTGATAAGCGGGAAGCATGAAAGGTTTGAGGTTATGTCTTATATTATATTGTTGAAGAATATTTGTTACTGAAACTACGATGGACATTTTTAAAATTGTATTTTAACCATCAAACTTTTGATGCATAAACAAGTAGCGGTGGAACTTACAGTAACGACAATAATAATGTGTAACGAAAAACTCGAAACACTTTATTAACCGCTCTCAATTTTTATTGTCGACTTCAATACGGAGAGTTTAGACCTCTACTTCGTCTAACAGCTTTACATCGTCGAGTCGTTCTTAAAACTACCTCTTCTTGATTCAAGTCTCAAATTTCAAACAGTTACTGTCCAATTTCAGGCAGGTAGTGGATGTAGGGCTCTTATCCCTCTACTGAAAGCGTTCCATAAATGTTCTATGGGATTTTGGCTGATCATTCCATTACTTAATTTCCAACACGACTAAGGTATTCACTCAAAACGCGGGCAGCGTGAAGTTTTGAATGTTTACCAATGTATGGGGCAAATGGAGGAACATATTCTAGCAAAATTTCAACAATGGTTGAACACTTTCAAGTCAGTACGCGAAGTACCTGAAGAATATTGCTCATTTGGCCATCTAAAAACTCTCAAACGTCGATCAAAATTGTTTAAACATAACCTGTATTCGTCTGTAAACAAAACCCGTCCCCAATCCGCCTCTTGCCAATCGACATGTTCCCTAGCAAAATTCAGTCGAGCTATGCGTTGATCTACGTTCAATTTTGGGTCTATAGATGGTCTTTTGGGATTCAAGTGATCTTTAGCAAGTAGTTTCCTCGCAATTTTGATGCTCACCCTGACGTTATGGGTTGTTGCAAGCTGCTTCTGGGGACAGAAGTGCCCTCTTAACGCTTGTAGCATCAGAAAACGATCTTGTCCTAGAAGTCTAAAGTTATCTCCCGCTTCTACCGTTGAACAACTCGAGATTTTGCGGTATGGGAAATACCAAGCCTCTATGCAATGGACCTGTAGCTCCAACCTTCATCCGCCAAAACAACTGATTGTGCGTATCACCACTCAAATGTCTACTTTACTGATTCAGAATGCACAAAAATTAAACATTTACAAGATACCTTTCAATCCTTTATCGTATAGACGATTACACCACTATATTTATAACTTCAAACGTTTACTCTTTAATGCAAATTTCATTTTACACGCTTAAACATCTAAAACCTGTCAAAATAAAAACAAAATTCAAAGCATTCTTTGCTATTTCAACGACGCTAACGTGAAATACAGAAAAATAGTATGTATTTCTAAAAAATTTGAAAAACTGTTAGTTTCTTGGATCAGTGTGGAATAAAAGGTAATTTTGAATAGTTTCAATGAATACAGATAAATTAAAAAGCTATTCTTTTCACATAAAAAATGCATAACGTTATGCAAAATGATATCTACCTAACCGATTTTAGATGCCTTGAAGGCAAATAATGTGTTCATTCTGAAGTTATTCAAAATTTCACAAATATATTGCACAAATTTCTACAGCCAAATTTTTTTAAACTTGTTTCATATCATAAATAGGTAAATTATTTTTATTTCTCGTCTTGCTTATGACTCTTCGTTTTGCTTTCCTCTTTTCGCAGTTTAAGAATTTGAGTGATAATTTTTTTTGCCTTTGTGCAAAATTGTACAGAATTATCAAATTGGGCACAGACCGCCTGTTTGGAAACTCAGATAATATATCGAGCCCATATTTTAATATCTCGTTACGTAAACTTTCCATATATGAAGATACTGCCTTAAAATTTGGGCTGTGAAAGTGGCACACATCATCGCGATTAAATTGCGTTATTAATTATGATAAATTCATTTGGTACACTTGATTCATTTATTTAAAGTCGGCACATATGGATGTGCACGTCTTTATGTTTGGACGGTTGCAGAAATTTATTTATAATTAATCAAGATGAAACCTTTCCTTTGGCATGGATATTATTTATTGCCTTGTCTTGTAGCTCGTATTACTTTTATTGTAAATAATAGCCAATTTATTGTAAAGAATCTGGAAAAAAATTTAGCTTTGTGTTGTGGCTCGTATCATTTTTATTGTAATGGCTATTATTTATTCTAAAGAATCTAAAAAAATATAATCTACAAATATTTATTACCTAGTATTGTAGTGGTTATTATTTATTTTAAAGTATCTTAAAAAAAAGTAAATTCTAAATATTTATTGCCTTGTCTTGCAGCTCGTATTATTTTTATAGTAATGGTTATTATTTATTCTAAAGCATAATTAAAAATTATTAGATATTTGAAAAATCTGAAAGTAACTATTATTAGGATATATCTTCAGTACATTTTTCAGAAGTTATACAGATTACAGATAGAAACTCTTATTCTATAATATTGCTCATGTATATTTTCTTCATATAATACTTGAACTGAAGGTCAAAGTAGTGTCACTTTTGTTTATACTACGAATTAACATTGCGTTTGTTTTTTTTTTTTGAACCAGGAAGAAACAAAAACCTGATACATTTTATATTAAGCCTATTTTTATTAGAGAAGCACTCGGTGACGGTGACTCTGTTGAAGACAAAAGCTACATTCCTGATCCTTCGTAAGTGATGTCAGCAGTGTAATAAGTGCAGGTAACGTGGTTTAAATGCTGTGAAACATAATACTATAACAATTTTAGGCAAAAGTATTGATGTAACTATTGTACGCTATAGATTTCCTGTTTTTTTTTAATGTCATCTAATAAGTATTTTTTTTTTGTTCCAGGATCAAGCCAATAACCTGAAGAAGAGTTTGAACCAAGGATCTACCAGATAACGCTATTCCTCCTCCCCTTCAACGTGGGAAAAACGAGTTAGAAGAGTATCCATGTGGAAATTGAGAAACTCATTCCAGTTCTACGTTGACGGCAAAAATAATATGCATGCAATGAAAACTTTAAAAGAATATATAATCACAAATGCCGATTTAAGTGTAATGAGAATGTTCCAGTTGAGCAAAGACGAGTTATTTTTTAATAATTTTGGAAACTTGGTGACTGGGAACTGCATACATCTTACAATTGGAGACAGTTAAAAGGAGTAAAGAAAATGTCATGAGTAAACAAGATGTATCTTGGAGGTGGATCCTGAGTCTGCAAAGAGTTCTTCTTGAGGACACCACGTTTCTAACAAAAGACTGAGAAACGCTATTCTTAAAAAAAATGGAGCTACATCAGACATTGCACCACGTGATCAACGAGGTCAAAAGGTGCCAAAAATAAAATTTCACAAGAAAGGATTGATATTATTGAGGAGCATATAAGGAATTTTCCGAAGTACGCAAGCCACTACTGTAAAGCCAAAGCTCCAAATTGGAGATACTTAAGTCCGCAGTTGAGCATACCAATAATGTACGATATGTACAAAACGTTTTGTTTGGAAGAAAAGCATATTCAGCCTGAATAAATAAGCTTCTATCGTAAAATATTCAATACACATTTCACCCTGTTCTTCAACGCTGTGTTTTTTAACTTATTTTCGTAAATGGTGTTCTGTTTGCATTTCAGCTAATCGATTTTCTTCAGGAGTGCCATGATCGATTTTGATTTGCAACCTGTCACAAGTGACACATGTGACCGTTTGTGTTAAGCAGTTAAGTTTTTATAGACCACAAACAGTCACATGTGTTAAACAGTTAAGTTTTAATAGACCACAAACAGTCACATGAATCACTTTTGACAGGTTGCAAATCAAATTCGATCATGGCACTCCTGAAGAAGAACGATTAGCTGAAACCCTAAAAGAACACCAATTACGAAAATCAGTAAAAAACAGTAAAAGAAGTAAAAACACAGCGTTGAAGAACAGGGTGAAGATAGAGTAGCAATTTGCTTGGACTTGCAAAAAATGTCAAAAACACTAAAGCATATTATCTAAGACAGCTTTGGACGTACAACTTTCATATTCAAAATCTAGAGAATGGGCCGGAATATGTAAAGGGTGTTTTTTTAGCTGAATGAGAATTTTCGAAGGTAGTTGTCTATCTATACTCAATGAGAATGTCAAACTGTGTTGACATTTCTGTTCAGTAAGGTTAGGCAATTCTTCATGAATCGTCTAACGCCACAACAACGCTTCCAAATTGTGGAAATTTACTTTCAAAAAAATAAATTTGTTCGCGAAGTTCATAGAGCACTTCGTCCATTTTACGGTCAACATAATCGGCCTAGTGAGCAAGCAATTCGTGTAGTTATTGATCGTTTTCGCACTAATTTTACTCTTCTCGATTCAAAACCATCAGCAAGACAAAGAAATGTGCGTACCGATAAGAATATTGCTGCTGTAGCGCAAAGTGTCGAAGAAGATGCCGAAATTTCGATTCATCGCCGTTCTCAACTTGTTATTACGTGCCTATAAAATACAGATCATGTAACAATTAAAGCCAAATGACCATCGTTTACGTCGCATTTTTGCTGATTGGGCTAATTTGAAACTGGCCGAAGATGAGCATTTTTATCGACGAATTATGTTTAGTGATGAAGCTCATTTCTGGTTGAATGGCTTCGTCAATAAACAAAATTGCCGTATATGGAGCGAAGACAGCCATTAACGAAACACTGTTACATGCATTAAAATTGACTGCTTGGTGCGGTTTATACGCTGGCGGTATCATCGGTCCTTATTTCTTTTGCAATGAGGAAGGAGCTGCCGTTACGGTGAATGGCGAACGCTATCGAGCCATGTTGACTGATTTTTTTGTTTCCAAAAATTAATCAGCTAAACATAGACAACATTTGGTTCCAACAAGACGACACAACTTGCCATACAGCGCGCTTAACCATCAATTTATTGCAAAATCAACTTTATTTCCAGAAGTGGTCTTGTTAACTGCCCCCCCTCGTTTGTGCGACTTAACGCCTCTCGATTACTTTTTATGGGGCTATGTTAAGTCATTGGTTTATGCCAATAAACCAGCAACTCTTGAAGCATTGGAAGCCAATATTCAAGCCATCATTGGCGCCATACGGCCAGATTTATTGAAAAAAGTAGTGAGAAATTGGACTGATCGAATAGGCCATGTAACTCGTAGCCGCGGCGTCCATATGCCGGAAATCATATTTGCCATGAAATTATTCACCAGATTATAATAATAATTAATGATTCCAACAATATTTATGTCTTGTATTATTATTTAAAGTTCTCAAGCTCTTAAAAAACACCCTTTACATGTGGCACAGAGGTGTGGCTAGTAGAGGATGTAAAGAAATAACCTCGTGCCTTTACAGTTACATTAAGGGCCTGCCTGAGAACATCAAACACATTGTGGCATTAAGTGACAATTGTGGTGGCCTAAATAAGAGCCGCAAAACAACAAAGTTTTGGCTCTACATAGTAATTGAATCAGTAACCCACGATTTTTTTTTGTCAGGTCACTCATACCATGAGTGCGATAGAGCTTTTGGACTTATTGAAATTAAGAGAAAGAAGTGCCAAAGGGATATGTTTGTTGGCCAGGATTGGATGGACTTGATGAGCGCAATTGTTAAAAATATGTCTTTAGTATGAAACAGTGTGATATTAACTAAGTAAAAGTGTGTTTTATTTAATTGAAAATGTATCACGAAGTAAGTGCCGCCAACCTCAATCAGTTCTTTAGTATAACTTTATTGACATTGAAGAGTTGGATGAGTACTACAGAAATGAAGCCACAGGTATCCGAAGGAAGCAAACACTTCGCTTTGAGAAATCAAAACCGACAACTGACTTTTACAAATCCACAGTTGGATCGATTGAGCCATTCAAGGTATTGCCGATGAAACCACAAAAAAGTGGAAAACTGGCTGTGAACAGCTCGTGCTGCATCTACACTGAAAACCGCGAAACCAGAAGACTTGGAAACACTTCTACAGCACGTGCCACCGGTGCACCACCCCTTCTACAATGGGTTGAAACAGCAAACAGATTCTCGGGATCAGGAAGGGGAAGCGCCTGAAGAAGAACTCTATGGACAGGAATTTTTGGATAGTATCTTTGATACAGACGAAGACAAACCAGTTTTTCTTAGTCCTAAGTGTGTTCTATTGTAGTTTGTAACAGTTTTTGCAGTCAAATAATTTTATTGTCTATTTTCCTCTTTTGGTTAGCAGTCAAGAGGTGCAGTATGCTTGAAAGTCAAGGGGTCCAAGTGATGAACACTAACTTTAAAAAAAAACCAAATGCACATTATAACGTTTTTCCTTAATTTTTTTGGAATAGAATAATGTAGTCAAAGACTCAAACTGAGAAATGAAAAATTGAAAAGCACTCTACTATTAAAACCCCTCGAACAATATTTTTTTTAACTTTAACCTCGATTATCCCATTTTTTATCAATTGGATCCTTTGACTTCTGGGGTCCACATATAACAATAATAATAATAATATTACAGGGTGTTTCAAAATTCATGCACCAAAATTTTCTGCGTACTCCTCGTAGATAAAAAGAAAAAATCCTTTTACAGCGCCTTTCAACAGCGCCTTTGAAATTAGGTCACCATTCATTCATGCGTCAACACTTAAAATCGACACCGTTTGTTTTTATTGAAGCGAACGAAAGTATTCGTTGATAGGGAACAGTGGCGTCTCTTTAATATTTCTACGAAAGGGTTAAATCCATATTATTTTGTAGAAAATTGAGATTTGTCATAAGGATTTTTTTTTCTTTCTATTTACGAGGAGTACGCAGAAAATGTTTAGTGCATGAATTTTCTATACAAACATGCGCGCACCCGAAAAAAAGAAGAGCGCCGGTACAAAAACAATAATTTCGCGATTATAGTTCTCTCGTTTTTTCTCTCGAAATTTTTTTCAATATAAAAAATATCAGAAAAACATTAACAAATACTGAAAGCAACAAAAAACCTTGGATTTTGAAAAAAAAATAATGAAAATTTATGTAGTTTTATGTATAATTATGAAATCAGAAATATTACATCAGATTTACATTAACAATAATTATATAGAATGCTAAAATGAAGATAATAATCGAAGTCTTACTTATTTCTGACGAATATTAATAAATATGAAATATATCACTAAAAACCATATTATTTATATCGTAGAAAGCAACATGATGAATAGATCACGATTTTTTTAAATGGTTTGGTTTTGTTTTTGCATTAAAAATTAAGTTCTCATTGTAAATTCTTAGGTTCTTAGGTTTATTGGGCCCTAAAAATTGTCCGAGAGAGGAGTGAACCAAATTTGGGTGGGGCCGTCTGTCTCACCGGAAACATCGGAAGTCATCGCCGGTTCATGGATAGGTATGGTAGGGATAAACGGGCTTTGAGGTCATTTTAAAATTTCGGACCGAAAAAACTCACAAAAAATGGTTATGCGGCCATCATGTTACTTTCTCCGACTTGATGGTATCATTTATATGTACGTTTTCATGGTTTATTTTCAATTAAAATCATATTTTAAATGTACATCGAGCGTTTTGTAGACTCGGATGAAACTGACGTTTAAAACGTCAAAATTATGAAAGATGGAAAAATTATACTTCAAATTCAAAAACTCAGTTTACTCAAAAACTAAAGAGATTTCGAAAAAAACTTATTTTTTATAAGTTGTTCATTTTGGCATTTTCTACAATTATTATTAACATAAATTTGCTGGGCTATTATCGTTTCATAATTATAAACCAAAAATGAAAAAAAAAAAAAGCTTTTTTTGATCGAATAACAATCATTTAATAAAAAATATTTTCAAATAAAAGATGTTCATTTCTTTGTGGTCTTCAATGTTTGTTTAAATGTTTTTGTGATATTTTTCATATTTAAATCCAATATTGGGAAAAAACAAAAAACAGTTAAGCTAAACACCCACTTCCGGTGTACGGAATTTTATCAAAATCTTTTCAGCTCTTCGGATTATCAAATAAGACTTATGTTCAAAGTTTCATATCAATTGCTTCATTATTTTTTGTGATACAGCGCGCACAGACACACACACACACACGCACACAGAGCACACAGCCAAACAGACACACAGACACAAAAAAAATGTTTCCAGAAATTATTGAAATGGCATCTAAGGACCCAAAAAGAGATGTTTCCGAAAAAAAAAAAAATTGAAAAAATTTTTCGTAACGGAGAAAGTAAAAAAGTTTGTATATACCATGGGCATTACTTGATGTTTATACCCCTTGGGGTATGTAAGCTTGTCGTCCATGTATGCGCATAAACATCTTCCTTATGCCCTTGGAACACAAATAACCATTATGTATCAAAATCAAGGGCATTAGGAAGATGGTAATGCGCAACGTGGACGAAAAGATTACATACCCGAGTGCGACTATGTTCGATATGTCCCAGCAAATATAAAGTTGTTAATTTAGAAGGGGAGGATCAGATGCACGGGTTCCCGATTAAACCCGCCTTTGGTGACCAGGGTGTAATAGGTGTAAGTAATAAGGCACGCTTCCAAGAAATTCTTTTTTTGGAAATTTAAGTTCAGTAACCTTTTACGTTTACAGAAGTAGACGATGCTGCATTATTACAATCAGAATTAGGGGCCTGATAAAAAGGTCGAAAACAGATGCGGAATATGGTCCGCTGGATTATAAGATCAAGGTGGTTAATATCGTGAAAACGCGTCCGAAATGGGCCTTGAAAAGGCCTTGTAAAGAAAAGGAGGTTACTGCTTGAAGAGGATGAACCAGTTGAAGATGTGGTAAGAACAAATTAGAAATGGTGAAATGACAAAAGTTAAATGTAAAACTATTGATACGTGGACTCATGATCGCTTTGCAGAAGATCACAAATCAATCAGCAGTTTACGATGAAGAACTTACAGCAACAGACTCTAGCTGCCAGCTGATTATTATTGCTTTGATGACAGTTATTGACTTATTGCAGTTGTTTGGAAGCTTGAGACCTCATAATCGACCTCCTATATTTAAGCTCTGCTTGACACGAATAAGGCTAGATTTCGCCGTGGTGCAACAATGGAAGCCAAGTTAGCATCTCAAAACACAGCTTAAGATCTAGTTACATCTTAGGACATCTTGGAGAAACCGGGCGTAAGGCTTTAAAATTTAAAAGTTTGGTTTGTATCTCTTGATCTCTTAAGCATGATACAGTTTCTGTTCGTTAATTTCTGAGAAAAACTTATCTCAGATTTAGAATCTGAACCGATACCAGATTTGAAAAAAAAAAACTACTTCTCGGGTGGTTCCGCTGTACGATTTAAGAATATAAAAAAAACTTCTTCAAAAGATGGCACCATGAAAGTGAGTTTTGAATGAAAGCGGATTCGCATTTTTATGCCACTGCGTGTGTTTGATGGTCTGGGGAACCGTAAAAAGACTTGCAGCAATGGCAAATCCCCAACATCCCTATGAAGATCAAATTATGACACCAAAACAGTTTTTTATTTTCGTAAAGAATAACACAAGCAGGAAGAGAAAATGCCTGATAAGCGATTTCTGGTTGCCAAACCCATACCAGGCACCCATAAGTTCAACAGTTTCGGTACAGCTGCTGATTCTCATGTAATGCTTACGAAAGTTTTATTGTTGCGCAATTAAAAATCGGTTGAGGAACCTCGCAGGCATTTAACGAATATTATTCATGTCTTTTATTCTCAGGTGCACATTACCATATGACGTTGCATCCATTGCATTATGCCTAAGTCCAGCATAAGCCTTCCAATTTGTTACTAGAAAAAATACTTGTATTAACTAATATTAAATTGCCAAACCAGCATTTCAGTCAAGTTGGCTGTAATTGCGATAATCAATTAGAGATGCGCGAAATGGCTCTTTTTTGTGAGTCGACTCATTGAAAAGAGTGGTTCGCGGAAGTCGACTCAAGACTCTGTTGAAAAAGGATGTCAAAAAAGGTCCTCACTTCGAAAATTTTCAATTTACCCTCAATAGTCAATACAATTAAAAATAATTTACCTAATTGAAATAAATGTCGTTCTCTCAAACCTACCCAATATTTACAGAGCAGAAGTACAAAGAACACAATACCACGGCTGCATGACCACAGGACCGATTTAGATGAACCCGACAAATTCAGTATGCTGAAGACTTACAACATTCTCAATTGCAAATTTCTAAAGTCGAAAAATCACGAAATTTATAGTGAGTCGGGCGAAGTCCTTGGCGAATGTTATTTAAATTAGTTACTCAACAATGGGCGAATTTTTGCTTTCCCTATACGTGGTACAGGAGAGTAAGTAATTGCATTCCTCCGCAGCGCATCAACACTCTCGTTGCCCTTTTAGCATGACGATTTATGTGCTCGTTGGGACTATTACAAAGTAATTTAGTCGGAGGTGTATTTATGACGTGTAATCATACTTTCGGCGCGGGGTTGATTAACACGCAGTCAGGATTCAGGATTGGATGGTCTGTGGCCTGTGAATAAGACGGGCGCATTAAGAAGTGAGAACGCGAAGATCGTGTCTGCTAAATTGGTCGAAATAGGTTTTCCATTCATGTAATATAATTAAGAGTGACTCAAATTGCACGGTCTGTGCGCGCACTTTTCTTCCATTCGTCCTAGTAATTTCTAACAGGTCATCATTCTTTTCTAATTTTTTTTTTCGAAATTACCCAGTCTTTCTTTTGCAAACATAATTTGCAGTTACGACTTGAGGTTGCGACCGTACAAAAATTGTTCGTGTCTTCAATCAATCATAGCTTAATTGAGGGAAACATAAATCAGCATTTGCTATTTGTGCTTCATCGATCGTCTACTATTGCATTTCATCTCAACGCTTTGTTTGTCTTCTTTAAGCAAATTTTATTTGAAAAATCTAAAATATATATTTCGCTCATTTTGTGTGTCTGATGAAGACCATCGAAAGTTAATCTTAAATAAGACGCCAGTGGATGTAAGACACCAATTAATTTTAAAGATCGAAGAGGTGTGCAATGAGTTGAGGCAAAATCGAATTGAAAGTGTCGCGTCGAAAATAGATGCATTTTTGATGGTCAGCATATACATAATTCTGAAGTTAATATCAAATATTAAGAAATGATATTTTGCACACTTGAGAGAAAGGGTAAAACTATTCGTCTGTAGAATTTGATTTTTTTTTAATCATCAGACAAACTGTATAATTTATCCTGAAAATTACCAATATTGGATGGATATCTGGAGGTTTTCTCTGCAAAGAACTAAAAATGTAATGCTACAGAAAAATAGTTTATACCTTTCGAAACAATATGTACCTAATAAAATTGTCATTAGTTATCAAATAAAATCGCAAAAACGTAAGAGCTGCACCTCGACAAACACGAATTTGCTTCATTTTCGCCGATACATTTTGTATCAACCCTGGAGGCGTGTACAAACAAATTTATGTACTCGGTAAAATTTCAGGCCCAAGATTGTGGCGATTATCATTTTCTATTAGACCATTCTGGTCTAACTCTGGCGCGAGGCACTTACCACCTTAATTGATAATAAGTTTGCTAACTAGTGATAATAAAGTAATACTATAAATACTGTTAGTTCGACTTTCAATTTTAAAACTTTACCATGCGACATCTTCGTTAAAAGGCATTTAAAGATACATATTTATAGGAACTTTTTTTGAGTTTAATGCACTGTTTAAGTTTCCCCAAAAAAAAATCTCAACCACCCTGTAAATTATTGATTACCTCATAGTAACGGTCGCAACCATCATCATGATCAACATTTTGGGTTAAATTATGCAGCGTCGAAGAAGAATACAAACTCTTACAACACTGTCCGGAACATTACCAGTTCGTGGTACAAAGTGGGGCACTTTAATGGCCCGATACTCATAGCGCGGCTTATTTCAACTGCTGATTATAATTATAAGTTTAAATAAGTCACGCGTTATCTACTGTATTTGATTTATTCGTCGGCGGTATTTTAAAGCTTATCTAAAATTTACTACATCATGTAATCATCATTGCTTTCACATTTTTAAGCGCGCGATGATACCATGAAAGCGCGCGCGTCGGCATTAATCTTTGTCATACCATCAATTGTGTTGAGGCCTACAATCATAATACCACGGCGCAAGTGTGCTAAATGGCCCTTATATAGAGTTAGATGATAGATCAAGTCGGCTCTTGTGAAATATACAAGGCGAATAGTCATTTCGGTTCAGAAAATAAGTTTATTTTCTTGTTCATTCATTAGTTTATTAAAATGTTATACAGGGTTAATCAAAATTACCGTAACACCTAAATAATTCTCTAACCTTAAAAAATTAGATGTAAACAAGCTACCGTTTAAATGTATTTATAATATTCTTTATTTAATTATGAAAATTTCGTAACCATCCCTTTTTCAAATAAAACACCCTGTACATTTTTACAATAGTTTTATAAAAATATTTTTTATAGAATGAATCATTTTCGAGTTATAAGCTATTAATACAGATTCCTGAACTTCAAACTAAGAATATTTTCCCATATTCATACCCATTTATTTTAACCAAACGGATAAAAACATAACAAAATTAAAAACGAATAACAAAACAATTTAAATAAATGTTCAAACTGCCATCACCTGTCAACAACTTCATAATATAATTGACAAATTGTCATATAAATTACCGTTTTAAGCCAATTGTAAGTTGCTATCAAAAGAAGATCTTTAAAATAATAAATCGACAATTTAAATTATTTTACAATACTTGGTTTCTGCCTAAAATTTGAACCTTATTATAGCAGCATTTTTGAAAATGAATAACTTTTGTTCTAGTCAGAATCTTTGCAAGAAGTAAATAGTTTTAGTTAGAAATTGGTGTAAAAGTCAAAATAATAACGCTTTTTCTCTAATGCTATAATTCTGATTAAAATTAGACCAATATTTCAGGCGCAATTAAAAAAAATTACAACTTTCTCCAAAAAGTAAACTATTCTGGTTAGTAAATAGATGGACAAGTATTTGCATGACAATAACGAAACGGATTAATTGTTTACTTTTTTTTAAATTTTAGCACGAATTTTAAGCTTACTGAAGGGATATTTTTGAAAATTCATAACTTTGTCTTAATCAAAATATTTTAAACAACTAAACTGTTTTAGTTTATCCATAGATGCAAAAGTATTTGTTAGTACAATAACGTAAAAGTATAATTTTTTTGCAAGTTATTAATTCTAGCTAAAATTTTACCTTCTACGGGGACAATTTTGGAAATTCATAACTTTTTTCACAGGAAGTAAACTGTTCTGGTTATAAAATAGATGCAAATGTTTCTATTTATTTATTTTTAATCTAGCTAGACTGTCCGCCTTAGTGCAAGGGTAATTTTAAAAATTCATAAGTTCTCTCTTACTTGAAAGTTTTTAGAAAACCAAACTGAAATTGTTTTTGAATTTTTTTATCGTTATTTAGGCCTTTCCAGTCGATTTAAGCACTATCTACGACAATAATCTTCTTGCGTACCTCCATTAACAGAAGTCCCACAAAAAAAATAGAGAAATAGAGTTCAGAATGCGCTTTTTTAAAGAAAAACAATTTTTAATCGTAATTTAGGCGTTTCCAGTCGATTTAAGCACTATCCTTTTCCGAACGTCCTACATTTTTTTTCTATAAACAAATAGTGTTTAGAGTGACTTGAAAAAAAAAGACTTGAAAGAAAAATAAGAAATATTTTTTGAAAAAAAAATATATTCGGTATTAAATCGTTTGCAGTCGATTTAAGAACTGTTTACGACAAAAGTCATTTCGTGGATCTCCGTTTCCGGAAGTCCCGCAAGTATTTTTTATTGATAAATAGTATTCAGAATGAGCTTTTAGACCTAAAAAAAATATTTACGAAAAACGTTATTTTGAGTCTCTCGGTTCTTGGAAGTCCCACAATTTTTTTTTATAGACAAATAGTGTTCAGAATGAGCTCTTAGATTTGAAAAAAAAACAAAAAAATGGTTTGGAGAACAATTTAATTTAATCGTTTTTTGGGCGTTTCCTGTCGATTTTAACCACTATTTACGAAATACGTCATGTTGCGTGCCTCGGTTCCTGGAAGTCCCATAAATTTTGTTATAGACAAATAGTGATCAGAATGAGTTTTTAGACTTGAAAAAAAAGAACAAAAATGTTTTGAAGAAAAATTTAATTCAATCGTTTTTTCGGCGTTTCCAATCGATTTAGCATGATTTACGAAATACGTCATTTTGCGTATCTCGGTTCCTGGAAGTACCATAAATTTTTTTATAGACAAATAGTGTTCAGTATGAGTTTTTAGACTTGAAAAAAAAACAAAAATGCTTTCAAGAAAAATTTAATTGAATCGTTTTTTGGGCGTTTCCAGTCGATTTAAGCACCTATATTGATATTAATATTGATATTGATCTTTATTATGTGTTAACCATACAAAGTACAGATACATTCGTCATATAAATATAAAACATTTTACTTAACGTTATTACAGTATTATGTCGCATAATGTAAAAAGAAAAAGAAGGCAAACATTTAAATTAAGGTTCACAATAATGAAGTAAACTATTTGCGAAATACGTAATTTTGCGTACCTCGGTTCCTGGAAGTCCCACAATTTTTTTATAGACAAATAGTGTTCGTAGTGAGTTTTTAGACTTGAAAAAAAAACAAAAATGTTTTGAAGAAAAATTTAATTTAATCTTTTTTTGGGCGTTTCCAGTCGATTTAAGCACTATTTGCGAAATACGTCATTTTGCGTATATCGGTTCCTGGAAGTCCCACAAATTTTTTTATAGACAAATAGTGTTCAGAATAAGTTTTTAGACTTGAAAAAAAAACAAAAATGTTTTGAAGAAAAATTTAATTTAATAATTTTTTGGGCGTTTCCAGTCGATTTGAGCACTATTTACGAAATACGTCATTCTGCGTACCTCGGGTCCTGGAAGTACCACAATTTTTTTCACAAATAGTGTTCAGTACGAGCTCTTGAGACTTGAAAAACCAAAGAAATTCAAGAAAAATTCAATTTAATCGTTCTTTGCAAAAAATGATTCGTAGATTTTATGCTACAAATTCTCAAACTTTGCAGTTGAATTTGCATCGATGGATCATCTTCAACATCCTATTTCTCATCTTTGAAATGCAAAAGGCATTCAAACATACTTAAGGGGTAATCTCCTTACAGTTTTCAACATCTCGTAAGTTTATGTTGCGGTTTTCCATAATTTGCAGCCAAATTTAATTTTTACTTGGTTCTCCTTTACGACCGACAGAAACCCAGAAACCGACTTTATACCTTCGCCTTACCGCCCTCTATTGACAAGACAATAAACTATTATCGACTGAATTAAATTACCAAAAATAAATCAAGTTGAAAGCTATCAGCTGTCAATAAATTGCTTTTTTTTAAACTAAACCTTAATGAAACTAAATTGATGACCACGAAGTAAAATCGCAATCATTCCCTTCAATGAATCTAGATGAACATAATTTGGGTCACGCTTTAATCTTGTAATCGAGAAAACCTTAGGCCTTCCTCTCGCCATGATATTTATTACATTTTTAGGTGAAAATAAAATAAAATATATCTTCAATACATTTTACTGACGATGCCTCATGTGAAAAGATAAACTGCATATATATTACTTTAGTAAAAAAGGAATATTTTCTATCTATTGTTGCTTGGTATTTTATGCCTGTTAATAATCATCAGCATGCAGAAGAAATCGACAACTCTGACTGATTATGATTTATAGGACTGACTGTAAAAAACCTGATGCTAATGATGGAACGCATACATCTTTTAATAAGCGTTGAGTTTCTCACATACGAATGTCATCAAGAAGCACCGTTAAAATTCAAATTAGCCAATTTTCTTCAGGAAGTTCTCGAAGGCCATTTATTTCATTATAATATACAATGGATCGATCAATAACTTTACGAACAACATCTGGTGCAAATTGTCAATATAATTCACACTTATGCAACTCGGCCGAGGGTAATAAGCCAAGATAAATCACGAATTTTACGCAATCGGTATCAACTTTTGCTTAGCAATAGGAGCGCATTTAGTGCAGATACAGGATATAATTAATGGCTTTAAATGGACTGGGTACTTGATGATATATCCAGTCGAGTGCGAAACGAGAGTAATCATCCGACGTCCGAAACGCCCCATGAATGAAAATCCAATTTGGAATAATAACCAATTCACGAGTATTAAACAGTGTAAGTAAGGGTGAGTGGAATTGATGGTGCGACAGGATGTAATTGAGAGAGCGCATGGAAAACATCCAACGCAGGACAGCAGGACAGGTATGTAAAACACATAAATATTTCATGAATGGAAAATAAAATCGAGACGAGTTACCATTTTGGTGCGGATCACCATATGGCCTTCGCTTCCACCTTACGCGCGGTGTTTACAACGTAATGCAAATCCGAGTGATTGGAAAAGAGGCCGCTGACATGTCTTTGACATTCAACCGTCAATTGAAGAGGTCGGGGCAATAAGGGACCTAAACTACATTTAGAAGATTTTGAGTACAATCGTTTTAAAGTGTTTATGTAAATCATGATGTCTAATTTTCAACCCGCCATTGGTGACGCAAATTTAATGGTGACGCCGGTCTCACGCACCGGGGTTTTCAACTGAAGATTTTTCAAAACATGTTACTGATAGTTCATGTTTTTTTTTTTAATTTTATGCTCTTTAACAATAAAACAAAAATATTTAATCAATTTAAGCTCTGCAATGCGGCAGCTACTCGAAATTGCAACAAAAAAACAATAACGGAGAATAAAGTTATTCGACACACCCGGTCTCACAGACCAGTAGGGTCACCATTGACGGGTTAAAGTAAAAAAAATACGCTTGTAAAAATGTTACATAAAATCAATCGTACAACTCTATCAAGCACCCGAGGCGTGTTGCGCCGTGACAATCTAAAGTGCGATTGGCTCCGAAGATTTGTAATCGCGTTCTCTCGCGTCCACCGAATACTTTCTTACTCTGCGCAAATTTTTCTCCAACACGCCTCGAGTGCTCGGTAGAGTCATAAGTCGTAGCAATCGACCAATAAAAATGTGTCCATTTATAGAAGAAGATTTGATCTTTCTAAACATATAAAACGCGTTAAAATATGATTTATAGTTAATTGATTTTATAATTTTGAATAATTACGAGCTTATTATAAGCATAATTAACACGAAACTAATGAGTGTGTCAAGTTGGCAACCCAATGGAAAGTTCTGATAGTTCTGAATAGAATTCTCAATTCGTTTTGATGTATCTAGAAGTACTATCAACTTTTAAAAAAGAGTTCTGTAAAATAGGGCTATCAGGAATTTTTTGAAAAATGGGGTGCCAACTTGACACCGCACCCCAACATTGTTATGGAATAGTTCTGAACTGGTTTTAGGATGTATTTGGGTTAGTACTATAGTTCCTGGTATTTAGAAAAAAAGTTCTGTTGAATTTCCAGAGATAAAATTAAATTAAAGTTGGAAATTCGAAATATTCAAATTCATATTACTCACTTAATATTGCTTGAATCTAAATATTTCATAAGAAGTATGGATAGAACTCGCAAAGAATAACAGGAAACACCAATCATTACTATCCTAAACTATCAAAAAAAAATTTTTTTTTTAAAGTCGCAAAGCCTAAAAAATTATTGAGAGTTCTATGAGTTCTTAGTTAAATTTCTATATCAACTCATTGACTATAATAATTCTTTCTTGTAAACAAATTCGATACAATCACGATTTATAGCATTTTTAAATAAATTTAAAATTCGATAATGGAAAATGTAATTTTGAAAATACCCATTTCCTGTCATTTAATTGCAATTTGCTATTCGAGTTTTAGTTAGAACTCCTTCAATACAACCCATAAGTCAAATCAGAACTCCCAGAACTATTTAAAAAAATCAATATTTTGAAAAAAGTCCGAAAAGAAAAAAAAAGAGTTAATTTTCCATTTCTACTCATTGAGTACAATAATTCTTTCTTATAAACAACTCGATACAATCACTCTAGAACTCTCATTTTTTTTTGCTTTTCGGACTTGGAATTTGTAAGATGGCAACATTTTTATACTTCCAGATCGACAATGAAAAGATCTCAAAATCAAGAACAAAAATAGGGGGTTGCCATTTAAAAACAAAATGGATGATGTCATTACTCAAAAACAAATGACGACTGATAATCGACTTTCATGCAAAAATGTGTATCTTTATAAAAGAAAATAACCCGTTCTAGGATTTTTTCCAAAAATATTTTATTTCGGTTTTATTTCGGTTTTACTGAATATATTCCATTCCTTAGGCGCGCACTGTATATGTTTATACCTTAATTATGTGTAACTTACTGTTTTAACTTATGTGCTTTTATTTATTTATTTATTTATTTATTATTCTATATACGGTAATCACCCTTTTACAATAAAAATACAATTATGAAGAGAGTACACATAATAGATAAATACAACTAGGTGGTATTGAACCTATAACTAAACATAATTCTTAAATTAAAATTTAGAAAAACATTTTGAATATTAATTAAATTACAAACATTAAACAATTAATGATCTCTACAATTGAGAATGTGACCAACTGTTTTTTTAAATAGACACAAAGACCCATCAAACAAATTAATATTGTAACAGGATAGCGAGTTAAATAATCGCATAGAGCGGTTTAAGGGACTATTTAAACCATAATTAGTCCTATGTTGACTTAATCTAAACGTTTTCATATGACGTTGTAAGTGTGGCTGCATCGCATTGAAATTTAAATACTGTAGAAGGTCATTGCAGTTTATATTAGAATTACAGATATTAAACAGAAAACATAAGTCAGCTACATCTCTTCACTTATTTTTCATACTTTGTATGCAAGTATTTTTTGTATCCCGTGAGCCAATGACGGATTAATCCTCAAGAGATGGTAAATTAAATACACATCTAAGGGATTCCGTTTGTACGACTTCGAAACCACACTTATAACTCATAAGTTTTAAAAATCTGTTTTGCACGTTTTCTTTGTATATGGTTTTTTTTTGTAGACGTGACTTATATATCCATTTTTGTAATGGCACAGTACCAATAAGTTTATTATTATTATATTTAAAAATAATTTCGGTGTGAGTATGGTCAAAATTGTTGTGATAAGAGATAAACACTGATTTTCAAAAACTATACATTCATACCAACTTTAGTGATTTAACTGTCAAAAGTGGCACATTTTACCGGACAAAAGTAACATATTTTAACAGTCGAAAATGGCATATTTTACCAGTCAAAACTGGCATAGTTTAACTGTCGAAAATGGCATAATTTGCCAGTCAAAATTGACAAATTTCAACTATCAAAATTGGCATATTTAGCAAACAAAAGTAGCATATTTTAAGAGTCAAAATTGGCATATTTTACCAGTTATAACTGGCATAGTTTAACGGTCGAAAATGGCATATTTTGCCTGTCAATTAAAATTGACAAATTTTGACTATCAAAATTGGCATATTTAGCAAACAAAAGTAGCATATTTGAACAGTCGAAATTGGCATATTTTAACTGTCAAAAGTGGCATATTTTACCAGACAAAAGTAGCATATTTTAACAGTTGAAAATGGCATATTTCGCCAGACAAAACTCGCATAGTTTAACTGTGGAAGACGGCATATTTTGCCAGTCAATATTGACAAATTTTGACTATCAAAAGTGGCATATTTAGCAAACAAAAGTAGCATATTTTTACAGTCGAAATTGGCATATTTTACCAGTTAAAACTGCATAGTTTAACGGTCGAAAATGGTATATTTTACCAGTCAAAATTGGCAAATTTTAACTGTCAAAAGAGGCATATTTTATCAGACAAAAGCAGCATATTTTAACAGTCAAAAATGGCATGGTTTAACTTTCAAAACTGGTCAAACATGAGACATGTTTTCCGAAAAAATTCAAAGCGGTTTTTAATGGTGGAAAAGGGCGTGTAGAGTAATTATTTTCCCGAAAAAATTATGTCATTTTTACCAACCGAAAATTAACATGAGGCCTTGCGGGAAGCGAATACCGAGACCCTGCAGATTGGGGCTGACGGACAGCGACTCATTTAAACAAACAAATTTCGGTAGATGGTTGGAAATAGAAGTAATGAATTTTAGAAGAATGCAGCTACAAATCACCCATAACTGTCTGTAAGACCGCGCCAAAAAATTCCCAAAATCGACCAAAATTTCTGGACAACTTTCGAGTGACCAATCTGAAAGCCGGGCAGGGCAGCAAGAAAACTGCGATTCAGCTGAAAATTTAACCACGTATTTCCCGTTGTATTCTAAAAATTTTGATATACATTACAAGTCCATTTCATGAATTTCGCTCATTTTTTTCATTTCATGGCAAAAAGGGATAAAATGTTGGGTCTTAAAAAAAATCTGAAAAAAATTATTATGGTTCTTAATGGCCAGAAAAAGCATGTAGAGTAATTATTTTCCCGAAAAAAATTGTTCTACCATTTTTCACCATCTGAAAATTAATATAGAGCCTTATGGGAAGCAAATACCGAGCCAAGGGGTATGACAAGGGATATGGGAAACAGGGCATAAGAAATCGAGCTTTACGCCGCTAATATTGGATGGCGCCACAATAGAAATTCGAAGGATTTCTGTAAATTATGTTTGTTGCTAATACTAGACGGCGCTTTTCCGGTAAAATTTACATGCCGTGTAATTCCCCGTGTTACTTGAAACGTAGAATGTCAAACAGTGTGGAAATCGAGGACGAATAAAACGATCATTTCTTGTGTTGGCCTCATAGCACAATATGTACAAAATATATGTGTACATCACCCGATGAAACGTTATTAACAAGGTAAATATTGGTAAACAAAATCACTATGTTTTACTATTTATATTAAGTAGAATAAATATTATACAACTTGCCCAAGTAGTTTTGTTCACACGAACATTCTCGAAAGGAGAATGCACAAAACTTGTGGAAGTATAATGTTTAATTAATATAAATAGTAAAACAAGTAAAACCAAGTGTTTTTGATTACCAATATTTAACTTATTTTAGTGTAGTAGTAGTACTAAAGAATATATATACACACACGTATCGGTTGTGTGCATGTGTTGGTGTTAGTTCACGCCGCTATTCACAGATGGCGCTTATCGATTCCAATTTATCAACATGCCTTGTCGCTTCCTGTTATTCCATGACCGAGACCCTCCAGATTGACGCTATCGGACAGCGACTAATTTGAACAAACAAAACTTGGTTCGTGAATACGGCAGATAGTTATGAATGGAAACATAGAATTCTAGAAGAATGTAGCTACAAACTTTTGTAGTATCGTCCATATCCGTTTTGTGAGACCGCGGCAAAAAGAAATCCCAAAATCGACCGAAATTTCTGGCCAACTTATGAGTGCCCATTTTGAGAGCCTGGAACGAGAAAACTGCAAGTACGATTTGGCTAAAAATTTAACCACGTATTGCCCGTTCTTTTGTGAACATTTTGATGTACAATACAAGTCATTTGGCCATTTCATGATTTTCGCCCATTTTTCCTTACTTCCTTAACGTTGGGTATAGGAAAAATCTGGAAAAATTCATGACGGTTCTTTGTGTCTAGAAAAAGCGTCTAGAGCAGTGATTCCCAAAATTGGCGGGGGGGGGGGGCGGCGCTGATAGCCACAGGTGCATTTGGGGGCGATGAATAACTGTAAGGGGGCAGTGATAATATAAAAGAAAGAAGAGAAGATTTAGTGAAACGTGGGTTCAGTGCGGTAACCAATTTATTAACAAAAAAAAAAACCAATTGCAAATAGTCAATCTTGGTGATCCTATTAATTGCTTTCAAAATTTAAAAAAAATTCTAGGAGGCGCTAAGTAATATTTTTTCTGGAAAGGGGACAGTAGGACAAAAAAGTTTGGGAACCACTGGTCTAGAGTAATTATTTTCCCGAAAAAAAATATTGTTCTGCCATTTTTTACCAACTGAAATGTTATAGTTTAATAGTCAAAAAAGGCATATTTTACAGGCCAAAAGTGGCAGATTTTAAAAGGCTA
Source organism: Ocypus olens (assembly GCA_910593695.2). NCBI lineage: Eukaryota > Metazoa > Arthropoda > Insecta > Coleoptera > Staphylinidae > Ocypus > Ocypus olens. Next base: position 45,793,933 of record OU343058.1, read on the forward strand.
AAAATGGCATATCCATCTAGTCAGAAATGGCATGTTTTATCAACGAGAATTTGCATGTTTTGACTGTTGAAAATTGCACGCTTTAACAGTCAAAAATGGCATGTTAAAAAGGCGTATTTTATCATTTAAGAATGGCTTATTTAACAGGTCACAAAGAGAAAAATCAAGTTTTACCTACAATTCACAAATAGAAAATATACGCATACAAATATTAATGCTATTTAAAAAGTAAAAGATTGTTCGATTAAAATAATGAAATAATCGATTAATCAAAGAATCAAATAATCGATGAATCAAATGATCGGAATAATCGATTAATATAGTCGAATGATTGATTAATCAAACAATCAAATGATCGATTAATCAAATGATCGGAAAATTCGATTAATATAGTCGAATCATCGATTAATCAAATAATTAAATGATCGATTAATCAAATGATCGGAATAATAGATTAATATAGTCGAATGATCGATTAATCAAATAATCAAATGATCGATTAATCAAATGATCGGAATAATCGATTAATAAAGTCGAATGATAGATTAATCAAATAATGATCGATTAAATGATTCTTTTTCGAATAATAGATTTATCGATTAATCGATTATATATAAACGATTATTTGGCGCAGCCCTACTAGCAATTATATCCTCATCATTCAAATATGTGGAATAATTTCGATCTAGCTCCGGAAATTTCACAAACACCACCGCAAAGACTGACCTCCGCAGTGATCCCTGCATAATCTTCAATATGCAAATGAGCCATGTAGGTGCATTGGTGTATTCATATTGAAATATTGCAAACGAATTAAACAAACAGAGCTAATATTGCTGATGTCTAGACGCTTGTACGCCCGTGCAGCCGCTATAAATCACGACGTGGCAGGTTCTCGTGGACCACATGTTCGAAACTCCAATATGTTCTTGCATAAATCGACCAATAACGTCTCAAATTTTCACGGAATCTCTTGTTTTCGCACCAATTCCAGGGTTTTCCACACAATCCCCACAATATTCATCAATATTACTTAATAACCACCATACGAACGAATGTATATGCTAACATCTGTTGCACGAGAGACTTATTCAAATGGCATTTAAGACACGTTTCCACAACTCGCAGTCGTGCCTGGAGTTTTGGTCCAACACAAATTAGCGTTAATTGTTAACCAGTTTCACATTACGAAAGATTGTCATTGTCGCGAATTAATTCAATAAATTGCCGAAATCGAATAAAGGAGAAATGAGGCGCCATAAAACAGGTAGTAATTGGTATGTCACCTTGCCCTCGCATATTCGCCGACTGGTTTCGGAATGTAATGCAATTGGCAATTAATTTTACTGGAAAATTCTGGTACTCGTTGACAGTGGCATTTCGTACGTTATAGCATTAACGCAATAAAAGCGTTAAGATAAGTTTAAAAAAATGTTATTTCGGGTATGTCCCATATGGTATTCTCCATGGAAATTTATATCTGATGGTTTAATTTAATTGAAGATAAAGATATTTATTAGCTCTGAAGTTTTACAGCAAATAATTGTGCTCCTAGTGCGTACCGCACTTCCTAATTCATGTTTAACCACTAATTGTTATTGTAAAATATATTAGGTAACGCTACATAAAATCAGTGATTTTTTTATATCAATGGCATAGCAATAGTTTTGGCAATCAAATTTTATTTATTCTTAAAAAAATAGTATATATTCTTTAACCCGCCAATGGTGACCCTACTGGTCTGTGAGACCGAGTGTTTCGAATAACTTTATTCTCCGTTATTGCTTTTTGTTGCAATTTCGAGTAGCTGCCGCATTGCAGAGCTTAATTTGATTAAATATCTTTGTTTTATTGTCAAAGAGCATAAATTAAAAAAACATGAACTGTTAATAACACGTTTCGAAAAATTTTCAGTTGAAAACCCCGGTGCGTGAAACCGGCGTCACCAGTAAATTTGCGTCACCAATGGCGGGTTAACAAGGTTAGAATGGAAATTCGATGCGAGTGGAACCACAAGCATCAGAATATCCACTATTACCGACTATACCAGACTATACTTTCTCCATGACCAGACAAAATAAACAAATAAAATAATAAACACAAAGAACTTACGTTTTATTATTACATGTTTGTGGTTATGTTTATAGTATTTTGACAATTGTGACATCCAAGGCTAATTGTTTTATTCGAATGTGAGAATATTCATTCCATAACTTGTTATGGTATGAATTACAAGCAAAACGCATAAGTGCATAGTGTTTTGGTCCATATCAAGAGTGAGAATGCGTACCTTCTATCAGTGGCGGCTCGTGGAACATGTTGATGGTAGAGCCACTTGTACAATATATCCCCCTCCTCTTTTTCAATTGTTTGTTTTTCTCGGATAACCCTTAAACCAGCGACAGCTCGTGGATGTTCGGCGAGGAGGCTGCGGAAGAAAACTTTACCAAAACAGCAGCGACATATTTTCTTCCTTTATAAGAGAAAGTAGTACAGTACGAGAGGCATCTCTGTCGTAGCCTCATCTACAGATCCACGAGCCGCCGCTGCCTTGAACGAATGCAGTCTAGTCTTGTACTTCGCAAATAAATTTAGATCAGACGAAAAACCAAAATTAGACATTTAATTGTTTGATGCAAAAAATCCTAAATTAGATAAATATCAAAGTAAGTTAATTTTATCTAAAAATAAACCCCATATTTAAATTAAAACCCACGAAACCAAACAAGAAAATTAAATAAATAACCTGAAATTAAAACAAAAACCTTGAAAAAATTGAAAAATTTAGGTTGCAAAATCTAAAACAGAAATCAAAAACTTTAAAAAATTTAAAAATTCGGCGTAAAAATCAGGTTAAAAAATCTAAAATGTAGGACAAAAAAATCAAAAAATTTGACCAAAACGACGGGCGCGAAAATGCGGAAATAATGAAAATTTAACAAACTAATCAAAAATGTTGGCCAAAATAAAGAATTATTGATTTATATGCGTTAAAATGATTTTTCTTTTGCTTGTATTTTAAAGTTTTTTGGTTTGCGTTTTTATTTTCAGACCAGGATTTTTGATATTTTTGGCCGACATTTTAGATCTTTGCCTATTTTGTTGCAAATTTTTGATTTTTTTGGCCAAAATATTCGATTTGTTTGTTGAAATTTTGGATATTTTGGTCTGCATTTTTCACCTTCTGGCTCTACTTTTCGATGTTTTGTCTAAATTTAGGCCAAATGATCAAAAACTCAGGCCAATAATAAATAATGCAAACCAAGAAATCTAAAATTTCAAGAAATGAATCGAATATTTTGACCAAAAAAATACAAAAATTGGAACAAAACGAAGATCTAAAATATCGGCCAAAAATCAAAAATGCCGGTCTAGAAATAATACTTTTTAGCTTAAAATAAGTTCCGACGAGAAATTCGAAAATAATAGCAAACAAAATTACAAAACCGCACAATAAAATCAATAATTCTAAATATCAAATATCCGGCGTGGCACTAGCCAGGGAAGTAGTTGTTTCAATAAGTTATTTGTTTGTAGTCCTAATAAGACTAATAATAATAATTGTATTGATTGTCATACGGAAAATAAAGTATTTTATGATTAAAATTATATTATTATGATGATTATTATTAAGAATTATGCAGAGTTACGAACAGGTTGAATATTCATATATTCAGGCTCCTTATCGAAATCATTAATTCTAGTTAAGAAAATCTAAAATATGTGAGAAACAATAAAAAATTAAGACCAAAAATCTAAAATTCGTACCCAAAAATCTAAGTGGCGGACCAAAAAATTAAAATTTTCAACAAACAAATCGAAAATTTCAACATGAAATCGAAAATTGAAGTCAAAATAAAGAAAATTTCGACCAAAAGACCAAAAGGCGTAAAGATAAAAAATGCAGACAACAAAAATCGAACATTTTGGTCAAAATAAAGAATATTTGGGCGAAAAATTTAAGAAAATGGAAAATACGGTTATCTAAAATATGGGCCAAAGAATCAAGAATTCGGATCTAAGGATAAAAACGCAGATAATAAAATCGAAAATTTAGAAGCAAAATAATTTACCACTTTCAGCCTCCAAAAATGAGTTTTTAACCAGAAATTTGAAAATAATGGCCAAAAAATTGAACAACAAAATCAATCATACAAGTTAGAAAATCTAAAACATAGGACAAAAAATAATAAATTTAGACCAAAAATCTAAAATTCGGGTCTAAAGGTAAAATGGTGGTCCAAGAGTATAAAAAAATAATAAACAAAAAAAAAAATGATAATAATAATAATAAATGGTGACCAAAAAATCAAAAACTTCAGCAAACAAAACTAGAAAAAATTCTCGCATCAATAATTCTGGTTAAAATGTTTAAGAAAACATACAAAACTAGAAAATAAGTCAAAATAAAGGATATTTAGGCCAAAAGATAAGAAATTAAAAGCAAAAAATCGAAAAAAATTAATAATTCGGCCAGAAAAAATTAAAATGCGCAGTGAAAAGTCGAAAATTTTAACAGTGAAATCGAAAATTTAGGTCAAAATAAAAAATATTTAGATCTAAAAGAATCGAAAATACAGGCTCCTTGGCTCTATACATATAACGAGCCGCCCCTGCCTTCTATGATCAAAATAGATTTCAGAATACTTAAATTCTACAGTGGTAGTGGAGAATAGTATTTGATAAATCAAGGGCATAATCAATAGATTATGGCCCGAGGGAATGTTTAAATCCCGACGAAGGAACAAATGCTCGGTCCCAGGCGGTATATTGATTTTATGTCATACTTGTTTATTATTGAATTATAATGACATGGAAACAACATATATTAAGTGATCTATAATGCCCGCTTATAGTAATTATCAACAGATCGACTGTCAACAATTCGCCAAACGCAAATCAAGTGTGCGAACGCCGTAAACATCTGCGCGATGCGGCTTTCGACGCGACAATAGCATAAGAAAATCTTATTTAAACTACAAGTATGACATAAAACGTTAAAGGCACCACGGACGTTATGAGCAAAACGCCCACGGCCGACGTACATCCCTCGGGCCGGAGGCCCTCGGGCTGTACACCGTCGACCTGGGGCGTTATTGTACTCATAACGCCCTAGATACCTTAACTACTCTAACAACGGGTTTTTATTCATTAATTTTCATTATGCCTCGCAAAATAAATAAACACAATAAGAAACTCATATGACTTATCTGAGAACATTCCGATCCGTTTGCGCATTTCGTGAGTAACCGTCACATTGTTATTTAAATGTTTACATTGCGCCATTGTTGCGGTGTTATTTCAATTTTTTTAGCGGCTTTAATTAAACTCTGCGACATAAATCATAGCTTTTGTTCGGCGTGCGGTTATTGTTCTCCAAAAATGCTGTTGCGATATTGCAAGTGCTAAGAGTGTCACACAGACTGTAGCGCCGGCGTGGGTGCACCATTGTAAATGAAATTTTCGTGACTCATGCATAAGTCTGGACACCTGCAATAATAAGTGTTGTAATCATTAGTATTATTACATTCGCGAGTTTCGTATCCTACGATTTATTGCCGTTTAACGACGCCTGGCCTTTGTTGAGGTTTGTATTGTAGCGAGAGAAATTGCAGTCGTAAAGGGATTCTGGAATTTCTCCAAACCAATTCGCGACAAATATCGATTTGTATGCATTGTCTGTTATTATGTTACCTACATGTTTGTTCGTATTTACTTAATCGATATTTTCATTTGCAGTCGTGTTCATGAATAAATTTTGCTTGAATTTGTTTTCAAAGCTTTTATTGTAAAGGGAATATAGAGCAAAAGAGGAACGGGGTTGGTAAAATATTATTCGGTGTATTTAGATCATTCTTTTCGATATGTAACACCTTCCTCTAATGATGTTGGAAAGGGTTGATGAAAACATCAATTTAAAATAAAGAACTCTGGAAATGCCTCATTTGAATATCATAAGCCAAACTGCTTTTCTATTTCTTGGTCAGACTGTTCTCCTGGTTTGGTCTCACTTTATGTGTTCTTGTAGAAAGTCTTGTCTACAAGACACCTATAGAGAATTGGCGGAGACTTGCGGATTCCGTTCCGCTGAAGAAGCTGCCATTTTTACAAACCTGTCATGTGACAAGTGCTACCCCTTAGGAAAAAGTCTAACGGGCTCAAATCTGGTGATCGGGCTGGCCAAGTTACCTCACTGTGAGTTCCAATCCATTTTTCAAAAAACTTAAAATAAAAGCTCGCAATCTTTTAGATGAATTTTAATAAATTCTGTTGCTAAAAAAAAAATCTAACAAGTAGTTATCACTAGCTTTTTGCTAAAACTTTAATTCAAATTCGCTGCTTTGCAAAATACTTATTTTTGACTGGATTTCTTCAATTTTTGCAATCTCTAATGAATTTTAATTTCACAAATGTGTAACTACAAATCATGAAAAATACAAAAAGTGGCTATCATTACTTTTCAGGAATTTCCCATTACTAAATTGCATTCATAAGTGAAGCAAACGTCTACATATAAATTAAGTGATGAAAATGTCATTTTCGAAAGTAACATTGAAAAAATATTTTCTTTATAAAATGAAAATATTAATGAAAAACCGAGAACGATAGAAATAAAACATTTTTCATTAATACTTGAATTTTCTTTGCAAAATGCGCATTTACAAGTGAGTTTCTTCAGTTTACTCAAAAGTCCCTGAATTAATTTTAATAAATTAGTCAGGCAACATACCAGACATAAATGCAAAATCGAAAAGTGGTTATCACTAGTTTTTCCAGATTTTTTCGTAAAATTTTCTGCTTTGTAAAATGCATAATACTTGACCATATTTCCCAATTTTCTCGAAATATCCTTGATGCATTTTAATAACTGTCATGAAACATTCCAGACAAATAGGCATGGCTGAGAAAAAAAACTAGTTTCTTTGAAATTTTCTCTAATATTCACTACTTTAAAAAGTTCGGATTTTCTACTAAAAAAAACTGTTTCATTTTTCTAGTTATCTGCTTGACGAGTTTTAATAAATTTTTCAGGAAACGTTTCAGAAATATGTATTCAAAACTAAAGATAAAATACAAAAGAAATGACAAATACAAAAAGTAGTTATTTTTTCAAGTGTTTAAAATCATTGGCTTTGCAAAATGCACACTTACAAATAGCTTTTTTAGCTTTTTCATAATTCCCGGAATCGATTTTAATAAATTTTTGGAAACATTCCAGATATAACAAAGCCAATAACAAAATTTAAAAAAAGTGGTTATGACTAGTTTTTCTGGAATTTTCTTTAAAACTCGATACTTTGCAAAAGGCGATTTCCCAATGAATTTTAAAATGTTTGTCAGGAAACATTCCACGTATATGTATCTAAAACCAAAGGTACACTACAAAAACTGGAAATAACAATTTTTTTTTTGGAAATTTTCCTTAATATTCGCATCTTTGCAAAATGCGCACTTTTGACTGAATTTCATCAATTTTCTCGAAATCTTGATAAATTTAAATACATTTTTCAGGTTACACTTACAAGTGGATATCTGATTTTCTCAATATTCCCTTCCCTTCAATTGTAACCCTTCACTAACGAACTAATTTATAATAGGCGCAACTAAAATTCGATCTTACGGGAATATTGCTTGTTATAGGGAATATGGCGGCATTCGATAGTTAAGGGTTAAAAAATTTGTTAGATATATGCAGCTAAAATAAATTAAAAAAAAAACAGAAAGTGTTCATCACTGGTTTTTCCGGAATTTTCCTTAAAATTAGCTGCTTTGAAAAAAGCACAGTTTTAAGTGGATTTACTCAATTTTCTTGAAATCTCAATGGATTTAATGAATTTCTTAGGAAACCTTTCAGACATTTGTAGCTAAAAACCAAAGAAAAATCAAAAAAGTGGTTATTACTATTTTTTCAGGAATTTTCCTTAAAATTAGCTGCTTTGCAAAATTCGTGCTTCTGAATAGATTTCTTTAATTTTCGTGAAGCCTACTAAATTAATGTTAATAAATTTTTCCGAAAATTTAAACAATGATTTTAACTAGTTTTTCAGGAATTTTTCATCAAAATCGTTGATTTTCAAAATGCGCCTTTCTTCAATTTATTCTAAATTCCCTTGAAATATTGCAAATATATAAGGATATAAAACAAAAGAAAAATCTAAATAGTGATCTTGATAGTTTTCGGGATTTTTTCATCAAAATTGTTGCTTTTAAAAATGCGCACTTCTTCAATTTCTTTGAAATCCCCTTAATGGATTTAAATAACTTCTTCAGGTAAAATTTCAAACATAAGTAGCTATGAAACAAAAGAAAAATAGCTTTGGCCTTTTCAGCCTGTTGGACAAAACGTTCCTGGGTGGTACATTTTTTTTTAATCGCTGTTTTACCAAATGCGCCCTTTCACTAGATTTTTTAATTTTTCTCGAAATCTGCTCAATGAATTTTATTAAATTTCACAGAAAACATTGCATATACCCGGTGTTTCAGACCACCCGTCCCAGGCCTTTTTCTCGAAACGCGACTTCATAGAGCTCTGAGAAAAAAAAATAGCATAACCAATGTCTACCTGAAGAATTTAATGGAGGTAGTTACGATTTCTGGAAGTTATCGGAAGTAGGCATGGGGTATCGTTACATAGGTATTTTAAAAAGAAACAACTTTCGTTCAACTTTCTAGAAGATATGCTTAATGGAATAAAAATTAATGTTTCAAATAACCAGTCCCAGGCAGGCTGGCCAGATTTTACAATGCTTTATCAATTGTCTTTTTGTCAATTTGGCAATGGTAATTTTCTAACGTTGGCTTGTTCAAATTTTTTAAAAAGACGTGCACATTTTACAAAAACAGCTGATGTTTAGTGCAGTTTTAACTTTATATTTTCTTATAAACATAACGATACTTAGCCATTGCTAGTTCGTAATTTTCTTTTTGTCGACCATGTTTTGTTTTAGTATTGTGGTTTTGAGCAAGTTTAAACTTTTAATGTTTAATTCGTTTATTTCCAAAAAATGTTATTTGTTAATCTTTAAAATACATCAAAGATACTATACATGACCAAGGTTCGCATTTAAAATATGAAATTGCGCCTACTTCCGATTACATCCAGAAGTCTGAACTACCTCCATTCAATTATTTAGGTAGGCTTATGACATATCATTTTGTTTTTCAAAGCTCTATGACGTAATCATTTTGAGAAAATGGCCAGGGACTCGTTATTTAAAACATTAATTTTTATTTCATTAAGTGTATTATTTAGAAATAAATTTTCAAACAAAAGTTGTTTCTTTTAAAAATACGTATCCAGCGATATCCCAACGACCTATAAAAAATCTAGAAAGTGGTTATCACTAGTTTTTCCAAAAATTCTCCTTAACATTCATTGTTTTGTAAATACGCCCTTTTGACTCGAGTTCTTCAATTTTCTCGAAATCTAATAAAATTTTTCAAAATTATTAATAATTAAACATACAAAAACATTACTACTTTTGAAACATTTTCTACTAAAATCGTTTCTTTGCAAAATGCACACTTTTCTCCAGTTTTCCCAAAATTCTCTGAATGGATTTTAATAAATTTGTCACGAAAAATGTCAGTCATATGTATCTAAACATATAAAAAATTCAAAAAGTGGTTACCATTTACTTAAAATTCGTTGTTTTGAAAAATGTGAACTTTGACAAGATTTCTTCAATTTGCCCAAAATTCATTGAATGGATTTTAATAAATTTGTAAAAAAAAACATTCCAGACCAAAACCAAAGAAAAATCCAAAGAGTAGTCGCTAGTCACTCATTTTTCCGAAATTTGACATTTTTGCCATTTCGAGTATTCATTTTCTAGAATTTTTCTAGGTGAATGTAAATAAATTTGTCAAGAAACATCTCAGACGTGTAGTGGTTATCTAATTAATAATTGTTTTGAATTTGACTTTTAATTTGCTCCATTGCAAAATACGAAGTTTTGACTATAGTTGTTCAATTTGCTCCAAATTTTCTTAAAGAATTTTAATATAAAAGATTCCAGGCATATTCTTTTATAAAATAACAAGAAATAATAATAACCTCTTAGTATTATAACCTTCATGAATTTTTAATAGATAAGAATTATTATACTTTAAATGAACATCTTTGTTAGTATTTTTAAGTGATATTATGCTGTATTATCTGTTTTGTTTGACGTGTCCAATATGTATGTTACATTCAGTGGCAATAAAGTTATTATTATTATTATTATTACTAGTTTTTCTCCAAATTTTCTTAAAATTCGATGATTCACAAAATGCGCACTTTTGACCAGATTTCTTTAATTTTCACGAAATCACCTAAATGAATTTGAATAAATTATTCAGGAAACATTTCAGCTAAATCTAGCTGTACAATAAAAGAAAACTTAAAGAACTGATCATTACTATATTTTTTTTAATTTCCATCAAATTCGCTGCTTACTTTTCGATTATATTTTCACAATTTTCCTGAAATGCCTTGGATGAATTTGGATAATTATTACAATAAAAAGTTCAAACGGTGAAACAAACCCTGAAAGAAGTTTTCCCAAAAAATTTTCTTAAAATGCGCATCTAGTCAAAAGTACGCATTTTGCAAAAGTAACGAATTTTAAGGAAAATTTTGGAAAACTAGTGAGCACCCTGTTTAGTATTTGTTCCATGGCCTGGAAACAATTATTCAATTTCAAGTAAATTGTGAAAATCTAATCGAAATTTCTTAAATTTTCCCGATATCTCCTTGATGAATTTTGATAACAGTTTTTGGAAACATTTTTGACATATGTAGCTTTAAAACAAAACAATATCCTTAAATTGTTTGTAGTTGGTAATCCATGCTTATCGGGTGATTTTATTAATAACCTCCCGATACCCTTCAACAATAAATACACAAATTAATTATAAATCGTTTTTCAACATTTAATAGACAACCCCAAAAATAAACCACTTGCACATGTATCCACAGAATAAGTTTTTTTTTAATACATTGACGTTATACTGTTGATGATGACTACGTAAGGGAGTCGAAACTAGTCCAGTAAATAAAATAAATAAAAATAGATATCAGGAAGTACAACAGTCTATTTCTCATATAAAATGCTTAAAGTTATCGCTACTTTTTCTGCATTTTTTTTTCAGAAATTTGTATTTTTTCCTGTGATATAATATAGTAATAATAATAATAATAATAACTCTTTATTTATGGAAGGCCATTTGACATAGAGATACATACATAAGAGTTTCTGGCAACAGTTACTATTCTCTCTCATTACTACGTGTTCTAATTTATTGCTTGTTTTTCACATAATCTGAAGTATATTTTTGTGCTCATATTTTATTAGTCGATAAATAATAAATGCCAAATAATAGTGATCCGTTATCAATGACGGATTTTGATTTTGTAATTTATTATTATTGTTAATGTTTGCTACTAATACAAGTGAGTACAGATTTACTCTTTAGAAATTAATTATAAATGATATAGTAGGTAGAAGAATGTATTGACGAAGTGAAAGCAACCATCAAGTTCCAAATGAAGAAGGCATTATGCTTATCTGTAGCTGTAGGACACATCGACATGACTCCAGACAAGTTGGTGCAAAATGTGCATCCTTCAATTAACTTCTTGGTATCTTTGCTGAAGAAGCACTGGCAAAACGTTAGGTCTCTCCATGTGAAATCCGCCATGGGATTGCATTAAACAGCTGTTTACTTTTGTAAGCATTTGAAAAATATTGTACGTAAATTATGCAATGATGCGAAAAAGTATAGCATTCGTGAGAAAGTTGGCCATTACCACGAGGGTGAAGTTTGCAACACGAGTCATAGGCGAGTGTTGCAATTCACCCGAGTGACAATGGCCAACTTGTTCATGAATTGAATACTATACATTTTCGCATCATATTAAATAATTACCTAAAGATTTTTCTATTTATATTAAATTATAACGAATATGATGAAATTGTGATTTTTATGAATTCGTGTTTTCACAAACAAATGGTAACCATAGTAATAACTAAACTGTTGAAAAAGTAAAATCGTCGCCATGTCATTGGCTAAAACCCGTTGGGGAATGAAACCGCTATCATTTGATTGGACGTCACCTATTGGGCAATGAAAGCCTTCTTAATCAAAAACGATTTAACCACGTTTATATTATTTAATAAGATGCGAAAAACGTATATTAATATTATGTCTTTGGAAACATTAGTAGATAATATATTTACCAGTTAACTTATCGTGACAGCAAAAACCTGATATCTCCCCAGGTGATCCACCCTATCCGTTGGCGCCACGATATATCATCCGGAACGGCCTCCGCTAACGAATCGCACTAAAACCCAAATCCCACATTCCTATCCATTTATTATCTTTTAACGATTAATAAAAGGCACCCACAAAAGGATTACAGTTCATTCACAAGGATCCTCCGTCCTTTTCCGCTGTCAGAACTATCCACAAATAATTTAGATTCGTGTATTTATGGTATTCGTGTTGTGTTGACGCTACCGCTGCTGCATGCTACCACATGTTTCGTAACGTAGCGTTTTGTTTTCTTTCGGTTAATTATGTACGCGTCTCTTTTTTTATAGTTTCGGAGGATATTCGTTTACAGAAACCCAAGACCGGCCTAGGGAAGACCGAGGGCATCGAGACTAAAATAAACAATTGTTATTATTCTTGGAATTATTAGAACCGCGATGTGTAAGCGAGATGGGTATTACAAACGGGAGCTTATCTTAAAAATTTGGGCAATTTAAACAACGTTTTATTATTTTTTCGCATCTTATTAAATGATATAAACGTTGTTAAATCGTTTTTGATTGAGAAAGTTCTCCATTACTCGGCCGAATCATTTTCTCCACAGGTGACGTCCAATAAAATGATAGCGGTTTCATTGCCCAACAGGTCACGTCCAATCAAATGAGCCTACGGCTCGTGCTGCAAACTTCACCCTCGTGGCAATGGCTCACTCGTTTAATAATATACTATTACGTGTGGCATAAATTCTTGTCAATGGTGTCCGATGCTTGTGTGCAGAACTGTAATTGGCGCCCATACAATAAACGTATTAGTGAATTTGATAATTAAAACACTTGGTTTTGTTTCACTGCTTTAATTTGTCTTTTCGACTAGTTTCGACCTTGGGTCATTCTCAAGGAGATGAAACAAAACCAAGTGTTTTAATTAATCAAATTATATAATTATGTTTCACCACGGGTTAAGTGAGAAATTAATTAATCGTATTAGTGAATATTATATTTTCAGCAATTTCATCCTCGCTTTAAATTTGTATCACCTTTGCGCAAATTTTACACGCTGACGCGTTGGCGCGCCACAGCTTGTGTAATCCAATAACTTAAATGTTTCTTTGCTGAACGCATCTCATTAAAATGATGTTGTTTATGTTTTCTTGTCTATAAAATTAGACGGTAGCTTGGCAGTCCCACCTGGCGTTGTCCTGTTGAACGAGTTATGTAACGAAACTAAAAGGAATTTTGGGAAGAAACCGTTGTAATTACTCATGCTGATTCATTCACCGTGTGTTTGAGTTAAGGGGCGAACATAGGAATTTAATATGTAAAATCATATTTATACATTTTGCTGCCTCCCTGATTATTTTAGAGTAAAAACATTTAGAAATCTCTCAAATTCCATTTACATTTACAAATGTACAAGAGTGAAAATATGTTCAGAATTTAATAATCCAATTTAATTTTCACATTTTCGCCTCTCTCGTAACATATCGATGTAATTTGTGAAACAAACCAAGTGTTAATTTTTTGTTTATCTTTTATTATTTTCAAAATGTTTCACCAAGTGATAAGTGATAAAGTTATTCAAGAAATATATCGATGTTAATGTAGTTTTTTAAAATTCTAAACAATTTTTACTCCTGTACGAAGCAGCAAAAAGCATAAATGTGGTTTTACATGTTAAATTGCTATGTTCGCGCCTTATCTAAAACTAAGGTCATTTGTTTTTGAGTAATGACGTCAGCCATTTGATAATCCCCTTCTTCATTTTGAGAGATTTTTTAATTATCGAACCGGCAGTATAAAAATGTTGGCATCTTACGTAAGAAATTTTTCGAGTAAATGACAATTGAAGGTGAAAACCCGATATTTAGAGTTTTTGCAAAATGACCTTGTTTCAGCGCTTGTAGCAATTTTTCGAAACAACAATGATCTTGACCTTCCATTAAATACAATATGGGTTTTAGCAAGACGGTGCATCCCCGCACTAGGCGCGTTTTTTGGCAACATTTTTATGAAAAAGATCAAAATCAAAAACAAAAATAGTAGGTTGCCATTTAAAAATAAAATGTATGATGTCATTACTCTATTTTATAAAAGAAAATCGACCTGATTTTTCCAAAAATATTTTATTTTGGTTTTACTTTTCCATACTTTAGGCGCGCACTGTATGTACCTGTATTTATCTCAAAATTTAGAAAAGTCGAATTTAAAATTTTTATCGAATCGTAATTAAACATGTATTTTAAGTAAATTTGGTGAAGAAAAGCACTTGTTATGTTCCATGATTTTATTTTCAGTTTTCTGACACGTGTTACAATCGATCTTTAAACACGTGTTGGGAAACTGAAAATTAAAGCATGGAACATAATCAGTGTTTTTCTTCACCAAATTTATACAAGGTGTCTAAAAAAGACACCACCAAAATGATATGGTGTATTCCTGAGACAAAAAACAAGCAAATTAACTAAATTTATCTATATGAAAAATTACATACTTTCCAAGATACAGCAAGTCAAAGTTTTAGATTTTTAAAATGTTTTAATCTATATCTCGAAAATGGCAGATGAGAATGATTTGTTTATTTTTTTCTGACAACTACATTAGGTGTACTACATTTTTTAAAAATTTCAAGAAATTTCTTCAAGCACAAAGGTGCTCCAGAGGACATGCTGTTTACATTATTACATAGAACTTTTTTGTTATTCACATTTTTTACGATTCAATATTTTTTTCAATGCAACTCGTCATTTTTAAGGAATTTATTACTCTTAAAGTTTTTTTGTTTACGCCTTATTTTTAGCAAAAAAAAAATAAAAAATTACTTATTGTTTTTGGAAAATTTCGTGTTAAAAAATGAAATAATCTAAGTAGGCGGGTGTCAATTCGTTGAAAACGTGTCAGTACAATTAAAACTTTCAATTTAAGTAAAACTGGTTAACACGTTGAGTGGTGGTGACCGAAGTATCGCCGGTGGCTGAAGCGCATCGACGCGACGCGCGCACGCGCATACAATGTGTACTGTGATTTTTTTTATGAGGGTCATTTTGAACAATTTTTGTAATTTGTTAAATAATTTAATATGTTAAAATAAAAGCAGTTTTTGGATTATAGTTATTTTTAAGACTTTTCTTGCAGAACGAGCGCAATTAAACAATGAACAATAAGTTCTTTTTTATTTTTTTTTGTTAAAAATAAGGCGTAAACAAAAAAACTTTAAGAGTTATAAATTCTTTAAAAGTGATGAGTTGCATTGAAAAAAATATTAAATCGTAAAAAATATGAAGAACAAAAAAGTTTTATGTAATAATGTAAACAGCATGTCCTCTGGAGCACCTTTGTACTTGAAGAAATTTCTTGAAATTTTTAAACAATGTAGTACACCTAATGTAGTTGTCAGAAAAAAATAAACAAATCATTCTCATCTGCCATTTTCGAGATATAGATTAAAATATTTCAAAAATCTTAAACTTTGACTTGCTGTATCTTGAAAGGTATGTAATTTTTCATATAGATAAATTTAGTTAATTTGCTCTTTTTTTGTCTCAGGAATACACCATATCATTTTGGTGGTGTCTTTTTTAGACACCTTGTATATCCCGTTTCATCAAGAAAGTAGCGCAACAAACATCGACTGTATTTTAAGTAAATTTAGATAGTTTAAAATTCATGGCAATTATATTTCTATTGTTTTCGATCCACTAAAATTATTAAAAGATTTCAAATTGTTTTTACATTTTTCGAGGCACCAAAATATTTACAATTTTACGCTCTATTCGCTTAAAATTTTCTCAAAGTTTTAAATGAACCATAATTTGGCACATATTATGAGTAAATCTGCAAATTTTCAAATCGACGGAAATTGTTTTTATTTTTCCTTTTCACGCAATAAAATTATTTCAGTTTACACCACTTTGGTCTCTGTCGGCATAAAATTATCCCAAAATTTAGGAATAATGTATTTCAAGTTTACACATTCCGCATATTCAAAAACCAAAATTATTTTGAAAGATCGACGTCTTGTGAAGTAAACTGAATTTTTGTACGATTTTATCCCTGTGTTACATATGAATTTTTAATTTTTTGCGCTCGAGTGTTCGTTATTGAAACAAAATCATTTTCAAAAATTCATACCTCGACTGAAAATTGCTGCACATTCAAAATCCAAAATAATTTTGAAAGATCGACGTCTTGTGAAGTGAACTGAATTTTTGTAAGATTTTGTCCCTCCGTTTCATATTGATTTTTATTTTTTTGCGCTCGAGTGTTCGTCAATGAAAAAAAATACATTTTCAAAAATTCTTAACTCGATTGAAAATGCCGTACATCAAAAACCAAAATTATTTTGAAATATCGACGTCTTGTGAAGTAAATTGAATTTTCGTAGGATTGTATCCCTGCGTTTCATTTTAATTTTTTTTTGCGTTCGAGTATTCTTCATTGAAAAATATACATTTTCAAAAATTAATAACTCGACTGAAAATTGCTGCACATTCTAAAACAAATATTATTTTGAAAGATCAACGATTTGTGAAATGAACTGAATTTTTGTAAGATTTTATCCCTGCGTTTCATATTAATTTTTATTTTTTCGCACTCATTGAAAAAAATACATTTTCAAAAATTTATAACTCGATTGAAAATTACTGTACATTCAAAAACCAAAATTATTTTGAACGATCGCCGTCTTGCGAGGTGAATTGAATTTTTGTAGGATTTTATACCTGCGTTTTATTTTAATTTTTAATTTTTTGCGTTCGAGTATTCGTCATTGAAAAAAATACATTTTCAAAAATTCATAACTTGACTGAAAATTGCTGCACATTCAAAAAACAAAATTATTTTAAAGCATCGAAGTCTTTTAGGCGAACTGAGTTTTTATAAGATTTTATCCCTGCGTTTCATATTAATTTTTATTTTTTTGCGGTCGAGTGTTCGTCATTAAAAAAAAATACATTTTCAAAAATTCATAACTCGACTGAAAATTGCTGCACATTGTAAAACCAAAATTATTTTGAAAGATCGACGTCTTTTGAGGTGAACTGAATTTTTGTAAGATTTTATCCCTACGTTACATATTAATCTTTAATTTTTTGCGCCCGAGTGTTCGTCCATGAAAAAAAAAATCATTTTCAAAAATTCATAACTCGATTGAAAATTGGTGCACATTCAAAAACTAAAATTATTTTGAAAGATCGACGTCTTGTGAAGTAAACTGAATTTTTCTAGGAACTTATCCCAACGTTACATATTAATTTTTATTTTTTTAGCGCTCGAGTGTCCGTCATTGAAAAAATACATTTTCAAAAATTCATATCTAGACTGAAAATTGCTGCACATTCTAAAACCGAAATTATTTTGAAAGATCAACGTCTTGTGAAGTGAACTGAATTTTTGTAAGATTTTATCCCTGCGTTTCATATTAATTTTTAATTTTTTGCGCTCGAGTGTTCGTCATTGAAAAAAATACATTTTCAAAAATTCATAACTCGACTGAAAATTGCTGCACATTCTAAAACCAAAATTATTTTGAAAGATCGACGTCTTTTGAAGTGAACTGATTTTTTGTAGAATTTTATCCCTGCGTTTCATATCATTTTTTAAAATTTTGCGCTCGAGTATTCATCATTGCAAAAAAATACATCTTCAAAAATTCATAACTCGATTGACAATTACTGTACATTCAAAAACCAAAATTATTTTGAAATATCGACGTCTTGTGAAGTAAACTGAATTTTTGTAGGATTTTATCCCTGCGTTTCATATCAACTTTTATTTTTTTTGCGCTCGAGTGTTCGTCATTGAAAAAAATACATTTTCAAAAATTTATAACTCGATTGAAAATTGCTGTATATTTAAAACCCAAAATTGTTTCGAAAGATCGACGTCTTTTGAAGTGAACTGAATTTTTGTAGGATTTTATCCCTGCGTTTCATATCAACTTTTATTTTTTTTGCGCTCGAGTGTTCGTCATTGAAAAAAAATCATTTTCAAAAATGTATAACTCGATTTAAAATTGCTGCACATTCTAAAACCAAAATTATTTTGAAAGATCGACGTCTTGTGAAGTGAACTGAATTTTTGTAGGATTTTATCCCTGCGTTTCATATTGATTTTTATTTTTTTGCGATCGAGTGTTCGTCATTGAAAAAAAATACATTTTCAAAAATTTATAACTCGACTGCACATTGCCGCACATTCAAAAACCAAAATGATTTTGAAAGATCAACGTCTTGTGAAGTGAATTTAAATCAAACAAGCAGAAAGGTACTAGATCGCGAACAGCTGATACACTAGAATGAGCTGATCATCGCGTCAACCATTTGAATTTGTATTGCGTGGTTTGGACTACCGGATTTCCCGCAATTTTTTGAATCGGCCATTAAGAATGGCTCATTGGCGATTGTGGGCGTTTTTACAACTATCTATAGAATTAATAGACTATAGTACTCTTATTATTAAAGGCAACGGACGAAATAGATTTCCGAGGGTACCTGCATTAAATGTCCCTTTGTTGGGCAAATTTGACCAATCTATAACATGAATTTACCAAATGTACCATTGTTACTTATTTAGGTAGATAGTTATCGGCAGTGATTAAACAAGCAATAATGGGTGCATTAAGCCCTTCCATATACTTAGTCCATATCATCAACAGCTGTACACAGCAAATACCCTGGCGCAGATGGTCAATACAGATAACTCATATTTCCGCGTTGCACTTGTGTGCATAATTTTTGTGAAATAATTGAGCAAAACGCGATGGTTAAACCACATTTTCCCGATTGCACATGTTCATAATGAAACTCTAAATATAAACCGGGATATGCCTTTAAATGCGGCAAAAGTTCGCTCCCTCTCCGTTCTCGTTAATGCATACTAATGACGTAATTGATGTGTGACGTGTGTATCGATATAAATCGTGCACATTGAACGGTTATTTTTGTATGGCACTTACCTCCGAAGGACCGGAAAAATTAATTAAGCGTGTTTTGCACGCTGCAGTTTATTGCCCTTGAATTATCAATATGATTCATGCGTAATTATCGGTATTAATGGCCGCACTAATGGCGGTAATACTTTTTTCGTTTAAGATACGCTTTTCAACCGGTTGGTAGAAAAGATGCTTAGAATATTTTTCAGAGTAAGCTATGAGATTTGAAAACTGCACGGCGGTAACAGCAGGGCCGGCGGAAAGCACAAAGCAGCCTATGCAAAGCTTGATGTTAATGATAGTCTTGACAAAGGGAAAAGGTTTTCTTTTAACTTTTATTTATAAAGAAGAGAAAATGGTATTCTTTTTTAAATCAACCTCGGCTTTATATAAGTCCTCGAGTATCTAGACTATTAGACTGGTAATAACCATCCTTATTATTAATAGACAATTAAATTAGTATCCGTTTTGAGAAAACCATTCATACGACCGCTACACGCTAGTGTTATGTAATATTGTTAATGACAAATGTCAAAACTAAAGTCGTAATTTTATTGTATAGATTTATATAATTCTGTCTTCTCAGGATGTATAATAATATATTTAAAAATATTTGTGGTTTGAACATAATGATTACTTTAATTCGGTTTAATATTAATATCATAATATCATTTATAATATTTCAATATGAATGGACCGATGCAACGGCACGGCTCATTTGCATACAGATTATGCAGACATCACTGGGGGGTCACTGTTCGCAAAAATGTAACCTGCAGAAAAATAAGCACCGCGCCCGGCAATAAAAACGCGTTTTAAATGAAGAGTAAACAGGGCTTACATTCAACACCGCAGTCATAAAATTCGGGATTCGGCAGTAAGTCAACATCGTTAAATTTTAAATGAACTCGGCGATGAAAAGTTGCAAGAACGTCGAAGTGATCGATGGACGATATTACTTTTGATTCGAAGACGATGTATCTCGCATGCTGCCGCATTTCAACACACTCGATGATTTATGAAATGATGATAACACCAGGTTGTTTTACAATATGTGTTTATCATCATTTCATTACTCAAAATGTTTTATCAAGTGTGCAACGTGAAATCAATAAAAGTTGATGAAGGTGTTTACACTTACACATATTTCCGAGAAGTTTGAAAGGTAAATGAAGTCGCAGTGGTGTACTCACCTGAAAAAAAAAAGAATAAAATTAGTATGTTTTTTTAATAACAAGAGTAGATCTAATACACAGCCCTCCCTTGGTTGCAATTTTTTTGCTTGTTTTATTGTCGTAGGCCAGTGGTCGGCAAAGTGCGGCTCCAGAGCCGCATGTGGCTCTTTGGCTCCTTAAGTGCGGCTCTGGCACAAATATCCACGGAAGGCACAATAATATTTTCATTAAAAAAAAACTTGGTAAGAAAAAAATTACATCTTACACTACACAAGTGGTCTGCTTTGATTGACCTATAGAAGGAAGACATGATCATTTTCAACGCTTGGAATAGTATTCCTGACTCTTACGCAGTGGCGGCTCGTAGAACATGTTGATGGTAGAGCCACTTATACAATATCCCCCCTCCTTTTTGAAGAAACAAAGAACCATTTATCGAATATTTTGGCCAAAAAATCAAAAATTTGGAAGAAGATCTAAAATATCGGCAAAAAAATCAAAAAACCTGGTTTAAAAATAAAAATGCAGACCAAAAAAATTGAAAATACAAGCAAAAGAAAAATAATTTGCCATTTTCAGCCCCAAAAATAAATCTTTTTAGCTTAAAATAAGTTCCAACGAGAAATTTGAAAATAATAGCAAAAATAAAAATCGACAGCCCTTTCACAGACAACGGAAAGCGGATTTCAAGTTTTTAACATAATGTATTTAAATGTTATTTCTGTGAATAAAGATGTTTGTATATGTAACAATTAAAAGAAAATCTAAAATATGGGACAAAAAATAAAAAATCAAGACGAAAAATCTAAAATTTGTACCCAAAAATCAAAGCGGTAGACCAAAAAATAAAAAAATTTAACAAACGAATCGAAAATTTAAGTCGAAATAAAGAAATTTTGGGCCAAAAGACCAAAATAAACGAAAATACAAAACATAGGCCAAAACAGTAAAACCCTACAATAGGGCCTAAAAAGGTGAAAATTCAGAAAAAACATAAAACTCGGGCGTAAAGATGAAAAATGCAGACAAAAATCCAAAATTTCTACAAACCAATCGAATTTTATCTTCAAAATAATAAATATTTAGACTAAAAAATAAAAAAAAAATCTACAATGTAGCCTAAAACGGTTAAAATTTAGACAAAACATCGAAAACGAGTGTAAAGATAAAAATTGCAGACAAAAAAAATCGAAAATTTCTACAAACCAATCGAATATTTTGGTCAAAATAAAGAAAAATAAAAAGAAAAAATAAGATTAAATTTATGACTAATTTGTTTTCTTGCGATTTAAATTTAATTTAATTTGTATGTTAGTTTTTGTTTCTAATTTTGTATTATTGGGATTACCCGTTTAATAATAAATAAGTAAATAAATTAAAAAAATCGGAAATGCAGAAATCTAAAATATGGGCCAAGGAATCAAGAATCCTGATTTAAAAATAAAAAAAAGCAGACAAAAATCGAAAACTTAGGCAGAAGCAAAATAATTTGCCACTTTCAGCCGCAAAAAATAAGTTTCTGATTAGAAATTCGAAAATAATAGTAAAAAATAAAAAAAAATCACGAAATAAAATCAATAATCCAAGTTAAAAAATGTAAAATATAGGATACAAAATACACCAAAAATCAAAAAAAATATACCTACGTTAAAAAATTCAGACCAAATATCTAAAATTCTGGCCTAAAAATAAAAATAGTGGACCAAGGAAAGAAAAAATTTAACAGACAAATAAAAAAAAATAAAGAAAAATTTAGGGCAAAAGATTTAAAAAAATCCACAATGTTGATCAAAACGTCGAAAATTTAGACAAAACATGGAAAACTCGGACCTAAAGATAATAAATGCAGACGAAAAATTAAAAATGGGGGCCAAAAAATCGAAAATTTTAACAATAAAATCGAAAAGTTAGGTCAACGTAAAGAAAAATTTAGGTCGAAAGATTTAAAAAAATAATAAATATCTGCAGTGTTGGCCAGAAAGTCGAACATTTAGACAGTATATCGAAAACTCGGGCCTGAAGATAACAAATGCAGGCTAAAAAATCGAAAATTTCAACAAAAAAAACTCGAAAATACCGGAAAAAAATTAAAAGAAATTCGCACATAAATTAATAATTCAGGTTATGGATATTTTAACCAAAATCAAATCAAAAATTTTAATAATTAAACCAAAAATTTATGCCACAATAAAGAATATTTAGGTCGACAGATCAAATTGAAAATACAGGTCAAAAATCTAAAAATTAAAAATTCGGCGGGAAAATCAAAAAGTCGAACATTTAAACAATTAAATCGCAAAAGGTCAAAATAAAGGATATTTAGGCTAAAAGTTATAATATTTTGACCAAAAATATCGAAAATACGGGACAACATTTAAAAAACTACTAAATAGTCGAAAATTTTGACAATGAAATCGAAAATTTAGGTCAAAATAAAGAATATTTAATAGAAAATATTAAACATATGTTTAATTAGGATATTTAGGCCAAATGATCTATAATTTAGTCAAAAAAACAAATAGAAAATACAGGCTTAATAATAAAATGTGCAGAATATTGTAGTAAGCAAATGGTTTATTTGGCAGAAAGTCTGGATGAAGAAGTGGAAGAGGAGGACACAAAACAACTTTAGGAGCAAGAAGAATTAATGATAGAACTGCAAGGAGAAGCAGAGGAACTCCATGCATGTAGCCATCAACAAGACTTTGAAAATGGGAAGAAGATCCCACGAGAAACAACGGTACCACATTTGGCAGAAAGTCTGGATGAAGAAGTAGAAGGGGAAGAAAGAAAACAACTTTAGGAGCAAGGAGAATCAAAGACAGAAGAGCACAAAGCAGCAGACGAAAGCCCACAGCGAACAATGCATGCAGCCATCGGCAGGACTTTCAACTTGGGAACAAGATCCCACGAGCTCAATCGACGGTCCCACATTCCAAGACTTGGAAGAATGGGGGACAAGAGTGTTGGAGAGGGAGCAGTTATGGTTCTTGAGAAGGTAGAGAAGTCGATACCTGGATACATTCTATTGCAGGAGACGAACAGGGTGAAATTGACATGTGAGGCGATAGAGAGAGTGGTGAAGTACGAAATGAGGCTGTGTAAGTTAGAGGAGGAGAGATTTGCGAAGGTGGTGTGGGAGGCGTGTGTGAATGTAGAAGGGGGTAAATCGAGAGAAGAGAGGAAGAGAATGTTTGAGAAGGTAGGACTGGCTGAGGTGAAGGTGAAGGAAGTTGAAGCTCAGGAGAGGCAGAAGCGAATATAATGATATTTTTGGGAGGAGGCAAGTGTATGGAAGGTTACCGAGATACCTGAGTGAGGGTGGTTGGAGCAAGGAGGAGAGGGTGATAATAGCAAGGGCTAGGTGTGTGTCTGGAGAGAGAGGAAGCAAGAAGTGGATAGGGGAGGACTATATGAGATGTGGATTATGTGAGTGGGGGAAGGATACATGGAGGCATCTGGCGGAAGAGTGTGAGGGTGTGAATGAGGAGTGGGTGGGAGTGAAAGGGAACAGAAGGGTTGCAGAATGGATGAGAGAGGATAGTGCTGGGGTAAGGAGGCTGGAGAAAGTGGGACGGGAGAGGGAGGACAGGAGGTGAGGGGAAAGGATAGGCGGAGAGAGATTATTTTGGTAAAATTTCGTTCACCGGAAGTGGGTTTACCTTTACCTGTTTTTTGTTTTTTGCCAATATTTTTTTAAATATGAAAAATATCATAAAGATATTTAAACAAATATTGAAGACAATAAAGAAATGAGATTATTTTGTTTGAAAACATTTTTCATAAAATCATTGTTATTCGAGAAAAAAATTTATATTTTTTTTTTCATTTTTGGTTTATAATAATGAAACGATAATAGTTACTGCAAATTTATGTTAATAATAATTGTAGATAATGCCAAAATGAACAACTTATAAAGAATAAGTTTTTTTCGAAATCTCTTTAGTTTTTGAGTAAACTGAGTTTTCGAATTTAATTTTTAGTATATTTTTTTCTACGACTATTATAGAATAGCAATTTTATTGATTCATTTTCAATTATAGAACGTTGACTTTCTGTAACATTGTTCGAGAATATTCTCACTCTTGTTATAGAATGATCACAGGTAGCGCCATCGTATGGTTTGTTGAGAAAACTTTCTCGTCAGTATCTCATTAGTAAAAATCATTGCAATAACAGTTATAAATTTTATAATTTGGATATAAACGCAAAGATTATTTTATTATTGTGTCTGAATTTGCTTGATTTATAAATTTTATAATCAAATAAGAAAAAAATGTTGCAGCGACATTTTGGGTGGAATTATGATCCGAACCAAGAAGACACCTACTATACCGACACTGGCCGTTTTTTGTTTTCATAACAAAATTTGACAGTTTTTGACACGTTTGCGCAGTCGTACAGTTATTATAATTGCAGTTGATACAAAGTCCTGTTCTGAAAAACTAAACTGTGTGATTCAGAAGAACCATGTACCCCTCCAGAAATAACAGAGGCAACTACAGCAGGTAATTTATTACCTCAAAAGTCAAAACATGTGTACGAACAGTGCTATCAGCAATTTATGGATTGGAGAAGAATCGATTGCGTAAATTCATTTTTCGAAAATGTTATGGTGGCCTATTTCAGTGAACTCTCAAATAAAACGAAATCCTCCACTTTGTGGAAGATTTTCTACAATACTCTGAACAATTTACGGGACATGGAAATCCACAGAGGTAGCTGAAAAGTACATAGAAAATTCATTAACTAGCAGAATCCATATTGCCTATAAAATATTAGGTGAAGTAACATCTCAAACTTCAAAACCAAATTCATCCACAGTAACATCGGTGCAGTGCAGTGAAACCTTAGGTAGGTGTCGCAATTTGTATGTTTTAATAACTATTATAAATAAATATACATCAATTTTGGATTAAGCTGTGTTATTAAAAAATAAAGCTGACAGGCAATAGTTGAAACAATAATAAAAGATAAATAAAAGAAATTGCTTTCTAAATTACAATTTTATTCAAACAGTTTTCATTTGTTCATACATTTTAGTTTAGTAGTAGAAAAAGTATAGTCTGCAACGCGTTTGGAAAGGCTATCCCGCACTCGTGGAACCGTCACACGAGCCGAACTCGAGCCACTCGTGCGGAATATGCCTTATTCCAAACTTGTTGCAGAATATACTATTCCATCTTATAATTTTGACGTTTTAAACGTCAGTTTCATCCGAGTCTACAAAACGCTCGATGTACATTTAAAATATGTTTTAGATTGAAAATAAACCATGAAAGTGTAAATATTAAAGATACCATCGGAGAAAGTAACATGATGGCCACATCACCATTTTTTTAATTTTTTTAAAAGAAACCACTATTTGGCCCACCCTTTAGAAACTTCCCTCCGCGAATATCCTTCATGAAAAAGAATGGTAATCTATGTCACATATTCGTGTATCTGTACAAAAATAATACCCCTGGTCTGAAATTGCTAATAGCATTAAAAAATTATACTATTAAGGAATTTTGTATTAATGCGACATGTTGGTGCCGCGACCGGGAAAATCAAAGTAATTATAGCAATAAAAGATAATTACTTCATGATTTAACATTTGCTTCAAACACTGTAAACGAACTGTGTTAATGAAATAAATGCATCTGTATTTTCTATCCCGCTCTAGTAAATATTTACATCACACGTTCCAGCATAAAAGCCACGCTTTTTTAAAAATAGCTAATTGTGGCAATTATCTCTGACAATGCACTTTATTTGCTCAGTTTTATGTCTTAACCGATACACTCCACCAATAATGAACTCATGATAACACTTGGTTGTTTTACAATTTTACAATATATTAAAATTATTATGTATTTATAATAACCGACATGTTTCGGTCTAACATTTTCAAGGATAAATTCGTTCAAATGACTGATGATGCATCAAGTCGTCGTCGGCTAATTTTGATACAATTGGAAAAGTAGCTGACAGCGACCTTGAGGAGTCGTCTAGTCTGCGTTCTAAATATTTTGTTTATGAAAATGCGATGTCGCAACGATCATGTCTATCTCAAGATCTCGAATTTTAATCAATCAACGTTTTCTTGTTGACACATTTTTTTTATAAGCGTGCTTAATATGGCACACGTTTACCTAGATTTCACGACCGTTAAACTTACTGGTTTAAGGTGTTTGATATATGGCCACATACAAATTTTGGTGCTGCTTCAAATGTTACGGTAATTACATTTTACGTAGGCGTAATAGCCAAATTATGAACAAACATTTAAATTAATGAATAAAACATATAATAATACAATACATTTTTTTTTGTTAATACTTCACTTATTTATTTTCAAATTTCGATCAAGAACTGACCAGCACATGAAGTCTACTGCGCTATTTACAAATTTATTATTAACACATTACTGTCCGGAGACATATAAATATGTTTTTCTGTACTGCTGTTTAACTGCAGGAGACATATAAATATGTTCACACGGCATCTCGGAATAACGGTGAAAATTATTGCCGGCAATCGAATGGACGGCCAAACAAGTGTAAACATATTTTAAATTTTATAATAAACTATTTATTATTACAAAAGTACGTGGTTATACAACACCTTCAAACGTTGAAACCTTTAAACTTCCCGGCTACAGGCATAAGCTCGCGCGCAATTACCCGGACCGTAATGTGTTAATTCAAAAACCAAAATATAGTTACTGATCTTATTTAATAATAACTCTAAAAATTCCTAATGAAGCTCTCATTAAGGATAAAAAACATGCCGTGACTGAATGGCGTAAGAATAAGACAAAGAAAAAGAGAAAAAAACTGACCAGTAAATTAATTAAAAAGAAAACATGTATTTAAGGTCAATTACCACCCGTGATATTACGGTGGAAAAATGAATAGTTATCAAAATTATTTAATAATAAATAATTGCGTGTAAATAAGCAATTTCCGCATAAGTGCACACGCTAGGTGCTCTTACTGCGTCGCAGGAAAACTAATATCTTCCTAGCAATTGTAGGTGCACAGTGTATCAGATGACTTCGTCCTTGAGTGCAGGAAAAATGATGCACTGTAACAATGCGTTTTGAAGCCGCTCCGCGAACGGCCTTTAAATTGTTTTTAAATTTAACTCCGCTGGCTAAATACGTCGGCCTTGAGGGATAAAAGCAATTTCGTATGCTTACAAACAAACAAACACGCTCATTTTGCTAATTTTACAAATAGTATTAATTCGACAATGAACCCCTGTGAACCTTCCTGGGTGGGTCATTGCGCCCGGATGGTTAATTTTGGCAAGGACTGCATAGCTTTGGACCACTTGAAGACACGCCATGGCCGCTTTCGACTTTTTAATAAAAGGGACAAGAGAAATTGCCCCGCGATACGTAACACTGGAGACTTTTGCTGCTATATAAGGTAATCTCGTCCAACATCGCGAACATTGTTTCCCAAGCTACTACAATATAATATAATTTGATTATTTCTTTTTAGTTTTCGGTATTCACCTTCTCCATTATAAGGAGTTCAATGCCAATTTGTTTACATATTTGTGGTTTTAGAGGAAAATACGGTGGTATTCAGGTCAAATAGTTATATAATGTTTCGGTGTGTAATATAAATAAATTAATCAAACATGTAATACCAGTAGATTTAAAATTTAAATATACACCAATATAAAATTATAATATTCCCGCATAAACAAGAACTTGCGGTGCCTAACTCGAAAAACTTCAATATGGTTTGCAATTAATATTTTAAGACAGCGCCAAAAACAGTCCAAATAACAAAAAACTGATTGAGGTTGGCGGCACTTACTTCGTGATACATTTTTAATTATAAAAAATAAATTTTCCAGCCTTAATCCAAACCAAAAAAAAAACATTTTCAGAGCTATCTGGTGCAGTAGAACATGTTGATGGTAGAGCCACTGATATAATATACCCCCTCTTTTTTTTAAGAAAGAAAGAACGATTTATCTTCCTAGACCAAAGTAACTGCCGAAAAAGTATTTAAATTTTTCACAATTTTTCTCGCCTCTAACATTAAAATATCCCAAAATCTAATTTTATAGAAAATAACACATATAAATATTGAGGAAATTTATAAAGTCTTAAATCTATTTATTTTATATTTTTTCTCGAGTCACAAAAACTGTTCAAATTTTTCGCAAATGTGCTCGCTTTTAAAATGAAAATATCTCAAAATCTGATTAAACGATGGATGTGGGTTTTCCATTTTTATTGACAAATACATTTTCAGTAAATCTGAAAAATTTGAAATCAGTAACAATTGTTTTTATATTTTTAATCCAGTCAATCTAATACACTGGCGGAAAAAAAATGAAACACTTAAAATTCGTGAAATTTTGACCATTTTCAATCCGTCATAACTCGGCGTATTTTCAATAGATTTTGATGAATATTAAAGGGCGAAAAACTTTGAAGTGTCTTTTTTAAAGTAATGCATGCGAACTTAAGCGTAATCCCTTCCGCCCCTCTAACACCCCCGTGAAAAAAAAAGTTTTTTCTTGAAACCATGTCCAAATTTGACGATGTCTATGGAGTTGTAAAAATTTTGTCGACTCGATCCACCATAAAGGCATTAAAGTTTGATCAATTCCCTATGCAGGACTCAAAGAACGAAGTTCCTACGACGATTTGGCACCAAGTTATGGGTGTTTGAAAAAAAAGTGCATTTTAAGGTTTTTCGCACATAACTCAGCGACTTTTCAACTAAATTTAATGATTCTTTCGTGAAAAAAATCTCATTTTGGCCCTACTGCAAGGGGGTAAACTCAGATTGGAATGATCCCTTTTCAAACCCTTCAACCCCCGGACAAAAAAACACGTTTTTGGGCAAAAAAACGTCCAACCTTGGCAACGTGTACAGAGTTGGAAAAAAAGGTGTCGACTCTATTCACCAAAAGGGCATTGAAATATGTTCAATTACCTGCGCAGAACCCAAATAACGAAGTTTCTACGACGATTTGGCATAAAGTTATGGGTGTCTGAACAAAAGCGAATTTTGTGTGTTTTAACTCATTTTGAAGTTCATTCCATTTTTTTCTATTGTGGTGATGTATGAATTTTTGTAAAAACAAACTGGTTTTTGTTTAATTTAAAAAAAAAATTTGTAAATTGAAAAAAAAAATCGAATAAAAACCTAATATATTTTAGAGTAGAATATAAATCTGCAATAAAAATAGGGGTACCTGTTTAAGATTTCACCCCCGCCCCAGAGGGGGTTGTTTACATTTCACACCACATAATAGAGCCCAAAAAAAAAAATTTAGACGTATTTTTTTGCTATGTCAATCCGATTTGTATTTGGCGAGATATTTGGGGTGTACGGGTGGTCTGAAACGCCCGGTATATAAATTTTGAGGAAATTTAGAAAGTTTGAATTTAATAGCAATTGTTTTTATATTTTTTCTCGACTCACAAAAACTGTTCCACTTCTTCACAAATTAACTCGCTTTTAAGATGGAAATATCCCAAAATCTAATTAATGGATAGATGTGGATTTTTGCATTTTTAATGAGAAATAAAGTTTTAGTTCATTTAAACAGTTTGAAATCAACTGCAATTGTTTTTACACTGTTTCTCGAGCCGCAAAAAGAATTCACAAATGTTCTCACTTTTAAGATAAAAATATCCCAAAATCTAAGGAAAGGATAGATGTGGGTTTTGACATTTTTAATGAAAAATAGATTTTTAGCGATGGCCATTTGTAGCTCTTATAAGTTTCAATAAACTGTATTTATTATTTTAGATTTTTAGTAAATTTAAACAATTCGAAATCAATTGCAATTGTTTTTATATTTTTAATCCGGCCGTCTAGGGCCGCGGTGGTCTGGTGGGTAGAGGTCCGGCCTCTGGACCCCGTTGGTGCGGGTTCGAGTCCCGTCCGGACGGTCACTTTTTCAACACGAAAAATGGCCGTACGGGTCCCTGGGTGTCTAGTGTTTGTCCCCATTTCATTTAAATATGAATATTATTACTATAAATAGGTTGTGGCTGAATGCCCTAGCTGGCTAAGCCAAGTACCCATCATCCTCGATTCGTTAACTCAAACTCCTGTCAATCATCTTTCCTTAAAAAAAAAAATCCGGTCGCCAAAATTGTTTAAATTTTTTACAACTTTACTTTCTTGTAAAATGAAAATATCCCATAACTAATAAAATTGCGCATGTGTTTATAAATTTTTCTATGGCGTCGACTACGAGGTCATCTGCCACTACTGTTTTATTATGTTATTTATAAAATCTAATGATAAATACATTTTGAGTAAATCCAGAAAAGTTGAAATCAATAGTAATTGTTTTTATATTTTTACTAAAACTGTTACAATTTTTCACAAATTGACTCACGTTTAAGATGAAATCTAAAATCTAATTAAAAAGGCTAAAAGACCTCTGGTCATTTGTAAAAGTGTCTCAATAAATGTATTGTCTCTGTCTCTAATTAAAGGACAGATGTGGTTTCTTATAGAACTGAATAACGAATACTTACTAATTTTTAGTAAATTTTGACAGTTTGAACTCAATATCAATTGTTTTTTATATTTTTAATCCAGTCGCTAAAACTGTTTAAATGTCACATATTTCTTGCTTGTAAAATGAAAATATCACAAAATCTATAAAAAGGGCAGGTGTGTTTTTTACAAAATTGAATGATAAATAAATTTTGAGATTATTTATAAAGTTTTAAATCAATAGCAATTGTTTTTTAATTTGTTCTCGAGTCGCAAAAAGTGTTTCATTTTTTCACAAATTTACTCGCTGTTAAGATGGAAACGGCGAATGTGAAATTTTACAAAATCTCAATAACAAATAAGATTTAAGTAAGTTTGGAAAGTTTTAAATCAATAGCAATTGTTTTTATTTTTTTTTTCTCGAATTGCAAAAACTGTTCAAATTTTTCGGAAATTTAGTATTTTTTAAGATGGAAATTTCCCAAAATCTAATAAAAGGGCGGATGTGTTTAAAATGAATTAACAATTCTTGCTGATCTTGCAAGTAGCGTCATGGCTCCTTGGTTCTACATAACAAGCCGCTCCTGGCCATGAATATTGTGGATTATTTTTCAGTTTTTGAACGGCCGTAGCGGCTAAACGAACAATCCAAATCGAACGCGGTGTTCAAATCTGTGCTCATTGGGTGCAAATTAGTTGGATTCAATTATAATTGGCGATTTTTAATTTTTGACGAAAACTCGAAAAACTACCCAAGGGTACTACTTTTGCCCAAAAATTGCATTTAAAATGATTTACTGCAGAAACCACTGGTTCGATTTGGGGTTTCTATACGTCACTGGAACTTTTTCAACCCTTTGCACTCGTATGTCGACTTATAGTCGCCAAAATACATTTTGTCACTAATAAATACGAGTGCAAAGGGTTAATAAACATCCTAGATCTTTATGTTATACCTTATTTTCACCAGAAGAACGAGCTACATCGATTGGCGTTAAAAAATTTCATCTAGAAAAAATTGCAAAAATACAAAATACGAGACTAAATGATTTACAAAAAAAAAAAAAAAAATTCCGACATACGGAGCAGATGTTTTTGAAATATTTAAATAACATCAGTGGCAGCTCGTCATGGTGGAGTCACTTATACAATATATCTTCCTAGACCAAAGTAACTGGCGAAAAAGAGTTTTGTATTGAATGAATCGCATTCTACTTTTTTGCTGCGAATTCAGTTTGTATTTGTCTTAATTTTATTTGTACAATACATTATAATCATTCCGTCTTACAGAGATGCACAACCCAAGATACTCGGTGAATTTAGATGTTAAGACATTATTTATGTTTAATTATGTAACGCATTGATAGCATCTTTTATTGCCGAGAATCCGGAGGAAATATCAGATACCATCTGGCACGGCGTTTACGTTCTGTTGACCTTTCAGAATATTCTTAACGTGATGCATTCATTTTTTTTTCTCTTATCTTTCCAAATCACGCTCACATTGTTTCAATTGCGACAACCACAATCAATTGACAGAAGAGAGATTATAATTTATGGGTGATATATCTGTAGTGTCGGGTATAAATAATTTCATATTGCATTTAGAATGAGAAAATACATCCGTATTAAATCTTAAGATAAACTGCAGTACTGCTTTAACGGTGGTAGTTGTGCTATACAAGATCTTAGGATCCTCGTTGGGGATGGGGTTAGAAGAAAATGTGACGGAAAAACAGGATTCTAGAGGGACAGGTCAACAATGGACCAGATAGGGATAAACTGGATTGTGGATACAGAAAGTGCATCATCTGTTATTTCTAGGCTCGGCGGACCTAAGCACGTAAAAAATTTATTTTTTTTATTATTGCAATGTGACCTTTTTACATGAACTCACAACCAGAATAAAACATAGAAGTCAACTTTATCTGTAGACTGCCAAACGAACAGGCGTTCCTTTTTAATATCAATTATTTTACACACTTTAGGTGTAGTAACCCTTACTTAACGAATACCGCCATATTCGCGACAAAAAAAAAAATTCATAAACATGGCGTAAATTTTAATTTCCCGGCGCATCCACCATGCGATCAATTCACAAATGAGCTCATTCTACTCGCCGAATCATATTAGGTTTTTAGGCAATGGCCCTGAACAAGAAAAAATTGTTTTATAGGGAAACGTAGGGTAAGATTAGAATTAACAACTTTATCTTAGTCCTAGCTTGCTGAATAGGTTCTGAACTCGAACACAGAAGTTACACATCGGGGTAACGTTCACGTTATCGCTTATGTGCACGGAACCAAAATCTCCTCCACAGTAGGGTTGCCAACTGTACGGGGTTGCAGTGGTTTATTTTGTTTAACATCTCTTAAATGAAATTACCAATCCTAAGAGAATGTAATTGAAAACGTTTTGAGGATACTCTTGTACATGAACTTTGGTTGAGAAAACGGCCACTGCTTACATACAAAAATAGCAATTGTATTACATCTTAGAATGTCCGGCCAATAAATCGCAACAAAGGACCGCATTGTTAAGATAATTAAAATCAGTCTCTCTCATCCAGATTGGCTAAAAGAGCAATTGCGAAATCGAAATCGAAATCGCCGACACGGTGCGACAAAGATGCAAAGGTAGGCCAAGTAACAGCTGCATATCGGTAATTGCATCTTACTAAATAGGCGATAAATATTGGAAATTAATAATTCCACGTCTGTGAACGTTAGATCCGAACGTAAACCTGCCCCAAACGCCCACACATCTCACCGTTTACTTTATTAACTTCTTCTATAAACATGCACATAAATATGCGCACAATGGTGGGCGGTAACGTATGGCGAATAATAGATTTTATGTCTTTATGCGCATAATGCACTTGTGGCTTTTTTGGTGTAATCAAATATGCCCATTGTGGTTTATTCGTGGCACTTTTTCGCCTTTCTGCGGGCGTACCGTGGTTTTCTGCTTGATTGATTGGAAGACGTTGCGGGTTACTCGAGTTCTTGTAATCGATACGAGGGTTAATATCCATGCACGTTCAACTGAGGATAATCTTCTGGCATTTCATTATTTTTTTAATAGAAGGATACGTACAAAATACGAATTAATATAATATTAATAAGCATCACATAGAAAATAATGCAAATAGCATTGGAAGAGATCGTTTATTTTAATATCGTATAAACGTTAACCCGTTGCGGTGCTATATCGGGGAAGCCCCGACATCGTGATTCAGACGCCCTGGCACCCAGGTCAGGGCAACACCACCAAGACTTAGAATACGAGAAGTGCATTTTTATATCTTGATATTTGTATTTAAATTGGTAGGCTTATATGAAGCTATACTGCCGTATTTATCAAGAAAGCAGTAATTGCAAAAATTTGAAAATTGAAGTATCATTGGATTCGTCTAAGTTTTTACAGTTAAAAACAATATAAAAGTGTCCTGTCCGAATTATAAGTCAAAAACAGATAAAGCTTTTTCGACTTTTATCTTTACTGGAACAAAATTATTTTATTCAGATGAGTTTTACTCAGATTCATTGTTTTATAGTTACTGCGCTCTTCCTAATACTTATGATGATATAATAGTTATTTATGTCAGCTTACATTAAAATACGCACACATTTCATTGACATAGCTGAGCCTTTATTGCCCATGGGTCTGATTATAGACTGCTGCGCTTTACGCCGGTGTATAATGAAATTTCGCAATAAACGTCACATTTTCTCATTGAGCTGCTTCAAGTTTTCAGGTAGCAAAAATGGTAATAAATAGTTCATCATGCATAAAATTGTGTAGACACCACCGGCGTAACTAGCTTTTATGGCCTCATCCCATAACAGCCTTCTTGCGCCCTTAACACATAAATAACTATCTTTCCTACGATAGCAAGGGCGTTGTATCACGCTTGACGTTGAAAATTTTTTGAGGTCCGAAAAAACTCGACCGAATGCCTAATACAATTTTTCATCCGTGCAAACAATGCGCAAAGCTGGCTTTTTGAAGCAAACGTAGAAAATAATATTTACAAAAAATCTTTTCGAAAAATCACACTTTTAATTTTTTTAGTCGTATACTTTCCAAAATATAAAAACAATAGTGACAAACTCAAAACTTCTTTTTATATTTACATTGAATAGATCGTGCTTCATGACTCCATAAAAATCTAGATTTTGAAATAATCACCTTGAGGTCGGATATTTTCCAAGTCGCCAAAAAACACAAAAACAATAGCAAACTTTAGAGTCACAAACAGATTGTATTCCATTATTCTATAAAAATTTGCCAAAATATCCGCCCTAAATTTCGAATTAATCACACTTGAGCACTCGCTGGTTTAATAGAAAAACAAAGCCCAAAATTTTGTCAACTACAAAAAATAAGAAAAACAAACTTAATTGCGCATTATAATTCTATAAAATTTGGTCGACACCTCTACCCTAAGCATTAAAGCAATCACTATTGAACACTACATTTCATTTCAATACTCTTCAAATTTACAAGTTGCCGTAAAAATAGGAAATTACTTTCTAAACTTACTCAAAATTGATCGT
The DNA here is from genome assembly GCA_910593695.2 of Ocypus olens. NCBI lineage: Eukaryota > Metazoa > Arthropoda > Insecta > Coleoptera > Staphylinidae > Ocypus > Ocypus olens. The sequence goes on from OU343058.1 coordinate 45,829,330, forward strand.
TTTTATAAAATTAAAATTTGCAAACATCTCTTCTAGATTTTAAAATAATCACACTTAAACATCCTAGCGGTTCAATTTTCAGGTCGAACATTTTAAAAGTCGCCTAAAAAAATAGAATAACAATTACAAACAATTCAAAAACTTTCTAAATTTACTCAAAACAAATAGTGCTTCGTTATTCTATACAAATGTTTAAATACTTCTACCCTGGATTTCGAAATAATAACCCTATTTACTTTAAATTGATCGTTTTTAATGTTTGTATAAAAATTTGCAAAAATCTCTTATCTAGATTTCGAAATAATCACACCTAAACGCCCTAGCGGATCAATTCTGAGGTCGGGTGTTTTAAAAGTCGTCACAAAAAAAATTGAAAAACAATAACAAACATTTTTACACTTTCCTAATTTACTCGGGTTGTGCTTGGTTATTCCACAAAAATCTTTAAATGCTTCTACCATAGATTTTTAAATAATCACCCTTGACCACCCCTGAACACTACATTTCATTTCAATACTTTTCAATTTTGCAAGTTAAAATAAAAAAATAGAAAATAACTTTCTAAACTTACTCAAAATTGATCGTTTTTATAAGATAAAAATTTGCAAACATCTCTTATCTAGATTTCGAAATAATCACACCTAAATACCCTAGCGGTTCAATTCTGAGATCGAACATTTTAAAAGTCGCTACAAAAAAAAATTGAAACACAATAACAAACATTTTTTCACTTTATTTCCAACACATATAAAAGAGAAAACGCCCAATACACCAATATTTCAATGTTTATTTCATACTATTAAAACACGGTAGAACAAGATAGATATTAAATGCAATCCAATTCTTTAATTCTCGCATTATGGCAGAGCTACCGTACGCTTGTGACATCTCGCGGCCGAAGTACGAAATGCCGTCGCCGGCTTTAATTGCAAATGCACGTAACTAAAAGGTAAAATACTTACTTAATTGATAACTGATACATGGATCGGAAAGAAAATCGTAACAAAAATTTCACATGGAAGCGTGTCTGAAACGGATTTCAATTATATTTCACCGCATATGTATTCAGAACTGACACGAACTACCCCTGTTCAACTGTAGTTGGCTACTAAACTACTAAAATGATTAATATAGAGATCGTTGTCATGGTGAAGGTAAATAAATTTTTAACCATTTGCAAATTTTTTTGTCCGCCGTTTTAAATGCACCTTTTTAAACATGAGTTGAATTATCAGGATTATCCTATAGTACAATCAAAGCTACATGGGCGCGAAGTGATTAACAATAATAATATTTATTTCTGATAATGAAATTCATGGGTTGGTCAAGAAATGTGAGAATTATTTATTGGTAGAGGTAAGCTTAAGTATGAATAAGGGTTACATCTTAGGAATTAATTAATTATAAACTTAAAATGGTATAATTGCATTATCTTCAAGTATTCATTATTATTTTTATATTTAAAAACTTAAGGGGAAACACACCCACAACCGATTTTCAAAATTTGACCGGTGTTTTCAGTTATTTGTATTGTCTGAAGGAATATATGTTTAAAATGTCTATTATTACTATTACTGTTAGTTTTTTGGGACACATCGGATATATTTCTAGAAAATACTTAGGACTGTAAATGATTAAACTTGTCATGAAAGTAAAGTTAAGATTGTTTTTGAAGAATAAAAATGCATTGTCGAATTTTGACTTAAGCCAATTTAATAATCCATTACTAGAATTGATACCGAATCACAATACCCGGATTAACAATTGCCAACCCGCTCTGTTTTCTTCTAATCCTTCTGGTTGTAAATAAACCGCATTTACCTGTCATAACTATTGATAGTGTCGGAAATTCTCAACTTTACGTAATTTTGTAAATGTTCAAAATTTCAAAGCCTAAAGTGATTACCTGGTATCTAAACTAGAGAAGTTTGATAATCCAGTCACTTTTGTTTTTCACAAAATTCTTTAATTTGCGATAATTATGACCAATTGTCAATAATAACATGCGCATGATGTCGCAAGTCTTTATGTATGAAATTTTTTTCAGCGAATTATTGCAGCAAATATGAGCCATAAATATCAACACTTCTTCATAGTCCCGAAGCCAAACATTTTTTTTACACCAATGAATAGGCTTTGAAATGTTGTACATTTACGAAACTACGCTGTCATGATTTGTTCAGTTATAAACGAAAAACAAAAATATGGCTGATTTTCAACGTGTCACCCCACATGTTTTTTAATCGAGAAAAAAATATATATGGAATATTACATATATATAAATATGTATCTTCTACAAATCCACAAAATTTCATTAAAGTCGGAGGTAAGCACACGGGTTACTTTCTTTGTTAGTGCTCGAGTACACATTGTGTTTTTAACGGATGCGGTTTAGCGTTTCACAACAAGCTATCCCGTCAAATCGCACGCATTAAAAACGAAATGTGTAGTCGAGCACTAACAATAAGTGTATCGCTGTTACATGTCACGTAGATTTTTTTATGGCATTAAATATCAAAGTTAAACTTATTGCAATTAATCACAGATATTTACAACATAGTATTTATAGCGAATTATAACATCCTGCGATATAATTTTGATAACAAATAGAAAACCGTGTAGGAAGTATAAAATGCGACCGAAATAAAGCAGAGTTCTCGAGTATGGTACGTAATAAAATTTCAAAGTGTATATTATGTAGCGTAATTATATTGAACGGAAAACTTATGTAAATGATTTGTTATGATAATTACGACATAATTAAAGGTACATTTCTAATTATTATCATGTATGCCGCACCGTGAATCAGTGTCCAAGAAGCGGAACTATGCAAATTGCATTTCGAGTGTGTCTTGCTTTCTAACTAGACCGCTTTTAGATCTAAATTATGTCTTCATTAATTAACTTCTCTATCGCGATAAGTTTTTTTTATTTCCAGCATGCTCTAATCACATCCATCAAAATAATCTTCTCGATACTTTATACAAGTAATTGGCTATTGCAGTTGTAATAAACAATTTTGGTTTGCATAAGCTTAGTGTATACATATATTGGTTTCAATCCAAATTAGGAACGGAAACGTGTAATCAAGCAAATTTCGCACACTTGCGAAGATTTTACGCTTTCAGCGCTCTAATTGGTGTTTTTTTTTTTTTGATAGATTTCCTATATGTAAATTTAGTTTTTGCATTCGCTAAATGTTTGTAAGTGAAACTTTAATAAAAGGCGAAAGCATAAAATTAGAGATGGTGGTAACATTCTTTATAGATGTTAGTCACTAAAATCGGTAAAAATTATCGAAGTATAATTTGTCGTTTTCATCTGTCATCATTTTAACGCTTCAAACGTCAGTATCTTCCGATTCTGCAAAACTCTCATAGTGCATTTCAAGTATAATTTTAATTGAAAATAAACCATGATAGCTATTACACCATCAAAGAGGAGAAAGTAACATGATAGGCATTTTTTACAATTTTTTTATGCTAAATTTTTGAGGGATGAGTTAAACCCTACGCATGTTTTTTAGTGGAGAAAAAAGTGGGTCTCCAATATTTTGGCCCCCTCTACAAATCCACCAAATTTCATTAAAATCGGAAGGAAACAAGGATTACTTTTCTTTTAAGAGGAAAAGATTTAATCTTATTTGCTAAGACAATTGCGAACGTCGTGACAAATACTGAGAGACAGTAAATATTTAAAGACTTATAATCAGTCCTTAAAAATGTTGTGCCATAAATTATTTTAAAGTGCATCTGCATATGTATTTTCTTCACAAACTAAAGGATTATTTTTAAATAAAATCATTAACCAAAAGAGATATGGATTTTTTAAAATTTTCGTTTTAATTTTTTGAGCACTTGGCCTAAAACATCGCAGAAAAAAATATAAAAATGCAGGCACACTTCCATGTGAAATCATCCTCAATGGTCGATGTATCGCTTATTCAAAATCAATTCGGTTTTTGTAAATCCAACAATTTTCAATAGAGATATAGATTTTTGAAGATTTTCGTTTTAATTTTTTGAGCACTTGAATGAAAACGTCGCAGAGAAAAAAATATAAAACGAGTAGAAAAAATTCCTTAAAAAAATATCCTCAATGGTCGAAGTATCGCTTATTCAAAATCAATTTGGATTTTGTAAATTCAACAATTTTTAATGGAGAAGTGAATTTTTGAAAATTTTAGTTTTATTTTTTAAGCACTTGAACGAAAACATCGCAGAAAAAATATAAAATGCGTAGACAAAATTTCATAAAAAATCATCCTCCAAGGCCGAAGTATAGTTAATTCAAAATAAATTTGGTTTTTGTAAATTCTACAATTTTCAATAGAGATATGGATATTTGAAGATTTTTCGTTTTAATTTTTTGAGCACTTAAATGAAAACTTCGCAGAAAAAAAATAAAACGCGCAGACAAAATTCCATAAAAAATTATCCTCAGCGGCCGAAGTATCGCTTATTCAAAATCAATTTGGGGCTTGAAAATTCAACAATTTTCAATAGAATTATGGATTTTTGCAGATTTTCGTTTTAATCTTTTGAGCACTTGAAGAAAAGATCGCAGAAAAAATATAAAACGCGTAGAAAAAATTCCTTAAAACAATATCGACAATGGTCGAAGTATCGCTTATTCAAAATTAATTTGGTATTTAAAAATTCAACAATTTTTAATGGAGATATGTATTTTTGAAAATTGTAGTTTTATTTTTTTGAGCACTTGAATGAAAACATCGCAGAAAAAATATAAAACGCGCAGACAAAATAATTAAAATACAAGTCAAAAAAGGCGAAGATTTTAACCATAACTCCCGAACATAAAAAATCGAAAATTTCAACAAATCAAAAATTTTGTCGAAAATCAAAAAAAAAAAAATAGGGCAAAAAATCCAAAATTTGGAAAAAAATATCTAAAATATGGATAAAAAATGCACAAAAAATAGAAAATCCTAGTAAAACCAAAATAATTAAAGCGCGAAAATAACTCCTTAGTTCAAAATAAGTTTCCAACCAGAAAAAATAATGACCAAAATCTTAAACAAAATGCAAATAAAAACAATTCAGGTTAAAAAAATCTAAAATAAAAGGCAAAAACAGACAAAATCACTTAAAATTACCGACAGAAAATTCAAAAATTCAGGCATAAAAATCAATAATTCACGTTGAAAAATCTAAAATTGCTCTATAACCTAAAATTCAGATTTAATAAAGACGAAATATAGTCTGAATAAGTAAATATTTTACTTGTTCGTGACTCTAACTAAAGTCCTACTAAGACTATAAACAAATAACTTATTGAAACTTTCAACAAGTTATTTGTTTGTAATCAGAGTTACGAACAGGTTGAATATTTACATATTCAGGCTACATTCCGTCTTTATTAAATGTATTTAATGCTTCTGCAACACGCAATCTCTAATTTATCCATTCAAAAATTTAGACCAATAATTCGAAAATTTAGTTCAGCATAAAGGATATTTTGAACAAAAAATTCCAAAATTTTGAACAAAAAACAGAATTACAGGCCAAAGATAAAATATCGGCCAGAAAATCAAAAATCAATCAATCTAAAAATACGAAATGCAGACCAAAGAAATAGAAATTCAAGGAAAAATGATTGCCATTTTAATAATAATAATAATATTTACTTACGGCTAATGCCATTTGTACAATGAGCTACAAAAAAAGATTGACGACATTCGGTTAATTTACAAATGCAAATATACAGTACCTACGAATACCATATATATGGTTTTTCAGACCACCTGTTCACCCCAAATATCTCCTGAAATACGAATCGGATTGAGATAAAAAAAAATATGTCCAAAAATGTTTTTTGAGCCCTATCATGTGGTGTGAAATGTGAACCGCCCCCCTCTCCCCCTGGGTAACTTTGAAATCTTAAATAGGAACCCCTATTTTTTATTGCAGATTTGGATTCTACGCTAAAAAATATAAGGTTTTTATCCGAAAAAAATTTTCGATGAGCGACAAAAACATTTATTGAATTATAGAATAAAACACTTTTTTACTTTGTTTGTATAACACTTATTTAAGTAAGTGTTATACAAACAAAGTAAACAAGTGTTTTATTCTATATAAAAAGCATGTATAACGAAGTAGAAGCTTCCTACATAACAAATATTTATTGAATTATATTTCTTTCTCGCATCAAATGATAGATTACGACATTTTTTACGTAGTCATCTCTTAAATAAGGCGTTGATTGAAGTCATTCGTAATTTTATGTCAGAAATAAGCAAAAAAAAAATTTTTGTAAAAAAAATCGTAGAAACGAATAAAAATCAATTTGATTATCAAATTCCATTTTATTCTTTTCTATTGTGGTAATGTATGAACGTTTGTAACCACAAACAGGATTTTTTTAATTAAAAAAAAAATATAAAAATTTTTTTTTTGTTTGCTAATCGAAAAAAATGTTTCGAATAAAAACCTAATACATGAATTTTAGCCCTGGATTTTTAAATTTAAAAAAAAATATATTTTTTGTTAATTATTTTTGATGGGGAGCTTCCATAAATACCAAATTTGAACTTTGAACTCATTTGCTTAATTAGTATAGGAATTAATTAGTGAGGCTTTGTTGGAGTGACATCTAGTGATAAACAGCAAAAATATGGATTGTCATAATAAGTAGAGACATGTAAATGTTGCGGTGGCAATTGCCACCACCAGGGCCGAAAGGGATATTTTAGAGTAGAAGCCAAATCTGCAATAAAAAACAGGGATACCTATTTAAGATTCTAAAGTTACCCCCCACCCCGCCCCAGGGAGAGGGGTGGTGGTTTAAATTTCACACCACTAAAAATGTAAGCCAATAAAAACATGATAGAGCTCAAAAAAAAAATTGACGTATTTTTTTGTATGTCTATCCGATTTGTATTTCGCGAGATATTTGGGGTGTACAGGGGATCTGAAACACCCGGTATATATAAATAAAAATAACAATACATAAAATGTAAAACTCGATAAAGTTAAAACAAGATCAGTGCAACAACAGAGTGCAAAAAAACATACAATTTCACCCCCAAAATAATTCTTCAGCTCGAAGAAAGTTTCCGACCAGAAACTTGGAAATAATAGCAAACAAAAAACTAACGCAATAGAATTAATAATTCAAGTTAAAAATGTAGTATCAAAAATCAAAAATTTAGACCAAAAATCGAAAATTTGGTGCTAAAAATCAAAAATGCTGATTAAAAAATCGGAAATTTTAACAAACAAATCGAAAATTTCGTCTAAAATAAAAACAATGGTGATGTGGCCATCATGTTACTTTCTGCGACTTGATGATATCATAGCTATTTATATTTACGTTTTCATGGCTTATTTTCAATTGAAATCATATTTTAAATGTACATCGAGCGTTGCGTAATCTCGGATGAAACTGACGTTTAAAACGTCAAAATTATGAAAGATGGAAAAATTATACTTCAAATTCAAAAACTCGGTTTACTCAAAAACTAACGAGATTTCGAAAAAATAGTAGATTGTGTGTCTAGTGGGAAAAATTAAGTATTCCCGGACTGTTATTTCATCGTAGCCTAGCAACCTCTCGGTGTACTGGAATTATCAATTTTCGATTAATGGTGTCAAGTCGGAAAGCCGTCACTTTCACGGCGGTTGACGAAAAAACTTATTCTTTAGAAGTTGTTCATTTTGGTATTCTCTACAATTATTATTCACACAAATTTGCTGTTAACTATTATCGTTTCATAATTATAAACCAAAAATTAAAAATATTATATTATAATAATAAATTTTTTTCTCGAATAGCAATGATTTTATGAAAAATATTTTCAAGCAAAAGATCTTCATTTCTTTGTTGTCTTCAATGTTTGTTTAAATGTTTTTATGATATTTTTCATATTTAAAAAAATATTAGAAAAAAAAACAAAAAACAGTTAAACCCCTACTTCCGGTGTACGAAATTTGACCAAAAGCTTTTCAGTTCTGATTATCAAATAAGACGTATTTTTAAAGTTTCATATCAATTGCTCTATTAGTTTTTGAGATACACAGCAGACACACACACACAAACAATATTTTTCAGAAATTGTTGAAATGGCATCTAGGGACCCCAAAACATATATTTCCGTAAAAAAAAAATTTGAAAAAAATCACGATCACAATACTTTCTCGAACTTCGTAACGGAGAAAGTAAAAATGATATATATCCACGGACGTACATTGGAAGAATGGCATAAATCACACACTACTCGTAGCTGTAATTTTATTCATTAATTTTGTAACAAAAACTAATTTTAATTAATATAACTTTTAAGTAAATACATCTCTTTAACATTTCCTTTGAATTTAGCGTTTAATTATTTGTAAGTAAACTTGCATTTTCGTTAACTCAAAATCGGTCTGAATGGACCGAATGGTCATTTTTACAGTGGTCCCTTCATGTGTAAATGACTTGCCTAATTCAATTGTTGATACAAAGACAGTACTGTTCGCAGACGACACTACTTTGATCAATTTAACCATCTTCAATAAATTAATGGAAGAATCGCAGTCAAAGCTGTTAAAATATTTGCCACTCACTTTATTTAAAAAACGAGTAAAATAATTTCTCGTGCAAAAACCATTTTATTCGTTCGACTTTTTTAATTGCTTTTAATCATAGTAAACAGCGTTTACCTAAATTTACTGTTTAAACCCTTAATGCAATTGTTGATACGAAGACATTACTGTTTACAGAAGACACTACTTTAATTAATTTAGTCATCCTCAATGAAATAATGGGAGAATCACAGTCAAAGCTGTTAATTACTTGCCACTCGCTTTAAAATACGACAAAATAATTTCTCGTGCAAAAACCATTTTAATCGTTTAATGACTATTTTAACTGCTCTTCGTACTAGACAATGTTTATTTAAATTTACTGTTTAAACCTTACTGTTGACCACTGCGATAATAATAATATTCTATTTATACATTATTGCTTAGTCATTGCACAAACTACAAAAGCAATTAATTTCGTAGTGATTTTTTTTTAAATTCTATTTTAATTAAACTTTACTCGGCAATATTTTTTACTTTTTTTTCTGATTGAAACAATATCGAGTAATATTGCCTTAGTTACGATATGTCATAACACACTTATATTTCCCTGGGGAAATATGAAGTGCTCATATTTCCCTAGTAAAATAAAAACATCAAAAAAATGTCATTAGGAGCTTCTCGCAAGAATTGTTTTAATTGCTCTCGGGACAACACCTCCGATTTCTTAGGAAGATATCCTTTATGGATTTTACAGCTTTGGATTTTACCGGAACCAAACATTCACGGTCTTTCGCCGCTTGCGTTAACACATAGTTTGACATTTCACCAATTTATGAAACAACACAAAAATCAAACTAGTCTATGATATTTACAAACAAGGCCTTTAGCAACGTTACCAATCCGATAAATTCAAAAATTTACAATCCAATATTTTCCCATTAACAGAACAATATTCTTTCAATCAGAAAAAAACTATTGATTACTACACGGGAAATATGAATACATTTCCCTTGGTTGTCTATACATCCCTCGGGCTCCGCCCTAGGGATGTAACTAGCCAACCTCGGGAAATATACTATTCATATTTCCCTAGTTGTAATAATAGCTATAATATTCCATCGTATGTCCATTAAAAAAAACCTCAAGTGTGCCATGATTTTTTATTTAAAAAAAAAACTAAGTTGGCACACATATTAGGAATTGGCATTCAAAACGTCAGATCGTTCTAAAAGGCACAATTATTCCGTGGTCACTATGGTTTACAGCAACCAGCAAAAAACGTTTCTAGTTGAAAGTTAATTCCGAAATGGCAGAGTTTCAGGAAGAATTTCCTAAAGTTCTCATTATTTACGATGAATTTAAAAATACGTTATCGTGATCTGTTGTATTATTTCATGAAACGGGTAGTATTCTCCGTAAACCAGGAAGTGGTAGACCAGTCAAGCGTACTTAGAATGCTATTAACACAGCCCAAGGAATTTTGGAAGGTGAACCTACGTCTTCTCTGCGTCGTTTATCACACCAAATTAATTTTTCGGTAGGAACATGCCGCAAGTAACCTACCTCAATATGTGTTACCAAGTTAAATTTTTTAAAATAAAAAGTCATGGCACACTTGATGAACATACTTTATAACATCATTTTAAATTACTTGTGTATTTATTTTAATATGTATTTTATTACCTTCTTATCTACTATTTCAAATGACCAGTGTAAAAATTATTATTTAGCACCAATAAATAATAGTTATTATTATTACACATCAATCCCATTGACTTAAATTATAATAGCTGGTTTAAATCATGTACTTCCAGATAACGAAGCATAATGTCGTAAATAAAGGAACGTGGAATAATAAAACTACAATTTCGAGATATTTACGTATGGAAATGTTCCACTGTCGTGCACATACAATGCTGAAAAATGATCCGAGACAAGAATATTTATCAGCCGCACACGACACAAGACTTTTGGCATGCCCAAAGCAGCGATTTCCGTTTCCCGTTTATACGAACCGTAAAAGAAGCACAACGATGGAAAAAGTCGAAACACACGTTTTCGATATTACTGGCCACTTAAGACTGATTAGAAGGTAAAATTATCCGAAGACGCGGAAGTTCTCGCAAAAGCAAACAATAAGAAATAAAAAGGAGAAAGTGATAATTGAAAGCGGTGCGATCGACCAGATTGCATACTAAACATCCGCTAAATTTACAGTTCAATTTGTGATTGTTGATGAGTGTAATATAAGGGATGCAAGGTGAGGACAGTATAAGATGGCTTTAAATATTACCTTATTAATTATTAAATACAGAAAGAAACTGAAAATATAAATAGAGCAAAAAGAATGAAATTGATATGATCAAGAGTAATTTGTGTTCGGAACATAACAAAAAAAAAGTCTTAAAAATATATTTCAAAATCGCTCTATCGCTCAATCATGACATGTGAAAGACGTTGACTATGAGTGAGGCATATTCTGATACTGACAGATAAAGATGGTGAACAGTAGAAGGAGAAAAAAGAGTAAAAAACAACAAAAAGTTTTACTAGCATTGCTTACAATAAATGTGAGATTTGAATGTTAACAATATTAGGAGATCCTTTATAAAAAAAAAAAAACGAAAGGCAAATTACTGAACTGTTAAATAATAAATCTCATTGTTTAACAGTTTTTAATGTAATAATTAGTCCATTATTAAACCAAAGCAGAAAAAATATTTTTTTTAATATGACAAAATATTGCTTTACTCTGAATAGTCTATAATGTCCAAATATCCCCGTTCATTTTTAAGTAGTTTATATTCACCTTGCTTCAATATTTTAAACAACATGTGCTCGATTTTTGAGAGATGACATGTGAATTGAAGTCGCAACAATAAAAAAGAACTGAAAAAATTAACACGATGGCAATTATAACATATCTTAAGGTAGCCATCATTAATAAAGAACGTTACAAATTTCGATATTGTTAGGTCAGAATATAATTTTGCAGTACATTATGTTGATGTTAAGAACCTGACAAATTGTAGCTCCATGATCAAAACGGTGAATAAGCCGTTCGGCTCGGCTTACGATATTTCTCACGCACGGCCGTGTTTATAATTAAGGAAAACTGATAATTACGAAGAGGGGAAGGCTATAAATCAGCCGGTCTTTGTTCGGTGCAAAGTGGAAGCGTTAATCGTGGCTTTATTAATTATGTAAATCGTTATGAATCGTTATAAAGTACGCTGAAAGAATTTTGAAAAAATCAAGACTTTAGGTAACGAAAAATTATTGTCTACATTATCTACAATCAAGTAATGGATTTTTATAATCATTTATTTCATTCGTGCTTAATTTTCCGCGCAAATCCTAAAAATCGTGTTCCAAATTTTAGTTCTTTAAAGAATAGTTTAATGTACGTTAGATCGATATTTGTAGTTAGTATTAAATTTAGAGCTTAAAATACCTAAATATCGACTGTTTCAAAAAGAAATTAATCGCAGTCGCCCAGGGGCGGCTCGTTATATAGAGCCACGGTGCCATGGCACTACCTGTAGACTCAAGCTCAGCAGGAATTTTTAACTGATTCTTAAAAAAAAAACTTTTTAAATGTTAAACAACACCTGTAACACCGCGTGGAAGTTCCACATTAGTTTCAACAGATGGTTAAAATTTTGAGAGACTATTTCTGAATAACATTATTCAGAAATAGTCTCTCACAATTATTATTTTATATTATTTTATTTCTGAATAATGTGTTTTTACAAATTTCCAAAGAAATCAATCACAAGTTTACCACAACAAAAATGGTTGCAATACAAAGAAAATTTTGATGACTAAAAAGGCGCATTTTTCAAAATACAAGTAGGTGTAGCACATTTATTTTAACAGATGGTTTAAACTTTGACTGACTAATTCTGAATAATGCGTCTTTACAAATTTTCAAAGAAAATCATCGCAAATTTCCCACAACAAAAATGGTTTCACTAAAAGGCAAATTTTGATCACCAAAAAAGCAAATTTTTCAGAAATTCACTTGAGAATTCCACATTTCTTTCGACAGATGGCTGAAATTTTGACAGACCAATTTTGAATAATGTCCCTTTATACATTTCTTCAAAAAATAATCACAAGTTTACCACAACAAAAATAGTTGCACTAGAAAAGCATATTTTGATAACAAAAAAAGCGGATTTGATTTTTTAGAAATTCACATGGAAATTCTACATTTATTGCTACAGATGGTTGAAATTTTGACAAACTAATTCTGAATAATGCGTCTTTACAAATTTTCAAAGAAAATCTTCGCAAGTTTACCACAATAAAAATGGTTTCACTAAAAGGCAAATTTTGATCACCAAAAAAGCAAATTTTTCAGAAATTCACTTAAGAATTCCATATTTCTTTCGACAGATGGCTGAAATTTTGACAGACCAATTTTGAATAATGTCCCTTTATACATTTCTTAAAAAAATAATCACAAGTTTACCACAACAAAAATAGTTGCACTGGAAAAGCATATTTTGATAACAAAAAAAGCGGATTTGATTATTTAGAAATTCACATGGCAATTCTACATTTATTGCTACAGATGGTGGAAATTTTGACAAACTAATTCGGAATAATGTGTCTTTACAAACTTACAAAGAAAATAATCGCAAGTTTACCACAACAAAAATAGTTGCACTGGAAAAGCATATTTTGATAACAAAAAAAAGCGGATTTGATTTTTTAGAAATTCACATGGCAATTCTACATTTATTGCTACAGATGGTGGAAATTTTGACAAACTAATTCGGCATAATGTGTCTTTACAAATTTACAAAGAAAATAGTCGCAAGTTTTCCACAACAAAAATAGTTGCACTAGAAAAGCATATTTTGATAACAGAAAAAGCGGATTTGATTTTTTAGAAATTTATATGGCAATTCTACATTTATTGCTACAGATGGTTGAAATTTTGACAAACTAATTCTGAATAATGTGCCTTTACAAAGAAAATAATCGCAAGTTTACCACAACAAAAATAGTTGCACTAGAAAAGCATATTTTGATAACAAAAAAGCGGATTTGATTTTTTAGAAATTCACATGGCAATTCTACATTTATTGCTACAGATGGTTGAAATTTTGACAAACTAATTCGGAATAATGTGTCTTTACAAATTTACAAAGAAAATAATCGCAAGTTTACCACAACAAAAATAGTTGCACTGGAAAAGCATATTTTGATGACCAATAAGGCGCATTTTTTTTAAATTTGCATGGGAATTCTACATTTATTGCAACAGATGGTTGAAATTTTGACGACCCATTTTGAATAATGTGTCTTTACAAATTTCCAAGGAAAATAATTTATTTCTAAATTTTCGTTTTTTTTTTGGTAAATTTTCGGATTTTTGTTCCACAATTTTGATTTTTAGGATCAATTTTTGGTCAAAGTTTTTAATTTTTTTAACCTAAATGATTGCTTTTTATACGCAACTTTTTTTTATTTTTTGCCGATATTTTTAAGTACAGTTTCTGATTTCTACCCCTTCATTTTAGATTTTCTAACTTGAATTATTATTTTTTATGGGCGATTTTTTTTCCTTTTTGACTACCGTTTTCGAGTTTCTAGTCGGCAACTAATTTTGGGCTAAAGAATTATTTTAGGAGCTGAAAATTGCAAATTAATTTTGTTTTCCTTGATTTTTCAATTTTTTTGGATTGCATTTTTTATTTTTAGACCAGCATTTTTGATTTTTTTGGCCTATATTGTAGATATTTGACCTGTATTTTTCATTTCTTCGTTCCTAATTTTAGAGTTTTTGCCCGAAATATTCTTTATTTTGATTTTTTTGTTGTTGAAATTTTCAGATTTTTGGTCTGCATTTTTTAACTGCGAATTTTTGATATTTGTCTAAATTTTTTGTGCTTATATTTTAGTTTTTACCTTAATTAGGAGCTAATTCTTCAAGTGATTATTTTTTTTACGATTTTTCAAAACATTGTGTACAATTTCCGTTCCCTCCAGTGCAGTTTTGAGTCAATTCCTGTTGTTTTGAGTAGCAATATTGCAAATATTTTTACAAGTAATGAAAAGTACACTCTTTCTGCATAGTTTTAGTAATTTTGGAGCTAATCCTACAAGTGATTAATTTTTTACAATTTTTCAAAACATTGAGTGCAAATTTCCTTCACTTCAGACCAAATTTTGAGTTTATTCCCTTGTTTTCTGCGGGAGCATGTCGTTGTTTTCAGACTATTTTTGAATAATCTTTGAAGTTTATTTGAAGCGAAACCTTCAAGTAATAATTTTTTTTTAATTTTCAAATCGTCGAGTGCAAATTTCCTTTGCTACAGGGCAAATTTTGAGTTTTTTTCCTATGTTTTCTGGGGTTAATCACCCCGAGTGCTGAAAATGGCAATTTTCGTACTTGAATTTTCAAACTTCTTGTTTTCATTTTTTATCGTTAAGCCCGGATTTTGATATTTTGGTCTAAATTTTTAATCTTTTAGCCTTATTTTGTTTTTTAACTTTTCGATTTGTTTGTTAAAATTTTCGATTTTTTGGTCCGCAATTTTGATTTTTAGTATCGAAGTTTTGGTCAAAGTTTTGATTTTTTTATCCTATATTTTAGATTTTTTTAACCTAGTTTTATACGCGACTTTTTTTAATTTTTTTGCCGACATTTTCAAGTTTTTTTTTTGTTTTTGTTTTCTTGCCCTTGATTTTAGATTTTTTAACTTGAATTATTATTTTTTATGGGCGATTTTTTTTTACTTTTCGGTTACTTTTTGACTAAAATCGATTAAATTTAATTTTTATTCAATTTTTTTTTTACGGTTTTTGTTTTCTTGCCCTTGATTTTAGATTTTTTACCTTGAATTATTATTCTTTATATGCGATTTTTTTTTATCTTTTCGGTTACTTTTTGACTAAAATCGATTAAATTTAATTTTTCTTCTAATTTTTTTTTGTTTTTTCTTTCAATACTGAGACCATTCTGAACACTATTTGCCCATAAAATTTTGTTGTGGGACTTCCAGGAACTGAGGTTTTCGAGTTTCTGGTCGGCAACTTATTTTGAGCTAAAGAGTTATTTTGGGGGCTGAAAATGGCGAATTATTTTCGTTTTCCTTGATTTTTCATTTTTTTTGCTTGAATTTTTTATTTTTAGACTAGCATTTTTGATTTTTTGGCCTATATTTTAGATCTATAGCCTGTATTTTTCATTTCTTCGTTCCAATTTTTCTTTGATTTTTTTTTTGTTGAAATTTTCCGTATTTTTTTAACCGCAAATTTGTCAAAATTTTCGATCTTTTGGGCGTATATTTTAGTTTTTAACTTTAATTCAGAGAGTATTTTTTATTGGTCTACACTATTTTTAACGTGTGTAATTGATTTTTTGATTTTTTGCCGGTATTTAATTTGTATAATTTGTCATTTCCATCTATCATAATTTTGATGTTTCAAACGCCAATATCATCCGATCTAATAAATTGTAAAAGTGGCTTTACCATCAACATGTTCCACGAGCCGCCACTGCATTCGCCTATGAATTCAAATGCGCATGTCTCCGATTAAACATTCGTGGTTGTCGTTCAGACAGTTAACATCAGAAATATTTACCATTGTGCAAAAACGTTAATCAGAGACATGCGCATTTTAATTCATACGCGACTACGATTAATTTCTTTTTGAAACACACTGTACTTGAATATACCATTATTTGCCTTTAAAAGTAACACCAAATTATCCACACAATGTTATCAAAACATACAGAGAAGACTGAATCTATTTAATTTTTAAAAACATCCACAGGATATTTATTTTTATTCAAATAAAAACGAATAACTTTGTTGGTATCACTTTATTAACTTGGAGTAATAATAATAGATATTTATTTCCCAACAGACATATATCCAATTACAGGGAAATGTAACATTTCTTAAGACATTAATTAACAAAAATTAAATTAAGATGATTTATAAAAAAAATATACATATTCTAAATAAACAAATTTGAGAAGATTTTATGTCCTCCCATGCACTATAATAAATCTGCTAACTGACGTAACATGGACACCGAACATTCGTTATAAATATCCACACTGTAATGAACATTATTATATAGCCTAATAATGGTGTTAAGAGGCGAAGTAGTGACTATAGTTTCGACAATTTCAGCTTGTCATTTTCAATTTATGAATATTTACATTACGATTTATTTTTATCACAATTTATCCAACGAAGCTTACTCGGTGCCAGACATAAAGTTTGTTAAATTCAGCAAGCCGCAGTGTGTGCATTGTTCGTATATTTGTTCGCCGTTTCGGGACGGTTAAAATTAAGGCCGTAGGGTGTATTTTGTGTTGAAATTCGAAGACATATATGGCGAAAGATCAAAAGAAAGTGAACAATGGCATTGTGCTTGTTTTGCGTCCAGTTTCATTAAGTGTACATGAAAATGGTAGCGGTTTGGGTTCATTGTCTATACACCAACGCTGAAACGAGAGCTTTTGTTTTACTGAAACAGCACGGTGAAGTAAGTTTCATACAATTCAGCTACCATTGCGAATAGAATATACACAAACCACTTTTTTTATTTAGAATGTTCTTGAAGGTTTTAATAAGTACATTATTAATGGAGCAGTAAACAAAAAGTAAAGTAAATACTTGAGTGTGGCCATATGGACTTAATAGATTAAATACATAATTATTGTACTATTTTTCTAATGATAATATTAAATATACAACGCAAGTATGTAGAAATGTGTAATGAAAAGTTACAATAATTATTGTAACACCGCACAAGGGGCAATTTATATTTTTATGTTTATTTTTATTTTTTATATATTGTTGTAATTTTTAATTTGTAATTTTCTGTAAATTGGTTTATCTGTAAATATATTATTATTATTATAGAATGAACATTTTTCTGGCCAAAATTCTGAAATTTATAAAGTTCGCGATTACAGGCAAAATAATTAAAAAAATTTAATTGATAAATTGGGTTGGAAATAGAAGTGGCTTGAGTAAAATTCTGAAACTTATGAAACTAGGCCACATTAAGCTCGAGATCTAGGAAACATATTTTTTCTAATGCAATTGATAAACTGGGGTGGTTTTAAAGGGATGCAAATTGAAATGGCCATGTAGAATTCTGAAACTTTGGGTTCGTATAGTACTCGACCTACGAATAAACAAAAAAATTTAAAAAAATTGGATAAAAGTTTCTAATGTGACGAAAACCTAAAAGAAATAATTTTTCGGTTTCATATAGAATTAACTGTTAAATTAATGGAAACGTAGTTAACAAAATCCCGTACATTCTCACAAGGTGCAAACTAAAAGAATTCCTGTAGAAATACTTTCACGAAAAATTCAAAGATCAGGGGAAAGCCTGGAATTAATTCTAAAATGAAAATGATGGTTGCGACCGTTACTATGTGGTAGTCCATTGTCAGGTAACCTTGAATTAAACAACTTTCGACGTTTTTTTACTCTTTTTAATAAATAGTGGTAAAAAAACGTCGAAAGTTGTTTAATTCAAAGTTACCTAATTCTAAAATATTTAATCGGATTTCTGATTTAAATATTTTTTAAGTTGATATTCATCTTCGGAATCATCACTGTCATAATCATCATTATCAGCATCATCATAGTCGACATCGTCATCTTCACCGTCAGCATTATCTTTATAATTAATAATAGGTACTGTAGGAGGTTTCAATAGATCTATTGCTTCATTCGAGAGATGTTGCATTTTCTCTTTTTGCAATGTTCGCTTGCTTGAAATAACGGGATCAAAACTGAATAAAAATTATATTTTGGAAAAATAGTTTTTTGAAAAAAGCTCAGCTCGTTACAGCAATTTTTAGAAATATTTGCTTCATCTTGAGCAATTCTCAAAAATCATAGTGTAGCGACGAAATTCGCAATAAGGAAAATAAGTAGCATTATAATGTGAAATCAATACACTATTGAAAGAAACAAAAATCGACACTTACCATTACAAAAAACACCTTTGCGTATATAAAAAAAATTGACGGTCCAAAATAATCAATTATTAAAATATCTCGATTATTTCCATCACTAGTTTAAACCTTAAAATCAAATCTTGAGATAATGGTAGAATTCCAGAAGTGACAATTAACATTTAAATAAAATTTGGGATTTTAAGAAGTTCTAAGTAGACGGAAGTTTGGGATAATGAAGATATAAGCTAGGAAATAAGGTTTACCAACACCCTCATAATTCCATTCCATGGGCTCTGTCATGTTTGTTTTAAACCTACAGCCGTGATAGCCTTCACTGGCGATATCCCTTTTCCTAATTTATTTCATGTGGAAACACTAGAAACTTTCTTACTCTAACAATAACATTACCGTAATTAATAACTGGGGACCGGTTTTGACCTTCTTTTATCTTATCAGCAGAGCACTGTTGTTACAAGTAAATTGCGCCTTATAAATTGTTTCTCCACCATCGACAACTACGGACCGGTTTCGATCTATTTCATCTCATCAACAAAGGCCAGTTGTTAAAAGTAGATGTCGCCATGATATTTTTTTACACCTTATGTATTGTTTTCCCGCCATCGAATAATTATTGAAGGTATTATCAACATAGCAAATAACTTTGCTATTTTCTTTTCTAATGGTCTCCAATAGGAGATACGAGATACAGTTAAAGTGGCTGAAATATTTCTTAAGCACAGCTGTACCAAACCCGACACACATTTCGGAAATTTAAGATAATTCAGGTGATACTATACAAAAAAATATATATAAATAGAAAGTGATATTGATTAATTAATTAATCCTCTAAATTAAAATTGATTTCGCCGAATTAACAATAATTCATTTTTACTTAGAACTTGGACCACTTTCGCGTAATTAAAACTGCCACACAAAAAGAGATATATTTAGACAGGAGATTTGTACCTGTTGAGTTATTAATGCCCGTTTTATTAAACTGACCTCACCAGACTTCAGCACTTCCATCTTCTCATGAATAAAACATCAAGTTACCTGTTTAAAACGCGACCCTTTTAAATCCCTTTGTTCTAGTCGAGGAAAGTTACCGTATAGAGGGATTTAAATTAATTCTGAAAGCTGTTGGTTAGTGACAAATTGAGAACTTAGTTTAGGGGATTATATTTTTTTATACAGGGTGTACAGGAATTCCACCTACAAATTACTAGCGTGAATTCGTGGATACTAAGCGAGTATTTTAACAAGATTTACTTCGTTAGTGAGAAATTGCGGTTTAAAGATTTTTTTTTTATTATCCAAAATCGTGTGTAATAAGCGAATTACTGTCGTCATTGGAAGAAAGTACTGTTGTTCATTACCCACTGAGTGAGAGAATAACTAAGACTCACGGAAAACAAGATCCTTCGTAAGATTTTTTAAATAATTCGCTCTTCAAGCCATGGATAAACTTTTCTCCACGACCACCATAGAATTTAAGCATTCTGAAATCAATTTTGATTATAGAACGTACACATTCTCACTCTTGTTATGGAACAAAACACTATGCGCTTATGCGTTTTGCATGTAATTCATTCCATAACAAGGGATAGAATGAATATTCTCACATCGTTTCGAATAAAACAATTAGCCTTGGATATCACAATTGTCAAAATACTATAAACATAACCACAAACGTGATAATAAAACGTAAGTTCTTTGTGTTCATTATTTGATTAGTCTATTTTATCTGGTCGAGGAGAAAGTATAGTCTGATACTCGGTAAGAATGGAAATTCAGATGCTCGTGGTTCCTCGCGCTCGCCTCACGGCTCGCGCTCGAAATATTCCACTCGCATCGAATTTCCATTCTAACCTTGTTACAGAATATACTATTCCACACTCGAAACACTTTCTATGTTTTTTACCACAATTTATTTGATGTATGTACAAATATTACATGTACATACATATCACGACTTAAGTTTCGACGTTTTACTGTCATTATCCACGTAGTAACGGTCGCAACCATCACCATGATTTTTCCACACTCATATAATAAATAACTATTATTTGAAATAATTGAAAAAAAAAATTGATAAATTTTAAATATAAAGCAAAAACTATGCGATTAATAATGGAATACAATATCCGCCTCGGCTTTTCTTGCAGGCCATTCTTTTAAAGTCTATCACTTTTTCGCGCAATTACGGCTCGATTTCAGGAATAATAGCTCTAATATTATCTTTAAGCGCTTGAGTCGTTTCCGGAGCATTGACATAGCCCCAAAGAAAAAAAGTCTGACGCTGCTAATTCGCACGATCTAGGCGGTCAATTGAAGTCTCCATTTCGAAAATTGCACGTTCGGAAGCGCAATCATGATTTTTTCGCCATGTGTGTGATATTAAGCGCCGTCTTGGTGAAAATAAAAGTCGTCCAAAGCATCAACTTCTGCCAAAAATAACACATACTACTCACTAAAACTAGAGAGGGGCAAATCTGCTACTTTTAAATCACGTTGTTACTTGTGATTGCCACTTTTGAATATCAGTGATTTGAAACTGTGACTGTGATCACGGTTAGTGAACATGCTAGAACTTGTTTTATATTTAAATTTGAACTGAGTGTTATATTATCGCAATATAATTTAATTTGGAGGAACATGACCGAATTTTCCACGCACATTGACAATTTAATGTTCTTTGGAAACCATATATTCAGGCCATGTTTCGTCTTTATTACATTTACTTTGGAAATCAATAAAAATCCAAAAATATACTTTCTCTAATTTTAGAATTATTTTGACTGAATTGTGCAAGTATGAATATTTTACATCAAAAATTAACTTCCAGGATTATTGCGCCAAATTTTCTCATTGCTGAATTGAGAATTTAATGTTCTGTGGAGATTCATAAAAATCCACAAATACGCCTTCCGTACTTTGCGAGTTATTTTGACTTGATTGTTAAAAGAGTGGTGATTTTACATCAAAAACTAACGACGAGGGCGATTGCTCAAAATGCCCTCACCAAATTTTACACGCAAATTAAAAATTGAATGTTCTTTGAAAATGAATCAAAATCAAGAAGTACGTATTTCTTAGTCTTCGGGTTATATTGACTTAATCATGAAAGTGATTATTTTACATAAAAAAATACTTTGACGGTGATTGCTCGAAAATCCCTTAAAGGAACATTCAGTACCAAAACTGAGAATTGTATGTTCTTTGGAAATCATTTGGAATACACCAATACATCTTTCCTAGTTTGCTTAAAATTCCTTTGGAAGAACATGACCAAATTTACGACGCAAAAGAATTTTGGATTAAAATCGATGTAGAATTTAATTAATGTTAGTCCTAAAATGAAATAAAACATACGCCACCACGTCAATAATTTCAGATTATGGCCCCAGCTCTTTCGTTAGAACATTATCTGCCACAATCCTTTGATACATAAAATCCTACTGTAGACAGACACAAAATAAACAGAAATAATTAGGACTCATGTTGGGGAAACAATTTTTTATCAAATCTATATCCACATAATTCAATATAATATTCATCTATACTAATAAAATTGGTTTATTCCCTTTTATAAGATTTATTAAATGTAAAAGGTTGGGCATTATGTTTAAGACAAATAACGAAACTTACAAATTGGATAAGAAGTGTGTCTTGATGGCAAACTCAATTACCTTCCGCCCTACATAATAGGGTAAGGCATTTTACCCTTAAAATATCTGAAGCGTCAATGGAATTCCATTATCGAATTTATCTCGCTCGAAAGCACATTTCTTTGTGGATGCGTCATATCTTCCGGACCCTCGTGTAGTTTGGAAATTCATAAAATATTTTATATTCCAGTTGAGATAGCTGATTATTCTAAAAAACTTAATCCACTCTTCTTTGCCTAACGATTTATAAAATAATTATCGGAGAGCTGAGATCATTGTTATTCTAAATTATTGGATTTTTCCAGTGCGGACAATAATAATTTTACCATTTATGTCTGCCATATTGGATCCGCCATTTTTAATTTTTCAATTTTGACATCAATTTCATAATCTGCGATTAGTACCCATTTATGTCAAAATTTATCAAGATTTAGACTTTTGGCCAGCTTTTCGAATTCTGAACCACTGGGTGTGTGTTTGATCATGAGACGGTATTTAATTTTTAAGTTAGTAAATAAATTCATATATTCAGGCTATATATACATCATTTTTATAACAGACACATACAGAGTATTACAAACAGGTTTACATTATGGATTATTATTCCTCTATATCTGGTTTATCGACCATGGGACTTTCTGCCCTATTCAGGCTATTTTTCGTCTTTAGTACATTTATTTAAGTTAATGCTAGGTATTAATGTAGCCATTGCCTTATATGTCTTCTTGCCAGAAATGCTAATTATGCAAAAATTCGTCCAACAGGTCAAACGCACTATTTACTCCTCCAGTTTTAATGAAATCCCAATCAACTTTTTGTAGAAGTAAAGCATCAAATAGCTAATTCATGAGTGGCTAATTACTTAAAATTACTGGAAACGTAACTGATAATAGTGAGAAAACGATCTATAATTTGTTTCACATGTAAATGAAAAATTTAATCAATTCTCTGCGCTAGAAACAAATTAGCGGTGAACCGCCTTCGATTTTGATATACCATTTAATGTCAAAGTGCGAAACGTCAAATTTATAAAACGCGCGTATCAAGTGAATATCTGCTACAATGGATAATGTCGAGTTTACGCCAAAAGTGCTAGTAATAAAAGTACAAATAATGCAACATTAAGTTTGCTTCCGAAAAACATTTTTACGAAAACCTTAGTATTTATTTCCCGCTGGGAGGAGAAACAGGTAGGGCATCAGCGTCATTCGCTATTCGCATTTTTTGATATTGCTGCAAAGGGCTTAATAGCAAGTTTGTTTGTTTTGTTTGGATTTTCTCTAATCTAATTTTTATCTCAGTTACGATCAACGGAAAAATCTTGTAACCAACTCGTGTGTTAATTGGCGATTAATGATCTCAACAATTAACGTGAAAATGTCTCAATCATTAATCGCTGTCATTAACACATTCGTTGGTTTAATAACTATTAAGGCATCTGTAACAAATAGGGGTTTTTAATTGTTATCAATATGTTTCAATTTCCTATATGCCATTTAAGAAAAACCACTAATAAAAGCCTAAAGCGAACATACGTGTTAATTAGATACATTGTCAGGAAAAAAGTGAACGACTAAAATAGAATTTAAAATCCACGAATACCATGCACACCTCCCACTTGGATCTTGGGCAGCACTTCTGTCAACTGAACCATTGGCAATTAGGCGGATTTTTTGAGTTCGTAACTGCACTTGACAGATAATTCCGATGGTTTTATAAAAGCCTCAAACGAGATTATCTATTTAAAGCTTAATTTAATGCCGGCATTTCAACAAGTAATTCATAATTGTGCAGATGGGAGGAAGTGCATTAATTTTCTAGTTGTTCGACAAATTACTTTTAAGTAAATCGCTGTCTATATTTATTTCGTTTTAACGGTGTCGAAATATTAAAGTAAATACAGGTTTGATTTAAAATGTGGATGATGTATTTATAATTGAATAACTGCGTTGATGTTCAGTTTGAGGCAATTTGCTCTGGAGTTAGAGTGAACAGTGTTTTAAACTGAGTAGGTATTTTGAATTAATTTCAAAAAAGCAGATTTTGTTTGTTGAGTTGTAATATTTAGAGCTTGTTAACATGAACAGAAATTCAAATTTTTGTCTATTTTTTAAGGTATACAACGACCAAATGTGTCTAATGATAGCAATAATTAAACGGCCGAAACGTGCCGAAATTTTTATTTTAGATAATGAAAAAAAAAATTTACTTTCTCCGTTACGAAGTACGAGAAAGTATTGTGTTCGTGATTTTTTTTCAAAAAATTTTTTTACGGAAATATCCGTTTTGGGGTCCCTACTTACCATTTCAACAATTTCTGGAAAAAAAATTGTGGCTGTGTGTGTGTGTGTCTGTGTGCGCTGTATCTCAAAAACTAATAGAGCAATTAATATGAAACTTTGAACATACGTCTTATTTGATAATCCGAACAACTAAAAAGCTTTTGGTAAAATTTTGTACACCGAAGTGGGTGTTTGAAAAATATCACAAAAACATTTAAACAAACATTAAAGACAACAAACAAATGGACATCTTTTGCTTGAAAATATTTTTTATAAAATCATTGCTATTCGAGAAAAAAAAGATATTATTTTCTTTTAATTTTTGGTTGATAATTATGAAACGATAATAGTTACAGCAAATTTATGTGAATAATAATTGTAGAGAATCCCAAAGTGAACAATTTCTAAAGAATACATTTTTTTCCGAAATCTCGTTAGTTTTTGAGTAAACCGAGTTTTTGAATTTGAAGTATAATTTTTCCATCTTTCATGATTTTGACGTTTTAAACGTCAGTTTCATCCGAGTTTACGCAACGCTCGATGTACATTTAAAATATGATTTCAATTGAAAACAAACAATAACAACGTAAATATAAATGGCTATGATACCATCAAGTCGGAGAAAGTAACATGATGGCCATATCACCATTTTTTTAAAACTTATTTAATGTATCAAATGTTCAAAATGAGCACCTTCCCTCTCTTGGCAAAAAGCCAATCGGTGATAAAACCCATCCCTTACACTTTGAAACATTTTTGGTGGAATTTGTCTCATTTCTTAAATAATAATTAATATTAATTTAATTTCTTAAATAAAAACACAAAAAAGACTAGTGATGTCATATTATTTTTAAAGACGTTAAAAAGTGCGCAATAAAAAACAAAAATCGACGTCTCCGAGGATTTTTTTCTGTAACTTCTCATTTCATAAATGCCGAATTTGTTCCCGTTAAAGTTTAAATTCGCAAAACATCGTCATTGTAAATGCACTTTGGTTTTTGATATTGTAACAATTTTCAAACGAGCCATAAAATTATGAAAATCAAAACAAGAAACGTAGAAATTCTGGAGAAGCTAGCCATAAGATATTTTTAGATTATTCACTTGTTTTACAACTACTACTGAAAATTGAAGAAAATCCATCAAACGAGAGAGAGAGACAATCTTTATTCAGACAAAAAAACATAAATTAATAAAAGTAGAGTAATTCGAAATACAAAATGAGGTTGTTAGTCTGTCTGGGCTATCGACCGAAGGTCTTTCTGCCCACCATCAAACGATTTTCCTAGAATTTGTCAAAAACCGTTCAAATGCATTTTTCTTAGCTTGAAAAAAGTTTAAGCAGAAATTCCGAAACTGCATAACTTCGCGCCAAATCATCGCATCGACTTGAATTTTGGAGGAAATTGGAGGAAAATGATTGAACTTTATTGCCATGCTGACCGATTGAGTCCATGATTTTTTTTTTTGCACACGGTACAAGAAACCAAATTTGCACATTTAAACTTCAAAAACATTTTTTCTCCTTTAGGGGGTGGCAGGGGGTGGAATCGTTTTAGCAACGAAACAATTCACATGACGTTGCAGAGAAAATTTGAAAGCGTTCAGACTGCAAAAGTTCATCGATTTTGGTGCAAAATTACTCAAGTTAGCCATAAAAAGTGAAAAATGTTTTTTTTCAAAAATTCATAACTTTGCTCCAAATTATCGAAACGACTCGAATTTTTAAGGCATTTGAAGGAAGTTTATTAAATTTTTCTGCCATTGTAGTGAAATTTCCCGCCGATTTTTTTTGCGCACGGTACAGCTTGTCAAAGTTGGACAATTTTTTACATAAAAAACTTTTTTTTCCATCGCGTTGTTACGGGGGGTGGGTTGGACTTGGGGACAAAATCAACTACACATTCTTAAAGATAAAACTTGAATCTTTCCCAAACTGAAAGATTCATGGATTTTCGACCAAATTGAACCAACTTACGACGGTTTGAAAAATCGAGTTTTTTCGCGATTTTTCGAGTAGCGCTTTTTTTTTGACGCCGAGTGTATATTCAAATTATATTCTTTTTGACTATTATAGAAAACTTTGGATATATCATTCGCTTGTATTTTCATAACATCATTTTTCAAGAAAATCCTCAAATACATCGATTATTAATTATTAATTTATAAATGAAAATTGTTATGTACTTTTCAACCTCAAACCCCCGTACCCATTGTGAAAGCTCAAACAAAAAATAATTGAATAAGCAATCCTATGTTCTGACTATAATTGTAACCGATTGAACTAAAATAGGAAATGGTGAAGTGCCATTATGTTACTTTCTCCGATTTTGATAGTATAATAAGTCTAAGTGCAATCATAACTTGGATGAGTATACTAACTTGATAAACATTGCGAGAGCTTAGATTATTTAGCGATGAGGCAGACCATTCCACCTTCACTGGAACGACTTTTTTAAATTTATAGATATGAGTATTTCAAAAGTTACGCTTAATATATGCATTCATTATCAGAGCCTAAGCAGATTATAGACCTGTTTCAAAACTTCCTTCGGGCAAACATCAATTACTGAGCATTGAAGCCGAAGTGTGTTGTTATCACCATTTCGTCGATCGTAAAATTGTAAAAGTGGTGTTTAATCGGATAATTTCGATAAAATTGGACGATTTTTTAAAAGCGCCGCATTAAAATCGTTTACGATGCCTGTAAAAGTGAAACCATGCGCACGATATTACGAAATTGATCTTCTCTCGTTACTTTTGGTTTCTTTCTTGGATTTAGTTATTAGATTGAGTTGCGCAAAAGTTTAAAATGTCCATTACGTTTTACGTTATCTGGTCTATTATAAACTTGATTCATTAATTACAAATTATAATCGCAAGGAGTGAATTACACGATGAGGAAATCTTGTTGAGTTCGTTGAAACATTTCTACGTTATCTTGTAATGTTTTACAGTCAGATGCTCTGCATCAGCGGATTTGTGTGCACGTGATATCTCAGATAAATAGCGATAAAAATATTTATTACAATGCAAGAGGGAGAGTTGTAGATGTAGTTAAGTTTATAACCGAATAAAATGAGAAATACGATACTTTTCGTCTTCTGCAATTTAAGAATCTCTAAGAGACTACAATTAACAAATCTTTATTAATTTTATTTTATTATAACCGAATGTTAATTTTGTATCTTGGGAAAAATAATACAATATTTGTAAGTCAAAAGTTGATCCATTTAGACAAGGTAAATAGATAGAACGTGTTACTGTAATTATCAAGTTAACAATGATGCTAACACGTCGAAACTCGAGTCGTGAATATTTGTTAAAATTTACATAACTGTCTTCTCACAATATATATTATTTTTACAATAATTAATTATGATTAAAACATACAAAAAATTTTAATTTAGTTTTATTATTAAAATTATTTATATTACTCTGTATACACCCCTGTGAAATTAACACGACTGAACATTTACTGCTATTAACCATATTTTCGTATTAAATATGTACTCATGTCCGATCACCTAAAACAATTCATTATCAAACAATAGATATTAAAAATATAAAAAATCATCCTAAGCAATTTACTAATATAAAAAGTTTTCCAATAGGGATGATATGATTTTTAAGTGACGTTTCGGCCATTTGTAATATGTCAGTGTTTACAATTTCATCATGGAGAGATATACGCAAGAACAACGTTTACAAATTATTCAGTTTTATTATCAAAATAATCGTTCTTCAATTGCAACTTTTCGTGCGCTTTTGCCATTTTATGGTCGTAATAATCGTCCAAGTGTGCTCGCTATTCGTCGAATTGTTGAAAATTTTGAGCGTACATTTTCTTTACATAATGTTAAAGTGCCGCTCGAAGTAATGCAAATGTTGCTACCGTTCACGCAAGTGTTGCTGAAGACCGCAATTTGTCGATTCCAAGACGTCCTCAACAATTAGGACTGTCTCAAACCACAACCTGGCGGATTTTGAAAAAGGATTTGGGTTTGCATCCGTATAAAATTGTTCTCACTCAAGAACTGAAGCCATTGGACCACCGTAAATGTCGTGAATTTGCTGATATTGCATTGGAACAACTTGAAAACGATAACGATTTTTTTAAGAAAATCATCTCCGATGATTTTATCTGAGTGGTGAGGTAAATTAACAAAACTGTCGATTCTGGTGCGAAGAAAATCCACAAATTATTCACGAAAAACCATTACATTCACCTAAATTGACAGTCCGT
This sequence comes from Ocypus olens, assembly GCA_910593695.2. Taxonomy (NCBI): domain Eukaryota; kingdom Metazoa; phylum Arthropoda; class Insecta; order Coleoptera; family Staphylinidae; genus Ocypus; species Ocypus olens. The sequence goes on from OU343058.1 coordinate 45,858,009, forward strand.
ACTTCTTTCGAAATGAAGATGGTAACACCGTTACTGTCAATGAAGAGCGGTATAGATCGATGCTAACCAACTTTTTATGGCCGAAATTGGAAGAAGTTGATCTTGACAACATTTGGTTCCAAAAAGACGGGGCTACGTGCCACACAGCAAATGCAACAATTGAATTATTGGGAGAAAACTTTGGAGATTATTTCAAGAAATTGTGATATTGAATGGCCTCCAAGAAGTTGTGATTTAACACCATTAGACTATTTCTTGTGGGATTATTTGAAGTCATTGGTCTTTCGAAATAAACCAGACTCTCTTCAAACTTCACAAGTCAATATTGAACGTGCCATTCATGACATACGACTTGATTTAGTGGAAAAAGTGCTCGAAAATTGAGTTCATCGAATTCGTTCCTGCAGAAGAAGTCGTGGAGGCCATTTGAATGACGTTTTATTTAGAACTTAATTGTATCGATTGTACTTCACATTAAATAAAAAAACATTTGAATTTCCTTAACAATAAGTATGTTTTTTTTAAGAAATCATATCACTCTTATTAGAAAACCTTTTATTTTGTTATTTATAAAAATTATTAGCCAAACAATAGAGACACAAAATGCTCGTTATAAATGCGATAATATGCAGACTATTCTGCCACGGTTAGTTGGAGAAAACTATTGTTTAAACGTTGCGCGAATTCCTCGTCGAGTGGAATTCATTTAAACGTTTTTAATTGGACTAAAAATTACCTTTGAAGTTGTTATACAAAAGAGCGCACTTCCTTCAAATTTAAACCACTTTTGATCTTTCACCAGATACGCAAATTACGAGAGAAATCTCGAGAATTCTCCAAAGAAGTTATTGTTGTTACAATTATTTACAGTACGTACATTTGGAATTATTTCAATCCATGAAATTGCCCTTCGTTTTTGTTTTTTTTTATTTGAAAGCAATTATATTCACAATGAAAGTCATTATATATGGATTTATACGCGTCTTCGCGAAGTTGTGCTAAACTAGAGAAAGTACCAACTAATGTTCGTAATTATTCTTATTGCTTATGCATAATGTATAATGTTTATTGAAACAGATTCATACGTGCAGCTTCTGTAGATCAGATAAACATGCTTGTCTTATATGTAGGTATATTATTACAATTGTTATGAGTTAACAAAATACATCCATATTTTCACTTTAAGTTATAATTAAAATTGAAAACCCTCACTGTGTTGCAGATGTATCAAATAAATGTAATAAAATAGAAATATAGGCTGAATTTAGTAAATTTTTGGTTTGTTTCTCATTGATTATTTGATAAAACATGATTGAATATTTGTATTATTAAAAATAATAAAGGATAATCACTTGTTTCAACTTAGTAATATTCAATAGAGTGATTAGAAAAAGGCGATTTGTTTATTTCGGAATCCCATTAGCACTCTAAAGTTGCAGTTTGGTATCCTAAATCTGAGAAAAATAATTAAAAAATTCCAAGTTGACATCTTCAGTTCGCCTGAAAAAATAGTCAAAAACCGAAATTGAAAAAAAATTAATAAAATTTGCAAAAACCTTTTGTTTAGTTTATAGCAAAGTTTCTACCCAAAAAAATGTTATTAACTTTTGCATATCATCTTTAGTTCGCGCTTAAGCCCTAAAGTAGGTTAAAATAGCCAAAAAACAAAATTTGAAGGGAGTGCATTTAAAAAGTCATACCATCATCTATTAGGTACTAAGTGCCAAAATAAGACTTAGTCTGTAATTGAACTGGTAAATGTTCAGACATTTGTTTAAAAGTCTAGATGATGAGATTACAGAACCCACAAGTTTCTCAGGAGAAATCGGCAAGCAGTCAAGTCATGATAGGAAAAGCTCCCAGTTATTTTGAAACGATTAATAGTGACAAAAACTGACATGTACACAGGACCACCAGTTTTTACTTGATATTTGCCGAGCAGTCAAGGCAGGACAGTTTGCTCCGGATCTCGCTATGAAGGATCCGATTTCTCTCAGTCATTCTAGGTGTTAATAGAATCTCAAAACACTATATTTCCAAAACGGAACCTTCTGACGAACTTAAGATACTGGCCAGCTACATTATGTGTTGAAATTAAAAGACATCACTCGGTGAAGTATAGACCAGTTCACATGTTAAAAGTCGTCCAGGCGATACGACAGCGTATGAAAAATAGTTGAAAATATGTTAATAGCAATGGCAGTTGATGAGAGAGTCCACGTACGGAAGCTACCCCTTTGGAGATTGTTAAAAGCAAGAACGCAAGAACCAAAAGGGAAATCTGTGCGAATTTTTCAACTACCAACTATAAATTTTGTAGCTTCAGATACACTGAATTGATTGATTGGTCCAAGTTCGAACTTTCATCTTCTCCAATAACGAACAATGTTTCAACCTTGAAGAACTTTTGTATGAATTAAATACTTATTTGTTAAATAGCTACGTTAATAAACTGAATCCCCTAAAGCTTCTTAATATTAAGGTTTTACCGGAGTTTGAGCTTCTCACAAGCAAAACGTTGAAAGAATCATAAAACTTGTAACTAAGTCTTTACTAAAGTATGTGGAGAAGAGAACAGAAATGGTTTCATAAGGGCATCTTTGCTCTTAAGATCAGCTATGCCATTGTTCAACTTTGAAAGTAAATTTAAAACAATTCCTAAAATCGTTGAGGAATCCCAAAAACACAGACTAATTGGTTGGCTGTTTGGGTATTGAGAGTACTGTTACTAAAAACAGTAAATAATGTAAATATTGTAAATAACAGACCCTTATAATTAGATTGTTGAATGGAACTCGGAGTTCTGGGTAATTTCGATTAGTTTCAAACGGCCTAAGAGCTGCACAGCATTGGTATTATATCTCTGGAAATTCCTATTTACTCAAAATATGAAATATGTTGGTATAATCTTGCAGTAATGAGTTATATTATAACAAATTTGGCCTTTAATTAAATTTTATATAGTGTAAAACATATAACGTAAATAACATAATTCATCAGAATTTTGAAATAAGTTATTTGTTTGTAGTCTTAATAAGACTTAATGTTGCAGAGTCACGAACAGGTTAAATATTCATATATTCAGACTATTTTTCGTCTTTATTACATTTATTCAATGTATCTGCAACAAGTGAGGTTGTCTCAAATGTTTTAGTAATTACATGTTTAATAAATATTGAAATCTCATTTTCTTGGTGAGTTTAGCTTAGGGTTTATGCGCGAACTAAAGATAGTACGTAAATGTTATAAACATTTTTTTGGTTAAAACTACGCTATATACTGCCATGTTTTTTTTAATAATAATAATAATAATAATAGTTTATTTGCCCAACAGAAACCAATTACAGGACAATAAAAATTATATAAATATAATGTATGAATAAATAAAAAACATTAATATAAAAATCTTGAAACACAGAAATAAATCAATACTTCTTAAGACTGTTGCATTGTAGCCCAAAAAAAAATGTTTTTGACTATTTTTTTCAAACATTAAGCTATATGCGCGAACTGAAGATATCAACTTTTGAATTTTTTAATTATTTTAAATCTTATAAAACAAATAACTAATAGGGAATAAGTTTAATAAGTTTTCTTCGAGTTTGTTCTTCTACATGGAAAAAATGATGTTAAACCAAAGTTATATTCATATAAGTACTATTTATAACAGTTAAATTTCTTTTGTATGAATCAATATTCAGAGTGGAGTCTGCCAGCGAAATAGTCGTTTCATTCAATTAATTGATTGAAAGCAACGCCATATTAATTTATTTATATATTTATAACAGTTAAATTTATTTTGTATAATTCAATATTCAGCGAGGAGTTTGTCAGGAAAATGTTCGTTTCATTGTGTTATTTGATTTAAGTCTTTCTAAAAATCAATTTTCTACATTTACGAACGTTAAATATTCTTATATACAGGCTATATTTCGTTTTTATTAGAGCTGCTTTTCCCAAACTATTTACACACACGAACCCTTTCCAAAAATAGCATATTTTGCTGACCTTTTTTAGGGTAGCTCTTATTTTTCGAATTTCTAAAAATTAAATTTTTTTAATCAAGAAAAACACGATCTGTGTAAAATTTTAGCTAAAATTGGAGAACTGCAAACCGACACTCGCCGAACATGAAATTTGAATTTTAGACTTGTGAAATGGCATTAACTTCTTCAGGTGGTTGGTCGTACAAGTTAAGAAAACATTTTCTATCCTTCGTGTTGGCTATATTTCTAATAAATCAAATCGTCTGCAAAGTAAGATTTATAAATATTAGATTCAAGAAGTTTAAATTTTTTGACAAAAAGGACGATTTCCTACCAGAAGAACTGATCAATGCATTGATAAGTTACTCAAACTCTATGATGAATGGAAAAATAGAGAGAAAATATTACCAAAACTGCAAGGAAAAAGAAAGAAGAGATATTTTTGTGGAAATTATGAACGATCTCTTTGGTATAGTTCAAACAGGTGCTTTGGGACAGATGCAAAATTAAGATGATAAGAATTTCTTAATTCTTCAGCGATAAAAATGACGGCTGGGTTCAATGGTTGGTGTAGATAAAAAACTAAAATACAGAAAAGAAAGAGAACTGAAGCGCACTGTAATGGATGGTACCAGGTAAAAAAGGCTTGTGAAGAAATGGTATCACATGTTGCTAGTTGTCGGCTTGTTACATCAAAAACTGTCTAAGCAGTGATGGTGGTGAACGTTCTCTGTCATCGTTCAGTAAACATCAGTAACAATTTCTCTAAAGATGGTGGTGCAAAATCACTGATAAAAACGGGGTTTTCGCATTAATGGCTGCTGCAAAAGCTTTCAAAAACGACTGCTAAGAATTAGTGTTGCACTACGGGATTTTCGCATTAAAGGCTAGTGCAAAAGGTTTCGGGCGTGATAACCTGGTAATAAATCGCACTTCTTTTCAATGTCTTAGAAAAAGATTTAGAGATCTTAGACGTACTAATTCAGCACATTTAAGTTAAACGACTGCTAAGAATTAGTGTTGCACTTGGATGGAAAGCTGCTCCTAGCAGTCATAAGCGTTGAAAAGGTTAATAGTAACTTTTAAAGGCAAAGGGCAATTACTGGGAGTCCTTGCATTCTCAACAACTTCAGGATAAGAGCAAGCCATAGCTGGAGAAGTGGTATAATGGATTAAATTCGGGCACTTTGCTGTGATAAAACAGCAAGCAACACATATCAAGTGAATGATGCCTGTATAAATCTAGAAAAAATGTTCAATCGTGACCTGCTGAACGTCCCATGCTGCCAATACATTTTCTAATTCCTTTTCGACTCCCTGATGGGTGCAACTTCTGGTCCAGGCATGGCGCTTTTCAAAAGAGAGACCTGGGCTAAACTCGACAAGAATGTTTACATAACAGGTAACAATTAAGTGACTGGTGATGTCCGCTGCACCTTTCAATGCAGAAACAACAGCGAGGATTATTTTTCTTTGAGGATTCCGAAGAATAGGATATGGTTTCGTATACCAGCAGCTGTAAGTCATCAGGTGCATGACAAAAGCAATTTATGCATTAGGAATATACATGTTTGTTTTATGGATTGTTTTCACTCTTTAAGAAGAATATGTATTTTTCTTGCTCGAGTGAACGTTCGTACCTTAGGTTACCGATATCAGAAGCAGTTAAACTTCATTTTTTTTTTACTTAATCTTTCGCCATTCAGTCAGCACCGCGTATAGCAATTAAATAATGATTTCCGATTTATGCTTATAAATTATCATAATTATCAGAAATCAGTAGTGCTGCTGTGAAAAATATTTCCAACTACATCTGGTAATTAGTTCCAAAAACTGTGGCTCATCCTTCTTTGATGATAATGTTCCAACAGTGGTTATGACAAATATACCTCTAATTATGATGTAAGCAGATAAAGGAGGAGAGGAAGGGTCAATCCATTAGAAATCACCCAGGCCACGTTGCTCAACATTTTTAATTTTCCTAATTTTTTTTATCTGTTACTCCCCAATACCAGGTGAGTTGAAAACTATAGTAAGAATTAAGAATTTTTTTTAGGCTCATACTTGTTTTTTTTTACTAGTATTTAAGGTTTGTTTCGTAACTGGTTTTCGTAAATGGATCTAATTCCGTTAATTTGATTGATATCAAGACAAAATAAAAACCAAAATTATCAGAATGATGCTCTAGACGTTTCGTCGTTACATAATATTACCTAACTAGTAAGGGAAGTGAAGAAAAAAATGCACAACTATAAATTGAAAAATAACTTAAAACGGGAGTTTTAGTGCTGCAAAATTATTAAAAGGAAGAAAGACTCGGGTTTGTTTTTTTTTATTGTATAGATTTATTGTAGGACTACTTGCTGCAGAAGTTTTACGCTTGAAAACTGTATCCTTTTTCTTTATATAATTTTTCAAAAATAGCCAAAATCGTATTTTGGCAATATTTAAAGTAGAATATGTCAAAAGGGATTGAAACTTTCGATTCGCTTGTTGAAGATTTCGATTTTTGGTACGCATTCTTCATTTTTAGGCACAAGTTTTCGATTTTTGGTCTAAATATTCGATTTTTTACGTATATTTCAGATAACCTGAATTTTTTATTTTGTTTGGCTAATATTTTTGAGTTTTTATTTTATTTTTTGCAACCTATTTTTTTAATGTTTTAGCCTGTGGTTTTTTCAAGATTTTTGTTTTAATTTTATAAATAACATTTACTTATCTAGTTTAGATTTTAAAATATGTAGACAAAACAATAAATTAAAAAAGAAACATATTATGTAACTAGAGTTACTGCTAAGAGAATGTTGCAATCGCAAATAGTTTAGATAGTCGGTATATCGAAATTATATAGGTAGAATTAATTTACTTTGATATTTATCTAGAAAATGTGGTCTGCGGAAATTTCGTTCAAGGAATAACTTGATTTTCATATGACCGATTTTTTTTTAATTGTTGCATTATTTGTTGTTTTTCAAAAATTCGTAAATTTTAGATTTTTGGATATAACTTTTCTATGTTTTTGGCTTACTCTTCATTTTTACTTTCTCTGTAAGTTCGCGAAAGTATTATAATCGTGTTATGAGAAATTTCAATGGAAATTGAGACGATTCCGACCATTTTTGATTTCAAAAACTTCTAAATATTTTCTAATTAAACTTTGAATACAAGCTTTATTTGACAATATGAAGAACCAAAAATCTTTTGGTGTAATTTCGGGCACCGGAAATGGATCTTACTTTTGCCGTTTCTTAAATTTTTAGATATTTGAAAAATATTAGAAAAAGATGAATAAAAAAACTTTTGTTAACAAATATTTCTAATAAACAATTTGATTTTTGAGAAAAAGAGCTGAATAATTTCGATATATTTGGTTTATAATTATGAAATTATAATAGTTTAAAATTTACATTAACAATGATTACAGATCATGCTTAAATGGGCAACTTATAAACAATAAGTATTTTGCAAAAAGTGCTGGTCTTTAAAAAAAAACAATAAATGTGAAAAATATCACAAAAATCGCTTCGGAGAAAGTTGCACGTCACTATTTTTTCCAGAAATTGTTGAAAAAAAAAACGATAAAACCCTGAACAATTTCATTTCATGATTTTACCTGTAAAAGAAGAACGTTTTTGAACATTACAGTATTGTCGTGGTCATGATAAAAACATAACAGTGCGGTATCTTCAACTTCCCGTTACTTTCAACAATACTTTTAAGTCGAGCAAAAACACGATCGTGCAAAAAGGAAATTAAAACCCAATAATATGGCATAATAATTATTATAATGACGACTTGAAACTTTAGTACAATCTAGCAATTATTTTAATTTGTTTTTTACGACTCGGTAGATACATATTTTGTTACCTGTCAACATTATGTATGGTAGATAAGACATGCTTTTATTTGTCCTAGTTATCAGTCAACAATCGATTGATTTTTTGATATGGTTTTATCGTATTTGTTTTACGGTATGATGATACAAGAAGCTATATGAAAATATAAAAACAGCGTGTAGTAAATTTTAATTTGGAACACAAACCCAGAATCTGTAGGGTACGTCAACTTAGCAATTTCAAATTTGGGAGACCCAGTTGATGTCAAATTATATTTATTCTTCGTAAAAAGTAGGAATCATCCATATGTAACACGTTCACTACGTTACGGGGCATATGTGTCCCGTCGTGAACGTATTTGGCGGAATCGAATTCTATCGAACTAACCTACGGGCAAAGGTTGTAACTTCGTCGTACTTTGACGGAATAAAAAGTTTTTTGGTACTGATTAGAAATATTAATTTGTGGTACCGATTAACTCCATTCGGTTTTCAGTTATACAATTTTCAAAAAAATTGTACGAGGTTTATACGACCCTTACCGTGAATCGTACCCGCAGTGAACGTATTAAATTTGCTTAATTATGTAATATCGAAAAATTATATTACTTGTACTTCATAGAACCTGTTTCAATGTTCATTCATTTAAACAATGGTACTCACCATCCTGTGACACATAATTACCAACTATGGACCTAATAGATGAATACATATAATTGTAGTGAATGGTCGAATCATTTGCACCCACACATCATTCTCACAGTATGTCGCTTGTTTGGACGCAACCGCGCATCTTAATTGAATCCCATTAATAATTTATTACTAATGATACACCACTGCGTGCTGTTGAATAATAATTAAAAATACCATCCATGGCCAAGGTCTAATTGAAAGAAGCGACGGAATTTTTATTTATTGGCAAATGTCTATTAAGTGTGTGAAATCACTTTCATTCACAGCACTAAATTACGAAGCAAGATCGTAATTCTTTAATCCAAGCAATTAAAATAGGCACTTCCTTAATTTATACAGGGTGTTACAAATTCAATGGATTCATTGCTATCTCGAACTATAAGAGACAGAGAGTTGGTTAAATACAGCGCATTTTAATGGTGAATAATTTGTTTAAGTTAAATTTAAAATATTCCTACTAATTCCGGAGATACAGTATGACCTCTTTAATCGGAACATACTCTAATCCGAACCTCCAGTAATCCGAACAGCGACAACTCTGAACTATAATCCGAACAACGCCTCGTTAATCCGAACAGCGAGTGAATCACTTGGTTTCAGGTTTTCTGTTACTTAAATGAGGGAATCCCCTGATCTCATATTCTCTAAGAACCTCTCTGTTTACTGTTCATTGTTAATTAGACCTTCGTCTGTTAGTGAGTTAAGTTTGCACTGCAATTTAAAGCTAAGATGACTTCAAAAAGAAAACACGTTACTTTATCGATTAAAGAAAAGATCGAAATTATTAAGAGTTTAGAAGCGGGTACCACAGTGACCAGTTTGACGAACAAACACAATGTGGGAAAATCAACGGTTTGCGACATCAAAAAAACAAGACGAGTATTCTATCCTACGGCACGCACCACAGCCAGTTCTTTGATCAATACACGAAAAACTGAACTTGTAGTTGATAAAACGGTTTATACCTGGTTTTACAGCAAACATCTAGAGGTAAAAAGATGATGGACTATGTTCATATGTTTGATTTTTTTACACAAAATTGAATTATTTTAGAAGAAATTTTGTGCGAAAAAGCACTATTCTTTTATGATCTGACTCACAACGATGACAATTTTAAAGCTAGATCTGGATGGCTCGATAAGTTCAAAGACAGGTACGGAATTCGGCAGCTATCAATTACAGGAGAAAAAATTGTTGAGCCATTTAAAAACGTGCTTCGAAATAAAATAGCAGAAATACAGTTGTGTCCAGATCAAATTTACAATGCCGACGAAAGCGGACTTTTCTGGAAATTACTTCCACAAAAAACACTAGCTCACCAAGCTGAAACATCAGCTCCAGGTAGAAAAATGAGCAAGGAACGAGTTACATTTATGCCCTGTTGTAATGCCTCTGGCACGCATAAAATGAGATTGTTTGTAATTGGGAAATCTCAAAAGCCACGAGCTTCTGGAAATGAACCGCTGCCGGTGAGGCACCAAGGACAGAAAATTTTCAAAGGACTGGTTTTATACAGATTTTGTTCCAGCAGTGCGAAAAAAATACAACAGCTGAATTGAGAAGCCAAGGCACTTTTGATTTTAGACAATGCCCCAGGACACCCTGAAAAAATATTATAATATTTTTGCCGCCAAATGTAACTCCCTTAGTGCAACCGATGGACCAAAATGTGATTCAATCGATCAAGTTTAATTACCGCAAGAGGCTTTAAAAAAATTGTTGCTTCCGAAGGTGCAGTTATATCTGCAGAATTGAAGAAAATGAATTTGAAAGATGTTGTTATTGGACTATCAAGAGGATGGGAAGCTGTAAGGCCGGAACTTATCCAAAAGTCCTGAACTAAACTTCTTACACCACTTCTTGATGATGGTTAGACTGAAGACGATAATCTTCTACTATTACAAGGTTTAGAAAGAAAAATAAACGAGGTTAGTGCGCTAATGAACCAAATTTCTGATGATGTCACGTGACAGAATTTCTTCAATGGGCTATCGGACATGAAGAATCATCGGAATCCACAGATGATATGAATATTTTGGAACATATTCAGAATCAAGCTCCGACGAAGAAGTAGAAGTCATACCACGACATGTATGCGGTCATGAGTTTTGAGGCGTGTTTGAAGTGGGCTGAAGAAAATGATGAATCGGAACACTACATCCTAATTCGATCGGAAATGAAGAAACGAACCAAAAAAGCAGAAGATGCGAACACCAAACAGAGCAAAATCATCGAATTTTTCAATGTTACCCAGATTTACTATTGACTTTAATATAGACTGAAGGAAAAAAAAATGAAACACTTTAAATTAGTGAAATTTCGACAATTTTCAAACCGCCATAACTCGACGTATTTTCAAAGGATTTTGATGAATCTTTGAGGGCAAAAAAGTGTCTTCTTTAAAGTCATACATGCGAAACTAAATGTAACCCCTTCCGCCCCCCTCTAGCGCCCCTGTGAAAAAAAAGTTTTTTTTTTCGGAAACCATGTCCAACTTTGACGATGTCTACGGAGTTGGAAAAATTTTGTCCACTAGATCCGCCATAAAGGCATTAAAATGTGATCAATTCCCTATGCAGGACTCAAAGAATGAAGTTCCTACGACGATTTGGCACCAAGTTATGGGTGTTTGAAAAAAAAAAAAGTTAATTTCATGTTTTTTTGCACATAACTCAGTGACTTTTCAACCAAATTTGATGATTCTTTCGGGAAAAAATCCCATTTTGGCTCTACTTTAAGGAAGTAACCTCAAATTTGAATGATCCCTTTTCAAACCCTTCAACTCCGAATAAGAAAAACACGTTTTTGAGCAAAAAAAAACGTCCAGCTTTGGCAACGTGTACCGAGTTGGAAAAAAATGTGTCGATTGGATCCACCAAAAGGACTTTGAAATGTGTTCAATTACCTGCGCAGGACTCAAATAACAAAGTTACTACGATGATTTGGCACAAAGTTATCGGTGTTTGAAAAAAGCGAATTTTGTGTTTTTTTTTTTTACTTATAAGTCTGAAGTTTTTTGACGAAATTGTTTTCGTTTTCACGAATGAACTTTTCTTTGCATGTTCTTTGAGGTATGTGCGAAAATTCATTGTTTGCGCGAAATCACGAATTTCGCATTTTGTACCTTAGAACTCCATTAACAAAAAACTTTATTTTAGGTCAAAAAAGACTCACTCTAACGATCTTTGTAGGCCTAACTCACCACCATTCGTTCATTTTTCCATTCGTCCAATAAAAACAAACAAATTACACTGACGGAAAAAAATGAAACACTTGGAATTTTCAAAAATTTAGGTAATTTTCGAATGGCCATAACTCGGCTTCTATCCAAGCGATTTCGACGATCTTTTGAGAAATCAAAATGAAAATTTGAGGGTTTATCCCCCACTCAAAGAGAGAGCTCTACGCCCCTCCAAACAAAAAAATAAAAAGACCACAAAATGCACTTTTTTTTAAACACCCATAACTTTGTGAAACATCGCCGTAGGAACTTCGTTTTTGAGTCCTGTATAGGTAATTGAACACATTTCAATGCACTTTTGGTGGATCGAGTCGACACATTTTATCCAACTCGGTACACGTTGCCAAAGTGGGACGTTTTTTTTTGCCCAAAAACGTGTTTTTCTTGTTCGGGGGTTGAAAGGTTCGAAAAGGGATCATTCCAATCTGAGTTTACTTCATTAAAGTAGGGCCAAAATGAGATTTTTTCCCGTAAGAATCATCAAATTTGGTTGAAAATTCGCTGAGTTGTCTGCGAAAAACTTCAAAATGCACTTTTTTTCAAACAGCCATAACTTGGTGCCAAATCGTCGTAGGAACTTTGTTCTTCGAGTTTTACATAGGGAATTAATCAGATTTGAATGCCTTTATGGTGGATCGATTCGACAAAATTTTTCCAATTCCATAGACATCGTCAAAGTTGGACATGGTTTCCTGAAAAAACATTTTTTTTCACAGGGGTGCTAGAGGGGGCGGAAGAGGTTACGCTTAAGTTCGCATGCATGACTTTGATGAAGATACTTTAAAGTTTTTTACCCTCAAAGATTCATCAAAATCGATTGAAAATACGCCGAGTTATGGCGGTTTGAAAATGGTCGAAATTTCACGAATTTCAAGTGTTTAATTTTTTTTCCTCCAGTGTAGATTTATGTAATATGCCTATATGTATGTACTTTATTTTGTTATTCAGAAGTAGGAAGTTGTGTTGTAAATTATTTTTTTATTTGAAAATAAAACATTTTTTAGTGAGAATCTGGAATTCATGGATAATTAAGAAAATGGATATTTTACGTCATTTGTTCGATAATCCGAACATTTCTATAATACTTCCTACTTCGGATTGAAGAAGTCATACTGTATTCGATAAAAACCAAACAGTCAATTTTGGTTTTCATTTTTTACGACTGTATAACTGGTTATTTTCAAAAATCAAGAGATCGTTCTTAAGGCACTTTTGTAAGCTCTTCCAGAAAATAAATTTAGTTTCCAAATACGACGTTATTTGGATACATACAACTTAATTTTTTTAAATGCCGACCTGCATTTTTAATTTAATTTTTGAGTACTTTTTCACCTCTCAAAACTAGTGTTGTGTCACTAGGAGTACGAATTATTTGAAGTTTTTAAAAATTACAAAATCTATGTAAAATTGTCTGGAAATAAAGATGTTTATCTATCCAGAATATTATAATATTAGCAAAAATTTAAGAGGCAGTTTATATAATAAATAAATTAAGGAATAACCCATTTTAACAAATTAATATTACAACCTACATCATGAAAATGAATATTTATAATTATTAATTAGGGACCTAGTATATAATCTATTTCGGTTAAAATTTATATACTTCCGGGAATTGAAATTTACGATCTCCGCGGTTTTCCCATATCATCCCATTCTTGTTGTGTGGAAATTAATTAAAACCCTTGTTTTCTATTTTCATCCGCGCACCGGCCCTCGCGCGTTATTAATTTATTAGACCGAATGTTGGGGTTATTTATTGAACTAATTTTAACAAACTGAAATAAATTTTCGTGCCTTTCTAATTGCTCGGAATAAATTGTATTTTGTTGAGGCACCTATTTTAGTATTGTAACTGAACTTCACACTCTGTCATTAAAGCATTAAATGAACATTATACTAACCATGCATTTCGGATAATTGTTATGGCTATATCCAATAAAGAACCAAGCTGCAAAGATGGAGCCGTACAATGCGTGCTTTAATGATACACCGCGGTTTATATGATACAGCACTTACAAATTATAGATGATGATCATTTTATTGAAGTACACAACCGAATTAACACGTCGATTTGCCTAAAACTAGTTCCCAGTAAGTGCACAGTGACTTTCTAAGCACTCGGTATATTGTCAATAGCCTTATACATTTAATTCTTCAATTTCATAAATTCTGCTTACATATGAAATAACGGGTGCGCCATCTGTTGCGATAGCATTTGAAACTTGAATAGTTCCGCCATTTTTTGACGTATTGACATATATAGTGGCTTGTTCGACGCGTCATTTCAGTCTATTTTGCGCCATGAATCAACTAACACCGATACAACGAGCAGAAATCGTCAAATTGCCTTATGAAAATGGGTCCTCTATTGTCAAAACGCAACGTGCCTACAAACGTTTATATCCGCGTAAAACACGACTTTCACACACAACAATTCGCAATTTGGTGCAAAAATTTATGGCCACCGGCAGTTGTGCGACCAATTGGCAACCCAGAAGACCGAGACCAAGGCGCTCAAATGAAAATATAGCTGCCGTAGAAGCCGATGTTCGTGAAAACCCAAACACATCGTATCGACGCCGTGCATTGCAGTTGGGCTTGTCTGCAACGACATTGCGGCGCATTTTGAAGGACGACTTGCATCTTTTCCCTTACAAAGTGCAAATTACACAACGTTTGTTGCCGCAAGACAAGCCGCGACATCTTGCGTACGCTCATTTCGTCGAAAACATGCTCTATGGTGATGGTGAGTTTTGGTTCAAAATCATCATGAGCGATGAAGCTCATTTCACATTAAATGGCGCGGTTAAAAGGCAAAACTGCCGCTTTTGGGCCGACGAAAATCCTTGTGAATCAAAAAGTGACCGTTTGGTGCGGCGTATCGGCCAAAAAGATCATCGGGCCGTATTTTTTCGAGAACGAGGCTGGCAACGCCGTTACGATCAATGGCGCGCGCTACAGAGCGATGCTGCGTGACTTTGTGTTTCCGGAAATGACTGAAAATGACATGGCCCACTTCTGGTTCCAACAGGACGGAGCCACAGCACACACTAACCGCGATTCAATGACGCTACTCCGCACGATGTTCGACCGACGCGTCATATCGAAAAACGGCGATTTCGACTGGCCGCCGCGCTCACCCGATTTGACGCCGCCGGACTTCTTTTTGTGGGGGTATTTGAAGAGCAAAGTTTATATCGACAAGCCGCAGACCATAGCTCAGCTCAAAGCCAATATTAGCCGGGAAATATCGCTTATTACCACAGAGACGGTGGAAAATGTGATGCAAAATGCACGAAAAAGGGCATCTTTTTGCATCAAAAATAAAGGCGGTCATTTGTTGGATATTATATTCAAAACATGATGGAAATAAAGTAGAAAGATAGATAAAGTTTGTGTAAAAAAAGAAATAAAAAAAGTTGTCCACATCAAAAGTTATTCAAGTTTCAAATGCTATCGCAACAGATGGAGCACCCGTTATAATAAAATTGCAAAAAAAAAAACTAACGCTTTGGTCCAATGCATGATTTCCATGTATAACCAGTTTCTTAATTGATCAAGAACTGGTCCTACAGGAATTTTGTCGCATCTTTTTTACATTTTTAGTTTCTCCGTTACGAAGTACGGGAAAGTTTTGTGACCGTTAAAATGTTTTCATATTTGTTTTTAACCAAAATTTTCGTTTGACGTCCCCGAGAGACAAGTTCAACGATTTCTGGAAGAAAAAATATGTGACTATGTGTGCGCGTGCGTGTGTGCATGCACAACAATGTGTCTGGGCGTGCGGGTGTATGTTGTGTGCGTGTATGTCAGTCTGTACACCCTGTAACTCAAAAACTAAAGTGTATTTTTCCTTGCATTATTACATCCATGGCATTTCTATTGAAATCTCCTAAAACTAATACAAGAATTCACATGAAACTTTGAACCACACAATCCGAAGAACTGGAAAGCTGTTAGTTGGGAGTGGGTGTTTTACGTTTACGTTTTAATTTTTTAAATAAGAATTATATTACGAAAACGTTTAAATTGACATTGATAATAATTTAAAAGAAGTATTTTTTGAAGATTATTCATAAAATCAGGTAAAAAACAAAACTTGGCAATAAAAAATGTTAGTCATTTTAGGACTATAATTATGAAATGATAATAGTTACATCAAATTTACATTAATAGTAATTGTATGGACTGTCGAAATGAACAACTTATAAAGAATAAGTATTTTTCTAAAACCCATTACTTGTTGAGTAAACTGACGGTAAAGATTATTAGAGTGTGTAAAGTTGGCACCCCAATGAAGAGTTCTCATAGTTCTGAATAGAGTTCTCAATTCCTTTTGATGTATCTAAAAGTACCAACAACTTTTAAAAAAGAGTTCTGTAAAATTGGGCTGTCAGGAATTTTTTGAAAAATGGGGTGCCAACTTGACACCGCACCCCAACATTATTATCGAATAGTTCTGAACTAGTTTTAAGATGTGTTTGGGTTAGTTCTATAGTTCCTGATACTTTTAAAAAAGAGTTCTGTTGAATTTCCAGAGATATTTAAAAATTCATAACTTTTGTTGTCAGGCCTAAATTTCAATAATCATATCACCTTTAAAAAATGTATCTAGTAATAATGCAAGCAAGAAAATGTAGGTGAATTTCTGCTGTTTAAAAGAAAAACAATATTTCACTAACTTTAGTTATCAGGTCCTAATTTTAATTATTGCAACAGCAACTGTTGTAATAATATACCTAGTAATAATACAAGCAAAAAATTTAGGGGAATGTTTACTGTTTATAAGAAAAAAACATATTCCATAAGTAACCAAGTTCACACATAAAAATAAAAAAATAGTGATGTGGCCATCATGTTACTTTCTCCGACTAGATAATATCATTTATATTTACGCTTCCATGGTTTATTTTCAATTTAAATCATATTTTAAACGTACATCGAACGTTTCGTAGACTCGGATGAAACTGACGTTTAAAACGTCAAAATTATGAAAAATTATACTTCAAATTCAAAAACTCTGTTTACTCAAAAACTAAAGAGATTTAGAAAAAAACTTATTCTTTATAAGTTGTTCATTTTACCATTCACTACAATTATAATAAATTTTCTGTAACTATTAGTGTTTCATAATTATAAACCAAAAATGAAAAAAAAACAAATTTTTTCTCGAATAAAAATGATTAAAAAAAATATTTTCAAACAAAAGATGTTTGGTGTCTTCAATATTTGTTTGAATGTTTTTGTGATATTTTTCATATTTAAGAAAATATTGTCAAAAAACAAAAAAACAGTTAAGGTAAACACCCACTTCCGGTGTACGAAATTTTACCAAAAGCTTTTCAGTTCTTCGGATTATCAAATAAGACGTATGTTCATAAGTTTCATATAAATTGCTCTGTTAGTTTTTGAGATACAGCGCGCTTTTCATAAAATCATTTTTTTTTTAAATTTTAGTTTATAATTATAAAACGATAATAGTTACAGCAAATTTATGTTAATAATAATTGTAGAGAATGATAAAATGAACAACTTATAAAGAATAAGTTTTTTTTTTAATTCCTTTAGTTTTTGAGAAAACTGAGTTTTTGAATATTTGAGTATTATCTTTCATAGTTTTGACGTTTTAAACGTCAGTTTCATCCGAGTTTATACAATGCTCGAAGTATATTTAAAATATGATTTAAATTTAAAATAAACCATGAAAGCGTAAATATAAATGATACCATCAAGTCGGAGAAAGTAACATGATGGCCACATCACCATTTTTCCAGAAATTGTTATAATGGCATCTAGGAACCCGAAAACGGATATTCCCGTAAAAAAAATTTCACGATCACAATCCTTTCTCGTACTTCGTAACGGAGAAAGTAAAAATCATAAGTTTGATTTTCAAGCGACGATTTTAATTATTTTATCAAGAAATTGTTGAAATATGAATTTAGTAATAAAAAAAAATAGGGGAATTTCTACTGTTTAAAAAAAACAAAATATTTGATCAGAAACCATTTAAGTTCACACATCAAAATAAAGAAATCATAATTTTGGTTGTCAGGCGCGAATTTTAACTATTTCATCACTACTTGTTGAAAGAATGTATTTACAAGCAATTAAGCGAATTTTTCTCTTCTCTTTAAAAGAATACTGGTGGACGGATGTGAAGTTGGCTATAGATTTCAAACTGAACATTTTCAAGGAAAATCTATTGTTTTTATTTCAAAGTAGATATGGACGAAATGACTCTTTTCTGTGAGTCGACTCATCGTGAAGAGTCGGCTGAAAGAGTAGATTCTTGAAGTGACTCATAATTCTTTTGAGAAATCAAAAGTATGTCTGGAAAAAAGTGATGAGCAAAAAAGGGGTCCTCACAAAATTTTGCAATTTATCCTGAAAATATAGTGAGGAGCAAAAAAGAGTCGGCTCTTTTAATCGACTCACTCGTGAGTATATCCATCTTTATCTTTAGAGTGGTAATAAAATATTGAATTAACAAATTTCCATAAAAGCGCCCCAATTTCCAAGACTTAATATTTTTTAGCGCACCCTTAAATAATAAAATTAAAAAATCAATGTTTAGTTGAAAAAAAATATAATACATATCAGCACAAAAAATAAAATTCGGAACAAAGAAAAAAAACCGAATAACAAGTACTCAAATCGCGGTCGGACAAATCTCCAAATTTATCAATGTGAGCCATCTCCCAGAAACAAGTTAGCAATAGAATTGGATTCAACATACAGGGTGTTGAATTGCAAAGCGGGCCATAGGGATTTACTTGTAAAATTGGAAATGTGTAAATATTGGCTCCCCTACTTATTTGACAGCATCTTCTTACATTATTTTTAGAGCTTTTTAAGCTGAATGATTTGGTACCTTACTCAATAGTTTCTGCAGAGTATTTACCGAGATAATTGCAAAAAAACTTTACAATTATTTAGAATTAAAAATAAAGGTTTGGCATGGAATCATAATGACGGATATTTCATTTTGTTCCAAAAAGTGACGTTTGCTGCCGCATTACGATTTCAAAAAGATGATATATTCTACGCAAGGAGCGTTTAGGTCCCAGGGGTCGTTGGAAGCACATGGTCGACAAACGTCAAACAGCGCAATGGGGCTTGTCTTTATCGATTGCGAAGAGGCTCGAAAAAAAATCACAACATCGCGATCGCGCTGCTTGAGACTCAAAAAGTTAATTAAATGGTTTTAGTCAGGTACTATTTCCGGAGAACAGCAAAAAAATTGCTCAATCAATAATTACTAATTTATTTGAAATTTGTTGGTTCCCTTAATTGTTTTATAGCATCGGTCTACTTACATTATTTTTAATACTTATTGAATAGCATATTTTCTGGATACTGCCTCCTCTACACTAAACGAATTACGTACACTTCTTAAATAGTACCTGAGTAAAACTATTTAATTTTAAATACTTTTCCTTATGTAGAATACACGGCCAGTTGTAAATCGTAATGCGACAGCAACTGTCACTTTTTAGAGCAAAATGAAATATCCGCCATTATTATATCATGGCAAACCTTTGTTTTTAATTCAAAATAATTGTAAAGTTTTTTGAGAATATCTCGGTAAATACTTTGCAGAAATTATTGTGTAAGGTACCAAACCATTCAGTATAAAAAGCTTTAAAAATAATATACGAAGAGCGATGCTGACAAATAATTAGGGGAGCCAATATTAGCACATTTCAAATTTTACATGTAAATCCCTATGGCCCGCTTTGCAATTCAACACCCTATATATTATTATTTAATAAAACACTAACACAGTGTATGGTTTCAAATTATCTTTATTGTTCTACGACAATTGTTTCACCACACAGTGGCTTCATCATCTACCTGATGAAGCCACTGTGTGGTGAAACAATTGTCGTAGAACAATAAAGATAATTTGAAACCATACACTGTGTTAGTGTTTTATTAAATAATACCATGGAGTTTCAACAAGTAACAGCCTCATCCATCCAATACCCTATATATTAAACTTCTACTTAAATAAATTTAATTCGAAACACCTAACTTCCATCATAGAAAAAAAATCTTATTGTGGGTCTAGGCGTTCGACCACTAACAATATTTTAAGACATATTACCAAATAGAAAACCTAAGCGACCAATTCGTAGATGATAACAAGGGTTACTCTTCACACCAAGGGGTAGTTCAAGACGTCTTTTATACAAACAGGTATACCACGGTTGATGGGTTAAATTATAGAGGTAACTAAAGGTGTGTCTTTATTTTCCAAAATGGAACAGAACATACCGATAAATACTTCTGCGGCTCCTCAAGAAGACAAACGCAGTAGGAAAAAATATCAAGGTTCAAGATTCAAAAAAGCTTGAATGGTTTGAAATGAATATCTGATATCTACTTCACTGTGAAACTTCTAATTCTGAACTGATGATAGCAATGATGACTGTCTTGGCCATTTTTTCGGTACGAACAACTTCCAAGAACAATCTTTAAAAGCCCTCCCTATGATATCCACCACCACAATATTGACTTTTTTTTAATACCGCTACTCTCAACAGTGGAAACAAGGTGTCATGATTTGCTTTTCTACACCTGACTGTGATCCATCACTTCCTTCTAACTGTCACCATATCACGCTTTATACCTGTGATTGGTAAAGTATGCGAATCATTAATCAAAAACTACACTGGAGGGAAAAAATTAAACACCTGAAATTCGTGAAATTTCGACCATTTTCAAACCGCCATAACTGGGTGTATTTTCAATCGATTTTAATGAATCTTTGAGGGTGAAAATCTTTGAAGTGTCTTCTTTAAAGTCATGCATGCGAACTTAAGCGTAACCCCTTCCGCCCCCCTCTAGCACCCCTGTGAAAAAAGAATGTTTTTTCAGGAAACCATGTCCAACTTTGACGAAGTGGTTCCTACACAAAAATTCAAACCTTAAGCTCAACAAAGTGGTTCCTACAGAAAAATTCAAACCATAAGTTCAACAAAGGTGGCTAACTTAAAAAAAATAAAAGCGCCTCACCTGAACTTTCGGTATTTCCGACTTTAGAAAATTAAAATGCCTTCAACATCGATTGTTTCAAAAGGCTTTTGCATGCAACATCCTGTGAAGACTATAGTACACCGTCAAAGCATCAATTAAGTCCAACTCTAACAAAAATACAGTCCACATCGCCTGTTCCAAGAAAATTATTTAAGGCATTATTGTTGGAACCAGTGAAACAAGTTCTTAACATTAAAGCTACGCGCACACTTATCGGAATCGGACGGACGGCACGCAACGGATAAAATTGCTTAACACAGTTGTAAACGAGCCAACGCACATTTATCCGTTCCATGCCGTACCGATAAATGTGCGTTGACAACTGTGTATGTGTGCAGGGCTGAGGCAATGGAAAGAATCGCAATTTCAGAATTCCCTTATAAACGCCAAATGAAAACTACTCCCGAAGTCGAAAGTGACGAAGATAATGAAGAGACTAACGATGAATCAGATGACAGCTCTCCACACAAACTCAAAGGGAGACTGCGTCCAAGTAAACAACACCTAAAGCTTCTTTAATAAACACATTTTGAAAATTATTATAAGAATTGGTCGGCAGTAAGAATATGCGTGAAAAAGTGAGAAATCCGTGTTACGGTGTTGGGCAATAAGACATTGTCTTGTGGCCTAAAATCCTACAATGTAAATATTTTCCGGTCTGGCACGGTTTAAAAATAAATCCATCATAATACCGTCTGCCCTCTAACGACACGTAATGATAATGTCAGATCAAGCGGAAATTAAAAACAGGTGGGTATAAAATAATCAGGTCAATGCTCCGGACAAGGTGGGATTGTTTTCGGTTTCAAATGCTGAATGCAGTCGTGTATTTGTTATTTTAATGCAGGGACCGACTAATTACGCATACACACATGCGTCTGTTCCAAATATGGAATCGAAAAAAAAAAGTTGTGCTTCTAAAAAAAGAAAGAGTTCAACGCGCAGATGTTATCTATGTGTGCGCTTAGAAATTTTTGTACGACTTTACATACAATGGCGCATTATTGTGCAATATATAACTTGAGCAAGGTTAATTACATGTGGCCGCATAATCCAGAGCTCCGTGTGCCGTTTGAAATAAATGCACGTGAACTCTCCCGGGTCTTGAATTGAATGTATTTGGGTAAATGTGACTAATTTATTATCTCCTCCGTATGTTTTAATCCGGAACAAATGGACGTTTAATTTTGATGATGTATGGGAGAAATTACTCTACTGTCACCATTGAAATATGACAATGGCATTACTCGACGGAAAAAAAAACATTTGTAGCACTGTCATGTTGGAAATGTTTTAATTATGTATATGCCTTGCTTGTACAAATTCCGCAAGCTCCACAATGGAATTCTTATCAATAGGGCATCCAATTTTCCGGATCGAATTATTAATTATCGACATAAGTCATATTTAAAACAAAATAATACTTCAAAGGAATTGCTACACAAGAAAATACGAGGAAAGGAAGGTTTCTCATTTAAAAACATTAACACTAATTGAAAAAAATGTTTTTATTTTAATTGCCTCAAGTGCTGCAAAAATGACATAGAGAACTTATAAGCGGAAATTTGATTTTGAAATTTAAGAAAGCTCATTTTCGGAAGCATCTCTGAATGCTTCGAAGCGCATGAAACAGCCTAGGCGGTAAAAGTAGCAATTGGGAATCGTCTAGTCCAACCGGTACTAGAGATGGACTCTTTTCACGTCCTCACGAAAATTTTACAATTAATCTTGAAAACATAGTGGAGACAAAAAAAAACCCTTACTTCCAAACGATTTTTCATTACCCAAACAGAACAGCAATTTTCCTCAGGAGTCAATTGACCCCGCGACTCACTTCTCAGAGTTGGCACACTCATGAGTTTTCCATCTCTAGTCGGTACTAATATAAAATGTCAACGTTTATACACTGGTGGAAAAAAAATGAAACACTTGAAATTCGTGAAATTTCGACCTTTTTCAAACCGTCATAACTCGGCGTATTTACAATCGATTTTGATGAATCTTTGAGGGCGAAAAACTTTGAAGTGTCTTCTTTAAAGTCATGCATACAAACTTAAGCGTAACCTCTTCCGCCCCAACCTAGCGCCCCTGTGAAAAAAAAATCTGAAAACCTTGTTCAATTTTGAAAAATTTTGTCGACTCGATCCACCATAAAGGCATTAAAACTTTATCAATTCCCTATGCAGAACTCAAAGAACGAAGTTCCTACGGCGATTTGGTTCAAGTTATTTTATGCACTTTTTTTTCAAACACCCATAACTTGGTGCCAAATCGTTGTAGGAACTTCGTTCTTTGAGTCCTGCATAGGAAATTGATCAAATCTTAATTCCTTTATGGTGGATCGAGTCGACAAAATTTTTCCAACTCCATAGACATCGCCAAAGTTGTAGATGGTTTCCTGAAAAAACATTTTTTTTGCAGGGGTGCTAGAGGGGGGCGGAAGGGGTTACGATTAAGTTCGCATGCTTGACTTTAAAGAAGACACTTCAAAGTTTATCGCCCTCAAAGATTCATCAAAAGCGATTGAAAATACGCCGAGTTATGGCGGTTTGAAAATGGTCGAAATTTCACGAATTTCAAGTGTTCCATTTTTTTTCCTTCAGTATATTTACAAGTATAGATGGCGTTAGTTCACCAATGGTAAACTAAAATATAGGCAATTTTCTAACTACAGTTGTGGAAACAGCTGTAATGGTCACTAAACAAACAATAAGTGCTTTAGTTTGCTCCGCATTTTTTCGACTATTTTTAGAACTTTGTTTTTGATTGAAAAAATTTGATAGTTTCGGATACTTCTGATGTGTTTCCTACAGTTCTTTATGAGTTATATTCATAATTGTTATGAAATATTTTTATTAAACCAATGTTAAGTGATAAATATGAATTTGAATACTTCCAATTTCCAAAAATTTGTATCTCTGAAAATTGAACACAACTCTTTCTCAAAGTAACAGGAACTATAGTACTAACCCAAACACAACTTAAAACTAGTTCAGAGCTATTCGATTACAATGTTGGGGTGCGGTGTTAAGTTGGCACCACATTTAAAAAAATCCTAATAGATCAATTTTACTCTTTTTTTAAGTTATAGTTACTACTTCTAATACATTCTTGAAAATGTATTGACTTACCAAGAAAACGCAATTTTAACTGATGGATACTGAAGGCGTTTACTTCGTTCACTATCTTTTGTTCTAAAATATTGTTCTTGAGCTGTAAAACCCTGTAAGTTCAAATGATTCAAATGTTGAATAGTACCCTCGTTCAAACAGGCGAATTAAAGAATAGGGAACATCCACCACCCCAAATTGTAGATTCAAGGGTGAATAGATGAATCTGTACGTAATCTGCTGCTGATGCTAGCATGTAAATATTTGGTGGATAATCCAACAATAATTGTGTCGTACCTTCCAGATATTTCGCCAATTTATCAGAAGCATTTTTTGTGGTTTCATCACAGCTACTTGTCTTGCATATGAAATTGGTTACGCAACCACGATAACAAATCTATCATTTTATTGTGACACCTACCAAATTGAATTCGCGCTTCTGCTATGGCATAACAGTTTTTTTATCAAGCGTTCCCAACGAATTAAAAACTGTTATCTCCGCTTGAACTGCTTCTATCTTCGACAATTGACTAAACGAATTCATGCATTGAACAATAGGGATAGCACTTTCTACAGATTCGTAAAGTGTGATATTGGTGAAGATATAAGTACATGAGTGAGAATAATAATGATTTTTCCCATAACCTACCCGGCCACTGCGGAGGGACTTTTTGAACACACCGTATAATAGATGTGCTCGTGCAGAAATCAAAATTGAAATGATACCGACGTAAAAAGGGGAACAAATTCAAGAAATGCACTTCAGGAATTATTTATCATTTATAAGTGTTTAAAAAAGAACCAAAACAAGCCATAAAATAGTATTTTATACGCCAAGTGATAACAAAAAATGAATAGACTGTTTTATATAAAAATCCGTGATAATTTAATAATTTGCTATATTCTGTGGTGCCGCGTTATGCTAAGACAAATGTACAAATTCCACGGCGATTCGGTAATTTGATAAGACTATAAATATATTTTTCGCATCTTATTAAATAATATAAACGTTGTTCAATCGTTTTTGATTGAGAAAGTTGTCCATTATTCGGCCGAATCATTTTCTCCACAGGTGACGTCCAATCAAATGATAGCGGTTTCATTGCCCAACAGTTTAGTTGTTACTATGGTTACGATTCGTTTTTTGTAAGCGAACTGCCGCAATTTCCAAATAGAAAAATTATTCGTTATAATTTAATACAAACAGAAAAATCTTTAGTTAATTATTTAATATTATGCGAAAAAGTATAGTATTATTAATAATATACTATTATGCCATACTTGTTTATTATTGAAATCATAATGGCTTTACTAACCATGTTGTAGCTGTCTCTTATGCAAATACATGAAATAACCCTTACAAAATTTAGTTCATTATTAATATGTTTAATTTCATTAAATGACAAATAACGCTCTCGGGCGTCATTTCTATAACGCCCGCCCATAACGCCCGCTCATAGTCATTATCAACATATCGACTGTCAACAATTCGCCACACGCAAATCAAGCGTGCGAACGCCGTAGACATCTGCGCGGCGCGGCTTTTGACCCGACAATCTGTCAGAAAATAGTATAAGAAAATCTTCTATAAATTTAAACTACAAGTATGACATAAAATGTTGAAGGCACCACGGGCGTTATGAGCAAAACGCCCACGGTCGACGTACATCCATCGGGCCCGAGGCCCTCTGGCTGTACACCGTCCACCTGGGGCGTTATTGTACTCATAACGCCCTAGATACCTTAATTACTATATTACCAAGATATGGAAAACAAAATTTACTTAATTTGAGTTTTCGCGCGAACAAGTGAAGATATCAACACGCGGTTAAGGGGATAACGAATGTCGTTAATATGGCTACTTATGCTATTTGGGTCCTTTTTGTAAGCGCACAAGAAAGCTTTAAAAAAAATATTCTTGAAAAACTAATTTTTTTCACGTTTTTCTGCTGTTTACACCAAGTTTTTGGAGTACCATGACCCGTAAAAAATCTGAAAAAATGCCGTTCTCTAGTTTTGGGTGTAATGAAATTAAATCAATTAAATCCAATCACACAACTGACCAGAAAAAAATACACACAATTTAACACTGGAATAATTTAATTTAATTTAATTTTTTGCCACATTTTTGGTAGAAGTCGAAAATGACAGTTAATGAGCATGCAAATCTTATTTTTTTAATATTTAAAACAAGGTTTCTACATTTGCAACTAAAATCGCGCGGGCGCCGCCAAACCCATCTTATCCCGCCTCCCCCTTTCTTGTGCAATTTAAATTGTCTACTTTCATACAGTAAATTGTATACAAAAATTGAGGCGGATTGTAAAATTGCGTAAAAATGGGCGCAGCTCTATTTCGCAGACAATTTCCCACACAATCTGTAAAACGGCTTTTGCGCAATTTTATAATCCGACACAATTTTTGGGAGAATTTAGTGTATGAAACCAGACAATTTAAATTGCACAAGAAACTCATTTCTCGTTCAATCAATCGTGTAGTGTAAAACGGCTTTAACAATAGATAGCCAATTAAATTTTAAATTGCACTGCGAAACATCGACATATCGTGGCAATAACTTTGCATTGAAAGTTGTCAATTGTATATTTGTAACTTTTGACGAGTAATGTCATGCTTCAAAACTGAATTTTCAAAAGTGAAATCCTGAAACTTTAAAAAATGTGTCAAAATCATTAAAATAAAATGGGTACTGTCGAAGAACAATTAATTATTTATTCATCGATTTTAAAATGGTAATACTAAACTTGTATGTAGTCGGTAAATGTATATTTTAACAATCACATCAAAATTAAAAATTATCACAAAAAGTGCGTTTCTTTTTGAAATGAAACCGTTTTCAGTAATGAGCAATTTTTGACAGTCCTGAATAGTTATTTTTGTCAATTGAAATTCCTTTATACTGCCAACGTGCCATTTGTGATGGAAGATATGTGCGATTTTTGACAGTTCGAAATTGTCATTTTTAGCAATTGAAATTTTCTTTTTTTTAATATCAAAAATTCCACAATTTTTCCTTTAAAAAAATTTTGAGTAACATTTTTGGCATTTTTAAATTTTCTTTTATTGTTGAAACGTGCCGTTTTCAGTGATGAGCAATTTTTGACAGTATTGAATAGTTATTTTCAGCAAATGAACATTTCCTTTTTACTGCTAAGTGCCATTTGTGATAGCAGTGCTATTTTTGGCAGTTCGAAATTGTCATTTTTAGCAGTTGAAATTTTCTTCTTTTTTTAATATCAAAAATGCCGTCTTTGTTAGTAAAAAAACATATTTTTTGGCAGCTGCAAATTTCTTTATTTACCGTTGAATCGTGCCTTTTGTGGTGGCAGAAATGCAGAATGTTTAATAATTCGAAATTGTCAATTTCTTTTTTTGATATCAAAAAATCCACAATTTTTGACCGCTGCAAATTTCTTTATGTGCCGTTTGTGGTGGCAGAAATGCAGAATTTTTGACAACTCAAAATTGTCATTTTTGACGGTTAAAAATGGGTCTTTTTACTATTGAAAAATGTCTTTTCTGACAGTTGAATTGCACAATTTTTGACAATTTATAATTGTTACTTTTGGCCGTTGGAAATTTCCCTTTTTTTAATATTAAAAAATGCCGATGGTGATAGTAGAAATGCTCAAATTTTGACAGTTAAACATTTTTGGCATTTGGAAATTTTCTATTTATTGTTGAAACTTGCCGGTTTCAGTAATGAGCAATTTTTGACAGTACTGAATAGTTATTTTCCGCAATTGAAAATTTCCTTTTTACTGCTAACGTGGCATTTGTGATAGTAGTGCCATTTTTGACAGTTCGAAATTGTCATTTTTAGCAGTTAATTTTTTTTTATATTGAAAAAATGCCGTCTTTGATAGTAAAAAAACACAATTTTAGCAGCTGCAAAGTTCTTTATTTACCGTTGAGTCGTGCCGTTTGTGCTGACAGAAATGTAGAAAGTTTCACAATTCGAAATTGCCATTTTTAGCAGTTATTTTTTTTTTAATATTGAAAAAATGCCATTTTTGATGGTAAAATTCTACAATTTTTGACCGCTGCAAATTTCTTTATGTGCCGTTTGTCGTGGCAGAAATGCAGAATTTTTGACAATTCGAAATTGTAATTTTTGACGGTTAAAAATGTATCTTTTTACTGTTGAAAAATGCCGTTTCTGACAGTATTGCACAAGTTTTGACAATTTATAATTGTTACTTTTGGCTGTTGGAAATTTCCCTTTTTTAATATTGAAAAATGCTGATAGTGATAGAAGAAATGCTCAAATTTTGACAGTTAAACATTTTTGGCATTTGGAAATTTTTTATTTATTGTTAAAACTTGCCGGTTTCAGTAATGAGCTAAAGACAGTACTGAATGGTCATTTTCAGCAATTGAAAATTTCCTTTTTACATTTGTGATAGTAGTGCGTTTTTTGACAGTTCGAAATTGTCATTTTTAGCAGTTGAAATTTTCATTTTTTTAATATCAAAAAATGCCGTCTTTGATCGTAAAAAAAAACACAATCTCTGGCAGCTGCAAATGTCTTTATTTATCATTGAATCGTACCGTTTGTGGTGGCAAAAATGCAGAATATTTAACAATACAAAAATGACAATTTTCTTTTTTAATATCAAACAATGCCGTTTTGATTGTTAAAATCCACAATTTTTGGCAGCTGCTAATTTCTTTATTTATCGTTCAATCGTGTCGTTTATGGTGGCAGAATTTTTGATAATTCTAAATTGTCATTTTCTTTTTTTTAATATCAAAAAATTCCGTTTTTGATAGTAAAAATCCACAATTTTCGACAGCTGCAAATTTCTTTACGTGCCGTTTGCGGTGGCAAAAATGCAGAATTTTTGACAATTCGAAATTGTGATTTTTGACGGTTATTTATAGGAAATTTGTGTATGAAAGTTTGCCTCCTCCCCTTGGAAAAATTTCTGCGGACGCCCATGATATCTACCTGCCACTGTAATTTTTTTTTCAGTTAGAGCTATTTCAAAGGTTTAATGCGCAAATGGCGCCTGTAAAAGGGAGTCGCTTTTCTTTCCCTTTGTGCGCTGCACGTCCAAAATTTCTCCCACTTCCAAAATTGTTGCGCCTTGGGCTTTTTACTGTTCCCGCCCATAGGGTAAAACGTGACTGCTAATCTTGGTGACCTATTATCTTAATCATTCACAAAAATATTGAATGTATTTATCATTAAATTCACGAAAAATTTAAAGAGATAAACTAATACAGTCGCAAAGAAAGAGAAGTAGGGTAGGGCCGGATAGCATGGACAAATAAGACAAATGTCTAAGGCCCAGGTTTTTTGACGGGCTCTGTCAAACCATCCACTTTAATTAAAATTTTATTTTTGTTTCTTTATTATTATATTATATCAATCATTTCGTTAGAAAATTCTCATTAAAGTTACATGTTATTGTCGTTTTTCCCTATTCATTATATTGAAATCACGATTGGAATAAACACTAAAATTTATAAAAAAATCATCAAATTTCTTTTGTATCATTCAATATCCGGCGTGGCACTAGCCAGGGAAGTAGTTGTTTCGATAAGTTATTTGTTTACAGTCTTAGTAAGACTTAATTTTGCTTGCAGATTAACGAACAGGTTGACTATTCATATATTCAGGCTACATTTCGTTTTATTGAATTTACTAAAATTTATGTTGTCTTGAAAATTCTATTTTTAATAATAAATTAACATATCGACGAAGAAGCGACAATACCGCATAACCGCCATTTGGACCAAAATCGAGATTTTAGATCAGTTTTTTGCCTCTCCTGTCATATTTGGTAAATGTGAGATTTCCGGCATTGCCGCTTCGCCGCCGATACGTAATTGTTTTTTTTTTAATTCCTCCTGGATTATTTTTTAATTTATTTCATTTATGCTAATTACTTTATCACAAAAAGTACCCGACAATCGTTCCTCACCAATATCGATAATGATGAACGCTTTATGCACATTTTTCGGAAGTATTTTTTATGTGGACCCGGCAAGGAAAAAATGGCAAAATACGATAATTCGTCCAACAATATATAAATAATACAAATCCTCGCCACTGTTCGGATCTAGATGTAGGCTGTTTTTTTTTTGTTTCCTCCATATGTTCTCATTCTTAACGGAGGTAACTACTGAATGAATAACTTGTGATATATGAGCAAAATTGCACCCCAACTGCGCGGCCTGCATGCGAAATGTATTGGGGTAGCTCCGGGTGCGTAGGATGTAGGGCTGCTGCGCCATTGACCCACATAAATTTCCCGTTCAGATTCGCGGAAACACATTGTTTACATATTGATAACAGCACGACTACTCACCGAAAAAATCCTCCCAGGTGTCATCCTGCTCCTTGTCACTCATATTTAGCACAAACACAAGATGACAATTCGTAGAACTAATCACATTTCACTGACTTTACGTTATTATCGCGTTGTTTTAGGTTAGAATTTTTTTTTTCAGAACATCACAAATCTGTTGGAACTGTCCCGAGCGACCGGACGCAGACACGCTCATCGGCAGGCGGCACGTTGAGGAGTAAGTGCCCTTCTCACATCCACCGGCTTCGGCTTCGGGTCTGGCTCGTTCCTCCGAACGGCATTCGCGTCTTTCTTCCGGCACTTTCCGGCTGCTTGGGCCCACACCACCGTATCGTAAATATTACTAATTCGCCCCAATAATCCCGAACAGACCCACAAATACCTTACTTCATCGTTATCTATCGGCGACGAATTATGTTATTCAGAAGCCTGAGCCGTTAAGCAAACGTTGGGGCCCCACCTTGATATTTAAAATGTTACTGAAGTAAACATAAATATTGATAATCGTCGAAGGGCAAATATACCGGGTGTAACAGTAAAGATGCTCACTCCTACATTTTTTGTTTATCGTCGATTACCATTAGAATGCTTTCATTATGAATGTCAAAATCATTTAAAATCTATCACATTATGGCATTAGTGCCATAATGTTGTGCCATAAATTCGTCTTGACAACGAAATAGATGCATCAATTTACTCCTGATGGGTTATATGAGCCGTTCAGTGCACAAATCGATTAACTCCACGAAACAAACAGTTGAGAAATGCGATGAAATAATGTACATTGTTTTTACTTTATCCGTTACGAAGTACGAGAAAGTATTGTGATCGTGATTTAAAAAAAAAAAAAATTTACGGAAATATCCGTTTTGGAGTCCCTGGATGAAATTTCAACAATTTCTGGAAAAAAAAATTGTGTCTGTGTGTGTGTTGGGTGTGTGTCTGTGTGTGTGTGTCTGTGCGCGCTGTATCTCAAAAACTAATAGAGCAATTGATATGAAACTTAGAACATACGTCTTATTTGATAATCCGAAGAACTGAAAAGCTTTTGGTAAAATTTCGTACGCCGGAAGTGGCTGTTTACCTTAACTGGTTTTTGTTTTTGCCAATATTTTCTTAAATATGAAAATTATCTCAAAACATTTAAACAAATTTTGAAGACAACAAAAAAATGAACATCTTTCGCTAGAAAATATTTTTCATAAATTGTTATTAGAGAAAAAAAAATTGGTTTATAATTATGAAACGATAATAGTTGCAGAAAATATGTGTTAATAATAATTGTAGAGAACGCCAAAATGAAAAACTTATAAAGGATAAGGATAATTTTTTTTCGAAACCTCTTAAATCTTGAGTAAACGGAATTTTTTAATTTGAAGTATAATTTTTCCATCTTTTATAATTTTGACGTTTTAAACGTCAGTTTCATCCGAGTCTACAAAACGCTCGATGTACATTATAATATGATTTAAATTTAAAATAAATCATGAAAGCGTAAATATAAATGATACCATCAAGTCGGAGAAAGTAACATGATGGCCACATCACCATTTTTTATTGCAAATTTGGACTATACGTAAAATTCTGTGAAAAAAATGGTGATGTGGCCATCATGATGATGTGACCTTTCTCCGATTTGGTAGTATCATTTATATTTACGCGTTCATTGTTTATTTTTAATTTAAATCATGTTTTAAATGTCCATACAGCGTTTTGTAGAATCGGATGAAACTGACGTTTAAAACGTCAAATTTATAAAAGCTAAAATTGACAAATTATACTTTAAATTCTAATAGTCAGTTTACTCAAAAACTAAAGAGATTTCGAAAAATACTTATTCGTTATAGGTTGTTCATTTTGGCATTCTCCGCAATTATTATTAAAATAAATTTGCTGTAACAATTATCGTTTCATAATTATAAACCAAAAATGACAACATCAAAATTAATAACTATTATTTTTCAAAAACCAGACATTTTACGAAAAATATTTTCAAACAAAAGATGTTAATTTCTTTGTTGTCTTCAAGTTTTGTTCAAGTGCTTTTATAGTATTTTTCATATTTAAAAAAATATCGGAGAAAAACAAAAAACGGTTAAGGTAAATACCCACTTCCGGTGTACGAAATTTTACCAAAAGCTTTTCAGTTCTTTGGATTATCAAATAAGGTTCATGTTCAAAGTTTGATGTTAATTGATGTAGTAGTTTTTGCGCATTTTAATTTATATCGATCGTCTGCGACATAACCTAAAATTGTGGCACGTAAGTTCAGTTAAATAGTCAGTTTACTCAGAAACCAAAGAGATTTCGAAAAAACTTATTCTCTATAAGTTGTTCGAATTGGCATTCTTTACAATTATTAATCATGTTAATTTGCTGTAACTATTATCGTTTCATAATTATTAACCAAAAATGAAAAAAATAATAATAATTTTTTTTCTCCAATAAAAATGATTTTATGAAAAATATTTTGAAACAAAACATATTCATTTTTTCATTGTCTTCAAAATTTATTTGAATGTTTTCGTAAAATTTTCCATATTTAAAAAATATATAGGAAAAAAACAAAAAACGGTTAAGGTAAACACCCACTTCTGGCGTACAGAATTTTACCAAAAGCTTTTCAGTTCTTCGAATTGTCAAATAAAGCTTATGTTCAAAGTTTCATGTTAATTGTTCTATTAGTTTTTGAGATACAGCGCGCACGGACACACACACACACAGAGACACAAAAAAAATGTTTTCCATAAATTGTTGAAATAGCATCTAGGGACCCCAAAACGGATATTTCCGTAAAAAAAAATTATGAAAAAAAAATCACGATCACAATACTTTCTCGTACTTCGTAACGGAGAAAGTAAAAATCATTAAGTAACATAACCTCAAAATTTAAGAGTTTTCGAAATATTTGACAGTTTAAAAAAATGTGTACTTTTTTATAATTTACTTTAAAAATACATTTTTTCGAACAATGCAAAATTGAAGGTATGTAATGTTGGCCATAAAAAGCCAATACTCGAAGGTACTCAGTGGTGATTTATTTTTGGAAAAATAAAATTAGGAGTGTTCAACATTTCATACCACATTTAATCAACTTTAAAGCATTAAATATCGATTTTTTTAAGTGGAACACCCTGTATATTTTTACATATTCCGACGCAGAATTCAATTCTGCAATAAGTTTCACAATATTTTTTGGTTTTTGAGATAAAACGCCCACAGGTGTCTGTTGTACACACACACGTACAAACACGACTTCTTTCAAATATTGTTGACAGACACAGATTCAAAATTTCTTTTTCCAAAAATTGTGTAAATTATCTCTAGGGATCCCAAAATGGAGATTTCCGTTAAAACAAAAATTTCAAAATTGTCACGTTCACAAATACTTTCTAGTACGGAGAAAGTAAAAATAGTAGAAAGTTACATGGTGCTCGCGTTCAAATTCATAAGAAAGTACGGGAAAGTATTGTGATCGTAAACATTTTTTTTAACAAAAATTTCCAGAGAGACAATTCATCTATTGAGACAATTTTACAAATGACCTCAACAGGCAATTGACCAGAGGTCATTAAGCCTAGTACAATAACAAACAATAATAGTACATAAAATTGCAAAAAGGGAGTTAATAAGCACGAATGATTGAATCTGAAGTATGGCGTGTTAAAAAATATCCATTTTAACAAAATAAATTGATTTTTAAATAATTAATAAACCCAAATGACCTTCAATGACCATTGGCATTTGAGTCAAAAATATACGTGATTTTTTTCAGATTCTTAAAACATTTCTTTAGTGGTGTAAAAAATAAATTTTCGGAAGGTTTCAAGGTCGTATCTTGGCGAAAAATGAGGTTATACATACAGGGTGGAAATTTTAACTAGAACAAATTCGGTATTTATGAAATGAGAAGTTCCAGAAACACAAGTCGATTGTTGTATTTTCTTGCGCACTTTTCAGTGTCTTTAAAAATAGTATGACGTCGCTAGTCTTTCACGTATGACGTCATAGACATTTTTTTTTAAATGGAAACCATTTTTTTATTTCATTAAATTTGTAGCCCTTTTTATTCTCTTTACGACTGTGTAAAAATATTTTGTTTTTTTTTATTGTTTTATTATATAAGAAATTGATTTTTTTTTCTTTAATAAACTTATTTAATGTATTAAATGTTCAAAATTAGAAATGAGCACCGTTCCTCTCTTGGAAATAAACCAATCGGTGATAAAACCCATCCCTTACATTTTGAAACATTTTGGAATTTGAACATTTGATACAATAAATAAGTTTTAAAAAAATTCAATTTCTGAAATAACAAAAACAAAAAAAAAACAAAATATTTTTACACACTCGTAAAGAGAATAAAAAGGGCTGCAAATTTAGTGAAATAAAAAAAATGTTACCATTAAAAAAAAATGTCTATGACGTCATCAGTGGCGGCTCGTGGAACATGTTGATGGTAGAGCCACTTATACAATATAATTTTATTTTAAGAAATAATTACACATTATTGCTGAGCTTGAAACTACTTGACTCTATATAACGAGTCGCCCCTGGCTATAACCCATTAAAAAAATTATTGGAATTTAAGAAGTTGCTTATATTCTGTAAATATAATAATTTGGGAGCTGTGTAGAATTATTTCAGAATTTTTAAACAATTTCCACTATTTCTTATTTATTTTAGAAAATGTTCAATTGTGAACGCTATTTAAAAATGCATGTTTAACAACGAACAGTTATAACCCATTAAAAAATTATTGTAATTTAAGAAGTTGATTATATTCTCAAAATATAATAATTTGGGAGTTTTATGGAATTATTTCAGAATTTTTAAACAATTTCTATTATTTTTTATTTATTTTAGAAAATGCTCAATTTTGAACGCAATTAAAAAATGCATGTTTAACAACGAACAGTTATAACCATGTAAAAAATTATTGGAATTTAAGAAGTTGATTATATTCTCAAAATGTGATAATTAAGAAGTTGTATTAAATTATTTCCGAATTTTTAAACAATTTTTAATATTTCTTATTTATTTTAGAAAATGCTCAATTGTGAACGCTATTTAAAAATACATGTTTAACAACGAACAGTTATAACCCATTAAAAAAATATTGGAATTTAAGAAGTTGATTATATTCTCAAAATATAATAATTTGGGAGTTTTATGGAATTATTTCAGAATTTTTAAACAATTTATATTATTTTTTATTTATATAAGAAAATGCTCAATTTTGAACGCAAATAAAAAATGCATGTTTAACAACGAACAGTTATAACCCAGTAAAAAATTATTGGAATTTAAGAAGTTGATATTATATTCTCAAAATATGATAATTAAGGAGTTGTATTAAATTATTTCCGAATTTTTAAACAATTTTTAATATTTTTTATTTATTTTAGAAAATGCTCAATTTTGAACGCAATTAAAAAATGCATGTTTAACAACGAACAGTTATAACCCAGTAAAAAATTATTGGAATTTAAGAAGTTGATATTATATTCTCAAAATATGATAATTAAGGAGTTGCATTAAATTATTTCCGAATTTTTAAACAATTTTTAATATTTTTTATTTATTTTAGAAAATGCTCAATTTTGAACGCAATTAAAAAATGCATGTCTAACAACGAACAACGAACCAGTGGTATCTCGTGGAACATGTTGATGGTAGAGCGATTTATACAATATCCCCGCCCCCTCCTTTTTTGAAGAAAGAAAGAACGATTTATCTTCCTAGACCAAAGTAACTGGCGAAAAAGTGTTTTAAGAATTAATTAAAAATTCTTGCTGAGCTTGAAACTACAGATAGTGCCATGGATCCTTGGCTCTATTTGACGAGTCGCCCCTGGACGTCATACGTGAATGACTAGTGACGTCATATTATTTTTAAAGACACTAAAAAGTGCGCAATAAAAAAACAAAAATCGACGTGTCCGAGGATTTTTTTCTGGAACTTCTCATTTCATAAATACCGAATTTGTTCCAGTTAAAGTTTCCACCCTGTATATAGCTCAAATAAAAACGATTATCACTAAAATATTTACAATAATTTTAGAAAATGCTCAGTTGTTGATAGTTGTATAAGAAATGCCAAAATCTCTTAAAAATATTAGACTTTACAATTTTTAAAGAAGTCGCACCAAACATTAGAAGATGAAAAAATTCACGTATACAGGATTTATTTATGGCAATCATATGACCAAATAAAATTTTCCACCGCCCTAAATCTCGTGGATAAAACAATAGTTATTTATGCAACAAGTGAGTAAAGTAGTACTT
The DNA here is from genome assembly GCA_910593695.2 of Ocypus olens. Taxonomy (NCBI): domain Eukaryota; kingdom Metazoa; phylum Arthropoda; class Insecta; order Coleoptera; family Staphylinidae; genus Ocypus; species Ocypus olens. The sequence continues at coordinate 45,894,544 of OU343058.1, forward strand.
TTTCTTTTCACAAGTAGGAAAGATTGCCACACGAGCCGAAGGTGAGTGCAGCAATTCCTCGAGTGAAAAAAAGTTGCTTTACTCTCGAGTTTCATACATTTTTTTTTCTACGTCCGTAACTTTAAATAAATTCGATAAAACCTTAATGAATTTTTATAAGTAATAATACTTTTTTTAAATGAAGAAAATAATAATCATCAAGTTTTCTTGATCGGAAACGAATATTTGACATTTATCGGCGGAACTTGCGGCGTGTTGCGAAGCGTTCATGACACACTTTACGTAAACAATTTTATGGTAGCGTTAAAAAATGAACCGCAACGGCACTTTTTTTCATTTTCACGCAAAAGAGTGAAAAAATGAACCGTTACGGCACACAGGAATCACATATTTTATGAACCCAAATTAATGAAAAAAACTGTACATTTTTTAACGGACGTAGAAAAAATAAATTAACTTATAAACAATTATTTACAAACCCAAATGACCTTTAATGACCTTGAAAAAATTCACTCTATTTGGTATTCGAGTTAAAAATATATGTGATTTTTTTCAGATATTTAAAACAACTTTTTGGTGGTCAAAAAAAAATAAAATTAAATTTTTAGGGGGTTTCAAGGTCAAACCTTCGCAGTAAATGGGGTTATACATACGTAGCTCAAATGCAAATGATGATCACTAAAATATTAACAACAATTACACAAAATGTTGGTGATCAGTTACATAAAAAATGTCAAAATTTCTTAAAAATATGAGACTTTCGAATTGTTAAAGGTGTCGCATGAAACATTAAATGATGAAAAAATTCATATGTGCAGTATTTATTTATAGTAATCATATGACCAAATAAACATTTTCGCCGCTCTAAACCTTCTGAACAAAACGAAATAAATTAACTTTAAAAGTTTTTTTGGGGGGTTTCAAGGTCATATCTTGATAAAAAATAGGGTTCTACATACATGGCTCAAATAAAAATGATTGTTACAGAAATATTTACAATAATTTTACAAAATGTTGCTGGTGCATTTTTGATAGATATACTGGGTGCTGTAAAAATGGCGGATTAACGCAAAGGTACGTTGTCGAGGATTACTTAAAAAATAATGAAAAAAATTATAAAAGATGTCAAAAATTCTAAAAAAAAATAAGACTAGAATTTTTAAAGGTGTCGTACCAAGCATTAGAAGATGAAAAAATTCACGTGTACAGTATTTATTTAATGTAATCGTATAACCAAATAAAATTCTCCACCGCTCTAAACCTTGTGGGCAAAAATATAATTTTTAAGTTTAAAAAAAAAATTATTACCCTAAATGAAATTCGATGGCCATTAAAAAATCACACACTTGGTATTTGGTTTAAAAATATATGTGAAGTTTTTCAGATTTTTCAATCAATTCTTTAGTGATTAAAAAAATATTTTTGAAAAAAATTCTATTTTGGGATTTAAGACTTACGGCTGCTTCGTTTAAGGGCACAAATAATGATATTTTCATATTTATTTGAAAATCCGTGTCGGGATACCCTTTAAGATGCGAAATCGACCATGCAAATCCAATTTAAAAAAAAGTTGATACGGTCAACATAATTCGACTTTATTAACCAATTTTACGTGTTTTAGAACACTAACCTGTTCATCCTCCTGTGCCCTTCTTGTGGTTTTTTAAAACGCTCCACCAAACTTTTAGCGCCGATGCTTGTTTGTTAGAAACACATTCCCACTATGCGCACAATTTTCACACCGATATAATTGTTAAAATATTAAAAATAAATAAAGAATGAGAGAGCAAAACAAAATAACGCGCGGTTGAATTGATCGCTGAGATGGCGTCGACATTAAAACAACTGCGCACTTACAGCCTACGCGAGGCCGCGCGTGTACATGTACAGATGTAAACATCAAGTGCGCATGATCATTGACCTAGATTCGGGCAGCGCTCCTCTAGAGTTAACGAAGAATGAGCAAGCAGAACAAAATTACGCGCGACTACCTTAAAATAATCTACAGACGCCGCGAGTGTGCATGCACCAGTGTAAAAAACATCACGTGATCGCCTGATCGCCTTTTGATCGTGAACTCAAAACGCTCAGTGCACTCCTAGAGTTAGCTAAGGTGCTCGCGCGTTGTTTTGCTGTGCAAATATTACACAATTTTTAGCAGTGTTTCAGTATTTTTTAATTGCATCGGTGTGAAAATATAGTGAGGAGGCTATCAAACTAAACAATCGGTGCAAGCAATTGTTTTTCTAGTGGTAAAAAATGGAGAATGGAAAAGGTTAGTGTTTTATAATTATCGCACCATCGGACAATATTAGATTATAAGTTAAATGTTTGCCTTACTATCACCATGAACATTTTAGAAAATTTAAGAAAATAATTGATTTGTCGGACTTTGATCAGCAGTAGCGGCTAAACGAAAACTCCGAATTGAACGCGGTTTGCAAATCTGAGCTCCTCGTACGTCAATTAGTCGGATTAGAGATTTTTAATTTTTGACAAAAACGTGAAAAAAGACATGAGTAAACCCCTTGGAAATTTGTAAAAAAATGCAACTTTCTTAATAATCATCGTAGACTATTGAATTTTACCTTTTTTTATCAGAAAAACGAGAGAAATTGATTGCCGTTAAAAAAATTGAGCTATCTTCAATAGCAAAAAAATTAGTCAGTCACTATGAACATTTTAGAAAATTAAATAAAATAATTGATTTTTCAAACTTTGATCGGCCGTAGCGGCTAAACGAAAACTCCAAATTGAACGCGGTTTGCAAATCTGAGCTCCCCGTACGTCAATTAGTCGGATTAGAGATTTTTAATTTTTTGACAAAAACGTGAAAAAAGACATGAGTAAACCCCTTGGAAATTTTGTTAAAAAATGCAACTTTCTTAAAAATCATCGTAGACTATGAATTATACCTTTTTTTTCATCAGAAAGACGAGAGAAATTGATTGCCGTTAAAAAAAATTCAGCTATCTTCAATAGCAAAAAAATTAGTCAGTCACCATGAGGATTTTGGAAAATTTACGAAAATAATTGATTTTTCAGTCTTTGAACGGCCGTAGCGGCTAAACGAAAACTCCAAATTGAACGCGGTTTGCAAATCTGAGCTCCTCGTACGTCAATTTCTCCGACTTGATGGTATCATTTATATTTACGTTTTCATGGTTTATTTTCTATTTAAATCATATTTTGAATGTACATCGAGCGTATTGTAGACTCGTATGAAACTGACGTTTAAAACGTCAAAATTATAAGATGGAAAAAATATACTTCAAATTCAAAAACTCAGTTTACTCAAAAACTAAAGAGATTTCGAAAAAAACCTATTGTTTATAAGTTGTTCATTCAGGCATTCTCTACAATTATTATTAACATAAATTTGCTGTAACCATTATCGTTTCATAATTATAAACCAAAAATTTAAAAAATAATATTTTTTTTTCTGGAATAACAATGATTTTATGAAAAATGTTTTTACACAAAATCAGCTCATTTCTTTGTTGTTTTCAATATTTATTTATATGTTTTTGTGATATTTTACATATTTAAGAAAATATTGTCAAAAAACAAAAAACAGTTAAGGTAAACACCCACTTCCGGTGTACGAAATTTTACCAAAAGCTTTTCAGTTCTTCGGATTATTAAATAAGACGTATTTTCAAAGTTTCATATCAATTACTCTATTAGTTTTTGAGATACAGCGCGCACAGCAGACACACACACACACGCGCACACACAGACACAAAAATTTGTTTTCCAGAAATTGTTGAAATGGTATCTAGGGACCCCAAAACGGATATTTCCGTAAAAAAAAAATTTGAAAAAAAAATCACGATTACAATACTTTCTCGTACTTTTGAAATTTTCAATGGTCAAAAGTAACAATTACAAATTGTCAAAAATTCTGCATTTCTGCCACCACTAACGATACGATTCAACAGTAAATAAAGATATTAGTAGCATCCAAAAATTGTGGATTTTTTCAATCAAAAATGGCATTTTTTGATATTAAAAGAAAAAAAAATCAACTGCTAAAAATGACAACTGTCAAAAATCGCACATTTCTATCATCACAAATGGCACGTTGGCAGTAAAAATGAAATTTTCAACTGCCAAGAATAACAATTTACAACTCACAAAAATTGTTAATTTCTACTAAAATGTACAGTAATAACACAGCGAGATCGAATAAAAAAATTAGTCAAAGCAGGTCATGAACAAAAAACCGCATGTATTTTCTTAGTTCCTAAATTTGAAAATATAAATATACGCCAGCTTGACACTTGCCAATAAATTTAGGAATTTTGGCTTAAGGCCAACTTCGAATAACATTTATTCGATCGCACTGTATTATCCGCGTCGGGTGGAACCGTGCCCGATCGTTGTTGTACGTCAACTTTTTTCGGATTCATCGAACATAACGTGGAACGCACTTTTTGTTATAATTTTTAATTTTAATGTGATTGTTAAAGTATACATTTACCGACGACATACAAGTTTAGTATATAAAATATTACTTTAATTTAATAAATTCATTTTCCAGGAGGGGGCGGCTGCCCCCCCTTGCCCTCACCTGCGGACGCCCATGATCCGAAAGTACCCAATGGTGATTTATTTTTGTAAAAATAAAATTAAGAGTGTTCAAAAATTCATACCACATTTAGTCAACTTTAAAGCATTAAATCTCGATGTTTTTAAATGGAACACCCTGTATATTTTTACATATTCCGACGCAGAATTAAATTCTGCATTGATCTATACTAGCATTCCCTATGCCCATCTTCTTTCGTTCGATGTTAACATGTTTGTAAAAATACGTCAATTTTCCGTGCAATAGAAAAACAATGGGAATGTAATAGCAAATAAAGTAACCATTAATCATACAATAACATAGTCAATTGGTACGGCACAAACATGGAAACACGTCAAGAACAATTTCCAATTAGATGTTACTTCATTATTGTTTGATTAAAATACTTATCCGTATTATATGGATCTAATAATATCGCTTCGATTTATAAGAACACCACTTACCTTAAAACTTCCAAATTGCAGCTTCCAACAGTGAATTCTGTGTTCGTAGTATCAGCACGGTCCATATTCACAAACATCACTTGCACTGTTATTCACTCGATGTATTTACAATAATGTACGCCCGTAATGATCACACCTGCATTACAATTTAACCGATAAACAAGCAAATGTTTTGGAGACTTGCGGGACGTCGCCAGCGACTCGATGTAACGTGCAGTTGTTCAGTTTGAAGAGAGCGCGATATTTCATTGGTGCGGTTGAGAGAGAGAGAGAAAGACACGGCGAAGAAATCGTGCTTATTGGCTGTCCCTCCGTAAACGCACCCGCGCGGCGTCATATTGAAGCGCCGCTATTTTCAATGAATTTCGAGTAATTTTTGGGTCGATTCGTGTGTGTGTTAAGTGAACATGTAGTGTAAATATGGAAGAGGAGTACTGTGTAAAAATTGCCGCCGATAATACATAGTAAAGTGAAGAAATCGTCAATAATAGTTATAGCGCCGGATGAGTTCGTCGACCGGCAGCGAAAATGGGCAAATCCGAGGAAACAAAATGCGCCCGGACATAGAAGGTTAGTACTTTCGATTGATATACAATGTGTAATATTGATTGGTTAGTGGCCATGTTTACAATCATACGAAGAAGTGATGTGCACAAACGCACACACACGCATGCACAGACAACAAGAGTAATAAATTCTCTACAATTAATCGCAAAATTAAAAAAAAAATATGTGGCCAACACATTACTTTCTGCGATTTTATGGTATAATAGTTATTTATACAGGGTTGGGCAAATGTGTCGGAACACCTGATTTCTGGCTAAACGTCTGTTGTTTTCTTATTACTTTAAAAAGAAAATTGTATTTATCACAATACTTTCTAGTAACGCAGAAAGTAAAAATTGCGAAACCAGCAGTGATGGTTCGCGGGTTTTTTTCTGGTACGGCCGAGGAACAAGAGGTGGTAATACAGATAGGTAGGGCCAGTTGCAGAGACGGCTGCCTGCGTGACCGCACCACTCTGTATTACCACTTCTTGTTCCTCGGCCGTACCAGAAAAAAACCCGCGAACCGTCACTGGAAACCAGCCAAGTGCCTTATGTGCCATGAACGCTTCGCTCATGTTAGAATAATACAGGGTGTCTCGTTTCGAGTGTGCCAAACGAAAACAGGAAGTAAATAATATTATTTTGTACAGAAAAGTTCGTATAAACATATGTCCGATTACTTACTGTTATCGAGATAAATAATCTTATAGATTTTTCGATCATAAAAAAACTTTCAAATTTTCAGTATAAATTTATTAGATTGCCATGAACTTAAACAAAAATATTTGAGTAGGGTAATGTTTATTTGACAGTTATTTATACAGAAATAACAGAGCAACCTGTCCGTTATACCAAGTCAAATTACTGCAATTTTTACCATATTCGGAGCAGTGACAAACAACATTTTAAATAATCTGAATGCATATATACAGGGTGTCCCAGACCATCCATATCTGGCTTTTTTGAGAAAACCACTGGTTGGAGAGCATTGGGACAAACAAATGGTGATGTGGCCATCATGTTACTTTCTCCGACTTGATGGTATCATTCATATTTACGTTTTCATGGTTTATTTTCAATTTAAATCATATTTTAAATGTAAATCGAAAGTTTCGTAGACCCGGATGAAACTGACGTTTAAAACGTCAAAATTATGAAAGATAGAAAAATTATACATCAAATTCAAAAACTCAGTTTACTCAAAAACTAAAAATATTTAGAAAAAACTTATTCTTCATAAATTGTTCATTTTGCCATTCTCTGCAATTATTATTAACATAAATTTGCTATAACTATCCGCGTTCCATAATTGTATAATTAAAATGAAAAAAAAAATTAATAATTTTTTTTCTCGAATTACAATGATTTTATGAAAAATATTTTCAAACCAAAGATGTTAATTTCTTTATTTTCTTCAATATTTACTTAAATGATTTTTTCATATTTTTCATATTTACAAAAATATTGGAAAAAAACAAAAAACAGTTAAGGTAAACACCCACTTCCGGTGCACGAAATTTTACCAAAAGCTTTTCTTTTCTTGGGATTATCAAATAAGACTTATGTTCAAAGTTTAATGTTAATTTCTGCATTAGTTTTTTAGATAAGGCGACCAATTCATAATTATAACCTAAAAATGAAAAATAAATTAATACATTTTTTTTCTCGAAAACCAATAATTTTATGAAAAATATTTTCAAACAAAAGATGCTCATTTCTTTGTTGTCTTCAATATTTATTTTAATGTTTTTGTGATATTTTTCATATTTAAAACAATATTGGAAAAAAACAAAAAACGGTGAAGGTAAACACACACTTTCGTTGCACGAAATTTTACCAAAAGCTTTTCAGTTCATCTGATTGTCAAATAAGACGGATGTTCAAAGTTTCATATAAATTGCTTGATTACTTTTTGAGATACAGCGCGCACATGATATGAAACTTTGAACATACGTCTTATTTGATAATCCGAAGAACTGAAAAGCTTTTGGTAAAATTTCGTTCACCGGAAGTGGGTGTTTACCTTAACTGTTTTTTGTTTTTTGCCAATATTTTCTTAAATATGAAAAATATCACAAAAACATTTAAACAAATATTAAAGACAATAAACAAATGAGATTATTTTGTTTGAAAACATTTTTCATAAAATCATTGTTATTCGAGAAAAAAAATTATTACTTTTTTTTCATTTTTGGTTTATAATTATGAAACGATAATAGTTACAGCAAAATTATGTTAATAATAATTGTAGAGAATGCCGAAGTGAATAACTTATAAGGACTAAGTTTTTTTCGAAATCTCTTTAGTTTTTGAGTAAACTGAGTTTTTGAATTTGAAGTATAATTTTTCCATCTTTCATAAATTTGACGTTTTAAACGTCAGTTTCATCCGAGTTCTATGTACTTTTAAAATACGATTTAAATAGAAAATAAACCATGAAACTGTAAATATAAATGATGATATCATCGGAGAAAGTAACATGATGGCCACATCACCATTTTTTTCCAGAAATTGTTGAAATGGCATCTAGGGACCCCAAAACTGATATTTCCGTAAAAAAAATTTTTGGAAAAAAAATCACGATCACAATACTTTCTCGTACTTCGTAACGGAGAAAGTAAAAAATGTATTACAAAATTTTGCTAGGTATAACTGACACCAACTGACAGGTTGCTATGTTATTTTTGTATACACCAGTGACGGTTCGCGGGTTTTTTTCTGGTACGGCCGAGGAACACCGAATACACCACTGACTAAAGTGGATGGAAATTGGGTGTATTCATTCAACGCACCTTTGGCTGAGTTTCAGGAAGAATTTCCTAACGTTCCCATTATTTATGATGAATTTAAAAATACGTTATCACGATCTGTTGCATTATTTCATGAGTATTCTTCGTAAACCAGGAAGTGGTAGACCAGACAAACGTACTTAGGATGCTATTAACACAGCCCAAGCAATTTTGGAAGGTGAACCTACGTCTTCTCTGCGTCGTTTATTACAGAAAATTAATTTATCAGTAGGAACATGCCGCAAGTACCATAACCTCAATTTGTGTTACCAACTTAAATTTTTAAAAATAAAAAATCATGGCACATTTGTGGTTTTTTTTAATGAACATACTTTACGAGAAAGTACTGTGATCGTGAAATATTTTTCAAATTTTCTTTTTAACGCAAATATCCGTTTTGAGGCGATTTCAACAAAAATTGTGTCTGTGCGTCTGTGTGTGTATTTTCAGGAAATAATGTATTTATTTAAACAAGACAATCTATTAATCAGCCCTCCGGTATATGGAAATTGAATTAAAATTGTCGGCATGTCTGTCCAGCACACATACATTTCTTCTGGCAACGAAAGGCGGTATATGCGCACCTAATTATAAATCGTCGGGTAATCTAAACCGGAAGCGATAGTTTATTAAAAAGGAAATTGGTTAAGTGAACTGTGTTACTGGTAATAATCGTGTATGCGCAGATGACTTTAATAGTTTAATCGGAACGGATTATGTAATTGGTCTAATTTTCATCAGAATCTGCACCCAGGGTTATGGACCAATTAATACATGTGTATTTATTGCCGCTTAACAAGACTAATTTGTTATATATTTAGGTTAATTAGGTATTATACAAAAATTTATACTTTCTCCAGTTTTTAAGACTATAAAATGTCAAGTATAGCTTCATTTATTTTGCAAGATGTATTTAAAAACCTATCCTAGATTTTCTCTAATGCGATTTCAAAAACTACTAATTCGCACTCTTTACTCAAGTTGTAAATTTTGGCATTTTTTACTTTCAGTCACAACTGCTTTCGCCATTCAGTCACGACCGGCTAGGCATTTTTTATAATGATTGTTACTGTAAACTTGATGTAACCATTAAAATTAAATGATGCCAACCTTGTAAAATTACTTAGATTTGAAAAGTCGGTAAAATAAGCTGCTATAACCATGTACCAATCTTACAATTTGCAAACTATTGTCAAAACGCTATAACTTCAAAAGTTGTATTCACATGTATAGAAAAGGACAGATGACAAACATTGTTGATTGTTGGTGCGATGAAGAATACATTATACCTATTAGTATACACTCTGTACTATGTATACAATGCTTATGCATTAGTGAAGGCAATAAGAAGGAGAAAGCATGGACAAAACACTGGGCTCGCTCCCTTGGCGCTTGCGTCGATTACGAGCGATCCGAGCAACGACCGTGTCTATGTTATAGAACAGATGATCGTCGTCGACAGGCGCACTTATTTCCTGGTACAGTAAAACAAGTAAGATCTTTGACTATATACTTATGGACTGCTAACGCCAACTTCATGTGTGTCTCCAAGCAACGGTGGCGCGGCGGGACCCTAAGTGGTTGCGGTAAATTGGTAGCTATTTTGTGTCTATGACATATGACTCAATGAGCTCGCATTGCATATTGTGATACCCTGCAATTTATTCACACCTTTGAATATATAAACATTTATATTGTCAAATATTCACACCATGTCAAAATATTGCTATGCAAAAGGCTGCAATACGTCTACATATATATAACAACGCGGTTATAATACTCGTCAGCTGATGTACACGTCAGTTGACTTTTGACTTATAACCTAAAATTCTGTATTCGATTTCCATCAAATCCGGAACTTCGCAAATTATGGGTTAATGCTTTGCTTGTAAAGAATAGGCAGGAAAGTGGACCCGACTTGCCGAAATATGCTCGCATTTGCATTCTCCACGTTGCTGATGAATACATCGACAAATATTTTTTTTGCTTTCCGGTTTTTAAATTACGCTCCATTTTCGGCTCCGGGGCGGAACTTATAACAGGCTCCAACTTGTGGACAACTTTTGGAACAGTGATCATATGGGAAATGGAGGGGGAATAGCAGTCCATTAGTATATAGTCAAAGAGTGAGACAAGTTCGGCTTCACCATAGGTTTACAAGGCGCCATATGCCATGAGATCAAAAAGTCGAAAATAGTTGGCAGCCCTTAAAACATAAGATAATTGACAGAAGTACAGCGACGTTACAGAGAATAGAAATTTTGGCATGGAAAACCCTGAAATTTAAATAAAACAGTTATACTCTATTCCATTTTTATTTTTTCCTTAGAAGGCTGTGGTTTCATTTTATAAAGCTTTACACGTGAACACCAACAAAAATGATTTAACAGTAAACAAAATATTAAATGTCAGATTTCTAACAATGTTGCCTAATTCACATATTAAATTAATTAAAGCATTGCTTCAATCATTCAACTGTGCTGATGGCAACGTTGCCCACTGTCTTAAAATATAAACTCTTTTTTTTAGTATAACCCATTTTTTCAAGTCTGGTGACTTTTTACATTGGCCAACAAAACTGTCACCCTAACAGAGCCAACTTAGTTAAAAATAAAAATGGAACAGAGTTTGGGTAATGAATCTTAAATGTATTGTTAATACTGACGATCAATTCTGAAAGTAACAGCTAATGTTTAAAATAGGTAACATCGGCAGATTACGTTTAAATAACCTTAAGAAACCACTAGATGACAAAATTAACAAAATGTACACTGCACTGCATTGGAGAATTCCAGACAGCCTTGAATTATTATAGGGATTTTCAGAAAATGTGCTGCCAACTATTTTCGACTCTTTGATTTCACGGTATACTAATACATACTACCGTGGACAAAAAAATGACACCCCTAATTTGTCATGTGTCTATTATTTCTTATTTTTTAGTGTTGTGAATTTGACTTAATATTTGACGGTGACAGTAATAATTAGCAATACAGTAAATCTGAACGCGATAATAATGTTTATTAAATTAATATTTTGTAACATTTCCTCTATTATCTATAACACTATTTAGACGCCTAGGCATAGATGCTATTAAATTTGTAATGTAGAAAAAAGGTATTACCTCCCAACATGCTTTGATTTCGTGCCAGAGTTCATCCGCATTTCTGGGTCTGAATTTTGCGTTGTACATCTGTTGTGTAATAAACCCCCACATATTTTCCATTGGGTTTTAATCTGGACTTACTGCTGGCCAGGGTAATACATTAACCATTCTCGAACAATCACATAAGTATGCGCACGACAGTTATCCTGTTGAAACACAAAGCTGTGTTCTGGAAATATAATAGATACTGAAGGCATTATAACGTCTTCCAGTATAATATCTCTGTACACCACACCATTTAAAGTCCGGTCTAGACGACAAAGTATACCAACCCCTGCCGAAGAAATCCATCCCCATGTATTCACAGAGAACTTTCTTTGAAGTTTGTGGAGATAGGATTCTTCGAATCGTTCTTCCATTATAGGATGATTGAAATGTTTTTTCATCTAAAAATATCACTTTACTCCAAAAGTCTTCTTGCTTTGGAAGATATTCCAGTGCAAAACCAATTCTGCTGTCCTTATTAATTTGAGTCAATAGAGGTTTTCTGGCTGCACCATGACAAGATGACGCACTTAACTTTATACGTCTGCGAACTGTTCGGGAACTTCCAGGAAAATTTGTTGTGAATGCGGCATTTGTAGCATTTCCAAACGGATTTTCTATTAAATAGTTTATAACAGCATCATCTTCTTCATTATTTGAAATTTTTGGGTGGCCCGAACCTTTAATCCGCTCCAATCGCCTTTCATTCCTCCACATTTTTGAAATTCTTTGCACTGTACGTCTACTTACATTAAATTCAGCTGCTACATCATTGATATATTGCCATATTTGTCATTTTTTGTCCACGGTAGTACCTGTAATATATAATGAAGAGAAAGCCACATTTACACTAGAAAAAATCACCAGAAAAGTAACCAGAAATATTTTGGCGGTAAAAATAAATTTAAAATTATTTTACCCACAACATTTATTTAAAAATTATACCAACCCATATATTTATTCTAGTGAAACTTTCTTAATTATGTAGTCAATAATTTAGTATGTAATATTATTTAAAATATGTATACTTTAAATTCTAATAATCCTTATCATGAGTTTATAAAAAATTAATGAATTAAAAAAGTATTCCCTATAAGTTGTTCATTTTGGCATTCTCTATAACTATTATCGAGGTTACAACTGTTTACAGCCTCATACAGTCGGTGACATAATTTATATGTAGAGTTGGACATCTTTGTAATTGAGATCCATTTAATACGGTGTATTTATAAAATTTTACAACAGACTGTATCGTCAAATGAGATCTCCACTTTGCTAATGCGTACTCGACCTTCAAGTTCACAAGAGATTTGCTGCGCTGTAATTAAATTAACTAAAAAAAGGAATGGACATGGTTATAACAAGACCGTGCAACTACTCATGTGACCATGGTGTAACAGGCCGAGCAAGTAAATGCACTGATTTATTACATGGGAAACCAAGCAGACACCTGCGTTGACCTTGACGGAAGGTCAAAAAGATTTTAGGCCAATACTTAGTGAAACGCAACATCATCTATGAACGTTCCATTTTTAATAAATTAATCCAAGAAGAGGGAGAAGCAGCCTTACAAACATTGTCAGAGCTTTGTAATGTTGGCGTTCTCAACAAATACCAAATTGTTGCAATCTGTCAGAGCAGTTGCCGCTGGTTAACGATTCAACTCTAGATAGTCAGTATGGCCAGACATTCGAGCGCCAGAGCTTTTAAACGTTTGAAATCAATAGAAACAGGGTATGCTGTTAAAGTTAATACCGGGAGAGGTGTAGAATAATAGAACATACATGATGGAAAACCACGAAAAAAAACATTGAAAAGTTAAAACACTGAATAAAAACACTTACTATGTTTTTTACCACAATTTATTTAATGTATGTACAAATATTACATATCACGACTTAAGTTTCGACGTTTTACTGTCATTATCAAGTTATTCAGTGTTTCTATAATTAATTACCATGTAGTAATGGTCGCAACCATCACCATGATTGAAAAGTTGACTTGCATTTTTTTTTGTTTCATCAACTGTATCAATTGTAGAAACTCTGCTGATTGAATTGTAGGATAGGGCCTCCCAACTACAAACGCTGTTTCTCACTAGACATAAAATTTCCAGCAACATAAATAATTCAATAGATTTCAGTAAATCAATCAAAAATTGGTGGGTTATGATAAACTGGGTTCTACAGGTGGTAGATGGGCCTTGGTCGATATTTATTGCATGCTGAATTTACTGGAACTGTGATTAAGAATTGCAAGAAGCAAGTGTGCTCTTTGAATATTCAGTCAGGATTTGTAGGTGAAGTTACGTCACTACATGCATCTCCTATTATGGAATATAAAATACTGATCTGCGGTAAAAATTCTTCCAAGATTTAAAAGCCCTACCTAGTTACCGCCAAAATGCCGTGGCAACATAGAGAAGGCTCACTACTGTATCCAATTATATGTCAACTTAAGCAGAAGCCTGCATAATCTTGACAACATAATTACATATAAATAAAATGTAATTCTACGTATTAGGTATTAATCGGACAGAATTTAGAAAGAAAAAACAAAGATGAACATTAGTAATAAAGTATGTTCATTCAAAAAAAAACTTCAAGTGTGCCATGCTTTTTTAATTTTAAAAATTTAAGTTGGTCACGCATATTGAGGTTATGTTATTTCTCAAAATTAAACAAACTGTAGTCAATTTATAGATACGTTAAAATTTTCACTATAAAATTATATTAAATGTTGTATGTGCCTTCCTTCTTCTTGAACACAAGCCTGAACTCTTCGTCGCACACCCTCCATTTCGCTCCGCAACAACACTGGATTATTGTTAATTTCTATAAATTTATCTCGAATTCGTTGCCGCATGTCTTCTAGATTGTGTACTGGTTGTGCATAAATACAATTTTTCAGGTATGGCCACAAGAAAAAAATCGCATGGTGTTAAATCGCATGAACGGGGCGGTCAGGGAATCCGTACATTTCGACTTACTGTTCGGTCCTCAAATAATTCCTCCAAAATGGCCAAATTATCCACTGTGCAATGAGGAGTAGCTCCGTCTTGATGAAAATATCCACTTTGCAGTTCGTCATCATTTAATTCATTTATAAAAGGCAATAAAATTTCTGTACGATAACGGTTTGCAGTTAGTGTACCTAAAATGAATGCATGGTTATTGAATTTCTTCTCCCACTAATCGCTGCCCAAACGCCAACTTTCTCTGGATGTAGTGGTTTCTCTCGATATATACGAGGATTTTCATCCGACCAAATTCTCATAGTTTGGGAATTAATGTACCCATCCTTGTAAAACCAAGCTTCATCGGTAAAAAAAGGAATTTGTAAAACATCCTCGTTTACATTTTGTAAAAACCACTGACAAAATTCCAGTTGTCTGGGGTAATCAACAGGTAATAACTCTTGCACCGATGTTATGCGATAAGGGTATACTTGCAAATCTTTTCGTAGAAGCTTGTGGCATGTTCCGACCGATAAATTCATTTGCTGTGACAAATGACGCAGAGAAGTCGTATGTTCATCTTCCAAAATTTCTTGGGCTGTGTTAATAGCATCTTGAGTTCGTTTAACTGGTCTACTACTTCCTGGTTTACAGAGAATACTACCCGTTTCACGAAATAATACAACAGATCGTGATAAGGTATTTTTAAATTCATCATAAATAATGGGCACGTTAGGAAATTCTTCCTGAAACTCTGCTAAAGGTGCGTCGAATGAATACACCCAATTTCCGTCCACTTTAATCCCATTTCGGAAATAACTCTCAATTAGAAACGTTTTTTGCTGGTTGCTGTAAACCATTGTGAGCACGGAATAATTGTGATTTCTAGAAAGATCCGACGTTTATGTCAATTCCCAACAAGTGTGCCAACTGAAATTTTTAAAACGAAAAAGTCATGGCACACTTGAGCTTTTTTTTAAATGAACATGCGATACTTCAGTAAGATATATTATAGTGGTGACAGATGACCCCGTAGCCAACACCATATAAAAAAAATTATGGTTAGTGTTAGTTGTTTAAGGTTTCCATAATTGTATAAAGTATGTCTTTTTTAAATTACATATTACACTAGTTTCAGCATAGTAATTTACACCCAGCTTTTTGTAACATTTTTCCTTATGTTGTATTACCAATTAGAGGGTTTCTGGTCTTAATCTGTCAAGCAGTATATGAAATTTATTCGTCGATATAATAATTAGAAACAGGAACATTAATAAGTAGACGAAACAGGAAGATTTTATTCATATATATTTTAACATATTCACATTTATACAGCAATTGACAATCAGTTTCTATAACGGTTACAGTACATCCACATTCTACACTTTACATAATAAAAATATAGACAATCCTATCTTGTAGAATAAATAAACTTTGTATAAATATAAATCTTTGTTATCTACACTATTAGAGTGGAAAAATGAAGTGTTTACTCTAGTCAAGGAATCAAGTGGGCTTGGTCAGGTAACTTTTTAAACGGAGAAACGAAAACTCCTACTGTCCACCATAAAAACACTACTCTTGAGGAAACGTCATGTAATCTATATCATCACAGATTTTTTTATTCCCTTCACTGAAGATTTCTCAGTAACCGCACGATAAATAATGCACTCATTGATGCGTTCTTACGAAGAAACAAATATAAAAATACGTTGGTGCATTATTTATTGTGCTTGATTGAAAGCTCGTTTATCGAAATTAAAATGACTTCACACATTTATACCACCAGACACGCATTAATACGTTTACATAACTTCATCGGTTATATTTCTCGTTTATAATGATAAAATATACCGTAACTTCTTGTTTCACTATATTTTGTGTGCATAGCATATATTTGAAATAAGCTTGGAAATTTGTTATCAGTTATACACTATGAGTTTATTTATATTTTTCCCCAAATTTTAAGTTTTATTTTTTCTAAAGCTGTTATGCGTTAGTAATATTTTAAAACTGTATTTATCCCTTAAAGATAATCTACATAAAATCCATTCACGATCAACTATCCTTAAGGTATACTATGTTAGAGTTGGCATGATTTAGTTCAGAGATGGTGAACCTATGACACGCGTGTCAGTGCTGACATGCGAGCTCATTTTTGGTGACACGCATCTTCAAAGATATAAAAATGGTGATGTGGCCATCATGTTACTTTCTCCGACTTGATGGTATCATAGCCATTTATATTTACGTTTTCATGGTTTATTTTCAATTGAAATCATATTTTAAATGTACATCGAGCGTTGCGCAAACTCGGATAAAACTGACGTTTAAAACGTCAAAATTATGAAAGATGGAAAAATTATACTTCAAATTCAAAAACTCGGTTTACTCAAAAACTAACGAGATTTAAAAAAAAAACTTATTCTTTAGAAGTTGTTCATTTTGGCATTCTCTACAATTATTATTCACATAAATTTGCTGTAACTATTATCGTTTCATAATTATAAACCAAAAATTAAAAAATTAATAATTTTATTTCTCGAATAGCAATAATTTTATGAAAAATATTTTCAAGCAAAAGATGTGCATTTCTTTGTTGTCTTCAATGTTTGTTTAAATATTTTTGTGATATTTTTTATATATAAGAAAATATTGGCAAAAAACAAAAAACGGTTAAGGTAAACACCCACGGTGTACGAAATTTTACCAAAAGCTTTTCAGTTCTTCGGATTATCAAATAAGACGTATGTTCAATTTTTGATTTTAATTGTTCTATCAGTTTTTGAGATACAGCGCGCACAGCACACACACAGACACACACATAGACACAGTACTTTGTACTTCGTAACGGAGAAAGTAAAAATTCATAATTCAAATATTTGTCTTTCATAACGACCAGAGTTGGTTATTAATAATAATATTATTACTTACGTTAATAATAATTAATGATTAACAAAATTATAATTAATTAATACAAAAATTATTTATATTTATATTTTTTTTAGTCTTTACTTTTGTGATGTCTGGCACGCCACGAAAATTATGTTTAAATTTTTCAAAATTTTGACACACCGAGCTCAAAAGTTTCGCCATCACTAATTTAGTTGAACACCAAGACATTTTGTTTTGAGGTTATAATTTATGAAGGTCAGTCGTGTGCTGTTGCCAGCAATATTTTTTGATATGATAGTCGCTTTCACGTTGAATATTTTTCGAATACAAATAACATTGATAGTTCAGAGTGTACCAGACTACAGCGTGAATGTTTTGCGTTCCATACGTTATGGTATTTTCAATTTATAATTGCCGCTTTAAGTACTTCCGTAAAGATTGGTGTTCTCTAACATAGTGACTCAAGTATTAATTTTTAAACAACAATTAATTCGTTTAGAGCCTATGAAACTCCACGTCTCTCTAAGCGCACTAAAATCGGGTGACCGTGGTTAAGGGTTAGATTTGTTATTTAATAGGTATTTTTTATTAATGTCATCATATTTATCTTAATTTTTAATGAGCATTTCAAAAGTGAACTACACGCTTTAAATTTATATTTGTTAAACGTTTTTTCTTCTATAAATTGTTGAATTGGCATCTAGGGACCCTAAAACGGATATTTCCGTAAAAAAAAATTGAAAAAGTTTTCACGATCACAATACTTTCTCGTAGTTCGTAATGGAGAAAGTAAAAATATCATGGCTTGCTTAACTAAAAGTTGGCTAAGAATATGTATTCATAAAGATCATAACGTCGAAAATAGTTGGCAGCTCATTTTCTGAAAATCCCTTTGTTTCAATGGACTTTTTTTCTTGCGGGCTCTTTTTCCTTTACACATTTTTCCAGTCACTACCAGTAACATGTAGGGTCCCCTAAATCCCTTAGGGCCATCGCTTCCTTTGTCTCATTGTAGTTATATCATTTGAGCCACAAAATTTTGTTTCAGAGTTGGCTGTGAGATAAATGAGATGACTAGATTACTTCAATTGAATTAAGATTTAAAAAAATGAATTAATCTCAGACATGACTGCTATGTTTCTCTCAGGCTTGGCCAACTCAGAATAGTATATTCTGTAACAAGGTTAGAATGGAAATTCGATGCGAGTGGAATATAACGAACATCATACCACAAGTATCAGAATTTCCATTCTTACCGAGTAGCAGACTATACTTTCTCCTCGACCAGATAAAATAGACTAATAAAATATAACCACAAAGAACTTACGTTTTATTATTATGTTTGTGGTTATGCTTATAATATTTTGACAATTGATATCCAAGGCTAATTGTTTTATTTGGAAAGATGTGAGAATATTCATTCCATTACTTGTTATGGAAGGAATTACATGCAAAACGCATAGTGCATAGTGTTTTGTTCCATATCAAGAGTGAGAATGCGTACATTCTATGATCAAAATTGATTTCAAAATGCTTAAATTCCACAGTGGTCGTGGAGAAACAAAATTCTGGGGCTCACACCTTACTGTAGGAACATGTTTAAATGATTGAAGAAATGTAATTTACAAAAAAACCAAAGGAATTTGAAAATATAAGCAAGGGCCTCTGGGAGTGGAAGGCGGAGGCGATTGCTCCCTCTCCCTCATTGTAGTTACACGACTGTAATACCAAAGGAATTTCAAAACATAATACAGCAACGTATTGATAATTAATGTATTTGTTAAGCAAATCCCAAACCATTATTGACCTCATATTTTTGCGGCAGTGTGATTCGTGCAATATAAAAGAACTTGTTATTTCAGATTACCTCCGTCACTCTGAAGCGCCATTGATTCCTATAGTGAATGTTTTCAAATACTCTGTCTTCATAAAACCTATGAGAATCTCCTTAAGAATAAAATTATCACTGTCAAGTGTTTATAATTTTCTGCAAAGGTATGTTGTTGATATGTTTTTTATGGATAAATTAAAACCATCATTGTATGCGAAAAATATTTCGCTCATAAACTCATAGTGTATTAACGAAACCTCAAGGCCAAATAATAAATTTGCACCTCACTTAGCAAATTATAAATTCATTTTTCTTTAGCCAGAACTGGAAGATTAAAGCACTAGCTCAATATTATTTTTCCTCAACCTCCCCCTTTTGCGAGACATACTTGTGCTTACCAATTTCAACCGTCCTGAGAAAGTTATACTCCCCGAAAAGGAACCTCTTTACATTATCCTCCATCTCCTTATACTTCTCCTTGTCGATTTCGACTTTCTCCTCGCTCTTCTCGTCAGTCTTTTGCGAATTTATAGATTCCGAATAATCAGACGTGTTGCCGTGATTCATGTTCATTTGAATCCACTCGGCGACCCTTTGGTTCGATGCGTTTTCACTTACGGTACTAATCGTTTTGCTTTCTTCACTGGAAATCGAATCGGGTTTGGTGATTTTAGACAAGCTATCTCTTCTCGATCTCCTCTCGTGTGTTCTGGTGTACAGAACTGGCGACACATTATTCGGGGTGTTATCAAGGAGGATGTTTTTGGATCCGGTTTGTAAACGCATTGAGCAATATCGACCTCCTTTGTAGATTTCGGAAGATTCAAATACTTTGGCAATTTTTTTGGTTTCGTCCACACCCTTACTACATATTTTCGTTTGTGTTAACGTATTCGATTTTTCAGTTGTGGTGCAACGTGCCGTTTCCTCATTACTATTTGATGGACTAGTTGTGGTATTCCTTAAAACAGGACTACTTAGATTTATAAGATCTTGAGATTTAGGATTATGTGTATGAATATCTCCTACTTGTAGTGGTAACAAAATCGGCTTATTCGTCTTTTTACTTTGTGCGAGTGTTGGTTCTACTTTAATACAAGGTGGATCACTTTTATTCTTGGTATCGATTAAAAAATTGTTAGGCTGAACTTTGGCTATATTCTGATTTGTGCTGGAGTCATTGTAATCATGAATGTAAACAGGTATCGATTTATTTTTAAGGTTATCTACATTCTTAACAATTTTTACAATTGAAGCACGATTCTCTAAGCTCGAATTACAACTTAAACACAACGAATTGCCGCCGTCTCCCGTTTGTGTGCTCACCGTGTGATGTGTATTGTGATGGATTATCTTTAAATTTTTGGAACACGTACAAGTATCACAATGTTTAACGCAAGACCTTTCGCGCTCGCGTTCCTCCAACACTTTCGCCATGATAGCCGCCGAAACGATATCGACAGACGGGCTTTCAGGATCTTTCTCTTCGTTTTGGTTGGCGTTGGGTGATTTCGGTATCGAGTAAACCATTGCTGTGGGGGGAAACGTTGGAATAGGAACTTTTATGCTTTTTACCTCGGGCGGCGTCTTCTTTTCCTCGGGCTTTCGCTTATTCGCCATGTACGTCGAAACTTTGGCTTGCACTTCATTTGGTAACTAAAATTTCTTCTCTATTAGCAAAAATAAAAAAAGGGAACGTAACTCGAGTAACTTACAGAATCAAATTTTTGGGATACAAAGTTGCCTGGTTTACACTGAAGGAATTGTATGGCCAGAGATACGTCATTTTTATACCTCTCCTGAAATATGGTAATAGGTAAGAGCAACTTGAAAAAAATTGATGGACTTACATTATCCTCTGTTAATTTTTTAATTGTATAATTTGCTTCTGCTAATTTATGAGATAATATTGCAACATCTTTCGTTAAGGTACTTTTGTCAGTTTCGGTAACGTCGACTAGTCTTAAAAGTTTATCTTCTAAACCTTGATTCACTCTTTGAACTCTCCTATGGGCTTCGTATAATCTGAAAACAAAAAATACTAGGAGAAACTGAAACTGTGCTTGTAAAAAAATGATGGCATCTATGGTCAAGTATACCTGATGGCCGGTTGCACCGTAAGTTAAGGAATCCTTAAATACTAAGGATTTCTTAAAAATGGTGGTTTGTTTTGCACTGTTATTTTAAATAGCAATTTGGAGGTTAAGGATTCCTTAACTATAAGCTGCCGGGTGCTAAGTATGTGCTAAGAAACGCATGAAGTACACAACATTATTTTTTTTTTTTTTTTTTTTTTTTTGTTCGGCGTTATGCCTGGCTTTGGTGCTATGACCATTAGCCATCATCCATATTATATTTTGTATAAGTTATAAATTAATTGAATAAATGATCAAATGAATAATGAAAGACGTATACAAACAACCACGGACCCGAACGAATACTTCTCGACAGAAAAGTCTTTCGTCCCGGCTGGGAATCGAACCCACACGGCCGCGGTGCGATCGGCACAAGCGCTCGCCTGTACCCACTACACCAACGGCCGCCCTGCACAACATTATAAAATAGGCAATTTCACACACGTTATTTAACGTAACCTCAAGTTTTATAAAGAATTAAAACTTATTCTTTATTTTGAGGACGATCGTGATGATCTAGAAATCATTGAGCTCAGAATTCCACGTGGAATATATAACAGAACAAATGACTTCCATGATATGGATGACTTTAATTTTTAACAGAGGTTCCGCTTATCCAAGCAAACAACATTGCATTAACTTTTATTAATTGGACATCAATTAGAATTTAATTCACACATGTAAATTCACATATAAAATAATGATATACATTTTTGCTAGGATCAACTCGTCGCCCATGAATCATACATACACGTGCTTGGAGTAAAAAATATCCATGAAATCGGTGTCTTTTCTATGCATGGAATGAACTAAACCGTTTCCCAGAAAATTCCCCCAACCCTCTACCAAAATATATTCAGGAAATATTAAATTTCCCTAGATTTTATGCATTATCTATGACCGACACTCCCTTTGCCATTCCTTAGTTAAGCAACGCTGCAAGAGTCACGGTGCAAGTGAACCGGCACTTAACACTTCCTTAACTTTTCCTTAACTTAGCGCTCCCTTATCTTATGGGTCCTTAACCTAAAACGGTGCAACCGGGCCTTAAAAACACAAGCAATCATTTATTATTTAGGTTGGCAGAATTTTTTTGAATTTGTTTGAATTTGATTCTGATTTGAAAAAATGGCGATCATTAATTAAAAGTTGCAAGTAGTTACGCCTTATTATGGCATTTTCAAGAGTATAATGAGGCGAAAGTAGTCCAGAATTTAAACTGAGTTTTTTTTTTTTTGTAGAATTAATATCTATTTCATATTAGTATCCTTAACACGTTGAGTGCCGCATGGTGCTAACATGGTCTCACGCACTTTTTGGACATATACTACCGTGGACAAAAAAATGACAGCCCTAATTTTATTAATGTAAATATGACTTTTCATTTGACAAACCGGCAAAAGTCAATCTAAGCTCTGGCACAAAATCAAAGCATGTTGGGAGGCAATACCTTAAGATTTACTGTATTGCTAGTTATAACTGTCACTGTCAAATATTAAGGTTACATAAGTCAAATTCACAACACTAAAAAATAAGAAATAATAGACACATGACAAATTAGGGGTGTCATTTTTTTTGTCCACGGTAGTATGCCGCGTGAGACATATGTGGTCTCACACATTCCACGGAGCAAATGAAAATTATGTTTTCGTTTATTAATATCATATGTTGAATACATTTATTCATCAATTATTGCGATAAAAAAATAACGGCCTCCTGAGATTTTTCTAAAATACATTGCGGCAGTCAACGTGTTAATAATATGAACTGTCAATGCATATATTCTGTTCACATTTTATTCTCACAGCAGTAGGCTTTGTTAGGGTGACATTTTTGATGGTAGTAAAAAAAGTTACCAACAATTTGGTTAAGTCATTCTATTTTTTTTGTTTATGTGTAGTGCAATCTTGCATTTTATAATATCGCTCATTCACATATAAAAATATTGCGATAGTAGATGAGGAATGGCCTATTAATTATCAAACATCAATTGAGCATTTTTCTGCAATGTTTGGCAACGTATTATTGAAATTATAGGTTAACAACATACTTCAATAATTACTATCAAAAATACAATATGCCAATATAATGAAAAAAAAATACTCCTACTGCGGCAAGAATAAAATATAAACAGAGTTTACATATTAAAACAATTAATTAGAAAAGAAAGAACAGAAAAATATACTCAAATTAAAATAAGTACCTTTTATATTTATCTTGCCACGTAACCAGCTCATCGCGCAGCGCCACCAGCTCACCATTAGGAAACTTATTCGCCTCATTTAAAAAATTAGTTTCCATAGTTACGATATGATTATCCCTCTCCACCAAGCTCTGTTTCAAATTTTCGATTTCCACGTGTAAGTGGACGTCGTGATCAGTGACCGTGCATTTTGCGCACGCGCATCCACATTCCTGAAACAAAAAAAAGGCAATTGTTTATGTGTAATTCAGTATTGAAATGAGCGTAGCTGATAAGATGTGCTTATCATATGTATTTAATTGTAATCTACAATAGGCATGTTACGGTCAACTGGTTTCAAGTGTAAGCGTAATCTGGAATTGTTAAAGAAACGAATTAATGCTTGGACGTTCTGCATATTATTTTGTATTCAAAAAGATTATTTATAAGCAAACAAATGGCCTCTACAAAAAGTATTTACTATTTATGTGGAGGTCATTGCTTGCAAATCATGTTTCTCTATAATTTTTTAGCGGGATAAGAACAATATCTGCATTAGATCATTCAACCTTGTTTATTTACTAAATTTATATCCACATTAGGTTCAATGAGAATTTGCATATAAATCTATCCTTTAACCCTGATTTGCCTATATCCTATTTGTGGAACAGCAATTTACATCCTTTGCAATCGAGGCATTTTTCGCTCGGGCGAACCAGCGACTTGAGACGAGTTGCTGGTTCGCCCGAGAGGAGTTACAGGTACTTTAAAATCATTAGGTTGGATTAGGTAGGGTTGGATAAGGATGGATTAGGTGAGGTTAGGATGCATCACACCTCCCGGGCGCCGTAGCAGCGCCCCTCGAGTGGACGCATCAAACCGCCTGAGCGCCGTAGCGATTGTAAAGGGTTAACTTCCATAAAAAACAATACGTTAAATATTATCAGCACCCTCTATCATTTTCTCTTAAAAAAAAAGTGTGTTTAGTAAATATTCATTGACAATTAACAGAAAAAAACGAGAAATAATGTTTCTTAGATCCATTAAAGACAAACATAAGGTTTACTCTCCTTTAATTAAAATTTCAACCATATCTGTGTTAATTATTACTTACAAGAACAATAATTTAAGATGCGTTATGAAGTAATGTTTTGTTTGTTTACAAATTGAATTGTTTTATTTTTCTTGTGGAAAACAATGTAATAATAAATAACTAAATAAAGTAGCATGTTATACATTCAACGAACAACAAGGACAGTTGTGCCAGACCCAACAAATACAGCAACCTTGACCCTCGCTACATTTTGTACAATTTTCTGTGTTTACTGTGTAATCAGTTGCATTTACATGGATACTAATCAATTCTGGTCAAATATTGTTGTGTAACCAGCGTAGGATGGTTACATTATTAAAATCAAGGTTGAATGTAATGTGAAACAATTTAGTAATTTAGTGTCAATTTCATTATTACCACCAGTAATGTGATAATTTTTATTCGTTTGAGTAAATATCACCATACGCAAATCTTCAAATAGTACTTAATCTACCTAGATGGCCACAGGCAGAGAAGTGGAATGATAATAACAACGTTGTGTACAACAGCATTGAAATGTTATGCATGACTGTGAATGTGATTTCCACGCTTATTTCAAATTGTAGTAAAATAATTTTTCCTACGACACCATAAGAAACTTGTCAATAGCTCACAATTAAGTGGGCTAGAAACATGACAATATCATTCATCTGTCAAAAATCCCATATCGTCACTTGGGTGATATCATTTCGTAAGAGGTTTATCAAGCGTGCACACGAACTATCAAATGTTGACAGTTTCTGTCAGTCAGAATCATTATGTTTGTAATTATACATATTTTCAGGTAAGTTAATGAAAACTTTTGCCATTAGCTCAATTGTAATTTATTTGCAAACAGTTACCGATTCATCAACAAGCGATCTTGTAACAAATCGGACTGCACTCACACAAACTAACATTGCACAGCAGACAATGACACACAATCTCAATTCACTCAGTACACTCACACATCCTATTTCCTTTACAAATTGCACTAATAATCATTTTACATTTAATATTTACAATTCGAATTCATGTCCCATAAATTCCAACACATCCCATTAGTTTCTCTATTTTTATTTTTTTTTATGTTTATGTTAAGGTTAATGATGTTATACTTAGAAATATTAATAAAACGTTGAAGAAATAGATTTGTTTAGTGTCGTAGGAAAAATTGTTTATAACTCGGGCAAAAGTGCGACATCTCATTGCTAGTGTGTTTTCCTCACTCGCTAGATATTCGACACTTTCCGCCCTCGTTATGAAATATACTATATTGACACCACACATATACACGAGCATGCAAATTTCAAAAATCTATTTTCGAGTGCTGTGTTCCTGACACGTTTTGTAACACCAATTCATAAAAATGGTGACCGTACTGATGTAGTGAATTATAGAGGCGTTTGTATACAATCACCTATACCGAAATTATTAGACAAAATTCATTCACAAGAGTTGATTTGGATATGTAAGAATATAATTGCAGAAGAACAGCATGGGTTTTTTAGTGGCAGATCAACGACTACTAACTTAATTCTCTTTCAACGATACCTATTACTAGTCATAGAAAATCAAGGTCAAGTTGGCGCCATATATACCGACTTTGAGAAGGCCTTTGACCGGGTTTCTCATTCTGTTTTAATATACAAATTGCGAAATTTAGAATTAAATGAATCTATAATTGAATGGATAAGTAGTTTTATCACAGCAAGTTCGCATCAACAATAACCTCTCCCAGATAATAAAGGTGACTTCTGGTGTACCTCAGGGGTCATACATAGGACCAATTTTGTTCTTGCTATTTATAAATGACATTGAAAATCGTTTTCAACATTGTAAAATGTTAATGTATGCCGACGATTTAAAGTTATTTTCTGTGGTAAACGATTATCATGATTATTCAATGATTCAAAATGATTTAAATCGTCTTACCGACTGGTGTTACATCAACGCCACATGGACGCCACATCAAGAATATCTAATTAAGTATTTGGACAAAGTTCAAAATAAATTCTTAAGAATTGTTGCTTACAGAATGCATATTCCAATAGAATCGTTGAGCTATACGAATTTAACAGTATCTCTTAAGATGCAATCATTAGACTTTAGGCGTCACGTGGGTGACTTAGTGTTTATCTTTAAAATTGCAAATAACTTTATTTCGTCTTCGAAATTGATATCAGGCTTGTCTTTTAATATCAGAACTGTCGGACCAAGTACGCGTAGTATGGCTGCGTTTAATATTCCACATCACCGTACCAACTACAGACTTAGTAGCTTTCAAGTCTTATTTGTTCACACTCGACCTGGTGCATATAGCCAAATAATGTTATATATTTTTAGATTAAGATTACTTTACTTCATAGAAATGTACAATTTAGTTATTTTGTATTTTTCAAAGGCGATGTCCTGTTAATAAATGTATTATTATTAAATGAATTATTATAAATCAAAAGGTCATCGACCGAATATTTCAAATATTTAAATAAAATAGAAACAACCTTACTTATTGCAGAAAGTATTAAATAAATTCAAAAAACGAAATATAGCCTGAATATATAAATATTCAACCTGTTCGTAACTCTGCTTGCACAGGTTGAATATTTATATATTCAGGCTATATTTCGTTTTTTGAATTTATTCAAATATTTAGTCTGTTTTCCTGTATCAGTTCTAATTTTACAAATTTTAAGTGAAGGAACTTTTAATGAAAAGTTATAACATTTGATGAAACATAGATTGACATAACTTGAATGCAATTTTCTTTCATATTCTAAATGCTCCAACAATATCAACCGTCATCTCAGTGACCCTGGTGTCGCTCCTTTATAGTGCAATTTTCCTTCATCGTTTAAACCACTGAGATTTTTAGGAAAACGGTCTAGATGGCTCTGTAGCTTAATACTCATGTTGCTTCCAAGTGCAGCATCGCCTGCTCAATGTGTTGAGAGTAGTCGGCAGACTTTTTATTTACCAAGAAATTTTCCAGTACCCAAACAAACTCATCACACATATACTTCTTATTATCTGTCATAAAACTGGTGAAATTTGGATTATTTAGTAATTTCCTGATCTGTGGGCCGTTAAAATTGCCAGCTTTGAAAATTTTCAACAGTCAACATTGTTGAAATGTTTGGGTTTCGGGTTACACAAAATTGGTTTTCAAGGTTTCACTTAAGGAGGACAATTCCGGAGCCAATTTTCAAGAATTTATTGTAAAGAAACTAGAGAAGACTTCGATACGAAACTTTTTGTATGTTATTGTAGATCAATTGAATTTCACACATGATTTTTTTACATGTCAATGTTGACTTCAAAGACTTGGAGATGGCATACACAGCGCCCCTGTCAGAAGTAAAGGATCAAACGGTGTACAGGATTGGGTCAACCCTAGTTATCTGAAATATGATTTTCAACAAGACTTTTAATTGTTGTTATGTCAGCAAGGTCACGATCGTTCACTTTTTCAAAATTGCGATTTTTCGCAAAATGGCGGACATTTTTCCAATTTATTTTACTATGTTTTTTTGTCCTTCTTGAAGCTGTCAAAAGTCAGCAAAACGGAATTTTCAAAAAATGAACGATCGGGACCTTGCCAAGTGTTGGCTGTACATTATAAAAAAAATATCGCGATACGTTCAGTTGTTGTCCCGTAATCGTGTATACCAGTTTGAAAAATGCAACTTTTGGGAAAACCCGTTTAAAGTTTTAGATCATTACAACGTGTAAATGACGGGATTTATGATTAATCTGCAATGCCAGGTCCGTACAGTTAGCCTTCCTGATGAAGACAAAATTCACGATGGGTCACCTGCTCTTCTTTTTGTTGAATTATTGCTCGTTTTGCCGCGTCGCTCACCTTACGCTCGGCACGGTCGATTAGTAACGCTTTTAGTTGACTGGCGCACGCCTCCCCTTGCAGCCCCAATGTGATCCACAGGGTGTCCATTACTTTTTTATACAATAAAAGTGAGTTCTGTAAATATAACTTTTATGGTATATACTTAAAACTTTCTAAAATAATCTTTATTGGGAATAAAACTACACAGTTGAGATATTGGACAGGGAACATCATTTTCATGATAGAAAATTGTTCCAACGCAAAATCAGTTATATCATTTAGAAGGTTATAATCCAGATATTCTTTACCTCGTATCACGTGTACATTTAAACTCACTTATCTTCATGATACAATTGGATTTCATCAAAATATGACTACAACTTATTACTTTGGATCTTTTAATAAAATATATTGAACACAGGAACTGTTTTCTATTTTGGCCAGATTTAGCGATTTTTGAAACATTGTGCAGCGGTCCAAAATTAGCCAAAAACAAGTATCAGGTCTAAGCCAACAGAAATAAAGTAAAAAATGGTTGATTGCTTATCAGATTCCCATTAAAAAAAGAGTTGATGAAAGTTGGGAATAGGAAGAGCATAACTAATTTTCAGTTTTTAAAATTAAAAATTGACATGTTTGTGGATTTTCGTGAACAATCATGTTAACATTGTTGCAATACTTTTTACACACACTGTATATACCTCTTTGTCTATCTGCAATCTGTTAATAAAACAATAAAAAATATTATTTGTTCACGACAATGTTATAATGTACGCATTATTTAATTGTATGGGCAGCGTTAATGGGGTACGTTTAACACTCAATTTCATTAAACATGCATTTGTGTATTTAATATGCTTATTAAACACGCACACGCATTTGCGTGTTTAATATGGTTATTAAACACGCTAATTCGCGCTTTAGTTCACAGAACGCGATTTATGATAATATTTTGTTTCCCCTGTTTAATACTGATTTTAATTTTTTTTCAATTGTAATTGTAATTACAACTTTAATTTCGATTTTATTTTTGATTTTGATTTTAATTTTTGTGAACAAAGTATAGTGTACAACTCGTATATAATGGCTATTAATCACTCAAAAGATTTGCTCCACTCGCCTACGGCTCGTTCCACATCGTTCTCGTGATTAATAGCCATCATTATATGCTCGTTGAACAATATACTATTATATCTGTCATAGTATTTGTTTTCCATAGTTTTCCCAGTGCCTTAAACCACAGATTAATTCATTGTTTTCTAAAAAATCAATTTAATCAGTAACGAGTTCAATGTAACCACGACACTGAATCATATCAAGATCGTGTGTAGTACTTTCCATTAATCGTCCTGCGATAGCATTACATTAATCAGGAATCCAGCTCCGATTACAGTGACTAATTCTTAAAACAAAAAGCGGGAAATGGATTTAATGGTAATTTAAATAACAGTTAATTCATTAACATTTGAAGGCTGGTCTGACCTTGTTAATCTAATCTGCACACCAGCATACCTTCAATAAAACATTTCTTGGCTAGAAAACTAGTTTTGAATTTGTTTACGAAAGTGTGTTCAGTTGTAACAAATGCAATCTGACAGACATGACAAAAATTATGTAGACTGTGAATAACCATAATGGATTTGGTTGGTTTAACCCGCCATTTGTGACGCAAATTTAATGGTGACGCCGGTCTCACGCACCGGGGTTTTCAAGTGAAGATTTTTCGAAACGTGTTACTAATAGTTTTTTTTTTAATTTATGCTCTTTGGTAATAAAACAAAGATATTTAATCGTGAAACCAACCAAGTGAATTTTCATTTTTAAAACCTATATAAAGATATTTAATCAATTTAAGCTCTGCAATGCGGCAGCTGCTGGAAATTGCAACAAAAAACAATCACGGAGAATCAAGTTATTCGACACACCCGGTCTCACCATAGGCGGGTTAAATTGTTGGTGTATTTTTTTTCTGCTGGGGTTATTTGTGTAACCGAGCTAGTCATTCCACTGGAGATTAAAATCGATTAGGAATTGAAATTGGATTGGATAATTATTTAAATATTGATAGTTTAATAAATGGATGTCAAAATTGCCTTACTTGATTGTAGATTAATTAAAAATCAAACAAAATGCATCAACAAAATTTCTGAACAGATCGTTACGTTCCTAAAAAACTGCAACATTAAGTTGTAAATGCGTATCCTCTCATTTGTTGTTAACCATTTTGTGCTCCAAACCTTTCCGTGGTCGTTTATGTATTGTGAAATAAAAAGCGTTCGGATAGACCCCTTAACGAGAAGAACAGTGACCCAGTCTTATCCTAACCGCCCTGAGCTGGCCATATGGACTTGCATCCGAGGCCAAAAAAACAAAAAAAAACAAAATGCGAAATATTTCGCGAAAAGAAAAAGAAGGTCCTCACCTCCAAAATACTTGAGAATCATCTTTATTTACAAAGAGTCGACTAATAATTTCGAGTCACAAAGAAAGGTCATCACTTTTTAAAAAAGAAATTTCATGATTCAAATTGAGCTGCAAATTTACTTCGCGACTCACTTCCAAGAGTTGACCCTTTGAATCGACTGAAATCGATTGAAAGTCATGAGTTACCCATCTCTAATATAAAGTACTTGCCATTGATTTCGATTTCCTAAAACAAATTCCGAAATATGTAAATTAAAACGTGTACGGTTCGGCACGGCAGCAACTCGATAAATATACTATTTGTTTATTTTTGAAACGTGCACATAAAAAAGGTTCGCCACACACAATTATTCATAAGACGGATTATAATAATTGTTATACAGTCATACATTTTTGCAACATTTAACACAATACTTAGAGTGTTATTCCAAATTGCATCCCTATTTAAATAAATTAGTGCCTCGAGAAACTAGGTTAAGATTAGCATATAATAATAAAGAGAAAGAATGTTTTGTTGAAAGTATATAGATTAATAAAACCACGAAAAATATTATGAATAAAAGAGAAAATGTAATAAACATTGAGAGTACAATAGAAAATTTATTTAATGGATTTTTTTAAATTGGAAGTTATACAGTTTGTGTTTTCAGACGGAATAATTCTTGTAGTGTAAAATTGTTTTCCAAGGTAAAATTCGAGTGTATCATTTAAATTTGACTTTCTCTAAAAGAAATGCGGAACAAATTTGCATTCAGAAGAATTGTAAAAAATCTCAAAATAAATTTATTATAAGAACTATAAGACTTGTTCGTGTTCTCTTTCATTTTCCCATTATCTACTTATAAATTGTAATCCGTAGTTCTTCACATTTTTCATAAAATCTCATTCTGTTTAATTAACCATCCTCAAGAAGGGGGGGGGGGGTGAAGTTAGCAATAAATTTTAAAAATTCATAAGGTCTAAATTAATAACACAAAAAGAATCAACCCTTAATTTTAACTCTTTACATTTTTTCACCCCTTTCAAAAAAGTTTTTGTTATTTTTTAAGTTTGCAATCTAAATAAAATAAAAATGCTTATTCTTATCACTAATACAAGTACTTTAATAATCAAGAGTCAAAAAAATGTTATGGGCACTCCTTCAACAAAAAAAAAATTCTCGGTAAGTCGCAGAAATCGACATTTCGCGATATAAATCTCCATTTTTGACAATGTTTGCAATCAGCCATAACTAAATAAAAATTCTTATTCTTATCACTAATAAAGGTACTTTCATAATCAAAAGTCAAAAAAACGTTACGGGCACTCCATCAACCCAGAAAAAAATAATTTCTCCGTAAGTCGCAGAAATCCATACTTCGCGATATTAATCTCCATTTTTGACAAAATTTGCAATCAGCTATAATTAAATAAAAATTCTTATTCTTATCACTAATAAAGGTGCTTTCATAATCAAAAGACAAAAAAACGTTACGGGCACTCCTTCAACCCAGAAAAAAAGAATTTCTCCGTAAGTCGCAGACATCAACATTTCGCGATATTAATCTCGATTTTTGACAAAGTTTGCAATCAGCCATAACTAAATAAAAATTCTTATTCTTATCACTAATAAAGGTACTTTCATAATCAAAAGTCAAAAACACGTTACGGGTACTCCTTCAAACCAGAAAAAAATAATTTCTCCGTAAGTTGCAGAAATCCATACTTCGCGATATTAATCTCCATTTTTGACAAAATTTGCAATCAGCCATAATTAAATTAAAATTCTTATTCTTATCACTAATAAAGGTGCTTTCATAATCAAAAGTCAAAAAAACGTTACGGGCACTCCTTCAACCCAGAAAAAAAGAATTTCTCCGTAAGTCGCAGAAATCGACATTTCGCGATATAAATCTCCATTTTTGACAATGTTTGCAATCAGCCATAACTAAATAAAAATTCTTATTCTTATCACTAATAAAGGTACTTTCATAATCAAAAGTCAAAAAAACGTTACGGGCACTCCATCAACCCAGAAAAAAATAATTTCTCCGTAAGTCGCAGAAATCCATACTTCGCGATATTAATCTCCATTTTTGACAAAATTTGCAATCAGCTATAATTAAATAAAAATTCTTATTCTTATCACTAATAAAGGTGCTTTCATAATCAAAAGACAAAAAAACGTTACGGGCACTCCTTCAACCCAGAAAAAAAGAATTTCTCCGTAAGTCGCAGACATCAACATTTCGCGATATTAATCTCGATTTTTGACAAAGTTTGCAATCAGCCATAACTAAATAAAAATTCTTATTCTTATCACTAATAAAGGTACTTTCATAATCAAAAGTCAAAAACACGTTACGGGTACTCCTTCAAACCAGAAAAAAATAATTTCTCCGTAAGTTGCAGAAATCCATACTTCGCGATATTAATCTCCATTTTTGACAAAATTTGCAATCAGCCATAATTAAATTAAAATTCTTATTCTTATCACTAATAAAGGTGCTTTCATAATCAAAAGTCAAAAAAACGTTACGGGCACTCCTTCAACCCAGAAAAAAAGAATTTCTCCGTAAGTCGCAGATATCAACATTTCGCGATATTAATCTCGATTTTTGACAAAGTTTGCAATCAGCCATAACTAAATAAAAATTCTTATTCTTATCACTAATAAAAGAAATTTCATAATCAAAATTCAAAAACACGTTACGGGCACTCCTTTAACCTAGAAAAAAATAATTTCTCCGTAAGTCGCAAAAATCTATACCTCGCGATATAAATCTCCATTTTTGACAAAATTTGCAATCAGCCATAACTAAATAAAAATTCTTACCCTTATCACTAATAAAGGTACTTTCATAGTCAAAAGTCAAAAAAAGGTTACGGGCACTCCTTCAGCCCAGAAAAAAATAATTTCTCCGTAAGTCACAAAAATCTATACCTCGCGATATTAATATCCATTTTTGACAAAGTTTGCAATCAGCCATAACTAAATAAAAATTCTTATTCTTATCACTAATAAAGGTACTTTTATAATCAAAAGTCAAAAAAACGTTACGGGCACTCCTTCAACCCTGAAAAAAATAATTTCTCCGTAAATCGCAGAAATCCATACCTCGCGATATTAATCTCCATTTTTGAAAAAGTTTGCAATCAGCCATAAATAAATAAAAATTCTTATTCTTATCACTAATAAAGGTACTTTCATAAACAAAAGTCAAAAAACGTTACGGGCACTCCTTTAACCCAGAAAAAAATATTTTTTTTTTGTTGAAGGAGTGCCCGTAACGTTTTTTTGACTCTTGATTATTAAAGTACTTGTATTAGCGATAAGAATAAGAATTTTCATTTATTTATGGCAGATTGCAAACTTAAAAAAAAACTTTTTTGAAAGGGGTGAAAAAAATATAAATGGTTAAAATATGGGTTGATTCTTTTTGTGTTGTTAATTTAGACCTTCCCTAATGGTATGGTTAACTTTTTTTCGAAATGCTTTTCTTTTCTCCGAGATATGAATTTTTAAAATCTATTGCTGGATCTATTGCTAACTTCACACCGTGCTTTATGGGACACGTGGAGGCAATGTTAGTTACTTTAATGAATTTTTCTTTGACTGTATTAATGGTAAAAATTTAGCGATTATCAGTTTTACCAAATTGAGTTTTAGAAGATATCCCAGAATTTAAAATTCTTTTGAGAAAGTAATAGGTTAACATTAACTATTATCCGATAGCAAATAGCGCAACAAATACTATATAACAGCGGCGGCTCGTGGATTTCCGTCGGGGAGGCAAAGATGCCGCTTGTGCTGCACTGCTTACTCTAATAGAGGAAGCAAATATTCCGTTGCTTTTTCAGTCAAATTTTCTTCCGTTGCCTCACCGCCGAACATACACGAGCCGCCGCTGCAATGTAACCTTTTGAAATAGTTTATCTGTGCCTATCATTTATCAATAACAGTCTAATTCATTTATACAAATCATAAAGGATGATTCATGCATGAAATATGTGTCTTATCAAAATTACATATCAGTATTGAGTAAATTATTATCTGGGTTATGGGGTCACCCAATATATAATAGCATTCTTATGTTTGTGATGCATGAAATAAATTCACAAGTCATTGTGTATATTTTTTTCACTTGGATACACATTTCATACTAATTATTAGGTTAATTATGTGTAAGGGGCTTAAAATACTCGAACCAATTTCTTTTAAAAAATGTAGGGTATATAATAAGACTAATGTACTTATTTAATGTTTATTTATATATATATACAATATCTTTATTTGCAGACAGTACAATATTAAACAAATGTAATACATTTAAAATTTACAAAATTATTTCTGCGAAAAGGCTATCGACCCGCGGTCTTTCAGCCTGAATCTGTCATAAAAACGTCATGATTGCTAATGTCTTTTATGAAATTTTCAGTCATCTGTCTTTTAAACGTCGAGATTGTTCATGTCTAATTTTTATTTATTTTTTCTAATTTTATAAATCTCCGATGTACAGTCAATTGGGACTAGAACATTTTGGCAAGTTAAACAATGAATATTTTTCTTTCAATAAATGATTGATGAAAAATATAAATTATAAGGAAATGCAACCAGTCCTTACAATTTAATTCATCAGGTATAATTAAAATGAGAAATTCGATGAAGCAAGTGCGGATATTTCCGTTCAAAACAATTTCACAATACTTTTCCGCACTTCGTAACGGAGAAAGTAAAAAGTGCGCAAGCCACAAGCTTGGTCAGTTGGCTGCTTTAAACGTTGGCTGAAAAAAGGTCAAAAATCTCAAAAACTACTACAGATTAGAGCATTTTGTGATCTGCTTCACGAGCTCTGACTCGCTGAAAAGAGTCGACTCGGAGAGCCAGGTCATGACTTAGCGGAATAAATTGTTTAAAAAAAGTATCTGTAAAATAAAGTGAAGAGCAAAAGAAAAAAGATCCTCGCTTCCAAAATTTTTACAATATGCCCCGAACACAAAGAGTCTTCCTCAAAATTATAATACGTCTGTAAAATTAAGTGAAGAGCTAAAAAAAGGTCCTCACATCCAAAAAATACGATCACAAGATTATGCATAAATCACAGACAGTTTCCAAAGATATATTGTTTTTGTGGACATAAATTACATACTTCTAGAACGTATCAAATTTGAGATAAACAAATAAAATATTTTTACACAGTCGTAAAGAGAATAAAAAGGGCTACAAATTTGGTGAAATAAAAAATGGTTTCCATTAAAAAAAATGTCTATGACGTCATACGTGAAAGACTAGTGACGTCATACTATTTTTAAAGAGGCTAAAAAGTGCGCAATAAAAAACAAAAATCGAGGTGTCCGAGGATTTTTTTCTGGAACTTCTCATTTCATAAATACCGAATTTGTTCCAGTTAAAGTTTCCACCCTGTATAAATTAACTTGAGACAACCACTTATTGCATATTTATTAAATACAAGTAATAAAGACGAAAAAGAGCCTGAATATTTGAATATTCAGCCAGCGTCTGCAGATGGCTGGTTACTTAATTTTCATATATTTTATAATTCAGTGGTATATTTAGTTATTATCAAATTTGCTTAATCAAGTAACACTAGATAAGTTTAGCATTGTGTGTCCTTGTCAAAATATTTTGTTTCATTTTAATAATAACATTTACAGTTTAATGTTTCACATTTAATTTTAGAATAATTTTCACGTTAGTCCTGTACGTAGAAATAAACGACCTTAAACCAATGTTATTATCTAGTAGTACTAGTAATAACATGCATTTTTTTGTATCATTCAATATCCAGCGTGGCACTAGCCAAGGAAGTAGCTGTTTTAATAAGTTATTTGTTTGTAGTCTTAGTAAAACTTAATGTTGCAGTCACGAACAGGCTAAATATTAATATATTCAGGCTATTTTTCGTCTTTATTACTTGTATTTAAAAGTATATATTTTCAAAAAATAAATCATACTACTAATATTTTAAAGGTGTGAAAAAGAAATCTTGATTTTTGGCGCCTAGAAATTTTGATTTCGCAAGAAAGCTTGTCAGTGGTGTTTTGTGAACCATAATTTCAGCCATATTTAGGCGTTTGAATAGTCAAAATTGATTCACGCGTTTTGGCGCTGTGAATTTTTTAAACAAAGCTACGAACGGATTTGAAGATCACAAAATCTGCAATATTTCACTTTTTTTCTAAAACCCTAGTGCATTTTAGCACGTTCAAAATACCGACCCAAAAGATAAATTCATAACGTATACATACTGCTTTTGGGGCTGAGGACATCCTGAATGTTTTGATTTTTCTACTAGTTTTATAGAAAGGATTCTTGATACTTTTTCACAATCATATATTGGCGCATTTCAGCATTTCGATCGTCGAAATCTTTTTTGCTGAAATATTTCTTTTTAAACATCGATTTCTGTAGAAAAATTTATTGGCCTGCGAAAATTCAATGAATTTCGATACATACACGTGGCCATCATTTTACTTTCTCCGATTTGGTAATATCATAGTTATTTATATTGACACTTTCATGGTTTATTTTTAATTTAAATCATATTTTAAATATACATCGAGCGTTTTGTAGAAACGGATGAAACTGACGTTTAAAACGTCAAAATTATAACAAATTATCCTTCAAATTCGAAAAGAGATTTCGAAAAAAACTTATTCTTTATACGTTGTTCATTTTGGCATTCTCTACAATTATTATTAACATAAATTTGCTGTAACTATTATCGTTTCATAATTATAAAGCAAAAGGGAGAAAAAAAAATCTCGAATAACAATGATTTTATGAAAAATATTTTCAAACAGAAGATGTTCACTTCTATGTTGTCTTCAATATTTGTTTAACTATCGGGCCGGGCCGTGCTTTCAAAAACCCGCTCTTGCAGGTCTCTGGAATCGTCTCGGGAGACCTAAAAACGGATATTTGTGTTGAAATTTCGAATTCGAAAAAAATCATCATCACAATACTTTGCCGTCCTGTGTACTGCACGACTTTCTTTTGTAACTAATGAAATTGTGCAATTTCTGCGAAATAGATTATATTCTTCATACAAAAGTGCTTACAGAACATACAAACCATTTTTGTTCAAATACAAGAAAAATATAGACATATTTCAAAACGATAGCAAAATTGGATTGTCAGGATTGACTTTATCTCGAAAAAAGAGATTATTGATGTGCCATCCACTTTGTTTCTCTTAAGTTGTCAAGATGTGTTGTAACTTAAGGGGTAGCACCACTCTAGCGGCCGAAAAAAGCCCAACTTTGACGATTTATTTTGGGAGTATGGAAAAAGGAATGGGGTTTCTTTTTAGAGGGTTTATTTAAAACCTATTGAGGTATGAAACAACACATTCGTATTATAATTTTAATGAAAAATGGCGGCGACAGAGCATCTTTGAAATCGCCGTCTTTTTAAGTCCTATACGAGAGGACGGATTTTTCGTAAACTATAAGACCTGGGACAAAAAACCAAATTGTTTTATAATTTATATACTATTATTGGCTATGGAAACATGTTTTTTTTTCTAAATCAAATTTTGTAGAAATAGTACACGTTAGATTAATCGATTTTTGGCCAAAAAATAAGCAGTTAATTGTTTATAAAAAAGTTCTTAATAAATAAAAAACGGCTACGTATTTCCATAGAAAATGTAATTGTAAAGCTACTTTCAAAATTTGAAATCGACCCACGTATTCCAGTTTGAAAAAAGTGGCTTCCAGAAAAACGCGTTTAGAGTTTTACTTTACCTTATAGTATTCGCGCACTCTGGTGGACTCCTAAACCCTAATTATTATTTTTTTACTGCAGGCTGAATATTGTTCATAACAATCCTAAATATTGTTTACAAGACCCTAAAATATTGTTTAAGCCAAAAAAGGCAAGTTTTCCAAAATCCTAGTGGTGTTACCCCTTAAGCATTAATGAAGATATGAAATTTCTGATAGATTCGTTTAATTCTTATTAAAAAAGTGCCTCAAGAACATGAAAACTATTTTTGTTACAGTTCAATTACAACTAAGAAATTGATAAATTAAGAAAAATGTAATTTTTGTTGATAACTCAAAAACAAAACGCCAACAGTGAATTTGATTGTCAACAATGAGTTTCTCTCAAAAAAAAAGAAGATAGAATCTGCGCAATGTGTTTTTATCTATTTTTTATAAGAACGTTGAAAATTGCTCACTCTGTATGGTGAAAATCAGTTTTGACATAAAGATGATGGTTATGACCATAAGGTAGTCCATTTTCAGGCAACTTTTAAAAAAAAACAACTTTTGATATTTTATCCCACTATTTATTGTCACACATCAAAATTTTTACATTTTACAAAATGATGAGCAAAAAAAAGTCCTCGCTTCTAAAATTTTATGAGTCAGG
This sequence comes from Ocypus olens, assembly GCA_910593695.2. Classification (NCBI taxonomy): domain Eukaryota; kingdom Metazoa; phylum Arthropoda; class Insecta; order Coleoptera; family Staphylinidae; genus Ocypus; species Ocypus olens. The sequence continues at coordinate 45,933,785 of OU343058.1, forward strand.
AAATTTGCACAGAAGTTACTTGACTCTTCGACTCTTTGAGTCGACTGCCTCATGAGTTACCCATCTCTAGTATAAACTAGAGATGGTATAATTTAAATGATGATAATTGATTCATTTTTCTTTTTTTGCTCATTTCACAACAGTATGAGATAGCCTTTTTTTGGCCCTCCACTACCACTCCAATAGTCTTCAATGGGAAATGTTTGGAACTGAGCACCTTTTTATCGAGTGCTCACTGTTTAACAGACATACTTTTTGAAAGAGTCATGAATCAACTCTTTTTGGTCGAATGAAAATGAATCATTCGAAACCTGGTGTAGTATTGGGTATCAGTGGCAGATTCAGAAGATATCTATGGGGGCACGGGGCACTCAAAACAAAAGAATTTAAGGAAAAATTTTATAATTATATAACAAAAAAATAAATATTTATCTGACATTTTCGTACAGTTCATGGAATATTAAAAAAAATCTAGGCTCAAGGCAGGTGTAATTAATTGGCCCTATTACCTGATTTCTTTACTACTATTATATATTTTCAACTTGGAAATGATTTAACTGTATTTTAATCTAATAGTAATAAATTCTAAAATTCTTTGCTGGAAAATGTATTGGTTTGATACATCAATTCATTTGTGCGAATCATCAGGACAGTTCAGCTAGCTAGCAAAGTTATCTTCAATTCTATTAGAGCCAAGACAGGGCAGAAAGACCTCAGGTCGATAGCCCGGACATACTAATACTAACACCCATATTTAATGTAATGTTATATTTTTTATTGTTATTTATAATGTATATGTTTATTCAGTCTGAATAAAGATGTTATATGTGTGTGGATATTGGTTTGTAAATTATAAAGATTCTGCGCTTACCATCTTTTTGCTCTGTGTGGTGGGACTTATCGGGGCTCAAGTGTAGAATCTGGCTTATTGACTGAGGCGCCACTTGCGGACGAATTTTGAACTGATAAAAGTCCTGTTTATCGTTTGATTGGTTACATTGTTTTTTTGTGTGTATTTCTAAATGGCAAGCAGTTTGGTGCTTATGCTTATGTTAGGGTTAAGCTAAAATCTCCCCCCTTTGGACTAGCTAGTAGTTTTACACTCAGTAGCTTATTTTCATTTACGTTTGGTTGCCACTGCACTTTTGTTTTGTTGCCATAGTGGCCCTCTGGTGTGAAAAATGTAAGGCCGGATTTTACACTTTTATTACCATTATTAGGTTCCCACTCGGTGACAAATGTTAAGCAGTGCTTTTATTATAAATGGAGGTAGGTTCATATTTGTACAGTCAAAGGAAAAAATATAATAACATGCAAGGTGTAGGGGTAAGCTATTTGATTAGACTTAATGTTAAGCAGTTGTCTTCTTTTGCATTAATAGTTTCTTCACAATGTATAGAAATAGATAATTTATTTGAGGCCGGCCAATTTTCTGAATGACGACGATGGGTACCGCACCCGCATTTACTAAGGGACAGAGACCGAATCTGTGCATCCAAAGGGTTGTAGAAATTACTATATTTATAATTATCAATAGTAGTAAGGGTTCTTTTTTATTTTTCTAATTGTTAATAATACAGAATATGCTATATCGATTGTCATAGCTAACTGTATTAGCAGAAATGTGCAATCATTTTTTTATTGTTGTTAAAAATAAGGCTAGGGGCGATTTGGATCTTTATAGTAATAAAAAAAAAGACCTTTATAGGGTCTTTTTTTTATAGTAATAATAACCTTGCTTAACTGTCAAATGTTTTTATATAACTACAATATTTTGAAAAATAACAAATTTATCGTATCATCATCTATTATGTTAATTTTATGCTAAACAATTAGGATCATAATTCCATAATGCTTCAGTTATTCATGATACATTAGTTATGAATCAACAAACTATTTATCATAGATATAGTTTGATCAATGGATCTTTGCGTGTGCGCCATTAAGGAAGACTGAGTTTTCTCACCTTGGACAACCTACGTACACATATGATTGCGTCTAATTTCACTTATAGGGAAAAATGTTGTCAGAGCTAGGTTCAGTTATCTATGATGTGCACGCAAAGTTCCATTGATCAAAGTATATCACGAATAATACCTTAGTAACGTGAAAATTTTGGGTTTAATATTTTTACATGTCAGACATAATTTATTGATTTCATTTACATCGGCACCATCGATGATATGATAAAGCTTTGTATCTAATTAGAAAGCTTGCTATTTATAATAATTCCAGACATTCTCGATTATTATGAATCGCATAATATTCTTGTTATATTAATAGCTTAAATCTATTGCTAACTTAACACCATTTAAAAGGCATTTTATTTTCATTTTATCGGTATGATATCACCCCACCCCCTCACATTGAAGGGTTTTACTCCCCCTTGATCGAGCAACCGTACTTAAAAATAGAAAAGAATATAACCTTACCTTGCATTGGTTATTTGCCATTTTCATGGGATATCAAATGTAAATAGATGAAGAAGTGATGTATTGGAAACACATGGGAATTTCCAGTGAGTCACAGCTGCTTCTCTGGTCAGGAACCGAGTAATTGCGTCTTCAGCCAATTAACACAATGTTTTATCGATAACCTCTACGGAGGACGGTGCACTCGCTAACTGCTCCGGTTCACTATGGCGCCGCCGGCGAAATGTTTCCTTTATCAGAGCAATTACGTGTCCGGAAAACGTAACGAGACATTGAAATTTTAGCCGTGAACGAATGTCAAATAAACAAATAAAAATATTTGTGGTGGAACGTCAGATTGACGTGCGCGCTGCCAACTGACTGCGAGTCCGCGAGTCGATTACACGAGGATCGAAAGTTGTCGGGCAGACTGGTAGGGGAATACCAACGTATTTCACGAGCGGGTGAATGTGCATTCAAAATTGGTTTTTAAGCTGGCGGAACATTACAGTCGCAATGCACGAATACAAAACGCTCATCAAAAATAATCATTACGAGTACAAACTGTGATGGATATTTTGTTTTCAAGACCGGGGACACAAACACCCAGTGACGGTTCGCGGGTCCGTCACTGCAAACACCTAGTTTATGTCGGAAAGTTAAAAAAAGTCCTTTTTTTCTGCAGTGATAAATACGTTCAAACCTTGTGTTATTTTGATATCCTTGATATTTTTAACACACAAATGATCTATGGTGTAATTCAATATTCGTCGAGGTATTAGATTTTGTTTCAATAGATAACTTGTTTACTGTAGTTTTTTAAGACTTCTTGGTGGATTTCAAAGAGGTGGTAATAAATATAACACCGGCATAAATTGACATAACACTGGTATTATATTTTCGTCTGTGTAAACGATCTTTCAAATAGTAGGTTCTCTTTCACAATGTTTATTAACAAATTATTTTCTATTTCGATGTATTTTTACCTTAAATCCTCTTCCGAGGCTCTATTTCTAATTTAAACAATACCGATTCAAAAATGTATTCGGTGATTGGCAGCAGCGCAGTTGCTGGGGTTTACGCCGCTACAAAGCGACGAACGGATTTGAAGATTACAAAATCTGCAATATTTCACTTTTTTTCTAAAACCATAGTGTATTTTAGCACGTTCAAAATACCGACCCAAAAGATAAATTCATAACGTATACATACTGCTTTTGGAGCTGAGACATCCTGAATGTTTTGATTTTTCTACTAATTTTATAGAAAGGATTCTTGATACTTGTTCACAATCATATATTGGCGCATTTCGGCATTTCGATCGTCGAAATCTTTTTTGCTGAAATATTTCTTTTTAAACATCGATTTCTGTAGAAAAATTTATTGGCCTGCGAAAATTCAATGAATTTTGATACATACACGTGGCCATCATTTTACTTTCTCCGATTTGGTAATATCATAGTTATTTATATTGACACTTTCATGGTTTATTTTTAATTTAAATCATATTTTAAATATACATCGAGCGTTTTGTAGAAACGGATGAAACTGACGTTTAAAACGTCAAAATTATAACAAATTATCCTTCAAATTCTAATACTCAGTTTACTCAAAAATCAATGAGATTTCGAAAAAAACTTATTCTTTATACGTTGATCATTTTGGCAGTCTCTACAATTATTATTAACATAAATTTGCTGTAACTATTATCGTTTCATAAATATAAAGCAAAAGGGAGAAAAAAAAATCTCGAATAACAATGATTTTATACCTCTATTTCTAATTTAAACAATACCGATTCAAAAATGTATTCGGTGATTGGCAGCAGCGCAGTTGCTGGGGTTTACGCCCCTACAGGAGAAAACAATTTTGCCGCCCTAACCTAAATAAAGTTTTGCGAAATTATTTTAAATATGCAATTTTCATTTTTCTAATTTGTTAAGAAATGTGGCCATCATGTAACTTTCTTCGATTTGATGGAATAAAAGGGATTTTTATGATAAATTTCATAATCGATTTTTTTTCTTCAAAATTTAATGGAATTTCGAAAAATATTTCTTGTTGGCCAATATGAAAGAAAATAATCGAAGTAATCCACTTGGAAACGAAATGTCATCACTCTGAACTTGAATTTGAGTGAGTGAAATGTACACCTCGTGATTAAAAAATTTCTAAAAATATTATCGCACTTGGAATTGTCTTCAAATTTTCCAAATCTGCTCAGAAATCACATATTTTTGACATATCAAAAAATAATTGACGCACCTTACTTGTAAACAAAATGGCGGCACTCTGAACTTGAATTTGAGTGAGTGAAATGTGCACCTCGTGATTAAAAAATTTCTAAAAATTTCATCGCACTTGAAATTGTCTTAAAATTTTCCAAATCTGCTCAGAAATGACATATTTTTAACATATAAAAAAATCGTTAATGCACGTTACTGGGTAAACAAAATGGCCGCACTCTAAACTTGAATTTGAGTGAGTGAAATGTGCATCTCGTGATTGAAAAAATTCTAAAAATATTATCGCACGTGAAATTGCCTTCAAATTTTTCCAATGCGCTCAGAAGTCACATATTTTTGACATATCAAAAAATAGTTGACGTAGCTTGCTTGTAAACAAAATCGCGGCACTCTGAACTTGAATTTGAGTGAGTGAAATGTGCACCTCGTAATTATAAAACTTCTAAAAATTTCATTGCACTTGGAATTATCTTTAAATTTTCCAAATCGGCTTGGAAATGACATATTTTTAACATATCAAAAAATAATTGATGCGCCTTGCTTGTAAACAAAATGGCGACACTCTGAACTTGAATTTGAGTGATTGGAATGTGCATCTCGTGATTGAAAAAATTCTAAAAATATTATCGCATGTGGAATTACCTTAAAATTTTTCAAATGCGCTCAGAAGTCACATATTTTTGACATATCAAAAAATAGTTGACGCACCTTGCTTGTAAACAAAATCGCGGCACTCTGAACTTGAATTTGAGTGAGCGAAATGTGCACCTCGTGATTAAAAAAATTCTAAAAATTTCATCGCACTTGGAATTATCTTAAAATTTTCCAAATGTGCTTGGAAATGACATATTTTTGACATATCAAAAAATAATTGATGCACATTGCTTGTAAACAAAATGGCGACACTATTAACTTGAATTTAAGTGAGTGAAATGTGCACCTCGCGATTAAAAAATTTCTGAAAATATTATCGCACTTCGAATTAGCTTCAAAATTTTTAAATGCACTCAGAAATTACACATTTTTGACTTCACAAAACATAATTGACACACCTTGCGTGGACACAAATTGGCAGCACTCTGAACTTTAATTTGAGTGAGTAAAATGTGCATTTCGTGATTTAAAAAATTCTAAAACAAAATGTCATCGCATGTGGAATTACCTTATTTTTCTTCAAATGCTCTAAAAATTACACATTTTTGACATATCCAAAAATAATTGACGCACCTGGCTTGTAAAAATAATGGCGGCACTCTGAACTTGAATTTGAGTGAGTGAAATGTGCATCTCGTGATTGAAAAAATTCTAAAAATATCATCGCACGTGGAATTGCCTTTACTAATTTTTTAAATGCACTCAGAAATGACATTTTTTTGACATACCAAAAAATAATCGACGCACATTGCTTGCACACAAATTGGCAGCACTCTAAACTTTAAGTTGAGGGAGTGAAATGTGCACATCGCGATTAAAAAAATTATAAAAAAAATAACATCGCACGTGGAATTACCTTCATTTTTTTCAGATGCACTCAGAAATGACATATTTTTGACATACCAAAGAATAATCGACGCACCTTGCTTGTAAACAAAATGGCGGCACTCTGAAGTTGAATTTGAGTGAGTGAAATGTGCATCTCGTAATTGAAAAAATTCTAAAAATATTATCGCACGTGGAATCACCTTCAAATTTTTCAAATCGCTTGGAAATGACATATTTTTGACATATCAAAAAATAATTGATGCACCTTGCTTGTAAACAAAATGGCGACACTATTAACTTGAATTTGAGTGAGTGAAATGTGCATCTCGTGATTAAAAAAATTCTAAAAAATATATCATCGTACGTGGAATTACCTTCACAAATTTTTCAAATGCACTCAGAAATGACATATCTTCGACATACCAAAAAATAATTGACGCACCTTGCTTGGACACAAATTGGCAGCAGTTTGAACTTTAATTTGACAGTGAAATATGCACAACGCGATTAAAAAATTCTAAAAAAAAATATCATCGCACGAGGAATTTCCTTCACAAATTTTTCAAATGTACTCAGAAATGACATATTTTTGACATACCAAAGAATAATCAACGCACTTTGCTTGTAAACAAAATAGCGGCACTATGAACTTGAATTTGAGTGAGTGAAATGTGCACCTCGTGATTTAAAAAATTCTAAAGATATCATCGCACCTGGAATTACATTCAAAAAGTTTTCGAGTACACTCAGAAATGACATATTTTTGACATATCAAAAAATAATCGATGCACCTTGCTTGTAAACAAAATGGCGGCACTCTGAACTTGAATTTGAGTAAGTGGAATGTGCACCTCGTGATTGAAAAAATTCTAAAAATATCATTGCACGAGGAATTTCCTTCACAAATTTTTCAAATGCACTCAGAAATGATATATTTTTGACATACTAAAGAATAACCGACGCACCTTGCTTGTAAACAAAATGGCGGCACTCTGAACTTGAATTTGAGTGAGTGAAATGTGCATCTCGTGATTAAAAATTGTAAAAATATCATCTCATGAGGAATTACCTTCAAATTTTTCAAATTTGCTCAGATATGACATTATCTTACATATGAAAAAATTGCCGCATCTTGCTTGTAAACAAAATGGCAGCACTTTGAACTCGAATTTGAGTGAGTGAAATGTGCACTACCTGATAAAAAAAATTCTAAAAAAAAATACCGCCCGCGGAATTTGCTTCAAAATTTCTAAATTTGCTTATAAATAACATATTTTTGACATACCAAAAGATAATTAACGCACCTTGCTTGTAAACAAAATGGCAGCACTCTGAACTCGAATTTAAGTAAGTGAAATGTGCACCACCTGACTAAAAAAAATCTAAAAAAATTTCCAAATTTGCTTAGAAATAACATATTTTTGACATACCAAGAAATAGTCAAAGCACCTCTTGTAAACAAACTTGAATTTGTGTGAGTGAAATGAGCATTTTGCGATTGAAAAAATTCTAAAAATATCGTCCCACGTGGAATTACCTTCAAAATTTTCAAATACGCTCAGATATGACATTTATCTTACAAATAAAAAAAAATGACGCATCTTGCTTGCAAACAAAATGGCAGCACTTTGAACTCGAATTTGAGTGATTGAAATGTGCACCACCTGACTAAAAAAATTCTAAAAAAATTTAAAAAAAAATTATCGCCCGCGGAATTTGTTTAAAAATTTCCAAATTTGCTTAGAAATAACACAGTTTTGACATACCAAAAAATAATTGATGTCCCTTGTTTGTAAACAAAATGGCAGCACTCTAAACTCGAATTTAAGTGAGTGCAATGTGCACCACCTGACTAAAAAAATTCTAAAAAAATAATCGCCCAGGGAATTGGCTTAAAAATTTTCAAATTTGCTTAGAAATAACACAGTTTTGACATACCAAAAGATAATTGGTGTACCTTGTTTGTAAACAAAATGGCAGCACCCTGAACTTGAATTTGAGTGAGTGAAATCTGCACCACCTGATTAAAAAAATTCTAAAAAAAACGTTATCGCCCGCGGAATTGGCTTAAACATTTCCAAATTTGCTTAGAAATAACACAGTTTTGATATACCAAAAGATAATTGACGCACCTTGCTTGTAAAAAAAATGGCAGCACTCTGAACTGGAATTTGAGTGAGTTAAATCTGCACCACCTGGTTAAAAAAATTCTAAAAAAAATTATCGCCCGCGGAATTGACTTAAAAATTTCCAAATTTGCTTAGAAATAACACAGTTCTGACATACCAAAAGATAATTGATGTCCCTTGTTTGTAAACAAAATGGCAGCACTCTAAACTCGAATTTAAGTGAGTGAAATGTGCACCACCTGACTAAAAAAATTCTAAAAAAATAATCGCCCAGGGAATTGGCTTAAAAATTCTCAAATTTGCTTAGAAATAACACAGTTTTGACATACCAAAAGATAATTGGTGTACCTTGTTTGTAAACAAAATGGCAGCACCCTGAACTCGAATTTGAGTGAGTGAAATCTGCACCACCTGATTAAAAAAATTCTAAAAAAACGTTATCGCCCGCGGTATTGGCTTAAACATTTCCAAATTTGCTTAGAAATAACACAGTTTTAACATACCAAAAGATAATTGATGTACCTTGTTTGTAAACAAAATGGCAGCACTGTGAACTCGAATTTGAGTGAGTGAAATGTGCACCACCTGATTAGTTTACAAACCGAGCAATCGCCTATTGTTTTCCCCTCTAAATCGGTTTGCAGAAATCTTCTAGCGTAAACTCCATCCTGGAGCGCAAATATTTTCAAGTAGAAATCAAAGACAATGCATTTTTTTGAGTTTATACTATTTTTACAGCTGTCACTGCCCCAAAAACCTAGCAATCGCCTTTTATTTTCCATTCAAAGTCGATGATTTGAGGAGGGGTTAATTTTCTAGCGAAAGCTGCGCATCGTAGCGCAAACATCTTTAAGCAGAAATTGTAGATAATGGAATTGTCGTTCAGTTGACATCATTTTGACAGCTGTCCAGTGACGGTTCGCGGGTTTTTTTCTGGTGCGGCCGAGGAACAAGAGGTGGTCACGCAGCCAGCCGTCTTTGCAACTGACCATACCTATCTGTATTACCACCCTTGTTACCTCGGCCGTACCAGAAAAAAACCCGCGAACCCTTACTGCAGCTGTCATTTACCTTCAAACGGAACAATCGTTTGTTTTCTTCTCGAAATCGAATGTTTAATTTAGGATTTTCTAGGATAAATTGCACTTTGTTGCGAAAATTGTCGATAATTCAACTATCCTTCAATTGACATTATTTTGACAGCTGCCACTTGCCTCGAAATGTAACAATGATCTGTTGTTTCCACTCGAAATCAACGGTTTGCATAATTTTTAATTTTTTTAGCATATTTGCCTTGCAGCGCAAACATTTTCAACAGAAATCACAAATAATGCAATAGTCTAAACATAATTTTGACAGCTGTCACTTGCCCTAAAACCGAGCAATCGCCTGTTATTTTCCACTCGAAATCAACGGGTTGCAGGAATTTTCAATTTTTCGGCGTAATCGCCTTGAAGCGCAAATATTTTTCAACAAATATTATAAACAATGCAATTGTCTTTCAGTAAACATAATTTTGATAGCTAGCACTCGTCAAAAAAACCGAGCAATTGCCTGCCTGTTTTTCTTTTTCACTTTTCTAGTGTAAACTCCGTCACGTAGCGCAAATATTTTCAAGTAGAAATCGTGGATATTACAATTGTTTTTTTTTTTATTGGTACTATTTTACAACTGTCACTTACCCCAAAACCGAGCATTTGCCTGTTGTTTTCCACTGGAAGTCGACGGTTTGCGTAATTTTTCAATTTTCTAAAATCATAAATAATGCAATAGCCTTTCAGGACATCATTTTGACAGCTGTAACTTGTCCTAAAACCGTGCAATCCACTTCCGCCTTGCAGCGCAAATACATCAAATACAAAAATCATAAATAATGTAACAGCTGCCACCTCTTCATCATCACTCTGAACTTAAGGGGGTAAGTGCCTCGCGCCAATTAGACCAGAATGGTCCAATAGAAAATGATTATCGTCACTATCTTGGGCCTGAAATTTTACCGAGTACGTAAATCTGTTTGTACACGCCTTCAGGGTTGATACAAAATGTTTCATGCAGGTAACGGCGAAAATGAAGCAAATTCGTGTTTGTAGAGGTGCAGCTCTTACGTTTTTGCGACTTTATTTGATAACAAATGACAATTTTATTACGTACATATTGTTTTCAAAGGTATAAACTATTTTTCTGTAGCATTGCATTTTTTAGTTTTTTGCAGAGAAAAGCTCCAGTTATCCATCCAAAATTGGTTATTTTCAGGATAAATTATATTCAGTTTGTCTGATGATTAAGAAAAATCAAATTCTATAGACGAATAGTTTAACCCTTTCTCTCCAAGTGTGCAAAATAGAATTTCTTAATATTTGATATTAACTTCAGAATTATGTATATGCTGACCATCAAAAATGTATCGATTTTCGACGCGGCACTTACCCCTTTAAATTTAAGAGGGAAATGTGCACCTAAAAATTTCATCGAACTTGGAATTATCTTTAAATGTTTTTGTGCCCACCTCCTCATAAATATCTTTGTAGTTAAATTTGTTCGCTTGGGGAGGCTTAACATTTGGCATGTTTTATTTTCTTTTCTAGACTGTTTGCCTCGTAGATAACTCACCTTGTTAATACGTGCTGCATGCCATTTGGCAATAACAAAACCTGTAATATTCAAGTTCGTTTCCTTCCACGCAATCCGCAACTGTGGCATGTTAAACGTTGATGGAAATTGTATTCAATAAAATATTACATCACGTCATTGCAATTACCTTGACGTACCTATTCAACGTCAGCAACTTTAAAGTGGATATTTTTTTATATTTCGTCTTCTAAAATTTATTGACGAAAATACGTGGGATCAAAATGAGTTTGCATTTCCTGTAGGATAATTTGCTTGTATCTTTACTGCTTTGCTGATTATGATTTTATTACACAATTCAAGATAACCGAAACTATGGTTAAACACTCGCGCTTACGCAGCTTTAAATATAATATGGGTTTTGTTTTATCTCGCTAATTACAAGTATGGCTGTGTATTGCATATATTTTTATTTTTAACAGATATGCCAACTTTCTTACCATTTATCTAGCTAATCAAATTCTCTCATTCTTCTGGCGAATACTAAATTCAACTGAGTTTTGATTATTGTTCTACTTATATGAATAAAATTAAAAATATCTTTAGTATTACGGTTTCTGTTTATTTTCTCCGTGTAGCCATCACTGGAAAACTATTAAGAACTTAAAATATGCATAGTTCTATGGGCCGTTACCGAGCCACTGTAATTACCTCCACAGAACACATACCCTTAGAAATGAAACCTACATGTTAAATTTCGGAAACACGATTTTTTGCGCTGCCTGGTGTCGGGGTGACAAATTACTACGATTTCCGCCAAAATTTAAAAATGTTATACTCGTCTACACGATATATTTCAATTTAATAACACTAAAAATATAATCAATTATGTTTTTTGAGCACATAATGAATTATACTTTTAGATAATACATAAATGAAGAAGTTACTGGTTTTGGTAAAAGAAAAAAGATTGGATTTCACAAAATAAAAATAGGCCTACATGGAAAAAATATATTTAACAGAATAATTATATACATTATTATTAACAAAATTATCAAATATAAAAATATCACAACAATCGGGTATTAGGGTCTTGTCCTGGTGCAATGTTCCATTAGGTCTCTTCGTTCTTCTTAGGATATTTCTTACAGGCGTCGTAACAGGTCAGTTGTTTGCTCGTATACAGGATTCATGACATTAAAATAGTTACAAAGTAAATTAGTGTAGTTATATTGTCTTACTTCTTGGTGTCGGAACAGCATTGCAATTCAATTTTTTGCGGAAATGGTTAACAAAATGTTTATGAATAAAATGATCTTCACATGAATGAAAATTTAAACAATGAAGACTGTTCAATATCACAAATGGTTTTCCATGTTTTAAGATATTCTTCATTTTTGTGAAATTTATAGAAATGTTTATTTTTGTAGTCGACATTAGTTATATCGGAAAAGAAAGCATTTTAACATTCTGGATATTTACAAGAATATTTAATACGGCCATTTGTTGTTTCCATTACTAATAAATACAATTGACGAGTTTATAAGACAGAATATATAATAACTTACCTTCAAACATGAATTACTAGCACTCACAGCACTATTGAGGTTAGTTAATAAAAATGGTGAGACTCATTAAGCGTTGCCGCATATACATCGAAGTATAAAATATACAATGCACATGATTATATTTAATAAACAGTAATATTATACTTTCATGAGTTATTATGACAATTATAAGCGATAATGAGTCTAATTATGTTTAAAACATAATTTTAATTGTTAAAATTATTACTTTGTAGTGAAATTTTAAGATTATTAAAAACGGTAATCCCCATAATAAGATCTTTGATAAATCTGGCAACATCGAGGGAACCATCTTTACAAAAGCGGCAAATTTGAAATTTCCCCACTGTCCTGGGGTGGCCGACATACTTTCGTGTGGCCGATATTCGTATCTCGGCTTCACACCCGTGATTACCTCAAACTTTTTTCATAAAGTTGGCACCAAAGAAATTGGCAGTACTGTGACGTAAGACAAAGCCGTTTGGTATCGAAAATTCCCAAACACCATTTCCCTTTGTCTATAAATGTGGCCTCCCACTCGACCACAAATGTTGGAAATGGGGGGACTACAGTTGTATTTTCATTGTGTTCGAAAATATGCCATGTTAATAAACGTCTTGTGTACGAGAGTGAAAACCATTTTGAGTGTACACACTGTCAAAGTGACATTTATTATATCTCCATTCATAGATTGATGCCCACTTGCACCGCAGAAGTTAATCATGATTAAATTTTAATCATGATTAACTTTAATCAGAGTATTTCTGTTGCACCGTCGGCTGATTAAGCATCTATCGACCACGGAGTATTATTATAGAGAGCACACGTTTTTCTAGGGATTTTAAGTTCTTTTTTGGTTGTTTTACGTTGTTCTATTGAGAACACAGGAAACAAATGCGCGGTAAATATGAATACTAAATGCTAACTAACTTATACTATTATTATTATTTCTTATTATTGGACGAGGTAAACAAACCAAAATTAATAAAATCATGAACCTCCAAGCCATCGATTTCATCAATCTGCTCAACTATTTCCAAATCCATCGTTTTTAATAACAAATACAAAACAAAGGTTTTTAATTTCAAAATCGTCTGCCAAATGTAAATAACTTCACGACTATATTCGTCGTGAAGTTATTAGTTTTTGAGTTAATCGGCCAAAATGGGCTGATTAAATATTTGACGTTTCTTGGGGACTTTAATCATGATTAAGTTGCGGTGCAAGCCAATTCTCCGCTAACCATTGATTAACTTTTTAATCATGATTAAGTACCTGCGGTGCAAGTGGGCATGAGTAAAATAGATCGGTGACTCTCTGTATAAAACATTTACCGCATTTTTAATTCGTCACTGTAGTCATGGGATGGCGCTGGTGAACAAAAACGGGTGCGGGTATAACGGGTTGCAGAGCTAGTGGGTTTCCAAATTTCACAGTACTTGATTAAAACCAAATGTAGGAGTAATAAGAAGTCATTGATTAAAATAATATATTTATTGCAAATTGCACAAATGTTTACTTACAGTATAATAATAATAATAATATCATATATCAACATCCAACCAGCAAGAAGAAAATTTTGTTGCCTTCCATTTGAATGTAGCATGGTATTTCATTAAATTATTTTTCACACACTTTAGAAAATGAGGAGAATCAAACAATAGAATTATTTCCTCGTCAGCTATGAGAAAGAAACGATAACAATATTTTGTCCCAAAAAATAACAAAATTTCATACAGACAATAAAGAAATGTACTTGTAATACATATCACTTACCGGTTCCTTTCTAGTGAAGGAATGCATATAAGTGTTTCTGTTGCAATTTTTGCAGGATTTAATGGCACAATAACGACTCATTATTTATAATATTTTTATAACGCGAAGGGTATGGACGACTTTCTCTTCGTTTTAACAGACGAAAAACTGAGAGGAATCGAATATTCACATACTTACGATTTTGTTTGTTTGCATATACTCTGCCTCGTTGATTATCGCTTGGTGTTGAATGGTTTACGGACGAGCTTTTCAAATTGTATTAGCAGGTTGGGTCATCTAGCGTCATTTGCTGTAACAAATTCTAGCCTGTTGGGCGATACTTACGCCATCCCATGTTTCTAGTGTGAAGCTCTAATGCGAACAATTTATTTCGTATAGAGTGCGCAGGGCTGTCTTCTTTATTTTTATATCTACACCAATGAACTCAAAATATGTGTTACCAAAATATTTTTCAAAATCATTGCCAATTCAATAAGAAAAGCCTCAAGCAATTACAGTAAACTGATAGATGGTTATGGACTGCATCAGGATGGTTAGAACGATCAAGGTATGTATAAAAAATGATGCCATTATGTAACTTTTTCCGATTTGATGGCATAAACGAGATGTTTCTGATATTTTGCATATTTATCCATTTTTCCAAAAACTAGTAGGATTTTGAAAAAAAATAACTAAGTTGTTTATTGTCTCTACAATTTTTGTATAAATTTGATGTAACTATTATCATCGACCTTGATTCGGTTGCTTTTATCATGTCTAATGTCCTAGTTTACACACCGTGAGATCAAAAAGACGAAATTAGTTAAAAATTATTATTATATTTCATAATTATCACATAATAATCGCTGCCCTGGTAGCAATATTTTACGCGCTCTATGCATAACCAGGATTACCAGGGAACAGTGTTTCCTAGTCTGCTACACCGGGAAACATTGTTTCCTGGTCTACTACTCCAGGAAATGCTCAAATATTGACAGTGCTTTATTTAAACTTATAATGGCTGTGTAATTTTTACACAACAATTGGTTGCATCCATTATTGTATTGGCGGCGTCCATAATTTGTGGCAGAGTACGGTATTTCTGAATCAGAATATGTTTTCACGCTTCCAAACCTTTAGAAACATCAACTGTCAAATAGTTTTGCAATGCAGTCATAACTTGCTTCGTTTCATATTTTGAAATTGAATTCGAAATAAAATAATACTCCTATTTTGAGTTGATGTTTATGCTAATGTTTTTTTTTTCGTTTCAATAAATATTGTATAAACCTCATGCGTGAAGAATTATTCTACGTTCGCGCTTCATCGCTTCTTCCAATGCGCTCACGCGGAAACATTGTCTTCCCGCACTTCGTTCGTAAATAACAATTAGAAATCTCTTAGTTTTTGAGATACAGCGCCGACAGACAGTCAAATAGACAAAGGCAATTTTCAAAAATGATCGGAATCGTCTCGGGAGGTCTCAAAGGGGATATTTCCGTTGGAATTTCTTACTTAAAAAATGGTGATGGCCATCATGTTACTTTCTCCGACTTGATGGTATCATTTATATTTACGTTTTCTTGGTTTATTTTCAAATGAAATCATATTTTAAATGTACATCGAGCGTTTTGTAGACTCGCATGAAAGTGACGTTTAAAACGTCAAAATTATAAAATGGAAAAATTATACCTCAAATTCAAAAACTCAGTTTACTCAAAAACTAAAGACATTTCGAAAAAAACGTATTGTTTATAAGTTGTTCATTTTGGCATTCTCTACAATTATTATTAGAATAAATTTGCTGTAACTATTATCGTTTCATAATTATAAACCAAAAATGAAAAAAAATAATAATACATTTTTTTCTCGAATAAAAATGATTTTATGAAAAATGTTTTCAAACAAAATAAGCTCATTATTTGTTTTCTTGAATATCTGTTTAAATGTTTTTGTGATATTTTTCATATTTAAGAAAATATTGGCAAGAAACAAAAAACATTTAAGGTAAACACCCACTTCCGGTGTACGAAATTTTACCAAAAGCTTTTCAGTTCTTCAGATTATCAAATAAGACGTATGTTCAAAGTTTCATATCAATTGCTCTATTAGTTTTTGAGATACAGCGCGAACAGACAGACACAAACTCACGCACAGAGCCACATAACCCACACACAGACACATTTTTTTTTTCCAGAAATTGTTGAAATGGCATCTAGGGACCCCAAAACGGATATTTCCTTAAATAAAATTGAAAAAAAATCACGATCACAATAAAGAGAAAGTACAAATATGCTTTGTTATTCATGGCAATCACTCCATCGTATCGTATGCAACCATATGTACGCATAAGCACGCCTGACAATAGCTATGCACCAGTTCCTAGTAGAAAGGAGTATTTGAGCTTAGAAATTAACTGTGGGGAGTTTCTTCAGACAAAAAAAAAACACTTTCTGGAATTAAATTGCGTGGCTGAACTAGCTTATTTGGCTGATATATTTGCCTTATTTAATGATCTGAACACTTTGCTGCAAGGAAGAATAATCTCCTGTTTCAGCGTTACTCCAAGATTGATAGACAAAAACGAAAGCTAGAAGCATAGAGAAGCCGAGTATCAATGAATTGTCATGATATGTTTCATAACTTAGCTACATTCATAAATGAAGCAGGAGAATAGCTTGATATAACATATCTTAACACGTTAAGCCCCGGCGTACATATTTTTTTTTTATTCCTCGGACCGGGTATTTATTTCTCGTATTATGTATACAGTAACATCAAGTTTGTACTGAATTATCATCTTTTTTTTGCATTATTATTAAAGAAAAAATTGTGATGTGGCCATCATGTTACTTTCTCCGACTTTATATTTACGTTTTCATGGGTTTATTTTCAATTGAAATCATATTTTTAATGTACATCGAGCGTTGCGTAAACTCGGATGAAACTGACGTTTAAAACGTCAAAATCATGAAAGATGGAAAAATTATACTTCAAATTCAAAAACTCGGTTTACTCAAAAACTAACGAGATTTAGAAAAAAACTTATTCTTTAGAAGTTGTTCATTTTGGTATTCTCTACAATTATTATTCACATAAATTTGCTGTAACTATTATCGTTTCATAATTATAAACAAAAAATTAAAAAAAAATTAATAATTTTTTTTTCTCGAATAGCAATGATTTTATGAAAAATATTTTCAAGCAAAAGATGTTCATTTCTTTGTTGTCTTTGTTGTTTGTTTAAATGTTTTTGTGATATTTTTTTTATTTAAGAAAATATTGGCAAAAAACAAAAAACAGTTAAGGTAAACACCCACTTCCGGTGTACGAAATTTTACCAAAAGCTTTTCAGTTCTTCACATTATCAAATAAGACGTATGTTCAAAGTGTCATATAAATTGCTGTATTAGTTTTTGAGATACAGCGCACATAGACAGACACACACGCGCACACACACACATACACACACAGACAGACACACACACACACACACAGACACAAAAAAAATTTTCCAGAAATTGTTGAAATGGCATCTAGGGACCCCAAAACGGATATTTCCGTAAAAAAAATTTTTGAAAAAAAATCACGATCACAATACTTTTTCGTACTTCGTAACGGAGAAAGTAAAAATTATTTTATAGTTTTGGACCGCGTGGTATTAAAGTAAGGCCTCATCAAATAACTGAAATAAGTTCCATAAGGTATGTATAGAATCGTGAGATCGCGTTGTGTACACGCGGCCTGAAAAAATATATACAGGGTGGCATTACGTTGATACCTCACGGTCCCAACGTCGTTATTGAGGCATCAGGTTGAGGCCTCGCGGGGCTTAACGTGTTAAGAATGTAATTAAGGAACACTTATCCAAAATTGAAAAAAGGTTTGAGTTTTACTTCCCAGCCGAAGATGAGGATGAGTGGGTAAGACATCAATTTCTTCCACTAAAAAGTGACCTTTGTAAGATTGGATTTTCTACGATTACTACTTTTAAAACCAAATTAAGAAATAGTTTGAGTGTTGATGAGAATCCATTACGAGTGGCGTTTTCAATAATTGAACTGCATACAGAAAAAAACTAGTAAAAAATAAACAGGCTCATTTATTTCATTAGTTACTAATTATTAGAAAAAGGATTTTAAGCAAAATACATATTTTTGCACATACTGGGCAGTGGCGTAGCGAGCTTAACTCGCGCCCGGGGCACAATACCTTTTTAGCGCTTTTTATTTACGAATTAACATTTATTATATTACACTGGCACTAAATTTAAAATATATTTTCCAGAAATCAATTATAATAAAAATTTAAATTATCCAGAAATTTTTTGTTTTGCGCCCCTTTGTGAGTAGCGCCCGGGGCATGATGCCCCCCCCCCCTCGCTACGCCACTGATACTGGGTGTTGACTTGGCGGACGCAGCATAGGAAATCGCATGTTAATTTAGAAGTGTTTAAATATTCGCTCCACTTTTTATTTTGGAGACAAAATGTATATTTAACTTTTTTGTAGAGGGAAAAATTCTGAATTTATCAATGTTCACACTTAACACTTTTCTCGAAGTTAAGATAATTAAGAAAAAGTAATGTGGTTTTATAAAAAAATATTGGCATGCCATGGAATTGAAACAACAATTGCAGTTATCAAAATGGCACAACATATCGCTGTCATTTGATTAAAAACATCTTTTTTTTCGAATAACGGTGATTTTACGAAAAATATTGTCAAACAAAAGATATTAATTTCTTTATTGTCTTAATTATTTGTTTAACACGTTGACCGCTTTGTCAGTCACCGATGACTGACACTGAAGTATTCCAATGGGGCCACGTCAGTCAGCAATGACTGACAGTGAGTACCTACTTACTAATTAGCGCTGTCAGTCACGAGTTTGATTGGCCGTTGAATTTATTAGAGAGAATGTTTGTGAGAGTGAGACACGTGACTGACACATTGCCTGACGTGGCGAAACGCATAATTTTTGCCATTGAAACCCGTAATTTCGTCTAAAAAATGCATCAAAATGAATTAAATAAGCATATTCTTACTCATTTTATAAAATAAAACTTGAAAACAAAGAAATTTTTTTTTTACATTTTACAAAAAAAACTTGTTGGCAGCCAATATGTTAAATGTTTCTGTGATATTTTTCATATTTAAGAGAATATTGGCAAAAAACAAAAAACAGTTAAGGTAAACACCCACTTCCGGTGTACGAAATTTTACCAAAAGCTTTTCAGTTCTTCAGATTATCAAATAAGACTAATGTTCAAAGTTTCAAATCAATTGCTTTATAAGTTTTTGGGATACTGCGCTCACAAGAACACACACATAGCCACACACACAGTCACACACACAGGCACACACACACACAGACACACACACACAGACACACACACAGCCACACAAACACTCATCACACACACAGCCACACACACACACACACACACACAAATTTACCAGAAATTGTTGAAATGGCGTCTAGAGACCCCAAAATGGATATTTCCGTAAAAAAAAAATTTGAAAAATTTTTCACGATAACAATACATACTTTCTCATACTTCGTAGCGGAGAAAGAAGAAAGTAATACTATTCATTATTTTGATTGAAAGAAAAACTATCGGTACCACAAAAATGTGTTTTTCTTGACTACTTTTGTGAATTCCGCGAAGAAGAGTTCAATAAGTTCTGAGTTCATTCTCTGCATCTAATTAATAAGTTCAGTAATTCTTTTATTTAAATAAATTCGATAAAATTACGATATACCGCATTTTCTATATAAATTTATTTAATTCAAATTATCAATTTCCTGTCATTCTTTCTTTAGAACTCTTCGAGTACAACACAGAACTCATAAAAATAGACAAAAAAAATAATTGAAAACAAGAATTAAAGTCCAAAAGGCAAAAATAAGAGTTCCATGACTTCCGAGTGCATTTTCTTGATTTTGATTTTATTTGATAAAATCACAATTTATAGCATATTTATTAATACAGTTCTTACTACATTATAACAGCGGTTTCTCTTTGATAAATAAATAAATAAAAAGTAAATAAATCCAAAATGGACAATTTAATTTCGAAAATACCGATTTCCTGTGTTATTATTAGTTTTATTAGTATACAACTTTGAGTTACAAAAGTCTTCTCTGCGATCAAATACATTGAATTCGTCTGCGAAATCACAACATTTTATCAATTTCTTTCGCGACTTCTATACAGGGTGTCCCGTTTTAAATTGCCACCCCACATATCTCAAAACCTGAGCAACATGGCAAAAAATGTTTCAGATGAAAGTTGTAGGGTTAGGAGGGGGGTATATGCTGGTGACCTTGAAAATGACCCCAGCAGTCCTGTTAAAATGTGTCACTACGTTTATGTCTATTTGTTTTATTAAGAAAATATGTAAAGTGTATTAATTACTGTAATTTTCGACCTATGTAAACCCTATGATAGCATTAGTAAAATTATTATTATTATTATTAAAGTCATTTATGAATTTCTCCTTATTACAAAATAACACAATTTCTTGCTTATATTGATATTGTACCGCCATCTATCGGCACTCTCTGAATATAAGAACTACTGCAAAGTTCATGTGTTATTTGGGTTGCCTACAGTACGAAATTTTTGATCGGTTCAGTTCGTACACGTCCGCAGTATGTGTACAAAATTTAAAATACCGTAACCGGCTTGTGCAGAACGCCGGCGAGGAATTCTTTAGTTGGCCGCGTGCATCTGCCGAGGGTGGGTTTCGACATTCGTCTCGCCGGTTGTGACTCACAATATTCAATGAATACACCGCTGGAACAATTAAATATGTGATATATTTACGCTCGTTCAGTGTCCCCGAAACTTTTGTGCTATTCGAGCGGTGTTTTACATCTGCAGGATATTCGAAATGCTGGCCTACGTTTTTTTGGTCTTCGGTAAGTCGTGTTTACGGTGCCGTTGGAGGTACATGTGTACGGCTGCGATGAAACTGCATTGCTCGAATGAAATTGATGCTCTTATGTGGCTATTATATTAATCTTCGGACCGTGAGGGCAGGTCTCCCAGACATACCTGGTGTCTTTTAATGACTAATTGCAGAGTTGCAGTGCCCGGTTCTGTAATGACGTGTGTTGTTATCCTTTGTCCATCAATTATTATATCTCGTATGTGAAAATTTTAAAAATATTGCGGTACCGTTTTAAGCGAGAATTTTCATTTTTATTATATTAATTTGGGAAAATGTTACTATGTTTATTTAAGGTCGGTTTGCTCAGGAGATTATTTGTAAATGTGTCTTGTTACTGTTTGTATTCTTATTAATAGCAGCTTATAATATGTTAATATCAATTCATGCACGTATTAAAGAATAGTAATAATAATCATCTATTGGTGTTTAACAAAAATAGTTTATACAACTAACAAATAACTGACTACATATAGAAATATGAAAATAAAAATCAAATATGTGTAGGTAACTGTGGCGAGAAATTAAATTTTGTACATTATAATTTGATATCTAGTTAATTAATGTTCAAACATTAAATATGATTATATATAAGTTACACATCCTCACTAAAACCCCCACTAACACAAAACTCCAATAGCTAGCTCCCGCAATAAAAAAACAAATCCGAAGATAACAGAATAAGAAGGCGGAAAGATCTCCTGGTCGATAGCCTATTGAAGTATTATTATATTATAATGTAAAGCAAAACTAAAAATTGTAAATATGTTTTCAAATAAAGATGAATACGTTACATTCGAAAGAAGTAATACACAAACTAATGTTCAGGTGTGTCTGGCTGTGCGCGCTGTATCTTAAAAAGTAGTAGAACAATTGATATGAAACTTTGAACATATGTCTTATTTGATAATCTGAAGAACTGAAAAGCTTTTGGTAAAATTTCGTACACCGGAAGTGGGTGTTTACCTGAACTGTTTTTTGTTTTTTGCCAATATTTACTTAAATATGAAAAATATCACAAAAACATTTAAACAAACATTGAAGACAACAAAGAAATGAACATCGTTTGCTTGAAAATATTTTTCATAAAATCATTTTTATTCGAGAAATAACAAAGAAATGAACATCTTTTGCTTGAAAATATTTTTCATAAAATCATTTTTATTCGAGAAAAAAAATTATAATTTTTGGTTTATAATTATAAAACGATAATAGTTACAGCAAATTTAAGTTAATAATAATTGTAGAGAATGCTAAAATGAACAACTTATAAAGAATAAGTTTTTTTCGAAATCCCTTTAGTTTTCGAGTAAACTGAGTTTTTGAATTTGAAGTATAATTTTTTCATCTTTCATAATTTTGACGTCAGTTTCATCCGAGTTTACACAACGCTCGATGTACATTTAAAATAAGATTTCAATTGAAAATAAACCATGAAAACGTAAATATAAATGGCTATGATACCATCAAGTCGGAGAAAGTAACATGATGGCCACATCACCATTTTTTATAAATACATAACTTGAATGTTTTGACGAATTTGTGATAAGTAGAGTCGTGGATTCGATGAATATTTGAGAGGAGTCAGAGTCATCTGTAATTAATCCGACTTTCGACTCGTGAAACTCAAATATTAATAACGAATGCTATACAAAAAAAAATCAATATTAAACATTTAAGGATTATTTGTACGTAAAGAAAAACTGCTTCTAAAATATTCATTCGATTTATTGTAAGAGCTACAATTAGGTGTTCAGCGAAGCGAATTCGGAAAGGAAAGGAGAACCATGTCGCTTCTATATATAAACACACTATCCGCCCTGTCATCATGTACAATCAATATTGTGTCAATGAGTTGGAGTTGAAACAAAAAGTTGAGGAATCGGAGTCGAAGTCTTCACACTTTTGTAACGACTCCACACCCCTGGCACTAAGAATAATAACATGAATTAATAACTGCACATATAATATTTGAACCTATTTACACTTTACTTTAATATTTAATATATTTTAACGAGTCATTAAGTACAAGAAAAATTCATGAACTGCGAGAAAATACAGGCGAATTTACAAATGCCGAGAATTTGACATTGACAGTTCGCGAATTTCGTTCACAAATAATACACTGCCGAGCGTAAAACTAGGGTCACTCCGTAATTTGAATTATTTTTTACATTTTTAGTTTTTTACGTGTTTTATCGGCTGTAACAGTTCACTGACTGATTGCTTGAATAAAACAAAAGTGTTTGTTGTTCAAAGTTTATTGAAAGTAATGAAAATGAACAATTTCAATTTGATATTCTAAGTAATGAAAATGATCAAGTTTACTTTCATATGCTTTTGTCGAAACAAAAGGACTTCAGTAGCGAGTATTCTCACAGCTTGCAAACGACGAGGAATGCTCTGGATCAGATTTTGGATCATATTCTGCCGAAGATTGTCCCATTCCTGCACCAATAAGTCGCGAAACTCTCTAGAATTTCCGGGGGCCGGCACATGTCTCCATAAACGTTTTCCCATCTCATCCCAAACATGCTCAATTGGATTTAAATCCGGACTGCGAGCAGGCCAAACAAATCGCGTGATACTCAGTAACTATCCGAGCAGTGTGGGGTCTTGCGTTATCATGCATAAATGTTGCGTCGTCACCAAGAATAACCATGAACGGTAAAACATGATCTTCTAGAACCTCTGTCAGATACCTATGCCCAGTCAATGTCCTATTCTCGACAAAGACTAGCTCCGTGTCAGTGTCAAAAGACATGTCTCCCCATGCCATAACAGATCCTCCACCAAATGGAAGTCGCTCGGCAATACATGCTTGAGCATATCTCTCGCCTTGTCGTCGCCACACGTCTATCTGAGCCCTTAAGACAGAATCGAGATTCATCGGAAAACAATACGCGACTCTAATCCGCTATTGTC
The DNA here is from genome assembly GCA_910593695.2 of Ocypus olens. NCBI lineage: Eukaryota > Metazoa > Arthropoda > Insecta > Coleoptera > Staphylinidae > Ocypus > Ocypus olens. The sequence goes on from OU343058.1 coordinate 45,957,822, forward strand.
CAAGCCAAGTGTTCTGGTGCAAAATTCAACCTCGCAATCCGGTGTTCACGGGAAAGTGGCGGTCCAGTAGCTCTTGTTCGAGAAGATAATCCAGTAGCATGAAGTCGCCTCCTAACTGTCCACTCACTTATGTCTACATTTCTCACTTCTTTTAGATGATTTCGAAGGGAAACTGTCGTGACCGGTTTCGCAAAGCGCTAGAAACAAGAAAGCGGTCATCTCTAGCTGTTGTAGTCTTACCTCGCCCTGAACCATGTCTTCAAAGTGAGCAGACCAGTCTCTTCGTACCGCCGCCATACTCGTTGCACGGTCGAGAGACTTACATCAACGTTTCTCGCAGTTCGCGCTGACCGCCACAATTCCGTCTTTCAATTTTACGTCGTTGATTCGGGGGAATTTTGTTAGTAAGGAATTGAAAGCCTTCGCCATCCTTGTTTATTGCTTTTATGAAGCTTTTCTTTTCAAGACATAGATTTATATGGAGTGGTGGTAGAAAATTTCAGTGAGATCTTTGACGTGTAGAAAATCTAAATCGTACGAATGGTCTCCAAAAAATTATTACAAATGCAATTTTCGAGCAAAAGTAAGAAGGGTGTTAGTTTTTCATGTTTTTTTGTCAAAATGCCTGTTTTAGGTGTATCCAACTAATTTGCACGCAAGAAGCACAGATTTACCAATCGCGATCATTTTTTTTAGGAGCTTTCGTTTACCCGCTACGGCCTGAAAAATCGATTTTTTCTATATTTTTTTACTTTCACTGATAGAAATTCGGGAATGTACTGTTTTCAACATTCGGTCACACCACAGCTGGTTAGCTTTGTTAGTTTGTTACTATTGTAGCTAACTGAAATTTTAAAACGGCAATCGATTTCTTTCGTTCTTCTGATGAAGTAACCATGAGCTTTTATTGGTTAAAAATAGCGATTCCCAAACTGTGGTCCCGGACCCTCGGGGAGCTAACGGCAAGGGGTCCGCGGATCATTTTTTCTTGCCAAAGAAAATTTCTGGATCTAAAATCGATTTATTTTGCTGGTTAGAAAAATTTGCAAATTTGGCTGATATTTTTAACTACCTTAACAGTTTTAATCTTAATATCGGCCCTAAAATGACCCTTGCAGAACACCCAGCAGGATATTTGAGATGATATCGATCCGAATATACAACAACTCGTTTCTGCAAAACACCACCGTCCCTCTCATCAAGGAAAGTGAAACGTTTAATTTTTCATATATTCAGGCTATATTTCGTTTTATTGAATTTATTTAATGCTTTCTGCAACAAGTAAGGTTGTTTCTAATTTGTTTAATTTGCCAAGTCTTTGTTAGTTGTCATTTTCGTTAAATGATATATGTATTTAAATTAATGTACGGTGTGTTTCAAAAAGAAATTAAGCGTTAATCAGGCTTTTTTGCACAATCGTTAACATTTTTGACGTCAACTGTCTGAACGACAATTACGAATGTTTAATCAGAGACATGCGAATTTCAATTCATTTTGAAATAATATAAATAAAGACGTATGCTTAACGCCGAAGTTATGTCACCGGACACCGTATTATAGTAAGGTGTGAGCCACAAAATTTTGTTTCTGCGTTGGCCATGCCTGAGAGAGAGAGAGAGAGAGAGAAACATAGCAGTCATGTCTGAGATTAATTATTTTTTATTAAATCTAATTCAATTGAACTAATCTAGTCTCATGGCATAATAATATACGACATACCTCATTTATCTCACAGCCAACTCTGAAACAAAATTTTGTGGCTCACACGATATAATGATTATTTAAAAACTCAGTGAAGGGGAGGAGTATGAAAATTCTTAGGGAATCGGGAAATAAAATTAATTTTGAGTAGATTTGGCAAGTTTCAAGTTCGTAGCATTTATTTCTATTTTTTTTACGAGCGGAAAAAAATTTTCAACATCGGATTTGCAATCTCTTCGATTTTTGATTATCTCATTTTATAGTAAAGGGAGGGCGGCCCGTTGGTGTAACGGGTACAGGCGAGCGCTTGTACCGGTTGCACCGCGTGCCGTGTGGGTTCGATTCCCAGCCCGAGCGAAAGATTTTTTCGGGATCGAGAAGTATTCTGTCGGGTCCATGGTTGTTGTGTATACGTCTGACATTATTCATTTATTCACCCAAATTGTATATATCAATATAGCAGCCGCCTTGAGCTGGCTATATGGGCTACGTTCCCGAGGCCAAAAAAAAATGGTAAAGGGAACATCAGCTTTTTAAGGGAACGTAAAATAGAGGCGATTTAGAGTAAATTTAGGGAAATCCCTTGTCAAGCCGCACAATTTTGACGTTTTAATAAACATATTCCTTTAGGTGTGTTCACAAAACAATTCATAATATGAAAGGGGTTCACAAAATATACCATTTTTGAAAGGGGTCTGCGAGCGTAGAAAGTTTGGGAACCGCTGTCTTTGAGCGATTATTACAAAAGTTGTCATTCCATGTCAATTCAACAAAAAAAAAATGAAATGTCACCCACCACTTCAGTTCTGTATGATTTTTTTTACAAGTTTATATAACCAAGTTATGAAGCCACACAAAATATTGTTGCCCCAAGTCAAGTACATTTCAAGATATTAAGGTTGAAAGTTGAGGAGTCACAAGAATGCCAAAACACATTTTCCCATAAACTTGAATATCTTTAAAAGTACTTGTCTGAGGCTAACAATATTTTCCTGGGCTTTATAATTTGGTCATACCAACTTGTAAAAAAAGAATCATCAAAATCTGAAGTAATGGCTGACATGGTCTGGGTGCACTGATGTTGATTCACCCACCACTTTTAAAACTGGTATCATAAATAACTATTAACTACGATCGCATTAAAAGTAGGCACTTTTTGCATCAATTTTCGTTGCAAAGGTGACTTTTTAGAACATTAGTGCTTTTTTATGACTTTATGGCACGGAAATGTCAAATTGTTTTTAAGGCACAGAAATGTCAAATTTGACAGATGACAATATTCCAGCACAAAATTTCAACGAAAAACTTAATTTTTTATTAAATCATTACAAATAATTATTAAACTCTATAATATGAAGGAAATGGTAAATTTAATGCAAGTAGAAGCAATTACAAAACAGCGAAACTTTTGCAAGTATGCTATTCGCAACCTCCTACCTTCATTACACAACCGCATGATTATTATACAGGGTATTTTTTTATCGTGGGCCATAGGATTTTACATGCTAAAAATTATATCTTGTGTTAATGTATATTTTATCATAAAATTTTGAAGGAAATTTTAGTTAGTAATAAATCAATTATTTTTGTACATTATGCGCTTAGTCAGAATAATTTAAACATGTTTTATTCCATTAAAAAATGAAATTATATAAAATAAATAACCGAGCAAAAATAATCAAAGTACCTTGAATTTCTGAAATGTCAGATTGATTAGTGAATTAATTTCATTTTTTAATGGAATAAAACATGTTTAAGTTAATCTAATTAAGCGCATCATGTAGAAAAATAATTGATTAACTACTAACTCAAATTTCCTTTAAAATTTTATGATAGACATTAACATAAGGTATAATTTTTAGCATGTAAAATCCTATGGCCCACGATAAAAAAAAACTGTATATATGACCACATATACTTGCAAAAGTTTCGCTCTGTTGTAATTGCTTCTACTTACATTAAATTAAACTGTATAATGTACGTCAATGTTAATTTTGCAGTTTGTGCAATTTTCTATGATAATCCTTGGCGTCGTTGAACAAGAAGTTTCAAAAAGAACATTTGGAATATTTAATTGATTAGTTGTAACTTCGCACAAACTTTAATTGGAAATGATTGAATCTTCTACATATTGTTCTGTAGAAGAACAAGTACTGTTATTGGAGACTCCTCTTTGAAAAATTTGGTTAGATATGGCTTTTTTGTTATTTATTGACTCTTCTGCGTACGATTCAGCTACAGTGGAACTTTTCCAACTACTGGAATTTTTCCAAAGGTGTTAATTCCAACGGGTTGGATTGAACATTTCTGATTGCGATAATAGACAAATAATCGTTGATGGGGAGTTTGTGGAGGACGAAGTAAAACGTATCTTTTGTAAATGTCAATACTTTTTTTGGTATCATTAGTATCGCCGTCAACAAGGAAGGTCCGAGATTGATCAGTCTTTGAAGTGGGTATTTTTACAATCAACATCGAACCAGTATCTTCGACATCCATGATACTCATCTAACTCTCTCCTAACAACCCCCGCAATTCCAAAAATTTCCGTGACCTACAATTTGGAAACATTATCATTCAATATTCAAACAATTTAGATTAAAATTACCTTCATCATCAAAAACCTGTCGTTGGGCGCATCGTTTAAAAATGTATATAACTGTTCCTTAATAAATACGCGAGACTTCCTATTGTGAAAGCCTTTTGATTGGTTTTTCATAAATGCCGTTAACTTGGAAAACTCTTTAAGGTCAATATTTTTGTCAACTAATACTGACGACTTAACCATAGAATACTCCGACTATAAGCTCGATGGTTTGATCTGTTTGCCTCTTGCTGAAAAGTAGGCTAACAAGACGTTCTCCGTTATGAACATTTTTTGACGTACACCACTGATTGAACTTAGTATAAACTAATTCATACTGCTTTCGAGATTTTTCTGGAAGCAAATTTTTCATTGCCATTTCCGCGGCCTCTTCGACATCGGAAAGAATGTTTTGAATATCACTATCACTATTTTTTTCTGCAATTTATAACAGTATAACACTCACAGATAACTTTTTTCCACAAATAATAATGGCGACTGACATTTGTGCAATTTATTTACTGGTTGCTAAGTAACGTTTTCGTCAATGCACTCTGGACAAAATGTTATTCATTATTTTATTCATTGAATAATGAGCAGCAGTTAAAATGACATTTACAAAATATTACTCATAGGAACAACTTCTTTGAAAATTGCTGCACGATCGAAGATAAAATTTTGTAAGGCACTCGTGTAAAAAGTTTATTGCACGAATTGGCATGATTCCTGGCTTTAAAAACGCGAGCGAGGAACGAGCACTTTTTACACTTGTACCTCAAATAACCATTATTAGATGGTATAAAAGTAACATTTTTAACCATTACTTTCGGATTGTGTTTTTCGTACAATCCATTTTGTTTAATATTTTTCGGCATGCAGTTTTACTTGTGGAAATATTACTCGCTTTCTGTGAATACATTTTGTAAGTAATAGCTGGTTATGTAAAAGGAATTGAGTGTTTGTCATAACAAACTACTGCAGTACTCAAAGCACCGTAACATTACAACAATTTCTGTACTTTATTAGCGGAAAGCCAACATTCGACGGATCCATTATTCTACTACTCCTACGCCGGCACAAGAAAAGGTCGCATATTGTACAAACACATAAAATAACTCAATATACTGCACTTGACAGCATATCTAGGTAATATACCTCATAAAGGAAAACGTAAGTTTATATTACAAGCAATATTGTCTATTTACGAATTTTAACTTTATTTAAAAATACCATTAATCGTGATTGTATCGAATTTGTTTATAAGAAGGAATTATTGTACTCAATAAGCAGAAATAGAAAATTAACTCAGAACTCATGGAACTGTCAATATTTTTTTTGGCTTTGCGACTTTTTTCAAAAAAAATATTTTTGATAGTTCCGGATAGTTCTGATTTGTGTTTCCCGTAGTTCTTTGTGAGTTCTATCCATAGTTGTTATGAAATATTTAGATTCAATCAATATTAGGTGAGTAATATGAATTTGAATATTTCGAAATTTTTATCTCTGGAAATTCAACAAAACTAGTATCAGGAACTATAGTACTAACCAAAATATATCTTAAAACTAGTTCAGAACTATTTGATAACAATGTTGGGGTGCGGTGTCACCCCATTTTTCAAAACATTCCTGATAGCCCAATTTTACAGAACTCTTTTTTAAAAGTTGATAGTACTTTTAGATACATCAAAAGGAATTGAGAACTCTATTCAGAACCATCAGAACTCTTCATTGGGGTGCCAAGTTGACACACTCTCGACCTTTGATATTAAATGGATCAAGCATTGTTAGCCGTTAATAATTTTAGGAGCAATAGCAGAACATGTATGCATGTTAGAAGATAGAAGGCAAATACAGTAACGAGATCACCAGAGGATAGCGTTAAAACATCACAAACCGGTGTAATTAACTTTTCAATTTTCACGGGAATAAATTGAAACGGCCGCATGCAATCCCATAATTAATACCGCAAAGCCTTTTGTTGGCGTTTTGCGTACCCGGTTGATGATCACCGTCTCTCACTCAAAAGATGAAACACGAGAATACGAAAATAAATAGGCAGTTTCGTATACCTGAGCGGCGGTGGTGTTTCATTCAAAGAAATATTTGTAGAGCACGCTCGGGATTTATCAACGTTATTAAAAGGAATGCCCGGGGCTCTTTTAATACCCGTGTATTGAGAGGCGGTGAGGGGGGACGGAGGGGCTATTGAGTTTTTCCCTGGATATTATTAATTAAATTCCCGATCTTTGATGTGTGTAATTAATTTTCAATTAAAACCTCCAAGTGGTAGTTGCATACAAAATGACGAGTTGAAAGCGCGACTGCAATTTTTTAATTAACCCGAATGGATTTTGATCATGCAGCTACATGTGTTCAGTAATTATGAACAAACGAGGCAGCAACGCGACCCAACCAACATTTATGGTTGCGAGCACGTAATGGGAACTACTTTTTAACTTTAAAATGGTGTAAATTGTAACGCAACATATCAATAAATGGAATTTAGTGTAATACAAAGTAATAGTAGTATAATACATATTGTATGTATTCCTACAAAACTAATTCTTATAAAGACTCATTTTTACTTTCTCCGTTACGAAGTACGAGAAAGTGTTGTGATCGTGAAAATTTTTTCAAATTTTTTTTTACGGAAATATCCGTTTTGGGGTCCTTAGATGCCATTTTGACAATTTCTGGAAATAAAATTGAGTCTGTGTGTGTGTGCTGTGTGCACAGTATCTCAAAAACAAATAGAGCAATTGATATGAAACTTTAAACATATGTCTTATTTGATAATTCGAAGAACTGAAAAGCTTTTGGTAAAATTTACCTTAACCGTTTTTTGTTTTTCTCCAATATTTTTTTAAATATGAAAAATATCACAAAAACATTTAAACAAATATTGAAGGTAACAAAGTAATGAACATCTTTTGTTTGAAAATATTTTTCATAAAATCATTTTTATTCGAGAAAAAAATGTATTTATTTCTTTTCATTTTTAGTTTATAATTATGAAACGATAATATTTACAGCAAATTTATGTTAATAATAATTGTAGACAATGGCAAAATGAACAACTTATAAAGAATTTTTTTTAAAATTTGAAGTATAAAATTTCTGACGTTTTAAACGTCAGTTTCATCCGAGTCTACAAAACGCTCGATGTACAGTCAGAGAAAATACAAATTCTCGCCCCTAAGTGATCGAGTGACTGACTCCATATCTGTGATTTTTTTCATCTTCCAATTTTTGGTGCGTCATTTTGAAAAATATGAATAACTAAAATTTTTACGTTATATTGATATTTTTTATATATTTATCAATTAAAGAGTAATTTTATTTAAAATTATTGGTAATATTTTGGTATTAATAATTTTATTTCAGTTTAGTGTAAATAATCCCATGTTTGCCAAGATATGACCTTGAAATCCTCGAAAAATAAGATTTTATTTTTTTTAACCACTAAAAATTAGTATAATAATCTGAAAAATTCACATATATTTTTTACCCAAATAAAAGGTTATTTAGGGTATTCATGTTTTTATTAGGTTTAACCATTTTTTTCGCCCCGAACCGATCAAGTGACGGAAAATTTTATTTATATATATAGTCAATGTTCTTTCAATGTTTGGTGCGTCATCTTGAAAAATTTGAATAACTAATCTTTTTACGATATTTTGTATATATTTATCAACAATTGAGCAGCAAAATTTTATCAAATTAATAATAGAGTAACAGTATGTTTATGTCGAGTTTAGATTCTTTTTTTTTAATTTCAAATACCTTATATCTTTACCAGTGGCGGCTCGTGGAACATGTTGATGGTAGAGCCACTTATATAATGCCCCCCCCCCTTTTTTCTTTTGAAGAAACAAAGAACGATTTATCTTCCTAGACCAATCGAATATTTTGGCCAAAAAATCAAAAATTTTGAACAAAAAAGATCTAAAATATCGGCCGAAAAAATAAAAAATCCTGGTTCAAAAATAAAAATGCAGACCAAAAAATTTAAAATACAAGCAAAAGAAAAATCATTTGCCATTTTCAGCCACAAATATAACTCTTTTTAGCTTAAAATAAGTTCCAACGAGAAATTCGAAAATAATAGCAAAAATTAAAATAAAATAAAAAATCGCACAATAAAATCAATAACTCAAGTTAAGAAAATCTAAAATATTGGACAAAAAATAAAAAATTAAGTACCCAAAAATCAAAGTGGTAGACTAAAAAATCAAGATTTTTAACAAACGAATTGAAAATTTAAGTCGACTAAAATTGAAACCAAAACAATCGAAAATACAAAATATAGGCCAAAAAAGTAGGGCCTAAAAAGGTGAAAATTTAGACAAAACATCGAAAACTCGGGCGTATGCGGACAAAAAATCGAAAATTTCTACAAACCAGTCGAATATTTTGGTCTAAATAATGAAAAATAAAAAGAATTGGAACACAAAAATCGAAAATACAAAAATGTAAAATATGGGCCAAAGAATCAAGAATAATGATCTGAAAATAAAAAACGCAGACAAAAAATTAAAAACTTAGGTAGAAGCAAAATAATTTGCCAAAAATAAGTTTCTGATCAGAAATTCGAAAATAATAGCCAAAAAATAAAAAATAAAATCACGGAATGAAATCAATAATCCAAGTTAAAAAATCTAAAATATTGGATAAAAACAGACTTTAAATCTAAGATATTCGATACAAAATTTAGACCAAATATCTAAAATTCTGGCATAAAAATAAAAATGGTGGACCAAGGAAAGAAAAATTTTAACAGGCAAATAAAGAAAATTTTAGGGTAAAAGATAAAAGAAAATAAAAATCTACAATGTTGGCCAAAAAGTCGAAAATTTAGACAAAACATCGAAAACTCGGACCTAAAGATAATAAACGCAGACTAAACGAAAAATCAAAAATGCGGACCAAAAAAATCGAATATTTTGACAATAAAATCAAGAAGTTGGTAAAGAAAAATTTCGGTCAAAAGATTAAAAAAATAATAATACAAATTTGTAATGTAGGCCAGAAAGTTGAAAATTTAGACATTGCATAGAAAATTCGGCCCTAAAGATAACAAATGCAAAAATCGAAAATTTCAACAAACAAAACTCGAAAATACCGGAAAAAATTTAAAAAATCTCGCATATAAATCAATAATTCAGGTTATAGATATTTTAATCAAAATCAAATCAAAAATTTGGAACTAGAATTAAAATTTCGGCTCGAAAAATAAAAAATGCGGACCAAAGAATCAAAAATTTGAACAATTAAATCGAAAATTTAGGTCAAAATAAAGAATATTTAGAATATTAAAAAAAAAATAAAAAACACAAAGATAAAATATTTTGACTAAAATATCGAAAATACAGGTCAAAAATTTAAAAATTAAAAATTCGTCAGGCCGCGGTGGCCTAGTGAGTAGAGCTCCTGCTCACGGGCCTCGTGGTCGTGGGTTCGAATCCCATCCGGGCGGTCACTTTTTCGGAACGAAGAAGTGGCCGTGCGGCCATGAATGTTTAGTGTATGTCTCATTCATTATAAATAATGATATACATACAAATTATCGGTTGTGGCAGAATAGCCTAGTTGCTTACGCCAATTCCCAAATCATCCGCACTTCCTCAACCCGAATTCCCGTCAACCATCCTTCCTTAAAAAAAAATAAAATTCGTTTAGAAAAATAAAAAATGCTGACGAAACAGTCGAAAATTTAATTAAATTTAGGCCAAAATAAATAATGTTTGGGCCTAATAATAAAAAATTCAGACAAAAAAAATCGAATATACAGGTCGAAAATCTAAAAAAAAAATCTATTTGCTGAGTACAATACTTTGTACTAATTCTGGATTCTAATCCAAGAATTTCACGAAAATTCTCCAATTTGAACCACGGTTTTGGATCTTAAACGCATAATTTGTGACCTAAAATTAAAAATTTGGATTTTAATTTGATAATTACATGTAAAATCCGAAATTTGAAATATTAAATCTAAGTTTTTGGCCCCTAAACGCAGAATTTGAGACTTAAAATTCAAAATTTGGATTCTAATACAAGAATTTCAATAAACATCTCGAATTTGGACCATAGAATCTATGGTTTTTAAACGCAAACTTTATGTTGAAAAATCCAAAGTTTGGATTTTAATTTGATAATTATATGTAAAATTTCTAATTTGAAACTTTGAATCCAAGTTTCTGGTCCCTAAACGCAGAACTTGAGACCCAAAATCCAATATTTGGATTCAATTGATCAATTGCATTTAAAATCAGGTATTTCGAACATAAAATCCAAGTTTTTTTACTCTTAAACGCAGAATTTGAGTCCTAAAATCAAAAATTTGGATTATAATCTAGAAATGTCATGTCTCATAGAATTCATGGTTTTGGACCTTAAACACAAAATTTTTGCAATAAAATCCAAGATTTTGATTTTAATCCGATAATTTTATTAAAGGTTTTATTAAAATACAGGGTGTTGCATTAAAAAAAAAACACAACTTTGATATTTTAGGGCGTTTGGAACACTCTGTATAATATGAAATTAATTTTAAAGAGTAACCATAATAGACCCCTATATATCCTAAAAGTCAAACTTTTTGAAAGCCACGTATTTTGGCCACACTATTCCGTGTCGTATAGCGTGAATAACCCTATATATTTCAATCTATTCTAAATTTATTTCAATTGTTGATAAATTTATAAAAATATAAAATGACCTTGAAAAATTCATCTAATTTGGTATTTTGATCAATAATATATGTGATTTTTTCAGATTTTTTTTAGTGGTTAAAAAAATTATATTTGAAAAATCTTATTTTGGGGCTTCCCGGGTCATGTCGGGTTTTTTTTTGATATACGGCTTACGACTACTTTGGTTTAAGGGCACATCTAATGATATTTTCATATTTATTTAAAAATCTGTGTCGGGTGGCATTTTGACCATCTTATATCGGGGATACCCTTTTATTACCTCATAAATGGATTTTAAGCAAGGACTGACTGTTTTCGACCGAACTAAGCACCAACATGCGGCAGCATTCCCTCGCGAGCGGGTTTCGCATTTGTGTTTTCTCTGACTGTACATTTAAAATACGATTTAAATTGAAAATAAACCACGAAGGCGTAAATATAAATGATACCATGAAGTCGGAGAAAGTAACATGATGGCCACATCACCATTTTTAATGAGATAATTCAACTTTGGATTCTACGAAACTGCCTAAATGCCATCCAACAACATCTAATATAACTGATATAATGTTTGACTATTTATTTGTATAATTTAATTAGACTATCTATTAGATAATATTACTTTAATTATACACTGAATGAGTTAATTTAATTCTAGAATACAAATGAATTTCATCTGCAGTAGAATAGTCTACAGGGTATAATATATCATCGGCTTCCATCGGATTTAATTTTGATTTCCAGTAATACGATCTTAAGACTAATGGACCGGCGGGGATGTATTCGGTTTTCACTGTGAAATCGAGAAGCCCAGCGTCAGCAGCAGGTAGAAAAAGGCACGAATTACTAATCAGATAACCATCTCAGTCATCAATTTGCCGAGCTTTCCGGATTCCGTGATTAATTTATGACGAGCACTGACCGTGTGTATTCCAAACTAGATTTTACGAGGACTCGTTATACATGCTGCTGCCTCACATACCTTTTATGTATGTATACCACCAGCATGCCTTTATCGTTGCCTGCACACTCTAGATACCTACCAATTTTATGGCCAAAGTGTATCTCCCGCCTCATTATTTAATAAGGTATTAAAGTTTATCTTTATATACACAGAAGTGATAAAATACACGCCGTGATGGAATATTGATCGATGTTTGTATTTTAGATGTAATCGGTAACTTATTCCTAAATCAACAACAAATTTAAACTAATATACTGAAGAATAGACTGCCAATATATGAATATGTTTTTGAAAATATACCGAGATAATGTTAATAGTAGAAGTTTTGATATTTAATTTTAGAGCTGTGGATAAACAGTGAATAGTCAACATTACATTTTTTAAGATCTACCTCGTGCAAAAAAATCACTATTTTTTTATTACGCAAATTATTAAGGAATTGACTTAGCCTGTGTATGATCCAGGGGCGGCTCGTTATATAGAGCCAAGGAGCCATGGCATTACCTGCAGTTTCAAGCGCAGCAAGAATTTTTTATTAATTCATAAAACACTTTTTCGTCAATTTAAATGTTAAGCAACGCCTGCATAACTTTAATGAAACTTTTTTTTGTTTTCCGTGTGTATTGTTTTAATGTCTGGGACAAAATGTAAACGCACGATAAATCAAAAGTACACATAAATCATATTTTCAGCTTGTTTAAAATTATGAACTTTACAACTCAAAATAACCTTGGACCATGAAGATCAATTGTTCTTTCTTTCTTCAAAAAAGGGAGCGGGGGCTTCCCCATATTGTAGTCATACTAATCAAATAATAGTATATTATTAAACGAGTGAGAAACTCGGGTGAATTTCACCCGAGTGGCAATGGCCAACTTGTTCACGAGTTTAATACTATACTTTTTCGCATCATATTAAATAATTACCTAAAGATTTTTCTGTTTGTATTAAATTATAACGAATAATTTTTCTATTTGGAAATTACGTCAGTTCGCTGATAAAAAACGAATCGTAACCATAGTAACAACTAAACTGTTGGGCAATGAAATCGCTATCATTTGATTGGACGTCACCTGTTGGGCAATGAAATTGCTATCATTTGATTGGACGTCACCTGTGGAGAAAATGATTCGGCCGAATAATGGACAACTTTCTCAATCAAAAACGATTTAACAATGTTTATATTATTTAATAAGATGCAAAAAATTGTTTTATTTGAATTATTCAGAATGTATCTACCAAATCTGAAGTTGTCGAAACTGCCGGCGCAAAAGGTGAAACAATAAGGTGATCCCAACAAAGTTAATGGTTTTATTTGAATTCTTTTTTAAATTAGTTTCTCATTTTTGAACAATTAAAGCGAAAATAAAAAAAATGTTTTGTTATTAAATTTTTTTTGGAAAATTACTTTGAAGTGATTTTTGAGACTAATTTAAACCAGTTTCTTACTAGAATATTCTGCATTTTTTATTGTTAAGCCCGTATTTTCGATTTTTTTTGTATAAATTTTTATCATTTGGCTTAAATATTCTTTATTTTAACCTAAATTTTCGATTTAATTGTTTAAATTTTCGACTTTTTGGTCCGCATTTTTGATTTTCCCGCCGAATTTTTATGTTTTAGATTTTTTACTTATATTTTCTATTCTCTTGGGACTAAATTTTTGATCTTTTGACCTAAGTATTCTTTATTTTGATATAAATTTTCGATTTAATTGTTAAAATTTTCGATTTTTTTGTCCGTGTTTTTGATTTTTCAGGACGAATTTTTAGATTTTTGACCCTGTATAATTGATTTTTTGTCTAAATGTTTGATTATTTGGCCCAAACATCATTTATTTTGACCTACATTTTCGATTTAATTGGTAAAATTTTTGACTGTTTGGTCCGCATTTTTAAAATGTTTGACCCATATTTTCGATATTTTTGGTCAAAATAGTTTATCTTTGTATTTTCGATGTTTTTTGAATATTCTAAATATTCTCTATTTTGACCTAAATTTTCGATTTAATTGTTCAAATTTTTGATTCTTTGGTCCGCATTTTTTATTTTTCGGCCTGAAATTTTAATTCTAGTTCCAAATTTTTGATTTAATTTTGATTAAAATATCTATAACCTGAATGATTGATTTATATGCGAGATTTTTTTATTTTTTCCGGTATTTTCGAGTTTTGTTTGATGAAATTTTCGATTTTTTAGCCTGCATTTATTATATTTAGAACCGAATTTTCTATGCAATGTCTAAATTTTCGACTTTCTGGCCAACATTACAAATTTTTATTATGATTTTTTTAATCTTTTGACCTAAGTTTTTCTTTATTTTTAATTTCATTTTATTTATTTAATTCTACCTAACTTTTCGATTTTATTGTCAAAATTTTCGATTTTTGGCCAACATTGTAGATTTTTATTTTCTTTTATCTTTTACTCTAAAATTTTCTTTATTTGTCTGTTAAAATTTTTCTTTCCTTGGTCCACCATTTATATTTTTATGTCTACATTTTTTATCGGATATTTTAGATTTTTAGTCTATTTTTTTACCCAATATTTTAGATTTTTTAACTTGGATTATTGATTTAATTTCGTGAGTTTTTTTAAATTTTTTGGCTATTATTTTCGAATTTCTGATCAGAAACCAATTTTTAGCAAATAATTTTGCTTCTACTTAAGTTTTTAATTTTTTGTCTGTGTTTTTTTATTTTTAGGTCAGGATTCTTGATTCTTTGGCCCGAATTTTAGATTTCTGTATTTTCTATTCCAATTCTTTTTATTTTTCTTTATTTTGACCAAAATATTCGATTGGTTTGTAGAAATTTTCGATTTTTTTGTCTGCAATTTTTATCTTTACGCCCGTTTTCGATGTTTTGTCTAAATTTTCACCTTTTTATGCCTTACTTTTTGGCCTATACTTTGTATTTTCGATTGCTTTGGTTTCAATTTTAGGTCTCTTGGCCGAAATTTTCTTTATTTCGACTTAAATTTTCGATTCGTTTGTTAAAATTTTGTTTTTTTGGTCTACCACTTTGATTTTTGGGTACGAATTTTAGATTTTTGGTCTTTATTTTTTATTTTTTGTTTCATATTTTAGATTTTCTTAATTTGATTGTGCGAATTTTTATTTTATTTTTATTTTTGCTATTATTTTCGAATTTCTCGTTAGAACTTATTTTAAGTTAAAAAGAGTTATATTTGGGGCTGAAAATGGCAAATTATTTTTCTTTTGCTTGTATTTTCAATTTTTTGGTCTGCATTTTTATTTTTAAACCAGGATTTTTGATTTTTGTGGCCGACATTTTAGATCTTGGGCTGTTTTGTTCCAAATTTTTGATTTTTCGGCCAAAATATTCGATTGGTCTGGGAAGATAAATGGTTCTTTGTTTCTTCAAGGGGGGAGGGGGGGTGTATTGTATAAGTGGCTCTAAATAGCAGTTATTTTAAGTAGCAATGATTTATAGTAGCAGTGATTTTAAGTAACAGTAATTTTAAGTAGCAGTGATTTTAAGTAACAGTGATTTTAAGTAGCAGTGATTTTAAGTAGCAGTGATTTTAAGTAGCAGTGAAATTCGCCTATTAGCAACAGTAACGACCTGTGATTTTTCAATACCAGTGAAAAATCACAGATACGTGAAATATCGCCCATCTCTACTCAGCCGTACCATGAGTCACTCCGTGAGTCGTCAATGATGGGTAGGACTAGATAGGATTGATTTTTGCAATTATTTTAGAATTATATGAAGTAAATAAATAAGTACTTAATTTAAAATAAATAAATAAATTGATGTTCTATAAACCTACCCCAATCTATTAATCATTCACACTTCTTAACTTGTAAGACATTGAAAGAAGACATACATTTTTCACGGTTACAAGACACGAGATACATCTAAGTTAATGCTGATAAATTCCTCCACAGTTGCGTTCGCTGTGCGGATGAACGACCTCAAACCAAAACTATTGATTTATATATGGATATATAAAAACAAAGAAATGCATGTGCTCTATAGTAATTATTAAAAGTCGTATCCAGTATTACAATATTCGCAATCACGATGAGTATGCTCCTTCCGCATCATTCATTCATTCATTCGCCCGAATGTATATTCCGTGCGAAAATATACAATCCATAAATACCCGTCATTCATGATCAAACACGCGGACAGATCCGTTCGCTTTGTGCCGCGGTTTCTTTGAAGAATTGTACAGGGTGTTCACCGGAAAGGTTTAATAAATTTTTCGCCTGCCTCTACCGAAACCATATATTTCGGCCATAAAAATCGGGCCGAAACTATGATTAAGGGTATCTAGGGCCGAAAAAATAATATGCATAATCTAGACAACCTTCCGCGGAATATGAGTAGGCTATGCAAAAATCTGACAGTGACAGTTCAATGGTGCGCGATATAAAATTTCTTGAAACACTGTTTTTACTTAAGGCAGGCGAAAAAATATCGAGTGTTACTCATGCCGAAATGCTTTAGCAACCCTTCACTTTTAGCAACACGATTTTTTTAACATCAAAATTGTGAATTGCTGACATTTTTTCTCACAGTGGACGGAATTGCTCGAAAACTTGGCCAAAATAGGAAACCAAAACGTAGAAAAATTTATATGTTTTTTTTGGGTCACTTATTACGAATTCGATATCAGAATTCCAAATTTCAATGGGGGGATCCGATAAGGCCAATATATTTTCCAAAATGGTATTAAATTTCGGCTAAATTACGTATTATGCGGTTTTTTTGGGGCCAGTGGTTACGAATTTGATGTCATTTTAAAATTCAAAATGGCGGATACAATATGGCGGACAAGTTTGCAAAAATATCATTCAATTTCGTCAAAAATATGTATAATAACTTTTTTGGTGCCGCTGATGAATTTGATGTCAAAATTATTATATTCAGAAGAGCTGTTTCTGTATGGCGGACAAGTTTGCAAAAATGTCGTTTAATTTCGCTAAAAATAATGATAATAATAATTTATTTAGTGCCAGTACTTAAAAGTTTACACCTGTCAGGGTTAAAGTAATTAGAGGTAATACATAATATAAAATACATTAAAAATATAGAAGTCAATATTTAAAACACAAGACATAAAATTTAAAACAACATTCAGAATCTAAAATTTAAAGCTTAAAACACAAAACCGGAGGTCTAAAATTCCAAGTTCAAAACTTTAAAATCTAGAATTCAAAACCTAAAAATCTAAAATTGAATATACAACTAAACACAAAACCATAACCAAGTTAAGTTAATATAAGTAATAAAATAAAATGTACAATATAGGGTTAAAATGTAAAATACGAATTTGATGTTAAAATAAAGAAATTAAAAATTTGAATTAAATAACTGTTACAGATATATCATATCTTTATTCACTGTTTAATATTTAATATAGTGTGTAACTAATGTAATGCTATTGTTAGCCTGTTAAACGGCTATCGACCAAAGGTATTTCTGCCTCTGTCACAAATTTAACTGCTTTTAATTATAATATATTCTCAGTGACAAAAAATACATTGTCAGTAAAATTAAAAATATTAATAAAAATGGTGATGTGGCCATCATGTTACTTTCTCCGAATTGATGGTGTCATAGCCATTTATATTTACGTTTTCATGGTTTATTTTCAATTGAAATCATATTTTAAATGTACATCGAACGTTGTGTAAACTCGGATGAAACTGACGTTTAAAACGTCAAAATTATAAAAGATGTAAAAATTATACTTTAAATTCAAAAACTCAGTTTACTCAAAAACTAAAGAGATTTTGAAAAAACTTATTGTTTATAAGTTGTTCATTTTAGTATTCTCTACAATTATTATTAACATAAATTTGCTGTAACTATTATTGTTTTATAATTATAAACCAAAAGTTAAAAAAAAAAATAATTTTTTTTCTCGAATAAAAATGCATTTATGAAAAATGTTTTCAAGCAAAAGATGTTCATTTCTTTGTTGTCTTGAATGTTTGTTTAAATGTTTTTGTGATATTTTCATATTTAAGAAAATATTGGCAAAAAAACAAAAAAAATTAGTTCAATGCGAGAATACAACAATACAAGTCCATCACATGGACTAATTTGATTCAAATAT
The DNA here is from genome assembly GCA_910593695.2 of Ocypus olens. Taxonomy (NCBI): domain Eukaryota; kingdom Metazoa; phylum Arthropoda; class Insecta; order Coleoptera; family Staphylinidae; genus Ocypus; species Ocypus olens. The sequence goes on from OU343058.1 coordinate 45,975,855, forward strand.
TATAAACGTCAAAACTGACATTTATGATATTTAAGTCGAGAGCGAGACATTTCTTTGTATAGTAACGTTCATTGCATTCTTTCAAATATAACTCGTTGTATGATTATTCGTCGATGATACCACTCGTTAAAGCCACCAAAAAATTGTACTCGTGCTGCACACTTGTTCAATTTTCATCGGCTTTAACTCGGTGATATCACCGATGATAATCATAACACTGGTTATATTACCCCTGACAATACAACGCATAAATCACGTGTTCTGATGTGCGCCAATCGACTGCTTAAATTGAGGAAAATTCGTCACCTGTCACATAACCTATTTCAGTCGCGCGCATATTTTGTATTGGCACGCCGCGTATTCTTTATATTCTCTTCCTAAATGTAATTCCACTTAATAATCGAGAATATTTTTTTATAAATGGCCACGTCGGAAGCAGTGAACCTGGCCACTATTCTGCGCAAGCTCCGTTTTTGCTGTGCACCACTGCCACATTTTGGGGACCAAATGTAACTCACTGACTGAATGCCCCTCGTACCTACCTACATTATCTTTCGTCGTTGAGATTCACATAGTTTCGATAGTCTCAACGGCATCTTGGGGTGACGTGGGGGAACGTGGTATTCGTGAGCTTTTCAATGATACAAGTGCGTAGAAATAATGTATTTATTCAGATTAGCCATTGAACAGTTGATAGATATTGACACTGTTGTATCCCCGCCGGGCCTCGAAAGGGTCCTCTTCGTCCTGGTGGTGGAAACTGCTCGGTCCTGGTGAGTGACCATGGTGGCGGTCCTCTTCGTCCGGGTGAGTGACCTTAGCGGTGGTCCTCTTTGTCCTTGATAAAGGCCCTGGTGGTGGGGGACTGCCTGGTGCTGGTGAGTGATCTTGGTAAAGGCTCTGGTGAGTGGCCTTGGCAGTGGTCTTCTTCGTTCTGGGGGAGTGACCTTGGAGGTGTTACTCTACGTTCTGGGGCAGCTCGGTCCTGGTGGTTTGGCTTCTTCCTTCTGGTGGTGGCAGGTCCCAGTCAAAAAGCGAGTAGTCGGAGGGATCCGCCTTTTATTCCTGCGGACGTCCGGTTTTTCTGCTGGATACTGGCGGCGTTTGTTGACAGACACCGATAGCAAGCTGAAGGGAACTTACGAGGATGTTCGCAGTACTTTCGCGAGAAGGCGACGTTCGAGAGACAGAAGGGAAGCTAACTGAACGGTAAAAACGCTGAAGAAGCTGGACGAAAGTCGATAACAATTTTGGATTTAAATGCAACTTTGTAAATCGATGATTGCGAATTTGAAGTAAAAAATGTAGAATTCAAAATGGCGGATCCGATATGGCGGACGAAATTGGAAAAAGAAATCACTTGATTTGGATGAAACTCGATAGTCGGGGTCCTTCGAGGTCGCTGATTTCGCACTTAAATTCGAAAATGCAGAATTGTAAAATCGCTGATCACGGATTTGGGGTAAAATTAATTCAGATATGCCCAGTTCTATATGTCGACGGCTATTTTAAAGTTCTTCTTAAAATTATATAGAATATCGTCAGCGCCATCTATCATTTTTTTTATTTCAACAAGTACGTTCAGTGAGTATTCATTGAGATTTGGCAGGAAACGAAAAATAACCTCTCTGTGTTTTTAAATCTTAATTACTTGATTTAAAGAAACATCATTTACTTTCATTTAAATCTTGGGCAAATATGGGTTAATAAAGGTTATAACAGTTCATATAATTTTGTTTTCGTTTATTTTAACATATAATGAACAGAAATCAGGAAGTCGGAAACAGACGTAAGGATCGTCTTAGTCGGAGTCGTCATCTTTATCCGTTGGTATTAAAAGACGAAGTGTGATCAAAGTCGCCTCGAAATACCCCCTGGCGTGAAGAGTGTCCTTGTATATCCTATTGTTAACACCATATAATGTGTTGTTAATTTATATTATTGCTAGTGGCTGAATGGTCTAGACCAGTGATTCCTAAAGTGGGCGTCACCGCCCCCTAGTGGGTGCTGCAGCGATTTAGGGGGGCGCAAATATTCAATCTTGGTGATCCTATTAATTGCTTTTAAAATAAAAAAAAAAAATCCTGGGGGCGCTAAGTAATATTTTTTCTAAAAGGGGGCGGTAGGACAAAAAGTTTGGGAACCACTGGTCTAGACTCTAGAGCCCAAAAAGTTTGGTACATTTCTTTGGAGACATTTCTCGTAATAAGTGGATCCGAAGTCACAGACGCCTGTGCAAAACGATGCATTACTCTGCTTAATAGACAGAGATTAAAAAAACATGAAAAAAAACAAGTTTTATTATCAAAAATATTTTAAAAACGTCTTGACACTGCGAAAATTGTACTGGCAGCCCAAGACGCACGTGCGCTCAAACATGTCGCTGCACGCCGGCCGGTGTCGTCGTACATAGCTGCTCTGAAAAATAGTATTTCAAAAAAAGCGCAAATATGCGCAGCATGTTTTTATATATTTCGATAAAGAAACATTACTGCCATCATATTCCTTGTTTGTAAATCGCGGCATGTGCGGGGATCATAACTATTTTCATGACAAGTGTCTGCGCAAAATAACAAATATTTCTAATGGGAGAGATATTTGATACCTCGATTGAGATGTATTACTACTAAATATTAAAAAATGGTGATGTGGCCATCATGTTACTTTTTCCGACTTGATGGTATCATATTAGCCATTTATATTTACGTTTTCATGGTTTATTGAAATCATATCTTAAATGTATATCGAACGTTTCGTTGACTCGGATGAAACTGACGTTTAAAACGTCAAAATTATGAAACATGGAAAAATTATACTTCAAATTGAAAAACACGGTTTATTCAAAAACTAACGAGATTTCGAAAGAAAAACTTATTCTTTAGAAGTTGTTCATTTTGGTATTCTCTACAATTATTAGTCACACAAATTTGCAAATCGAATAGCAATGATTTTATAAAAAATATTTTCAAGCAAATGATGTTCATTTCTTTGTTGTCTTCAATGTTTGTTTAAATGTTTTTGTAATATTTTTCATATTTAAGAAAATATTGGCAAAAAACAAAAACAAAATTAAGGTAAACACCCACTTCCGGTGTACGAAATTTTACCAAAAGTTCAGTTCTTCAGATTATCAAATAAGACACGTATGTTGAAAGTTTCATGTCAATTGCTTTATTAGTTTTTGAGATATAGCGCACACAGACACACACACACACAGCAGACACACACACACAGACACATTTTTTTTTCCAGAAATTGTTGAAATGGCATCTAGGGACCCCAAAAGGGATATTTGCGTAAAAAAAAAATTTGAAAAAAAAATCACGATCACAATACTTTCTCGTACTTCGTAACGGAGAAAGTAAAAATTTTCCACATACCTTCCTTAAAACCTCCTATTAAGTTGATTTACAAAAACACACTTATGAAAAATCATAGGCACTTTTAAGATGTTCGAGGTTTCGGTGTCGCTTCGCCTGACTCCCTGGGCTGTGACAGAAATCACTTTGATTTGACGCACCACCGCAGGTACACAACTTACCTTACTCTTCGCTTGGAAAAGTATGTAATAGGATCTACTAAACAAGATTCTGTGTACCAAACTCAATCATTGTTCGTCTTTTGGCCAACTTTTTCAGCGTTTTTACCACTTGGTTGCACAGGTTAGTAGGGAAAAGGTAACGTCTGGTATGAGTTTAGTTGCACGCCTGCTCTAAGGTAGACTGGATTTAAGAGCTAGCTGGTTCCGTTTAAGTGCGCGTGATTGCGCGACAGATAAGAAGGCGTAAGGGTTGAGGGTGGAGGTGAGGATTACGCATAGGTAGGGAAATATAAATGTTGTGTACGGGGTGATATGGTTAGCATTGGTGTGACGAAGATGATATACTGCGTCTTGGCATTGTTGGTCAAGTGCCACTCAGAAGCCCAGCGAGTGAAGCCATTCAAGATAATAAGTGCACCACTTATTATATTTCCCCTGAAAAGCTATGTTTTCTAACTGATGTTGCATGTTACGCCCTCTTGCGGCCAATCCAGGAACTCGAACACTATTTCCCGAGATTATTTTGGCCACTTTTTTTCCTGTAGACTTAATAGTTTCCAAGATATTTCCGGTGGTCGACACCCGGTATATTAAGAAATTACTAAATATGTTTAGACACGGCGATTACTTTGGCAGACATAACACAACATTTTATAAACTAACAGCATTGCCCTTTTTGGGGTATATATACACACTGGGACTTTAGTTATAACGATCCCTGCAAATATTTGTGAAGGGCCCATCGCGACACACCGCATTTCCATTATTACGACGAAACCCCGCCAGTCCTCGAAGCGTAAAAAATGCCGGAAGGGTCCTGAGGATGTGCTCTCGAAAGTAAAGGGCCCCAGCTCCGGCTGTGCCTGTGCCCGTGTAATTGGTATATTTACGAGAGAGACGGCCCTAACTTCATCTGCCTTTATTAGGGACCTGACGACGCATTCCCATTCAGGGACCTCATTCTCAGACTCGTGGAGTGCTAAGGGAAATGTCGGACAATGTCGTGCTTATTAGCATCGAATTGAATTATTATACTGGCGGCATTAAGGGTTGCTTTTCGGGGCGTTACATATTTGAATTATAATGCCCTTAACGCAGATCAATTTCGTTAATGCGGACACCCTACTACGGCTATTAAGATTTTCGCATTTTCTTTAATTTATAAATTGCGCACGAGGCGAGAAAATTGACTGTCGCAATTTCATTTAGTATATTTTGTGTTAAAATAATCTCTAAGTAAATTATTGATTTCTTCTTTTACTATTGGACGTAATTTATTGGATATTACTGTACAAGGTCTTGAGTTATTATGTTTGTACTGTAGCCTCTCAATTATTGAATGTAGTAGAACCTTTTTCTCATTGTTTTTTATTTTTTTTATTTTCAACGAAAACGTGGTTGCCTTGAAATTTGACGTAACAGGCTGCCTCTGATCAAATCACGAGTCCGGAATCGATTTTATTAAAACTGATTTTAAATCAAATTGCCGAAAGGAAACGTTTATGTTCATAAAATCCGAAAAAATATCCGACAAAAAAAATCGACTAAGAAAATTCAACGAATTGTGCAATAAATTTTATTAAAACTAAGTAAAGCTTGTGATGTTTATTTGAAATCAGATTCTTATTTTTAAGTTCCCGTTGTCGTCGTCCAAGGTTCTATAACATGTAAGGTTGGGTAACAGTCTTGTTCATGTTTCGCTAACATCGGATTTTCCTTCTACCTCCCCTATCACGTCAGTAACACCGCATTTTTTTTTGACTTGGGCTTTAGCCATTCAGTCACACACGGCTATTATTTTTAACACCGCATTTGATTTATTGCTTTTTAATCAGTAAAATAGACTCCCTGATTATAACATACAATTATTGATGATCAAAGCTCTGCACAGTAATTCTGCATAGAATTCCTCCCTCTACATAGCATTAAAAGTCTGTTTCTCTTTAGATTCTCTAAATAATTCCCGTTTTTTATGTATCTATTGTTAATATAATTACAGAACTAAATAACAATATTCATGTATATAAATGAATGAATTATATTTAACAATGATAAAAGAATTATGTTAATTATGACCGCAATAAGTCATCGGAAAGGAAAGTGCAATGTAAAGATAATTATCATAATAACTAGTTTTGAGCAAAGTTTGATGAATAGCCAGCTATTAATCCTTTTCTTGACCTATACAACATAATTCGTGTTGGCTCGAGGTGCGATTGTGCAAAGATGTTATGCAATGTTTACCGTAAGCACATGCAAATCGTGCGCCGCTGTTTGATGTCCTTATCACTAGGATTAGTAAAGCTTTCATGTGAAATAAAATCGTTATCGTTTATTGTTATATTAGGGTATCTTATCGCTGGTATTTGGCATATGAAAAATAGTTAATCTAGGAAAATGAATCTTTCTAGATATTCGCTGGGTTATTAGAAGATATGTATTTTTATGCATTTAACAATTTATTCCCACAAAATGTACAATGCATACGATTTACTAAAAATTTGCAATTGTATAAAAATCAGATCTCTAGTTATTGCTTATTTTTGTATACATGGTTATGTCGTTAATTATTAGATTGATGAATATTTACATATTGTGTGATTTTTTTTCGGCTTTGATTTTTTTTCAAATTTTGTTTCTAACGGATATATCTGTTTTCAACGATTTCACAAACAAAAATTGTGTTTGTTATTAACTTTGAACAATAGCCTTATGCTCTAGATCAGGGGTCTCCAAACTACCGCCCGCGGGCCAAATGCGGCCCGCGATCTCAACGAGTCCGGCCCGCGACAAGCAGTTACATTTTCCGTAAATGTCACATTTGAAACTTCTATAACGATTTTTTGTTATAGGTTTTGAAATTAGTTATAAAACTGATTATATCATGGCACACTAGGTTATGAAGAATTGTATATAAGGCCCGCGATGGAAAAAGTTTGGAGACCCCTGCTCTAGATCATCTTAATCCGCACAGATAATCGAGATATCACTACCTACAGTTACTGTGGGACCCATCCTCATCGATCGATTGTTTAGGGACCCCCGTATTTAATTAATAATAATCACTTGATTTACGACAGTTTGACACATTTATGTTCGCAAATAATTCATTACAATGGCACATAAAATAATTTACAGTGTTACATTGTAAACACATTATTATCAATCAACAATAGCATATGAAGCATTATCAGCCTATTAAATTGTTTGACATGTAATTATCGCGTCTATTTACGTACATGTAGCGTATCTTTGATAACAAAAACAGAACAACTCGTTCTTACATGCGAGTGTGAATAATATGCAAGTAGCGCTTGTATCAATTGCAACATTTTCAACCGGTTATCGACCCCTTGGCAAAGGTGAGATTGTATTCGTAAAATGTGTTCCTAACTCATATGCAGATGCATCACTCTAAAGCGCCAGCACCAGGCACTCAATATGTATATAAAAATTGTGATGCGGCCGTCATGTAACTTTCTTCGATTTTATGGGATAATATTTATTATTATTATAATAATAATGCTTTTATTTTTTAAATAAACTACGTTTATCATTTTCAAGCTGGTTAAGCGTAGTTACTGAACTTAAGTCACAAGAATAAATATCAATGTTAATCAAAACAAAGTGACGAGTTTTTATTATAAAATAAATGATCTTATAATAAAGTGTGTAGCAATGTAAAATTCATATTTAAATAATACATATTTAACCAGTTTAACTCGGAGCATTTACCTGAAATATCGTCATATTTTCTAATTCCTAATATAAACCATATTTAGGAGTTCCGAAGTTTCTGTATGCGTTCAATGGTCACTTTGTCTAGGCAGAGAAGTCGAAATAACTTAGTACTAATGTATGACATAACCATTTTGTATTTTTATTAAAAAAGTTTCTATTGAAGCAAATCATTCTTAAGTTATTGTACGCTTTGGACATGCATTTAATAATATTGACTTAAAGCGCAAAACGGAGTAAACAGTTAGACCCAAGTTACGTTCTGAGTTTACAAAAGGTAAATAATATTATCCAATTTAATCTCGAGTAAACTCTTGTTTGTATCAATGATCATTTCTGGACGAAATTATTAGGATTAATACTCAAGGAATATCTACATAACCTTATTAACAGATTTAATTAATCATTGTCTATATTTTGGTTTGTAGCCTCATTATCACGGATATTAAAAGAATGCAATAGTTGAGTATCATCTGCATATAAATTACAAGTGCAAAACAGCAAAGACGAATATATGGAAAGTAAAATGGGACCTAAAATGGATCCTTGGGGGCCATCTGCACTAAAATTTGAAAAAATTGTCTTATCAATTTTAATCTGTTATTGGTTATATAGAAAATTGGCCAGTCGATTGACAGCAATATAGTCCACTCCAATGTACTTTAACCTGACTGATTAATGGTGTCAAAAGCCTAAGATTAAGCAAGATATCATACCGTTATCTACAGCAGAGATTATGTCATTCTGTAACATTTAATATAGCAGGTGGGCAACTGTAATTTGATCTAAACTCGGATTGATTAATAGGTAACAGATTATTAGAGTCAATAAAATTAGTTAACTGTACCGTGATGATGCTTTCAAAGATTTTTGAAAAAACTGGTAGTATATGTACTAATAGATCGAGGATCTTCTAGTTGCTGGGGATTATCTGGTACTAGAATATCAGACGCTAACCTCCAGGCATGGAAACACGTAGATTTCTCTAGACAGCAGTTTATAGTATGAGTGATATGGGGTGGCCCAAGATACCCTACAAAATTCGATGTTTTTGTAGGGTATCTTGGTAACGTCTGAAAAAATTTGATACTTATATATGACCTCTTTTTCAGAGATATTAAGAATGGCATTAACTTAATTAGGTCGGGAGATATCGGACGTTCTTCAATTGTTGCCTATTTTAAAATACTTTTTTTTCTTAGTAACTATAATATACCTATACGAAAAAGCAGTTAAACAGTTATTTTGTCAGGACAGGTTAAGATGGTCAAAATGTCCCTATCCCTATATTTTGGGGTGTAAAAATTAGGTTGCCATGGTCAGTGGGCCGAGAACCCCCTTTTTTACTGACGAACGAGTGAATGAAAAATTCTGAAAAAGTTCATGAAAATAGTCTACCCAATTACCTATTTGACCAATGTTTTCCAAGGCCATTCAATGTAATTTAGATCCTTGAAAAAAATCCAAAATTTTGTAAATCGATTTTTAACCTAGAAGACCCCCTGGTACCCAGTTTTTGACATTTGCATCACTTTTACCCTGTAAAAATCTACTAAAATATGCATCAAGACATATTTATGATATATCTAGCCGCGGCATCTTGGAAAATCGAATATTAAATTTTTTTAAGGGCTTTTACCATTTTTCGTGAAACATTTTCTGGAAGCTTTAAAAAAGGACATTTTGGTTTTTATTTCATTTTTGTAACTTAAATATTCGCTGAGATATCACATTTTGAAAAAATTCCTGAGCATTTTGTTTCAGGCATCAAAACAATGAAAAACCTTTGTTTTTCACTAAAAAATCACCAATTACTTGGTGAGGCATAAGGCGTTTTTATCGCAAAATAAAAGTATTTAAAAATCAATCAGAATAAGACATATTCTTTTAATATCAGTTATGACGCAAAGTTGCATGTTTTGAAATGGAACATCATGAATATTTTTATCTCATAGAAAATAGCACTTTAAATTAGCTTTACATTGATATAACTAAGATACGGGCAGAAAGACCTATGGTCGATAGCCCTTGACAGTTCATCATTAATGTAGTATGTAAAAATTAATGTAATAAAATTATGTCTGTCAATAAAGATGTTTCATATATATAACAAAGATAATACAAAATCGTGAAGAAAACAAGACCTTTCGATATTTTCAAATTGACCATGTCTTCGGATATTCGTTTCAGGAGAAAAATGTTAAACAAGATGGAAGAAAAACGGCCCTCGAATTATTGTTTAATATTGTTAATAAGACCACGATGAACCTTTGTGGCCATAAAAATTATTTTTAAATGAGGTCAAATACTAACTTTTAATATTTTTATTTCAAATTTTATGCCTTTCAGGAAGTAATTGTTTAAACAGAATGTAAGAAACACAGTCGTCTAATTATTATTTAATATTGTTATTAAGACTATGAAGAACATTTGTGGGTATTAAAATCATTTCTAAATGGGGTTAAACACCACCACCTTTTGATGCTTTCAAATTGACCAGGGCTTCGGATATTCGTTTCAAGAAAAAAGTGGAAGAATAACGGTCTTATAATTATTATTTAATATTGTTTACTTGAATAAGAAGAACATTTGTAACATTTTTTTTTAAATTCATTAAACACTTCAATTAAAAACTTTGATTTTTTTTTAAATTGACCATGCCTTCGAATGTTGTATATTTCAGGAAAAAAATATGTAAACAAAATTGAAGAAAAGGGTTCTCTAATTAATGTTCAGAACATTTATGGGCATCAAAATTATTTTTAAATGACGTCAAACAGTAACTTCTGATTTCTTTTTCAGTTGACCTTCTCTTCGAATATTAAGCGTTTCAGGAAAAAAGTGTTTAAACAAAATGGAAGACAAACGGTTCTATAATTATTGTTTAATATTGTTAATACGACTATAAAGAACATTTGTGGCCATCAAAATAATTTCTAAATGAGGTCATACACTAACTTGTTTTTAAGTTTAACATTCATCGAATGTCTGCGTATATCTGCTTTTCAGGAAAATATTTTTTAAACAAAATGTAACAAAAACGGTGCTCTAATTATTATTTAGTGTTGCTAATAATACTATGGGGAATATTTGTGACTATTAAAATCATTCCTAAAGGTGTCGAGCACTAACTTTTGATTTTTTTAAATTAAAAATGTCTTCGGATAAGTGTTTTGGAAAAAAATGTTTAAGAAAACTCGGAAAAAAGAGAAAAAATACTTAATTCGTTTTTGCAATTCAAGCTTCTGTGGTTAGGGCCAAACAGAGTTTTATTGAGATTGGTCGCAATTCGTGCGATGGTGGATGGCTAACTTCTCGTCGTGGTTGTGTGAACATATTCTCACATCTTCAGAGTACCTCGTGTTATGGGAATGTATATTGCCATTCTTAGAAAATAAGTTTTTATTGTAAAACACATACAAAGCACATTTATTTATTTCACTGACTTCCATAAAAATTGCAGCACCTAGAATTTGTTGAACGATTTTATTGAAATTTTCATAAAACGTCTGCTGTTTTATGAAAATTTCAATAAAATCGTTCAACAAATTCTAGGTGCACTTTTTATAGAAGTCAGTATATATGCAGGCTTGAGCTTGGATTTTGTGATCCTTAAAGATATGTTTACGAGTTTGACGATCATTTATGTTTAATATTAATCTAATAATTCGTTTTTGAGAGACATTATCTCTTCCACTATCTGCTCTTACGAAACCTTCATAAGATCATTAATATTCTTATAATCAAGAATATTTTTACCTCGTAGGGTGTCGGGCGTTTGTTTAGTCTCTTACATATATTGAATTTACATTGTCATTCTTTCCTCCGTATATAAACTTCCTCCATTCCTTCCTTTGCTTTGCTAGCATTGCTGCTTCTTTCCAATAATTGGCCTCTGGCCATGGCAACTTTGGTCTTCCCCTCTTTCTTTTCGTCTGATTTTTGGCTTCACACACTTATTTTACCTGTCTGTAGTTGTTAATTCTTTGTACATGTCCCCATCAGCTAAGTTCTCGTTTTTCAATAAATTCGTTAACTGATTGTACTCCTATAGCCTATTCGATGGAATCTGGCGGCCGAGGTCGTAAAACGGTCGGTCCGCCCTGAGGATCGACGCACCCTCGAAGAAAAGGTATTAGTGGTTCGTCTAGTTACATCCCATACATTTATTACTGTCCTTCGCTCCGATTGGTATACGCACTTTTACACCAGTACTTCTCAACAAAGATTGGTTTGAGATAAAAAAATATTACGTCCCCCTACTTACCGAGCTCCGACCCTCTTTTACGACCACAGCCGTCAGATTCCGGAGAACGGGCTATAGTTTTTCTCGAATGTAAGTCTTTTCTTGTTATTACTTTATTTGGCATAAACCTAACCTCGTACAACAACTCTAAACTTATACCCTGACCTGCCCCACACCCCTTCTCATAGTCCTCTCGACCTCCAGCTATTATAGCTACACTTCTCTGTCCTCAATCTCACCAATAACTTGCACACCTCTATTGGAAATAGAGGAAAAATTATACTTCAAATTCAAAAACTCAGTTTACTCAAAAAATAAAGAGATTTCGAAATAAACTTATTCTTTATAAGTTGTTCATTTTGGTATTACAATTATTATTAACATAAATTTGCTGTTAACTATTATCGTTTCATAATCATAAACCAAAAATGAAAATGGTGATGTGGCCATCATGTTACTTTCTCCGACTTGATGGTATCATTTATATTTACGTTTTCATGGTTTATTTTCTATTTAAATTATATTTTAAATGTACATCGAGCGTTGCGCAAACTCGGATGAAACTGACGTTTAAAACGTCAAAATTATGAATTATGGAAAAATTATACTTCAAATTAAAAAATTCGGTTTACTCAAAAACTAACGAGATTTCGAAAAAAACTTATTCTTTAGAAGTTGTTCCTTTTGGCATTCTCTACAATTATTATTTACATAAATTTGCTGTAACTATTATCGTTTCATAATTATATACCAAAAATCAAAAAATTCATAATAATTTTTTTCTCGAATAGCAATGATTTTATGAAAAATATTTTCAAGCAAAAGATGTGCATTTCTTTGTTGTCTTCAATATTTGTTTAAATATTTTTGTGATATTTTTCATATTTAAGAAAATATTGGCAAAAAACAAAAAACAGTTGAGGTAAACACCCACTTTCGGTGTATGAAATTTTACCAAAAGCTTTTCAGTTCTTCAGATTATCAAATAAGACGTATGTTCAAAGTTTCATATTAATTGCTCTATTAGTTTTTGAGATACAGCGCACACAGACAGACACACACACACACACACACACACACACAGAAAGACAGACACACACACACACACACACACACACACACACACAGACACAAATTTTTTTTTTCCAGAAATTGTTGAAATGGCATCTAGAGACCCCAAAACGGATATTTCCGTAAAAAAAATTTTTGAAAAAAAAATCACGATCACAATACTTTCTCGTACTTCGTAACGGAGAAAGTAAAATGAAAAAAAAATAATAATTTGTATTCTAGAATAACAATAATTTAATGAAAAATATTTTCAAACAAAAGATGTTCATTTCTTTGTGGTCTTCAATATTTGTTTAAATGTTTTTGTGATATTTTTCATATTTAAATCAAATATTGGGAAAAAACAAAAAACAGTTAAGGTAAACACCCACTTCCGGTGTACGAAATTTTACCAAAAGCTTTTCAGTTCTTCGGTTTATCAAATAAGACTTATGTTCATATCAATTAAGTTTCATATCAATTGCTTCATTTGTTTTTGAGATACAGCGCGCACAGACACATACACAGACACACACAGAGACACATACAGAGGCACACACAGACTCAATTTTTGTTTTTTTGAGAAATTATTGAATTGGCATCTAGGGACCCCAAAACGGATATTTCCGCAAAAAAAAATTGAAAAAATTTTCATGATCACAATACTTTCTCGTACTTCGTAACGGAGAAAGTAAAAATTGGGAGAATGTAGTGAATTTGGTATATATGTAACATTTATTTGAGGAAATGAAGATTATTATAATAATTATTATTATTGTGAGACAATTTATCTAGCAGGCCGTCCATTCAGTCGTGTAGGTTTGTGTATTTTGGTGTTTGTAACTGGATCATTTTGTTTAAATTTCCTATAAACCGATTTTTTTTAAAGAAATCTTAGCTTATAAATAACAGCATATATAGTGCGTTTTTTTATAGATGCACCATAGGGATTTACATGTTAAAATTTGTATGCTTGTTAATGGTTTTCCTATAGCGAATTTCAGTATGGTTTTTGGTATGCTGGAAGTTTGCATTATCTTTAACAACTTCTAATAGTTTTTATAATAAAAAAAAGTAAATTTTAAAGACATTCAAGAAAATATTTGACCAGTTTTGTTTTTAAATATTATTTTGTTTTTATCAGTAGGCGTGTTTGTTGTCGATTGAGAACAAACAACTGCCATAGTTAGAATTGCTTAGACATTTCGCACCCCCCCTTATTATTGGGCCATTTATTATCGAGGGATCTTTAACTAGTATAAAATATTTACATTTACTGAACGAACGCATCCTTCCAGCTGTTCAACAAATTCCAGTAAACGGCAGAATAATCTACCAACATGACGACATGACAATTTTTAAACGACCAATTTCCAAATAATTGGATTGGTCGTTTTGAACCTTTTAAATGGCCACCAAGAAGTTGTGATTCCACTGGACTTTTTTATTGGGGATATATCACAACAAAAGTGTTTGATAACATTAGAAACAGGCCACGAGATTTGCAAGAACTAACAGATCGAATAATCAATGCCTCTAATGGAATAACTGTTAGGCAATTGCAAAATGTTAAAAGACATTTTCAAAATAGACTAGGTTACTGTTTAGCTTGTTACAGCAAACAATTTGAATATTTATTATATTATTAGTATAAATTTAAATATTTTCCAGAGCAAAATTTTTATTAAGTTGTATTTTATATTTTAATACGTATTTACTACTTTTGTAAGTTATTTATTGTTGATTGATTGTTAACAAAAGCGCCTATTAATAAAACAAATAATAATTAACCAACAAAAAATCGAAAAATATTTTCCTAAATTTCTTTAAAATTTGCGAAGTTGTGAAAGACAATACAAACTTAAAGCGACCAAAAATGATACTGAAATTTGCAATAGGAAAACTATTAACAGACATACAAATTTTAACACGTAAATCCCTATTTATTTATTTATTTATTTACGGAATAACCATTTTACAAAAATAAATTACAATTAATCAATTATGATGATAATTAAATTAACAGTAAAACACAAAAATTATTATAAAAAAAAATAACATACATATTACATAAAATACAAAAATAAAAATAAATACAAAAGAAATAAATAAGATTGCAAGGATATTATGAGACACACTGTGATAAGTCAATGTATTTTAAATGGCGCTTAAATCTATTGTACGATGTTCCGAATAAAATAAAATTAGGCGAAGAACAGACCAAGTTGCCTATTCTCATCATCCGACAGACCGCATTGTTACGGGCATAATTAGTGCGATGAAACGTTTCTCGGAAAAGTAAGTTTGATCTCGTTGTAGATGGTATGTTGAAATTTATACTAGCAAGTAGTTCACTGGAATTTATTAATCCGTTTACGATTTTGAACAGTACGCATAGATCAGAAAAGTTACGTCTCTCGCGAAGAGAGGTTAATTTCAGTGACAACAGCATGTTGCTACGACTATAATCAATCCTGTTGATACCATTTCTATAAGACATAGACAACAGGAATTTGTTTTGTACTCGTTCAAGCTGTAAAATATGTTTAGAATATATTGGTGACCAAATACAGCAGGCGTATTCCAATTGCGATCGCACCAGAGAAATGAATAAAAGTTTCTGAGTCTCAATAGAAAAATTCTTCGCGAAACGATTAATAAATCCCAGCGTCTGTAATGATTTACAACATATACTATCTATATGCTTAGAAAATGTGAGTCTACTATCCATTATAACACCAAGATCTTTAATGTAATCAACTGAAGAGAGTCTTATTCCATTGATGTTGTAGTCGTTGTTGATAATTTGCCCTCTACCGAAAGATATGGACAAACATTTTCTCTGGTTAAAATACAATTTATTATCACAGCACCATCTATAGATGTTATTTAAGTCGTCTTGTAAGTACACGGCGTCATTTAAGTCTGTAATTGTACGAAATACCTTGAGATCATCAGCAAAAAGTAGGAACTTCGAATGTTTAATGTATAGTTTCAGATCGTTTATAAATAACGAAAATAAAATTGGCCCACAATGAGAACCTTGAGGGACACCTGAGGTTACATTAATTGCCTTGGATACGAAGTGATTAATTTTCACGAATTGCAGTCTATCGGTCAGAAAACTATAAATCCATTTAGTTATATTATCCCCAAAACCCATCCGCTGTAATTTATTTACCAAGATAGACTGAGAGACACGGTCAAAGGCCTTGGAAAAGTCTGTATACACTGCATCCACCTGGGAATTACTTTCGAAGGCTTTTAAGATATAAGATTGGTAAATTAGTAAATTAGATACAGCTGACTTACCGTAACAAAAACCATGTTGTTCGTTGCAAATAATATTTTTGCAATGAAACATTAACTGAATAGAAATTAATTTATCCAGAAGTTTAGGGATGACCGATTGGATTGCAATTCCTCTATAGTTCTTGATGTCTTCTCTGCTTCCATTTTTAAAAACTGGATTAATAAAACTTTCTTTCCAGACTGAAGGAAATACACATGTATTGATAGATACATTAAATATAATGTTCAATGGTATACACAATGAGTAAATACATCTTTTTATGAAAAAAGCTGGTATTCCATCTGGCCCAGGATTACACGAGTCCGGTAATGTATTTATAACATTGAAGACATCAGACTTATTAATATTAAAGTGGCTTAAGTTTATACAATTAATAGGAGTAACATCAGGCATTGCCGGGTGATCATTTACATAAACATCAGAAAAAAAATCGGCAAATAGGTTTACACACTTATCGCCAGAACTACAAGATATCTCATCCAAATACATATGCTTAGGAAAACCATCAGTTTTCCTAGATTCATTAACAAAATTCCAGAATGATCTAGCATTATGCTGTATATTTGATTCCATTTTATATATATGGTTTGCATAGAGTTCATCACCTAGTGCTTTGCACTCGGAACGAAGACATTTAAACTGTTGATAATCATTATAGTTACCGCTTGATTTATATTTCATATGTGCTTCCTTTTTATTTTTAATAAGGTGAATTAAAGTAGCATTGAACCATTTTGGGAATGAAGATGATTTAACAAGCTTAACGGGAACAAATTTTTGAATAGCATACCTACAAACACAATAGAATTTATCAACAACAACATTAACATCACCGCTATCAAGATAATCTTGCCAAAAAATACTAGATAAAAACATGTTGATTTCATGGTAGTTGGCTGCTTTAAAGTTGTACAATAAATCAGTGTAGGGAAGAGATTCAGTAATATCGCTAGCAACTACGGTTATTGTGTAGGGTATATGATGAATGCTAGCATTAAAAAGAGGATCATCCGACGTTGAAATATTAATGTTGGCTACATTTGAAAAAATTAAATCTAAATATACACCGCGACTGTTCGGTAAAGCATTCAACTGACGTAAATGATTAAACTCTAACGACTCTGCTAAAATTTGAGCATAAGTACAAACGTTGTCAGTGGACAAAATAGTGTTCCCGTTAATGTTCCAGGATGCATAAGGCAAATTAAAGTCACCGCAAAATACAATCTTAAAATTAGGATATAAATTACACACTTGATCGAAGGAAGAGCAATAATCTACATATGATGAAATATTTGAAGCAGGTGGAATATAAACCGATGAAATAATAAAATTATCACACACTTTAACATATAATTCCTCGATATTCGACACAACGTTTACGATATTGCTATGAAGGTGAGATCGAACCGCAATCATTACACCACCCCCCACCTATGGTGCATCTATAAAAATGCACTGTATTAAATCCATGGCTCATGCAATAGATTATATGTAGATCAGACAGGACGAAGTGTATCAGTTCGTTTTTCAGAAAATTTCCGTGATTATACTCGTATTTAAAAGTCTAGTACATTTAAAATCATTGTTTAGAATGCAACAATCACCGATTCCCGGACATTAATAATTTAAAAATCTTGCATAACTTCAACAAAAGCTCTGAAGCTTAATCTCTTGGACTCAATAAGCGCCGCAACCCGTCAGTAAACCTTCTCATCGAGCAAACCCACTTAATTTGTTGGTAACTCTTTAATCTCACCCAATCCTTTAGTCATAGTTCGCAAACAACCAGCGACAGGTATATTCCCTCATCCCAAAATATTTAGCATAAATTTAATTGTACATTAATTTGGCATTCAAGGGAAGTGATGATTACGAGGTCGTGATTTTTTGTCTAGTTATACCGTGTGTTTGAGTAAAGGGACGAACATAGGAATTTAACATGTAAAACCACATTTATGTTTTAGAGTAAAAATATGTCTACCAAATCCCATTTACAATCGTAGAAGATTGTTGTACAATAATTATTATTGGCGAAAGCAGTGAATTTTCACAATTTTCTTCAAGCTATGCAAACCTATAAGTTATAATTCATTATTCTGAACATTTATGATCCATGTATACAATTTTATGGACATTTCATTAGCGCATTAAACTCCCAACCAATTAACGTATTAGGGAAATACCGCATAAACGTGAAAATATGCGTCGAAATTTACATGAAATTCCATTAAAGATCGCGTTGAGTACAAGAAATCAGGATGAAGAAACTACTTCTTCGGCGATCCCATTCACTGCGGGACGTGGCCGACGCATAACGTCTTCCATGAGGGTCAATTAATCGCAACAGGTTTTGTAAACAACTGTTGTTCGGTTTTTCTCTGTGACCTCGATCTTGCAGATACGATCGGGCTCTTGCATCTTTATATTATGATACAACCGGATAATTTAAAACCGCAATTATAAGTTCTTTTTTTTCGATTTCCGCGTCGCGTTTTAACTCCTCGTACAATTTATATTACTAATTAAGTCAAAACTGGCTTGTAGCTCCTTTTTTTGGCACACAATGTTGCACACCAAATATCAGTTTAAAAGTATGAAATAATAATAGTTACAATAATAATATACATTAACAAAAATTATAAAAAATGGCGAAATGAACAAATGGTGAGGAATAAGTGTATTCAAAATTTTGATGAACATTAAAAATACTAGAAAAATGGTTTACACCATAAAATTAACATTTTTGATTTAAAAATATTTTGCATAAAATTTTCAAAAAAAAATTTTTTCATTTTTGATCTACAGGGTCCGGCAAGGAGGTATGGAAAATTTGAAAAAACTGTAACTCACTCAGTTTTTTACCTAAACTCAAATTTTATTTTTTGAATGTGAAACAAAGAACGATTTATCTTCCTAGATCAAAGTAAGTGTTTTCAGAATTAATTAAAAATTCTTGCTGTGCATGAAAGTACAGGTAGTGCCATGGCTCCTTGGCTCTATATAACGAGCCGCCCCTGACTGCGATTACTATTTGAAACACATTGTATAAACTAATCAATAATAAAGCTCCTGGCATTGTTTACAATTAACTCCCATCAATTGTTTTTTTCTGTTTTTTAGAGGATAATTCTTGAATGGATGACTAGATTTTGAAAAAATTTCAGGTTGTTTCAATTGTTTGTTTTTCTCGGATAACCCTTGAACCAGCGGCGGCTCGTTGATGTTCAGCCAGGAGGCAACGGAAGGAAATTTGACCAAAACAGCAGCAAAATATTTGCTTCCTATTAAGAGTACAGGACGAGCGGCATCTCTGTCGTAGCCTCCTCTATAAAGATCCACGAGCCGCCGCTGCCTTGAACGTATAATGAATGAAGTCTAATATTGTATAAGTTTAGATCGGATAAAAAACCTAAATTAGACATTTCATTGTTTGATGCAAAAAATCCAAAATTCCCACAAATATTTAAAAATCAAATAATTCCTTAACATAAATCCCGAAGACTATATTTTCCAGATAAAGATCAAAGTAAATTAATTTGATCTAAAAATAAACCCCATTTTTAAATTAAAACCTACGAAAACAAAAAATATAAAATTAAATAAATAACCTGAAATTAATACAAAACCCTTAAAAATACAGGTCAAAAAATTCAAAAATGTGGGTGGCAAAATCTAAAATAAAGGACAAAAATCAAAAACTTTGACCCCCAAAAAAATAATCCGCAAAAAATAAAAAATTTCCGCGTAAAAATAAATAATTCAGGTTAAAAAATATAAAATAAAGGACAAAAAATCAAAAAAATTGACCAAAACGGAAAACCGAAAATATGGAAATATCGAAAATTTCAACAAACCAATCGAAAATGTAGGCCAAAATAAAGAATTATTGATTTATATGCGACATTCTTTTTCCGGTATTTTCGAGTTTTGTTTGTTGAAATTTTCGATTTTTTGTCTGCATTTTTCATTTTAGGCCTGAGTTTTCGATATTTTGTCTAAATTTAGGACAAAAGGTCAAAAACCTGATCGAAAAATAAAAATGCGAACCAAAAAATTGAAAATACAAGCAAAAGAAAAATGATTTGCCACTTTCAGCCGCCAAAAATAAGTTTCAGACCAGAACAGCGGCGGCTCGTGGATGTTCAGCGGTTAGGCAACAGAAGAAAATTTGACCAAAAAAGGAACGGAATATTTGCTTCCTCTATTAGAGTAAGTAGTGCAGCGCAAGCGACATCTTTGTCTTTGCCTCCCCTACGTAAATCCACGAGCCGCCGCTGGACCAGAAGTTCGAAAATAATAGCCAAAAAATAAAATAAAAATACGAAATTAAATCAATAATCCAAGTTAAAAAATGTAAAATACAGGATAAAAAAATAGACCAAAAATCTAAAATATACGATGTAAAATTTAAACCAAAAATCTAAAATTCTGGCCTAAAAATAAAAATGGTGGACCAAGAAAAGAAAAAGACAAATAAAAGAAAATTATAAATAAAACACTTTCTTTGTTAATATCACACGATTTAACAAAGAAAGTGTTTTATTTATAATTAAAAATGTATCACGAAGTAAACGCGTCCAGTGTCAATCAATTAAACGAAAATTAATAAAAATTTAGGGCAAAAGATAAAAAAAAATAAAAATCTACAATGTTGGCCAAAAATTTGAAAACATCGAAACTCGGGCCTAAAGATAATAAATGTGGACTAAACGAAAAATGCGGACCAAAAAATCAAAAAATTTTACAATAAAATCGAAAAGTTAGGCCAAAATAAAGAAAAATTTAGGTCAAAAGATTAAAAAAAAATCTGTCATGTTGGTCAGAAAGTCGGAAAATTTAGACAGTACATGAAAACTTGGGCGTAAAGATAATAAATGCAGACTAAAAAATTGAAAATTTTAACAAACGAAACTCGAAAATACCGGAAAAAATAAAAAAAATCTCGCACATAAATCAATAATTCAAATTATAGATATTTTAACCTAAATCAATTCAAAAATTTGGAACTGGAATTAAAAATTTGGCCCGCAAAATCAAAAATGCGGACCAAAAAATCAAAAATTTTAAGAATTAATTCGAAAATGTAGGTCAAAATAAAGAATAGTTGTGGCAAAAGATCAAAAAATTAAAATACACGTTAAAAATCTAAAAATTAAAAATTCGGCGGGAAAAATAAAAAATACGGACCAAAACGTCGAAAATTTTAACAATTAAATCGAAAATTTAGCTCAAAATAAAGACTATTTAGGCGAAATAATCAAAAATTTACCTTAAAAAAATCGAAAATGCAGGCTTAATAATAAAATATCTCGATAGCCCTTGACAGTTCATCATAAGTGTATGTAAATATTAATGTAAAAAATTATGTCTGTCAATAAAGATGTTTCATATATATAATAAAATATGCAGAATTTTTTAGTAAGAAAATTGTAAATTAGTCTCATAAATCACTATATTGCTCAAAATAATTTTCTAATTTTTTTAATTGCAAAACATTTTTGAGTTTGAAACTACAGGTTGTGCCAAGGCTCCGTGGCTATATAACGAGCCGCCCCTGACCATGAATGAGCTGGCATATATTTGACAATTTGAGAAATGAAGAATCATTGAAACCAATTTCGGCGAAATCGCGAAGATGCATTAAAATCTAAATATTTAATCAAATCAAATGAAATAATTTATTTCATGATGAATATAAACATTCATGTGAAAGATATCAATACAATCCTAAATGTATAAATAAACTTAAAATCTGAACACATTAAAATAACATCAGTTACAAGTACTTTAAAATTTAATTTAAAAATATTATTGGCCATATTGGATCCGCCATTTAGAATTTAGAATTTTTTATTCCAAACTTGGATTCAGAGATTTCAAAAACTGAACGTTATTAATTTTGAATGAAAACTAAATATTTTTTACAAAAAAATTCCGCCATTTTGAATTTTGAAATTTTTATTGAAAGTTTAGATTCAGAGGTATCAAATACAGGATGGTATTAATTTTCATTAAAAACCGAACATTTTTACAAAAAAAATCCGCCATATTGGATCCGCCATTTTGAATTTAACAAATCTGATTACAGATTCGGACTCAGCGACCTCAAAAATAATACTAATCTACAAATTCGTCTTTAAAAGTGAAAGGATTAAGACGTTATTAATTTTGGCCCGCTAAATTAGCATTCTGGCCCACTGTGCGCCGCCTTGTAAATGAACTGTATGCAACCCATTTTGCATGTTTGCATCTAAAAATAGACGGCCCGCCTATAGCACACCGTTCGCAAAGTGTCTGCAAATAGACGCTCCCGCTCAAAGTGTGTTATAGAAAATACCGAAATGAAATTTATTAAGAATATGTTTTTCGAAATTTCAGTAGTTAAGTAAGTGAACTGTCGGTAAAGATTTTAGAATTTGTTAAATTGTCATTTTCATCTTTCATAATTTTGACGTTTCAAACGTCAGTTTCATCCGATCCGGCAAAACGCTCGATGTAAATAAACCATGAAAGTAAGAAATAACCACTGTACCATCAAATCGGAGAAAGTAGCCTCATTACCATTTTTTCTTTCACTATGGACATGAAACAATTGGTTTGCATATTTGATAATTTACGCCACTGAGAATTCTTGTGTTTTATTTTGTGTAGTGCACGTTATGGAAATAAGAAGCCCACGAAATAATTATCTCCCGCAATTTGCCGGTTTGCTTTACAGACGGGCGCGACACCGAGATTAATTAACGATGATACGTCAAGGTTCCGTTGGAGTTCATGAACTGGAGCGGGAGCTTGAGTGCGAAATCTTGTACCGGGAATTGGCAACTTTCCACTTACAAACACCCGAAAGTGAAATATGTTAAACTGTAACACGAAGCTCATTTAAGTATTTGAAACTTTTCAATTTAACGATGGGACAATACAGCGAAAAGAATATGCAATGATAACATAATACGGCGAATGATAATGAGTGCACGTTCCTTACAGCTTGCACATTCGCGGAGATCAAAATACCGTGGACTTCTTTGTGAGAAGAGAGACTTCAGTTAACAAAGTTTTAACTACTACAAAGTACCTACTTCCTTTGTGCGATAAAATACGGCGTGATTATGAAAACGAGTAATCCAACAAAAGAATGCCATCATTACAGATTTTCACACACATCTAAAGAAACATAACAGTGTAGTGTACGGTCTAATTATAAAATAAAGAATCAGCGCCGTCACAATTTGTTACACGTTACTTTGCTGAGAAGGAAGTGTTCATTCTAATCTCATGATCATCTTGCATAAATCATTTATTTGTTGATTCATTAACTGTTTTGTTCTTTTTTTTTTGGTTGTTACGGTTAATGAAAAGTCGGCAATATACGATTGTTTGTATCAAAAATTCCAAGGCACCACCTATTTTCACTAAAATAGTAGTTTTAATTACCTTTGTGTGGAAAATAAAAAAAAAGAAGTATGATATGGATAATATTCAGTATTTTTTTTCTCTACAAGAAACTTATAGTTTATAGTTTTTCTCTAAAATAATTTGGGAAGCTAATATTTGAACATTAAGAATTTAAAGTGCAAATTCCTATGGTGCGTAAACCAATTCTACACCCTGTATACAGGATAAATAAATCTGGTCCGATTTACCAATTTCTTCCAATTGAAATAAACATTTGTTAAACAATATATTTAGGACAAATAAATCCGGTCCGAGAGAGAGAGAATACATTTATTGAGACACTTTTACAAATGACCTCAACAGGCAATTGACAGGTGTTTCATTCTTCCGGTCCGATTATTGCTTAATTCCTATTTAAAGAAATGCGAAGTATTAAAAAAATAGATACAAACTGGAAGGCACGAATATTTATATAAATATCTATCAAAAATTTAGAGATCGAAAGCAAAACAAAATTCTGAAATATCATCTTAAAGAAGCTAAAGGAAATAAAAAAAAATAGGTGCTGTATAAAATCAGGAACATTATACATTAACGACACAGGATTTTCAGCAGAACAACTTCTTGACTCAAGCACATACAATATTTTAACAGAGTCAAAAGCAAATATTGCTCCACCGACACCGTTTATTGAATATTCAAATATCGCTGACAGAATTTAAGAAAAGGAATTCGACAACCATACACTTGATAGAGCCAGTGACAGTCAACGCAATTATAATACCAACACCGACCGTGAACAATAAATTGATACTCCAATTAACCAAACGAACGATCCACTGTAAATAAAATATACAGGGTTGGGCATATGTGTCGGAACACCTGATTTCTGGCTAAAAGTCTGTTGTTTTCTTATTACTTTAAAAATAAATGTGTATAGTTTTATTTATTCTATTCAGTGACGTATTTTTATTTTCTACAGCTACCCTATTTTTCGAGATATGGCGTCATCGGCAGTTTTTTAAATGGATCACCCTGTATATTTTTACATTTTCAAATAAACACCCTTTCAAAAATTACAATGATATAGGGTTTGGTGGGTGTGCGACTTGTGTTTTTTTAAATAATAAAAAATTAAATTTGTGAATTTCGTAAAAAATTTGTTCAACCCTCGAAAATTTTGATTTATAAATATTAGAATTTCTCCCACGGATGTTGCATTAAAAATAATGCATGCATCTTGTGGAGATCTCTACCAATCTCCAAAACTAACCTTCATCAACAACGTAATTTTTTCACGTTCAGTTAGTTCACCATAAATTGAACGGCAATATTAATATATGGATACTATTTGTCAGTTACAGAAAACATAAAAACACGAAATTGTTATATCAGAAAACAGTGTAAAAAGATGTAAAAAACCAACTCAATGTAGAATTATGTTATTTAATATTTAAAAAACCACAAGTCACACACCCACCAAACCATACATCATTGCAATTGTTGGAAAAGTATCTAGTTGAAAATGTAAAAATATACAGGGTGTTCCATTTAAAAAAACCGACGATGGCAATATTTCTCGAAAAATAGGGTAGCCGTAGAAAATCAAAATACGTCCCCGAATAGAATAAATAAAATACACATTTCTTTTTAAAGTAATAAGAAAACAACAGACGTTTAGCCAGAAATCCGGTGTTCCAACACATATGCCCAACCCTGTATAATCGCAGAAAAAAGAAACAAATTCTAGTTCAAAATCAAATTATAAGTGATAAAAAACTCATTGCAAATTAATTCAACACTCACTACGTCGGGGTTGGTGAATTATTAGCGAAAAAAAAAAAGAGGAAAGATGTAAATGACGAAGTTAGAAAGGACGGTTTCAATAATCTTAACAAATGAAAGAGAAATCAAAAATATTATTAAAGGTCTTAAATGTAAGAAAGCACCAGGGCATGATGAATTAAGGTATGACTCTTTGCAGTTTATTTCAAGGAACATTTCGTCTCCCATTTTTAACAAATGTATTAAATTTTGCATATTTTCAAAAATACTAAAAGTTGGAGAAACTAAACCACTGCTAAAGGTGCCAAAATGGAAATAATTAATTGAGGGGACTTTTTCTACAGACGGCGTTTTTTGTGACTCGACTTTAAGCGTGGACTGTAAAAAAAGTATTCGTCGTGGGACCATGAAACTTAAAACAGTTGTATTTTTTCATTGACTTAATATTACAAAATGGATCGTATGTCGAAAGTATGTCTCAGTTCTAAGATCTAAGCACTCAGAGTGGACCAAACCGTTTTGACGGGAGGAATTTGCGTGCATTCTAGAGCCTTCAGAATTGAATCTAGAACAAACAGTGTGAAACATGTTTTATTCATCATTATGTCCTTTAGGGATTGACTTTTTGTTGTATTTTGTTCAACTCTTATTTGCACAAATTACTACATGTTTTGTAATTTTTTTTCAATTTGTTTTCAAATAAAAAAATACAAAAAGAAATTGAAATAAATTTTGGCTTCGTCAGTCACTGGAGAATACAAAGCTTTTCACAGATATTTTTGAATGTATATACTGGGTGCTGTAAAAATGGCGGATTAACTCAATGGTACATTGTCGAGGATTACTTCGAGAGTTTGGAAAAAATAAAGATATGGAGACTTTAGTGTAAATTATTTCATTGCTTAAAGTCTGCCTAATATTAATTATTTACACTCCAGCTCATCAAATATTTTTTTCAGAGATACATACTTTCATGCTTGTCAATATTATGTACAATTGGTATTTTTAAATGCGATAATTTGAATGTTAATAATTTATTTTCCCATTGAAAAAAACCTAGCATCAGTAGATTTATAATCGAGTTAATCCGCCATTTTTACAGCACCTTGTATAACTGATGAAAATTGGGATTTTTTTTTTGAACCACCTATACTTCTATAGGGAAAGGACCCCTCAACTACAGACTGTTTCATTCGTATCTAATAACGTGAAAATTCTTCGAAAAATACTATTTGGTTGGCGTTTTTGTAGATGGCTTTTTTAATAACAATTGCTGTATTGTTTATTTTTTTATATAAAAATATTATTTTATTTTCATGTAATAAAAATGCGTGTCGATAGTCATAGTCATATTCGTCATATTATGCTTCATACTACTTCGAAAAAGGTTGTAAGGCAGCGCAGTCATTTCGTGATAAGGAACTTTTTGGCGAAGGAACAATAAGTGAATGTCGATGCAGGGAATGGTTTGCCCGTTTCAAATCTGGCAACACTAGCTTGGAAGATAAGGCCAGGAAGAGGTCGATCATCAGATTTTGACAACCAGGCACATTTGGAAGCCGACGAAAGTTTGGCAACTTGAATGCTGGCAGAAAACTTCAATGTGGACCATTCAACCATCGTTCGTCATCTGAAAAAGCTCGGAGAGGTATGGAAAGTGGCTGGATGGGTCCCTCACTAACTCTCCAAAAACAATAAAGCCGAACGTGTCCGATTTTTTACTGATTTGCTGCAACGTAACGAACAAGCTCCGTTTCTGAAGAATCTTGTCACCGCGGGTGAGTCATGACTTCTCTCCAAAAACTACAAATGAAGGAAGGTTTGCGTTTCGCCAGGAGTTCTACCAAAAGGAATACCGAAAAACGTTCACTTGAAAAATGTAATAATAATAATAATAATAGTTTATTGGTGCGAATGATATATCTTACACAAGTCAATATACAATACATAACATAGTTGTTTAAATAGAACAACAAATATAGTAGATAGCCGACAACAAAGAGACTAACATACAGAAATTGATACTTAGAGTAAATATAATCTATAGATTCAAACATGATCATCAAATGATATATATAGTGTTAAAGGTAGAAACGCCAAAGTGGCGGAATCTATTTTTGGTAATGTCCATATCTTGTCGGTGTTAAAGCCACCCGGATTTGGTTCAGTACAGCATTCAGGCAATAGATTCCGCCACTTAGCTGTTTCTACCTTTAACGGTGTTTGAAATACTTATATTCCAATAGTAATCTCCGTTTCACCATCAGCAACTAACTACACTGATGAGACCTGAAAGATCTAAACCGGTCTGTAGGTGTTCTGATGGGGCAACAATATTTAATGTTTGCAATATAGTGTGTTTGGTGGAGCAAAAACGGAATCATCCATTGGGAAATCATTTCAAACGGGATTTGTTATTGGTGGAATGACGACGATAAGCGTCAACAGTGGCGGATTCCAGACAAAAATGGCAAGTGGCAATTCAACATCAACCGTGATGTCTATCTGGCGCAACTTAATCGCCTTCACGCTGCAATCTAGACGAAAACACCGCGCAAAGAGAACAATATCGTATTCCATCACAATAATGGGCGTTCACATATTGAGGACCGCGTTGTCGAAAGCATCGCTAATAAGGGCTGGAAACTGTTTCCACATTTGCCATATTCTCCCACAGAAGCGCCTACGGACTACCACGTCAATCGATCGCTTAAGAATTGGCTGATGCACAATGTTTTTGAAGATTTGGATTGATTGGTGGCCGATGTCAAAGCATGGATTACCTCCAAGAACCGTGACTTTTTTGCCCGTGGAATCGTCCGTCTTCCAAGCAAATGGGAATCAGTTATTCAAGTCGATGGTGACTACGCTCCGGAATAGTTATTTAATAATAATATTTCTTTTCCATATAAATATTGTTTTTTTTATTAAACGCCTGGTAATTATGCACCAACCCAATAATAGTGTAAATTACTACCGCCGAGAAGTTAGCCATAAATTTCCGGCCACGAATTCGCCCGGCAACTCCACCAGCACATTTTTTCAATGATTTATTTCTATGAAATAAACTTAAAATAATAAAAAAATTCATTAAATAATGATTCATTCACATTTCTCTATAGTCCTATCTTATTGTTCCAAAAAAAGTCTAGCATAGAACTCCAAATGGAAGTTATGATTTTTTAAATAATTCTTCTGTCCGGCCGGTGGCCTAGCATGTCGCGCTAACTTGAAAAATTCAAAAATTGTTTATAGCTCAAGTTTACCCTAATTTTTTGAATTTTATTTATACATAATGTCATGTACTACCTAATTGTTGCAAAAAAAGTTGAGCATAGAACTCCAAATGGAAGTTGCAATTTTTCTTAAATAGTGTCTTACTTATGTGTAAACAATGCATATTCAGACATACAGAGTTTAAATTTTTACTATAGAGAAATGTGAATGAATCATTATGTGATGAAATTGTTTAGTATTTTAAGTTTATTTCATAGAAATAAATAATTGAAAAAATGTGATGGTGGCAAATTCGTGGCTGGAAATTTATGGCTAACTTCTCGCCGGTAAAATTACTTCATTTCTGGATCAACACAGAGTCATTTCTGTGAAACAGTATAGTTTTAGAGATAATATCTCTTCGCCAGACCCCATAGCTCACTTAACATCTTCTTCTTCTTCATTGTGCATAGGCGTCCTCTGTTTGACTTATTACATCTGACGATCAAGTGCCTCTGTAGAGACGTAAATTCTTGAATACCAGTCCATTGGCGTATATTGCGCAACCACAAGAGCTTCTTCCATCCTATTCCTCTATTTCTTTTAATTTTACCTTCAGGATAAGGCTTGAAAACTGTATTTTCCACCTCGAATAATGTGGCTAAGCTAGGAAATTTTCCTCTTCTTTATGCTAATGTACAACTCACGTTCTTCGAGCACAGATCTTCGGATTATCTCTGCGTTCCGTACTTTATCGACCCAGGATATTTTGAGTATTAATTGTATCCTCCATAAATCGAAAGCTTCCAGTTTATTTATTGATTTTTTTCTTAGCATCGACGCTTCTGCCCCATACATCAGGACCGACCATCACATCAATCGACCATGCCATACAAAACTCTTATGCAAATAGAATAAATACAGTTTTAAAGGAAAAGAATTCGATTTCATAAAAAAAAACTATCCGTTAGATAGAGAACAAATTATCAAAATAGGAAATGAAAGATTAAAGATAAGATATGAAGTACCCCAGTGCACAGTTTTGGGTCTAGTGCTGTTTATTTTGCATGTAAATAGTTTATTTCATTTGCGTTTTGTAGGGTAATAAATAACTTTGTGCCAAATCCTCGTAGGAACTTCATTTTTTAAGTCCTGCACAGGTAATTGAATTCATTTCAATGCCCTTTTGGTGGATCGAGTCGACACATTTTTTCCAACTCGGTACACATTGCCAAGGGAGGACGTTTTTTTTGCCCAAAAACGTGTTTTTTTTGTTCGAGGGTTGAAGTGTTTGAAAAGAGATCATTCCAATCTTAGTTTACCCCCTTAAAGTAGAGCCAAAATCTGATTTTTTCCCGAAAGAATCATCAAATTTGGTTGAAAAGTCACTGAGCTCTTTGCAAAAAACCTTAAAATACACACCCATAACTTGGTGCCAAATCGTCGTAAGAACTTCGTTCTTTGAGTTCTGCATAGGAAAATGATCAAATTTTAATGCCTTTATGGTGGATCGAGTCTACAAAATTTTTCAAACTCAGTAGATATCGTCAAAGTTGGACTTGGTTTCCAGAAAAAAGAAAAATCACAGGGGTGCTAGAGGGGGCGGAAGGGGTTACGCTTAAGTTCGCATGCATGACTTTAAAGAAGATACTTCAAAGTTTTTCGCCCTCAAAGATTCATCACAATCTGAAAATACGCTGAGTTATGGCGGTTTGAAAATGGTCGAAATTTCATTTTTTTTAAGTTATATAAGTCATAAAAATTATAAAATGTTTAACTTTTGCTGTTAGGCCTTAATTTGAATCAGTGTATTATCACGTGTTTAAACAATGTATCTAGTAATATTACAAGCAGAAAAAATCAGGTAATTTCTACTGTTTAGTAGAAAAGAAAAATATTCCTCTGGTAACCATATAAGTATACCCATTCAAAAAAAAAAATTTCATAAGAATAACTCAGACTGACGGAATACATAGATTAGATCCATCGTTAGATTTAAAAAAAAATTCAAACTGACACCACGCATTTAAAGAGTATTTCAATATTTAATGCAGTTACAGACGATTTTGGATAAAATTTTATGTTATACTCATGTGAAATTCCTCAATAAACTTATTCTTTCGGGACAAATTACGTACATTCCACACTGATATAATAAATAACTATTTTACTAGTAACCTTAGCTCATCCATAAAAATGAGCAAATTCATAACTTTTAATGTCAGGCGTTAATTTCAATAATTTTATCACCAACTCTTTCAACAATGTATCTATTATAATAATACTATCTAAAATATTTGGGGGAATTTCTACTGTTTAAAAGAAAACAAGTATTTCACAATAAGAACTAGAAAATTCATAACTTTTGTTACTGGTGGATTTTTTTTAACCCTTGGGGGGTTGGGGACGGCGGTCAACTCAAAAATTTCAAATGGAAAGGTATGTCGTTCAAAAGATAAAATAAAATAAAAAACTATTACTAACGTTCTGTGCTTTTTCTGACGTGTGCTTCTGCGTATGTGATTACGTTACGTTAAAAGTAATTTCGGCAAAGATTCTCTACATAAAAGAGGTGGAAAATACAATGACGAGAAATACCAAGAGAAGCAAACCATCCTTCATCGGTAAGTATACCTCAGGGAACTAATTGTGAGGTAGATTGAAGGACTGGGGTTCTAACATAAAACGAGTAAATGGTGATAAAATAACTCGATTTTTTGACATACAAATTGTCACTTATTAATCTCAGTTAGGTTGGTCTACCTACAAAAAAAATCCAAGAAATGTCGTACGATTTTCACTTCTAATATCCCGATGCATAAATTCTATCCGATTTTTTTTTTGGCAAAGTTTCCAATTGTAATTGAGTAGAAGACGAGCGTAGTTTTTTTGTCTGCAATGCACGAAAATAAAATTTTCGGATATGAAATCTTGCAGAGGGATATTCCGTACGAAAATCGCATGGAAACATTAATCACTGTGAGTGAGCGACATGAAATTTATCTAAAATTCTAAATATCAAGAGTGTGCACATGCAGGACAATAGTGATCATGTAAACAAACGTTTGTTTGCGGAAAAAATTGTGACAGTTTAAAAAAAATGTCTCGGTTTGGTGGGAGTTCATCTACGAATATTGATAATGTAGTTGAAAATGTAACACCAAGTAATAATCTAAAATGTAGATCAGTCTGGACTTACTTTTCGCGAAGAAAAACACTATCATTTGGAAGCGTCAACAACGGTGGACCAATAAGGACTAATATTGAAGGATCGGGCATTTAATATAAGACTACAAAGAAACAGTTGTAAAAATAATGTAGAATTATTTTTTAAAGCGAATTTGAATATACTGGAAATATTCTTCTTTTCACCTAGAGGAACAAAATTTTCTCCGGATTTTTTTATGTATCCATGGTTATGACCATAACCGTAAGATCCTCATTGGGTAGAAGTTTCTTAAGTGCGATTTTTCCTTGAAATAAGTTTGAGGTTCTCACTTTTCAAAAACTTCGTAACTCAAATTGAGCTGCACAGGAGTCACATGACTCACTTCGAAGAGTTGTCTCTTTGTATCGACTCGCTCATGAGATACCCACCTCTATTACAAACATACCATTATACTGCAATTAGGAAAAACAGGTTAAAATATTTTTGTAATATTTTTTATATTTAACAAATTATTGAAGACAAACAGAAATCGGTTAAGGAAAACAACCACTTCCGGTGTAAGAAATTTCATCGTTCTTCAGATTGTTAAATAAGGTTTATGTTCAAAATTTCATATTAATTGCTGTATTAGTTTTTGAAACAGACACACACGGACACATTTTCTTTGAAATCGCTATTAGAGAACTCAACGTGGATATTTCCCTCATTTTTTTTTTCACGTTCGCAATGCTTTCCTTTACTTCGAAACGGAGAAAGTAAAAAAGTAGTAATAACCGTAAAGTTAAATGCGTACATGTTTCATTCGCAGACTCCGTATTAATATTAATAACCAGCCCCTCACCTAACATAAAGCTAGTATGCCGTCACTAAAGTTCCGCACTAAATCAACACCGAACATGTTATTAGATTATACGACTACGGCAAATTTAATTAGAAATAGTCGGACGCATCTTTCCAAAATCAATACCAAAACCGGCCAAATTGGCGATGCTCCTGCAATTTTAATGAAGGCGCGCGTCTGCGTTTAAAACACACCGGAAACGCTTCATTTAGTTTCTATTTAATGAAAATCATATGTCGGTTGAGGTCCCGGGGCATATTTTAGGGACCTTCGCTAAATTTGTTTGAAGAGGGCCGCCCACAATGCCTTCCCCCATCAACATATTGTTCCACGAAATGAATTCGCTGAAGCCGCTTTTGAATAGGAAACATATTTTATGAATTTATAATGTTGTTTCGGCGGTTTCATTCACTTCACTGAGAATTATACTAGATAAATTTTAAATTTTAACGTTTTATAGTTGAATTAACAAGTTGATATTTATAATTTGTTTTATTTATTTACCTGCAATAAAAAACTTTTCTTAAAACTAAGTCATTCTGACGAGACCCGTCTCCTTACAGGACATTGCCCAGTAAAGTATGATCCACCTGAGATGGGTAAAGTCGACAACACTGTGCAAGTAGAAAAATTAAAATGGCGCCAAATTTAATATTTTAAGCTTGAAGATCCATTTTTATTATTAATAATAATAATCATTTATTTCCAGTGTATGTACAGTAAAACTTAATTACACAAGTAGCATAATAGACAGCACAAACATGGTAACACGTCACAAAAAATTATAAATTATTAGTTGTAGTAATATTCAGTGGCGGCTCATGGAACATGTTGTTGGTAGAGCCAGTTATACAATATACCTTCCCCCTCCTTTTTTGAAGAAAGAAAGAACGATTTAACTCTGGGATTCAAATTAACTCTGGTCCGTACAAATTGGATTATATCAAAATTTAAGGATGCGGTGTTTCCACGTGCTGATGAAATCTTAAAGAGGAATATATTCTGAATAAATTTATAAAATTTGGCGTTGGTAGCAATTGTTTTTCTATTTTTTAAACGAGTGGGAAAATGCACAACTCCAAAAATTAACTCCGGTCCGTACAAATGGGATTATATCAAAATTTAAGGATGGAGTGTTTCCACGTGTTGATGAAATCTTAAAGAGGAATGGATTCCGAATAAATTTGTAAAATTTGGCGTTGGTAGCAATTGTTTTTCTATTTTTTAAACGAGTGGAAAAATGCACAACTCCAAAAATTAACTCCGGTCCGTACAAATGGGATTATATCAAAATTTAAGGATGAAGTGTTTCCACGTGTTGATGAAATCTTAAAGAGGAATGAATTCTGAATAAATTTGTAAAATTTGGCGTTGGTAGCAATTGTTTTTCTATTTTTTAAACGAGTGGAAAAATGCACAACTCCAAAAATTAACTCCGGTGCGTACAAATGGGATTATATCAAAATTTTAGGATGAGGTGTTTCCACGTGTTGATGAAATCTTAAAGAGGAATAGATTCTGAATAAATTTGTAAAGTTTGGCGTTGGTAGCAATTGTTTTTCTATTTTTTAAACGAGTGGGAAAATGCACAACTCCAAAAATTAACTCCGGTCCGTACAAATGGGATTATATCAAAATTTAAGGATGAGGTATTTCCACGTGTTGATGAAATCTTAAAGAGGAATGTATTCTGAATAAATTTGTAAAATTTGGCGTTGGTGGCAATTGTTTTTCTATTTTTTAAACGAGTGGAAAAACGCACAACTCCAAAAATTAACTCCGGTCCGTACAAATGGGATTATATCAAAATTTAAGGATGAGGTGTTTCCACGTGTTGATGAAATCTTAAAGAGGAATGGATTCTGAATAAATTTGTAAAATTTGGCGTTGGTAGCAATTGTTTTTCTATTTCTTAAATGAGTGGAAAAATGCACAACTCCAAAAATTAACTCCGGTCCGTACAAATGGGATTATATCAAAATTTAAGGATGAAGTGTTTCCACGTGTTGATGAAATCTTAAAGAGGAATGTATTCTGAATAAATTTGTAAAATTTGGCGTTGGTAGCAATTGTTTTTCTATTTCTTAAATGAGTGGAAAAATGCACAACTCCAAAAATTAACTCCGGTCCGTACAAATGGGATTATATCAAAATTTAAGGATGAAGTGTTTCCACGTGTTGATGAAATCTTAAAGAGGAATGTATTCTGAATAAATTTGTAAAATTTGGCGTTGGTAGCAATTGTTTTTCTATTTCTTAAATGAGTGGAAAAATGCACAACTCCAAAAATTAACTCCGGTCCGTACAAATGGGATTATATCAAAATTTAAGGATGAAGTGTTTCCACGTGTTGATGAAATCTTAAAGAGGAATGTATTCTGAATAAATTTGTAAAATTTGGCGTTGGTAGCAATTGTTTTTCTATTTCTTAAATGAGTGGAAAAATGCACAACTCCAAAAATTAACTCCGGTCCGTACAAATGGGATTATATCAAAATTTAAGGATGAAGTGTTTCCACGTGTTGATGAAATCTTAAAGAGGAATGTATTCTGAATAAATTTGTAAAATTTGGCGTTGGTAGCAATTGTTTTTCTATTTCTTAAATGAGTGGAAAAATGCACAACTCCAAAAATTAACTCCGGTCCGTACAAATGGGATTATATCAAAATTTAAGGATGAGGTGTTTCCACGTGTTGATGAAATCTTAAAGAGGAATGGATTCTGAATAAATTTATAAAATTTGGCGTTGGTAGCAATTGTTTTTCTATTTCTTAAATGAGTGGAAAAATGCACAACTCCATAAATTAACTCCGGTCCGTACAAATGGGATTATATCAAAATTTAAGGATGCGGTGTTTCCACGTGCTGATGAAATCTTAAAGAGGAATGGATTCTGAATAAATTTGTAAAATTTGGCGTTGGTGGCAATTGTTTTTCTATTTTTTAAACGAGTGGAAAAATGCACAACTCCAAAAATTAACTCCGGTCCGTTCAAATGGGATTATATCAAAATTTAAGGATGAAATGTTTCCACTTGTTGATGAAATCTTAAAGAGGAATGGCTTCTGAATAAATTTGTAAAATTTGGCGTTGGTGGCTATTGTTTTTCTATTTTTTAACAAGTAGGAAAATGCATAACTCTACTGGTCCTTAGTGGCGGCTCGTGGAACATGTTTATGGTGGAGACACTTATACAATATATCCCCCCCTCCTTTTTTTAAGAAAAAAAGAACGATTTATCTTCCTAGACTAAAATAACTGGCGAAAACTTGTTTTAAGAGTTAATAAAAAATTCTGGCTGTACTTGAAATTAAAGGTAGTGCCATGGCTCCTTGGCTCTATATAACGAGCCGTCCCTGGTAATATTAGTAAATTGACTTGTACTTCCTGGTGTGTTCTAATATTTATTTGTCTGTACTGGCTTCGGTTGGTCTAAGACAACCACAAAATGTTCATGCTTTCATGTTCAATACAACCTAATCTTTTACGACGTTTTTCTGCTGTTGATGGTCTAACCAACCGAAACTGGCACAGACAAATAAATATTAGAACATACCAGGCAGTACAAGTCAATTTACTGATATTAAAATTTTGACACTAGAGACGAAGGACACGAGATAGCAATAATAATAATCGATAGCAAGTTGTTCTCACTGTAAGAAACACAATTTCCACCACTAAAACATATAATCTAAATGCAAATAAATTCATACATCAGTAACTAGAGGTGTACTCCTTCACCTGGAATGTGATTGTATACTTTGGGAGATAATAGACTTTGCGAGAGCACTGCTAATTTCGTTAATTTACATATAAACAAATGCTCGCTCGTGTCAGAAATATCAACTTCGAGACAGAGCCGCATTAGCCGAAACATATTCCGTGTTCGTGCAGTAAGTTTGGCTTTACATAAAATTTAAATAATTTGACGCAGTTCGCACAGGGTTTTATTAACCGTGAAATGAAAATATTAAATAACGCAAACTCCTCGACGCGAATTACCCTAATTACCCACATTTATACGTGCGCGGGCCATAAAATTTATTCAATCAACAAATGGCGAGCAGTTGTCTTGCAAGTTCATTTTCCCATCCCTTCGAGGTTGCATACATATTGCCCTTAATAGGTGCGGGGTCCGCGATCGATTTAATGTAAATAATAAAATTTAAAAAAAACTTTATGTAATTTATTCTA
Source organism: Ocypus olens (assembly GCA_910593695.2). NCBI lineage: Eukaryota > Metazoa > Arthropoda > Insecta > Coleoptera > Staphylinidae > Ocypus > Ocypus olens. The sequence goes on from OU343058.1 coordinate 46,012,347, forward strand.
AATGCTTTAGACTTGCCATAAATTTTGTTTCCCCTTCGTAAGCGGTCCCTGGCTAGTGTTCTAGTACATGCGTGCATAATCGATACTCCTCATGATCCGATGTGTTTGAACGCTTTGTCTAAATCTCTGCAGGCGAAACAACCATCTGCATTCGCACTCATTATTCCTGCAATGCAGACACACACACGCATTGTCCTGGATGTCCTCATTCCCGCATCTTGAACACTGGAGGTGATTATGCGTTTTGTTCCCGTCGTTAACTTTCGTATCTACGAAATGAGATATCTGCCACAAGTTTTACCCACGGGATTCTATTTATTATCTAAGGCTAACTGGCTGTTGACCTTGTAATGTAAAAAAACTGGCACTTTTCGAATAAATGTCGATCGATTAAAAAATAATGCGCTCTTGTCGATACACCCTTACCAGTAAAGCAAGAAATATATGGCGCAGTGCCGAATGTTATTTACGACAAATGGTAACATGTCCCTACTCCGTACTCCTCAAGCAGATAGCATGGCAAAGTTGAAACTTGAAGCTATTGCGACTGGACCATTGACGGCTATAACTTATGTCGAATCGAATATAAGAATTGGCAGACTTCGCTATTGGAATTTTTGATTGAAAATAAATAGGACTATGCATATTTTCTTCATTTAGGAGGGTGTGAACTGATTCTACACTAAACTTAAACTTTTAGTTAATGATATCATTTTATCATTGGCTATAAACATTAACTACTTTAGGTAAGCTTCGCCTTTAATAAATTATCTGCAGCATTTGCACTCTATGACGTGCTAATTTGTAGCCACCACAAACCGGATTACACGTATGGCGAAGTAAATGATGACAAACCATTAGTTGACGTCCAGCAGTCACGTCTGCGTTCGTCTAATTTTGTTTGCGGGCGGGAAACAAGGCAGGTCGTGCCACAATCAAATGGATTTGCAGTAGATTATTGATGATTTATATACTCGAAGAACATAATATGAAGCGCAGATTCCGCCAAAGCTGGTGCTGAATAAATAATGATGCTGTTCGTGCACCGGCACACATTAATCACCTTATTGTAGTTTGTTCCATGACATAATTACTAACCGTATCTTGTATATCCGATAAAAATTATAACTGATTATTTCGTTTCCAGTGATTCATTGCTAATTCCATATATGCTGTGGAAAAAGTTAACAGAAACTCTTCATTTGTGTCTACTATTCTGAATGGAAAGCTAATGAAATATTTTCGCTTTTTATAGAAAAGCTTTGTTTTAAAATTATATTTAGCTTCCGCCTGGCCTTAGAATGACAACCAGAGAGAGATAATACATTTATTGAGACACTTTTACAAATGACCTCAACAGGCAATTGACCAGAGGTCTTTCAGCCTAGTACAATAACAAATAATAATAACTAAAAAAATTGCAAAAAGGGTTAGTAAGCATGAATGATTCGTCTGGGGATCAAAGCAACCATTTTACAAATTCCGTTTTTTTCTAATTAAAAAAAATCTCCTAATTTTAGAACGTGTACATTGAAATACCATTCGTACTAGGGAGAAAAGACACGAACATCATTCTTCTCGCTGGGGTACTGGTCAACGCATTTAGCACCACTAGACAACACTAAGTCGCGGATAATGGGAAAACCCACAAAGGATAAAAAAACAGGGCTCTCAACATTGTCATGTATCTTATGAACTACACCAGTCAGCTCAATTTATTGAAAGTACTCAAAAACCCGCCTATAAACCTGAACGTTCCACGACTCTAAAATTATCATGTAATTAAAGGGAAGAGTTAAACTGAAGGAAAATAAAAGCTTTCATTCCGCGATTTACATCTTTATTTTGAAGTACTCGAAGTACTTGTATTCATGTTACACGGCAAAATGCACGTTTTTCGTAGGGGGTATACTAATTCAAAAGTCATATTAGTAAAGAATTTTTTTTATCGTTTTCATTATATTTTTTTTTTCTCGTTTTTGGTTTATTGGGTGTCTGGTTAAATTCTACTTTTCATTCAAGTCTCCTTTCATTTGCTGTTGCCTTCCACACTTATTCTCTCCTCACTTGCTCTTGCCTCTTACATTTGTAACACTCCACCGAATCTATTTATGCATCCAAACTGCCCTTCTTCTATTTTCTTCTGTGAGAATGGGTTTCATAATTTTTCCTTAACGTCCACGTTTCGTATTCTAACTCTCTTTGCAAACTCCTTCCACTCTTCTTAGGTATTTTATTTCTGACGGCTGTACCTTGGATTTTGGTCTTATATTCTTCATCGCCCATGTTTCGCTTCTGTACTTGATTCTGTATTGGTGTGTATATTGTTAATTTCAATGTTCTCTATAACGCGTAATATTTGACCATTTTTAAATTGGAAAATAAATTGTATAAGTTAATATGCGTTTTATAATCTTAAAATTGAATGTCTTACATAATAAAGAAAAAGAGAAAACAATTCTCTACAATAATGTTACTTTCTTGACTATTCAAGAGAGAATAGTTTTAGTGGTCAAGGTACTGTCAAAATTATTGTTGCACATTTCTTTTGTCGGGAAATTTACTTGGCAAAGGTTTTCGTAAGTTAATCACTATACTACAGAACAACAAACAAATTACTAATGCTTCTTATATATTTTTATCACATAATCCAATTCCTCTTATTTTTTGTTTTTTTGCGTGAATTAAACGTCCTGTAGTACGGAGAAGAGTCTTATTGTTTTATAATTCAACTCGTTCTAGTTTTCTATTAATTGTCTTACTTCACTTTAACCTCTTCAGGGACAAATTAATTTTGTAGTTTCAAATCCTTTAAGAAACAATTGATATCTCGCCAGTACAACCGGACAGGAGGTATCTGCATGGAAATGTGCAACTGTAGCAGATTTCTGAGCTTGACATGAGATGGCAGTATTGAGCTAAATCAAATTTTAAAACGTACACAAATGTGTTTCTTTCCCTGAAGAGGTTAAGATTAGTTACTTTCTTCTTTTTATCAACATCAATGGTTGTTCTATTTCTTCGCGGTTTTTTTTTGCTGAATGAACCAAACTCGATCGTTTTGATTTGATTACCTCCTCTTCCTTCAATCTTGAATTTGGCAATAAGCTGACAAATATTTTATCACTGCTTCTCAAACAGAAGTATGCAAAGTAAATGTTGATACAAAGCTTTCGCTTTACTGGACTTTGAAATCTTAACCTTTTATAAGTTCGCGTGGACCCGAGAAAAAAATCATAGAAAAGTTATGACCCATTTTACCCAAAATTGTATTGTTTAAATCGTTTAAGTAGACTCTTATCTATACGTTGGTGTTAAGGAATTAAATTTTTTTAATGCATCAAACACTCCTTTGTTGGACTTTGAAATCTTAACATTATATAAGTTCGCGTGAACACGAGAAAAAATAAATAAAAAAAAAGTTATGACCAATTTTACCCAACATTTTATTGTTTAAATCGCTTAAGTAGACTCTTATTTATACGTTGGTGTTAAAGAATTACATTTTTTAAATGCATTAAACACTGCTTTATTGTTATGTCGAATTTCCCAAAATTTCATTGTTTAATTCGCTTAAGACCTGAAAAGTCGAAATCGGTCTGTAGGTGGTGGCTGATGGAGAAACAATATTTAATCTTATCTACACGTCGGTGTTAAACAATTTAGAATGTGTCAAACACTGCTTTATTAGACTTTCAAATTTTGTCATTTTATAACGGTGGTTCAAATAGACCCAGGAAAAAGTTATAAGCAATTTTACCCAAAATTTTATTGCTTAAATCGCTTAAGTAAACTCTTATCTACACGTTGATGTTTAAAATTAAATTAAATTTGCGTTAAACACTGCTTTATTGGATTTTGAAATACCGTCTTTTTATAAAGGTTTTTATAAAAGATCGCGTGGAAAAAAATCATAAAAATGTAAATAAACAATTTTACACAAAATTTTATTGTTTAAATCGTTTCAGTGGACTCTCATCTGTATGTTGGTGTTAAAAAATTAAATGAAAAATGCTGTAAACACTGCTTTATCGGACTTTGAGAAATATTGTCATGTTATAATGGAAGTTCGCGTGGACTCGAGAAAAAAAAAATCATAAAAAGTTATAAACAATTTTAAAATTTTTATTATTTAAATCGCTTACGTTGACTCTTATCTGCACGTTGGTATTAAGAAATTAAATTAAAAATGCGTCAAACATTGCATTATCGGACTTTGAAATCTTTTCATTTTTTAATGGAAGTTCGCGTGGACTAGAGAATTAAAAAAATCATAAAAAAGAAATAAACAATTTTACCCAAAATTTTATTGTTTAAGTGGACTTTTATCTGCACGTTGGTGTTGAAAAAATACATTTAAAATGCGCCAAAGAATGCTTGACCAAACTTAAAAAACGAAAACCAATTTAAGCGCGATAATTTAAATTTTGGATCATGTGTAGTTTTATAGACCAATTACATGCTCATCGTTTGATTTATAATAAGTCATAATCAATGAAGAAATTGATATTAATTTTTATAATTTTTATTCAGAGGTGGAGGGAAATCCGTGGCTATTTGACATAGCTAGAATGTTGTACTCTTGATTACGCATCACGTATTCAGATTTCTTTCTTTTTAATGCAACTTTTCTTACTCGTCTTCAACGTTGGTAGCGCTTTCTGTCCATGAGATCTACGATACAACCACATCTCAAAGGCTTTTATTTTATCCATTGCAGCTGTTTTAAAAGTCTTCCATACTGTTGAGTTTCACGATTTACAACTCATTGATGATTTGCAATCAATAGCACTATGTTCTTCCTTTAAACAATTTCGACACAAACATTTTGATCGCACAAATTCAAGTTGGTTTAAGGTTTGTAATGCGTGAAATTTATGACAACTGAAATGCTGATGTGTTTTTGAACAAAAATGACACTAAATGGCTTTAATTCAGAATTATCAATGAACTATTGATCGATTCCTTAGGGCCCCTACTTTCTTGGGGGCCTAAAAAATAAATTGTCTGAGTGAGAAATTGTCATAAATACAGCTGAAGAGGATAAAAAATGAATTTAAAACAATGACTCGAGATTACAAATATGTTCCCTCAGTCTCATGTGCATAGAAAGTGACAAACTACACAGTTTAACATTTGATGATGTCACCAGTGACTGCTCTGCAAAAAGTATGAAATAAATTATTTTACTTTAATATAATTAATTCATCCTTATAACATGTTTCAAGAGATTAGATAATAAGCCCTTGTAAATTGTTCCTTTTAAAATAACTTTTGTTTCTTTATACTAGAGTTTGCATTTTTAAGTTTGTTAAGAAGTTAAAGATTTATTATTTCGCTATCTACACTGGTGGAAAAAATGAAACACTTGAAATTCGTGAAATTTCGATCATTTTAAAACTGCCATAACTCGGCGTATTTTCAATCGATTTTGATGAATCTTTGAGGGCGAAAAACTTTGAAGTGTCTTTTTTAAAGTCATGCATGCGAAATTAAGCGTAACCTCTTCCGCCCGCCTCTAGCGCCCCTGTGAAAAAAAGTTTTTTTTCTGGAAACTTTTCTGTCCAACTTTGACGATATCTACAGAGTTGAAAATTTTTTTCCGACTCGATTCACTACAAAGGCATTAAAATTTGATCAATTCGCTATGCAGGACTCAAAGAACGAAGTTCCTACGACGATTTGGCACCAAGTTATGGGTGTTTGAAAAAACTGCATTTTGAGGTTTTTCGCACATAACTCAGTGACTTTTCAACCAAATTTGATGATTCTTTCAGGAAAAAATCCCATTAAGGGGTTACGCTTAAGTTCGTATGCATGACTTTAAGGAAGACACTTCAAAGATTTTCGCCCTCAAAGATTCATCAAAATCGATTGAAAATACACCGAGTTATGGCGGTTAGAAAATGGTCGAAATATCACGAATTTCAAGTGTTTCATTTTTTTTCTACCAGTATAAATCTCGTACGGAGACGTTTAATGTATCATTGTCTATGGAAGTGTGTTTTAGATCGAAATTCCTCACTTAAGGTGTAGAGGGTACGCGAACAATTGAAAAATAATCTAACAGATGCACAATCTCCTGTCCACTGCTAGCTACTTAATCCAAATGCTGCATACTGTCAGGAATGGTATTCTTCTTCTTGAAATTGTTGGCGTATTTCCAAAAGAAAGAGGGATCCCTATCAATAGATATTTTCACTGATTTCATATTCTATCTCTCTTTGTAACTCCTTCCACTCTTCTTAGATTTCTGTCTTGTCATTTAATAAAACACTAACACAGTGTATGGTTTCAAATTAATTTTATTGTTCTACAACAATTGTTTCACCACACAGAGGTTATAATAAATAAAATTATAATTTTTCATCTACCTGATGAAGCCCCTGTGTGGTGAAACAATTGTTGTAGAACAATAAAATTAATTTGGAACCATTTATTTTCTTATATTTAATATGTCTATTCTGTGATTGTAATCGTTTTCTGGAGGAAATTTCAATATCTGTTTATCCGTTCAAGAGTTACGAGGATTACCGGAAAACAATTAAATGAAAAATTTAATTGTTTTGGTCTTATCTGCATCTATTCGATGAGTACATCACTTTCCTGAAAGAAATTGCCAAACTTGGTCATCCGTTCATAGCAACAATATTGTTATAATAGATGTCTAAAATTTGGACAGATTAATCATGAATAACGTGCCATTATAATTGTTCAAAGAAATTTATCCGAACTTTGGAGTAATCAAAATAGCTTTGCTAGAAAGCAAATTTCGATCACGAAAAATGCACTTTTTCCATAAATTTCTTTATAAATTCCACATTTCACTTGACAGGTGTCTGAAATTTCGACAAATGAATCTTCCATAACTTTTCTCTATAATTGCCAAAAGAACATTATCAAAACTTTGCGGTAAGGAAAACAACTGCGGTGGTAGACAAATTTTTATCACCAAAAAAATGTACATTTTTTCAGAAATTGCTTTGTCAATTCTATATTTCTTACAATAGATGTTTAAAATGTTGTCTGATTATTCACAAGTAACGTGCTTTTAGAAAGCTTAAAGAAAATTAATAACATTTTGCAATTTGATCACTAAAAATGCACTTTTTCTATAAATTTCTCCATAAATTCCACATTTAATTTGATAGGTGTGAAATTTTGACATATTAATGTTGCATAACGTGTATTTATAATTGCCAAAAGACTACGGTAAGACAAACAACTGCGCTAGAAGAAACATTTTTATTACTGAAAAATGCATATTTTTCAGAAATTGCTCTGTAAATTCTGTATTTCTTAGAATGGTTGCCTAACATTTTGTCAGATTATTCACAGATAATGTGCCTTTAAAATAGCTTAACAAAATTTATTAAAAATTTGGAGTAACCAAAATGGCTGTGCTAGAAAGCAAATTTTGAACACTAAAAATGCACGTTTTCCATAAATTTCTCCATAAATTACACATTTAATTTGACAGGTGTATGCAATTTTGACAGATTAATCTTCCATAACGTGTCTTTATAATTGTCAGAAGAAATTTATCGAAATTGTTTTATAAGTATATATCTGGCTTAAACATTTAAAATGACGAATAAGTGTTTTTAGAATGACTAAAAAAAATCTCGCTGTGCTTGAAATTAGAGGTAGTGCCATGGCTCCTTGGCTCTACATAACGAGCCGCCCCTGTATGCAACCATACATTTTCTATTGAGAAATAATCTGCCCTATTTCGTAAGCAAAACGTTAAATTTAACGGCTAAACGTTATGTTAAAATGAGAGATAGGTTATTGTATTTCCAATTAGTAAAAGAACGGTGACAAATTTTAACCTGCCGTTAAATTTAACGTTTCTCTTGCGAAATAGGGTTTAGAAAAAAACAGGCTCTATCGTCTACAAAGTCATCGAGAAATCGGCGAACACGTATTCTCAAACTTTAACCTCCCGCCGTTCATGACTGGTTGGGTGTATCGACCTGGGACAAATATTAATAAGCGTTTGTTATTCACATCTTTCGAACAACATACAACTTGACATACCTTTCCATTTGAAATTTGAATGTAGACCCCGCCCCAACCCCTGGAGGTCGCACCAAAAATCTTGGGGATTCGTGTTCGCCGATTTTTCGATCTAGCAACCGTTTCTGAAAAAAATACCCGCGGTTAGACTTTCTAGACACCCTGTATACCGCAAGATTACTTGAAATTTGACTGTTTATAATAATCTGTAAAGATAATATGTACACGAACTGATCCTCAAACCAATTCGATTCGGGTTCCAATATAAAACTTAATACTATTGCATTTCTGGAACAATTTTAATATCCTACATGTCAACACAACTTTTATTGCAGGCAATAAATGTTTACAGCTGCGCTTCCCGTTCTTATATTATGATATGGATGGGAATGTATCCGTTTTCTATACTCGGTAGTAAAATCGACACTCTGACATTATTCCTTTTTTGTAGCCGATTTTATAGCCAACCAATGTGGTCACATTTCAGAATAAATCAAATTTCCGCAAATCATTGATTCACATTAATTATTACAATATGAAGATAAGTACAGGTCAGAGTGGACGATCATTAAATGAATTCATCTTTTTCTCGTATGGTGTTTTTATAGATTTTTTTTCGTCATTTTAATTAATGTGTATTATGTTAATGCTTGAAATAAAATGCCATCAAATAAATTTATTTTTAATTGTACCCTCATATTTTCTTTAATTTTCATGTAAACTATCTTACGCACGGTTATGTAAATATATTGGTCATGTGGTGACTTAATTATACCCTCATCTGCCCTTAAATAATGGTGGTACATATGTTAGTGTTCCAAGTATTTCAGCGTAATTATGTTATTATATTTAGAGGCGAAATAATTAATCAATACTATTAAATATGCTTACACAATATCTTAAACTATTGTTTAAAACACGTTTTAAACATGTGTTCAAAACACGTTTTAAAACGTTTAACATTAAAAAAAAAACTTTTTTTTCTTCCTTTAACTGAACAAAATAATAATGTAATTTATTTTTGTATCGTCTTCAGGCGATTATGGCGATATCGACTTGTGTCAAAAAAGATATTAAAATTAATATTGAATGTAGTGTTTTTTCTTTGTTTGGCTTTGGTTTATACGCCATTGAGCCACTAACGGTTATGGTATTTGCAAGATAGTGTTTTTATTTGGTCTTAAAATATATTACCTTATAAATGTTGCGACTAATAAATGGCGAAACCAGACCAAGCAAAAATTATCAAAAGCAAAAAAAATAAAAAATCTCATTATTAAACTATTTTTGATATAACAAATGGTCGATTATTAAACCAAAGTAGAAAAAATTAATTTACACGATAGCCATAGTGAATTTTACATTAAGAATCATTGCCTGGTGCTGAATCCACAGTTTTTTTATTTTATTTTCAGTATCCTATTCAAACACTCATTGCTCGATATAAGGAATATTTGCTTCCATGATTTTATTCGCAAGAGTTAAATATTACCTGCAGAAGAAAACGGTTGCGGAAGCAATAAACCTGCATTTCCTCGATAAAATAGCATTTTAAGCGAACAGTACAATCGCCCATTGAATACTCGAACGTCCAATTTGAACCATTATACCACCGCATCCGCATACAATAATAAAGTCGTTTCCTAGACGGTGGTGAGCCGTCGCGCAATTTATTATGAATAACCGTGGGAATTTCAGTTATCTCCTCCGGAGAGTCTAAATTAGGCGCTAATGAACATGAATTTAACAGTTTTCTGACGAGCGAATGCAGTCATTACAGTCATTAAAGTCGCACTGCACTCTAATAATTTCTGGTGGTAAATAATTATCATTTAACGTCCAAATTTTAGTTCCAAAATTATAAGCTTGTAATTCCACTGAAACGCAATTAATTGGATTGATTATCGGGTTGCTAATTAATCATCACTATATCCTGAAATGCAATTCGAGATCACCTCAATTATTCAGAGTTAGGAAGCCGAGGGACACATTCAGATCATTAATGATGGTTATTAAATTACGGCAGTCTTGATTTAAGTTTACAGTATGTGCACAAACAATACTTAATATCTCAACAAATCACAATATTAACAACATCAACAAATCTCAACAAGTGCAATAAATATTCTGTAACAGAAAAGAAATCGATGTTGCATTAAATCATAATGTAAAAAATGGTGATGTGGCCATTATGTTACTTTCTCCGACTTGATGGTTCATAGCCATTTATATTTACGTTTTCATGGTTTATTTCAATTGAAATCATATTTTAAATGTACATCGAGCATTGCGCAAACTCGGATGAAACTGACGTTTAAAACGTCAAAATTATGAAATTATACTTTAAATTAAAAAACTCGGTTTACTCAAAAACTAACGAGATTTCGAAAAAAACTTATTCTTTAGAAGTTGTTCATTTTGGCATTCTCTACAATTATTATTCACATAAATTTGCTGTAGCTATTATCGTTTCACAATTATAAACCAAAAATTTAAAAAATAATAATAAATCTTTTTCTCGAATATTAATGATTTTATGAAAAATATTTTCAAGCAAAAGATGTTTATTTCTTTGTTGTCTTCAATGTTTGTTTAAATATTTTTGTGATATTTTTCATATTTAAGAAAATATTGGCAAAAAACAAAAAACAGTTAAGGTAAACGCCCACTTCCGGTGTATGAAATTTTACCAAAAGCTTTTCAGTTCTTCGGATTATCAAATAAGACGTATGTTCTAAGTTTGATATCAATTGCTCTATTATTTTTTGAGGTACAGCGCACACAGCAGACACACACACACACACACACACACTCACAATTTTTTTTTCCAGAAATTGTTGAAATGGCATCTAGGGACCCTAACACGGATATTTCCGTAAAAAAATTTTTTTGAAAAAAAAATCATAATCACAATTCTTTCTCGTACTTCGTAACGGAGAAAGTAAAATTTAAGATTAACTAAAATAAAGCACACTGGAAAGTCATGCAATAATAATAAAATGGGTAACTCACTCTTGTTTTTGACATTTGGCAAATTGAACCGTCTTGTATTGGCTGTTTATTTAATCAATTTGTTACGTTTATTACAATCCAATATTGTTTTTATGTTCAATAATTTGCACAGATTTCCCAAGAGTAATGTATATCTATAACAAATAATTTGACGAATGAAACTTTTACAATTTTCCGTACAACCCTATAAATGTCGCACAGTTTGGACATAATAAGAAAACTGCAAATGATATTTTCTAACACGACTTGAAATTTTCTAATAAAGTCTCTGAAATACTCCCCTCGCAGATGAAAGTTTTCTCATAAACATGGAATAAAACCGGCGCCTCCGCCAAAATTACAATTCATCCGGCGAGCTTTATTGCAACATTTAAATTCTAGTAGTTTGGTGCTGCATAAATCAAAATTTTAATTATCATGAGAAGCAGATTCACATCAAATGATAAACTGACGTTATTTTAATTCATGATGATAATTAATTTTTTTTTTCGTTTCAGTGCCCGTGATATTCGGTCAGGATGAAATATATTTCTCTCAGACTCCTAAAGATGTTAGCATCGTGACGGGAAAAGCTGTAACACTGCCATGCGAGGTTACACCTAATCAAGGCGTCTCCTACTACTGGGAACTCAACGGTAAGTATCAATAATTCTTCGTTCCCTTGACAGTCCAGTCCTATCACAGCAATGCCATAAAACATGTCCGACTCTTGATTTTTTCGGGGCGTACCTTACTGAGTTATTGGGAATTTAATTAGGCTTGAAGTTAGCAAGAGACAATGTTGTAGATATAATTTGAGAAAGATAACATCCATTCGTGTGCTGCGAGCTGTACAGGGCGTTTCAAATTCGAGGCTCGCCATAGAGATCTCGCTTATTAGAAGAGATAGAGGATATGTTTAAATTTGGAACTTTTGCAAAATTTTATGCTATAGAACTGAAATTTTAAAATCAACTAATTAAGTACCAAATAAATTGTATATTAAAGATTGAAGCATCTTGTTGTATTAAGCAGTTTAAAAATTCAGATACAAATGTATAGCAATTATTTAGACAACAATAGCTCCCAAAGCACATTTCTGGCATTAAAGAACTCCAATAATGAATAATAGCATTTTCTTATTCTTCTTATTAGAAATTTCTTCAAGTTTAAATTAATCTAATTTCATATTAGTTTAAAGCTGCGTATTCATTATACAACCATGTTCTCAAGGACACATTTTATGTTGCAGATTAGCGACAATATAAATAATCACTTTCAAAGGGGAACGGTAATTTTGATTCTGCTTATATTTACGGATAAGTGGTTGTATCGCACTTGTCTTTTAGAACACCAGCCGCAGTGGCTCGTGTTCTAAACTTGGACCCGTGTAATAAAATTTTACAAACTTAGGGTTATGAACTTTCATGTTGATGCGGAAGAAATATTTTCGCATTCAATGTATCATGAAATATTTGATTTTCAAATAATCTAAATAAAATAAGAATCACTTGACTGTAAATTCACGATTGAATCCATCTATTTCAGGATCGAGGATTTTCAACACCACCAGGCGCTTTCAACAAGGATCCAGTCTGCACATCACCAGAGTGGATAGGGAGCGAGACTCGGGACAGTTCACTTGCATAGCTCAAGATACGAAAGGATTATCCATCACCAGTTCGTCGGCTTCCCTCAACATACACTGTAAGTGTTTTTTTTTTCATTTGAGTGACACTTAACGTCTGTAAATTGGGGTACATTTTTCACAGTCAAGCACGTTTTTCATTATTACTTAAAAATAAAAATACTCATGTTGGTGTCACCGCTATTGCATCCATTTAGAATATTCAAATTTACTGATGAAACATTAAACTGATGGATCCTCATTATCTTAAAACGCGATCAATAAATTACGTTAGGCTAGATAGGCTTTTAGCATATTTATCTGGTAAAAGATTTCCGTATATTTATGCTTATTCGTAAATGGTGATGTGGCCATCACGTTACTTTGTTATGTCTATGGTGATGTGGCCATCACGTTACTTTGTTATGTCTATAACACCTAAATGATTTAATAGCCCATTCAGAAATTCTAGAGAATGAAGTAAGTCACTACTATTTCTATTAAAAGTAATCATTGATATTTTGGTAAGAAACACATTTTAATTGATATTCAATAATAATAATAATATTTATTGACGGAAATTCCATTTTTTTACTGAAATAAGAATACAAAAATTAAACAGTAAAATAAAAAAAATAGATAAAATAGATCACCATGAAGGCTGAAAGACCTCTGGTCAATTGCCTGTTGAGGTCATTTGTAAAAGTGTCTCAATAAATATATTGTCTCTCTCTATTTCTCTAGCTTACCATGGTATAAATGGTTTTCGTAAAATCATCGTGATTTTCGAGAACATCTTTATTGACATTTGAATGTTTACATCGCGTTTCTATAGCTAAAATAACTGAATTGGATTTTTATATGCCACCGAACAAGATGTTCAGATATCTGTCATTTACAAATGTTTTGCTATAGTTTTAAGTTTATTTATCAACAATGTCATTATTCAAAATTTCGTTAATTTGACTAGAATTCAATCACGGAAATTATGATACTAAAGACGCTTTTTAAAATAAAGTTTATATTTTATATTGTAAAGGGAATAAGCACCTCTATATGTTGTACAAAAAAATGAAAAAAAAATGTCCCGAGAAAAAATCCTGAATAAAATGTCCTGTACAAAAAGTCCTAAAAATGAAGTTTTGTAAAAAGTCCTGAAAAAGTCCCGAACAAATTTCTTGAAAAAAAATTTCGTAAATAAATATTTAGATTATTGAAAAAGAAACTTGAAATAAGTACAATAATGTTCATCCACATAATAGTGGCGAAGTTACGAATAAAGAATTTGAATTTGATAGTCTTGAGAAAAATCCCGAAAAAAAAGTTCTGAGAAGTCCTGCAAAATCCGAAAGAAGTTCCGAAGTTCTAAGAAAGTTCCTGAAAAATTCCGAAAAAAGTCCTGTAAAAACGTCTCGCAAATATGCCCTGAAAATTAAATTCTGAAAAAAAACGTCCTGAAGAAGAAGTCCTAAAAATTTTCCTAAAAAGAACCCTGAAAAAAATCTCAAAGTAAATTTTTGAAGTCTCGAAAAAAGGTTCGATAAAAAAATCCCGAAAAAGTCCTGCAAAACATATCCTATAATAAAATCCTGAAGTGCCCTAAAAAAATTCATGAAAACAATAGTTTGAAAAAACTCATAATAAAAATGTTCTGAAATAAAATCCTGAAAACAATGTCCTGGACCGTTGCCCTGAAAAAAACTTCCCTTATCGAAATTTCGGAAAAAAAAATCCTGAAAAAAAGTCCTAAATAAAAATTACCTGAAAAAGAAAATTCTTGAAAAGGTCCCGAAGACAAGTCCTGGTAAAAATGCCCTGAAATAAAATCCTGTCTTAAAAAAATGCCCTGAAAAGAATCTTAAAAAAAATTCTCGAATCAGAATTTCTAAGAAAGTACTGAAGAAGTCCTGAAAAATAGACCTGAAAAATATCCTGAGAAAGTGTAAAAATAAAACCCAAAAATAAAAGGCCTGAAGTAAAATCCTGAAAATAGTATTCTAAAAAAATGCCCTGAAAACAATCTTCAAAAAATTCCCAAATCAAAATTTTAAAAAATGTCCTGAAGAATTCCTGAAAAAGAGGCCTGAAAGAAATCCTGAAAAAAGTCTTGCAAAAGGTCTAAATATGTCCTGAAAAAAAAAACCTGAAAAAAAGTTCTGAAAAGAGTACCGAAAAAGTGTGAAAAAAAACATGTCTGCAAAAATATCCTGAAAATGATATTCTAAAAAAATGCCCTGAAAACAATCTTCAAAAAATTCCCGAATCAAAATTTTTTAAAAATGTTCTGAAGAATTCCTGAAAAAGAGCCCCAAAAAATCCTGAAAAAGTCTTGCAAAAAGTCTAAATATGTCCTGAAAAAAACCCTGGAAAAAAGTTCTGAAAAGAGTACCGAAAAAGTGCAAAAAAAAACATGTCTGCAAAAATATCCTGAAAATGATATTCTAAAAAAATGCCCTGAAAACAATCTTCAAAAAATTCCCGAATCAAAATTTAAAAAAAAATGTTCTGAAGAATTTTCCTGAAAAAGAGGCCTGAACGAAATCCTGAAAAAAGTCTTGCAAAAGGTCTAAATATGTCCTGAAAAAAACGCTGGAAAAAAGTTCTGAAATGAGTACCGAAAAAGTGTGAAAAAAAACATGTCTGCAAAAATATCCTGAAAATGATATTCTAAAAAAATGCCCTGAAAACAATCTTCAAAAAATTCCCGAATCAAAATTTTTAAAAAATGTTCTGAAGAATTCGTGAAAAAGAGCCCCAAAAAAATCCTGAAAAAGTCTTGCAAAAAGTCTAAATATGTCCTGAAAAAATCCCTGGAAAAAAGTTCTGAAAAGAGTACCGAAAAAGTGCAAAAAAAAACATGTCTGCAAAAATATCCTGAAAATGATATTCTAAAAAAATGCCCTGAAAACAATCTTCAAAAAATTCCCGAATCAAAATTTAAAAAAAATGTTCTGAAGAATTTTCCTGAAAAAGAGGCCTGAACGAAATCCTGAAAAAAGTCTTGCAAAAGGTCTAAATATGTCCTAAAAAAAACGCTGGAAAAAAGTTCTGAAAAGAGTACCGAAAAAGTGTGAAAAAAAACATATCTGCAAAAATATCCTGGAAAATTTCTAGAAAAAAGTTCTGGAAAATTTTTTGTGAAATAAAAGTGTCGTAAAAAATTCCTAAAAATAAAAGGTCTGAAATAAAATCCAATAAAAATGTCCTGAAAAGAATTCCCGAATCATTTTTTTTAAATGTGCCGAAGAAAGCCTCAAGAAGAGGCCTGAAAAAAAATCAAAAAAAAAGTCTTGCAAAAGATCTTAAAATATGTCCTGAAAAAAGAAAACCCTGGAAAAAAATCCTGAGAAGAGTACCGTAAAAGTGTGGAAATAGTCCTAAAAAAATTCCTAAAAAACATGTCTGCAAAAAAGAATTTCAAGAAAATACATGTCTCAAAACAGTCCTGAAAAAAGTTTCGGAAAGGAATGCCTAAAAACAAGTCTTATAAATGCTTCCAAAAAAAAAACCTCAAAAACATTCTGGAAATATTTTTGTGAAATAAAATTCTGTGAAAGTGTCGTAAAATCCTAAAAACAATGTCCTAAAGAACGCCTGAAAAAGAGGCCTGAAAAAAATCCTGAAAAAAGTCTTACAGAAGGTCCTAAAATATATCCTGAAAAAGAGTTCTGAAAAGAGTACCGAAAAAGTGTGTGTACCGTGAAAGAGGTTCTAACGAAATTCCTGAAAAGACATGTGTGCAACAAAGTCATTGCATTGTGATACTTTTTCACTGTTATTTTTATCGAAATTGTGATATCCTAGTATGTCTTATTGTAAAATTGTCCGATGGTTAAATATTATAGTTATATTTTTAAATTTAAGAACAATGTTTTAAGTATGCTGTAATAACAGTTGACTTGTGAAAGACTCTAATGTAGTTGTTGTCACCAATAAATTAAAAAAAAAGTCCTGGAAAAATTCTAGAAAATATATGTCTGCAATAAAGATCTGAAAAAAGATTTGGAAAAAATTCCTGATAAAAATTTGCTGAAATAAATCCTAAAAAGTCTTAAGATTGCCCGAGAAAAAAGCCTGGAAAAAAATTCTGTAAAAACGTTTGTGAAATAAAATCTGAGAAAGATCCTGAAAATAAAGATTATAAATGGCTGAAAATTAATTATTTCACTCAAAACCGCCATTAGTATTAATTATTTCACTCAAAACACATTGAACAAAATATTAAATTACTGTCATCGACTTGAAATTTCACAAAACTATAAAAAAAAAAACTTTCTCCATCCCAAAATTTCGATCTCATTCGAACGGAGCGTGAAATGGTCATACAAAAATATCCGAGTCTTGAAAAAAATATAAAAAACTGTTGCTATCGACTTGAAATTGTACAAATTTATTAAAAAAACATTCTAGATTATATGTACATCACAATTTGTAAAATCCCCATCCCAAAATTTTCAAATAATCTCATTCTGACGGAACGTGAAGTTGTTGCAAAATACAAAAAAATCCGAGTCTTGAAAAAACATATAAAAACAATTGCCATCTACTTGAAATTTCACAAATTTATTCAAAACCCATCCGGGATTACAATTATATTGCAATCTGTGAACACCCCATCCCTAAATTCTAAGGAATATTTCAAGTAAGTAATTGTTAATTGTTTATTGAATTTATTCCGTACTTTATGCAATATCTTAATTGATAGAATTCTTCGTGTTTATTACTATTGTGAGGGATAACACTATATTGATTATAATATTCTGTACCATTTGTAAACGAGCTATCGAACTGATGGGCATTCCACTCATTCGTTATTTGTGTTGAGAGAAATTAAACTGAATTGAAAAATGCATTCAATAAAATTAAACCAATTTCATTTTATCATTTACCAACAGTATCGATTTTGATCCAATTTTTCACAATCTGCACACTAAAATACCTTAACACTCACTCGCCGGAAGATAAACTGGTCGACTTTCAATGAACATGTGTACTTGCATCTTTGTCTACCTTGTGTGCAAATTTAAATGAATTTGATTCGAATCGGAGCTGCGTAGATAAACACTGATAACAGGTGAAGAAAGAATGCGGTTTTGCGATATCAACACCGGACGTGAATTTGCCTCCGGGCAAAGGTGAGATGATAAGGCTGTTAGCACCTGATGAAATTGTCCAGTTGAGTGCGCGAGTTCGGTGTTAAAAGAGTTTAATAATGTCGTGGAGTGTTGTTTTTGGATTTAAGGATGGACGAGGGACAGTTGTCATCTTCTACACATTATTTGATGAAGGTACGTGCACAGAACTGAGTAATTGGAAATGTTCTCAAACAATTTATAATCGAACAATAGTCAGAACTGGCGTTTGACATAATATTTATTATGCTATAAAGTATTTGTTTTTTTTTAACAGCACCTTCAACTACAAACTATAGATACTAAAAGTGTTTTTTCACTTATTTTCTAAACATACACTTAATTGTGATATATTTTGTAATCGGGATGAGCAGATCTACCAAATCAAAGCATTGGATTATTTTATTAAAAACTGGTGATGTGGTTTTCATGTTATATTCTCCGATTCGGTGGTATTATATAATTGTTATTTATATTTATACTTTCAGGGTTTATTTTCAATTTAAACCAATCGTAGGAAAAATTTGTGTATATCACGGGCGAAAAATTGTATTAGGCGTGAGAACAAAAGTCGACAGAACAACATTTTCAGCCTGTGATACATGCACAACTTTTCCTACGATTGCAAAATTAGATGATTTTTTTTCCGTTGACGTTTTACATATCACACATTTAAGTATGTATATTTGTCAAATGTAAATGAATTGAATTCAATAAGCTTACAGAATGTAAAGTGACGTTCAATAATACAACAAAATGGTACATAAATAACTATTTCATTCCTCATTAACATAATTTCATATCGTACTCTATCTATTATATCAATAATTATAACATTTTCCTTCTCGTATGATACTGTAAATGTAGAAAATGTAGATGTAACATCGTAAATAATTTTCATATGTAGACATTTTATTAGCATACACATAAAAATTTAATATTTCGGGTACACTTTAACGTTATTTACATTTGAAACAAAATATTTTATTCTAGTTTGAGTAGATGCAGTAAACTTTCGGCGTGGCTCAATAAATATGCGGTATATCCTCGACATGCATTTAATAAAAACATAAAGCTTATGCACTTCGTGGAAAACGAATGAAACGTCTGGATGTAAAAATGGCCCATGCCGCGCAACAGTCGAGTAAATATTAATATAAATATACGTGGGAGTTATTTAAACACGCGTCCCCTCGACAGGGAAAATGTTTAATGAAATTTTTACGACCCTCTCTAGGACTGCCAGCGCGAATGAAGAAAAATGTTGCTCGCAAACAATACACGACGAGTAATACCGCGAGAAGTCCTATTAATCGTACCGAAACTGAAATCCAACATCGTCTGCGTAGACATAATAAAATTGCATTATTCGTTATTATTATGACTATACATGGTGTTGAATTGCAAAGCGGGTTAAAGGGATTTACATGTAAAATTTTAAATGTGTAAATATTGGCTCCCCTAATTATTTGACAGCATCTTCTTACATTATTTTTAGAGCTTTTTAAGCTAAATTACACAACAGTTTCTGCAGAGTATTAACCGAGATATTTGCAAAAAACTTTACAACTATTTTGAATTAAAAACAAAGGTTTGCCATGAAATCATAATGGCGGATATTTTATTTTGCTCTAAAAAGTGACAGTTGCTGTCACATTACGATTTACGACCGGCCGTGTATTATACACAAGAACAAGTATTTATAAGTAATTGGTTTTACTCAGGTACTATTTTAGAAGTGTACGTGATTTGTTCAGTGTTGAAATTACGGAGAAGGCAATACCCATCAAAAGTGCTATTCAATGAGTATAAAAATAATGTAAGTAGACATTATAAAATAATTAAGGGAGCTAATTGTAACACATTTCAAATTTAGAGAGTAAAGTAGTTATTATTCATTGAATAGTACTTTTGATGGTTATTGCCTTCTCCGGGAATTCACGTACAGTTGTTAATAGCAACTAAATAAAACCATTTAATTATAAATACTGCTTTCTTGTGTAGAAAGTGCAAATCGTAATGCGACAGTAAACGTCACTTTTCAGAACAAAATAAAATATTCGCCATTATGATTTCATGGCAAACCTTTGTTTTTAATTCAAAATAGTTGTAAAGTTTTTTGCAAATATCTCGGTAAATACTCTGCAGAAACTATTAAGGTACCAAATCATTTAGCTTAAAAAGCTTTAAAAAATTTCCAGAGAATTTGCAATTGTTTTGACGTTCGTGTTGCCCAGGCCGAAAGAAGCTAGTCAATTGGCTTTTAGTAAATATTTATGTATATATGCTAAATATACCGGGTGGACCATTTAATGTGTTTTCAGGAAATATCTTCGAAACAAGAAACTTTAGAAAAAAATGACCCAAACAAAAAATGATTGTATTGAAGGGGGCCATAATAACATAATTTTGTTTTTTTCATAGATGGCGCTGTTGTTGCTAAATCGAGGTCAACTTAGTTTTTTTAAATGGAAACCCCTACTTTTTATTACAGAATCAGAGTCCTTGTTAAAGAATGAGAAGAATTCACTCAGCTAACTTTTTCGTCAGAGTGATAGATGGCGCTGTAATCACGAAAAGAAGTTGTTGCATTTGGACGCTTGCGTATTCGAACTTCGCGCGCATGTGTGTGGGTGGGTGGTGTGTGTGTGTGTGTGTGTGTGTGTGTGTGTGTGTGTGTGTGTGTGTGTGTGTGTCAAAACATGACGTCGGCCGTATTTCCATGAATTACAATTTTAAATTGAAAAATAGCTGGAAATAGCTGGATTTTGGTGCTTTCTTTGACTGAACAAAAGAAAATTTAGTTTGGTAATCAGTCGGTCTTCTGCATTGACGGCGAAAACGTTACAATGGTGCGGTATACTATCGCGGAAAAGGTCGACATGATTTTCGTGTATGGTGAAGCTAGACGCAATGCACTTGATGCGTGTGGCTTGTACGCGGAGAGGTATCCTGATCGAGATCATCCGAGTCACATGACTTTTCTTCGGATCGTCAACTCATTTGTGGACACTGGCAGCCTAAAACGAACCAGACATCGAAGACGCACCGTAACCCAGGAGAATGCCGAAGTTAATATTTTAGCTGCAGTTGCAGTCAAACCCAACATAAGTTCTCTTCAACTGGCGCGGAGTTCCGGCATCTCCAAAACGAGTGTTCTGCGAGTTCTTCATCGGCATAAATTTCATCCTTACCACGTATCGTTGCATCAAGAACTTCATGGCGACGACTTCCAACATCGAATGCAGTTCTGCAATTGGGCTCAGCAGCAAATACGCAACAACCGGAACTTCGTTTCCATGATTCTATTCTCGGATGAAGCAAGTTTCACGAATCGTGGCCAAATCAACCGGCATAACATGCATTATTGGGCGGAGGAGAATCCACATTGGATGCGACAAGTGGACCATCAACGACCATGGAGCGTCAACGTTTGGTGCCGAGTTCTGGGAGATCACGTCATTGGCCCGTACTTCATCGACGGAAATCTGAATGCTGAAAAATACGGTGAAATTCTGACGGCTCATCTTCCTGCTTTACTCGAAGACGTCCCTCTGCTGACCCGATTGAGACTGTGGTATCAGCACGATGGCTGCCCTGCACATTTTGCCCGTGTCGTCCGAGATATTTTGAACCGCCAATTTCCGAAGAAGTGGATTGGTCGTGGAGGTCCGGTGCCTTGGCCGGCACGTTCGCCGGACTTGACAGCGCCGGACTTTTTCCTGTGGGGATTGCTGAAGGACAAATGCTATGCCGACATACCGTCGACACCTGATAACATGAAGGAGCGTATTCGCAATGCTTGTGCGAACATCAACAGAGACACCCTACGAGAAGTTCAGAGATCGTTTCAAACAAGGATCGCAAAATGTCTCGAGATGAACGGCCATCATTTTGAGCACCTGCTCTAGAGATGATTTCAAGTAAGTTAAACACAAGTGCGCGTCTAGACACACTTCGACCCAATCGACTTCTTCTAACCTGCCATTTCTTTTCAGCTTCCTACAAATTACGCTCCAGCCGGACATCGACTACATCAACCTGCAGAGCGACATGGGGCTGTCAAAGCTGTCAGCAGCGCTCACGCTGAGCCCAGAATATAAAAAGCAAAATTGAAGTTATTTGTTTAATTTGAAATTATTATAAATTTTGAAATATCAACTTGGAAATGGATCAAAATTATTTATTGAAGTTATTTGTTTAATTTGAAATTATTATAAATTTTGAAATATCAACTTGAAAATGGATCAAAATTATTTATTTTGCATTTCCAAGTCGGTCGATCATACAATTACACTCTTGAATAAAATACTAGTTAAGTTTACGTCACATTCATATCCTTTACAAAAATAATAACAAAATAATGTAACGAACATTATTGGTGATTTTAGACGGGCATGTTCGCGGGTGCGCACACACACACACGCGCACACACACAGACATGCGCGCGAAGTTCGAATACGCAAGCGTCCAAATGCAACAACTTCTTTTCGCGATTACAGCGCCATCTATCACTCTGACTAAAAAGTTAGCTGAGTGAATTCTTCTCATTTTTTAACAAGGACTCTGATTCTGTAATAAAAAGTACGGGTTTCCATTTAAAAAAACTAAGTTGACCTCGATTTAGCGACAACAGCGCCATCTATGAAAAAAACAAAATTATTTTATTATGGCCCCCTTCAAAACAATCATTTTTTGTTTGGGTCATTTTTTTTTAAAGTTTCTTGTTTCGAAGATATTTCCTGAAAACATATTAAATGGTCCACCCGGTATAAGCAATATAAAATATAAGGGGTTCATTTTACAGACGACAAATATTTCCAATTAACTTCTCTCATATCTTCAATCAAAATTTTATTCATGTAATATTACGAATGCGAAACGACCGTGTGCACAAAACAACCCTTACACAATGGTATGCACGGGATATGGTGGACATCAAAGGGTGTGCCTTAATATTACACAATTTTATTAGTCAAATTTCAATTGTGCGACTACAATAGGTTATTAATATTTTGCGTGGGGTATACAATATTATAACGAACAATCGAACTACACGACCGTTTACATTTTTCCCATTATAAATTCATAATAAACGAAATGAATGAACTCGGCGCCGATGCGAGGAAGGTAATGTTATGTCGTGATTGTGCAGCTGATGAAATTCCTCACCGGCAAGATGAATAGGAGCAAAATCCTGTGGCACATTTCTTCATTGTAATGCTCAAGTACAGCAAACGAGCGGAGCAATCCATTCATTGAATGGTTTTAATAGAATACCTCGTCAACGGCAGCAGTAGGTGGGTAGGTGCTAGTTTTCCAATGCTAGACCATTAGCGATTTCAACAAGTCTGTACACAAGTTTATATAATGTATGTAAGTGGTTTAAAAGGAGGTAGGTCGATCCGTCGGCCTCCGACTTGACCGCGACATTCAGGTAGAAAACAAACGATCCTGAACGGATTACATGGGTTTCGGTAAAATGCGGCAACGGATGATTTATAATGGACATCATCCGTTCTATATGTAGAAAATGATACTTTGATTACATTTGATGCGTTTGAAATGTTATATCGCTCGAAATTTGGGTCCCAATATTACCTGAGCTTGATATTGTTACATCAAACATAAATTCGTATTTCAATGTTTTTAGATGTACAAATAAAAAGGCATGATTACACTTGATGCTGCAGTAGGTATTATGCCAACTTCATGCGGTAATGTTACAAAACATAACAGTATACAAAATGTTGCTTATTTTTCTCGAGTATGAAAGTCGTCTCCGACTCGTGCTGACTGTAAAATTGCCAATTGCGTGTTATATGCTATACTTTTTTTACTGCTCGTTCGTGAAATATATTATGACCAATTGAAGGGTTTGGAATAAAACAGGCATAAGTGCATAAATGCTTGTTTTGAGATAATTGAATCTAAAGTTAATTAATTGTACAAAATTTCAAAACAAATTTATATGAACAAGGATGGAGTTATGCTATTTCTTGGCACTGGGCTCTAAAACCCATTTTATCCGAATTGGGGTGTCTTACGAAAAAGTTGCATTGAAAATATTGCTATAAAAAAAAGACGGGTTAATAGTGGAAGACCACTTCATTCATACGGCTACCCCGGCTGGCTTTGCAGTAGCCCATTCTGTCGACCCAATTTTTCATGACATTTTCAATGGTGTGGCCCTCAATGGCTGCAATGGCGACTTCAATCTCGTGCTTTAGGTCGTCAATCGTCTCTGGATGGTTGGCGTAGCACTTATCCTTAACGACTCCCCACAAAAAATAGTCCAACGTGGTCAAATTGTAGCTGCGAGGCGGCCAGTTGACACCGCCGTTTCGGGTAATTATGCGATTTTCGAACGTACCGCGCAAAAGTTCGACTGTAACGTTGGCTGTGTGGCACGTGGCGCCGTCCTGCTGAAACCAAATGCAGCCGCTGTCTTCCTCTTCCATTCTGGGAAAGAATAGTATATTTTGTAACAAGGTTAGAATGGAAATTCGATGCGAGTGGAATATTTCGAGCGCGAGCCGTGAGGCGAGCGCGAGGAACCATGAGCATCTGAATTTCCATTCTTACCGAGTATCAGACTATACTTTCTCCTCGACCAGATAAAATAGACTAATAAAATAATGAACACAAAGAACTTACGTTTTATCACGTTTGTAGTTATGTTTATAGTATTTCGACAATTGTGATATCCAAGGCTAATTGTTTTATTCGAAACGATGTGAGAATATTCATTCTATCCCTTGTTATGGAATGAATTACATGCAAAACGCATAAGTACATAGTGTTTTGTTCCATAACAAGAGTGAGAATGTGTACGTTCTATAATCAAAATTGATTTCAGAATGCTTAAATTCTATGGTGGTCGTGGAGAAAAAAATTTCCAAATGCCGCGATAGCGCTCACCATTGACGGTTACGGCGGCTGCTGCTTCGTTTTCAAAAAAAAACGGACCAATGATGCCGCCGGACTACATACCACACCAAACAGTCACTCGTTGTAGGTGCAGTGACTTTTTCATGATTACGTGTGGATTTTCTTAGCCCCAAATGCGGCAGTTTTCCTTATTGACATAACCACCGGTTGAGCTTCATCTGAAAAGATGATTTTTCGATAAAAATGCTCATCTTCCATCAAGCGTTCTTCGGCCCATTGGGCGATCCGAAATCGCAACGGATGGTCGTGCGGCTTCAGCTCTTGCACCAATTGAATTTTGTACTGCTTCAAACCGAGGTCTTTCGTCAAAATTCTTTGAAGGGACGTGCGAGAAATGTTCAATTCCTGCGAGCGGTTTCACACTTTCGGTAACAGCAGCAATATTTTCGATTGAGCGCACTGGACGAGCACGGGAACGCGTTGCTTTGTCCATTAACGAGCCACTTTCACGCACACATTTATCCACAAACTGCCCGGAAGGCGCTTTATTTTTCCCGAATTTTGTGCGCATTTTTCTTGCAGTTTCGGTTCAAGACTCAACATTTTGGAAGTAAGTTTTCAATATTTCCCAATTTTCTTCGAGCGTAAACTTAACCATTTCGCAAACCGCAAACCTTTTATTAAATATTTGACACATTGGCAAAGTCATTCGAGCTGTTAAAGCCGAAATAATCGATAGTTCAAAAAGCAACCGATTGATGGGCCACCCTATACTACACTTAACTATGATAATCTGCACCTAACCCATTTTATTTTAAATACACATACCCGTTTTATTCAAACCCTTCAATTGATACATGGAAATATGAAATATGGAAATATTATCTTGATTGCATTGAATACATGAAAATAGAGAGTTATCTAAAGCATCAACAAACCATATAAGTCCGAGTGCCTAAACTGTAGTGCCCAACCAGGTAAGAAAAAAAAAACAGTCAATGAAATAACTTCGCACTTGTATTGATTAAAATTAAATATGCAATTATTGAATATCATGTTTTGGACAACTTGTGGAATGCGGAATACTATGAATAATAATATTTTCTGTCTTTCCATGATTTGTCATTTCTGAAATCGATGGTATGTTTAAAAAATGGATTGTAATTAAAGTTATATTATGTCAAACTTTTTTTTCGATTCATCGATATATTCCTCATCGTCTGCCGTCGACTTTCAGCCACCGTGGCGTTTTAGTGTGGTTATGTCATCACTACTATCAACAAGAATTGTTGCGGAAGATCGGCAAAAACAGTGTCCGGTATATAATTCGTGATTTGGCATTTTTAAATGACAATATCTTTGCCCATGACTCCAAGCTCAATCAGGCCTATTCTTCTGATAATCAAGAACCATGGACTATAATTAATCTTTTCAATGTCGAACTGGCAGTATAAAAATGTTGCCATCTTACATAAGAAATTTTTCGAGTAAGTGGCAATTGAAGGTGTGAACTTAATATTCAGAGTTTTTGCAAAATGACCTTGTTCCAGCGCTTTTTTTCCAAACAAAAATGATCTCGACCTTCCATACATACAATATGGTTTCAGCAAGACGGCGCAACCCCGTACTATGCGCGTTTTTTTAACAATTGCATTACGAATAGGTGGATTGGCAGGCGAGGACCGATAGAATAGCCCGCGAAAGTGATGAATGCGCAGAATTAGCCTGGAAAATATTCATAATGTTCAAAAAGAATTTCTAGACGTTCGTTTAAATTTAAAAAAACGCGGGCTATTCTATCGGTCCCCGCCTGCCAATCCACCTATTCGTAATGCAATTGTTAAAAAAAACGCGCATAGTACGGGGATGCGCCATCTTGCTGAAACCATATTGTATTATACAGTGTGTAAACTGATGAGGTTTCCTATAGGGAAAACTTTTTTAATATGAGTTTTCGGAGAAAAACTTATTCTTTATAAAAAAAAAATTGCTTGCATCGAAACCTCTTACAGTTATATAAAAATCCAGAAATCACTTAAAATAAGATCAAAAACTTGAAATTATGTCAAATTTTTTATTTTAAATCTAAGTTCGAATATTACATCAGCATCGTGTTACCCATGAATTACTCGTTAAACAACGACATTTACTGAGATTGTTCAGTGAGCTTATTATGAAAACAAAGTTGACCCTAGAGCAGCGAATCTACCTGGTGAAATGCTATGGTTTAGGAGAAGTCTCTTATAAATACGCAATACTATTGTACTGTTTCCTCGCAAAATTGTAGATATTGGTCAAAGGATAATCCTGATTTTAGAATTAACGCCCAAAATCAGCGATATCAAAAAGTCAATGTTTGGTGTGGAATGTTGTTCAACAGAATCATTGGAGCCTATTTTTTTAATGGAAATTTAAATCAATAAATGCTTCAGAATTTTTTATTGCCATCACTTGAGCAAGAGAAATTGCGACGCATCTATTTCCAACAAGATGGGTGTCCAGCTCATGGTACCATGCTTGTTAAAGATTTCTTAAATTTACATTTTCCTGGTAGATGGATTGGACGAGGTGGACCAATACATTGGCCGGCTCGGTCATCGGACTTAACTCCCATGGACTTTTTTCTTTGGGGTTACCTAAAAAAGTTTACAGAGAACCAATGCTAAATGATGTAAATCATCTAAAAATACGGATTGCGGAGGCTGTTCGAGAAATTAATCTTGAAATGCTGAACAACGTTTACAAACAATTTAGAAAAAGAGTTGAAGATTGCGCTGGATTTGGAGGAGAATATGTGGAATAATTGTACAATTTAAAATTAAATTATTGTATTAAAAATAACAAATAAATTAGAAACAACCTTACATGTTGCAGAAAGCATTAAATAAATTTAAAAAATTTCATTTAAAAATAACATGTTTTTATTCAGAAAATAATAATTGTTTACAAACAGAAAAGCAATACAAGTTTTATCAAAATGACATTTGCCTCTTGTCTAACTTCGACAATTACAGGTAACACGATATTGATGTAACATTAGGAGTCATTTCAAATTAACTCAACATAATTTCAAGTTTTTGATCTCATCTTAAGTAATTACTGGATTTTTCTTTGATTATAGAGGGTATTAATACAAGCAAATTTTTTTATAAAGAATAAGATTTTCTCCTAAAACTCATATTATAAAGTTTTCCCTATAGGAAACCTCATCAGTATAGAAGGTCATTGGAAAAATTGCTACAAGCGCTGGAAGGTCATTTTGAAAAAATTCTAAATATCGGTTTCTCACCTTCAATTGTAAAAATTTCTTATGAAAGATGGCAACATTTTTATACTTCCAATTCGATAATGAGAAAAATGCAAAAATGTGTATTTTTATAAAAGAAAATCGACATGTTCAAGGATTTTTCAAAAAATATTTCGATTTTACTGACTATATTCCATACTTTAGGCGCGCACTGTATATATAGAAGATTGAATAGGATTCAAGCTATTTTTGTCTTAATTTAATCCATTTATTTAAATGTTTTTGTAATATTTGTCATATTTACAAAAAGAGAAAACAGCTACTTTCGGTGTTTTCAGTTCTTCGAGAAAAATTTAACTTTAAAGTTTCATATATCAAAATCTCTTATAGTTTCTGAGATACAGCGGACACAGACATGAAGACAGTTTTCAAAAGAAGTCGAAATCGTTTCGGCGACCTCAAAATTACGTATCTTATGAAATTTGTAGATCGAAAAGCAATCACGAGAACAATACTTATTTCGTAGAGAGAAAGTAAAGTAAAAATTGGTGCGTCCATCTCCACAAGAACAAGTTTGTAAGAATAATGGATTTGTAGTACTTTGATATTTGATGGACAACAGTATTTGTTAATACAATAGATGATCTTGATTCCAGGCGCTACTTGTGGGGTTCTACAGGTGCTGCCCGGCTTCGGCTAGCACCTGGTGCTTCTTTATTCCTCGAAGTAGGCGTCCTTGGGGAAGTGGAGGTTTAAAGGGGGGGGGGTGTAAATTTTTCGCTTAACTATTTTTATTGTTAAAAATTACCAATATTCCATATTCCAAACAAATAATATAACCGGTAAATTTTTCCAACGCTTTAAAACGTTGGGTGTATGAGAGCGGAAGCACCAGTTTATTTTTTTTTAATTACCCCCTAGACTAGTTGGTTTGAAACGCCCTTGCCTTGGGGCGCCTCCGGGAGTCTTTGGTTATTGGGGCCTTGGCGGACAAATGAAAATCTTTGGAATTTTAGTCTTTGACTCGTTAGAGAAGTCTTTGGATTTTAGTCTTTGACCTTGATCCTCTAGAATACTCTTTGAATTTTAGTGTTAAAGTTATCTAATGTTTCCAGATAAATAATTCGTTGACATCATTTTTAACGCCTAATTCAAAAGCGAAGCTTCATTGATGAGAGATAAATCTCGTAACGCATCTACAGATCGCTATTTACTTAATTTACATACAAGATATCCCAAAAGAAATATTTGACTTGAGTAACTCAATGCATGAACCAATGAGAGATGAGGCGCATGGCAATTCGAAAATTCAGTTGCCATGGAGCATTTCTCAGGAGGGGATTGTGCGTTTTGTTTGCGTGAGTTTTGCAAAAATAATGATTATGTGGTTATCGCACGGTGAAAGTTTAGCGATCATTATGATCTGCATAGTATAAATCAAGCCCAAAGTGTTTCTCTCATCAGAGCTTGGGTGAGAAACTTTGAAGAGACTCACTCGACGATGGACGACCAAGAAGTGACAAAAACGTGAGCAAACGAAATGTACTACAGTCGTACAGTTCGTTTGTCCAATTGTTGACATTTCTTTTCATAAGCGAGCAAGTGCTTAACATGTACTTAGATCATCATTACGCTGCAATTGAGGTAGTACAAAAATTAAAGCCTAACAATGCTTCAATTTGTTAACCACTTAACAGAGCAGATGAGGCACATTTCCACCTAAATTCCCTTTTAGACAAGTCTTTACTGGCGCCATACAAACCCAAAACAAAAGCGTAAGGAACCACTTTATTTAACCTTTAATAGTCACTAGGGGTGTGATACACCCCAGCCTTTTTTCGAAGTATTATATCCCAAAAGGAATTTTCGACTTTAGTAACTCAATGCATGAACGCAACGAATCAATGAGAGACGAGGCGCATGTCAATTGGTAGAATGACGTTGCCATTGAGCATTTCTCAGAAGCGGACCGTGCGTTTTGTTTGCGTGAGTTTTGCAAAAATAATGATTGTGTGGTTATCGCAAGGTGAAAGTTTAGCGATCATTATGATCTGCATAAGATAAATCAAGTCTCAAGTGTCTCCCATTAGAGCAGGGGTGAGTAACTTTGAAGACGACCAAGTTACAAAAACGTGGAGAGTGTTCGTTTTTCAGATTCCTGACATTTCTTTTCGTAAGCGAGCAAGTGCTTTAAACGTGCCTAGATCATCATTACACTGCATTCTTTATAAAGACTTATGTTTGTACCATGATCAAATTCAGGTGTTACAAGAATTAGCAATGCTTCAATTTGTTAAACACTTAACAGAGCAGTTTTTAACATTGAATAATATTATTTTCTCAGATGATATTAACATTTCTACACAGATCTGCCATTACTTGGGTAAACCCAAAAAGCAACACGAAGAACCACTTCATTTACCCAAAGTGACTGTACGGAATGTAATGTCAGTGAAAGATGAAACAGTGCGCAGGATGAGAGTTAATTCTGCGCATTATGTGGAGATGCTGAACAATTTGGCAGAATTTTGCTGGTTATAATCGGAGGACATGGTTTTAACAGAATCCAGCAACGATTGTCTGTCTCTTGACCAGTGATGTATTGGAGGGGGAATGTGGAGGAACGACGTTCCGGCACCTTTTTTCAAAAACGGAACGCGTTTGTGTTTGTTGATATTTTGTATAGTAAGAATAAAACAAAAATAAAAATAGCTTACAAGGAACACAATAATTTGCTTAAAATAAGATGATCTCCTAAAAACTTTCAGCAAGCTGCTTTTAGAAAGTCGCGGACTATTTTTTTGCTCTTACCATGCGTTCCCTTACTTCTTTGCTCTCACCATGCGTTCCCTTACTTCTTATTTTACCAATACACCACTGCTCTTGACACTTTCCTCCAAAAATGGATCTCATGAAGAGGAGATATAAACTGGACTGCACGTAGCCCTAATTTGAACCGTATGGATTTTTTTTTGTGGGGATATCTTAAAACAAGAATATACAGCAGCAATCCGAGTTC
Organism: Ocypus olens; assembly: GCA_910593695.2. Lineage (NCBI taxonomy): Eukaryota > Metazoa > Arthropoda > Insecta > Coleoptera > Staphylinidae > Ocypus > Ocypus olens. Next base: position 46,043,273 of record OU343058.1, read on the forward strand.
TTTGATTCAACTGAAAGAAAATATCCCTTATGATATGACATCCATCGTGTAGGCTACGTGTCACTTCTTGTTTAAGCAGAGCCGTAAGCGGGAAGGTTTACCTTAAGATGGCAAGTTTTAAGAAATCATTCCCAGATGTCTGTATTTTAATAATAATTAAAAGTTTTCCCAATAGATGTTTTCTTTGATTTTTTTACAAACATCTTAAAAAGAAAATTTATTTTGGGACACCTTGTATTTTATGGTTCAATTTGACACAAACGCACAAGCCCTCATCGGGATTCGAACCCAGCATTACCATCCGCATTAGTTCTAGCGCACACGACTAGTAGGCCGGATGAACTCTTCTTGATTTTAAATTTTATTTACGATGCATTTTCTTGAATTAATTTATTATTATTAATATTATAAGAGTAAGTGGTGTATATAAATCGATTGGTATGGAAACGCGTTAACCTTTCTCCCTCTCTCTCTCTTTACGAAAGTTCACGAACGGCTACTGGTGTATTAGTGTGTTGATTGCAATTTACATTAAAATAATTGAACCTTTATAGTATCAAAAACTCACGATATAATTTTACCTAAACTTCATATACTTTTTCTTCTTTACGCAATTGATAGCTTTGTTCTCAAGTTTTTAATTAACTAAATTTGTTATCAATGTTATTTTGGCTCGATCCCTTTATACATTGGCGTTTCACAAGTATCATAAAAAGTGATATAATCAGCGAACACGTTCATCTTTCATCCTTTGATGTTGCTACAAACCAATATACCTTATAAGTAGACTATGTACACCTGATATCTGACACATGTGCCCCCAACGAACACAAAGCATTAACTCCTTTGAGTGCACATCCTCTTCCATACTGGACGGCATCAAAGAAGTTTTAGTATTAAATTACGTTATAGCGCAAAATAAAGAGCTAAGTAAAATAATTGTACGAAAAAAATTACAAATAGTGGTAAAACCCTTTCAAAGCTGGCTGGAAAATGAAGGACTATTATAAAATAAGAAATCACTATTGTAATATACCATATGTATAAAAATTATTTAGATAAAGGGTGGCTTTGTATTTCGGAACGTACGTTGCACGTTTGATACGTCGCATCACGTCTTTGCCGCCTAATCTGATTGTCAAATAAAACTTGGTTATTAAATTTATTACAATTTATTACAACAAATGTTGATGTCCATTACAGAAATAATATTCAATGATGAAACGCTTGTGCGAATACCATGATTAAATCAAAACTGACTTTTAATTGAGATAAAGTCAACAACGTGCTGAACTAATCTAAGACCTTGATTTTGTTTATCATGGCCATGCCTTATCTAAATAATTTTTATACATATGGCATTTCGCGCCTGTGAAATAAATCATGCACGGAATTTGTGCAACACTGCAAATATATCGTTTGAGCCACAAAATTTTGTTTCAGAGTTGGCTGTGAGATAAATGAAGTATGACGCATATTATTACGTCATGAGACTATACTACTTCAATTGAATTAGATTTAATAAATATGAATTAATCTCAGACATGTCTGCTATGCTTCGCTCTCTCAGGCATGGCCAACTCAGAAACAAAATTCTGTGGCTCACACCTTATGAGTGGAGTGTGTTTTACCGAGCGATCATAAATGAATGTATTTTGGGTGCAACAATAAAGTACAATCTCAATTGCCGCCCCTTACCTGTGTAGCAGCTGTTAGTAGGAAGTATACATTATAGTTTCCCATCAATGAGAACTGTAGACCGGTTCTCATTATGAGTACTGGTACAATATGCATTACCGATACCTAAACCTGCAATTAATGATTTAACTAAAAATAAACACTTTTAACGTTGTCTATGAAACAATTATCGTATAAAAAAAAATTGAAACCTTCCTGGTTTATTATTTTCTATTTTATATATGTATGTTTAATTCATAATTAAAAAATATGCCAAAAATGAGTCAACAATTTAAATTACGAATTAGTTTTAGGGTGAACACGAATATAAAAAAGTCCCATTTTTACCCGCCGGTATAATAATTTATGGAATTATGTCGCATCCCCTTTGTTGCATTTTTTTATTCTTCTGGTGTTGTACACTCGCCGTAATTTTTGATTAGGCTGTGTAATGTAGAGACGCACCCTTAAAGCGTACTTCACATATGCACCGAAATGGGGTGGAGTGGAATTCAAGCGTGTACCATGTACCCCATGGTCATAAAGTAGCTGAGTGAAATGGGGTGGGTTTCCTTCAGCTGTTTAACCAGTGGCGTCGCTTAAATGTATTTTTCTTTCATCTATTAATTAACAATTGGAATGTAAAGGGTGTCTCAGCAAGAACTTGAATTTTAATAACTTATTAAAATATATAAATTTAACGTTTTATTTACAGTTTGTTCTTTATATGTACAGAGGTAGTAGTGAGATTTACACATGTTAAAAGGCCTCCGTTGCTCTGTTGGCAGGAGTGTACTCTTTTGACGAAATTTCGAAGTACATTTTGCAGGATTTCACGAATTTGGCGAGTAATTTCTTCTTTGAGTTCCTCAGTTGTCTCAGGATGGTTCGCATAGACCTTACTTAAAAAAAAAACCAGAGAAGATAATCCAAATAAGTTGAATCGCAACTTCTTGACGGCCAGTTTTGCTCACCAAAACGAGAAATGAGATTACCTGTTTGCAACAACGTTATTGTTTCACGTGCGGTGTTGCAGGTGGTTGTATCCTGTTGAAACCACATCTCATTTAAGTTCAGTCCATTCAATTCTTGCATGAAAAAGTCTGACAACATGGCCCGGTAACGATTGCCGTCGATTGTCACTGTGGCTCCTTCATTATTTAAAAAAAAATACGGTCCAATTATCTCTCCTGCCCGTATGGCACACCAAACTGTCACTTTGTGAGTGAGGATATAACGGAAGTTCTTGAAAGACATGTGGATTTTCATCTCCCCAGATCCGACAGTTCTGCTTGTTAACAAAGCCGTTGAGGTGGAAATGAGCCTCGCCGCTAAAGATTATTTTGTTATGGAATTCATCGTCAGTTTGCAATTGTTCCAAGATCCAGTTGGTAAAGTTTCTGCGATGTCTATGGTCGCATCTGTTGAGCCAGCTGGATCTTGTAAGCATGAAGGTGTAACTCTTTTCTCAAAATTCGATGAAGAGTGCTGCCATGGACGTTTAATTCCTGGCAACGATGTCAGATGGAGGTGTTTGTTTGTTCTGCCACACTGACACTCACAGCTGCGATGTTTTCTGTCGATCTTTGGGGCCGATTACGTATTATGTTTCTTTCATCTTTCAACGAAAACGTCCGCTCAAATCGCCATAGTCAAATTTTTTCCATGTTTGTAATGGGTTTTCTTTATTAACAAACGTTCTTCCAAGCTATAACGCACCATTTTTATAAATGTCAATGTTTTAATTAAACAAATACTAAATATGGCTGACTCAACAATTGACACACGGAATTGGCGCGCAATTCAAAATTCCAGTTCTTGCTGAGACACCCTTTAGCCACTCTAAGAAAATTAATTAATCTAGATGTGACGTACATATCTCAAATTATGAGTATTAGTACTAAAAAGAAAAGTAATTTCAAAAAGAGTAAACATTATGTGTACCAAAGACAAGAGTACATTCACTCTACTTTAACCCTTTCGGCCCCAGTGGTGGCAATTTCCACCGCAACCATTTACATGTCTCTACATACAATGACAATCCATATTTTTGCTGTTTATCCCTAAATGTCACTTCAACAAAGTTTCACTAATTAATTCCTATACTAATTAATCAAATCAGTTCAAATTTGGTATTTATGGTCTTAAGAAGCTCCCCATCAATAATAATTAACAAAAGTTTTTTTTTTCAAATTTAAAAATCCAGGGCTGAAAGGGTTAAGAGGCATCGGCATCCAAGGTCATTCGCACACTACAAGCTGTGCTCTTTTGGGATTATCTCGAAATCTAGTGAATGAGAATTTTGTATATTGATGGAAATATAAAGCAAACTCGATTTTGAATAAATTTGAAAGTTTGCGGCTATTATTTTATGCATCAACTATCGAAAAATGAATTGCATTGAGTTGACTATAAACTGTCTTCTTTAATATATGTGGCTGATTCAAGTTCACTTTTACATAATTCAAAAATAAATACTTTCAAATATTTTATTCTACAATTCGCTACAAATTGTTGTGGCTTTCTACAGGTGATGAAATAATCATTTGCTCTTGAAGAAGCCACAGTTTGGTAATACAATTCTGGGGAAACGCTACAATACAGGGTATCCCATAATTAGTGCAACAAACAAAGGGAGGTATTCAGCGGCAGCTCGTGGATTTCCGTAGGGGAGGCAAAGGCAAAGGCAAAAGATGACGCTCGTGCTGCACTATTTATTCTAATAGAGGAAGCAAATATTCCGTTGCTTTTACGGTCAAATTTTCTTCCGTTGCCTCACCGCCGAACATACACGTTGGAGGAATTGTAGGGGAATTCAAATTCCTTGGTGAGGTTAATTAATTTCCTGGCCTAATCCGTTCTGGCGTTATTACGATTCCTCCGGTTAGGCCAGTCTGGTGGTAGTTACTGCCACGTACTCGCAAAGAATATGTTCGGCCGTTTATTTTACCAATCCACCTAGTCTACAAGTAGTGTTGTCCACTTTAGCAAACTTGGGAAGATGATACTTCACAGGACAATGTCCTGTAAGACCGGTGACTAGTTTTATCTCAGTTTTGGTTAGTAAGGCGTAAGACCTCTTTAGCTCTGCTGAGCGAGCAGTTTGCATTTTTCTCGTAAACTGTTTTGCACTTTTTTCCTCATTCTCGGACCACCCCATTTTTATTTGATTTCGCTAGTCGACACGACGACTTCGGTTCAATGGTGGAAGCCGAAGCTCCTTCCTTTGCAATATTGTGAAATAAGCGGGTATATCGAAATTAGAGGGTTTCCATGAGGAAAATCGCCTACAACACCGACATCAATTGATGGGAACTCGGAAACTCGTACTAAAGCCCTTCGAGTTCTAGAAAGTTTAGCGCCTCGGGGACGAAAACAAGTGACGAATGCTTTACTTCAGCGACGGGAAGGTTAACAGCGGAAGCGAATCATATTCACAGATGAGATGCTCTTTACGGTCATACAGGCCCAGTAGCGCTGAAACGACTGAATCTGGTTCGCACTTCGGCCAATGTCCAACACTGTCATCTTCATGGTATAGGGCGGAATTTGCGCTGGGGGCAAGATCCCCGGTTTTCGTGGATCAGAGGGTCAAAATCAACCAAGACCGGCGCGACATTTTATAGGCTGTGGTGCTTCCCCGAGCCCAACAGCACTTTGGCGATGAAAAATGCACATTCCAGCAAGACTTAGCGCGGGCTCCTAGGGCAAGAATGCCTGCGTAATACCACATCAACTCAACCTCATCATCTCAGATTTTCTTGAAATTTGTCATAGGTGCACTATTCTGCCTGTCCTTGCATATGGGGCAGAAATCTTAACCTTAACCGTCAACACGGGAAGATAACTTAAAATAACCCAACGTAAAATGGAAAGATCAAAAATTGATACCACCAATGAGGACCAGCGGCGGCTCGTGGATTTCCGTAGGTGAGGCAAAGACAAAGATGCCGCTCGTGCTGCACTACTTACTCTAATAGAGGAAGAAAATATTCCGTTGCTTTTTCGGTCAAATTTTCTTCCGTTGCCTTACCGCCGAACATTTACGAGCCGCCGCTGATGAGGACCTACGGAGGAAAAGTAGCAGATGTAATCGAGCGCATAACAAAACTCAAGTGGAGATGGACTGGCCACGTGGGTCGAATGAAGGACGGAAGCAGCGTTGCCAACTGGTCACATTATATTTCCGCCAGATAGCCAACATAATTCCGCTAGAATTCTGCCAGAAAATATGAGATTATAAATAAAATACGAAATATCGTTTTCACCGGTTTAAAATTTTTTTTTTTCTGAAAACATAGAATTATTTTTAGAATTTGTATTTCAGATCTATTTCGTATGCCAAACATTAATGTTCAACTTCGTGACCCTTGTTTTACGTGTAATTGGAATTAAGGCTGAATATTAGGTAGAACAATGAAAAATAAATACAGATATGATTGAATTTCTTAAAAATTTGAATGTTTACAATTGTTACGTTAGTTATAAATTTTTTAAATTTAATATTTAAAGTTGTTGAAGACGAACAAAAAAAAAACTGAAAAATAAATAGAAGAGTTCCTCAAAAATTTTAATATCTTTACAAAACATCGATCTTTAAAACCAACTTGAATTTTTCAAAATCTGGCAATTTCTCCGCGAGTTATGAATTTTTGAAAATTAATAATTTTGAAAGTTGTCGAACAATTGATCAAAAAAAATCTAAATCTACTTATCATATAATTGCTCAAAAATTTAAATATATTCACAATATTCCTTAAATATAAACTTATCTGTATGAGTTATAAATTTTTAAAAATGAGTTTTTTACGTTGTCGAATATTTGAACTTAAAAAAATATACTGATATTATTGAATTCCTTAAAAACTCTAGTGTAATCAAAATACATATACCTTTAAAAAAGAGAAAGAACATATTTATTCAATAAATTTTGTATACATACATTAAAGTTCTTATAATTATACAGTTTTATTATAGTGTTACTACCTTTAAAATTAACTTTGATTTTTGAAAATGAGTCAATTTTTGCGTGAATTATGAATTTTTTTAAATTAATATTTTTCGAACACTTAAAACAAAAATCCAAAATAAAATGGAGTTCCTTAAAACATTTAAAATATCCGCAGAACAACAACTACATTTAAAACGAACTTTGGTTTTTGAAAATATGTTCATTGTAAATGTGTAAATTGACGTTTTAACAAATAAATCTAAAAAAACTGGTGAATTTCTCAAAAATTTTAATACATTCACAAAACATCTGTCTAACTTCGACTTTTGAAAATATGTCAATTTTTGCATGAGTTATGACTGTTATTATTTAAATTAATGATTTTAGATATTAATTCTACCAAATAAACTCATAAGGGAACTAACCCAAATGTACCTCTCCGATTTAAATGAAATTTGGTGGATTTGTAGAGGGGGCCAAAATATTCGATACCCATTTTTTTGTTTCGCCCAAAAAACATTTTTAACGGGTGAACTCGACCGCAGAAAATCAGCCAAATTTTGTTTTTTTTTTTTGGCTAAAACTTCTGAACAAATCTTGATTGCGTAATTTCGTAAATGTACAATATTAAAAAATATGTGTATTGACTACTTCGGGACAGCAAAAAAATATTGAAATCTATGGCTAGAATTTCCTGCAATAATGATATTTTCATATATAAAGACAATTTTTTCCAATTGCGAAATCCAAATATTTATCCATACATATCCTCTAAATAAAACCTTTCCACTAAAAAAGGTTTCATGTTCACTACTGGAAAATACGAAAGTTTTGTTTTATAACTTATATTTTTTTTACACCAGTGGATAGGCATTGAAATTTTCTACATTTACAAAATTACGCTACCATGATTTGTTCAGAAGTTATAGCAAAATAAAAACAAAAATATTACTGATTTTCGAGGGGCGAATTCACCCCCTAAACATGTTTTTTAGCCAAAAAAAAGGTATGGAATATTTTAGCCCCCTCTACAAAATTTCATTCAAATCGGAGAGGAACACTTGATTAGTTTCCTTGTCAGTTTAAATTCTGAATGTTTAAAATTGTTAAATAACTACCAACACTGCAACAATGAATTATTTTAATATTTAAAGTTATTGAAGACTTAACCAAAAAAATCTAAATATTTTTTTAGTAAATTTACAAAACAACAACCTTTAAAACGAACTTTAATTTTTGAAAATGTGTCACAATTTCCGTAAGTTATGAATTTCAAAAATTAATGTTTTAATTAAGTTGTTGAATTTAAACAAAACAAAAATCGAAAAGAAAATAAATACTGATATGATGAGTTCTTCAAATGTTTTAGCATATTCACAGAACCTCGAACTTTCATTTTAAGTTATGAAATTTTTTAAATTCATGTTTTAATTTTTTGCCTTTTTCTTGTAAATCATATTGTTTGAATATAAAGTTTAAATTAAAATTAAAGTACTCTGGTTTTTTCAACAATCTAACAAAATTCCTTTAGAAAATCCGCCAGCCGCTAAAACGAAAATTATTTCGCAATTCGGATTCAAAATCCACAAGATCTAACGGATTTTCTGCTGACTTGGTAACACTGGACGGGAGATGGACAAATAAGCTACTACTGTGGAGACTAAAAGCCGACAAGCGTAGCAGAGGGAGACCTTGGACCGATGACTAAAAAGGATCACAAGTAACTGGATCCACGAAACTCAAGACGGAAGATGATGGAGTGCTATGGAGGAGGCATATGTCCAGCAGTGGAGGAAACTAGAGATGGGCGAAATGACTCTTTTTTTCTGAGTCGATTCGTGAAGAGTCGAAGAATCAATTCTTGAAGTGACGCTTTTAAAAAATTAAAAAGTTATTATTTAAAAGCTATTTAATATGAGATTAAATATAAAACACAATGGTTCACTCAAAACATCCGCTGCATCTTTTAAAATTAAACTGGGAACTAAGTTCACACCCACAATTAGGTTAGATTTTAGGCCACGACTCACATCAGTGCTCGTGAGTTCATTTTTGCGTGCCCTCCTTTGATTTTAATAGAGCGGTTAAACCAAGAAGGTTTGTCGTATATTTTAGGCCTTGCATTGGATTTAGGTACATGCTGATCAAACATGTTAGTTGATAGATCGTCGTAGAGGCCTTTAAAATTACTTTTCATAAAATTGTACTTAAAGCTGGTTTGTGTAACATTAATTTGGTTAAACACACACTCATTGTTAATGGTGATGCTCAGCGATCAATAATGAGTATCTTCCTTAACCAAGAAATGTATGTGGTTCTACTTTTTTTTCTACTAAATTACATGAAGATTTTACCAGATCATGGTTTTTTTCATTGCCATTCAGGATATGATTGTACTGAGATAGATCATTACAATTCAAGAAAGCGTGCAAAGCATCCAAAGAATTTGTGATGTTACCTTTGGGATATTCGGGAATGTTGAAGTCTCCCATAATTAGTAATTGCTTACCACGGAATAATTTTCAAGCAATCAAATTACATTTCTGGAAAAAATTATTGCAACAACTGCACTAAGCTTAATCTCCTGGAGTTGTTAAAAATTTTCAAACGGAGCCGTAATCCATCAGTAAATCTCCTTAACGAGCAAACAACTTAATGTTTAACTTGACCCAACAACTAGCGACAGGTGTATTCGCTCACCCAAAATATGAAGTATAAGTTCAATAATTCATCAATTTGTAATTTATTCGATAATGACAACACGTTAAAACTCGAGTCGTGATTTCTTGTATAGATTTATAAAGCTGTCTTTTAATGTCATGTAATATTTCTACAATAATTAGTTGCGGTTAATACATGGTGAATTTTTCAATTCAGTTCCGACAGGTTTTCATCATTTTGGTCGAAATTTACAAACAGTAAAGTTTAAAATTAGTTTATGTGTGAGAAGCACGAATTTGCGTTTAAATTGTAATTTTATATTGATAGCTACGACTATTTAATTATCCAGAAAATCTCATCTGACTTGCCAATTATTTTATTTCTGTTAAAACTAGTTCAACTCCTCTCGTTCTCTCGGCGAACATCATGCCCAATGAAAGCCTAGGATATTTATTAAGAAAGTTACAACTATAATTTTTTTCAGATTCGCCAGGTTTAGCTGAAATCTGAACATTTTTGAAAATTAGAAATTGAATCGACACAAAAGTCAGATTACTGCTACTACGAGAGTGTACTTTACTTGAAATCCCATTAAAAAAAACGTGTACTGCGTAGAGTTGGACCAAGCACTCGAGACGTGTTGCACAGAGACTACCTGAAATTCAATTGGCTCCGTAGATTTGTTGTCGTGTTCTCTCGCGTTCTCCGAATACTTTCTCGCTCTGCGTAAACTTTACCCCCACACGTCTCGAGTGCTCGGTAATACTGTACACATTTTATTTCGCAACTCTACCTCTTTTCATTGACATACATATTTCGTGTGCTAAAAATTGAAAACTCTTACTTGTTGCAAAAGCATTAAATCGCTTTTATTTATTTTAAAATATATCATGTGCGGTTGTAACAACAATCATTAAAAGTCAGTAATTTAAGTCTTCTGCTTCAACAAATTATGTTATATTTTCCATGTAAATGTGTACTTTCAAATGATGTTGAAATTCCACTAAAACTGCAATTGCAATTACAATTAAAAGATATTTTTACACAGTCGGAAAGTCGAGATATGTAATATGTGAACCGTTTGAAATGTAATTTGCGCTAACGAATCCCTTCTTGTAAGCACGGGAATTCCTAGAGCCCCCACACACAACAACACACGTATAAATATCTCTAACTACGTCTCACTAACAAGAACTAAAGCAAGCTGGTTGCTGGCACAGACACAGAGAGAACGCGAGGGGCGCTGAGGGTGAGTCAGAAGGGCCGTTATCGCGGATTAGTCCCTGCCACCCACAGCACGGAGCGGCGGCGGCGCACCGGCCCACCGACCCCCCCAAATAATACCTATATACGACCTACCCTACACCCTTGCCCCTGCGGAGAATGCACATTACCGAATTAGGTTCGCGTTGATGGCATTAAAGGAAATGTTATATAAACACCCCTTGGGCGACAATGCTGTTGACGAAAGTGGACCACGGAAATAAATGCAATCTAATTTGGATGAGTGTGCACTGTGTTCTTGGTCGCGATCGAATTAGATCTGCAATTGTAATTTATAGCCTCAACGTGTAATTTGATAGAATGGATATACGTTACTTTAATCGGATTTAATCAGCACTTCATTGAAGAGTTGGTTTTCTGAGGATATGCAGCAACATCCATGTAATAACAATAAAATGCAATTTCTAATTTATCGCCAGTATAATGATTTCTCTCACATGAGAACAAACGCAGAAACAACTTTTATTTGCGATTGTGTTGCAGGAAGCTTTTTGGCGATTCTATTTTGAAGATCTTAGAAAAAATGTTACTTGATAATCGCTCTTACCAACAAAATCAAATAAATGTATGAAATTATCTACAAATTATTCGACAATGATCTTCATGTTGGGTTAGAGAAATAGTTATGAGATATACAAAATTCTGCTTCAACGCTGCTGAGAATGTTAAAATTTCCTAATAAGCGAATTTGTAACGGTTTTTACAAAGGATATCGTTCAAGGAACAAGAAATACTGCCGTCAATTTTTTTATATGAAATACTACGTCGGTCAAATATAGGACGACCCAGAAAGCCAGAAAGCATGGGCCTAGGGTGAGATTAGAGGGGTGGTAGAATTGCCCCCCTTGAGGTGAGATTTTTTAAAACTGTCGTGAACATTACGAAAATATCAGTAGCACTTAAAAAATAAATGTTAGTTTTGTATTATTCAATTTCTAAAGGCTGAAAGACCTCTGGTCAATTGCCTGTTGAGGTCATTTGTAAAAGTGTCTCAATAAATGTTTTGTTTCTCTCTCAATATCTAATTAACTTGAATATGTGTTCACTAGATCCAACTGATTCAGCCATGTACATTTCTGAATTTTCCTGTGTGAAACTGTCTTTTTATTTTGTAGTAAAGTTGCTATTCTATATTATTATTCTTATTCAGTTCTGTTATGTATCAATCTCTTGATTAAATATTGCATTTTTAATATTAACCGAGACTAAAAGGAAATGTTCACCTATTATTAAAATTAATTATTCACAGTGGAACTATAAAAATGTACAGACAGCGGGACTACGTTCCGAGGGAGAAAAACTCATTATAGGATGAAACCTTTATTGCCGTTTTGTCGCTATTAAAGTTAACGGAAAATGAATTAGCTAACTGGAAAATTTACGACCCTTTCTTGAAAGAACAACCGACTGGTATAAATTAGCATGTTTTATATTGTTGTGAAGTTTGTAGGGCGAATACGTTGCTGCTACAATACACTAATTAATAACTATACAGGGGAAACTAAGAAGAACATCTCTGACGAAAGCATCTTGAAGTGGCCATGCCCGAAGTGATAGTATAAAAAGGATTTTTCTTGGGATCGTGAAAGTTTTCTCAATTTTTTTTTACCGATAAAGACGATTTCATTTAAAATCCCCTTGAAAATTCCCCAATAAGGCGAAACTAGTCGAGAATTTTAAACATACAGAATCTAAACTGAGTTTTTATTTCAAATTTCCATCATCTAGGAAAAGTTTAGTTTAAACCCTCTACATTAGTGTTTCTCAACGTGGACGATCGGCGTTTAAATTGAACGTTTTTCTGACAATCTACGTTTGTGGGCGATGGCCACTTTAAATACCCGCTTGCAGAGATGGCTCAAATCAATATTAGTGACTTAAGATTATGTCTCTCCAAATTATAACCAAACGTTTTTAACCTATGCTAAGTTAAAAAAAAAACTTCGCGAAGTTGCGTTAATTTTACATGAAATTTGTTGAATATTTAAATAAACACAAAATTCGCTACATTTTACAAATAAAATGATCAAACTCAAATAACGCGCTCGTTAGTTTAATAATTTATCAAAATCAAAAACTTGATTTTCTTGATGGAATACTTCGAATTTTGGAAATTTCCATTGTGTTGACATGAATATTTTGAATACTATTTAAAACACACTGAATTATCTACTTTCTAACATTTAAAATATCGTAATCAAAGAATTCAAAAATTAAAAACGTGTGTTTGTTGACTTTGAACTTGCAAGATTTCGGATTTTGGCAATTTTAATTGACTCGACATGATTAACTCTTAATACTTTTTTCGAAGACACCAAATTCGCTACATTTTGGCATTTAAATGAACAAAATCAAATACCGAGTTTGCTAGTTAAACAATTTTTTTTTAAATTAAAAACTTGATATTGTTGATTTTGACCTCGAAAATTTTTGGACTTTAGCACTTTAGCATAATTATATTTAATACCATTTAAAACATCATAAATAATCTATTTTTCAACATATAATATATCATAATTAAAACCTCAACAATTTTTAAAAATCCAAAGCGCGAATTTTTGTACTTTCAACTTGTAAAAATTGAATTTTGGCAATTTTCATCGATTCGACATGAACATGATACTTTTTCTAGACACACCAAATTCACTTTTTCTAGACACACCAAATTCGCTACATTTTGGCATTTAAATCATCAAAATAAAATACCGAGTTTGCAAGTTAAACAATTTTTTTTAATCAAAGACTTGATTTTGTTGATTTTGACCTCGAAAATTTTTGGATTTTAGCACTTTAGCTTGATTATATTTAATACTATTTAAAACATCATAAATTATCTATTTTCAACACATAAAATATCATAATTCAAACCTCAACAATTTTTAAAAATCCGAAGCGCGAATTTTTGGACTTTCAACTTGTAAAAATTGAATTTTGGCAATTTTCATCGATTCGACATGAACATTTCATTATACTTTTTCTAAACACACCAAATTCGCTATATTTTGGCATTTAAATCATTAAAATCAAATGCCTTGTTTGCAAGTTAAACAATTTTCTTTTTTTAATCAAAAACTTGATTTTGTTGATTTTGAGCTCGAAAATTTTTGGACTTTAGCATGATTATATTTAATACCATTTAAAACATCATAAATAATCTATTTTTCAACATATAAAATATCATAATTAAAACCTCAACAATATTTAAAAATCCAAAGCGCGAATTTTTGGACTTTGGCAATTTTCATCGATTCGACATGAACATTTCATAATACGTTTTTCTAAACACACCAAATTCGCTACATTTTGGTATTTAAATCATCAAAATAAAATACCCAGTTTGCAAGTTAAACAATTTTTTTTAATCAAAAACTTGATTTTGTTGATTTTGACCTTGAAAATTTTTGGACTTTAGCATGATTATATTTAATACCATTTAAAACATCATAAATTATCTAGTTTTTAACATATAAAATAATATAATTTGCATCTTTTATTTAAAAAATCTCAACTTTCTTAAAATGTGATTCCAACTAAAACAATCAAATTAGTTGTGTTAAATAAATGATACATCTGTAAATTTGTAAAGTTATCGGAACTAACAGTGGACCGTGTACAGTTTTCAATATTTTTGAACCTCAACCTAGTTTTTGTATTTTTGCATCTTTAATTTTGAAAAATTACAACTTTCTTAAAAAGTGATTCGGATTATAAAAACGAATGAATTGTATTAAATCAATTATACATCTGTAAATTGGCAAGCTCTTGAAATTTTCTGAACACCCTGTATATTTTTTCTATATATTTAAACCTCACCCAAGTTTTTGTTTTCTTGGACGTTTAATTTTGAAAAAACACAACTTTCTTAAACAGTGATTCAGATTGAGAAAATAAATGAATTGGGTTAAATCAATGATACATCTGTAAATTGGCAAGTTCTTGAAATTTTCTGAACATCCTGTATATTTTTTCTATATTTTTAAACCTCACCCAAGTTTTTGTTTTCTTGGATTTTTAATTTTGAAAAATCACAACTTTCTTAAACAGTGAATCAGATTGAGAAAATAAATTAATTGCGTTAAATCAATGATACATCTGTAAATTGGCAAGTTATCGGAATTTTCTGAGCACCCTGTATATACAAATATCTTTATTAATAGTAATTTATACCGTGAAAATAGTTGGCAGCCCTTAAAACATAACCTAACTAACAAAAGTTCAGTGGCGTCACTAAGAATGGGAATTTTGGCATAGAAAACCTTGAAATTTAAATAAAAATTATGATGATCAGTTCTAAAAATAACTGCTAATGTTTAAAATAGATAAAATCGGGAGATAAAAATTACACAAAATTATTTTTAAAACAAGTAATCTTGAAAAAATCACAAGTCGTCAAAATTAATAAAATGAACACTGTACTGGATTGTAGAATTCCAGACAGCGAATATAATTTTATTTTAATTATTATAGGGATTTTCAGAAAATGTGCTACCAACTATTTTCGACCTTCTGATCTCACTGTACATTTAAAGATACATTCAAAATAAATTTCCCTAAATCACTATCGACCAGAGCACCCTGTAAATTTTTTCTCACCCAAGTTTTTGTATTTTTTCATCATTAATTTAGAAAAATCACAAAATCATTCGAATTAAAAAAAAACAAATGAATTATGCTAAATCTATGATACATCTTTAGATCAGCATGTTTTCTGAATTTTCTAAGCACCCGGTATATTTTTCTACGTTTCTTCGATTTTGAAAATTTTACTTGACTCGTAATGAATATTTCTTAGTAATTTTTTAAAACTTGTTTTTTCACATTTCAACATATAAATCATTAAAATTCAAAGGTGCTTTCAACAACTCGGCAAATTTTAGAAATTCAAAACGCGATTTTGTAGCCTTTGGACATGGAAAACTTTGCGCTTATCTAAGATACAACTTTTGAAATACTTTTGTTAAATATACTAAATACCTATCATTATTATTATACATATTATTTGTTGTATTAAATTTATAGTGATTATATTCTAGTTTTTTATCTTAAGTTCAAATAATAATTTAAATGTTTTACTACGTTCCTTTCAATATTTTTTGTTAATGTCCTACAAACACCTAACCTAAACCTAAACTTATTTTAGGTAAATTTAATAAAACGAAATATAGTCTGAATATATGAACATTCAACCTGTTCGTAACTCTGCAAGCAAATATCTTCATATATTCATGCTATATTTCGTTTTATTAAATTTATTTAATGCTTTCTGCAACAAGTGAAGTTGTCTTTAATTTATTTCTTATTTTAGAGATAATAATGTAATTTTAAGCTATTAAAAATTAAATGGGGCGAATTAAGAAACGGACCTGACAAAGTGGGCGTGTGATCCCAAAAGGTTGAGAAACACTGCTCTACATCAACTATTGAGCATTATACGAGCTACAAATAAATTGAAAGCAAGCATGTTTTCACTCAAAACTGGAAAATAATTTTAATAAAAAAGGGCGAATCTGAAATTAGTCACATTCATAACGATAAAAGTCGGTGTAGATTTATTTCTGACGTGACCCGCCACTATTACTCAGCAATTTTATTAACATTCACACTCGAGCTTTATTGTTCCTCATTATTTCAGCTTCGAACTTTTACTAATTTTATTAATGAGACCACCGCCGACTTTACGTGACTCCGACGATTTCGAAGAGCTCGTTTTGGGGACTCTTTTGTAGCGCTTTCTTTTATTTGCACGCCATCGCCGGTAATAACAGGCAAATTATAACGTCGACATCATTCTTTTTGTTGAGTTTACCCAACGGACTATCTTGGCGATCCCTAAAGGGTTGGCTCCCCCCGCCCACCCGCTCACCGACGGCATGCATGCTTAACGCAAGAATCAATTCGAACAAGCCAAACAAGCCAACTCCCATTAATCAGTCTACAAAACAATAATTAGACGGGGTAATCAGGGTAAAAGCTGGGAATTATCCTGCCTTTTCTACCCTTCTCTTGTCTACGCCCTCTCGACTTTACCTTTTCGCATGGGATGCGTACAAAAAGTTACCCTTAATTTAAAATGAATGCTGGATTCTGTTACGTCGTGATACGTGATGCACCATTTTGGAATTAAATAAACTTATTAGGGCCGAAGGACCTTAGGTCGATAACCCATTTGACAGTTTTTGAAAAAGATGATCCATGATCGAAGGATCGCTTATTCAAAATCAATTTTGATTTTGTAAATTCAACAATTTTTAATGGAGATATGATTTTTTGAAAATTTTAGTTTTATTTTTTTGAGCACTTGAATGAAAACATCGCAGAAAAAAATATAAAACGCGCAGAAAAAATTCCACAAAAAATCATCCTCAATGGCCGAAGTATAGCTAATTTAAAATCAATTTGGTTTTTGTAAATTCAACAATTTTCAATAGAGATATGGGTTTTTGAAGATTTTCGTTTTAATTTTTTGAGCACTTGAATGAAAATATCGCAGAAAAAATATAAAACGCGCAGAAAAAATTCCATAAAAAATCATCCTCAATGACCGAAGTATAGCTAATTCAAAATCAATTTGGTTTTTGTAAATTCAACAATTTTCAATAGAGATATGGATTTTTGAAGATTTTCGTTTTAATTTTTTGAGCACTTGAATGAAAACATCGCAGAAAAAAATATAAAACGCGTATAAAAAACTCCTTAAAACAATATCCTCAATGATCGAAGTATCGCTTATTCAAAATCAATTTGGATTTTATTAATTCAACATTTTTTAATGGAGATATGAATTTTTGAAAATTTTAGTTTTATTTTTTGAGCACTTGAATGAAAACATCACAGAAAAAATATAAAACGCACAGACAAAATTCCATAAAAAATCATCCTCAATGGCCGAAGTATAGCTAATTCAAAATCAATTTGATTTTTGTAAATTCAACAATTTTCAATAGAGATATGGATTTTTGAAGATTTTCGTTTTAATTTTTTGTGCATTTGAATGAAAACATCGCAGAAAAAAATATAAAACGCATAGGAAAAATTCCTTAAACAATATCCTCAATGATCGAAGTATCGCTTATTCAAAATTAATTTGGTATTTGTAAATTCAACAATTTTTAATGGAGATATGGATTTTTGAAAATTTTAGTTTTATTTTTTTGAGCACTTGAATGAAAACATCGCAGAAAAAATATAAAACGCGCAGAAAAAATTCCATAAAAAATCATCCTCAATGGCTGAAGTATAGCTAATTTAAAATCACTTTGGTTTTTGCAAATTCAACAATTTTCAATAGAGATATGGATTTTTGAAGATTTTCGTTTTAATTTTTTAAGTACTTGAATGAAAACATCGCAGAAAACGCGTAGAAAAAATTCCTTAAAAAAGCCTCAATGATCGAAGTATCGCTTATTCAAAATTAATTTGGTATTTGCAAATTCAACAATTTTTAATGGAGATGTGGATTTTTGAAAATTTTAGTTGTATTTTTTTTGAGCACTTGAATGAAAACATCGCAGAAAAAAACATAAAACGCGCAGAAAAAATTCCATAAAAAATCATCCTCAATGGCTGAAGTATAGCTAATTTAAAATCACTTTGGTTTTTGCAAATTCAACAATTTTCAATAGAGATATGGATTTTTGAAAATTTTCGTTTTAATATTTTGAGCACTTGAATGAAAACATAGCAGAAAAAATATAAAACGCGCGGCCGAAGTATCGCCTATTCAAAATTAATTTGGTATTTGCAGATTTAACAATTTACAAAAGAGATGGATTTTTTTATTTTTTTGAGCACCTGAACAAGGAGCATTTGGAGATTTTCGCAGTTTGGTAAATTGTTTTTATTTATTTTTTTTTTAGTTCAGATTTATTGAATACTAAATATATTTAATAAAATTATAGTTTTAAAGAACGTAAAATAAACAAATTTCTCATTAAAACAAAACAATTTTTTTTATGAAATTATAAACCTATAAGCAAATATGCATGTACAGGGTGGGCAAAATCGACGTTTCTATAGGAGGTCTCGATACCAAAAATCACAGTTGTTTATCCTTGACAAAAATTAAAATTATATGTTCTTCAGTCACTTTTTTTAAAGGATGCGCCATCCGTTTTTCTCTATCAATTATAGTTATCGAGATCCCCCATAGAAACATCGAATTTTGCCCACCCTGTACATATAACAAACAAAATTTTAAAATAAAATAACAAAACTTAAAACACAAATAAACAATGCATGTTCGTTTCTAATTGAAAACTATTATACAAAAACTTAACATTCAAAATTAAAAAAACAGAAATTTATATAAATTTAAAAATATTACTTAATAATATAATTAAGGATACATATATACCTATATACAGGGTGCAGGTGAACAAAGCGGAACATAGGATTTTTAATGTTCAAATTTCTTTTTATTGGAATATTATCTTCCCTGATAATTTTAGAGTAAACATGTAAATACATTTTTTGTAGAGTAAACATTTCTGCATGCAGTTATGCTGTTATTTACATGTTTCCTCTAAAATGACCAGGGAAGATAATATGCTGATATAACAGTAATTTACGATACAAGTAACGTTAAGAAGGTTTTTACCTTACGAGAGAAAAGTTTGAAAGAACGAGTGACGTAGGAGCGAGTGCTTTTAAATTCTCGAGTTGTCTGGATTCTGCGGTTTCCGAAATCTTCAAGTCGATAGATTTTGTCGAATTTGTTTATAAGAAAGAATGATTGTACTCAATCATTATTAATAAAAAATTAACTCAGAACTCATAGAACTCAATTCTTTTTTGTCTTTGCAACTTTTTTCAAAAAATATTTTTGATAGTTCCGGATAGTTCTGATTGGTGTTTCCTGTAGTTCTTTGCGAGTTCTATCCATAGTTGTTATGAAATATTTAGATTCAACCAATATTAAGTGAGTAATATGAATTTGAATATTTCGAATTTCCAACTTTGAAAATCTTCTGGAAATTCAACAGAACTCTTTTTTTAAATTATCAGGAACTATAGTACTAACGCAAATACATCTTAAAACTAGTTCAGAACTATTCGATAACAATGTTGGGATGCGGTGTCAAGTTGGCACCCCATTTTTCAAATAATTCCTCACTGCCCAATTTTACAAATCTCTTTTTTAAAAGTTGATAGTACTTCTAACTTCTAGATACATCAAAAGGAATTGATAACACTATTCAGAACTCTCCACTGGGGTGCCAACTTGACACACTCCTCATATTCTACATGTGAACAGATTATGCGCATTAGAGGAACGGGAAACCTCCAATAATACGTTGTTGCTATATGTTGTATTAGGCCACATTTCTTAAATCTTACGAGGCATATTTTAATTTTTAGCCAACACATTGTAAAATATTTTAAAGTGATCGTAATTTCATGGGCGGAAGGTATAAATTTTATGCTACCGCAGAGGATTGTCGCAGGAAAATTTAGTGCAACAGATTTTATTAAGAGCAAACGTCAAAACTGTTCTAGATTCCTAGAATACTAAAATTTTTGCGACATTCTGAAGTGATTAATTGCTGCAGTCTTTAAAATTTTCAAATTTATTCAAAGTCGATTCTGCTTCATTATTAAATCAAAATCAAAAAATTCACTTTCAGTAGATTTCGAGGTAATCCAGAGAGGAGGCAGCTTGTAGTAATCCTGAAGTGATTATTTTCCCATTGTTAAAAAATACAAAACCAATTACTGGGCAATTCCACGTCAAGTGAGCAGTCCATTTCACGCCACCCTCTCCGATGTAGCTCAAATTTGTACACTTGTTTGGGTACCCAAAGTATGACAAATTTCAGACCTCTAAGTTACATAGTTCGCCTCGTACAGCCAATTAAATTTTATGGCAATTTTTTTAGTTCAACTTTTTTTTCAATTTCAATAATTGCATTTCAGCCTGGGAAAATTTAGTCATAATAGATGGGAAATTTCCCAAGGATTCTTGTCACGCATGCGCAGAAAACGCAAAAAACTGTTTTTTTTTTCTTCAAAAATTCATTTCTCAGAAGTTGCCACCGATTAAGACTCCAAATTTTGGGCAAAGACGGCCAAAAGTACGTGCTTTCAGATGCTTGAATAAAATTTTCCCACACTAGCGGTACTTTCCGTTCTAGAGCTTCTTGAACGCACAAAAGCATTTTTCAGTCAAACTTTTCGCACAAAATAAAATAGTTTTGTGCGTTCGAGAGGCTCTTGAGCGAAAACTAACAGTAGTGTCGGAAAATTTTATTCAATCACATTAAAGCACATACTTTTGGCTGTCTTTACCCAAAATTTGGAGTCTTAATCGGTGGCAACTTCTGAGAAATGAATTTTTGAAAAAAAAAAACCGTTTTTTGTGTTTTCTTCGCATGCGCGGCATGACATCAAAAATCTAACCGCTGCATTCGATTCCTTGAGAAATTTCCCATCGATTATGACCTAAAATTTTCCCAGGCTGAAATGCAATTAAGATAACTGAAATAAAAAAAATAAAGTTGGACTTAAAAAATTGCCGTAAAATTCAATTGGCTATACAAGGCGAGCCATGTAACCTAGAACTCTAAATTTGGCATGAAGTCATATTTTGGGTACCCAAACAAGTGTACAAAATTTGAGCTAAATCGGAGAGGGTGGCTTGAAATGGACTGCTCACTTAGCGTGGAACTGCCCTGCTACAGTCTTGAAAATTTCCAAATTTATTCAAAGTCGATTCTGCTTCATCCTCCAATCAAAATCAGAAAATTTCTTCTGATATAAAAGAGACAAATCTACAGAGATAATAAATTATATTCAATAAAACGAAAGTACAACAGTCTATGTTAAACAGAGAAATTAAACATTTAATTAGTGAATACAAAAAAAAAACATAAATGATCGTAAAACTGTAATCAGATAAACGAAAACAAGGTAAGACATATGAACCGAGATAAAAAAAAAGCTTTGCCAGATACAAAAAATCGGATCATAGTACCAACATTAAAGACCCAACGGACCCATATTGATTGGCGATACACGAATTGCTGAAGTATTTGCTGGACATATAAAAAAAATCAAATAACAATGACTATGACAATAACTTTTTTCAACTTTTTAATGACTGGTACGATTCTTTTGACAATACTCCTCTCTCCCCTCCAACCGACGATTTAATAAACGGGTACGATTATTTTGACAACACTCCTCTCTCTCCTCCAACCAACGATTTAATAAACGAGACAGATTATTACACACTGTTGCACGCTGGTAGAAACTGCTCCCCCGTTGGTCAAATTGAGTGTGTCAAGTTGGTACCCCAGTGAAAAGTTCTGATAGTTCTGAATAGAGCTCTCAATTCCTTTTGATATACCTAGAAGCACTATCAACTTTTAAAAAAGAGTTCTGTAAAATTGGGCTGTCAGGAATTTTTTGAAAAATGGGGTGCCAACTTGACACCGCACCCCAACATTGTATCGAATAGTTCTGAACTAATTTTAAGATGTATTTTGGTTAGTACTATAGTTCCTGATACTTAAAAAAAAAAGATTTCCAGAGATAAAAATTAGAAAAGTTAAAAATTCGAAATATTAAAATTCATACTATTCCTTGCAGAAAAGTTTTCAAAAAACCCGGTTAATTTCCAGACCCTTAACCAATATTGTATTCCTCGCGACCCCAATATCCCACTAAAACACAAATTTCCTATCCAAACACTTCATCAATTCATTTCATAATTTCATACAACAGACTAGCGAATAACGGACGAGACAAGACTGACAAAGACGGGCAGAAAGACCTATGGTCGATAGCCCTTAACAGTTCAACATAAATTAAATATGTAAAAATTATTGTATAAAAATGATGTCTGTCAATAAAGATGTTTCATATACCGGGTGACCCAGGGATCTGTAAAAGCCCCATAACTTATTTGCTATTTGAGATATCAACTTCTAGTTTTCTTGAACTGGTACCGACACTTATTCTACATATTTTAAAAATATGTATGTTTTTGTACAGGGTGTCCCAATATACATAACAGACCAAAGTTATGTTTTTTTTAAATAGAACACCCTATATTTTATACTTTATTTTCAACCCTCTTAAGAAGCTGATAAAAATAGTATAAGATAGTATGGGTCTATTATGGACGGTTGGTTAGTTATGGGCAAATTTGTGGCAAAAACAAGGACACATTGAAAACGTTGCAGAAGCGCTCCTAGCATTGCTAGCGTCGTTTTTTATACACTAAAGAATTTTCCATATCATGAAGAATAATACAAATCAGCTTTGGTTCTTTTTTGTTCATACTGCTATACAGGGTGTCAACATACGCAAAATAATGGATAACTATTTTTTTTCAAATGGAACACCCTATATATCTTGCCACCAATGCATGGAATTTTTAATAAGCTTTCCAATGATGTACAATTTGTATAATGAAATATTAAGGATTCTTAAGATTTATCCATAAAAACATTTTTCTTTTGTCACCTCATTTTGTCTGCTCATTTTTGGATTTTCAGCCAAAACTATGCATTTTCTGAAAAAATAATAAGAGACCAAAGTTGTAGAGCGGAAAATTTTCGATCGATATAGGTGTTTCTACTTTTCCAATAATGCGTGCATTGCCCACCAGAGTGCGCAAAATCGTGACCGTATATGCATTTTAGCGTTTTTCTCAAATTTTTTGTTAATTAATTGCACTATACTTTATTTTCCACGTTCTCTAGCAGAAAAACGGGTAATTAGAATTAGAATTATTTAAATGACCTACATCGATTGAAAATATTCCGCTCTACAACTCTTAAAAGAAGCAATTTTTACCCAAAATGCATAGTTTTCGCTAAAAATGCAAAAAACCATTGAAAAACGCAAAAATTGATATATACATTTTCAATTTGCATTTTTAGGGAAAACTATGCATTTTTGACAAAAATTGCTTCTATTAAGAATTGTAGAGCGGAACATTTTCAATCGATATGGGCCATTTTAATTTCCCTATAATTTCCCGTTTTTTCGCTAGAGGGTGCGGAAAATAAAGTATAGTGCAATTTATTAATAAAAATTTGAAAAGAAAACGCTAAAATACATATACGGTCACGATTTTGTGCACTCTGGCGGGCAATGCACGCATTATCTTAAAAGTTGAAAGACCTATGTCGATCGGAAATTTTTCGCTCTACAACTTTGGTCTCCTTTAATTTTTCCTGAAAAAGCATAGTTTTGGCAGAAAATCCAGAAATCAGCAGAAGGTGACAAAACAAATATGTTTTTATTGATAAATCTCAAGAATCCTTAATATTTTGTTATACAAACTGTATATCATTGGAAAGCTTATTAAAAATGCCATAGATTGGTGGCAATTTATATAGGGTGTTCCATTTGAAAAAAAATAGTTTTCCATTCTTTTGCGTATGTTGACACCCTGTATAGCACTATGAATAAAAGAGAACCAAAGCCGATGTGTATTAGTCTTTATGATGTGGGAATTTTTTTAGTGTATAAATAATGATGCTATCTTTGCTAGGAACGCTTCGGCAATGTTTTCAATGTGTACATGTTTTTGCCACAAATTTGCCCATAACTAACCAACCGTCCATAATAGACCCATACTATCTTATACTATTTATATCAGCTTCTCAAGAGGGTTGAAAATAAAGTATAAAATATAGGGTGTTCCATTTAAAAAAACATAACTTTGTTCTGTTATGTAGATTGGGACACCCTGTACAAAAACATATATATTTTTAAAATATGTAGAATAAGTGTGGGTACCAGTTCAAGAAAACTAGAAGTCAATATCTCAAATAGCAAATAAGTTATGGGGCTTTTACAGATCGCTGGGTCACCCGGTATATCAAATTCATATTACTCACTTAATATTGGTTGAATCCAAATATTTCATAACAACTATGGATAGAACTCACAAAGAACTGCAGGAAACACCAATCAGAACTATCAAAAATATGTTTTGAAAAAAGTCGCAAAGCCAAAAAAAATATTGAGAGTTCCATGAGTTCTGAGTTAATTTTCTATTTCTACTTATTGAGTACAATTTTTCTTTCTCATAAACAAATTCGACACAATCACGATTTATGGCATTTTTAAATAAATTTAAAATTCGATAATGGAAAATTTAATTTTGAAAATACCCATTTCCTGTCATTTAATCGTAATTTGCCATTAGAGTTTTCGTTAGAACTCTTCGAATACAACCCCTACATAACTCCCAGAACTCTCTTTTTTTTTCTATTGGGAATTTTTTTTTCAAAATATTAATTTTTTTAATATTTCTGGGAGTTCTGATTTGACTTATGGGTTGTATTCAAGGAACATTTTTGCAATCTACAAAGTTCTAACATGTTGTTTTTTAATGCGTCAATTATTATTGAAAATATTTATATTTATATTTGATCCCTCAACATCTAAAAACGAACAGAAACCTCAAAAAAATTTTAATCAATAAATCTTACTACACGTTTAACGAATTTTGAGAGGACATGTAACATTAATACAACTTTTAATTTGTACATCATTGTAAATGCTGTTGAATGTATTTACATGATTTTTTTTAAATATTTTTATATATTTACGTATTTATTTGAATGATTTGACGTCTCACATCCGCTCAAATGTTAACCCATTTGTAAATGTTTTTATGTAGTGGCTGTAGTGAATAAAGAATACTTTACTATACTTTACTTTACTTCCAATTTGTACCGTTTTTTTTGCCCACTGTGTGTATACCGATTGTTATAATAAATTTGTATTCTATTCACATAAACACGAATGACATGAACATGTATTGGATCCGTTGCATCAAAGCTAAGCAAATTCTGAAGCGGTTGAGGATCTATTCATTATCGGTTTGCGCCTCTGGGGGTGGACGGATGGATGGATGGCATGTCTGGGGATGCAACGTAGCCGTGTTGTGATGTGTAAGCTGTCAAGCGATGCGAAATTGCGAAAAGACGCAGAATGCATTTTCAATATAGCCGTAATAGAGTTTCGCCGAATTGAATTGGAAGGGACGATTTGTTAAAAAAGCTATACGAAATGAAGTTTCCCATATGCACATTATTATTTTCTAGTTTCAAACAAAAGACATTTTTTATTCTAGATAAATGAATATTTTTTTTTGTATGATTAAATGAAATGCCACGGGAATTGCCTATAAAATGTACATGGTGGGCCAAAAAAGTAAGTAGTTTTGTACTCATACGTCTTCGTGAGTTATTAATACTTTTAAATAATTAACATAACAGTGAAGCCCAATTTTTATAGATAAGATAAAGTACTAAAGTGGGCCATCGCAAGGAATCTTTTAAAAATCTTAATAAAACACAAACGGCTAGATGGAATTTCATGATCTTGCATTTATTTTGTAGCCAAGAGTATCCGGTTATACATGGAATATGACATCAGTCAAATGGCTGCCACGGCTGGCCTTACAATAGTCCATTCTCTCGACCCAATTTTTCAGAACTTTTTCCAACGTCTGCGGCTCTATCTCAGCAATGGGATTTTGGATATTAACTTTAAGATCGTCAATCGTTGCTGGATCGTTGGCATAACAACGTTCTTTAACGGCACTACAGAGATAAAAGTTCATGGGCGTCAAATCGCAGCTCCTTGCTGGCCAATTCACATCTCCACGACGGCTGATTACACGATTTTCGAACTTTGACCGCAATAAGTCGATAGTTTCGTTGCTAGTGTGGCATGTCGCCCCATCTTGTTGGAACTAGATGTTGCCCACATCCAAACCAACAATTTTCTCCCAAAGACAGTTTGTTATCATGGTCCTATAGCGGTTTCCGTTGACCGTTTCGCCAGATTCAAAGAAACACGGGCCGATGATGCCGCCGGCCCACAATCCGCACCATACATACGTCGATTTCGAAAACTCGTAAAGACCTAACGAGAAAGTTTAATCGGGAGGAATACTTAAAAAACAAAAAAAACGCGTTTTTTTGTTTTCCGTGTGTATTGTTTGGCGGTGAGGTTATATCGACGAAGAATGGTGTTACAGATTTAGTGTATGTCTGAGACAAAATGTAAATGCACGATACATCGAAAGTACACATAAATCATATTATTCGTCTGTTTGAAATTAAAAACCATTACTTTACAACTCAAAATAACCTTGGACTATGAAGATTAGTCGTTCTTTCTTTCTTAAAAAAATGAGGCGGGGGCGGGTAGTATATTGTATTGTATACCATCAGCATGTTCCACGAGCCGCTACTGAGAGTGATACTAACAAAGTGAATTGTTTTAAACATTAAATATTGTTCCCCCATCAGAACACCTACAGACCGGTTTCGACCTTTCAGGTCTCATCAGTGTAGTTAGTTGCTGGTGGGGAAACGGAGATTACTATTGGAATATAAGTATTCCAAACACCGTTAAAGGTAGAAACGCCAAAGTGGCGGAATCTATTGCCTGAATGCTGTACTTGAACCAAATCCGGGTGGCTTTAACACCGACAAGATATGGACATTGCCAGCGGCGGCAAATATAACAATATTAATGTGAACATTAAACATTCTGATGGGGGAACAATATTTAATGTTCACATTTATATTGTTATATTTGCCGCCGCTGGCAATGTCCATATCTTGTCGGTGTTAAAGCCACCCGGATTTGGTTCAAGTACAGCATTCAGGCAATAGATTCCGCCACTTTGGCGTTTCTACCTTGAATTGTTTTATTTGAATTCAGTTAAAATTAGTTTCACTTTTTTGATCAATTAAAAATGTTTTGCTATAAAAAATATTTTCAGCAATAGAGTGATTTTTGAGACTAATTTAAACAATTTTCTTACTCGAATATTTTGCATTTTTTATTATAAAGCCTGTATTTTCGATTTTTTTTTTAATTTAAATTTTTGATCATGTGGCCTGAATATCTTCATTTTGACCTAAATTTTCGACTTTTTGGCCCGCATTTTTGATTTTTCGGGCCGAATTGTTAATTTTTAGATTTTTGACCCGCTTTTTCGATTTGTTTGTCTAAATTTGTTATCTTTTGGCCTAAATATCATTTATTTCGACCTACATTTTTTTTTTAATTGTTTAAATTTTTGATTTTTCGGGCCACATTTTTAATTTTTAGATGTTTTGCCTGTATTTTCGATTTTTTTTAATCGAAATTTTTCATCATTTGGCCCAAATATTCTTTATTTTGACCTAAATTTACGATTTAATTGTTAAAATTTTCGACCTCCTACTCCACATTCTTGATTTTTTTGGACCGAATTTTTAATTTCAGTTCCAAATTTTTAATTTCTCAGATATTTCAACCTGAATTATTGATGCGAGCATTTTGTTTGTTGAAATTTTCGATTTTTAGTCCGCATTTATTATTATTATTTTGTGTTTTTTTGTTTGCTTGTTAAAATTTTTGTCCTCTTGATCCACCATTTTTAATTTTAGTTCCGAATTTTAGGTTTTTCGTCAATTTATTTTTAATTTTTTGTCCTGTATTTTAGATTTTTTAACTTGAATGATTGATTTTATTCTGCGAATTTTTTGTATTATTCGGCTATTATTTTCAAATTTTTGGTCAGAAACTTATTTTTGAGGTCTGAAAGTGCTAAAATCATTTTTACTTCTAACTAAATATTCGATTTTTTTGTCTGCGTTTTTTTTTATTTTTAGATCAGGATTCTTGATTCTCTGGCCCATACTTTTGATTTTCGTATTTTTTAAATTTTTGGCCTAAATATTCTTTATTTCGATCAAAGTTTTCAATTTTTGTTGTCTGCATTTTTGATCTTTACGACCGAGTTCTCGATGTTGTGTCTAAATTTTCACCTTTTTAGGCCATATTGTAAATTTTTACTTTTTACTTTCTCCGTTACGAAGTACAAGAAAGTATTGTGATCGTGATTTTTTTTTCAAAAATTTTTTTTACGGAAATATCCGTTTTGGGGTCCCTATATGCCATTTCAACAATTTCTGGAAATTTTTTTTTGTGTGTGTGCTGTCTGTCTGTGTGTGTGTTTGTGTTTGTGTGTGTGTGTGTGTGTGTGTGCTGTGTGCGCTGTATCTGAAAAACTAATAAAGCAATTGATATGAAACTTTCAACATACGTCTTATTTGATTATCTGAAGAACTGAAAAGCTTTTGGTATAATTTCGTACACCGGAAGTGGGTGTTTACCTTAACCGTTTTTTTGTTTTTTGCCAATATCTTCTTAAATATGAAAAATATCTCAAAAACATTTAAACAAATATTGAAGACAACAAATAAATGAACATCTTTTGTTTGAAAATATTTTTTATAAAATCATTGTTATTCGAGAAAAAAATTTATTAATTTTTTTTTTTCATTTCTGGTTCATAATTTTGAAACGATAATAGTTACAGCAAATTTATGTCAATAATACTTGTAGAGAATGCTAAAATGAACAACTTATAAAGAATATGTTTTTTTCGAAATCCCTTTAGTTTTGGAGTAAACTAAGTTTTTGAATTTGAAGTATAATTTTTCCATTTCATTATTTTGACGTTTTAAACGTCAGTTTTATCCGAGTTTACAAACCGCTCGATGTACATTTAAAATATAATTTAAATTGAAAATAAACCATGGAAGCGTAAATATAATGATACCATCAAGTCGGAGAAAGTAACATGATGGCCACATCACCATTTTTTTTAGCCTATATTTTGTATTTTCGATTTTTTTCGGTTTAAATTTTTGGTCTTTTGGCTTAAATTTTCTTTATTTTGACTTAAATTTTCGATTTGTTTGTTGAAATTTTGGATTTTTTTGTTCAAAATTTTAATTTTTTGGTCCACCACATTGATTTTTGGTGTCTGTGTGTGTGTCTGTCTGTGCGCGCTCTATCTTAAAAACTAATAGAGCAATTGATATGAAACTTTGAACATACGTCTTATTTGATAATCTGAAGAACTGAAAAGCTTTTGGTAAAATTTCGTACACCGGAAATGGGCGTTTACCTTAACTGTTTTTTTGTTTTTTGCCAATATTTTCTTAAATATGAAAAATATCACAAAAACATTTAAACAAACTTTGAAGACAACAAATAAATGAACATCTTTTGCTTGAAAACATTTTTCATAAAATCATTTTTATTCGAGAAAAAAATTTATTATTTTTTTTTTAATTTTTGGTTTATAATTATAAAACGATAATAGTTACAGCAAATTTATGTTAATAATAATTGTAGAGAATGCCAAAATGAACAACTTATAAAGAATAAGTTTTTTTCGAAATCTCTTTAGTTTTTGAGTAAACTGAGTTTTTGAATTTAAAGTATTATTTTTCCATCTTTCATAATTTTGACGTTTTAAACGTCAGATTCATCCGAGTTTACAAAACGCTCGACGTACATTTAAAATATGATTTCAATTGAAAATAAACCATGAAAACGTAAATATAAATATCTATGATACCATCAAGTCGGAGAAAGTGACATGATGGCCACATCACCATTTTCAAATTTCTAGTCGGAATTTATTTTACGCTGAAGAGTTATTTTTGGAACTGAAAAAGGCGAATTATTTTTATTTTGCTTGTATTTCCAATTTTTTGTTCTGCATTTTTAAATTTAGACCAGGGTTTTTTATTTTTTTGGCCGATATTTTAGATTTTCGGCTGTTTTGTCCCATATTTTTGATTTTTTGGCCAAAATAAAAAAGAGGGGGAGATATATTGTGGCTCTACCATCAACATGTTCCACGAGCCGCCACTGTAATTTGTACCGGTTTTTTGGAACACTGTGTATTTTTTATCATATTAATGGTGTAAGTCTCTTATTGCGGATCCCAATAATAAGAGGATCCATTGTAGCATCATAGGAAATACATCGTGCTTAATGTATTTCCTATGATTCTGCGCAAAATCCGCGCTGACAGTGCTTATAATAAAGTTAAGTCATTCTCGGCAAAGAAGAGCCGCTTCAAAAAAATGAGATTTCACAGTTCCTTATGATACTAGCTCCCTCTAGCGGAATCCAGTATTAATTAGACGGATTACAGCAAACTTCATCGGGAGAACTTCATGTGGTTCCATTTATAATTTTTGAAAATTAATAATATACATTGGTATAAAACATACATAATTGTATTTTTACACAAGTTCCCAATTTTACAGTATATCTCAACTAGTGTCTCTCTATCGCGCAATTATGCTCTTGCACGCACATGAAATTACTAGTTAAATTTTCTAAATCCCACACCCCTGCAATGTTTCACGCAAACAACCTCCGCCCACACATTTGACATATGGCACTCAGCGAGGCAGGGTGAATTAGCACTTTAACAATTTGTCGTGCGCACCGAGTATATTCATTTGCATTTAAAAGTACAAAATAAAATACCCCTGCATACACCTGCATTATTATGCATCGCCAGCCAACCCTGCGAGTACATTTTCGAGCGTTACATAGCTCCATGCACTTCTTATTGTGTACATGACGCCACTTCAATTCTATAGGATAGGTGCATATATAGCTTATTTTTTGAAAGGGTTAAAATGGAACAGCGGCCATCCCCCACTAGAAAACAATGCGCCGAGGGACGGATGTTAAAGGTAACGGGAACACATATGCATGAGTAATGCGGAAAAACGCGGTGCGGCTATTTGTTCCGTGAAACGCAAAACATGCAATTACGAATTCGTTGTTGGTAATCTGATACTACATTAGAAGGTGCACGAAGAACAAACAAACTATATTAATGATTATCTTGAAATCCAGTTAAGGATAACTAAAAGATGTCTTCTCTTGGGATTTTCTCAAAATCTAGTGAACGAGATTTTTGTATTTTGATGGAGATTTAAAGCAAAATTGATTTTGAGTAAATTTGAACATTTTTAAGTTTGTGGCAATTGTTATTATATATTTTAACCATCTGCGAAACAATCACTTTGGTATGACTACGAACTGCCTTCTTTAATGGCTATCTTTAAATCCGGTGAAAGATAACTTTCCGATTTTGATTGAATTATGAAGCAGAATTGCATTTGAATAAATTTGGAAATGTTCAAGTCCCTAACAATTGATTTCATATTATTTTTTTTAACCATGGGAAAATAATCACTTCAGGATGACTATACGCTGTCTTTTTTTAATGATTATCTTGAAATCTAGTGACAGGGAATTTTCTGATTTTGATTGAATTATTAAGCAGAATCGACTTTGAATAAATTTGGAAATTTTCAATACTGTAGGAATTGGTTTAATATTTTTGTTCACGAAAATGTTATAATGTGCGCATTATTTAATTCTATGGGCAGCATTAATGGGGTACATTTAACACTCAATTTCACGCATTTGCGTGTTTAATATGCTTATTAAACACGCTAATTCGCGCTTTAATTCACAGAACGCGATTTATGATAACATTTTGTTTACCCTGTTTAATACTGATTTTAATTTTTTTTCAATTGTAATTGTAATTACAACTTGAATTTCGATTTTAATTTTGATTTTGTTTTGGTTTTTTTTTTATTTTGATTTTGATTTTAATTTTAATTTTGATTTTACTTTTTGTGAACAAAGTATAGTGTACAACTCGCATATAATGGCTATGAATCACTCAAACGATTTGCTCCACTTCCGCAAACATCGTTCTCGTGATTAATAGCCATCATTATATGCTCGTTGTACAATATACTATTTTTTAACCCTGGGAAAATAATCACTTATAACGTCTTTTTTAACACATTAGATGAAACAAGTTTTTTTTTAAATGTCAAAAAAAGCTTTCTATGTTTTTAAGTTTTATTTTATAAAATGAGTAAGAATAAAAATATCTTAACATGTTTCACGAGAGAAGTTTTCCCTTAAAATTGCAAAGAATGTAAATGAAAGGGAAACTAATTGTGTTTTTATGTAAGAAAAATTAATTTTTGGGTTAGGTAAAAAAACTGTCAAAACGACACAATAGGAGGTATTTTAACGCCGCATCTTTTCTTTAAAATTTCCCGTCAGTTTTTCTTTAAAATTGCTAACGAAAAATAATTGTTTTTATGTAAAAATTGTGAAAGGTAAAATAAAAAGTGACAATTGTAAAGATGACACCATATGAAGCATATATTACCGCTGCATTTTTGTCCGTAAAATTTCTCACGTGAGATGCTCAGTTTTTCATTAAAATTGTAAAGAATGTAAAAGATGGAGAAGCTAATTGTGTTTTTAAGTAAAAACATGTGATTCCTAAGTTCGGTAACAAGGGAGAACTGTCAAAATGAAATCATTTGAAGCGTATTTTAACGCTGCATCTTTAACTTTAAAATTTCTCACGTGAAAAGCTCAGTTTTTTATTAAAATTGCAAAGAGAGTAGAGGAACGAAAATGTATTTGTTTTTATATAAGAAAGACTGGTTTCTAGGTTAGGTAAAAAGTGAAAACTGTGAAAATGACACGATATGAAGCGTTTTTTAATGCTGCATATTTGATCTAAAATCCCCTGCGTAAAAATCTCAGGTTTTTTCGTAAAATTGAAAAGTGACAGTTGTACCTTCTGATGGTTTTTAATTAGATCTTTCGGCGAGGTTACCTTTATAATGATGTGTAGAAATCATTTCAAATGCAATATTTGACAAACAGTAAGAAAGGAGGGGACCTTTTTCAAATTTTTGGTCGAAAGTTTTGAGTGAAAGCCGAGTGAGGCAGTGGTGCATTGACTCTAAAAATTGCCGAACCAAGGTTCACGATGAGGATCGCAGTGGTAGGCCTAGTCTTGTGACTGATGAATTGTTGGTGAAAATGAATGAAAAAATCCGTCAAAATCGTCGTTTCACGATTACGGAACTCTCAGAACATTTTCCCCAAATTTCACGGAATTTAGTTCTTGAAATCATAGTTGGTAAACTTGGATACCTCAAATTTTGTGTCAGGTGGATTCCGAAAATCCTAACGAAAGACCACAAAAACAAAAGACTTGCTGCAGCACTGACATTTCTGGAAGAGTACGACAAAAGTGGAAACCATGTTATCGATCTTATCGTAACTGGTGACGAGACTTGGGTACAGCACGTGACCTGTGAAACAAAACGGCAGTCGATGCAATGGGGTCACACGGATTCGCCCAAGAAATCGAGGAAGTGTCTGCAGACGCTGTCAGCAAGATAAATCATGGCTACTGTGTGTTGGGATGCCCAGGAGGTGATTTTCGTTGATTTTCTTGAACGTGGTCAAACAATCAATTCAGAGAGGTATTGCGAAACACTCCGAAAATTAAGACGCGCGATACAAAACAACGTCGAGGAAAACTTAACGATAATAATTTTGTTTTTCCATGACAACGCTCGTCCACATACAGCCAATCGCGTGATTTTTGATGGGAAATTTTCAGTCATCCGCCATACAGCTCGGATTTGGCCCCGAGCGACTGCCATCTGTTCCCAACGATGAAGACGTGGCTCGGTAAGCAACGCTTTGACACTGACGCTCAACTCCATGCCGGTGTAAACCAGTGGTTGAACTCGCAAGTGGCAGATTTCTACAAACAGGGCATTGAAAAGCTTGTAAAACGTTATGATAAATGCCTTAATTTATATGGCGATTACGTCGAAAAATAGCCCAAAAGTTTACCTTCAAAATGTATATAATAAAAATTAGTTTTTTCACTTTGTTTATTTTTTATTTCAAAACGTCTGTCACTTTGTGGATTGCCCTCGTACATATACTAATACGTTTTTTCTTTGTTTTCAGGTGAGTACCACACAATATTCATTTCTGATGGTGAAAGGTAAGTAATGAAAATAATCTAAAACAATTATATTGAGGTAGACACAATTCTGGAACGTCTTTAATTATTGGTAACTTGAAGAACTCGTTGCAGGTATTTATTCTTGTTGTTAATTCAACGAGTTTCCAATTGGACAATTTTGCACTCGACACAAACTGAAACTGATTTATTGATGAGGAACTAAATAATTAGAAATCCATATTAATGTTGGGAGCGAGTGTGTGTGTGTGTGTGTGTGTGTGAGAGAGAGAGAGAGAGAGAGAGAAAGAGAGAGAGAGAGAGAGAGAGCAATAATTATTTTAATCGCCAGGTGCGAATTTAACTTACTCAATTTCGAGTTGAGTGGGCTGCCATTTTGTTTTCAGTCAAGGTGCGCCGATTATTTTTCTAGTATCTTGAAAATATGCTATTTCTGAGTGGATTGGAAATTTGTGTAGGTAATTCCACATGCGATAATGTTTTAATATTTATTTTAATGGCGAACTGTGAATTTTACTCACTCAAATTCAAGTTGAGAGTGCTGACAGTTTGTTTAAAGTCAGGATGCGTCGATTATATCTCTAGTATGTCAAAAATACGCTATTTTTAAGTGCTTTGGAAATTTTTATTGGTAATTCCACTTGCGATAATGTTTTAATAATCATTTTAATCACGAGGTGTGAATTTTACGCACTCAAATTTGAGTTGAGAGTCCTGCCATTTTGTTTCCGGACGGGGTGCGTCGATATTTTTTCTGGTATCTTAAAAATATGCTATTTCTGAGCGGATTGGAAATTTTTTGCAGTAATTCAACTTGCGATAAGGTTTTAATAATTATTTAAATCGCGAGGTGCGAATTTTACTCACTCAAATTCGAGTTAAGAGTGCTGCCATTTTGTTTCCAGTCGGGGTGCGTCTATATTTTTCTGGTAAGTCAAAAATATGCCATTTCTAAGATGATGGAAAAATTTTGGAGGTAATTCCAGTTGTAATAATGTTTTAATCACTCAAATTCGAGTTGAGATTGATGCCATTTTGTTTCCAGTCGGAGTGCGTCTATATTTTTCTGGTATGTCAAAAATATGCTATTTATGAGCAGATTTGAACATTTTGTACGTAATTCCACTTGCGAAAATATTTTAATAATGATCTTAATCACGAGGTGCGAATTTTTCTCACTCAAATTTGAGTTGAGAGTGCTGCCATTTACTTTCCAGTTGGGATGCGTCGATATTTTTCTGGCAAGTCAAAAATATGCCATTTATGAACAGATTAGTAAATTTTGAAGGTAATTCTATTTGCAATAATGTTTTAATATTTATTTTAATTCGCGGTGCGAATTTTACTCACTCAAATTCGTGTCGAGAGTGCTGCCATTTTGTTTCTAGTCGAGGTGCGTCGATATTATTCTGGTATCTTAAAAATATGCTATTTCTGGGCGGATTGGAAATTTTTTGATGTAATTCCGCTTGCGATGATGTTTTAATTATTATTTGAATCGCGAGGAGCCAATTTAAATCACTCAAATTCGAGTTGAGAATGCTGCCATTTTTTTTCCTTTGGAAATGCGTCGATAGTTTCCTGGTATGTCAAAAATATGCTATTTCTGAGCAGATTAGCAAATTTTGAAGGTAATTCCAATTGCGATAATGTTTTCATAATTATTTTAATCGCGAGGTGCGAATTTTACTCGCTCAAATTTGAGTTAAGAGTGCTGCCATTTTGTTTTCAGTCGGGGTGCGTCCATATTTTTCTGGTATGTCACTAATATGCTATTTCTGAGCGGAGTTGAAAATTGTGTAGGTAATTCCACTTGCGATAATGTTTTAATGATTATTTGAATCGCAAACTGCGAATTTTATTCACTTAAATTCGAGTTGAGAATGGCGCCATTTTGTTTCTAGTCGAGGTGCGTCGATGGTTTTCTGGTATGTCAAAAATATGCCATTTCTGTGCGGATTTGTAAGTTTTAGAGGTAATTCCACTGGTGATAACGTTTTGATAAATATTTTAATGGCGAGGTGCAAATTTTACTGATCCAAATTCGAGTTGAGAATGTTGCCATTTTGTTTCCAGTCAGGGTGCATCGATTATTTTCTGGAACGTCAAAAATATGTTATTTCTGAGTGGACTTCGAAATTTTGAAGCACATTTCGCAGCCAATAATGTTTTTAGAATTTTTCTAATCGTCTGATGCGATTTTCACTGACTCAACTTCTAATTTATTCTTGAAATTCGAACCAAAAATTTTCACTTATAAGAAATAGAGAGTGTCGAAAATAAATACATTTATACATTATACATTATACATTATACATTTATTGGAAAACAAGGTCTCAGTCAATTTTTCGTGAAACTATTCACCGCAATAATTTTTCAAAAAATAATTCATTAAGTCGAATGATGAAATTCGCAAACGTTCTTAGCAACTCGCCTTATTTTAAATTGTTTGGAACTCCACTTCAAGTGTTTATAAAAAATTTAAAATTAATCGACTTTTCCTTTTATATCGACATCTAACAGTGACTATTGTTTAAGGTTTATTTTTTCATTTATTATTTTTGTTGTTTAATTGTTAATTTAATTTAATTTAATTAAGTATGTTATGTGTATGTGTAATCATATTATTTTTGTAACTAAATGTAAATAGGTTAAAACCGTTTAATAAATAAATAAATAAATTATGTGATAATTACAAAATATTATAGTACATTACACAGTAAGTATAATTAGGAATTAAACAGGCTATTGTTTAGTGGTACTTCACTCCTTTACTAGTTAATGGTTTCTACTTGAAACACATTTAATACATCTAGGGATTACATCCCCATATAGTAACAATATTAAGGGACATTTCACGTTTTGCATTCTACATGAAAATTTACTTCAGCGCAATGCATAGTGTAGTTTTATGTGGGGTAATTTGACCAACATAAAACCACACTCACGGTGGCATGTTTAGGCTGATGTGCAGACTTTTTTTGATTAGCTATAATTTTCCATCAGAATATTACATAGGATTGGGTTTCGATCGCTGCCCTACAATGGCAGAGAAAGAGGGCGGTGTACAAGTGATTTTAAGGAAGAAATATTCTCGAGCATTATATTTTTATTGCTCAAACCACAAACTAAATGTTATAGTAGTATAAAACTTTATTGAAATCATACATATACATACATATACATACATACATGCACACAAGCATGAGCTCAAAAGGCCATCGACCGAAGTCTTTCAGCCACTAAATGTTATATTTTATATCTTTATTATATATACAAACATCTTTATTTAAGAATTGATACAATTAAATATAAGATACATATAAAAAAAATATGTTTTTCCGCAATTCTTAATTGGCTATCGACCGGAGGTATTTCAGCCATATCTTTATTATTTTTCCCTGTAATTAGATTCCACGATCTGTTGGAAAATAAACGTATTATTATTATTATTAAAAAAAAAAACTCAATCTTCTAGTGAACGATTCAAACAAGGTACTGAAAAGTATAAATACTATTGTCACTATAAAAGACAAAATAAATATTTTCAGCAAATCGACTGCTCGTAGGAATTGCGTTGTTAAAAAAGTAATAGATACATTTGCAACAAATACCATTACTATTAATTTAAATTAATCGAGCATAAATGATTGTTTCCGGCAATGATAACTGCAGACCAGTTTCTGCCTACTGGTCCTCAATAGTACAGTGCGTCCGTTGATGGGAGGTTTAAGCAACTCAGCGGTTTCAAAATAGTAGAATCAGTGTTACCAAGTCAGCGGAAAATCCGGATTTTGGATCCGAATTGCGGAATAATTTTCGTTTTAGCGGCTGGCGAATTTTCTAGCGGAATTATGTTGGATTGTTGAAAAAACTAGCGTAATTTAAATTTAATCTTTACTTTCAAAAGGTGTAAGAGAAAAAGCAGAAACATAAAACAATAATTTAAAAAAATCATCATAACTTACGGAAAAAATGACACATTTTCAAAGATTAAAGTAAGTTTTAAAGGTAGATGTTTTGTAAATATATTAAAAAAAATTAAGTTCAACTTTAAATATCGATTTTTAAAAATTCATAATTCGGGCAAAAATTGACAAATTCCAAAGTTAATTCTAAAGGCAGATGTTTTGTGAATATACTAAAAGTTTGGTAAACTGCTATCGTATCAATATTTATTTTTTCAGAAATAAACCCAGAAATGAACACATTTTCAAAAATCAAAGTTGGTTTAAAAGTGGTCGTTCTGTGGCTATATTAAAATATTTGAGGACCTCAATTTTGTTTGGTTTAAGTGTTCAAAAACAAAATATTAATTTTCAAGAACTCATAACTCACGCAAAATTGACTCATTTTCAAAAATCGTAGTTCAATTTAAAGATAAAAGTGTTACGATTGGATTATTATTATTATTATTAAGTTCAATTATTTCAGTATTATTTGTTTTCTATTTTTTTCTTTGTTCAAATATTCGACAACTTAAAAAAATTATTTTCAAATATGTGTGTCACCCAAAAAATTACACATTTCATAAACTCGTACTTAATTCTAAATTTTGTGAATACATGTACTTAAATTTTTGAGAAATTCCATCATTTTAGAATTTATTTTTATTTTTTAGATTTGGGACTTTTTTTTAATTTTAGAAATATTGGAAGTGTTCAACTTAAAACGTTAATTTTCAAAAATTAATAACACCCAAAAATGAACAAATTTTTTAAAATCAAAGTTAGTTGGAAAGGTAGTCGTTCTGTGGATATTTTAAAATATTTGAGGAACTCAATGTTTGTGTTGTTTACTAAAATATTAATTTTCAAAAATTCGTAACTCACGCAAAAATTTACTCATTATCAATAATAGTTAATTTTAAAGATAAATATATTATGATGGGCTGAAGGACTAGGTCGATGGCCCTTTCTAACATATGTATATTTTGTATGTATGTATGTTGGAATAAAGTTCATGTATATATATATTATGATTGCATTCTATTTTTTAAGGAATTCAATCCTATCAGTATTAATTTTGTTTTCTATTTTTTTCTTTGTTCAAATATTCGATAACTTAAGAAAATAATTTCCAAAAATTCATAACACGCAAAAATTGACACATTTTGAAAAATCTTGGTTCATTCTGAAGGCAGATAATTTGTAAAAATATTATGTACCTACATTTTTTGAGAAAGTAGTGTTCAGAATGAGCTATTAGACTTGAATAAAGATTTTTTTTTAATTTGAAAGAAAAACATTTTTAATCGTTTTATTAAAATATTTGAGTAACTCAATTTTTGTTTTGTTAA
This sequence comes from Ocypus olens, assembly GCA_910593695.2. Taxonomy (NCBI): domain Eukaryota; kingdom Metazoa; phylum Arthropoda; class Insecta; order Coleoptera; family Staphylinidae; genus Ocypus; species Ocypus olens. The sequence continues at coordinate 46,082,822 of OU343058.1, forward strand.
AGTGTTCGATAACTTAAAATATTAATTTTCAAAACTTCACAACGTATTATGATTGCATTCTATTTTTTAAGGAATTCAATCCTATCAGTATTAATTTTGTTTTCTATTTTTTTCTTTATTCAAATATTCGATAACTTAAAAAAATAATTTCCAAAAATTCATAACACGCAAAAATTGACTCATTTTCAAAAATATTTTTTAAAGAATTCAGCCATATCGGTATTAATTCGTTTTTCTATCTTCTTTGTTCATTTTTTAAGTTGAAGAATATTTATTCGGCAACTTAAAAGAATTATTTAAAAAAATTCATAACTCGCGCAAAAATGGACTTGTCATAAATCATAGTTAATTTTAAAGTTAAATTTATTATGGTTGCATTCGAGTTTTTTTTTTATGAAATTCAGTCATATCAGTATTATTTTTTTTGTCTTTGTTCAAATATTCGGCAACTTAAAAAAATTCATAACTCACGCAAAAATGAACACATTTTCAAAAATCAAAGTTAGTTTTAAAGGTAGTCGTTCTGTGGATGCATTAAAATATATGAGTTCAATTTTGTTTACAATTTTTGTTTTGTTTAAGTGTGTTAATTTTCAAAAATTAATCTCACGCAAAAATTGGCTCATTTTCAAAATTCATGGTTAATTTGAAAGATAAATGTATTATGATTGCATTAGAGTTTTTAACGACGATTTCAGTATTGTTTTCAATTTTTTCGGTGTTCAAATATTTGACAACTTAACAAAAATCATTTGTAAAATTTTATAACTCACGCAGAAATTGACACATTTTCAACAATAAAAGTTAATGTTAAAAGTTGATATCTTGTGAACATATAAAAATTTTTTAGCAATCCCATCGTGAGTATTTATTTTCTTTAGATTGTTTTTGTTCAATTCTTACTTAAAACGCTAATTTTCTGAAATTCATAACTCGGAGAAATTGGCAGATTTTCAAAAAATAAAGTTGGTTTTAAAGTTAGATGTTTTGTGAAGATATTAAAATTATAGCGGTATTTATTTATTTAGTCGTCAAGGACTAAATATTACTTTAAAAAAATTGAATACACTCAAATTTTCAAGGAATTTTTCATACCTAATAATATTCAGTCCTAATTCGTACGCAAACGTTGAATGTTAACTGCTGAACGTTATGTTAAAATAAGAGATATAAGTAAATATAGTAAATTTTAACGTTAAATTAATGTATTATCTGAATATAGGTGTTCTAAAAATAATTATATGTTTTCAGTGGAAAATATTTGAAAAACTGTAAAAATCTGTAGCGACAGATTAATTTAAAAGTGGATTTAATAAAAAAAATAATTCCGTTGCAGAATTAGCGTTAAAATGTTAATTGATTACAATTAAGGAAGTGATTGAATAGACAAAACATTAGTTGCCATAAATTCAATGTAACAGATTCAATTTTAAATCGAGATTCAGACATGCCTCGAAGCTTTGACTGTATAAATACAGTCAAAGGCCTGAATATAATGAATAATGATCATTGAAGAATGTTTACGAATGTTTGTTGAGTTTTGTAACATCGATATGTTATTTTCGTATATTTTCTGGCGGAATTCTAGCGGAATTAGGTTGGCTATCTGGTGGAAGTATCTTGTAACCAGTTGGCAACGCTGAGTAGAATGGTTTGCCTTTTAAGTAGTAACATTAGTGCGTCTAGTCATTACAAGCTGTTTCTCAGTAGTAGCAAAATATGTCTAGCAGTGACGGTTCGCGGGGTTTTTTCTGGTACGGCCGAGGAACAAGAGGTGGTATACAGATAGGTAGGGTCAGTTGCAGAGACGGCTGGCTGCGTGACCGCACCTATCTGTATTACCACCTCTTGTTCCTCGGCCGTACCAGAAAAAACCCCGCAAACCGTCACTGATGTCTAGTGATTAATTAAAACAGTTTCAATTCGGTTCCTGTGTAAACTCCACTTAACTATGAAAATTGGTGCAACATTTTACACAATAGATGTCGCCTTAATGGCGTTTCTATCCTAATCAATTATATTAATTAATTTAGTTCTGTTCAGGTAATTAATGAAAAATAATTGTTAATTAATTTCACAGATGAACTGTTTAGTTTTATCATTGGTTACAATAATATTTATACAAATAATGATTACAATTGTTGATTGGGATCGTATTTTAATAAAATAAAATGCTAAGGATATAAATACATTCGATTGTTCAATAAGCTTGTGCGAATCATTTAATCTTGGATCTACCAGACGTATCTTATTCACGCACTTCAGTTCCTCATTGTTAACTCGCATGTCTACCTCATAATCCTGTTCTAGGTACACAGTCACACACAATAATCCTTGAGCTCGAACTTCTAATAAGATTAGCCAACAGAAAAAAAAATAAACCGGAGTACATTCCTCATCGAATACAATAGAAAGTGTATCAACAACGAGCGACCCTGTGTGGCTCCAAGAATGTTTACACTTGATTAGAACCAGAAGCGGAGGACGTCGGAGGCGGAATACATTCGAAACAACTTTAACAACGCATTAACGCAGTTTTAATAGCCTCACGGACCAAAATGAACGAAAGCCCCCCGATTTACGGTCCTTCCGATTGTGAAGCCCCGTCGTAAATCCACGATTACATTCCGCGCCTTCAGATAGCGTTCAATTATGTAAATGCTAATCGAGAATTTCTTCCGAAATTTATGATGTCGCACTAATTTATTGTTTTAATTAGCATTCTCAATTATGTTGGCTCCCCGAAAGCGAGAATAAATGACAACTAAAGGAAGATATTTATTAACTGAAATTAATGAAGTGAATTGTAACATTTTCATAAGACTAAAGTTGAAATCATTCCTTAACAAGTTAGCTGTTTTTGACGAATATACTCGTTATGCAAATTGACATAAAAACAAAATATTTTCTTTTTTTGCTATTTTTGACGAGTATACTCGTTATGAAGAAATGGCAATATAACTAGACTCGACATTACACAAAATATTGCCAATTCTTCATGTCGAGTATACTCGATAACTATGAGAAATACTAGAAAAACAATTCAAGAAATATTTACGGCAGCAAATAAGCAGACATCTTTTGTTATTGTCCTGAACACCTAAGCCGGTATATTAAACAAAACAATCTGTAGTTACTTGAAAAGTTAGCGAAACATTTTATATTAAGTGGAAAACATGATACATTCGAGTTTTGATAAACGGGTCCAAGAAGTACGGGTGTGAAGTTAGCAATAGATTCCAGCAATAGATTTTAAATTACGTTTTTCCATTAAAACGGGCTACATAACTGAATGTTTCTATGATTATTATGATACACATGAACATTGTAAACCCAATAAAAAAATTAACCCCTAATTGTCCTCTTTTGAAACCGCCCCCCACTTCCCCTCAAAAATAAGTTCCGCTTTTATAACAAGAAGAAGACAAATTCCAATATGAAAACAAAAAATACAGCTGTATTATGTGGACACCCTAGAATCATAATCATAAAAAAAAATTGCGAAAATATGTGAATGTCGTGGAGTGTTACGCAAATTATTTTGTTTTCTCGAAAAAATTGGGGGGTGTGCCTGCGGTTTTTGTATGATTATTATTCAGCAGTATGTGAGGAACGTTTATCAAATTTTATTTCTTCTATGGGAGTATGCCTTCCTTGTTTTTTTTTTGCGAAAATTTGTGAATGTCCTGCAGAGTTACGCAAATTATTTTGTTTTCTCGAAAAAATTGGGGGGTGTGCCTGCGGTTTTTGTATGATTATTATTCAGCAGTATGTGAGGAACGTTTATCAAATTTTATTTCTTCTATGGGAGTATGCCTTCCTTGTTTTTTTTTTGCGAAAATTTGTGAATGTCCTGCAGAGTTACGCAAATTATTTTTTTTTCTCGAAAAAATGGAGGGTGTGCCTACGGTTTTTGCATGATTATTGTTCAGCAGTATGTGAGGCACGTTTATCAAATTTTATTTCTTCTATGGGAGTATGACTTCCTTGTTTTTTTGCGAAAATATGTGAATGTCCTGCAGAGTTACGCAAATTATTTTTTTTTCTCGAAAAAATGGAGGGTGTGCCTACGGTTTTTGCATGATTATTGTTCAGCAGTATGTGAGGCACGTTTATCAAATTTTATTTCTTCTATGGGAGTATGACTTCCTTGTTTTTTTGCGAAAATATGTGAATGTCCTGCAGAGTTACGCAAATTATTTTTTTTTCTCGAAAAAATGGAGGGTGTGCCTACGGTTTTTGTATGATTATTATTCAGCAGTATGTGAGGAACGTTTATCAAATTTTATTTCTTCTATGGGAGTATGACTTCTTTGTTTTTTTTGCGAAAATTTGTGAATGTCCTGCAGAGTTACGCAAATGATTTTTTTTCTCGAAAAAATTGGGGGGTGTGCCTGCGGTTTTTGTATGATTATTAATCAGCAGTATGTGAGGAACATTTATCAAATTTTATTTCTTCTATGGGAGTATGCCTTCCTTGTTTTTTTTTTCGAAAATTTGTGAATGTCCTGCAGAGTTACGCAAATTATTTTTTTTTCTCGAAAAATTGGGGGGTGTGCCTGCGGTTTTTGTATGATTATTAATCAGCAGTATGTGAGGAACATTTATCAAATTTTATTTCTTCTATGGGAGTATGCCTTCCTTGTTTTTTTTTCGAAAATTTGTGAATGTCCTGCAGAGTTACGCAAATTATTTTTTTTTCTCGAAAAATTGGGGGGTGTGCCTGCGGTTTTTGTATGATTATTATTCAGCAGTATGTGAGGAACGTTTATCAAATTTTATTTCTTCTATGGGAGTATGAATTCCTTGTTTTTTTTTGCGAAAATTTGTGAATGTCCTGCAGAGTTACGCAAATTATTTTTTTTCTCGAAAAAATGGAGGGTGTGCCTACGGTTTTTGTATGATTATTATTCAGCAGTATGTGAAGAACGTTTATCAAATTTTATTTCTTCTATGGGAGTATGCCTTCCTTGTTTTTTTTTGCGAAAATTTGTGAATGTCCTGCGGAGTTACGCAAATTATTTTTTTTCTCGAAAAAATTGGGGCGTGTGCCTACGGTTTTTGTATGATTATTGTTGAGCAGTATGTGAGGCACGTTTATCAAATTTTATTTCTTCTATGGGAGTATGACTTCCTTGTTTTTTTTTGCGAAAATTTGTGAATGTCCTGCAGAGTTACGCAAATTTTTTTTTTTCTCGAAAAAATGGAGGGTGTGCCTACGGTTTTTGTATGATTATTATTCAGCAGTATGTGAAGAACGTTTATCAAATTTTATTTCTTCTATGGGAGTATGCCTTCCTTGTTTTTTTTTGCGAAAATTTGTGAATGTCCTGCAGAGTTACGCAAATTATTTTTTTTCTCGAAAAAATTGGGGCGTGTGCCTACGGTTTTTGTATGATTATTGTTGAGCAGTATGTGAGGCACGTTTATCAAATTTTATTTCTTCTATGGGAGTATGACTTCCTTGTTTTTTTTGCGAAAATTTGTGAATGTCCTGCGGAGTTACGCAAATTATTTTTTTTTCTCGAAAAAATGGAGGGTGTGCCTACGGTTTTTGTATGATTATTATTCAGCAGTATTTGAGGAACGTTTATCAAATTTTATTTCTTCCATGGGAGTATGACTTCCTTGTTTTTTTTTTGCGAAAATTAGTGAATGTCCTGCAGAGTTACGCAAATAATTTTTTTTCTCGAAAAAATGGAGGGTGTGCCTACGGTTTTTGTATGATTATTATTCAGCAGTATGTGAGGAACGTTTATCAAATTTTATTTCTTCTATGGGAGTATGACTTCCTTGTTTTGTTTTGCGAAAATTTGTGAATGTCCTGCAGAGTTACGCAAATTTTTTTTTTTCTCGAAAAAATTGGGGGGTGTGCCTGCGGTTTTTGTATGATTATTATTCAGCAGTATGTGATTAACGTTTATCAAATTTTATTTCTTCTTTGGGAGTATGACTTCCTTGTTTTTTTTGCGAAAATTTGTGAATGTCCTGCAGAGTTACGCAAATTATTTTTTTTCTCGAAAAAATGGGGGGGGGGGGTGTGCCTGCGGTTTTTGTATGATTATTATTCAGCAGTATGTGAGGAACGTTTATCAAATTTTATTTCTTCCATGGGAATATGACTTCCTTGTTTTTTTTTGCGAAAATTAGTGAATGTCCTGCAGAGTTACGCAAATTATTTTTTTTTTTCGAAAAAATGGAGGGTGTGCCTACGGTTTTTGTATGATTATTGTTCAGCAGTATGTGAGGAACGTTTATCAAATTTTATTTCTTCTTTGGGAATATGACTTCCTTGTTTTTTTTTTTGCGAAAATTTGTGAATGTCCTGCAGAGTTACGCAAATTTTTTTTTTTTCTCGAAAAAATGGACGGTGTGCCTACGGTTTTTGTATGATTATTATTCAGCAGTATGTGAGGAACGTTTATCAAATTTTATTTCTTCCATGGGAGTATGACTTCCTTGTTTTTTTTGCGAAAATTTGTGAATGTCCTGCAGAGTTACGCAAATTATTTTTTTTTTCTCGAAAAAATGGAGGGTGCGCCTACGGTTTTTGTATGATTATTATTCAGCAGTATGTGAGGAATGTTTATCAAATTTTATTTCTTCTATGGGAGTATGACTTCCTTGTTTTGTTTTGCGAAAATTTGTGAATGTCCTGCAGAGTTACGCAAATTATTTTTTTTCTCGAAAAAATTGGGGGTGTGCCTGCGGTTTTTTTATGATTATGATTCTAGGGTGTCCACAGAATACAGCAGTATTTTTAGTTTTCACGTTGGAATTTGTCTTCTTGTTATAAAAGCGGAACTTATTTTTGAGGGGAAGCGGGGGTGGTTTCAAAAGAGGACAATTAGGGGTTAATTTTTTTTTTGATTTACAATGTTCATGTGTATCATAATAATCATAGAAACATTCAGTTATATAGCCCGTTTTAATGGAAAAACGTAATTTAAAATCTATTGCTGGAATCTATTGCTAACTTCACACCCGTCCAAGAAATTACATTTCCTAAACTGAATTGAAGAATTTTAGTTGTGGTTAAAACATTGCGATTTTTTCAAATTAATTTAATTGTGGATTACCACGTGGTAAAGTACTTTTTACACATACAATTTTGATATTTTATTAAAATAGTAATCCGAAATAAACGTACGGACATAATTGAAATTTAATTAAAGTAGTGATGACATTAACTTTTTTTTAAGCACAACACTACAAATCCAATGAATTACATCATTAAACTTCGATTAAAATGCCTCCGGTTAAATGAAACCCGTCGAATTCCCTGAAAGCAAATCTATGTGCTCGACCAGAACGAATAAAATCTATTACAGATTTAAGCATGAAACGGGCTGATCGAAGTGCTCTCCGCATCCAGAATACGATAAAAAAGAACTTGTGTGGACTGTCTCGACGGGTTTTTTTAAAAAGGGCCGAGGAGAGAGGATCCGATACGAATTCTTTCCTATCAGCGGACACTTTGTTCTCGTGAGTTTCACTGAAAAAAATATGGATTCCGCCAACGTAGCCGAATAACAATGAAATTGCCTTTTGTTAGGCTTTTTCTCTTCCTATTGTTGACTCTTGACCATCATTTCATTTACTTATTGGATCTTCTGACAAAAAAATATCGAATTTACATCAAAGCGTCACGGCGGATTCCTTCATGGTCTGAATAGTTTATTTACATTGTTTTCTTTATTTTACACTGGATGTTTGATATATTTATTCTGATCTTAATTTATTGTGTATTTTTAATCATAAATAATTACTACTTATTCAATACTTATACAGGGTGGCTACACTAAACCGTTCGTTAAAAGTTTACGAAGTTGCCGTTGTATTAAAATTTAAAAAAAAATAATCCCCATCGCACGGTTTTCATCATGTGAAATATTTTCAACTTTCGCTTCCATCGGAAGTAGCACCAAAATTATTATTTTAAATGTGGGTTTCCCGAGCAGTTTGTCGAAGAGATTTCTGTGGGGATCAAAGGACTGTTTCCTGCACCTGCTTTTCGTGGATGTCCGTGGTCGCACAGAACGTTTTTTGTTGACGTTGTGAACGGTTCCATCTGCTTCAAATTTATCTCTGATGCGAGCAATGGTCCGGTGCGTCGGTGGCGGTTTTTCAAATTCCATTCTGAACCATCTTTAAACTTCCATGGCAATTTCGATCTTCCAATAACATTTCAGGACAAACTTCTTCTCTTCCAAGCTTAGTTGATTACTTGCCATGTTGTGACATACTTGCAAAAATACAAAAGGCAGCATGTTAGCGACAGTCAAAGTGTTAGTACATTTTTTGAGGCACCCTTTATTATCCGAATATTCAATCATATTTACCAAACAAAAACTATATCGCAAGAATAGAAGGGTATTATCACATGCATACCAATGGGACAAGACGCTCTAAAAGTGTCAAGCCATCATCTTATTATCCTGATTCCAGTTCTAGGTAAGTTATTCGAAACCATCCGGAAAACTAAACTTATGCTTCATATCTCTCAACACATTTCCCCTTACCAATTTAGTTTCTTTGAACACCGCACCACATCCTTACATTTATAAAATCTCACTTCAAACTGCCAGACAGCATACCTTGAAAACCAAAAGTTTGCATAATCTCTTTGGACGTACAGAAACCCTTCGACTCAGTTTGCTGTTTAAGTGCAATTCCTTAAAAAATCCACCTCATTTCCTTAATTTAATTGGCAACTTCGTATTGTTTAGACTCTTTAAGTTAAAATTCAAAATACCCTTTCCCGTTCTTTTGTCCCCCAATAAGGCATCCCCAAAGATCCCCCCTTATCTCCGCTCCTTTATAATATTTTTGTACACGATATTTATAACCTTGACTCCCTTTATCGTAACCCATCTGCTATATGCTGATGTTACAGCTTAACCCACTCTAAACAAAACACTTAGCTGCAGATTTGTTGGTTAGTGAGATGGGGAATATTTATAAACCCAAACAAATCCCCCTCCTTATCCCTGTTCTCTGCATTCACAATTTAGAATACAGGATAATCACTCAATTTCACCATCCTCTCCTGCAAATACCTCGGAATAACATTTGATCCTAAATTAACATTTAAAATTTACGCCCAAAACCTTAAAGCAAGGATCGGGAAGAGAGCGCTACAACTTTAATATTTTAAAACCAAGGTATTTCGACGAAAGCAGCCGTTCACATTTATAAAATGATTTGTCAACCTCTTCTTGATTACTCTGCCATCCTATTCCACAATCCCCGCCCCTCCGTCTTAAAACCCTAAAGGTATCTGAGCAATCAGACTCACAAAAATGAGGCATCCTCTTAATCCCATGCACAATCCATCTAATACGCTCTTATATTAACTAACTAACATAATTCCCATTGAACAACGTCTGAAATACCTTTCCCAAAAATTCTCCAATAACCCCAACAACCTCCAAAACCTCAATCACATGTGCATCCCTCGTAACCCTTTAATATCACCTAAGTCCAAATACCCAGACATCTCCATTCATCATTTCATTTCAACTCTTCATACTGACATTAGCAATCATCACGTTTGAATAACTGTAGACGGTTAAATCCGATAGACATTAACAATCACGACGTTTGTATGACTGTTTAATCCAGGTTAAAAGACAGCCGGTCGATGGCTAGAAGAAAATATATACTATATAGGGTAATGTTGCTAAAGTCGTACCACATGCGTTCAGCACAGGCAACAGCACATCCATCGGCAACCAAATACACATCTGAGTCAACCAAGTTGCGTGACGAATTATTATCTGACGTAAACTAGCAACGTTGTAAATTTTCTAATCAAGTGAGTTTTAGGGATGGGCGATATTTCACTGGTATTGAAAAATCACAGGTCGTTACTGTTACTAATAGGCGAATTTCACTGCTACTTAAAATCACTGTTACTTTAAATAACTTTTAGTTAAAATCACTGTTACTTAAAATCAATGCTACTTAAAATAACTGCTACTTAAAATCACTGCTACTTAATATTACTGTTACTTAAAAACACTGTTACTTAAAATCACTTCTACTTTAAATCACTACTACTTTAAATCACTGCTATTTAAACTGTGACTGTTACTTAAAACATAATTGTAGTACAAGGTGGCATTTCTAAATGTTATTTCATATTCATTACTTTATTCTCCCATTTTTGCAGGGTATTGTATTTAAATTTTGAATATATATTTAATAAGAAAGACAAATATTTATAAAATGCCATGGTATAATTTACAAAAACCAAATTAATTTTGAAAAAGTGATTCTTCGACCATTGGGGATATTGTCTTAAGGAATCTTTTCTACACGTTTTATATTTTTTTCTCCGATGTTTTCATTCAAGTGCTCAAAAAATTGAAAGAAAAATCTTCAAAAATCCATATCTCTATTGAAAATTATTGAATTTACAAAAACCAAATTGATTTTGAATTAGCTATACTTCAGCCATTAAGGATGATTTTTTATGGAATTTTGTCTGCTCGTTTTATATTTTTTCTGCGATGTTTTTATTCAAGTGCTAAAAAAATTAAATAAAAATTTTAAAAAATACATATCTCCATTAAAAATTGTTGAATTTAGAAAAACTAAATTAATTTTGAAAAATCGATTCTTCAACCATTGAGGATATTGTCTTAAGGAATTTTTTCTACACGTTTTATATTTTTTTCTCCGATGTTTTCATTCAAGTGCTCAAAAAATTGAAAGGAAAATCTTCAAAAATCCATATCTCTATTGAAAATTATTGAATTTACAAAAACCAAATTGATTTTGAATTAGCTATACTTCAGCCATTGAGGATGATTTTTTATGGAATTTTGTCTGCCCGTTTTATATTTTTTTCTGCGATGTTTTTATTCAAGTGCTCAAAAAAATAAAATAAAAATTTTATTCATATTTCAATTAAAAATTGTTGAATTTACAAAAACCAAATTAATTTTGAATAAGCGATTTTTCGACCATTGAGGATATTGTCTTAAGGAATTTTATAGTTTTGCTGCGATGTTTTCATTCAAGTGCTCAAAAAATTAAAACGAAAATCTTCAAAAATCCAACTCTCTCTATTGAAAATTATTGAATTTACAAAAACCAAATTGATTTTGAATTAGCTATACTTCAGCCATTAAGGGTGATTTTTTATGGAATTTTGTCTGCCCGTTTTATATTTTTTCTGCGATGTTTTTATTCAAGTGCTAAAAACAATAAAATTAAAATTTAAAAAAAATCATATCTCCATTAAAAATTGTTGAATTTAGAAAAACTAAATTAATTTTGAATAAGCAATTCTTCGACCATTGAGGATATTGTCTTAAGGAAGTTTTTCTACACGTTTTATATTTTTTCTACGATGTTTTTATTCAAGTGCTCATCAAAAAAATAAAATTAAAATTTTAAAAAATTGATATCTCCATTAAAAATTGTTGAATTTACAAAAACCAAATTAATTTTGAATAAGCGATTCTTCGAACATTGAGGATTTGTCTTAAGGAATTTTTTCTACTCGTTTTATATTTTTTTCTCCAATGTTTTCATTCAAGTGCTCAAAATATTGAAAGGAAAATCTTCAAAAATCCATATCTCTATTGAAAATTATTGAATTTACAAAAACCAAATTGATTTTGAATTAGCTATATTTCGGCCATTGAGGATGATTTTTTATGGAATTTTGTCTGCGCGTTTTATATTTTCTGTGATGTTTTTATTCAAGTGCTCAAAAAAATAATATTAAAATTTAAAAAAAATTCATATCTCCATTAAAAATTGTTGAATTTAGAAAAACTAAATTAATTTTGAATAAGCGATTCTTCGACCATTGAGGATATTGTCTTAAGGAATTTTTTCTACACGTTTTATATTTTTTCTGCGATGTTTTTATTCAAGTGCTCATCAAAAAAATAAAATTAAAATTTAAAAAAAATCATATCTCCATTAAAAATTATTGAATTTAGAAAAACTAAATTAATTTTGAATAAGCGATTCTTCGACCATTGAGGATATTGTCTTAAGGAATTTTTTCTACACGTTTCATATTTTTTCTGCGATGTTTTTATTCAAGTGCTCAAAAAAATAAAATTAAAATTTAAAAAAATTCATATCTCCATTAAAAATTGTTGAATGTACAAAAAACAAATTCATTTTGAATAAGCGATTCTTCAACCATTGAGGATATTGTCTTAAGGATTTTTTTCTACACGTTTTATATTTTTGCTGCGATGTTTTCATTAAGTGCTCAAAAAATTAAAACGAAAATCTTCAAAAATCCATATCTCTACCGAAAATTATTGAATTTGCAAAAACCAAATTGATTTTGAATTAGCTATACTTCGGTCATTGAGGATGATTTTTTATGGAATTTTGTCTGCGCGTTTTATATTTTTTCTGCGATGTTTTTATTTAAGTGCTCAAAAAAAAATAAAATTAAAATTTTCAAAAATTCATATCTCTATTAGAAATTGTTGAATTTAGAAAAAACAAATTAATTTTGAATTCGCTTCTTCGACCTTTGAGAATATTGTTTTAAGGCATGTTTTCTACGCGTTTTATATTTGTTTCTCTTTATCTCCAAATTCTTTTCGAATTTTTAACGGAATCCAGGATATATATATATATAGAATCCAGTCGTATATTTATTAGGTATAGCAATAAGATAGCCAAAATATTATCTTCAGTCAATGTATAATGTCAAAAGGAACACTATTTACGTGATCAGGTGAACAAATATCAGTAGAATCAAATCAAAAACATTTTTGAGAAACCATTAACAATTTTAGAAGGTGTTACGACGTTTACTAACCTTGATCGCAGTCACAGTTAAAAATCACTGATATTAGAAAGTAGCAATCAGAGGTAGCAACGTGATTCAAAAGTAGCAGTTTTGTCCATCTCTAGTAAGTTTATTTCAATTTTCTTGTAATTTTCTGCTTATGTTTGGTATTATAATACAAAACTTTTAACTTTGTTTTGTATAACTTATATATTTATTTTTGTGACTCGAGTTTCGGTAATACAATAACCATTTTTAAACAAGAACTTCTTGTGAATTGTAAATAGAATTAAGAGCTATACAAAACTTGGCAAACTTGCGCCCGACGCAGGGTTACACCGAAAAAATGTCCTTTAAAATATGTTGTTGGTTTTTTTAATTCAATTTCAAGACACATAATCAGAGATTTATTTCTATTTTTAATAGGCTTCAAATTGAAAAATATAATTGGTTTTTGTTCTTAGCTTAAAGTACACATTTTTAGAGCCACCGCAATTTCCAGTGACCAGTGCGATACAAAACCTTAAGACAACTTTGATAGACAGTCCTTCGAAGCATTTGAACGAACAGCATTTAATTACATCGCACACCTGCTACAATTTCTAAGTAAAGGCACGATAATATTTCAGAGAAATATTCTATGTGATAACAAAATGCAGATTGCATTGTAATTAGATGCAATTATAGCGTCTAAACATTGTGATTAAAATTCTATACGTTCATTCATAACTTATGTAGTATGCCATTAGATAAGCATGAGTGAAAGTAAGATCAGCGTTGGCTCCTTCCCACGTTCTGACCCTAGAATCAAACAAACCGACCATTAAGCAGACATGCCGGGCTGATCCGCCTTGGCGACCGAGAGATGTGTACATCGACATGGAGCCATGCCCATTTATGCATATCCATCTGCAAAGTGTATTTCCGTTTACTTGTAATCTACAGTGAAATATAATAATGAAATTACAGGGAAGTATAAGGATGAGGAATTTTCGCCTTAAAAAGGGTTTTGGAATTTAAATTTAAAAATAAATAGTATACTCTGTCCGCGCTATGAAGACGTCTGAGGTGATAAACGAAGGGTCGGAAGGGCCGCCCTCATCAGAAGTGATTGGATATTTTGTTACTTTATACTCGCCCAACAAATGAGGGCGGCCGAAGTTAATCACCTCATGCCATCATAGAGCGGTCTGACTTTATATTTCATAACAAATATAAAAACCTCCTCGATTATTTTGAATCGCATAATATTTTTCTTATATTAATAGCCATAAATATAGCGCATTGAAGTCCGTATTATATTGGCGAATTTCGGCAACTATATTCCCCTAAAATTTGATTGTACCAAACTTCACCAATGTCAAAAAGTGATTTTTTAATACAATACATATGAAGAGCGGGATTAGTCCATATGTGTGTATAGTGTTGATTTGGCAAACAATTTGAGGGGTCATCTCTCATGTAAATACCCGGCCACGTCCGACCCTCTGTGTGTTCTCTGTGAAAACATGAATCTTCCCCCATCGACCTCGCTTTTAATTTGCGTTGTAGCTTATGCTGATAATTTGCTCAAATATGTAAACGGTCAAATGGTATTGTTTGAATTAATTAAATTTTGATGTAACCGTATGATTGAAATGAGTTGTACTTTTAATTTAAAACAATAGTGTTGAAGTATACACAGTGGGTCAAAAATAAACGGTACAAGTAGTTTTGTACTGTTATATCTTCGTGAGTTACCAGTATTTGAAAATAATTAATATAACAGTAAAACGCCCAATTTTTATAGATAAGATGAAGTACTTTTGCTCTAAAGAAATAATACTTAAACTTGTGCATGAATTTATATCCTTTTAAAATTATTTGTCTCAAAAACTAAAATGGCTGACCTGCCTTTGCAAAGACTTCATTAACGTGAAACATCCTCCATTTTTTTTTCTTTAAAGCAATTAATCATTTTTGTAAACTACAGAGTGTAAACATTTTGTTTTTCAAAGCAATATTTAATGCGTTAATTATTATTGCAAATATGAATATTTCCAATTTGTACGTTTTTTTTGGCCCACTGTGTATATTCAGATGAACTTACCTATTGTTTGCGGGATTACCAGATAAGTATGCACCCATGATTATGGCAATAGAACACTCTGGAAATCCGATAATCCGATAACGACGGACGCCATAAGAAATAAATTGCTCGATATGGACCTTCAAGTTAGAAACGGTAGCGGTGTATTTATTAGTAAAGGTTGGCGCCATGACACACGTAAGAGTGGCAGCAATGCCCCGTCGGCTGTCAACAAAGAAATCAGATGTTATAAAAGTAAACAAATTGGACAAATGTCCGAATGGAGCAAGTTATATAATAATTGTGATAACCAAAAAAAAAGTGCTTTTAGTGCTTTCAGTAATTCGGACCGACACCTGTCAAAATAGCAAGGTCAAATGGGAAAATCCCACTCAAACCTATACTAGAATTAAAGACCCTTCAAGGGCTAATATAGTAGGAAAAATAAACATTTTCTAACGAACGAGCAGAACTCAACGAAACTATACAGTAATTTAGGGCTTAGCATGTACTAATTAAGTACCAAATTCCAGTTTTTAGTGGTCCATCCCTAACAGAAACAAAATATTATCTCTACCCTGTACTTCATATTCATAACTCGAATATAAGCGAACGAAACTTTTTCATTAGATGGTTTGAGTTCTTCTTGTTCATATGCGAGTTATAAAGTGCAGGATAGACAACATGTTTATGCTAAGTAAGGGTTGATACAAAAATCGAAAATTTGGTACTTAATTAGTACATACTGAGCCCTTTATTGCTGTATAGTTACACTGAGTTCGGCTTGTTTATATTTGAGCTATACATTGCAGAGTGTAGGAATTTGATACTTAATTAGTACATGCTAAGCCCTCAATTATTGTATAGTTTCGTAGGTAGGTAGTTCGTTCTCGAGATACGAAGTACAGGGCTTAGAAAATATTTTTTTTAAGTAGAGGTGCACTAAAATGCGGAATTTGGTACACAATTAGTACTTGCTAGGCCCTAAATTACTGTATAGTTTTGTAGATGGGTAGTTCCTTTTAGAGAAACGAAGTACAGGGCTTAGAAAATATTTTTTTTCTACTCCTTGTCGTATATTGATTAATTTCTTAACAATAAACTGTACGGATATAAGCTATTTTTCGGTTAGGTGTACGGATATAAAATCCAGGTTACAGATAATAAACAATCATTGTTATAGAACGTTGCGGCGGCGGCGGCAGCGACGGGAGAACGTCATATCAAACGTCAAATAATTAATTTACATTTTTATATAATCGGAAATCATCATGGAAAGTGAAAGTGATTCGAATAATTGTACTCCACCTGAAATTAGGAAATCTGCTCAAGATATCCAGCAGGGATTACTGCCGATCAGATCCCGTCCAAAATATGACTTCGCATACAAACAATATATGGATTGGTGTACAAGTAAGAATGTGAAAACTATCAATGAAAACGTTATGATTACGTGCATAGAAAACATTTCCAAAACTGATAAACCTTCAACATTGTAGACCACACATTACAGTGACTTTTTTAGAATGAAGACGTGGCCGCGACAGGAAAACGTCACACATAAAACGTCAGATAAATTAATTTACATGTTTTTTCGGTATTCAATATGAAAAGTGAAAGGGATTTCAGTCGTAGAAAAAGTTATCTGTACAACGCGAGTGGATATGATGCCCCCATATCTCACTCGGCATTGGGGCACTCGCCTACGGCTCGTTCCCCAAACTTGCCTTCGTGAGATATGTGCATCATATCCACTCTTGTTGTACAATATACTATTTCCAAGCAGAGGTGCACTAAAATGAAGGATTTGGTACTCAATTAGTACTTGCTAAGCCCTAAATTACTGTATATTTTCGTAGATGGGTAGTTCGTTTTCGAGATACGAAGTACAGGGCTTGGAAAAATATTTTTTCTAAGTAGAGGTGCACTAAAATGGGGAATTTGGTACTCAATTAGTACTTGCTAGGCTCTAAATTACTGTATAATTTCGTAGATGAGTAGTTCGTTCTCGAGATACGAAGGACAGGGCTTAGAAAATATTTTTTCTAAGTAGAGGTGCACTAAAATGCACAATTTGGTACTCAATTAGTACTTGCTAGGCCCTAAATTACTGTATAGTTTCGTGGATGGGTAGTTCGTTCTCGAGATACAAAGTACAGGGCTTGGAAAATATTTTTTTCTAAGTAGAGGTGCACTAAAATGGAGAATTTGGTACTTAATTAGTACTTGCTAGGCCCTAAATTACTGTATAGTTTCGTAGATGGGTAGTTCGTTCTCGAGATACAAAGTACAGGGCTTGGAAAATATTTTTTTCTGAGTAGAGGTGCACTAAAATGGGGAATTTGGTACTCAATTAGTACTTGCTAAGCTCTAAATTACTGCTGAGTTTCGTAGATGGGTAGTTCGTTCTCGAGATACAAAGTACAGGGCTTTGAAAATATTTTTTTCTAAGTAGAGATGCACTAAAATGGAGAATTTGGTACTCAATTAGTACTTGCTAAGCCCTAAATTACTGTATAGTTTCATAGATGGGTAGTTCGTTCCCGAGATACAAAGTACAGGGCTTGGAAAATATTTTTTTCTAAGTAGAGGTGCACTAAAATGGGGAATTTGGTACTCAATTAGTACTTGCTAAGCCCTAAATTACTGTATAGTTTCATAGATGGATAGTTCGTTCCCGAGATACAAAGTACAGGGCTTGGAAAATATTTTTTTCTAAGTAGAGGTGCACTAAAATGGGGAATTTGGTACTCAATTAGTACTTGCTAAGCTCTAAATTACTGCTGAGTTTCGTAGATGGGTAGTTCGTTCTCGAGATACAAAGTACAGGGCTTGGAAAATATTTTTTTCTGAGTAGAGGTGCACTAAAATGGGGAATTTGGTACTCAATTAGTACTTGCTAAGCCCTAAATTACTGTATAGTTTCATAGATGGGTAGTTCGTTCCCGAGATACAAAGTACAGGGCTTGGAAAATATTTTTTCCAAGTAGAGGTGCACTAAAATGGAGAATTTGGTACTCAATTGGTACTTGCTAGGCTCTAAATTACTGTATAGTTTCGTAGATGGGTAGTTCGTTCTCGAGATACAAAGTACAGGGCTTAGAAAATATTTTTTCTAAGTAGAGGTGCACTAAAATGGAGAATTTGGTACTCAATTAGTACTTGCTAGGCCCTAAATTACTGTATAGTTTCGTAGATGGGTAGTTCGTTCTCGAGATACAAAGTACAGGGCTTGGAAAATATTTTTTTCTGAGTAGAGGTGCACTAAAATGGGGAATTTGGTACTCAATTAGTACTTGCTAAGCTCTAAATTACTGCTGAGTTTCGTAGATGGGTAGTTCGTTCTCGAGATACAAAGTACAGGGCTTTGAAAATATTTTTTTCTAAGTGGAGGTGCACTAAAATGGAGAATTTGGTACTCAATTAGTACTTATTAGGCCCTAAATTACTGTATAGTTTCGTAGATGGGTAGTTCGTTCCAGAGATACGAAGTACAGGGCTTAGAAAATATTTTTTCTAAGTAGAGGTGCACTAAAATGGAGAATTTGGTACTCAATTAGTACTTGCTAGGCCCTAAATTACTGTATAGTTTCGTAGATGGGTAGTTCGTTCTCGAGATACAAAGTACAGGGCTTGGAAAATATTTTTTTCTGAGTAGAGGTGCACTAAAATGGAGAATTTGGTACTCAATTAGTACTTGCTAAGCTCTAAATTACTGCTGAGTTTCGTAGATGGGTAGTTCGTTCTCGAGATACAAAGTACAGGGCTTTGAAAATATTTTTTTCTAAGTGGAGGTGCACTAAAATGGAGAATTTGGTACTCAATTAGTACTTGCTAGGCCCTAAATTACTGTATAGTTTCGTAGATGGGTAGTTCGTTCTCGAGATACGAAGTACAGGGCTTAGAAAATATTTTTTCTAAGTAGAGGTGCACTAAAATGGAGAATTTGGTACTCAATTAGTACTTGCTAGGCCCTAAATTACTGTATAGTTTCGTAGATGGGTAGTTCGTTCTCGAGATACAAAGTACAGGGCTTGGAAAATATTTTTTTCTGAGTAGAGGTGCACTAAAATGGGGAATTTGGTACTCAATTAGTACTTGCTAAGCTCTAAATTACTGCTGAGTTTCGTAGATGGGTAGTTCGTTCTCGAGATACAAAGTACAGGGCTTTGAAAATATTTTTTTCTAAGTGGAGGTGCACTAAAATGGAGAATTTGGTACTCAATTAGTACTTATTAGGCCCTAAATTACTGTATAGTTTCGTAGATGGGTAGTTCGTTCCAGAGATACGAAGTACAGGGCTTAGAAAATATTTTTTCTAAGTAGAGGTGCACTAAAATGGAGAATTTGGTACTCAATTAGTACTTGCTAGGCCCTAAATTACTGTATAGTTTCGTAGATGGGTAGTTCGTTCTCGAGATACAAAGTACAGGGCTTGGAAAATATTTTTTTCTGAGTAGAGGTGCACTAAAATGGAGAATTTGGTACTCAATTAGTACTTGCTAAGCTCTAAATTACTGCTGAGTTTAGTTCGTTCTCGAGATACAAAGTACAGGGCTTTGAAAATATTTTTTTCTAAGTGGAGGTGCACTAAAATGGAGAATTTGGTACTCAATTAGTACTTGCTAGGCCCTAAATTACTGTATAGTTTCGTAGATGGGTAGTTCGTTCTCGAGATACGAAGTACAGGGCTTAGAAAATATTTTTTCTAAGTAGAGGTGCACTAAAATGGGGAATTTGGTACTCAATTAGTACTTACTAAGCCCTTAATTACTGTATAGTTTCGTAGATGGGTAGTTCGTTCTTGTGATACGAAGTACAGGGCTTAGAAAATATTTTTTTTCTAAGTAGAGGTGCACTAAAATGGAGAATTTGGTACTCAATTAGTACTTGCTAGGCCCTAAATTACTGTACAGTTTCGTAGATGGATAGTTCGTTCTCGAGATACGAAGTACAGGGCTTGGAAAATATTTTTTCTAAGTAGAGGTGCACTAAAATGGAGAATTTGGTACTCAATTAGTACTTGCTAAGCTCTAAATTACTGTTGAGTTTCGTAGATGGGTAGTTCGTTCTCGAGATACAAAGTACAGGGCTTTGAAAATATTTTTTTCTAAGTAGAGGTGCACTAAAATGGAGAATTTGGTACTCAATCAGTACTTGCTAGGCCCTAAATTACTGTATAGTTTCATAGATGGGTAGTTCGTTCCCGAGATACAAAGTACAGGGCTTGGAAAATATTTTTTTCTAAGTAGAGGTGCACTAAAATGGGGAATTTGGTACTCAATTAGTACTTGCTAAGCTCTATATTACTGCTGAGTTTCGTAGATGGGTAGTTCGTTCTCGAGATACAAAGTACAGGACTTTGAAAATATTTTTTATAAGTAGAGGTGCACTAAAATGGAGAATTTGGTACTCAATTAGTACTTGCTAGGCCCTAAATTACTGTATAGTTTCGTATGTGGGTAGTTCGTTCTCGAGATACGAAGTACAGGGCTTAGAAAATATTGTTTTCTAAGTAGAGGTGCACTAAAATGGGGAATTTGGTACTCAATTAGTACTTGCTAGGCCCTAAATTACTGTATAATTTCGTAGGTAGATGGTTCGTTCTCGAGATACAGTGTACCTACAGTGGGTGCATGTTCCTGCATAAAATATTTTCTTTCTAGATTCAGGGCATCCTGAAAATCAGGAATAGGACACTTAATTAGCCCTTAATTGTCTGTTATAGGAAATTCGTTTTAATCCCCGACTTACGGATGTTGTTTTGGTACTTTAACGTTAAGGTAGCAGTGTTGTTTCACTTTTAGGGAAAGAGCTCTAAAATCGGGGATAGCGTACTAAATTCGCCCTTAAAGAACCCTTAATTCTGGTATAGGTTTCTAGCCCCGACAATTTTGTTTATAACAAAGCCACGTCTGAGAAAATGATTTTTGGCCAAAATCAGGATCGTTTGGCTTTAGTTCTTGACTCAATACGACTTTGTAAAGATAGACTCAAGTCCTTTCACAAAATGCTCCAAGTTGACGTCTGAGAAAGTCCAGATTGTTGCCACTTTGGCTCATCGGCAGCACATTTCGTCTTGGTGGCTAAAGCTATGCGCACACTTGTCGGAATCGGACGGACGGCACGCATCGGCTTAAATTACTTAACACAGTTGTAAACGAGTCAACGCACATTTATCCGTTCCATACCGTATCGATAAATGTGCGTTGACTCGTTTACAACTGTGTTAAGCAATTTTTTCCGATGCGTGCCGTCCGTCCGATTCCGACAAGTGTGCGCATAGCTTTACTGTCTTAAAAGTGAATTCACGCTTATACTTTTCAAATATATTTCAAAGTTGTACGTTTTTTATTTTTTAAAATGTACTTTCTTAACTTTTTACAGGGTTGTGCATCAATTGATGTTGTGACTTCGTTTTTTAAAGGTCCGCAGTGATAGGGATAGAGAGGGCAAATGCACTAGCCGTAGTTTTGATTTTGTTATTTTTCCAATTTTGTTTATTTCCCAATGTATTTTTTTTGTTTTTTTTACAAAATGTACTTTCTTAACATTTCACATAATTTTGCAATAATTGATTTGATTTGTTCTGTTGTTTGTACTGGACCACAGTAGCGTTGTGAGCGCAATACCCAGTTTTGATTTTAGCATTTTTTTCTATTGTGTTTGTTTTAATTTTTGCAAAATGTACAATCTTCAAATATACGGCGTATAATCTGCGCAGAGTAATGGTGACGGCGACCCAATTCTCTGGTGAACGAACGTTGAGCATGATGGAATTTTTTCAAAATGAATTAAATTTTATAGAGATAATGTATATTGATTAATTTTTGTCTTTTATTTACTACTTTACACTTCGAAAATGGTCGATTTTATTCAAATGTTTGTTTTATAAGTAAGCCCCACCCACTACACTTCTGCATCTAGTTTTATTTAAGATACAAAATTCGGATTTAATATTACTCCAATCCTACAAAAGACAAATAATATTGAGTATCGGTATTTAAGTAAATTTTAGTGTTAAATAACGCATTTTTGTATGACAGTAAATATACGTTTCGCAAAATTAACTTCAAATTGCAGACTCTACAAAAAATTGTATGTGTGCGTGTTTTTTTAAATATCTTTTATTAATAAAGGTGATGAGAAATAATTTGAAGATGAGAAACGGAAGTCACCACCTTCCACGCCGGAAGCGGACCCACCGAAGCGGAATAGAGCACCTCATCTTTTGTCTCTCCAAGGTCTATAAGGGCCAGGTCATTCACTCGCTCTATTAGTCGAGCTTCCTATGAATACCTCCTCATAAAATGAATAAAGGATCTTAAGAAAACTAATTAACTCCACCGCTATTCTAGTGACGCGACCCCTCACGACGTTTTTATCTTTATCACTGAAATAATCTAATAACGCAATTCGCGACGACCACAAAAAAAACTGAAACAAGTTCTTCGTATTGTACAGTTTTAATTAAGTTTCGGGCGGGTTTCAAATTTCTTTCGTCGGGTTCGGGTTCCGTTTGAACTCGTACGCCGTTTTGTTCCTGTGGCTCATCGTGTCCGCTAATGACGTATTAAATTACATCCAGGCCGTCACGTTTACGTTATGATTTAATATTAGTAATTACAGAACGCACGATTGAATAAAGTGCATTCGAATTTGTAATTTATCGTTTTCATTACGCCGGCTATAAAAGGTACATTTATTTATAGCTCCTTTCGGCGTCCGCTCGAGGCGTTCCTTTTATTGCTCGCCCGCTATTGTTTCATAATTTTCGAAAACAATGCACGTACGGTGTTTATTTATAATTATACTTCTCACACGTCATATTCGCTTGGAATCCAATAAGTTTTTTTTTTCATTACTAGGAGGCTTATTATTATGCAGTCCGTAAAAACATACACATGTCTGTTCACTCTTTGTTCATGTAAGAACCTACAGTAGATGTTAACTTCTCAGTTTTTCAACACATTTTTATTCTTCTCCATTTTACAACATATTTCTATAGGCCTTCTCTAGATTTACTAACTCTGGGCGATGGTCAAGAACTTGACCATCTAAATCTTGACAGGTCAAAGTTCATTTCAAGAAAAATACCGAAAAGAAAAATACTTATTACGGAAATTGGAGGAATCTTTTTATCTCTTATCTAACGAATGCTGCCATATTCGCGAAAACAAGAAAATACCCCATAATATCGGAAGATACAAACTTTCGTCTTACGGATATAGAGACTGTGAGTTGCTCCTTGATGTAAATTCAAAAATTCTTGACAAAATGCTAACCTTGCTTCTTTATCTTGATTGATAGTTGCTGTGGCATTTGGTATTTATAGGGATGAAATTTTAAATCTCTTTGCAGAATTCGATCTAAGCTTCGCTTTGATATTCCTAGGATAAGGGTTTGTCGATTAGCAGACCTTTTAGGACTTCTCGTAAACGCAATTCTAACTCGTTCAATATTTTCTGGTGTACGAACTGTTCTTCGACGTCCAGGCTTCTTCAAATTTTGTACAGAACCATTTTCACGCCAATGACGAACCCATAACTTAACAGTTTTACGATTTGGCGCGTGATCTCTATTGTTGTTATTAAACTGACGCCGGAATGCACGCCTAACTTTTTCTATCGAATTGCTTCTTATGTAAGTTTCTACACAAAACACACGTTGTTGGACTGAGTAATCCATGAAAGTTAAATAATTATGATGAAAACTAACAAACTTCTCGTAGAAAAATAACGTTCCACAAAATTATTAATATAAAACTTATTTGTGACAGGTGCCTACTTGATCAATAATTAACTTAAATCCCAAAGACTACAGAACATAATCCCACAGAGATAAACTTATTTAGTTATCTCGTAGGGAATTAATTAATAAAATAAAATGGGTTGTCTATTATGGGGAACCCTGTATAACAAGTTAGCAAGTAACCATAAATACAGTTTATATTGCAATTTCTGTTATTTAGAATTCTTTCTATTGTACCGATGAAACGGGGAACATCTGGATGTATAGGTAAACGGCGCAAGATATTTAAATGTATTTTATTCGCGAATGGATACACTTTTATTTCGCTGCAGACATTTTATACATCAAACCGGGGATGTTAAAACGACAGCAGGCTACATCCACACGATAACATCTACAAGCCATGAGCTAATCCTGCGACAAGAATCAGCATGTATCAGATCGATACCGCACAATGTCTCCAGAATTTGCATTTGCAGCACCGGGTAAACAAAACTTGTATTTTTATCTAGTGTGAAATCTTATTCTCACAGCAAAAATGGCAACGATTTTCGGAGGTCACGCAGGTCGTCTGCGCAAATGTACATAGAGAGACGAATTTTAGGGAAACTGATCACGTACGTATTTCTCTTTTTATTTTTTTATTCCTCTTCCGTAGCGCGCATCGATTCGGTTGATCTCTCCCAGCAACGTCACGAGAAATTACCGTGAGATGTTAAATCCCGGAGAAAAAAGCTGATACAGTTTTCCCCAAGCTGAGGTAATCTCGTTTATTTCCACACCTGCACACGTGTTGATACGAAAACCAAATGTTCGTCTGAATTATTATTTACAATTCCAGAGTGATTAAATTAATATAATTATTTCTATTAAACAGACACGTACGGTAATGTGCACGAGACAGCGTGTTCACTTTATCGGAATGTTTGAGTTGATTCAGTTGACTTGGAAATTTCTATGATGGGCGGTTTCCCGTACGTCAATCACCACGCGCCGTTGTTATTCAATAAACTCAGTGACATGCAAATTGCTACACAAAGAAGGAATGAGAGTTTTTCAACCAAACTTGGCAGAAACGTTTACATATTGAAATATAATAATTCGTTTAAATTTAATCTAATTTGGATCAATTTTGACACGTGTTTTTTTCATTAAAAATTGTTCCCCCATCAGAACACCTACAGACCGGTTTCGACCTTTCAGGTCTCATCAGTGTAGTTAGTTGCTGATGGGGGAACGGAGATTACTATTGGAATATAAGTATTCCAAACAAAATGTTCACATTAATATTGTTATATTTGCCGCCGCTGGCAATGTCCATATCTTGTCGGTGTTAAAGTCACCCGGATTTGGTTCAGTACAGCATTCAGGCAATAGATTCCGCCACTTTGGCGTTACTACCTTTAACGGTGTTTTTTTCTGCGATTTTTCACTCTCTTTGTCATTTTTGAGTTTTAAATGTTTGGAGTCATTTTTCATTTATGGTTTTTGAGTTGTAAATGTTTCGAAGTCGCGATTATGTCTACGGTAAAAGATTAATTATAATCAATTGAGCGAATTCATCAAAGGTCGAATTGTTGGCTTATGTGAAGGTCGATTTTAATATAGAGAAATCGTGAATCGTCTTACCTAAACCAATCCACCATAATAATAGGTTAAGGATGAACGAGAACGTCGCAGGAAGCCAAAGGCAAACAAATGAAGCTTAGGACCGCCACCTTCGCTTAACTCGTTGCTGATCAATGGATTGATGAAGAAGGTAGCCTCGTATGTTTTTGAATAATTTACCTCCGAATCAGATCTATTGGCTTGAGATCAAATATCTCACATCTTGTGTTACCACTCACACCTCATGATTGGCAGCAGCGTTTGGATTGGTGCATTGGATGGCGCCTTGAATTACGAGCAGAGTAGTGTTCAGTGATGAATCAAGATTTTGTTTGGGGATTGTTGGCTTAACCCGATGCTACTAACGCTCGCTCCAACGTTGGACCGAACGTTTGAGAGAAGTTCGACAGTTGGTGCAGTGAATGTCCCAGCTACATGGTGAATCGAATATTTGTCCAATACATATGTTGCGGCCATAAGCCACTGCATTATTAAATAAGATAAATGTATAATTAAGTAAATTCCATAATGTCACTGCTAATATCCGATTTCAATTTACGACACTTGTAATTTCTTTGAAACGGAATTAATTCTATTGTTCATTGTTCGCGTTAAAATATTTCACAAATTCGTCTCGCACCCAAATTAACGACGGGGCGACTTACGAGTACATAAAGTGCGTCCTTGGGTAGTGTTATTTGTTCGGTTCCAGAAAGCGCAATTACGGTTCATATCTGGTGACCAAACGGGCAAAACCACCGGATTCCGGCAACATCGTCTTTTTTAGGGAGGATCATCTCAGTACCCTCACCACCTCGGCAGAAAGGAAATCACGTGGTTCCACCACCCCCAAGCAGCCACCCTCGCGAAATCCAAGAGCGAAGGCCGAAAAGAAGAAGTCCAACTTCAACTCCGAAACGTGCAACACGCATTTTTATTTGTAATGTAAATTAATGTATTGATGATTTAAATTAATATACTTGTACAGTTAAACAAGTTAAATTTTTATTTGATGACAAAGTTCATCTGGTTCTTTGAACTATTCAACAACATATGATAACAGTTTGGTACAACTATTGGTCCAGTTTCAACAATGGTTGAGAATGATAACGATGTTGCTATTGCTGGCGCTGCTGTGGTTGTACTGTCCTGCCAAATGAAAATTCAAAACAAGACGGCGGAAAGTAAAGCAAATGAGACGAGAATCCCCCTCCCTACCCAAGTCGCTCCCTTCGTATGAACGACTCGTGTAGCCGTTGAGTTGAACCAACGGATATTTTCCTCCAAACGTTGAAGGCATCCCTTTGACTCGGTGCAAGAATACCGACACCGGCCGGAACATAGCCAAATGCGAACGTTCGACCCTCGTAGGTTTGAGCAACGACCACGCGATGTGACGAACCATCAAATGTTCAACGTTGGAAGGTGTTCGTGGCATCGTGAAGAACCGGCTTTACGTGAAGTTCAATTTTCACATAGAGAAATCGTGAATCGAAGACCCGGAGAATGGCGGAATGTCGAATTCTCAGTTGTAAGGCTTGTGCCTTACAACTGAGAATTGAATCGAACTGTCGGCGGTATGGTATATTCAGTGTACCCTAAATTATTTGTGTGATTTGATTAAAGCAGACTACCAAATGATGGATATCTAGACCAAGGCATTTTGTTTCGTCGTTCCCTTAAAGTAGGGCCAAAATGAGATTTTTTCCTGAAAGAATCATCAAATTTGGTTGAAAAGTCACGAGTTATGTGCGAAAAACCTCAAAATGCACTTTTTTTAAACACCCATAACTTGGTCGTACAACCTTCGTTCTTTGAGTTCTGCACAGGGAATTGATCAAATTTTAATGCCTTTATGGTGGATCGAGTCGACAAAATTTTTCCAACTCCGTAGACATCGTTAAAGTTGAACATGGTTTCCAGGAAAAACTTATTTTGTTCACAGGGGCGCTGCAGGGGGCGGAAGGGGGGTTAAATTTCGCATGCATATCTTTAAAGAAAGCACTTCAAAGTCTTTCGCCCTCAAAGATTCATCAAAATCGGTTGAAAATACGCCGAGTTATGGCGTTTGGAAAATGGTCGAAATTTCACGAATTTCAAGTGTTTCATTTTTTTCCTTCAGTATATGTCATAGAAATATATATCACGATATACACGATCTTCATTTCAAAAGGAGCCACCCTGAATAACTTTGGATCTGAAGTAGTTACGGTTTTAAGAAAAAATACGTCAATTTTGTTTTCGAGGGGAAACTTAAAAAACACCGTTTTTAGAATTTTATCTTTCACCCCCTCACTCCCAGCCACCCCATTTTTATAATTTCAAATGGCACCCCCTATTGTGCGATACCTCATTTTAAAGGGCACATAAAATACTATCCAGCAAAGCAAAAATAATTGAAATCGGTTCATTTGTTTTAGAGAGAGAGGGTATTGATTTCAAAATAAACCACCCTGAATAACCCTGGTTCCCAAAGAGTTAGCTGTAATTTAGTATAATAAAAAGTTTGTTTTGTTAACTGAAAAAAAATTAATTCAAATATTAAAATGGGTAGCCTATTATGGGGAACCCAGTATAAATAAGATATTTTAAATTATGTTTGTTCCATTGTGCATTTATCACAGGGAAGACTTATATTTTATTTGATTACTCTATGGACCTTTGGAAACTTTACTGGTCACCTTGGGTGTGGAAAACTATGATCAAAAATCAGAGCTTTCTTAACAGTACTAAACACATAAATGAACCAACCCTTCGAGTCCTAAGCAGCGCGATCGCGCTGTTGAAATTTTTTGTCGGGCCTCTTCGCAATCGATAAAGACAAGCGCTATTTAGCGTTAAGGATAGTAAATGAACTACCAATACGTAATTACACAATTAAATGTTTACAACAGGAACATAAATTAAAAATACCGTGCTTGATGTAAAATATTACAGGAAAAGGTTTTTTTTGGCGCATTTCCTTAGCGAATCCTAATATGGTTTGATCAATGGATATTTGCGTTTGCGTTATTACCGAAGACCTGGTTTTCTCGCCTTGGACAGACATGATTACTGTAGAGAGAGTAAACGCATTAAAATGTTGTCGGAGCTTGGTTCATCTATCTATGACGTGCATGCAAAGATCCATTGATCAAAGTTGTAGTTCGAGATCTATATGATCAAACCTGCATCATGGAGATAAAACAGGTAACAGATTTTATTCTGCCTGGCAAATATTCAAAATTAACGACATCCATACAACACACCCTCAACCGTTGCGGGGTTACTGCACAATAAAAAAAATTCGTGCCGTAAAATAAAACAGTTCTATTTTTAATGAAATGCGCCCGCGGCGCTGGGGGAAATTACAAAACGTAATAAAAATATAAACGTCAGGCCATGGCCAAGTTTACGATCGCGAATGAAAGGTTAGTAAACCTGGAGATCTTGATAAGAGCGGGGATGCATATTAAGACGAGTTAATTTAAGAGCCGACAACCGGCGCATTGTTCGTACCCGTTATTCGTGGGGTTGGGCCGAACTGGTGAATCATATCGGCGCGACGTTCGTCGTAACTAAGAGGAGAGACGCCTGAATAATGCGGCCCATAAATGTCACGAATTAGAAATATATGGAAACGGGGGGAGTACGGCTTTTTGGACACGTTAAACTTACCATTAAAACCGGGGGAACTCGGGGCCCCCTTCCGAAATATAATCGCATGGGGTTGTGCGGTTGTGCAACTGCGAGGCCTTCCATGCCTTTTGACCATTAGCTTTTTCATAAGTTCATTAAAAATAATAATACGCTATTTACGATCATTTCATGTTTGACGTGCGGATCCAGACACTGTCATTTATTTCGTCGCCCGACAACATCTAGCAGTTGTTGAGCTTGTTAGGATTAGCCCGTCACAATACCATTAAATCAAATTGTTTCTGACAAGCAATGACGCTTGTTAAAGAAAGCAATTTTCCTTGTTAATATTTGACCAAGTTAAGTGAGTGCTCGGTAGTTTTAATTTATTTATTACTTTTCTGCTCATTTTTAACGGGTATTATAATGATCGTATGCAATCACCTGTACGCAAATGTGTACATTTTGTTGCATACGCTATATTCAACTAAGGAAGTTTCAATCGTATATAACAAAAAAATCATGTCTCACACAAATACATCACATCCCATCCTAGTTATCTTAAAATGAGACTTAAAGTTCAAAGTATAACTATACAAAATGTCAATACTATTGTTTCAGTAATTTTCTCACGAAAAAAAAAAACCAGCGGGCATGATTCGGAATCAATTTTATTTATATAGAAAAAGAAGTATCCATTTTATATACAGGGTGAGTTTTTTTCGAAGTTTAGTATGGATATCTCGAAAACTATAAGATATTTTTTCTACTTTGGTTTAATAATCGACCTTTTGTCATATCAAAAATAGTTTAATAATGAGATTTTTTATTTTACAGTTTTTGCTCATTATTAAACTATTTGTGGTAACATTTTATTGGTTGCGATTGGCAGTACTTAAACGTGACATATGTCGACATCAAAATGTAAAATTTCCGTTCATTCATAGGATAATTGGAACCATCAAATGCGTTACACATTGAATATGTTCGAATGCATATTGGGGAGTTCGCCACCAGTACCACTTAGGTTGAAGAAAACGGAGGCGTCATATTGTTCACTTTTTACCCGCGTGGAAAATGTAGGAACTCGGTGACAATGGCCAGACGCATGAATTCACTTGGCTCTCGGTGACGATGTTTAGGCAACACAACATACACAGAGGAAAAGTTGTAATTTATTATATGTATTATCACTTTGTTTGCAAAACGAATATCGCGGAAGAAACAGCGAGAGTATAATGTATGTTTCATTCGCGGCGAAAAAGAGCCGCTTGAGTCGGTGTGTTAATTCGGTGTGGATTTTTAATTAGCGTAGATCGATGCCTGACACGAGAAACGAGAAACAAATAATAATAATAATAATAATAATAATAAATCATCTTTATTCCTATTGAAATATACAAGATATATACATGATTGTTTATACATATACTTAAAATAGAAAGTAGCGTCAATACAAGAAACACATATAGAACAATGCGTGAATTTGAATGTAATTATGCCATTTTTGAATTAAAAAACTCTTCTAGATTGTAGGGTTCCAATTTTAATAAGGTGTCAGTTACTTTTTTCTTGAAACACTTCAAACGTTTTTCCATTTTGACCTCTTGCGACAAGTGATTGTAGAATTTCATGCACCTATACTCCGCACTTTTTTCAGTAAATGCAAATTTATGAACTGGATACACAAAGTTATCCTTATGGCGTGTGTTGTGTTCGTGTAGTTGTTTTTTGGTGGAAAATAGATGCTTTTGCTTCCAGACAAATAGTACACATTCAATGATATATATCGCGTGAATTGTTAATATCCCGTTTTTTGCAAATAAAGTTCTACATGAAAACATGGGTTTTAAACCTAGCATAGCTCTAAGGGTTCTCTTTTGTATGATAAAAATTTTGTTTATTTGTGGAGAACTGCCCCAATGGATTACTCCGAACCTTAGCAAACTTTCGAAGTTTGCATGGTACGACATTTTTAGAATTGAAAAATCCACCTTCTCCTTTAATGTGCGAATCATGTAACTAGTTTTACCTATTTTTTTTGAGATATGTGTTATATGTTCGTTCCATTTTAATTTATCGTCAATGTATATACCTAGAAATTTTGCCGATTTTGTCAATTTTAGTTCGTATTCGCCAAAACTAATACTAGAAGGTGTATCAAAGCTTTCGGTCTTTTTAAAGAGTATACAATTTGTTTTGTTTTTATTTACCATTAAACCGTTATTTTGAAAACAGTCGAATATCAATTTTAGTGCTTCCTCCCCGTTTTGACACAACTCCGGCATATCATCTCCCTTGATTACAATATTTGTGTCATCGGCATAGTTTACGATTTTGAAATTTGGATTTGAGTTTAGTTCGAATAAATCATTTATATAGATGTTGAATAAAAGTGGGCCTAGGATGCTACCTTGTGGGACCCCGCTAACAATATCTAATGCCTTAGACTGTACGACATCAGTGTCCCGTTTTATCTCTACAATTTGTTTTCTTCCTGTTATATATGACGTTAGCCATTTATTGGCAACTCCCCTAAATCCTATTTGTTCTAACTTTGTCAGGAGGATTTTATGGTCGATACAGTCGAAGGCCTTTGACATATCAAGAAGCACCCCACAATGTAAACATAACCTTAAATTTCGATTAACATACTTGTTTAATAAGAGGCATTGTGGGGCACTCGTTACATTGGAGCACTTTTCGCTGCGCGAGTCGTGCCACAATATACCCTCTTATTAAACGTGTATAATAATGTACTATTACGAACCGAATAAAATGACACATTAAAAAAGTCAATGATTACTAGAAATTTCGATTTTACTCGATTGCTATAAGAGATAGAAATATCTGCAAAGGGCAACTTTTTAGATAATTTTACAATAAATTATATAATTTTATAAAAATGTTTGTATCGATATTAGATTCCGAGATATAATTCAAACTTATATTTTTTAAATAGACACCATAGTTGGCTATGACATTTTTTTCTAAACTAATATAGCACTTGACATTAGGGCTGTGCAAAAGAATCGATTACTCGATAAATAATCGATTAATCGGTTATTTGATTATTACTAGAAAAATAATCAATTAATCGGCAATTTAATTAATAGATTAATCGATCATTTATTGATTAATAAATCGATTAATCGGATCTTTTATCATATTCAAATAATCGATTATTCGATCATTTGAATGTTTAATAAATCGATTAATCGAACAATCTTTTACTTTGTAAAAAGTAATAATGCTTTTATGCGTATATTTTCTGTTTATGAATAAATGTTCATTCATGTACGTCAAACTTGATTTTTTCTCTTTGCGACTAGTTAAATATTCCTTTTTAAAATGATAAAATATGCAATTTTTGACTTGAACTCCAGGACATTTTAGACTGGTAAACTGTGCCTTTTAAACACATAAAATATGTCAATTCTCATTGGTAAAGCATGCCATTTTTAACTGGATGAATATACCATATTTATGAGGTGAAATATCAGTTTTTCACTTTTAAAATCTGCCACTTTTGGCCTATAAAATATGTCACTTTTGACTATTAAACAATGCCAGTTTTGACTTGTAAAATATACTACATTTGACATGTAAAACAGGTAAAATTTGACTTTTAGCGCAGCCATTTCTTTTAGAGCAAAGTCAGATAATTTTCTTTGTGTGATTCTGTCCAAATATCAAGCATTTTTGAGTTCATTTTAACAGTTAAATGCGCCAATTTTTACGGGTTAAATATGCTGTTTTTGACTGTTAACATATGCATTATTTGACTGGTAAATATAATATGTTTTGACTATTAAAATATACTATTTTTGACTGGTAAAATATGCCATTTTTATTTGCTATATATGCGTTATAACTAGGGCTTTGCAAAATAATCGATTAATCGATAAATCGGTTGTTTAATTATTACTCGAAAAATAATCAAATAATTTGATTATTCGATTATTTGATTACGTGATGAATCGATCATTTGATAATTTGATTAGTCATTCATTTAATTATTTGATTACTCGATTATTGAAAAGAATCAATAATCGATTATTTATTTCCGTAATCGAACACCCTTACTTGGCATACTTAATAATAATAATAATAATAATAATGATGATAATAATAATAATCATTTATTTGATGCACCACATAACAATGTTTACACAAGTCAAATACATAGAAGATAATACTAAGTATGGAATATAGTCAGTAAAATCGAAATAAATTATTTTTGGAAAAAAACCTCGAATACGTCGATTTTCTTTTATAAAAATACACATTTTTGCATGTAAGTAGATTTTCAGTCGTCACTTGTTTTTGAGTAATGACGTCATCCATTTTGTTTTTAAATGGCAAGCCCTTATTTTTGTTCTTGATTTTGAGAGATCTTTTCATTGTCGAACTGGCAGTATAAAAATATTGCCATCTTACATAAGAAATTTTTCGAGTAAATAACAATTGAAGGTGAGAACTTGATATCTAGAGTTTTTGCAAAATGACCTTGTTCCAGCGCTTTTTTCCAAACAAAAATGATCTTGACCTTCCATACATATAATATGGTTTCAGCAAGACGGCGCAACCACTATGTGCGTTTTTTGGACAATTGCATTACGAATAGGTAGGGGGATACCGATAGAATAGCCCACGAAAGAGATGAATGCACAGAATTAGCCTGGAAAATATTTAAAATGTTCAAAAAGAATTTCTACATGTTCGATTAAAAAAAATCGCACCGAGTGCGGGGATGCGCCGTCTTGCTAAGACCATATTGTATTATACGGAAGGTCAAGATCATTGTTGTTTGGAAAAATTGCTAGAAGGAACCAATCATTAGCTTGTACCCGTGCCCCTCTTTCCAAAACCAGAGATTGTTGGAAATTCTTGCTAGAGGATAATATTGTAGAATCATCTGGGGATAGGACAACTCTACTACCAGTGAAATTATAATCAAAGTCATTGATATAAATCAAGAATAAGAGTGGCCAAGGATCGATCCCTGAGGAACCCCCATAGTAACTGGTAGTAGTTGTGAAAACTGATTGTTTACATACATGCTTTGCTGTCGACTACTTAAGTAAGATAACAAAAATCTGCAGCCTGATGGCAAGATACTTACTTATTTGTGAAAGTTATTATAAATTTGACATTTTATCAAAAAAAAAATGGTTAGCCATGAAACAATGACAACAAAAAGGATTTCAATTGTTTCTAACACCTTAATTTGTATCATTTTTGTCAAATAAGTTGATCAGTCTTTTATTGCATTAGTATTTTTCTGAGAGTTATAATAGATTTTTCTAACGAAGGAAAGCTTTACATGCTTGTTTGTTATATTTTTTCTAATAAAAATGCCACACCTGCCACAGAACAATATTTTATTGAACAATTTCGACTGTTGTTAGTAGGGATATTCGATTATGGAAATGAATAATCGATTATTGATCATTTTTAATAATCGATCATATTGATTAATCAAATGATCTGTGAGGTAATCATTGTAATTACTGTGATTAATAATGTTTATATAAACACACAAACAATGTTATTGTTTGTCGTACGTAATTATCTGCATTATCACAGATCGATTAATCAAACTATCAAATGATCGATTAATCAAATAATCAAATGATCGATTAATCAAATTATCAAATTATCGATTAATCAAATAATCAAATGATCGATTAATCAAATAATCAAATTATCGATTAATCAAATTATCGAATGATCGATTAATCAAATAATCAAATGATCTATTAATCGAATAATCAAATAATCGACTAATCGATTTTTGCACAACTCTAATTATAATGGAATATTCAAAAAAATTAAAATGGTATATATTTACCAGACAAAAATGGCATATTTTATCTATCAAAAATAGATAAAAGATATATTTGAATAGTCAAAAATGGCATATTTAGAAAAATTAAGTAGCGTATTTTATCAGACAAAAATAGCATATTTAAACAGTCGAAAATGGCATATTTTACCATTCAAAAGTGGCAACAGACAAACGTGGCATATTTTAAAAGATAAAATGCGATCGAAACTGGCAACTTTTAAAGTTGAAAATAGGACATTTTTAACCACTTCGCGCCCATGCTGCTTTGTATGGGTTATAGCATTATCTCGGGTTTATTGAAAAATTACTTTTTCGTTGTTGTTACGGTTTTCTACGAAACATTATTTCACTGTCATAAACTCAGTTATGCAAAAAAATATGAAAAATATTCCATAGACGACGCTGAAGCGGTAATTTTTTATTATATTTGTAAAATTTTTTTTTTTGCTTGTCGCCACATGTGGCGACCTGGGCGCAAAGAGGTTAAAGGCAAGCATTGCTTATTTTAACAGTGGCATAATTTGGTGGTCAAAAATGCCATATTTTCGAAATAGTCAAAACTGGCCTAGTTTAACTGTCAAAGCTGGCATATTTACCGGTCAAATATCGCATATGTTAACAATCAAAAATAGCATATTTAACCAGTCAAAACTGGCATAGTTTAATAGTCAAAACTAGCATATTTTACCACTCAAATATGCTATATTTTATAAGTCCAAAAGTGACATATTTGTATAGCTAAAATGGCATATTCAAAAAATTAAAGTGGAAGATATTACCAGTCAAAAATGGCATATTTTACTATTCAAAACTGCCATAGTTTAATAGTCAAAAGTGGCATATTTTACAGGCCAAAAGTGGTAGATTTTAAAAGTTAAACCTCCTAAAAATAGCATCTTTTACTAATGAGAATTGTTATATTTTATCTGTTAAAAATGGCATACCTTAACAATAAAAAAGGACATATTTAATCACAAAGAGAAAAATAGAGTTTAACCTACATGAATAGAACATTTATCCATAAACAGAAAATATACTCATAAAAACATTATTCTTATTTAAAAAGTAAAACATTGTTCGATTAATCAAATAATGGAATAATCGATTAATGATTTGATTGAATTAAACGATTAATCAAATAATCGATTAGTGAAATGATCGATTAATCAAATTATCAATTAATTGATAATTTTTAGTTAAATAATCAAACAACCGATTAATCGATTATTTATCGATTATTTTGCACAGCCCTAATTGTTAGTCGTCTTAACCAACATTTAGAAGATTTTATTAACATTTGGGTGATTAACCACTTCGCGCCCATGCTGCTTTGATTTAATCCCAGGTTTGATTAAAAATTACTTCTTTGTTGTTGTTAACTTTTTCTACGAAATATCATTTCACTATCACAAACTTTCTCATTTATGCAAAAAAAATATGAACAAATATTCCATAGATAGCGCTAAAGAAGTAATTTTTTTTGTACAATGTTTTTGTTTCCATTTTTCGCTTGTTGCCACATGTGGCGAACCTGGGCGAGAAGAGGTTAAGGATCCTTCAAAATCCGAAAACCAAATAAAACAAAATAGATAGAATTTTTGAAGTAAATTGACATTAACCACGCAAGATCCAATTATCTTCATTTTCTTTAAGATATCTTTCATTCTGATAATATTTTATTATTTAGTCTAAAATTGTCTAAAACACCTCCCTTTAAAAGTTTTTTTTTATTCTATCTCTTATAACAATCGAAAAAACGATTTAAAAAATAAGCACTTTTTACATTTTTTTAAATATCCAGTAACCATTGACTTTTTGTAAAAAAACTGCAATTCTTTCGCCATTTAATTGTCTCTCTATCTCCGCTAGTTTCCAAGAAAACTAAACATCGAAAAAACTCACCCTGTATATATTCATACCAATCTATAATATTGTGGGTTCATTGGATAATCTAGCTTTACCACTGCAGAGAAAATGCTGTTTAATTTCTCCTGCTCTATGGAGCTATATTTTTTAAGGAATTTTATGTAAAGTGATAATTTTAAATATTTTTATTGTTTAGTATTAGTAAAATGTTCTGATTTTGACTATTTTTTATAATATATTTTTGGCATGTGCCATTCAGTCACATCGAAATATGTAATTTTGTATTTTTAATTTTTTTTTCGGATGAATAAATGAACAAATGAATAAATGAATAATGTCAGACGTATACGGACCCGAGAGAATACTTCTCGATCCCCGAAAAATCTTTCGGCCGGGCTGGGATTCGAACCCACACAAGCGCTCGCCTGTACCCACTACACCAACGGGCCGCCCCCATTTTATAATATTAAAGTATTGAAATTTAATAAATAAAAGACTATTGTTTTGTATGTATAAAATTTATTATTTCCGAATTGAAATTTATTCGATATATCTGTTTGTAGTAATCTTGGGTACGGTCACCGGTTACCTCCACGGCGCTACAAACAATCTTGGTTAATACATTATAACGTAAAATTATTGTTATATTTTTCGCGGATACAACATAGTTATTTTTCCAATTAATTTATAGATACCACGTAGCAACGTTTTGCATGAAACTAAATAACTAAACCTTAGTAATAAAACTTTATACACAATATAATTGATCGTGAAACAATAACGTAATTACAATGGTAATCAAGTAAGTTACTCTTTCGATTATAGAATGGGCTATAATTCAATAGATGAACGCACCTCGGGGATTTTGTTTGATGAATTCGATTATGGGGTATAATAAAAATGGAAGGAACAATGAAATAATTTTGAAATGAAATTTATATCGTGCGCCTGCAACCTACGATTCCCCAGATACACGTTTCGATACGCACAATTTATGATTGCCAATATTATCAAAGTTCAATATTCGGACCGGGCGTTCTCGTGAAATATCACGTTATTATCTCTAAACAGGTCTAATGCTACGCCATCCATTTTGATCGTCGGCCGAAGGATGATAAATGTGTGGTGCTGGAGGAAGTATATTGTCTAGAAAAAAATTCTTGTTAACAATCTTTCGTAAACGAATAATGATACAATGCATCAATGTAATGAATACTAATCTATTCTAATCTACAATGTGGCTGCAAAAATTTACGATGTATAGAATAGAATAGAATATATTTGTGTAAAAAATAAATAAACTATTACAATAATATATAAGTAAATATTTCTACACTTGTCAGGTAACATAAATACATAATAGGCTAAAAATTACTCTATAATTAGAAAATTAAAAAAAGACGCATCTTAACACTAACACAGATACAACGTATTAAAAATTTTGTCTTGATTAAAGATTGATATTTTAGATAGGTTTTTTTTAAAATTAAATTTAGCTATGCTGCGTCCCTCAATAATTTCAAAATTAAATTTTGCTGTTAAACTGACATCGAAGCAGATTTGAATACAAATCTCCAATATCGTATTGTTTTAATTTTTCTTTACTAATGCGTCATCTATTGAACGTCGCAAGAAAAGTGGTCGGAGTTTTCGTAACCACTCTGTACAGTCTGAATATGATGCTTTTAAAATGGCCAGTACTAATTGCAAAAACTTGACTTCAAGTTATTTACTCGAAGAATCTATCGCCAGTGTTATCTACTAAGTCCTCTCTACAACCCCTAGACATGTGTTTCCATATACAGGGTGTAGTGGAACAAAACGGAACATAGGATTTTCAATGTTAATTTCTTTATATTGGAATATTATCTTCTCTGATCATTTTAGAGTAAACATGTAAATACATTTTTTGTAAAGTAAAAATTTCTGCATGCAGTCATGCTGTTATTTATTTTTTTTGTATTTATAAAAACCCGAAAAAATAATAAAATAATGCCGCTATCGACCTGGAATTAACTAAAAATTCTAGAATTCACACCCCCATTACTTTACACGATCATATTATCGATGTATACACAACCAAAATTAATTCGCCGACTAATACCGATCGACAAGCTCTTTTGAAAAAACTAAGAATGCGCTTCATCGACTCATACAACATCGATACTCATGTTAATTTCTCTGGAAACAGAATATTTATTGTCATGTTCGATTTAGACGCACCAAACATCATTCCCCCCGTCGTTCCCATCTCTGGAGTTCACACAGGCTACACACAAGTTGTAAGAAATGGCTAACATAAACTTCATTTATACCAACATTAATTCATTACCTAACAAATCCCACCTCCTATCCCACTACCTCAGTAATAATAATATCCACGTTAATATGATGGTAGAAACTAAAACTAATAAACCCTTTTCCTACAATAACTGGTCCTCCAAACAAATTCCTCCCTCTGCCCCTATTCATAATCAGCGTGGAGGTTCAATGGTTGCAGCAAGACCGGAAATCAAACTGGGAAAGGCCAACCCACCCAAAATAAACAACATAATGAACGAATGTCTTCACTGCACTATTGAACTTCAGTCGTTTACATTGCATATTTTTTTGGTTTACATTCATCATTCCTCCAAAATAGAAGACACCATCCTAACCAAAGCCTCCCTGTATGATCATGTTATTATAATCGGGGATTTTAATATGGACAAGACGAAAACAAAACAGCTTTCCTCTTTTATATCTAACTCAAATTTTGTACGTATAAACACTGCTCCCACATTCGTAATGTCCCACAATCAATCCAGTACTCCCGATATCCTTTTATGTACAAGTAATATCCAGCACCTTTTCCAAAATGTAATCCTAACTCCCGATTTATGTTCAGACCATATGTCAATTCAATTTTCTTTATTACAACAACCTCCTATTGCAGCTCCTCCTAAAATAATATATCGACATAAAGACTGTGACATAGATAAAGTGACAAAAGACATGACAGAATTTATAGACTCTCACCAACAAATTAATCAAACGTCAATATCCTCGTTTCTAAGCGAACTAGAAAACTCAATTAAAAAGCACACGCCCACCTATACTAAAAAAGCATATAAATATCCACTTCCCAAATTTATTTTAAGACTCATTAAATTTAAAAGACAACTTTACAGAGACATACGACTGACCGACAACCCAGACCTAAAACAGAAATTTAATAGCTTAAATAAAGACATTCACAAACTAATTAAAGAGTATAAGACCGATTTATGGATTAAGGCATGTAATCTCATCAACGAACAACACGGAAAAGATTATTGGACGGAAATTAAAAAACTTTCCAAATATCGGAAGACGGATTATTTACAAAAAATACGAGACCCAACAACAAATACAATAATTACGGAAGACAAAGTTATAGCAGACGTTTTTGCGGACTATTTTGAGGACAGTTTCACCATGACAGTAAAGGGCACCTATGACAAGGACTTTTTTCAATCTGTTAACTCTTGGTACAATACATTTAAAAATAATCCCCTACCTCATATTCCTGACGATGATATAAAAGAGGAAGAATATTTCAGCAATTTGTATAAAGGTAAGAACACTACCCCTGGTTATGATAACATTCCTCGTAACATCCTCAAATCCCTTCCCGAAAACATTCACAAATACATCATTCAAATATTTAATCATATACCGGGTGACCCAGGGTTCTGTAAAAGCCCCATAACGTATTTGCTATTTGAGATATCGACTTTTAGTTTTCTTGAACTGGTACCCACACTTATTCTACATATTTTAAAAATATGTATGTTTTTGTACAGGGTGTCCCAATATACATAACAGACCAAAGTTATGTTTTTTTAAATGGAACACCCTATATTTTATAACTTATTTTCAACCCTCTTAATAAGCTAATAAAAATAGTATAAGATAGTAAAGGTCTATTATGGACGATTGGTTAGTTATGGGCAAATTTGTAGCAAAAACAAGGACACATTGCAAAAATTCCAGAAGTGCTCCTAGCAAAGCCATCGTCATTTTTTATACACTGAAGAATTTTCCACATCATGAAGAATAATACAAATCGGCTTTGGTTCTTTTTTGTTGATACTGCTATACAGGGTGTCAACATACGCAAAATATTGGATAACTATTTTTTTTTCAAATGGAACACCCTATATATCTTGCCACCAGCACATGGAATTTTGAATAAGCTATCCAATGATGTACAATTTGTATAATGAAATATTAAGGATTCTTGAGATTTATCCATAAAAACATTTTTCTTTTGTCGCCTCCTGCTCATTTTTGGATGTTCAGCCAAAACTATGCATTTCTGAAAAAATAATAGGAGACCAAAGTTGTAGAGCGGAAAATTCTCGATCGACATAGGTCTTTCGACTTTTCCAATAATGCGTGCATTGCCCGCCAGAGTGCCCAAAATCGTGACCGTATATGCATTTTAGCGTTTTTCTTAAATTTTTTGTTATTAATTGCACTATACTTAATTTCCACGTCCTCTAGCAGAAAACTGGGTAATTATAGAATTATTCAAATAACCTACATCGATTGAAAAAATTCCGCTCTACAACTCTTAAAAGAAGCAATTTTTGCCCAAAATGCATCGTTTTCGCTAAAAATACAAAAAACCATTGAAAAATGCAAAAATTGATACATACATTTTCAATTTGCATTTTAGGGAAAACTATGTATTTTTGGCAAAAATTGCTTCTATTAAGAGTTGTAGAGCGGAACATTTTCAATCGATATGGGCCATTTTAATTTCCCTATAATTTCCCGTTTTTCCGCTAGAGGGTGCGGAAAATAAAGTATAGTGCAATTTATTAATAAAAAATTGAAAAGAAAACGCTAAAATGCATATACGGTCACGATTTTGCGCGCTCTGGCGGGTAATGCAGGCATTATCTTAAAAGTTGAAAGAACCACATCCATTGGAAATTTTTCGCTCTACAACTTTGGTCTCTTATAATTTTTCATGAAAATGTATAGTTTTGTCTGAAAATCCAAAAATCAGCGGAAGGTGGCAAAAGAAATATGTTTTTATTGATAAATCTCAAGAATCCTTAATATTTTGTTATACAAACTGTATATCATTGGAAAGCTTATTATAAATGCCATAGATTGGTGGCAACTTATATAGGGTGTTCCATTTGAAAAAAAATAGTTATCCATTGTTTTGCCTATGTTGACACCCTGTATATCACTATGATTAAAAGAGAACCAAAGCCGATGTGTATTATTCTTCATGATGTGGAAAATTATTTAGTGTATAAATAATGATGCTATCTTTGCTAGGAACGCTTCTGCAATGTTTTCAACGTGTACATGTTTTTGCCACAAATTTGCCCATAACTAGCCAATCGTCCATAATAGACCCATACTATCTTATACTATTTTTATCAGCTTCTCAAGAGGGTTGAAAATAAAGTATAAAATATAGGGTGTTCCATTTAAAAAAACATAACTTTGTTCCGTTATGTATATTGGGACACCCTGTACAAAAACATACATATTTTTAAAATATGTAGAATAAGTGTGGGTACCATTTCAAGAAAACTAGAAGTCGATATCTCAAATAGCAAACAAGTTACGGGGCTTTTACAGATCCCTGGGTCACCCGGTATATCAGTCTCAAGTTATGCCATGGGAATGGAAGCAGGGTATTATCACCTGCATTCCCAAACAAGGCAATGACCTTCTGGCAGTAACAAGCTATCGCCCTATTACCCTCCTTCCAGTTCTCGGCAAATTATTCGAAACTATCATTAAAAATAAACTCATGCTTCATATTTCAAATCACATCCCTCATTATCAATTCGGCTTCATTGAACATCGTTCCACCACACTTCCATTATCCATATTAACCTCAAATTGCCAAACAGCACACCTCGAAGGCCAAAAGTCCGCAATAGTTCCTAGACATTCAAAAAGCGTTTGACTCGGTGTGGCATCGAGGTCTGCTGTTTAAATGCAATTCCCTTGGAATCCCACTCCACCTCCTACAGATAATTGATAGTTTTTTATTGAACAGATTCCTGAAAGTCAGAATTCGAAACTCCTTATCCCGCCCCTTTTACCCTCAACAAGGTGTTCCTCAAGGTTCCCCACTATCACCACTTCTCTATAATATCTTCGTTCATGATATCTACAATCCCAGTCCCAATTTCCTAAACTCATCAGCTTATCCATTGTTATATGCAGACGACACAGCATTAATTGTCCATGCCTCCACCTTACTGAAGGCACTTACAACGCTCCAGGGGCTGATCGACAGCATACAATTGTGGTTTGCCAAATGGCGAATCACAATAAACCCAAATAAATCCCAACTATTTATCCCTTTCCATCGCACACACAATTCTCCTTATCATATAAACATAAACAATCATCGCATATCACCTTCATACACATGCAAATACCTTGGCATTACGTTTGACACCAAATTATCCTTTAAAATCCACACCCAAAACCTTAAAGTGAAAATCAAGAATAGGGCTCGACACTTCAGATCATTAATATACAGAAATGAAGGTATTACTACCAAAACAGCAGTGCATATTTATAAAATGATTTGTCGGCCCTTACTTGATTATGCAGCTATCCTTTTTCACAATCCTTCACCCGCCGTCTTGAAAAATATACAAGTATGTGAACGATCAGCCCTTAGATTGCTTACCAAGATTAGACATCCTAACAATCCCCTACACAATCCCTCTAACATACTACTATACCAGAAAAACTAATGTAACCCCCATTGAACATCGCCTAAAACACCTTTCACAAAAATTCGCCACTAATATCCATAACCTTGACATCATTAATCTCCTATGTATTTCCCGCAACCCAAATATTATCCCAAAACCTAAAAATCCCAACATTACTATTCATCAATTCATATCATCTTTTCATCAAGAATAATGAAGAGCATTTGAGCGACAAAAAAGTTGATCAATAGGCTGAAAGACTCCAGGTCGATAGCCATTTAAGCAGAAATTTACTTATGTAAATAAATTTATTATATATTATTGCTTTTTTTGTAAAATTTCTGTAAATAAAGATGTTTGTATATATAATAAAATAAAAATTATCATTTTCACGAAAATAATGGTTGCCATGAAATTAAAACTTTGAAGATAAGGGTTATTTGAGAATCCGAAGAACTGAAAAGCTTTTGGTAAAATTTTGCATTTCTGAATATTTACCTTAACAGTTTTTTCTTTTGGCCTTTTTGGAACTTCAAGACAATGTTTTCAGAACTTTTTCAGGACTTTTTTAAGAACATTTTTAAGACTTCTTTTTAAGGACTT
This sequence comes from Ocypus olens, assembly GCA_910593695.2. Lineage (NCBI taxonomy): Eukaryota > Metazoa > Arthropoda > Insecta > Coleoptera > Staphylinidae > Ocypus > Ocypus olens. Next base: position 46,126,690 of record OU343058.1, read on the forward strand.
TTTAATTTAAGAAATTATTTTCAAGACTTATTTTTAGGACCTATTTTCAGGATTTCTTTTAACTTTTTATTAACAGGATTTTTTTCAGTAATTTTTTCTCGGGACGTTGTCGGGGCTATCTCAAGAACCCTTTGTTGAGACTTATTTTCGAGATTTTGTTCTTCAAGACAATTTTTGGAATTTTTTTTCATGGACGTTTTTGGACCTTTTTAAGGACTTTTTTTAGATGTTTTTAGCATTTTTCCAAGACTTTTTATTTTGTTAAGAACTTATTTTAGGCATTTTTGCTGGACTGACTTCGGGACTTTTTTCAAGACTCTTTTCAGGATTTCTTTTTGAGGACAATTTCTTTAGATCTTTTTAAAGACTTTTTACAATGCTCTTTTTTACAATTTTTATTATTATTTATATTTATTTATTTCAAGACTGTTTTTACAGGACAATTTTCTTATGATATTTCATCAGGACTCTTTTTCTGAACTGTCTTCTGGACTTATTTTAGGACTTTTTAGGACTCTTTTTGGGACATTTGTTTCTGGTATTTTGTATGAAGACTATTTTCTGGATTTTTTTCACGGCTTTTATCAGGACACTTTTTCAAGGACTGTTCCTCCAGGATTTTTTTAAGAATTTCTTGTTCAGGACTTCTTTTCAAGATTATTTTCAGAATTATTTTTCCGGGAATTTTTTTTTCAATTACCCAATCATGGGAGCTCTTCACATCAAATTGAGCACCACGGGCATTTCAATGAAAAACTTTAATTGATCAAAATTATATGGGTGCGCGCCCGGGAGTAGTTGGGTATGCTATATAATGGATATTTATCCGACTTCGAAGTTGAAGGTAGCGATGACAATGAAAGAGAGAACGAGATTTCAGTGTTTGATGAGAGATGGGGCTGATACCGCTGCCAGGAATTAAACAAAAACGGGGAGGAAATCGAAGCAGAAGTAGATTTGGAAAATATTGGAGAGGTGGTAGAAGATCGTGCAGAGACTGAAGAAGAAGAAGAGTAACTATACATTGAGGGAGTGCGGGATACTGGTTACATTTTGGGCAAGAAAATGCTAGCGAGAAGAATAGAACGAGATTTCAGTGTTTGATGAGAGTCGTGGCTGATATTATTGATAGGACTTAAAAATTAAAAAAAAAGACCGGGGAGGAAATAGAAGCAGAAGTAGACTTGGAAAATATTAAATATGTAGAAAATCGTGCAAAGACTAAAGAAGAGCAATTAGAAGTTGAGAAGTGCAGGACACTGCTAACATTTCGGTCGAGAAAGTGCCAGCGAGGAAAAAATCGCAGAAGCGCACGTGGATTTGATAAAAGGTACATTTCATACAATAAATGGAGAATGGGAAGAAGCCGAAAGTGATAATCAAAATGTTAGTGGATCACTATAGCCACTCCAGAATTTTTTGAAAAATGTGCCCGACTACTTTTTTGAGGAAATATGTGTAATGAAATTATTACAGATTTATTGTTCATTTTTGAAATGTTACTATTTAATTATTATTGCTTAATTTCCTTGCATGCGTTTCATAAAGTACAAAACTATATATTTTTTATATTACAGTGGTGCCTCACACAACGAACTTAATTCGTTCCAGGAGCAAGTTCGTTATGCGAAAAGTTCGTTATGTGAAACGCGTTTTCCCATAACAATACATGTTAAAATAAATAATTCGTTCTGTGGCATAAAATATGGTAAGATGACATAAAAAAAAAGATAAATTTTTGTTATTATTTTTATTTAGATACATCTAAAAACATAATGAAAAAAACACACATTTTTTAATTTTAAGAAATAATCGAATCTTGCACATCTTCATCCATTTTCCGTTTTTTGGCCGATGGTGCAGTGAAAAATCTGTCCAAAGTCGTTTGTTTCTCTCTTTTCTTCAACATCTGCCGGAAATAACGGACAAGAGTATCGGAATACAGGTCGTTGATCATGTTTGCTTCAGCGGAATCCGGATAGTGGGCATTGGTAAACTCCTGAACTGCTTTCCATTTGACCAGGATGTTCTTGATGTCAGCAGTTGGAATTGGTTGATTGTTTGATTGTTGCTCCTCGTTATCAGATGACGCTTCCCTTTGAGCATTATCCTGTTGTTGGGCCAGAAGTGTTTGGAGCTCTTCAGTTGTCAGCTCTTCTTTGTGTTCCTCAATAAGCTCCTCTACATCCTCTTCCTCTACCTCTAATTCCAACCTTTGGGCCACTGTGATGATGTCCTTCACCACTTCTGTGTCATCAACTACTGCTTCTTCCTGAATCCACGAAGGCACAAGCATCTTCCAAGCAGAAATGAGGGTCCTTTGTGACACTTCTTCCCAGGCCTTCTGTATAAGTCGTATTGCCAAAAGGATATCAAATTTCTCCTTCCAAAACATTCGGATAGTCATATTGTCTCCACCAAACTCGCATTCTTTAAACACCTTATTAAAGAGGGCTCTAGTGTAGAGTTTTTTAAAGTTCGCAATAACTTGCTGATCCATTGGCTGGAGAATGGATGTGGTGTTTGGTGGCAAATACTGCACCTTGATAAAAGGATATCAGAAGGGCTTTGAGCGGCAGTTCTTTTTCCAACAAGAATTTCTTCACGGCAGGAGCAAAGGTTTCCAGAATCCATTCGTTGAAGATAACTTGGGTCACCCAGGCTTTTTGATTGGACTTCCAATGGACGGGCAATTTGGACTTAATAACGTTATTTTTCTTAAAAATTCTTGGATTTTCAGAGTGATAAACCAATAGAGGTTTGATCTTGAGGTCTCCGCTGGCATTAGACGAAATCATAAGGGTAAGTCTGTCCTTCATGGCTTTGTGTCCTGGCAATTTCTTCTCTTCTTTTGTAATGAAGGTTCTGCTCGGCATTCTTTTCCAGAAAAGACCCGTTTCATCGGCATTGAACACTTGTTGTGGGCAGTATCCTTCATCCATAATAAATTTTTGAAACTTTTCTGCTTCTTTTTTATCAGCACTGCCAGCCTCACCATGCATATTAACGCTGTGGATTCCATACCTTTTCTTAAATCTAAAAAACCACCCCCTGCTGGCTTTGAAATCTTCTTTATTATCTTTATTGCTGCTACTTCCAGGGATATTTTTCTTTAGATCTTCATAAATTATCTTGGCCTTGTGACAGATAATATCTTGGGTTGTTAAGTCACCTTTCACCTGCCTGTCCTTAATCCAAATCGCTAATAGCCTCTCCATTTCCTCGTGGATTGAAGATCTATGTTTTTCATTAAATAGTTTTGATACTCCTTTGGCTACTTTGGCTGATTTTATTGCATCCTTGTTTGTCAAAATGGTGAAAATGGTGGTCTTGTTGAGGCCAAACTCTTTGACGAGGTCACACTGTTTTACCCCACATTCACTTCTTCTAATTATTTCCTGTTTCATTTCAAGAGAAATCACCTTCCTGCTTTTTTTAGAACCCATCATATAAAAAAAATGTTGAGTTTATCTTAAAAGGACGACTGCCGTGATACGTGTGCGATTTAATTCGTAATGAAGAACAATTGCTGCGATACGTGCGTAAGTCAAGCGTACTACGCAGTGACTAACGAGTCTAACGACTTCCTGCGCGGAAGGATGCAATAAATCGGCAGTGATCGTAGAAGATAGGGCGACTTCGTTGTGTGAAGCAAAGTTCGTTGTGTGAAGCGAAGTTCGTTGTATGAATCGTGAAATGAACGAAAAGGAAGTTCGTTGTGTGCAGCGTTCGCTGTGCGAGGCGTTCGTTATGCGAGGCACCACTGTATACATTTTTGCCAGACCTAGATAAAAGTGTCCTCAAAATCTCATTTTTTTAAATTACAATTGAAACAAAATGTTTCTTTACTAACGACAAATTCAAGTCTCAAACTGTCGAGACAATTCTTGCGACTCCCAGTATATTTCAAAAGGTCAACAAACTATTTTAAATTGCTTATTACATGTTGCTTAATACATTTAAGGTAAAAACTCGAATGTATCTAGCGCCAAACGGCAGTTTCAAAATTTTTGAAATTTGAAAACTCGCGTATCTGTGGACATGGATCGATTAAAAAATGAACAATTTCTCTATTTCCAAAGGGCACTATAAACAAATTATTTTAAATTGCTTATTATATTTATATTGAAAACACGAACGTATCTAGCGCCAAAGGGCACTTTAAATTTTTTTAAAATTGTAATACTTGCGTGTCTGTGGAAAAAGATGGATTAAAACACATTAATTATTTATTTCTAAAGATATCCACAACTAAATTGATTTAAGTTACCTTATTCATGTTGCTTATCGTGTTTATGTTTAAATATCGAATGTATGTAGCGCCAAACGGTACTTATCATTTTTTGAGGTTTTATTTTTCCAAATTTCTTGGTCGATTAAAAAAAAATCATTACTTACATTAGTTGTTTTTGAAGGGCACTATAAATAAATTTGTTTAAATTGTTCGGTCGTTGTTTCTTCTGATATTTATGTGAAATTTGTTTATACAAGTAGCGCCAAACGGCATGTTATAATTTTTTTACTGTGGTGTATAATTGTTGTAAATAAAGGTTAATTTTAAAAATTCATTCCATCCCGAGTTTTGACGAAAATTTCAAACGAATTATTTTTAATTGTTAGTAGGATATCCCTTAATACGTTTGTGTGAACATTTGGACTGGGGTTACACCCTAACGGCTGTAATTAATTTTTCATTGAGATTGGTCATAATTCGGGTGATAGTGGAGGCGCCAAAATCCGTGGATGGAAAGTCGTGGCTAACTTCTCGTCGGTAAAATTATGTAGAGAAAATAAAGAAAATGACTAAAAATTTACTCTAAACATATTTGGACAACATGTAATCAGATTTTCAGCTCTTTTTGGAGTTAGACGGTTCTTCCTGGCTTCTAGCACACGACCAGCTACGGCCACCACTTGATGGTAGTGCAGATAACATGACTTAACATGGCTTATGACAATAAAGTGGGAAAATTCGTTTTCTTTCCCCATACGAAGCAAGAGAAAATGTTATGATCATGATTTTCTCCAATTCGAAAATTCCGTTTTGATGTCACACCTATTTCGACCTTTTTAGGGCAGTGTATCTTAGAAACTACTGAATATTATCAAATTAAACTTTAATCATAAGGTTTTTTTAACCATCCCAAGAAGCTTTGGGTAAATTTTTTTTTGTTCCGAAAAGTGGTCTCTATCTTAACCCGCCATTGGTGACGCAAATTTAATGGTAACACCGGTCTCACGCACCGGGGTTTTCAGCTGAAGAATTTTCGAAACGTGTTACTAATAGTTCATAAGTTTTTTAAAATTCATGCTCTTTGACGATAAAACAAAGATATTTAATCAATTTAAGCTCTGCAATGCGGCAGCTACTCGGAATTGCAACAAAAAACAATAACGGGGAATAAAGTTATTCGACACACCCGGTCTCACAGACCAGTAGGGTCACCATTAGTGTTGAGCGTTATTTTTACTAACTGCTACTTTGTAACCGTTACTGTGAAATAATAACAGTAACCGTTATTGAAAACTCCCACTAACGGTGATTTTCCTAAACGGTTATTTAATAATTTTATTATGTTAACTAAATTTAAGTTAGCATTAATACATGACAGGGTCAGATTAATGCTGATATACGAACTGTATAAACTTATTCATCATCAAATGGGCAATAGTACACTTTAAAACTTGATTAATTTTACAATACTACGTTTAGGTTTAATCGGTAGAAATAATTCAACATTTAATTACAACACACCACGTACGACTCACCATTTATTTTCACCTTTGCTTATGATGATAAAAAGATATCACGAAGTACAATATGGAATTGTTATATTGTGTAATAATAAAATTGAATGTCTTAAAAATTTAAAGTAATCTTTTTTATTTTATAAATGTATTTTCACTAATTTTAAGGATTTTTCTTTCTTTTTAGTGTTAGTTGTTAATACTGTATTTTTTGGTTTATATAGAATAATTCTCAAGTACTTTATATTTTTTCTTTATAATTAGGCTTATTAGGAAATAATGCCTATTATTTTTATCATAAAAGGAGAACGAGTCAATAACGAATCACTTCTTAGTAACTTTTAACTGATTCAATAACAAATCACTTCTTAATAACATATAACTCATTCAATAACGAATCACCTTTTAGTAACTTATAACCGATTAAATAACGAATCACTTAATAACGTATAACTGTTTCAATGACGAATCACTTCTTAGTAACTTTTAACTGATTCAATAACGAATCACTTCTTAATAAAATTAACTCTTTTAGTCGCAAGTAGAAAATAACATCGGAACCGTTGCTTTAATAACACGATTACTGAAATGTAAACGCGGCGCGGTCGGGATTTGATGAAATGAAAACATTACAATAATGGTGCGTTAGACGTTCTGATTCGAACGCATATTCGATGTCGGGGTGACTTGTCATATTTTATATTGGTACTGACATGATTTACCAGAACCAAGAAGAACCCTGAAATCGCGAGTTCTTATTCAGAGAGAGAGATTCAGAGATTTATCGATAAAGTAGTGGTATCCATTAAAATGGTGTAGAGAAAATACACAAATATTTCCCCATTTATCACATTTGGCAAGAAATAAACTATATATTCTAGGTTCTTCAGTTCCCTGCGAACGATTTTTTTCTAAAGCGGATCAATTATTATCAGAGAGATTATCTCGTTTAAAGGAGAATTTTTAAATATTAATTATAAAAAATTAAAATTTAACATATTCAAATTTGTTATTTGGATAATAAAAATATTTACAAATATATACAAAAATGTACATCGTTCTCCGAGGTTACTTTAAATAACGGTTGCTAAATAACCTTTTAAATAACTAGTTATTTTGTATTAACAGTTACTGTTATAACCGTTACTGGAGAATAACCGTTACTGGAGAATAACCGTTTATCTCATCACTAGTCACCATTGGCGGGTTAAACGTTTTTTGTTTTTTTACATTTTTTTTAAATATTGACAGTATTAGAAAAATACTTTAACAAATCTTAAAGACAACTTAAAACTGAATATCTTTTATTAATAAGTATTTTTCAAAAAAGAAAAATTAATAATCATTTTGATAATTTGGTTTGTAATTATGAAATTATAATAATCACATCATATTAATTATAGGATATGCCAAAATGAACAATTTATGAAGATTAAATACTTTTTGGAAAATGCGGTGTTTTTTTGAAAAAAATCAATAAATGTGAAAAATAGGATGATGCCACATCACAATTTCTCAAGATCTCAAGCAATAAAAGCAAATTATGCAGTTGATTAGTTTTTACAGTTTTTCAAATTATTGCATTCTTTTATTATCCTAGCTCAAGTTTAGGTTGTTAATTATTAACTGTTAAACAGTCCAAAATTAAAATGAAAGCGGACTTCGCTGAAATGGCATTCTACACCATGTACGAGTTCCTAATTCATGACTATAGAGCAATGGAAAATTAGGAATACTCCCAATATTACAATCAACATTATCCAGAGAAGTAATTTCATTTTAAGAATACAATTTCCATTGTGTCTTATGGTGTATGCAATTTTAATATGGTTTATTTTATTTATACACTAGCTGACCCGACAGACGTTGTCCTGTCTTAACTATGAATATTGAATTCGAATTGGTATAATTCATAAAAAAAAAAATATTCAAAAACATAGTGTTTATTATTGTAATGCTCTATGATACACAACATTCTTCGTTTTATTTTCTGTCAACGTATTAAAATCGATACCATAATCATGAATTGAGCAAAGTAACTACTGCGCTGCGCCGTCGTCCGTGCGTAGTCCTTTAAAATCAAGCAAGGTAACTGGTGACGAACGACGGCTCCGCTGCGCTGCGCTATCGTCCGTGCATGGTCCATATATATTTATATATATTAAGGCAGATAACTGATGACTGACGACGTCCGTGTGTGGCCCATTACAATTAAGCAAATAAACTGGTGCGTAAACCAGCAAGGGTGACGAACGACGGCTCCGCTACGCTGCGCCGTCGACCGCGAATGGTCCATATATATTAAGGCAGATAACTGGTGACAGACGACGGCTCCGCTGCGCTGCGCCGTCGTCCGTGCGTAGCCCTTAAAAATTAAGCAAGGTAACTGGTGACGAACGACGGCTCCGCTGTGAAGCGCCGTCATCAATATGTAGCTTATTACTGGTGACGCTCATTAAAATTAAGCAAATAAACTGGTGACGAGCGACGGCTCCGCTGCGCTGCGCTGTCGTCCGTGTGTGGATCATTGAAATTAAGCAAATAAAGTGGTGTCGATAATGGCCGACAACGGTTTAGGCTCTAATTTTTGAAATTCACGATCGCTTTAACGTGCAATTATTGCTTCAAAAATTCATATTATTTTTAATAATCAACGGATTTGAACTAAATAACAAAATTATTAAAGCTTAAGAATGTAAGAAGTGCATTGTTAATAATAAAAACATCTATCGCTAGTTGAAATATTTTTTTAGAATTTTTGAAATTCATAATCGCTTTAACGTGCAATTATTGCCTCAAAAATTCATAACTTTTTTAATAATCAACGGATTTGAACTAAATAACAAAATTATTAAAGTTAAAGAATGTAAGAAGTGTTATGTTACTAATAAAAATATCTATCGCCAGTTGAAATTTTTTTTTTAGAATTTTTAAAATTCATGATCGCTTTAATGTGCAATTATTACTTCAAAAATTCATAACTTTTTTAATAATCAACGGATTTGAACTAAATAACAAAATTATGAAAGTTAAAGAATGTAAGAAGTGTTATGTTACTAATAAAAATATCTATCGCCAGTTTAAATTTTTTTTTAGAATTTTTAAAATTCATGATCGCTTTAATGTGCAATTATTACTTCAAAAATTCATAACTTTTTTAATAATCAACGGATTTGAACTAAATAAAAAAATTATTAAAGCTAAAGAATGTAAGAAGTGTATTGTTACTAATAAAAACATGTATTGCCAGTTGAAATATTTTTTTTTTAATTTTTGAAATTCATGATCGCTCTAACATGCAATTATTGCTTCAAAAATTCATATTTTTTTTTAATAATCAACGAATTTGAACTAAATGGCAAAATTATTTAAAAAAATTCTCAACCGCGCACAGAATCTTCCGCAGAATATTTTAATTCGTAACACCACCGCGAGCGACATTCCAACCACCAAGAGATGGCGCGCGTATTATAAATCAATCGTTATCACCAATTTATGTATTTAAAGCCGACTTAATTGTTCATCGGATGCAAGTGTTGCAATTGAGCTCAGTGCAGCAATTGCTGTTAATATTTTGTTTATATTTTTTTTATAATTTCAGCTACTTATTTATTTACATTTATCGATACGAATCTACAGGGTAAGCCCATTAAAACCCATTAATAACCGTCGGCGCAAACAATGGAAAAGGAATAACTGATCGAGCGGTCGATCGCCGAGAGTAGAAAATTATGAAAGTACTAAAATCGCTATTAAAAAATTGGGGTTGGAGGTAGAAGGGTGAAAATTTAGGGTTGTATGTATTTTTTAATGCCGAATCATAAAAAAATAAAAATAAAAATTTTTGTCAGAAAAATAAAAATAAAAAATTTGCGGTGGACCACCCTTATCATTTAGGGGTATTAAAAATAGTTTACATCCTATTCTCAGACCCACTCAATATACACACAAAATTTCATAGGAACCTGTCAAGCCGTTTCGGAGGAGTTTTGTTACAAACACTGTGACACGAAAATTTTATATATATTAGATAGTATTTTACCAAATTCAAATTTTAACGTATAGTTTGACTATTTTGTATCATCTGTCGTATTTTATGTATCAGTATATTTGATTTATAGATCATTTTACCCGTTCATGTATTCTATATTTATGACTAATTAATTTAAATTTCCTATTTTTATTTGTACACAGGTTTATTTTACAGCCTGTTTTTTTTAATGACAGCAATAGATGTCGCCATTAATCAATAATTACAAACATTTCAATGTGATACGATTTAGGAGGCCAATTCTCCTTTACATAATTAGTACACCACACCATCACGATCAATTTTTTCCAATGAAATTTGATGCAGTCCCTTTCGGCATTTGCTTTTATCGCAAGCCATAAAATTCTACCCCATTTACTCCGCATCCTTGCTTTCGCTGGTTATCGAGTATGACTTATAGGAAATATAATATTCCACCGATACGGAACGGAGTACTAAAATTGAAGCCAGATCGCATCGCGTCTAATTAACAAACGAATCTCGTGGAGGCAGACATTTTTCTGTTTGGTCTTGGGGTGAAGGTGCAGTAAAGCAGCAAGTCCCGTCGAAATTTCAGCGATAATCCGTTTTAGATGTGTTCTTGTCACGCTCGGAAAGGCGAAAGGCGAGTGCCTGACGAAAAGCAACGTTCTCCTAGATTAGCTCGTTTCGGGATCTTCCCACCGATTCTTCCTCTAGCACGCACACGTATAAAACACGTCTCGTTTATTAGACATGTTTTACTATCGCATTCATTGTTCGCAGCACTTCCACGAAAATGTACACCGTGAATTTACAACAGATGCGCCTGCTAGATTTCGAGATAAGTCGTAATGGATTTACGCGAAGCACAATGCACGAATCAATCCGGGATTATCAATGATGAGCTCTCGGGTATAATTCTACTTCGGATGTTTTAATGCAGGAAATGGTAATTCGTGGAAACATTTTCAATTAAGAGCCTTATTATAATTCTTCGGATAAAGGATGTTAGTTATTGGATTTTGAAATCCGTTTATGGCTTCGTTATCTCATGCATAAACATGTTGCTGGCAGCTACAAATAATTTAAGACTTCACTAATCTCGTCACTGTTTCATTACTCGCGTTAAGTTAAGGTCTTTATTAAGTGTCGTAATGTCTAAACTACCTAACAGGATGAGTTAGTTTGTAATAACTCTCATCTCATTTACTTAGAAGGAATTTAATACACCTGTTTATTACCAATGAAATCAATTTTTATTCCTTTAAAGGTTTAGGTTTGACATTGCAACGAATTATGCGCTTATTACGTGTGACGCATCCGCTGGGGGCGTTGCTTCATTCTCAGAAAAATTAAATAGTTAACTTTGAGATTTTTGCAAAATGATAGAATTCGCCGGTAGATTCGCCTAAAGAAATCATAGTGTGGCGAAAAAGTTATAGCGAGTAAAATAAACAATTTTTAAAATTAAATCGATATAATAATAATAATAATTTATTATACGGCGTTACATAGAAGTATAGAGTATACGTTATTAGACTAAACTATAACTAATATTAATTTGATTTAATTTAAATTAAGTTAAAAGGATATGAGAGCTAAATATTAGGGCTAAGATATAACGATATTGATAGCCTGTATAAGACGAAAAGTAGCCTGAATATATGAATATTCAATTAGTTCCTAACTCTGCTAAATTAAGTCTTATAGACTAAAAAAGTAACTAGTTCTTTCGATGAATATTCAGCGTGGCATGAGTCGGATAAGTAGACTTAATTTTGCAGTTATGAACTGTTTATTCAGGCTACTTTTCGACTTAATTTGATGATGATGGTTTGTGGAGGGCGACCAAATGGTCGCAGCACTTCATTCGTTGGTCCCTTTGTGCGACAACTTAATTTAATTTATCTGGAACAATTAAGGGTTTTTAATTTTAATCTATATAAGATGGTTTTTCATTACTGCAGGAAAATAATTTATAATATTAATATTACTATAAAAAATAGCTATTAATTACAGATTTGAAACGTTAAAGAATCGTGAAATATTTCATATCCACAAAAATACTGTACTTACTTTCTTATTAAAGAGATTTTCGTTATGGAAGTATATATCATAAGGAATTAACGTGTTTCCCTTTTGGTTTATCGTAGGGGGAATAGGGGGGAAAGTAATAAAATAAGAAGTGATGCCCGTTATCGCGGCCGTGCGTTTTTATGCTGCCAATAAAACTACTGCAGCACCGAGGGGTGAAAAAAAAACCAGTGACGAAAAAAAAATAAACGGATGGAAATCGTAAAATGTGATGGAAAGGATGTATCAATCCAGACGATCTAGCCAAAAAATGCATTATTTTCTATTTCGTAAATTACCTAAAGCAAAAGTTAGGAATTTACGATCGAGCCGCCTACTATATCTTCACGCGGCGACTTTTATTACGCGAGATTTTGATAAGTTATTTGTATGCTTTCATTACACGACAGCCATTCGGGACGTGGCATTAGCATGAAATCTTACTTCGTTTAAATATTCCGAATGCTATTTAGCGGGGTTATTACGGAAAAATGCTTTCACGGTAATGTGGAACAATGGCGGATATTTTATCTACATGAGCAATTCAACTTTTATTTAATATACAAAAAGCACCTGATACCATCGTCATTACCAGTAGAACCAGTAAAAAATCTGCATAATATATATTTCATTTCAATTAAAACAGAAAAGTTACTAGATCTGTCCAATTTTGTAAATAATGTGTACGTCGTTTTCTTATTATACAGTGCGTTTAGGAATTTTCAAGTTAAAAACTTGTCTGTTAATGGTATTACCATTGCAAACTTCAGCAATTACAGTTAAGTTAAATCATCTTGTAACTGAATGCAGTCGTTAAGTGAAGTAGAGGACCACAGTGCAATCCTTGCGAAACCCCTGAACTAGTATCAGAAAATTTTCATTCTTAATTCTTTACTTTCATACTCAGACTACGATTCCTTAGGAAAGATTCTATATTCGGTCGCCAATGTACTAAAACCTTTACTTTTGAATTATAATATTTTGTTACCTGAAATGTATTTAAAGTAGGCGTAATGTGATATATTGCTTTCTGTTTCCATATTTTCATCATCGCCTAGGAAATTCTTCCATGACTTGGCAATTGTTGTAGCCGTTACGTCAGGTCAGGCCGTTGCAACCCAATAAGCAACATTCTTTACATTAATTCGTTTCAATTTTTCAATCAATAAAGACAGTAGCCTCGTGCGATAGTTCCTTTTTTACTTTCTTCGATACGAATTACGAGAAAGTATTGTGATCGTGATTTTTTTTCAAAATTTTTTTTTACGAAAATATCCGTTTTGGTGTCCCTAGATACCATTTCAACAATTACTGGAAATGTTTTTTGTGTGTGTGTGTGTCTATCTGTGTGCGCTGTATCTCAAAAACTAATAGAGCAATCGTTATGAAACTTTGAACATACGTCTTATTTGATAATCCGAAGAACTGAAAAGCTTTTGGTACAATTTCGTACACCGGAAGTGGGTGTTTACCTTAACTGTTTTTTGTTTTTTGCCAATATTTTCTTAAATAAGAAAAATATCACAAAAGCATTTAAACAAACATTAAAAACAACAAAGAAATGAACATCTTTTGCTTGAAAACATTTTTCATAAAATCATTTTGATTCGAGAAAAAAATTTATTTTTTTTTTTTAATTTTTGGTTTATAATTATAAAACGATAATAGTTACAGTAAATTTTTAAATAATAATTGTAGAGAATGCTAAAATGAACAACTTATAAAGAATAAGTTTTCTTTGAAATCCCTTTAGTTTTTGAGTAAACTGAGTTTTTGGATTTGAAGTATAATTTTTCCATCTTTCATAATTTTGACGTTTCAAACGTCAGTTTCATCCGAGGTTACACAATGCTCGATGTACATTTAAAATATGATTTTAATTGAAAATAAACCATAAAAACGTAAATATAAATGATTCCATCAAGTCGGTGAAAGTAACATGATGGCCACATCACCATTTTTTACTTTCTACGTTACAAAGTACGAGAAAGTATTGTGATCGTAATTTTTTTTTTATTTTTTTTACGGAATTATCCGTTCTGGGGTCCCTAGATGCCATTTCAACAATTTCTGGAAAAAAAAGTGTGTGTGCTGTGTGTGTGGCTGTGTGTGTGTATGTCTGTCTGTGCGCGCTGTATCTCAAAAACTAATAGAGCAATTGATATGAAACTTTGAACATCCGTCTTATTTGATAATCTGAAGAACTAAAAAGATTTTGGTAAAATTTCGTACACCGGAAGTGGGTGTTCACCTTAACTGTTTTTTTTTGTTTCTTGCCAATATTTTCTTTAATATGAAAAATATCACAAAAACATTCAAACAAACTTTGAAGACAACAAAGAAATGAACATCTTTTGCTTGAAAACATTTTTCATAAAATCATTATTATTCGAGAAAAAAAATTATTATTATTTTTTTAATTGTTGGTTATTATAAAACGATAATAGTTACAGCAAATTTATGTCAATAATAATTGTGGAGAATGCTAAAATGAACAACTTATAAAGAATAAGTTTTTTTCGAAATCCCTTTAGTTTTTGAGTAAACTGAGTTTTTGAATATGAAGTATAATTTTTCCATCTTTCATAATTTTGACGTTTCAAACGTCAGTTTGATCCGAGTGTACACAATGCTCGATGTGCATTTAAAATATGATTTATATTGAAAATAAACCATGAAAACGTAAATATAAATGGCTATAATACGATCAAGTCGGAGAAAGTAACATGATCACTTTTTTTTTTAAATTGTTAATGGTTTTTCTATTTCAAATTTCAAAGTTTACATCTTCTTGAACAACAGAATAGTTTTTATAATGAAAAAAATCATTTTTTTTTAAACAAATTAACGAAATTAATTCTGTAATATTACGGTATTTACGGTTGCCCGGTGTGATATAAAGTATTCGGATTTTCTCTAGCTCACACTCTTGTATTCTGCATATTTACAGCGTCGTTCAGCATAAATGTGTTTTCGTAGGAATAGTTTCCAACACTTGCATTTTGGTTTAATCTCCCCATGCACTCACAAAATACCATTACGGCAAATAATTTCTCTTCAGTAGAACTTGTGAATTACGTAATTTGTAGCTCTTCGACTTTGCTTCTCTTCTTGCTTCAACAGACTTATTAAAACAATTTATAGAATGTGTTAGGGTGTTATTAAAGGAAAACACATCAAGTGACTCACGTAGTGTCGTAGTACCAAAATAAGTCATCATTTGTTGTTTTTTTTTTTATTTATACGAACTAAACTCACTTCGAACCATTACAGGCCGTAATGGTTCAAGGTCGGTAGCTTATCCTGCGATGACGCTGGAGCTGGCAGGTAATCTGCATCTTCTAGTCCCATTGAATTTCTTACGAATTACCATCAACTTGGGAGGTGATTTCTTTAAATTCCGAGAGGTGATCGAAGTTGCTGTCAGGGACGTTGTTGGGAAACTAAAACAATCTAACAGCCGTGATATTTACGGTATGTCTACCGCCTTACTTACTTCCATTGGCACGAATAATCAATCTATGTATAGCATCCAGAACTTTTCCGTCATGTTTGCAAAGGGTCATACCAGTTCATAAAAAGGGTAGCATGGATGAAGTTGACAATTTTAGACCAATCTCCCTTCTGTCTATATTCCCAAAAGTTCTCGAATGAATACTTTTTATTCAAATGGTAAAGTTCCTCGACATAAATTGCATAATCAATAGCAACCAATATGGCCTCCGCAAAGGTAAATCTACCCTTGATGCAATAATCGCGTTCACTGAGCAATGTTCATACTCTGTCGCCACCTTTTTGGATTTGGGAAAAGTGTTTCTCATGTAATTCTGCTTCAAAAAGAAAAACCTAAAAACTTAATTTATTCTCAAGAAAATAAGTATATACAAAAATGCAATACATATAGAATGAAAATATGTCAAACAAAACAATTTGGATAATAGAAAATAAATACATAGAATTCAAAAATAATACTACTATAATTGTCACCCCGGAAGCTGCCGCACGATAGCGTCTTAATTGAGTCATCGGCAGCAACAAGTTTACACCAACAACACTCTATCTAGTGAGATGAAACTAACGTGTAATGTACCTCAAGGATCCATGTTGGGACCGCTGTTATTCCTGATATATGCAAACGACTTACCATGCTAGCCGAGCAGTTCTTCGGTTGGACAGTCTGCCGATGACACTACTATTAAGGTCTGTTCAGACACTGAAAACGAGGCAGCTAGTGCTAATTACAACTCGGTTCAACTAGCGACGGAATGATTTACAGCAAACAAACTTCAAAAATCCAACAAAATCCATGCAAATAACATTCTCCCTCAGGCAAATCATCAAACGTCTTAGTGTAAAGTTTCTTGGAATACATTTAGATTCTAAGTTTAACTGACGTTACCATGAAGATGCAGACTCAAATAAAGCGTGTAGTAAAATTTATCTTTTACGTCAACTTAATGACAAACTACAGGGTTCTGAGGTGCGAACTGCATACTTCGCCCTCGTCCAGCCACACCTCACATGTGGAATTCTTGCCTGGGGTCATTCGAGTCTGTTCGGTCTACAAAAGCGTGCTGTTAGAGTGATTGCTGCGCTAGGGTACCGATGTGACGGGTGGTAAAGTTTTTGTGGAACTGGAGATTAGTATAAAAGATATTACGAAATCCATAGTTATAATACAAGATCTGAAGATCACATAAATACACAGCATCTTCGCCTGTCAAGGTCACAAAATGGATCAAATTATTACGGGCCTAAACTCTACATCGTGATACCAGAGAGTATAAAATCCCTTCCTATAAATAGGTTTCTACTTACAATGAAAACCTACCTGGTAAATAGAGCTTATTTTAGCCTCAATAAATGCTCAATGATGGCTTTAACAAAATCAGTGTGCAGTGATAAAGTCATTTGTACTGTTTTCTTGTAGTCATACGTAATTTTATCCATTTATATATTTAGGTTTTATTTATTGATTTTATCTACTACCTGTTTTTAATGTTAATTTATGGTACATAATCTTAACTATATATTGTTTTTTATCAACACAATGATCTCACCTAATCGTTGTTTTTACCACTTGTCTTTATGTTTTACTCATTACATACATACACTGTGTACATAAAGGAATAAATTCGATAAAAATTCACGTGTATTATTTTTTTAACGCACATTTTTTGAGATAAAATTCAAATGTACAGGGTGTCCCAAAATTGAGAATTGACCCTTAAGTTGAAATCTTCAAATGTGAACCCCCATTTTTTGTTGCATTTATGGATTCTACGTAAAATTATTATTATATTTTTCATGTAGCATACTCTATGTCGATATTAAGCTGTTTTCGAAGAAATTGTGTTTAAAAAAGTACTACTACTATTTTATTTCTGGTAAAAGATAACATGGTTTAATATAATATTTAATTTAATAGTCTTTAAATGCTCGTAAAACAATCTCTCACACACTCACACACTTAGTTTACAATTCATCGTGCTCGTCATTCGTGTCCGCGTCTACTTCTTGGGCCTCCTCTTCAGGGATACCGTCCTCAGGTACATCTTCCTCTTCCTTGACCACCTCGTCTAAGGAAGCTCCCAAAGTTTTCCTCATGATAACCTCAATGCTGGCAGCGAAGTCCGATGTTTCCTTTAGCATAAATCCAGACCTTAAAGTGGCCGTCTTGAAGAGCATAACCGCCATATCTTTAGCCGTTGGGTCAGAGGGGTCATCGTTAACTCTCTTGAGCAGCTCGCGCATCAACGGATGCCTTGGGTTGATCTCGAGAGTCTTCTTCTGGTTCAGATAGTAGGTCCTTTGTGGATCATCGGATTTCTGGTGGGCATTAGAAACGGCCAAGCGCTCCATGTTTCCAGTCCATCCGTACCTGCTGGCTACTAGAGCACACGGGGAATCGCTCAAACGCTCAGACACGGTTGCCTTAGCAACGTGCTCCTAGAGCGCATCTTCGGACAACCATTTGGTCAAAGGCTCGAAAGTGGTCTGCAACTGTTCCAATTGCAATGCACCTCCTTCTGATTCGGTTAGAGAAAATCCTTCCTTAGCAACGTTCTGGAATTTCTTGCCATCGTATTCGGGAATGTCGGAAATCGCGTATTCATCTACGGCTTCCACCAAGTACAAAACCTCGTATCCTTTCCCCAACAACCTCTTGACGAATGGTGATTTACTGACCTCGGCCTTGTTGGATCCGGCGATGTAATAGATATGATCCTGTTTCGGTTTCATTCTCTTCACGTAATCAGCTAAACCAGTGACTTCCTCCCCGTTTGAGGAAAGGAACATCAACAACTTGGCCAATCTGGTCCTGTTGCTGGGATCTTCAATAACCCCCAATTTTATGTTGGTCGAATATTCCTTCCAGAATTTAGCAAAATCTTCATCGTTTAACTTCTTAAGCATGTCGAGCACTTTTCTCACCGGTTTCTTCTTAATGACTTTGATTAACTTGTGTTGCTGTAAGGTTTCACGTGATACATTCAATGGTAGATTATCGGAGTCGACCACGCTTTGAATGAAGCTCAGGTACGTAGGCATCATGTCGTTGAATTCATCGGTGATGAACACGTGTTTGACGTATAGTTTAATATTGTCGGTCTTGGTTCCGTATCGGTTGAAGCTTTCAGTCGGTTGGGACAGCGGGACGTACAAAAGGTATTTAAAGGTGACTTCACCTTCGGCGACAAATTGAACCTTGGTCAGTGGCTCCTTGGTGTCTTTGGTTAAGGCTTTGTAGAATTCATCGTATTCTTTATCTTCGACTTCTGAAGGCTTTCGAGTCCAGATTGGCTTGCTGTCGTTCAATAATTCCCAGTCCCATGTGGTTTTGTCAACCTTTTTAGTTTTCGGTTTTTCAGCCTCCTTCTCCTCTTCAACGGCAACATCCTCATCAGCTTCAGGTTTCTCAGCCTTTTCCTCCGCCGCATCATCGTCAATGGGCTCCTCGACCTGCTCCGTGCGGCTGGCCCACATGTAAATAGGGAAATTGATGAACTGCGAATACTTCTTCACCAAATTTTTGACGGTATCCTGCTCCAAGAAGCCCTTCGCCTCCGGCTTAAGCTGCAGGCTGACGGTTTCATCGAAATATTGGAATTAATAAGGAAAACTCATTATTTACTTAATGAAATGCTGAAACTGAAACCCTTCTGGTACCTGGCAGTATCCCAAATGATCAATAAATTCATGCTGGTCCCTCTTTATTGTTTCTTGACTAATGTTGGCACATTCTCTTCTTATTCTAGTTTTTAAGTCGTCAAGCGATTCAGGTTTAGTTTGTCCGTTTTTGTACGTTGTCCACGTCAGCCGCGAGGAGTTTATCCGACACGTTCTCGATGAGATTCGACAGGTCCTTCATCTCCTCCTTCGTGTTGTTGTGATAGGTTTTGTGACGATAATCCTTTTATACACCGCAGTACCGAAGAACACTTCTTGCTTGAGTCCGATTTTATGGTAGAGGAGTCGCTGTGAGTCTCGTAGGCCCTCTTCTGACCCTCAGGATCCCCCTGGCATTCTTGAACCTTAGCATGATCGCTCGCGTCGCTGATGACTTTAGGACTAGGCAGCGGTACTACGAACTCCGCTCCTATGTCCAAAATAACTTAATGTTCTACTTGTATCAATAAATATCTATTCTATTCTATTCTATTCATAACCTTGTGGCTCGATGACGGCTGCAATGTAGCAACTGTGCTGGAGATTACCTTCCCCGAGTTTCGCCTGATCGGCCTAACGGTTACTGTCCCTACTGAGGAACAATTTGGCGATTATCTCGTTCGTTATGGAAAGCGGCAAAACTATAAAGAATACAATATGTATACATGTATACAAACTTTTATGTCTTACAAGTTTTTCTATTAAATCTCGGAAAGGTTATATCTGTCATTTTGATAATTCAAACTTGCATCAACGTGATTTTATTATTGTATAGAGTAAGACGTAATCAGCGGGCCTTCTAAGTTTTAGGACCCTGCTACTACTTAATGTACCTTGTATCCTAGTAATAAATACACAATAATATAAAATAGTAGAATGATTAGCTATTTCCAATAGCTATTGGAATTTTTTTAAATTCTACTAATTTAAAACCGTCGGCGTCGAGTTGATTAATACTCAAAGTAAAACGTATTCTCATCAACGGACGCACTGTACTGATAACGTCCAGTATCCAGAAACCGGTCTGCAGCTGCCATTGATGGTAAACAATAATTTATAGTCACGCAATAATGTAATAGTAAGACATAAATGCAATCGGCTTTTTCCAGGTTTTTGGATTCGACCTCTCCATCAAAGATCGAGTGTATGGCCGGGTCTTTTCCATGGAGAAAACCATAAATGGATTTGTGTGTTTGGTACGCTATAAAATTTCTTCATTCCACAGGAAGACGAAGACGATCAAGATTAACTGGTTTATATCCAGCAAGATGGATCACCACCTCACTGCCGCTTAGAGATTCAAGATTTTCTTGATCAGCGTTTCCCACGTCTTTGGATTAGTCATGCAGAGACAGCTGTGTGGCCACATTGCTCACTAGATTTGGCCTCTCTCGACCACTTCTTGTGGGTCTTCATCAAAGATCGAGTGTATGGCCCGTCCTTTTCTATGGAAAAAAACATAAATGGACTTTCGATATCCTTTAAAAAAAATGCATTCTGCAGACAGGTGAAGACGAGCAAGATGGACTGGTTTATATCCAGCAAGATGGAGCACCACATCACTACCGCTTGGAGATTCAAGATATTCTTGATCAGCGTTTCCCAGGCCTTTCGATTAGTCATGCAGAGCCAACTGAGTGGCCACATTGATCACTAGATTTGGCCTCTCTCGACCACTTCCTGTGGGTCTTCATTAAAGATCGAGTGTATGGCCCGTTCTTTTCTATGGAAAAAAACATAAATGAACTTTCCATATCCTTAAAAAAAATGTATTCCGCAGATAGATGAAGACTATCAAGATGGACTGGTTTATATCCAGCAAGATGGAGCACCACCTCACTACCGCTTGGAGATTCAAGATATTCTTGATCAGCGTTTCCCAGGCCTTTGGATTAGTCATGCAAAGCCAACTGTGTGACCACATTGCTCACTATATTTTTATTCTCTCGGCCACTTCCTGTAGGTCTTCATTAAAGATCGAGTGTATGGCCCGTTCTTTTCCATGGAAAAAAACTGTAAATGGACTTTCGATATCCTTCAAAAAAATGTATTCCGCAGACAGATGAAGACGATCAAGATGGACTGGTTCACATCCAGCAATATCTCTCCCCCATGTAGAGGTAAACCGATTAAGATAATCGGTGCTTCAACTTTTTCCTGTGGGGCATCATCAAAGTTTGAGTGTGTGTTCCACTTTTACCTGCCGATCTCGCTGAGCTAAGAAATCGAATTTATGCAGCAGTAGCAGTCGCTCCCGATTTTCTGGCTCGTATTTGGCAAGAAATTGACTTTAGGGGGGATGTCTGTTATATCACAAGCAGTAGTCACAACGAACCGAAATAATGTTTGTTAATAGATTTGATGAGTTTTCCTTAGAAATGAGACCTATAACAGGTTCTGTAAGTCGTTTCAATAAATTTATCTGTCTTGTTGTTCTTTTAGAAATACCCTGTATAAAATGGAAAATACAAATCATTTATGATACATTTTATGTTACCTATTATTTTTTCTTTTCAGTTACGATCGTGAACATTTTTTCAATTTTTCTTTTGATAGAAATACCCAGGGGCGGCTAGTTATGTAGAGCCAAGGAGCCATGGCACCACCTGTAGTTTCAAGCTCTGCAAGAATTTTTAAGTAATTCTTAACACTTTTTCGCCTGTTACTTTAGTCTAGGAAGATAAATCGTTCTTTCTTTCTTCAAAAACGGGGGGGGGGGGGTATATTGTATAAGTGGCTCTACCACCAACATGTTCCACGAGCCGCCACTGGAAATACCCGTTTTAAAGTTATTAGAGGCAATTTTAGTGCTTTGTGAAAAACAGAAATTTGGGTCTGTTTCTGTTTGTTTGGCTAGCTGTGCACGATGTACCTCAAGAACTAATGCAGGAAATAATATGACACTTCGAAGCCTTATTTGACCATCCCAAGAACTGAAAGGCTCTTGGTAAAATTTCGTACACCAGAAGTGTTTATCTTAACCATCGTTGTTTTCCGGTAATTTTTTTAATATGAAAGATTTTACAAAAAAATTTAAACGAATATTGAAGCTTTACAAAGAAACGAACATCTTTTGATTAAAAATGATTGTTTTTCGAAAAAAGAATTAATTGAAATTTTTTGACATTTTAGGTCTATAGTTATGAAATTTGATGTAACTTATATGATAACTGTAGAGACTGCAGAAATTAACAATTTATAAAGACAAACGTTTTTTGGAAATATCATTAGTTTTTAAGTAAACTCTCGGTAGAGAGTGTAATTTCTTATTTCCATCATAATGGTCACGTTTCTAACGTCAGTAACATCCGATCCTGCAAAACCCCACATATCATTTAAATTGAAAATAAACCATGAAGGTATAAATAACCATTATATCTACCATCAAATCGGAGAAAGTAACGTGATGGCAACATCAGCATTTTCTGACAACTTATGACGGGGAATGGGTAAAGAGATTCTTTAAAAAGAATTTAATTAGAAATGGTATTCGCAGTGGAATTTATAATGTCTGGAATGTAATGTAATGTGTTCTCCGCGCAATTAACATTTAATTGCTGGGTATTAAATTGTCTATTAAGAAGATATAGTAATTTCACGGCAGGAATTTTATTACATATTTTTAATATATTGGTGTCTATATTACCCGGATAATATATTATTTTATAAACGGAGTTAATAATTGTATACATTATTTCTCATAGTTGCAGAAACTACGCGCAGATTTAGAAAGTAATATTTAAGAAACAGGATGGTGGCGACCGTTACTGTTTGGTAGAGATGGGCGAAATGACTATTTTTTGTGAAGAGTGAAGAGTCAACAGAAAACAGTCGTGATTCATGACTGAAAATAAAAAAAATAAAAAGTATGTCTGGAAAGTTTTGCAATTTATCCTTAAAACATAGTGAAGAGTACTCGTGAGTTACCCATGTCTACAGTGTGGTACTTCATTTTTAGAGATACATGAAACTCAACTAACAGTGTAGTATTGGTTTTTATCATTGTTGTATCCTCTGGTAATATGTTAACAACACACAATTATAGTTTTACAAACACTCTTTATTCAACGAGACTGTACAATTCTCGGCGCACTCGAAGGTGCGACACTAAAAAAATAGGCACACAAAAACCAACATTTTGTTTCCATCTACAATACACAATCATAATCGACTATAATTTCGACTCGTTCGAGTCATTATCACTTGATAAAATAAATAAAACATAGAAAATTGTGTTTCATTTATTATCATTATTACTTGATAATAACTCGAGAGAATTATAACAATAGTCGATTGTGATCAAAATCAATAATATAAAACATGGAAACTTCTGTTTTATTCATCCCTAAAGTAATATAACAAATCAAATAAATAGGTTTAATATTTTTCAAATGAATATAACAAACAAAAAACGCTTACGGTGGTCCGGCATTGATAACATCCTGGCATTTGATTTGATTGTTCATTACTTTTATCATGACACGTTATTTTTTTATAATATATGCCACCGGCTAAATAAATATTAAAACGTATTGATTTAAACAAACATACAAGGGAAACTCAATTTTTCCTCCTCCCATAAATAATAGAATCAAACACTGTAATTTCATTTCCCACATTTCACAGAATTCTTTCGCGTGTCACTGGGTAATTCCGAGAGGAAAACATTGGTCATCAAAATATGAAGCCCCCAAGCTGGTAAGGATTGCATTATCCCATTTCCGGCCAAGCCCCGACGCTCACAAATTCCCCGCTCGGTTTGAATTCGACCCTTAAAATTTCAGAGATGCTAAACTTCCACCCTCGCTTCCTATCCCAAATGGGCCGTGATAATAGGGCGCCATTCACCTATAGTTTCCATGTAATAATGCCTCTAATTAAATCACAAGAATTCTCAATTATTGATTGTATTAATTTGATATCATGCGGATATATCCAAAGCTCAGCTCATGCACATAAGTATCTAATGTTTGATAGGGTAACTTCATAAAACACTGACGTAGCGTTTTGTATTCTTTTTCTGCTGACGATGACGGTAAAAAAAAAAAAGTGCAAAATTGGTTTCCATGAAGCTGATACGTGTTGAAAGTTGTTGTTTACATAACGACGTACGGGAAACTGTGTGGATAATTAAATAAAACACACTTTTACTTAGTTATTATCACACTAATGATCATCAAACTTATAGTTTGATAATGATCATTGTTTGATCAAAACTGCAGTCACTATAAATAAACAGTGTGATATTAACTAAGTAAAAGTGTGTTTTATTTAATTAAAAATGTATCACGAAGTAAGTGCCGCCAACCTCAATCAGTTAGTGTGGATAATCCCTAATTACTATTTGTAATCTATTTGTTATGAACATTTTAATGGTATAAAGAGAAAACATTATTTAAGCTTTATATTGAAATTTATAATTCCCGAATAATGCATAATTCCGTAAATACCGTAATTTAATAATCGATGAGAAATTTATAAGCGGAAACGAGGTTTCCTTTTACCCGAAAGTAGTTTTATACGGATTTTCAAGCGGATAAAAAGCAAACACAAAAAAATCCGTATAAAGTTGGAAACCATATGCTCGCTTCGGAAAAACGTAGCCGAAGGTAGTAAGTGAAATAAAATATTTACAGAGTGAACCATTACCAATACACAACGCAAACACGTTTTTGAAATTCTGTGAAAGAGTGTGGACGTAAATAAAATATTATCCGTGCAGCTGTATTGGAAAGAAAATGCGGCGTAGAGTTGTAGAGGCGGAATTTAAATAAATAAATATGAGGGTGTTTGCTGCGACACCGGCGGATATACACAGGGATGTTTTAGGAATTTTACGGGTCCCTGGATCATTGGAATTAATCCGGGATTAAGAGGTACCTTAATATTACTTAACATGTAATGCTCGGGGAAAATACCACAAGACGTTATTATTTGGCCGGATAAATTTTAATTTGCAAGGATCATTGAATCGATACAAATTTCGAGAATTTCGGATTTTGTCTAATCACGATTCATTCGAGAAATTTGCGATAATATAACGAGTGCTTAAAATAAATTTTATCCCACTGAGATTATAATCGCGAGTGGTATTTGTTTAGATAATTTATTGAATAAAGCAAAATTATATGTAATTTCAAGCTGTGAAGATCGTTGTCATAGTAAAGGTAAATAAAATTTATCCACTTGCAAACTTGAATCTAACTGTTTGTCCACTCAAACTTTTATCAACTTTTTTATCCGATTGCAAAATCTCGTACTCGTCTATTTTAAATGCGCATTTTTATACACGAGTTGAATTATCGTAGTAATTTAATGCAGACAATGTGTTAAAAGAGTTGCGTATCAACATTATCTGCCAAAGATAAAACTTTTCAGCAAGCCGCCTTAGTACTCAATACCAATAAATCAGTGGCTATGGAATGGATTAGCAGTAATCAACTTAAACGGTTTATGTTGAAATCCATCGAAATTACTCTTTAATTAAAACATACCCCATCAACACAGGTAAATTAAACCAAGATGGTGGGTAGTTAAAGAAACTAAATTAATGTGAAACTATATTATTAATGAGATAATAGTAATTATTAAACGTGTGAGAAAGTTGGCCATTGCCATGAGGGTGAAGTTTCATCAGAGTGGCAATGGCCAACTTGCTCACGAGTTTAATACTTTTCGTATTAAATTTCATATTAAATAATTACCTAAAGATTTTTTTGTTTATATTAAATTGTATCATCCTCTTGTTTTTATTTCGTTAAATTGCGGCTGCAGAACTCCGTTGGAGACAGTATGAAGTTCATGACTACGTGTTTACACAAGCAAATGGTTACCGGAGTAACAACTAAACCGTTGAGAAAGTAAAATTGTCGTCATGTCATTGGCTGAAACCTGCTGGTCAATGAAACCGCTATCATTTTATTGGACAGCTCTCTCAATCAAAAACGATTCAACAACGTTTATATTATTTAATAAGATGCGAAAAACGGTTATTTTCCGGTAACGGTTTAAACAGTTACTGTTACTTCCAAATAAGTATTTATTTATTAACCGTTATTTAATGTACCATCAGAAAACTTGGTCACTAACAGTGTGTAACAAAACGAATCTCGGATTGAAATAATTTTTTTTTTCTGATTCTATCCATATTTTGATGTTTGATAAAAATTTTAAATTGTAACTAACATTTTTATTATCTAACCGGCAAATTTTCAAATATAAAATTATAATTTTTTAAATTGACCTTTAAAAAGATTTTTTTAAACTTATATAATATAATATAATAATATAATAATTTATTCATTTTACTTACATTACAATATTGTGAAATCAATAAAATTAACATTGAACTAATTAAATTGGAGACGGTACCATCTCTTCACCATTGGGCTAACATTTCTTCTTATACTGTACGTTTTCAAAAATTAAAATTATTTATTAATCTTTCGTTTCTGTTGAAAGAAAAGAGTAATCAAATTATGAAAAATTAAATTCGGTTAATTCACAAAATACTGTCTCTTTTAAAACTGTTGGTGTCCTGCTCACTAGCGGATATAGGATTAGAGCAGTGAGGGCAATTGCCGTGTACCCCTCGAGCTTTAATTGCTTGTCGTTTGTAGTGATCTTTACAAAAATGTCAGTGGTGGCACCTATAAAATAAATTGATTAATTTTATGTTATTTAATTTTTCTTTAAATTCTTTTGAATACTTGTTTCCCCTTCTTTACAAACCCTCCGGATCCACCTCTGCGTGATATTAAGACAAAACGCAAAAATCGCACTTTTTACTTTGTTTTAAATTTCGAAGATTATAAAATCGTGTTTTTATTTTTGGAATTGCACAACTACCAAACGCGTTGTTCGATTTTGATGATTCTAACTTCAAAATGTGACGAATTAAGTGCAATTTAACAACTGGCTTAGAATTGTTTTTCTAAAATCTATGCAAAACGTCAAAATTGCACGTTTTCAAAGTTCGAAGATTTTAAAATCGCTATTTTAATTTTTGAAATTGTATAAGCTACCAAACGCTTTGTTGAATTTTGATGATTGTAACTTAAAAAAATGGTGAATGGCGTGCAATTTAGAAACTGGCTACGACATATTTTGGTGAAATCAATGCAAAACGTCAAAATTGCATGTTTTCAAAGTTCGAAGATTTTGACTTTTGAAATTACACTTTGTCTGATTTTGATGACGTCAAAATGTGGCAAATTTAGTGCAATTTAAAATCTGGTTTAATTTGTTTTTTAATGAAATCAACGCAAAATGCCAAAATCGTATGTTTTTAAAGTCAAAGTGCGAAATTAGAAAATCGCGGTTTTTTACTGGGAGCGTTGTTAAATGTTGATAACTCAAAAGTAAAAATTTGGAAAATATAGTGTAATTTTTTTGGGCGGCCCGTTGGTGTAGTGGGTACAGGCGAGTGCTTGTGCCGGTTGCACCGCGTGCGTTCGAATCCCAGCCCGGGCGAAAGATTTTTCGGGGATCGAGAAGTATTTGCTCGGGTCCATGGTTGTTGTATACGTCTGACATTATTAAATAATAACCTGGTCGTGACTGAATGGCTCATGCCTAAGTCAAAAAAAAAAGTGTAATTTTAAAACGGTTTTCCCGTGAACTTAACACAAAATACAAAAATCGCACTTTTGAAAGTCGAGATTTTCATTTTTGAAGTTGCACAACTGCTAAACGCGTTTTCCGATTTTGGTGATTCTAACGTCAGTGTGCAGATTTGAGTGCAATTTAAAATTGGGGAGCCCGAGTTGGTTTCGTCCGCCATCGCCTTCACCGCCTGTACCGCATCGACCGTCGATCCCCCCTTACGGAAACCGTATTGGTTGTCCGCCAGCGCCCCCACCTCCTCCAGCAGGTCTGCGATCAGCCTTTCCAGAGCTTTGGCCAACCATCCTCGTCGGTATCCGTTTGGATTTTCCCGCGTCTTTCCTCCTTTGTGCAGGATCACCAGTCTGGACTTCTTCCAGACCCTTCGGTACCATGCCTTCCTGCAAGCACTGGTTCATGACTCCAATAAGCTCGTCTGGTGTCAACACTGCGGCTGCCTTGGTGATCTGGATTGGCAGGCTATCCGGACCCGGCGCCTTACTGTTCGGCAACCTGCCGACTGTCGCATCTCCGCCTCGGACCATCAGCCTCCCACCTTACCGAGCCGTCATCGATTGCCCGCTGGAGCTGAAACAGGTCCTGGATAACCCTTCTCGCTCCGCCTGGCATGACCTAGCATGACTCCTAGCCCCGCTGGACATACCCCTTTCTTACGGGCCACGATTTGGTAAGGCAGACCTCATGGGTTACTTTTGACCTCCTCGCAAAGCCTCGCCCAGCACTGGTCTTGCTCTTTGCTATAGCCTTGCAGAGGTCGCCTTTCGCCTGCCTGTGGGTCTCGATAATGTGGTCATCTATTCGACCTCTGGCCCTTGCCCGCGTCATCTGCCTGCGAGCTCTCGTTGCTACCCTACGGAGATCTTCCATCTCTTCCACCCGCTGCCTCCGCCGACTCCTGGTGCCGGAGCGGACTGGACTCCAAGTTTGCCCTTATCCTGTCGACGCCCATTCGTCCCACATTCTATCTTGCCTGCGCCTGTGTCAGGATGATGGGTGCGGGCTTGGTGCACCGCCGAGCAATGTCCCCGATCTTGTACGCCAGGTAGCTATGTACGCTCAGAGATTCCTCCTCGAGCACCTCCCAGTCCTGTACCCGCTGCATCAAGTTACCTGACGCCAGGGTCATGTCGATGTAGGATCTGGACTGACCTGGGACGAATGTGGGACTGTTTCCACCGTTGCACAACTGAAGTCCGGTTGTAGCCACGATCTCAAGCGTCTCCTGCCCCGTGTTGTCGGTGGACGAGGAACCACACTGGGTGACCTTGGCGTTGAGATCCCCCATCACCAACATGCTGTCCCTGTGTTGCACCAAACTCCCCCGAAGGACCGCCTGCCAGCCAGTCTGAAAAAGCTGCGGCGCCGTAGTTGGGGGTATATAGCAGCTGTATATTGCTATACTCCCCGCGACGACGAACACTATGTCTCGGGTCGGAGTTTCCCATGCTCTCAGCTTCGCCCTCACGTCTCCTCTGGCCTGTATGGCTACGTCCCCGTCCGCGGCAACGACGATCCAGAAGTCGTCCATTGTTGGGCTCTTTTACCAGCAGCAGCCCTGCACCTGCAGCACCCCTGTGACAAGCTCCGCGCCGCACAGTGGTCGATTTGATGAATCTAGCGGGACAAAATAGGTAAATTTGACTTAATTGCATTTTAACCACATTGATGTAATCCTAGATAATAAAATAGCGAATAAATGCATTATTTTTTTAAATTTCCCATGTCTAGTAACCCAGGAGGAAGGCCTTAATTATGTACAAATTGAAATACATTATCACTTGCATCTGCACATACAAAGTGAAGCGTAGGTTTGTTAATTTATTTCTTGTGTGTTTAAGTGATTTCAAAAAATTAATTCTTCAACTCAGGGTTTGCACTTTGCGTGGTATAAAAACGAAATAGAAAAACAAAATATTAACAACGTGACGAAGCCTTAAATTATATACTGGCGTTTTGATTATATTATTAAAAATGCCTCACTTTTGTTAGTCTCCAGAAAGTTTGGTCGACGTCAGCCAACGGAGTTTTTTATGACAATATAAACTACTAGTCGTGTAGAATCTTTCCACAAAACCAGTTTTTGCCCGTTCTTGCCCGATTTTTTTCTATTTCACTTTAAGGAGCAGTCTATAATATTACCCGAAAGATGCATAGTCGCATCGCACCCGAAAGTTAAACACATTTCTCATGAAGTTAAAATGATATTATGTACACAAGTAATTTGACAAACAGTGGCAAACAGTAAAAAGTAATCGACAGGGAAGGAGAAGCTTAGATTTGTTTTCAGTTCGATTGTGATTTAAAAAAATTGATTATTCAAACCAAGATATGTACTTTACGTAGTATTTAAACTAAATACAGAAATAAAATATTAACAACGACATAGCCTTATAGTATATTCTGGCGTTTTGCTAATAAATGTGAAAAAATGCCTAACTTTTGTTCGTTTCCGGAAGTTTTGGTTGTAATAAAAATTGTTTTATTTTATGACCAACTGATAAACTCAGTTTTTGTTAAATATGACATTTTTGACACTAGGTAGGTCTACACTTTTTTACTCGTAAGAAAATTTGCTGTGATTTAACATCAACTCCGAATTTTTTCCCGCTAGATTCATCAAATCGACCACTGTGCGCCGGTGTCTCAGAAGCCTCCGTCTCCTTACGCCCTTTGCAGATGCCCGCCCTAGCCCGGTGCCCCTTGGATTGGCATAGAAGGGCTCTGACGGGCACTCCCTCACTTTGTGTTCCTCTCCGCCGCGGTCGAGGCACAGCGTTGGCCTGTCAACTCCCTTGCACTGATATGCCAGATGCACTGTCTCCCAGCAGCAGTAGCACCTTTCAGTGCCCTCTCTTTCCCTGTCCCTTGCCAGTCCCTATCCTATTCTGACTTTTTCTGCCTTTAGCAGCCGCTCCGCGTTTTCTGGGGAGGCCCCGACTGTTATCACCTGCGACCCGCCTTATACCGGTTGCAGTCCTCCTTCGATACTGACCCGTTGACGTCTCTAATTGACAGTGCCACCCAGTGACGTCTGATTATGGCCTTGTCCCGCCACGACCGCCCGGACGGCTTCTGCGCTAAGTGAAGTAGGCCGTCTTCTCTGCTCGCGGCCCCCTTACTGATTGTGGCCCCAGTAGCAGCCAGGTTCACCTTGCCTCTGACCATCCTCAGCATGCCCTCAAACGTGGACGCTCCTGTTCTTACCATGAGAACCTCACCCCTCGTAAGCCTGCGAGCGTTGGGCTTGCTCTCATCCTCTTCCTTTGTCCGTGTCTCCCCTCTTCGCCACCTTGTGCTGTTTTTTCGTCACTTGAGCGTAGCTTCCTCCTACCAGCTCCTGACCGGCCTCTCCCTGCCCTTTTGCCCGAGGGCTCACAAAGAGTCTGGTCTTCTTCTTGGTGCCGTGGAAGACACCCACGACAACCTTTCTGAGAGCTTCTGCGCTTATATGGGGGATCGCTTGCAAGGCCAGCTCTGTAACCTCCTCACCCAAGAGCTCGTTGATGGCATCCACAAGTCTTCCTCCGAGCCTCCATAGTAGGCCCGATGGCCTTCCTGCTGCCTGCTCCCATCGATGTCTTGCATGTCTCCTTCAAGACCTCTATCTCCTCCTTGGACTCGGTCAGCTCCGAGAAACGTTCCCTGTGTGCCTCCTTCCATATCAATCTCTTAGATGACCATGTTAGTATAGGCCTCGCTCGACCATGCCTCCTTAATTGGATATAAACACGAACATAACACCAGGGGTGTTCAACTTATTTCCTAAATTTTTAAGATTAAATCGCTCACAAACCGGACCTAACTACTATGGAATTCAGTTTTACAATAAACTGCCTCTAGAATTTGAGAACTTGTCTCCAAAAACATATAAAATAAAAATAAAGTCATTCCTAATTAAGTTCGCTTTTTATTCATGGGAAGAATATTTAGCACATAATTTTACGTGAACTGTCGATTATGCGCCTATTTACTTTTAGTAACATTGTGTGATTTATTATCTCTATTTATGACCTGTGTAAACATATGTGTTAGCACCAATAAATACTATTACTATTACTACTAATTTCTTTTCACTTATCGAGGGAGTCTGTTCTTTCGAATACTGGCTCTTAGCATAGCTTATATCGTGTGAGCCACACAATTTTGTTTAAGAGTTGGCCGTAAGATATGAGGCATGTCGCATATTATTACGTCATGAGACTAGATTAGTTCATTTGAATTAGATTTAAAAAAAGAATTAATCTCAGACATGACTTCTATGTTTCCTCTCTCTCTCTCTCTCGGGCATGGCCAACTCAGAAATAAAATTATGTGGCTCACACCTTACCTTCTATATTAATATGACAAATTTGGACGGAAGGTCCAAGATTTTTGGTCGGCCAATGATGCGGACACTCACTTCACAAATGGGGCAAATGGCCTACGAATGTGGGTGTGGAAACGAAGTCCAAACTATCAGTCATGTAACCGAAGATGCCTATGAAGGATGCCTCAACGACTTCCTGCTTGTGACTCCAGCGCCCATTAAATACATACAAAAATTAAATATTTGCTTATTATAAACATGTGTATCGATAAATAAAAAAATTACATTTCTTCAAGCAGGGTGATTAGCCCCGTCAGGGTCCCTGCGTGGTTTAGGACCCCTCTCCGTTCTGCTTCGTGCGCCTGCATCTCTTTGTCGTAGGTATCTGCGCATTCCTCCGTCTGTAACCCGTTCTCTGTTGACTCTGCGCCTCTCGCGTACGCAGCACACCAACTCGGAGCCTCCTCCAGCACCGAGAGTTTATCCATGACCTGCTCCATTCGGTTGCCTGCTCATTTATCTCTCTCTTTGTATTATCAGCTTCATCATCGACTTGGATGCCTCGATGATTTTCGCGTGGAGGTTCCTAATCTCTTTGAACGTGAGATCATCTGGTGAGGGGCCTGTATTGAAACTGGACTCCTCGTTCCTCTTCTTCCTCGCCGATTCCACGTCTCTCTTACCAGTAGTTGGTCCTGTACCCGTAGGC
Source organism: Ocypus olens (assembly GCA_910593695.2). Taxonomy (NCBI): domain Eukaryota; kingdom Metazoa; phylum Arthropoda; class Insecta; order Coleoptera; family Staphylinidae; genus Ocypus; species Ocypus olens. Next base: position 46,159,333 of record OU343058.1, read on the forward strand.
TGGTCGATCACCAGGAGCTGGCAGTCGTAGTTTTGACGACCGCGAAGTGCCTGCCCGTGGCAACCCTTGCCGGGTTCCTAATATCTTTGAACGTGAGATCAACTGGTGAGAAGCCTGTATTAAAACTGGACTTTTCGTTCCTCATCTTCCTCGCCGATTCCACGTCTAACTTATCAGGAGTTGGTCCTGTACCTATAGCCTGGTCAACCACCAGGGGCTGGCAATCGTAGTTTTGACGACTGCGGAGTGCCTGCCCGTGGCAACCCTTGCCGGCTGGTTCTGGGCATCCGAATCTCTGTCCCGTAAGCGTATCCTCGATTATTTGATTCATGCCTCTTCCCAGGAGGGAATAGAGAAGTGTGCGCCCCACTATCATTCTCGAGAGATAAGATAAGATAAGATAAGATAAGATAATGTTTATTCGTGCTAATACATAAGTTTACACACGTCAATACAGTTATACATATAATCAATTATAGAGGAATTTACGAATTTAAACCATTTTGTGAAATTTGATGAAATTAATAGAAAGAGAGAGAGAGTTCGAAGGGGGTCAAGATTTGATCGAAAGGATGGCCACGTGAGGACAATAAGTTATAGAAGGAAGGGTAGAAGAAGATAATGGTGGTCTCTAGGCCAACGTGCATTGGTGTTAGTCCGCGTGTGCAATCCCCTATCCGTCAACCGGGGAAGCGCCTAGAAGAGGTTTGCACCATCCCCTACCCCTAAAATATGGGGTCCGGGATCCTAATCCACCCTAAGGGTTCAAAAAGGGATTATTTCAATCTGAGTTTACCCCCTTAAAGTAGGGCCAAAATGAGATTTTTCCCCGAAAGAATCATCAAATTTGGTTGAAAAGTCGCTGAGTTATGTGCGAAAAAAACCTCAACATGCACTTTTTCAAACACCCATTACTTAGTGCCAAATCGTCGTAGGAACTTCGTTCTTCGAGTCCATAGAGAATTGATCAACTTGTAATGCCTTTATGGTGGATCGAGTCGACAAAAATAGACATCGTCCAAGTTGGACATGGTTTCCTGAAAAACACTTTTTTTCACAGGGGCGCTAGAGGGGGGCGGAAGGGGTTACGCTTAAGTTCGCGTGCATAACTTTAAAGAAGACACTTCAAAGTTTTTCGCCCTCAAAGATTCATCAAAATCGATTGAAAATATGCCGAGTTATGGCGGTTTGAAAATGGTCAAAATTTCAAGAATTTCAAGTGTTTCATTTTTTTTCCACCAATTGTTATGAGAATGTATAATACAATTTGAACCTATAACTAGATTGTTTAATCAATCAATGGTGTTCTAGATTTAAAAATCTGACTATTTTGAAAAGAGTTATTATTTCCCAAGAGCACCCCATACACATTTTTGTTTTACAGCCCGTATTTGATTTACACACGTTTCATAAGTATTGTGACTAAAAGAATCAACCCTTAATTTTAACCGTTTGTATTTTTTCAACCCTTTCAAAAAATGTAATGATTTAGAAACTAAACTGAGTTTTTATTTGGTAGAATTAACATCTATATCATATTACTATCATTAATAATTTTTTTATTTATTTTCAACTAGTTAAGCAATTTAATCGTGAAACAACAAACCAAGTGAATTTTAATTTTTAAACCCATGTTAATATAATGTTTCACCAATTAAGGGCAGAAAGACCGATAGGTCGATAGCCCTAATAAAACATTGTTTACTACTACTACTGTTTCACCAAGTGATGAGAAACAAGTATATGACACAATAATTGTTGACAAAAATTGTCAAATTCTGGAATGGACCTTCTAACGCTGTTGATTCAAACTCTCAACTCCAAAATCTAATGGAATTGAATCAATAAAATTTCGATGGGGGAAATATATATGAGCATGTTTGTCAGTGCCAGTTTAAGTAGTTAGTTTTACATAACATAGGACAAACTCAATTTAAAAATCCGTCCTCCCTTTGCGGAGGACAAGATTTAGATGGGCTTTAGTGGAAACGAGATCGCCTCCAAGATATCCTTCCCTACTCGAGGGGGGGCGCCGGGGCAAACAACGATTTTTCCCGGAACGGGACTGGGAATGGGTTTAATTTGCATCGCCCTCTTGGTCTGGACTGTGTCTGCACTCAGCGAATGGTTTTCCAGAAAAATCAATTAGATCCGAAATGTAATAATGCCGGAGAATGAATGAAGACAAATGGCCGTGAATCGCGGCGGCGTTTTATCTAAATTAGTTCCAGAAGTTGTTTGTTCGCCGACGTGCAACCCGAATCCGGTCGCCACCTGTCCTTTCTCACTCCTCGGCAAATCAAATTTTATACAGATTTTTTAGGGCTTCGAGCGGAACTGAAATAACAAACACGGATGGAGCATGTGTATATCCAGGGTCGTTTTATAAGGCCTACCGGTTGGCTTGCTTTTATTTCGGATCTGTTCAATTATATCGTTCAAATTAAAAAAAAAATATGTTGTTTATTCAAATTTACAAATTTCATTTTAAAAATTTGCAAGCAAATTGAAATTAAATACAATAACATTGTTTTACTACTATATAAAAAAAAATCAGGGAAATGATTTAATAACACACATTTTTTTTTTTTTTAAGGAAGGATGTTTGACAGGAATTCGGGTTGAGGAAGCGCGGATGATTTGGGAACTAACGTAGCCAAGTAGGGCATTCTACCACAACCGATAATTTGTGTAATAATCATTTATAATGATGATCGGGACATACGAGACATACACTGAACATCCATGGACCCGCACGGCAATTTTCCGTTCCAAAAAAGTGACCGCGCGGATGGGATTCGAACCCACGACTACGAGGCCCGTAAGCAGGAGCTCTACTCACTGGGCCACCGCGGCCCCCACATATTTTTATATTTCAATATTGCGATATTTATTCCATATAATAAAACACTTTTACTTTGTTGGTATAACACACATTTGTGTTATATTATTATATTTACAAAATGTATAACGAAGTAGAAGCCTTCACCATAAACAATTTTTATTCCAATTAACATCCAAAATTGGCAACATCGATAGCAACTTGTAAGTTCGGTTGCCTATACGTTTGTTTGGTTCAAATTTGATTTCTTGTAATAGTAGAGTCCCTGTATATATTTTTTTCTTGTTCTTATCAATAACTATATTCCATTGTCACTATCGCAAATTTACTAAAACGCTCGATATAAATCCAAGACAAAGCATCTCGGGGGCAACTCGGTCCATCTATATCCCCCCAAGATAGGATCTTTTATTGCACCAATAAAATAAGGTAAATCCCCAGCTGCAGGATATAAGAAGGGATCGAAGGCGTCCTATGAGTAATTAAACTTAAGTGCACAATAAACTAGATAAGAGTATGAGTTGAATTACATACTACGGGACGGGATTATAAAATGTAATTTCCTTCGCCAGGCTTTCTCGTGACTTTTCCATTCAATTTCCTGCGCTACCCCATTACCAACTTTAATTTAATATTGTTTGCAAAAATATACAGCAGCACACAGTTTGCTTTTAACGTTTCTATATTATATTTCATTGACATTAAAAGTCCTTATTGTAGTGTCTACCTTTTATGTGTTTTGTTTAAAAGAGTTATTTACATAAAACGTTATAGAAAATAATCTTTTTTTACAATAGTGTGGATTTCAGTAATCTAAACACATGATAGAAAGTAGTAACACATCTATAATTCCACCGAGCACTCGAGGCGTGTACGCAGAGTGAGAGAGTATTCGGAGAACAAGTTTTCACGCTACAACAAATCTTCGGAGCCAATTTAATTTAGAAGATAGTCACTCTACAACACGTCTCAAATGCTTGGCACAGTTATATCTATAGCAGTTTTTTTTTATTGGCCAACCAGATCTGAGATTTATTTTTCTTAGGTTCTTTGATTCGGTGTCCTTACTGTTACTGTTACTTCGTTACATGACATTAATTGGTCAATTATTTGACAGAAAAGTGGTAATAAAATGCCTAAAGAAATATCCAATTAAACTTTAACCCATTTGGACCCGTTGTCCCTGTACGAGGCAAATTTACTTATAATGTAAAAAATGTTATTTCATACTTTTAAATATGTTTGAGTAAATTACAGGGCTCTACATAGTCCATTTATGCCATGTTACACCAAAACGACACAAGAGGGCGCTACTAAACATGTACTATTAATTATTCATTATTTTTACAAAAAGTAAAAAAAAAACAAACAAAAATATGTTGGTCGAAATGGGTTAAGATAGGGTAATTAAGCACATGAAAATTATGTGGAAACACAACCTCAAATTTATTTAAAGGCAATAGTCAGAATTACAACAAGTGTATCCAACCAAATATCCAACATTATAAAAAAATCACCAGATCTGGTTGGCCAATAAAAAAAACTACGATTCGCTTTTAGTGTCATATATTACGTTTATTTAAAATACAACTGCAAAGCAACTTAGTGAATTCTTCAAATCATTTTAATTATGGATTACTACGTGACAACCATCCTCTTCACATTGCTATGGGTTACGAAGATATTTGTAATATTTTGCACTAAAGAGTGATGAACTAATCAAGTGATATTTTCCATTCAACAAATCTGTTACGTCCTTCTCAGAACCGAATATAGAGTTCAAAAAGTTCCATAATTTAATTTCCTTTTTACGACGTATTATTTTAATAGCCGGAGCTACGAGTAAAATGTAATGAAATTTTTAATGTGCATAAAGGCTTTTAAACGGATTTGATATGGTCTCCTTTGTTCTTCACTGTATTCATTCCAACGCATATTAATTATTCACTCCGGCCTTTTCATATATTAATAAATTACTCATTGTGCGTGAAATTACACGCACTCGAGATGAACTATTGTTGTGACCACAACGAGACGTTTTTATTAATTAATCTGCGCATGGAGTTTTCGAAAATACACACACACACACACACAATGACATCCGCAATTATATTTTCATTGAGTTGGTAATCAACTAACCGCGGAATAATATTGCACGTGAATATATAAATCGTCGGCCAGATCCAGTGTCGGCGGGCCGAGGTAGCAGAGGTGGTAATACAGATAGGTGCGGTCACCCCTACCTATCTATATTGCTACCTGGGCCGTACTATGAATCACCCAGCAAGCCGTCACTGGCCAGATCAGTCCTAAGTAGAAAGGACTTGACGAACCGCTATAATTTTGGCGAATTAATCTTTTTATAACCGATAGTTACAACCTTTAAATACACAACGCAAAAATCCCAGAGGAAGAACAAGATGTGAAATTCTTTTAGCAATTTTAGTGCATAATGTGGGTACCTCTAACCTCAAATGAAATGAATGAAATGTGGAAGAAGTGGGTTGGTCACGAGCTTCAAGCCTTAGAAATACTGCTGCCCAGCGGAATAACTTGTAGCATTTTATGTTGATGCCGATTTTGGGGTTTGTGTTCGGTATATTTGGTGATCAAAATAGAGGTGGTTTTATTTCAATTTATTTACAGGTGTATTTACATTTAATACAGGCTGAGGGTCGTCCCTCTTGTGAGCGGTGATATTGTCTCCGCACTGAATGTCTTCTGGGGTCGTCGAGGCGAACCCTCCAAGGATTCAGTCCGGCGAAGAGTGTCGCGGTCAATGCGATGTAGGCGAGGATATGGTTTAGCTGTCCGTTTCCTTCTGGGCGTCGAAGGCAATGGTGACACTGGGACTGGAGTCGAGTGTTCCTGGTCCGGTCTGAAGAGGGCCCGGGGCGTCGTTCGTTGCTGGAAGTCTGTCGTCTCCCTCGGCAGCGTTGTCAGCGGGTCTGACCGAATCCTCCTCTTGGGTGTCGAGATCTGTGATAAAGCTGCTGGGACTTTTCTTAATCGTCGCACTCGGCGTTTTAGATTTAGATGAAAGCTCGACGCTTTCCGCATTACTATATTTGCTAATGCGAGTGTCCTAGCTGTGGTACCTCCTGACGGTTTGTCGGAGGAGAGCTGGCCTCTGCTTCGTCCGCAGCGCGTTATGAAGGGTCGTCGCGTCTTTGCCCTAGGAATACTCTAGGCGCGTCCTCTCTCGTCGGCAAGTGGTACGTTAGCCCTTGCTGGTGGCGCGCCCATCCCTTGCCGGGGCGGCGCGTCGGCTCGTTCGCTGGTCGCGCGTTTGCTCGTGGTCGCTAGGTGGTGTGTATGCGTTGTCTAGCGTCGGTCCCCACACCGATAGTCAACTAAATTTATTACAATAATAGAGAGTATCATACACTTTTGCAAACATTTGTATATTTACAAAAAAAACATCTCTACAAAAATCACCATCTCTTAGAAAATAGACACTTTTTCCGAGCTTTATGTTGACCATGTTTCTAACGTTCAACAACACGTGTATCTCTAGTTAAGAGCCCACCATTACCCAACACAGAATGCAAATCTTGCCTTATGCTTCTTTAAGCTCTACTTATTCCATGTAGTAATAGTAATAGTAATAGTATTTATTGGTGCTAACACATATGTTTACACAGGTCTTAGATAGAAAAAAATAAATTACACAAAGTTACTAAAAGTAAATAAGTACTGGCGCATAATCGACAGTTCACGTAAAATTATGTGCTAAATATTCTTCCCATGAATAAAAAGCGAACTTAATTAGGAATGACTTAATTTTTATTTTATATGTTTTTAGAGACAAGTTCTTAAATTCTAGAGGCAGTTTATTGTAAAACTGAATCCCATAGTAGTTAGGTCCGGTTTGTGAGCGATTTAATCTTAAAAATTTAGGGCATAAGTTGAACTTAGCCCTGGTGTTATGTTCGTGTTTATATCCAATTTGAGCAGTCAAGTAGTCATTGAGATGTTTTTTAACGTGAATGAGACATTCAAGAATATATGCGCAAGGGAGAGTTAGTATTTTATGTTCGATGAATTTCTGCCTGCAATCTTCCCTATAACCAACGTTCGACAGAATCCTGATGGCTCGTCTCTGCAATGCAAATAATCGGTGTCGGATAGACGAATGGCCCCAAATTAGTATTCCATACACCATGTGAGAATGGCAAAGTGAAAAATAAGCTGTGCGCAAAGTCTGGTAAGACACATTAGAGTTTAAAATTCTCAATAAGAAAATACTTTTGTTTATTTTATTAGATGCTTCTTCGCCCTGCCTATCCCACAGCAGTAGATGGTCAATAAATATTCCTAGGAATTTTACAGACACGGTACCGATTGGGTCGGCGGCATGCCTAAGTGTAAACATTAAATGTTCGGTTTTCCTACTGTTTAGTTTGAGGCCATTGACACAAAACCAATCATTTGCCATTGACTGAGAACTTTCACTCGCTATTAAAGTGCTATTCAGATCATTTGATGCAGATATCAAAGTCGTATCATCTGCAAATTGGACTACATCTGCATAATGAATATAATTGGAAAAGTCATTGATATATATTAAAAATAACAATGGTCCGAGTGTGGACCCTTGTGGTACACAATGGTCTATTGGTAAATTCTCCGATGTCTCCCCTTTAAAGAACACTGATTGTTTTCTATTTGTGAGATAGGACATGATAAGTCGACAACTGCTAAGGTCAAAGTTATAAGCGTATAACTTCCGCAAAAGTAAGCGGTGGGATACGCAATCAAAGGCCTTGGATAGGTCGATAAATGAGGCAATAGCAAAATTTCCCTGTTCATAGCAGTCGATGATTTTATCCACCAGATCCACTACGGCAGCAACGGTAGATTTTCCCGGCCTGAATCCATATTGGTTTTTGCTAAATAGGTTGTTATTTTCAAAGAAAGATAAAATTTGATTATATAGAATTTTTTCGATAATTTTAGAAAATGCTGGAATCAATGAGATTGGGCGATAATCATCCAATTTATTTATATCTCCTTTTTTGAATATTGGAACAACTTTAGATATTTTAAGCACATCGGGAAAATTACCGCTGCCTATGATAGCATTTATTAATTTTGTTAGCGGTTCAATTAGAACGTCGATAGCACTTTTAATAAGGGAAATGGAGAGACCATATATGTCCGTGCTGCAGTTATTTTTGATGCTTTGTATTGCGTCTCTCACCGTTACACAAGAGACCGGAATAAATTTAAAAAATGGTAAATTGTTTGGTATAGAATTGTTGACTAATATGACTGGATCTATGTCACAGCTAGGGATGGTACTTAAAATTTCATTTGCTATGTTTGTAAAGTAAGTATTAAAGTCGCTTGCAGAAATATCGGGGGTGGTTATATTTTGAGCCTTGCTGCTCCGCCTATTATTAATGAGAGACCACATAGCTTTGGGTACATTTGATGAATTATTAATATAATTATCATTAGCTACTCGTTTAGCAGAAATAATGGCTTTTTTGTAATTTATTCGCAAACTATTTTTAAGTTGCAGAAGTTCGGGTTGTTTAAGACGTAAATATGCCTCGTGCACTAATTGCAAATTATCTCTCATTAATTTCAGCTCGGCCGTAAACCACTTAATACTATGAGATTCATTATTTTTACAGATTTTTACTATTTCGGGAAATGCTATAACAAAATGACCTAATACAATATTTAGAAAATCGAGCCAGCTTTTGTTTGTATCATGAAATGAAAGAGACCAATTCTCGAACGAGAGTCGTTGGTAAAAGGTTATTTTGCCTCTTAGCGTGATTGGCCGTGTTAATTTCGTTGCAGTGATGAGTTTTGTTTCACTCACATTTAAAGTCATAACAATTGCATCATGATCGGAAAATGGGATATGTTTCAGTTTTACTTCCTCGTAAATACACTTATTATTAATAAGTATGTTGTCTAAGCATGAAGTATATCTCGTTACAAAATCAACTGTATGATACAAACCAAAACTGTTCGCAAAATCCAGAAAATGGCGAGTTTTTGGATCATTTCCAATAAAATTAACATTAAAATCTCCGGTTAATAGGACGGAACACTTTACAAGATCAATGCCGGAAAGAACTTGATTAAGTACATCATAAAATACGTCAATGTTACCCGAAGGACTTCTGTATACGGTTATGATAATAATATTAAAGTCTATTAAACGAATGCCGCAAATTTCACAGTCTTTTTCGACTGACAGATGATTAAAGTGCAATTCCTCATATTTAAGATTATGCTTTACCAGAATCATTACTCCACCGTGATTGTAGACTTTTCTACAGTAATGTGTGGCAATATTAAAACAATTTACACTTATCACATCCATTTCACAGTTTTTTAGCCAATGTTCTTGAACACATAAAACACTAAAGTTATTGTTAACTAAAAGACTTTCTAATTCGTCGATTTTGTTCCTAATGGACTGCGTATTTAGCTGTAGAACTCTTATGCTTTTTCTATTGATATCTGTAGCTTTCATGCGGTTACCGTCTTTGGCTGAAGGTGGCGAAAAAAACGATTTGCACATACGTCTTTCGGCCAAAAGTTAGGATCATTCATTTTAAGCTCGTGCTCTGCTGGCACTGATATTTTGAATGAGCTATACTCATCAGGGCGTTTGGCTTTGAGTTGCTCACATTTTGCGTCTCCAATGTCACTATTATTCAAGAATGTGAGCATATCTTGAACCGTTGACTCGGGTGCACAGTAGAAAACATGATAGTGTAGATACTTCTTAGCACCTTTCAGATCGGTATTAGTAGATGTGCCGGACACATGTTTTGTTTTTTGCTTGTCCGTACGGCTGCGTTTGTTTTTAAATCCATCGGTTGTAGAGTTTTTCTCGGGGATGATCGTAGCCTGGCTATTCGAGTCCAATGTCCAGCTGATTGATTGAGAGGGAATCTCCGTTTGTTTATTTGTTTTGTGTTTATTTGTATACTCCGCGGTTGATGTGCTAGACCACCTGCTTGACCAGATAGCCCTCCACCTTTTACAGATGCAAATACATCGTATTTATCTAATGTAGAAGTTGCAACAAATAGCATTTTGACTATTTGGCATACTGATACCTTTTTAAAGTAATCCAGCCGCTTGTCTTTCTGATTAACATTAAGTTTCCCACTTCCTAGCTTTATCCATACTCTTGTTACGGATTATTTTCTTCGGCCCGTAGCATTTGAACGACAAAGCGAATCAACTGCTGAGTTCATTGTCTTGTTTATTGTTATTTATTGCAGAACCTTCCATTTTTACTCCATTATTTTTTATTTTTGCGATTTAAAGCGGCAAAATCTATCTTTTCGGTATGTTGCCCTGGATGTTTATGTTCTGGACCAGAATAAACATATACATTTTCAAAGCGCCTACGTGCCATAAAACCATCATTAAGCATTCTTTTTACTGTCATTTTCATGCTTAGGAAATTTACCATTTAAAATATTATCTGGAGTACTTTTTTGCAAACCACAAGGATAACCCGTATGCTTATAGTAAGTTTTATCTTTTAATTTCTTTCTGGTAAAATGCATTCTGCGTTGATAATATTACATTATCGCGACAATCCATGTGAGGTGTATACTTAGGTTTATGCATTCCCCGTAATAGTGTTGCTGGAAATGCTACAAGTCTTCCTACCACCAACCCACAGAAATATTTTTTTTTTATTCTAAAGGGAGTAATCCTGTAAATGAGTAAATAAATAAATAAATAAACCCTTCTGCATTTATGACAAACCATTTTTTTATCAATCTCTTTCTCTTTTAAGAAAAAAGCCTTCATCATTTAAACTGAACAATAGTAAGCTATGATATACTTAATTTCTCAACAGTGTCAACAACATATTCATTTCTGGTAAACTGTGTAAATCGATTTACTTGCTACGGCAATTGAGGAACAGGCTATCCGATAATGCACTAAGAACTATTTACTTCTCGCTTGTTCAAAGCCATATTACATACGGTTTACTCATATGGGGGCATTCCATCATTACCAACAGAGTATTTGGACTACAACGCCGAGCTGTAAGGATCATTGCGTCACTGGGCTACCGAGATGACTGCCGTGGTGCATTCACACAACTGAAGTTGTTAACTGTACCTTCCTTATATGCAATGGAGTGTTTACAATATGTTCATAAGAACCTTCATCTCTACAAGAGAAATAATGATTCTCATAGCTACAGTACAAGATCGGGAAATCTTCTACGTCCCCACCACCTGAGATTGAGTAAGTCGCAGAATGGAGTAAATTATCTCGGCCCTAAGTTATATAATATGTTGCCCTTAAATTTACAAAAGATGTCTGTAAAAGCATTTTATAACGCAATTAAAAAATATTTCGTAACCAAGAGCTTTTACAGTATAGAGGAAGTTCTAGCTAGTAAGTTCTCGGAAATTACGGATAATTAAATTCATGTCCGAAGTCAATTTTAATCTTTTAATATGTCAAAATTTGTCGCATAATCACATGTTGTCATGTATTGTAATTGTTGAAATATACGGTCATAATTTTAATTTTAATTTGATTTTGATCTAAATTTTAATTTTAATTCTAGTTTTAATTTCATTTTAATTTTAATTTGATTTTTAATTTGTTGTAATGTCCTATTTATATATCTATACAGATTTTAACCTATTTAACCTATTTTAAATATACAGTATGTTTTTTTTTTATCGTGGGCCATAGGATTTTACATGCTAAAAAATATACCTTGTGTTAATGTATATTTTATCATATAATTTTGAAGCAAACTTTAATTAGTAACATAAATCAATTATTTTTCTACATGATGCGCTTAATTAGAATCATTTAAACATGTTTTATTCCATTAAAAAGTGCTTTTGCTCGGAACCGGACGATAGGGATACGCTACAGAAAAGTTGCCAACTATTTCCCTAAAATAAAAATTCCCTGACTTTTTGTAGAAAAATGCAACTACTTCCCTCTGGACAAACCTCTTATAATTGCCGTTACAAATTCCACTCGTTCTTCAACAGTATAAACAGACATTTTCTAGTATAAATTCGTTTGATTACTTGCCTTCACTATCAATCTGACATTTCGTAAATTCAAGGTACTTTGATTATTTTTGCTCAATTATTTATATGAAATAATTTCAGTTTTTAATGGAATAAAACATGTTTAAGTTATACTAAAATTTCCTTCAAAATTTTATTATAAAATGTACATTAACACAAGGTATAATTTTTAGCATGTAAAATCCTATGGCCCAAGATAAAAAAAATATACTGTATATGTTTTCTACTCAATAGATGGAATGTACTATTTGACTCGTGTAAAGATGTAATTCTGATGACACTTAATAAATATTATTATTATTATTATTATTATAACATAGGTAAATATTTATTGATTACACAAAAAAATTCTGTGGCATGAGATGTTTCAATTGATTCTTAGTATTTTGACAATGCTGATTGCAAATCTGAAATCAGTTTTCTTCTGCAAGCCACGGTTATCATGCAATTCGACATTTTGGTTTTTCATTATTTCTGAAACCTCCCGTTTTTCGTTTTTTTTTTAATATTTTGCACAGGTGCCGAGGAGTAGCTGCCCAAAGCAATGTTTTCGTAAAAATGTTCAAATTACAAAAGACGTACCCATGTTACGATCTCGAGACGATACCGACCATTAAAAAAATATGCGAATTTGAATTTTCAATGTCGGGTTTATTTGTCAATTGAAGTTTTTTCGAAAATGTTGCAAACTGAAACTGGGTGTCAATTCTGATATGAAATATTCCAGATCAGAATGACGAAAATAATTGGCAGCACATTTTCTGAAAATCCCTATTAAAATGGCAGCCTGAAATTCTCCAGTGCAGTGCTTTGTTTATTTTCATATCTTGTGAAGTGGTGGGTGGGCCCTATCATACAATCAAAATAGTTAACTGGCAAATGAAGGGTTTTTAGGTGTTGAAATAAATGAGGGATTAACTGTATATTGTGAATTATATTTTTCAAAATCCTGGACTGTGTTTAACTGACTGGTGGGTGGGATGGGGCCCAACCTGGCGCGCTTAGGCTGCCGTTTATAAGCATTTCCATTTGAAATATCAACTTGCCGCTTGGACACAATATTCTAAACACTACAGCTTTAAACAAATGCAAAATAAAAAAAAATCTTTTTTAAAATCTAAAAAAGTAGATGGTACCCTTAAGCTGGGCGTTGTTGGGTGGACACTATCATACAATCAAATCAGTTGATTGGAATATGAAGGGTTTGCAAATGTTGAAAAAGATTCGAAAAAAGGAAAGAAGGAAAGAAAGAAATAAGGGATTGTCTGTATTTTGTAAATTATGATTTTCAGAATATTAATCTATGTTTAACTGATTGGTGGTCGAGATCGAGCCCACCCAACATTTTTCGATTCAATTTTACATGAACTACATACGCTGTTCTAGTGGTGATTCTTAATTCAAGAGCGTAAAAAACTTCCATTTATTTAAAAGGGAATTTTGAAGCTTGACTTAGATTGAAGTGACCTTTAGTTGGTGGGCCCTATCTCATCTCTAACCAGTGGTGCGCCGTATCTTGTCTTTAACTAGTAAAACACACCTCAGCATTTTACAAGAAAAATACTTTTATTACAAATTAAATACAATCAAAATGCCGGTGGTTTCAGCGCCAGACCGTCGATTGCTAAAGACAAACAACATTGGTCTGATTGGATGGGTGACCGATACTATTAGCCACTGGTATTAGGTACTTCGGAGTCGGAGGGGCGACCCTCCGAAGTAACAAGCTCAGTTACACGCAAGCAAATACGCAAATCTACACGTCTGAAAAATCAATCGATGGGCAGTTAGACAAATTGCCTAACAAATACCATTAATACTACTAAATACAATCACTCCTTTCTCGGGCTTATTTCCCCCATACCTAAAATAAAACCCTCGATTTTGGCAAACTCTTTTGATTGTGTAATTGGGCCTACCCACCATCCTTCATTTAAATTTAATTCAAGATACAAAAGCCCGCTTTAAATTAATGATTTTTTTGCAATTACACTATATTTTTTCTGTTGCATGAGATGTTTTAACTGATTCTGAATATTTTGACAATGCTGATTTCAAATCTGAAATCAAGTTTCTTCTGCAAGCTACGGTTATCATGCAATTTGACATTTTGATTTTTTATTATTTCTGTGGTTTGGTGTTGAATTTATTTAATTGCTCGCCAGTGAAAAACGTCAAAGCGATGGGGTTGGCCTATTTTTGCCTCATTTTTCTGTTTTCCTAAATTTTTATTCACTATTCTTTTGTAGCCAGAAACCTCACGATCAACCTTCCGTTTTCCGTTTTCCGTTTTTTTTTTTATATTTTACCGAGGTGCCGAGGAAAGCTGTCCAATGGCGCACGTTCGGCCAATTTCGACATCTAAAATTTTCGCCTCATTTGTCTGTTTTATATAAATTTAGTTCAGCATACTTTTGTAGCAAGAAACCTCATGAATAAACTGGTCTTTTCCTTTTGTTGATATTTTGAATGGGTGTTGAGCTAGCGTGTACCGGCGCATCGTTAGTTGCCGCGTAAATATCTCGAAATTAGTCACCTTCTTCGCCCAAAAACACACATTTCTTTTCAAACGCGTTAAAAGGAAAACAATCATTAGACGTGTTACTAAAGCAATTTCTCTGCTAAATTTCCCTTCTGAACTTTCTTCGGGAATGTATTTAATGTCTAGTGTTTATGACAAATTTAGATGCAAAATCAGCAAAGTCTTTGGCTCTTTAAACTGTAACTCCTTCGCCCTAGCCCATCATTTTCTGACGTACTAATCTTTTTGTCTCCTATGCCATCAATAACTCCTTTTCCATGAGACGTGGCAAAATTATTTCATGAAAATGTTCTGTTATATTTTTCAGTCAATAGCTCTAGAACTGTAACCATATAATTATTTTAAAATTGGGAGGACGGGCCATCACTCCATACAATTCTGTTGATTGAAAACTTCTAGTCAAGTCTAAAGTTTTGTTCATCATAAGGGCATTAACAAAAGTGAATATTGTATCTTCATCCTTATTCTAAGCATCAGAACATATTGCATAAGTTTTGTAGTCTCCCTGCAAATCTGGGCCAGAGAGCGAGCATTCTTAACTTCATTCTGGTACTGTCATTCAGATGACATATCAAAATCAATTTGAAGGATTTGTTTGCCACTATTTTCGTTTTTCTCAGCATTTGAAGGGTGCTGAACCCTTTTCAAATTTCTATGACTCATCATACTGGGAATATCTTGAAGAACCATTTTAAATCATTTCCCCGCAGAAGTTTCATTTGTCACTAACTGTAGTCTCTCACACTTGTTTCCCACATTATTTCCTGGTTGGCTTGGTGTTACTAATAATGTCCCGTTTAAAGAGCTTTCGCATTTATTTTGCAAGCATAGTGAATTCAGGGTATTTATCCCAAAATGCAATCGAGTAGGAGAGATTTAATGTTTTTAATTCCATGGGTTTTGAATTTACCTACATTGGTGAGATGGTGTTTTTTTATCAAAAGAATATTTTTCGGTCGGAGGCTACAAAATTTTGAAAATCCTATCTAAAAATCTTGGTTTTCCTCCTTATATAAAAAAAGCCTCCCTGATAAATATGAGATAATGTGTTTGAAGAGCCATTTTCTTTCAATTTTCCCACACAGCAGTAGAAACTTTCATTTCTGGATCAGTGTATACTATGTCTGGCCAATAGAAAAAAAATTGACGCAATTGAAGAGTCTTGTAGGCCATGAAAGAGTGATTTCCATTTTATTCGTGAAGGTAGTAACATCGTTTTTAGCGAGTCCTGTAAGGATACCTTTACGTTTTCTTGGTGATTTCGGTAATGATTTAATGCTTTTCCAAACAGCCTTTTCTATTTGTTTTAATTGCTTTAAGAAGATGTGGACGATAATGGCCTCCCTTGAGAACTGGAATTACTTGTATTTGGAAGTTCTGCTTTTGTTCTCTCTCTCTATTTTCTTAAGTCTTCTATCTCTATTTCTCTCATATTATGCCTTTTAATTTTCTTCAGTTCTGAGATCCGTTGAGTTTTCTGTTTTTGGATTTTTTGCTTTTAACCGCTGTTACATTTACTTCATCTTAATATATTCGTACACATTCTGCAGACACTGTTATTAAATTTTAATTTAGTTTACTCTTTTAAAGTAATTTGCGGATTTTCTTGAATACAATCTTCAATAAAGCTATGACGTTCGTTCACTGACGAGAAGTTATGGTGATGGTGGATTCTCCGGGAAACCGTGGCTAGAAATTCGTGGCTAACTTCTCGTCGGTCGTTCGTTCAGCAATTTTGTTCTTCTATTCTTGTCGCGCACTTTTAACCCTGAAGATTTTTGCTTCCGCCATCTGTAGGCAGTTGATTTTTTTAAATTTTGAAAGCATTTGTTGAACCTCTTCAATTTCCATTGGTGTTGTAAACAGGGCACAAATTTGATTTCATACATTATCTGCGTGTTTTTTTTTTCTTTAAAAATTTGACAACATTTTCTCGATCACAATACTTCGTACGTAGAAAGTAAATAAAAAAACTGTGACCGGTAAACATTATGTACATTTGTACAGCAAGACAAAGGTAGTATATAGATCGAATCTTTACAACGAACCATTAACATCGCCATTTTATTAAAATTCCCCACACATTGTTGCACGTATGTACCGCAATAACTCGCTACTTTCATGACAAGCAAAAAAATTAATACAATTTCAGCAGCTGTCGAACGTACATTTTTTTATATAAATGCATTGAAAACTTCAACTTTCAAGTATAATTTCTAAAAGTACTAAAACAGACAACGTTCACAGAGTGCTGTCAAGTTTCAACTATGTTGCAGTGGTAATTGACGTCGCGCCGCCAGAAGCATTAGACCGTGTGTGTATATATGTAACAACTATTTGTACTGAATTTTTATGTTCCCTTTACTTCTCTCTGCCTGCCAACATCTATAAACCAGTTAACATTTTCATACATGCAACGCCGGAACATGTATTGAATTTTACCATTTATTGTTTTATTTAATAAATAATGAATTGTTCGTACTATTGTATTTTAAAATAAAACGCGTTATAAATATTCAATTACTTTGTAATGGAAATAAACACGGGATTAAATTAAAGCATTTGTTTTCATGCAATTTTATCGAATAAACCCCGGCGCAGCCACCATTCGCGTTACTGAAATTTAAAATTGTTATTATATTGTTACAATATAAGTTCGTATTATATGAATTTTTTTTCACAGATTTTTAACAGTTTATATTCGTTCAATAAACTTCCAGAGAGGCACTGCAAAAACAAAATTAAACAATTTAGCGCCCATTTAGACTAGCCACAGATCAATAAACTGCTTGATATTAAAAAATATATATATTTGGCAACATTTTCAGGGTTTTATATTGTTACAATATAAATTCGTATTATAAGAATTGATAATAGTTAAGTTTAAAAACCGATGTGAAGATAGCCACGGATTTCCCGGCGCCACCACCAAAAAAATAAAAATTTCTTCAATTTTAATGATTTATAATAAATCAAACGCTGAGAATGTAATTAACATTATCCTATAAATGTAGAGTCAATCCACAATTTCAATTATTTTTTCTCGAGTCCACGGGAACTCTCTTTTTAAAATGCAATATGGCACTGTTTGACGCGTTTCAAATTTAATTTTTTAACAACAAGATGTAGATAAGAGCATACTTGAACGATTAAACGCATTAAATTTTGGTTAAAATTGTTTATAACTTTTTTATAATTTTTTTGCGTTAAATCGCTTAAGTAGAGTCTTATCTACACGTTGGTGTTAAAAATTTAAATTTAAAACGCGCCAAACAGTGTCATATTGGACTTTGAAAGTTTGCCAAATTATATGTACAGTGCGGGTGGACCCGAGAAAAAAAATTCATAAAAAAGTTATAAACAACTTTACCCAAAATTTAATGCGTTTAATCGTTTAAGTAGGCTCTTATCTACACGTTGTTGTTAAAAAATTAAATTTAAAACGCGTCAAACAGTGCCATATTAGACTTTGAAAGTTTGCTAAATTATTTGTACAGTGCGGGTGGACCTGAGAAAAAAAATTAATAAAGAAGTTATAAACAATTTTACCCAAAATTTAATGCTTTAAATCGTTTAAGTCGGCTCTTATCTACATGTTGTTGTTAAAAAATTTAATTTAAAACGCGTCAAACAGTGCCATATTGGACTTCGAAAGTTTGCCAAATTATATGTACAGTTCGGGTGGAACCGAGAAAAAAAATTAATAAAAAAGTTATAAATAATTTTACCCAAAATTTAATGCGTTTAATCGTTTAAGTAGGCTTTTATTTACACGTTGTTGTTAAAAAATTCAATTTAAAACGCGTCAAACAGTGCCATATTGGACTTTGAAAGTTTGCCAAATTATATGTACAGTTCGGGTGGAACCGAGAAAAAAAATTAATAAAAAAGTTATTAAATAATTTTACCCAAAATTTAATGCGTTTAATCGTTTAAGTAGGCTTTTATCTACACGTTGTTGTTAAAAAATTCAATTTAAAACGCGTCAAACAGTGCCATATTGGACTTTGAAAGTTTGCCAAATTATATGTACAGTTCGGGTGGAACCGAGAAAAAAAATTAATAAAAAATTTATAAATAATTTTACCCAAAATTTAATGCGTTTAATCGTTTAAGTAGGCTCTTATCTACACGTTGTTGTTAAAAAATTAAATTTAAAACGCGTCAAACAGTGCCATATTGGACTTTGAAAGTTTGCCAAATTATATGTACAGTTCGGATGGACCCGAGAAAAAAAAATCATAAAAAAGTTATAAACAATTTTACCCAAAATTTAATGCATTTAATCGTTTAAGTAGGCTCTTATCTACACGTTGTTGTTAAAAAAATAAATTTAAAACGCGTCAAACAGTGCCATATTGGACTTTGAAAGTTTGCCAAATTATATGTTCAGTTCGGGTGGACCCGAGAAAAAAAATTCATAAAAAGTTATAAACAATTTTAGCCAAAATTTAATGCGTTAAATCGTTTAAGTAGACTCTTATCTACACGTTGTTGTTAAAAAATTAAATTTAAAACGCGTCAGACAGTGCCATATTGGACTTTGAATTCTTGTCATTTTAAAAAGAGTTCCCGTGGAGTCGAGAAAAATAATTGAAATTGTGGATTGACTCTACTTCTATAGGCTAATGTTAATTACATTCTCAGCGTTTGATTTATTATAAATCATTAAAATTGAAGAAATTTTTATTTGGTGGTGGTTGCGCCGGGAAATCCGTCGCTATCTTCACATCGGTAAGTTTAAAAATTATAGTCAGTGCTTTTACACTTTCGCTGCTCACGACGGTCTCCGGCTGGTGGTTGCTCGGGGGAGCCGACCAGCCGACACCAAAAATGTTGGTTTTAGTATACACCACCAATAACACACACGTTGTGCCATCATCAACCGCTCGACAACGTTTGTGCCATGCTGTAGCGAATATGTTAACAATATCCGGCATGCATTGTAAAGTAGAAGCTTCTGGCGCAAGCATGGGCAAACTATGGCCCGCGGGCCACATTCAGATCATGTGAAACATTAATACGGCCTGCGAACAATATCTAACACTGTAACTTGCAAAGATATTATTTATTTAACTGTATACATATTTAACTTTGTATATTGACCCTCATGTTACTTTGTAATCATGTCTGAAAATATTTACCCACGCTTGTTCTACCATAATCAATCATGTATAATACATTTTTCAATCCATTTGAATTATTATGAATTATCACGTAGGAATGATCGTAGCAACCCTTTTATTTTATCAACAATTTTTTTTCATTTTTTTCCCTTTGATGAAAAAATTGTTCGTACTGAAAACACCTCTTACATATCAGTGTGTTGCTGAAATGTACGGGAAAGCTATGAATAATGAAAATTAAAGAAGTTGTATTTTTGCAACTCCAGAAAGCGAAGGAGTAAGAACAAAACTAGATTAAATGACCGACGCCTGAAGCGAATACGATATTTCACACGTTCGTACATAAAACGCTTTCGAATTGAATTTCCCCTTTCTCTCTCGTTCTCTCTCGCCCCCCGTGCCGTAAAGAATATTTCCCAACACCTTCTGTATCCCTTTTAACCTAAACATTTTTTTTTTATCGTTAAGCCCATTAGTTATTGCGGGTCGGGTGTTCTCTTTTTGTGTCTCCTCTGCAAAACGTTATCACCATAACTTTTTAAATCTAACGGGCCACGTTTTCCGAACGAATTCTCCGAGGGCGTACGTTACTCGAGTGCCGGCGTATTTCAGAAAGTCTCTGGCACTTATTACCAATAAAGGGCGGCACTGCGATAAAGGAGCACTGCGCGATCCCTGCCGTTCGCTGATATCTTATACTGCCGGGCTTTTCGGTGCCTGGCAGAGAGTTGCCCTTATTGCCGCCTGTCCCGTAATGCACGTGGAACTGCTACGTGTCCCGCCGTGGGGCAAGTATTGCGATCTCTGGACGTAATTGAGAAGGAAGGATACATACTGGGAAATAAAAAAGAGACGCGACGGTAATGCAAAATAAACTAATTATATAAGGGACGGCTTTCTATTTCTTTGGTAGATATAAGGAAAAGAAAAGTTTTTGTGAATGTGTTTAATTCTCAGTAGAAAGTAAAGTAATTTCTAGAAGTTCAGCCACGATTTTCCCGGCGCATTCACCAGTATGACATTGCGAATTTTTAATATGATTTATAGTTACGGCAAATTTATGTTAATAATAATAGTATATAATGCTAAAATGAACAACTTATAAGGAATAAGTTTTTTTCGAAATCCCTTTAGTTTTTGAGTTAACTGAGTTTTTGAATTTGAAGTATAATTTTTCCATCATTCATAATTTTGACGTTTTAAACGTCAGTTTCATCCGAGTTTACACAACGCTCGATGTACATTTAAAATATGATATCAATTGAAAATAAACCATGAAAACGTAAATATAAATGGGTATGATACCATCACGTCGGAGAAAGTAACATGATGGCCACATCACCATTTTTTTAAATTTTATTTATGCAGCGCCTTTCTAGAAGTATATTTAACGGATCCAAACTGTCGAGAAAACCGTGAAAATGTTATATTTTTTTTAATATTCAATGATCTGTCGAATATTTAAAAAAAATAATGCCGTGGCTGGCATTAAAATAAATCACAAGTCCAAAAGAGAGGTACTTTTTTTTTAATTATTTTCATGCAGTACCTTTTTAGAAGTTTATTTAGCAGACACAAACTGTCAAAACCCCGTGAAAATGTTAAAAATATTTTTTTCTAATTATCGAGCAGCTCATTAATTCGTGGCTGGCACATACGGCCAAGGGGCGCTAAACATTTTAAATTTAATATAAGAAGTGCCTTTCTAGAACAATTTAAAAAAAATACGAACTGTCAAGGAACCGTGAAAAAAAATGCAAACAATCTATATTTTTTCGAATAGGCGAAATTGTCTAAAATGTTGGTGTGAAAGTGTTTTTGATTCGCGCATTACAAAACTTTCAAGAGTCTATTGGTCGAAGAATTGTCACCGCCCGCCGATGCTGCTGCTTTTGGTTTTACATCAATTGACCGGTTCTTTTTAGAACCACAAAATTCTCAATAATTCTAAGATTTGACTTTGTCCCAAACAGTCGCATTTTCTTTCTAACTACCGTTCTTTTATCCTTTGTTTTTCGTTTATTATTAAATAAGGTACCTTTTCGTTCCTCGATTTTTTAACCTCCCTCCGTTCCTAGTCTCCTAATTAGTTTTGGGTGGTCATTTCGCAAATTGTCGATCGATTTCGAAGTGAAAAACACCATCTTTCGTTCCTAGTCTCCTGTTAAAAATCGGGAAAATTTTTCGAAATTAATTTAGGGTACACATTCTGAACTGTAAATTTTCGATCAATTTTTGAAGTGTAAAATACCTCCTTACGTTCCTAGTCTCCTGTTACAAATCCAGAAAATTTTTCGAAATTAATTTAGGGTTGACATTCTGAACTGTAAATTTTCGATCGATTTTTGAAGAGTCAAATAACTCTTTGCGTTCCTAGTCTCCTGTTACAAATCCCGAAATTTAGAGTAGACATCCTGAACTGTAAATTTTCGATCGATTTTTAAAGAGTAAAATACCTCCTTACGTTCCTAGTCTCCTGTTACAAATCCAGAAAATTTTTCGAAATTAAATTAGGGTAGACATTCTGAACTGTAAATTTTCGATCGATTTTTGAAGAGTAAAATACCTCCTTACGTTCCTAGTCTCCTGTTACAAATCCAGAAAATTTTTCGAAATTAAATTAGGGTAGACATTCTGAACTGGAAATTTTCGATCGATTTTTGAAGAGTATAATACCTCCTTACGTTCCTAGTCTCCTGTTACAAATCCAGAAAATTTTTCGAAATTAAATTAGGGTAGACATTCTGAACTGTAAATTTTCGATCGATTTTTGAAGAGTAAAATACCTCCTTACGTTCCTAGTCTCCTGTTACAAATCCAGAAAATTTTTCGAAATTAAATTAGGGTAGACATTCTGAACTGTAAATTTTCGATCGATTTTTGAAGAGTAAAATACCTCCTTACGTTCCTAGTCTCCTGTTACAAATCCAGAAAATTTTTCGAAATTAAATTAGGGTAGACATTCTGAACTGGAAATTTTCGATCGATTTTTGAAGAGTATAATACCTCCTTACGTTCCTAGTCTCCTGTTACAAATCCAGAAAATTTTTCGAAATTAAATTAGGGTAGACATTCTGAACTGTAAATTTTCGATCGATTTTTGAAGAGTAAAATACCTCCTTACGTTCCTAGTCTCCTGTTACAAATCCAGAAAATTTTTCGAAATTAAATTAGGGTAGACATTCTGAACTGTAAATTTTCGATCGATTTTTGAAGAGTAAAATACCTCCTTACGTTCCTAGTCTCCTGTTACAAATCCAGAAAATTTTTCGAAATTAAATTAGGGTAGACATTCTGAACTGTAAATTTTCGATCGATTTTTGAAGAGTAAAATACCTCCTTACGTTCCTAGTCTCCTGTTACAAATCCAGAAAATTTTTCGAAATTAAATTAGGGTAGACATTCTGAACTGTAAATTTTCGATCGATTTTTGAAGAGTAAAATACCTCCTTACGTTCCTAGTCTCCTGTTACAAATCCAGAAAATTTTTCGAAATTAAATTAGGGTAGACATTCTGAACTGTAAATTTTCGATCGATTTTTGAAGATTAAAATACCTCCTTACGTTCCTAGTCTCCTGTTACAAATCCAGAAAATTTTTCGAAATTAAATTAGGGTAGACATTCTGAACTGTAAATTTTCGATCGATTTTTGAAGAGTAAAATACCTCCTTACGTTCCTAGTCTCCTGTTACAAATCCAGAAAATTTTTCAAAATTAAATTAGGGTAGACATTCTGAACTGTAAATTTTCGATCGATTTTTGAAGAGTAAAATACCTCCTTACGTTCCTAGTCTCCTGATACAAATCCAGAAAATTTTTCGAAATTAAATTAGGGTAGACATTCTGAACTGTAAATTTTCGATCGATTTTTGAAGAGTAAAATACCTCCTTACGTTCCTAGTCTCCTGATACAAATCCAGAAAATTTTTCGAAATTAAATTAGGGTAGACATTCTGAACTGTAAATTTTCGATCGATTTTTGAAGAGTAAAATACCTCCTTACGTTCCTAGTCTCCTGTTACAAATCCAGAAAATTTTTCGAAATTAAATTAGGGTAGACATTCTGAACTGTCAATTTTCGATCGATTTTTGAAGAGTAAAATACCTCCTTACGTTCCTAGTCTCCTGTTACAAATCCAGAAAATTTTTCGAAATTAAATTAGGGTAGACATTCTGAACTGTAAATTTTCGATCGATTTTTGAAGAGTAAAATACCTCTTTACGTTCCTAGTCTCCTGTTACAAATCCAGAAAATTTTTCAAAATTAAATTAGGATACACATTCTGAACCGTAAATTTTCGATCGATTTTTGAAGAGTAAAATACCTCCTTACGTTCCTAGTCTCCTGTTACAAATCCAGAAAATTTTTCGAAATTAAATTAGGGTACACATTCTGAACTGTAAATTTTCGATCGATTTTTGAAGAGTAAAATACCTCCTTACGTTCCTAGTCTCCTGTTACAAATCCAGAAAATTTTTCGAAATTAAATTAGGGTAGACATTCTGAACTGTAAATTTTCGATCGATTTTTGAAGAGTAAAATACCTCCTTACGTTCCTAGTCTCCTGTTACAAATCCAGAAAATTTTTCGAAATTAAATTAGGGTAGACTTTCTGAACTGTAAATTTTCGATCGATTTTTGAAGAGTAAAATACCTCTTTACGTTCCTAGTCTCCTGTTACAAATCCAGAAAATTTTTCGAAATTAAATTAGGGTAGACATTCTGAACTGTAAATTTTCGATCGATTTTTGAAGATTAAAATACCTCCTTACGTTCCTAGTCTCCTGTTACAAATCCAGAAAATTTTTCGAAATTAAATTAGGGTAGACATTCTGAACTGTAAATTTTCGATCGATTTTTGAAGAGTAAAATACCTCCTTACGTTCCTAGTCTCCTGTTACAAATCCAGAAAATTTTTCGAAATTAAATTAGGGTAGACTTTCTGAACTGTAAATTTTCGATCGATTTTTGAAGAGTAAAATACCTCTTTACGTTCCTAGTCTCCTGTTACAAATCCAGAAAATTTTTCGAAATTAAATTAGGGTAGACATTCTGAACTGTAAATTTTCGATCGATTTTTGAAGAGTAAAATACCTCTTTACGTTCCTAGTCTCCTGTTACAAATCCAGAAAATTTTTCGAAATTAAATTAGGGTACACATTCTGAACTGTGAATTTTCGATCGATTTTTGAAGAGTAAAATACCTCCTTACGTTCCTAGTCTCCTGTTACAAATCCAGAAAATTTTCGAAATTAAATTAGGGTAGACATTCTGAACTGTAAATTTTCGATCGATTTTTGAAGAGTAAAATACCTCCTTACGTTCCTAGTCTCCTGTTACAAATCCAGAAAATTTTTCGAAATTAAATTAGGGTAGACATTCTGAACTGTAAATTTTCGATCGATTTTTGAAGATTAAAATACCTCCTTACGTTCCTAGTCTCCTGTTACAAATCCAGAAAATTTTTCGAAATTAAATTAGGGTAGACATTCTGAACTGTAAATTTTCGATCGATTTTTGAAGAGTAAAATACCTCCTTACGTTCCTAGTCTCCTGTTACAAATCCAGAAAATTTTTCGAAATTAAATTAGGGTAGACATTCTGAACTGTAAATTTTCGATCGATTTTTGAAGAGTAAAATACCTCCTTACGTTCCTAGTCTCCTGTTACAAATCCAGAAAATTTTTCGAAATTAAATTAGGGTAGACATTCTGAACTGTAAATTTTCGATCGATTTTTGAAGAGTAAAATACCTCCTTACGTTCCTAGTCTCCTGATACAAATCCAGAAAATTTTTCGAAATTAAATTAGGGTAGACATTCTGAACTGTAAATTTTCGATCGATTTTTGAAGAGTAAAATACCTCCTTACGTTCCTAGTCTCCTGATACAAATCCAGAAAATTTTTCGAAATTAAATTAGGGTAGACATTCTGAACTGTAAATTTTCGATCGATTTTTGAAGAGTAAAATACCTCCTTACGTTCCTAGTCTCCTGTTACAAATCCAGAAAATTTTTCGAAATTAATTTAGGGTACACATTCTGAACTGTGAATTTTCGATCGATTTTTGAAGAGTAAAATACCTCCTTACGTTCCTAGTCTCCTGATACAAATCCAGAAAATTTTTCGAAATTAAATTGGGGTAGACATTCTGAACTGTAAATTTTCGATCGATTTTTGAAGAGTAAAATACCTCCTTACGTTCCTAGTCTCCTGTTACAAATCCAGAAAATTTTTCGAAATTAATTTAGGGTACACATTCTGAACTGTGAATTTTCGATCGATTTTTGAAGAGTAAAATACCTCCTTACGTTCCTAGTCTCCTGATACAAATCCAGAAAATTTTTCGAAATTAATTTAGGGTACACATTCTGAACTGTAAATTTTCGATCGATTTTTGAAGAGTAAAATACCTCCTTACGTTCCTAGTCTCCTGATACAAATCCAGAAAATTTTTCGAAATTAAATTAGGGTACACATTCTGAACTGTGAATTTTCGATCGATTTTTGAAGAGTAAAATACCTCCTTACGTTCCTAGTCTCCTGTTACAAATCCAGAAAATTTTTCGAAATTAAATTAGGGTAGACCATCTGAACTGTAAATTTTCGATCGATTTTTGAAGAGTAAAATACCTCCTTACGTTCCTAGTCTCCTGTTACAAATCCAGAAAATTTTTCGAAATTAAATTAGGGTACACATTCTGAACTGTGAATTTTCGATCGATTTTTGAAGAGTAAAATACCTCCTTACGTTCCTAGTCTCCTGTTACAAATCCAGAAAATTTTTCGAAATTAAATTAGGGTAGACATTCTGAACTGTAAATTTTCGATCGATTTTTGAAGAGTAAAATACCTCTTTACGTTCCTAGTCTCCTGTTACAAATCCAGAAAATTTTTCGAAATTAAATTAGGGTACACATTCTGAACCGTAAATTTTCGATCGATTTTTGAAGAGTAAAATACCTCCTTACGTTCCTAGTCTCCTGTTACAGATCCAGAAAATTTTTCGAAATTAAATTAGGGTACACATTCTGAACTGTAAATTTTCGATCGATTTTTGAAGAGTAAAATACCTCCTTACGTTCCTAGTCTCCTGATACAAATCCAGAAAATTTTTCGAAATTAAATTAGGGTAGACATTCTGAACTGTAAATTTTCGATCGATTTTTGAAGAGTAAAATACCTCCTTACGTTCCTAGTCTCCTGTTACAAATCCAGAAAATTTTTCGAAATTAAATTAGGGTAGACATTCTGAACTGTCAATTTTCGATCGATTTTTGAAGAGTAAAATACCTCCTTACGTTCCTAGTCTCCTGTTACAAATCCAGAAAATTTTTCGAAATTAAATTAGGGTAGACTTTCTGAACTGTAAATTTTCGATCGATTTTTGAAGAGTAAAATACCTCTTTACGTTCCTAGTCTCCTGTTACAAATCCAGAAAATTTTTCAAAATTAAATTAGGATACACATTCTGAACCGTAAATTTTCGATCGATTTTTGAAGAGTAAAATACCTCCTTACGTTCCTAGTCTCCTGTTACAAATCCAGAAAATTTTTCGAAATTAAATTAGGGTAGACATTCTGAACTGTAAATTTTCGATCGATTTTTGAAGAGTAAAATACCTCCTTACGTTCCTAGTCTCCTGTTACAAATCCAGAAAATTTTTCGAAATTAAATTAGGGTAGACATTCTGAACTGTAAATTTTCGATCGATTTTTGAAGAGTAAAATACCTCCTTACGTTCCTAGTCTCCTGTTACAAATCCAGAAAATTTTTCGAAATTAAATTAGGGTAGACTTTCTGAACTGTAAATTTTCGATCGATTTTTGAAGAGTAAAATACCTCTTTACGTTCCTAGTCTCCTGTTACAAATCCAGAAAATTTTTCGAAATTAAATTAGGGTAGACATTCTGAACTGTAAATTTTCGATCGATTTTTGAAGATTAAAATACCTCCTTACGTTCCTAGTCTCCTGTTACAAATCCAGAAAATTTTTCGAAATTAAATTAGGGTAGACATTCTGAACTGTAAATTTTCGATCGATTTTTGAAGAGTAAAATACCTCCTTACGTTCCTAGTCTCCTGTTACAAATCCAGAAAATTTTTCGAAATTAAATTAGGGTAGACATTCTGAACTGTAAATTTTCGATCGATTTTTGAAGAGTAAAATACCTCCTTACGTTCCTAGTCTCCTGTTACAAATCCAGAAAATTTTTCGAAATTAAATTAGGGTAGACATTCTGAACTGTCAATTTTCGATCGATTTTTGAAGAGTAAAATACCTCCTTACGTTCCTAGTCTCCTGTTACAAATCCAGAAAATTTTTCGAAATTAAATTAGGGTAGACTTTCTGAACTGTAAATTTTCGATCGATTTTTGAAGAGTAAAATACCTCTTTACGTTCCTAGTCTCCTGTTACAAATCCAGAAAATTTTTCGAAATTAAATTAGGGTAGACATTCTGAACTGTAAATTTTCGATCGATTTTTGAAGATTAAAATACCTCCTTACGTTCCTAGTCTCCTGTTACAAATCCAGAAAATTTTTCGAAATTAAATTAGGGTAGACATTCTGAACTGTAAATTTTCGATCGATTTTTGAAGAGTAAAATACCTCCTTACGTTCCTAGTCTCCTGTTACAAATCCAGAAAATTTTTCGAAATTAAATTAGGGTAGACTTTCTGAACTGTAAATTTTCGATCGATTTTTGAAGAGTAAAATACCTCTTTACGTTCCTAGTCTCCTGTTACAAATCCAGAAAATTTTTCGAAATTAAATTAGGGTAGACATTCTGAACTGTAAATTTTCGATCGATTTTTGAAGAGTAAAATACCTCTTTACGTTCCTAGTCTCCTGTTACAAATCCAGAAAATTTTTCGAAATTAAATTAGGGTAGACATTCTGAACTGTAAATTTTCGATCGATTTTTGAAGAGTAAAATACCTCCTTACGTTCCTAGTCTCCTGTTACAAATCCAGAAAATTTTTCGAAATTAAATTAGGGTAGACATTCTGAACTGTAAATTTTCGATCGATTTTTGAAGAGTAAAATACCTCCTTACGTTCCTAGTCTCCTGTTACAAATCCAGAAAATTTTTCGAAATTAAATTAGGGTAGACATTCTGAACTGTAAATTTTCGATCGATTTTTGAAGATTAAAATACCTCCTTACGTTCCTAGTCTCCTGTTACAAATCCAGAAAATTTTTCGAAATTAAATTAGGGTAGACATTCTGAACTGTAAATTTTCGATCGATTTTTGAAGATTAAAATACCTCCTTACGTTCCTAGTCTCCTGTTACAAATCCAGAAAATTTTTCGAAATTAAATTAGGGTAGACATTCTGAACTGTAAATTTTCGATCGATTTTTGAAGAGTAAAATACCTCTTTACGTTCCTAGTCTCCTGTTACAAATCCAGAAAATTTTTCGAAATTAAATTAGGGTAGACATTCTGAACTGTAAATTTTCGATCGATTTTTGAAGATTAAAATACCTCCTTACGTTCCTAGTCTCCTGTTACAAATCCAGAAAATTTTTCGAAATTAAATTAGGGTAGACATTCTGAACTGTAAATTTTCGATCGATTTTTGAAGAGTAAAATACCTCCTTACGTTCCTAGTCTCCTGTTACAAATCCAGAAAATTTTTCGAAATTAAATTAGGGTAGACTTTCTGAACTGTAAATTTTCGATCGATTTTTGAAGAGTAAAATACCTCTTTACGTTCCTAGTCTCCTGTTACAAATCCAGAAAATTTTTCAAAATTAAATTAGGATACACATTCTGAACCGTAAATTTTCGATCGATTTTTGAAGAGTAAAATACCTCCTTACGTTCCTAGTCTCCTGTTACAAATCCAGAAAATTTTTCGAAATTAAATTAGGGTAGACATTCTGAACTGTAAATTTTCGATCGATTTTTGAAGAGTAAAATACCTCCTTACGTTCCTAGTCTCCTGTTACAAATCCAGAAAATTTTTCGAAATTAAATTAGGGTAGACATTCTGAACTGTAAATTTTCGATCGATTTTTGAAGAGTAAAATACCTCCTTACGTTCCTAGTCTCCTGTTACAAATCCAGAAAATTTTTCGAAATTAAATTAGGGTAGACATTCTGAACTGTAAATTTTCGATCGATTTTTGAAGAGTAAAATACCTCCTTACGTTCCTAGTCTCCTGTTACAAATCCAGAAAATTTTTCGAAATTAAATTAGGGTAGACATTCTGAACTGTAAATTTTCGATCGATTTTTGAAGAGTAAAATACCTCCTTACGTTCCTAGTCTCCTGTTACAAATCCAGAAAATTTTTCGAAATTAAATTAGGGTAGACATTCTGAACTGTAAATTTTCGATCGATTTTTGAAGATTAAAATACCTCCTTACGTTCCTAGTCTCCTGTTACAAATCCAGAAAATTTTTCGAAATTAAATTAGGGTAGACATTCTGAACTGTAAATTTTCGATCGATTTTTGAAGAGTAAAATACCTCCTTACGTTCCTAGTCTCCTGTTACAAATCCAGAAAATTTTTCGAAATTAAATTAG
Source organism: Ocypus olens (assembly GCA_910593695.2). NCBI lineage: Eukaryota > Metazoa > Arthropoda > Insecta > Coleoptera > Staphylinidae > Ocypus > Ocypus olens. The sequence goes on from OU343058.1 coordinate 46,189,445, forward strand.
GGTAGACATTCTGAACTGTAAATTTTCGATCGATTTTTGAAGAGTAAAATACCTCCTTACGTTCCTAGTCTCCTGTTACAAATCCAGAAAATTTTTCGAAATTAAATTAGGGTAGACATTCTGAACTGTAAATTTTCGATCGATTTTTGAAGAGTAAAATACCTCCTTACGTTCCTAGTCTCCTGATACAAATCCAGAAAATTTTTCGAAATTAAATTAGGGTAGACATTCTGAACTGTAAATTTTCGATCGATTTTTGAAGAGTAAAATACCTCCTTACGTTCCTAGTCTCCTGATACAAATCCAGAAAATTTTTCGAAATTAAATTAGGGTAGACATTCTGAACTGTAAATTTTCGATCGATTTTTGAAGAGTAAAATACCTCCTTACGTTCCTAGTCTCCTGTTACAAATCCAGAAAATTTTTCGAAATTAAATTAGGGTAGACATTCTGAACTGTAAATTTTCGATCGATTTTTGAAGAGTAAAATACCTCCTTACGTTCCTAGTCTCCTGTTACAAATCCAGAAAATTTTTCGAAATTAAATTAGGGTAGACATTCTGAACTGTAAATTTTCGATCGATTTTTGAAGAGTAAAATACCTCCTTACGTTCCTAGTCTCCTGTTACAAATCCAGAAAATTTTTCGAAATTAAATTAGGGTAGACATTCTGAACTGTAAATTTTCGATCGATTTTTGAAGAGTAAAATACCTCCTTACGTTCCTAGTCTCCTGTTACAAATCCAGAAAATTTTTCGAAATTAAATTAGGGTAGACATTCTGAACTGTAAATTTTCGATCGATTTTTGAAGAGTAAAATACCTCCTTACGTTCCTAGTCTCCTGTTACAAATCCAGAAAATTTTTCGAAATTAAATTGGGGTAGACATTCTGAACTGTAAATTTTCGATCGATTTTTGAAGAGTAAAATACCTCCTTACGTTCCTAGTCTCCTGTTACAAATCCAGAAAATTTTTCGAAATTAATTTAGGGTACACATTCTGAACTGTGAATTTTCGATCGATTTTTGAAGAGTAAAATACCTCCTTACGTTCCTAGTCTCCTGATACAAATCCAGAAAATTTTTCGAAATTAATTTAGGGTACACATTCTGAACTGTAAATTTTCGATCGATTTTTGAAGAGTAAAATACCTCCTTACGTTCCTAGTCTCCTGATACAAATCCAGAAAATTTTTCGAAATTAAATTAGGGTACACATTCTGAACTGTGAATTTTCGATCGATTTTTGAAGAGTAAAATACCTCCTTACGTTCCTAGTCTCCTGTTACAAATCCAGAAAATTTTTCGAAATTAAATTAGGGTAGACCATCTGAACTGTAAATTTTCGATCGATTTTTGAAGAGTAAAATACCTCCTTACGTTCCTAGTCTCCTGTTACAAATCCAGAAAATTTTTCGAAATTAAATTAGGGTACACATTCTGAACTGTGAATTTTCGATCGATTTTTGAAGAGTAAAATACCTCCTTACGTTCCTAGTCTCCTGTTACAAATCCAGAAAATTTTTCGAAATTAAATTAGGGTAGACATTCTGAACTGTAAATTTTCGATCGATTTTTGAAGAGTAAAATACCTCTTTACGTTCCTAGTCTCCTGTTACAAATCCAGAAAATTTTTCGAAATTAAATTAGGGTACACATTCTGAACCGTAAATTTTCGATCGATTTTTGAAGAGTAAAATACCTCCTTACGTTCCTAGTCTCCTGTTACAGATCCAGAAAATTTTTCGAAATTAAATTAGGGTACACATTCTGAACTGTAAATTTTCGATCGATTTTTGAAGAGTAAAATACCTCCTTACGTTCCTAGTCTCCTGTTACAAATCCAGAAAATTTTTCGAAATTAAATTAGGGTAGACATTCTGAACTGTAAATTTTCGATCGATTTTTGAAGAGTAAAATACCTCTTTACGTTCCTAGTCTCCTGTTACAAATCCAGAAAATTTTTCGAAATTAAATTAGGGTAGACATTCTGAACTGTAAATTTTCGATCGATTTTTGAAGAGTAAAATACCTCTTTACGTTCCTAGTCTCCTGTTACAAATCCAGAAAATTTTTCGAAATTAAATTAGGGTACACATTCTGAACTGTAAATTTTCGATCGATTTTTGAAGAGTAAAATACCTCCTTACGTTCATAGTCTCCTGTTACAAATCCCGAAAATTTTTCGAAATTAATTTAGGGTACACATTCTGAACTGTAAATTTTCGATCGATTTTTGAAGAGTAAAATACCTCCTTACGTTCCTAGTCTCCTGTTAAAAATCCAGAAAATTTTTCGAAATTAAATTAGGGTACACATTCTGAACTGTAAATTTTCGATCGATTTTTGAAGAGTAAAATACCTCCTTACGTTCCTAGTCTCCCGTTACAAATCCAGAAAATTTTTCGAAATTAAATTAGGGTACAAATTCTGAACTGTAAATTTTCGATCGATTTTTGAAGAGTAAAATACCTCCTTACGTTCCCAGTCTCCTGTTACAAATCCAGAAAATTTTTCGAAATTAATTTAGGGTACACATTCTGAACTGTAAATTTTCGATCGATTTTTGAAGAGTAAAATACCTCCTTACGTTCCTAGTCTCCTGTTACAAATCCAGAAAATTTTTCGAAATTAAATTAGGGTACACATTCTGAACTGTAAATTTTCGATCGATTTTTGAAGAGTAAAATACCTCTTTTCGTTCCTAGTCTCCTGTTACAAATCCAGAAAATTTTTCGAAATTAAATTAGGGTAGACATTCTGAACTGTAAATTTTCGATCGATTTTTCAAGAGTAAAATACCTCCTTACGTTCCTAGTCTCCTGTTACAAATCCAGAAAATTTTTCGAAATTAAATTAGGGTAGACATTCTGAACTGTAAATTTTCGATCGATTTTTGAAGAGTAAAATACCTCCTTACGTTCCTAGTCTCCTGTTACAAATCCAGAAAATTTTTCGAAATTAAATTAGGGTACACATTCTAAACTGTAAATTTTCGATCGATTTTTGAAGAGTAAAATACCTCCTTACGTTCCTAGTCTCCTGTTACAAATCCAGAAAATTTTTCGAAATTAAATTAGGGTACACATTCTAAACTGTAAATTTTCGATCGATTTTTGAAGAGTAAAATACCTCCTTACGTTCCTAGTCTCCTGTTACAAATCCAGAAAATTTTTCGAAATTAAATTAGGGTAGACATTCTGAACTGTAAATTTTCGATCGATTTTTCAAGAGTAAAATACCTCCTTACGTTCCTAGTCTCCTGTTACAAATCCAGAAAATTTTTCTAAATTAAATTAGGGTAGACATTCTGAACTGTAAATTTTCGATCGATTTTTCAAGAGTAAAATACCTCCTTACGTTCCTAGTCTCCTGTTACAAATCCAGAAAATTTTTCGAAATTAAATTGGGGTAGACATTCTGAACTGTAAATTTTCGATCGATTTTTGAAGAGTAAAATACCTCCTTACGTTCCTAGTCTCCTGTTACAAATCCAGAAAATTTTTCGAAATTAAATTAGGGTACACATTCTGAACTGTAAATTTTCGATCGATTTTTCAAGAGTAAAATACCTCCTTACGTTCCTAGTCTCCTGTTACAAATCCAGAAAATTTTTCGAAATTAAATTAGGGTACACATTCTGAACTGTAAATTTTCGATCGATTTTTGAAGAGTAAAATACCTCCTTACGTTCCTAGTCTCCTGTTACAAATCCAGAAAATTTTTCGAAATTAAATTAGGGTAGACATTCTGAACTGTACATTTTCGATCGATTTTTCAAGAGTAAAATACCTCCTTACGTTCCTAGTCTCCTGTTACAAATCCAGAAAATTTTTCGAAATTAAATTAGGGTACACATTCTGAACTGTAAATTTTCGATCGATTTTTGAAGAGTAAAATACCTCCTTACGTTCCTAGTCTCCTGTTACAAATCCAGAAAATTTTTCGAAATTAAATTAGGGTACACATTCTGAACTGTAAATTTTCGATCGATTTTTGAAGAGTAAAATACCTCCTTACGTTCCTAGTCTCCTGTTACAAATCCAGAAAATTTTTCGAAATTAAATTAGGGTAGACATTCTGAACTGTAAATTTTCGATCGATTTTTCAAGAGTAAAATACCTCCTTACGTTCCTAGTCTCCTGTTACAAATCCAGAAATTTTTTCGAAATTAAATTAGGGTAGACATTCTGAACTGTAAATTTTCGATCGATTTTTCAAGAGTAAAATACCTCCTTACGTTCCTAGTCTCCTGTTACAAATCCAGAAAATTTTTCGAAATTAAATTAGGGTACACATTCTGAACTGTAAATTTTCGATCGATTTTTGAAGAGTAAAATACCTCCTTACGTTCCTAGTCTCCTGTTACAAATCCAGAAAATTTTTCGAAATTAAATTAGGGTACACATTCTGAACTGTAAATTTTCGATCGATTTTTGAAGAGTAAAATACCTCCTTACGTTCCTAGTCTCCTGTTACAAATCCAGAAAATTTTTCGAAATTAAATTAGGGTAGACATTCTGAACTGTAAATTTTCGATCGATTTTTCAAGAGTAAAATACCTCCTTACGTTCCTAGTCTCCTGCTACAAATCCAGAAAATTTTTCGAAATTAAATTAGGGTACACATTCTGAACTGTAAATTTTCGATCGATTTTTGAAGAGTAAAATACCTCCTTACGTTCCTAGTCTCCTGTTACAAATCCAGAAAATTTTTCGAAATTAAATTAGGGTACACATTCTGAACTGTTACATTTCGATCGATTTTTGAAGAGTAAAATACCTCTTTTCGTTCCTAGTCTCCTGTTACAAATCCAGAAAATTTTTCGAAATTAAATTAGGGTAGACATTCTGAACTGTAAATTTTCGATCGATTTTTGAAGAGTAAAATACCTCCTTACGTTCCTAGTCTCCTGTTACAAATCCAGAAAATTTTTCGAAATTAAATTAGGGTACACATTCTGAACTGTAAATTTTCGATCGATTTTTGAAGAGTAAAATACCTCCTTACGTTCCTAGTCTCCTGCTACAAATCCAGAAAATTTTTCGAAATTAAATTAGGGTACACATTCTGAACTGTAAATTTTCGATCGATTTTTGAAGAGTAAAATACCTCCTTACGTTCCTAGTCTCCTGCTACAAATCCAGAAAATTTTTCGAAATTAAATTAGGGTAGACATTCTGAACTGTAAATTTTCGATCGATTTTTCAAGAGTAAAATACCTCCTTACGTTCCTAGTCTCCTGTTACAAATCCAGAAAATTTTTCGAAATTAAATTAGGGCACACATTCTGAACTGTAAATTTTCGATCGATTTTTGAAGAGTAAAATACCTCCTTACGTTCCTAGTCTCCTGTTACAAATCCAGAAAATTTTTCGAAATTAAATTAGGGTACACATTCTGAACTGTAAATTTTCGATCGATTTTTGAAGAGTAAAATACCTCCTTACGTTCCTAGTCTCCTGCTACAAATCCAGAAAATTTTTCGAAATTAAATTAGGGTACACATTCTGAACTGTAAATTTTCGATCGATTTTTGAAGAGTAAAATACCTCCTTACGTTCCTAGTCTCCTGCTACAAATCCAGAAAATTTTTCGAAATTAAATTAGGGTAGACATTCTGAACTGTAAATTTTCGATCGATTTTTCAAGAGTAAAATACCTCCTTACGTTCCTAGTCTCCTGTTACAAATCCAGAAAATTTTTCGAAATTAAATTAGGGTAGACATTCTGAACTGTAAATTTTCGATCGATTTTTCAAGAGTAAAATACCTCCTTACGTTCCTAGTCTCCTGCTACAAATCCAGAAAATTTTTCGAAATTAAATTAGGGTACACATTCTGAACTGTAAATTTTCGATCGATTTTTGAAGAGTAAAATACCTCCTTACGTTCCTAGTCTCCTGTTACAGATCCAGAAAATTTTTCGAAATTAAATTAGGGTACACATTCTGAACTGTAAATTTTCGATCGATTTTTGAAGAGTAAAATACCTCCTTACGTTCCTAGTCTCCTGTTACAAATCCAGAAAATTTTTCGAAATTAAATTAGGGTAGACATTCTGAACTGTAAATTTTCGATCGATTTTTGAAGAGTAAAATACCTCTTTACGTTCCTAGTCTCCTGTTACAAATCCAGAAAATTTTTCGAAATTAAATTAGGGTAGACATTCTGAACTGTAAATTTTCGATCGATTTTTGAAGAGTAAAATACCTCTTTACGTTCCTAGTCTCCTGTTACAAATCCAGAAAATTTTTCGAAATTAAATTAGGGTACACATTCTGAACTGTAAATTTTCGATCGATTTTTGAAGAGTAAAATACCTCCTTACGTTCATAGTCTCCTGTTACAAATCCCGAAAATTTTTCGAAATTAATTTAGGGTACACATTCTGAACTGTAAATTTTCGATCGATTTTTGAAGAGTAAAATACCTCCTTACGTTCCTAGTCTCCTGTTAAAAATCCAGAAAATTTTTCGAAATTAAATTAGGGTACACATTCTGAACTGTAAATTTTCGATCGATTTTTGAAGAGTAAAATACCTCCTTACGTTCCTAGTCTCCCGTTACAAATCCAGAAAATTTTTCGAAATTAAATTAGGGTACAAATTCTGAACTGTAAATTTTCGATCGATTTTTGAAGAGTAAAATACCTCCTTACGTTCCTAGTCTCCTGTTACAAATCCAGAAAATTTTTCGAAATTAAATTAGGGTACACATTCTAAACTGTAAATTTTCGATCGATTTTTGAAGAGTAAAATACCTCCTTACGTTCCTAGTCTCCTGTTACAAATCCAGAAAATTTTTCGAAATTAAATTAGGGTACACATTCTAAACTGTAAATTTTCGATCGATTTTTGAAGAGTAAAATACCTCTTTACGTTCCTAGTCTCCTGTTACAAATCCAGAAAATTTTTCGAAATTAAATTAGGGTAGACATTCTGAACTGTAAATTTTCGATCGATTTTTGAAGAGTAAAATACCTCTTTACGTTCCTAGTCTCCTGTTACAAATCCAGAAAATTTTTCGAAATTAAATTAGGGTACACATTCTGAACTGTAAATTTTCGATCGATTTTTGAAGAGTAAAATACCTCTTTTCGTTCCTAGTCTCCTGTTACAAATCCAGAAAATTTTTCGAAATTAAATTAGGGTAGACATTCTGAACTGTAAATTTTCGATCGATTTTTCAAGAGTAAAATACCTCCTTACGTTCCTAGTCTCCTGTTACAAATCCAGAAAATTTTTCGAAATTAAATTAGGGTAGACATTCTGAACTGTAAATTTTCGATCGATTTTTGAAGAGTAAAATACCTCCTTACGTTCCTAGTCTCCTGTTACAAATCCAGAAAATTTTTCGAAATTAAATTAGGGTACACATTCTAAACTGTAAATTTTCGATCGATTTTTGAAGAGTAAAATACCTCCTTACGTTCCTAGTCTCCTGTTACAAATCCAGAAAATTTTTCGAAATTAAATTAGGGTACACATTCTAAACTGTAAATTTTCGATCGATTTTTGAAGAGTAAAATACCTCCTTACGTTCCTAGTCTCCTGTTACAAATCCAGAAAATTTTTCGAAATTAAATTAGGGTAGACATTCTGAACTGTAAATTTTCGATCGATTTTTCAAGAGTAAAATACCTCCTTACGTTCCTAGTCTCCTGTTACAAATCCAGAAAATTTTTCTAAATTAAATTAGGGTAGACATTCTGAACTGTAAATTTTCGATCGATTTTTCAAGAGTAAAATACCTCCTTACGTTCCTAGTCTCCTGTTACAAATCCAGAAAATTTTTCGAAATTAAATTGGGGTAGACATTCTGAACTGTAAATTTTCGATCGATTTTTGAAGAGTAAAATACCTCCTTACGTTCCTAGTCTCCTGTTACAAATCCAGAAAATTTTTCGAAATTAAATTAGGGTACACATTCTGAACTGTAAATTTTCGATCGATTTTTCAAGAGTAAAATACCTCCTTACGTTCCTAGTCTCCTGTTACAAATCCAGAAAATTTTTCGAAATTAAATTAGGGTAGACATTCTGAACTGTACATTTTCGATCGATTTTTCAAGAGTAAAATACCTCCTTACGTTCCTAGTCTCCTGTTACAAATCCAGAAAATTTTTCGAAATTAAATTAGGGTACACATTCTGAACTGTAAATTTTCGATCGATTTTTGAAGAGTAAAATACCTCCTTACGTTCCTAGTCTCCTGTTACAAATCCAGAAAATTTTTCGAAATTAAATTAGGGTACACATTCTGAACTGTAAATTTTCGATCGATTTTTGAAGAGTAAAATACCTCCTTACGTTCCTAGTCTCCTGTTACAAATCCAGAAAATTTTTCGAAATTAAATTAGGGTAGACATTCTGAACTGTAAATTTTCGATCGATTTTTCAAGAGTAAAATACCTCCTTACGTTCCTAGTCTCCTGTTACAAATCCAGAAATTTTTTCGAAATTAAATTAGGGTAGACATTCTGAACTGTAAATTTTCGATCGATTTTTCAAGAGTAAAATACCTCCTTACGTTCCTAGTCTCCTGTTACAAATCCAGAAAATTTTTCGAAATTAAATTAGGGTACACATTCTGAACTGTAAATTTTCGATCGATTTTTGAAGAGTAAAATACCTCCTTACGTTCCTAGTCTCCTGTTACAAATCCAGAAAATTTTTCGAAATTAAATTAGGGTACACATTCTGAACTGTAAATTTTCGATCGATTTTTGAAGAGTAAAATACCTCCTTACGTTCCTAGTCTCCTGTTACAAATCCAGAAAATTTTTCGAAATTAAATTAGGGTAGACATTCTGAACTGTAAATTTTCGATCGATTTTTCAAGAGTAAAATACCTCCTTACGTTCCTAGTCTCCTGTTACAAATCCAGAAAATTTTTCGAAATTAAATTAGGGTACACATTCTGAACTGTAAATTTTCGATCGATTTTTGAAGAGTAAAATACCTCCTTACGTTCCTAGTCTCCTGTTACAAATCCAGAAAATTTTTCGAAATTAAATTAGGGTACACATTCTGAACTGTTACATTTCGATCGATTTTTGAAGAGTAAAATACCTCTTTTCGTTCCTAGTCTCCTGTTACAAATCCAGAAAATTTTTCGAAATTAAATTAGGGTAGACATTCTGAACTGTAAATTTTCGATCGATTTTTGAAGAGTAAAATACCTCCTTACGTTCCTAGTCTCCTGTTACAAATCCAGAAAATTTTTCGAAATTAAATTAGGGTACACATTCTGAACTGTAAATTTTCGATCGATTTTTGAAGAGTAAAATACCTCCTTACGTTCCTAGTCTCCTGCTACAAATCCAGAAAATTTTTCGAAATTAAATTAGGGTACACATTCTGAACTGTAAATTTTCGATCGATTTTTGAAGAGTAAAATACCTCCTTACGTTCCTAGTCTCCTGCTACAAATCCAGAAAATTTTTCGAAATTAAATTAGGGTAGACATTCTGAACTGTAAATTTTCGATCGATTTTTCAAGAGTAAAATACCTCCTTACGTTCCTAGTCTCCTGTTACAAATCCAGAAAATTTTTCGAAATTAAATTAGGGCACACATTCTGAACTGTAAATTTTCGATCGATTTTTGAAGAGTAAAATACCTCCTTACGTTCCTAGTCTCCTGTTACAAATCCAGAAAATTTTTCGAAATTAAATTAGGGTACACATTCTGAACTGTAAATTTTCGATCGATTTTTGAAGAGTAAAATACCTCCTTACGTTCCTAGTCTCCTGCTACAAATCCAGAAAATTTTTCGAAATTAAATTAGGGTACACATTCTGAACTGTAAATTTTCGATCGATTTTTGAAGAGTAAAATACCTCCTTACGTTCCTAGTCTCCTGCTACAAATCCAGAAAATTTTTCGAAATTAAATTAGGGTAGACATTCTGAACTGTAAATTTTCGATCGATTTTTCAAGAGTAAAATACCTCCTTACGTTCCTAGTCTCCTGTTACAAATCCAGAAAATTTTTCGAAATTAAATTAGGGTAGACATTCTGAACTGTAAATTTTCGATCGATTTTTCAAGAGTAAAATACCTCCTTACGTTCCTAGTCTCCTGCTACAAATCCAGAAAATTTTTCGAAATTAAATTAGGGTACACATTCTGAACTGTAAATTTTCGATCGATTTTTGAAGAGTAAAATACCTCCTTACGTTCCTAGTCTCCTGTTACAAATCCAGAAAATTTTTCGAAATTAAATTAGGGTAGACATTCTGAACTGTAAATTTTCGATCGATTTTTCAAGAGTAAAATACCTCCTTACGTTCCTAGTCTCCTGTTACAAATCCAGAAAATTTTTCGAAATTAAATTAGGGTAGACATTCTGAACTGTAAATTTTCGATCGATTTTTGAAGAGTAAAATACCTCCTTACGTTCCTAGTCTCCTGTTACAAATCCAGAAAATTTTTCGAAATTAAATTAGGGTAGACATTCTGAACTGTAAATTTTCGATCGATTTTTCAAGAGTAAAATACCTCCTTACGTTCCTAGTCTCCTGTTACAAATCCAGAAAATTTTTCGAAATTAAATTAGGGTAGACATTCTGAACTGTAAATTTTCGATCGATTTTTCAAGAGTAAAATACCTCCTTACGTTCCTAGTCTCCTGTTACAAATCCAGAAAATTTTTCGAAATTAAATTAGGGTACACATTCTGAACTGTAAATTTTCGATCGATTTTTGAAGAGTAAAATACCTCCTTACGTTCCTAGTCTCCTGTTACAAATCCAGAAAATTTTTCGAAATTAAATTAGGGTACACATTCTGAACTGTTATATTTCGATCGATTTTTGAAGAGTAAAATACCTCTTTTCGTTCCTAGTCTCCTGTTACAAATCCAGAAAATTTTTCGAAATTAAATTAGGGTACACATTCTAAACTGTAAATTTTCGATCGATTTTTGAAGAGTAAAATACCTCCTTACGTTCCTAGTCTCCTGTTACAAATCCAGAAAATTTTTCGAAATTAAATTAGGGTACACATTCTGAACTGTAAATTTTTGATCGATTTTTGAAGAGTAAAATACCTCCTTACGTTCCTAGTCTCCTGTTACAAATCCAGAAAATTTTTCGAAATTAAATTAGGGTACACATTCTGAACTGTAAATTTTCGATCGATTTTTGAAGAGTAAAATACCTCCTTACGTTCCTAGTCTCCTGTTACAAATCCAGAAAATTTTTCGAAATTAAATTAGGGTAGACATTCTGAACTGTAAATTTTCGATCGATTTTTCAAGAGTAAAATACCTCCTTACGTTCCTAGTCTCCTGTTACAAATCCAGAAAATTTTTCGAAATTAAATTAGGGTACACATTCTGAACTGTAAATTTTCGATCGATTTTTGAAGAGTAAAATACCTCCTTACGTTCCCAGTCTCCTGTTACAAATCCAGAAAATTTTTCGAAATTAATTTAGGGTACACATTCTGAACTGTAAATTTTCGATCGATTTTTGAAGAGTAAAATACCTCCTTACGTTCCTAGTCTCCTGTTACAAATCCAGAAAATTTTTCGAAATTAAATTAGGGTACACATTCTGAACTGTAAATTTTCGATCGATTTTTGAAGAGTAAAATACCTCCTTACGTTCCTAGTCTCCTGTTACAAATCCAGAAAATTTTTCGAAATTAAATTAGGGTACACATTCTGAACTGTAAATTTTCGATCGATTTTTGAAGAGTAAAATACCTCCTTACGTTCCTAGTCTCCTGCTACAAATCCAGAAAATTTTTCGAAATTAAATTAGGGTACACATTCTGAACTGTAAATTTTCGATCGATTTTTGAAGAGTAAAATACCTCCTTACGTTCCTAGTCTCCTGTTACAAATCCAGAAAATTTTTCGAAATTAATTTAGGGTACACATTCTGAACTGTAAATTTTCGATCGATTTTTGAAGAGTAAAATACCTCCTTACGTTCCTAGTCTCCTGTTACAAATCCAGAAAATTTTTCGAAATTAAATTAGGGTACACATTCTGAACTGTAAATTTTCGATCGATTTTTGAAGAGTAAAATACCTCCTTACGTTCCTAGTCTCCTGTTACAAATCCAGAAAATTTTTCGAAATTAAATTAGGGTACACATTCTGAACTGTAAATTTTCGATCGATTTTTGAAGAGTAAAATACCTCCTTACGTTCCTAGTCTCCTGTTACAAATCCAGAAAATTTTTCGAAATTAAATTAGGGTACACATTCTGAACTGTTATATTTCGATCGATTTTTGAAGAGTAAAATACCTCTTTTCGTTCCTAGTCTCCTGTTACAAATCCAGAAAATTTTTCGAAATTAAATTAGGGTACACATTCTAAACTGTAAATTTTCGATCGATTTTTGAAGAGTAAAATACCTCCTTACGTTCCTAGTCTCCTGTTACAAATCCAGAAAATTTTTCGAAATTAAATTAGGGTACACATTCTGAACTGTAAATTTTCGATCGATTTTTGAAGAGTAAAATACCTCCTTACGTTCCTAGTCTCCTGTTACAAATCCAGAAAATTTTTCGAAATTAAATTAGGGTACACATTCTGAACTGTAAATTTTCGATCGATTTTTGAAGAGTAAAATACCTCCTTACGTTCCTAGTCTCCTGTTACAAATCCAGAAAATTTTTCGAAATTAAATTAGGGTAGACATTCTGAACTGTAAATTTTCGATCGATTTTTCAAGAGTAAAATACCTCCTTACGTTCCTAGTCTCCTGTTACATATCCAGAAAATTTTTCGAAATTAAATTAGGGTACACATTCTGAACTGTAAATTTTCGATCGATTTTTGAAGAGTAAAATACCTCCTTACGTTCCCAGTCTCCTGTTACAAATCCAGAAAATTTTTCGAAATTAATTTAGGGTACACATTCTGAACTGTAAATTTTCGATCGATTTTTGAAGAGTAAAATACCTCCTTACGTTCCTAGTCTCCTGTTACAAATCCAGAAAATTTTTCGAAATTAAATTAGGGTACACATTCTGAACTGTAAATTTTCGATCGATTTTTGAAGAGTAAAATACCTCCTTACGTTCCTAGTCTCCTGTTACAAATCCAGAAAATTTTTCGAAATTAAATTAGGGTACACATTCTGAACTGTAAATTTTCGATCGATTTTTGAAGAGTAAAATACCTCCTTACGTTCCTAGTCTCCTGTTACAAATCCAGAAAATTTTTCGAAATTAAATTAGGGTACACATTCTGAACTGTAAATTTTCGATCGATTTTTGAAGAGTAAAATACCTCCTTACGTTCCTAGTCTCCTGTTACAAATCCAGAAAATTTTTCGCAATTAATATAGGGTACACATTCTGAACTGTAAATTTTCGATCGATTTTTGAAGAGTAAAATACCTCCTTACGTTCCTAGTCTCCTGTTACAAATCCAAAAAATTTTTCGAAATTAAATTAGGGTACACATTCTGAACTGTAAATTTTCGATCGATTTTTGAAGAGTAAAATACCTCCTTACGTTCCTAGTCTCCTGTTACAAATCCAGAAAATTTTTCGAAATTAAATCAGGGTACACATTCTGAACTGTAAATTTTCGATCGATTTTTTAAGAGTAAAATACCTCCTTACGTTCCTAGTCTCCTGTTACAAATCCAGAAAATTTTTCGAAATTAAATCAGGGTACACATTCTGAACTGTAAATTTTCGATCGATTTTTCAAGAGTAAAATACCTCCTTACGTTCCTAGTCTCCTGTTACAAATCCAGAAAATTTTTCGAAATTAATTTAGGGTACACATTCTGAACTGTAAATTTTCGATCGATTTTTGAAGAGTAAAATACCTCCTTACGTTCCTAGTCTCCTGCTACAAATCCAGAAAATTTTTCGAAATTAAATTAGGGTACACATTCTGAACTGTAAATTTTCGATCGATTTTTGAAGAGTAAAATACCTCCTTACGTTCCTAGTCTCCTGTTACAAATCCAGAAAATTTTTCGAAATTAAATTAGGGTACACATTCTGAACTGTAAATTTTCGATCGATTTTTGAAGAGTAAAATACCTCCTTACGTTCCTAGTCTCCTGTTACAAATCCAGAAAATTTTTCGAAATTAAATTAGGGTACACATTCTGAACTGTAAATTTTCGATCGATTTTTGAAGAGTAAAATACCTCCTTACGTTCCTAGTCTCCTGTTACAAATCCAGAAAATTTTTCGAAATTAATTTAGGGTACACATTCTGAACTGTAAATTTTCGATCGATTTTTGAAGAGTAAAATACCTCTTCTCTTTCCTAGTCTTCCGATAATCTTTGCTCAAATTTTTCAATATTTTATGATGAGAGCACTTTGTTCTTTCATTGTTTAAAAACATGCATTCATTCGTTCATTCATTCATTGACAAAGAATGATCTTAGAATTAATTAGTTTTTATGGCCCTTAAAAGGGCCGTTGTTTTCGGTGGTGGTGCGCCCAAAATTCACCGTTGTCAATCTCTAGAAGATGGTGGATAGTGGTCGACTATCTTCTCTAGGGAGCCGGTTTCTCGTGATGGTCACAAATACCTCTTGCTTCTTCTTATCCTGTCAACCTTTGTGCAATTCTTGGATGCGTTTTCAATTATTTTATTGGGTCACAAATATTTAGGTAGGAAATAATTAGGGTATTAGGTTTTATTTATATAATTCACCAAGGCTTCCAAAAATATCCACCTGAAAAAGGTTAAAAAACGTTGACCGGAGTTTTAGTCGTAAAGACAAAATAATTTTAACTTATACTGTTAGTTGCATTTAACTAAATGCAATAAAGGGATTAAGGCAACGAGTAGGACTAAGCCCAGCATTATTTGTGTGCACATGGATAACATAATTAAGAGAAGCGAAAGCAAAGTCATAAAATGGGTACAGTACAGGGTTCAAGAATATAGAGAGAGTAGAGGATAGCTCACGAGGTTTTCGCATGTGTTGTAGTATTAATGCGAAAAACACCTCAAAATAAACTTAAAAGTCTGGAAAGAGGTACCAGAGGAAGAAGGAATGAAGATAAACATCAATGAAACGAAAGTACAAGTAATAAGAGATCAGGATTAACACCAGAATTAAAGTAGACCGAATCACATTGGAACAAGTAAAAGAATTGAAATACCTAAGAGTAACTTTAGAAAAAACATAAAGCCAAGAAGCACACAATTGTCTTAAATGCGCGAAATAGGCATGAGAATGTCAACACATATTTCGCACACGTGATATAAACAATATTTCTTCTACAAGTGTTAAAATAAGAATTATTTACATAAATATTTAAAATGTGGGTAAATTTTTCAGTCAAATAATGTTATGGTGAAAAAACAATATTACGTGTGTGTCTAAACTAAAATCTTACTTTATATCAATCCGCGAAAAATGTCTTTAATGCCATTTATAGACCTGTACAAACGTTTCGTTGCGAGTCCTGAAACATTAGGAGTAACGAGAAGGACAGAATAACAAAGTCAGAGAGAGTTTGTTAATATATAATTAATCTTGTAGAATATTTAATTAACTGTTTGTACCATCAATAAATTGATTATTTTTATTATATGTGGAGGTTTATTTCTGTGCAATATTTATATTATATAAGTTATCTAAATTAACCAAACGCTCAATTTAAAGCTAACTTTAGAAGTTAACGACTGTCTTAAACTGAAGCAAATTTCACGATAAATTTAAGAACGTTGCTAAAATATCTGCCAATAAAATTGCTGGCCCGAAGGAAAAACGCGCAGGCATTCGCAGTAACTGTAAATGAAAAGCACTTTCCAAAAGCCACCCCCAAAACCACTTTAACATGCTCCGTTCCAGCCTACGCCTATGCGACGTCAGAGATTTAAAGTTACGATATCTGACGTGGGGCTGAAATTTACCCCAAGTGATGCTAAATCCTTCCGAGTTTTGCGGGGCTAAACCTTCCACAGTTTTTACACGGATATTTAGAGGGCGAGACGCGAGGGAGCGTAGGTCACTGCGGACGCCCACACCCTCTCTTTCGGTACGTAAATTTTAATTAGCCTATAATTTCCAGCGGAAAGTAAGCACCGTCTTAAAACATATTCACATGTAAATTGTAAATTTGATAATGATATTAATATGAAATAGGTATTATTTCTATCAAATAAAACTCTGAATGTTTCAAATTCTCGACTAGGTTCGCCTAATAAGGCGAATTTTATTTGGTAGAAATAATACCTATTAAAAAATGGTGATGTGGCCATCATATTACTTTCTCCGACTTGATGGTGTCATAGCCATTTATATTTACGTTTTCATGGTTTATTTTCAATTGAAATCATATTTTAAATGTACATCGACCGTTGTGTAAACTCGGATAAAACTGACGTTTGAAACGTCAAAATTATGAAAGATTATACTTCAAATTCAAAAATAAGTTTTTTTCTAACTCCCTTTACTTTTTGAGTAAAATGAGTTTTTATATTTGAAGTATAATTTCATAATTTTGACGTTTTAAACGTCAGTTTCCTCCGAGTTTACAAAGCGCTCGATGTACATTTAAAATATGATTCAAATTCAAAATAAACCATGAAAGCGTAAATATAAATGATACCATCAAGTCGAAGAAAGTAACATGATGGCCACATCACCATCTTTTTATGTTAAGATCCAAATCATTTAAATCACACCAATTGCATATATTATCATCCTTAAGTTTATGACAGTCTTCAATGGAATTAACTTGTAATAAAATTTTAATGTCATCAGTTTAGAGGTAACATCTGGTGTGTTCTAAATAGTCACTAATATCATTAATAAGAATTAGAAATAAGATGGGGCCACAGTGACTACCCTGTGGAACACCAGATAATACGAGTACATCAATACTGTTGTTGTTGTCTAGAAGTTGAATAAGAACGAAACCAATTTACATCACTATTATTACAACTATAAACATCAATTTTTGAAAGTAATATGATGTGATTAACTTTATCACTTTTGCCCTCTGAGAGAGGGCGTGCTCAAATGAGATTACATCAAAATCAATGATAGAAGTGTTAGCAGATTTTTATAGAATTATGAAGCGGAATTTATTTTGAGCAAATTTAAAAAATCTATTTTTTTGCGTAAAATTTGACCATTTTTTGCCACTTGCAAAATGTTTGGGAATTGAAAGAGGGCGTGCATCAAAATTAATGATAGAAGTGCTTGCAGATTTTCAAAGAATTATGAAGCGGAAATTATTTTGAGTAAATTAAAAAAATCGATTTTTTTGCATATAATTTGACTATTTTTTCGACTTGCAAAATGTTTCAGAATTGAAAGGAGGCGTGCTCAAATGATATTACATCAAAATCTATGATAGGAGTGTTAGCAGATTTTTATAGAATTATGAAGCGGAATTTATTTTGAGTAAATTTAAAAAATCAATTTTTTTGCATTATTTGACCATTTTTTGCCACTTGCAAAATGTCTCGGAATTGAAAGAGGGCGTGCTCAAATGGGATCACATCAAAATCTACGATAGAAGTGTTAGCAGATTTTTTTGGAATTATGAAGCGGAATTTATTTTGAGCAAATTTAAAAAATCGATTTTTTGCGTAAAATTTGACCATTTTTTGCCAGTTGCAAAATGTCTGGGAATTGAAAGAGGGTGTGCTCAAATGAGATTACATCAAAATTAATGATAGAAGTGTTAGCAGATTTTCATAGAATTATGAAGCTTAATTTATGTTTGTACCATGTACTACATTTGTATATATACTTGTAGCCCTGTTAATGGACTTTGAGTCTGTTGGGTTTATGAACAATAAATAAATAAATTTATTTATTTTGAGTAAATTTAAAAAATCGATTTTTTTGCATAAAATTTGACTATTTTTTCGACTTGCAAAATGTTTCAGAATTAAAAAAGGGCGTGATAAAATGAGATTATATCAAAATCTATGATAGAAGTGTTAGCAGATTTTTATAGAATTATGAAGCGGAATTTATTTTGAGTAAATTAAAAAAATCGATTTTTTGCATAAAATTTGACTATTTTTTCCACTTGCAAAATTGTCTCAGAATTGAAAGAGGGCGTGCTCAAATGGGATCACATCAAAATCTATGATAGGAGTGTTAGCAAATTTTCATAGAATTATGAAGCGGAATTTATTTTGAGTAAATTTAAAAAATCGTTTTTTTTTTTAAATAAAATTTGACCATTTTTTGCCACTTGCAAAATGTCTCAGAATTGAAAGAGGGCGCGCTCAAATGAAATTACATCCAAATCTACGATAGAAGTGTTAGCAGATTTTGATAGAATTATGAAGCGGAATTTATTTTGAGTAAATTTAAAAAAATCGATTTTTTTGCATGAAATTTGATTATTTTTTCGACTTGCAAAATGTTTCAGAATTAAAAGAGGGCGTGATAAAATGAGATTACATTAAAATCTGTGATAGAAGTGTTAGCAGATTTTTATAGAATTATGAAGCGGAATTTATTTTGAGTAAATTAAAAAAATCGATTTTTTGCATAAAATTTGACTATTTTTTCCACTTGCAAAATTGTCTCAGAATTGAAAGAGGGCGTGCTCAAATGGGATCACATCAAAATCTATGATAGGAGTGTTAGCAAATTTTCATAGAATTATGAAGCGGAATTTATTTTGAGTAAATTTAAAAAATCGATTTTTTTGCATAAAATTTGATTATTTTTTCGACTTGCAAAATGTTTCAGAATTAAAAGAGGGCGTGCTCGAATGGGATCACATCAAAATCTATGATATGAGTGTTAGCAAATTTTCATAGAATTATGAAGCGGAATTTATTTTGAGTAAATTTAAAAAATCGTTTTTTTTAAAATAAAATTTGACCATTTTTTGCCACTTGCAAAATGTCTCAGAATTGAAAGAGGGCGCGCTCAAATGAAATTACATCCAAATCTACGATAGAAGTGTTAGCAGATTTTGATAGAATTATGAAGCGGAATTTATTTTGAGTAAATTAAAAAAATCGATTTTTTTGCATAAAATTTGACTATTTTTTCGACTTGCAAAATGTTTCAGAATTGAGAGAGGGCGTGCTTGAATGGGATCACATCAAAATCTATGATATGAGTGTTAGCAAATTTTCATAGAATTATGAAGCGGAATTTATTTTGAGTAAATTTAAAAAATCGATTTTTTTGCATGAAATTTGATTATTTTTTCGACTTGCAAAATGTTTCAGAATTAAAAGAGGGCGTGATAAAATGAGATTACATTAAAATCTGTGATAGAAGTGTTAGCAGATTTTTATAGAATTATGAAGCGGAATTTATTTTGAGTAAATTTAAAAAATCGATTTTTTGCATAAAATTTGACTATTTTTTCCACTTGCAAAATTGTCTCAGAATTGAAAGAGGGCGTGCTCAAATGGGATCACATCAAAATCTATGATAGGAGTGTTAGCAAATTTTCATAGAATTATGAAGCGGAATTTATTTTGAGTAAATTTAAAAAATCGATTTTTTTGCATAAAATTTGATTATTTTTTCGACTTGCAAAATGTTTCAGAATTAAAAGAGGGCGTGCTCGAATGGGATCACATCAAAATCTATGATATAAGTGTTAGCAAATTTTCATAGAATTATGAAGCGGAATTTATTTTGAGTAAATTTAAAAAATCGTTTTTTTTTTAAATAAAATTTGACCATTTTTTGCCACTTACAAAATGTCTCAGAATTGAAAGAGGGCGCGCTCAAATGAAATTACATCCAAATCTACGATAGAAGTGTTAGCAGATTTTGATAGAATTATGAAGCGGAATTTATTTTGAGTAAATTAAAAAAATCGATTTTTTTGCATAAAATTTGACTATTTTTTCGACTTGCAAAATGTTTCAGAATTGAGAGAGGGCGTGCTTGAATGGGATCACATCAAAATCTATGATATGAGTGTTAGCAAATTTTCATAGAATTATGAAGCGGAATTTATTTTGAGTAAATTTAAAAAATCGATTTTTTTGCATGAAATTTGATTATTTTTTCGACTTGCAAAATGTTTCAGAATTAAAAGAGGGCGTGATAAAATGAGATTACATTAAAATCTGTGATAGAAGTGTTAGCAGATTTTTATAGAATTATGAAGCGGAATTTATTTTGAGTAAATTTAAAAAATCGATTTTTTGCATAAAATTTGACTATTTTTTCCACTTGCAAAATTGTCTCAGAATTGAAAGAGGGCGTGCTCAAATGGGATCACATCAAAATCTATGATAGGAGTGTTAGCAAATTTTCATAGAATTATGAAGCGGAATTTATTTTGAGTAAATTTAAAAAATCGATTTTTTTGCATAAAATTTGATTATTTTTTCGACTTGCAAAATGTTTCAGAATTAAAAGAGGGCGTGCTCGAATGGGATCACATCAAAATCTATGATATAAGTGTTAGCAAATTTTCATAGAATTATGAAGCGGAATTTATTTTCAGTAAATTTAAAAAATCGTTTTTTTTTTAAATAAAATTTGACCATTTTTTGCCACTTACAAAATGTCTCAGAATTGAAAGAGGGCGCGCTCAAATGAAATTACATCCAAATCTACGATAGAAGTGTTAGCAGATTTTGATAGAATTATGAAGCGGAATTTATTTTGAGTAAATTAAAAAAATCGATTTTTTTGCATAAAATTTGACTATTTTTTCGACTTGCAAAATGTTTCAGAATTGAAAGGAGGCATGCTCAAATGATATTACATCAAAATCTATGATAGGAGTGTTAGCAGATTTTCATAGAATTATGAAGCGGAATTTATTTTAAGCAAATTAAAAAAAAAACGATTTTTTTGCATAAAATTTGATTTTTTTTTCGACTTGCAAAATGTCTCAGATTTGAAAGAGAGGGTGCTAGGTAACATGGAAAACTTCCAACCTCATAATTAAAACAAGGGATTTTAAAGTTTGAGACAATATGTTTGCAAAGGAGAATGTTAAAAAAAAACCTGTTTTTTTACCTAACGCCGCAACGGGAAAAACCTATTCAATATGTATCCGTAACGCCTATGGATGATGAAAACATAAGTTAGACCGCGGAAAAGTATGGGGAAAACTTTTGAGGTTCTATCAAAGGTCAAAAATTCCTGATGGATTATTTCGATTTTCTCTGAAACTATCAATGATACAAAACA
Organism: Ocypus olens; assembly: GCA_910593695.2. Lineage (NCBI taxonomy): Eukaryota > Metazoa > Arthropoda > Insecta > Coleoptera > Staphylinidae > Ocypus > Ocypus olens. Next base: position 46,210,542 of record OU343058.1, read on the forward strand.
ATGTTGCAGATAAAAGTTGAACGGTTTGGAGGGTAACATACGGTAGTTACATATTGACCTTGGTTTGACCTTGTGACATCTACGTAAGGTCAGGTGAAATTCTAAGTGCGCGCTGTATCTCAAAAACCAATACAACAATTAACATGAAACTTTGAACATCCGTCTTATTTGATAATCCGAAGAACTGAAAAGCTTTTGGTAAAATTTCGTACACCGGAAGTGGGCGTTTACCTTAACTGTTTTTTGTTTTTTGCCAATATTTTCTTAAAATATGAAAAATATCACAAAAATATTTAAACAAACTTTGAAGGCAACAAAGAAATTAACTTGAAAACATTTTTCATAAAATCATTTTTATTCGAGAAAAAAAATTATTATTATTTTTTTAATTTTTGGTTTATAATTATGAAACGATAATAATTGCAGCAAATTTATGTTAACTTATAAAGAATAAGTTTTTTTTTCGAAATCTCGTTAGTTTTTGAGTAAACTGAGTTTTTGAATTTGAATTATAATTTTTCCATCTTTCATAATTTTGACGTTTTAAACGTTAGTTTCATCCGAGTTTATGCAACGCTCGATGTACATTTAAAATATGATTTCAGTTAAAAATAAACCATGAAAACGTAAATATAAATGGCTATGATACCATCAAGTCGGAGAAAGTAACATGATGGCCACATCACCATTTTTTGCATAATTTAGCGGAGATACCTAAGATTGCATATGTTATCTTCGATTTAACTTTTTATAATTTCGTGGTCGTGACATCTTTAAATGAAATAAGTGCTGAACTTCCACGCAGTTTAAGTAAACCCCAGAAATATTAATATGTATATCTGTTACGCTTCCCGGGATATTTATAAAAGTGTATATTTACCATTTAGTCTAGAACATCCTGTCTAAACAGTGTTTGTATATCTTTTAACGGTGGAAAGGGGCTCGAGTAATGCGCCGACAAAGGCGAGCCGCCAGCGAAACGCCGTTTTCAGTGTTTTCAGTGCTGAAAGGGTGTAAAACTGTTAAAACTGTACAGAGATCTCCGCGTGTGTATGTGCACGGTGTTTACCCGAGCGCTTTCAAAAGCGTAAACGCCGAAGTCGAGGTGTTAAAGATCAGGTGCTGAAGAACCTCGGTGAATGGTCGAGGACGTCGCCATCAGCAAGTTCGCGCTCGCTCTCTCGCTTTTCGGGAGAATGGGGTTGGATTTTTTTTTTGAAGTTGTTTGCAGACACTTTTAGGGCCGCCTGTTTAATATTTAACCCCGGATTAGTTCAAAGGGATATCGAAATGGCGGTTTAAATTGTTTGTCTACTCTTTCTACTTCAAACAGTAACACGAGATGGGTTGGTCTTGAATGGTTTCAGGAAAGGTCAACAGTTTATTATTATTGATAGTTTTACAAATTACCAAAATTATGAGTTGAAATATTATTAATTTTATTAATTTACCGCTTTAAATATTAAATTTAGTTTATACATCTATCGGTTGCTTTTTGAACTATCGATTATTTCGGCTTTGACAGCTCGAATGACTTTGCCAATGTGTCTAATATTTAGTAAAAAGTTTGCGGTTTACGAAATGATTAAGTTTACGCTCCAAGAAAATTGGAAAATATTGAAAACTTACTTCCAAAATGGTGAGTCTTCAACCGAAACTGCAAGAAAAATGCGCACAAAATTCTATTATTATGCCAATAAGGAAAACTGCCGCATTTGGGGCTCAGAAAATCCACACGTAATCATGGAAAAGTCACTGCACCCACAACCAGTGGCGGCTTGTGAACTTTTTGAGTGGTAGAGCCAGACAATATATATTTATAAATTCAAAGCATAATTGAAAAACAGTGTGTCATACATTTGGTAAGAAAACTAAACTATTTATAGTCACATTTGAATTGTTAGTAAAATATAAATGATTAGTCACTTTCAGAATTAAAAAAAAATGGTGATGTGGCCATCATATTACTTTGTCCGATTTTGATGGTATAATGGTTATACCTCTTTTTGTCTGGTGTGAATCAGTCATTGACGTTTAATGAATGGGCATTAAAGCCCAATTTTCACGAATACATTTTAGAGGAAAGTCGCGCACTAGATTACAATGGTGTCTTACTACTTTATTTTGTCCGCAATTGTATATCAAATGTTTTGCAGAATCAGTCTGACGTCTGAAACGTAAAAATGGCAATCTTTCAAATTCTTATACTCTCTACGGTCAATTTGTTCAAAAACTAACGAGATTTCGAACAAAAATTTTAACGTCAAAACGTGCCAAATTTAATGCAATTTAAAAGTTGGTTAAGAAATATTTTCGAAAAATCAATGTTAACGTCAAAACTTTGCATTTCCAAAGTTCGAAGATTTTAAATTGCGATTTTTTGATTTTTTACATTCTAGAATGTAAAGTAATTAAAAAAAAAAGATTACGAATTTTTCTCGTTAAATTAACGCAAAATGCTTTTTTAGAGTTCGCATATTTTAAAATCGCGATTTTGATTTTTGAAATAGCATAACTATCGAATGCATTTTCCGATTCTGATGATTCAAACGTCAAAATATGGCATGTTTAGTGTAATTTTAAAACGTATTTCGAAACTTTCTCGTAAAATTAAATCAATATGCAAAAATTGCACTTTGTTAAAGCTTGAATTTTTTTAAATCGCGATTTTGATTTTTGAAACTGCATAACTGCTGAACGCACTGTCTGATTTTTATTACTCCAACGTCAAAATGTGCAATCGTGCAATTAAAAAGTTAGTTAAGAAATATTTTCGTAAAATAAATGCAAAATGTCAAAGTCTCAAGTTTTTAAAATCACGATTTTGATTTTCTTAAATTATTATTATTATTTTAATTGCATAATTGCAGAACGCGTTGTCCGATTTTGATGTCTCCAACGTCAAAATTTGCCAAATTTGGTGCAATTTAAAAGTTAGTTAATATTTTCGTCAAATCAACGCAAAATGTTAAAATTTCACGTTTTCAAAATTCGAAGATTTTAAAATGGGATTTTGATTTTTTTAAATTGCAGACCAGCCAAACCCGACTGAAAAGTCAAAATATGGCGTGTTTAGTGTAATTTTAAAACGGATTATAAAACATTCTCTTAAAATTAAATCAAAATGCAAAATTTGTACTTTTAGTTTGAATATTTTAAAATCGCGATTTTGATTTTTGAAATTGCATAACTGCGGAACGCGTTGTCCGATTTTAACGACTCCAATGTGTAATTTTAAAACGGATTATAAAACATTCTCTTAAAATTAAATCAAAATGCAAAATTTGTACTTTTTTTTAAGTTTGAATATTTTAAAATCGCGATTTTGATTTTTGAAATTGCGTAACTGCGGAACGCGTTGTCCGATTTTGACGACTCCAATGTGTAATTTTAAAACGGATTATAAAACATTCTCTTAAAATTAAATCCAAATGCAAAATTTGTACTTTTTTAAAAGTTTGAATATTTTAAAATCGCGATTTTGATTTTTGAAATTGCATAACTGCGGAACGCGTTGTCCGATTTTGACGACTCCAGTGTGTAATTTTAAAACGGATTATAAAGCATTCTCTTAAAATTAAATTCAAATGCAAAATTTGTACTTTTTTAAAGTTTGAATATTTTAAAATCGCGATTTTGATTTTTGAAATTGCATAACTGCGGAACGCGTTGTCCGATTTTGACGACTCCAATGACAAAATGTGCCATATGTTACAATTTAAAAGTTGATTAAGAAATATTTTCGTAAAATCAATCAAATTTCACGTTTCCAAAGTTCGAAGATTTTAAATATCGATTTTGATTTTAAATTGTAGAGCAATGATTTCGATAATTGAAATGTCAAAATATGGCTGATTTAGTGTAATTTGAAAACAATTTATAGAATGTTCTCGTAAAATTGCATTTTTTTAAAGTTTAGATGTTTTAAAATCTCGATTTTGTTTTTTTTTTCAAACTGCCAAATGCGTTATCCGATTTTAATAATTCGAACGACAAAATATTAAAAAAATAGTAATAGACGTTTTTGTAAAATCAACGCAACGTTTTCGAAGTTCTAATATCTTTAATTTTGTTTTCTTTTTTATTGCAGAACGGGCAAACGTGATCTATGATTTGATAATTCAAATATCAAAATGTGGAAAATTCATTGTAATTTTAGGATGGATTAAAAAAAAATCCGTTAAATAACACTTGCACTTTTTAAAGTTGGACGATTTTAAAATCTCAAATTTGATTTTTTAAATTACACAACTACCGAACGCGTTGTCCGATTTTGATGGTTCCAAAATGAAAATGTTGTAAATTGAGTGCAATTTAAAAACTTTTTTTAAAGATTTTCGTTAAATGAACTTGTTTTGTTTTTTTTTTAATTACAGAACAGGTAAACGTGACCTCCGATTTGATAACTCAAAAGTCAAAATGTGGAAAATTTACTGTAATTCTAGAACGGATTATAAAATGTTTTCGTTAAATTAACACATGCAAAAATTGCACTTTTTTTAAATTGAAAATTTTGATGATTCTAATATCAAAATAATAATAATAGTCATATTTTTTTTAAACAAGTTAATAATTTCATAATGGAAACATCGTATTTATCTTACAGAATAAATTCAATGTGTACAGTTAAGCATAGAAATATAAATGCACTAGTACTATACAAATTAGTAAAATAAATAAAGAATGAAACAATAAAATAAAATTAAAAGCAATTAAATTAAAATAGTTCTACAATAATAATAACACAAAAATAAATTATCCAAGCATACAATGTGGATAATTTAGTGCAATTTAAAAACTGGTGAAAAATGGCGATGTGTCCATCCGATTTGATAGTATCATTTATATTTACGCTTTCATGGTTCATTTTCAATTTAAATCGTATTTTAAATGTACATCGAGCGTTTTGTGGAATCGGTTGAAACTGACGTTTAAAACGTCATAATTATGAAAAATGGAAAAATTATACTTCTAACTCAAAAACTCAGTTTACTCAAACACTAAAGAGATTTAAAAAAAACTTAGTGCTCCATTTCGGCATTCTTTACAATTATTATGAATATAAATTTCATATAACTATTATAGTTTCATAATTATAAACCAAAAATGAAAAAGAAGTAATGAAAATTTCTGAAATGGCATCCAGGGACCTCAAAACGGATATTTCCGTTTTTTAATTCACTATAATAGCTTAAATATGTATAGAAATATTTAAGAAAATCTACAAAATAGAGGGCACTTATTGGAACAATTACTTCCTTGGCTGATCGGATTTACTTTTTCATATCTTGGTGCTTTAAGCTTTTTGCATTTTATTCTTAGTTCTGTGATTACTCAATAAATGAGACTGAAAGACCTCTGGTCAATTGCCTGTTGCGGTCATTTGTAAAAGTGTTTTAACCCCTTGCACTCGTATTTATATTTGACAGCACAATGGTAACAGGTATTTTGTCGACATGCGAGTGCAAAGAGTTAATCAACGTATTCACTCTCTCTCTCTCTCTCTCATTAAATGAGTTTAATTACTTAAAAGACTGGACTTAAGTAGCAGCTAATCTCGTGACGATTTATTTTCCTGTATTAAAAAATTAAATTGTGACCTTAACTTTAACAATTTAATTAATTTTATTTTCCATTATATTAAATGATAATTGTACATTAGAGTAGTTCTTATTTTAGAAGTATATGAAAATCAACGAGACAACCCGAAAACTTGTTCGTATAGATGAAAAACTAATAACCGTAAATTTTGAGCCATATCGAATATTGCGTAACCGAGCCCTAGCCCTCTAAAATTTGAAAAAGTGGGTTTATTCCCTTTTTTTCTTCTTTTTGGTTCACCCTAATATTAAACGGTCCACCCTAATGGCCAAATTATATATTATGTCGATAGAGGCCGTTAATGTGAATCCAAAACGTGTTTATTTGTTGAAATTGGACTAAAATTGACGAAGTTATTAATGTTTTACGAAACTACAAGCCAAAGATCTAAAATATCGGCCGGAAAATCAAAAACCCTGGACTAAAAGTAAAAATGCAGACCGAAAACTTGAGAATTCAAGTAAAGGAAAATTAATTTGCCATTTTCACCCCCAAAATAATTCTTAAGCTCAAAGTAAATTTCTGGCCAGAAACCCGGAAATAATAGCCAGAAAATAAAAAATAAAATCACCCAACAAAATCAATCATTCAAGTTAAAAAATCTAAAAAATATGAAGAAAATCATAAATTTAGACCAAAGTCGAAAATTCGGGACTAAAAATCAAAAACGCAGATTAAAAAAATTGAACAAAATTTCGGCCAAAATAAGGAAAAATTTATATCGCAAAGTCGAAAATGCAAGTAAAAAATCTAAAATAGAGGCCAAAAAATCAAAAATCAACAATCGGGGCCAAAAATCAAACATTTTGACTCGGGCCTAAAAATAAAAAATGCAGACCAAACAAATCAAAATTTTCTGCCAAAATGAAGGAAATATAGGACAGAAGATCTTGAATTTAGACTACAAAATCGAAAATACAGGTCAAAAATCAGAAATATATACTAAAAAAAATCCACAATCGGGACCAAAAAATAAAAAAAAATTGACTAAAACTCGAAAACCCTGGTTTAAAAATAAAAAATGTAGACACACTAATCAATCATTCAGGTTATAAATTCAAACTATAGGACCAAAAATAAGAAATTTGAGCCTAAAAATAAAAAATACGGACCTGAAAATTGAAAATTTAGGCCAAAATAAAGAATATTTCGACTGAATGATCACAAAAAACCAAAAAAATAGTCAAAAATAGAAAAAAAAACAGGCCAAAGATCCTAAATATGAGTAAAAAAATCAAAAATCCTGGCTGGAAATAAAAAATGGTGACAAAAAAATTAAAAATTCAAGTAAAAGAAAAACAATTGTTCTTATATATTTTTATATTAATAGAATTAATATAATTTTTCATAATTTCGCGCTCTGTTCAAAAAATTGTATCACACAATTTGATCAAGGTGTGTGTCCAGCTTTTTCCAAAATCTTCATGTCGAATGAATTTTGAGTTTTTTATGAAAGTTTCAAATCGATTCTTATATTTATTTCAAGCCACCAAAATTATAACAATTTTTTGCGATTTTTCGTAGTGATTACATGAAATTATGACAAAATCTGGTGATGGTGTATAAGCAGTTTTCCGCATAATAATAATCTCAAATTATTTTTGAGTAATTTCGGAAAATTTTAAGTTTTTGTATATTCCTGAGAGCAATAAAATGATTAAAAATTTTCATAAGTTCGCGTGCTATTCAAGTAAAAAATTGGTTTTGATATTTATCCAGATTTTCCCAAAATCATAATTTCGAATAAATTTTGAGTTATTTTGCAGTTGTTTTTATATTTATTTCAAGCCACCAAAATTATAACAATCTTTTTCCGATTATTCGCACTGATTACAAGAAATTATCACAAAATCTGGTGATGGTGTGTAAGTATTTGTTTACGTAATAATAATCTCTAGGATTTTTGAGTAATTTTAGAAAATTTTGAGTCCACAACAATTGTTTTTGTATTTTTTGAGAGCATTAAAATTATTACAATTTTCTTAAATTCACGCTCTGTTTGAATAGAAGTATCACAAAATTTGGTTCAGGTATGTATCCAGATTTTCCCAAACTCGTAATTTCGAATGATTTTTGAGTAATTTTGGAAAGTTTCGAATTGATGGCAATTATCTTTATATTTATTTAAAGCCACTAAAATTATAACAATTTTTTATGATTTTTTGTGATAACTGATTACATAAAATCTGCTGATATTTCACATAATAATAATAATTTCGAATGATTCCTAAGTAATTTTAGAAAATTTTAAGTCCACAACAATTGTTTTTATATTTGTTTGAGAGCATTAAAATAATTACAATTTTCCATAATTTCGTGAGCTGTTCAAATAAAAGTACACAAAATTTGATTTTGGTGTGTATCCAGATTATTCCGAAATCATAATTTCTAATGTATTTTAATGTTATTTTACAAAGTTTCAAATCGATGGCAATTATTTTTGTATTTATTTGAAACCATTAAAATTACTACAATTTTTCATAGTTTCGCGTGCTATTGAAATAAAATGTATGTAAAATTTGACGTTGGTATGGATCTACCTTTTCAGGTAAACATAATCTCGATTGAATTTTGAATAATTTTGGAAATAGAACCATAACCGCAAGCATAGAATTTATCAGTGAAGGGATCTCATCTGCTTTAGACAAGTGTAAAATAAGTGACAGAAATGCCGCGCATCTTCTAATTATCGTCGATGAAGGATTAGGTCACAAAACATGGAAATATAGAAGTATGATCTAACTGAAACATTCACAACTCTGTCAATTTTAGTTAGGTTTTAACAAATAAATTCGTTTTGAATTCGTATTAACATCCTCTGTCGGCACAGTATATCATTTGACCATTAGGGTGGGCCGTTTAATATTAGGGGGGCTAAAATGAAAAAACGGAAAAAATACGATTTTTTTCAAATTTTAGACGCCCAGGGCTCGGTTAGGTCATGGTCGATATAGCTCAAAATTTACAGTTATTAGTTTTTTATCTATACGAACAAGTTTCCGGGTTGTCCCGTTAATTTTCACATTCTTCGAAACTCCCCCATATATGCTATAACCACTCTATTGTACATGTACAATAGAAACTCGAACTTAAAGTAATAAAAAAGACCCTTTGAATTCAAAAACTGGAGTGTTAACATACAAAAACAATGACATTAAATATTCCTTTAAAAGTGTCGGAATGTGACCTCCCCGAAAAGTTTTAATAACGCGCGCGTCTGCAATGAATTCGAATAATAAATTCAGTTTTCCGCGTATAAATTAAGGCCCTTTTTGATTATTTTTCCGCGTTCGGTGTTTGCGCCTTTTCCATGCATTAAAATTCAAATAAAACGTTTGCTGGGCGGATAATGCGCCCTTTGTATACGGACGCCAATGGTTTTTACGAGCGCTCCGCAGACATAACGGCGCTGTTGCAGGCCGTTGAATCAGAGCGCCGCGACGCCTGATGTGCGTGCGTCTGCAGCGCGGCCCATAAAACTTTATGGCCCAAGCATCGACCCGTCGCCATGGATACGCGCACGTGTACAGTATGGGGGCGCACGTGCACGTGCTCGATGTTATGTACGACGTGCACGACGGCGTCGCCCCCGCTGCTGCTCCTGCTGCTTTTCAGCGGGGACTGTACCGGGGTGGGGGCGCCGCGACGGGACTCGGCGTCAACGGCCAACTTTAAAACCACATAATGTGCGTTGCAAGAAATGCACCGTCTATGTTTATTAAAAATAGTATAATTACAACTCATAAAATAGTTATTTACACAATGAGTTAATTGGTAATGATAGCTTGGTGATGGAGTGTTGGAATTCATACATCTAAAACTGCCAAAAGTTAAATTAATTGATTATCAAATAAAATCCTCATCGACAAATTTTCCTGCCTTGTGCCTATGTGCCTCATCATAATTTATATTTTAGTTCTTAAAGAAAAATATATAAAATATATTTAAAAAAACGGTATGGCTGATGGCCAAGTAGCCGACGCCAAAAACAATTAAAAAAATCAAACAAAATGTGATGATTGGTCGGTTAAAAACTCCACTTTTTAAAAGAAAGGATTTTTGTAAAAAAATTATGTAATTATGTAAAAATTGTGAAACTTAAAAAATCGAATTCCAATTAATAAATTTGAGGAGTTGAACTGCAAAACTCGACTAATCCAATTTTGGGCCAAAATGAGCTCGGTATCGATTCTTACTGTTCAAACATAGATAAATCCGAATATGTGTGAATTACCTTTCAAAACGCAACAAATCATTTTTAAAAATGCGGCTAAACATTCATTTTTTTTAAGCAACAAATAGACTTCCTTAGCGTTTTTCGCGGTTTCTGAACAATTTATAAAAGTGGATTTGTTGAGTTTTGCAGTTCAACTCCTCAATTGTCAATGACGTTATAAATAAAAAATAGTGATTTGGCCATCATGTTACTTTCTCCGATTTGATAAAATCATAGTTATTTATATTTATTTTCAATTTAAATCATATTTTAAATCGAACGTTTCACATGATCGAGTGGTAATGGCGTTTTAAACGACAAAATTATGAAAGGTAAAAATGACAAATTATGTTTAAAATTCTAATAATCTTCACCGTAAGTTTACTGAAAAACTAAAAAAAAAAAAGATTTCTAAAAATAGTCCTGATTAAAAAGTCCTGAACAAGAAAGTCTTGAAAAAGATTTCTTACAATAGTCCTAATTAAAAAGTCCTAAAAAAACCTAATAAAATGTCTTGAAAAACAGAAATAAAGTTCCGAAAAAAGGTCCTGAGAAAACAGTTTTGGAGAAAAAAAAAAGTCATGGAGAAACAGTTTTGAGAATAAAGTTTTGAATAAAGAATCCTGTTAAAAAGTTGTGAAAAAGAGTCGTAGAAAAAGTCCAGAAAAAAGTACTGCAAGAAGAGTCCAGAAAAATTAAGTCTTCATATAAAACATCAGAAATAAATGTCCTGAAAGAAGTCCGAAAAAGTGTCTCGAAAAAAAGTCCGGAAAATTAATCCTATAAAAAATGTCCTGAAATATAGTATTGAAAAAAATCCCGTAAAGAAGGCTTGGAAAAAAATTCCCGAAAAATGTAATTTAGAAAATTCAGAAAAGAATCCTGAAAAGAAGTCCTGAACAAGAGGTTCTTAAAAAATTCTCGAAAAAGTCCCAGTCCTGGATATAAAGTCTTGAAGTCCTGATAAAAGACGCGAAAAAAAGTCCTGAAAAATAGTCTCCATACAAAATACCAGAAATAAATGTCCCGAAAAAAAAGCCCCAAAAAATCCTGAAAGAAAGCTAAAATAAGTCCTGAAGAAAGTTAAAATAAGTCCTGAAGAAAGTTCAGAAAAAGAGTCCAGATGAAATATTATAAAAAATTGTCCTTGAAAAATTGCTCTGAAAATAACATGTTTAAAAAATAAACAAAAAAATTTCTGAAAAAAAGCATTATAAAACGTCCTTAAAATGGTCCTTGAAAAGATCTGAAGAAATTATCTTGAAAAAGAAATCCCAAACTGTCTTGAAAAAAATCCTGCAAAATGGCCTGAAATAAGTTCTTAACAAAATTCCTGAAATAAAAAGTTTTGAGAATAGTCTTGAAAAAAATGCCAAAAATATCTTGAAAAGTCTTTAAAAAGGACATGAAAAGAAGAATTTTAAAAAAAGTCATGAAAAAAGTTCAGAAAAAGAGTCCTGATGAAATATCATAAAAAATTGTCCTTGAAAAATTGCTCTGAAAATAATATGTTTAAAAAATAAACAAAAAAATTTCTGAAAAAAAGCATTATTAAACGTCCTTAAAATGGTCCTTGAAAAGATCTGAAGAAATTATCTTGAAAAAGAAATCCCAAACTGTCTTGAAAAAAAATCCTGCAAAAAGGCCTAAAATAAGTTCTTAACAAAATACCTGAAATAAAAAGTTTTGAAAATAGTTTTGAAAAAAATGCCAAAAGTATCTTGAAAAGTCTTTAAAACGGACATGAAAAGGAGCATTTTAAAAAAAGTCATGAAAAAAAGTTCAGAAAAAGAGTCTTGATGAAATATCATAAAAAATTGTCCTTGAAAAATTGCTCTGAAAATAATATGTTTAAAAAATAAACAAAAAATTTCTGAAAAAAAGCATTATAAAATGTCCTTAAAATGGTCCTTGAAAAGATCTGAAGAAATTATCTTGAAAAAGAAATCCCAAACTGTCTTGAAAAAAAACCTGCAAAAAGGCCTGAAATAAGTTCTTAACAAAATTCCTGAAATAAAAAGTTTTGAAAATAGTTTTGAAAAAAATGCCAAAAATATCTTGAAAAGTCTTTAAAACGGACATGAAAGGGAGAATTCTAAAAAAAGTCATGCAAAAAGTTCAGAAAAAGAGTCCTGATGAAATATCATAAAAAATTGTCCTTGAAAAATTGCTCTGAAAATAATATGTTTAAAAAATAAACAAAAAAATTTCTGAAAAAAAGCATTATTAAACGTCCTTAAAATGGTCCTTGAAAAGATCTGAAGAAATTATCTTGAAAAAGAAATCCCAAACTGTTTTGAAAAAAATCCTGCAAAAAGGCCTGAAATAAGTTCTTAACAAAATTCCTGAAATAAAAAGTTTTGAAAATTTTTTTTGAAAAAAAATGCCAAAAATATCTTGAAAAGTCTTTAAAAAGGACATGAAAAGGAGAATTCTAAAAAAAGTCATGAAAAAAGTTCAGAAAAAGAGTCCTGATGAAATATCATAAAAAAATTGTCATTGAAAAATTGCCCAGAAAATAACAACAAAATTTCTGAAAAAAAGCATTCTAACAGTCCTTGAAAAGATTTGAAGAAATTGTCCTAAAAAAGAGATTCCAAAGAGTCTTGAAAAAATGTCCTGCAAAAAGGCCTAAAATAAGTAAAAAAATTCCTCAAATAAAAAGTTTTGAAAGAAAAAGCTAAAAATATCTGAAAGTCCTTAAAAAGGTCGTGAGAAGAGAAATTCTAAAAAATGTCATGAAGAAAATTCTGACAATTTTTTTCTAAAAAAAAATCCCGAAAAGGAAATTATCCATAGAATTAAAATTACTGAGGAATTCCTTACAAATGTAAGCGATTGCTTTTCTTTTATCTATAAATTATAAAATATCTCTGGAAAATACATCGATCCTTTGGAAGTTTTATGGCGACACTTGGTGCCATAAGACAGGTGGATTTTAAATCACCCGTATTATGCAAGCGTCGTCGCGACGCGTCGAGACGTCAATGGTAATCTTCAAACCGCCGCCACTGTAAGATTTCGCACTATCCAAGCCGGCGTTAGAAGTCGGAATTTATCTCCAGGAGGACGTTTACGTTGTACTCTTTTATTGCTGAAAATGCCATATTTTACTCCTGAATGCGACTTTATTTTTACCCCTTTTTTTCAAATCTCTTGGCGCTCTCCGGGAAAAAGAGACGCTGTCCGTTATTTTGTTATGGCTTTACAACCTCGTAAAAGGCGGAAACTTCTACTGTAATCTTTGGATATTGTTAATAGCATTCCGTGTTTTATAACCAAAGGGTCGAAAATACATCCATCTATCTCCCATGTTATATGCAACGATTCTTTTGTGAGAAAGCATAAACAAGGCGATAAAATTCTGTCGTGAATTGGTAATATGAAAAGAAATAAAATATTATTATATTGATAATACGAAATAAATCCTTAATTTGTGAGAGGGATGTTTATAAGACTATACAAAGTAGAAACGCCATAGTGGCGGAATCTATTGCTTGAATGTTGTGATGACCCATCAGCAACTAACTACACTGACAGTGTTGCCAGATTGGGGGTTTTTTTCCCCAAGATGGGGGTAAATTATTGCTTTGGGGTGTATTTTAAGGAACTTCAATCAATGGGGTATTTTTTGGGGTGAGAATTTTATACGAGGGGCAATTAATGAACATGTTACTACATTTGCAAGAAATCATCATTACCAATAGTGCACAACCATAAGGAAGTCAGTAATCTTCCTCAGCGATGAGGAAAAACCTGTGACATCATTTATGGAAGTTGTCCTAGGAATTCTTTTATTAAAAAAATATGTATGTGCCGAAAACAAGATGAAAATATTGCGGATGAAGATGAATAATAAATTTTATATTTATACTACTTTAATTTTGTATGTAAGTTTCCAATAAATTCCCACTGTATTTACGTTTTATTTTCAAATTTTATTATTTTGGAGAGGGACAGCGGCGTAATTTAAGGGGATTTTTATTAAATATTTGGGGAAAATTAAAAATTACTACTGGCAACACTCGTTGCCCGTAAATAAATAATTATTATTATTATTATATTAAATATTCAATCTTTTTGTTTTTAGGCCTGGATTTTGATTTTTTACCTATATTTTAGATTTTTGACCTGCAGTTTCGTTTTTTTTTTTTTTTTTGGTATAAATTTCTAATCTTTTGAACTAGTTTTTCTTCATTTTGTTCTAAATTTTCGATTTGTTTGTTAAAATTTTCGAATTTTGGTCGGCATTTTTTATTTTTATTCTCGAATTTTTCATTTTTTGCCCTATATTTCAACCTGAATTATTCATTTTTATGCGCGGTATTTTCGAGTTTTTGATTTTTTTGTCCTTTATCTTTTTTAAACATTTTCGCGTTTCTGGTCGGCAATTTATTTTGAGCTAGAGTTTTTTTTGGAACTGAAAATGGCAAATTATTTTTCTTGCTTGATTTTTCAATTTTTTGGTCTGCATGTTTTTTAGGCCAGGAATTTTATTTTTATTTAAATTTTTAACATGAATGGGCGATTTTTTTTGTTTTGAGGGTATTTTCGAGTTTTCGTACAACGTTTTTGGTTGTTTGCCCTTCATTTTAGATTTTTTTAACCTGAATTATTGTTAAATTACTTTCGAGTTTAGAATTCTGGCAATTTATTTTGGGATAAAGTAATTTTTGGGGCTGAAAATGGCACTTTTCTTTTGCTTGAATTTTCAATTTTTTAGTCTGTATTTATTTATTTATTTATTTATTTACATCAGGATATTTGATTGATTTTAGATGTTTGGTCTGTGTTTTTCATTTTTTTGTTCCAAATTTTAGAGTTTTTGGCCCATAAACCAAAGTTTTCGAAAATTTACTTGAAATTTTCGTTTTTTTTTTCTAGTCTGCATTTTTGATTTTTGCCAAGAGTCTAAATTGTCGATTTTTTACCTGTATTCTTAGTTTTTTTTACTTGAATTATTAATTGTAACCAGCGAATTTTTGATTGGTTTAAACTTTAGATTTTTAACCTGAATAGTTGATTTTTGTGTGCGAACTTTTGGCCGGAATTTTGGCCAAATTTTTAATTTTTTGCCCTTCATTTTAGATGTTTTAAGCTGAATTATTGTTTTTATGGGCGATTTTTTTTAATTAGTTTAGAGTTTCGGCAATTTACTTTGAGGTAAATATTTATTTTTGGGCCTGAAAATGGCAAATTATTTTTCTTTTGCTTGAATTGCGTTTTAATTTTTTAGACCAGGGTTTTTGATTTTTTGGCCTATATTTTAGATGTTTTTGGCATCTAAACCAAAATTTTCGAATATTTAGTTCTCTTTTTACTTTCTCCGTTACGAAGTACGAGAAAGTATTGTGATCATGATTTTTTTTTCAAACATTTTTTTTACGGAAATATCCGTAAACGATTTCTGGATTTTTTTTTGTGTCTGTGTGAGTCTCTGTGTGTGTCTGTGCGCGATCTCAAAAACTAATAGAGCAATTGATATGAAACTTTTAACATCCGTCTTATTTAATAATCTGAAGAACTGAAAAGCTTTTGGTAAAATTTCCTACACCGTAAGTGGGCGTTTACCTTAACTGTTTTTTTGTTTTTGCCAATATTTTCTTAAATATAAAAAAACACAAAAACATTTAAACAAACTTTGAAGACAACAAAGAAATGAATATCTTTTGCTCGAAAACATTTTTTATAAAATCATTTTTATTCGAGAAAAAAATTTATTATTTCTTTTTAATTTTTGGTTTATAATTATAAAACGATAATAGTTACAGCAAATTTATGTTAATAATAATTGCAGAGAATAAACAACTTATAAAGAATAAGTTTTTTCCTTAATCCATTTAGTTTTTAAGTAAACTGAGTTTTTGAATTTGAAGTATAATTTTTCCATCTTTCATAATTTTGACGTTTTAAACGTCAGTTTCATCCGAGTCTGCAAAACGCTCGATGTACATTTAAAATATGATTTAAATAGAAAATAAACCATGAAAGCGTAAATATAATTGACACCATCAAGTCGGAGAAAGTAACATGGTGGCCACATCACCATTTTTTTTTTCTAATCGCCAAATTTATGACAATTTTACTAAAACGAAAGTTATGAATTGTTAAAATCAACCTTGCAATAATCATAAAATATTGGTCGCAATTTGAAAAATGATAAAAAATATAAATAGGGAAGACATTGTTTTGAAAATGCCTGGAGTTCATTTTGTATTAATTTGCAAATAAAAACATAAATCCCGACTGAAACGAAAATTATGAATTTTTAAAGTCATCCTTGCAATAATCCTAAAATATTGGTCGGAATTGGAAAAATTATGAAAAATAGAAACGGTTACGATTTTTTTTTTCTTCAAAATCCTTAGAGATAGTTTCAATAATTAAAACAGTTTACAATATTTTAAAATTCCGCCTGAAACGAAAGTTATGAACTTTCTAAATCATCCTTGCACTAATCATAAAATTTTGGCAGGAATTAGAAAAATGATAAAAAATATAAACGATTGAAAAATTTGTTTGCAAATACTTACCAGACAATTTGTCATTAATTAACTAATTAAAACAATTTACTTCTTTGAAAAATTTCGACCGAAACAAAAGGTTAAAATTTTAGCCAAAACTATAAAAAAATCTAAGAAATTAAATCGTTTCGCAATTGTTATGAAAATCCTTACAGATACTTTAGCATCGATTTAGTGACTAAAGCCTTTGACATTTATGAAAAATGTTAACTCTTTCATTCAAAAGTTACGAATTTTCGAAATTTTCAAAATTCTTGCCGAAACTAAAAAAATTATGAAAAATAGAAACGGTTACGATTTTTTTTTTCTTCAAAATCCTTAGAGATAGTTTCAATAATTAAAACAGTTTACAATATTTTAAAATTCCGCCTGAAACGAAAGTTATGAACTTTCTAAATCATCCTTGCACTAATCATAAAATTTTGGCAGGAATTAGAAAAATGATAAAAAATATAAACGATTGAAAAATTTGTTTGCAAATACTTACCAGACAATTTGTCATTAATTAACTAATTAAAACAATTTACTTCTTTGAAAAATTTCAACCGAAACAAAAGGTTAAAATTTTAGCCAAAACTATAAAAAAATCTAAGAAATTAAATCGTTTCGCAATTGTTATGAAAATCCTTACAGATACTTTAGCATCGATTTAGTGACTAAAGCCTTTGACATTTATGAAAAATGTTAACTCTTTCATTCAAAAGTTACGAATTTTCGAAATTTTCAAAATTCTTGCCGAAACTAAAAAAATTATGAAAAATAGAAACGGTTACGATTTTTTTTTTCTTCAAAATCCTTAGAGATAGTTTCAATAATTAAAACAGTTTACAATATTTTAAAATTCCGCCTGAAACGAAAGTTATGAACTTTCTAAATCATCCTTGCACTAATCATAAAATTTTGGCAGGAATTAGAAAAATGATAAAAAATATAAACGATTGAAAAATTTGTTTGCAAATACTTACCAGACAATTTGTCATTAATTAACTAATTAAAACAATTTACTTCTTTGAAAAATTTCGACCGAAACAAAAGGTTAAAATTTTAGCCAAAACTATAAAAAAATCTAAGAAATTAAATCGTTTCGCAATTGTTATGAAAATCCTTACAGATACTTTAGCATCGATTTAGTGACTAAAGCCTTTGACATTTATGAAAAATGTTAACTCTTTCATTCAAAAGTTACGAATTTTCGAAATTTTCAAAATTCTTGCCGAAACTAAAAAAATTGCAAAAAAATAAATCGTTGCGAAATTGTTTTGGAAATGTTCAGAGACATTTAAGCATCGTTTTACTAACTAAAACAGTTACAAATTTTGAAAAATTCCTTCCCGGACAAAAGCCATGAATTTTCAAAACAGTTCCTGCTGTAAGGTGTTTGCCGTAACTAAAAAAAAATGTGAAAAAAATAATTGTTTTGAATGTACTGAGAAAGACTTTGGCATCGATCTACTAAGTAACGCAGTTGACATTTTTGAAAAATATTCACTCGGACAAAAGTTATGAATTTTCAAAATGGTAAGGTAAAAATTTTAGTCGAAACTAAAAAAATTGTAAAAAAATTAATTTTTGCTTTGGCATTTATTTACTAAGTAGAGAATTTGATAATTTTTCAAAATTCCAACAAAAGTTATGAATTTTGAAAATGTTCCCTGCTGAAAGGTTAACATTTTTGCCGTAACTAAAAAAATTGTAAAAAAGTAAATCGTTAAGCAATTGTTTTGGAAATACTCAGAAAGACTTCAGCATTGATTTACTAACTAATACAGTAGAGATTTTTGAAAAATGTTAACTCAGACAAAAGTTATGTATTTTCAAAATAGTAAGGTAAAAATTTTAGTCGAAACTAAAAAAAATTTTAAAAAATCAATCGTTGCTAAATTGTTTTGGAAATGCTCAGAAAGACTTTGGCATCAATTTACTAACCAAAAAAGTTGACATTTTCGAAAATTCCAACTCGGCCAAAAGTTATGAATTTTTTAAACGTTCTCTACTGTAATCATAAAATGTTTGCCGAAACTTAAAAAAACTGTAAAAAAATAAATTGTTAAGCAATTGTTTTGGAAATGCTCAGAAAGGCTTAGGATCGATTTACGATCTAAAACAATTCATATTTTTGAAATATTCTAACTCAGACAAAAGTTATGAATTGTCAAAATGATTCCTGATAATAATTGTAGAGAAAACCCAAAATGAACAATTTATAAAGAATAAGTTCTTTTTCGATATCTCTATGGTTTTTGAGTAAACGGACTATTAGAATTTGAAGTATAATTTGTTACATAATTTTGACGTTTCAAACATCAGTATCAAAATAAACCATAAAAGTATATAATATAAATAACAATGATACTATCAAATCGGAGAAAGTAACATGATGACCACATCACCATTATTTTTGTATTCTTAACTAGCATTATCGTCTACGTATTTGACTTGTGTAAACATTGTTATGTAGTGCATCAAATAAATTATTGCTAATTATTACTTTTTCACCATACTGTACAATAAAAATTCAAACGACACACACTTGATAAATAAGACGAGATATACATATTTAAAAGTCATGCCGATCTGATATAAAATCGTATTTATTATAATAGGCTTTACTTATTAAATATTGCTTAATTTTGTGTTTCAATAATTTTATATCCAGATATCCAGAATTCGTATTGAATAAGCACCAATAAACTATTATTATTATTATTATTATAGAGAAAGACTTACCCTACACTAGTAAAAGACGGTAAAAATCGAATTACCGTTACAAATTAAATTTAGACTTGATGGTTGTCCATTTCCTTTTATTTACATTGGCGCCGTCTATGTATTTTCTAGGGGAATTTCACGCACGTTTTGCCGTAATTTATATAACGTTCAAACGACATTAGATTGCCTCGTCTGCTTTATTTGACATTAAAGCGTTGCGACAGTCTTGAGCAACTCGGCCATTTTCTAAAACGACTCACTAAAACTTGAATTCACCGTTAAAGAAGGACCCCATGAAAGTTCAAGATATAAAATAAAATAATGTACTTCTAAACTTCCCCCGTTGAGAGCAAATTGTTCGAGTGGTCCGTAAAAAAATATGTTCCATAACATAATTCCGAAATATTCGTGATATAATTGTTGAGTAATTTTTTTAAACTTCTTTTATTTATTCCGCTTATTTACGACAAAAAATATTTAAGATGTAACTGGTACAAGTATTTGATGCAGTTGCTAGTTTTAATTTTAGAAAATAACAAACAAAATACGAGAGAACGCTATTTTACATATTCCTAAGTTTGGATTAAGTTTATTGCATACCTTAAACTTAATACTTTTAGTTTATGCCGGGGATTTCCCTTAGTCATATTAAACATAACGCGAACACGCTTTAATTAAGATCTAGCATTATCTGGAAAGTTTATAAACCCTCCGACATTGTTTTATTAGATGATATCCGTGTTCGCAGTTTAGGCATTCAATATATTCATAAGTCCTCAACTTGGGAATTAAATTCAATTAATATGCATGCATATGAATTACGATAGTTCTGGAATATTAAAACGATGGTGGTTGGCGCTTTCAGAAAATAATGCCCCGATCTGAAGTTGGATACTATTTGCCATTGGGATACAATAAATGACATGCGCATAGTATTATTAATGTAACAAGAATATTATGCGATTCATAATAATCGCAAATGTTCGAGTTATAATAAAGCAGTATCGTATCATCAATGATGCCGATGCTAAATCAAATCAACAAATTATGTACGGTGAGATCAGAAAGTCGAAAATAGTTAGGAGCACATTTTCTGAAAATAGAGATAATAATTCACATATTATGTTGGCTGCCTAGATCAGTGCAGTACGTGAGATTTCTGTCTATTTTGACGTCTTGTGGTTTTTTGAGGTTACTTGTTTTAAAGATAGTTTTTAAAACAAGTAACGTCAAAATAAATAAAATGCACATGCACTACACTGAAATAATTCAGGCAGCCAATATCAGATTATTTAAATTATTAGGGATTTTCAGAAAATGTGCTGCCAACTATTTTCGACTGTCTGATAATTTAAAATAATAACCTCAAAATTTGCACGTTCTTATTAACGTCTAATAATTATGAATCAATGAGCGCGTTCGTCAGAATTTTGACCTGTCAACATGTTTATTTTGATTTACGCCGAATGTTGGTATTTGATGAACGCTACTTTTGTAACCTCCATTTCGGCGGCTACTTCAACACTTGAATCCAACAGCAATCAGTCTAATTTGTACGATTGGTAAAATGGCGACCGCTGGACAAACTTGTTCACGATCAACAGTGCGTTCTTCAGAAAATACCCCAACGGTTGGTAGTAAAAACCTAACTGTTTAGTTTGACGAACGCGACCAATGTTTAGCAGAAAATGAACATAATTGATGATACGATGAAATTATTAAATGATTTATTTCTTTCTCTCTCCTCTCTTAATATGCCACAAATAACAAACACTTAAACTAAGTTATTTACTTATCATTTTTAGGGTTAGTACATAAATTAGAAGTTTTTTTTTCAGTATACCAATGTTGTTTACTTTTACATTTTACTGTTAGCATACACAAAAAAGCTTCTAATTTATTTATAAGGCTTAAATAATTTGTCAAGCATAATTTAAGAAAACGAACGTTTTGGTTACGAACAAACAAATAATTCCCCTCGAATAAACACCGTTTCACTTCTTTCAACCGTTCCATTTTGATCACTCCCTACTTTACTCCCTTCATGTACAATATTAGTAATAATACCTAAATCATGGAAATGTGCTTGTCCCCGTCCACACTAATTTCGCAAAGGATCTTCAGATAATTAACTTAATTGGGAAACGGAAACTTGATTACTGAAGATACTGTTACATAAGCACCGATTCCTACTGGAATACTATTATTAGATTATAAACATTTCCCACGAGATACAATTTGCTTAAAATATATTACATAAAATGTATAGTTGAAATAATCGATGAAATGTATTAATCAAAAACTGGACTCGAAAACGAATAAGATTGTCAAAATATGGTGATGTGGTCATTATGCCCGATTTGATGGTATAATTGTTATTTATATTTATACTTTAATGGCTTATTTCAGTGGCGTATTCAGCTTTTCGTTCTGGGGGGCGGAACCAAAAAAATATATTTACGTTGTGAATGCCGTGCGGTAAAGAAGTAAAAACACAATTAACTATTAACATAGAAATTAAACTTTAATAAACTTGAAATGTTTAAAAAACAATAGAACAGGTAAACAGTCACACAAAAAGGAAAATACAAATAATAGGACCTGGATATTTAACAAAGTGCATATAATATAATGACCACTGTAGATAGAAAATGAAAAAAAAATCATTTGTCAAAAGTTTAATTGTCCAAAAAGGAATAATTAGAAAAGTGTTATATGAAGAAAAAGTTAAATATGGGGAAAATCGAAAAAAGTTGAAATTTAAAAATGTTATTTGCCACTAGTATATTGTTAATAGAAGTTAAAAATTTCACTCGGCAAAAAGAAGTTCAAAATTGACAATATGTGTTAAAAAAGTAGATCATGAAATTTTTTTATTTATCTAGAGAATGATTATTAATTGAAGTTGAAAATTAAAAACTTACATTGAAAAATAATATCTTTAAACATAGTAGAAAAAAAATAATAAGTTTTATTATCAAAGGAAGTTGAAAATCCAAGTTTCATCTGGCAAAAAAAAATATTTGTCGAAAAAAATTGAACACAGAAAAATTGTGAAAAGTTTTATCGTCAATATACTATATCATATCTGTTAAAATGAGTTAACGAATTTTATATTAAAAATGTAATTACCAAAACATATTGAAAATCTCAAAATTTCATTGGACAAAAAGTTAAATATTGTCAACACATATCTGAAAAGAAATTAACAAGGGACAAATGATACTTTGTCCAAAATGGATTCAAATTTTAAAAAAATATTTGTGAAAAATCCAAACATTTTATATGACAAAAGAGTATTGATAAGTCATATCTGTTAAAATAAGTTGAAACTTGATATTAAAAAATGAATTATCACAGAAAAAAATCTGAGAATTTCATCGGACAAAAAGAAGTTAAATACTGACGACCTATTTCCGTAAAAAATTGATAAATTATTTTTTTTACAATCGTTTGTTAAATTAAGGTAAAAATGTAAGAATTATATCTGACAAAAAATTGAATATTAATAAATTTTATTCATTAAAAAAGCTAAAAACTGAAAATTTTGTTTGTGGAAAGTTGAATTGCCAAAAGATGTATCCAAGAGAACAAAGTAAATAAGTAGAAATAAGTTAAAAATTTGATAATAGCATTTGTCGAAAGTTTAATTATCAAAAGATGTTAGGGTATTAAAAAGTAGTAAATACTGTTAACCGTCTCTTTCCCAAATTAATTTTTGGCAATAATCTTTTTTTAATTCTTGATTTAATTCTAATTCAAGAAAATTAAATTTAAAAAAGTGTCTGCTTATTTTTGCAGCAAACAAAATCATGACTCCATTTGGAAAATGGTACCTATAAAAATCAAAACACAGATTACGGGGACCTGATAAAAGATATGACGCCATTTGGCACCTGCGGGAAAGAAAGTTAAAAATTAAAAAGAAAAAATTCTGCCTTATCTCCGACGAAACTTAAAAATTTTATCACAAAAAGTTAAAAATACCCACATTTACTCTGACAAAAAGAAGTTAATTGCAACTGTCGAAAATTTAAAAAAAATATATGATAAAAAGTACTGTCGAAAAAAGTTGAAAATAGTAAAATTTTACTTCAAAAGTATGATTGTCAATAAAAGTTAAAAATCCATAAACAATATTGAAAAATGATATCTGTTAAAATTGTAGTTTTATTTAAATAAATTTTAATACGCGAAAAAAAAAACAAAATCTATTTACCTAAAACAGTTTAAATTTAGATAAATATTTGTGAAAAGAACCGTATACTAAACATTTTATCAAATAAAGTTGAAAATCCTAAAATTTTATTTGACGAGAAGCAGTTAAATATTGCCGAAAGATTTAAAAACAAAAAAATTATTTGCGAAAAGTTTATTTTGTCAAAATAATGTAAAGATCTAACAATTTTTTCTGACAAAAAGAAGTCAACAATTGACGAACTATATTTGCCAAAAAAAGTTTAAAATAAAAAAAAAACATGTGTGGTAAGTTTTATATTTTTGTTTTATAATTTTAATTAACTGACATTTATGAAAGATGAAAATAATAAATTTACTTCAAATTCTAATCACCTTTGCCATCAGTTTACTCAAAAAATTAAGATATTTCGAAAAAAACATTATAACTTGTACATTTTTGCATTCTCTACTTATTAGTATAAATTACATGTAACTATTGCCGTTCCATAATTATAGACAAAATTGTTCAATTAATTTTTTTTATCGAAAAACAATAATTTTATGAAAAATGTTTTGAAACAAAAGGTGTTCATTTCTTTGCAGTCTTCAATGTTTGTTTAAATGTTTTTTAAAATATTTTCTATATTAACCCTTAACTGCACCACTATTTTATTGTAACATAACTGCACATTGGGGTCTTTCAGGACCCTACGTTAAAAAAATGGTGATGTGGCCATCATGTTACTTTCTCCGACTTTATATTTACGTTTTCATGGGTTTATTTTCAATTGAAATCATATTTTAAATGTACATCGAGCGTTGCGTAAACTCGGATGAAACTGACGTTTAAAACGTCAAAATTATGAATGATGGAAGAATTATACTTCAAATTCAAAAACTAGGTTTACTCGAAAACTAACGAGATTTCGAAAAAAACTTGTTCTTTAGAAGTTGTTCATTTTAGCATTCTCTACAATTATTATTCACATAAAATTGCTGTAACTATTATCGTTTCATAATTATAAACCAAAAATTAAAAAAAATTAATAAATTTTTTTCTCGAATAGCAATGATTTTATGAAAAATATTTTCAAGCAAAAGCTATTAATTTCTTCGTTGTCTTCGATGTTTGTTTAAATGTTTTTGTGATATTTTTTATATTTAAGAAAATATTGGCAAAAAACAAAAAACAGTTAAGGTAAACACCCACTTCTGGTGTACGAAATTTTACCAAAAGCTTTTCAGTTCTTCGGATTATCAAATAAGACATATGTTCAAAGTTTCATATCAATTGCTCTATTGGTTTTTGAGATACAGCGCACACAGACAGACACACACACACACACACACACACACACACACAGACACACACACACACACAGACACAAATTTTTTTTTTCCAGAAATTGTTGAAATGGCATCTAGGGACCCCAAAACGGATATTTCCGTAAAAAAAATTTTTGAAAAAAAAATCACGATCACAATACTTTCTCGTACTTCGTAACGGAGAAAGTAAAAAATCTTAATAAATGCCCTGCCCATTTATATGTGAATGCAAAACTATGCATAAGTGTTCATTGGGTTATTATTGTCCTAAAAATCAGTTATATTAGGGATTCACGTTTGCATTTTCTTAGGATTAAAGAAATAAGTGGAGGAAATCGGAAAAATGCATTTTTTTTTTTTTTTTTTAAATTCATAGAACTCTTATTTCGTTATGCTGAGGCTTAGAATTGTAGGTAATGGTTAATTTCATATTACATTTAAAGAAAATAACAGTTCAGGGGTTACTTTAAAAAAATATATTTATTCTGACAAAAAATATATAACCGACGAGAAGTTAGCCATAACTCTCCAGCCACGGATTTTGGCGCCTCCACCATCACCCGAATTATAATCACTCTCGATAAATTACCTTTTTGGGCCTGGCCATAGTAGATTTAATTGCAAAAACATAATCAATGATACACAATAAATAATTTATAACTGTGTGTTTGCAATTTTTGTAAACATTGGTCACGTATTAAATGTCAATTTTCAAACTTCAAATTATCAGTCTTTTGGCCCCCGATGGAAATGCATTTTCCAGCCACAAACAAGCTACGAAGTATGTTAGTCAATTTGGAAGTGTCAAAAGACCGAGAAAATTGAATATCAACCCTTGGCGAATTTTTTAAATTACCGCTGTCTCCACTCAGAACGGACGATTTTCAAACACATATAATAAATTGTTGGGCCCCCGATGGAAATGAATTTTCCGGCCACAAACATGCTATGAAGTATGTTAGTCAATTTGGAATTATCAAAAGACCGAGAAAATTGAATATTGAGTAATTTATCGAGAGTGATCATAATTCGGGAGATGGCGGAGGCGCCAAAATCCGTGGCTGGAAAGTTATGGCTAACTTCTCGTCGGTGTAGAACTAAAGTAGTTACTATCGATTGTCGGGCATTTCTTCAAAGAATGGCGAAGAGAAAATAATAATAACTTGCCGAAATCTTGTTGTTAAAAAAGCAAGCGACGCGATGGTTGGTTTATCAATTTTCTGTTCTATGCTTCATTATTATCGGTAATGAATTTTATAAAAAAACATTTTAGAAATATAATGACGTGTTTTACTAAAAGTGACAATATTAGCCTGAGCGGTCATACAATTTACATTAGCAAATATCTCATTAATTTATTATCGATTTCACATAACAAAGTTTTTATGTGTGTTATGTTTATCCTTTAATTGAATTTTCTTAATATAATTCTGAAATATTTTTTTTTTGCCCGGTAGCAACTCGATAAATACCATTTATTAATTTTTGCCACGCGCACATCAAAAAGTTCGCCATCACTGGTCTACACGATCGAGATCGAAAAATTTAATTTCTCTCTGCCAGCAAAAAATGTTTCTACTTCTAGGGAAACATTTCTGTTATTCATAACAGAGAAAATACTTCAAATAATATTAATTAAACAAATAAGTATCATACATTCAATTTAGCAGAGAAAGTCATGCAGTTGACGCAAATGTAGTAGAACTAAAAGCCTTTCTTGCAATTTTGATTATGTCTGGTACGTAACGAGCTTCCAATCTCTCGTACTTGGATCTGTTCAACATTGATAGCAGTAGCATAGAATTTGTACGGATGTGCATGAGTGGCAATAGATTTCTATGTCTTCTTAGATATCTTCGATTTGATTCACTGACCACCAGAACGGAGCAAAGAGCTACTGACCGAATGGCTCATATAAGACAAATTTTTGAGTTGTTTGTTTGTGAACGTAAAAAAAACTATTTTCCTGGTGAGTACCTTACCATTGATGAGATGTTGATATCGCTCATATAAGACAGTTTTTTGAGTTGTTCATCCGCCCATGTAAAAAAAAAACTCTTTACTATTGATGAGATGTTGATACCCTTCAGGGCTCCTTCAAACAATATATATACCCAACAATCCTGCTAATTAAAGCTTCAAAATGTACAGCACGGTTGATGCCCATGCTCCATTTTACACACACAAATTGGAGTTGTAAGTCAAACAGTAGCAGTCCCGCCGAAGTAAGTCAAGTAAAAAATGAGACGTTTCACGAATTAAACAATGAAGCCGGGAGCAAAGAGGAAAATATACTCCATACAGTTGTAATACCGTTGAAGTTTAAAATCGTATTATGAAACGGAACAAAACAATTCCCTTTGTAATTAATAGAGCCATTTAGAGCGAAAACAATAAAGTTTTATTTATTCGCGTAGGTCCATTATTTTAGTTTCATTAATTTCCCATCCCCTTTGTTGTTCGAATTCCACCAGAAGCGGCATCGTTATATAACACGGGCGAAAAAAAAAATGAAATTTCACACCATATCTTCTACCCATTGTAATATTTTCCGAACATGCTATCTGATGCATTTCCTACCTGAACAACATCGGAGCCTTTTATCTCGCCTCGCATTATTTGAGAAAGGATACAAGTTCGAAGATAAGCGCATTATCCCTCACTTTGACCTCAAGTTACTTTTCTTTTTCTTATCATACACGTTCTTTCAATCATGTCGGATGTTCCTTAAAGTTATAGGGCGCTTTAAAATTCCTTCGTCGTCCAGGAGACACGATAGAGGGAGGAAAATTGAGGATATAAACTTAATGATATGTAAAATTATGAGGGAGGCCTGCTGAAAGGAACACCTAAAAATTGGGTTAAGAGCGTTCGTGCATATTAAATGATGGCGCGGTTTGATATGTACGTCAGGAATTTGCCGAAATTAACCCGTAATTATATTCGTTTCCGGTTTCATATCATGAATTTTAAGATGCATCCAGGCCAAGGAGGCATTCGTGACGTCCGGAAAGCCGGGAGAGGGAATAAAAGGAAAAAAGGGCCGCAGCCGAGATTCGCAGAAGGCAACGCACGCAAATATGATAAGCCCTTTCAGTTACGATAAAGCTGTAGAAAATCCTTGGAGACGTTCTGTGGGATGCGGAGTCAAAGGTCCTGCTGCTGCAAAAACAAATTATATTGTCCTTCCTGCGGAGTCTGGCGGCATCTGCTGCCTTCACGTTATATATATATTTATTATTTTTCATTTTACCGTTCCTCCCTCGATTCGCCTCGCTTCCAATTTGTTTTCTCCATTATGCTTTTTTATTTAATATTCCGGTATCGTGCCTTATCAGGAGGCATTGCTCTCATTTTCGCCACGCAATACACCTACTTCATCAAAGATTTTGAAGATGTCATCACATGCCTGCATAATATAAAACGTACCCATGATATTTTCGTATAATTTGCAAATATACATTTTCGTTATGCATCCGCAACCTTACTGCAGTGCGCCATATGAATCATATACAGGGTTGGACAAATGTGTCGGATCACCTGATTTCTGGCTAAACGTCTATTTTTTCTTATTAATTTTAAAAGAAATATTTACAGTTTTATTTATTCTATTCAGTGACATACTATACATATTGGTTATCAACAGCTACCCCATTTTTCGAGATTTAACGTCATTGGCAGTTTTGTTAAATGGATCAGCCATTTTCAAATAGACACCTTTTCAACAATTACAATGATATAGAGTTTGGCGGGTATGGTTTTTACTTTCTCCGTTACGAAGTACGAAAAAGTATTGTGATCGTGATTTTTTTTTCAAAAATTGTTTTTACGGAAATATCCGTTTTAGGGTCCCTAGATGCCATTTCAACAATTTCTGGAAAAAAAATGTGTGTGTGTGTGTGTCTGCGTGCGCTGTATCTCAAAAACTAATAGAGCAATTGATATGAAACTTTGAACATCAGTCTTATTTGATAATCTGAAGAACTAAAAAGCTTTTGGTAAAATTTCGTACACCGGAAGTGGACGTTTACCTTAACTGTTTTTTGTTTTTTGCCAATATTTTCTTAAATATGAAAAATATAACAAAACCATTCAAACAAACTTTGAAGACATCAAAGAAATGAACATCTTTTGCTTGAAAATATTTTTCATAAAACCATTTTTATTCGAGAAAAAAATGTATTATTTTTTTTAAATTTTTGGTTTATAATTATAAAACGATAATAGTTACAGCTAATTTATGTTAATAATAATTGTAGAGAATGCTATAAAATGAACAACTTATAAAGAATAAGTTTTTTCGAAATCCCTTTATTTTTTGAGTAAACTGAGTTTTTGAATTTGAAGTATAATTTTTCCATCTTTCATAATATTGACGTTTTAAACGTCAGTTTCATCCGAGTTTACACAACGCTCGATGTACATTTAAAATAAACCATGAAAACGTAAATATAAATGGCTATGATACCATCAAATCGGAGAAAGTAACATGATGGCCACATCACCATTTTTTTAATTGTCAAGTATTACAAAAACATTTAAAGAAATATTGAACAACTAAGAAATAAACATCTTTTGTTAAAAATATTTTTCAAATATATTTTTGATTTATAACCATTACGATAATGGTTACATAAAATTTATACAAAACCGGAAACTAATGCACGCATTTAACTTTTAAAAAATCATTCGAAAGTGATTAGAGTTTATAGAAAATCATTCCATGTTAATAACATATTTTTCAAGATTATCGCCCCAAAATGACCATTTTCGAAGCTCAAAAATCGAAAAAGCGTTGAATTTTCAAAAACTGAAAGCAATACAGAACTCCAAATGTTACAGTAATATTCAGAAATAATTGGTATTCGTTATTCTAGAAAAATCTAAGCATATTAATTATTTAGTTTTCCAGATAATCACCATCAAACCAATTCCAGCATGACCATTTTAAAAAAGTCGATTTTTTTAAATGGATACATTTGCAGACTTTTAATTTGAACAGATTCATTTCGAAATCATTAGGCTTGGATATTCAAGAAAATACTCATTATTCACCCATTTTTTTTTAATAAATCGCCATTAAACCCGAAAATGGGCATTGTCAATGCTCAAAAATTGATTTTTGAAAAACCGAAAGAAATGGAGACTTCTAACTTATACAGCTTGATTTACAAATAATTTTTTCTACTCCCACCTCTAAAACGTCATTTATCTCATATGTTTCTTTAAATACACCTTGACAAACTGTGACTTTTGCATTTTAGTCATGGGCTGAAGTTAGCTCCAGATATTTAAATCGCTAGAATCAATTGAAACTCAAAATCAAGTTAGTTGTCACTTATCAATAATCTGTCAAAATAAAAAATGAATAAATGAACCAAGGAATACTTTCAACTTAAATCAAATAAATAATTCAAAACATCAAAGAAATTTAGGAGAATCAATGATTTCCTTTAGCAATTGCCGTAATGTCTCTAACGTAAATGTTGATGTATATTTACTCAAGTAGACTAATTTAATAATAATGTAGTTACCATGTTCATTTAAGATAATAAAATGGTTTCAAAATTTTACCAATTTAGTCGTAGAAAAAGTATAGTATGCAATTCGTGTTATAAACTTCTCTAGACACTCGTTATTAAACACTCGCTCCGCTACGTTCCGCTCGTGCCTAATTAACTCGTGACTAAAGTGCCGTTTATAACACTTGTTGCATAATATACTATTAATGCAATACTACAGTTTTAATCATTTCTCTTCGCAGATAATCACGATCAATCCAAGAATGGCTACTTTTAGAAAATCGAAAAAGTGTTGATTATTCAAAACCAGAAACAAATGCAGAATTCAAACTTTTACATATTTGGTAATCAATGAAAAGTCTTTATTATAAAAAAATATTCATGCCCGTTAATTACCTAGTTTTTCAGATAATCACCAACAAACCCAAAATTTACAATTTTTTAACTCTCAAAAATAGAAAAATTGTTTTTTTTAAACTGACTTAAATTTAGACTTCAAACTTTAACACCATCACTGGGGAATAATTGGGCCTTAATATTCCAGTATAATTAAAGTATGTTAATTATTTAGTTTTCCAGATAATCACCAACACGCCAAAGAGTAATCATTTTCAACAATCAAAAATCAAAAAATGGTGATGTGGCTATCATGTTACTTTCTCCGATGATATCATCATTTATATTTACAGTTTCATGGTTTATTTTTTATTTAAATTGTATTTTAAAAGTAAGAAACTGACGTTTAAAACGTCAAATTTATGAAAGATAGAAAAATTATTCTTCAAATTCATAAACTCAGTTTACTCAAAAACTAAAGAGATTTTGAAAAAAACTTATTCTTTATAAGTTATTCATTTCGGCATTCTCTACAATTATTATTAACATAATTTTGCTGTAACTATTATCGTTTCATAATTATAAACCAAAAATTAAAAGAAAGTAATAAATATTTTTCTCGAATAACAATGATTTTATGAAAAATGTTTTCAAACAAAATAATCTCATTTCTCTATTGTCTTCAATATTCGTTTAAATGTTTTTGTGATATTTTTCATATTTAAGGAAATATTGGCAAAAAACAAAAAACAGTTAAGGTAAACACCCACTTCTGGTGAACGAAATTTTACCAAAAGCTTTTTAGTTCTTTGGATTATCAAATAAGACGTATGTTCAAAGTTTCATATCAATTGCTCTATTAGTTTTTGAGATACAGCGCGCACAGACAGACACACACACACACACACACAGACACAATTTTTTTTCCAGAAATTGTTGAAATGGCATCTAGGGACCCCAAAACGGATATTTCCGTTAAAAAAAATTTTGAAAAAAAAATCACGATCACAATACTTTCTCGTACTTCGTAACGGAGAAAGTAAAAAGTGTTTTTCAAAAACCTGAAATAAATGCAGACATTCAACTTTTATAGCAGTATTTTGGAATAACCTGGGCTTTATTATTCTAGAAAAATCGAAGCATGTTAATTATTAAATTTTCTATATAATCACCTTCAAACAGAAAATTGACATTTTCAACCCCCAAAAATCTTTCGATTTTTTAAACCTGATAATCGCCGTGAAACCCAAAAATATTGCATTCATTTTTCAAAAACTGACAAATGTTAATTTAAACTCTAACAGAATTATTGGGGAATAATTGGACTTCACTATTAAAAAAAAATCAAGTTTTTTCAATAATCACCATCAAACTCAAGAATTGCCATTTTTAACGCTCAAAAATCGGAAAAGCTTTGATTTTCTAAAACTTGAATTTAGTGCACAGCGAACTCATTATTGCGGAATAATTAAAAAAATGTTAATTATTTAGTCTTATCGATAATATTAGATAGTCAAGAATAGCTTTAAAATTAAAAAAGTAGTCATTTCTAAAAAAAAAACTGTCAACCGTCTCTTTCCCAAATTAATTTTAGGAAATAATTTTTTTTTTGTGAAATTCTTGATTTAATACCATATTCTAACTCAAGAAAATTAAATTAAAAAATGTCTCCCTATTTTTCCAGAAAACAAAATCATGACTCCATATGGAGTCCTTGGCAAAATGGTACAAAAAAATCAACACAGATTACGGGGACCTGATAAAAGATATGATGCCATATGACATCTGCCGGAAAGAAAATGCCATATAGACTTCCAACATTAACAGTATTGGGGTATAATTGGGATTTAATATTCTAAAAAAAAAATTAAAGCACGCTAATTATTTTGTTCTCTAAATAATCACCATCAAACCCAAGAATTGCCATTTTCAATGCTCATATATCGAAAAAGTATTGATTTTTCAGAAGCTGACTTAAATGCAGACTTTAACAGCAACTTTAACAGCATTATTGGGGTATAATTGGGCTTCAATATTCTAAAAAAATTAAACCATGTTAATTATTTAGTTTTCTGGAGTTTTCTCACGAATTCGCGCATGGTCCGAACAAATGGAAAATGTCTATAAGTTCGCATATCGCCATAAAAAATGTAAGCACATGAATAGTTGCCACATTAACCATACTAACTCATAAAAAAATAAAATTCGGATCATCGCCCCAGTCCGAACAAATGGAAAATTTCTATAAGTTCGTATATCGCCATAATATTCATTTTTACAGTCGAAAGAATTTTGAACAGAAATTCTTTCCAATCGTTCAGTCTTATCTACATTTTGAAAACTGACGGCAAAAAGAAAGTTTCAAAGAAACAAAGTTGTGTTTGTGGAGTGAATAAAAAGAAACGTTTGACTTCTTGAATATGTACATTAAAAATATATTCGAGTAAAATAATAATAATAATAATAACAATAAATAATAATAAGATTACTTTATAAAAAACTCAACAAACACCAATTTTCGCCTTCGTTAAACTATGTTCATAGTGTTACCCACAGTGTTAAAAAACTCTGGGATAACTCACGAACTCATTATTAGATCACCAAAACAAAATTAAAAAAAAAATAATTAGTAACAAAATAAAAAATCAAAAGAAAGAAGAATAAAACACTATTTATTTTTATTATTATTCCTAAACTGAAACCAATGCAACTGAGACTAATCTGAGGAAGCAAAACATGTTTGTAACAATGTCCTTCGCATTGTGAACCTACCTACCTTCACGCCCGTAAATTTTTTGACATGATCATTGTTTAAGTTACCTGTAATAAGTAGAATAAAATTTGGTTTTCAAGGATACTGTTGAAATCAACCACAGGAATAATTGCTACACCATCAAAGCATCCGCAGTTTGCTATTTTTTTTTTCATCTACGGACGTTACAAAATTAAAGTGAGAGAACCAACTTTCTTCCGCTGGAAGAGTTCTGTAACATGCAAAAGGAAACTTGAGGGCAGACTCGCTAGCCAAAAAAGGGACAGCAGGGCCATACATTGGTCTTGAAACCGCTTTCGGAATATCACATGAGACCACGAAAGAAATAATCTAAAGCAAACGTGTGAAGGAGCATACTAATACACGGAGCAATAGGATTGAGATACGCGAAACTCTTCCTCTTCCCTCTACTTAATACCTAATACCCAATCTGACGTATTAGGTAAGAGTAGAACCAAACTACAAAGACTCATAAGACTAATAAGACATAGTGATCTGAACAAATATATGCATAGAATTGGACTCCACCAAGACCCTCTTTGCTGTGGAAGATTGGAGGACGAAGAAACCTTCCAGCATCTGCTATGTGAATGCGAGGCGTTTAAGATGCAATGGACAGCTTTATTAGATAAACTCAAACTAGAGCTGAAAATAATCCATTGGCAAAAGCTCCTGGACTTCATAGATGAAACATGACTTCCAGGGAAGCAAATCCTCAAAGGTATGCCAAAGCCGGACCACCTCTTGAAAAAGAGAAAAAAACGTGCAATCCCCAAGATCCTTTGCTTGTGTTTTTATTCACTTTTACAGAACAGACTGTTTCCGAAGATTTCTTATAGTAATCTACTACACTCCTGTCCTGAATTTGTATCTCCAAATTTGCAATTTACTTATAGCCGTCTTAATCATTTTGTAAGTCTAGAAGTCTATTTAGAAGTACCATCAATCGGAGCATTGACAATATGGAAATATATTATTCATAGTTCGTGTCCTTGAAATGATCAGAATCTACACTCTAAGCGTTGAATATCACGAAACAAAGAAAATATTAATTATGGAGCTATACCGAAACGCATATAATTTAAACATTAAATATTGTTCCCCCATCAGAACACCTACAGACCGGTTTCGACCTTTCAGGTCTCGTCAGTGTAGTTAGTTGCAACTAACCTTTCAGGCCTCATCAGTGTAGTTAGTTGCAACTAACTACACTGACGAGACTTGAAAGGTCGAAACCGGTCTGTAGGTGTTCTGATGGGGGAACAATATTTAATGTTCACATTAATATTTGTCGCCGCTGGTAATGTCCATATCTTGTCGGTGTTAAAGCCATCCGGATTTGGTTCAGTACAGCATTCAGGCAATAGATTCCGCCACTTTGGCGTTTCTAACTGCATATAATTTACTCAGATGCAATTTTTTTTAATACGCATTATTTATAGTTTTGTCGGGTGTAAAATACTTACCATAAGAAAGAAAATGATTCGATAAGCGTAAATGATTTGTAATCTACAAATAACGCAGCGGCGCAAAGGTATTTAATGTTTTATCAATAAATGGCAGGGGTGCAAATTCCCCTTAATTTAAAATTATGTTCTAGAGCTTAAGGCCTTCCCGCTTCAATTTAATTTTACTTAAGGGACTAAAGTTTTTGTTGCGGTAATCATTCTTGAGCATGCAGATTAATAATTGAAATCCATTGAATAACTTACCACGGTGCTGCCGTTCTGTGTTGCAATGTAACTATGCAATTTAAAATGTAATTTCGAGAATAATAAACAATGTCGGAGTACTTAATTTTTTAGTAGTAGTGCAGATATATACAAAAATAATTCATTTAAGAGGTCTAAATCAGTCGCGGTAGTGATACATTCTTAATCCTCTGAGGTAACCTAACGTGTGTATCTACAAGAAATCTACTATTAGGAAATTCGTTAGACGGTGTATCGTTCCTTCCAAACTCACTACGAACTTGTTTTGCAGCTTCTGCAAAACTGACCCCATATCTGTCGCGTTACCGAACCGTGAGCCGCTCCATAAATTAAATAACTTAAATGGCACTGAATCACAATAACAACTATAAAATATTAGCGCTGTAGCAAATGCCACAAAATTCAAAATCCAACCTCAAATTTGAATGAATTTTTTTAGATAATCTAACGAATAAAGCAAAACTATATATAAACAAATTAGAAACAACTTTACTTGTTGCAGAAAGCATTAGATAAATACAAGAAAACGAAATGTAACCTGAATATATGAATATTCAACCTGTTCGTTAATCTGCAAGCAAAAAATTAAGTCTTACTAAGACTATAAACAAATAACTTATTGAAACAACTACTTCCCTGGCTAGTGCCACGCCGGATATTAAAAGAAATTTGCATATTATTACTAGTGCTACTAGATAATAACATTGGTTTAAGATCGTTTATTTCTACATACAAGACTAACTTAGAAAATTATTCTAAAATGAAATGTGAAACTTTAAACTGTAAATGTTATTATTAAAATGAAAAAAACCAGAAAACATTTTGACGAGGACACACAGTGCTAAACTTATCTAGTGTTACTAGATGGAACAAATTTGATAATAACTAAAAATACCACTGAATTAAAAATATATGAAAATTAATTCAGGCTACATTTCGTTTTCTTGTATTTATCTAATGCTTTCTGCAACAAGTAAGGTTATTCCCAATTTGTTTATTATTTAATCGTGTATTCGGTTCCAACGAAAACAAGATCATTTATTTATTCACATCTGTACTTTCACTAATCACCTCAAAATCAGGTATAAAACCCGTTCAAACCTTCCATAATCTCCTCAGTCGTTTACGACGTCTTCACGTTCATGATCACCTTCACGTAAGTGTATTTTATTATTTAACATTCAATTTAAATGATGGGAGATAAATCTCGAAACGCGTCTGCAGATGGCCAATTACTTAATTTTCATATATTTTTTAATTCAGTGGTATTTTTAGCTATTATCAAATTTGTTTTAGTATCACTAGACAAGTTTAGCACTGTGTGTCCTTGTCAAAATGTTTTCTGGTTTTTTTCATTTTAATAATAACATTTACAGTTTTCACATTTCATTTTAGAATAATTTTCTAAGTTAGTCTTGAATGTAGAAATAAACGATCTTAAACCAATGTTATTATCTAGTAGCACTAGTAATAACATGCAAATTTCTTTTGGATCATTTAATATCCGGCGTGGCACTAGCTAGGGAAGTAGTTGTTTCAATAAGTTATTTGTTTATAGTCTTAGTAAGACTTCATTTTTTGCTTGCAGATTAACGAACAGGTTGAATAGTCATATATTCAGGCTACATTTCGTTTTCTTGTGTTTAAAACTATATATAATTTAAAATAGTTCAGATCATTGTCATGGTGAAGGTTAATGAAGTTTATCCACTTGCAATCTTGTATCTACCTTCCTTTTTATCCACATCAACTTTTTATCCGCTTGCAAAATCGCTTACTCGGCTATTTTAAATGCACATTTTCATACATGTGTTGAATTATTGGGGCATAAAAAAATCTCGACTGCACGTAGACTGTCCTTGATTCCATAGATTTTACCAGATGAAAACCAAACTCTCCATAACACTATATCCGAGAGAAAAAATACAAGCATTAATAAACATGGATAAATAATATGTAAATGTAAAGCTTTAAAAATAAATTGAACGAAGATGAAAGTAAATCTTGACAATTTTAATTCTGTTGGAGGATCTACATCCTTTAGCTCTGATAACAGCTTCCGTTTGTCTGGATATGCCATTGATCAAGTTGTGAATAGTTTTCTGTGGAACATTCTCCCATTTAAGAATGACTTGTTAGAGTTCTCTGGGGTTCATAGGACCAGGTAAGTGGCGCCTAACTTATTGTTTTAGTGCATCCCATTGATGATTTATGGGGTTCATGTCAGAGCTTCCTGGTGGCCAGTCCACAACTGTAATATTCAAAAATCAAAGGTAGATCAAAACTTCTTAAGCAACGTGAGACCGTGGGTTATTCTGCATAGAAATTATATTCTCCCCAACAAATGGGGTTAATGGCATCACATATTTTCTGCGATGATTTTTTTTTCGTAGAAATGTGCGTTTATGGATCTCCTCCATACAGGGATCATCGAAACATTTCTCCCAGAACCACCAGAAAAAATGGGATCATCAGATATTGCAGGCAGCAAACACTCCCGGTCTTCGCCAGACTTGTTTACGTCCATCTGGTGAATTAAGACTTAATCGCGTTTAGTCTGATAACAAATCTCACTTTTAACCGTTAATCGTCCATTATACGTGTTCCCTTGCAAAACACAGTCTGGTGAGTCGTGGTGAAATAGTTGGTCTTCAACTGTCCAAGACTCCTACATTAAGCCTTCTCTGGTCGTTCGTGCAGAAATTGCTACATTTAGAGCTGCTGCTAGGGCTCTAAACTTTGTCTGTTTCTTAAGGCGGTTTGTATAAGATGTCATTTATAAGACACCTTGATCTGGGTTTCTACAGTAACTTCCAAGTTTATTGAAACATTTAACTATGACTAACTGTTTAGTTTACCACCTAACAAATTAGATATATGTATCTGGCTTCGTCCCTCGTTTACTGTTTCAACCTCAATATAGTTGGTGATATCAGTCATTTACACGAATCAGTTGTGCCAGATAAAGTGGTTGAAATGGGTGTGCATACTTAAACTACCGATAATGACATTTGCAATTAGCTTGATGCCGTCAGATTCGCTCCCACTGGAGGCAGCGAGCTCATCATTGCAGTGGTAACAAGTCCTCCAATGATAAGAGGCAGCAAACTGGTGTTAGTATTGGGGAAGATTTTTAGTACTGCACTCTTAGGGTCGTTGATACCCACGTCGACTATATTTTCGTGACCCTTGAATATGATTAGGTCCAGAATGAATCTTCAATGGTCATCTTCTAATCCGATATATATTTAGTTTATTTTCCTTTTGTACTTTCAATGTGTCAATAAATGATTTATTATTATTATTAATCTCAAACGTTCTACTCTCCTATAAGCCCAGCTTCTTTCGAAACACGCAGACTGCAGCAACTGCACAATTCTGTCATGCCTTTTGATGGATGGCCTAGAGTGGGAAGTAAATTCCTCCGTAGCTACAACGCCTTGTAGAACCAATTCATCGGAAGGTGATTGATCCAACTTGAGCTGCCAAAATGGCAAGCTCTCTGGCGGATTCCGGATCAGGATTTATGTCGTCGCTAAGTCGAGATGAGGAGGCGTTACTTATGGGAATGAGTTGAGGTGAAAGCATTTGAGCTTGCTGCGGATGTATTCATTACTAATATAAAATGCCCGGTGGTCTCTCAATTTGCCTATTCTGTTATGTAGAACGGGGATACTCGGTCGAAAGTTAAAAATTCCTCCATCCTCTTAAGTAGCATTAAAGGCGAAGCTGCAGGTCTTGGGCACGTTTTGACACACATTTTTACGGCTCTATTGGTTATAAATGATGGACGAATTTTTAAAAATTCGTATTTACTAAAGTTCAAATCTAAAATTAACAATATTGATACAAATAAAAAGAGGAAGTTTTAAAGTATTCGGCGGGCGGTGATGGTTCCAGAAGCGGCCAGTAGAGTTCTTGTGGCAATAGGCCGCCATTTTATGTCACTGTTCAGTTGTGAGCATGGAATAACGTTGTGAGCGAGATGGCTACTGTGGAGTAAAGTTTTCTGCGTTATTGAGTTCGCAAAGAGTGTAGTGCAACGGACATTTCGTGCCGAATTTGGTATTGAACCACCAAGTAGAAAAGGCATTAGCCGTTGGTTTAAGCACCTAGACATGTTGGAACAATGGCTGTTCTCTCAAGTTAGGGAAGATTCGCAGGACTTCATTTTCCAACAGGATGGAGCTCCGCTCCATTGGCACCTCCATGTACGAGGCTTTTTGAATGAATGAATCCCTTCCTCGGCGCTGGATAGGTCGCATGGGAAATGAAAACCTGGCTCTACCCTTCTGGCCACCAAGATCTCCTGATCTCAACCCATGTGACTATTTCTTATGGGGTTATGTAGGAAGCTGTTTACGTCCCGCCTCTACCAACAACTCTGAACGATCTGCAGAACCGTATCACTACTGCCGTGCAGTCAGTAACAACAGATATGCTTTGTCGTGTGTGGTACAAGTTTGGCTACCGTGTAGATGTTTGCCGTACAGCTAACGGTGGCCACATTGAACACTTACAATGTATGGAAAAAACTTTGAAACTTGGTATAAACATTGTTAATTTTGGATTTGTACTTTAATAAATACGGATTTTTAAAAATGGGTCCATCGTTTAGAATAACCCTGTAGTAGTTTTCGTGTAATGAGGGATTTTTGGAGGAGATGAATTCACCGGGAGATTAGGACTAAGTTTTTGAGGAGGCTTTAGAGGTGCTTTCAGTATTATGTTTTGAGTGATGGGACTTGAGAGAATGGAGGTTAGGTTTTTAGTTTCGACCCTAGAGAATTTCAATCCAAGGTATTTTAGTGGGTCGACGCCCAACGGGGGTATTGAAACATGCTCCTCGGTACTGCATATAATTGATTCTTTCCTGGTACTTTGCTGGTTGCTATACACTGGTTCTTAGCGATATTTAGTTTAAGGCCTTTCCTACCGAAAAAGCTAGAGCATGTTTTAAACGTTTTAGATACTTCAAGTCGACCTGGTCCAAGGAGGGTTGAGAGGATTGGCCAGTGCACTTACTTTGGTGTCTTCATGTATTGTTAGACCAACGGAATGGTCGAGACTACCCGGCAATTCGTCGTTGAATAGTATAGGAGACAGAGGGTCTCCTTCCTTAACACCCCTGGTTAAATTAATCCCGACCTTTGATTACTGCCTCTCTATTACTGTTAAAATGTTATTATAATTGGCTTCAATGTATCTTCTTAATCGACGTTCTAAACTCCTTGTGAACGAATGGTGTGAAACATTATCGAATGCGTTTGAATGATTTATTCTAGCTTAAATTAGAGATAGGCGAAATGACTCATCGTGAAGAGTTGACTGAAAAGAGTCGACTCTTGATTCTTTTGAAAAATGAAAAAAAATATATTTGGGAAAAATTATGAGCAACAAAGACAATTTTGGAATTTACCCGGAAAACGTAGCGAAGAGCAAAGGGTTAAATGAAAGAGTCGACTTATCATTTCAAAGAGTCGACTAATAATTTCAAAGAGTCGACTTTTGTGTAAGTGGGAAGAGTCACAAAAAAGGTCATCAGAATGTTCCCTCAAAAAAATTTGACGAGCAAAAAAAAATTAAAGTTTCTCACAATTTCTGACTTCAGAATTTCATGACTCGAAATGAGTTAGGAAATTCACACCGGAGGCACTTGACTCTCGACGCATTTCTAAGAGTTGTCTCTTTGAGTCGACTCGCTCATGACTGATTTAATTAATGACATTAACTTAAAAAAAATCACTAACATAATTGTAAGCCATTGTAAAACAATGTATTTATAATTTTCCAAAACAAAACAGCAACAACCCAAACCTTAAAAAATTGAAAAATGCATTCAACGATTTGAAAAATTGTAAAAATTCAATGAATGTAAGAATTTTCTTCATAAGTTCAAGGCTCATGGTAAAACAATGTATTTATGATTTAAAATCATAATAGACTTGTACAAATCACTTTAAACAGCGTTAATTGTCTTATTAACAAGTTAATGCAAAATGATACTTTATAT
The DNA here is from genome assembly GCA_910593695.2 of Ocypus olens. NCBI lineage: Eukaryota > Metazoa > Arthropoda > Insecta > Coleoptera > Staphylinidae > Ocypus > Ocypus olens. The sequence goes on from OU343058.1 coordinate 46,251,453, forward strand.
GAGAAATCTTAAAGATTACTTAATTCAAAGAGAACTCTATTTACAGTTTGCTATATTGGACGTTTTCAACTTACTGTGTTGTAGGTATATGTATACAGGGTGTATTTGAAATAACAAACAGGCTCGTAACCACAAAGAGATTATATTATTTTTAAACAATATTCGCAATTATTTTGTTTATAACTGTAACAAAAAGCCCGCAATTAATTATTAAAGTTAATGAGTGAAAATACGCAACATGTTGGGTGGTAATGTGACCTAATTTTTAAACGGCATCGGCTTTAGATATCGAATTACAACAAGCGCGTAGGAAATATCTGAGTGCTCTTTAAGCGTCAATGAACTTGAGGACTGTTTATCTTTTACAAAAAAAAAACTTTGCGATAACACTTCAAATTTCGGAGGCAAGAAATCGTATCTCGCGTTTTAAATAAACAAACACACATTCCATGCAGACCTAATTAAATGAGAAAAGCATCGGTTCTCAAAATGTTTAAAACACCTCGAATAATTAATAAAATTAAAAAAAAAATTCGAATAAATTTTGACGGAAATGGGGTCGCAAATATTTTGTGTATGTGCCCTTAAATGCCTGTTTGTTATTTCAAATACACCCTGTATATGTTAGTATTAGAACTATTTTTTAAATAAATTGAATTATATTATTATTATTATTACACCTGTAAAATAATTGATTATCAGTTGTAGACAATACCCTAGACAACCTACATAAAATGTTTAATGATTAAAAAAAAAATAGTGGGGAGTTTCGTTAATGCGTTAATTTTGTCCTAGAGTAGTTGAAACATAAAGGATTTTTCAATCCAATACGTAGTAACGGTCGCAACCATCCTCTTTATGTTTTAGTATTGTTTATAATACAGGTTAAACATTGTGTGTGCGTATTATCCAATAAATAGTGATATAAATAAAGTGGTTTCATTTCAAATCGCTTTCCTGCAATTAATTAATTAATTCCTCGTTATTTTTTTTTATTCCATCAGTTCATCTGATCGGAGTCTTCCCCCTTTATTTGCCAAGAAACACCACAAGTAAAGATTAAACGGTATAAATCGTAACTATTTGACCAATTGACATATTAACTCCAGTAGATTGTATCATTTGCTGTATGGTATGTAACACCATCTTGTTGGAACCTAATGTTATCCAAAGATAGGTTCTTTAACTGATGAAATTAATAATGTGACTTTTACAAATATTAGTAATATACCTTAAAAATACATGTTTTGTTAAAGGCACGTATGTTTATACATATTTTATTAAACGCACACATGTTGATTTTACCCGCTATAAAACAAAAGCAAACAATGTCGATTGTAATTAAGTTATGGCCAATATTTTATACATGAAAACTAAATCAATATCGACGTAACGTTATTTAATGTAAAATCAGGGCAAACATGCATCGCGCACGAACGCACGAATAATGTAATAAATGAACAGAAGCAACGGATCTGTATGTGTGTGTGTGTGTACTTCGAACAATTACTATTGAATATTTAAACAATGTATGTGTGCAGTTATGCATCGCGGCTACACAATAGGTTCAAACACTAATTATTCATCCAAAGATAGATTGAATAAAATACTGAACATTCTATTTATAAAATCCACTCATCTGGATTTTTCGAATATTTTTTTACAATATCTACTTAAACTTTCGTAGATGAGGCTAAAGCTACGCGCACACTTGTCGGAATCGGACGGAAGGCACGCATCGGCAAAAATTGCTTAACACAGTTGTAAACGAGTCATCGCACATTTATCGGTACGGCATGGAACGGATAAATGTGCGTTGACTCGTTTACAACTGTGTAACGCAATTTTTGCCGATGAGTGTCGTCCGTCCGATTCCGACAAGTGTGCGCGTAGCTTAAGAGAGAGAGAGAGATGTTTATGCGTCTCCATAACAAACACCCGGGAGGCACTGTAATGGGTTTTGTTTGCGGGTTGCGTAGTTAGCATGGTAATTATCGTTCGGTTTTTAAGAAAATAAAGTTGTGCTTTCTTCAGTAGCATCTTCAAAATTTTAGGAACCGCCCCTACTACTAAATTTTAAAGGAAATATCTGTTTTGAGGTCCCCCGAGACGATTCAGCCAATTTTTTTTTTAATTCAAGAGTGTATTGTTTGTGGCGCTGCATCTCAAAAACTGCTTCATACTTTCAATATTTGGCAATCCGAAAAACTGAACTTTGTTTTTTCCGATATTGTTTTGAATATGAAAAATATTACAAAACAAACTGAATTGAAAAATTTACTATGTTTTAACCACAACTAATTATTGCAAAAAATGTTATATTGCCTTACTTTTGGTAAACATAAAATAGCTACAATTCAAAGTTAAACAGGGGGAAAACTGCATTTAATGGTTTGAAAAGTTGTAAAACAATCCATCAATGAATTTGCTTCAAACGCACAAAATCCATAAAAAACACAGTTTGTTTCTGATTTGAAAATAAACATCTAAAATGAACTCATTTATGAATTCATTTTATGGTGGATGCTCCGGGAACTTAACATTTACGTCATTAACTTGCTATAGGACCACTTGATCTTAGAAATATTTTTATTCCCTCGAATACGGTAAATTTTTTTGTCGATGCGAATATGGCGGCATTCGTTAGGTAGGAGTTAAATTTAAGCCAGGAAAAGAAAAAGCTGTTTTGAAAAATAATCAATAAAGAAAATTGTCACAAAATTGGAAAATTTCTCGTAAAAGCAAAGCATTTCTGATTTCCCGTAAAAATAATAGCCATACCTAGGTGAAGACTTTGAAAACTGTAAAATAACAATTTATTAAGGGGCTTGTTTAAAAAGATCAAAATCCATAGAAATGTAGTTCATTTCTGATTTTTTATTATAGCGTTTACAACTAGATCATCTGCCACAAGCCTTTGTTTGTATTTCTGATTTTCTATGAAAACAATTGAGACATCATAAATCAAAACAAAGCAGCAACAATCCAAATTTGTACTTGAAAGATGAAAAAAGTAGTTGACGGCTTGGAAAATTGTAAAAAATAATAAATCGCGAAATTAGCGTTAACAGCTTAAGATCTACCAAATAAATAATGCATTACTGATTTCACATAAAAACAATTGCTAGATTATATTTGAAAACAAAACAGCAACAATCCATACTTGTACTTTGAAAACGAAAATTGTAAAATTTTAATCCATCAAGAAATTTGATTCTGAAGCTCAAAATCAGTGGTAAAATAATGCATTTTCGATTTTACATAAAAACTATGGTCATAACCTAGCTCAAAATAAAACAGCAGCAATCCAAACCAATCCAAACCTTTAAGAAAATGAAGAATGCATTTAACGATTTAAAAAATTGTAAAAAAATCAATGCATCAAGGAATTTCCTTCAAAAGTTCAAAAAATGAAAAGTGCATTTAACGATTAAAAAAATTGTAAAAAAATCAATCCATCGAGGAATTTCCATCAAAAGTTCAAGACCCATAGAGATATAATGTAGTTGTAATTTAGCACAAAAACAATTGTCATATCCTAGCTGAAAACACAACAGCAACAATTCAAACCTTAAAAATATAAAAAAAGTATTCAACGATTTTAAAAATTGTAAGAAAATCAATCCATAAAGGAATTTCCTTCAAAAGTTCAAGATCCATGATAAAATAATTTATTTCTAATTTTTCATAAAAACAATTGCCATAACCTGGCTGAAAACAAAACAGCAACAATCCAAACCTTAAAAAAAAATGAAAAATGCATTCAACGATTTGAAAAATTCTTAAAATTTAATCAATGTAAGAATTTCCTTCATAACAATGCATTTATGATTTTCCACAAAAACAATTGCCATAACCTGGCTGAAAAATAAACAGCAATAATCCAAACCTTAAAAAATTGAAATATGCATTCAGGGATTTGAAAAATTGTAAAAATTCAATGAATGTAAGAATTTCCTTAGTAAGTTCAAGGTTCATGGTAAAACAATGTATTTATGATTTTCCAAAAAAACAATTGCCATAACCTGGCTAAAAACAAAACAGCAGTAATCCAAACCTTCAAAAAAATAAAAAATGCATTCAACCATTTAAAAAATTGTAGAAAAAATCAATCCATAGAGGAATTTTCTTCAAAAGTTCAAAACCCATTGTAAAATAATGTATTTATAATTTTCCACAAAAACAATTGTCATAACCTAGCGGAAAACAAAACAGCAACAACCCAAACCTTAAAAAATTGAAAAATTCATTCAACGATTTGAAAAATTGAAAAAATTCAATGAATGTAAGAATTTCCTTCATAAGTTCAAGACTCATGGTAAAACAATGCATTTATAATTTTCCACAAAAACAATTGCCATAACCTGGCTAAAAATAAAACAGCAACAATCCAAACCTTGAAAACATTAAAAATGCATTCCACGATTTAAAAAATTGTAAAAAATTCAATCCATCGTGGAATTTCCTTCAAAAGTTCAAAACCCATGGTAAAATAATGTATTTATAATTTTCCATAAAAACGATTGTCATCACCTAGCTGAAAACAAAACAGTAATAATCCAAACCTTAAAAAAATGAAAAATGCATTCAACGATTTAAAAAAATGTAAAAAAAAATCAATCCATCTAGGAATTTCCTTCAAAAGTTTAAGAGCCATTGTACAACAATGAATTTATAAACAAATTAGAAACAACTTTACTTGTTGCAGAAAGCATTAGATAAATGCAAGAAAACGAAATATAATCTTAGTAAGACTTAATTTTTTGCTTGCAGATTAACGAACAGGTTGAATATTCATATATTCAGGTTACATTTCGTTTTCTTGTATTTATCTAATAAATTTATAATTTTCCAAAACAAAACAGCAACAACCCAAACCTTAAAAAAAATGAAAAATGCATTAAACGATTTGAAAAATTGTAAAAATTCAATCAATGTAAGAATTTCCTTCATAAGTTCAAGGCTCATGGTACAACAATGTATTTATGATTTTCCACAAAAACAATTGCCATAACCTGGCTGAAAACAAAACAGCAACAATGCAAACCTTAAAAAAATGAAAAATGCGTTCAACGATTTCAAAAATTGTAAAAAAAATCAATGCATCTAAGAATGTCCTTTAAAAGTTCAAGAGCTATTGTAAAACAATGGATTTATAATTTTTTAAAACAAAACAGCAACAACCCAAACCTTAAAAAATTTAAAAATGCATTCAACGATTTGAAAAATTGTAAAAATTCAATCAATGTAAGAATTTCCTCCATAATTTCAAGACTCATGGTTGAACAATGTATTTATAATTTTTCACAAAAACAATTGACATAACCTAGCTAAAACAAAACAGCATCAATCCAAACTTTAAAAAATATGAAAAATGCATTCAACGTTTTAAAAAATTGTAAAAAAATCAATCCATCGAGGAATTTCCTTCAAAATTTCAACACCCGTGGTAAAATAATTTATTTCTGATTTTCCATAAAAACAATTGCCATAACTTAGCTGAATACTAAACAGCAACTATCCAAACCTTAAGAAAATGAAAAATGCATTCATCGATTTAAAAAATTGTAAAAATCAATCCATCGAGGAATTTTCTTCAAAACTTCAAGACTCATGGTAAAACAATGTATTTATTATTTTCCACAAAAAAAAATTGTCATAACCTAGGTGAAAACAAAACGGCAACAATCCAAACCCTAAGAAAATGAAAAATGCATTCAACGATTTAAAGTTTATTCCCATTTTGTATCATGTTTTTAGTTAAGTCATCTCTACAATAATTCATTAATTTATTATAACGCAAATTTTAATTTTAATTCTAATAATCAACACATTAATACAACAAGCCTCATCGATCCAATATTTAAAAAATTGTAAAAAATTCAGTCCATCTAAAAATTTCCTTCAAAGGTTCAAAACCCATAATAAAATAATGTATTTCTGATTTTTTATAAAAACAACTCCCATAACTTAGCTGAATACAAAACAGAAATAATTCAAATTTGGACTAGAAAAACGACAAATACATTAATTGATTGAAAAATTTGCTTTCAAATCCATGGAGAAAAAAATGCATTTATTTTTTTCCTTAAAACAATTGCCGTATCCTATCAAAACAGAACGGCAATAATCCAAACTTGAACTAAAATAACGAAAAATGCATTAAATTGCTTGTAAAGCTGTAAAAAAAACAATCAGTTAAAGAATTTGCTTATAAAGCTCAAACGCCATAAAAACAATTTTCGATAGAAACAATTGCCATATAATAAATCAAAACAAAATAGGAACAATTAAAACTTGAAGTAGAAAACGAAGATGATTCAGCGATTTGAATTATGGCAATAAAATAATCAATCGATAAATTTGCATCTAGAGATCTTAAACTGAGTTCGAAATATTTGCATTTACATTTTTTTTTTTGACTTAGGCATGAGCCATTCAGTCACGGCCAGGTTATTATTTTTATATATCTAATTTCGGATGAGTAAATGAACAAATGACTAATGTCAGGAGTATACAGCAACCATGGACCCGAGCGAATACTTTTCGATCCCCGAAAAATCTTTCGGCCGGGATGGGATTCGAACCCACATGGCACGCGGTGCAACCGGCACAAGTGCTCGCCTGTACCCATTACACCATTGGGCCACCCTATACACAAATTAAATTATTTAAAACTAAAAGATTACATTACAATCAGTGGCGGCTCGTTGAACATGTTGATGGTAGAGCCACTTACACAATATACCCTACTCCCCTCCTTTTTCGAAGAAAGAAAGATTTATCTTCCTAGACTAAAGTAACTGGCGAAAAAGTGTTTTAAGAATCAATTAAAAATTCTTGCCGAGCTTGAAATTACAGGTATTGCCATGGCTCCTTGGCCCTATATAACGAGCCGCTCCTGACTACAATTGTAAAATACTCGATGATGCCTAAAAACATGAAAATGTATTATTGTAGCAAATTAGAAATTGAATTTATTGAAAATGTATTTGAGTAAAAGTTGCTGTGTTTTTAATTTAAGTATTGGCTAGAGATATTTACTTTTTTTTTGTATTTGTTTGTGACCGTTATTTAACCCGCCATTGGTGACGCAAATTTAATGGTGACGCCGGTTTCACGCACCGGGGTTTTCAACTGAAAATTTTTCGAAACGTGTTACTAATAGTTTTTTTTTTGAAATTTATGCTCTTTGGCAATAAAACAAAGATATTTAATCATTTTAAGCTCTGCAAAAAACAATAACGAAGAATAAAGTTATCCGACACACCCAGTCTCACAGACCAGTAGGTCACCATTGGCGGGTTAAAAAAATCTGTTATTCATGTTACAATATATGAAAAAATTCAGCTTGGAGCAGCCAATTAATATATTTTTGGTAGATTTCTAGTAAATTTAATGTACAATTTTGGTAGAATGTCAATGTCCATTGTTGGCAACACTGACAGCGTCATACACTAAACAAAGGCACCGAAGTTATTATTATCAATAATTGCAATATTGTTTTATCGTTTTAAGTTAATTTTTTGTTGCATTCGTGTGATTGCTTTAATTATAAGTTAAGAAACTCTCAATTACATTATATTTTCTTTTTCTTTTAAGCTACTTAGTTTTATATATTTTTTTCCCTGTAATAAGATGAAAGATCTGTTGGGAAATAAACATATTATTATTATCCTTGATTAGCATGATACGTGTTTCTAAAATTGCTTGTATAGTAATGTAGTAAAAGGTTTTCCAATAAGAGTGATACGATTTCTTTCAAAAAAAAAAACACACTTATTGTTAAGGAAATTCAAATGTTTTTTTATGTAATGTGAAGTACAATCGATACAATTAAGTTCTGAATAAAACGTCATTCAAATGGCCTCCACGACTTCTTCTGCAGGAACGAATTCGATGAACCCAACTTTTTCCACTAAATCAAGTCGTATGTCATGAATGGCACGTTCAATATTGACTTGTAAAGCTTGAAGAGAGTCTGGTCTATTTAGAAAGACCAATGACTTCAAATAACCCCACAAGAAATAGTCTAATGGTGTTAATACGTAATACTTAAGTCTGATATATTATTTTATCGAAATTGACGAATGTATCTATAAAGTGTATAGAAATAACATAATAAAGATTATTATATTATTATTATTATTATTAAATCACAACTTCTTGGAGGCCATTCAATATCACAATTTCTTGAAATAATCGAATCTCCAAACTTTTCTCGCAATAATTCAATTGTTGCATTTGCTGTGTGGCACGTAGCCCCGTCTTGTTGGAACCAAATGTTGTCAAGATCAACTTCTTCCAATTTCGGCCATAAAAAGTTGGTTAGCATCGATCTATACCGCTCTCCATTGACAGTAACGGTGTTACCAGCTTCATTTCGAAAGAAGCACGGACCGATGATTCCACCAGACCAAAAACCACACCAAACTGTCAATTTAGGTGAATGTAATGGTTTTTCTTGAATCATTTGTGGATTTTCTTCGCACCAGAATCGACAGTTTTGTTTATTTAACACATCACTCAGATGAAAGTGAGCCTCCTCGGAGAAGATGATTTTCTTAAAAACATCGTTATCTTTTTCAAGTTGTTCCAAGGCAAAATCAGCAAATTCACGACGTTTACGGTGGTCCAATGGCTTCAGTTCTTGAGTGAGAACAATTTTATACGGATTCAAACCCAAATCCTTTTTCAAAATCCGCCAGGTTGTGGTTTGAGACAGTCCCAATTGTTGAGAACGTCTTGGAATCGACAAATTGCGGTCTTCAGCAACACTTGCCTGAACGGCAGCAATATTTGCATTACTTCGAGCGGTTCTTTGTCTTATTGGCACTTTAACATTATGTAAAGAAAATGTACGCTCAAAATTTTCAACGATTCGACGAATAGCGAGCACACTTGGACGATTATTACGACCAAAAAATGGCAAAAGCGTACGAAAAGTTGCAATTGGAGAACGATTATTTTGATAATAAAACTGAATAATTTGTAAACGTTGTTCTTGCGTATATCTCTCCATGATGAAATTGTAAACACTGACATATTACAAATGGCCGAAACGTCACTTCAAAATCATATCATCCCTATTGGAAAACCTTTTATTTAAGTACATTTTCGAAAAATTCTACGTTTTATATATTTTACGAACATATTCGCATTGAAAGTTTTCCTAACCTAATAAAAGTATCCAGCAGGAATTGATGTCCTGGAAGGACCGACTGGAAATTAGCCATAAATTTCAGCCACGAATCTGGCGCCTCCACCATTTTTGCCTTTAGTAAATTTCCAAGTTTTCTCTACTAATTTACAGACAATGGATTAAAATTCATGATTAATCAAAATGCTGTAGTGCCATGGTAATAACAATAAGCTTTTAACTTAGGATTTACCCCGATTTTTAGAAAAGACATCTATCGAAACATGGTCAATCTTCAATTGACGAAATTTCGTTAAAATGTCTGGGTAAATAATTATTTAAACAAAAAATGAAGAATATGTGTCATTTTTTTTTAGATTAAATATTGTAAACAAAGCCCTATAGAACATTTGTGGCCGAAAATATCGAACCTAAACTATGCCTAACGATGACTTTTGATTTTTTGAAAATTGACGAAATTTCGTAAAAGTGTCTGGGTAAATAATTATTTAAACAAAAATAAAGAATATGTGTCATTTTTTTTAGCTTAAATATTGTAAACAAAGCCCTATAGAACATTTGTGGCCGAAAATATCGAACCTAAACTACGTCTAACGATGACTTTTGATTTTTTGAAAATTGACGAAATTTCGTAAAAGTGTCTGGGTAAATAATTATTTAAACAAAAATAAAGAATATGTGTCATTTTTTTTAGCTTAAATATTGTAAACAAAGCCCTATAGAACATTTGTGGCCAAAAATATCGAACCTAAACTACGCCTAACGATGACTTTTGATTTTTTGAAAATTGACGAAATTTCGTAAAAGTGTCTGGGTAAATAATTATTTAAACAAAAAATAAAGAATATGTGTCATTTTTTTTAGCTTAAATATTGTGAACAAAGCCCTATAGAACATTTGTGACCAAAAATATCGAACCTAAACTACGCCTAACGATGACTTTTAATTTTTTGAAAATTGACGAAATTTCGTAAAAGTGTCTGGGTAAATAATTATTTAAACAAAAATGAAGAATATGTGTCATTTTCTTTAGCTTAAATATTGTGAACAAAGCCCTATAGAACATTTGTGACCAAAAATATCGAACCTAAACTACGCCTAACGATGACTTTTGATTTTTTGAAAATTGACGAAATTTCGTAAAAGTGTCTGGGTAAATAATTATTTAAACAAAAATAAAGAATATGTGTCATTTTTTTAGCTTAAATATTGTAAACAAAGCCCTATAGAACATTTGTGACCAAAAATATCGAACCTAAACTACGCCTAACGATGACTTTTAATTTTTTGAAAATTGACGAAATTTCGTAAAAGTGTCTGGGTAAATAATTATTTAAACAAAAATGAAGAATATGTGTCATTTTCTTTAGCTTAAATATTGTGAACAAAGCCCTATAGAACATTTGTGACCAAAAATATCGAACCTAAACTACGCCTAACGATGACTTTTAATTTTTTGAAAATTGACGAAATTTCGTAAAAGTGTCTGGGTAAATAATTATTTAAACAAAAATAAAGAATATGTGTCATTTTTTTAGCTTAAATATTGTAAACAAAGCCCTATAGAACATTTGTGGCCAAAAATATCGAACCTAAACTACGCCTAACGATGACTTTTGATTTTTTGAAAATTGGCCATGTTTCGATAGATGTCTTATCAAAAAATCGGGGTAAATCCCAAGTTAAAAGCTTATTGTTATTACTATGGCACTACAGCAATTTGATTAATTATGAATTTCAATCTATTTTCTGTAAATTAGTAGAGAAAACTTGGAAATTTACAAAAGTAAAAAAATGGTGGAGGCGCGGGATTCGTGGCTGAAATTTATGGCTAACTTCCAGTCGGTCCTGGAAGGGAACATCCGCCTGTAGCCGATATATCCCTCTAAGAAAATATTTGAAGGTAATTGCAGTAACTACAAACGAGTACTAATGGCTAATAAAACATCAAATGGACCACCAAAGAGCAGCGGATGCAAGCCATTCAGAATTTACGGGCACAGGCCTTTTTTTTAATTTTATTTTTTCACTTTACACTATTTGATACACCCTAAGCAATTAAACTAGTTCGCATAACTTCCAGACGGCACCGAACTCATTTAACTATTTCAACAAAATAAAATCCCGCATTTCGCTCAATTCCAATATTAACAGATCAATTTAATAGAATCAAGAGTTGAATGCATTCTCCGAGGAGCTCTCGAGTGCAATTACAAATAGTTTTGGGGATTCATTCCATTCATAAATATTGGCCTGGCAGTGATGGAAATCCGGCGAGCTCTTAAAGCGGCCAATCTTATTAAGGAATTGAGTTCAACGAACAGACCCATGAAGAAAACAGCTCGATTTCTGTCGGCTATTGTGTACTTCTTACGATGGCTGTGAAGCTTTTTTTTCGCTTCGTCTGTAATCTCGTGAATTATCGTCGAGTTTTCATTGCGTCGAGAAATTTATGCAGACAATGGGGGATAAGGATTAATTTATAGTGTTAATAACTGCATTCAGTACATTACGCAGAGTATGGGTCGTAGATTTCGTAGCTGTGGTTTTATTTTATCCTTGCAACTTCATAGGGGCTTCTAAAGAGTGATAATTCAATTGGGTTGAATTATAAATTCTTCGTAAATTAAATTTACTTTTTCTAAAATTGGTATTAAAATAAGATAAATCGCCATAAATCAATAAATGTTAATTAATTTTTAATATCCCCTCCAATGCACATTTGAATGTAGTTTTAGGAAAATGTCACAATTCCGCTGACCCAATAAACGGAGACATCATTTATTAGAAGCTGCCTTGGGCCTCGAATTATAATGGCTAGGGATGGACGATATTTCACGTACCTGTGATTTTTCACTGGTATTGAAAAATCACAGGTCGTTACTGTTACTAACAGGCGAATTTCAATGCTACTTAAAATCATTGCTACTTAAAATCACTGCTACCTAAAATCCCTGCTACTTCACATCATTGCTACTTAAAATCACCGCTACTTAAATTCACTGCTACTTAAAGTCACCGCTACATAAAATCACTGCTACTTAAAATCACTACTACTTAAAATCACTGCTACTTAAAATCACCGCTACTTAAAATCACTGCTACTTAAAATCACTGCTACTTAAAATCACTGCTACTTAAAATTACTGCTACTTAAAATCACCGCTACTTAAAATCATTGCTACTTAAAGTCACCGCTTCTTAAAATCACTGCTACTTTAAATCACTGCTGCTTAAAATCACTACTATTTAAATTGTGACTTAAACTGTTATTGCTCCTTAAAATCACAACTGTTACCTAAACAGTGATTGCTACTTAAACTGCGACTGTTACTTAAAACGTAATTGTAAGAAGACAATACAGAATAGCATTTCCAAATATTATTTTATATTCAATACTCTCTGTCGCGCCATGAGATTATTTAACTCCTTGCCCAATAATATTGATATATTTAACTCATCTATGTACTTATTTCGCAAGAAATGTCTAAGCGCCCTTTCCTCACCTCTTTGAATTTCAAATTTTATTAAATATTCTATTAATTAGGCGGCTCCTACTATTTTAGTTTTCTTGCTTGCGTTATATTATACTTAGCATTTTTTCTATTTGTTTTTTTTTAAATTTATATTATATCTTTAGTTGCTATGCACGCATATATTTGTTTCTATTTAACAATCCTAGATTATAGATAAACTGCTTCTTGTAAAAGTTGATACGTTAATAAATAAATAAATAAATACTCCCATTTACTCTTACGTTCATGTTCAAATTACGATTTTCATCAACTGAAAAACAAATGCTACAAATGGTAAACCCAAAATGACTCAAAATTAATTTCAGTTTAAAATTCAGTGCGATATCTATCTAAATATACATTTTGAAATAATACTAGGAAACCAATTTTGAAATTGCAAACTTCATGAACTGAAAAAAAATAGAAAAAAATCACCAAACTGCTAAAATCTCCAAATGCTCCTCCTTGTTCAGGTGCTCAAAAAATTAAACGAAAATTTTCAAAAATTCATATCTCTATTGAAAATGGTTAAATTTACAAAAACCAAATTAATTTTGAATAAGCGATACTTCGGACATTGGGGATGATTTTTAATGGAATTTTTACTGCTCTTTTTATATTTTTTTCTGCGATGTTTTTGTTCAGGTGCTCAAAAAAGTAAAATAAAAATTTTCAAAAATTCATTTTTCTATTGAAAATTGTTGAATTTACGAAAACCAAATTGATTTTGAATAAGCGATACTTCGGACATTGAGGATGATTTTTAATGGAATTTTTCCTGTATGTTTTATATTTTCTTTTACGATGTTTTTGTTAAAGTGCTCAAAAAAATTAAACGAAAATTTTTAAAAATCCATATCTTTATTGAAAATTGTTAAATTTACAAAAACCAAATTTATTTTGAATAAGTGATACTTCGACCATTGAGGATGATTTTTTATGGAATTTTTCCTGCGTTTTTTATATTTTTTCAGCGATGTTTTTGTTCAGGTGCTCAAAAAATTAAAATTAAAATTTTCAAAAATCCATTTCTCTATTGAAAATTGTTGAATTTACAAAGACCAAATTGATTTTGAATAAGCGATACTTCGGCCATTGAGGATGATTTTTTATGGAATTTTCCCTGCATTTTTTATATTTTTTTCTGCGATGTTTTTGTTCAGGTGCTCAAAAAAGTAAAATAAAAATTTTCAAAAATCCATTTCTCTATTGAAAATTGTTGAATTTACAAAAACCAAATTGATTTTGTATAAGCGACATTGAGGATGATTTTTTATGGATTTTTTTCTGCGTTTTTTATATTTTTCTGCGATGTTTTTGTTCAGGTGCTCAAAAAATTAAAATTAAAAATTTTAAAAATCCATATATCTATTGAAAATTGTTGAATTTACAAAAACCAAATTGATTTTGAATAAGCGATACTTCGGACATTGGGGATGATTTTTAATGGAATTTTTCCTGCATGTTTTATATTTTCTTCTGCGATGTTTTTGTTAGTGCTTAAAAAATTTAAACGAAAATTTTCAAAAATTCATTTCTCTATTGAAAATGGTTGAATTTACGAAAACCAAATTGATTTTGAATAAGCTATATTTCGGCCCTTGAGGATGATTTTTTATGGATTTTTTTCTGCGTTTTTTATATTTTTCTGCGATGTTTTTGTTCAGGTGCTCAAAAAATTAAAATTACAATTTTTAAAAATCCATATGTCTATTGAAAATTGTTGAATTTACAAAAACCAAATTGATTTTGAATAAGCGATACTTCGGACATTGGGGATGATTTTTAATGGAATTTTTCCTGCATGTTTTATATTTTCTTTTACGATGTTTTTGTTAAAGTGCTCAAAAAAATTAAACGAAAATTTTAAAAAAATCCATATCTTTATTGAAAATTGTTAAATTTACAAAAACCAAATTTATTTTGAATAAGTGATACTTCAGCCATTGAGGATGAGTTTTTCTGGAATTTTTCCTGCGCTTTTAAATTTTTTTCTGCGATGATTTTGTTCAGGTGCTCAAAAAATTAAAACAACAATTTTTAAAAATCCATCTCTATTAAAAATGGTTGAATTTACAAAAACCAAATTGATTTTGAATAAGCGATACTTCAGACAATGAGTATGATTTTTAATGGAAGTTTTCCTGCTTTTCTTATATTTTTTTCTGCGATGTTTTTGTTCAGGTGCTCAAAAAATTAAAACAACAATTTTTAAAAATCCATCTCTATTAAAAATGGTTGAATTTACAAAAACCAAATTGATTTTGAATAAGCGATACTTCGGACATTGAGGATGATTTTTAATGGAATTTTTCCGCGTTTTTTTATATTTTTTTTGCGATGTTTTTGTTAAGGTGCTCAAAAGAGTAAAATGAAAATTCTCAAAAATCTATTTTTTTATTGAAAATTGTTAAACTTTCAAAAACAAAATTTATTTAGAATAAGCGATACTTCGGCCATTGAGGATGATTTTTAATGGAATTTTTTCTGCATGTTTTATATTTTCTTCTGCGATGTTTTTGTTAAAGTGCTCAAAAAATTTAAACGAAAATTTTCAAAAATCCATGTCTCTATTGAAAATAGTTGAATTTACAAAAATAAAATTG
Organism: Ocypus olens; assembly: GCA_910593695.2. NCBI lineage: Eukaryota > Metazoa > Arthropoda > Insecta > Coleoptera > Staphylinidae > Ocypus > Ocypus olens. The sequence continues at coordinate 46,266,734 of OU343058.1, forward strand.
ATTTTGAATAAGTGATACTTCGGCCGTTGAGGATGATTTTTAATGGAATTTTTCCTGCGTTTTTTATATTTTCTTCTGCGATGTTTTTGTTAAAGTGCTCAAAAAATTTAAACAATTTTCAAAAATCCATATCTCTATTGAAAATTGTTGAATTTACAAAAACCAAATTGATTTTGAATAAGCGATACTTCGGCCATTGAGGATGATTTTTTTTTTTAATTTTTCCTGCTTTCTTTTTTATTTTTTCTGCGATGTTTTTGTTCAGGTGCTCAAAAAAATGAAATTAAAATTTTCAAAAATCCATATCACTATTGAAAGTTGTTGAATTTACAAAAACCAAATTGATTTTGAATGAGCGATACTTCGGACATTGAGGATGATTTTTTATGGAATGTTCCTGGGTTTTTTATTTTTTTTGCTGCGATGTTACCATTACTATTATAACAGTTTAAAATCACTGATATTAGAAAGTAGCAATCACAGGTAGCAACGTGATTCAAATGTAGCAGTTTTTCCCATCTCTAATAATGGCTATACACGGCGCGCCGAATTCGTGGTATTATGGGTTTGTGTGATCTTCGCGTGATGTTCTCTGATTAGTCAGCGCAAACACATATGAAGGGTGTGTCACGCAACCGAAATTTTTAATCAGTCCTGTTGTATGCCATGTGCTCTCGTGTTTCTGTCTTATTTATATGTAGTGATTACGTTCTATCCATAAATCAGTCTTTTTCAATTACAATTAAATAGGAAGTGGTAAATAGTTAGTATTTGTGGGTTAAAGTAGTAAGATTTATATGTCCGGCACAAAACTAAAATGTGGCAAGGCAGTGTGAATCAGGCTTTTCATAACGTCTCGACGAACTATCACGAGGACACGGCGTTCACGCAACGTGATCATACCACGAAGTCGGCGCGCCGAGTATAGATACGGTGTGAGCTGCCGCGGGACACGAACGCGCGCCATCCTTTTTCACAAGTTCGTCCGGGCATAAATCACATTTTAATGTCTGTTCAATAAAGTGCAAATTGGGTAGTAGTATACACCGCATGCATAATGGTACCTAAACGAAACTAATTTAACTGTAAGAAGCCTTTGAAATATTAATTCACGATTGTTTTAAAGCATTACGCGTGTACAGATAAATGGATAGACCGATTTTGAACACCCCCGCATAACTCGATTGTTCACCCTGAAGAAAGCGTTGAAGCATGGTGTCCCATCACTAACGAGTAAACATTTGAACGTGATCAAAGCCCCTTTGATAAAGGACATCAATTAAAAGCGTACACTCAAACACCTAAAGTTAAGTCCACTCGGTCGAGATCGCCGCAGCAATTCATCCTCGAACCACTTCTGCTTAACAATTCGCGTCCCTCGTTAACTCGGCCACACGAAACACGTCACTTGTTAGCATCATCCCCTTATCGAATTTGTATAATTCCGTCCGCGTTTCCAGCGGCCGTCGCAAGAATGAGTGTTGTGCCCGCGTGAGGAAGTCTGCTGTAGTTATTAGATTGGATTAAGGCAACGCCCGCTGGAGTCCTTCACCTTACTCCGCGTGCCACCTCAAAGGGACATAAATCCATCGCAGAAACGGGTTTAGTATCATTCTGGGAGGTACACATATTTATATTCAAAGCGGCCACTTATTATGCATAAAATAAATGCTCTTTATTTCAAAGGATCGTCCTCGAGAATATAAAGCATTGCCGTTTCATGATATATACGGAGCCTGTGTCGCATATGCACTCACCGGCATGGAAAACCTTGAGTTTTTTTTTTTTTAGAAAAAAGCAAAACTTTAGGTTTGTATAAATAAATACTGAAATTATTGTCTAAAAACGAACAAATCAACTTGTTTGAATTAATTGTAAGGATTATTCATTATTCAGAATGAACCGATTTTTAACATTCCCTTAAAAAAATTGACAAATCACAGCTGAAAACAAAATAGAAACCCTCAAAGCGTGAACCAAAGCTAAGAAAATTGCTTTCTCACTATTATTGACAGTTGAAAATCACCATTTTTCACAATTGAAAATCACAACTCTTGACAGTTAAAAATCACTATTTCTGACACTTGAAATGACAGTCGAAAACCACTATTTTTGCCAAAAAACTGTTGAATCTAGCTATTTTTAACAGTTGAAAATCAATATTTTTGGTCGTTATACATCATTATTTTTGACTGTTGTAAATCATTATTTTTGACAGTTGAATATCACCATTTTTTACAATTGAAAATCACCACTCTTGACAGTTGAAAATCACCATTTTTGACAGTTAAAAATAACTATTTCCGACACTTGCAATGACAGCTGAAAATCACTATTTTTGCCTAAAAACTGTTGAATCTAGCAATATTTGACAATTAAAAATCAATATTTTTGTTAGTTATACATCATTATTTTTTACTGTTGTAAATCATTATTTTTGACAGTTGAATATCACCATTTTTTACAATTGAAAATCACCACTCTTGACAGTTGAAAATCACTATTTTTGACAGTTAAAAATCACTATTTTTGACAGTTAAAAATAACTATTTCTGACACTTGCAATGACAGCTGAAAATCACTGTTTTTGCCAAAAAAACTGTTGAATCTAGCTATTTTTGACAATTAAAAATCAATATTTTTGGTAGTTATACATCATTATTTTTGACTGTTGTAAATCATTATTTTTGACAGTTGAATATCACTATTTTTTACAATTGAAAATCACCACTCTTGACAGTTGAAAATCACTATTTCTGACAGTTAAAAATAACTATTTCTGACACTTGCAATGACAGCTGAAAATCACAATTTTTGCCTAAAAACTGTTGAATCTAGCTATTTTTGACAGTTGAAAATCAATATTTTTGGTAGTTATACATCATTATTTTTGACTGTTGTAAATCGTTATTTTTGACAGTTGCATATCACCATTTTTTACAATTGAAAATCACCACTCTTGACAGTTGAAAATCACTATTTTTGATAGTTAAGAATCACTATTTCTGACAGTTAAAAATCACTATTTCTGACACTTGCAATGACAGCTGAAAATCACTATTTTTGCCAAAAAACTTGAATCTAGCTATTTTTGACAGTGGAAAATTAATATTTTTGGTAGTTATACATCATAATTTTTGACTGTTTTAAATAATTATTTTTGACAGTTGAATATCACCATTTTTTACAATTGAAAATCACCTTTCTTGACAGTTGAAAATCATTATTTTTGATAGTTAAGAATCACTATTTCTGACAGTTAAAAATAACTATTTCCGACACTTGCAATGACAGCTGAAAATCACTATTTTTGCCTAAAAACTGTTGAATCTAGTTATTTTTGACAGTTGAAAATCAATATTTTTGGTTGTTATACATCATTATTTTTCACTGTTGTAAATCAATATTTTTGACAGTTGAATATCACATTTTTTTACAATTGAAAATCACCACTCTTGACAGTTAAAAATCACTATTTCCGACACTTGCAATGACTGTTGAAAATCACCATTTTTGCCAAAAAACTTGAACCTAGCTATTTTTGAGAGTTGAAAATCAATATTTTTGGTAGTTATACATCATTATTTTTTACTGCTTTAAATCATTATTTTTGACAGTTGAATATCACCATTTTTTACAATTGAAAATTACCATTCTTGACAATTGAAAATTACTATTTTCTATAGTTAAGAATCACTATTTTTGACAGTTAGAAATCATTTCTGACACTTGCAATGACAGCTAAAAATCACTATTTTTGCCAAAAAACTGTTGATTCTAGCTATTTTTAACAGTTGAAAATCAATATTTTTGGTAGTTATACATCATTATTTTTTACTGTTGTAAATCATTATTTTTGGCAGTTGAATATCACCATTTTTTATAATTGAAAAATCACCACTCTTGACAGTTGAAAATCACTATTTTTGATAGTTAAGAATCACTATTTTTGCCTAAAAACTGTTAAATCTAGTTATTTTTGACAGTTGAAAATCAATCTTTTTGGTAGTTACAAATCACTATTTTTGATAGTTGAAAATCACCATTTTTGACAGTTGTAAATAATTATTTTTGACAGTTGAATATCACCATTTTTTACAATTGAAAATCACCACTCTTGACAGTTGAAAATCACTATTTTTGATAGTTAAAAATCACAATTTCTGACGACAATTGAAATGACAGCTTAAAATCACAGTATTTTTGCCAAGAAAATGTGAATAAATATCCCGATTCTGTCTAAGCGGTTTGAAATTTCTTCTATATTTTTTATTAATTTATTTGTACGTGCAAAACTACTGTTGTGGCATAAATAAAATTATTATTATTATTTTTTTAATCTTTAAGTCTGGTGGTTGTTGAAAATCACTGTTTTTGGCAGTTGAAAATGACTATTTTTCGCAGTTAAAACAAACACTTTTTGAAAGCTTAAAATTGCTATTTCTGCCAGTTAAATTTTCTTTTGTCAGTTGAAAATCGACATTTCTGGCAGATGAAAGCTTAATTTTTAAAAGTTAAATAGAATTATTTTTAACAGTTGAAAGTCGCCATTTTTAACGGGTAAAAATCACAACTATAAAAAGTTGAAACTTTCCATTGACACTTTAAAATCACCATTTTTGACAGTTTGAAGTCACTATTTCTGGCAGTTGAAATAAATGTTTTTAGCCGCCTGAAATCACTATTTCTACCAATTAGAAATCACTATTTTTTGACAAAAAATTACCATTTTTGGCAGTTGAAATCACTATTTTTGACAGCTTACAATCACCATTTTCTGCCTGTTACGAATCACTATTTAGTTACAGTTGAAAATCACTATGTTTGACAGTTAAAAAATTCTCATTTTTTGTATTAAATATCATGATTTTGGCAGTTGAAAACCATTATTTCTAACAGTTACAAATCGCCATTTTTGACAATTTGAAGTCGCTATTTCTGGCAGTTGAAATCAATGTTTTTGACAACCTGAAATCAGTATTTCTACCAATTAAAAATCACTATTTTTTGACAGCAGAAAACCACTATTTCGGGCAGATGGAATCTCTGTTTTTGGCAGCTTGCAATCACTATTTTCTACCTGTTACAAATCACTATTTTGTTACAGTTGAAAATCACTATTTCTGACAGTTGAAAAGCTCATTTTTTATATTAAATTTCATATTTTTTGACAGTTGAAAATCAGTATTTCTGACAGTTAAAAATCACCATTTTTGACAGTTGAAAATCACTACTATTGATAGTTGAAAATCACTATTTCTGACTGTTGAAAATCGGCATTTCTAGCAGTTGAAAATTCTCATTTTTGATATTAAATATCATTATTTTTGACAGTTGAAAACCATTATGTCTGACAGTTCAAAATCACCATTTTTGACTGTTGAAAATCACCATTATTGCTAGTTGAAAATCACTATTTCTGACTGTTCAAAATCGACATTTCTGACAGTTGAAAATCATCATTTTTTATATAAAATTTCATATTTTTAACAGTTGAAAATCATCATTTCTAACAGTTAAAAAGCACCATTTTTGGCAGTTAAAAATCACTACTATTGATAGTTGAAAATCACGATTTCCGACAGTTGAAAATCGACATTTCAGACAGTTGAAAATCCTCATTTTTTATATTAAATTTCATATTTTTTGACAGTTGAAAATCATTATTTCTGACAGTTAAAAATCACCATTTTTGACAGTTGAAAATCACTACTATTAATAGTTGAAAATCACTATTTCTGACTGTTTAAAATCGACATTTCTGACAGTTAAAAATCTTCATTTTTTATATTAAATTTCATATTTTTTGACAGCTGAAAATCATTATTTATGACAGTTAAAATCACCGTTTTTGACAGTTGAAAATCACTACTATAGATAGTTAAAAATCACTATTTCTGACTGTTGAAAATCGACATTTCTGGCAGTTGAAAATTCTTATTTTTGATATTAAATATCATTATTTTTGACAGTTGAAAATCATTATTTCTGACAGTTAAAAATCACCATATCACCATTTTTGACAGTTGAAAATCACTACTATTGACAGTTGAAAATCACTATGTCTGACTGTTCAAAATATCGACATTTCTGACAGTTGAAAATTCTCATTTTTTATGTTAAATTTCATATTTTTTGACAATTGAAAATCATTATTTCTGACAGTTCAAAATCACCATTTTTGACAGTTGAAAATCACTACTATTGACAGTTGAAAATCACTATTTCCGACAGTTGAATATCGACATTTCTGACAGTTGAAAATCCTCATTTTTTATAATAAATTTCTTATTTTTTGACAGTTGAAAATCATCATTTCTGACAGTTAAAAATCACCATTTTTGACAGTTGAAAATCATCATTTCTGACAGTTAAAAATCACCATTTTTGACAGTTGAAAATTACTACTATTGATAGTTGAAAATCACTATTTCTGACTGTTAAAAATCGACATTTCTGGCAGTTGAAAATTCTTGTTTTTGATATTAAATATCATTATTTTTGACAGTTAGAAATTATTATTTCTGACAGTTAAAAATCACCCGTTTTGACAGTTGAAAATCACTATTATTGATAGTTGAAAATCACTACTATTGATAGTTGAAAATCACTATTTCTGACTGTTGAAAATCGACATTTCTGGCAGTTGAAAATTCTCATTTTTGATATTAAATATCATTATTTTTGACAGTTGAAAACCATAATTTCTGATGATTCAAAATCACCGTTTTTGACAGTTTAAAATTACTACACTGGAGGAAAAAAATGAAACACTTGAAATTCGTGAAATTTTTATCATTTTCAAACCGCCATAACTCCGTGTATTTTTAATCGATTTTGATGAATCTTTAAGGGCGAAAAACTTTGAAGTGTCTTCTTTAAAGTCATGCATGTGAACTGAATGATGATGTTTATGGTCAGAGGCTCCTTCAAAATGTATTCCCGATATATTTGTCAAAATTTTTGTAGATACTGTGAAAAACATTTCTTCAGATTGGACAAAACATATGGGAAATGTTTCAATTGCAAGTATTCCTTCAATCAACATTTCGTTGGGCAAATCTCATTTTAATGACGATCCTGATTTGTTTTTTTTTTAATACAATTTTTATTTTGGCATTATGAGAACATTACTAAAAAGTATAAAATAGAGTAATGTTCGAATGTCATCAAATATAACCTAAAACCCGTCGACAAAATTACATTATTGCCGACTTAAATGTCAGATTTTCATGGATACTGCGAATTAAAAGTATTAATACGAAACTGCTAAATTTAACTTTTAATTCCGTCGCTTTTCTGAATTAAACTTTTAATTGTGCAACGTTCCTCTTTGATCTGCTATATAATGATCATATTTGTATGCGCGACCTCGATTAATTCAACAGATCTTTGTTAAGCATAAAATACGCAGCCTCTATTTCAAAGGATTTACATCCAAGATTTGAACTGTTTAACTGTAATTAATTTTTTCTTTTTTTTAATTTTGCAGGGATTGAAGAAGCCTCCGTCCAACTGCAGTCCCCGGAATCCGCCTCATTCATTACGGCGGGTAGTGAAGTGGTGCTGCGGTGCCATCTCGAAGCGTCCGGAGAGGTGCATTACGAATGGTTCAGGTACGTCGTGAATATCACATTTTTACTCATATTGAACTGGCCATTAAATCTTTCCAGAAACGCGGATAGGCTCGTTAAAAGTGCAAAGCTGGAGATTAAGAAGAAGCGGATACACGTAAAATCCGTGGATCCGTCGGATAATGGGATTTACCGTTGTACGGCGCAGAACGAGGCCGGAACTCAGCACAGCACCAGAAACTTCGCCCTCGCCGTTTCCGGTGATCAGACGGCGCTGATTCAGCTCGTCCCTAAAAATCAGCTAGTTAGGAAGGGAGGGATCGCGTTCTTTGATTGCTCGTATCAACACGCTGACGTCATAGAGTGGTATTTTAAGGATGTCGGGCCTTTGGAGGGTAACGATAGGTATAACAATACAATAATAACATTAATTATCTTTACTCCTTAACGAACGAGCGCATTTTTGTGACCGGAATGTTAACAAATTAATTGCTTTATTACTAGAGCCCATAGTCAACGAGCCACTTTGTAATAGTCACAACCATCGTTTTACAGACAACTAAAATTAGCTAATTTGTGAATTGATATTTTGGTGGATGCGCCGGTAACTTGATTTATAACGTTGTGAATATGGCGGCATTCGTTCGCTAATGGTTAATACAACTTGTTTCGTAAATATTTAAGATTATTACGTAAACAATATGCCAATTATCTGGTGGTGAATATTAATACCATTGACGTTAATTAAACCGAAATGATGGAAAGTTATTGTGGTCTACATCAAAGTACACCGCCGGTATAAATCTGTGCCGTTTCAGAATTAAAGTGCATTCAAACGGAACGTTAGAAATTAGCGACGTTCGAGATTCAGACAGAGGACTCTACAACTGTGTGGGCATTAGGGGTGAGTCCACCGAAGTTCCGCAGAGCTATACCGCAGAATTACACATGGCTCGTGAGTAAATTGCTACGCCGTGTAATTGCCCTCATTAATTTATCAATGTTTCCCCAGACATTCATAATTTGACGACCGCATCGTTCGAACCGCCATTACCGGAGGATGGAATCCATATAGTCGCGGAGGACTCGTACTTCCAACAGACTTGCCTTGAACCCAAAAGTAAACCGAGTGCTAAGAAGTTCTGGATGAACGAACACGGACACACGGTAAGCCTTAAAATTTTAGCACTCTTTCCATATTTTAAGTCTGGACGGTGCAGTACACTCAAATTGAATCCGAGAATGGTTGCGACAGTCACTACGTAGTATTCCATACAAATTTTCAATTTAATTTAAAGCAAAATTTGTTCATTCCTCTTTTAATTGGAAATATATTAAAATCTCCCTAAATCAAGTTGTGCAGTACATTTAGATTATTCTGAAGCTTCAGTACGAATTTATTATTATAATTATACAAACTCATTACAATAATATAATCCAGTGGCGGCTCGTGGAACATGTTGATGGTAGAGCCACTTATACAATATACCCCCCCCCCCTTTTTTTTTGAAGAAAGAAAAAACGATTTATCTTCCTAGACCAAAGTAACTGGCGAAAAAGTGTTGATTGAAAATTCTTGCTGAGATTGCACCTACAGATAGTGCCATGGCTCCTTGGCTCTATACAGGGTGTTTCAGAGCTCTGGGAACGGTCAATCACGTGCTTATTTTTCAAAATTTCGAAAAATGTTTTATACAAAAGTTGTGTATAATAGTGAGTAATCTGAAAGATAATTGGATTCTACTTAAGAATACGTTACTAAATACAGGGTGTGCCATTTGAAAAAACGAAGTTATTTAACTTTATAAGTTCGGTTTTTCTACAGCATTTTTTTATCACCCTGCATAATTTTTTGTATGAAATCATGGTTGGCTCTATAGTTCGAACCTTCAACCAAATAATAGAAATAATTTTAATCGTTCAACGTCAATCACTGGGGCGAAAATAAAATTTCACCCAGACCATGCATTTCAACAAATCTTCAAATATTTCGAAAACGGCAAACAATAGGTATAGGGAGTATTGAAGTAACTCACCTTTATTTACTCCATGTAATTCAAAAATGACAAAAAATACAGGGTGTGACATTAAAAAAAACATAAGTTTGGTCTGTAACTTTGTTATGAGACACCCTGTATAAATTTAAATATTTTTAGGACATGCAGCTCACTATTATACACAACTTTTGTATAAAACATTTTTCGAAATTTTGAAAAATAAGCACGTGATTGACCGTTCTCAGAGCTCTGAAACACCCTGCATAACGAGCCGCCCATGCTTCGACAGCAAAATATACTACTTTCGACAGCTGAAAATACAATTTTTGACAATTCAAAAATGCCCAAAAAATCAATTTTTATTAGCTGAAAAATACTGTTTTTGGCAGCTAAAAAATAAAAATTTTGACAACAAAAAAAATCAATTTTTGACAACAAAATATACAAGTTTTGACAGCTGAAAAATGCCATTTTTGACAGTTAAAAAATGTCAAAAAATGTTGCTTTTGATATCTGAAAAATACCATTTATATAGGTGGGAAATGCCATTTTTGGCAGCTGATAAAATATATTTTTGACAACTGAAAAATACCATGCTTGATAACAGCAACACACTATTATTGACAACTGTATCATACCATTATTCTCAGCTAAAAATACTATTTTTAAATGCTAAAAAATGCCATTTTTTTGACAATTAAAAAAAGTGTCAAAAAACGCTGCTTTTGATGGCTGAAAAATACCATTTTTATAGGTGGGAAATATCATTTTGACAGCTGAAAAATATCATTTTTGACAGCTGTAAAATATAATATTTGACAGCTGAAAAATATCATTTTTGACAGCTGACAAATATCGTATTTGACAGCTGAAAAATATAATTTTTGACAGCTGAAAATATCATTTTTGAGAGTTGAAAAATATCATTTTTGACAACTGAAAAATGTCATTTTTGACAGCTGTAAAATATAATATTTGATAGCAGAAAAATATCATTTTTGACAGCTGACAAACATCGTATTTGACAGCTGAAAAATATCGTTTTTAACAGATGAAAAATATAATTTTTGACAGCTGAATAATATCATTTTTGACAGCTGAAAATATCATTTTTGACAGCTGAAAAATATCATTTTTGACAGCTGTAAAATATAATATTTGACAGCTGAAAAATATCATTTTTGACAGCTGAAAAATATCGTATTTGATAGCTGAAATATATCGTTTTTGACAGCTGAAAAATATGATTTTTGACAGCTGAAAAATATCATTTTTGACAGCTGTAAAATATATTTTTTGACAGCTGAAAAATATAATTTTTGACAGTTGAATAATATCATTTTCAACAGTTGAATAATACATTTCTTAACAGCTGAAAACTTTCATTTTTAACAGCTGAAAAATACCATTCTTGATAACTGCAACAAACCATTTTTGACAACTGTAACATACCACTATTGTCAGCTAGAAAATACAATTTTCGGCAACACAAAAAATACAATTTTTGACAGCTGTAAAATGCCATTTTTGAGAATTAAAAATGTCAAAAATACCACTTTTATAGGTGAGAAATACCTTTTTGACAGGTAAATAGTACCATTTTTGACAACTGAAAAATACCATTTTTGACAACTGTAACAAACCATTATTGTTAGCTTTTTAAAAATACAATTTTTGACAACACAAAAAATACAATTTTTGACAACACAAAAAATACAAGTTTTCACAGCTGAAAATAACATTTTTGACAATTAAGAAAAATGTCGAAAAATGCTGCTTTTGATAGCTGAAAAATGCCATTTTTGACAGTTAAAAAATGTCAAAAAATGTTGCTTTTGATAGCTGAAAAATAGCATTTATATAGGTGGGAAATGCCATTTTTGGCAGCTGATAAAATACATTTTTGACAACTGAATAATACAATTCTTAGCTGAAAAATACCATGCTTGATAACAGCAACACACTATTATTGACAACTGTATCATACCATTATTGTCAGCTAAAAATACAATTTTTGAATGCTGAAAAATGCCATTTTTGACAATTAAAAAAAAGTGTCAAAAAATGCTGCTTTTGATAGCTGAAAAATACCATTTTTATAGGTGGAAAATATCATTTTGACAGCTGAAAAATATCATTTTTGACAGCTGTAAAATATAATATTTGACAGTTGAAAAATATCCTTTTTGACAGCTGACAAATATCGTATTTGACACCTGAAAAATATCGTTTTTGACAGCTGAAAAATATAATTTTTGACAGCTGAAAAATATAATTTTTGGCAGCTGAAAAATATCATTTTTGACAGTTGAAAAATATCATTTTTGACAGCTGAAAGATATCATTTTTGACAGCTGAAAAATATCATTTTTGACAGCTGTAAAATATAATATTTGACAACTGCAAAATATCATTTTTGACAGCTGACAAATATTGTATTTGACAGCTGAAAAATATCATTTTTGACAGCTGAAAAATATCGTTTTTGACAGCTGTAAAATATATTTTTTGACAGCTGAAAAATATAATTTTTGACAGTTGAATAATATCATTTTCGACAGTTGATAATACATTTCTTAACAGCTGAAAACTTCCATTTTTAACAGCTGAAAAATACCATTCTTGATAACTGCAACAAACCATTTTTGACAACTGTAACATACCATTATTGTCAGCTAGAAAATACAATATTCGGCAACACAAAAAATACAATTTTTGACAGCTGTAAAATGCCATTTTTGAGAATTAAAAAATGTAAAAAATGCTACTTTTAATAGCTGAACAATACCACTTTTATAGGTGAGAAATACCTTTTTGACAGGTAAATAGTACCATTTTTGACAACTGAAAAATACCATTTTTGACAACTGTAACAAGCTATTATTGTTAGCTTTTTTTTAAATACAATTTTTGACTATCTAATCCCTGTATATATATATCAAACAAATGGTAGTGGCAGATGACCAAGCAGTCGACGCAAAAAAAAGTTTTCACAGCTGAAAAATGTAATTTTTGACAATTAAGAAAAATGTCGAAAAATGTCGCTTTTGATAGCTGAAAAATAACATTTTTATAGGTGGGAAATCGCATTTTTGATGGCTGAAAAAATCATTTTTGACAGTTGAATAATACACCTCTTAACAGCTGAAAACTACCATTTTCAACAACTGAAAACTACCATTGTTGACAATTGCAACAAACCATTATTGACAACTGTAACATATCATTGTTGCCAGCTAAAAAATACAATTTTTGACTACAAAAAGACAATTTTTGACAGCTGAAAAATGTCATTTTTGACAATTAAAAAAAAATCTGTTTTTGATAGCTGAAAAATAACATTTTAATAGGTGAGAAATATCTTTTTTGACATTAAAAAAAACCTTTTTGTCTACAAAAAGACAATTCTTGACAGCTGAAAAATGCCATTTTTGACAGTTAAAAAAATGTCAAAAATGCTGCTTTTTATAGCTGAAAAATAACATTTTAATAGGTGAGAAATACCTCTTTTTTGACTGCTGAAAAATAACATTTTTGACAACTGAAATATATAATTTTCGACAGTTGAATAATACATTTCTTAACAGTTGAAAACTACAATTTTTAATAGCTGAAACATACCATTCTTGACAACAGCAACAAACCATTATTGTTAGCTAAAAATACAATTTTCTACAACAAAAAGTACAATTTTTGGCAGCTAAAAAATGTAATTTTTGACAATTAAAAAATCGAAAAATGTTGATTTTGACAGCTGAATCAATTCTTAACAGGTAAAAATATCATTCTTGACAACTGTAACAAACCATTACTGGCAATTGCAACACACCGTTGTTGTCAGCTAAAAAATAGGAGTACAATTTTTGACAACATAAGAAAGAAAGAACCATTTATCTTCCTAGACCAGGCATGTCAAACACGCGGCCCGCTTACAGGTTGTCTGCGGCCCGGCAAGGTTGGTATCAAATATTTAAAATGAAAATTATATACAAAGTAAAAATAATTATTTTTTGTTTGGTTTCAATTGTAGTTTTTTTTTGTTAATGCGGTCCGCGGCTTGTGTGGCCCTTGGTGGTAAACGAGTTTGACATGCCTGTCCTAGACCAAAGTAATTGGCAAAAAAGTGTTTTAAGAACTAATTACAAATTTTTGCTGAGCTTGAAACTACAGGTAGTGCCATGGCTCCTTGGCTCTATATAACGAGCCGCCCCTGATATAATCCAGTTTTTCTTGTATTTAGCATATAGGTTGGGCAGAATAATTAACTTTATAAAAAGATGAATTGGTTTTACACAAATAAAATGTTTTTTTTTTTCGTTTATTCGGATTTAAGCAATAATTACGTTGACCATCTTTCTCAAATCCTCTAGCTCTCTTAATTATAGCGAAAAAACTGAATTGGAGCCGCAATTTTGTTTCAGATTTTCTGCTAGAAGTTTTAAACAATTCAAGAAATTTCGAAAATTTGCTCACTATTTTACTCAAACTCTTTTAATTCCTGCGAAAAAAAAACGAATTCGAGTCGCATGTGTTTTTCGTTGTAATTTCAAGCCCCCGCAAGTCTTCTCCAATCTAGCTCCAATTTTTATAGCGCTAGGTGGCGCTATCTAAGGTCTTACTAGCGCAATAGTTTTTTTTTTCTCAAAAAAGTCAAATTTCGTGGGGCTAAATTGACGGAGCCGTAGTAGTGTACGTTTGAATGGACGTTGGCTCTGACGTACATATTGTAAGTGAGTATACTATTCGAGAGGGTAGAAAATAATACGAACTAAAGGCATTCAAATTGTAAATAAATGTTATGAGAACTACCCGCCCTTGTCCTGCGTAACAGTTAGTTACTTATAGTCGCCACACACTTGTTATACTTAAATCGAAAGAACTGCAGAATCACCATACTCTCGTTGAAATGAATTCGGAGGTATACAAACTCCAGCAATAATATAATGAAGCGTATATATATATATAATTAATTAGTACATGTTCTAATTAATTATTTCAACTTGATTTTTTTTCTTACTAATTAATGATTGCTGCGATGCCACATTTTCCATAATTTATAGATTTCGGATGCTGGCGAGATAAAAGTGGACGACGACGGCCGCCTGATCATAGAACTAGTAAAACCGGATTACGCGGGGAAATACACTTGCGTGGCGGAGAACATTGCCGGCAGAACCGAAAAATCGTTCACCCTCGTCGTGACAAGTAGGTCTCGGGATAAGCGAATTTGCATTTGTAAAAATATTCGACATTTTCAGCGAAACCGTCGATAACGGCTCACCCGGAAAGTGTCACGGTCGAGGAGAACGAAATGTCCGTCCTGAAATGCGGATTCTCCAGCCAATCAGAAGCGTACACAATGGTGAAATGGAGAAAGGACGGGAAAACCATAAAACACGATTACGAAGGCGGTAAGACGAATTTAAATTGAATACATTTTATCCGTCTGGGTTATTGAACGCAAACATTCTAAATTAATTAATTGGGCTTTTGCTACTATTCACGTGCTAAAAAGTTGTATTACTTTACAGATAATATGAATCATCAGAGATTAAAAATATTCAAGCACAACGGAACTTTAGTTTTACTGTCGACGAAAACTTCTGATAGAGGGGAATACGTTTGCGAGGTTATTACCACTGGATTTGAACCGGTGTTATCAAAGCCAGCCACCATCTCTGTTATTGGTAAGATAAAGACTTAGTCGCACGTGATTCATCCAGATGTAACTTTTATTGCATATTTAGAGCAGCTCAAGTTCGCGCCGCCGCCAGTAAACAAAAAGCTCGAGTTGAACAGTGTCGCCAAATTGCACTGCAAAGCTCAAGGAACTCCGCCGCCCATTGTTCATTGGGAGAAACTCGGCTCGAGCGAGGATCCTCTTCCGAATCATATAACGGACATGAATGGAACGTTGCACTTTAACGGAGTACTTGCAGAAGATAAAGGAAAATACATCTGCACCGCCAGTAATAGTCAAGGTGTTATCAATGTCACCGTGGCGATTGATGTAGTCGGTAAGTTATTGATGTCGTTAATTGGTATATGTTTAAAGCTTCGTTTATGATTACAGTGGCGCCCAAGTTCAGCGTTCTTCCTAAAAGTCCAACTGAAGCACAAGAAGGATCATCGGTAATGATCGACTGTGTGGTGGAAGGTGATCCTAAGCCGACAATACAATGGGACAAGAATTTGAAAATGAACGATTTCGATAAAGCAAGGTAAGCTTTTAAAATTGTATTTTTCCTATGCTTGTAACAAAAACAGTTTCACAATTAGCGTTATTGTAAAACTGTTTTTGGTGAAATGTTACTTCCCAAGATTGGCAGAAAATGGTAGATGTCGACATTAAAATGTGAAATAGGGGGCTAAAGATGAAAAGATAAAGTTGATGCGATTACAGTCTCAAATACTTTATCCCCATATGATGGCAATCAAGCATAATATACATAATTTAACCTAAAAGCGTTTTGTGGGTAAAAATGAAGTTGACTTGGACCCTATCCCACAATCCAACCTGTTGTCCACGCGCCTTTAATTCCACCAATGAATAAGATAATGAATAGGTACAAAATACTTAACGTCTTTCTTACACCTGTGTAGAGATTTACACATAAAAACTCTAGTTTATCATCCATGAATTGGAGGGTGGGATAGGACCCACCCACCGCCCCCAGTTCCACTTCTATTTAAACTACAAAATCAGGCTTCATATTATTTCAACTTCTACAAAGAATGATCAAAAAAGTTTCTTCAACCTAACAGGGTTTTATAGGTTTTGTAGGTAAAACTAAAGGTGACATGCAGGCGGCCCATTTCACTTTTTATTATCTGTATATACAAAAATATAATGTATGAAAAATTTCCAAACATTCTACGCAAAGACCAACATTACATTACATATGTATGCAGTTCATTTTACTCTTGAGCGAAAAATTCTTAGTCATCGGCATTATTGGCTTTAATTTTGAGCTGTTGTTGGTAATTCGAATATTTATATATTGCACTATTAATAAGTCAAATAATAAAATGTTTTTCAGAGTTTGTGCGGCATGACAAAGTATCGCCATCTATTTTCGCCAATCATTACTAAAATTAGCATTGGGTCTTATGGAGATTACTTCGCAACGATTAATATCATTTATTAGTACATTACAAAAGGTGATTTTGGGAGCACAGGTTCTAAATCAGTATCTTAATAGATTCAAGTCATTTCAGCTACACACGTGATATATTTTCCCTGCAATCGACAAATGTAATGTAAAAAATGGTGATGTGGCCATCATGTTACTTTCTCCGACAAGATAATATCATTTATATTTACGCTTTCATGGTTTATTTTCAATTGAAATCATATTTTAAATGTACATCGAGCGTTGCATACACTCAGATAAAACTGACGTTTAAAACGTCAAAATTATGAAAGATGGAAAAATTATACTTCAAATTCAAAAACTCGATTTACACAAAAACTAACGAGATTTCGAAAAAAACTTATTCTTTAGAAGTTGTTCATTTTGGCATTCTCTACAATTATTATTCATTTAAATTTGCTTTAACTATTATCGTTTCATAATTATAAACCAAAAATTAAAGAAACATTAATCTTTTTTTTCTCGAATAGCAATGATTTTATGAAAAATATTTTCAAGGAAAAGATGTTCATTTCTTTTTTGTCTTCAATATTAGTTTATATGTTTTTGTGATATTTTTTATATTCAAGAAAATATTGGCAAAAAACAAAAAACAGTTAAGGTAAACACCCACTTCCGGTGTACGAAATTTTACCAAAAGCTTTTCAGTTCTTCGGATTATCAAATAAGACGTATGTTAAAAGTTTCATACCAATTGCTTTATTAGTTTTTGAGATACAGCGCACACAGACAGACACACACACACACACACACACATACACACACACACACAGACACACACACACACGCACAGACACAATTTTTTGTTTCCAGAAATTGTTGAAATGACATCTAGGGACCCCAAAACGGATATTTCCGTAAAAAAAATTTTTGGAAAAAAAATCACGATCACAATACTTTCTCGTACGTCGTAACGGAGAAAGTAAAAATGTGCACCTTCGCTTTATTTATTGTATAATTAATTTAATAATTGGTTTTTATACCCAAATTTACTTTATTTTACTCACAAAGGTTCAAGTAATAATATGGGTAATTTTCATAGCTGTGGATTGTTTATTAAATCTAATCGCTGTACTCCCTTATGGCCAAATAACATGTAAATTTCTCACCTTAAATATGATAAGATACTACAAAAACATTTACACAAATATTGAAGACAACAAAAACTGAACATCTTTTGTTTGAAAATATGTTTCATACAATAATTTTTTTTTTCGAAATTTTTTTTTATAATTTTTTCATTTTTGGTTTATAATTATGAAGCTATATAGTTCATAAAATTCATAAAATTATTGTCAGGCTGAAAGACCTCTAGTCAATTGCCTGTTGAGGTCATTTGTAAAAGTGTCTCAATAAATATATTGTCTCTCTCCCTCTCTCATTATTTGTTCAAAAAAAATATTGAAAATATTTGGCATTTTTGGTTTATAATTATGTAAAGCTTGAATTACATTATACTTTTTCCGTCTTTTTTCGTCTAGATTCTCGTTCGATTTTGCTTCGAGACAATCTAGTATGAATGTAATTCAGAAAATTCCATCCAATTTCCGTTCAAGTTTCTTGAATGGAAATATGCAGCCCGTCCTATTTTCCGTTCGATATTGGTCCAAGTTCGGTACTGCCAACGACGTGCAAGCAACATAACCTATATAACCTGGTGACCGCGGGACATCCGACCTAAAATAGCGGCACTATGTTTATAATATTAACAATTTTCATGTTTTCAATTTTATTCATTTTTACAATCTCAACTCTTAATCTCACTTGGACTTGGACACGCGAACACAAATACTTTTTATTTAGCGAGTTGGTAATTACGTCGTCCGCTACCGGCGCCCTCTATATCGAATGCAATGAACTATAAATCGAACGGAAATCGAAAGCAAAACTTGAACGAGAATCTAGACGAAAAAAGACGGAAAAAGTATAATGTAATTCAAGCTTAATGATAATATTTACAGCAGCTTTATGTTATAATGGCTCCTTTTTGTAAGCGTGCAAGAAAGCTTTAAAAAAAATTATTCTTGAAAAACTAATTTTTTTCACGTTTTTCCATGACCCGTAAAAAATTTGGAAAAAAATACCGTTCTCTAGTTCTGGGTGTAATAAAATTAAATCAATTAAATCCGATCACACAACTTACCGGAAAAAATACACACAATTTTACAGTGGAATAATTTAAGAAAAATCTTTTTACCACATTTTTGGTAGAAGTCGAAAATGACAGTTAATGAGCATGCAAATCTCTTTTTTTTATATTAAAAACAAGGTTTCTACACTTGCAACTCAAATAGCGCGGGGGCCACCACACCCATCTTGTCCCGCTACCGCCATCAGTTGAAGAAATTAAAAAAGAAAATAATTGCTACAAGCATAACACTTTCAGGAGATGTTCAGAACAGATGCTAATACTGTAATACCATAGTCATTTTAAAACATCTCTTCTTCCATTTCTGAGATCATCGCAGCTGATAGCGTGTTTGTTCTTTTTTTAATTCAGTAAAAAAAATAGAAAAACAATTGCTATAAACGTAAAACTTTCTAAATTTATTCAGAATAGTTGGTACTATGTGATAGGGTGATAGCATACAAAATTTAAAAGGTTAATTGTATAAATTGTAAGTTATTCTCCATTCAACATTTTTTGAAGTTACATCCTGAAGTTACTTAGAATCATTGCTGCTACACGATACCATGATATTTTTAAAAGGTCAATTTCATAAATTCTAAGATAATCTCGATTCAACGCCCGTTTGTTTTTTTCTGAAGTTGCATCTTTCAAATTCGGTGAAAAAATAGAAAAAACAATTGCTGCAAGCTTAAAACATTTTGAAGTTACTTAGAATAGTCTACTATGTTACACCATAAAAATTCTAAAAGTTAAATTTCCTAAATTGCAAGATAATCTCAATTCAACGCACGTTTGTTTTTTTCTGAAGTTACATTTTCTAAATTCGGGAAAAAAATAGAAAAACAATTGTTACGAGCTTCAAAAATTCCAAAGTTACTTAGAATAGTTGCTACTATTCGATACCATAAAAATTCTAAAAGGTCAATTTCCTAAATTTTAAGATAATCTTAGTTCAATGCCCGTTTGTTTTTTCTGAAGTTTTCCAATTCTGTGAAGAAAAAGGAAAATAATTGCTACGAGCTTAAAAAATTTCAAAGTTACTTAGAATAGTCGCTACTATGTCACACCATAAAAATTCTAAAAAGTCAATTTCCTAAATTGTAAGCTAATCTCAACTCAACACCCGTCTGTTTTTTGGGAAGTTAACTTTTTAAAATTCGGAAAAAAATAGAAAAACAATTGTTACAAGCTTAAAAAATTCCGAAGTTATTTAGAATAGTTGCTACTATGCGATAACATAAAAATTCTAAAAGGTCAATTTCCTAAATTTTAAGATAATCTCAATTGTTACGAGCTTAAAAAATTCCAAAGTTACTTAGAATAGTTGCTACTATGCGATACCATAAAAATTCTAAAAGGTCAATTTCCTAAATTGTAAGATAATCTCACTTCAACACACGTTTGTTTTTTTATGAAGTTAACTTTTCTAAATTCGGGAAAAAAATAGAAAAACAATTGTTTCGAGCTTAAAAAATTCCAAAGTTACTTAGAATAGTCGCTACTATGTCACACCATAAAAATTTTAAAAGGTCAATTTCCTAGATTTTAAGATAATCTCAATTCAAGGCCCGTTTGTTTTTTATGAAGTTAACTTTTCTAAATTCGAAAAAATAAGAAAAACAATTGTTACAAGCTTAAAAAATTCCAAAGTTACTTAGAATAGTCACTACTATGCCGTACCATAAAAATTCTAAAAGGTTAATTTCCTAAATTGTAATATAATCTCAATTCAACGCCCGTTTGTTTTTTATGAAGTTAACTTTTTTAAATTCGGAAAAAAATAGAAAAGCAATTGTTATGAGCTTAAAAAACTCCAAAGTTACTTAGAATAGTTGCTACTATGCGATACCATCAAAATTCAAAAAGGTCAATTTCCTAAATTGTAAGATAATCTCAATTCAACGCCCGTTTGTTTTTTAAGAAGTTAACTTTTTTAAATTCGGAAAAAAATAGAAAAACAATTGTTACGAGCTTACAAAATTCCAAAGTTACTTAGCTACTATGCAATACCATTAAAATTCAAAAAGGACAATTTCCTAAATAGTAAGATAATCTCAATTCAACGCCTGTTTGTTTTTTTTCTGAAGTTGCATCTTTCAAATTCGGTGAAAAAATAGAAAAACAATTTCTGCGATTTGGATTTGGATTTGCTTAGAATCGTTGCTACTAAGTAATTAAGAAATTTTCCAAATTACAACCTCGTTCTCATTCCATGTGGGATTATCTCAGACTAAATCCTAAAATAGGCCCCATCCTCAACGAGCGATTCCAGGATCTCTCAACCAGTTTCGAAATGTTCTTAAGTTAGAATCGGTTGCGCTATTAATGTGTAGCGTGCTTAGGTTAGGGTTAAGTTAACAGGATTCTTTCAGAACCGTTGGGTTATTGTTAAATTAAATTGCATTGTTACCAGAGAGTAACCACTTATAAAGTCGTTGAGAGCCACTGGAATCGCTCGTTGAGGGTGGGGCCTATTTTAGGATTTAACTTTGCGCTTGTACGATGAGGGTGAGAAATATAATCTCAGAATAAGTCTAAGTTTGATTATATTTTGCATGTTAAAAATTTGTACAAATTGTTTAAAAAAAAATTAAAACCGAGTGGAAGAATACGGAACCTTACATTTACCTGGTATTATCTGAAAACCATGGATGCTTCCAGACTTTCATACCGTCTTGAAAAGTTCGATTTACAATTATTGCTATTGTAAATTTTATAATTATGTACCGATAATTACAAAATTTTAGGAGTTTATGAAACATTAACAAGTGTTCAGATTTTCATTATATTTGCCATTTGTGAAAAGTGACAATAACAAAAATGCCAAGACTAAACATCCATTTCCAATAAATACAATTTTATTCTTCAAATTGTTAGCGAAACCCAAAGTTTAAAGCTATAAAAATCTATAGTGTATTTTGAGACACAGCAAAAGTAAAAATTATAAATGAAAGGGGCCTCAAAATAAAGATTCGCATGAGGGCCCACAAAATATAATAAATAAAACTTTAAACATTTCTTTCAAAAATAATAAGAAAAAAAAACAGACGTTTAGACAGAAATCAGGAGTTCCGACACATTTGCCCAATCCTGTACACATTTATCATTTACAAAAAGATATTCCCATCTTCACCTAGAAGGTTATTATGCTTTGGAATTTGAGGATGACCACCACCACATTCATGAAAATGAGCTTGTGATTTCATAGCGATACGATAACATAATCAGCAGTAATGAGGCCTTGTCTAGTCTGCTCTGAGCTTGATAGGATTCATTTTACAAATCCAGGCGTTTTGTTGACATCACTTTCAAAATATTCCCTTGAAAGGGTTAGGGCTGGGATAAGACACGTCAATTCTTATAATTACTTTTCATAATAATTTGTATCTGTATGGTTATGCATAATAGTGTGGTATCTATATTTTTGTGATAACAAAGTTTACCCAGATCATACAATTTCGTACAATACTTTGCTTCGTAAGTTTAAAATGTTCTCTATTTACAACCTGCACAGATATGTTATAGTCTATGAATTGTATAAGCTTATCCATTATTATACTGACAACAGTGTTAACATTTCAGTCCCGCATCTATCATGTCGTAATAAACAAAGTTTTAATTATGCTACTCCACGCACTTCGCATCATTCTTTTTCACCATTCTTATCTATGTTAAGGAAATATCATGAGATACAATATGCTCTAGACATTTTTTGTCCAGATAAAACTGAGTTTTTGAACTGTTTAAAATCGTGTTTATTGTAATTTTTGTTAGTTGTATTCAATGTGGGACACTGTATGTAAGCCTTTGTTTATTGTATGCTTGTACTTGTAACACATATCCTACTCTGTTGTATTTTTCTCTGTATTTGGGTTCGTCCCATATGAGAAATAAATGGTTATTATTATAATAAATAACTTTTTGGAGTTCCATGATCCGTAAAAAATCTGGAAAAAATGCCGTTCTCTAGTTTTCGGTGAAATAAAATTAAATGTATCTGTATGGTTATGCATAGTAAATAACTTTGATTATTTTTAGATTTACAGTATTAGAAAATGGAACCCTCTACATTAGCGAAGTCCGAAGGGAAGATGAAAATAATTATGGATGTACAGCAGGAAGTAGTGCGGGATTAAATAGAAAAGAAGTCAAATTAATTGTGTATTGTAAGTAGTTCACATTCCCATAATTCATTTTAAAATTTAATTGTATATCAATCATATCGAAGTTATTACTTTATCCTAGATCAGTGATGCCTAACTCGGCTCAAATGTCATACAGGAAAGCGAGTTCTTGAGAGCGTGAAGGGTTAGAAGAGCTAACCTAGGTATAATTTGACCAATGGATCTTTGCATGTGCGTCATTGCCAAAAACGAAGTATTCTAGCCTTGGACGACATACGTGCATACATGATTGCATCTAATTCAACTTAATGTAGAGAGAGTTAACGCATGAAAATGTTGTCAGAGCTGGCTTCGGCTATCTATGACGTGCACTCAAAGATCCATTTATCAAAGTATATCACTGTTAGATATATAAACAAACATCAACTAAAGTTCTGCACACAGGCATTGGGCGTTGCAAACGTGCCCCTGCCATTACTATATCTATGAATAATTAAAAGTATATCATTTTTAAAGCACACTACACAGTGTGTTTTTTGTGTCCAAAACTTCATGGCAAGGATGGGATGAATTGGAAAATATTCACGGGCGAGAAGTTAGCCATAAATTTCCAGCCACAACTTAGCCCGGCACGTCCACCATCCCATTTTTTCAAATTATTTAAAAAAAATCAAGTTGCTTACAGCTGATGGCTACCTAATTTTTTTCTTTTAGTTTATTCTTATTGTTGAATACTACTTACTAGTTGGAAAACAAGTCGAGCATAGAACTTCTATTAGAATATTGTTTGAATTAAACAGAACTGTAGAGAAATGTGAATGAGTTATTATTTATGAGATTCTTAATTTTATTTCGTAGAAATAAATAATTGAAAAAAACGTGATGGTGGTGCCGGGTTAATTCATGGCTGGAAATTTATAGCTAACTTCTCGCCGGTAAAACATTCTTCATAATATTGCCATAAAGTGGGGTGTACCAAAAACTTATATTAACTCAAACACTATAGTCAAAATTATAAAGTGTAACAAGAATTTTAGTATAAATCTGATGAATATATCTTTTTTTGTACTTCTAGCTAAAGAAGGATATCACCCAGGAGAAGGTAACGATAATGAAGGTTCTACAGTGACCAAAGCAGTACTCATAACAATGTCAGTCGCTGCTGCTTATATAATCTTAGTTGTTGGCTTAATGGTCTGGTGTAGATACCGAAGACGATCTCGAAAACTGCCAATTGCTGATGGTAAGTTACAGTTAAATACTTAATCCTTTCAACCCTTTCTTTTTCTTCCTAAGACCATAAATACCAAATTTGAACTCATTTGCTTAATTAGTATAGGAATTAATTAGTGAGGCTTTGTTGAAGTGACATCTAGTGATAAACAGCAAAAATATGGATTGTCATAGTAAGTAGAGACATGTAAATGTTGCGGTGGCAATTGCCACCACCAGGGCTGAAAGTGTTAATGCAGGAGGCCTTCATGATATATCTTGAATATAATTTGGAAAAGTTATTGTCTCATTTATTGTTGTTGAATTTGAAAATATGAATGAGATTTAATTTTCACTGGTTATTGAATAAATTTATAAAATTTGCCAGTCTGTATAAGACCAGACAAGTCTTCTTTAACCCTTTGGTTCCCAGGGGGTCGTTGGAAGGACATGGTAAAAAAATGACAAAAAGCGCAATAGCGCTTGTCTTTGTTAAATGGGACACAAAAACTACAGTAAATGATCTAATGCAACAAAGACTTTGATGACTAATACTAGTAGTACTAATGTATATTAAAAGTAAATTAATCTAAAAACTATTACCTACTTTCCCGTCTCTATAAGTAATTTTGAAACTGTAGATCATGAGAAGTTTCGTAATTTTTTAATCAACTAAAGGTTTATTATTTTACTTATATAAACGTGTGTTTTATTCATAAAGCTGCAAAGACTGAAAATGGCGAAGCCGATCACACCGAATTAAAAGACACAGTCAACGGACACGTACCAGGTCCATCCAAAATCGAAAATGGAGGAGTCGAAGCAATGAAGGAGGGCCAAAAAAGCGACGGCGCGGAGACGACACATTCCCAGAGTTCTGGCCATTCCAAAAAATCTAAATGCGCCTATGACAAGATAGCATTCTCCAGATCGCATTTGCGCGAATTGAAGCAAATCGGCAGGGGAGAATTCGGCGACATCTTCGCCGGAAAAGTATCGAAGAGTGCAATTCAACCATCGGAGAAACGCAGCTCCACCGTATCAACCCCGACCGAAGACAAGGACGTGCCCGTTATGGTGAAATCTTTAACCCAAACAAAAGACGAGAACAGTCTGGCCGAGTTTAAGAGGGAAATTGACATGTTCACAAAGTTGAGTCACGACAATATTACAAAGTTGTTTGGATTATGCAGGGAAGCTGAACCTCACTATATGATTCTGGAATATACGGATTGGGTGCGTATATATTTTAACATGCGTAGAAACTTGCTCATTTAAATATTTCAGGGTGATCTCAAACAATTCCTTCTTGCAACTCAAAAGGATGCTCCCAGTTTAACCCCGGTACAATGTGTCGGTGTAATACATCAAGTAGCACAGGCGATGGATCACCTTTCGAGTGCACGGATGGTGCATCGTGATCTGGCCGCTCGTAATTGCCTCATTACTTCCAAATTACTTATTAAGGTTGGACTTCCACGGCTCACCAGGGATCCATTTAGTCAGGAATATTGCAAACATGCAAATCAGGTAATTATTGCAAAGATTAGGGATATTGTGCTTAATTCTGCATCTACAAGGCATAACAGATAATTTTTATATACTTTGGAGAAATATTTTTAACATAAAATGCTCGGACAAGTTGATTTTGTCTTCTAGAAGACATTTTTTTAAATTATTTGTAACCAAATGCATGTGATTGGAATATTGTACTTAATTCTGCATCCATAAGGCATAACAGATAATTTTGATATACTTGGAAGATATATTTTTGACATAAAACACTCGGAAAAGTTGTTTTTTTCTTCTAGAAGACATTTTTTAGAATTATTTGTAACCAAATCCATGTGAGTGATGATTTCCTGTAACAATCTAAGTACAAGTTTAATTGATTTTATTTTTTACTTTCTAAAATATTACAACAGGATTATCAATTTTGAGATCATTCTCATCATTTTGTTTGTGTATGTGTTTGTAAGGGATTTTTAAGTAAAACCTTAAATTTTAGGTTGTTGTAAAATTACATATCGTTGCTATGCCTCAATTATGTAGCAATTTGTTAAATTTTGACGTTTAATCTGATAGTTTATTTAATTACGTCCATAAAATATGCAAATAACATGATAAGAACACTTGTAATAATATTTCCACTGACATTAGGGTGAGTGAAAGTGACTTAAGAGTGAGTGTAAAGTACTTTCACTTACTCGTTTCCATAGCAACTGATTGAGTGGATAAAAGTAAAGTTTCTTTGCGCGTATCCATGTAAGAAAGTAAAAGTTTCAATGGCAGGATTAAATAAATGTATTTTTATTGACAGAAATTTGACAAACGGTTTTATTTGTAAATCAAAATGGTTTTGATTCTGTGACCTGAAGTATGAGGAGAGGGGCGATTTGGCATGGCACCAAGTGACATGGGGGTGGGTTAAAATTTTACGTAAAACCTCTGACATCATTTATGGAAGCCGACTTAGGGGCTTGTGCAAATAAATTGAAGGGTTTGGAATAAAACAGGTATAAGTGCATTTTTTTAACTCTCTCCGTTACGAAGTACGAGAAAGTATTTTTTTACGGAAATATCCGTTTTGGGGTCCCTAGAGGCCATTTCAACAATTTCTGGAAAAAAAAATTTGTGTCTGTGTGCGCTGTATCACAAAAACTAATAGAGCAATTGACGTGAAACTTTGAACATACGTCTTATTTGATAAAATTTGGTAAAATTTCATACACCGGAAGTGGGTGTTTACCTTAACTGTTTTTTGTTTTTTGCCAATATTTTCTTAAATATGAAAAATATTACAAAAATATTTAAACAAACATTGAAGACAGCAAAGAAATGAACATCTTTCGCTTGAAAATATTTTTCATACAATCATTGCTATTCGAGAAAAAGAAATTATTAATTTTTTCAATTTTTGGTTTATAATTATGAAACGATAAGAGTTACAGCAAATTTGTTCAAATAATAATTGTAGAGATTACCAAAATGAACAACTTCTAAAGAATAAGTTTTTTTCGAAATCGCGTTAGTTTTTAAGTAAACCGAGTTTTTGAATTTGAAGTTTCATAATTTTGACGTTTTAAACGTCAGTTTGATCCGAGTGACTTCAATCAAGTCGGAGAAAGTAACATGATGGCCACATCACCATTTTTTTAAAAACGATTTAAGTGCAGTTATAGTTAATTCAGATTAAAATGGGTTTTAGTGCCCAGTGCCAGAAAATAGCATAACCCATTTATTTATTTATTTATTTATTTAAATCAAATACCCAACAGACCCACAGGTCCAGTTACAGGGGTGATATATACAAAGTAACAGTAAACAAATTAATATCAAAGTTAAAGTTAAGACTAACTAAAATTACAATCATATCTATAAACTAAGTTAACTAATCGTTACAGTAAAATCAATATATTACAAAAAAAAGAAAACATAGGTTATGAAATTCATAATGACCAAGTAAAATGCGTAGGATGTTAACATTTAGCATTAAAAAAAAAGGCGGAGAAGAAAACAGAAAACAGAAAATATACAGAGAATATATATGGCCCTAGCTTGTATCAATTACTAAAATACTCTAAGACCTGTTTTGTGAAAATCACGAGTTTTGCGGCAAATAGATCAGCATTAGGACTCACTTCATTATAAGCTATTGATAACCGATGTAACGGAGAATTCAGAGTATAGTTATTATGAGGTGTGTTGTATGAAATATATACTATATGAACAAGGATGTCATATAAATTTGTTTTGGAATTTTGAGCAATTGATTAACTTTAGATTCAATTATCTCAAAGCAAGCATTTATACACTTATACCCGTTTTATTCCAAACCCTTCAATTATAATGTGCTATTTTCAGTAGTAATTATATTCACTGGGGACTTGCCTAACTGTCATGATCGAATTTCTGTCATGTATTAATTTCTTAAAAATCATCCTTATTATTGACATAACTGGTTATCCAGTTTTTTAAATACCCTTTTATTTTTAGATTATTCCATTACGTTGGTTACCACATGAAGCGGTTTATGAAGACGAGTATTCCACAAAGAGTGATATCTACGCGTTTGGCGTGTTAAGCTGGGAAGTATTCCACCAAGGAGAACTACCTTTCCCCAAAATGAACGACAACAGCTTTTTAGCGAAACTCAAGGAGAAATCTCTGGAGTGGAAATTCCACAAAGATGCTCCAGCGGAATTGCAAAAACTTCAGGTAAATAATACGGATTAAACAATCTTTTAAAGCTAATCGAAATATATTGTAGGAAATGTGCTTAGATGTGAATCCACAGAACAGGCCAACATTCTCGCAGCTTACGAAGGAGATCGAGGAAACCTTAAAGTCTATGTAAATATTTATTTAATCAGCGTGCTATGGAAAATGAAGAATGGAAATTGCATTAGTCATATAAACCAAAATTTAGATAGGTTCGAATCGGTAAAATTATAACTGATAGCTTCCACAAACGATGTCCGCCTTAAATGCAATGTAAAATATGTATGAGTGTGTTTTTTAACATTTTTTAGGACTGTATTTATATATTTTTTAATTGGATAAGACTTATAATTCGCCAGTCCGAGGACAATTTAGTATTTTCTGTAAATAAAAAAAAAACTAATCTAGTTGTACATATCGAGTATTTTAAACGAGAAAGAAGATAAAATAAAAACATGGAACGAATTTATTTGTAAGCATATCACCACTTGTATGATTAACAAAGATCTGTACATTTGTCTTCTTAATAGCCACTACGCACTGCCAAATGAATAAAATACTTACTGAGCAATCATAACTTACTACACTAGTGATTGACTTTAATGTTTTTATTTTGTATAAACTTCTGTGTACCTCTTAATTTCCGAATGCTTTCGAGGGTCTCATCATTTTAAGGCAATATTTACGCACAATCGCAATCCGTACAATCATAGCAGAAGCAGTAATGTTGCCTTATTTTCTCATAAGTATAATCTCTAAATCATTTTTTTTTAATTGGAATTAACTCTGGATAATGAAAAATCATTCTACGTTTAATTTAATTAGGTAAAATAAAATTGTTGCAGATGAGCATCAAATCTGTATAAATCCATTTTATGTACTCAGAAAACTTTAAATTAATTGATGGCAATGACTTAAAAATTCATTCTTTGAATTAAAAAGGTAATATTTATTTTTAATTTGTTTAACTTTTGCAAGAGTAATCAGCGGTGGCTCGTGGATTTCCGTTGGTGAGGCGAAGACAAAGATACCGCTCGTGCTGCACTACTTACTCTAATAAAGGAAGCAAATATTCCGTTGCTTTTTCGGTCAAATTTTCTTCCATTGCCTCATCGCCGAACATCCACGAGCCGCCGCTGTAACTATGAAAATATGATACTTTTATTAGCTACCATCAAAAGTATCTTCTTTTTCATTATTATTCAATTGATCCACAATCAAGTAAAGAACTTTTACCTACGACAACTTGGATATATGCTCATTACATGCTTGTTAATGATTAGTATATGTAGTGCATTGCTCACGCATTTCATTCTCGCATCGATTATCTGTGCGAGAATATATTCCAACACTGCACTGTTACGCGTGAAGCCTAACCTTCAATGTGTCAAAATGACGGAGTAGATTTAAAGAAATAAGTAATTGTGGAGGCTTTCACTTCGTGATACATTTTGAATAATTCAAATAAAACGAATAACTTTGTTGGTATCACTTTATTAACTTGGAGTAGTTACTATAGTTTCGACAATTTCAGCTTGTCATTTTCAAACTATGAAACTGATTTATAGTTTAAAAATGACAAGCTGAAATTGTCGAAACTATAGTAACTACTCCAATTTAATAAAGTGATACCAACACTGTTATTCGTTTTATTTGAATTAGATTTAAAGATGTTTGCTTCGCCGCTTCTACATACATGGGGCCTTAGTTGTAGTACCTCGGCAAATTTGTTGTTTTCGATGTTTGTCTCCATACTATTTATATATACTTTTAAACACTAAGAATGTATAAACTCGAGAAATGATATGAACCATAAATAATGTTGCGGCTGGCGGCTTGGTTTTTGACTGACATTTGTTTCCGCGGTAACGTTAAGCAGGTGCTTCTGATAAAAGTTATCGCGTACGAATTGTCCGATCTCAGTTTTTAATTATCTTAACTATCACAATGAAGCTCAATAAAGTTGTCGTAGGTAAAGCATAGTGTACAACTCGCATGGAATGATTATTTCTCGCTCTTATGGTTTGCAGCATTCTCCTTTCGGCTCATGCTGCAAACTTCATACTCACGAGAAATGTATGTCATTCCATGCTGGTTATACAACATACTATTTCATTAAAAAAATTGTGGTTAAAACATGGTGATTTTTTTATTATGGATTACCATGTAGTAACCATCCTCTTTATTGAATTTTCCATAAATGTATTTAAATTGTTGGTGAAAAAATGATTCAAGTACAAAATATTAAATATTACTTACAATTGAAAACCTCCACTTGTTGCTACGTTTCATCATTATTTAATTTATTAAATATTACGTTTGGAAGATTTAATTGAAGTCCGTGGATTACGGTTCTTAGCAATAATACTCAAAAATAAATTGTGATTTTGAGCATACAACATTCCTTCCTAATGCTTTGGCAGGTAAACATTTGAATTTGTTTTTTATTATTTACTTAGTAGTGATGTGCAAAACCCCACATGGTGCAATCAGCTACCACTCAGTCTACAATTTTACACGAGGGATTCCTCGCACATTTCAATTTAACAAGTTGACTGCCAGGGCCTTAAACTCCATTAAATAACTACAATCAATAACATTTTAACCGTCAAAAATGACAATTTCGAAATGTCAAAAATTCTGCATTTCCACCACCACAAACTGCAAAGTCAATGTGTTAAACAACTGTCATTGTTTTGTTGCCATTTAGATAATCTCAAAATCTGCACCACATAACATTTAGTACTAGACATTATCCAATTATCCAAAGTTGACTCCGATGAAAAATTAATTTAGAAATATTGTATAAAAGAGTAAAACACGATTGATTTCTATTTGTTTTATATGTATATACACATTTGTTTTATTTAATTTCTTGATAAGTCTGCAAGTTGTACTTAAGCAGTGCATCATATTATATAACGTGTACTTATCTATTAATCCGTATAACTCATATAGTCATATTTCAATCACAAGTTTTAAGACTATACTCTACTTATATATGAGCTGACCAACCGTTTCGGCATTTTTACGACGTTTATATATATTATTATACATGTATAAAACTCAATCTGTCCATATTGAGAAGTAGTATTGTAGCTTTTTATAATGATTTTGTACTGTAATGTCCAATTTTTGTATTATTATGCATTATCATCCTTTGTGATATGTATTCTAAAATAATAAATATCTATAATTGTGTCTTTTTAATTTGCTTTGTTCATATCTTGATCTATTCTGAAGAGAGAAAGCTGCCCTTAGCGGTCCTAGGGGACCCCACTCTTTTTCAACAGTAATTTTAATCATTGTAAACTTTAAAATATCGTAAAACTAACGCTGATTTAGAAGTCATCAGCTTGAACTAAGTAGTGAAGGTGTTCTAATGACCTTGTGTGTATACAATTTGCATCTATGCCCCTTCAAACAACGCGTGGGGTCTTCAAAGACCCCGGTAGTGCATATATGTTCAATCGAGTGCGACGTTAAAACAATTTGTTACGTTAAAATCAATTGTGTCATGCATACACTGTCACTGAACTGAGTACTGAAGGTGTTCTATACCTTGCGTGTATACAAATTGCATCTATGTGCCTTCAAACAACGTGTGGGGTCCTCAAAGACCCCAGTAGTGCATATACGTTCAATCGAGTGTGACGTTAAAATAATTTCTTACGTTAAAATCAATTGTGTCATGCACACTCTAACAAGAAGAACCAACAAATGGCCTATGCGAATTTTCTACAGAATGGTGGATCAAGCTGTGGTGAATGCTAGAATCCTGTGGAACTTAAAGCTTGGCAGAGTTTGCAACAGGAAAGGCACTACTGCCGTTATTTCTATTAAGAAAGTAATTCTCCATTTGATCTCTCCAGTGTTGAAGCGAAGATTACAGAAAGAATTGCTCGAAAAGGTTTGGAAATGAATCTTCAATTATTACTTTAATGCAGAGGCTCAACTAATCTTAAAGAATTTCAAAAAATAGAATTCGACGGGAAGCAACGATGTGCAATGTGTGCTAGAAAAGTCGATAAAAAATCAAAATATGGATGCTGCTCATGCAAACGATCGATTTGCGAAGAACATCACTTCTATTTATGTCTTCATTGCTGTGGGATGTAATTTCTTCTTGTAAAAATACCAATTTTTTATGTAAGAGATTTTTTAGAATTTTAGCTATAGTTTATTACCAGAATAAATATATTTTTTTCAAGCAACCTCTGTCCTATTATTATTGTCTTTAAATTTAATATGAAATGAACCATTACCTACAATTTTAAGTCTATTTTAAGTTTAAATTCGTTTTAAGAGTTTAAAATTAAATAAATAAATAAAATAAAAAAAAGTACTTAGTACTAGTAATACCGCAAATTTCTTTTGTATCATTCAATATCCGGCGTGGCACTAGCCAGGGAAGTAGTTGTTTCAATAAGTTATTTGTTTATAGTCTTAGTAAGACTTAATTTTGCTTGCAGAGTTACGAACATGTTGAATATTTATATATTCAGGCTATATTTCGTTTTTTGAGTTTAAAATTAATTGAAAAAATATAGATTTCTGATTTCGAATAAAAATGAGTGCCAAATCCGAGATTGAAAAGAAACAGCAACACACCTAAATCGAAAATGGTACGATTTAAAAAATTAATCATCGAATGAATATTTTTTTTTATTGATTAGCTCCAGGAAATAAAACCATTCGATGGTGAGAAAGCTAACTGCAAGTGGCATTTGGTAAGAAGGTAAATGTAATTATAAGATTCTGTACGATTTGTCAATGAGCTATTGGTCTGATGGTCTCTCTACTAATGCCGTATTTTTTTGTATACATTATTGTAGCATAACATAAACGAACGATTGACCTGATGGTCTCTACTAAACCGTTATTTTCGTATTCAGATATTATTAAATCGCATTGAAAAAATCATTATTGTGAATAATTCATTCAATAAATTTTACATAAATGGGCTATTGACCTGATGGTCTCTCTACTATCGTTATTTGTGTTGAGAGATATCGAAAAATTCACAATAAATGATTCATTCAATAAAGTTGAATTAGTTTCATTTAATCACTTACCAACAGTAGGAACTATCTTCATAACTGATAATCCATTTCCATTAATGTAATTTTCAATATTCTGCACACTAAAACACTCGAACACTCACTCGGTGGAAGGTAAACTGCCGAATCGAACGTTTTTCAATGACTAAAAAGAGATTTAATCTGGAATGCGTTCGTGCATCGTAGATAAGGATTGATAACAGACGACGGAAGAATGTGTTTTTGCCGGATGTTAGTTGCCTCCGGGGTAAAGGACAAATGATTCGGCGCAAAATTTTCCAGTTCCACCGTGAGTTTGTTCGGTGTTTTAGATTTTAACAACGCGACGGAGTGTTATTCTTGAATTTTAATTTTTGAGTTCACTGGATTTTGAAATACTTTCATTTGATGATTAGGCGGAGAAGTTGTGAAAATTGAAATATACGAAACAGCAGAATCAATTGTTTATTAATACACGCTCTGTAGCGTAAATGTGGTATAAGCTTTGGAGTGTTACAACCCTCTATTAGAATCTTCCAAACACATGCATAGGCATAAAAGCAGTCTTCCTGTGCGGATATATCACCGAACAAAAGTTTCTTGTCATTTCTTTTTTAAAACATTATTTCAATATTTAATGTAATTTCAGACGATTTTGGATAAAACGTTATATTATACTCATGTGGAATTACTCATTAGTCCCTTAAACTTTTTCTTGCGGGACTAATTACGTACATGCCACGCTTGTATAATAAATAAATATTCTGGCACCAAATGAACCAGACAGTTGATGCACCGAAATCAGTAAATTTTGTCAAAAACTCGTTTTTGAGTCCGTGATAGATGGCGCTGCAATCACGGAAAAAGTTATTTTTTAATCTTGAGGAATTTCTGAAATTAAAAAAATGCGATGTTTTACTTTCTCCGTTACGAAGTACGAGAAAGTATTGTGATCGTGATTTTTTTTCCAAAAATTTTTTTTTACGGAAATATCCTTTTTGGGTCCCTAGATGCCATTTCAACAATTTCTGGAAAAAAAAAATGTGTCTGTGCGTGTGTGTCTGTCTGTGCGCGCTGTATCTCAAAAACTAATAGAGCAATTGATATGAAACTTTGAACATCCGTCTTATTTGATAATCTGAAGAACTGAAATGCTTTTGGTAAAATTTCGTACACCGGAACTGGGCGTTTACCTTAACTGTTTTTTGTTTTTTGCCAATATTTTCTTAAATATGAAAAATATCACAAAAACATTTAAACAAACTTTGAAGACAACAAAGAAATGAACATCTTTTGCTTGAAAACATTTTTCATAAAATCATTTTTATTCGAGAAAAAAATTAGTATTATTTTTTTTAATTTTTGGTTTATAATTATGAAACGATAATAGTTACAGCAAAGACAATCTTAATCAAATTTGAGCCATCTCTGCAGGCGGGTACTCAAAATGCATTCGCCCACACAAAATGACCATCGGCCCCCAAATACGGATTGTCACATAAACGCCCAATTTAGGAGGAAACAAATATTTCGTTGCCGCTTCGATCAAATTTTCTTTCGTTGCCCCACCGCCGAATATCCACGAGCCGCCACTGGTCGATCGCCCACGTTGATAAACACTAATCCAGCCGATTTTTTTTTCACTTTCACTTTCACAAAATTTCGGTAAAACTAGCCCAAATGATTTTTTTTATTATTTACTTGTTTTATTACTGGAAGTCTACAGAGTGTACTTTTAAAGTTTAAAGATAATCCACTAAGGGACTTTCTTGAAAATTAAGAAAATCTAGCCAAATGCACATTTTTACTTTAAAAAGTCTACAGAATGTGCTACAATTTGAAGATAATCTACTCAGGGATTTTCTAAGAAATTAAGAACATCTAGGTGAATCCATAATTTTGCACTTTCAAAAATGTTTAAGTTGAAATTTCGGAAAAAACAGCTTACATTTTTTTTTATTCTTTACTTGTTTTGTTACTACAAATCTATAGAATGTGCTTGTAAAATTTGAAGATAATCCACTAAGTTATTTTCTAGGAAATTAATAAAATCTAGGCGAATGCATGATTTTGCGTTTTCAAAAATGTTTGAGTCAAAATTTCGGAAAAAGTAGCCCAAATTTATTTTTGATTATTTACTTGTTTTATTTCTAGAAGTATACAGAAAATGCTTTTAAAGTTAAAAGTTTCTTGGAAATTAAGAAAATCTAGCCAAATGCATATTTTTCACTTTAAAAAATGTTTGAGTTGAAATTTTGGAAAAATAAGCTTAAACTATTCTGGGATTATTTACTTATTTTATTACCAAAAGTCTACAGAGTCCGCTTTTACAATTTGAAGATAATCCACTAAGCGATTTTCTGGGAAATTAAGAACATCCAGGTGAATGCATAATTTTACACTTTCAAAAATGTTTGTTTGAGTTTAAATTTCGGAAAAACGAGCTCATATTATTTTTTTTTACATTTTTTTTTATTCTTTACTTGTTTTATTACTACGAATCTATAGAATGTGCTTGTAAAATTTGAAGATAAATCACTAAATTGCTTACTAGGAAATTAAGAAAATCCAGACGAATGCATGATTTTGCGATAAAAAAATTTTTGGAAAAACTTGAAATCGAAAATTCAAATGTTTTGAGTAAATTTAAGTAAAAAATGCTTTTTCAATGCACGTGTTTATTATTTTCAAATTTGGGATGTTTGTCGATTTTATTATAGAAATGAAAATTAATTCGTTGGAATTTTTTCCAATTGGTTTTTATTTTAAAGGCAACTTGAAAATGTCCAACCTCAAAACTGAATTCAGTGTTTAAGGGTAAATATTTCAAAATTGTGGCTAAGAGCGTTGATAGATTTTAATAGAATCCATTTTAGTTAAATTGGAAAAGGTTCGAGAATGTTGGAACTGTTTTTGTGTTTTTTTTTTGTGGCTTGTAAAATGTTCGACCTCAGAATTGAACAGGAGTGTGATTATATCGAAATCTAGGGTAGGAATGTTTGCAAATTTCTTACAGAAAAGTGAAGTTGCAGTGCATGTTGAGTGAATTTAAAAATTTCAATCGGTTTTATATTTTTTGGCGATTTAGAAAATGCTTGCTTCAGGATGTTCAAGTGTGATTATTTCAAAATCTAGCTTAGTAACGTATGTAATTTATTGCAGAAAAAATAAGTGCAATATATTTTAAGCGAATTTAAAAAAAATTAGAGGTTTTTTTTCTTTTTTTTGCGGTTTTGATAAATGTTCGACCTCAGAATGTTGAAATGTGATTATTTTGAAACCTAAGGTAGGAATGTTTCCAAAATTTAGTAGATATTTAAAGTGCAATCTATTTTAGAGGAATCTCAAAAGTTTAAGGTTTGTTTCAATTGTTTTTTTTTTGCGGTTTGTAAAAAGTTCATCAGAATTGAACCGGGAGTTGTACAAGTTGTACAAGTGTGATTATTTTTAAATCTAAGGTAGAAATGTTTTCCAATTTTTATAAAAGTGGAATCTATATCTAGCTCAGACGTTTTAAAACGTTTCTCTTAAATGTATTTATTAACGGTAGGTCATGTGCAATTAAACAAGTACAGTAAAATAGATTCTTACAAACTAAAAATAAACTTCAGAATAAATACAATACTAAGACACTTAAGACGAATTTAAAACAATATACACATTCTTAAAAAAAAACATAATTTAAATGCAATTTAAAATAATAATTTGAAAGCCATCGTGAATTACAATACAAAAGGAGGTGTTTATGATCACATAATTTGGTAGAAAGTCTGTTATACGAAAAACTACAAATACACACTTTGCCACCGTTCCTAGTGACTAACTGTTATGAAACAAATAATATGTAAAAAAAAAAATTTTTTTGTGTTTTTACAATATTTTTTCGCGACCCGGCAAAATTCTTCTATGACCCACACTTTGGGAAACGCTGTCATAGACACCAATTTAGTAACATACTTCAACCACTTAGGGTCTCGCCGCGCCACCGTTGCTTGGAGAGACACATGAAGTTGGCGTTAGCACACAAAATTATTTTTAAAGCAAGTAACCTCAAAAACCACGAGATGTCAAAATAAACAAAATGCACAAGCACGAGACTGAAGAATTCCAGGCGGCCAACATAGTACTTGAAATATTTTAGGTATTTTCAGAAAATGCGCTGCCAACTATTTTCGACTTTGTGCTCTCAGCGTTTTTAAGGGTTAACAGTGTAAGAAATAATTATGCCTTCTCACCCCATGGCTACAATACATCCTTCTATAATCAAATTTCATATTTATTAGCCACTAATATAGTAGACGTTTGATAGATGTCATTTGCTCAAAATTTTTGTAATTCGTCGACAAAAGTTACTGTGAAATTTACAATGAAAGTATTGTGTTAACATACTTTTCATTCAATCCAAAGCAGACATCAATAATATATGGATTGCTGCTTGCAAAGATGAATTTGCCGGTGATGAATGAGTGAAGGTTATGGCAATAACGATATATGCAGAATTATTAAATACGGTACGTAACATTGCAAGTCATTACCAAATAATTCATATGAAGAACACACACACCACATCATATTATTTGGAAGACCCAGGAAGCACCAGATCAATCCAGCACTTAATTATCTCTTAAAGTTGCTAGCAATGAATCGAGAAATAATATGTGAGCATTCGAAGAATAAACGTGAGAATAATTATTCTGTAATTGCAATAGAGCTGTCTGAATCACGTTACAACAAACTAATAGGAAATCCCTTTTGCTATGGTAAAATCTGCAATTTCTCACCGGGTGCAAATTTTTTAGATACGAAAATAAGTGAGAATTCATATTGCCTATCTAGGAAAAAAAATACCGAAACCGGTATTCAACCGAAAACGGAAAATAAATATTGTGAATGTAGAATATCTTCAACCACAAATCTGGAATTGAAACTCCGAGATGCTGCAAAAACTCAAAATTTCCAAACTACCAGTGATACTGATATTAAAGTATACCCTAGTATACCTTATAATTGCAAAATAGAAGAAACTAAGGGTACCAAGAAGTTAAATACAGAGGTCTTTGAATGCACCGCCAGTGAATCAGAAAATAATTCCAATGGTCGAGATAACGTAAGTAATTATGGCGAGGAGCAATCATGTAAAAGTGATTTGAAAGATTCAAACACCAAGACAAACAAGTCGTTATGTTGTCCATTTGTTTCAAAAAAGAAATCAAAGTCAAGATCGACCAGCATGGACAAAGGCCGTGCCGTAAATGTTTGTTGTCAGTGCGAAATTATAACACCGCGGAAAAATAAAAAGAATGTTAAGAAATCTTTGGAGGAAAAGGAAAATACTGCTTGTTGTCAGTGTGATATTATAACGGCAACGAAACGTAAAAAGAATAGTAAGAAATTTTCATCGGAGGAAAAGGGAAATTCTGCTGATTGTCAATGCGATATTATAACACCACTAAAAAGTGCAAATAATAGCAAGAAATCTTCATCGGAGGAGAAAACTGCTTGTTGTCAGTGCGAAATTATAACACCACCGAAAAATAAAAAGAATATTCAGAAATCTTCATCGGAGGAAAAGGGAAATACTGCAGATTGTCAGTGCGATATTATAACACCACTAAAAAGTGCAAAGAATAGTAAGAAATCTTTATCAGAGGAAGAAGTAAATATTAGTTATCAGTGCGATATAACACCAGCGAAAAGTAAAAAGAATATTCAGAAATCTTCATCGGAGAAAAAGGGAAATACTGCTGATTGTCAGTGCGATATTATAACACCACTAAAAACTGCAAAGAATAGCAAGAAATCTTCATCGGAGGAAGAGTTAAATATTACTTGTTATCGGTGCCATATAAAACCACCGAAAAGTACAAAGAATAGTAAGAAATCTTCATCGGAGGAAAAGGGAAATACTGTTGATTGTCAGTGCGATATTATAACACCACTAAAAAGTGCGAAGAATAGTAAGAAATCTTTATCAGAGGAAGAGGGAAATATTACTTGTTATCAGTGCGATATAACACCACCGAAAAGTACAAAGAATTGTAAGAAATCTTCATCGGAGGAAAATGGAAATACTGCTGATTGTCAGTGCGATATTATAACACCACTCAAAAGTGCAAAGAATAGTAAGAATTCTTTATCGGAGGAAAAGGGTGATAATGATTCCGAGAATCGATTTAAACGATCTTGTTCATCGAATAGTATTGTTGCTAAATCTAAATATAATTTATGCAAGAGTCCTTCGGAAGATTCTCGGAGTAAATCAAAAAATAGTTACGCCATTATGTGCGGTGATAAGAACTTGCAAAACTCATGTCTTACGGATGACCTTCAGACGGCGACTTACAAATGTAACCTTTCATGTACGCGATGTCTCAACAAAAGAGCAAATGTTACAAAAATAGACGCGAGTTCTTCGAGGATGATTGAAACATCACAGAGAGAAACATCAACGTCGTGTTGTCCGACCCAACCTGAGAATTGTGAAGTGAAATACGGTGATCTGTTCTTTAATAAACGTCGAAATTATACTATTACCGAATGCACTATTAATGGCGGTTTTCCTTTTTCCTCGGTTAATAATAAGAAAGTCCATGAAATAAGCAGGAAGAAGAAAACGAATCAACCAAAACATTCTTCGAATCAATCAAAAGCTCCTTCTATGCAAACAAGAAATGGTTCGTCTAAAAAGAAAAAAGGTCACTAAGAACTTGAGAAACTGATGACCTGTAGAAGCTGACCTAGAAATCTTCTTCAAATATGTAATTAAACTCGAATTTATATGATTGCTTTAATAGTATTCCCAATTTAATCCAGGGAATGTTTAATTTTCACATTTATTAGCCACTAAGACAGTAGACGTCTGATTTGCTCTAAATTTATGTCAAAATCTTTGTCGATCAAAATTCTTGTGAAATTTACAATGAAAGTATATTGAAACCAAAACCAGACATAGTATATGGATTGCTGCTTGTAAAGATGACCTTGGCTGTGATGAATAAGTTATGACAATAACGACATATGCTGAATTAATAAAGACGGTACGTAATACCAAATAATTCATATAAAGAATTACATAATTCGAAAGACCAAGAAGCAGCAGCGTAGAAACCAAACCAATCCAACACTTTAAAATTATCTCCCAAAGTTGCTATCAAGGA
Source organism: Ocypus olens (assembly GCA_910593695.2). Taxonomy (NCBI): domain Eukaryota; kingdom Metazoa; phylum Arthropoda; class Insecta; order Coleoptera; family Staphylinidae; genus Ocypus; species Ocypus olens. The sequence goes on from OU343058.1 coordinate 46,307,343, forward strand.
ATCAATATCCTAACCTTCAAAAACATGTTCAGGCGTTCGAAGAATAAAAGCGAGAAGAATTATTCTGAAATTACTTTACGACTGCCCAAATCACACTACAACGACCTAAAAGAAGACTCATTTTGCAGTGCAGAAGCAATACAATTTTCAAACAATAGAATCGGCGATTCATCACCGGACACTGACATTTCAGATGACGATAAGAAAAAACGCGGAAATTCAAATCGCCTGTCGAGGAAAAGAAACGCAGAAGCTAGTTCGAAACCGGAAACGAGAGAAACCTATTGCGAATGTAATATATCCGAAATTTCAAATCTAGAATCGAAAATCCGAGATGTTGCAAAAAGTAAAGAAGAAAGTAAATCAAAATCGACATTAAAGAAAGAGAATAACGAGGTTCAACAACAGAAGAAGAGCTCGAGTACGGATTGTGATAGGAAACTGCAAGAAACTGGGAGTTCTCAGTACGAGGTTCAAGAAAAGAAGAGAAAATTTAATTTACAGTCAACTTCGAACAAGATTGCTTCTTATGTCTTCTATCGGTATCACCCTAGTTCTACGTCATCAAATAAAAAAAAATCAAGATCTGCAAAGAAGAACGCTTATAAAAATTATGATGGCAAACTACAAGAAACCGAGAGTACTAAAGATTTGAATAATATTGTCTCAAAATGCACCTCCAGTGAACCAGTAAATAATTCTAGTCGAGGTAATGCAAAAATTGATGGTAAGAACCAAAATAATTTGAAAAGTTCAAAAACCAAATGCATCTGTGCAGATAACAACAAAAAGCAGAAGTCAAAAATAATATTGGCCAGCGTGGACAACAGCGGTTTCACTGATAACAAGCAGTGCGATGTTAAGAAATCTTCATCGAACGAAAAGGAAAATAAATTAGTTAATTTAGTTAACGCTGATGGTGATATTACGTATAGAGCTTGTAGGAGTAGAGAAAGAAAAACTTCAAGGAATATTTCCAGTGCCAGTAATACTCGATCTGATTCATCTAAAAGTGGCATTGAATCGAAATCCACCAGCAAAAACGCGTCGATGGATAGAGCATCTTCAGATACATATATATGCTGTGGTCGTAGTCCTCCAGATAAACCAATCGAATCAAAACGATGGTGTTCAGATACATCATGTATTATCGGTAGTAACGACAGGAGGAACAGTAGGTGTATTAAAAGAAAACGAAATTCTTCACAAAACCGCAAATCATCATCGCCAGCAATCGATAACACCAACCATACTATCCTCGATGAAAGACGTAGAAGTCGTTCGAGAGATTCTCGGAGAAATTTATCCAGAAAGAACAATGTAAACTCTATGGGCGACGATAAGAACTTGCAGAAGCTGACTTCCAAATCAAACCTTACATATTCCAACATTACACCAAATGTATACTACGCTACAAAACAGAATTGTCCGAAGAAAGTTAAAACACCACCTAGAGAAACATCGAGATGTTCTTCATCCCGAAAAGTGAAACCTCAGACTAAATCTCGCGGAACGGAATATACTGAACCTCGATATTATACCATGACCGAATGTTTTATTACTCATAGTATTCCCAACTCATCGAGTGATGATATGTTCAAAAAATTGGCTAATTTAGCGAAGAGAATTAAATCAGTAGAAGAAACATCATGTAAATGTAAATTAAAGTCTTGTGCTATGCAAACAAATCCATCGATTACAAGGGACGCTCAAGGGACGAATATGTGTACACGATGTACGAGTACGTGCGAAACACTACCACAAAAGAAATCTACATGTAAAAGTAGAACTCAATTAGATACATTCTGCTGTTATAAAAATCAAGCAATTTCCAATAAAAACAATTCTTCAGTATATAAGAAAGAAGAGACACGGAGCGCTACGAATCCCCCCAACATGATTCTTGATGTTCACGACTGTTCCGTTGTAATTTTAACAGGTCAGGAACATTCACGTGCTTCTGCTGAAGAGGTTGCACGCAATCAAATACTTTGTAGAAGAAGTTGCAGTGTTCAAACAATAAATTCTACACGCTCAAGCATTGCACGTAATAAATGTTCTGCTGAAGAGGTTGAACAGGATAAAATACAATACAAAAAAATTTGTTTTGTTCCAGCAACAAATTCTATGTCCTCAAATACTGCAGAAGATGCGAAAAATGCATCTGTTTCTACTGAAGATGAAATACAACGTAGTGTTGATGCAACAAATTCTTTACCCGTAGAAATTGTAAAAGGTGAGAATGATGCATCCGTTTCTGCTGAAGAGGCTGAAGTTGATGAAACACAACTTAACGAATCTTCTAGTGTTGAAAGTGATGATATACAACCTGAACCTTCTTCTAGTTTCGATGCAACAAATTCTTTACCCTCAGAAATTGGAAAAGGTAAGAACGACGCATCTGTTTCTGCCGAAGAGGCTGAAAGTGAAAAAATACAAAGTAAACAATCTTCTAGTGCTGATGCAACAAATTCTTTACCCTCGGAGATTGGAAAAGGCGAGAATGATGCATCTGTTTCTGCTGAAGAGGCTGAAAGTGAAAAAATATTCAATAATTCTTTACCCTCAAAAATTGTAAAATGTAAGAATTGTACATTTGTTGAAGAAATTGAAAGTGATGGAATACAATGTAAACAATCTTCTAGTACAGATGCATCAAATTATTTATGCTCAATTTTAAACGATGAGAAAAATGAATCTGTTTTTGCTGTATATAAAAAAACTTGTAGTGTTCAAACAAATCCAACATACTGAGGAAATACAGAAATAAAGAAATATACGGATGAACCTAATTTATTAAATGCATCGAAAAATCACAAGCATACAACTGAAGAACATGACATCTCCTCGAAGATTAATCGATAAAGCCAATATGTTTAAATCGGAATCAAGTTATGAATGTGAGAATCGGTGTTTCCGGTATCAGAGCTGCTCTCCTGTTAGGAATACCAAACTTTATATTCGAGGATGCGGCAATGTGTACCCTACGGATTCCCATAATTATTAGTCTAACTGCAATAATTAATATAAAATATCGCTCGTTTACAATTGTTGGTTTGTTAACAAATGCCGTAACTAAAATATTATATCTGAAATATAATACAATTATTTATTTATTTTTGAAATCAACATATGTTCAATGTGTGTACTATAACTTGCTTAAGTCCTATATAAAATGTGTTTTTGATTGAAGTTTTGTAATCATTTGAAGATCTGAGTATAGGTAACAGTATAGAATTAGTCAAATCTAATCTTACAATATTCTTTAAATTGGCATTAACGCCGCAACATTTCCAAGAAATTACTTACAAAGCATTTCACCTACTGCAGGAATCTTTGAGACGAAAATATCATCAAGGACTTCATTGACAGCATCGATTTCTTTAGAACGAGCAAAGAAATCATTGATGAAAATGCTCACTTTCTCTTTTGGAAGCTCAAGCCCATACAAGGTGAAAGTTCGAAACATCGTTACCACGGGAGCGCTGGTAGAAGAAATGTTAAAAAATTAGTCTACACAACACCAACCGGCATGCATATACAGGGTGTTTCAAATTCGAGGCTCACCATGGGGATCTCGCTTATTAGAAGAGATAGAGGGTATGTTTAAATTTGGCACTTTTGCAGAATTTAATGCTGAAAAAAAATACTTAAATTGTTTTGTCCAAAAAACCGAAAAAACTGATTTTCGTTTTTTCTTCATTTCTGCGTTATTTGAGGTGATATTTAAAAACGGAAAAGACGTTCTTATAGCACATTTTTATTACCTAATAGATGGCATAATATTTTTAGTTGTAACATGTTTCGTTTCTTTTGAGCCATCATCAACTTTCTTATTTCCTATGGACGCTATATTTAATTTTTATTGCATCTCAATGTTCATTTTTTGTGATGACAAAAATATAACACAATACACATTTAATTTCATAAATGAAATAATCGTTTAAAACACTTTTATTGGCAATCTATGCTGAAGGAAAAAAATGAAACACTTAAAATTCCTGAAATTTCGACCATTTTCAAACCGCCATAACTCGGCGTATTTTTAATCGATTGGGATGAATCTTTGAGGGCGGCAAACTTTGAAGTGTCTTCTTTAAAGTCATGCATGCGAACTTAAGCGTAACCCCTTCCGGCCCCCTCTAGCGCCCCTGTGAAAAATAAAGTTTTTTCTGGAAACCATGTCCAACTTTGACGATGTCTACGGAGTTGGAAAAATTTTGTCGACTCGATCCACCATAAAGGCATTAAAATTTGATCAATTCTCTATGCAGGACTCAAAGAAGGAAGTTCCTACGATGATTTGGTATAAAGTTATGGGTGTTTGAAAAAAGTGCATTTTGAGGTTTTTTCGCACACAACTCAGTGACTTCAACCAAATTTGATAATTCGGGAAAAAATCCCATTTTGGCTCTACATTAAGGAGTTACACTCAGATTGGAATGATCTCTTTTCGAACTCTTCTACCCCCGAACAAAAAAACACGTTTTTTGGCAAAAAACGTCCAATTTTGGCAACGTGTACCGAGTTGGAAAAAATTTGTCGATTCGATCCACCAAAAGGGCATTAAAATGTGTTCAATTACCAGCGAAGGACTCAAATAACGAAGTTCCTACGACGACTTGGTACAAAGTTATGGGTGTTTGAAAAAAAAAAAGACAATTTTGTGGTTTTTTGAAGTTTTTCGACGAAATTGTTTTCGTTTCCACGAATGAAATTTTCTTTGGATGTTCTTTGAGGTATGCACGAAAATTCATTGTTTGCGCAAAATCATGAATATCGCGTTTCGACCTTAGAACTCCATTAACAAAAAAATTTATTTTAGGTCAAAAAAGGCTCACTTTAATGGTCTCTGTAGGGTCGGAAAAAATGTGGGCCTAACTCACCACCATTCGTCCATTTTTCCATTCGTCCAATAAAAACAAACAAATTACACAGACGGAAAAAATGTAACACTTGAGATTTGTAAAAATTTAGATAATTTTTCAAATGGCCATAACTCGGCTTCTATGCAACCAATCTATCGACGATCTTTTGAGAAATTTAAAGCAAAATGTGTCCTCTTTGAGAGGGTTCATCCCCCACTCAAAAAGAGGGCTCTACTCCCATCCAAATGAAAAAATAAAAAGGCCACAAAATGCACACCCATAACTTTGTGCCAAATCGCCACAGGAACTTCGTTTTTTGAGTTCTGCACAGGTAATTTATAATTAAATAATAAATAAATAAACACATTTCAATGCCCTATTGGTGGATCGAGTCGACACATTTTTTCCAACTCGGTACATGTTGCCAAAGTAGGACGTTTTTTTCCCCAAAAACGTCTTTTTTTTGTTCGGGGGTTGAAGGGTTCGAAAAGGGATCATTCCAATATGAATTTACCCCCTTAAAGTAGTGCCAAAATGGGGATTCTTCCCGAAATAATCATCAAATTTGGTTGAAAAGTCACTGAGCTATGTGCAAAAAACCTCAAAATGCACACCCAGAACTTGTTGCCAAATCGTCGCAGGAACTTTGTTCTTTGAGTCCTGCATAGGGAATTGATCTAATTTTAATGCCTTTATGGAGTATCGAGTCGACAAAATTTTTCCAACTCCGTAAACATCGTCAAAGTTGGACATAGTTTAAACGAAAAAAAGGTTTTTTTCACAGGGGTGCTAGAGGGGGGCGGAAGGGGTTACGCTTAGGTTCGCATACATGACTTTAAAGAAGACACTTCAAAGTTTTTCGCCCTAAAAGATTTATCAAAATCGATTAAAAATACGCCGAGTTATGGCGGTTTGAAAATGGTCGAAATATCACGAATTTAAAGTGTTTCATTTGTTTTCCTTCAGTATAGATATGTTTTAAAAACGAAAGAAAAAAAAAATTAATGGATTAACTGTGAAGTGAAGTTATTATTTCTAGTATTCCAATTCAATCAAGTCTGGATTTATTTCGCACTATCTTACACGTACAGAATTCAATGCAACAAAAACAGTATTTCTTTCTACTTCGGCTACAGCCGAATAGATAGCAGCACTCATACCATTTCCTCTATATTCTCGACACTAATATTTTAGATTTTGAAAATTTGTTTGTTTAAATAACGACTTATATGATCTATAAACACACATAATAGTTGTCAAAGCCGTTCCGTAGAGATCACGGAATGATTTTTGGACAACTGAAAATAGAGATTGAATGTTGATACTCTAGCTGCAGTACTTGGCGTAAAATTCAATATGAAGGATATTTCCAATATATTGTTAGAAAATGATACATAGACAAAAATATTAATTCAATGGAAAAATTAATAGGCATGTAAATATAATTACAACGTAAACTGTTACAAATATTTTTGTTCACGAAAATGTTATAATGTGCGCATTATTTAATTGTATTGGAAGCATTAATGGGGCACATTTAACACTCAATTTCATTAAACACGCATTTGCGTGTTTAATATGGTTATTAAACACGCATACGCATTTGCGTGTTTAATAAGGTTATTATATATTATTATTACACGCTAATTTGCGCTTTAATTCACAGAACGCGATTTGTGATAATATTTTGTTTACCCCTTTTAATACTGATTTTAACTTTGATTTTTAATTTTTTTCAATAATTATATGCTCGTTGTACAATATACTATTATTACGCATTTATCTTATTGTTGCAATTGTATTTATTTTTTCTCTTTAATTTATTTGTAAAAAAGTTGATAAATCGTGAAACAAACCAAGTGAAATGTATAATAAGTGGGTCCATTCTGGCACTAGTGGGATTGGAACAAGACGTGCAACATGACAAAAATAGGTTCTTTCTGGATGGATTTTAAAATGTTGAAGCTAATTCCAGCAGAAATGATTTTTTACAATTTTTCTTATCGCCGAATACAATTTCCATTTCCTTCGTTCAAGTTTTGAGTGTTGATATTTTGTTTCCAACTGTGATACGTCAATTGTTTTAAAGGGATGTCAAAACTAGTTTCATTTTGTATGGATTTTGAAATTTTGAAACTTTTTCCGGCAGAGATGAATTTTTTATAATTTTTCTAATCGCCGAATGTATTTTTTTCTCTGTAATTTAAGTTTTTAATTGTAGATTTATTTCCAGCTGTAATATAACGCTTATTTTAATTTTAGTAGTAAATAAAAAAAAACATTCATATTGGATAGATTTTGAAATTTTGAAGCTAATTCCAGCAGATATTCATTTTTTACAATTTGTTTTAATGTTGTACATTTATTTCCAGCTGTAACATCTCACCTATTTAAATTTTAGTAGTATATCAAAAATGGGTTCATTCTGGATGAATTTTAAAATTTTGAAGATAATTCCAGCAGAGAATCATTACTTACAATTTTTTTTTCGCCGAATGCTATTTCAATTTCATTCGTTCAAGTTTTGAGTATTGCTATTTTATTTCCAGCTGTGATATGTCAATTGTTTTAAAGGGATGTCTAAACTAGATTTGGTTTGGATATATTTTAAAATTTTGAAGCAGCAGAGATTCATGTTTTACAATTTTTCTAATTGCCGAATGTTGTGTTGTCAATTTGTTTCCAGCTGTAATATGTCACTAATTTTAGTAGTAATGCAAAAATAGGTTCATTCTGGATGGATTTTGAAACTTTGAAGCTAATTCCTACAGATAAATTGTTTACAACTTTTTCTTATCGCCGAATGATGTTTCCATTTCCTTCGTTCAAGTTTTGAGTGCTGCTATTTCGTTTCCAGTAGTAATATGTCAATTGTTTTGAAGGGATGTCAAAACTAGTCTCAGTTTGGATGAATTTTGAAATTTTGAACTTAATTTCGGCAGAGAGGATATTTTTTACAATTTAAGTTTTGAATGTTGTCAATTTGTTTCCAGTTGTATTATGTCACTTTAGTGGCATATTAAAAATAGGTTCATTCTGAATAGATTTTCAAATTTCGAAGTTAATTCTAATTGAGATTAATTTTTTACAATTTTTCAAATCGCCTGATGCAATGTTCCTTTGTGAAGTTTAAGTTTTGAGTGTTGCCATTTTGCTTCCAGCTGTGATATGTCAATTGTTTTAAGGAGATATTAAAAATAGGTTTATTCTGGATGGATTTTCAAATTTCGAAGTTAATTCTAGTTGAGATTAATTTTTTTACAATGTTTTAAATCGCCTGATGCAATGCTCCTTTGTAAAGTTAAGTTTTGAGTGTTGCCATTTTGCTTCCAGCTGTGATATGTCAATTGTTTTAAGAAGATATTAAAGGTAGGTTTATTCTGGATGGATTCTCAAATTGGGAAGTTAATTCTGGTTGAGATTATTTTTTTACAATTTTTCAAATCGCCTGATGCAATGTTCCTTTGCGAAGTTTAAGTTTTGAGTGTTGCCATTTTGCTTCCAGCTGTGATATGTCAATTGTTTTAAGAAGATATTAAAGATAGGTTTATTCTGGATGAATTTTCAAATTGCGAAATTAATTCTTGTTGAGATTAATTTTTTACAATTTTTCAAATCGCCTGATGCAATGTTCCTTTGTGAAGTTTAAGTTTTGAGTGTTGCCATTTTGCCTCCAGCTGTGATATGTCAATTGTTTTAACGATATATTAAAGGTAGGTTTATTCTGGATGGATTCTCAAATTGGGAAGTTAATTCTAGTTGAGATTAATTTTTTGTAATTTTTCAAATCGCCTGATGCAATGTTCCTTTGTGAAGTTTAAGTTTTGAGTGTTGCCATCTTGCTTTCAGCTGTGATATGTCAATTGTTTTAAGGAGATATTAAAGGTAGGTTTATTCTGGATGGATTTTCAAATTGCGAAATTAGTTCTAGATTGTTTTTTACAATTTTTCTAATCGCCGCGCCGCGCCGCATGCAATGTTCGTTTACGAAGTGTATTTTTTTCGTATTTCCATTTTGTTTCCAACTTTGATACGTCAATTGTATTTAGGGGATGTTAAAAATTGGTTAATTTTGGATGGATTTTGAAACTAATCTTCAAATCTAAGTTCCAAAACAACTGATACTTATTTCAAAATTTAGAAAAAAATAATAATTGTTTAAAACTCGAATACAAAATATGGTTTTCACTACTGAGTTTGTTTTGAAAAAAAAGAGATCGAGAATTAGTTTTTCTCTATCTCTTATAGTAATCGTATAAACGATCGAAATTTGCCCACCTTGTATATACGTCCCAATATGTCGTGACAATCGCACAGTGAGCATCTTAAATCTTAAATTTTAAGAGAGGGTATTTATGAGGGTATTCAGTGAGCATAATGTAAATATAGGCACAAAATCAGTAGTGAAGTGATGATTCATCTTCAATTCGCGTAGATTTGTTATTGCGCAAACTTTACCCCCGAGTGTCACGACATTTTGGGACGGCTCTACACATCCACTTCCAATTTAAAATACATTAGCGATGTTATTACCACATCAGTTGTAAATGTAGTAAGTAACTGTTCTGCATTCATCTCGAATTACAAAAAAAAAATCAGTTATTCATCTTCGCACAAATAACCGGAGGTTACCGCATTCCGACCCTTCATTGGATACCATTACAACGTTAGTGGAACATTACCGGTGTAGATGACCCCAAGTTTATCGAAATCACAAGCATAATGGGAGGCTCGTATCTCCATATCAATTTCTGTAAATGGCAGGTATAGAGTGAGCGTGAAAACGAGATATGAAACATGAGACTCGCACCCCGAACGGGCGACAATGCGAATGGAAATATGAACGCTCGCAGCCGATTTCAGTTGGTCCGGATCAAAAACATTATCATAGGAACCAGGCGATGAAAATTGGATTTCGCCCGTAATTTATATGTGTAATTCCGCATAGTTTAAAATATAATATTTGCCGGGGGAGTTTTATATTTGACATGTTTATGGATTCCCCCGGAATTGTTTTGGAATCGCAAATCGCGTTTGTTGTGTTCAAATAAAACAAAAATTTGTAAATATATGAAATATAATAAATCAGATAGTTACATTAAAACTCTACTGTAAAAAACAAAAATACATTTCAGAAATTAAATAAACTAAAAGTTAATGGTTGTAGAATTAATTGGAATAAGTAGAATTACCATTCGGCCCGGACTTTACGGAGCAGTTCCGGATTCAGCAAATGCCCCTGATTAGCAAAGATTATTTTTTTTCCATGACAAAATATAATTCTTGAGTATAAAAAGCTTAAGCTAACAATGCTTTAAACTTTTACATTACTAAAGTCAAAATAGTCTCTTGTCACTTTGTTAAATTTTAATGTCCATAAGTTGTTTTTCAAAGCTACCTTCGATGTTATTTAAAAAAAAGGCTATGGAAATAGTTGATAAAACGAGTTTTCTGCAAATAACTTTTAATGCGTTAGGAATTGGGACAGGTTTGTAATCAGTGGAACATGTTGATGATAGAGCCACTTATATTATACAATTTGAAAACTAAAATTTAAAAAAATTCATAACTAAAAATAATCGGTGGATTTTCAAAAACTACACCTAATTTGGTAAAACGATGATTTGCAAATCTAATTTATAAGATTTTGTAAACATGTTTTATTTATATATTTTTTTAATTTTTCTCTCGAATATTGCCCAATTCGAAATCTAAAATTTTGAAAAATTCACAATTCGCGAAATAATTGGTGAATTTTCAAAATCTCCATTTAGTTTGAAAATACGATGATTTGCAATTCTAATTTAATTTTTGTAGAAATTTGTCGACACGTTTTATATTTTCCTTTATTTTTTTGCTCAAGTATTACACAATTCGAAAATTTAAATTTAAAAAAATTCAATATTCACGAAATAATTGGTGGATTTTCAAAAACTCTATTTAGTTTGATAAAACGATGATTTGCAAATTTAATTTAATTTTTGGAGAATTTAGTAGACACTTTTTATATATTTTTTTAAATTTTTAACTCGAGTATTACACAATTCGAGATCTAAAATTTAAAAAATTCACAATCCCCGAAATAATTGGTGAATTTTCAAAAACTCTATTTAGTTTGATAAAACGATGATTTGCAAATTTAATTTAATTTTTGTAGAATTTAGTAGACACTTTTTATATATTTTTTAAATTTTTAACTCGAGTATTACACAATTCGAGATATAAAATTTAAAAAAATTCACAACTCGTGAAATAATCAGTGGATTTTTAAAAACTGCACTTATTTTGATAAAACGATGTTTTGCAAATCTAATTTAATTTTTGTAGAATTTCGTCGACACGTTTTATATTTTCTTTTATTTTTTTGGTCAAGTATTACACAATTCAAAAATTAAAATTTTCAAAAATTCAAAACTCACGAAATAATTAGTGGATTTTTAAAAACTCTATTTAATTTGATAAAACGATAATTTGCAAATAAAATTTAATTTGAATAGAATTTCGTCGACACGTTTTATATTTTCTTTTATTTTTTTTTTGCTCAAATATTACACAATTCGAAAATTAAAATTTAAAAAAAATTCAATGTTCACGAAATAATTGGTGGATTTTCAAAAACTCCATTTAGTTTGATAAAACGATAATTTGCAAATCTAATTTGATTTTTGTAGAATTTAGTAGACACGTTTTATAAGTTTTTTTTAATTTTTAACTCGAGTGTTACACATTTCGAGATCTAAAATTTTCAAAAATTCACAATCGGCGAAATAATTGGTGAATTTACAAAAACTCCATTTAGTTTGATAAAACGATGATTTGCAAATCTAATTTAATTTTTGGAGAAATTCGTCGACACGTTTTTTCAAGATTTTTCTTCTGGACTTTCTTTTCAGGGCTGTTTTAAGGACAATTTTTTCAGATTTTTGTTTCCTTGGGACTCTTCTAAAGTCTCTTTTAGTACATTGTTTTCGGGACTTTTCAAGAACTTCTTTTTCAAGTTTTTTTTTTAAGATCTTTAAAGACTTTATTTTCAAAACTTTATTTCGTGACCTTTTTCAAAACTTTTTTCAAGGCTTTTTCAAGATTTTTTTCTGGACTTTCTTTTCGGGGCTGTTTTAAGGACAATTTTTTTTTTTTCGCTTTTAGTACATTGTTTTCGAGACTTTTTTAAGGACTTGTTTCTCCAAATTTTTTTAAGATTTTTTAAGACTTTATTTTCAAAACTTTATTTCGTGACCTTTCTCAAAACTTTTTTCAGGTTATTTTTTAGGACAAATTTCAAGAATTTTTCAGGACGTTTTCAGAATTTTTTTCTGAGAACTTTTTTCAAGGCTATTTCAAGATTTTTTTTCTGGACTTTCTCTTTTCAGGGCCATTTTAGGGACAACTTTTTCAAATTTTTGTTTGAGTAGTATTTCAGGTATTTTTTAAAGATCTTTCTTAAAAAAAAATTTCAAAATTTATTATTATTTTCAAAATTTTATTTCGTGACCTTCTTCAAAACTTTTTTCAAGGCTTTTTCAAGATTTTTTTTCTGGACTGTTTTAAGTACAATTTTTTCAGATTTTTGTTTCCTTGGGACTCTTTTAAAGTTTTTTTTAGTACTTTTTTAAAGACTTATTTTTCAAGATTTTTTAAAGATTTTTGAAGACTCTATTTTCAAAACTTTATTTCGTGACCTGTTTCAAAACTTTTTTCAGGTTACTTTTTAGGACAAATTTCAAGAATTTTTCAGGACGATTTCAGGATTTTTTTCTCAGAACTTTTTTCAAGGCTTTTTCAAGATTTTTTTTCTGGACTTTCTTTTCAGGGACAATTTTTGTTTCAGTAGTATTTCAGGTATTTTTTAAAGATCTTTCTTAAATAATTTTTCCAAGACTTTATTTTGAGGACTCTTCTTTCAGATTTTTTGAGGACTTTTTGTCAGAACTTTCTTTCAATAATTTTCTTTTGTGACTATTTCGGGATATTTTTCCAGTTTTTCAAGGCCCTTTTCTAAACTTTTTTAAGGAATTTTTTCAATCCTTTTTCTCGGGATATTTTTTGGGACTATTTTTGTCGGGAGTTTTTTCAGGACATTTTCTTCGGGACTTTTATTCAGGACTCTTTTTTCCAGTTTTTTTTGAGGATATTTTTTCTAGGCCCTTTTCGGAACTTTTTTAAGGAATTTTTTCAATACTTTTTCTCAGCATATTTTTTGGGACTATTTTTGTCATGTGCTGCGATTACATTACACATATTTTAATTGATATTTATTCTTTCATAATGTTTATCAACAAATTATTTTCCATTTCGATGTATTTTTTCCCTTAAATCCTTTTCTATAGCTCCATTTCTAATTTAAATAATAACGATTCAATAATGTAATACCGGCTTACGAAAAACCTGGTTTAAATGTTCAACCGTTAGTCCATTCCATCGAATTATTTAGGGATTCGCCTGAAGTTCACATTCATTTCTTTTCCAAATTTTGCTTTGCTTGTTTTAATGTTCTCTTTCGCTCGTTTCTCTCTTTTCTGTATTTTTTGTAGTCTCCTATCCTTTTGATTTATAAGTAAGGATCTTTTCCTTTTCTCCATCTTGTCTATTATCTATTTTTGACTTCTTCCGCCCAAAAAATTGTTTTCTTCGTTTGTTTGTTCCTCATTCGTGTTATTCCGCAGCTCCCTTTTGCCGCTTCTAGTATAATTCTTTTAAATGTTTCCCATTTTCCTTCTATACCCGTCCTTTTATTTATCTATCTGAATTTTCTTTGTAATATCACCCGGTACGTTTCCTGTATTTTTAGTGTTTTCCTCCTTTTGTCTGGTTTCTGTTTGCCCTTCAATTTCATGTCCATCCTTAGTAATCCTATTTCCGCCTGTCATGATTCGCTTTTTTTTAAACACCCATAACTTTGTGCCAAATCGTCGTGGGTAATTGAACACATTTCAATGCCCTTTTGGTGGATCGAGTCGACACATTTTTCCAACTCGGTACACGTTGCCAAAGTTGGACGTTTTCTTGTCCAAAAACGTGTTTTTTTGTTTGGTTGGGGGTTGAAGGGTTCGAAAAGGGATTATTCCAATCTGAGTTTACCCCCTTAAAGTAGAGCCAAAATGGTATTTTTTTCCCGAAAGAATCATCAAATTTGGTTGAAAAGTCACTGAGTTATGTGCGAAAAACCTCAAAATGCACTTTTTTTTCAAACACTCATAACTTAATGCCATATTGTCGTAGGAAGTTCGTTCTTTGAGTCCTGCATAGGGAATTGATCAAATTATAATGCCTTGATGGTGGATCGAGTCAACAAAATTTTTCCAACTCCGTAGGCATCGTCAAAGTTGGACATGGTTTCCAGAAAAAAAACTTTTTCTTTACATAGGGGCGCTAGAGGGGGCGGAAGCGGCTACGCTTAAGTTCGCATGCATGACTTTAAAGAAGACACTTCAAAGTTTTTCGCCCTCAAAGATTCATCAAAATCGATTGAAAATACGCCGAGTTATAGCGGTTTGAAAATGGTCGAAATTTCACGAATTTCAAGTGTTTTTTTTTTATTCGAAATTTACATGTTGTGGTCAATTTTTGTTTATAGTGGGCTTCATAATAATAACAAATATGACGGATATTAACTTGATATTGACTTTGAAATAATTATGTCAATCATCTACAAAATTTTAGTTTTAAAAGTGAATCGATATGGCCATAGGTAAAAGATCAAAAAATTGCTCACGCGATTAAAACTCATTTATTTTGATATATCCGACGAATTAATACATTTTGTTTTATTATTTATATTCGATTCCACTGAATTTATTTGTCTAAAGCAAACTATGTTTATTTTAATATAGAGAAGGATTGAATCCTGTTAAGCCGAACGCTGACGTGTCAATTCCATTTCAAAACATTTCCATTCTCCGTCGTACATTGTGCCAGCCTCCAGGGCCTTGTCATCTGGCTTGTCCACAAACAATCCACACCGCTTATAATAGTTCCATTAATGTAAAAACGAAAACTACCTTTCGAGGGCGTACGTGAATGAAATCTGGACCCACTTTTGACAGGGCAATCCTCATCTGTCACTTTTGTGCAACGGGATCTTTCCCTTCTCAAACCTGTATCAATGAATTCTACATATTTTATGAATATTTATTTATTTATTCTAAGCTTACATCACATCTAGTATTTCTACTAGTATTTCGTCTGGTCCATTAAATGAAAAATGCTAGCAACATTATTGACACTTTTTTTTTTATAAATGAATCTTAGGGATTTATATGTTAAAATTTCTTTTTTAGTGGCTTTTCTATTGCAAATTTCAACATTATTTTTGACACTTTGAATTGACTCCTTCCTGAACAGCTAATGAAAAAAGTCGAAAATATTAAAGAAATTAACAAAATTATCACCTACATATTTTAGGCCTTTAAGTTTTGCAAAATTCAGTAATGATACAAGAGGACCACATTGAAACATAACAATTACTGGAATACTCTTAGTCTTCAGGTCGCTATCTCATTGTAATTACATAACATTTGTATACAGGGTGTTGAATTGCAGAGCGGGCCATAGGGATTTACATGTAAAATCTGAAATGTATTAATATTGGCTCCCCTAATTATTCGACAGTATCGGTCTTCCAACATTATTTTTAAAGCTTTTTAAGCTGAATGATTTCGTACCTTACTCAATAGTTTCTGCAGAGTAATTAACGAGATATTTGCAAAAAACTTTACAACTATTTTGAATTAAAAACAAAGGTTTGCCATGTAATTATAATGGCGGATATTTCATTTTGTTCTAAAAAGTGACAGTAGCTGTCACATTACGATTTACAACTGGCCGTGTATTCTACATAAAGAAAAGTATTTATCTATTTTTTTTTCAGGAAGGATTTGTTAGAAAATCGGGTTAAGGACGCGCGGATAATAGGAAATTAGCTTCAGCTTCCGTTTTGTAAATAATCCATATTTTAATGAAAATAGGACACTAGATAACCATGGCCGCGCACGGCTCTTTTTCGTGTAGAAAAAGTGACCGCCCTGACGGGGTTCGAACCCGCACTAACAAGACCCAGTAGCAGGGACTTTACTCATTAGGTGTAATTTCTAATTCGGTTTTCCCAATAAAGTTGCATGTGCACTTTCCAATAGACACTCAAGATCTGAAAACGTTATCACTTCACGAAGACACTCCATAATACATCTAATATTTGTTACATAACTGTAAGAACATGTGGGAGTCGACATAGCCCTTTATCGCTCATTCATACTTTTCCAGTCGATCTCTGAAATTCAAACACATATCCGTAGGTGACGTTTCGGTGGATGTGGGTCGTGGCATTGTCGCCACGTCAGCAGTTTGAGACGTGTTTGTATACAGTGGAGGATATTACCGGCCCAATTGTGACCAAGTGACAATTGATACCGCCAAACATACGGTCCGATTCCCGCCAACAATGCAACCGCCACACGGTACATTCACACAAAAATGTGCAGACGTGCAGGCTATTTTTTTACTCGAGGGAGCTCCGATGCATTGATTGATGCGATTTGTATGGACTTAACTTGTAGACGACTTGCATTGAATGAATAGATCTTTAATGGACCAGGTGGCCAGAAATGTTGAAAATTTGTAAAAAATTGTAAAAATTTGCAATATTTTGAAACTGATATGCATATAATAATAATAATATATACTTTATTGCCTAACAGGAAATTTCATTTATGAGATAACTATACAATACGATTTATAATAATTTGTTATAAATGTAAGTCATGAGTAAGAATTATAAAAAAAAACATAATGGGAACCAGCGGCGGCTCGTGGATTTCCGTTGGTGAGGCAAAGAAAAAGATGCCGCTCGTGCTGCATTACTTACTCTAATAGAGGAAGCAATTATTCCGTTACTTTTTCGGTAAAATTTTCTTCCGTTGCCTCACCGCCGAACATCCACGAGCCGTTAATTTCTGTCTCCTAGAGACCTGGACAAGTTGGTGATCGGACGCATGAACTCGTACAGGAAACGAAATGTTTGTATGGATTACAAATCCTAGTAGAATTCGTGACTGCAGTCATAATGTTTACGTATTTATATATAATTACATATTTTCTCTGCACGCAATTTAAATCTGGATAAAAAAGTTTGAGATTAGATTAAATTATGTGGACAGAAAAAGCTGGGGAATTAAAAAAAAATTGTAAATAGAGGGTGCCCGTTTTTGGTGCTCAAGCATGGGCATCTCGGTTATTTGAAGAGATACAAGGTCGGTTAAATTAGAGAAAATTTGCCCAATCTGGAGTGTACCATAATGCCGTTTTGAAACATAAAATATTCCGACTACTTCCGAAGATATCCGAAAAACATCGAAATTTTCAAAAACAAGTTTTTATTTTTTTGCGAGACTATTTATAGAAATGTATACTTCAAAACAATTGACACTTTGTACGCTCTACAATGTGGTGATATGATAATAAAAATTCGACGTTCCGATTTTCGGGAAACATCATCAACTTTGTTTTTTCTTATGGGCGCCATCTTGTATTTTTACATTTTCAAATACAGATTTTTTTTTCTGATTACGGTGATGTGTCATGTGTTGGGGTTTGGTCTAGCAGTTTAATGGATATGCCAAAAATCCTGTTTTTGCAAAGAGTGGCTTGGAAATGACAGCTACACTTTTGTTTAATAAAGCAATTTTTGACACTTCGACTGAATTTCGTTTATCCTGACCTACAGTTCCAAAACTGGTATACATTTATAACAAAATGCTGTTTTCAAGTAAAGAAAAACGTGTTATACTAGAACTTTATTACGCATCGCATCGAAATGAGAAAGTTACTTCGGAAACATACCTTCAGCGGTGTCCAGAAAGACAACAACCTGCTGAAAATTATTTTCTGATGCTTCCTAGAAATTTCCTCTATTCAGGCAATCTCTACGATATGCTATGCACCATTCTGATTTCCTATATGTTAATGATTTAAGGTTTTTTTAAACTGTGAATATTTTAAAATTAAATATGTTGACGATTTAAGGTATCTTCTAGTGTGAATATTTTTAAATTAAAATCTTTAAGAGCAGAGTCTATTAGTTTCGTTTGTTTAAAATTTAACATACCAATAACATAAGGGATTTGCGATCTAACTGTGCAGTATTATGTTTTCTTTTATCCCAGAGCCTTCGCAACACAGCTTGGTGATAATGGAAAGTACCTAAAAGACTTGCACTTAAAATCATTCTTCGCGGTGTAGAATCATCCGGCATAAACAAATCAGGTTTACCTTTACCACCGAATCCATTAGAACCTTTTTTTCATGGTCATAAAGACATTGCAATAATCGTCTTCAATTTGGCCGCTATGAATTACACAACTTAGAGGTATACCACCAGTCTTGTTTCTTGCTACGAGAAAGGTAAAATTTGCACCACTCTCATCACAGCTAGCTGGGAAATCAAACAACAAAAAGTTTCTCCTCAAAATGTATGACAGTATTTCCTCTTCATTATAAGCGTTAATATGCAGATATTTCTGAACCGATACATGAACACCTTCCTCCTCATAGGTTAACAATGTCTCCTTTATTGCATCAAACGTCGGGATAATACTTCCACCTCCATTATTGTCTCTTCTTTAAAAAATGGTGATGTGGCCATCATGTTACTTTCTCCGACTTTATATTTACGTTTTCATAGGTTTATTTTCAATTGAAATCATATTTTAAATGTACAGCGAGCGTTACGCAAACTCGGATGAAACTGACGTTTAAAACGTCAAAATCATGAAAGATGGAAAAATTATACTTCAAATTCAAAAACTAGGTTTACTCGAAAACTAACGAGATTTCGAAAAAAACATATTCTTTAGAAGTTGTTCATTTTGGCATTCTCTACAATTATTATTCACATAAAATTGCTGTAACTATTATCGTTTCATAATTATAAACCAAAAATTTAAAAAAATTAATAAATTTTTTTCTCGATTAGCAATGATTTTATGGAAAATATTTTCAAGTAAAAGCTATTCATTTCTTTGTTGTCTTTAATGTTTGTTTAAATTTTTTGTGATATTGTTTATATTTAAGATAATATTGACAAAAAACAAAAAACAGTTAAGGTAAACACCCACTTCCGGTGTACAAAATTTTACCAAAAGCTTTTCAGTTCTTCGGATTATCAAATAAGACGTATGTTCAAAGTTTCATATCAATTGCTCTTTAAGTTTTTGAGATACAGCGCACACAGACAGACACACACACACACACACACACACACACACACACACACACACACAGACACAAATTTTTTTTTTCCAGAAATTGTTGAAATGGCATCTAGGGACCCCAAAACGGATATTTCCGCAAAAAAAAATTTTGAAAAAAAAATCACGATCACAATACTTTCTCGTACTTCGTAACGGAGAAAGTAAAAGGCAAACTTCTAAAGAGTGGTTAATTTAATAGCACCTACGTCCAGTTTTCATTCTGATGATAGATACGTCTATCAGTAGGATTTATGTGATAATTGGCCAATATCTTAAAAATAACAGTCACTGGCCTCCATAATTAATTTATTTTCACGGTACTTTTTACTTTCAGCGGGTCCAAGGCCAATCTCAAAGTAATTAATCAATAAAGCGCTCGTTTCATCGTTAACTCTTAAACAACTGTAGGCTACAGCGGCATTGTGTTTATGTGAGTGACTACCAGTTAATTTTAAAATAATAAGCAACGAAGAGAAATAAATCACCAACAATTCCGAAAATTTTCTCATGAATGTCCTCCCCAAGTTCTTGTAGGGTTCGACGATAATATTTAAAAATCTCTGCCTTGAGAAAGTTACAGAGACTCAAATTGGACGTCTTCCGTAAGATCAGTCGACCGGGGGAACATCTCTTGGAAAATGGCGCTGAAACCACAATGCATCTGTATGTTTTCCTACATTTTGGAGTATAAAAAATAATTTAAAAAATAAGGCTCCATGATGCCTACAGAAGACAGAGCACACCTTTGTCACCTTTGGGCTATGAAGAGGTTATTGGTGGTTTTCAGCAGCCCACTAACGAAAATTCTGATTGTTTACTGTTCCAGAAAGATGAGAATGAATTTCGTCACTAGTCCTGCTATTTAACAGTACTCAACAAAATACTTCTTATTAGCCTAATTTTTGAGAAATACGCTAAATAATATTTATTTCAATTTCTCTCTCTAAATATCAGATTAAACCATTTTGTGGAATAAGATCGTAAAAATAGTAAGAAAACTGGAGAACACAAAGTTATTCTTGCAAAAAAAGCATAAAAAAAACAAATTGTTGTTATTTTGAGAAATAGACTCATGGCAGTTATATTCTGCATTTAATTTGAAACCCTAAAAATTAAAGTGTTCTGATTACTGTTGAACAATTTCGACCTTATTCGCAACAAAATGCTTTAATTTGATATTTAGAGCGAGAAATTGGAATGAATAATAAAAATTTTGTTGCGTATTTCTCAAAAATTATTTTGTTTAGTACTATTAAATAGCAATTTTCAAGAGCATTCCAATGAGGTATAACAAAGGGGGTGTTGCCGTTAAAAAAATTGAGTTGGGGTAATTAATTTTTGTAGTCATACATACCCCCCACATACCCTAGAAACGGTTTTGAGAATTTTTTTATATCTTTTTAGGTCCATACTTATAGAGCATTGCTGGTTTTTAAATAGACACCCTGTATAATATGCGAGGATTATTCGATTAAAATATTCTATAAGCGTTATGCCGCTAAAAACGCCCCTGTTTAAAAAAATACAAATATTCCGCTATTGAGGTTTGAAGGTTATCCAACAAGTGCGGAAGATGGCCAGGTGACAAAATCAAACATTCAACATTATCAATACACAGGTGCAACAGTTCTTCGACTTGGACAGTTCGCCATTGCTAGACAAAGCATTAATACAGAACAGTAGAGGGAGGATGACGTCACCAGGCATAGGTTTAGGTAGTGCACCGTAATGCACTGTCACACCCCAGTTAATCCGAAGATTTGTATAATCCACCCTTCTTCTTAAAACAACCAGTGTGGAGCACAGCGCTTACACGTACACGTGGTGTGTTCTCCTCAAGATCTCTGTAGTTAAATCACGTTAAATCATCAGATATTTTAACGTCAAACTTTTAGTAGTAGTAGTAGTAGTATTAAATATATTCGTAAGGCAGATATCCTTCCGCAGTGTAAATGTATGTGTATCTAGTGGTGTGGAAGTAATATTTGAGATTGATTATGTTTTAATACACCACTGAAATCACCGTACAAATATTTTCTATTGTCAAATATTAAATTCGATAAAAAATATATTTTCAGTGCTGCCACTTGTTGCAGATAAAACTCACTAAATGTATATAAATTTGAGACAGCCTTACTTGTTGCAGATGCATTTAATAAATGTAATCTTAATAAGACTTAATTTTGCAGTCACGAACAGATTGAATATCAATATAATCAGGCTATTTTTCGTCTTTATTAAATGTGTTTAAGTATATGTTTTACTTTAAAAATAAATCCTTAGCTTAATTCTAAGTAAAAAAAAATAGTATATTATACTTGTTTAATAAGGGTCACTGTAGCACTCGTTAGATTGGATCGCTCGTACCACAATGGACTCTCTTATTAAATCTAGACAAAATGTACATTATTTCATTTTTTACTTTCTCCGTTACGAAGTACGAGAAAGTATTGTAAACGCGATTTTTTTTTAACTTTTTTTTACGGGTATATCCGTTTTGGGGTCCCTAGATGCCATTTCAACAATTTCTGGAAAAAAAAATTGTGTCTGTGTGTGTGTGTGTGTGTGTGTGTGTCTCAATTGATATGAAACTTTGAACATAAGTCTTATTTAAAAATCTGAAGAACTGAAAAGCTTTTGCTAAAATTTCGTACACCGGAAGTGGGTGTTTACCTTAACTGTTTTTTGTTTTTTGCCAATATTTTCTTAAATATGAAAAATATCGCAAAAACATTTAAACAAACATTGAAGACAACAAAGAAATTAACATCTTTTGCTTGAAAACATTTTTCGTAAAATCTTTTTTATTCGAGAAAAAATTCATTAATTTTTTTTAAATTTGTGTGTATAATTATGAAACGATAATAGTTACAGCAAATTTATGTTAACAATAATTATAGAGATTGCCAAAATGAACAACTTATAAACAATAAGTTTTTTCGAAATCTCTTTAGTTTTTGAGTAAACCGAGTTTTAGAATTTGAAGTATAATTTTTCCATCTTTCATTAATTTTGATGTTTTAAACGTCACTTTCATCCGAGTCTACAAAACGCTCGATGTACATTTAAAATATAAATGATACCATCAAGTCGGAGAAAGTAACATGATGGCCACATCACCATTTTTTTACAAAATAATGTAATTATCAAGTATTATTGTTTACATTATTTTGACCAGTTTTTTAAATAGCATTTTCCATTGAATTGATAAATAAAGAAAAGTAAAAAAAACTTGAACTTTTCTGATAAAAACAAGATTTTTGTAAAATAAGTGCTGATTTGTAGCTGAAGAGAAATGTGATCCCCAAGTCTATAATTAAATACCAGCAAGGGCTTTACAGTTACGAAGAAATTATTAAAACAAAGAAAGCAAAAAATGTACTTTCTTTTTCTGTACATTATATAATTAATACAATCTCTCGCTTGTGATAGAATGTACATTAGGGCCCACCCACCAACCGAATTGCATTTTGGCTAGTAATAAAATCCCAAGCATCTCCTTTTATTCTGGATCTGATCGAGAAACTAACTGCATAAGCTAAATCTGGTAATATATAAATCCACCCACCAACCTTTAGGACCCACCCATTACCCTTTTGATAATGTACCCCACCCTGCAGAAGCGGATTTTTTAAAGCCCGGCCCGGCTCGGCCCGGAGCTGAGTATTGAAAGCCCGGCCAGGCCCGGCCCGACTCCGAAAAAGATTGAATTAAATAAATAAATTTACTAGACCCATGTACTTCTTACAATTCTTAAAATACATTAAATTCATGTTAATAAAAATAATCCAATTTATTTTTCAGTGCATTTCAGGAGCGGCTCGTTATATAGAGCGAAGGAGCCACGGCACTACCTATAGTTTCAAGCTCAGCAAAGTTCGTTTTTTTGCCAGTTATTTTGGCTTAGTAAGATAAATCGTTCTTCTTTCTTTCTTCAAAAAAGAGGGGGGGAGTATATTGTATAAATGGCTCTACCACCAACATGTTCCAAGAGCCGCCGCTGGTGCACTTAGTTCTTAACTGTAGCGGCATTCTTGGATTTGAGCAAGGCCTTCGACTGTGTCTCGCACGTTGTTCTTCTCAGGAAGTTATATTTCTACAACTTCCACCCGACTAGCTGTCGGCTTTTAACCTCATACTTATGCGAAAGGAAGCAAGTTGTACGAATTAATTCTAAATGTTCTGATAAGGTAAACCTAGATCATGGGTTCCACAGGGATCTATTTTGGGCCCTCTGCTCTTTTTGATTTATATTAATGATCTCCCGGAAGTAGTTGATAATATAATTTTATTCGCTGACGACACGACAACGTTCAGTAAGTCCAAAAATTTTACTCAAGCTCTGCAAAATAACATTCAGTCTCAAAGTTCTTTGACAGAATGGTTCATCTCCAACCTGCTAACTTTAAATGATGATAAAACAATACAATTAGTGTTCTCATTAAGTGATTTAAGTTTAACTCTCAATAATGTAAACTCAGCTAAATTTTTGGGACTTACACTTGATCCAAAACTTAATTGGCAGATACATGGTGATGCTGTAATTAAAAAAATCTCTAGGGTAACCTATTTACTTAGACAGCTATCAAATATGATATCGATACAAGCATTAAGATCGGTATATTTTGCCCTGCTACAATCGGTAATATGTTATGGTGTCCTTGCCTGGGGCCACTCTGCTATTTTAGGGCGTCTATTCGGCGCACAAAGAAGAGCTCTAAGAGCTATGAAGTCACTGAACTTTCGACATGACGTCAAAAACGAATTTGTGGAACTAGAGCTTCTTACACTACCAAGTATATACATAATCGAATGCATCTTGTACGTACGTATGAATATGACACAATATAAGTCGCATGGTGAAATGCATAATTATTCTACCCGATCGAGTCACCACATATGTCTTGAATATACGCGTTTAACTAAATCCAGAATTTCAGTTAATTATTATGGTCCTAAGATCTTCAACCTTTTGCCAGAACCAATTAAGAAGCTGCCAATGGCGAAACTCAGGCAAGTCTTAAAAAAGTACTTCGTTACAAGGGCATTCTATAGTTTAGATGAGTGTATTTCTAACGAATATGCCGATTTGATTATAAGTGCTTAAATAATTTAAATGATAATTTTTTATTTATTAATGTTCAAACCAAATTTGTAAACTGTTTATTTACTTACATGTATTTTATTGATTTTATTGACAATACACTTGTTTTTAATATGTTGTGCTCGCGCCTGGTAATTTTATTTTTGTATTTGATGTAAAATATAATAAAAATGTACTGTTATCTCTGACCTGTGTAAACATGTTCCATGTATTAACACCCAATAAATTATTATTATTATTATTATTATTATTATTATTAATTGAGCTTACTTTGCAAAACAGCTTTAGATTATCTACAAATAAAGAAATCTTACAATGCCTAATTACAGTTGGTAAGTCAATAATGAATAGTAGAAATAAAATTGGTCCCATATGAGATCCCTGCGGTACCCCTGATATAACACTAATTGACCTAGATATGCGATTACCGAATCTCATCAATTGCAATCCTTCAGTCAAAAATGTTTTTAACCAATCTACAACTCCGTCATTAAAACCTAACATTTGCTGATTTGTTCTGTGAAAGGGCGGCTTGGTGGTGTAGTTGCTAAGAATACATCTTTCTTAAGTTACTTCAAATAGATACATAAAAATCCCTAAATATCTTCTCCGTCAATTACAAGATAATCCCACTTAAACGTCATAGCGTTAATTCCGAAATTACATTTTTTAAATTCGGCTAAGAAATTTAAAAAAAACAAGCCTGAAACTTTATAACATTACTTAGAATAGATACTGCTACGAATTTCATTAAAAACCCTAAACAACCCCTCTGTTAATTAGAAAATAATAATAATTATACATCAAAGTAATAGTGTTTTATTCCGAAATTACATTGTTCAAATTCGGCAAAAAAAAAATAATTAAAAACAATGGCTATAAACCTGAAACTTTCTAACATTACTTAGAATAGATACTACTACGAGATTTCATAAAAAAAAACCCTAAGCATCCCCTCCGTCAATTACAAGATAATCCCACTTAAACGTCAAAGCGTTAATTTCGAAATTACATTTTTTAAATTCGGCTAAAAGAAAATAAAAATAACGGCTATAAACCTGAAACTTTCTAACATGACTTAGAATAGATACCATTATGAGATTTCATACAAATCCCTAAGCATCCCCTCCGTTAATTACAAGATAATCCCACGTAAACGCCATAGCGTTAATTCCGAAATTACATTTTTTTGAATTTGGATAAAAAAAATTAAAAACAATGGCTACAAGCCTGAAAATTATCAACATTACTTAGACTAGACACTACTACAGGATCTAATAAACACTCCAAAATATCCCTTACCTTAATCACACGATAATCCTACTGGAACGTACTTGTGTTAATTCCAAAGTTATATTTTGTGGAACTCGGTTAAAAAAATTTAAAAAAATATTTGCTACAAGAATGAAACTTTCTGAAACTAGTTCAAATAGACGCTACTACGTCATTCCATAAATCTCCTATAATACCCCCTCTTTCAATTACAAAATAATCCCACTTGAACGCCATAGTGTTTATTCTGAAGTAACATGTTTTAATTTCTGTTAAAAAAACTTGGAAAACAATGGGCACAAACTTAAAACTTGTTATAATGACTTAGAATAGATGCTAACACGTGATTATATAAAAAAAAACCCAAAATGCTTCCTCCTTCAATTAGAAGAGAATCTTTCTTAAACGCTATAGTATATTAATAAGTTACCTATTTGTTTATAGTCTTAGTAAGACTTAATTTTGCTTTGCAGAGTTAGGTACAGGTTGAATATTCAAATATTCAGGCTACATTTCGTTTTATTAAATTTATTAATTCCGTAGGTACATTTTTAAACTTGTTTTTTTTTTTTAAACAATGGCTATTGTAATTGTAATTTTCTAACATTACGTAAAATAGAATAATTTCGTTAATACGTTAACATTTTGCCCTATAGTACCCCGTATTTCTAGGCTAAAGATTATTTTCTGTGCTTTGCTTGCATTCAGTTGTAATTTATGAGCCAAGTTGATGCTTTTTCCTCAGCTTCTAAAGTTAGTCTTCTAAGGGAGTCCATATTCTCATGTGCGCTGATATGAGTTGTATCATCAGCAAATCTTCTGCTGGTTTCTAAAAGTGAGGCAGATCATTTAAGTAAATAATAAATAATACTGGTCCTAAAATCGAGCCCTGTGGTACACGGTGGTGTATCATCTGATAACTTCATAATGTATCATTGACATATACATATTGATCTCTACTATCATCTGGTAACTTCATAATGTATCACTAATATATACATATTGTTCTCTACTATCATCTGGTAACTTCATAATGTATCACTAATATATACATATTGTTCTCTACCTTCTAGGTATGACCTAAAAAACTGTAATGGTATACCTCTTATGTTAAGATCTTCAAGTTTTTGCAATATGATCGTATGATTGACACAGTCGAATGCTTTTGAAAGATCACAAAGTGTGACTGATGTTTGTATACGACGATTTCTATTAAAAAGGGGAAGGTTAAGCAATTTATTAACAGCTATCTCAGTATTTTTATTATTCCTAAAGCCATATTGGCAGACAGTATTTTATGTTTACTCAGGAACGACACTAACTGTCTTTTTTTAGCAATTCCATAACGGCAGTATTGTTAATGAATACCACAATATCTGTTTTATAAGGGCAACGATCACTATGACAGTTTATTACTTTGTAAATAACTTACAAAAATAATGCTCTTAATATTTCAACAGCAAGGACGGCGGAATAGTTGAAGTGATTACGTATGTTTATGTTATGTGACGCGATGGCATAAATCCAGACGACGTATCATCTGAATCCAAACAAGGGCTGTTATGCTAATGTTATTTTTATGCAGCCACTTTGCTATCCATAAATAATGTACAAAATATGTCCACAAACTAGAATTATAATAAATTCTGTGCGTGTATATATAGCGAAAAAGAGCTTAAAAAAAACGGGAACCCAGCGCCCATAAAAAGCTTTTATTTATATTCTGCAGGCCGTCATTGCATCTCACGAGAGACAAGTCCCGAACATGAATTTAATATTTTATTTTGCGACGGGGAGGCCGAAAAACGAAAAACAATGTAAATTTGTGTCCTCGGGGAGTCCCCACCAGCATAGGCGGTTTGTCAGTGTACGCACGCACGAAAGGATCATTATTGTCTGAGACTCCTCCCTCTCTGCGAGCGAGGACCAATCGGCAGGAGGCGGGGACCGCCATCTTGAAAAGCTGTTTAGGTGGGCGACGGCGGCGCCTCTCACGGCGGTGTCGCGAACTACCCACAGCTTTCGATCGTCCTATACATACGCGCACACATTTTGTCGGGCCTCTCGTTAAAAAATCACGACCATCGATTCATCCATCGATTATTTATCAAACACTTTGAAATCCATGTGCATTAATTACTAGTCGATCGTTGTGCGAAGGACTTTTCCGCGAAATCCCCTTGTTTGTGAGTGTTTCGGCCCTGTGACTGTTTTGCCGCGCTGTTTCCACTGGTCTACGAGAGAATAACAGGACTCGTGCTGCGCCCTTTAACACTGGATAGGACTAACGAGTGATACTCGGCTCGAGAGAGGTTTTTGTGCTGGTGCAAGACTTTTGTAACAATTGCTTCAGTTGCCGGAGGAAGATTTCCGAGAAAAAAACGTCACGCCGGTAAGTACTTGTTGTTTAATTGCAATTAGTGATGTTTACATTCCCGAATTGTGTGTTTTAATAAGGTTAATTCAGTAATGAGTCTATTATCAAAATCTAGTGTCATCAGTGTTTACATTAACAAGCAAGTGCTATTTTATCAAACTGGATTTTTGAATCACAGCTAATTATTGTACGGTTATATAAATCTACACAAAAAATCGAGACGACTCGTGTTGGCATCATTATCAGTTTAATTGTGGATTCATATTTTTTACATATATTCATTGAATGTACTTTTAAACAACGTGGAATTGTAAAATTTTCGTGAAAAATCAGAATACGGGGTGCCCACCCCCAGACTGATCGCTAAAATTTTGAACCAACCCGATGGGCGCCTGTACCCTCCATTTTTCTCCCAACCCTAGGGGTGAATTTTTGAAAACCGCTTTGCGGAGGTTCGCGGTGCCCCCACAATATTCCAACGTCCGTAAAGCGAGAGGTCCAGGGTGGACGCTAAAAAATCGCCAATGGACCACTTTACAATCCTATCTGTCCCTATGTTGCCCCTAGCGACTGGATTTTTTTTATGCCGGTGACGATTTTTCTAAAGTTTCAAATCGCTATAGCGCAATCGACTTAACCGAAACGATGATTATTTTAACGTATCTTGAAGGGCATTTCCTTTTATTAAAGATTGTTTCTAATAATCTTTCTCATAACTCGTACCCTTATAAAGTTATAAAGAGAAAACCATCCCAGTTTGCTTGTATTAACTTCTAGCATGGCGGTAATCAGCGGAACAAGAAAAGTTGTCTAAAATGACGTTCAGCGTCAAGTTGATAACGGCTATTTTTTGCCGTTTTTGAGATACGACCGTTTTTAATCAGAGATCGGCGTGGATTTCTTCTGGTTATGTTTTCTAGGCGGCGGCGGATCACATTCGCTTTTTGTTTGCTCGAGAAACGTCACCAAGTCACCCACACTATCGCTTTCAGAGCTTTCGACATGAAATTTGGGGAACAGAAAGCCGGAGCAGTCGTTATGGTCCTCACGTTAGCATATTTACTTAACTGCAACAAAAAAGATCATCGATATCGGCATCCACATAATCAAATTTTACCCATTCTGTCAGTATATCCGCCGGCAATGTAATTACAATCCCCGCGTAATCAACGTCCTAAAAATTGCGATGTTACAAACGTAAATATTAATTACTCACAACAACTGAAAGCGGTTGATATACACCAAATATTAACAATATCTTGCGCAATTATTGTGAATTTTGAAATGTATATCATTTCCTCATTTCTTACTGCAATGTAAAGTCTCAATTTATTTCTGCTCACTGTGTTATTTTGATTTTTTTTTTCTGTGAATTTGTATTAATGTCCCTTAATAAACTGTTATTATTATTAGTATTGAAGTAACAATGCATAACAATAGCCTTAACATTCGTACACTTTTTAAATGACTTTTCCTACAGCCCTTTTCACAATTGAAATGATTATTATCGTCTTTACATAGAACTCACATTTATACTCCAATTGAAAAATTCACCATATTTTAATCACAACTGTTTTTTAGTTTAATTACCGTAGTAACGGTCGCAACCATTCTCTCTATTTCATCAAATTATTTAAATCTGTTCGTAACGGCAGTGTTCATCACGGCAGTGTAAAGATATAAGAAAATATGAAAAATTATTATTATACAGGGTGTAGATGAGCAAAAGGGAACATAGGATTTTCAATGTTAATTTCTTTATTAACATTTACACGAGAAAATGTTTACCTCGTGTTAATGGTTTTTCTATCGTATGGATTTTGATCAAATTTAACACGGTTTTAAATTAGAGTCTTATGTGCGAATTTAAGATCTTTTAAAGAGATATTTGTAATTTTCAATATTTTTTTAAATTAGTAAGCTTAGTTCACTGACAATAATTGAGTTGAACTGCAAAACTTAACAAATCCACTTTTATAATTTGTTCAGAGACCGCGAAAAACGTTCAGGAAGTCTATTTGTTGCTTAAATAAATTGCATTTTTAAATATGATTTGTTGCGTTTTGAAAGGTAATTCACACATATTCGGATTTATCTATGTTTTGACGGTAAGAATCAATACCAAGCTCATTTTGGCCCAAAATTGGATTAGTTGAGTTTTGCAGTTCAACTCCTCAATTGTCATTGTCAATGTATTGTAAACTGTTGTAAACATCGGTCTACACCACCCACGAGAAGGTAAAAAGGATAATGGATTACATAAAACGGTTATCAAGTAGGCAAGTGCATGATAATTTTTCAGTGGAATATTCCAAATCAAAAAAAACGTTTCTAAAATTTTACAACAATTTTATTATTTTTTGGCTGTGTTCATTCAGAGCACAGCAAGGGCAAAAAAGTAAATCGGGTTGTGACAGAAGACTTGAAGGAAAATTTTTATTTGGCAATTGAAGAGAATCCTTTTGAGCTTTGTTTGCACTACACATTCATAGAATGAATGCGAATTGTATGTATTATACAAAAAAAAGTTAAGAAGAATTTTATTAATTATATAGAAACATGTATAATGAAGTAGAAGCTTCCTATGTAATAGGGATGGGCGATATTTCACGTATCTGCGATTTTTCACTGGTATTGAAAAAGGTCATTACTGTTACTAATAGGCGAATTTCACTGCTACTTAAAATCACTGCTACTTAAAATCACTGTTGCTTAAAATCACGGCTACTTCAAATCACTGTTACTTAAAATCACGGCTACTTAATATCACTGTTACTTAAAATCACTGCTATTTTAAATCACCGCTATTTAAACTGTGACAAACTGTGATTGCTACTTAAACTGTGACAAACTGTGATTGCTACTTAAACTGTGACTGTTACTTAAAACATAATTGTTACTTGTATATTATGATTATTGTAATTAGTTAAGTTGAATGTTTATTTTATTAGTTTATATTTCTTTACCATGCGCTTTTTATGCTTTTGTTTTCTTAATGTTTTTGCAAAAAGGATATTATCCGTAAATACAGTTATTATTATGAGAAGACAGTACAAGGTGGCATTTCTAAATGTTATTTAATATTCATTACTTTATTCTCCCATTTTTGCAGGGTATTGTATTTAAATTTTGAATAAATATTTAATAAAAAATGGTGATGTGGCCATCATGTTACTTTCTCCGACTTGATGGTATCATTTATATTTACGTTTTCATGGTTCATTTTCAATTGAAATCATATTTTAAATGTACATCGAGCCTTGCGTAAACTTGGATGAAACTGACGTTTAAAACGTCAAAATTATGAAACGGAAAAAATATACTTCAAATTCAAAAACTCGGTTTACTCAAAAACTAACGAGATTTCGAAAAAAACTTATTCTTAAGAAGTTGTTCATTTTGCTATTCTCTACAATTATTATTCACACAAATTTGCTGTAACTATTATCGTTTCATAATTATAAACCAAAAGTTAAAAAAAAATTAATAAATTTTTTTCTCGAATAGCAATGATTTTATGAAAAATATTTTCAAGCAAAAGATGTTCATTTCTTTGTTGTCTTCAATGTTTGTTTAAATGTTTTTGTGATATTTTTCATATTTAAGAAAATATTGGCAAAAAACAAAAAACAGTTAAGGTAAACATCCACTTCCGGTGTACGAAATTTTACCAAAAGCTTTTCAGTTCTTCAGATTATCAAATAAGACGTATGTTGAAAGTTTCATATCAATAGCTCTATTCGTTTTTGAGATACAGCGCACACAGACAGACACACACACACACACAGACAGACAGACAGACAGACAGACAGACAGACAGACAGACACACACACACACACACACACACACACACACACACACACACACACACACACACACACACACAGACACAATTTTTTTTTTTCCAGAAATTGTTGAAATGGCATCTAGGGACCCCAAAACGGATATTTCCGTAAAAAAATTTTTTGAAAAAAAATCACGATCACAATACTTTCTCGTACTTCGTAACGGAGGAAGTAAAAAGACAAATATTTATAAAATTCCATAGTATACCATATAAAATGAAATAAATTACAACTTATGTACTAACAATAATTAATTAATTGAGATTTTATAAAAACGAAAAAAAGTATCTTGCCCGGCATGGAATTAAACCACAAACTCGCTGTGATCGAGTGATGAGTCCGACGACTTAATAAACCCAAAATAACTTAAAATTCATTTTAAATTAAAAATTCAGTGCAAATATCTAAACATTCATTTTAAAATAATACCACGAAACTGAAAATTGAAATTGCAAATTGCAAACTTCATGAACTGAAAAAAAATAAATGAAAACAATTTACTAAACTGCCAAAATTTCCAAATGCTCCTTGTTCAGGTGCTCAAAAAATGGAAACAAAAATCTTCAAAAATCCATATCTCTATTGAAAATTGTTGAATTTTCAAACCCCAAATTGATTAATAAGCGATACTTCGACCATTGAGGATACTTTTTTTATGGAATTTTGTCTGCGCGTTTTATATTTTTTCTGCGATGTTTTCATTCAAGTGCTCAAAAAAAATAAAACTAAAATTTTCAAAAATACATATCTCCATTAAAAATTGTTGAATTTACACAAACCAAATTATTTTTGAATAAGCGATGCTTTGACCATTGAGGATATTGTTTTAAGGAATTTTTTCTACGCGTTTTATATTTTTTTCTGCGGTGTTTTCATTCAAGTGCTCAAAAAATGAAACGAAAATCTTCAAAAATCCATATCTCTATTGAAAATTGTAGAATTTACAAAAACCTAATTGATTTTGAATTAACTATACTTCGGCCATTGAGGATGATTTTTTATGGAATTTTGTCTGCGCGTTTTATATTTTTTCTGCGATGTTTTCGTTCAAGTGCTCAAAAAACAAAACTAAAATTTTCAAAAATTCACATCTCCATTAAAAATTGTTGAATTTACAAAATCCAAATTGATTTTGAATAAGCGATACTTCGACCATTGAGGATAGGATATTTTTTTAAGGAATTTTTTTAGGCGTTTTATATTTTTTGTCTACGACGTTTTCATTCAAGGGCTCAAAAAATTAAAACGAAAATCTTCAAAAATCTATATCTCTATTGAAAACTGTTGGATTTGCAAAAACCGAATTGATTTTGAATAAGCGATACTTTGGCCATTGAGGATGATTTCAAATGGAAGATTGCCTGCATTTCTGCGATGTTTTTGGCCAAGTGCTCAAAAAAATTTAAAAAAAATTCAAAAATCCATATCTCTTTTGGTTAATGATTTTATTTAAAAATAATCCTTCGAGAATAGAGCAAACAATCTTTCAAAAGATGCGCTTTTTCAGAGGTAAAACCAAAATAGAAAAATATTTGCCACATACCTAAAACTTTCCAACTTTTCAAATTTACTGAACAAACATTCTGTTTTTCTGCACAAATTTCCAAATACTTCTTGAATTTTGAACTGAATCAAGGATAGTCGTATATTTATTTGGTATAGCAATAATATAGCCAAAATATTACCTTCAGTCACAGGTATAATATCAAAAGGAACACCAGGTGGACAAATATTAGCAGAATCATATCAAAAACATTTTTGAGAAACCACTAACAATTTCAGAAGGTGTTACGAGGTTTACTAACCATGATCACAGTTTAAAATCACTGATATTAGAAAGTAGCAATCACAGGTAGCAACGTGGTTCAAAAGTAGCAGTTTTGCCAATCTCTACTATATAATAAATATGAAGAGAATCCATCAATAAGTGTTATAAAATTATCACACCAATTTCAAGTGACACGAAGCAGTTGCTACAAAGCTTTGAAGTTGGAAAATTTTAAAAGTTTTAAAATACACAACAGCCACCGACTATTAGGAAGTGATTATTTTGTAATTTATGACACAGCATTTAAAATTAAAACAAAAATATGTCTGTGAAAGTCTTTCGGCCCTTTTTATGTGTCTGTTGTTGTTTGTACATTAGGTATAGCTGAGTGCTTGATGAGTTTTGTCTGAAGGATTATGTATATTGGTGAAAATTATTTAATTCAATATTATAAATTAAAATAAAGAAAAGAAGAAGTATCTGGATCAGTGCAACGCAGTATATATTTCTTTCCTGTTTGCAACTTCTTTACAAAGATGTTACTCGTTGAAAAACTTCTGCATGTTTAAAATATTCAATATAAAATTGTAAAACAAGTCATTAGTTATACAGGGTGTCTCATTTTAAATTGCCAACCAAAATATCTCGAAACCTGAGTAACTTGGCAAAAAATGTTTTAGGTAAAAGTTGTAGAGTTCGGACGGGGACAGATGCTGGTGACCATGAAAATAACCTTGGCGGTAATTTTCAAGGTCAAACGAAGGTCAACTTTGATTTTTCAAATGTAACCCCTTTTTTATTGCTGGATTGTATTCTACGGGAAAAAATACAAACCTTTTGTAGGAAACGTTTTTTTTTAATGCTTTTTTTAAGGGCATTGAAAGCCTTGAATATTCGATGCCTACCCGAAGAATGACCCCAAATCAGCAGAACATACCACAATAAACAATGACAAGTTCCGTGATATGCGGCATTTAAAACGTGTCTTGATATTTCGCAGTAAAAATATGTTATGTTCTGGCTATCATATACAAGTTTTAGAACCAATTTAATGTTGAGTCCATTGCCAATCCCAAGAATCTAGACTCCTTCGAAAACATATCAGCATCATGATCATACTTGCGCAGGGTACAAAGCATGTTGATTGTTTGTGTTTGATTGAGTTACAATTGATTAGCATTAAACCACTTCTTAGACCTTCACAGAGCACTGGTACTGAGCTCTAAACAAGGTTGTGTCATCAGCATAATGATGGTTTTTATATTATTCACTGAGTAGGAAAAGTCATTGATGTAAACGAAAAATAGTAGTGGTCCTAGCCAGTGGCGGCTCGTGGAACATGTTAATGGCAGAGCCACTTATACAATATACCCTCCCCCCCTCTCCTTTTTGAAAGAAACAACGATTTATCTTCCTATACCAAAGTAACTGGCGAAAAAGTGTTTTAAGAATCGTTTAAAAATTCTTGCCGAGCTACTACAGGTAGTGCCATGGCTCCTTGGCTCTATATAACGCCTCTGGTTATAACATATTAAAAAAATGATTGGAATTGAAGAAGTTGCTCATATCCTTAAAATATAATAATTAAGGAACTGTTTAGAATTATTTCAGAATTTTTAAAGAATTGTTAATATTTTTTATTTATTTTAGAAAATGCTCAATTTTGAACGCAATTAAAAAATGCACGTTTAACCAAGAACAGTTATAACCCATTAAAAAATTATTGGAATTTAAGAAGTTGATTATATTCTTAAAACATAATATTGTGTGAGTTTTATGGAATTATTTCAGAATTTTTAAACAATTTCTACTATTTTTTATTTATTTTAGAAAATGCTCAATTTTAAACGCAATTAAAAAAAAGCAATTGCCAGACACTTGAAATTTTCTAAAGCTACTGAAACAATACCTTATTTAATAAAATTCTCCATACACCTGAATCAAAAGTGTGAACATGCCTCCGACAGGGATCGAACCTGCAACCTCCAGATCCCTGTCGGAGGCATGTTCACACACTTTGATTCAGCTGTATACGAAGAATCTTCACCCATTATTTATTTAATTATATTATAACTTCGTAATTCGGGAAATCATCGTAAATACCTTATTTCACTTTCGGTGGAAGAAAGAAATGCAAGATAATCAAAACTTACAAAAAAGGAAAATCCTTTCGAGGCGTTTTGGCTGTTAAGATGTAACCTAGACGATGATTCTTTGCTTCCCTCGGATTGACGGGACGGAATGGAGCAGAAGAAGACAAACACCAACACACACAAATCCTGAAGATGTATCACAACACAACGGGCACTAAAACTTTCGAAAAATAAATATTCCGAACCGGAACACGACGTATTCTTCGCGACGCCGGCGTGCAAACTGAATTGTTATCAGCAGGTGCACCGTGGATTGGTGATAAGAATTTATTCTCGTTCCGAGCGGAGAAAAAAAAACGTACAGTTTGATAATTTGAATCTTCAATCGCCCCGGGCAGATTAAAAACTGGTGGAGTTTTTAACGCGGAGGTCGAGATAAGATGAAGAACGTTAGAAACACTGTTATTTATATACTTCACGAAGATTTTAAGAAGTTGATTATATTGAGTTGTGTAGGATTATTTCAGAATTTTTTAACATTTTTTACGCTCAGTCTTGAACTCAATTAAAAAATGCGCGTTTAACCAAGAAGAGTTATAACCCATTAAAAAATTATTGGAATTTAAGAAGTTGATTGTACTCTCAAAACATAGTATTTTGGGGGTTGTATGAAATTATTTCAGAATTTTTAAACAATTTCTACTATTTTTTATTTATTTTAGAAAATGTTCAATTTTGAACGCAAGTAAAAAATGCATGTTTAACAAGAAACAGTTATAACACATTAAAAAATGATTGGAATTTAGGAAGTTGATTATATTCTTAAAATGTTATAATGTGGGAGTTGTGTAGAATTATTTCAGAATTTTTAAACAATTTCTACTATTTTTAATTTATTTTAGAAAATGTTCAATTTTGAACGCAATTAAAAAATGCATGTTTAACTACGAACAGTTATAACCAGTGGAGGCTCATGGAACATGTTGATGGTAGAGCCACTTATACAATATACTCTACCCCCTCCTTTTTTGAAGAAAGAAAGAACGATATCCACCTAATCAAAGTAACTGGCGGAAAAGTGTTTTTAGAATTAATTAAAAATTCTTGCTGAGTATGAAACTGCAGGTAGTGCCATGGCTCCTTGGCTCTATATAACGAGCCGCCCCTGGTCCTAGCATAGATCCCTGCGGTACATCTTTAAAACATTATTAGTGTTTTAAAGAGAACGCATAACGTTTTTAAGAGTTACGTGCGAAAAACCTCAAAATGGCCTTTTTTCAAACACCCATAACTTGGTGCCAAATCGTCGTAGGAACTTCGTTCTTCGAGTCCTGCATAGGGAATTGGTCAAATGTTAACGCCTTTATGGTGGATCGAGTCGTATAGTCTGCTACTCGGTAAGAATGGAAATTCGGATATCGTGGTTACATTCTACTCCATGTGGCCCCAACAAAATATATCATATCCAACTATAAAAGTGCTTGAGAATAATAGCAAGGTTAAAGATGACAGAGAGTTGAAGATGTCACTTTTCTAAATTAAACATATGCACAGCGCCTGGCTTATACATTATATCATGTTTATTGTATACATATGACCGAAAATCCTTGTATCGCTGTCATGACGACATGCACAACTATAATACAAGATCGAAGTCTGACATATGTTTGCCAACGCATTGACTGAGCAAGACGAACAAGAGCTTCCTTGTACAAGGTGTTAAATTCTATAACATTTTACCTGAAAGTGTAAGGAGACTCCCTAGAAAAAAGTTCAAGGATGTGATTAAGTTTGTCCTGATCGTTAAAGAACTGTATAATATTCAAGATTATTTTGAGATTAATAAGCCTTTGTTATTTTAAATTTGTTTGTTTGTTATTTTAAATTTAATGTATTTATTTAAGTTACTCATATGTAATATGCAATTTGACCTGTCCTAATATTCTATATTTATAATTTGGACCAATAAATCTATCTATCTATAGACTCTAAAAAAGTGTGATCCATTATTATGGTAACTTCTTTGATACACATTTTGATATGTTTCTAATGCCTGGTTTTATGATGTCTGGTTACGGGGTGAACTACCGGTGGACCCGAACGCAGCAGTGAAAACGTTCGTTTTTTGGTTGGGCTTCCATCGGCAGTTTGCCCCGTGGGACGAGCGGGTGGCAGCTTTTCTACGAAGAACGGTAACACCAAGGGGATCACCTGGAAAATTAACCGTACCCGACGATCGAAATAACCAAAAAAAATTCAATCACCAAGGCGTCACGGCGTCCGTTAATCGACCTACCTTTTACTCCCCTTGAGACTTGCTAAAGATGTGTTCTGAAGATCTCGTGAAGACATCTTTCCTTCCTTCCTTCCATCGGGATGGAACGGAACGGAAAATCCCATAAACACTAGCACTGCACACCGATGAACTCTACAGGGTTTAACACCTTTTTTGAAAATGAAAAACTGTAGCAGTTGTGAATAAACACATCAAATTAATGGTTTCGGTATTAAATCCTGTAAACCTGTCACTATACTTTACACACTTCACACACATTTAGTTCAAGAAAATCATCGCGAACTACAGTTTTTTTTCGCGGTGAAAATTAACCGTTTTTCGAAACAATAATTGAGCGCGATTCGCACGTTCTCGAGACGGAGACGTGCAGAGACTGGTTGGGGAATGTTCTGATTAGAGAAGACGCGCTGATAAAATTTCGAAATCCGCACACAAAAAATGATCTTGGCCGAATCACGTACCTCAACACTTCGGTGCGTTTGAACACGGGAAGAATTCATTTGGAAAATAAATAGGAGTATAATTACAAACACAATTAAACGAATCTTGAAGATATTTTGTTTCAAAATATTTTTTTTTATAAAATGAATCGGTTTCATAATATTCCATTAAAGCATAAATATAAATAACTATTATACCATCAAATCGGAGAAAGTAATATTATGGTCACATCACCATTTTTTAATGTTAGCCTTGGACTCACTTTCAGCGTTACCTCAACCAAGCAATTTCGCTGTCAATGGAAGAATTCTTTTACAGGGTGCTTAATTAATCGAAATGGAAGTAGTGAGCTGATTCCATATCCGCTGCAAGTAATAGGTTCATTAAAACCGTGTTGTTCGATTACTTTCATTGCATTACTCAGAGGTAATAAATGTTTTGACGGTTTTATCCACTTAGTGCACATCCTCAATCCAATCAAGTAAGCTGTTAACGCTGCCATAGCAGAATTAACCACGATAGTTTTATCGCTCAGTTGTACTATTCACTTGATTTAATTTACATATATTTCAGTTAATTATTTCTTGAAATTACTTTTCATCAAATAATTCCTCATCTATTGTAGTAGATATTTTGGATTCATTTAATAAATAATGGTGATGTGGCCATCATGTTACTTTCTCCGACTTGATTTATTTACTCTTTCATGGTTTATTTTCAATTTAAATGTACATCGAGCGTTTTGTATACTCGGATGAAAGTGACGTTTAAAA
Organism: Ocypus olens; assembly: GCA_910593695.2. Taxonomy (NCBI): domain Eukaryota; kingdom Metazoa; phylum Arthropoda; class Insecta; order Coleoptera; family Staphylinidae; genus Ocypus; species Ocypus olens. Next base: position 46,346,424 of record OU343058.1, read on the forward strand.
CGTCAAAATTATGAAAGTTGGAAAAATTATACTTCAAATTCAAAAACTCAGTTTACTCAAAAACTGAAGGGATTTAGAAAAAAACTTATTATTTATAAGTTGTTCACTTTAGCATTCTCTACAATTATTATTAACATAAATTTGCTCTAACTATTATCGTTTCATAATTATAAACTAAAAAAAAATAATAATAATTTTTTTTGTGATTTTGTCTTATTTTAATAACGATTGCTGAGTTTTTTTTAATATCTAAATTATCGCAGATTATTAAAAATTTATTCCCTCATCAGACTTGGGGTTAGTCTTCAACCAGTTCGAACAACACCATTCGATGTTTGCATCAGATTACATGCAACTACTTCACTTTTCAGAGATGTAAACTCTCCGCGAGTTGGAACAAGTAAATGGGACACAGCATATGTATATTACCAGTATTCAACACACCCACAACGTCGTTATCTAGAAACACGTTCTACCTTATAGCGAAATAAAATGCCGTCCGGCAGATACACTATCTTAAATGAGACGTACCTACACCGGGTCTATTTAGATGGTGATAATAACAAACACGTTTCCATTTCCGATGAATTATCATATTAACAGTAAAAAAATGGCTGTCCGTTTAATTTGATTTACTGGACGCAATCGATCATTCATTTTTACTTTCTGCGCACGGGGCAAGGGAAAGTATTGTGGACGTATTTTTTTTTATTTGACCAAAGGCTGCGCGTACCCTTCAAAAATTGATGATACATGCGTTTCATTGGTGATAAGGTATTCCTGTTTAAATTAACTAATTGCTTGATTGGCTGCAATTTTCTCTTAAGCCGATTAAATTTCAATGCAACTTCACTGCAGTTACAACCAACAAAATTAAGTTTTAGAGTTGAATATCATGGAACCAACTTCGGGATGAATAGCCCGATAAGTATATTGATGTGTTTTTTAACTTAATATCCAAGTATAATGTAAATTGATAAATTGTAAGAAACTATTGCATAGAAATGATATTTTAAATATTATGAAGATTTTGTTGGTAGTGGACTACAATTTTTTTTCTGCGTCCGTATGTACAGTTTTTTTCATTAATTTGGGTTCATAAAATATGTGATTCCTGAACGCTACAAACAGCGTGGAAAAAAGTGCCATAACGGTTCATTTTTTCACTCTTTTGCGTGAAAAAAATTGCCGTAGCGGTTCATTTTTTAACGCTATTATAAAATTGTTTGCGCAAAGTGTGTCATGAACGCTTTACAATACGCCACGAGTTCCGCCGATAAATGTCAAACATTCGTTTCCGATCAAGAAAACTTGATGATTATTATTTTCTTCATTTTAAAAAAGTATTATTACTTATAAAAATTGATGAAGGTTTTATCGAATTTATTTAAAGTTACGGACGTAGAAAATTTTTTGTATGAAACTCGAGAGTAAAGCAGCTTTTTTTCACTTGTAGGAATTGCCGCACTCGCCTTCGGCTTCGGCCTATTCCTACTCGTGAAAAAAGTACTACTTTACTCGCTTGTTGCATAAATAACTATTAAAACACGCTCGCAACTACAATTAATTTCTGAATCCGCCGAGGAAATTGCTTCCCGGCTCCAATCGTACAAACAAAACCAAAAACACTCACCTGGTTTCAACGTCGCAACGCTTCGAATCCGACAGTCACCTGTGTAATTCTAGATAAAATACAGAACGGCGATACAAATTGGGGAGTATTCTGAGGTTAGGATCACACAAGTACCGGGGCATGCAGTTCCTTCCAGATCGACGTCGAAAACACTGGCAATTCGTGAGGCGCAGCTTCCCCTCTGCGGGGGGTCAGAGAAATCAACCGTCAAAAAACGATCTACGAAAATCGTTTCCTGGCGAACAATCTCGACACCCGACGACCCTAGCGGTTTAACAAATAAACCAACGTAATTTCTAAAAATAGCGTACTACACTTGCGAATTAACCACGTTCGTCTTTGGAAAACCACCTGTTCACAATCCGTGGTGGTGACGACTGCCCTTTTTTGCGCGCACTATCGATACCACGCAGTTAGACTAAAAATATATAGAGCGAGACACCAGACGGCCAATAATATGAAATTTTAAATCACATAAATTCACAATTGGCTCGAATAGATTTCCTAGTTTGACTTAAAGTATTGTTAAAATTTATGTTGTACAGCACTCATTTAGCATAATTTATGTTGTACAGCACTCACCCGTGAATATATTTGCTTTAATTTTAGAATTTCATTATCATCTTTCGTAATTTTGACGTTTTAAACGTCAGTATGTATCATCCGATCCTAAAAAAATGGTGGCCATCATGATACTTTATCCGATTTGATGGTATCATAGCCATTTATATTTAGGTTTTCATGGTTTATTTTCAATTCAAATCAGTGACGGTTCGGGGTTTTTTTTCTGGTACGGCCGAGGAACAAGAGGTGGTAATACAGATAGGTAGGGTCAGTTGCAGAGACGGCTGGCTGCGTGATCGCACCTATCTGTATTACCACCTCTTGTTCCTCGGCCGTACCAGAAAAAAACCCACGAACCGTCACTGATTGAAATCATATTTTAAATGTACACCCAGCGTTGTGTAAACTCGGATAAAACTGACGTTTAAAACGTCAAAATTATGAAAGATGGAGAAATTATACTTCAAATTCAAAAACTCAGTTTACTCAAAAACTCAAGAGATTTCGAAAAAAACTTATTCTTTATAAATTGTTCATTTTGGCATTCTCTACAATTATTATTAACATAAATTTGCTGTAACTATTATCGTTTCAAAATTATAAACCAAAAATGAGAAAAAAAATAATACATTTTTTTCTCGAATGATTTTATGAAAAATGTTTTCAAACAAAATAAGCTCATTTCTTTGTTGTCTTCAGAATTTGTCAAAATTTTTTGTAATATTTTTCATATTCAAGAAAATATTGGCAAAAAACAAAAAAACAGTTAAGGTAAACACCCACTTCCGGTGTACGAAATTTTACCAAAAGCTTTTCAATTCTTCGGATTATCAAATAAGACGTATGTTCAAAGTTTCATATCAATTGCTTTATTAGTACATATACACACCCACACCGACACAATTTTTTTTTCCAGAAATCTCTGAAATCGCCTCTAAGGACCTCAAAACGGATATTTCCGCAAAAAAAAAATTTGAAAAAATTTTTACGATCACAATACTTTCTCGTACTTCGCAACGGTGAAAGTAAAAACGATGTACATTTAAAATATCATTCACATTGAAAATAAACCATAATAGTATAAATGAGGAACGTTCGTTTCAACTCCACATAAAGTAATTTTGAGATAAGCGCGAGAAAATGTGTAGAGCCATTAAGATAAGATTATGCAACCTATACGACAATAGGGTGCTAAACTTATGGTTTTGTCAATGTAATTCTTATGAAAAATGTTGATGTGGCCTTCATGTAACTATCTCCGATTTGGTGTATTAGAACTGGATTTTTTCTTTGAAGGATTTTCAATTTCGAAGGTTCGAAGATTCATAGAAAATCTTCGAAGATTAAAGTTTCAAAGATTCGAATTTTTTATGTTTAGAATTTTCGATGAATTTTGATCAATTAGAAATTCTTCGAAGAAAAATCCCAGTCCTATTGTACCTATGCCATTAAATCAGAGAAAGTTGCATAAAGGCCACATTCACCTTTCATTTGGTATATTCTTGTAAGTGTCGAAGTTGCGAGGCTACGAATTATGAGGACCTCTAGTATACATAGGATTTTTTATGTTTGTCGATTTTTTTTTCAAAAACTAGTGAAAAAAAATTCTTTAAAGAACCGTAACAACAAAAAACGGATATATAAAATGTATAATTACATTATAAAATTTAAAAAAATGTGGCCATCATGTTACTTTCTCCGATAGGTTGGTAACATAGCCATTTATATTTACGTTCTCATGATTTATTGAAATCATATTTTAAATGTACATCCAGCGTTGCGTAGACTCGGATGAAACTGACGTTTAAAACGTCAAAATTATGAAAGATGAAAAAATTATACTTCAAATTCAAAAACTCGGTTTACTCAAAAACTAAAGAGATTTCGAAAAAAACTTATTCTTTATAAGTTGTTCATTTTGGCATTCTCTACACTAAATTTGCTGTAACAATTATCGTTTCAAAATTATAAACCAAAAATGAGAAAAAAATAATACATTTTTGTCTCGAATAACAATGATTTTATGAAAAATGTTTTCAAATAAAATAAGCTCATTTCTTTGTTGTCTTCAGAATTTGTCTAAATTTTTTGTGATATTTTTCATATTCAAGAAAATATTGGCAAAAAACAAAAACACAGTTAAGGTAAACACCCACTTCCGATGTACGAAATTTTACCAAAAGCTTTTCAGTTCTTCGGATTATCAAATAAGACGTATGTTCAAAGTTTCATATTAATTGCTTTATTAGTACATACACACACCCACACCGACACAATTTTTTTTCCATAAATCTCTGAAATCGCATCAAGAGACCTCGAAACGGATATTTCCGTAAAAAAAATTAAAACATTTCATAATCTCAATACTTTCTCGTATTTAGCAACTAAACTTATGGTTTGTCAATGTAATTCTTATGAAAAATGTTGTTGTGGCCTTCATGTAACTGTCTCCGATTTGGTGCATTAGAACTGGAATTTTTCTTTGAAGGATTTCCAATTTTCGAAGGTTCGAAGATTCATAGAAAATCTTCGAAGATTGAAATTTTAAAGTTTTGATTCATCAGAAATCCTTCGAAGAAAAATCCCAGTCCTATTGTACCTATGCCATTAAATCAGAGAAAGTTTCATGAAGGCCACATTCACCTTTCATTTGGTATTTTCCGGGCTATCTACATTTGACCTAAATCCGAATTCGAAACTTCGTTAATTCGAATCTTAAAAAATACGAATTTCGAAGATTTTCTATGGATCTTCGAATTTTCGAAGTTTAGAATTCTGATTCGTCAGAATGCTGGCCTGGCCTCAAGAGCACCGAGCACAGAAAAGATGGTCCATGTATTTAGGTCAAATGCAGATAGTCCGCAAAATACCAAATAAATGGTTAATGTTTTTAGAGTGTATCTGAAAAATTTTTTTACCGCTTGGTTTCGGAGATATACGTCCGAAAACTTTGCCAAGTGTATCGTGTGAGCTACAAATTTTTTTTCAGAGTTGGCTGTGAGATAAATGAGGTATGTTGCATATTATTACATCATGAGACTAAATTAAATTTAAAAAAATGAATTCATCTCAGACATGATTGCTATGTTTCTTTCTCTAAGGCATGGCCAACTCAGAAACAAAATTCTGTGGCACACACCTTACATTGCCATAATAGGGAATAAGGATAGTGGATCTCATACCGTGAGATCAAAAAAGTTGGCAACCCTTAAAAGATAACCTAACTAACAAAAGTTCAGTGGCAAAATCTGCAGATAAAAATACACAAAACTATTTTTAAAACAAGTAACCTTAAAAAATCACAAGATGTCGAAATTAACAAAATGTACACTGCACAGTCAATATAATTTTACTTGAATTATTATAGAGATTTTCAGAAAATGTGTTGCCAACTATTTTCGATGTTCTGATCTCACTGTATAAGCAGGTCGTGACTTTAATTTTGCCATTCCATGAATGGAATAATCCACATACACAGATGTTATTTATTTTTTGCTTAGTTATTTCAGGCAACAGATACTGAATTTTAGTTCGATTTTGATTTGAATTTGATTAATAAATGTATAAAACGTAACATGTGTTTTTTTAAGTTTTTCATATTACACTGTACCGCATTAGGAATATACATCTTTCAAAATGAGTAGCACTATATCAGTTGTCAAAAATACATTTGAAGTTGATAAATTTGCAAAGAATCAATATCAGGTAAGCAGGAGGTCTACCCAAAACCGAAAAACATGGCAAGTGGTGTACGTGACAAAATGTTTGGGAAACTCTGGATTAGATGAACGAATAAAAAACTATGTAATCGACACAATAAATACTGACGTGATACCAAACGTACCGAATAGTGTTTTGGGATTGAAAAATTCAAAACCTTCACAATTTGGTTTCTTCGAAAAATTCGAAAGCTTCGAAACTTCGCAACTTCGATATTTCGAATCTTCACAACTTCGATTCGTCGAATCTTCAAAAAAATCTAAAATTTCAATATACGAAGTTCTCTTCGCTTCTTCGGATTCTTTGAACCTTCCAAGCTTCGAATTATTATGACTAATATACATAGGATTTCTTATTTTTTTTTTCACAAACTTGTGGGACGTAAAAAAATGATTCTTTAAAAAAACCGTAACAATAAAAAACGATCATATAAAATGTATGATTGAATTAGAAAATTAGAAAAACGTGACACCGAACTGATTGACCGTACCGAATAGAGTTTTGGGATCAAAAAATACGAAAACTTCGAACCTTCACAACTTCGATACTTCGAATCTTCTTAACTTAGATATTTCGCAACTTCGATACTTCGGAACTTCGATTCTTCAAATCTTCGATACTCACAGGGGAACATAGGGAACCCGTAAATTCAAAAAATCTGAAACATTGTGTGGAAGTAAAGTAGTTCATCCGTAGCACAAAACCATTTTCTGTTTCTGCCCAATTGCAGTCTGAGGGGGTGAAACCCCTCCTTAAAGAAAAGCGACAGTTTTCCTTTTTAGCAAATTTCTCCTAAAGTATGTACATTAAGGCTGGAATTTTTCTTCTAAGATTCATAGAAAATCTTTGAAGATTGAAGTTTCTACCAATTGAAGATTTGAACCTTCGAATTTAGTAAGTTTTGAACTTTGGAAGTTATGAATTTTCGAAGTTTTGAAATCTGATTTGTCAGAATGCTAGCCTCAAGAGCATCGAGCACAGAAAACATGGTTCTTGCATTTAGGTCAAATGCAAATAGCCCGGAAAATAGCAAATGAAAGGTTAATGTTCCTAGAGTGTATCTGAAAAATTTTGGATTTTTTTACCGCTTGGTTCCGAAGATATATGACTTTTCCAATTTTACATGGTGATAATAGGGAAAAGAAGCTCAGATCGCACATTCATGGAATACGTTCATACTTTCGACTAGATCAGTATTTCTCTGTGGTAAGAGTACCCCCTGGGGCACGGGAAGAGTTTGCTGAGGGTATGCGCCAAAAAAAGGAATAGGAGTTTGAATGTGGAACCGCATCTCAGATTAAAATCAACAACCAGGGAACCAAATTATGGTGATCTGTTGTCTCAACGTAAACAATTTCATCCTTCTCATTAATTATAATAAATGTTATTTATAATATAACTTTTATTTATTTTATTATGAATGAATTGTATTTTCTGTTTATTGTCTATTATTATTCTGTTCATGTACTAAAAATGGAAAAAAAATAATATATTGTTATTCGATTATTTGCATTTTTTTTTGACGAGAACAAAGGCTTTGAACCTCTGTAGTTTCAACTTTCAATTTAAACACGTTAAGACATTTTGAGGGCGAGGAGTACTCAATCACGAAAATTGTAGAGAGTTTAAGAAACACTGGACTAGATGAAAGGATAAAAAACTATGTAATCGATGCAATAAACATTTCTAAGGATACTGACGTGACACCAAACTGATTGATCGTACCGAATAGCGTTTTGTGATTGAAAAACCTTCATAACTTCGATTTTTCAAAAAGTTCGAGAACTTCGAAAATTCGCAACTTCGATGCTTCGAATCTTCACAACTTCGGTACTTCGAATCTTCGCAACTTCTATTCCTCGAAGCTTCGCAAAATTCGAAAACTTCAATATTCAAAGCTCTCTTCATTTCTTCGGATTCTTCGTTTCTTCGGATTCTTTGAAGCTTCGAAGTTGCGAAGCTTAGAATTATTAGGACCTCTAGTATACATAGGATTTTTAAATATTGTCGATTTTTTTTTGCAAAAACTAATGGGAACTCCAAACAAAAAATTCTTTAAAAAATTCGTAATAGTAAAAAAACGGTCATAAAAAATATATGACTGAATAAAAAATTTAAAAAAAAAAATTCAGACGTGACACCAAACTGATTGTCCCTACCGAATAACGTTTTGTGATTGAAAAATTCGAAAACTTCGAACCTTCACAACTTAGATTCTTCGAAAAATTCGCAAACTTCGAAACTTGGCAACTTCGATACTTCGAATCTTCTTAACCCTTTCGGCCCTGGCGGTGGCAATTGCCACCGCAACATTTACATGTCTCTACTTACTATGATAATCCATATTTTTGCTGTTTATCACTAGATGTCACTTCAACAAAGCCTCACTAATTAATATTCCTATACTAATTAATCAAATCTGTTCAAATTTGGTATTTATGGTCTTAAGAAGCTCCCCATCAATAATATTTTTTTTTTCAAATTTAAAAATCCAGGGCTGAAAGGGTTAACTTCGATACTTTAAATATTGAAATATAAATATTTCAATCATTATACATATTTTCGCAGTTACTTTAGTTAGTTATTAAGACATGATTTTATATATTAATTGAATGTTACTTTAATCATTACAACAATTGATTATTTTGTAAAAAGGTGTTGTACCGTTTTTTTTTATAAATAAATAAATAGATCTTCGCAAAGGGACGCTCCGTGGCGGAGTGGATTAGCACCTGCTTTCGGTGCGAAGCGCTGTGGGTTCGAGCCCCACGCCGGGCGGTTAAATTTTATTTACGAAAATTTGCCGTTCGGGTCCATGGATGTTAGTGTTTGTCCTATTTCATTATAAATATGAAATTTAACCAATAGTAAAAATCGGTTGTGGCAGAATAGCCAACTAGCTTACGCCAAATTCCCTGATATCATTCACTCTCCTTAACCAGAGTTTCCACCAATCATGCTTCCTTAAAAAAAAATCTTGGCAAAAATTCTAAAACTTCAATATTCGAAGTTCTCTTCGTTTCTTCGGATTCTTCGAAGCTTCGTAGTTGTGAAGCTTCTAATTATGAGTATACATGGGATTTTTATTTCTGTCGATATTTTTTTCAAAAGCTTCCAGAAAAATTATTCTTCAAAAAAACCGCAACAATAAAAAAACGGTTACATAAAATGTATGATTAAATTAAAAAAACAGAATTTTTTTTGTCATTATTTTTTTTTAAACAATCACGCAACGATTGAATTTTTCTACAATATTTGTAAGCTAAAGATTTTAATCCTTATCGTAGAGCCATTTTAGAAAAGCTTTACCTTCAAAAATATATTTATTTCGAATTTTTGAAAGTGGTAAAATGCTCTAGTAAGCAAACGTATTAGTTAGTTATTCTGAAATATTAACACAAAGATTTTCCACCTTTCGTTTCTATTTCAATGTAACCTTTAAACATTATTGCTGGATAGTTAAAAAAAAAAACTTTTAAATTCCAATAATTTCAAAAAGAAAATTCTTTAATTAAAATATGTCCTCTAGATGGAGGTGCCAATTCCAAGGATCTAATCCTTATAATACAATCTAGGGTCTTTCAACAGCAAATTTTTAAGTAAGAAAAAAATTAAACGGATTTTTGTTTCTTCGACTAACGAATTTATCTATAAAAATTCTAGGGCGTGTTCAAAGGGTCGGATGGTAGGATATGGAGTATTTACCACCCTCCCTTTTAATTTTAATTTAACCTACAAACCCTCTTTCTTGATGATTTGAAACATTTAAAAATTCCAATAATTTGACTAAGATTTTTTAAATCACACATTGTTCTTTCTAGATTATGTCAAACTCGAAATAAAGGGAGGTGGGTGGTACCTATAATATCCTCTAATCCTTAAAACACGAATGAGGGTTTTAGACTATAAATTATTTAGTAAGAACATAATGTAAAGGATTTTTTTAAGTAGATGGTTTATTCATCATCTAATTATCACGGCAGAGATTAATGACCAGAAGTGGTTCGATCTCTACCATATGTGACGACTAGATGGCATAGCAAACCATTCTACTATTTTAAATCAGCTGAGTTGCTTAATACTCATAGTGAAGCGTTTCTCATTAACTGATTACGGCTAGTAGTCAGAAACCGGTATGCAGTTGTCATTGATAGGAAAATGTTATTTATGCTTAACGTTTGTACTTTCTCCGTTACGAAGTACGAGAAAGTATTGTGATCGTGATTTTTTTTTCAATTTTTTTTTTACGGAAATATCCGTTTTGGGGTCTCTAGATGCCATTTCAACAATTTCTGTGAATTTTTTTTGTGTCTGTTGTGTGTCTGTCTGTGCGCGCTGTATCTCAAAAACTAATGAAGCAATTTACATGAAACTTTGAACATCCGTCTTATTTGATAATCTGAAGAACTGAAAAGGTTTTGGTAAAATTTCGTACACCGGAAGTGGGCGTTTACCTTAACTATTTTTGGTTTATTGCCAATATTTTCTTAAATATGGAGAATATCACAAAAACATTTAAACAAACTTTGAAGACAACAAAGAAATGAACATCTTTTACTTGTAAACATTTTTCATAAAATTATTTTTATTTGAGAAAAAAAATTATTATTTTTTTAATTTTTGGTTTAAATTTTAAAACGATAATATTTACAGCAAATTTATGTTAATAATAATTGTGGAGAATGCTAAAACGAATAACTTATAAAGAATAAGTTTTTTCGAAATCCCTTTAGTTTTTGAGTAAACTGAGTTTTTGAATTTGAAGTATAATTTTTCCATCTTTCATAATTTTGACGTTTTAAACGTCAGTTTCATCCGAGTCAACAAAACGTTCGGTGTACATTTAAAATATGATTTAAATTGAAAATAAACCATGAAAGCGTAAATATAAATGATACCATCAAGTCGGAGAAAGTAACATGATGGCCACATCACCAATTTTTTGTGTTTCGTCGGAAAATAAATTTATTTATGGAAATTTTGAAACGTGGGTGGGAAAGGGAACACCCACTAACCTCCATTTTCAGTTTAATGTAAGGTTTTTCAAGGTGCTTTTGAAACTTTCAAATATCCAGTGATTTGCCTAAAAAGTGTTCTTAATTAAACTTTGTTATCTAGGTTAGGTTTAAATAGAAACGAATTTTCCATGCTGTATTTTATTCTAACGGAAATAAAAATTATTATTATTACTAAGGGCGATTGCTCACCCTCCAATCCTTAAAACACAAACGAGTGTTTCGCATCAGTAAATTAATTGATAATAAAATAACGTAACCGTTTTTTAGTACTTCGAAAACGAATATTTTTAAACACACTGGGGCATATTAGAAGGGAAGTAAAGAAAACACCCACCACCCTTGATTTCCATTTAAATTCAATCTACAAAACCCTCTCTTTTGGTGGATTTGAAACTTTCAAAATTTTACTGATTTGACTAAGTAGTTTATTTGATCAAACAGTGCTTTCTACGTTAATTTGAAGTGTCAACAAAAGGTGGTGGGTGGTGGGTGGTCCTTTTCCTACTTTCCAACATAAAAACATAAAAAATAATTTTGCAATAGTAAATGAATTGATAAGTTGAAAATCCAGCAATTTCGTTTTACTATAAACGAATTTATTTATAGAAACTCTAGAGTGTATTGGAAAGGTAGTATAAAACCCACCCACCATCCTCGATTTTCATTTAGATTCAATCTACAAAACCCTCTCTCTTGGTGGATTTGAAACTTTCAAAAGTTGACAGATTTGACTAAGGAATTTCTTTAATCAAACAGCGCTTTCTACGTTAAATTTAAGTGTTAACTTAGGGAGGTGGGTGGGTCTTATCCTTCTTCCCAATCCTCAGGAGATAAACAAGCGTTTCGCAATAGTAAATTAATAGATAAGTTGAGAATTATTTTCTATTTCAATAAACGAATTTATTTATTGAAACTCTGGGGCGTGTTCTAGAGGTTGGAGGGTGGCACTTGGCCCATCCACCACTCTCATTGAGTCACTTTTGCAAAGGACCTCAATAGGCAATTTACCAGAGCACAATAACAAATATTAATAATAATACATATTTTTTTTGCAAAAAAATGCAAGCTTAGTATAGTAAGCATTTGTGATTGAATCTGAAGTATGGCTTGTCCGTTCGTCTAGGGATGAGTGTTGAGTCCGATCTGCCTTTTAGGGTTTTGAGAAATTCATAAGGTGTCATTGGTGGGTATTTTAATTTTGATTGGGCCAATTCCAATGATTTGACTAAGAAGTTTTTCTAATTAAGCATTGTTTGTAGGTTTAATTTAAGTTGAAACGAAGGGTGGTGGGTGGGCAATATCCCACTTAAGGGTGGCGGGTGGGCACTATCCCACTTTCCAATCCTTACAACCTTAACAAGGGTTATTGATGATAGGCAAACACCGCACCCATGCCCGAACCGGATTTGAATCGGGGACCCCTAGCACCGTACCTGGAGCGCTATGAGCAGTTTATATTTTCTTTTTATTCACCTTTCTTCAAACATTTTAAACGAATTTTGAGATTTGACATATTTGGTCGATGGCATCATTGATATTTTATTTTGTCCATATCGTATATTTCCTAGCACTACTACTAACTCCTCAATTTAACGAAACCTAGACCATGAATTGATGCAATAAAAACACCCTCGTACAAATAGTGCCAATTCGTCCCACCAGAAGGCGATTTTACGATGAGCTTTAAGACCTGCATTCTCCATATGAGTGCATTAAAAAAAATGAAATTTATTGATACGTCACAATATTTATGGTTATAAAGCATTTACACAGAGTGTTTTATGGCCTATTATAAGATTGGATTTCATTTTTTTGTGTCTCAACCGTTGTATTGCGCAATGGGCAATCGAATATATGTTGGAGTAAATTATTAACGTGGAGTGTTGTTAATGTAATATACGAGCATTGTCGCCAAGAGTGCGTAACCGTGGAATTTCGATTCGTACCGGTCTCAAATGAATTACGATCGGTATAGTTTTTCGTGTGTTTATTGGTAACTAAATGGAAACCTTTCTGAAAGGATTCCTGTTTTTCCATCTCCCTTGGATAACCGCAAACTGGTTTAACCAGAACATTTATTTAATGATAATAGGACATACAGGTTAGGCAAATATGTCCGAACACCTGATCTCTGACCTAACGTCTATTTTTTTCTTATTAATATTGTCATGGTTTAGTTAGTTATTGTAGTTATCTTTAGATTAATTTTAATTTTATTTATGTTATACTTTAGCTTTATTTTGTACTCTCCCTTTAACTAGGTTTCTAATCTGTTGGGAAATAAATGATTATTATTATTATTATTACTTTTAAAAGAAATGTTTAAAGTTTTATTGTAATAAGTGTGTTGACAATTTTCACAAATTTTTAATGTCGAAACACTGCGACGTATGTTTCGCCACGCAGTGGCTTCATCAGGCAGATGATTAATGATAAGACAAGGCTACTATTGCGACTTAAATACCATATTCATTCTATTTACTAAACAGTAAAAGTATACAGGGTGATCTATTTAAAAAAACTGACGATGACGTCATATCTCGAAAAAATAGGGTTACTGCTGAAGTACATCACTGCATAGAATAAATAAAACTATCATCATTTCTTTTAAAAGTAATAAAAAAAACAGACGTTTAGCCAGGAATCAGGTGTTCCGACACAATTGCCTAACCCTGTATGTTGGGAATGATGTGAGATTATTTTATTTGCTAGTAAATATTTAGAAGACAACTTCTCAAACCTTCGTTAAATGACATAAACTGCATTTTTTGATTCTAACTTTCATAACCCGAAAATCGATATTTTGATTTAAGTTCGGTGGATTGTTTTTAGAATGATTTTTCTTTTAGCAAAAAAAATGACGTGCGATTAAAATTTGTAGTTTGAGTAAAACTTAGATGGGTAAAACATGTTTCCAAAAGTGTAAGTACTCTACTTTGGACTAAGTTTTTATTTTAGTTAAAAAATAAATCCACAGCTAAATCCAAAGTGGAAAATATAGTAAATTACACTTGTTTAATGAGGGCATTGTGGCTTTCATTCCATTGGAGCACTCGTGCCACAATGCATCCTCTTATTAAACTTGTATAATAATATACTAATAGTTTACAGTTATATTTTTAATTTCACAAAATATCTATTATTTGTTACTCATCTGTAAAAGTAATTTATTCATCCTGTACGAATAATTTGCAACTACATACTCTGAGGATGATCTTTATGCGTTCGTCAATCCTTAATGCCACGAATTTACCTGAAACAAAAGAAAAATACATTTTATTATTATGTCCTAAACAGTGGGGTCTAAAAGTGTGGAACACCTAAAATATAATGTAAAAATTCTTTTGTACCAAAAATGCTTTTATAATATTTTCGATATTAATTCATTATCCAGTGGCGGATAGTGCAACATATTGATGGTAGACCCAAATATACAATATACCCCCCCCCTCCAGTTTTTGAAGAAATAAACGATTTATCTTCCTAGACCAAAGTAACAGGCGGAAAAGTGTTTTCAGAATTGATAAAAAAATTCTTGCTGAACTTGAAACTAGAGGTAGTGTCATGGCTCCTTGGCTCTACATAACGAGCCGCCCCTGCATATATCGAAAAAAAAAAACAAGAGAAAACAAAAGGTAAGATCGCTTATTTCTGGTGCACGAAATTTCACCAAAAGCTTTTTGGTTCTTTGAATTATTAAATAAAGATACATTTTTCGTCTTTATTACATTTATTACATAAAGCTTATATTTAAAGTTTCATTTGAAAATATTTAGTAGTACACACAGACATTTTTCAAAAATGGTCGGAATCGTTTCGAGGGACCTCAAATCGGAAATATCCGTTGAAATTTCGAGTTTGAAAAATATTACAATTATAATAATTTCTATGGAGAACGTAAAAATGCGAGTAGGCTAAGAACATAGAAGTTATATCGAAAAATCTAAAATATTAATTTTAGCCCTCAGCCAAAAAAATGAAAAATTCGCGCATAAAAATCAATAATTCAGGTTAAAAAATCTGAAATATAGGGTAAAAAATCGAAAATTTACACCAAAAATCTAAAACTTGTATCTAAAAATAAAAGAAATTCATACAAAAAAAAAATTCTATTTGCTTGTAAAATTTTCATCAAAATAAATAATAATAATACGAATTCATTTGCCCAACAGTTTCCCATTTACAGGACAAAACTAATATAAACTTATAATGTAGAATGTTTAGGCCCAAAAATAAAAATTTGGACCAAAAAATTGATAACTGGCCAAACATCTAAAAGATTGACCAAAATCAAATAATGGTCTAAGAATAAAAAAAAACAGGCAAAAAAATCAAAAATTAATTGGTTAAAATAATTGCTTCACGACTATATTTTTCTAAAAACCTAAAATTAAAATAAAAACCTTGCAGAAAATACAGGCCAGGAAATAAAAAAAAATTCACGACTAAATATAAAACATGGGGCAGACCTTATGGTCGATAGCCCTTGACGGTTTATCATACATGTTTCATGTTAAATGAAATATCGAAAAATTATATATGTAAGTCTGTCAATAAAGATGTTTAATTTATATAAAACATGTACGTCGTAAAATCTAAAATAAAGGTCCATAAATAAAAACTTGAAAATACTGAACAAAAAATAAAAAAAAAATTGCGCATGAAAATGAACAATTCAGGTTATGAAATCTGAAATCTAGGCAAAAAAATCGAAAATTCAGACCAAAAATGGAAAAGGATATTTAGGCTCAAAAATTGGAGTAATGAAATTGCAAATTGATGTCAAAGATCTAAAATATAGTCCAAAATCAAAAATATAGGTCTAAAAATAAAGAATTCAGGTCAAAAAAAAAATAAGTAGTTGGTTAAAATAATCCCCGCATGATTATATCTTTTAAGTAAATGTCAAATATTACCTTGAAATAAAAATTGAACGCCTATATGTATTACTATGAAAAATATGAAATCAGGTAAATTAAAATGAAAGCCTTGCAGAAAATACAAGCCAGGAAATAAAAAAAAAATCGCGACTAAATTTTAAACATGTAGGTTGAAAAATATAAAATAAAGGTCTATAAATAAAAACTTGAAAATACTTGCCAAAAAAATTAAAAAATTAACTATGAAAATGAACAATTAGGGTTACCAAATCTGAGATATAGGCCAAAAAAATCGAAAATTCAGACCAAAAATATAAAAGAATTTTTCTGCCCAAACAAAGAAATTGCAAAATACATACCAAAGATCTAAAATATTATAGTCAAAAATTAAAAATGTAGTTCTAAAAATACCTCTTAAGTAAATGCCAAATTTTAACTTGAAGTAAAAATTGAATGCCTAAATTAAAATCAAAAATTTAAAATCAAGTAAATAATCTAAAATCTAATCTAAAAAAGGGTTTTATTTTAACCCTAGAAAGAAATACAGTACTAAAAATTAAAAATTCGCGTCTAAATATAAAAAAATGTAAAAAACCAAAATGTAGAAAATACAGGTCTAAACTTAAAAATTCGGGGTTAAATATAAAAAATAGGTTCTTTAAATAAAAGCTCGAAAATACTGGCTAAAGATAAAAAAATCGCGCATAAAAATCAATTATTCAGGTTATAAAATCTAAAATATTGACAAAAAAACAAACATTTACACCAAAATGTAGAAAATACAGTCCTAAAAACTAAAAATTCGAGACCAAATATAAAAAATGTAGGTTGTTTAAATGAAAACTCGAAAATACTGGTTAAAAAGTAAAAAAATCGCACATAAAAATCAATTCAGGTTATAAAATCCAAAACATAGCCCAAGAAAATAAAAATTTATTGTTTATGGCAGAGGCTTCTACTTCGTTATACATGTTGTAAATATAATAAAAACACTTTTACTTTGTTGGTATAACATATTGTTGCCATTATCAAAACATAAAGTGATAAGTGATCAAAATTTAGACCAAACATCAAAAATTCGGGCCTAAAAATTAAAAAAAATCGATAATTACAATAAATAAATGGAAATTTTAAAGAAAAACAAAAGAAGTTGAAGATGACAAAGTATATTATACATATTGTTACCTGACGCACTTTCTCATTTTTCATTATGTAATATTTAAGTAATGTTTATAAATGAGAAATAAAGTTTATTATGATTATTACGATTATTATTATTATTATTATACAAATTCTAATAATCTACTGTGAGTTCACTCAAAATCTAATGAAATTTTGAAAACATGTATTATTTATAAGTTCAATTCGGTATTCTCTCCAATTACTATTAATGCAAATTTGATATAAAAGTTATCATTTAATAATTATAGTCCAAAGATAGCAAAAATTTCATTTCATTTTTTCATCGGAAAACAATGATTTCGTGAACAATATTTTCAAAGATGTTCATTTTTTTGTTGCCTTCCATATTTGCTTAAAAAATTTTGTAATATTTTTTGTATTTAAAAAATTATTGTAAAAAAATAGAAAGCGGTTTATCTAAAAATTTAGCGATAAATTGTGTCTAGATGTTCATTAAATCATAAAGTACAATTTTGAGTGAATTTAGAAAGTTTTAAGTTTGTGGTAATTGTTCTAATGATTTTCTAACCAACTGAAGCGTGCGTAGTTTTGCCATAAGTTGGATTCTTGTGCGTTCATCTGAAAATGTATAAATGTTTGTTATGAATTGTGTCTAGATGTTTCTTAGATCATAAAGTAGAATCATTTTTGAGTAAATTTGGAAAGTTTTAAGTTAGTGGTAATTATTCTAATATTTTTTTAAGCAACTAAAGTGTGCGCGATGTAGGAATTACAATAAGTTGAGTTCTTGTGCAATTGTCTTAAAATCTTTTCCAGATTGTTACTGTATCATAATTCAGAATCATTTTTGGGTAAATTTGAAAAGTCTCTGGTTTGTGACAATTGTTCTAATATTTTTTTTAACCAACTTAAGTGCGCGTAATTTTGGAATTGCCATAAGTTGAATTTTTACTGAATCATAATGCAGATTAATTTTTGAGTAAATTTGTGGTAATTTTAGTTTTGGTATTTTTCAAGCCAATTGTTTCGTGCTCAATTTTGGAATTGATATTAGTAGGATTCTTGTGCGCTTTTCTGGAAACCTAGTAGTAAGGTGCTTCCAGATTTTAATTGAATCAAAAATTAAAATCGATTTTAAGTAAATTCTAAAAGTTTTAAAATTTGATATTTTTTTAATGATTTCATCGAAAAATTCGCATTTTTTAGTATGTTAATGTCCTCATGTGGTTGTCTGAAAATTTCTAGATCTTGATTGAATTTTGATGTAGAATATGATTTGAATTCATTTTTAAAATTTCAAGTTTGAAGAAATTGCTTTAATTTTTTTTTTAAATTAAATCTGAATAATCGTAATATTTCAGTATGAAAATGTTCTGACGTGAATTTTAGTGTGCAACATATTTGCCCTAAAAGTCGTTAATTTCATAAAACGCTCTTGATAGGAGGGTGTAACAAGGATACAAAACGGTCACTTTAGTGATTGATAAATAAGTCATAAGGCATAAGAGAAGTTATGAATGTGAGATGGGATGACGGGCACAAACTGAAATCTCAATATAAATGGATTTGTTGCGATATGATCGGCCTCATAACAAATGCAGGCTTGGCCCCGATCATCGCGATAATGTCCCACAGATTTTCACTGGCTGACAGTGTCGAGACTCGTCTCTCTGATGAGGATTTCCTCTCCAGAATCAATTACTTATTCAGGAATTTGTTTTAGGCGCTTTTACACGTATATCACGGATCTATGGTGACTTATATTATGGTAATGACGCGCCTTATCCCGATCTCCTCTCTAATACACACGAATAGCTGCGCCTTTTGCAAAATTGATGGTATTATTTGGAAACGTTGACGCTTTTGTTGTGTGCGGTCTGTGGTTTCTTTTCATCGTAGATTTGAGTTATTTTATAGACGACTTTGTTAAATTACGTCCTTTACATATTCATTTTTGAATTATAATACTCCTTAAATTTTATTTGTATTTAATTTTACTTTTAAACGGCTTTGTTTAATTACGTCAGCATGTTCCATGAGCCGCTACTGAGAGTGATACTGTGAATTGTTTTATTTGAATTCATTTTAAAAATTTAAATTAGTTTCACTTTTTTGATCAATTAAAAATGTTTTGCTATAAAAAAAAATATTTTGAGCAATAGATTGATTTTTGAGACTAATTTAAACAATTTTCTTACTCGAATATTTTGCATTTTTTATTATAGAGCCTGTATTTTTGTTTTTTTTTTAAATTAAAATTTTAGATCATTTGGCCTAAATATCTTTATTTTGACCTAAATTTTCGACTTTTTGGCCCGCATTTTTGATTTCTCTGGCCGAATTTTTAATTTTTAGATTTTTGACCTGCTTTTTCAATTTTTTGGTCTAAATTTGTTATCTTTTGGCCTAAATATCATTTATTTCGACCTACATTTCTTATTTAATTGTTTAAATTTTCGATTTTTTGTCGAAATTTTTGATTTTTCAGGCCACATTTTTAATTTTCGATGTTTTGTCTATATTTTCGATTTATTTTAATCGAAATTTTTGATCATTTGGCCCAAATATTCTTTATTTTGACCTAAATTTACGATTTAATTGTTAAAATTTACTCCACGTTTTTGATTTTTTGGACCGAATTTTTAATTTCAGTTCCAAATTTTTAATTTCTCAGATATTTCAACCTGAATTATTGATGCGAGAATTTTTTCGAGTTTTGTTTGTTGACATTTTCGATTTTTAGTCCGCATTTATTATTGTTATTTTGTTTTTTTTGTTTACTTGTTAAAATTTTTGTCCTCTTGATCCACCATTTTTAATTTTAGTCCCGAATTTTAGGTTTTTCGTCAATTAATTTTTTATTTTTTGTCCTATATTTTAGATTTTTTAACTTGAATGATTGATTTTATTCTGCGAATTTTTTGTATTATTCGGCTATAATTTTCAAATTTTTGCTCAGAAACTTATTTTTGAGGTCTGAAAGTGGTAAAGTCATTTTTACTTCTAACTAAATATTAGATTTTTTGTCTGCGTTTTTTTATTTTCAGATCAGGATTCTTGATTCTTTGGCCCAAACTTTTGATTTTCGTATTTTCGATTTTTTTTTAATTTTTGCCCTAAATATTCTTTATTTCGATCAAAATTTTCAATTTTTGTTGCCTGTATTTTTTTTCTTTACGCCCGAGTTCTCGATGTTTTGTCTAAATTTTCACCTTTTTAGGCCATATTGTAAATTTTTACTTTTTTAGCCTATATATTGTATTTTCCATTATTTTCGGTTTAAATTTTTGGTCTTTTGCCTTAAATTTTCTTTATTTTGACTTAAATTTTCGATTTGTTTGTTGAAATTTTGGATTTGTTTGTTCAAAATTTTAATTTTTTGGTTTTTAGGTGCGAATTTTAGATTTTTGGTCTTTATTTTTATTTTTTATCCCATATTTTAGATTTTCTTAACTTGAATTATTGATTTTATTGTGCGATTTTTAAAAAATTTTTCTATTATTTTCGAATTTCTAGTCGGAATTTATTTTACGCTGAAAAGAGTTATTTTTGGAACTGAAAAAGGCGAATTATTTTTGTTTTGCTTGTATTTCCAATTTTTTGTTCTGCATTTTTAAATTTAGACCAGGGTTTTTACTTTCTCCGTTACGAAGTACGAGAAAGTATTGTGATCGTGATTTTTTTTTCAAAAATTTTTTTTACGGAAATATCCGTTTTGGGGCCCCTAGATGCCATTTCAACAATTTCTGGAAAAAAAAAAATGTGTCTGTATGGTATGTGTGTGTGTCTGTCGGTCTGTCTGTGTGCGCTGTATCTCAAAAACTAATACAGCAATTGATATGAAACTTTCAACATACGTCTTATTTGATAATCTGAAGAACTGAAAAGCTTTTGGTAAAATTTAGTATACCGGAAGTGGGTGTTTACCTTAACTGTTTTTTGTTTTTAGCCAATATTTTCTTAAATATGAAAAATATCACGAAAATATTTAAACAAACATTGAAGGCAACAAAGAAATGAACATCTTTTGCTTGAAAATATTTTTCATAAAATCATTGCTATTTGAGAAAAAAATGTATTAATTTTTTTTCAATTTTTGGTTTATAATTATGAAACGATAATAGTTACAGCACATTTGTGTGAATAATAATTATAGAGAATACCAAAATGAACAACATCTAAAGAATAAGTTTTTTTCGAAATCTCGTTAGTTTTTGAGTAAACCGAGTTTTTGAATTTGAAGTATAATTTTTCCATGTTTTATAATTTTGACGTTTTAAACGTCAGTTTCATCCGAGTTTACGCAACGCTCGATGTACATTTAAAATATGATTTCAATTGAAAATAAACCATGAAAACGTAAATATAAATGGCTATGATAGCATCAAGTCGGAGAAAGTAACATGATGCCCACATTACCATTTTTTATTTTTTTGGCCGATATTTTAGATTTTCGGCTGTTTTGTTCTAAATTTTTAATTTTTTGGCCAAAATATTCGATTGGTTTAGGAAGATAAATGGTTCTTTGTTTATCAAAAAAAGGAAGGGGGGGTGGCTCTGCCATCAACATGTTCCACGAGCCGCCACTGGTTAAATTATCCACGATTTTTCTTTGGTAAATAGTATTAAAACAGAAATTGTATTTTTTTTTAATTTACAAATGCTACTGCAAAAGTTTAAAAATTGTAGAGTATTAATTTTGATCCACGCAATTTTACAAAATTCTAGTTATCCTTGAATAGGAACGTTTAAACAAATTTCGCTTATTCTTAGATCTAGTAAATTATTAGCCTCGTGTGGCTTAACTAAGGATCGATTTGTCGATTTATAATTAATAAAAAAATCCTCCCCCCCCCACCTCTGAGTTATTCAGAGGCTGGTATTTAGTTAATATTATGTCAATTTTGAAAAGATATTTCATTTTCCAAATAACCATTCCAGCCTTGCTTTTTATTACTGTTACCAAGTTTTTAAAAATCTTGCACAAGATTTTATAAATAAATCAAGATTGACTTGATGTATCTTTTTTTAAAATGCCATCAAAGCATGCTGTTATGCAAATAAACTCGCTACCGTTTCGCTACTGTTTATCAGGTACAATTTTTAATTAAGGCCAAACGCTTTATCGGCAAAAGAAATTACGATACCTCCATTCACGGAAGCGTCCTTAATTAACCCACAGAATTAAAAACGAGCACGACTCCATTAATGACCCAAATACGGCGACCGCCGTTTGACAGTAGGGGGTGTTCCTCAAGTGCTTAATTACAATCCGTACGTTTGCACATGCAGATACGCGTGGAAGAGCCGAAACAAAACTCGTCCAAGAACGCAATAAATGTTTTCGCAACCGTAAATTTTAACACACGCGATGCTATCAGCATAAATTATGACGGACGTAAGGAATATTCTTTCGATTCCCGATTGACGTTTCGATACGGCAATTTTTTTTTGCCACATGCCTTTTTCCACCGCGAACATGCGGAGAGCCGATAAGAACATAATGGAAACATTGCGGATTCTTAAATGCGTACAAAGTGCGTATGTGCCAGAAAGATCTACTAATGCATATTAATATTTCGCAGATATGCATAAAAGGTGTTCGTTATTATACGGAATCTCAGGGTTCGTACCTCTGGACACGCTCTGTCTAACTTCTTGATAAGAACTTGCCGTTTTTTCTTCTGCTCGGGAAACTCTCGGAAACGTGGCGTTCGCGAGTTAATTTTCTTTCTTTTTGTGCAATGGCATGTTAATACACTTTGCGTTTCTTGTCTTGTTACAAGCGAGATTTATTTCGCAGATTTCTCGTCGCTGCGTAAAATATGTATGTGTGTCAAATGTTGAGTGTTTTATTGAATTTCTGCAATGGAAAGTTAATGATTTTAACTATCTAAATATTGAATGTTGTTGAGGCCATAAATTATTAATCAAATCGGTGCAGTAATTATTTGTCACCAACACAATTATTTCGTTTAATAACGGATTATGTAAATTATTTTAAATTTTTAATTTTAGTCGTGTTTATAACTTTTAATCACCGACTGTTTAAATTTCAAAAAGTGTAGAGACTTTTTGAAAAATGAACCTGCAAAAATCGCTCCTTACTAAAAACCTAAAAAAAATGTGCACTAAAAGGGTATAGCCGAATAAGATAATCAAAAATGCCCCCAAAGCAAATCAATAATCGCGATTACTGGATGAAAGATAATTAAAAATGCCGTTGATTGCTCGAAATTTCAGCCTCCTGAAGCAATTCGTTGTCGAGATATGACTGAAAACGTGAATTTTACGTTTTATTTTTTTCTCGTTTTCTATGGCACGAATCAAGCTGAAAAACCACATCTACCCAAAACAAAAAAAAATACTTCTCGCAGTATTTTTTTCAATTTTTTTGGCGCCAAAATCAAATAGAAAAATGAATTGAAAGTTTTCAAAATTCATTTTTGCAGTGAAGGCATTCGAGGACTAAAAAATCATCCTCAATGGCCGAAGTATTGTTAATTCAAAATCAATTTGGTTTTTGTAAATTCAACAATTTTCAACAGAGATATGGATTTTTGAAGATTTTCGTTTTAATTTTTTGAGCAGTTGAATGAAAACATCGCAGAAAATATATAAAACGCGCAGACAAAATTCTATAAAAAATTATCCTCAATGGCCGAAGTATCGCTAATTCAAATTTAATTTGGTTTTTGTAAATTCAGCAATTTTTAATGGAGATATGGATTTTTGAAAATTTTAGTTTTATTTTTTTGAGCACCTGAATGAAAACATCGCAGAAGAAAATATAAACCGCTTAGAAAAAATTCTTAAAAAAAATATCTTCAAAGGTCGGAGTATTGCTTATTCAAAATTAATTTGTTTTTTGTAAATTCAACAATGTTTAATGGAAATATGGATTTTTGAAAATTTTATTTTTATTTTTTTGAGCACTTAAATGAAAACATCGCAGAAAAAATATAAAACGCGCAGACAAAATTCCATAAAAAAATTATTCCAATGGCCGAAGTATCGCCAATTCAAAATTAATTTGGTTTTTGTAAATTCATCAATTTTCAACAGAGATATGGATTTTTGAAGATTTTCGTTTTAATTTTTTGAGCAGTTGACAAAATTCTATAAAAAATTATCCTCAATGGCCGAAGTATCGCTAATTCAAAATCAATTTGGTTTTTTGTAAATTCAGCAATTTTTAATGGAGATATGGATTTTTGAAAATTTTAGTTTTATTTTTTTGAGCACCTGAATGAAAACATCGCAGAAGAAAATATAAACCGCTTAGAAAAAATTCTTAAAAAAAATATCTTCAAAGGTCGGAGTATTGCTTATTCAAAATTAATTTGTTTTTTGTAAATTCAACAATGTTTAATGGAAATATGGATTTTTGAAAATTTTATTTTTATTTTTTTGAGCACTTAAATGAAAACATCGCAGAAAAAATATAAAACGCGCAGACAAAATTCCATAAAAAATTATTCCAATGGCCAAGTATCGCCAATTCAAAATTAATTTGGTTTTTGTAAATTCAACAATTTTCAACAGAGATATGGATTTTTGAAGATTTTCGTTTTAATTTTTTGAGCAGTTGAATGAAAAAATCGCAGAAAATATATAAAACGCGCAGACAAAATTCTATAAAAAATTATCCTCAATGGCCGAAGTATCGCTAATTCAAAATCAATTTGGTTTTTGTAAATTCAGCAATTTTTAATGGAGATAATGATTTTTGAAAATTTTAGTTTCATGAGCACCTGAATGAAAACAGTAAAAAATAAAATAAAATTCCATAAAAAATTATTCTCAGCGGTCTTAGTATCGCTTATGCAAAATCAATTTGGGGCTTAAAAATATAACAAGATATGGATTTTTGTTTTAATTTTTTGCACCTTTCGCAGTTTGGTTAATTTGTTTTTATTTATTTTATTCAGTTCATGAAGTTTGCAATTTCAAAATTAGTTTCGTGGTATTATTTTAAAATGAATGTTTAGATATTTGCACTGCATCTTAAATTAAAATAAATTTTGAGCCATTTTGGGTTTATTAAGTCGTCTGATTCATGCACAGCGAGTTTGTGGTTCAATTCCCTGTCGGGCAAAATAATTTGTTCATTTCTATAAAATCTCAATTAATTAATTAATAATTATTAGTACATAAGTTGTAATTTATTTCATTTTATATGATATACTATGGCATTTTATAAATATTTGTCTTTTTTATTAAATATTTATTCAAAATTTAAATACAATACCCTGCATAAATGGGAGAATAAAGTAATGAATATTAAATAACATTTAGAAATGCCACCATGTACTGTCTTCTTACAATTATGTTTTAAGAAACAGTCACAGTTTAAGTAGCATTCAGGGTTTGTCACAGTTTAAATAGCAGTATTTTTAAGTACCAGTGATTTTAAGTAACAGTGATTTTAAGTAGCGGTGATTTTAAGTATCAGTGATTTTAAGTAACAGTGATTTTAAGTAGCAGTGATTTTAAGTAGCAGTGATTTTAAGTAGCAGTGATTTTAAGTAGCAGTGGAATTCGCCTATTACTAACAGTAACGACCTGTGATGTTTCAATACCAGTGAAAAATCGTAGATATGTGAAATATCGCCCATACCTACAATATTGCCTGGATTGAGTACAAAAAAAACATCGCAATTAGGTGTTCCTAAAAATAAAATGCTCGATTTGCTTCACTTTAGGACAAGAGCAGCTGAAGTACTCACAAAAATAGGCAAGAAAAACGGGACTTCCCACTACTGAGAGTCTAATGCCACCTCCAAAAACCTCAAAAAAGCCCACGTGGACGTTCGGCCACCATCCAATGTCCGTTTGGACAACGTTGCATTGATCAATGGCAAAAAATCATTTGACAGGTGTAAGAAACCATTGCATTTTTTTGTGCAAAATGTAACATTCATTTACGCCTTGGCGGAAACAATTTTTTTTCATGATCATACACCTGTACAACTCTCGTTGGTGTTCAACTGGCTGGATTGTAGGATAGTGCCCACCCACCACCCTTTATATACACCTTTACTTGAGCCACAAAACCATGTTCGTGTAATCAAATTTCTTTGTAAATTCATTGGTGACGTTATAGGTTTAACAGCAGCCGAAACAGGGTTTTTAATTGAAGTAAAAGTTTATCGGGAGGGTGGTGGGTTGACTCTATCCTACAATCCAATCAGTTGACCATAGCACAGTTGGCTGCAAATGAATTAATTTACAGAAACAAATTAAAAAATTGCTACGTTTTCGTTATTGTTCTACACTTGCGCAACCCTCGTTGATGTTTATCTGGTTGTATTGTAGGATAGTGCCCACCCACCACCCCTTATATATATACCTTAACTTAAGCCACAAAGCCATGTTCGTATAATCAAATTTCTCTGTAAATTCATTGGTGACGTTGGAGGTTTAACAACAGCCGAAACGGGGTTTTTATTGAAGGAAAAGTTAATCCGGAGGGTGGTGGGTGGTCTCCATCCTACATTCCAATCCGTTGCTTCCGCACCAAGGTTTCCTCCAATAAATAAGTTTATTAAGAAAAGTTGTCCTTCAGTGTTTTTATTACACATAAGTATTGATTTCCACTTGTGAACTCCTGTTTATGATCCATGAATTGGAGGGTGCAATAGGGCCCACCCACCATCCCTCGTTTCACCCCTATTTACGCTAGAAAATCGCGTTTTGTATTACTTTTAAACGTTCAAATTCTCCAACGAGTTGCTAAAGAAAATTCTTAACTGGACAGAGTTTCGCTTGTTGAAATAAAGTTGATGCGAAGGATGGTGCGTGGGCTCTATCCTACAACCCAATCAGTTGATCATAGCACAGTGTTGCTGCAAATGAATTAATTTACAGAAACAAATTATTAAATGACATTCCTACGTTTTCATTATTGCTCTACACCTGTGCAATCCTCGTTGATGTTTAACTGTTTGGATTGTAGGATAGTGCCCACCCACCACCCTTTATATAAACCTTAACTTAAGCCACAAAAAAATGTGCGTGTAATGAAATGTCTTTGTAAATTCATTGGTGATGTTATAGGTTTAACAGCAGCCGAAACATGGTTTGAATTGAAGTACAAGTTTATCCGGAGGGTGGTGGGTGGGCCCTATCCTATAATCCAAACAGTTGACCCTAGTACAGTGTCATGACAAATGAACTAATTTTTAGAAACAAATTAAGATATAATTTTTATTTTCGTTATTACTCTATACTCTTAAAATTCTCGTTGATATTCAATTCTTTGGATTGTAGGAACTAAACTTTTATAATGTGCATTTATATGTATACTACACCCACCTGAACATAATGTTCTCACTTGGGGACGCGCTAGAACCTCTCTATCCCCTTGACCTTGACCTAACTAGGATTAGAGTGTGGTTTGGGGAATGATGCTGACATGACCTTTTCCATTTATTATAGAAATACGTATATTGTAGACAAAAGTAATGGACTTTTATTACAAATATACACTGGTGAAAAAAAAATGAAACACTTGAAATTCTTGAAATTTTGACCATTTTCAAACCGCCATAACTCGGCGTATTTTCAATCGATTGTGACGAATCTTTGAGGGCGAAAAACTTTGAAGTGTCTTCTTTAAAGTCATGCATGCGAACTTAAGTGTAACCCCTTCCTCCCCCCTCTGCCGCCCCTGTGAAAAAAAATGTTTTTTTTAGGAAACCATGTCCAACTTTGACGATGTATATGGAGTTGGAAAAAAATTTTCGACTCGATCCACCATAAAGGCATTAAGATTTGAAAATACACCGAGTTTTGGCGGTTTGAAAATGGTCGAAATTTCACGAATTTCAAGTGTTTCATTTTTTTTCCTTCAGTATATTTCGGTATGAAGGTCTCTAACAATATTTTGTAACAGCAATCAATACCCGGTGCGGTATTTTTCCCTTTAAAGAGTTATCCGGTATTTGTTAGGAATTTGCATAACTGTAAAACGATCACGAGATCCTTGAGACGTGTAGATTTCTATATTTGTGTGTGCGTGTGTAACTGAGCTAGTTACTTCAGAGGGTCGCCCCCGTTACTCTGAAGCGTCATTAAATGTTTCCCTTTAGAAATAATTTCGAAATATTCATATTCCAGAAAAATCTTAAATATGTTAAAATAATTTCCCATTCTCATCATTGCATTGCATTGCAACTCGCATTGACCTAACGCGTCCCATCAATAATGCATTCGCGGCAATTTAAAATTCAAATGAATAAAACATTGATATTCAAATACATAATACATAATTTATAGCGTAATAAACATCTGATATTATATATATAGTTATTTTTCAATGCCACAATTAAACTACGGCACAGCAATTATTATTTACTAGAGCGTACTTCCATTCATTGAACAACAAAATTGTTTAAAATGACAATGCAATCAAATGATTTATGTCCATTATTGGCATTATAATAAATAAAATAATTTGCATTATATCGCACGGGCATCATAGAAGCGTAATTATAACTGTGGAATATAATCCACCTGCATGTGTGTTTTAATAATGAGTTATAGCTAGATTTTATAGTACTCTTGTACAATGATACGATCGATGAATTTGTGAATTTACCGCACATAAAAGGTTCCATGTTCAACATTACACGTAATGTTTTGATATATCAGGACGGCTTTAATTCGATTATATCATGCAATTAAGGGGAAATAAACGGAACTATGCTGTTTTACATTATGCGAAGTGCTTGGATTATAAATTCTTGTAATTTAATTTTTCTTATGTTGTAGTTTATTTACAGCTGCATATTTTATACTAAGCTTTTAATAAATCTCAGATATTACAAAATACATGAAAAACAAAAAATACGCTTTCTTCCTTACACCCTTAAAGCCAATTAGTTTTTAAGTGTATATCTCGATTACACTTTCTCGTATTTATGAATTTTCGAAATTGACGAACTAAAGCTGGAAGCGATTGCATCAACAAAGAGTGACTGCCTGATTTATCTTCAAAACTTCTCAAATCCATCCAGAAATATTGCATATTTAATATACTGGAAAATTATCGATATACCCCCACTGGAAACAAAATGTCAGCACTTGGAACTTGATTTTTAGAAAAACAAAATTTGCATGTAATGATTTAAAAAAAATAGTAACTGCCAGAATTATAGTTTCAAATTTCCCAAATGCATCCAAAAATATTGTATTTTTGACATACTAGAAAATGTTCGACGTACCCCCACTGGAAACTAAATGTCAGTACTTGAAACTTGATTTTTAGGAAAACGAAATTTGCATGTTGTGATTTAAAAAATAAAAAAAAATGCTAACTGACAGAATTTTAGCTTCAAATTTCCCAAATGCATCCATAAATATTATATTTTTTACATACTGAAAAATGATTGACGTACCCCCACTGAAATCAAAATGTCAACACTCGAAACTTGATTTTTAGAAAAACGAAATTTGCATGTTGTGATTTAAAAAATAAAAAAAAATAGTGACTGCCAGAATTTTAGCTTCAAATTTCCCAAATGTATTCAGAAATATTGTAGTTTTGATATACTGGAAAATGATTGACGTACCCCCACTGGAAACTAAATGTCAGCAGTTGAAACTTGATTTTTAGAAAAACGAAATTTGCATGTTGTGATTTCAAAAATAAAAAAAAATAGTAACTGCCAGAATTTTAGCTTCAAATTTCCCAAATTCATCCAGAAATATAGTATTTTTGACATACTGGAAAATAATCGACATACTCCTACTGAAAACAAAATGCCAGCACTTGAAACTTGATTTTTAGAAAACCGAAATTTGCATGTTGTGATTTAAAAAATAAAAAAAAATAGTAACTGCCAGAATTTTAGTTTAAAATTTCCCAAGTGCATCCAGAAATATTATATGTTTTACATACCGAAAAATGATTGACGTACCCCCACTGGAAACAAAATGCCAGCACTTGAAACTTGATTTTTAGACAAACGAAATTTGTATGTTGTGATTTAAAAAATAAAAAAAAATTGTAACTGCCAGAATTTTAGCTTTAAATTTCCCAAATGCATCCAGAAATATGGTATTTTTACATATTGGAAAATGATCGACGTACCCCTACTGGAAACTAAATGTCAGCACTTGAAACTTGATTTTTAGAAAAACGAAATTTGCAAGTTGTGATTTAAAAAATCAGAAAAAAATAGTAACTGCCAGAATTTTAGCTTCAAATTTCCCAAATGCATCCAGAATATTGTAGTTTTGACATACTTAAAAATTATCGACGTACCCCCACTGGAAACAAAATGTCAGCACTTGAAACTTGATTTTTAGACAAACGAAATTTGCATGTGGTGATTTAAAAAATCAAAAAAAAAATAGTAACTGCCAGAGTTTTAGCTTCAAATTTCCCAAATGCATCCAGAAATATTGTATTTTTGACATACTGGAAAATGATCGACGTACCCCCACTGGAAACAAAATGTCAGCACTTGAAACTTGATTTTTAGACAAATGAAATTTGCATGTTGTGATTTAAAAAATTAAAAAATAGTAACTGCCAGAATTTTAGCTTCAAATTTCCCAAATGCATCCAGAAATATTGTTGTTTCGACAAACTGGAAAATGATCGACATATCCCCGCTGGAAACATAATGACAACCTTCGAAACTTGATTTTTAGAAAAACAGAATTTGCATCTTGTGATTTAAAAAATTCTAAAAAATAGTGATTGCCAGAAATAACTCCAAACCATCCAGAAATATAGTGTTTTTATACTGGAAAATAATCGATATACTCCTACTGGAAACAAAATGTCAGCACTCGAAACTTGATTTTTAGAAAAACGAAATTTTTATCTTGTGATTTAAAAAATTCTAAAAAAATAGTAACTACCAGAATTAGCTTCAAAACTCCTCAAATCCACCCAGAAATATTGTATATTTAATATACTGGAAAATAATCGATATTATATATACTGGAAACAAAATGTCAGCACTTGAAACTTGATTTTTAGAAAAACGAAATTTGCATGTTGTGATTTAAAAAATTTTAAAAAAATAGTAACTGCCAGAATTTTAGCTTCAAATTTCCCAAATGCAGTCAGAAATATAGTATTTTTGTCATACTGGAAAATGATCGACGTACCCCCACTGGAAACAAAATATCAGCACTTGAAACTTCATTTTTAGAAAAACGAAATTTGCATGTTGTGATTAAAAAAAAATAGTAACTGCCAGAATTTTAGCTTAAAATTTCCCAAATGCATCCAGAAATATTGTATTTTTTACATGCTGAAAAATGATCGACGCACCCCTACTGGAAACAAAATGTCAATACTCGAAACTTGATTTTTAGAAAAACGAAATTTTCATCTTGTAATTAAACAAATTCTAAAAAAATATTGAGTACTAGAATTAGCTTCAAACTTCTCAAATCCATCCAGAAATATAGTATTTTTAACATACTGTAAAATAATCGATATATTCTCACAGGAAACAAAATTTCAGCACTCGAAACTTGATTTTTAGAAAAATATAATTTGCATTTTGTGATTTATAAAATTATAAAAAAATAGTGATTGCCAAAATTACCTTCAAACTTCTCAAATCCATCCATAAATATTGCATGTTTAACATACTGGAAAATGATCTATATACCCCCACTGGAAACAAAATGTCAGAACTTGAAACTTGATTTTTAGGAAAATGAAATTTGCATGTTGTGATTTAAAAAATTCCAAAAAAATAGTAACTGTCAGAATTTTAGCTTCAAATTTCCCAAATGCATCCAGAAATATTGTATTTTTGACATACTCGAAAATGATTGACGTACCCCCACTGAAAATTAAATATCAGCACTTGAAACTTAATTTTTAGAGAAACGAAATTTGCATGTTGTGATTTAAAAAATTTAAAAAAAATAGTAACTGCCAGAATTTTAGCTTCAAATTTCCCAAATGCATCCTGAAATATAGTATTTTTGACATACTGGAAAATGATCGATGTACCCCCACTGGAAACAAAATGTCAGCACTTGAAACTTGAATTTTAGACAAACGAAATTTGCATGTTGTGATTTAAAAAATAAAAAAAAAATAGTAACTGCCAGAATGTTAGCTTCAAATTTTCCAACTGCATCCAGAAATATTATTTTTTTTACATACTGGAAAATGATCGACGTACCCCCTACTGGAAACAAAATGTCAGCACTTGGAACTTGATTTTTAGGCAAACGAAATTTGCATGTTGTGATTTAAAAAATTCCAAAAAAATAGTTACTGCCAGAATTTTAGCTTCAAATTTCCCAAATGCATCCAGAAATATTGTAGTTTTGACATACTGGAAAATTATTGACGTACCCCCACTGAAAACTAAATGTCAGCACTTGAAACATGATTTTTAGGAAAACGAAATTTGCATGTTGTGATTTAAAAAAATTAAAAAAAAAATAGTAACTGCCAGAATTTTAACTTCAAATTTCCCAAATGCATCCAGAAATATTATATTTTTTACATACTGAAAAATTATTGACGTACCCCCACTGGAAACTAAATGTCAGCACTTGAAACTTGATTTTTAGAAAAACGAAATTTGCATGTTGTGATATTAAAAATAAAAAATAAATAGTGACTGCCAGAATTTTAGCTTCAAATTTCCCAAATGCATCCAGAAATATTGTATTTTTTACATACTGGAAAATGATCGACGTACCCCACTGGAAACAAAATGTTAGCACTTGAAACTTGATTTTTACAAAAACGAAATTTGCATGTTGTGATTTAAAAAATAAAAAAAAAATAGTGACTGCCAGAATTTTAGCTTCAAATTTCCTAAATGCATCCAGAAATATTGTATTTTTTACATACTGGAAAATGATCGACGTACCCCCACTGGAAACAAAATGTCAACAACAGCAATCCACGTTCTACCAAACAGGAAGACGGAAAAGCAATCAACAGCTTCTGCACAATAACTCATAATGCAGGATATAAAAATGGAATCTGTTTTTGTAACCAGAAGTTGTCGTATCCTTGTTAAAGCAGCAATGGTTTCAGCTCCTCATTTGTGGATAATTCAATAAATTGCTCCTGTACTTTAATTTTAAATGTATTGTGTAGTATAGGGTGTTAATATCTGTTAATTCTTATCACTACTTATTTTTTTTTACCTGTGTAAGCTGTTTGATTGATTTTACTGTTAAGAAATTCGGCGAGAGAATGCTGCAAAATCCTTAATTTTGCTGCACCTCACTACTTGATTAAACTGTTCACCATTTTTTTTATTAAAGATATTATATTTCATAAACAGTCGCAACTCCATTCGTTATTGTCCTATTAAGTTAATTAATAACTTAGTTTACCTGAGCGTAAATACAGGAAACTAGCTCAGTGACCGAAATGCAGCTCACCAAGCCACATTCTCCCGCTATTAAACGGCCATTACCTACAATTTGTGACGCACCATTAGACCATAGGTGGTAACACCACAAGGGTAACCCATGGAGCAGCTTCGTTCCCGGCTCGTACCGTCAATTCATAATTTCTTATAAATCTACGCATTCGGCATAGGGAAAATAAGACGTTATAAACGAAAATACGTGCTTGAAATATTACTCGTGACTAGAATATACGGCACGCTGTCAAGGGGTCAACTGGTGTGGCTATTTTTTGGAATATTTCACAATCAATTAGACATCAATTGTAATTTATGTAGCGCTTGCAGGTGCGTCCGATTTATTCATACCGAATTAATTGTTGCAGATTCCAGATATCATAAGATCTTTGCAGATGTTCCTCCAATCCTAAATTGGCCGACAGAGGCTTCCCATTATCGGATAATCTAATGCGAAAACTTACAACGGATCAAATACGACTTTTGTTATTGTCTCCGTGCTGAATTCATCGAATTTCTCAGTGAATTATTATGTGCGAGATACATACAATTAATTTAGATGAACATCTGATACCCGGTTCGGAATATATTATGCACACCCGAGTGGAGCCTGATTTGCTGGAAAGTTTCACACGTGTGTACGCGAAATGCCTTAATGCACTTTTATTTTTTGTAATTATCATATTATTAGCATTATATTGATGGGCTCTGCTTTTAAAAGGCAACGCTCATTTTTCAGATTGAAATATTTTCGCTCGTTTATTTAACTATGTTGATGTTGAAAAAGACAGCAGCATTTTAAATGGACAGACGGGATTTTTTTGTCTGGATAACTGTAAAGCAAAAGACAAATGATGGGTATATGCATATAATGAGTGCTGTCTGATTATATCACTCACCTTTACATTATCGTGTTGTCAATGTTATAATGCGATGATATATTTAAACAGTTTGTAGAAAATATTAAGATATACACAAAAGGAGCCACTAACAAACAAATGCAATCACAAGGATATGAGTGTGCTTATCCATTCAGTATTTAGTGCGTGTGTAGTTGACGTATTATTTGATGGAAATTCATATTTTTTAGAGTTCTGGATTTATTACCAGTAATTCTGTAAGTTAAAATAATGATTCTGGCCAATCACAAAATCGCCTTAGACCAGTGGTCGGCAAACTTATTAGCCAAAGAGCCAAATATGAACATTACAACAATTAAAAAAAAATGGGAGCCACATCTGCTTGTTTAGTAAACTTTTATTACACTAAATAAGTAGTACACTAAATAAAACTAAATTTCATACTTAATAAATATTTACAATGTGCTTGCATCTCCTTGGAAAGTTTTAGTAAGTCAGGTTTGTATGTTGTTGTTTTTAATTTTAGGCATGATTCCAAGTTCTCATCAATAAGACGACTTCTCAATTTACTCTTGATAATGTTCATGCTTAAAAAAGATTGTTCGCATATATATGTGGAAAGAACAGCAAACGCGAGCTTTTTCAGCTGATCGTAAGAGCAGGGGCGGCTCGTTATATACAGTCAAGGAGCCATGGCACTACCTGTAGTAGTTTCAAGCTCAGCAAGAATTTTTAATTAATCCTTAAAATTATTTTTGTTTTCCATGTGTATTGTTTGATGTCGAAGAATGGTGTTACAGTCTGGGGCAAAATGTAAACGCGCGATAAGTACTCATAAATCACATTTTCAGCTTGTTTGAATTTGGCTGTTTAATATTATGAACCTTTACTTTAGAACTCAAAATAATCTTGGACTATGAAGATTAAGCGTTCTTTCTTTCTTTAAAAAAAGAGGCGAGGGCCTGCCCATATTGTAAAAGTACTATCAACATTTTCCACCAGCCGCTACTAAGAGTCATACTAACCAAGTGAATTGTTTTATTTGAATTATTCAAAATGTATCTACTAAATCTAAAGTTGTCGAAACTGCCGACACAAAAGGTGAAACAATAATGTTAATGGTTTTATTTAAATTCTTTTTCAAATAGTTTCACTTTTGGACAATTAAAGCGAAAATTTAAGAAAAATATTTTCCTATTAAAAAAAATTGGGAAATGATTTTGAACAATAGAGTGATTTTTAGGACTAATTTTCTTACTACAATATTCTGCATATTTTATTAAGCCTGTATTTTCTATTTGCTTTTTGACTAAATTTTAGATCATTTGGCCTGAATATTCTATATTTTGACCTAAATTTTCGATTTTATTGTCAAAATTTTCGACTATTTAGTCCGCATTTTTTATTTCTGGTTTTTTAAATGTTGATCCGTATTTTCGATATTTTTGGTCAAAATATTATAACTTTTAGCCTAAATATCCTTTATTTTGACCTTTTGCGATTTATTTTTTACATTTTGATTTCCCCGGCGAATTTTTAATTTTTAGATTTTTGACCTGTATTTTCAATTTTGGCTCTGTCGACCTAAATATTCTTTATTGTGGCATAAATTTTCGGTTTAATTATTAAAATTTTTGATTTTTTCGTCCGCATTTTTGATTTTTCGAGCTGAATTTTTAATTCTAGTAAAATATCTATAACCTGAATTATTAATTTATATGCGAATTTCTTTTAATTTTTTTCCGATATTTTCGAGTTTTGTTTGTCTAAATTTTCGATTTTTTAGTCTGCATTCGATATACTGTCTAAATGTTCGACTTTCTGGCCAACATTGCAGATATTTATTATTTTTTTAAATCTTTTGACCTAAATTTTCTTTTACTTTGACCCAACTTTTCGATTTTATTGTTAAAATTTTCGATTTTTTTGGCCCCCATTTTTGATTTTTCGTTTAGTCTCCATTTATTATCTTTAGGTCCGAGTTTTCCATGTTTTATCTAAATTTTCGACGTTTTGATCAACATTGTGGATTTTTTTAAATCTTTTGCCCTAAATTTTTCTTATTTTTTTTTTATTTGTCTGTTAAAATTGTTCTTTCCTTGGTCCACTATTTTTATTTTTAGGCCAGAATTTTAGATATTTGGTTTCCTCTGGCCTTTATTTTAGATTTTTGATTTTTTTCTGAAATATATTTTAGATTTTTTTACCTTTATTTTCGATTCTTTTGCTCTGAATTTGTAAACCTTTGGCCTAAATATTTATAAACTTCAATTTGTTTGTTAAAACTTTCGATTTCTCGATCCGCATCTTTGATTTTCAGGTTAGAATTTTTGACTTTTTGCCCTTTATTTTAGATTTTGTAACCTGAATATTATTTTTTATAAGTGAATTATTTCATTTCTTAGCCATTATTTTCGAGTTTCGGGTCGGAAACTTATTTTGACTTTTTTTGTCCTATATTTTAGATTTTTTGGCTGTTTTCAGATTTTTTTCTAATTTTCGATTTGTTTATTGAAATTTTTGGTTTTTTGGTCTGCCTTTTTTATTTCTAGGCCCGTGTTTTCGATTTTTGGTCTAAATTTTTTTGCCTCAATTGTGTACTTGTATTTTGATGTTTTTTAAGTCGACATTTTCGATTTGTTTAATAAAATTTTCTGTTTTTAAACTGCATTTTTTTAGTCCCGAATTTTCGATTTTTTAACTTGGATTATCGATTTTAATGTGTGAAATTTTATTTTTTTGTCAATTATTTAAGAGTTTCTATTCTGGGGGTTAAAATAGCTAATTATTTTTCTTTTACTTGAATTTCCAATTGTTTGGTCTGCATTTTTCTGATCCATATCTTTACCTATATTTTCGATTTTCTTGTTCCGGATTTGTGGTTTTTCGACCTTAATATTTGGATTCTTTTGGTCTAAATTTGTGAACTTTTGGTCTAAATATTCTTTATTTTGGCCTAAATTACCGATTTTTTTTTGATTGGCAATTTTGATTTTTAGAATCGAATTTTTGACTGTTTGCCCTTTATTTTAGATTTTGTAATTTGAATATTATTTCTAGACCAGGAGTTTTTTGTCCTACATCTTTAGATTTTTAAGTTGCTCTTTAAAATTTGTTTCTTCAAATTCTTGATGTTTCGTTGAAATATTCTTTATTTTCTATTTTTTGGGGTGCATTTTTTATTCTTAGGACCGCGTTTTCGTCTTTGGTGTAAATTTTAGATTATTTAGTCAGGATTCTTTATTTGTCTTTTTTTGGTTATATTTTAGATTGTTGTCCTATAAATTTTTCTTTATTTTGGACGAAATTTTCGTTTTGCTTGTACAAACTTTCGAATTTTTAATCTGCATTTGTTATTTTTAGCTCTGAATTTTCGAGTTTTGTTTAAATTTTTGATTTTTTTGTGATATATTTTAGGTTTTCAAAACTTTCGCCTTATTCGTTCCAAATTTTTGATTTTTTTGTTACAATTTTCGATTTTGAGGCACGAATGTTTTACTTTTTGCGCTCTATTTTAGATTTTGTAACTTGAATATTATTTTTTATGCGTGAATTGATATATTCGGAACTGAAACTTATATTGGGATTTATTTTTAAAGCAAATTAGTTTCTTTATTTGAATTTAACATTTTTTGTCTGCATTTTTATTTTTAGACAAGGATTTTTGGCGATTTTTTTTCAAATCCTTGATTTTTAGCCCAAATATTCTTTATTTTTGATTTGTTTGTTAAAATTTTCGATTTTTTATTCTGCATATTTTATTTTTATTTTTTTCCTATCGTTGACTTTTCATTTATTTGCCTATATTTAGATTTTTGATGTGTATTTCCGATATTTTTGGTCTAAATTTTTGATCTTCTGTCCTATTTCTTTTTATTTTCGCCGAAATTTTCGAATTATATCTTAAAATTGTAGATTTTTAATCTTCATTTTTTATTTTTAGCTCCGGATTTTCTCATTTTGGATTAGATTTTTTACTTTCTTGTGTTATATTTTAGATTGTTTACCTTGAATTATTGATTTAATTGCGTGATTTTATTAATTTTTTTTCAAATTTATGATTTTTTGGACAAAAATTCTTTTATTTTGAACAAAATTTTAGGTTTGCTGAAATTTTTGAATTTTTTGTATGCGTTTTATGTACAGGTAAGAGTTTTCAATTTTTGGTCAAAATTTTCGATTTATATTTTAGTTTTTTACCTTATATTGGCCGAAATTTTCGATTTGTTTGCTGAAATTTTCGAATTTTTGGTATGCGTTTTTATGTACAGAGAATTTTCAATTTTTGGTCAAAATTTTCGATGTTTTGGACCTATATTTTAGTTTTCTTACCTTAATTATTGAATTCTATTATCCAGCGAATTTTTGACTGCGTATATTTTAGATTTTTAACCTCCTGAGTTAGTGATAGTTATGAGTTATTTTAGATTTTCCAAACCAAATTTTTGTTTGCTTGGACCGTATTTTCAAGGTTTTTGTTTTAATTGAAATTGAAATATTTGTTTAACTTTATATTTTTTGTTTTGGCGAGTTTTAATTAATCTAATAAATGTAGGGGTTATTTTAAGATAAAATTTATTTACTACTCTAGAAAGTATAGTCTGAGGGGTGTATGTTTAAGGAATGACTTAATTTTCAAATATTTGTCTGAATTTTTGTTTTTTCGATTTTTTTGGGGGCTTAAATTATGATTTTTTTCTGACTCTATTCGTGGTTCTATTAAAATCGAAATTTCAGCGGAACTGTTCGTTCCGAGGTCCAATTCTGACCATTTATGGAAAATGTCTGTATCTCAAAAACTACTAAAAATGTTTTGACAGTATTTTCAAGTTTATTTAATTTATTCCTTTATTTTAGATTTTGCAACCAAATCTTTGATTTTTTGGACTGTATTTTCAAGATTTTTGTATTAATTTTAGGTTATTTATTTCATTTTATATTTTTTGTTTTAGCTAGTTTTAATTTAAATGTAGGGGTTATTTTATTTTCATTTACTTTGATATTTATCCAGAAAATATAGTCTGAGGAATTTTTTTTAAGGAATTGTTTCATTTTCAAATATTTGTGTGAATTTTTGTTTTTTCGATTTTTTCGGGGAGCTAAAATTAATATTTCAGATTTTTTAGCAGAACTTTTGAATGCTTTTTTTTCTGGCCAAATATTATGATTTTTTCTTTCTCCGTACGTAGTTCTAGGAAGTTTTTCAAAAATTTCATCGGAAATATCCGTTTCCTGATCCTCTAAAACGATTCTGATCATTTTTAGAAAATGTATCTCAAAAAGTACTAATTCATTCCAAATGAATCTTTAAACGTAAACTTTATTTGGCAATCAATGTGAAGAAAGGGAAACTTTTGCTAAAATTTCGTGTACTTTAATCGTTTTTTCCAATAATTTTTTTAATACGAAAAATATTATTAATATTTTTTTAATACGTAATATTACATTAAATATTGAAGATAGCAAAAAATTAAAATATTTTTCATTAAAGTATGTTTCTCAAAAAATTATGAACACTTAAAATTGCACAACTTTAGCTATTTAACCACATCTCTATCATTAATAATAAAATAGTTACCAGTACGGTCACACTTAATTTGGGACACCCTGTATAAAATAAAATTATGTTTAGCCTTAAACTAGCTTTAACAAGTAATATCTGCTTTCCGTTATTAATTTCTCTTTGTCTAATAAAATAAGTGATTTCGTCCAATTGAAATCTCCTAAAAAACTAGTCATAAGCGACGAACCCAAATTTTCGGTTTCTGAATTCAGTTTCTTGCCAATAATTTGAAGCATTGACTAAAATATAAATTTATAGTAGCATAAATAAATAACACATAATGCCGAAACCGGTTGGGATTTAAATAAATAAATAATATTTTTTTAGCAAGTACACACTCTTACCCACTTTACAAAATACCTTAAAACGATACAACCACATTAACATGATATAATACTGATATTCTCAAGTCATAACTATTATCCTACGATAATTAACTTAAATCCAAATTAAGAGTTCGATATCGTTTTTCCGCATATTTAGAAAACATCAGATTTTAATGGCTTGTTAAATAATAACCAGATTTGTTTGTTTCTCCGCTAATAAATTTAAGATTTAGATATGAAACTAAAATCCTTGTGTAATTTTTAGTTGTATTTAATGTGCTAATTTTTGGACGCGCAAGAATTACAGTTAGTTCTGGGCGTAAAAAAAATTGTTATATAAATACGTTTTATTATAACGTTGGAAGTAGTAGTCTTATTTAAAATTACATAAAAATGAACTACTACCTATTCGTCTCCAACATCTTTCCAGTATTCGGATTAATAAATAAGAAACAAACATGTAATGACAGCATTTACTAATGAGCGAACTTACATTAATAGTGTGTCGGTTTGGATAATAGTCGGTCATAAAACTAATTGTTAAGACAAAAAACAGGTAGCATAATTAAGCCTGGGCACATGTTCAACCCACGGAACGGAAGACAGACAATGTTATAAATATTAATGATCCCAGAAAGGATCGAAAAACCAAAAAAATAAATTTATTCTAATTCATCCTTAGATGCTCTAATTATTTATTAAATTTACTTAAACCCCCCAATTTTTAAACGCAATATCCGTTTCCGCTCACGTGGGGCCGATCTTATCAGTTTGTTTGTTTCAACTAATCCAAAACGAAATTACCAGTAGAATTCTAATTAGTTTGCAAAAATCTGCTGGTTGAAGATCAAATACCTGACGAAACTCGTAAATCCTAACGTTTATGTGACATTTTATTAGTTAATTAATGCAAAATGTGGGGTAGTCACCAATAAACTTATCCTTTATATTACCACACATAAAATTTTATTTATTCCGCGGTGGATAGAACCCAACACGCCAATTTATTGCTAATTGAAAAGAACCAATTAACTACAATATAAGTAAAGTTCCAAACCTTAAATTAAGCACACCTACGATTTATCTTCGGACATAAATTACGTTTTGGAATCGTGAAGCAGTTGAACTAATTTCGCGAAAAGATCGAAACTGATAACGCTCTTGACAATTTGACACAGCCATCACCTCTGTCAGGCGTGTTAAAGAAATCCAGATCGAACGATACAGTTTTGAACTTTGTTCTGTTTTCTTTTCTTTTTTTTTGTTTCATTATTTTTCGGCTCGGATCAAAGCGGTTTTGTCCACTCTGCTCATCGTGCTTCGGCGTTCCTTCAACTATCGTGATATCAAAGTGAAACCTCTTATCCTTTACGGGCGCGACAGAGTGAAAATAATTTGAAAAAGCAGCGTCCTTGCCCGGTGACGTTTTGGTTTGTTTGTTTGTTCGGAATGCCAAATGTAGGTTAATTGACCTTTTCACCAAAAACGACTTAAGGGGGTTTCATTTAATAGATTACCGATTCCTAAATACCCGAAACCACTTAATTTTATTTCGTTGTTTATAGGGTAATTTTATTATCTAAATGTAAAAGGAATACTTTTTGGATGTTTACGCTCGGTTTACAGTTAATTTTTTTACGATTCGCGATAAGGCGGATGAAATTTGTATAATTAATACGTTGACACAAACTTGTATTCTGAACTAAATTCACTTGATAAGAGGCAGGTAGCTTCGTGAAGAATTTATTTTCATTTTAATTATAACAAACCATCTTTTCACTTTTACCATTTTAAAAGAGCATACGATGTTTTTTTAATAATTAATAAGCAAGATTATTGTATTCATGGAATATGCATTTTTTTTTTTCTGTAATAAGTTCTCTCCACGAGCATGTACAATTTAAGTATTCTGAAATCATTTAAAGACGTAGAGGGAAGAACAGTACATGTCCATGAATGCTGATTCTGAGAAAAACGAATTTGAAGAATTGAG
This sequence comes from Ocypus olens, assembly GCA_910593695.2. Taxonomy (NCBI): domain Eukaryota; kingdom Metazoa; phylum Arthropoda; class Insecta; order Coleoptera; family Staphylinidae; genus Ocypus; species Ocypus olens. The sequence continues at coordinate 46,388,497 of OU343058.1, forward strand.
AACTTTCAGGCGCAAGTTTACACAACCCATCTTTACAGTCTAATAACTCTCGGGGAGAACCGATTTTCCCCGTTAATGATTTGTCAATGTTTAGTAATTCTAAAAATTCAACAGATGGCGTTACAAACGTCATTTTAACGGAAAATTGACATACACCGTTCTTCCCCCGTGATCTTCAATTTTAATCATAGAATGTACACATTCTCATACTTTTTACAGAACACAGTTTCCAACAAAACACTTAGTCTAAGATGTTACAGTTGAGAGGCCTTGAAGTACGTCTACTTAAATCCTTTTACGTGCACTTTTTCAAAAAATGAACCAAGTACGGTATGCAGCACCTAAAAGGTATGTCTAGCATATTTGTATGTCTTTAAATGAAATAACTGTCGCAAAATATCATTTCAAATCATAACCCGGAATTTGTATTAGGGAATTCTAAGAATATCAAAGTCGATTATATCAAAACCATAAAAAGTGCACTTTAGCCGTTTTACTTCTAAGCCCTTCAATTGTCAAAATACTATAAACATGACCAAAAGCATAATTATTTTATTCGTTTATTTTGTCTCGTGGTCGTGAAGAATTTACTATTCCATACTTGTTATCTATAATACAGCTACTACAGAATCCAGAACAGTATCGTAATAGCTCATTGTTATTTTTTTAGTTTAGGTGCAATTTTTTTTAAGTTGGTAGTATTTTGAAATTTAAAACGTCATACGGTTATAATTGGTACAAAACTTTTTTATATAATTGTTTCAAAAAGTAAGCTTTGCGACTTGTTTACAATCTCCAAAATACATCATTTTGGTTGAATACCTGATATACAGGGTGTCCCATTTTAAATTGCCACCCTAAATATCTCGCAACCTGTGCAACATGGCAAAAAAAATTCGGATAAAAGTTGTACGGTTAGAAAGGGGACATTACTGGTGACCTTGAAAATGATCTTGGCATTCATTTTCAAGGTCAAACGAAGGTCAGCTTTCATTTTTCAAATGGAAGCCCTTATTTTTACTTTCTCCGTTACGAAATACGAGAAAGTGATCTTGATTTTTTTTTCAAAAATTTTTGTTTTACGGAAATATCCGTTTTGGGGTCCCTATATACCATTTCAACAATTTCTGGAATTTTTTTTGTTGTGTCTGTCTGTGTGTGTGTGTGTCTGTGTGTGTGTCTGTCTGTGCGCGCTGTATCTTAAAAACTAATAGACCAATTGATATAAAACTATAAACATCCGTCTTATTTGATAATCTGAAGAACTGAAAAGCTTTTGGTGAAATTTCGTACACCGGAAGTGGGCGTTTACCTTAACTGTTTTTTGTTTTTTGCCAATATTTTCTTAAATATGAAAAATATCACAAAAACATTTAAACAAACTTTGAAGACAACAAAGAAATGAACATCTTTTGCTTGAAAACATTTTTCATAAAATGATTTTTATTTGAGAAAAAAATTTATTATTATTTTTTAATTTTTTTGTTTATAATTATAAAACGATAATAGTTACAGCTAATTTATGTTAATAACAATTGTAGAGAATGCTAAAATGAACAACTTATAAAGAATAAGGTTTTTTCGAAATCCCTTTAGTTTTTGAGTAAACTGAGTTTTTGAATTTGAAGTATAATTTTTCCATCTTTCATAATTTTGACGTTTTGAACGTCAGTTTCATAGGAGTCATAAACCATGAAAGCGTAAATATAAATGATACCATCAAGTCGGAGAAAGTAACATGATGGCCATATCACCATTTTTTATTGTGGGATCGTATTCTACGGGAAAAAATTTAAACTTTCTATAGAAAATATTTTTTTTGAAAATGGAGTTTTTTTACGAATTTACGAAATTTGTATTTGCTTGTTCCTTAAAACTCGAAAAATATTGTCGCTAGAGGGTAACGGAAAGCTAAGACGAATTTCGCATAAAAAATCCATATGATAAGCATTTGAAAATCGACATTTAGGTATGTTGGCCGAAACCGTAAAAAAAATTTTAGCACAAAAAACACATAAATTTTTACTCAAAAACTAGAACTCGATTTTAACGACATATACGTCAAATTGAAGATCTAGCTGAAATCTATTAACCTTATCTTTAAACTCGAAAATTAAGTTGGTGAAAGCTCTCAAAAATCAAATCGCAATTGCCAAAAATTAAAAAAAACTTTTTTTATTGTCATTCGTATAACAATGCTAAAAATTGGTATGGAAATCAAGACGATCGTATTTACGTGCATAGTTTGAGCTAGCTTGCATTGAAACCCAGTTGTTTTTTTGAAAATTTTCATAATTTTATATCGTTCTTTCCTTAAAACTTGAAAAATATTGTCACTAGAGGGAAATAAAAACTTGGGGAGCGTAAAAGAGTCCATATTATAATACTACCATTGATTTGATTGAAATTATTTACGTTTACAGTTTTTAACCAGTATGTAGAGGAATCAAGATAATGTTTCGAAAATTTCAAAACTTTTTTCTTAAAATTAAAGAAAAAAAATAATATTGTCGTCAGAGGAAAACGGAAAGCCAGGGTGAGTGTAACATAATAAAATAATCGTCAAAGATAAAAATATTTGAAATTTGTCAAAAACGTAAAAAAAAACGTCTAAACTGTTACACGTTTAATAATTTTTTCTCAAAAACTAAACCGATTTAAACGATTGAAGCGTAACGTTACTGGTTCGTTATCTGGAAACATCTGGTATAAATTTGTAACGTTCTTTGCATTATAATCATTTATCTCCCCCCCCCCCTCCTTTTATTCTTCTAAAATATTATAGTCGTTAGTGGCTGAAGCGAAAACCAAATCCAAAAAAGATCTCGCCGAAATCTATACATTTTTGCGTATATTTGATCTTAAATCTATAAAATTAAAAATTATAGGAGGGAGAGCTCGCAGAATTCAAACCCAATATGGTAAAAAATATTATTATTTCATTCGTTTAATATAATTGTAATTTTTTGTATATGGTTTAATCAACAGAAATCGATCATGAATACTAAGAGGAGCGCGTAATGTTGAAGTCTTTGTTTTGCGGTATTCCGCGTCAATCATCAGGCAACGACGTTTTCCCCCGCTTTATCTTCGCGATTGTAGTTTACGTTAATCGACAGGCAACGACTTTTTCTCCGCTTCGCCTTTTCTCTGATTTTTGTATATTTGATCTGTGATGAGCAACATGGTATCAAATTTGTTATGTATCCAATCTCATATTTTACGATCTAAGCTTAAGCCTTTGATCGTGTTCGTCAGTAAATGATGATTAACAAATTAATTTATCGTGGTTTTGGCCCTGCTATCACTAGGTTATTGCTCAGTTATTTATTTATAAAAAAAAATAATAATTTTGTATCACGCCCTATAAATGCTTCAACCGGTGTACCGCAAGGATCCCACTGGGGTCAAATTTTGATTTTACTGTTTATTAACGAAATTGCTACACATATTATTATTTGCTGACGATGTAAACATATTTCGTGTTTAAATGATAATTTGTTAATTCAAGAAGATCTTAGCAATCTTAGCAGTTGGTGTTACATTTATTAATAGTAAGGAGTAAATGATTTATTTAACTCCTTAATATTAATAAAGGTTTTTATATTAAAATAGTAGAATGGTGCCAAACACGTGTTTAGCATTAGGGACGACTAGATGGCACTATTCTACTATTTTAATACCGCTGAGTTGCTTAATACTCATAGTAAAGCGTGTTCTCATCGACAAACGCACTGTACCGATGACGGCCAGTAGCCAGAAACCGGTCTGCAGTTATCATTGACGGGAAACAATCATTTATGGTTGGTTTTTATATTTAGTTTTCCAGAAGCCAATCGTCATCTCTGTAATAAAATTTAATAACTCGAATATATTATCTTCTCTCGATTACATTATTTACATTCGTAATCTTTGTGCAATTTTTGATGCAACTGATGTTTTCCAGACATTAGAGAGAATATTTGCTGTAAAGCTTCACAAGCTCTGGATTGTATTATTAGATTTTGGACAGACTTATTACCTATGTGATCCTGTGAAATTATTATTTTGTTCATTGTCAGGACGCAATCTTCTGATTGGTCTCCATTTTTTTAATACTAATTCGATCGACTAAATTGAAAGAGTTCAAAATTGATTTTTAAAATCACGCCCCACCATATGATATGTTTATCTATCTCAATTTAAAAACACTTCCAGAACGACAAGTAATGCTTTATTTTGAAAATATCAAATGGAATTATTAGTTGTGAGGCTCAATTTTAATGTTTCTAATATGACGCGTAGAAGATTGTTGTTTCGTGAAAACTTAAGTCGTTGCAATTACCGAAGATATGAACCAATTAATACGATGACGAGCTTGCCTAACAGAGTCAATTTTGCCAAGTCACTTAAATCTTTCAGGAAAACATTATTTTCAATGATTTTTTTTTTATTTTTGCACATTTATTAGTTTATTTTGATTTTTATCATTCACACTGCGTTTATTTTTATGTATATTTTTTATTGTAAATGGTGTACCCTATAAGAAATATATAAATAAATAAATAAAGCATATTTTTCTTAGATATTAAACAGGCATAAAATACATTTTGACATTTGACTTGAAATGTAAATCTGGTCGAATCGTAACGTTACTTGATGGACTGATTCATTTCTCATATAATTAGTAGTGAAATCGTGCGGGAACGTCGACGTCGTGACTCGAAATGAGGGTACCTTATGGTACCTCTGCGAATGGGAAAACGGGTGTGCATTATTTGGTCGGTAACGAGGCAAATTGAAATGTAACCATTAATCAAGCTGACGTCTTATTACTACCACATTACGCTAACAAGGCTGTTAGTCGTGATCGGAACACAATCGCCGTCACTCACTCACTCAATAGAGACGTCCCAGCAAATTACTTGCCGACAGCATCACACAAAAACCCTAACCAAATGGGTTTTCTTCTCGGGCCCATTGCCCTTTTCGAAACGTTGGAATCCCCATGTATTTATTCAATTTCCGTTTAAGTTCTCGGTAAGTAATTTGCAATTTCTCAGGCGTTTATGTGATGTAGCATAAAATTAATTATCAAGTAGGAGTACAATTTATTCAATGTGAACTGTTTACAAAATATCTATAGATAAAATTCATTTTTTAAATGCAAACGAATTAATAGTACAAACGACTTATTTATTACGTTTTTCGTATGAGTTGATATTAAAAATAATGTTTAAAAAAATTAAAAGAAAAAATAGTATTGTGTTGAAAATCTATCTTTGTTAATTTTGAAAACTGCTTTATTTAGACACGCTGTAATAAGTGATTTACCTCAGTAATAGTTACAAGGGATTGTATAACTACTTTTTTCGATACAGGTCAGAACAGTTGCAGGCGCGTACCTGTACCAAAAACCTGTGACTCCTCCGGGAGAAGCGTAACAGGGGGTGGGGTCAATGCACTTGTAATGTGTTAGGCGATTCAAAAGACATTGCAAAATCTGGTCAACCTTCTCTTGGAAGCTGAAGAAAGAAAAAAATAGCAAGTGCACGTCCTGGTATTACTACAAGGGAAAATAGAGAACCCGTAAATTCAAAAAAATCTGAAACATTGTGTGGAAGTAAATTAGTTCATCCTTAGCACAGAACCATTTTCTGTTACTGCGGAATTTCAGTCTGAGGGGGTGAAACCACTCCTCAAAGAAAAAAAATTCTCTTAACATAAAAGGGGCAAAGAAAAATTGAAAAACCTTGCAAATGAGTAGGCGGCTGGAAGATAGTGAGCAGAAAGAATACACGATAACAAGAGTAATTAGAGTAAGTCTCTGGAATGTAAAGCGGAATCATTGAAAATTTGAGAAGAAGAAAATCTACTTTATCACGGAAATTGAGTGGGTGGTTTTAAAAGAGACATGGGTGAGAGAAAAATAATGGAAAGAGGTAAGAGATAGGCTACCAGATAAATACTTGAAATTATCAGGCAGCAGTGAAAGTAAATGACAAGGGTATACCAAGTAAAGTTATGACATGAATTAAAAAAAAAAAGTGGAAAGAAGAAGATAAGAGGTATAAGAGAGAATAGACATTATAGAAAAGAGAAGGACTAGGATAATTACAATATATAATAACAAAGGAAATATAAAAGAACTAGACAATGGAGTAAAAATGAAATCGTAATTGTGGGAGGAGATTGGAATACTAGAATATCTGGAGAAAAATAAAAGAGGAAGGGAAAATAGGGAGGAGGCAAGCGAAGGACAAACTAATAAATGCAGAAGGAAGAAAAATGATGATGAATGGTATTTGTTGAATGGGAATAGGGGAGGAGATGAACTAGCTGATTAGAGGAGGAGACACAAGACTTCCGGGTAGGAGAACTAAAGGGATTTGCTCATTTCCCGGTAATAGTATTTTACATTCTGTTGAAATAAATGCGTTACTTACTTACATTCGAAATTAATAAGTGGATAGGGGAGGAAAGTTGGAACAGTTTCCGGAAGAGAGGAAGAATATATAATACAAGAAGTCAAGTAGTTTAAAGAAAACTTAAGAAACATTAATTGGCAGATAACAGTGACCTTGGAAGAGATAGAAGTAAGCATAAGAACAGCTCAAGTAGAAAGAATAAAAAAGGAAGAGATGAAAGGAGTAGAATGGCATGACGAAGAGAGTAGAGACTAAAAAGAAAACTTTCAGATGGAGAGCAACAAACAGCCACATTTGGGTAAAAGAATGGAATAGGTCCATGAGAGGATACAAGACAACATGTGAGAAGAAAATGATAACATAGGAAAAAGAGCAAGTGAAGATAGTGAGAGCAATTAAAACAGAAGAAGAAGTCTGGGAATACATACCGGGTGACCCAGCGATCTGTAAAAGCCCCATAACTTAATTACTATTTGAGATATCGACTTCTAATTTAAATGAACTGGTACCCACACCTATACTACGTATTTCAAAAATATGTTTGTTTTTGTACAGTGTGTCCCAGTATAAATAACAGATCAAAGTTATGTTTTTTAAATGGAACACCCACATTTTATACTTTATTTTTAATCACCTTAAGAATCTGATAAAAATAGTATCAGATACTATGGGCCAATTATGGACGGTTGGTTAGTTATGGGCAAATTTGCGGCAAAAACATGTTCACATTCAAAACATTGCAGAAGCGTTCTTAGCAAAGATAACATCATTTTTTATACACTAGAAAATTTTCCACGTCATGAAGAATAATACACATCGGCTTTGGTCTTTTTTTGTTCATTCTGCTATACAGGGTGTCAACATACGCAAAACAATGGATAACTATTTTTTTTCAAATGGAACACCCTATATATCTTGCCACCAATGCATGGCATTTTTGATAAGCTTTCCAATGATGTACAATTTGTATAATGAAATATTAAGGATTCTTGAGATTTATCCATAAAAATATTTTTCTTTTGTCACCTTCTGCTCATTTTTGGATTTTCAGCCAAAACTATCCATGGAAAAGTAATAGGAGACGAAAGTTGTAGCGCGGAAAATTTTCAAATAATGCGTAAATTGCCCGCCAGAGCTCGCAAAATCGTGACCGTATATGCATTATAAACTAAGTTTACTCAAAAACTAATGAGATTTTGAAAAAAACTTATTTAAAAAACTCTTTACAAGTTGTTCATTTTGGCGTTCTCTCCAATTATTACTAACATAAATTTGCTGTAACTGTTATCGTTTCATTATTATAAACCAAAAATTAAAAAAATAATAATTTTTTTTTCTCGAATAACAATGATTTTATTAAAAATGTTTTCAAGCAAAAGATGTTAATTTCTTTGTTGTCTTCAATGTTTGTTTAAATGTTTTTGTGATATTTTTCATATTTAAGAAAATATTGGCAAAAAACAAAAAATAGTCAAGGTAAACACCCACTTCCGGTGTACGAAATTTCACCAAAAGCTTTTCAGTTCTTCGGATTATCAAATAAGATGTATGTTCAAAGTTTCATATCAATTGCTCTATTAGTTTTTTTTTCCAGAAATTGTTGAAATGTTTTTGAAAATTTTTGAAAAAAAAATCACGATCACAATACTTTCTCGTACTTCGTAACGGATAAAGTAAAAACTTACAAGTATGTGACAGCTGTTTTTTTTATATGTTTTCCCATTTAAGAGACAATAATCTTCAAAATGACAACAATGTTTGTACTTATATGATTATCTCGAAATCTGGTTCAGGCGTGTGAGACTTGAGTACAGGCACAATCCTTATCTGCCAGAATAAAATCATTCAAATTTGTTTGTTTGTTAATAATTTGGTTCGATATACTCTCGAAAAGAAATATCATTAGCAAAATGTTACACAATAAAAATATTAATATAAACGAATGTGTTAAGGGGTCATGCCCAGCGATTTTTGGATTTTGACATTTTCAGTAAGTACAATATTTGGAGAATAGTCCCGCAAAAGTTGGAATTAGTCCAATTAAAATTGACAGAGTTACAAGCGTTCGAAGTACGCTTCGTTCGCATTGTCGAACGCGTTTTTCTCAAAACCGTATTTTCGTATCGGTGACCATGATATCTCGAAAACTATGGCACCGATTTTTTTCATACTTGGTACGTTTATTTGATATATAATAGGCCAGTGATTGAATGAAGGAATTTTTTTTTCGACGTATAGTTTTTTTTTCTTGACGAAAAACGGGCAATATTTTCATGCAAAATCGAAATTTTAACTTTGAGCGTCCACCATTTTGTCCCAGATCAATATTTCGTACCTACAAAATTTTTCAAAGCTACCTGCGATATATTCATAGAATTAAATATATTGAAAATTATTGCATTGCAAGTTATTACTAATTTCTCCTGAACAATCCGCAAGAAAATTATGTATAACTATTTGTTTTTGATTTCTGATAATCCAAATCCGAGTAGCAGTGGTCACCGCGAAACCTGTTTTTTTTCGTAGCCTTCAGGAGAATGACCGTATCCTTTTTGATGGCTAATATTTGTTCTTATAAAATTAAGTTATATTTATGAAAATACAGGCTACCACATAGATCAACTCAATTTTAAACATTTTTTATATTTTATGCTAAAAAATATATAAAATTCACCTATTTTTCGACTTCCTGACTAGGAATAACCCCTTAAGACATTGGATAATTTAAAATATTATATTATAAAAGTATGCAATGAGCAATGAATATATTTTTTCGTTATTTTATGTACAAACAAATTTAAAAAGTGATATCCAAACTTTTGCTTAAATACTCCTAATCTCAGTCAGCCAAAAAGGAACCAGAAAAATCAATTAAAAAAATTAAGTTTATTGTAAACTAATTCCAACGCAGAAGAACTAGGGTCGATACGTTTTGAAGAAAAGTTTGTGTAAAGGTGAGACAAACTTGAACAACACATATGTGCTCAAAATCGCAGTTTGGCCCCACCTTAGAGAAAACTTCTTCAATTAACAACTATTACACTGGAGGGAAAAAAAATGAAACACTTGAAATTCGTGAAATTTTGACCATTTTAAAACCGCCATAACTCGGCGTATTTTTAATCGATTTTGATTAATCTATAAGGGCGAAAAACTTTGAAGTGTCTTCTTTAAAGTCATTCATACGAACTTAAGCGTAACCCCTTCCGCCTCTATCTAGCACCCCTGTGAAAAAAAAATGTTTTTTCAGGAAACCATTTTTAACTTTGACAATGTCTATGGAGTTGGAAAATTTTTGTCGACTCGATAAAGGCATTAAAGCCTGATCAATTCCCTATGCAGGACTGGAAGAACGAAGTTCCTACGACGATTATGGCTGTTTGAAAAAAAAGTGCATTTTGAGGTTTTTCGCACATAACTCAGCGACTTTTCAACCAAATTTGATGATTCTTTCGGGAAAAAATCTCTTTTTGGCACTACTTTAAGGGGGCATACTGAGATTGGAATAATCCCTTTTCGAACCCTTAAACCCCCGAACAAAAAAACACGTTTTTGGGCAAAAAAACGTCCAACTTTGGCAACGTGTACCGAGTTGGATAAAATGTGTCGACTCGATCCACCAAAAGGGCATTGAAATGTGTTCAATTGCCTGTGCAGGACTCAAAAACGAAGTTCCTATGGCAATTTGGCACAAAGTTATGGGTGTTTAAAAAAAGTGCATTTTGTAGTCGTTTATTTTTTTGTTTGGAGGGGCGTAGATCCCTCTCTTTAAGTAGGGGATAAACCGTCTCAAAGAGGACACATTTTGCTTTTTATTTTTCAAAAGATCGTCGAAATCGGTTGAATAGAAGATGAGTTATGGCCATTTGAAAATTACCTAAATTTTTACAAATCGCTAGTGTTCAAAAATTTTTCCGTCAGTGCAATTTGTTTGTTTTTATAGGACGAATGAAAAAATGGACGAATGGTGGTGAGTTAGGCCCACATTTTTTCCCGACCCTACAAAGATCGTTAAAGTAAGCCTTTTTTGACCTAAAATATTTTTTTGTTAATGGAGTTCTAAGGTACAAAATACGATATTCATTATTTCGCACAAACAATTAATTTTCGTGCATACCTCAAAGAACATGCAAAGAAAATTTAATTCGTGAAAACGATAACAATTTCGTCGATAAACTTCTTATGAGTCAAAATTTGCTTTTTTCAAACCCCCATAACTTTGTGCCAAATCGTCGTAGGAACTTCGTTCTTTGAGTCCTGCTCAGGTAATTGAACACATTTCAATGCCCTTTTGTTGGATCGAGTCGACACATTTTTTTCAACTCGGTACAAGTTGCCAAAGTTGTGCGTTTTTTTTGCCCAAAAACGTGTTTTTTTGCCCAAAAACGTGTTTTTTTTTTGTTCGGGGTTGAAGGGTTCGAAAAGGGATCATTCTAATCTGAGTTTACTCCCTTAAAGTAGACAAAATGGGATTTTTTCCTGAAAGAATCATCAAATTTGGTTGAAAAGTCGCTGAGTTATGTGCGAAAAGTCTCAAAATGCACTTTTTTCAAACAGCCATAACTTGGTGCCAAATCGTCGTAGGAACTTCGTTCTTTAAGTCCTGCGAAGGGAATTGATCAAATTTTAATGCCTTTATGGTGGATTGAGTCGACAAAACTTTTCCAACTCCGTAGACATCGTCAAAGTTGGACATGGTTTCTAGAAAACAAATTTTTTTCACAGATTAGCTAGAGGGGGCGGAAGGGGTTACGCTTAATTTAGCGTGCATGATTTTAAAGAAGACACTTCAAAGTTTTTCGCCCTTAAAGATTCATCAAAACCGATTGAAAATACGCCGAGTTATGGCGGTTTGAAAATGGTCGAAATTTCACGAATTTAAAGTGTTTCATTTTTTTTCCTTCAGTATATTTAATTATCAAGGGAGGCGATATCATTTGTGCACCTCGGCGGCCAACAACCCAGGAACGGCTTTGGGGACAGTGGACCAAGGATATGGATCGGATGAAGGTAAAAATTGCGCGTGAAGTTAAAATGAAGGCTTTGAAAATCCTAAAAAAGGAGCTGGGAGAAGAGTGGAATAGGCTATTCGAACAGTTGAAGATGATATGGAACAGGAAGAGAGAAATTCCATAAAAATAGACGCAAGTAATTTATATTAAACAGTTGTTAAAATCGCTGTAATTCGCAGATTTCAGGTATAATACTGGTATAGAAAATTGAAGATTATGGAAACATTTTACATTACATACGGTTATATTATGATGCATACTGGCATTAAAGAAACCAACTGACTTGAAAATAGTTATTTGACCTATATTTGTAAATGTATAAATAGAAAGCCAAGGAGGCTCGGTAGTTTAGTGGGTAGAGCGCGAGCCTCTGCCTGCTAGATCGCAAGACTTGGGGCTCGATACATTATCATATAAACAATTATTGTCATATGAAATGGTACTTGCTTCATCGATATTCTAAACTGCAGATGGTAAATTATAATCACCTTAAATCACAAATTTGTGATCATTATAAAACCAGCAACATAATCAATTGAAGCGCAATGCATTTCATAAGCGTCAATACTGGAATTATGTGGAAAATAGATCGGTGAAAATATAACTCTGATAAAAAATTCTTCAATGTTTGAAGTCATACCTAAGAGAACAATCAATTCCGCATATAATAGCAATCAAAACATCACCAGCTCGCCCTTTATATTAAAATCTAATCAAACTTGTTTTTGAGTTTAAAGAAATTTTCAGTTTATAGAATTATTATTGCCAATCATTCGCATAATATAGGCGGCGCGCGGCGCACAGTGTCCGGAAACGCGAGAAATGTGGCCAAGCGGGTCGAAAATCGGGCAAAAATAAAGTCAATTTAAAAAAAATAATAATAACGGATTCATGTTCGCAACACTTATAAACCCCCTAAATTTAAATTTTTGAGTCATAATTCTAAACCATTATAGCGTATTCGGGCATTCAAATAGACTGATTTTAACTAATAAGTTTCAAGCAAAAATTGCACCGGAAATAAATATTATTTTTATCGCTTTTTGAAACGTTTTCCGAATGAATTTTATATCACTAAAACTGAATAAAAACACGATTTATTGGTACTAATTACAAATAGAATGTCTGATAAAGTTTTAAGATAAAACAGTTTGAAATTTGTAGAAATTTAAAACTAATTTTGGATTTTAAAAGAGTAAAAGTTGCTTATATGAAAAATCGTGTCGCCCAATTTACAGTATTTGATAGCCCCAAGTGTCCTCTATCTTTTCATACCAAATTCACCTTCAGGTTGATCCCATCTTGGGTGTAGTCTCTCGCAAGATGCCGAAAAATCGGACAATTCAACGATAATTTGGAATATATTTGTTATAGAACATTAAAAAGTTATCCGAATGTATTTTATATTACATAAAATAGAAGAAAATATAATTTAATGACACCAATTAAAAAAAAATTGTTGATAAAGTTTTAGGGCATAAAAATTTGAATTCTGTAAAAAAAAATCAATTTATGATTTTGAATGGGTCACAATCACTTGTATGAAATATCAAGTGGCTAAATGTATAGTATATGATAGTCCCAAGTATCTCCTATCTTGCTACACCAAATTCACTTTTAGGTGATATTTTTCCCTTGCTAGTCGCTGAAAAATCAAACAATTCGACAATGGAGTATATTATTTTACTCCCATTTTTTTATTGCTATAAAAGTGAGTAGTATTAGTAACTATTTCTTTATATAATTATACTTTTAAAAGACCCTTAAATTGACTGAAATTTCACGTGCATACTGTTCTCTAACGTGGTCCCTAACCTCCCGCATATCACTTATCTTCGAAGGAATCCCACCCTGGAAGGAGTTATTTTTTTTAATATCAGTTAAAAACATTAATAAAATTAATTAATTAATTTTTTTTAGGAAAACTAGAAATAACTGGAATTTTACCTGAAATATTATACTCCAATGTGCGCGGTAATGCTTGTAAACCGCTCAGGATGAATCCCCACAGGACCTGAATAATTGTGTATCTGGCCAAAAATTAAACGTTAATCATTATTAAGTAAATATTAAAATTATATTCTCAAATATATTTTTATTATGTCGGAGACTACATAAAATATGTGTCATTTTGAATGAATTTTGAATTAATTTATTGAATTGGTGGACGTAGTTGGCACCCATAGGCTAACAAAAACTCTGGTGGCCCACCAGAAATTCAAAATTAATAATTTGTGGTTTTATATTATAATTACTCATTGCGAATCATCATCCAAATAAAGTTATTCTTCGCTTTCACCAATATCTGATTCGGCAACAATTATTTTTTCGCTATTCGGATGGTAATGTCTTTTTGTTTATTATTTTAGTTGACCTCTTCGCTGAATTAAGGGGGTTTGAATTGACCAGCAGCATATTGAGCAGATTATTTTTAAAAGTTGAGATTTACATTTTTTTTAAATAGTTTTGAATTTTCAGGTATGAGTTTTGTGTTTTAGTGATATTTTTATTATTTTCAATTATATAACGTAAAATATTGTACTTTATATTTATAATTTTTTATTTGCCCTTGGGACTATAATAATAATAATAATAATAATTTATTCACGGGTTTTCCCATTGGTACATTAACTAAGTATAAATTAATTATGTAAACAGCAACCTAGTATGATTATAAAAGTAAAAAATAAATAAGTAATAACATTCGGAACCATAAAAAATAAACATAATTATTATAAACTAATTAACTAAAAAATCATTAACGTTAACAGAGAATAGAAAATTTTTGAAGCGCACATAGCTAGCCGAAAAAATTGGAAAAGACGTAGTCACATTAAGCTTATTACCCAACCGCATAATTCTTCCAATAGGATTGTTATATCCATAATTTGTTCTGGAGAAATTATATCTAAATACAGAGTTTGTTCTAGTTTGAACATTTGTCGCCCAAAAATTAATTATACACAACAAGTCCTGACAAATTATGCGATTGTTTAAAATGTTATAAAGGAAACACATATCTGCAAAAAATCGTCTATCAACTGGTGACTGGATATTAAGACGACTAGCTAAATGTTCATAATTTATCGAAGTTGAAGGTATTCCCCATTTGTAGGCAACATATCTTAAAAATTTTCTTTGAACTTTATTTATTTTTGTAATTAAATACAACTGATGTGGATTCCAAACAACAGAGGCATATTCTAACGTGGATCGAACAAAAGAACAGAACAGCAACTTTATGGTATCAATAGAAAAGTCTTTACCTACTCTATAAATGAATCCTAGCATTCTCATGGCTTTATTTGTGATACTATTAATGTGAGTCTGAAAATTTAATTTTGTGTTAAGTATTACCCCAAGGTCTTTTATTTCTGTAACTCGTTCCAATTGAATGTTATTTATTGTGTAATTGAAATTTAGGACTGTTTTGTTCTTTAGAAATGATATGCATTTACATTTTTTAATATTTAAGTGTAAATTGTTCTTTACGCACCAATCAAATATTGCGTTTAAATCCTGTTGCAGCAAGTTATAATCTCTACTATTTTCTATTATTCGAAATAATTTAATATCATCCGCATAAAGTAATATGCGAGAGGAAATTACATGAGATATAATATCATTAATGAAAATATTAAATTATTAAATCATATACTATACATTTAGCGACTTGATATTTCATACAAGTGATTGTGACCCATTCAAAATCATAAAATGATTTGAATTCTTTACAGAATTCAAATTTTAATACCTTAAAGCTATATCAGCATTTGTTTTTAATTAGTGCCATTTAATTATATTTTTATTTTGTTTTATATGATATAAAATATATTTGGATAACTTTTAAATATTCTATAAAAACTAAATAACAAATATACTCCAAATTATTGTTGAATTGTTCGAGTTTTCAGCGACTCACGAGGGAAAAAAATCACCACACCCCGGGGGGATTAGCCTAAAACTGAATTTTGTGTGGCAAGATAGGGGATACTTGGGCCTACCATATACCATATATTTAACCACTTGATATTTTATATAAATGATTGTGACCCATTCAAAATCATAAATTGATTTAATTTTTTTACTGAATTCAAATTTTTATGCCTTAAAACTTTAGCAGACATTTTTTTTTAAATTGATGTCATTAAATTATATTTGTGTTTTATTTTATGTAATATAAAATACGTTCGGATAACTTTTATTTTATAAAAAATAAATAACAAAAAAAATAAATATACTCCAAATTATCGCTAAATTGTCCGATTTTTCGGCGTCTTGCGAGAGAAAAAAAGTCACTACACCCGAGGTGGGATCAACCTGAAGGTGAATTTGGTATGAAAAGATAGAGAACGGTTGGGGCTATAAAATACTGTAAATTGGGCGACACGATTTTTCAAATAAGCAACTTTTACTCTTTTAAAATCCAAAATTAGTTTTAAATTTCTACAAATTTCAAACTGTTTTATCTTAAAACTTTATCAGACATTCTTTTTGTAATTAGTACCAATAAATCGTGTTTTTATTCAGTTTTACGTGATATAAAATTCATTCGGAAAACATTTTAAAATGCGATAAAAATAATATTTATTTCCGGTGCAATTTTTGCTTGAAACTCATCAGTTAAAAACAGTCTACTTGAATGCTCGAATACGCCATAATGGTTTAGAATTATGACTCAAAAATTTAAATTTAGGGGGTTTATAAGTGTTGCGAACATGAATCCGTTATTATTATTTTTTTTAAACTGACTTTATTTTTGGCCGATTTTCGACCCGCTTGGCCACATTTCTCGCGTTTCCGGACACTGCGGCGTATCAAACAGTATATCACGAAGTGTTTAAATACCTCCCAATCCTTTGCACACTTTAAGCACATCCAATTAGAAACACTTCCGTCCGACAAAACACCAAAAGAGTTTTCCGTGATTCTTTCCTGTCCGTAACATCTTAATCCAGATTCCGAGAAGCGTAAGCGGCGCGGTCGGCCGCAATTTAAAAGCGACCACTAAAAATTTCATTATCTAAAAACCTGATCAGGTAAAAGCGGCGAACGGTAGCCGAAAGCCCACAATTTTCAGGTGTTTACGTCAAAAGCTTTACACACAGTTTTAGAAACATTCAGATTACCGTCTCGCTTTCATTTCGGCCGACCCGTATTATCCAAGAAAGCAGCCCAGCGCAGCGCAGCGGTGTCCCTCCCCACCTCGGCGAACACGAAACCGCTTTTGGGTGTCCATAAGTGATTATGGTAATTCACCAGCTTCTTTCTCGCCATTCGGACGGTGGGATTTAACCCGAATAACGGTGGTTCGTTTGGTATGTGTAAAGCTTCAATTAACACAATTTGAAATATTTACTACTAGCATTAAACTACATCCTTAATAACTCACTTAAGTTCTTAAATCCACTGTAGAAAACGTTAGGATAGCGACAATCACTAGTTTTATACCATAAAATAATATAATTCAAATTCATCTTTACTTAATTTATTTCAACATAACGTACTTAAAAATTTGGTTCTTATATATCGAGCAAA
Source organism: Ocypus olens (assembly GCA_910593695.2). Lineage (NCBI taxonomy): Eukaryota > Metazoa > Arthropoda > Insecta > Coleoptera > Staphylinidae > Ocypus > Ocypus olens. The sequence goes on from OU343058.1 coordinate 46,405,454, forward strand.
TTCGGTGTTGGTATTCGATAACCATCTTTAATTGTTTTACTATTATAGTAGAGGGTAATAGTGTGGGGACCGACGCGTCAGAAATTTTGAAAGATGAACCTACGATTTCTCCGCGTCGTTTGTCACAGCAAATGAATTTATCGGTAGGAAAATAACATAAGTAACATAACCTCAATATGTGTTACCAACTTAAATATAAAAAAAAATCATGGCACACTTAAGGTTTTTTTTAATGAACATTACAACGGAGCCATGGGTCGTTAGTTGATCGAACCGCCCGGAGAGCAAAGCTTGTAAATTAAAGAAAATGACCGATCGTGCAAAAAATATTGTACTACACTAGCCAGGGAAGTAGTTGCTTCAATAAGTTATTTGTTTATAGTCTTAGTAAGACTTAATTTTACAGGTTGAATATTCACATATTCAGGCTATATTTCGTCTTTATTAAATTTATTTAATGCTACTGCAACAAATGTGGTTATCTCAAATTTATTTATTGTACTACAATTTTACTCTTAAATATGGCACTAGCTACTATATTTTTAATTGTCAGCGTGTGTTTATCTCCATATTGGCGTTTGTATTATTTATTGTCATGGGAAGATATGAATATATTAAAGAGCAATAAAACAGCGGCCGGCTTTTTAAAGTGGTAATAACTGTTCGGCAGCAGCAGTAGCCGGTGCAACCCCTGCCTGGTCGGAATTGGTGTGCGGTAATAACCTCGGGTTATTATCTCAGCGGAGATGGTGTTGTGCAACCGCGCATTATCACATCAGGCGGTCGGATAAGTGCCTCGTGCACGAGCCGTCAGATCCTTCACATCACCAGCTCTTGGACCCTTATTTAATTCGACCTAAGTAAAAGTGCACAGACGTATTATATAAAAAAATATGTTGTATTTTTAACAAATGTCTATTAAAAGAGTCATAATTTCATCGACTGCAAATAAATGAATATCAACTATTTCAAAAGAAGCATCCTAGTAAATTCGTTAATTACCAACCAACACGAATATTATCATATGGCCAATAAATATTAAGCAACAAAAACAAAGTTGACGATATGCGTGAAAACACCTTTTCCACAAAATGGAAACGTATACTGCTTCCATATCGTTATTCAATTTTACAAAGTGTTCTTTGGATAATACGTTGTTACTTAAGGTTGAAACTATAATCACGTAATAAATCCTGTGTGTATTTTCTTTAAAGTTCCCGAGTCAAGATGTATCACAAAGTAATAGCTTCAAGCATTACATATTGTAACTGAACTACTTATTTTAGAAAACTTATCTAATTATTACTCCTATATATTATCAAGCTTTGAAATTCTGTACATACCTCAAAAGCTGTCATGAGGGTATAATAGTGTTTAGGTATATTTTTAAAAGAAGAAAACTGAACAAAATTTCATGATTGTAAAAATATGTCGACTAATCAAATGCATCAGTTATAGTTTCTGAATAAACAATGGATTTGAAGCATTTTTAATAAATAATAACCACCAATAGAGGGACCGCGGCGTCCGAAATCTGTAAAATTTTGTCGCCGAAATAGCGGCTGGTCGCCTAGACCCCTGCCTGAAGTGTATCCTATTTCTAACCGGGTAATGATTTTGCCAAAGAAGCGGAAGAAGTGTCTCATCTTCATCTGAAGTTCGTATAAGAAAAATCCGCGGATTATTAATAAGTGTTTTGGATCCTAAGGAAACATTTGGAATTGACTTTTATTTTGAAATTTTGGGCATCGCTATTAATTTGATATCCAAACGTTCTGAACTGTTAAAAAATTGCTGTTCCTTCTTTAAATTTTTGCTAGTATTTCATTCTGCAGAGTTCGAATTTTCTAAGAAAATGTGGTATGGATTTAGATAATAAATTATAGGTAACCGAAAACAGAAAATTAACAAAAGATTTAGATGGAATGGAACTATTTTCTAATCATTCCCAATTAAAACCACAAGAAATTTTAAATCATTTAATTAGTCAAGATTTACAAATAAACTAACCCAAGTGTCCCCCTCAGATTTGAATGAAATTTGGTAGATTTGTAGAGGAGGCTAAAATATTCCATACACATTTTTTTGTTTCGGCTGAAACACATGTTTAGGGGGTGAACCCCTCAAAAATCAACCAATTTTTTTTTTCAAAGCCTATCCTGTGGTGTAATAAAAAATTGAAATAAAATATAAGTAGTTACAAAACTCAATTTTCGTATTTTCCGCTAGTGAACATAAAACCTTTCTTTAATGGAAAGGTTTTACTGAAAGGAAATGTATGGATACATATTTGGATTCCACGTTTGGAAAAAAATATTAAACTAGTTTCGGTCACCGTCGTGATGGCGGCAATTACAAGCCACAAATATGAATAATTTTTTTGGGTCCCGAAGTAGTCAATACACACATGTTTTTACACCAGTAGATAGAATTTGAAATATTGTACATTTACGAAATTACGCTATCATAATTTGTTCAAAAGTTATAGCCAAAAAACTAAAATATGGTTGATTTTCGAGGCGCAAGTTCACCCTCTAAACATGTTTTTAGCCGAAACAAAAAAACACGTATCGAATATTTTGACCCCTCTACAAATCCACAAAATTTGATTAAAATCGTAGAGGAAAACTTGGGTTAGTTCCCTTGTTAGTTTCTTGTTTTCCAAATTTCAGTATTAGTCTAAGAATATTTTTTTAAATACCGATAACTGTGGCTTCCGGCGATAGGAGTTTTTCTAAATTGAAGTTAATTAAAAATTATTTACGATCAACTATACCAAAACAATGATTTGCTAATTTTGCCATAATTGATGAAATTGCATAAAAAGAAAATCGCGAAAAGTATTGTTTTAGAATTTAGATCAACACTGAGTAGCGTTCAAATAGTCGATGTCCTTGATGAACTGTAGGTTTGATCATAATCTACTCCTTTTCTTTGCGGATGACCAATCTGGCCTTGAATTTGCCCATCGATCCAACGGCGTTTGTTGTTACTTTGTGGCGTCGTTGTAGGTGTTTGGTTCCTCGAAGGTCGTCATGTGAGCATCACATAATCTTGGAATTTCTGTGGAGCTATAAGATCCATTCGGTTGCGTAGTTTTCGCATAGTCACACCATCATTCTCTTCTTCATTGGTTTCCGGCATTTCAAAAATTGTCCAATCACTGTCACTGTCATCGGGTTCCCCGAATTATATTTCTTCGTTTTCTTCAATCCGGCATTTGTTGTCGTTCAGGTCAGTAGGCTTCGTTTCTTCAACTTCGTTGCTTCCTGGGGGTATAATAACCCCCTTTTCCACCAATTTTTCTTCGAAGATGACGTCCTTGGATCTGTAGAGCTTGTCCTCTTCACTATAGATCATGTATCCGTTGTCGTTATCATAGCCGATGAGGATTCCTTTAATGGACTTCAAATCCTTTTTCGTCCTTTGCTCCTTCAATGTGAATATACACGAATTCAGAAATTTGAACCTATCTTTCAAACCTGGTTCCCTACCATACCACAACTCGAAAATTTCCATGAGTGCATCATTGCTCTAGCAGTTTCCACCAGCGTACGGTTTTCCCTCTCACTGGACCCGTTTTGTTCCAGAGTTATAAGAATTATAAGACGTTGAACTATACCTTTCTTGTGTAGACTGATCCTAATCTGTTAGTTGTCGAACTCCCTGCCATTATCATTCAGCAGCTCCAGTCTGCTAGGAAATGGCTCAGTTTATCAGCAACTTTTGCCGCAGAAACTAAACTGTCCTGAATTTTGTGTAATCGTCCTTAAAAAGCACAAAATATCGATATCTAGACCTCGATTCTTGAAGTGGAGCGCAGACATCCGTGTGAATTCGCTCTCCCGGTTCCATTATTCTAAACCTCGTGCCAAATGGTAGCTTTATCATAAATACAACCTTCACTATGCATTTTTACGTTCATGTCAAGCTCCCTGCTCAGTAGCGATATCACATGGCGATTGTTCTGATGTCCGAATCATTCATGGGACAACTCTTACTCACTGCATTGACCTCATTTGATAGGGTTCAAACTTCTCACGGCCAACTTAAACAGTCCTCTATGACGAGCTTCCTCCAATTCTTGACTAGGAAGTTGTAGACTTCAGGTGATGAGATGAATTGGCTGCCCGAGTACTTATCCTGGACTGCAAGCACAGATTCCTCTTGATTTGAGGTACATACCAAACATCAGCCAAGGTAATTTCGTACATTTTCATTGGATTGCTGTCCCAACTTCTACTTCACGTATTCCGATGGCTTCGATTTTCTCACCATTTGCTGTAGTCACTGTGTGTTCAGTTGAAAAAGGCTCGAACGTTCTAAAGCAATATGGCTTGTCGCGCCATTCTCATCACTGCATCTCGACGACTTTGTATGTGTTTCAGTTAAGCTAACAGTGACGAGTATCATATTTGTATCGGACTCGGTTTACTAGGCTTCGGAGGACGGCCCTCAACTTTAACCATGTGATTGGGCTTCCTGTAGTAGTTGCATATCAGTTGTTTTTTCTTTTTCTTCGCATTAACTGAACGTCGTTGCTGTGATGTTTGCAGGTGAGATTTTCCTGCTTGGTGAATCCAGTAAAGCTTTTCTATACGGAGATAGTTGCTTGATTAAGCTATCCTTAGCATCCAGCTCAATTAAAAAGAAAAAATACTCCTCTATCAATGTATCCAGAATTGTACAATGCAAAAATACATGTAGCAGTCCTGGATTACTTGCAGATTCTTTAGTCATTTCTTCTTTCAATTCAGACCAAACATATTTCAAATTTTAAATATGCGTGTACGCTCTGGCATGAAATTTTTCTGCTTAAAAACTTTATTAATATTACTTATCTTAATTTAATTTTTGTTAACATCCTAAATAATGTTACATTTCCCTGTAATTGGATATGTCTCTTGGGAAATAAATAGTTATTATTATTATTACTGAGGATTTTGAAATTTTTCGAATTAAGAAATAAAAGAGCCCCCGCCCCAAGAAATGTTTTACTGCACGTGAGGGGGCAGCCAAATCATCATTTGCACGCGGGTGGCCAAGGGTCTAGGATCGGCCCTGATTTAAACATGGTGGTCTCTTGAATTTATTGTCTATTTTTCCTGCTAGTCCCAGCTTGGCTCATACTGACAAAAATACAAAAAACAAAACTACATGGTAGAACAACGCGAATCAAATAAAGAACTTATTTAGAACTGAACACAAAAAGGCAAACGCAGCAAAGCTGAAGATTTATCAATTTCGGATTGGTGACGTTTAAAATACAGGTCAAATACAATTCCGATAAAAAAATTATATCTTTTAAAAATACCGATTAAAGTATTTCAAATTTCGCAAAATCTTCAAGCAGACTATAGTTAAATTAAATACAGTAGTATTAAATTTGGTAGAACTATGAATTGAAATACGTTCTTTGTTAATATCACATAATTTATTATTAGCGACTATAGTTTCGATAAAGTGGTGTTCATTTTCAAACTAGTAATTTAAAATTTACCAAAACATATTCTTTATACTGCTGTGAACAGAGGGGAGTACACAAGATCAATCTAATCATAAGTAAGGGAAATTCCGGAATTACGCTTTGCCTTACTTAAATTGAGACACTCGAGTAAATCCATTTTGATCGCTTTTTCGGCAAAATGGATTACTTGAAGTACATGTATGTCCGTTTTCAATTGGCGAACTTTGTCGTTTTAATCTAAAGATTTTAAATATCCAACTATCAACAATATACCATCATATGTAAGACTCACAACTCAGAAAAAAGGATAATCGAATAGTTGAAGCAGAAATCGCCCTTAGAAATGGAAATGACTGTGATTTAAGCAAAAATTAAACACTTATAAGAAATCCATCAATTAATATCAGTTCAGATTCTTTCGCCATATAAACTATTAATAAATAAATCAATTCTAATGACTAGAGAGTGGATTTTATGCAAATTTTCTACATATTTTGCATATATTGCATATATTTTGGTTTATTTGTGTTTTATGTACAGGTTATGAAAATAAAGGCCTATTATTATTATTACATATTTACCCATATAATGCATATTTCGTTTTTTTATTAATACATATTTTAACATATAATGCGTTTTTATAAAGATCAATGTTTTACTGTAAATTAACCCTTTTTTGAATACATTTTTTAATTAGTACCAAGTGCACTAGTCTACCTGCATATAAAAGAGAACATCTATAGAATAATTGGTCAAAATTTGAATGATATACAACACCGAACACCATTGGCCTAGAGACCACTTTTTTTCCTTCCTTCTTTGATCTAGCCAACTCTTCGATCAATTCTTGACCCCGTTTAGGAGGTGAACTCTCTCACGAGGGCTAGTGGGCAACACATTTCTCTATTTTAGCGGCGCGAACACAAAGATAGCTACGCTACGAAAACGGAATCTGGCAGTAAGGATAAAATCACTGGCACGATTATTTCGGAGAGACATGGAACAGTATCCCCTGCGAGGTAGGCTTTCATAGCCATTCATAGCAGCGAGTGGAGCAAGGTAAGGGTCAACATAGATCGCTGAGGATTATGTCGAGGGCTGAGAAACGGTCATTCAGCAACTTGCTGAGGGCAGTTAAGCTGCGGAGAGGTCAGTGCTTACATGGCGTAGTTCGTCAGTTAGTGATTTAGGATAGAAGTGGGGTGAGTGAAGAAAGTCAATTGTGTGTCAGGATAGCGCTAGATTAACCGGCGGGAGTAAGTCGGTGGTTGTGTTGAAGGTAATGGAGGAGGAGATACGTGAAGTTGCAGGCAATAGCATAGGAGTATAGGCGGAAGAAGTCAGGGTAGTCTAGGCCAGGAATTATAGCCCAGGCCTCAGGATCGCCTTGGTCGAGGGGCCTGAGAAGATGAATAGACGCCTTCTGGCGGTTCGTTAAGGTTGGGTGAACCTCATGCACAGTCAAAGAGCGCCGGATTAAGCTACGTATCTCCTGCTGTTGAACATGCAGGGGTTTTGGGCACAAAGCAGCGGAATTCCAGGGACGGGATCGTAGGACGTGTCGCAATAACGCAGACATCCATATGGAGGCGGCGTACGAGCCAAATTCAAGGTGAGGCCAGTGGAGGATGGGGGCTTGGAGGCGGGGAATCACAGGGTCAGTTATAGCTACCAGAAGTATAGAAAGGAGGTGGTGAGGATTAAAACACAGGGGCGAGACCTCTGACTTGTCGGATGGACACACAATTGCGGGACGAGATTGGTATTGCAGCGGCGGCGCGGGAAAGCAGTTACCTGTTACTTTGTTTAAATTTACGTTCTTTTATTATATAAGTTGGAATATGTTAAGTTATGAAATGGATTATTTGAAGTTGCCAGGTGAGTGGTGTGCGTGCGGCTGTATTTGATGTGTTTTGGACGAAATACACAGAAATAGTGCAATAGTGCTAGGTAACTGTTTATGCCCATCTTGGAATTATGCCCAGGAGTTTTGTATTAAATCGGTGCATGTGTTTTTTTTTCTGTAAGATTAGTGAATCCTCACATAGGTATATTTGCTATGCTATGCTAGGATGCGTGAAAATTCGCGAATCCTCGCTGGGGTTTAGACGGCGCGCCATATATTTTCAGGCGCTCTGCATTCGAAAGGGGATAACCATCACCTGGTCCCCCCGTAGAAAAATAAATTCACAACTGGATAACCGGCGGTCGATCGATGTGAAAATTAATAGGGGCGTTCCCTTAGCGGTTAGCTACACATGTACTCTAAGGGTTACTTGTGTATTGAGATCATGAACCTCGTCCGGCAAGCAGGTGGTCGAAGGACACGTGGTAAGTCTCGACGACATTTTCATATCGCAACTGTGTTGGAGGATGCACAAATAGTGGCGCGTATGGACGCGAATAAATATGCGGGGCTAGCATACCTAGCCAGCCGACGTGAGAGGAAATGTCTCTCGTGGCAATGACGGTGCTGGACAACAGTACCCAGAACCCGAACCTCTGGGAGAGTTTGGTGCATGAACCGTTGTGCCCTGATGGATGACCCAGAAACACAACGCGAGGCCGCAAAAAACCGCCTAGGGGTTGAGGGTAGAGCTTGGTCGAGGAGAGGGGCAAGGATGGTGAAGCTCGCAATCGATGCTATGAGCTAATAAAATGCACCAAGACCATCACTAATACTAATGTGCAGTGATTCATCGATAAACTGGACAGTGTTGCGATACTCGAGGCGCTCAATGGGGACACCAAATTATGCGAGGATGGAATACTGGCTACCGCATTCAGTTGGATTCTGCGTAACTGCATGAGGATCAGAGGCTTGAATCACTAACGGAAGAGATATTGAGAACGTGGAGATCCGGAGCGTTACAGTTAAAAAGGATAGCGACGACTTCAATATCACCCCACTGGCGGTTTTCCAGGGGTACAAAACGAGAGTTGGTGGAGGCAATGTAAGGGGCTGAGCTAATTGGAGTAGGTTGCTGGGGGTTTAAACTAGGTACCCTCAGTAGGTAATAAACCGCCAGGCGGCAGAAAAGGGAGGGAAGGGCGGACCGTTCACGCACGGAAGCAACTGCGTTCGCAAAGAGGAGAGGACCGTAAGGGAAACTGTGGGACCAAGTGGCTAAGCGAGAGGCCAAGACAGAGAGGGGGTAACACTATGGGAATACAGGGCGCTCCTAAGGATTTCAACTGGCCCCACGTTCGGAGAGACCCTTGCCCACATGAAAATAACTAGATAGATAACTAGGGGAAGTAAGGATATCGCTGAGGTCAAATACCTCGCGAGAGACACCATTGCCGGGGACATCACAGCGGCCACAGAGAGCGAATTCGAGGCCAAGGGCCAGATTGCCGTTAAGTGGATCTGGTCCTATGGCCATGATCTTCGAATCACGTTAGTGGAAGGATATTATTTGAGCGCTGCTCTCTAAGAGCACGGTGGTCCCTATGCACGGTGCAAGAGGCGTACGGATAAGTAGAAGATGGAGTGCTTTCAGGCATGGTGAATGAGAATATACTGGAGCGCCACGTGGAAGCGGAATGTGGCCATATGGTTTCACATGGATGCGGTCTAAACAATTGCTAAATAAAACTAAAAAACATTAAGATAGAAGCTCAACTAGTTGATGTTCTGTTCTCCACAAATTCACCTACATCCTACAAAAATTCACCTGCACTCTAATTATGCCCTATTTTTTTTTCTTCTCTTCTTCTTTTAGCGATTGTGCTTGCTTTAACTTTCTTCTTTACTCAAGAATATTTTTACACCTTGCGAACTTGGCAAGTTTCACTTGTTTCATGTCCTTAGTTATCTTCGCTGTTTGTCTGCTGGGACTTATACCCATTCCTCTTTGTAGGTCACATACACTTTGATTGTAACTATTATTGTACTGGCATATTGCTTTACATACAACAATCTACAATTTTATTCTTGTGACGAATATATTTTTAGGAAATTTTGCCCAAATTACCTCATCCAACGCTTTATAGGCATTCTACGTCTCTCCAAACACAAACCTTGCAAGCAATCTGTCACTGGATTTGCCTCGGATTTAACTATTTTTTCAGTCAACACTGTGTTTATATTTCTTGTGTGTGATTCCGGTTACGGTATGTCGCCTTTACCAAGAACTAGAAAAACACCATAAGTCTGGTCCTGAAGGATATTCTGTGTGTCCCTTTTTCATGTATTGACGAACAATCTAACAAAGTGGCATAAATTGCAGTTTTCGTTATTGAGTGTCCTCCAAATTATTTTGGATAGCATTTCTATAATTAATAGTCAATTTAATTATGGCTGTTCTCTTCAAACTACCATGGACTTTCTACCCAGAGGGTTGTCTTTGCCGGTATCTATAAATTATATTAGACCTGTCCGTGGTGCTTAGCGACGTGGCTCGAATATTCCACCTTTTCAATGGTGTGGTCTTTGTAGAGATTCAAAGCAATTAGTTGGGTAATAATATATTACAGTACAAGTAATGAAAGTAGAAATTTCACTCACGCGTAGACCTGTTTGCACATGAGCCGTAGACTTAAGAGTGAGTGTAAAGTACTTTCACTCACTCGTTTCCTTAGTAACTCATTGAGTGGATAAAAGTAAACAACAAAAGTTTTTAAATCGCCATCTGAAACTAATATGGAATAGTGTAGTGTTTCTCAACCTCTTTAAACCAAACGACAAATATGCCAAATTCGCTTCTTAATTCGCCCACTTTATTTTTTTGCGCCATCGTTCTATGTTGCAATGTATTGTGTTACATTCAAATGGCTTTCCTGGACTAATTTCGATTGCTGGGAAAATCACAAAATAACAAGCCCGTTCTGGATCAGAACGGTCCTGGTACCGTTATAGACTAGAAGAAAGGAAAGGTTAATAAAGTTTTATTATTGACTCTGGAGAAAAAATCACTCGCTATGTCAACACCTTTCCTCGACATTAATAGTAGATTTATATGAAGGGAGAGAAATGCGTGATTTTTCCCGAGGTGCATAATCAGGTTTTCGCCCTCGGGATACAACGCACCGAGGAAAAAATAGCATTCTCTCCCGAGATATATAGAATTTTTTTCACAAACGGGATATTTTAAGAATAAAACGTTCGTTTCTAAAATCTAACTTAGAAAATAATTCTGTTAGACAGTTAAAATAAATAAGGGGACCTCCAAGGAGAAACATAATCATTTCTCTCCCTAGGGAGAGAAATGTTATTTCTCGCACGATTTTGAGGTCTGAGAAATCGACTTTCTTTCCCGTTTGTGAAAAAAAAATATTTTACCATCTTGTATAAAAAAATAACCATTATTCATATAATTATTTACCCAGTTGCTATTCGGGTAGTTTTTATACACGATTGCTGGATTGTAAATTCATTTCATTTTCAGTTAAAAAGAGATAATATTTATGTTACACATTTGCAAATATGTAAATAGATTGTAGGATAACTTTTAGACCGCAGATGTTTTCATAAATTGCAATTATGTATTTAAATTGTTTTAAATACAAATTATATAAACGTAATAAATCACGCGAAATATTCATTACAGGTAAAATAGGCCGTTATTAATGTCATTAGTGATAATTTATTGCGCCTTGAGAAAATTGCACGCCTGTGAGGAATGAAAACGACACGACTTAATTAAATACTTTAATTAAATGTTTATAAACCGCATTCTTGTGCATACATGAATATCAAATGTACGCAAACGCAAATCACAATATTGTTTACCTAAAGCTGAGAAATTCAACGCACTTTCAAGAAAGTCACATTTCATTGTTTAAGTTTAAGTAGAACTGTTGGCGGATAATACACGATCGAGATTGCTTATATGTACAAGATTCTAAAGGTTGTAACATCTATTTCAAGCTAAAATTATATTAAATTTAATAAACATGAAATATAGAATTAGATCTTACGACTAAAAAATAAATAATAATGAAACTACTTTTCTGGCTAAATTTGTAATAAGCTGAAAAAATGGTGATGTGGCCATCATGTTACTTTCTCCGACTTGATGGTATTTATATTTACGCTTTCATAGGTTATTTTCAATTTAAATCATATTTTAAATGTAAATCGAACGTTTTGTTTAAAACGTCAAAATTATGAAAGATGGAAAAATTGTACTTCAAATTCAAAAACTCATTCTTTATAAGTTGTTCATTTTAGCATTCTCTATAATTATTATTAACATAAATTTACTGTAACTATTATCGTTTCATAATTATAAACCTAAAATTTAAAAAAAAAATACATTCTCGAATAAAAATGATTTTATGAAAAATAGTTTCAAGCAAAATATGTTCATTTCTTTGTTGTCTTCAATGTTTGTGTAAATGTTTTTGTGATATTTTTCATATTTAAGAAAATATTGGCAAAAAACAAAAAACAGTTAAGGTAAACACCCACTTCCGGTGTACGAAATTTTACCAAAAACTTTTCAGTTCTTCAGATTATAAAATAAGACGGATGTTCAAAGTTTCATATCAATTGCTCTATTAGTTTTTGAGATACAGAAATTGTTGAAATGGCATCTAGGGACCCCAAAACGGATATTTGCGTAAAAAAAATTTTTGAAAAAAAAATCACGATCACAATACTTTCTCGTACTTCGTAACGGAGAAATTAAAAATGGTGATGTGGCCATCATGTTACATTCTCCGACTTGATGGTATCATAGCCATTTATATTTACGTTTTCATGGTTTATTTTCAATTGAAATCATATTTTAAATGTACATCGAGCGTTGTGTAAACTCGGATGAAACTGACGTTTAAAACGTCAAAATTATTAAAGATGGAAAAATTATACTTCAATTTCAAAAACTCAGTTTACTCAAAAACTGTTTTGTAGAATCGAAGAAACTGATGTTTAAAACGTCAAAATTATTAAAGATGAAAATGGTCAATTACTCAAAAACCAAAGAGATTTCGAAAGAAACTTATTTTTTATAAGTTGTTCATTTTGGTATGCTCTACAATTATTATTAACATAAATTTGCTGTAACTGATACCGTTTTATAATTATAAACCAAAAATGAAAAAAAAACAAATTTCTCGAATAGCAATGATTTTACGAAAAATATTTTCAAACAAGACTTGTTCATTTTTTTGTTGTGTTCAATATTTGTTTAAATGTTTTTGTGATATTTTTCATATTTAAAAAAATATTGGAAGAAAACAAAAAGCCCATTTCCGGTGTACGAAATTTTACTGAAAGCTTTTCAGTTCTTCGGATTATCAAATAAGACTTATGTTCAAAGTCTCATATGAATTGTTATTATTATTATTATTTTTGTATTTTATGTAATATGTATGTTATTTTTTTTTATAATAATTTTGTGTTTTACTGTTAATTTAATTATCATCATAATTGATTAATTGTAATTTATTTTTGTAAAATGGTTATTCCGTAAATAAATAAATTAATAAATAAATTGCTCAATTTGGCCAGTTTTTTCCAAAGTAATTTAAGGTCATATAGACCGACCATAATGAAAATAAAATCCAAAAGTTTTTTAATTGGTTTTATAAACATTATTTTTTTACTGACGAAAGACTGGATGAAAAATTCTGAAAAAAATTATGAAAATAGTCCACCCAATTAACTATTTGACCAATTTTTTCCAAGGTCATTCAACATAACTTTTTAGAGCGATTTTTAATCATCATTTTTATAGTGGCCAACGAGTGGATGAGAAATTCTGAAAAAATCATTAAAATAGTCCACCCTATTACCCATTTGACCAATTTTTCCCCAAAGTCATTTAAGGTCATTTAGTTACTGGAAAATTTCCAAAAGTTTGTAAATCGATTTTTTTTAAATTATTTTTTTACTGACGAACGAGTGGATGAAAAACTCTGAAAAAATCATGAAAATAGTCTACCCAATTACCCATTTGACCAATTTTTTTTCAAGGTCATTCTAGGCCATTTAGACACTAAAATATTCCAAAAGTTTTTGAAATCGATTTTTTAAACATTATTTTTTTACTGACGAACGAGTGGATGAAAAATTCTGAAAAATTTCATGAAAATAGTCCACCCAATTACCGATTTGAACGTTTACGAAGTTCTTGCATTTAATTATTTATTTACTTTTATTACTTTATTTATTTATAAAAAAATACGATTTTTTGTTTTGATTTACAAGAAAATTGAAATTTTGGCAATTTGCGTTGATTTAAGGTGGAAATTTTCCAATGATTTTTAAAAATATGTTAAATTCGCTACATGTTCACGTTTAAATCATCAAATCTAAGAACACGTTCAGCAGTTACGTAATTAAAAAAAATTGTTTTGACTTGAAAATTGGCGTTTTTTGACAATTTGAATTTTTGGCAATTTGCGTTGATTTAAGATGGAAATTTTACAATGATTTTTCAAAACGTATTAAATTCGCTACATTTTCACGATTAAATCATCAAAATCTAACAACGCGTTCAACATTTATATAATTTAAAAAAAATACGATTTCTTGTTTTGATTTAAAAATATATGATTTTGGCAATTTGATTTAAGGGGGAAATTTTCCAATAACTTTTCAAAAAGTGATAAATTCGCTATAATTTCAAATTAAAAAAATCAAAATCCAACAACGCGTTCAAGAGTTATATGATTTAATAAAATACGATGTTTTAGTTTTGATTTTTGACAATTTACATTGATTTAAGATGAACATTTTCCAATGATTTTTTAAAATGTGTTAAATTCGCTACATGTTCACGTTTAAATCATCAAATCTAAGAACGCGTTCAGCAGTTACGTAATTTAAAAAAAAATTGTTTTGACTTAAAAATTTGCGTTTTTTGACAATTTGAATTTTTGGCAATTTGCGTTGATTTAAGATGGAAATTTTACAATGATTTTTCAAAACGTATTAAATTCGCTACATTTTCACGATTAAATCATCAAAATCTAACAACGCGTTCAACAGTTATATAATTTTAAAAAAATACGATTTCTTGTTTTGTTTTAAAAATTTACGATTTTGGCAATTTGCATTGATTTAAGGGGGAAATTTTCCAATAACTTTTCAAAAAGTGATAAATTCGCTATAATTTCAAATTAAAAAAATCAAAATCCAACAACGCGTTCAACAGTTATATAATTTAATAAAATACGATGTTTTAGTTTTGATTTTTGACAATTTACATTGATTTAAGATGAACATTTTCCAATGATTTTTTAAAATGTGTTAATTTCGCACATTTTCATGTTTAAATAATCAAAATCTCACAATGCGTTGAGCAGTTACCTAATTATTATTTTTTTGTTTTGACTTAAAAAATTGCGTTTTTGGCAATTTGCGTTGATTTAACATGGAAATTTTTCAGTGATTTTTCAAAAAGTGTTAAATTCGCTACATGTTCAAGTTTAAATCATCAAAATCTAATGACGCGCTCGACAGTTACGTAATTTATAAAAAATATGATTTTTTGTTTTTATTAAAAAAATTGAGATTTTGGCAAATACGTTGATTTAAGGTAGAAATTTTCGAATGATTTTTCAAAAAAACGTTAAATTTGCTACATTTTTAAAATCCAACAACGCGTCCAACAGTTATATGATTTTTTTTAAATACGATTTTTTGTTTTGATTTAAAAATTTGCGATTTTGGCAATTGATTTAAGATGAAAATTTTCTAATGATTTGTTAAATTTGCTACATTTTCACGTTTTCACACCACAAAAATGATAAACATAATTTTGATGACATTTGCGAGATTAAGGATGATTTGCCTCCTAAAAAATCAAAATCTTTTAGAACAAACTGGTGAATTTGATAAACCCATTGAAGAAGAATTTACTTTGGCAAAAAAATAGAAAAGTTGGTTACTGATGGAACAACGAAGTCCCAAAGAAAACTACTGCCAGGACTCATTTGTTCCACATCCTTGTATCATTATTATTAATATCATGTATTTAGCAACAAACAAACACTAGATATGTATAGTTGGTCTCTACTTGGTTACTCTTTAAGCAATTAATAGTCATTCTAATATATAATAAGTTAATATATTCAGTACTGAAAGGGTTAAAGTTGAATCTGAAGAGGTATTTAATCACTAAATTTATGCACCGCAATGTTAAGTTCGAATATTCTCCATCCACTCCAAAATGTGATGGAACTTCATCTTGTTGAAACCAAATCTCTTAATTTTCGCGAAATGCTTCTTCCAGCAACGAGCGAATCAAAACAATTCAAACTTATAAGGATGAACAGTTTCTGATTTGCGGACTAATTATATGTTTAGTAATTTTTACTGAAAACCATCAGCCCAAATTAAAAATATTCAGTGCTTAACAAGATCAGTAAACACAGGGGACTGCCCGTCCGTTTAATTTAAACGACATAATTATGCCCTGGCCATAATTAAAACGCATGACTTCTTTTAAATTATGGTAATTACCGCATATAGCGAGTCTTGTACGAGATAGACATGGTAAAATTACATGGGATCTGGAAAACTGGCCCGGACGGTAATTAATTAACATTAGATATATATTAGATAAAGGTGTAAAGTTAATATATTATCATCGGCTCGGCTAATTCATCTCAATTAATTAAAACTATAATTTAATTTCAAGTACCAATTTACCGGTTGATTTATGGGGACGGCCCCACAGCTGCCGACGGAGTGCCAAACATGGTTTATCGAGCACATAAGCGAAATAAAAATTTGCATTTCAGTTTATCTTTCCTACCTGCGCGTTTATAGCGAAATTAAGTCTTTATTCCATTAGTGAAATACGATCGTGTTGAATGAGGTTTTATTGCCCCCGGAGAGGAATTACTTCCCCCTTTTCTTTTTGTTCTATAATTGGGATACACTTTTTGGAAAATTTTATCACATGAATTTAAGTACAAAAAAATGGTGATGTGGCCATCATGTTACTTTCTCTGACTTGATGGTATCATAGCTATTTATATTTACGTCTTCATGGTTTATTTTCAATTGAAATCATATTTTAAATGTACATCGAGCGTTGTGTAAACTCAGATGAAACTGACGTTTAAAACGTCAAAATTATAAAAGATGGAAAAATTATACTTCAAATTCAAAAACTCAGTTTACTCAAAAACTAAAGGAATTTCGAAAAAAACTTATTCTTTAGAAGTTGTTCATTTTAGCATTCTCTACAATTATTATTAACATAAATTTGCTCTAACTATTATCGTTTTATAATTATAAACCAAAAATTTAAAAAAAATAATAAAATTTTTTCTCGAATAAAAATGATTTTATGAAAAATGTTTTCAAGCAAAAGATGTTCATTTCTGTGTTGTCTTTTTTTTTTGTTTAAATGTTTTTGTGATATTTTTCTTATTTAAGAAAATATTGGCAAAAAACAAAAAACAGTTAAGGTAAACACCAACTTCCGGTGTACGAAATTTTTCCAAAAGCTTTTCAGTTCTTCAGATTATCAAATAAGACGGATGTTCAAAGTTTTATATCAATTGCTCTATTAGTTTTTGAGATACAGTGCGCACAGCAGACACATACACACACACACACGCACACACGGCACACACACAGACACAATTTTTTTTTCCAGAAATTGTTGGAATGGCATCTAGGGACCCCAAAACGGACATTTCCGTAAAACAAATTTTTGAAAAAAAATCACGATCACAATACTTTCTCGTACTTCGTAACGGAGAAAGTAAAAATTAAATTGACATATTTTTACTTTCTCCGTTACAAAGTACGATCGTGATTTTTTTTCCGAATTTTTTTTTTCGGAAATATCCGTTTAGGGGTCCCCTTTATGCCATTTCAACAATTTCTGGAAAAAAAACTACTACTTGAATCAACATCAAACTTTGAACATAAGTCTTATTTGATAATCCGAAGAACTGAAAAGCTTTTGGTAAAATTTCGTACTCCGGAAGTAGGCGTTTACCTTGACCGTCTTTTTTGGGTTTTCTTCGATAATTTTTTAAATATGAAAAGTACTATAAAAGCACTTAAACAGATCTTGAAGAAAGCAAAGAAATTAACATCTTTTGCTTGAAAATATTTTTCGAAAAATGAATGGTTTTTGAAAAATAATAGCATTTTTTTTTTGTAATTTTTGGTTTAAAATTATGAAACAATAATACTTACAGCAAATATATTTTAATAATAATTGTAGAGAATGCCAAAATGAACGACTTATATAGAATAAGTATTTTTCGAAATCTCTTTGGTTTTTGAGTAAATCGACTATTAGAATTTAAAGTATAATTTGTCATTTTCATCTTTCATCATTTTGATGTTTCAAAGGTCAGTTTCATCCGATTTTAAAAAACGCTCTATGCACATTTAAAATGTGATTTGAATTGAAAGTGTAAACATAAAGAATTATACCATCAAATCGGAAAAAGTAAACACTGTTTTTTATTTGTTTTTGCCATTATTTTAGAGTTTCGGATCGTATCTTAATTTGACCTTGTGTTATTTTTGGGGCAAATTATTTTTAGACCAGAATTTTTGTGCTCATATTTTAGATTTTTTGCCCGTTTCTTAGATTTTTTTCCTTTAAATTCTAGATCTTTTTTCATAAATATTCTTTATTTTGGTCCCAATTTTAAAATTGCTTGGTCAGTATTTTTATTTTTAAGCTAGTGCTTTCGATTTTTGGTCTTAATTTTCGATTTTTTGCCACAATTGTTGAATTTTGACTTGTATTTTTGATTTTTTTGGTCTAAATTTTTGATTTTTTGTCCTAAGATTTCTTTATTTGGCCAAAATTTTCGATTTGTTTATTAAGATTTTCGATTTTTTAACTTTTTAGTCTGCATTTTTTTATAAATACATGCTTTCTGCAACAAGTAAAGTTGTTTCTAATTTGTGCATTTTTTATTTTTAGGCCCGTGTTTTCGATTTTTTGGCCACAATTGTTAAATTTTGACCTGTATTTTCGATTTTTTGGTCCAAATTTTTGATCTTCTGTCCTAAGATTTTTTTATTTGACTGAAATTTTCCATTTGTTTATTAAGATCTTCGATTTTTTAATCTGCATTTTTTGTTTTTAGCCCCAATTTTTCGGTATTTGGTCTAAATTTTGTTTTTTTTTGTCCTATATTTTAAATTTTTAAATTTTCAATTTTAGTTTCTGTTCGGAAACTTACTTTGAGCTACAGGGTTATTTTGAGGGTGAAAATGGCAAACTATTTTTTCCCTACTTGAATTTTTTTTATCTGCATTTTTAGATCTTTGGCCTGTAATTTCTTGTTTTTTCCAAAGTTTTGATTTTTGGCCTAAATATTCTTTATTTTGGCCTGCTTTTTTTAAATTTTTGTCCCAAATTTTCGGTATTTGGTCTAATTTTTTGTTTTCTTGGCCCATATTTAAGATTGTTTTATTTTAAATTTGAGTTTCTGTTCAGAAACTCACTCTGAGCTACAGGGTTATTTTGAAGATGAAAACAGCAAACTATTTTTCCTTTACTTGAATTTTTTTATCTGCATTTTTGGATCTCTGGCCTGTAACTTCGTTTTCTATTCCAAATTTTTAATATTTGACCTAAATATTCTTTATTTTGTCCTGAATATTCTTTATTTTGGCGTGAAAATTTAGGTTGTGTGTTTAAAGTTTCGATTTTTTGGTCCGCATTTTTGATATTTACGTCCTAATTGTTGGTTTTAGCTTTTTTGTGTTACACTCTTTTTTAAAATTTTCTAATCTGAATTATTGATTTTTATGCGCGATTTTTTGCCGCTATTTTCGAGTTTTTTGGTCGGTTTTTGATTTTTTGCCCTCTACTTTAGATTTTTAACCTGAATTATTGTTTTTTATTTTACTTTTTTGCATTCTTTTCGAGTTTCTGGTCGGAAACTTATTTTGAGCCAAAGAATTATTTTAGGGGCTAGTTAAATATTTTTTCTTTTACTTGAATTTGCAATATTTTGGTCTGCATATTTTTGTCTTATTTTAGATCTTTACCTGGTTTTCGCCTCAATTTATTCCAAATTTATTATTTTTAGCCTAAATAATTGATTTTTTAGTTTGCGTTTTTTTTATGTTTAGGCTATAGTTTTCGGTATTTGGATTTTTTGGGCCTATATTTTAGTTTTATTGTTTAATTATTGATTTCTATCAGCGAATTTTTGATTGGCGAATATTTTAGATTTTTAACCGGAAGCAGCGATTTTTTATTTTTTGCCAGCATTTTCAAGGTTTTGGTCTAATCGTCAAATCGGAGAAAGTAACATGATGGCCACATCACCATTTTTAACATAATATTCGTATTCCATCCCACAAGTTTTTATAACGTTTTAATTACTGTCTTAGACTTGAAAAAAAAAAATTTGAAGAAAACATTTTAGGAGGCGTTTCCAGTCGATTTAAGCATCCCACGTATTGATACATCGTATCAGTAAATTTAATGGCAAAAGGTGCTATATTTTCTTTTAATGTACTTTTTGCATTTACTATTAATTAGTTAATGTAGAAAGTACAAAAAACAGAGAGCTCCCTTTGCCACTTAATTATCGTAATGTTAAAGCAAAAATGCACATTGAAATAAACTTTTTGCCATTAACTACTAATCGATTTATATAAGTATTCTGATTTTTTTTTTTTAATTCAGATCCGATCACCATCACTTTATGAGTCAGAATGATCGAAGTGAAATGATTTGCAACGTGATTATGCATCCATTTACAAATGTAATGCATTTAGTAAAGCAAAGCTTTTAAAATTGTGAGGTCAACTTTCACAAAGATACGGTTTTGTATATAAAAAAAATAAAACAAGAAATATATTTTAACACCCATTAGGTTTAACATAAAATTCTAAGTAGATAAAGCAATAAATGCGAACGGGGAATTTTAATTAATTTCGTCCATTTAGTGATCTTTATAAAAATTTGCATTCATTATTCGCCTAATTTATTTTTGGACGGAATGAATTTACACTAATTAGATTTTAAGTAACATGTTCATTAATAACAATAATTAAACAATGTTTATTATAAACATTTCAATCATTCATACGTCGTGAGTTAGTACTTGGAAAATGTTACAGTAGACGTAAATTATTCAAAAACAGAAGTTGTTATAAAGCCATTAAAACCGGTCCGATTACGGTTTCTAAACTCTAAAGGTGACATATGGTTAGAAACTGATTGATATAATTTGTTACCGTAATTGCTTATCCCTTATTTGAATAATTTATTTACGTACATTTGATTAACTTTGTTTTCATAATTTTATTTACAAATGTACTTATTTGCAGATTTAATGCAAATAACGAACAATATATTATAGATTTTTTTTAACATTCGAAATTTTATTTCAAAAAGATTGAATAGGTAGCAACGCCAAAGTGACGGAATCTATTGCCTTCATGTTGTACTAAACCCATTTTGAGTGGCATAACCGCCCACAGATATAGTAATTTCCGTTTCCCCATCAGCAATTTTTTGACTTGTGTAAACATCCTGTAACTAGCACCAATAAATCTTATCTTATCTAATTAACTACATCGATGAGACCTGAAAGTTCGAAACCGGTCTGTAGGTCTTCTGATGGGGAAACAATATTTAATGTTTACATTAATGATTTGTAATTTCTAAAACGCTTCCTATTAACATTAATTGTATTTGTTTTATTACTAAATTATTATTTTAAATAACATCAACCATACAAACTTAAAACAAACGTGAATTTGTAATAACGAAGATTGTTTCTATTTTATATATGTATATAAAATCTCTACTTGCAGAATTTTCTTATACATGATTGTAAGACGAATTAAATCCATTGCAAAATAATAGTGTCATATGTTGATCTTTCTGCCCACATCGTAATTTAAATTGATAGCAAGGCGTCAGTTATTTCTTGGATTAGATTTTTGTTTAACACTTGGTGAAACTTATTGCAATATTTAATAAGCACTTGGTTTGTTATGACAGTTAAATACAGTTTTGGTGGGATGTTTGAATTTCGGATGGATACGAGGGTTCCGACGAACGCAGTGGAGCACAATTTATTTTTCAAAAAAATTCAATTTCAATTTAAGTAGATACAAGCAAGATGAAGCAAACATACATATTTTGTGTGAAGGTCGTGGGACAAATAGTCCTAGTGGGAACGTAACATGGGGATATACGTATCACTAGGGTGGTCACAAGGTATAGAGTAAGGGTTTTTTGTCCTATCTAAAGGTTGCCAATCGCCTGGAAAATGAATACTTGATAACGTTAACCCATGGCTTACTGAGGTTAAAGTTTAGAAAAATTGTGCTTTTTAGCAAAAAATAGAAGTTGCTTCTCCATAAAATGGAAACAGTATGTCGTAGAAACCTGATTGTTATTTCATTTTATAGAAAATTTTGTTACCTTGAAGCTTTACTTGTATCATTTCTTGCTAAAACTGATAGATTTAGTGGTATTCAGCATTTTTCAGGTCAGATCGTGGTACATATCCTATATGCCATTTAATTATTTGCAACTTTTTCGTGTGAGTAAGAGGAGACATTTCTATGCGCAATTTTGATTTTGTTTAGTTATGGAAATGAAGAACAATTGATAGGTTTTCCTCAGTTTAAAAATAGCATAAGGATGTGTTGTAATACCACGGTTGTAAATACTGATCACCTTAAGGGAACCTGCGTTTTGGTTAAACAATTATTAGAGAAAAACCTTCTGTATTTAGCATGTCGCCACCATATTTTAGAGGTTATTCTAAACGAAGTTTTTGATTGCGAAATGGGTAGAGCCATTTATTTAAAAAAACTCCAAACTGAGTGGTCTAAGCCAGACAAAACGAAATGCAAAATAGGAATTGAAGATGAAAATAAATATTGGGCATAAAATAAGTAATCCGGACCAAATTTTAAGTTTTCTTTTTGAACAATTAAAAACGAACAACCCAGCAATGATTATAAAGAATTCTTCCGACTTTTCTTAATGTTTAGGACGTTTTCCTGAAAAAGTTTTTTTTTTCGGGTGCCCGGCGCTATTCATCACGCTAGATGGTGGCAGAGGCCATTTATTCTCTCAAAATATATCGTTTCAGGTCTGAAGTTAGCAATAGATCCAGCAATAGATTTTAAAAATTCATATCTCGGAGAAAAGAAAAGCAATTCGAAAAAAAGTGAACCATACCATTAGGGAAGGTCTAAATTAATAACACAAAAAGAATCAACCCTTTATATTTTTTCACCCCTTTCAAATAAGTTTTTTTTTAAGTTTGCAATCTGCCATAAATAAATAAAAATGCTTATTCTTATCACTAATACAAGTACTTTAATAATCAAGAGTCAAAAAAACGTTACAGGCACTCCTTCAACCCAGAAAAAAAATAATTTCTCCGCAAGTCGCAGAAATCCACATTTCGAGATATTAATCTCCATTTTTGACATAGTTTGCAATCAGCCATAACTAAATAAAAATTCTTATTCTTAACACTAATGCAGGTACTTTCATAATCAAAAATAAAAAAAAAACGTTTCGGGCACTTCTTCAACCCAGAAAAAAATCATTTCTCCCAGAAATCCACACCATAACTAAATAAAAATGCTTATTCTTGTTACTAATACAAGTACTTTCATAATCAACTTCTTTAATCTAAAAAAAACTAAAAACTTGATGACTAAGATGAATAATAATTTTTCCAAGTGTTTTTCGGTACTCGTACCTTTCATGCCAAGCGTCAAAGAGGAAAATGTATTGCCTCAATGATTTATTGCAGGCAATACATTTTGACAAAAGGACCATAAATTCCTGGATGGACAGGACGCAGCTCCGGGTTAAACTCATAAAAAAACAGATTTTAAACAGGGCAAACGGTCAATAGTAAAGAATTGCACTTGAAAAAGAAATCTTAACTCACTCACACTGCAGCTTTCATGCAAGTGTTATCTGTGCGATCTGAGATTTTCGAATTGATTTAACAATATTCTGTGCAATAGTGTGTTTTTGGTTACATGTAAGTAAAATAAAAAATCAATCGTTATTAATGTAAGGTGAATAATAAAACAATATACCAGGTTGTTTGAATTTTTTTAGGAAATGATTTCTTATTGAAAATCTGGGGATATAAACTTTACAACACTTTATAATTTTCTTTTAAAATTCTAAAACTTTAGAAAAAAGGCGGTCTTATCAACGAAAAGCTTCGCTATAAATATTTTGAAAAGAAGTTTCAACCGTTATATATATTTTTTTATTTCAACTTTTTACGCCGATGGAACGAGTTCTAAAAACTTTTTTATCTTTTTATGTTTCCCATGAAATGGCAATCAGTAATTTTAGTATCGGCGTAATTATAAAATATGTATTTGCTACTAGACTGTTGATTTAGAATGCTTGAAAGTTGTAAAATGTTTATATTAAGAAGACCCTAATTATTTTTTTCCGGGTTGAAGAAGTGCCCGTAACGTTTTTTTTTTTGACTTTTGATTATGGAAGTACCTTTATTAGTGATAAGAATAAGAATTTTAATTTAGTTCTGGCTGATTGCAAACTTTGTCAAAAATCGAGATTTATATCGTGAGGTGTGGATTTCTGCGACTTACAGAGATTTTTTTTTTGTTGAAGGAGTGCCCGTAACTTTTTTTTTACTCTTGATTATTAAAGTACTTGTATTAGTGATAAGAATGAGCATGTTTATTTATTTATGGCAGATTGCAAACTTAAAAAAAAACTTTTTTGAAAGGGGTGAAAAAATATAAAGGGTTAAAATTAAGGGTTGATTCTTTTTGTGTTATTAATTTAGACCTTCCCTAATGGTATTTCTTTTCTTTTCTCCGAAATATGAATTTTTAAAATCAATTGCTGGATCTATTGCTAACTTCACACCCGTCGTTTCAGCAATCAATTTCCATTAACTAATTTAGAGAAAGAAGAAATTTGTCTCTTTGTAAACAATATTTATGCAACAGCCTGATTCAACGCCTCCATCCAAACACACTTTGGCCTCATTCAAGAACTACAATTAATAAATCTCTAGTTAAATACAGGAAAATTGATAAAGCAATGATCAACCATCTGGGGTATCTCAACTTGGAGCAAGTTGCATTTTCATTTTTCAAAAATTCATAACTTTGCTCCAAATCATCGAAACGACTCGAATTTTTAAGGCATTTGAAGGAAATTGATTAAATTTTTCTGGCATTGTGGTGAAATATCCCGCCGATTTTTTTTGCGCACGGTACAGCTTGTCAAAGTTGGACAATTTTTTTACATAAAAAAAACATTTTTTTCCATCGCGTTGTTACGGCGAGTGGGTTGGACTTGGAGTCAAAATCAACTACACATTCTTAAAGATGAAACTTGAATCTTTCCCAAACTGAAAGATTCATCGATTTTCGACCAAATTGAACCAAGTTACGACGCTTTGGAAAATCGAGTTTTTTCGAGATTTTTCGAGTGGCGCTTTTTTTTGACGCCGAGTGTATAATCCAAATGTCAAAAATCGGGTTAAAAAATGTTGGATTTTTTTAGGATCTAATTCAATGACCTTGAAAAAAATGGTCAAACAGGTAATTGTATAGACTATTTTCATGAT
The DNA here is from genome assembly GCA_910593695.2 of Ocypus olens. Taxonomy (NCBI): domain Eukaryota; kingdom Metazoa; phylum Arthropoda; class Insecta; order Coleoptera; family Staphylinidae; genus Ocypus; species Ocypus olens. Next base: position 46,430,427 of record OU343058.1, read on the forward strand.
TTTTTTCAGAATTTTTCATGCAGAAAAAAAGTTAACCCTTTGCACTCGTATGTCGTTTTATTGTCGCCACAATACGTTTTGTCACTGTGCTTTCAAATAAAAATACGAGTGATAAGGGTTACAAAATACTCATGTTTTGACCTCCAGAGAAGGCCGACGGGGTTCTCGGTCTATTAACCATGGACTTTGTTTTTACACCCTCTTATCGGGTAAATTCAAAAATCTAGATGCATTTTGACTAACAAAACCGTAGGTATCCTTTCCGTCATTTTTTTTTTTTGAAAATGCCCTAATTTAGTCAAGAATTATAAATATTCAGAATCTAAACTGAGTATTTATTTGATAGAATTATCTATTTCATATTTATATTGTATTATTGTATGTTGTCTTGTAATTGTGGCATGTTTTCTGCTGGACAATAAACGTCTATTATTATTATTATTATTATTATTATTATATTACTAATCTTTACGAAAACACGTATTCATCACGGTTGAAAAAATTAAGACGAGTTGATGTTCCAATTGGACTATATCCTCAATTACTGAAATTATTGGAAGTAATAAATTCTCAAAGGTAATTATGTTATTACCTGTCAACTGATAACTTTAATATATTTTTATTTTATGTATTTTTTCTTGCGTATCTACCCCTTTCCACCACCACCGCGACGTAACATCTTAATCAAAAAATATTATTCCATTCGTTAAGACTACTTATCATAATTTTAATCCCAATTATGGATGCTAATTTTTAACCTTATATCTGTAATGTGATTAAGACAATTATTTTTGAGTTATGCGAGTTATATGCAAATCTGGTCTCGTGATGGTTGCGAGCGTCGAAACGGACCGAACAAAGCGTTCCTCCTGTTTACATAAGCTGCATGACAAATCAATTACATTTTTCGGAACGTACAGATGTGCTGATATTTATTTTTCGGGCCGAAATTCTATGGTGACCGAAAGGCGGTTGCGGCTCCTGAATACAATCGTTACATGGGGTGTTTGTTTGCCCATCCAGAGTAAATATTGGTCTCTATTATGAAATTTGTTATTATACATATTTTTCCTTCATGGTATAAAGATGTTTCACGGTTACTGTGTAAATAAAATGTTTCGAATAACGACCTTTCAGAAGTAATAATTATGTTGCAAGCTACTGGATTACATGTATGTGTGTGTGTTATAAAAAATAGCAGTATGTTTAGTTGAATTGTCTTTAGAATCAGTGGCGGCTCCTGGAACATATTGATGGTAGAGCCACTTATACAATACCTTTTTTACTTTCTCCGTTACGAAGTACGAGAAAGTATTGTGATCGTGATTTTTTTTTCAAAAAATTTTTTTACGGAAATATCCGTTTTGGGGTCCCTAGATGCCATTTCAACAATTTCTGGAAAAATTTTTTTTGTGTCTGTGTGTGTGTGTGTCTGTGTGTGTGTGTGTGTGTGTGTGTGTGTGTCTGTGCGCGCTGTATCTCAAAAACTAATAGACCAATTGAAATGAAACTTTGAACATAAGTTTTATTTGATAATCCGAAGAACTGAAAAGCTTTTGGTAAAATTTCGTACACCGGAAGTGGGTGTTTACCTTAACTGTTTTTTGTTTTTTGCCAATATTTTCTTAAATATGAAAAATATCACAAAAACATTTTAAAAGATATTGAAGACAATAAAGAAATTCAATTATTTTGTTTGAAAACATTTTTCATAAAATCATTGTTATTCGAGAAAAAAATTTATTTTCTTTTTTTTCATTTTTGGTATACAATTATGAAACGCTAATAGTTACAGCAAATTTATGTTAATAATAATTGTAGAGAATGCCAAAATAAACAATTTATGAAGAATAAGTTTTTTTCGAAATCTCTTTAGTTTTTGAGTAAACTGAGTTTTTTAATTTGAAGTACATTTTTCCATCTTTCATAATTTTGACGTTTTAAACGTCAGTTTTATGCGAGTTAAGGAAACGTTCGATGCACACTTAAAATATGATTTAAATTGAAAATAAACCATGGAAGCGTAAATATAAATGATACCATCAAGTCGGAGAAAGTAACATGATGGCCACATCACCATTTTTGAAGCAAAAAATGGTGATGTGGCCATCATTTTACTTTCTCCGACGTGATGGTATCACAGCCATTTATATTTACGTTCACATGGTTTATTTTCAATTGAAATCATATTTTAAATATACATCGAGCGTTGTGTAAACTCGGATGAAACTGACGTTTAAGTCAAAATAATGAAAGATTGAAAAATTATACTTCATATTCAAAAACTCAGTTTTCTCAAAAACTAACAAGATTTAGAAAAAAACTTATTCTTTAGAAGTTGTTCATTTTGGCATTCTCTACAATTATTATTCACATAAATTTGCTGTAACTATTATCGTTTTATAATTATAAACCAAAAATAAAAAAAAAATAAATAATTTTTTTTCGAATAAAAATGATTTTATGAAAAATGTTTTCAAGCAAAAGATGTTCATTTCTTTATTGTCTTCAAAGATTGCTTAAATGCTTTTGTGATATTTTTCATATTTAAGAAAATATTGGCAAAAAACGAAAAACAGTTAAGGTAAACGCCCACTTCCGGTGTACGAAATTTTACCAAAAGCTTTTCAGTTCTTCAGATTATCAAATAAGACGGATGTTCTAAGTTTCATATCAATTGCTCTATTAGTTTTTGAGATACAGCGCGCACAGACAGACACACACCCACACACACACACACAGACACAATTTTTTTTTACAGAAATTGTTGAAATTGCATCTAAGGACCCCAAAACGGATATTTCCGTTAAAAAAAAATTTGAAAAAAAAATCACGATCACAATACTTTCTCGTACTTCGTAACGGAGAAAGAAAAAAAACTATTTTATTCCTAGATCAAAGTAACTGGTGAAAAAGTGTTTTAACAGTTAAATAAAAATTCTTGCTGAGCTTGAAATTGTAGGCAGTGCCGTGGCTCCTTGGCTTTGTATAATGAGCCGCCCCTGCCTAACATAAAAGTAAAAACCATTTGTGATACCTCACTCGAAACATCCCCATTTCACCTTTAAAATAGAAAATACGAGACTACATGAAATTCGGCCAAAATCGAAGTAAATCACAACGGACTATCATTTAAAATTAATGAATTATCAGGACTTTAATATTTAAGCAAAAAAAAATCAATATATTCTTGAAATGGTTTTTAAAAACTCGAGAATGTCAATTTTTTTAACCAAATATTTGCAAAAGCTGTAATTTCGGTTAAAATCGAAGCAAATCTCTACAACGGACTATTACTCAAACCTTATCATTATCAGGACTTTAATATTCAAACAAACATTCTAGGGATGCTTTTTGAATTATTCAACTAAAAACTCGAAAATATCAGTTTTTGTAACAAATATTGGGAAAAGGTGAAATTTCGGCTAAAATCAAAACAAATCCCGACGCACTGTCACTCAACATTACCTACTAATATTAGAACTTTAATATTTATGCAAAATATCAAAACATTCTGAAGATGGTTTTTGAGTTATTTCACTAAAAACGCGAAAATATCATTTTTTTTTTAAGAAATATTGGGAAAATGTGAAATTTCGGCTAAAATCAAACAAATCACAATGAACTGTTACTCAAAATCACTTATTAATATCAGAGCTTTAATATTCATGCAGAAGATCAAAACATTCTGCAGATTGTTGTTACTCTTTATAATATGTAACTTAAATTTGACGAACACATCCGCAGCTTCATGTATACTATTGTAACATGTATTTTATATTGTGGCTAAGTGTAATAAATTGATTTTGATTTTGATTTTTTTTTTTGATTGATTTTTTAAACTAGAAACCCGATAATGTTAATTTTTTATATCTTGAGAAAAAGTTAAAATTCGTTTAAAATCAAAACAAATAACAATAAACTGTCACTTAAAATCACTTATTAATCATTCTGCAGATGGTTCAACTGAAAACTCGAAAATATCTATTTTTTTGAAGAAATATTGGGAAAAAGTTAAATTTCGGCTAAAATCAAAAAGAAATCACAACGGACTATGACTTAACATTACTTATCAATATCAGGACTTTAATATTCAAGCAAAATATCAAAACATTCTGAAGAATGCTTTTGAGCTATTCAACTAAAAACTCGAAAATATTATTGTTTTGGAACAAATATTGGGAAAAAGTGAAATTTCGGCTAAAATCAAAACAAATCACAACTCACTGTCACTCAGCATTACCTACTAATATTAGAACTTTAATATTTATGCAAAATATCAAAACATTCTGAACATGGTTTTTTGAGTTATTTCACTAAAAACGTGAAAATGTCAATTTTTGTAACAAATATTGGGAAAAAGTGAAATTTCGTTTAAAATCAAATAAATCACAATAAACTGTTACTCAAAATCACTTATTAATATCAGAGCTTTAATATTCATGCAGAAAATCAAAACATTCTGCAGATTGATAGTTTTCAATTAGAAACTCGAAAATGTTCATTTTTTTATATTAAATCTTGAGAAAAAGTAAAAATTCGTTTAAAATCAAAACAAATCACAATGAACTGTCACTCAAAATCATAATTTAACTGAACAAATATTGAGAAAAAATGAAATTTCGGCTAAAATCAAAAACAAATCACGGACTATCACTTAACGTTACTTATTCAAGCAAAATATAAAAATATTCTGAGGATGGATTTTGAGTTATTCAATTTTTTTTTTTGGAACAAATATTGGAAAAAAGTGAAATTTCAGCTAACATCAAAAACAAATCACGGACTATCACTTAACATTACTTATTAATATCCAAGAAAAATATAAAAATATTGTTAGGATGGATTTTGAGTTATTCAACTAAAAACTCGAAAATATAATTTTTTTTGGAACAAATATTGGGAAAAGTGAAATTTCGGCTAAACTCAAAACAAATCACTGAACATTATCTACTAATACCAGAACTTTAATATTTATCCAAAATATCAAAACATTCTAAAGATGGTTTTTGAGTTATTTCACTAAAAACGCGAAAATGTCAATTTTTGTAACAAATATTGGGAAAAAGTGAAATTTTGTTTAAAATCAAACAAATCACAATAAACTATTACTCAAAATCACTTATCAATATTAGGGCTTTAATATTTATATAGAAGATCAAAATATTCGCCAGATTGATTTTGAGTTATTCAACTAGAAACCAGAAAATGTTTTTTTTTTAATAAATCTTGAAATAAATTGAAATTTTGTTGAAAATCAAAGCAAGTCACTCAAAATCACTTATCAATATCAAGGCTTCAATATTTATGCAAAATATTCGAGCATTCTGCAGATGGTTTTTGAGTTATTCAACTGAAAACTCGAAAATGTCAATGTTTGGAAAAGCTAAAATTTCGGTTAAAATCGAAGTAGATCACAACGCACTGTCACTCAAAATTATTTATCATTATCAAGACTCTAATATTCAAACGAAAGATCAAAACATTCCGAAGTTGGTTTTAGAGTTATTCAACTAATAACTTGAAAATATCAGTTCTTTGTAACACATATTAAGGAAAAGTAAAATTTCGGTTAAAATCAAAGCAAAGCAATTTATTGTTATTATTATTATTATTATTGTAACAGCGCAAAGAATGTCTTCACCTTAAGAAGCTAAATTATCCGAATTAAACGCAACGTTTAAAAATCAAACTATTTGTAGAAAAAATAAAGATAATGAAGCATTAAAAAAGTTGACTTTGTTCCGTTCAAAAAATTAAGAATAACATTATTAATTCGTTTATTTTCTACAGGTAGATAAAATATTTAATAATTCTAGCCTATTTTATTTGTTCATAAAAACATTATGCAGCACTTTAAACCCGCTTGTCACATTTAATTCGCTTCATGTAGCCGTTAATTGATTGTGCGAGATATCCATAAGAAATAAAACAAGCACAAGTCATTCAACTATATTGTCATCGGTAATAAATTATATTGACACCTTCCAGTTGATAAGCAGGCTGGAGTTGTAAATTAACCGTTGATACAACAATGGATCAAGGAAGTATTTCTACAGAAATTATCTTCTATGTTTATGCATCAAAAGATGTTATTTATATTTTGATAACAGTACATATAAACAGTTAGCAGAAATTTCTATTATTTTGTATTTAATAATAGGTACACCGAGAGGACCAGCGCAGTACTTCTGCGCGAGGCTCTTATCATCAACAACTTATAGAAGTAGAATCTATAAAATACCTGGTATAACAAAATACAGGCTCAGCATTACTATTTGAGATTTTACTTTGATTTGGTAGGGTAAGGGTAGAGTAATTTCATCATTGTAATGTTAATAATAATAGAATAATTATTTTATTATAAAGTTTGCCTTTTATCAGAAATAAATGAATTAGCCTGTATTTCAAAAACTAGAGCTGCTACGAAAAAAACGATGCTGTTTTGGAATCAGCACATCAAAAATCTCCAAAATCAGTTCTTACTTCTCCGGCACCAAACCAAACATTTTATTTTGTTAGGCTGTGTTATTAATAATATTTGTTATTGGGCTAAAAGATCTCTGGTCAATTGCCTGTTGAGGTCATTTGTAAAAGTGTCTCATTAAATGTATTATCTTTTTCTGGGTATCTTTGGAATTCCCCCCATAAAAATTACTCTTTGTAATAATTTTTTGTAAACAAATTTTTTGCCTTAAGAATTACAAATTAATTTCGACTTATGGTTAAAATCTTGAAAAGTTCATCGTGAGTAATATGTCCTTACAATTGACCAAAGAAAATTATGTAAACTTTGCAATACAAAAGAAAACAAATTTTGTTCCTAAAAAATAACATTTATTTATTTATTTATTAATACAGATAGTTGACAGGTTACTCCTAGATGACCTGTATTTACAATTTTCATATAAAAATGAAACGAACTTGGTAGTAACAAAAATTCCATAAGTCGGAGAAAGTAACATGATGGCCACATCACCTTTTTTTTAAATAAAAAGAAATGCAGAAGAAGCATTGATTATCCAAAACTAGAAACAAATGCAGAGTTGAAACTTCCATAAAATTGGTAATCAATGATAAGGCTTTAGTATAAAAAAATATCCATGCCCGTTAAAGACATAGTTTTTCAGATAATTGTTATCAAACTCAAAATTTACAATTTTCAACTCTTAAAAATCGAAAATATTGATTTTTCAAAAACTGACTTAAATTCAAACTTCCAACTTTAACAGCATTATTGGGGAATAATTTTACTTTAATATTCCAAAAGGTCATCAGCCATGTTAATTATTTAGTTTTTTAGATAATCAAAATCAATCCCAAGAATGGCCATTTTCAACGCTTAAAAATCGAAAAAACGTTGATTTTTCAAAAACCAAAAGAACTGCAGACTTCCAACATATACATCATAATTTCGGAACAATTTGGCTTTAATACCATTGAAAAATCAAAGCATGTCAATTTCATTTTCCAGATAATCACGATCGATGCAAGAATGGCAAGTTTTAGAGCTTGAAAATCGAAAAAGATTTGAGTATTCAACACCAGAAACAAGAAACAAATGCACTGTCCAAACTTTCACAAAATTGGTAACTAATGATGAGGCTTTTATTTTAAAAAATATTCATGCTCGTTGAGGACCTAGTTTTTTAGATAATCGCCATCAAACCCTAAATTTATAAGTTTCAACTCTCAAAAATCGAAAAATATATATTTTTCAAAAATTAACTTAAATTCCAACTTTAACAGCATTATTGGGGAACAATTGGGCTTTAATATACGAGAAAAATTAAATAACTTTAATCATTTAGTTTTCCGGATAATCACCATCAATCCCAAGAATTTTGATTTTCAATGCTCAAATATCGAAAAAAGTCTGATTGAGGTTGGCGGCACTTACTTCGTGATACATATTAACTAAGTAAAAGTGTGTTTTATTTAATATCGAAAAAAGTATTGAGTTTTCAAAAACGGACTTAAATACAATCTTACAACTTTAACAACATTATTGGGGAATCATTGGGCTCTAATATTCGTAACAATAAGAGCTTGTTAATTATTTAGTTTTCTAGATAATCAAAATAAAACTCAAGAATTACCATTTTTAAAGTTCAAAAATCGAAAAAGTATTGATTTTTCAAAAACTGACATAAAAACAGACGTCCAACTTTGATATCAGTATTGGGGAATAATTGGGCTTTGATATTCTAAAAAAACCAAACAACGGTAATTATTTAGTTTTCTAGATAATCGCCATCAAAAATTCAAGAATTGCGATTTTCAATGCTCAAATTACGAAAAAGTATAGATTTTTCAAAAACTAACATAAAAACAGGCGTCCAACTTTGATATCAGTATTGGGAAATAATTGGGCTTTAATATTCTGAAAAAAACCAAACAACGGTAATTATTTAGTTTTCTAGATAATCGCCATTAAAAACCAAAGAATTGCGATTTTCAATGCTCAAATTACGAAAAAGTATTGATTTTTCAAAAACTGACATAAAAACAGACGTCCAACTTTGATATCAGTATTGAGGAATAATTGGGCTTTAATATTCTGACAAAACCAAACAAAGGTAATTATTTAGTTTTCTAGATAATCGCCATCAAAAACCAAATAATTGTGATTTTCAATGTTTAAATTACAAAAAAGTATTGATTTTTCAAAAACTGACATAAAAACAGACGTCCAACTTTGATATCAGTATTGGGAAATAATTGGGCTTTAATATTCTGAAAAAACCAAACAACGGTAATTATTTAGTTTTCTAGATAATCACCATCAAAAACCCAAGAATTGCGATTTTCAATGCTCAAATTACGAAAAAGTATTGATTTTTCAAAAACTGACATAAAAACAGACGCCCAACTTTGATATCAGTATTGGGGAATAATTGGGCTTTAATATTCTAAAAAAACCAAACAACGGTAATTATTTAGTTTTCTAGATAATCGCCATCAAAAATTCAAGAATTGCGATTTTCAATGCTCAAATTACGAAAAAGTATTGATTTTTCAAAAACTGACATAAAAACAGACGTACAACTTTGATATCAGTATTGGGGAATAACTGAGCTTTAATATTCTGAAAAAACCAAACAACGGTAATTATTTAGTTTTCTAGATAATCGCCTTCAAAAATTCAAGAATTGCGATTTTCAATGCTCTAATTACGAAAAAGTATTGATTTTTCAAAAACTGACATAAAAACAGACGTCCAACTTTGATATCAGTATTGGGAAATAATTGGGCTTTAATATTCTGATAAAACCAAACAACGGTAATTATTTAGTTTTCTAGATAATCGCCATCAAAAACCCAAGAATTGCCATTTTCAATGCTCAAATTACGAAAAAGTATTGATTTTTTAAAAATTGACTTAAATCCAGACTTTAAACTTTAAAAGCATTACTGGGACATAATTGAAATTTATCATTCTAGAAAAATCAAAATACCTAATTTATTTTGTTTTTTAGATGAATCATAATTGCAGAGTATGCCAAAATGAACAATTTGTAAACAATACGTTTTTTTTTCGAAATCTCTTTAGTTATTGAGTAAACTGACTATTATAATTTGATCGGAGAAAGTAACATGATGGCCACATCGGCATTTTTTTTTTTTTTTAATCGTTGAAATCGCATAGGGACCTCAAAACGGATAAAAAAAAAACCATCAGAAACTTTGTAACGGAGACAGTGAAAACCTGCTACGGGTGGTCTGTTACACCTTGCAAAACGCACATTTTATGAGTTTTTTGAGGTTTTCTTAGCTTTGATTAAATTTTAAAATTATAATCAATTCGTTTTGTCTATCCCCATTGGAAGCATCGAAAAGCTGAAGCCGAACACCCCTATGGGGAATTCCTAATCTATCGATGAACATTGTATTCTGCATTTTTTCCAATAATCGTGTTACTCTGTACGGACGTTGATCTATAACAATATAAAGATTCATATTGCACGATTTGACGTGAATTTGTTTTGACACACTGACTGCTTGATAAATGTATTACATATAAATATGCGAATGAGCACTAAATAGAAGAAATTGGATACGTATGTAAAACTTAATTTAATTATTCCCGAAGGTAGTTGTACAAAACCGTATCCGATGTCGAAGCCAAAGTCTGTAGCAACGACTTGTAACATATTATTTATCTCTATTTAAAAAGGCCTGTTTCGGAGTGAGGCGGAGGAATTCCAACAAGATTCTCAGCATACAGATGCATAGGACACACGGAGGTACAAAAGACCAGTCGGCATGTAAACATATAGTAGCTCCGGCCCGCAGGCGGTTTCTACTAATAAACATAATTTGAAATATCTGTTGGGTGACACTATCTAAATATCCAGCCGAACTAACTGATTCAACACCTTTATGGAAGCCGCATTCCAATTTGGTTAGAATGTGAACGTTTATATGCAACTACACCTCACTCAGTTAGTGCGGTTTTATTGCTGATATTTCATGGACCCTTGTACAGGGTTGAACATAATGCATTATTTGAAAACGTGTGAGAGCGATTCCGTTCGTCAGATCTTCTAATGAGTAATTAAAGGTCTTCTTCAATACTTCACTTTTTTCTTAAATAAATATGCGTTTGGATATACACAATTTGTTGGACTTGTTAATGGAACAATGGAATATTTAAAAAATACCAATGGTATACGTTTTTAACGTTCGCTTTATTTTTAGGCATAGATGAAACAGAAACTGTATATTCAATAATATATAGAAAATTGTGTTTCATTTATCCCTAATTTTGATTAGATCAAGAGTGTCCAAAAGCGCCATAATCAAAATTAGTTTAACACGTTGACACACGTTCGAAAACGAATTACAGTACTCGCGTACTCTGAATTACCGTACTTATTAATAAATTACCGTACAAACATGTTAAATGTGATAATTTATTAGGGTGTGGTTTATTAGGTGAGAAATACTCACTTATAATGATGTAAACTTACGATTTCAGAGGTGAAGTGAAGGTTTAAAAAAAAAAAAATTACCGAAAATATCACATAAAAAACGTTTTTTCCCCTTTCAAAATCTCGTTCTATTGGATTATTTCGGGGATTTGCACATTTTCTACGAATTTGTTACATAAATCGACGATAGATGGTCCTATCTGCTAATTTAATGTTAACTATCGGGGCGAGATTTTAATACTTCCCATTTTAATACTTCCCATAGGCACTAATTTTCGTGTTAGCGGCTGGCGGATTTTCCAATGGAATTGTGTTGGATAGTTGAGAAAATTACCGTAATTAAATTTAAATTTGAATTTTATTTTGGAAATATATATTTTACAAGAGAAAATGCAAACATTAATTGAAAAAAAATAACTCACGGAAAAATTAATACATTTTCGAAAAATAAAGGTAGATGTTCTGTGAATATTTTAAAATCTTTTAGGAACTCTTATCATATCAGACCTTATTGTCTTTTCGATTTTGGTTTTGTTTAAGTGTTCAACAACTTAAAACATTAATTTTCAAAAATTCATAACTAACACAAATATTGACTAAGTTTCAAAAATCAAGATTAATTTTAAAAGTAAATGTATTATGATTGCATCAGAGTATTTTTATGGAATTCAATCATAGCGCTATATTTTTTTTCTAGTTTTTCCTTGTTTAAAAATTCGTTTTTAAAAATTGAAAAAATTGACACATTTTCAAAAATTAAGGTTAGTTTTAGAGGAAGATACATTTTTTATTTATGTTACAGTTTTCTTTCTGAACGCATCTTTTGCATATTTCTACACCCTGTAAGTTTAACTCTTTTTTTTTATATCTGTTATGACTTATATTTCCTTTTATTTATTGAAACCACTTATTTATATTATGTATATTGACCTGTATAAACCCATTGTTATTGGCACATTAAATAAATTAAATTAAATAGATGTTTTGTGAATATATGAAAAAAAAATCGATTTTTTGTCTTCAACAACTTTAAATATTAATTTTCAAAAATTAATCTCACGCAAAAATTTTCAAAAGTCTAAGTTGATTCTAAAGGCAGATGTTTTGTGAATATACTTACTAAAATTTTTGAGAAATTCTATATCAGTTTTTTTTTTGTTCGACAACTTAAAACGTTAATTTTCAAAAATTCATAACTTACGGAAAAAGTGACGCATTTTCAAAACTAACAGTAAGTTTTAAAGGCCTTTAAAGTTTTGTGAGTGTATTAAAAAATTGTTTTTTTATTCAAGTCTTCGACAACTTTAAATATTAATTTTCAAAAATTCATAACACGCATTTTCAAAACTCAAAGTTAATTTTAAAGGTAAATATATTATGACTGCATTAAACATTTTAAGGAATTCAATCATATCAGTATTTTTTTCTATTTTTTCTTTGTTCAAATATTCGACAAATTAAAAAAAACATAATTTTTAAACATTTATCACTCACGCATTTTCAAAAATTAAAGATATTTCAGATGTTTTGTGAATATACAATTTTTTTTATTTTTGATAAATTCTAGCATATCATGTAATAAATCAAGTGTTGGAAATGACCATTTTTGACTGCCAAAAATGACAATTTTTAACTGCCAAAAATGCCAATTTTCAACTGTCAAAATTGCCAATTTTCAACTGCCAAAAATGCCAATTTTCAAATGCCAAAAATTCCAATATTCAACTGCCAAAAATTCCAATTTTCATCTGCCAAAATGCCAATTTTCAAGTGTCGGAAACGACCATTTTTAACTGCAAAAAATGACAATTTTAACTGCCAAAAATGACAATATCTACTGTCAAAAAGGCCAATTTTCAACTGAAAAAACGGCCCATTTTCAAGTGTCGGAAACGACCATTTTAAGCTGCCAAAAATTAACATTTTCAACTGCCAAAAGGCCAATTTTCAAGTGTCGGAAACGACGATTTTTAACCGCCAAAAATGAAAATTTTTAACTGCCAATAAGGCGAATTTTCAAGTGTCGGCAACGACCATTTTTAACTGCCAAAAGTGACCATTTTTAACTGCCAAAAGTTACAATTTTTAACTGCCAAAAAATGACAATTTTCAACTGCTAAAAATGAAAATTTTCAACTGGTAAAAAAGCCAATTTTCAACCGCCAAAAAGGCCAATTTTCAAGTGTCAGAAACGACCATTTTAAGCTGCCAAAAATGACAATTTTCAACTGTAAAAAAGGCAAATTTTCAAGTGTTGGCAACGACCATTTTTAACTGATAAAAATGACAACTTTTAACTGCCAAAAATGACAATTTCAACTGCCAAAAACGACAATTTAAAACCCAAAAAGAACACATTTTAAAAAAATAAAGTTTTTTTTTGAAGATACATAAATGTGTTATGATAGCATCGGACTTTTGAAAGAATTCAATCATATCGATATTATTTTATTTTTCTATTTTTTCTTTGTTCAAATATTTTGACCAATTTTCAAAAATTCATAACACGCAGAAATTGGCAGAGCTAGTTAGTTTTAAAGGTAAATGTTTTGTAAAGATATCAACATTTTTGAGGAATTAGTATTATATCAGTATTTATTTTTTAGCCAAAATATTAATTTTCAAAAATAACAACTCGCGCAAAAATCGACTCAATTTAAAAAATCAAGGTTAACTTTAAAGGTAAATGTATTAGGATTTCATCAGAGTTTTTAAGGAATTCAATCATATCGATATGATTTTTTTTCTAGTTTTTCCTTGTAAAAATATTTGACCACTTAAAAATTCATTTAAAAAAATTTATAACTCAAAAATCAAAATTTATGTTAAATCTTGTGGATATATTAAAAATTTAGAGCATTTGAGTATTTATATTTTCCAAATTTGTTCAACTTACAAAAAAAAAATTCAAAAAATCATAACTCGGGGAGAAATTGGCGAATTTGCAAATGATGGATGTTGTATCTCTCACAATTCTATTCTCTCCACTACTCCCAACGCGGCCATTGCTACCGCGTGATAAATTTGTCGAATTAAAAACGCGGTAAAAATACTTTTATACAGGGTGAAAATTACCGTACACTTGTGTACGGTTTTAACATTTGGACCGTATACCGTACTTTCGCTCAGAATACCCTACAAGTACGGTAATTACCGTACGTATGGCAACACTGTGTCACACCGTTGGGACGACGAGCCGATGTCTGGTATCTCAAAGTCTTACACAAAAACCATAAAGAATTTAAGTTTCCAAAAACGCAATTTCAACAGCTCAGATATATTATGTAGGAATTAAATGTCTGGTATCTCAAAGTCTTACACAAAAACCATAAAGAATTTAAGTTTCCAAAAACGCAATTTCAACAGCTCAGATATATTATGTAGGAATTAAATAAAACAAAACAATAATTTTGGCCCCGGGACTCAAAATTTTATAATCTACGCCCGGGCTTACCGTGTTAAACCGAAAGGGATCCATTGGTATTTTGTAAATAATCCCTTATTCTTCACCTAAGTGCATTATAATTGTAGTCTCGCCTCGAACTACATACCAATTATTCTCGTTTCGAATGGAAACGAATTTAGAATCTTAATTAAAGTATTTATTGGCATCTCAATCATTTGGGTAGACGTGAAATATGTTTCTATTGATTGGTTCGAATGGATAGGTATCGGTCCTTTATGCAGTGAATAATGTTAGAGATTTTTTATCATCCGTAATGTATGCAGCTTTGAATTTGTCATTGTGGATTGTATTGCGCAAAACTCATAAATATTAATGCAGCCTCCGAGTTGTACCATTTAAAAATTATAGAAAGTCATATCGGACACGATTAGTCTGTTTGGATGTAATATTTAAATGTTTGTCGTTTTCTGCGTCCTGTCTACTCTATTTGACATGTAATTAACTCTTCACCGAACACGATTAGTATTATTAAGTAATGTCTGATTAGATGGAAGATCAAGACGAATTTTAATTGTTAGAAATAATTTGTACTGATTTAATTGTCTACTTCGAGAAAAAAAAATATTTTTTTAAATTTTTGGTTTATAATTATGAAACGATAATAGTTACAGCAAATTTATTTGAATAATAATTGTAGAGAATGCCAAAATGAATAACTTCTACAGATTAAGTTTTTTTCGAAATCTTGTTAGTTTTTGAATAAACCTAGTTTTTGAATTTGAAGTATAATTTTTCCATGTTTCATAATTTTGACGTTTTAAACGTCAGTTTCATCCGAGTGTACGCAACGCTCGATGTACATTTAAAATATGATTTCAATAAACCATGAAAACGTAAATGTAAATGGCTATGATACCATCAAGTCGGAGAAAGTAACATGATGGCGACATCACCATTTTTTTAAATGGAAATATCCGTTTTAATGTCCCTAGACTAGAGATGGGCAAAGCTGCTATAGTCTGTTCGGTGGAATTTGGCGGCTGAGGTCGTAAAACGGTCGGTCCGCCCTGAGGATCGACGCACCCTCGAAGAAGATTGGTGGTTCATCTAATTGCATCCCATACATTTATTACTGTCCTTCGCTCCTATTGTTATACGCACTTTTACACCAGTACTTCCCAACAAAGATTGGTTTGATATAAAAAAAAATATTACGTCCGCTACTCCAACCCTCTTTTACGACCACGGCCACCAGATTCCAGAGAATGGGCTATACTTTTGAATCACGTTGCTGCTTTTTAATAATAGTGATTTAAAACTGTGACTGTGATCACGGTTAGTAAACATCGTAACAGATAATCACCCAACTTGTTTTATGTTTAAGTTTAGTGTTATATTAACTTAATATCAGTTTCCAGATTTATAAAATATTTTTTCATATGACAAAGAAATAATCATTCTAAAAATATTTTAAATGCGTATGGTTTTTAGCAATTTCTCCCTAAATGCGGATAATAAATTTTATTTTCTTCCCACCACCGAGGAGAATTCCCACGTGGGAGTAAACTGTCCTCTGAATAGCGTTGGATCTCCATAAAAATCTTTGAATTAGGTGCAGTTTGAATTGTTTGAGAATTTGCTAAAATTTTATCAAACTCACTCCATACTGATAATTTATCACTATGGAATGAATCTTGATCTTTGGTGAGCAAATCTCTTTGTGGTACTTCTTCATGAGACATATTTTCACTTATGAACTCGATCATTTTTCGTTTAGTATTTTCTACTCCATGGGCTGAAAAAATTGCGATGTGTTTAAATTTAGGGTCCAAAAAAGTTGTTTGTAATAACATCTCACATTTTTCCACATTTCCCAATCGCTTTTTTAGGCCATTAATAATTATTTAAATTTTCTAATTGAATATGGATGTGTTATTTTTCATTTGCCACAATTATCTTCATAAGACTATATTTTGTCAATTTAACTAATTGAACTAACAGACAAATTTAAAGATTATCTCAAAAATGAAATATACTCATATACTCATGTTTTAGGTAACAGTCACAATTCAAGTAAATCAGTGTTCAGGTAAAAATCGCATATAGAGAAGCAATCACGTGTTAAGTCACAGTTTAAGTAGCACACTGTAATTTTAAGGAGCAATCACATTTTAAGTAACAGCGATTTTAAGCAGCATTTTAAGGAGCAGTGATTTTAAGTAGCAGTTATTTCAAGTAGCAGTGATGATAAGTAGCAGTGATTTTCAGTAGCAAAGATTTTAAGTAGCGGTGATTTTAAGTAGCAGAGATTTTAAGGAGCGATGATTTTAAGTAGCAGTTATTTCAAGTAGCAGTCATGTTAAGTAGCAGTGATTTTAAGTAGCAGGGATTTTAAGGAGCGGTGATTTTAAGTAAAATTCGCCTATTAGTAGCACAACCTGTGATTTTTCACTACCAATAAAAAATCACGTGAAATATCGTCCATTCGCACTAGAGACCATATCAAAGATTTCTGGTAAAAAATGTGTCTGTATGTGTGTGTGTGTCTGTGAGCGTTGTATCTCAAAAACTAATACAGCAATAAACAAGAAACTTTGAACATACGTCTTATTTGATAATCCAAAGAACTAGAAAGCTTTTGGTAACATTTCGTACACCGGAAGTGGGCGTTTACCTTAACGGTTTTTTGTTTTTTTCCAATATTTTTTTAAATATGAAAAATATCACAAAAACATTTAAACAAATTACCGTAACCGTTTTTTGTTTATTTCTTAAATACGAAGAAATTACACAAATATTTACTTAAACAAATATTTAAGATATCAAAAAAACATTTTTCATAAAATTATTTTTAAATCGGAAAAAATTTCATTGAAACTATTTTTGGTCTATAATTATGAAATGATAATAGTTACACCAAATTTTTATAAACAATAACTGTAGAGAATACTGAAATGCAATTTTCCAAATCTCATTAGCTGTTGAATAAACTGATGGCAAAGAATATTAAAATATGAAGTATAATTTGTCATTTACATCTTTCGTTTCGAACGGAAGAATCTTCCGATCCTACAAAACGCTCGACGCACATTTAAAATATGATTTGAATTGGAAATAAACCATGGAGTAGTAATATAAATAACAATTATACCATTAAATCTGAGGAAATAACATGATGACCACATCACCATTTTTCTTTTTAGTTTTCTAGGCTCACCATGATCGATGATTGCGCCGACATTTTTTTTTGTGGAGATTGTCAGATGAAAATTCGATCTTGTACATTTTTTGTGCCCAGTCATGTGACAATCCAAACATGGAGCTTTTTTGTAGCTAGCGTATTGTATTATATTGTTTTTAACTTGTTTTTGTTTGATTGTCATCTCAAAGTTGTCGCAATTTTAAATTTTAAATTGTAATTTTAACTTTTGTATTTTTATATTTATATTTAATTTTATATTTTGTTTTAAATTTTATATTCTAATTAATACTTAAAAGTACAGGGTGAATCCGATTAAATATATTATTATTATTATTAGCTTTTCCCTAAATGGTTATGGATGTTTAGTTCCTTGGCGATGTCATGACTGCCATTCATTTCTCCTGTAATTAGTGCAAGGAGCATCGAAATTTCCAGAACGAAAGCACTAAACCATCGGTTGTCTGGTGCTTTTGGTATGGTTTCTTGACCATAAACAGCACAAAGGTCCACACAGCCCTAATATTTGGGCTTTTTTCGAAATAAAATTGTAAAAATGTAGAGAATATTTTCCGAAATGTTATTCATCGTCGAGGCCGCTTTAAATTTAGTCTGAAGATTTTTGATCTGTATTTTTAATTTTCTTGGCCTAAATTTTCTTTATTTTGGTCTAAATTTTCGATTTTTTGGTCCACATTTTAGGTTTTTTGGTTTAAATTTTTAACTTTTTGCCCTTCATTTTAGATTTTCGAACTAATTTTTTAATTATTGTTTTTTTATGTGCGATTTTTTTACAATTCTTCTGTTTTCGAGTTTCTGGTCGACAACTTATTTTGAGCTAGAGAATTATTTTTGTGGCTAAAATGGCAAAATATATTTTTTTAATTTTCAATTTTCTCTGTCTGCATTTTTTATTTTCAGATCAGGATTTTTGATTTTTTGTCCATATTTTAAATATTTGGGCTGTATTTTCGATTTCTTTGTTCCAAATTTTAGTTTTAGGCCTAAATATTCTTTACTTTGGGCAGTGGCGGCTCGTGGAACATGTTGATGACTTATACAATATACCCCCCCCCTTTTTTTTGAAGAAACAACGATTTATCTTTCTAGACCAATTTAACTAGCGAACAAGTGTTTTAAGAATGATTTAAAAATTCTTGCTGAGCTTCAAACTACAGCCATGGCTCCTTGGCTCTATATAACGAGCCGTCCCTGGTTAACATATTAATTTTTTTTTTAATTTAAGAAGTTGATTATATTCTTAAAATATAATAATGTGGAAGTTGTGTAGAATTATTTCAGACTTTTTAAACAATTTCTACTATTTTTTATTTATTTTAGAAAATGCTCAATTTTGAACGCACTTAAAAAATGCATGTTTAATAACAAACAGTTATAACCCATTAAAAAATTGTTGGAATTTTAGATAATGATTATATTCTTAAAATATAATAATGTGGGAGTTGTGTAGAATTATTTGAGATTTTTTAAACAATTTCTACTATTTTTGATTTATTTTAGAAAATGCTCAATTTTGAACGCAATTAAAAAATGCATGTTTAACAACAAAGAGTTATAACCCGTTAAAAAATTGTTGGAATTTAAGAAGATGATTATATTCTTAAAATATAATAATGTAGGAGTTGTGTAGAATTATTTGAGATTTTTTAAACAATTTCTACTATTTTTGATTTATTTTAGAAAATGCTCAATTTTGAACGCAATTAAAAATGCATGTTTAACAACGAACAGTAATAACCCATTACAAAATAGTTGTAATTTAAGAAGTTGATTATATTCTTAAAATATAATAATGTGGGAGTTGTGTAGAATTATTTCAGAATTTTTAAACAATTTCTAGTATTTTTTATTCATTTTAGAAAATGCTAAATGTTGAACGCAATTAAAAAATGCATGTTTAACAACGAACAGTAATAACCCATTAAAAAAATGTTGTAATTTAAAAAAATCCTAAAATATAATAATGTGGGAGTTATTATTTCAGAATTTTTAAACAATTTCTACTATTTTTTATTTATTTTAGAAAATGCTCAATTTTGAACGCAATTAAAAATGCATGTTTAACAACGAACAGTAATAACCCATTACAAAATAGTTGTAATTTAAGAAGTTGATTATATTCTTAAAATATAATAATGTGGGAGTTGTGTAGAATTATTTCAGAATTTTTAAACAATTTCTACTATTTTTTATTTATTCTAGAAAATGCTCAATTTTGAACTCAATTAAAAAATGCATGTTTAACAACAAAGAGTTATAACCCGTTAAAAAATTGTTGGAATTTAAGAAGATGATTATATTCTTAAAATATAATAATGTAGGAGTTGTGTAGAATTATTTGAGATTTTTTAAACAATTTCTACTATTTTTGATTTATTTTAGAAAATGCTCAATTTTGAACGCAATTAAAAATGCATGTTTAACAACGAACAGTAATAACCCATTACAAAATAGTTGTAATTTAAGAAGTTGATTATATTCTTAAAATATAATAATGTGGGAGTTGTGTAGAATTATTTCAGAATTTTTAAACAATTTCTAGTATTTTTTATTCATTTTAGAAAATGCTAAATGTTGAACGCAATTAAAAAATGCATGTTTAACAACGAACAGTAATAACCCATTAAAAAAATGTTGTAATTTAAAAAAATCCTAAAATATAATAATGTGGGAGTTATTATTTCAGAATTTTTAAACAATTTCTACTATTTTTTATTTATTTTAGAAAATGCTCAATTTTGAACGCAATTAAAAAATGCATGTTTAACTAGGAACAATTTTAACCAGTGGCGGCTCGTGGAAGATGTTAATGGTATAGCCACTTATACAATATACCCTACCCCTCTCCTTTTCTCAAGAATGAAAGAACGATAAATCTTTCTAGACCAAAGTAACTGTCGAAAAAGTGTTTTAAGAATCAATTAAAAATTCTTGCTGAGCTTGAAACTACAGGTAGTTTCTTAAACCACTTTGCCAGTTACTTTGGTCTTTCTTCAAAAAATAGGGGGGGGGGAGGGGGGGTTGTTACATTGTATAAGTGGTTCTACCATCAACATGTTCCACGAGCCGTCACTGATTATAGCTGGAAACAAAATGACAACCATCAAAACTAAAAAGTTGAAAAGCAGAGAAAAAAAAATTGCAGTCGGCGCTTATAAAATTTGTAAAATATTAATGTCGGCCGAAATAAGCTTCAAAATTTCAAAATACATTCAAAATGAATCGAATTTTGATAATCCACTTCAATACTTGACATAGTATAGCTGGAAACAAAATCACGACCATCAAAACTTGAAATTCACAGAATTCCAGTCTGCGCTTATAAAAATTGTAAAAAAATATAATTTCGGCCGAACTAAGCTTCAAAATTTCAAAATGCATTCAGAATGAATCTAATTTTGATAATCCACTTCAATACTTGACATAGTATAGTTGGAAACAAAATGACAACCATCAAAAGTTGAAAAACAGAGAAAAAGTTGCAGTCTGCGCTTATAAAAATTGTAAAAAATTTATTTCGGCCAAAGTAAGCTTCAAAATTTCAAAATGCATCCAAAATTAACCTAATTTTGATAAAACACTTCAATATTTGACACATTATGGCTGGAAACTAAATTGCAATCCTCAAAAGTTGAAGAGCAGAGAAAAAAATTGCAGTCGGTGCTTATAAAAATTGTAAATATTTAATTTCGGCCAAAGTAAGCTTCAAAATTTAAAAATGCTTTCAGAATGAACCTAATTTTGATAAAACACTTCAATATTTGACACATTAGGGCTGGAAACAAAATTGCAATCTTCAAAAGTTGAAGAGCCGAGAAAAAAATTGCAGTCGGTGCTAATAAAAATCGTAAAAAAATAATTTGGACCGAAATAAGCTTCAAAATTTCAAAATGCATTCAGAATGAATCTAATTTCGATAATCCACTTCAATGTTTGACATAGTATAGGTGGAAACAAAATGACAACCATCAAAAGTTGTGAAAAATAGAGAAAAACATTGCAGTCTGCGCTTATAAAAATTGTAAAAAATTCATTTCGGCCAAAGTAAGCTTCAAAATTTCAAAATGCATCCAAAATGAACATAATTTTGATAATACACTTCAATATTTGACACATCGTGGCTGGAAACAAAATTGCAATCTTCAAAAGTTGAAGAGCCGAGAAAAAAATTGCAGTCGGTGCTAATAAAAATCGTAAAAAAATAATTTGGACCGAAATAAGCTTCAAAATTTCAAAATGCATTCAGAATGAATCTAATTTCGATAATCCACTTCAATGTTTGACATAGTATAGGTGGAAACAAAATGACAACCATCAAAAGTTGTGAAAAATAGAGAAAAACATTGCAGTCTGCGCTTATAAAAATTGTAAAAAATTCATTTCGGCCAAAGTAAGCTTCAAAATTTCAAAATGCATCCAAAATGAACATAATTTTGATAATACACTTCAATATTTGACACATTATGGCTGGAAACAAAATGGCAGTCCTCAAAAGTTGAAAAGCATAGAAAAAAATTGCAGTCGGTGCTGATAAAAATCGTAAAAATATAATTTGCGCCGAAATAAGCTTCGAAATTTTAAAATGCATCCAAAATGAACCTAATTTTGATAATCCATTTCAATATTTGACACATTATGGCTGGAAACAAAATGGCAATCCTCAAAAGTTGAAAAGCAGAGAAAAAATTGACACACTATAGCCAGGGGTGGCTTGTTATATAGAGCCAAGGAGCCATGGCACTACCTGCAGTTTCGAGCTTAGCAAGAATTTTTAATTCATTCTTAAAACACTTTTTCTCCAGTTACTTTGGTCTAGGAAGATAAATCATTCTTTCTTTCTTCAAAAAAATGAGGGGCAATTTTGCCTGATGATGGTTAATAAACAAAACCAGTAGCAATATATATCTCTAAAAATGAAGAAAGTACTGATTTTACACACATACTTATAATTTATATTTGAATCCATTTAGTTTTCGCTTCAGCGCACGCGACTAGGAGGCTGACTAGTAATATTCGTTTTTTTTTACATTAGTAGAAATTGTTTTTGATAGATTCTGGCTTAGTTTCAACCAGGAGGTATAGTTTCTAGGAAGACGAAGACGCAAAGAGAAGAGACGAATTTTCTGCATTCGTACCACTAAACTGGTGATAAAAACTTCTTCCAAGGGATTATTTATCAGCTCGTTTAAATAGTTTGAAGATTTATTGGAGACGCAAAGAGAAGAGAACTATTTCCTGTATTCGTACTACTAATAATGTAAATATAGACACAGAATCGATCGCGAAATGATTCATCTTTAATTCGGTAGTGCAGCCACGCGTAGATTTGTTATCGCATTCTCTCCGAATACTTTCTCACTCTGCGCAAACTCTACTCCCAGGGATGGCTTTAGTAAACTAACTCGCGCATCTGTCAGGATGCACATGGAGCCCTAACATGTTAAATTATTCGTAAATTCCATTCTTTTGCATGCACTTATTACGCTTCATTTTCCACATTTGATAATAAACTCGAATTATTTGTTAATTGCATTCTTTAGTATGCAATTATCATACCATAACAGTATCTAGTGATAAATTTGCGAAGAGATATGCTGCACTCTGCAGACCTTTCAATTACTCACATATATTCATAAAGATATGCAAATTGTGGCTTAATTAATATTCCAACAACATCCAATTAAGAAACCGAAGGAAAATAAATTGATGATTATAAATATATCAATGAAATCACAATGTTGCTTTCTGAATGCATTAGTACGATTTCCTCCCTACGGTTTTTCATGAAAAGTATTACATAAAAAGAAGCCGAGCTATGTCCGACGTCAAAACGTGATGCCAGCGGTTCATTGATAAAGTGGAAGAATTCCGAGTAGTCAAATTAAAGATGCGTTAAATTATTCAAGAGCGCACATAAAAATTTCGAACCCAACACCTGTGCGGCATAGGTATATATCATCGTGTTATATATGGAAATGTACGAGCTATCATTGTCCTTTATTATTACCACTTTTTTTTATTATTACTACTTTTTTTTATTTCCGTCTACGGTGTCCACAATGGGGACCGAGGACCGCTCTGGGACCATTTTTCCATCACAAAGGACCACTGGGCATCTCTGTCCTACCAACGCGTTGGCCTATATCTCAATTAAGCCCACGCCGTGATCAAGATTCAAATTAAATTATGAATTATTTTATAAACCGTATTTTCAAATTAAACTGGACGTAACGACATTTTTTATATAAAACCAGTAGTCGTGAGGGGAAATAAAATAAAACGAATCGCGGTCCGCTCGCTCGTATATATATATAATACAGCTGGCCGCACCGAAGGAGAGTGCTGTAATTTTATTTTGATGGTCTTTTTATGGCCCGGTCCTATCGAAATATTTTTCATTATAATATCATTTTTGCTCTCCGATGCATGCGCAATTAGCGTTTTCTAAAAGGCCAAAAACCGCCAGTCATGACCTTCATTAGTCATTAATCGTCTCCTACAATTTTTTTTGGTTGGGCATCATTAATTAAGTCCTGGCATAACATAGGAATACAACAAATCTGATATTATATTTCGAAGTCTTAGCAGCATTGAGAATAATAGAATATTTACCTTTCATTGCGATAAACTTTCCTTCTAGCCAGAAGATTTTTTCCTTTGCGAAAATAAAGTTTTATGTCCAGTTGTTTTCAAAACTGACTACATAGGCGAACTTGCATACATTATTTGGGTCACAAGCAGTTAATATTTATGGTTTTTCTTTTTCAACAATTTTATGTTTTAATCGCGTACCTGACACCAATTTAATGTCTTGTCGATTATCACAGCACCCTGATTTATAATTACCTAAAAAAATATTCAAACTTCTCCGCTACAAAAATAGCGACGTTTAAACTTTTCTTTATTCTTCATTCCTAATAGATAAACGAAATAGCTTCTAGGGCACAGCGGGGCGGGAATTCCAAAAAAATCTTATAGTTACGTATCACTCGATACGCGCAAAGGGTGCAAAAAAAGATACTCTGCATTAAATTATTCTCCAGTTTCTTAATATCAATTCTTAAAGGAATGATCAGAATTTTAAAAAGTTTCCATCAATAATTTGCAATTACTACAGATAGATAGTGTAATAGCTAGCCCAGTCATCAGGTCGAAAAAAATGGCAGACAGATGCAAAAGGTCGGCCAGAAAATTTTATGTTTGGCTAATAAGAGATAACTATGGATTCCCAAAAAAATATTTCAAGCCTTAACTTTGGGCACTACACGCCGAAAAAAAATGGCTCACTAACAGATTTGCAAAACGTGCGAAAAGCTTTCGGCATCTTGGCAGGGTTACCATACATTCTTGGCAAACATGTCGACCGTGAAAAAGGGCACATACAATGTTTCACTTCATTTTATGTTTATATGCGCTGTTCAGGGGCTTCCATTTTTTATAAGCATAATAACAGGGTTCTCAATGCCATCTATTATCGCAAGAAGCCTTCTCCACTGCCTCCCTACTTAAAAGTCTCCCCGTCACATTAAATAATCAATAAGTATACCTCAGTTTTACTGGAATTGAAGAAAAGAAAAGTTTTTCAGGATGGAAGGCAGGAAATAGGATTGTACTATAGTTCGTTTAATTGTAGCCCATTTCTGGAGCACCATTTTTGAAAATTATAAAGATCACGTTGGAGTTGCATGTAGTCTGCTTCTGAATTAATATCTTTAATTTTTTTACATCGTCCGCAATAAGTAGGAAGCGGGAAGTTGTTTTACATCATTAATATATTAAGGAAAATAGTATTGTCTCCAAAGTGCGATCCTGAGGGAGCCTAAAGGTGCCGCTTATATCTCTAGAATAGTTGGCGTTTATTTTTACTCGGAGACTCTATTTACGTAGAAATTAACAAAGCCACTACTTGATTGGATCAAAAATCCCCGTCAAAATATGAATTATTAAAATATTAAAATAAATATTAATTTCTGGACTAATAAACAACTTCAAAAAAATTAATATATAGAAGGTGGGCTGAAAGTTGGACACGTATGAAAAAAATGTTTTATTATTTACTACTCGCAATTTTTTTTGTATTATTTCAAGCCAATAAAGCAATCACCGAAGTGAAATTTTGAACATAAAAAATAAACGACTAAAGAGTAAACTACCCTTATTATTAAAGATATTCGAAAATGTTATTCAGAAAAGTTATTTAGGATTGACAGAAGGTTTGAAATATGAAATTAGTACCACCTACAACCGAAATATTTTTTTACGTTTTTCAGTTTCGACACCTACCTATTAGAGATGGGCAAAACTGCTACTTTCGAATCACGTTGCTACCTGTGATCGCTACTTTCTAATATCAGTGATTTTAAACCGTGTCTGTGACCACAATAACATAGCAGACAAATATATATAAAAAAAAACGAAGGAAAAATTCCATAAAAAACATCCATAATGTCCGAAGTATCGTTTATTCAAAATCAATTTGGTTTTTGTAAATTCAACAATTTTTAATTTTTTGAGCACCTTAACAAAAACCTCGCAGAAAAAAAAATATAAAAAACGCAGGAAAAATTCCATAAAAAATCATCCTCAATGGCCGAAGTATTGCTTATTCAAAATCAATTTGGTTTTTGTAAATTCATTAATTTTCAATAGAGATATAGATTTTTGAAAATTTTGTTTTAATTATCTGAGCACCTGAACAAAAACATCGCAAAAAATATAAAAAAACGCAGGAAAAATTCCGTCAAAAATCATCCATAATGTCCGAAGTATCGCTTATTCAAAATCAATTTGGTTTTTGTAAATTCAACAATTTTCAATACAGATAAGAATTTTTGAAAATGTTTGTTTTAATTTTCTGAGCACCTGAACAAAAACATCGCAAAAAAATATAAAAAACGCAGGAAAAATTCCATAAAAAATCATCCTCAATGGCCGAAGTATCGCTTATTCAGAATCAATTTGGTTTTTGTAAATTCAACAATTTTCAACAGAGATATGGATTTTTGAAAAATTTTGTTTTAATTTTTTGAGCACCTAAACAAAAACATCGCAGAAAAAAAATATAAAAAACGCAGGAAAAATTCTATAAAAAATCATCCTCAATGACCGATGTATCGCTTATTCAAAATTTATTTGGTTTTTATAAATTCATTAATTTTCAATAGAGATGTGGATTTTTGAAAATTTTTGTTTTAATTTTCTGAGCACCTGAACAAAAACATCGCAAAAAAATATAAAAAACGCAGGAAAAATTCCATAAAAAATCATCCTCAATGGCCGAAGTATCGCTTATTCAGAATCAATTTGGTTTTTGTAAATTCAACAATTTTCAACAGAGATATGGATTTTTGAAAATTTTTGTTTTAATTTTTTTGAGCACCTTAACAAAAACCTGGCAGAAAAAAATATAAAAAACGCAGGAAAAATTCCATAAAAAATCTACCTCAATGGCCGAAGTATCGCTTATTCAAAATCAATTTGCTTTTTGTAAATTCAACAATTTTCAATAGAGATATGGATTTTTGAAAAATTTTATTTTAATTTTTTGAGCACCTGAACAAAAACATCGCAAAAAATATAAAAAAACGCAGGAAAAATCCCATAAAAAATCATCCCCAATGGTCGAAGTATTGGTTATTCAAAATTAATTTGGGTTTTGTAAATTCAAAAATTTTCAATAGAAATATGGATTTTTGAAAAAGTTTGTTTTAATTTTTTGAGCACCTGAACAAAAACATAGCGGAAAAAAATGAAACATGCAGAAAAAAATTCCTAAAAAGTCATCCTTAATTGCCGAAGTATCGCTTATGCAAAATCAATTTCGTTCTTGTAAATTCAACAATTTTCAATAGAGATATGGATTTTTGAAAATTTTAATTTTATTTTTCTGAGCATAAGAAAATATAAAATATGCAGGAAAAATTCTATCAAAAATTATCCTTAATGACCGAAGTACCGCTTATTCAAAATCAATTTGTTTTTTTTTAATTCAACAATTTTCAATAGAGATATGGATTTTTGAAGATTTTTGTTTTTATTTTTTGAGCAGCTGAACAAGAATGAGCATTTGAAGATTTTCGCAGTTTAGTGAATGGTTTTTATTTTTAATTTTCAGTTAATGAAGTGGTATTATTTCAAAATGTATGTTTATATATTCGCACTGGATCTTAAATCATTTTGGGTTTACCATTTGTAGAAATTTCATATATTTGCTTTTCGGAAAATCGTAATTTTAACATGAGCGTAAGAGTAAATGGGAGTATACAGTATTGAATATAAAATAATATTTAGAAATGCTATTCTCCATTGTCTTCTTACAATCACGTTTTTATGTAACAGTTGTGATTTCAAGGAGCAATCACAGTTTTAGTCACAGTTTAGCAGTGATTTTAAGTAGCAGTAATTTAAGTAGCAGTGATTTTAAGTAGCAGTGATTTTAAGTAGCAATGATTTTAAGTATCAGTGATTTTAAGTAGCAGTAATTTTAAGTAGCGGTGATTTTAAGTAGCAGTGATTTTAAGTAGAGGTGATTTTAAGTAGCGGTGATTTTAAGTAGCAGTAATTTTAAGTAGCAGCGAAATTCACCTGTTACTAACAGTAACGACCTGTGATTTTTCAATACTAATGAAAGATCACAGGTATGTGAAATATCGTCCATCCCTATTACCTATAGATACAAATTAGATAAAAAGGTCTGCCTTTATTTACAAAGCTATTTTCGTCAAACGAAAGTAAGACTTGCCACGTTATGACCATTCAAAATTTAATTATTGAAAAAAAATTACTCATCGAAATTTCGGTTGATATAAAAGTTGCGTCATCACCAATAAACATTGATAATATCGCACCGGCCCCTTTGGCCCAGTAGCGGCTGTTGTAAAAAAAACACGCTTCAAGTGAACTCAAAAACTATCATTATCGATTTTTTTTTTTAATTTGACAAAACATTTAGAAACCCCTGTTCGGATGTGCATTACCCCCACGAGAGCGGGAGGTAATTTTTTTACGTGGTAGAAAGTAGCGGACACATTTTTTGGGTATTAAAAAATATTTCAAAGAAACTCCGTCTCCTTTTTTTGAATTTTTGTCTCAATTTTACTCGGCTGTCTTTGCCAGTCTTAATTTTCACCAAAGACCCCTCCTATCAACCACGGTACCCACAGAGAATGTGCCGAACCAAAGCAGACAGGTTTAGAAGTATTAGAGGGTCGCCAATCCATTCATCCAAGGTTGTATTTTATCTCGTCAGTGCAATCGTTAGAGTTGACGAGAAAACTGTAGTTACTGTGAAGATATATAAAAATTACGTAATTTTTCCAAGTTCATCCTAACTTGTATCAACTTGTAATACAATACTTTCAAATATGAATTGAGTCAATCACAATTATTTCTACTTCTGATTCAGCTATATTTACCGCATTTGATTTTTTTTATTATTAAAAAGGAAGGATGGTTGACGGGAATGCGGGTTGACGAAGTTCGGATGATTTGGGAATTGGCTTAAGCATCTAGGCTATTCGGCCACTAACGATATATAGTTTTTGGGATTTCATTTTTAATAATAATGAATGGAACATACACTAAACATCCATGGACCCGCACGGTCACCTCTTCGTTCCGAAAAGTGACCGCACGGTTGGGATTCGAACCCACGACCACGAGATCCGTGAGCTGGGATCTACTCACTAGGTCACCGCGCCCACCCCGTATTTGTTTAAAATTTAGAAAACTTTCTAAAAACTTCTAAACTGTGATGGTGTACGAAGCGCACCCATGTTTTTTTGGGTCTTATTTTTGGTTCAAAGGTGTATGCTAAACACCTGCAAATGAACTAATTGTTTGTATTAAAGTTTCTTATAAGTATTTAATTTCAAATTTAAACTAATAATAATGCACATTTGCATATACATGCGTATAACATAAATTAGTGCACTAATAGAATACAATAATTACCATGTGGCCGTTTAATAAGTCATTACAAGGCAAAGAAAGTTGTAACCTGTGGATATCAAAAGATACACATCAGGTAATTTTTCATGAACTTGTTATCAAAACACTGAATCTGTTTTAATGCTCCAGGTCCCTACTAAAATGCCTAGAATTCCTTCATAGATATCAACATAACGAGGGCAATTAATAACTGGCTAAATTAACTATTCTGACCCAATTATCTGATCGAAACTTATCATTCACTGTCTTCAATTGTGGAAAGAGCGTGGAAATTATAAATAAAAAAAATGGTGATGTGGCCATCATAATCACCGATTTATAATAATAATAATAATATTGATGCTACCAACATTGACATAGGTCATAAAGATTTGATGGTATAATAGATATTTGCTTTTATATTTTCATGGTTTGTATTAAATAGTATTTTAAATGAACTTTATAACGCTTAACGTAAAGCTTAAAAATCTCCAAACACATTAAGAAATAATTTATTTTTACCATCTTGAAAAACGATCGGAGTACCTCCTATGGAAGCAAAATGGCAACACTCAAAACTTCAATACGAGTAAGCGAAATGTAAATCTCAAAATTGGAAATTTTCTCAAACAATTTTCTTCAAAATCTCCATATATGCTCAAAATTCATGTATTTTTGCTATAATAAAAAACAAACGTCGTACCCCAGCTGAGAATAAAATGGCCAGAATTGCAGTAGAAAAATTGCATCTCACGATTTAAAAAAAAATCTAAAAAATATTATCACCATGGGAGTTAGCTTTAAAATCTCCAAATATACTCAGAATTAATGTATTTTTGCTACGATAAAAAACAAACGTCGTACCCCAGCTGAAAACAAAATGGCGAGAATTGCAGTAGAAAAATTGCATCTCACGATTTAAAAAATTCTAAAAAAAATTATCACTGTAGAAATTAGCTTTAAAATCACCAAATATTCTCAGAATTAATGTATTTTTGCTATGATAAAAATCAAACGTCGTACCCCAGCTGAAAACAAAATGGCCAGAATTGCAGTAGAAAAATTGCATCTCACGATTTAAAAAATTCAAAAAAAAATTATCACTGTAGGAATTAGCTTCAAAATCTCCAAATATTATCAGAATGAATGTATTTTTGCTATGATGAAAAAACAAACGCTGTACCCCAGCTGAAAACAAAATGGCAAGAATTGCAGTAGAAAAATTGCATCTCATGATTTAAAAAATTTAAAAAAAATTATCACTGTAGGAATTAGCTTCAAAATCTCCAAATATTCTCAGAATTCATGTATTTTTGCTATGATAAAAAAACAAACGTCGTACCCCAGCTGAAAACAAAATGGCAAGAATTGCAGTAGAAAAATTGCATCTCACGATTTAAAAAATTCAAAAAAAAATTATCACTGTAGGAATTAGCTTCAAAATCTCCAAATATACTCAGAATTAATGTATTTTTGCTACGATAAAAAACAAACGTTGTTCCCCAGCTAAAAACAAAATGGCAAGAATTGCAGTAGAAAAATTGCATCTCACGATTTAAAAAATTCAAAAAAAATTATCACTGTAGGAATTACCTTCAAAATCTCTAAATATTCTCAGAATTAATGTATTTTTGCTATGATGAAAAAACAAACGTCGTACCCCAGCGGAAAACAAAATGGCAAGAATTGCAGTAGAAAAATTGCATCTCACGATTTAAAAAATTCTAAAAAAAATTATCACTGCAGGAATTAGCTTCAAAATCTTCAAATATTCTCAGAATTAATGTATTTTTGTTACGATAAAAAACAAACGTTGTTCCCCAGCTAAAAACAAAATGGCAAGAATTGCAGTAGAAAAATTGCATCTCACGATTTAAAAAATTTAAAAAAAAAATATCACTAGGAATTAGCTTCAAAATCTCCAAATATACTCAGAATTAATGTATTTTTGCTATGATAAAAAACAAACGTTTTACCCCAGCTGAAAACAAAATAGCAAGAATTGCAGTAGAAAAATTGCATCTCACGATTTAAAAAATTCAAAAAAAAATTATCACTGTGTAATTAGCTTCAAAATCTCCAAATATACTCAGAATTAATGTATTTTTGCTACGATAAAAAACAAACGTCATACCCCAGCTGAAAACAAAATTGCAAGAATTGCAGTAGAAAAATTGCATCTCACGATTTAAAAAATTCAAAAAAAATTATCACTGTAGGAATTACCTTCAAAATCTCTAAATATTCTCAGAATTCATGTATTTTTGCTATGATAAAAAAACAAACGTCGTACCCCAGATGAAAACAAAATGGCAAGAATTGCAGTAGAAAAATTGCATCTCACGATTTAAAAAATTAAAAAAAAAATTATCACTGTAGGAATTAGCTTCAAAATCTCCAAATATACTCAGAATTAATGTATTTTTGCTATGATAAAAAAAACAAACATCGTACCCCAGATGAAAACAAAATGGCAAGAATTGCAGTAGAAAAATTGCATCTCACGATTTAAAAAATTCAAAAAAAATTATCACTGTAGGAATTAGCTTCAAAATCTCCAAATATACTCAGAATTAATGTATTTTTGCTATGATAAGAAACAAACGTCGTACCCCAGCTGAAAACAAAATGGTAAGAATTGCAGTAGAAAAATTGCATCTCACGATTTAAAAAATTCAAAAAAAAATTATCACTGTAAGAATTAGCTTCAAAATCTCCAAATATACTCAGAATTAATGTATTTTTGCTATGATAAGAAACAAACGTCGTACCCCAGCTGAAAACAAAATGGTAAGAATTGCAGTAGAAAAATTGCATCTCACGATTTAAAAAATTCAAAAAAAAATTATCACTGTAGGAATTAGCTTCAAAATCTCCAAATATTCTCAGAATGAATGTATTTTTGTTACGATAATAAACAAACGCAGTACCCCAGCTGAAAATTAAATGACAAGAATTGCAGTAGAAAAATTGCATCTCACGATTTAAAAAATTCTAAAAAAAATTATCACCATAGGAATTAGCTTAAAAATCTCCAAATATACTCAGAATTAATGTATTTTTGCTAAGATAAAAAAACAAACGTTGTACCCCAGCTGAAAATTAAATGACAAGAATTGCAGTAGAAAAATTGCATCTCACGATTTAAAAAATTAAAAAAAAATTATCACCATAGGAATTAGCTTAAAAATCTCCAAATATACTCAGAATTAATGTATTTTTGCTACGATAAAAAACAAACGTCATACCCCAGCTGAAAACAAAATTGCAAGAATTGCAGTAGAAAAATTGCATCTCACGATTTAAAAAATTCAAAAAAAATTATCACTGTAGGAATTACCTTCAAAATCTCTAAATATTCTCAGAATTAATGTATTTTTGCTATGATAAAAAACAAACGTCGTACCCCAGCGGAAAACAAAATGGCAAGAATTGCAGTAGAAAAATTGCATCTCACGATTTAAAAAATTCAAAAAAAAATTATCACTGTAGGAATTAGCTTCAAAATCTCCAAATATTATCAGAATTAATGTATTTTTGCTATGATGAAAAAACAAACGCTGTACCCCAGCTGAAAACAAAATGGCAAGAATTGCAGTAGAAAAATTGCATCTCATGATTTAAAAAATTTAAAAAAAATTATCACTATAGGAATTAGCTTCAAAATCTCCAAATATACTCAGAATTAATGTATTTTTGCTATGATAAGAAACAAACGTCGTACCCCAGCTGAAAACAAAATGGCAAGAATTGCAGTAGAAAAATTGCATCTCACGATTTAAAAAATTTAAAAAAAAATTATCACTGTAGGAATTAGCTTCAAAATCTCCAAATATTCTCAGAATTAATGTATTTTTGCTATGATAAAAAACAAACGTCGTACCCCAGCGGAAAACAAAATGGCAAGAATTGCAGTAGAAAAATTGCATCTCACGATTTAAAAAATTCTAAAAAAAATTATCACTGTAGGAATTAGCTTCAAAATCTCCAAATATTCTCAGAATTCGTGTATTTTTACTATGATAAAAAAACAAACTTCGTACCTCAGCTGAAAACAAAATGACAAGAATTGCAGTAGAAAAATTGCATCTCACGATTTAAAAAATTCTAAAAAAAATTATCACCTGTAGGAATTACCTTCAAAATCTCAAAATATCTCAGAATTAATGTATTTTTGCTATGATAAAAAAAACAAACGTTGCACCCCAGCTGAAAACAACATGGCAAGAATTGCAGTAGAAAAATTGCATCTCACGATTTAAAAAATTCTAAAAAAAATTATCACTGTAGGAATTAGCTTCAAAATCTCCAAATATTCTCAGAATTCGTGTATTTTTACTATGATAAAAAAACAAACTTCGTACCCCAGCGGAAAACAAAATGACAAGAATTGCAGTAGAAAAATTGCATCTTACGATTTAAAGAATTCTAAAAAAATTATCACTGTAGGAATTAGCTTCAAAATCTCCAAATATTCTCAGAATTAATGTATTTTCGCTAGGATACAAAACTAACGTCGTACCTCAGCTGAAAAGAAAATGGCAAGAATTGCAGTAGAAAAATTGCACCTCACGATTTAAAAAATTCTAAAAAAAAATATCACTGTAGGAATTAGCTTAAAAATCTCCAAATATACTCAGATTGAACGTATTTTCTATACACTGAACAACGATGCCTAACATGCCCCGACTGTAAGACTGAAAACAGCATGCAAAATTTGAATCTCATCGTAAGAATAATTCTCAAGAAATTCTCTAGCTTCAATTTTTTCAAATATATCCTTAGAATTAATGTATAGTAAATAATCATCCAAAGGTGAATTGGAACAGGCAAAATTACAAAAATTCTCCAAAAATAATCATCCCAAGAATTAGCTTCAAAACCTCTGGATACACTCAGAATTTAATTTTATTAAAAAATAAAAATCAAATCTTTTTAGTAGAATAAATTCTTGTTAGTTTTATAATAACATAATCATTAACATCAGTGTTATTGTTATTAGTAATAAAATGTTTAGTTCTAATTTATACATTACATTGTATATATTTGAAGACCCTTTAATTGGACATAACGTCTGTTGGGTTTTTGTAACTCATAAATAAATAAATGAATGTATTTTCACTCAAAATAATCATCATACCCCCTCTAAAAACAAAATGGCAACTCCCCAAACGTGAACTGGAGTTGGCGAAAATTACATCCAAACATTAGAAACATTCTCAAAAAAAAAATTTTTTTTTCGGCGTTACGCCTGGCCTTAGTTCTATGACCATTAGCCATCATCAATGTTTATTAGGTATATAAGTTATAAATTAAGTGAATAAATGAACAAATGAATAATAAAAGACGTATACAACAACCACGAACCCGAACGAATACTTCTTGAAACCGAAAAGTCTTTCGTCCGGGCAGGGAATCGAACCGTGGTGCAACCGGCACAAGCGCTCGCCTGTACTCACTACACCAACAGACCGCCCCCTCAAAAAATTATTACCCTAGAAATTTGCTTCAAAAAATTCAAAATTAATGTATTTTTACCAAACTAAAAAACAAAAACAGTAGCTTTTGCTAGAAAAAATAGCAACACTCCAAACATGAATTGAAGTAGGCTAAATATGCATCTCAACATTAGAAACATTCTTAAAAAATAATCACCTCACTAATTAGCTCCAAAATGTCTAAATACTCTAAGAATTAATATTTACCCTAGATTTACTTGAATTTACCAATAAATATATTATTATATTATTATTATACATACAAGATAGCAACCCTCTAAAAGTGAATTGGAGTAAACTATATTTGCATCTCAACATTAGAAAATTGCTCAAAAAAATATTACCCGAAGAGCTTCAAAATTTTTAAATACACTAAAAATTCATGTACTTTTACCAATTTGGAAAACAATCGTCATGCCCCAGCTTGAAACATAATAACATTACCTCAAACGTGAATGGAGTAGCCGAATTTTCAATCTCAAGATTAGAAAATTCTCAAAAAATTATTCATCTAGAAATCAGCTTAAAATTTTGAAATCATACTCAAAATTAATGTATTATTGCCAGACTGGAAAACAATCAAACAAAATGGCAACAATCCAAACGTAAATTGTAATAGACGAAATTTGCTTCTCAAGATTAAAAAAAATCGTAAATAATTATCACTTTTTCTAAATGTACTCAGAATTAATCTATTTTTGCCTTATCAGGAAACAATTGTCGTAATGACAACACTGAAAAAGTCAATTGGAGTAGACGAAATTTGCATCTCACAAATTAGCTCTAAATATTAAAAATATATTAAGAATTAATTAATTTTTTAGACGCTACAAATAAGAGTAAATGTTAAATGGATTATTTGGTGTCTCTGGATTCGCACATTGAGCCATAAATAAGAGTAAGGATTCTTTCACAGTCTAACAGTATTGTATAAAGAGTGTTTTAAAAGTAACGCCCCTGCGTTTGGGATTTGATTCAAGGAGGCGAACAAATAAAAAGATAGTAGTGGAAAATTTGCCGATCGCCCATTATTAGCGGGTTATTAAGAACATGGTAAACATCATGTAACATTCTCCGATTTGATGGTATAATATGATGGTTATTTATATTTATACTTTATGATTTCTTTCAATTTAAATAATGTGTGTGTGTGTGTATGTGTGCGTGTGGGTGAGTGTGCGTGTATATTTTGTTTGTTCTTGGCGTCGACTGCGAGGTCATCTGCCACCACCGTTTGTGTTAATATATCATATATTAATTGAATACAACGTATGCAACAGTGTGTGTATATTTCTAATTCGTATTATTGTAAACGTGATTATTAAGTGTTCTGTACAATATCAATCATTACACACTGCATATTAAAAGCACTAACCTTATGCGTATTCCGTTCCCTCGTATTTGTCCAATTTAGTTTGGGGTCGATGAATTCATCCGACGCAAAAACTCTTGTTTGTAATTTCTTCGTTTCACAATGCATTACCACCGGCGATTTTAACACAGTATTACTCTGCCGTATTTATACTACACCTTCACTAACACACTCACTGATTTTATACGAAAAAATACCCGAAATTAACAATAAATAGCGGAGGCCGCCTGTCAAATTAACGCAGGCTCAATCACGATCGAGTGAACTGGAACGCGGAAGAGGGAGCAACGGCCGATGACATATATTTTTTCAACCCCACCAATAAACAAATTCGCTCGCGTTCTCTCACAACTGACTTTGGGCGATAGGGTGCGCGCATCAAGTCGGCGTCCAGTCGTGCTTTTCGTTTGTTTGTTTATACCTCACAATCAGTTAAATTCTATTGCATGAGTAATAATTACAAGTGTTAGTTATTGTAAATATCAGTACAAGTAGTGTAAATATCGACATTTGAGAATAGTGGTGGAAACGTGTCGCTACTACGAACACAGAATTCTCTGTTGGGAGCTGCAATTACAAGTATTAAGGTTAGTGATGTTTCACGATAATGTTTACTAGTAAGTGTATTAATGATTGTAGAGATACAAATACATTCGATTTTTTATATATGTAATACAAATCGTTGTATTTGTTAGGATTGTTTCATGAAGAAAAATATATTTTAATTGTTTTAATATTCACGTATATTGGTAGTTTTTATAACTCAGCATAGTAATATGAAATAGAGATTAATAGATAATTTATAATACTGCATTCATTTCAACTATGTACACATTGAGACATTGTAAATTTTTTATACAGGGTGGAAACTTTAACTGGAACAAATTCGGTATTTATGAAATGAGAAGTTCCAGAAAAAAATCCTCGGACATGTCGATTTTTGTTTTTTATTGCGCACTTTTTAGCGTCTTTAAAGATAGTATGACGTCACTGGCCTTTCACGTATGACGTCATTGACATTTTTTTTAAATAGAAACCATTTTTTTTATTTCACTAAATTTGTAGCGCTTTTTATTCTCTTTACGACTGTGTAAACATGTTTTGTTTTTTTTTTTGTTAAAAATATGTTTTTTTTTAATCACCAAAGAATTGTCTTAAGAATCTGAAAAAATTCACATATATTTTTGACTCAAATGCCAAATAGGGTCAATTTAGGGCAATAAAAAAATATTTAAAAGTTAAAAAAAATGTATTACCCTAAATGAAATTTAATGACCCTATTTTTCATTTGGCTTAAAAATATATTTGATTTTTTTCAAATTTTTAAAACATTTCTCTAGTGAATAAATTTGAGACAACTTCACTTGTTGCAACCTCACTCAGTTGTGATTAGTTATACAGGGTGTTTCAGAGCTCTGGGAACGGTCAATCACGTGCTTATTTTTCAAAATTTCGAAAAATGTTTTATACAAAAGTTGTGTATAATAGTGAGCTGCACGCTCTAAAAATATTTAAATTTATACAGGGTGTCTCATAACATAGTTACAGACCACACTTATGTTTTTTTTTTAAATAGAACACCCTGTATTTTTTGTTATTTTTTAATTATATGGAGCAAACAAAGGTAAGTTACTTCAATACTCCCTATACCTATTGTTTGTCGTTTTCGAAATATTTGAAGATTTGTTGAAATGCATGGTCTGGGTGAAATTTTATTTTTGCCGCAGTGATTGACGTTGAACAATTAAAATCATTTCAATTATTTGCTTGAAGGTTCGAACTATAGAGCCAACCATGATTTCATACTAGAAATTATACAGGGTGATAAAAAAATGCGGTAGAAAAACCCAACTTATAAAGTTGAATAACTTCGTTTTTTCAAATGGCACACCCTGTATTTAGTAACGTATTCTCAAGTAGAATCCAATTATCTTTCAGATTATAATAATTATTCCTGATATAATAATCGCCGAATACAAGAAAGCTATTGAGATTAGGAACAGGGAACCCTTATACAATCTGAAAGATAATTGGATTCTACTTAAGAATACGTTACTAAATACAGGGTGTGCCATTTGAAAAAACGAAGTTATTTAACTTTATAAGTTCGGTTTTTCTACCGCATTTTTTTACCACCCTGTATAATTTTTTGTATGAAATCATGGTTGGCTCTATAGTTCGAACCTTCAATCAAATAATAGAAATGATTTTAATCCTTCAACGTCAATCACTGGGGCAAAAATAAAATTTCACCCAGACCATGCATTTCAACAAATTTTCAAATATTTCGAAAACGGCAAACAATAGGTATAGGGAGTATTGAAGTAACTTACCTTTGTTTGCTCCATATAATTCAAAAATAACAAAAAATACAGGGTGTTCTATTTAAAAAAAAACATAAGTGTGGTCTGTAACTTTGTTATGAGACACCCTGTATAAATTTAAATATTTTTAGGGCGTGCAGCTCACTATTATACACAACTTTTATATAAAACATTTTTTTAAATTTTGAAAGATAAGCACGTGATTGACCGTTCCCAGAGCTCTGAAACACCCTGTATAAAATATGTCGAAATCTCATAAAAATATGAGACTTTCGATTTTTTTAAGATGTCACACCAAATATTAGAAGATGAAAATATTCACGTACGAAATATTTATTTATGGCAATCATATGATCATATAAAATTTTCCGCCGCTTTAAACCTTGTGGGCATTTTTTTAATTTAATTTTTAAATTTCAAAAAAAGTTTATTACACTAAATGAAAATCAAAGACCTTGAAAAAATTTACCCTTTTTGGTATTTGGCTCAAAAATAAATATGAGTTTTTTCAGATTTTTTATACAATTCTTTAGTGGTTAAAAAATATTTTTGAAAAAACCTCTCTTTTGGGATTTTTGGGTCGTGTAGAGGTATCTTGATATGGAACTTACGGCTGCCTTCGTTTAAAGGCACAGGTAATGACATTTTCATATTTATTTGAAAATTCATGTCGGGTGGCATTTTGACTATCTTTACCGGGAATACTCTTTGAGCTATTATTATTATATTATTTGAGATTAAATCAATTTATTCGAAGTTTTATGAAATACACTTGGCGTCAAAAAAAAGCACCACTCGAAAAATACAGGAAAAAACTCGATTTTTCAAACCGTCGTAAATTGGTTCAATTTGGTCGAAAATCGATGAATCTTTTAGTTTGGGAAAGATTCAAGTTTTATCTTTAAGAATGTGTAGTTGATTTTGACCCCAAGTCCAACCCACCCCCCGTAACAACGCGATGGAAAAAAAAATGTTTTTTATGTAAAAAATTGTCCAACTTTGACAAGCTGTACCGTGCGCAAAAAAAAAATCGGCGGGAAATTTCATCACAATAGCAGAAAAATTTAATCAATTTCCTTCAAATGCCTTAAAAATCCGAGTCGTTTGATTTATCAAAAGTGCGGATTATCTTGAAAAAGGTAAGAATATAGAACATATACTCTAGTACTACTTTTACAATTTTAACCATTCTGCGAGGGCAGCGAATCGTAATGGATATGCATGCACGTGTGTAGGTGTTGAAAACGAGAGCCCCCACTTCCCTCATCCACTGCAAACACAATACGATATTACTTTAGCAGTCCTCGCTCCCCCAGCATGAAAAGTGAAACTTAAAAAGGGAGATATAATCGAATTGAATAACCAATGATTTCTGAAGAGTTCTCCAGATTGCCGCTTTCACGGCCAATCTCCTGCTCCTTGATTGAACATTCATAGCCGCAGTGGTGTTAAATCATGCGAAATCGATGGTTCCCTCCGACTCGAAACTCGAGTCAATTAAGGTTTCGAAAAAGTCGGTGTTTGATTAATCACCTCGTATTGAGAACGGTAGCCAAATATCGTGTAAGGAGGCAATTAATGACTAATTGGGGTCGTGACTGGCTGTTTATGGGATGATAATAAATGGACACACTGTGGTTGTTAATGTAAAACCATACTGTAAGGTATACCACACGCAGGATCATTGGTTCAAACAGGATTTTACAGTATTTTAGATGTCTAATGCCTTAAGATACTATAGATTTTTTTTATACAGAGTTTTTCTATTGCTTTTCACTATTCGTCAAATGGATTTCCCTATTTGTCACATGACTTTCACATTTTTCAAATATATTTCACTATTTATCAAGCAGTTTCGCTTTACGTCAAAACAATTTCCTTATATGTCAAATATATTTCCCTGTCAGTCATAATGGAGGAAAATAATTTACGACGCAGGAACTCGAAAATCAGTAATGAAGTAAGAGGCCTGATAATAAGGCAAATTAATACTGGCTTAAACAGTGTACAAGTCAACGTGCAGTTTTTTTTTTACCCGCTTGCAGCCCATTTCTAAATCCTATAGAAGAAATGTTTTCTGTTTAGAAAAACTCAATTAGACGAGCTGGGTCTCAAAATGAAGATCAATTGTACGCCGCAGTTCACGAAGCTTCAAATAACATCACAGCGGAACATTGTAATAATTTTATACACCAAACGGAAACATATTTGAGTGATTGTTTGGAAAAAAAATCAAATTTTATCTTAAAAGTATAAACTTGTTTGTTGATAAAATATGTATTACCTTATTTTTATGTATAATAATTGATAATAAACTGATTTGTTGCCGTTTCTCAGCGTTATTACGAAAATATACAACAGAGGGAAAAACATTTGACAAATCGTGAAAGTCATTTGATAAACAGGGAAAGCTTTTGATATAAAATTGACAAGCGTGAAATTTATTTGACAAATAGGGAAATTCATTTAATGAATAGTGAAAAGCAATAGAAAAACTCTGTAATAACTGAATAAAGTTTGCAAAGCACTAAATCCCTCAAATATTCACTATCTTTTACTCGCATGATATTAGCTACTATCATTTTGATCTTAACAGTAGGGTATTATAAAATACACTTTTAGAAAAAAGTTAGTATGCATTAGAGTGGTTTTAGCATATATGGTGGAGTTTCGAAGTATGTGGAAATCAACGGGACAACCCGGAAACTTGTTCGTATAGATAAAAAACTAATAACTGTAAATTTTGAGCCATATCGAACTTTGCGTAACCGGGCCCTTGCCCTCTAAAATTTGAAAAAGTAGGTTGAAAAATCTGCGAGGTTCTGAAGTCGAAAACTACTAAAATGGTTTAATTGAATTGCATCTAGCATATGGTATAATAGCATGGGAAAGTGCAGCCAATTTCTACACAAACTCTCTAGAAATCTTGCCAAAGAGGTTTTTAAAAATCATGCTGCATAAATAAATGGAAATATCTCAAGAAGTCAAAAGTTTCAGACGTATATCGTCTTAATTTTATTTATTTTATTTATTTATTTCCTAACAAGTCCCAAAATAGGAAAATATCGTAATTAACAATAATAATACAAAATGTAATATATAACATTCAGATGAAAAAATAAATTATAATTTGTTTAAACAATTTATAAAGTTACTAAACTTGATTGAAAATTTGTCAATGTCATATTGTATATTATAATAAGCGGATAACATATTGAGAAGTAGTGAATTAGCAAAATGGGTATTACGTGGGCAAACTTAACAAACTCTTCGTGAATTACATGCATTACATAGAATTTGTGAAAGTACAGAATAAAAATTTAAACTCAAATATAGTGTATGTGTTTGTATAACTGCATCAGCACCTAAGAAGTGAATTCCTCATAAATATTGCACATTTCCAAGCCACTACCTCCATATACTAGGTTTTCCAATAAGAGTGATATGATTTCTTAAAAAAAAAAAACACACTTATTGTTAAGGAAATTCAAATGTTTTCTATTTAATGTGAAGTACAATCGATACAAATAAGTTCTAAATAAAACGTCATTCAAATGGCCTCCACGACTTTTTCTGCAGGAACGAATTCGATGAACCCAATTTTCGAGCACTTTTTCCACTAAATCAAGTCGTATGTCATGACTGGCACGTTCAATACTGACTTGTAAAGCTTGAAGAGAGTCTGGCTTATTTCGAAAGACCAATGACTTCTAATAACCCCACAAGAAATAGTCTAATGGTGTTAAATCACAACTTCTTGGAGGCCATTCAATATCACAATTTCTTGAAATAATCGAATCTCCAAACTTTTCTCGTAATAATTCAATTGTTGCATTTGCTGTGTGGCACGTAGCCCCGTCTTGTTGGAACCAAATATTGTCAAGATCAACTTCTTCCAATTTCGGCCATAAAAAGTTGGGTAGCATCGATCTATACCGCTCTCCATTGACAGTAACAGTGTTACCAGCTTCATTTCGAAAGAAGTACGGACCGATGATTCCACCAGACCAAAAACCATACCAAACTGTCAATTTAGGTGAATGTAATGGTTTTCCTTGAATAATTTGTGGATTTTCTTCGCACCAGAATCGACAGTTTTGTTTATTTAACACATCACTCAGATGAAAGTGAGCCTCCTCGGAGAAGATGATTTTCTTAAAAAATCGTTATCGTTTTCAAGTTGTTCCATGGCAAAATCAGCAAATTCACGACGTTTACGGTGGTCCAATGGCTTCAGTTCTTGAGTGAGAACAATTTTATACGGATTCAAACCCAAATCCTTTTTCAAAATCCGCCAGGTTGTGGTTTGAGACAGTCCCAATTGTTGAGAACGTCTTAGAATCGACAAATTGCGGTCTTCAGCAACACTTGCCTGAACGACAGCAATATTTGCATTACTTCGAGCGGTTCTTTGTCTTATTGGGACTTTAACATTATGTAAAGAAAATGTACGCTCAAAATTTTCAACAATTCGACTAATAGCGAGCACACTTGGACGATTATTACGACCATAAAATGGCAAAAGCTCACGAAAAGTTGCAATTGGAGAACGATTATGTTGATAATGAAACTGAATAATTTGTTAACGTTGTTCTTGCGTATATCTCTCCATGATGAAATTGTAAACACTACTGAATACAATGAAAAATAAATGACAGATCATGACATATTACAAATGGCCGAAACGTCACTTCAAAATCATATCATCCTTATTGGAAAACCTTTTAGTACCTTGGATTCATAATGAAATGCCTCAAGACTTCAAAATTGTGAATAGTAGGACAGAGTTTAGAAAGAAAATTACAAGATGCATCCACGAAATGGTAAATTGCCAAGTACGGAGAATATTACATCTATAACTCTCGCATCCTATGTAAAGTCTGATTTAACCCTATACCGTCTGTTACCCGCTAGATCGTTGAGGTAAGCGGGGAGGGCGTCGCGGACCAAGTAGATGTGGTCCGGGCAGGTTACAACAGTATAATCAGCGAAAAATTGACAACCATGCGGGGATGACCTTGTGACGACTCTTGGCAACCAAACAAGGTCTAGCTACTTTCAGAGACCACCAGTTGGATAGCCGGTTGGGGCCGCGGGCGAACTAGTCGATTAACAACTGGGAAGTACCGATTAAACAG
The DNA here is from genome assembly GCA_910593695.2 of Ocypus olens. Lineage (NCBI taxonomy): Eukaryota > Metazoa > Arthropoda > Insecta > Coleoptera > Staphylinidae > Ocypus > Ocypus olens. The sequence continues at coordinate 46,474,247 of OU343058.1, forward strand.
TTTCACTATGACCTTGAATGATTGAGCTTTGATACCACGTCAAGGTGGACGTCACACATCAAAGTCAACCCAGGGAATTGGGTACATTAATTCTCTGAGAGGGGCCTAAGGCCAAGTCTAAAGGATGTTAAAAGTAACAAAATCGGATATACACTGCAGCGCGGAACGTTCAGGACAGTGTATACAGGGTGTTTCAAATTCGAGGCTCACCATGGGGATCTCGCTTATAAGAAGAGATAGAGGGCATGTTTAAATTTGGCACTTTTGCAGAATTTTATGCTGATTAATAATCCACTAGAAAAAATTACTTACATTCTTTTGTTTTCGAGTTAAGTCCAAAAAACTGAAAAAATAGAATTTCGTTTTTTCTTTATATCTCTGTTATTTAAGAAGATATTTAAAAATGGTAAAGACACTCTTGTAGCATTTTTTTATTATCTAATAGATGGCATAAGATTTTTAATTGTAACATGTTTCGTTTCTTTTGAACCATCATCAACTTTCTTATTTCTTATGGACGCCATATTTATTTTTTGTCACATCTGAATGCTTAATTTTTTGTGATGACAACAATATAACACAACATACATTTAATTTTATAAATGAACATGTAATCGTCTAATAAACTTTTATTGGCAATCTCTGTAACGCTTACTAAAAATCATCGGTGCCATGGAATTAAAAATAATGAAACATTGAAATTCGAGGAGCCTCTCCATGATCAAAAAGTGACGGTTTGGTGCGGCGTATCGGCCAAAAAGATCATCGGGCCGTATTTTTTCGAGAACGAAATAAAATAGAAAGGAACAAATAAAGTTTGTGTAAAAAAAGAAATAAAAAAAGTTGTCCACATCAAAAGTTATTCAAGTTTCAAATGCTATCGCAACAGATGGCGCACCCGTTACTTCTAATATTATCTACGGCAACAAATAATGGAAATTTGAAACTGGGAGCAACCTTAATAAAGCTAATTAGAGAGCATCTTACGCACAGTGAAAAAATTCACGCAATTTCACGAGTGCGCGAATTGTTTCAGAACTCTCGTTATGTACTATACTTTACCACACTCTGTTTACTTCATATTTGATTTTCTAGTCCATAAATATTTTTTAAACATCGCGAGGGCGAAAATCGTTGGCCCCTTGTTTCATCATTTTCGATGTGGCTGTCATTGGGCATTACTTATCGCGTTAGAATTGGAATGAATTGCATTAACGTTGCGTCATGTACTATACTTTATCTACTACCACACTCATTTTACTTTATATTTAATTCTCCAGTCCATAAATATTTTTTAAACGCCGTGCGTTTCAGTTACAAGCACGCTGTAACATACGTTGTACAGTAGTACAGTAGTAGTTGTACAGTAGTGATGGTATAACACAAACTAACACACGATTGTCACATTTCTAAAATTTAACAGAAGATAGTCATAAATATTCGCCGTTCCATGTTTAACCTAATATAACTCCTACCAACTTAAAACACATAACATTGATCTGGCTTAAGCTAGAGCTAAGCAGGAAATTTTGACACAAGTTAAACAATAATTTCTTTAAAATTTAATAACGTGATTCACTCGTCGTAGAAGAAGTTGTAACACACGCGTGAAATTACGTTACTCGCCGATTGGCGGTTCGTACGTAATTTTCTCACTTGTGCGTAATACGCTATTTACAACTGTTGTTGTGAAAAATACTATTACATTATTAAATAATTTTTATACACTAGAGAATTTTTCACATCATGAAGAATAATACACATCGGCTTTCGTTCTTTTTTTGTTCATACTGCTATACAGGGTGTCAGCATACGCAAAACAATGGATTACTATTTTTTTCAAATGGAACACCCTATATATTTTGCCACCGATGTATGGAATTTTTGATAAGCTTTCCAATGATATGCAGTTTGTATAATGAAATATTAAGAACTCTTGAGATTTTTCCATAAAAACATTTTTCTTTTGTCACCTTCTGCTGATTTTTGGATTTTCAAACAAATTAATTTTTGTAGAATTTAGTCGACACGCTTTATTTTTTTTTTAATTTTTCACTCGAGCATTACACAATTGTAAAACTAAAATTTTTAAAAATTCACAACTCGCGAAATAATTGGTGGATTTTCAAAAACTGCACCTTATTTGATAAAACGAAAATTTGCAAATCTAATTTGTAAGAATTTTGTAAACATGTTTTATATATATATATTTTTTTTTAATTTTTTACTCGAATATTTCACAATTCGAAAACTAAAATTTTCAACATTCGAAATAATCGGTGAATTTTCAAAAACTCTATTTAATTTGATAAAACGATGATTTGCAAATCTAATTTAATTTTTGTAGAATTTAGTAGACACGTTTTATATATTTTTTAAATTTTTAACTCGAGTATTACACAATTCGAGATCTAAAATTCTCAGAAATTCACAATTCGCGAAATAATTGGTAAATTTTAAAAATCTCCATTTAGTTTGATAAAACGATGATTTTCAAATCTATTTTTTTGTAGAAATTCGTCGACACGTTTTATATATTTTTTTTTATTTTTTTGATCGAGTATTACCCAATTCGAAAAATAAAATTTTAAAAAATTCAATACTCACGAAATAATTGGTGGATTTTCAAAAACTCTATTTAGTTTGATAAAACGATGATTTGCAAATCTAATTAAAATTTTGTAGAATTTAGTAGACACGTTTTATATATTTTTTTTAAATTTTTAACTCGAGTATTAAACAATTCGCGATCTAAAATGTTCAAAAATTCACAATTTGCGAAATAATTGGTAAATTTTCAAAATCTCCATTTAGTTTGATAAAACAATGATTTGCAAATCTAATTTAATTTTTGTAGAATTTCGTCGACACGTTTTATATTTTCTTTTATTTTTTTGCTCGAAAATTCGCAACTCGTGGATTTTCAAAAATGTACTTAATTTCAGTGGCGGTTTGTGGAATATGTTGGTGGTAGAACCACCTATACAATATACCCCCCAACCCCCTTTTGAAGAAAGAAAGGACGTTTAATCTTCCTAGACCAAAGAACTGGCGAAAAAGTGTTTAAAAATTAAAAATTCTTGCTGAGCTTGAAACTACAGGTAGTGCCATGGCCCCTTGGCTATATATCACGAGCCGCCTCTGTGTATTATTACTGTGAATTCAAATGTAGAAGAAAAAGTTAATAAAGAAAATAAAAGTTCTTATTACATCTACTTAAATAAACATTTCGTATTATTACATATATCTATAAAAAATGGTGATGTGGACGTCATGTTACTTTCTCCGACTTGATGGTGTCATAGCCATTTATATTTACGTTTTCATGGTTTATTGAAATCATATTTTAAATGTACATCGAGCGTTGCGTAAACTCGGATGAAACTGACGTTTAAAACGTCAAAATTGTGAAAGATGGAAAAATTATAATTCAAACTCAAAAACTCGGTTTACTTAAAAACTAACGAGATTTCGAAAAAAACTTATTCTTTAGAAAATGTTCATTTTGGCATTCTCTACAATTATTATTCACATAAATTTGCTGTAAATGTTATCGTTTCATAATTATAAGCCAAAAATTTAAAAAAAAATAATAATTTTTTTTCTCGAATAGCAATAATTTTATGAAAAATATTTTCAAGCAAGAGATGTTCATTTCTTTATTGTCTTCGATGTTTGTTTAAATGTTTTTGTGATATTTTTCATATTTAAGAAAATATTGGCAAAAAACAAAACACAGTTAAGGTAAACACCCACTTCCGGTGTATGAAATTTTACCAAAAGCTTTTCAGTTCTTTGGATTATCAATTAAGACGTATGTTCAAAGTTTCATATCAATTGCTCTATTAGACACACACACACACACACAGACACAAAACATTTTTTTCCAAAAATTGTTGAAATGGCATCTAGGGACCCCAAAACGGATATTAAAAAAATTTTGAAAAAAAAATCACGATCACAATACTTGCTCGTACTTTGTAACGGAGAAAGTAAAAATGCAATGCCTTGGAAAAATCATATATTTTTTTTTTTTTTATTTCACTCACTTTATATGTATATCTTCCATATAACACGCATTGCACAAAATAATCGCATGCTCCAAAACATAGTGATTTATGGCAATCTTTACACATACTGTATACTGTACTCCGTTTTTTGATCTTTGGCCGTGGGACACTTAGAACAGCGCTTTGCTTCTCTATTTTCGCACGTTTTGGGTTCAAATCTTCATGTCTACCTTTTATGACTCGTAGCATTTTTCACATGTATTTATATTACGAACTTTGAACCCAAAAATGTGCAACAAAACCCGAAAATGCTCAAAAATTATTCGGCTCTTATTGGATTTCGTAGTCCAAGTCTTACAATTCACATCTCATCTAGAAATGTATTCAAACAATTAAATTACTTATTAAAAAATGTAACTTAAGCATAGTTAACTCACAACACCCAGGGGAACTAACAGGTGGTCGAGTCAACATGCTTCCATAATCAGATAACCCCGTATCAGTTTTTCGCCACCCCAAAAAAATACGCAACCGACAAATTGAATTTCATTACCGCTTTCATTGCCTCCGCTCCGAATTTCAATTATGATATTTATTAATCCTCCGGAAAAAAAAAACTGGGGCCGGCGTGCGGGGCTGACCCCAGATGAGGCCGGCAGTGCCCCCCCTGTATGCAACAATGTGGCAACACAACGCGCCCGCAAAATAATTTTCCGGCCCGACGCACACAAGCCCCACTGTTTGGCAAATAATGGCGGCAGCCGACCCGAAGTAATCGTTCCCTCCCCGGGGGAAATGCTTTCGTAATACCTTTCCTTTCTGGATCCGATTTGTTATTCATTGCGAATGCGTCGCCCTAATTTCGATGTGAAAACATTTGTGCTAAACATTTGTCAACGCCCATCTGGTAAAATGTTCAGTTAATGTCTCTTCAATAAAATATGATGATGCTTGTAGTATGTTCTATCAATATATTCGATATACAGGGTGTATTTGAAATAACGAACAGGCATTTAAGGGCACATACACAAAATTGTATTTGTGAATCCATTTCCATCAAAATTTATTCGAATTTTTTTTTTTTAATCTTTCCTAATTTTTCAAGGATTTTTAAAAATTATGAGAACCGATACTTTTCTCATTTAATTAGGTCTGCATGGAATGTGTGTTTGTTTATTTAAAACGCGAGATACGATTTCTTGCCTCCGAAATTTGAAGTGTTATCGCGTTTTTTTTTTGTAAAAGATAAACAGTCCTCAAGTTCATTGACGCTTAAAGAGCACTTAGATATTTCCTACGCGCTTGTTGTAATTCGATATCTTAAGCCGATGCCGTTTAAAAATTAGGTCACATTACCACTGCCCCAAACATGTTGCGTATTTTCACTCATTAACTTTAATAATTAATTGCGGGCTTCTTGTTACAGTATAAACAAAATAATTGCGAATGTTGTTTAAAAATAATATAATCTCTTTGAGGTTACGAGCCTGTTCGTTATTTCAAATACACCCTGTATATGATCACTGGGAATCAAGGCTTTTAAATAAAATACCTCCACTTGGTAATATTTTTTTTTGTGTACAATTATTAAGTGATAATAGTTGAATAAAAATTGCAGAGACTGCCAAAATGAAGAACTTGAAGCTCTTTTTGAAATCCACAAGTTTAAAAAATATATAAATATTCTAGACCTTTGGTCGATAGCCATTTAACAGGCTAACAATAGGATTCAACATTTGTAAACATTAACCTGTTAATACAGATATGATATATAAATATGCAAAATATCAAAATCCCATTTATATCATCAGATCGAAGAAGAAGAAGTTATTGATGGCCACATCAACATTTTTGGTAGTTTTAAATATATTTACATGCTTTTTTATAGACTTTCATTTACACGTATCTTTAATCCGATTATTAGTTTTTCTAAAACATGCATGACCAGAGACAGTGGCGGCTCGTGAAACATTTTGATGGTAGAGCTACTTAACATATAATATACTTTTTGAGAAAAACAAACTACGATTATTGTTGCAAAATTATTATTAAGACAAAAGTAGCCTTCATATATAAATATTCAAGCACTTCGTAATTCTACTAAATTAAGTCTTACAAAGGCTAACAAACAAATAACTAGAAAAAAAAATGTTTAGTGTTATCTGTATCTATTCGATGGACTTTTCTTGAAGAATTTGACTTTGGCCACCCGTTATCTTCTGTAAACCAAAAAAAACTAATTCAATTCTTTGGTCCTCTATATATCTTTCGGATAAATGAAAGACTTTGCGGAAAGAGTCTTAGAAATCCAATCGTAAGTTCAATAGTTAAAAAAATAATTTAACAATTTTATTTTTTTAACCTACGTCAATACTTTGCGTTTAAGAGTTATCCTCAACAATAATAAAATATTTTTTTATCTTATCTGTCCAATGAGCACAACACTTTGCAGAAAGAATTTTCGAAATCTCTCCTCGCGTTCATAAATTGATCTGTAAATTACATGTTTTGGGTCTTATCTGCGTCTATTCGATGAAAGAATTTGCCAAATTACGTCATCCGTTCAAGAGTTATCCTTAAACAACGAAAAAGCAATTCAAGACGAATTAATTTTTTGGTGCTATTGTACTTTATTGGCTCGAAAAAATATAAAAACAATTGCCATCCACTTGAAACTTTACAAAACAACTGACAATACAAGTGATTCTACATTTCCGTAAAAATTAGAAATGCATTGTTTCTAAATTTTAGAATATTTCAATGTGAACGTAGATGAAATAAAAAAATTGCAATAAATTCGACGACGCGAAAAAAATATAAAAAAAATTGCCATCGACTTGAAATTTTCCAAAACAACTGACAACACATGTGATTCTACATTTCCGTAAAAATTAGTAATGCATTGTTTCTAAATTTTAGAATATTTCAATGTGAACGTAGATGAAATAAAAAAAAATGCAATAAATTCGACGACGCGAAAAAAATATAAAAACAATTGCCATCGACTTGAAATTTTCCAAAACAACCGACAACAGATGTGGTTCTACATTTCCGTAAAAATTAGAAATTTATTGTTTCTAAATTTTAGAATATTTCAATGTGAACGGAGTTGAAATTAAAAAAAAAATTGCAATTAATTTGTGGACGCGCAAAAAAATATAAAAACAATTGCCATCGACTTGAAATTTTCCAAAACAACTGACAACACTTGTGATTCTACATTTCCGTAAAAAATAGAAATGCATTGTTCCTAAATTTTAGAATATTTCAATGTAAACGGAGATTAAATTTTAAAAAAATTGCAATAAATTCGACGACGCGAAAAAAATATAAAAACAATTGCCATCGACTTGAAATTTTCTAAAACAACTGACAACACATGTGATTCTACATTTCCGTAAAAATTATAAACATTGTTTCTAAATTTTAGAATATTTAAATGTGAACGGAGATGAAATTTAAAAAAAATGCAATAAATTCGTTGACGCGAAAAAAATATAAAAACAATAGCCACCGACTTAAAATTTTCCAAAACAACTGACAACACTTGTGATTCTACATTTCCGTTAAAATTAGAAATGCATTGTTTCTAAATTTTAGAATATTTAAATGTGAACGGAGATGAAATTTAAAAAAAATGCAATAAATTCGTTGACGCGAAAAAAATATAAAAACAATAGCCACCGACTTAAAATTTTCCAAAACAACTGACAACACTTGTGATTCTACATTTCCGTTAAAATTAGAAATGCATTGTTTCTAAATTTTAGAATATTTTAATGTGAACGGAGATGAAATTTAAAAAAAATGCAATAAATTCGTCGACGTGAAAAAAATATAAAAATAACTACCATCGACTTGAAATTTTCCAAAACAACTGACAACACATGTGATTCTACATTTCCGTAAAAATTAGAAATACATTATTACTGAATTTTAGAATATTTCAATGTGAACGGAGATGAAATTTAAAAAAATTGCAATAAATTTGTGGACGCGAAAAAAATATAAAAACAATTGCCATCGACTTGAAATTTTCCAAAACAACTGAAAACACATGTGATTCTACATTTCCGTAAAAATTATAAATGCATTGTTTCTAAATTTTTAGAATATTTCAATGTGAACGGAGATGAAATTTTAAAAAAATTGCAATAAATTCGTCGACGCGAAAAAAATATAAAAACAATTGCCATCGACTTGAAATTTTCCAAAACAACTGACAACACATGTGATTCTACATTTCCGTCAAAATCAGAAATGCATTGTTTTTAAATTTTAGAATATTTCAATGTGAACGGAGATGAAATTTTAAAAAAATTGCAATAAATTCGACGACGCGAAAAAAAATATAAAAACAATTGCCATCGACTTGAAATTTTCCAAAACAACTGAACAACACTTGTGATTCTACATTTCCGTAAAAATCAGAAATGCATTGTTTTTAAATTTTAGAATATTTCAATGTGAACGGAGATGAAATTTTAAAAAAATTGCAATAAATTCGACGACGCGAAAAAAATATAAAAACGATTGCCATCGACTTGAAATTTTCCAAAACAACTGAACAACACTTGTGATTCTACATTTCCGTAAAAATTAGAAATGCATTGTTTCTAAATTTTAGAATATTTCAATCTGAACGGAGATGAAATTTAAAAAAAAATGCAATAAATTCGACGACGCGAAAAAAATATAAAAACAATTGCCATCGACTTGAAATTTTCCAAAACAACTGACAACACATGTGATTCTACATTTCCGTAAAAATTAGAAATTTATTGTTTCTAAATTTTAGAATATTTCAATGTGAACGGAGTTGAAATTTAAAAAAAATTGCAATAAATTTGTGGACGCGCAAAAAAATATAAAAACAATTGCCATCGACTTGAAATTTTCCAAAACAACTGACAACACATGTGATTCTACATTTCTGTAAAAATTAGAAATTTATTGTTTCTAAATTTTAGAATATTTCAATGTGAACGGAGTTGAAATTTAAAAAAAAAATGCAATAAATTTGTGGACGCGCAAAAAAATAGAAAAACAACTGCCATCGACTTGAAATTTTCCAAAACAACTGACAACACTTGTGATTCTACATTTCCGTAAAAAATAGAAATGCATTGTTCCTAAATTTTAGAATATTTCAATGTGAACGGAGATGAAATTTTAAAAAAATTGCAATAAATTCGACGACGCGAAAAAAATATAAAAACAACTACCATCGAGTTGAAATTTTCCAAAACAACTGACAACACATGCGATTCTACATTTCCGTAAAAATTAGAAATACATTATTACTGAATTTTAGAATATTTCAATGTGAACGGAGATGAAATTTAAAAAAATTGCAATAAATTCGTGGACGCAAAAAAATATAAAAACAATTGCCATTGACTTGAAACTTCACAAAATCATTCAATATTAATTCAAGAGTGATTTGGTAGAAAATTCAAATACATTCCGTCGATTGCTTTTGCGATTTTTCGTGTAAATTTATGAAAAATTATAATCATTTTTTGCTGACGCGAAAGAAACATAAAAATAGCTGTAAAATACTTGAAACTTTATAAATTTACTTAAAATGCAATAATCCTAATGATCTTCCAAAAACTAAAAAAACTCCCATCATAGATTTTCAAGATAACTGACTGACAACAGCGCTTCAGATTTTTTTTAACTTGCACTTCTTCCGAGTGAAAAAAAAAATATAAAAACAAGTGCAACACACACTTGAAATTTTCCAAATTTACTCAAAATACACTAATCTAAACAATCCTCCAAAAAACTCAAAAAACCCCATCACTGGTTTTCAAGAATTTAAGTTTCATTTCTTCCGAGTGAAAGAAAAATATAGAAACTGCAACACACTTGAAACTTTTCAAATTTACTCAAAATACAATAATCTTAATAAATCTGCAAAAAACTCAAAGTACCCCATCACTGGTTTTAAGATAACAGCACAAAACGCAATTCTGGAAGAATTTTTGAAATCTGCTAATTTGCTCAAGAGATATATTCTCAAATAAATGCATTGCCATTTTTCTCGTATCATGAAACTTTCGCAGGCATCGATTTAATATTTAAAATGACAAATCAGTGTTTTTAGAATTAATTAAAAAAATCTTGTTTGGTTTGAAACTGTAAGTAGTCGCTCCACATAACGAGCCGCCCCTGACCAGAGATAGAAGTTGATTGATTTTCGAAAAAAAATATTTTTTAAAAGACATTGAATTTTTAAAATTAATTTATCCCTGAAGGTGTTCAAAATATATTTTTTTATAAAGTTGGTTATTTTAGAGAGTTATATATAATAATTGCATTTGGTGATTTTCTAATGACATTTTCTTTAGTTGTAATGAATTTCACTACGTTTTGTTTTTTTGTAATAAAATCTTGCAAATTCATCAAAACCATACAAGTTGCGTTTAAAAATTAGTATTGTTATTAAACTTATAATCTATGAATAAAAAATATTTCCTAGTTATTATTTTGAAAATATTTGACGTCAATACTAAATATTGCGAATGATTTCTTTTGGCCATTATATTGTTAATATAAACACTTTAAAACTACCCATCTTTATAAAAAATGAAGGAGGCATCCTCATTCTATGTTTTGTATTTACATCGTGTCAATAAATGATGATGATTATTATTATATTCAAAACATTGACTTCATTAATTTACGGAAAACATGTCTCTATTCACTCGATATTAATTGATACGTTACCAATTGAGTGATTATTACTAAAAAGCGGACTTGTCAATTAGAACATGCCGCAAACTCAACAATCAAGTCTAATTACATATCTAATCAATAACGACATTTATATTTTTTTTATAAAGTTCACAGAATCAGGTTTAAAAATACGAGCGACAATTTTGTTTTCTATGGAAACCTAATGAACAGAAATCTATTTTACTTTCACCATAATGCAGAGGTGTGCCTCTTAAATATCACATTAGTGTCCAATAGAGTTCAATAATAATATATTAGCATATTGTGATACGACAAAGGAAATGCTTAATTAAAGAATGAATATTTCATCATTTCGCAATGCTTTTTTCAATATCTCGGTAATTATATCAACGTTTCAACGGGAGGCGGGTTCGGTGACCGTTTCTGGTCTTCTATTCAAAATTAGAACGCACCATAAGTCACCGATTAGTAATGGATATTGATTTCTGTAATTAATTTAAAATACTTCGCTTTTAAGGAATATCTTATTTTTATTAAGGTGTTATCTATAATAGAGTCCGTTCGACATCCCAATATAAATGTTTCGCGTCTTGTTTTATGTTAATGAAATTTGGATAAAACGTTAATTGCAAAATTATTCCTTTGTGTTAATTAGTCGAATTAAATTTCTTTAAACTTATTTACGACATTTTCCCGTTTATTGGTGCATAAATTAATGACCATCAGATGATTTCTAGGTTTTTTTTTAATAATAAAATTAGAATTCATGTATTGAAGGATTATCTTATGTTGTGTGGCAATAATTATATGTATTAAATAATTAAAATTGTAAAACGAACAGTTACGAACGGGTTGAATATTCATATATTCAGGCTAGTTTTCGTCTTTATTTCATTTATGTATTAAACGTATTCTTTTATATCTAAAGGAAAGTAAAATACCTCTTAACCTTAATGACAAAAATTATTGATTATTTAATTGAAGACTCTGGTATTAATGGAACGAGCATTAAAAAAAATCAAATTAGAAACCCTTACTTGTTGCAGATACAATAAATAAGTTTAATAAACGCGAAAGTTAGCCTGAATATATTGAATGTTAAAAAATATTTAACAGATGAAAGCAATGTTATAAATTAGCCGCTTTTTTTAATCGTAAAATAATTTTGAATTATCATGGTTATCATGCAGAAGATTGGTATTTTGAATACCTTTCAAATACACCACATATCTTGTTCTTGTCGTGAAATACCCATTTTCATTTTTTATAACGATCAGGAATTTTTAATAACACTTTGTTGGTATCATACACGTTTTTACTTACGATAGTACATGACAGTATAGTGATCGTGATTTTTTTTTCTAACGGAAATATCTATTTTGAGGTCCCTGAGGTCGTTATGTAGAGCCAAGGAGCCATGGCACTACTTACAGTTTCAAACGAAACAAGATTTTTTAAATTAATTCTAAAAACACTGATTTGTCATTTTAAATATTAAATCGATGCCTGCGAAAGTTTCATGAGACGAGAAAAATGGCAATGCATTTATTCGAGAAAATATCTCTTGAACAAATTAGCAGATTTCAAAAATTTTTCCAGAATTGTGTTTTGTGTTGTTATCTTGAAAACCAGTGATTGGGTACTTTGAGTTTTTTTGGAGATCTATTAAAATTAATGTATTTTAAGTAAATTTGAAAAGTTTCAAGTGTGTTACAGTTGTTTTTGTATTTTTTTTTCACTCCGAAGAAGTGAAACTTAAAATCTTGAAAACCAGTGATGGGGTTTTTTGGAGGATTGTTAAGATTAGTGTATTTTGAGTAAATTTGAAAAATTTAAAGTGTGTGTGTTGCAGTTGTTTTTATAATTTTTTTCACTCGGAAGAAGTGCAAGTTAAAAAAATCTGAAGCGCTGTTGTCAGTCGTCTTGAAAACCTATGATGGGAGTTTTTTGAGTTTTTGGTGGATTATTAAGATTATTGCATTTTAAGTAAATTTATAAAATTTCAAGTATTTTACAGCTTTTTTTATGTTTTTTTCGCGTCAGCAAAAAATGATTATAATTTTTCATAAATTTACACGAAAAATCGCAAAAGCAATCGACGGAATGTATTTGAATTTTCTACCAAATCACTCTTGAATTAATATTGAATGATTTTGTGAAGTTTCAAGTCGATGGCAATTGTTTTATTGTTTTATTTTTTTTTGCGTCGACGAATTTATTGCAATTTTTTTTATTTCATCTGCGTTCACATTGAAATATTCTAAAATTTAAAAACAATGCATTTCTAGCTTTTACGGAAATGTAGAACCACATGTGTTGTCAGAGTTTTTGGAAAATTTCAAGTGGATGGCAATTGTTTTAATATTTTTTTCGCGTCGTCAAATTTATTGCAATTTTTTTTTAATTTCATCTCCGTTCACATTGAAATATTCTAAAATTTAGAAACAATGCATTTCTAATTTTTACGGAAATGTAGAATCACATGTGTTGTCAGTTGTCTTGGAAAATTTCAATTGGATGGCAAATAATTTTTCCTTTTGGTCTAAATTTTTGATTATTTGCTATAATATTCAATCTTTTGACCAAAATTTTCGATTTATTTGTTAAAAATTTTGGATTTTTCGGTCCACATTTTTGATTTTTCGGGCCGAATTTTTAGTTCTAGTTCCAAATTTTTGATTCGATTTCCGATAAAATATCTATAACCTAAATCATTCATTTAAATACGAGATTTATTTTATTTTTTTCCGGTATTTTCGAGTTTTGTTTGTTGAAATTTTCAATTGTTTAGTCTGCATTTATTATCTTTAGGCCCGAGCTTTCAATGTACTGTCTAAATTTTCGACTTTCTGGCCAACATTACAGATTTTTATTATTATTATTTTTTTCTAATCTTTTGACCTACATTTTTCTTTATTTTGACCCAACTTTTCGATTTTATTGTTAAAATTTTCGATATTTTTGGCCACCATTTTTGATTTTTCGTTTAGTCTGTATTTAATTTTCATCGTTTTATTCCCTATTGTAGATTTTTACTTTTTTGGCCTATATTTTCGATTATTTTGGTTTCAATGTTTGGTCTTTTGGCCGAAATTTTCTTTACTTCGACTTGAATTTTCTATTAGTTTGTTAAAAATTTTGATTTTTTGGTACGAATTTTAGATTTTTGGTCTTAATTTTTTAATTTTGTCCCATATTTTAGATATTTTTTTAGGGCCGAGTTTTCGATGTTTTGTCTAAACTTTAGGCTTTTTGACCAACATTGTGGATTTTGCCCTAAATTTTTCTTTTTTTTTATTTCTGTTAAAATTTTTCTTTTCTTGATCCACTATTTTTATTTTTAGGCCAGAATTTTGGATTTTTTGTCTCAATTTTTTATCCTGTATTTTAGGTTTTTTAACTTAGATTATTTATTTTATTTCGTGGTTTTTCTCTTTTTGCTATTATTTTCGAATTTCTGGTCAGAAACTTATTTTGACGGCTGAAAGTGGCGAATTACTTTGTTCTCCCTAAGTTTTCGATTTTTTGTCTGCGTTTTGTATTTCAGGATTCTTGATTCTTTGGCCCATATATTAAATTTCTGTATTTTCGATTTTTTTTTTCTTTATTTTGACCAAAATATTCGATTGGTTTGTAGAAATTTTCGAATTGTCAGCAATTTTTAACTTTACGCTTGTTTTCGCTGTATTGTCTAAATTTTCACCGTTTTAGTCCCTATTGTAGATTTTTACTTTTTTGGCCTATATTTTGTATTTTTGATTATTTTGGTTTCAATTTTTGGTCTTTTAGCCGAAATTTTCTTTATTTCGACTTGAATTTTCGATTCGTTTGTTAAAAATTTTGATTTTTTGATACGAATTTTAGATTTTTGGTCTTAATTTTACTTTTGTCCCATATTTTAGATTTTCTCAACTTGAATTATTGATTTTATTGTGCGATTTTTTTAAAATTCTTATATTTGCTATTATTTTCGAATTTCTCGTTAGATCTTATTTTAAGCTAAAAAGAGTTATATTTGGGGCTGAAAATGGCAAATTATTTTTCTTTTACTTGTATTTTCTGCATTTTTATTTTTAAACCAGGATTTTTGATTTTTTGGCCGATATTTTAGATCTTCGGCTGTTCCAAATTTTTGATATTTTGGCCAAAATATTCGATTGGTCTAGGAAGATAAATCGTCCTTTCTTTCTTAAAAAAAGGAGGGAGTATATTGTATAAGTGGCTCTACCATCAACATGTTCCACGAGCCGCCACTGCTCTTATAAACTAAGCACGTAACCGTTAGGCTAGAAAAACAATTAGGGCGACATCTATAATCAAAAATGTTACAACGTTATGAAATTATTTATTTATACAGGGTGTATTTGAAATAACGAACAGGCTCGTAACCACAAAGAGATTATATTATTTTTAAACAATATTCGCAATTATTTTGTTTATAACTGTAACAAAAAGCCCGCAATTAATTATTAAACGGCATCGGCTTTAGATATCGAATTACAACAAGCGCGTAGGAAATATCTGAGTGCTGTTTAAGCGTCAATGAACTTGAGGACTGTTTATCTTTTACAAAAAAAACGTTGCGATAATACTTCAAATTTCGGAGGCAAGAAATCGTATCTGGCGTTTCAAATAAACAAACACACATTCCATGCAGACCTAATTAAATGAGAAAAGCATCGGTTCTCAAAATGTTTAAAAAACCTCGAAAAATTAGGAAAATTAAAAAAAAAAATTTCGAATAAATTTTGACGGAAATGGGTTCACAAATATTTTGTGTATGTGCCCTTGAATGCCTGTTCGTTATTTCAAATACACCCTGTATAAATAAAAATGGCGGATTAACTCTATGGTACGTTGTCGAGGATTACTTCGAGAGTATGAAAAAAATAATTAAAAAAAATCGGTATTGTATTTTTTCGAAGATGTGAAGACTTTTGTGTAAATTATTTAATTGCTTAAAATCTGCACAACGTTAACTATTTACACTCCAGCTCATTAAATAAATTTTGCAGGGATGCATACTTTCATGCTTGTCAATATTATGTACAATTGGTATTTTCAAATGCGATAAATTGAATGTTAAATAATTGATTTTCGCATTCAAATCAATCTACTGACGCCAGGTTTATTTGAATGGAAAAATCAATTATTTAACGTTCAAATGATCGCATTTGAAAATACCAATTGTATATAATATTAACAAGCATGAAAATATGTATCTCTGAAAAATTTATTTGATGGGCTGGAGTGTAATTAAATCATGTTATGCAATGAAATAATTTACACTAAAGTCTTCACATCTTCGAAAAAATATAATAGCGATTTCTTACATTATTTTTTCTATACTTTCGAAGTAATCCTCGGCAACGTACCATTGAGTTAATCCGCCATTTTTACAGCACCCAGTATACAGGGTCCTGCATTACACCTCCCGTCTTTACTATTTTTATTTTTTATTCATTTTTTAAAACAATAGTGCAAAATTGTTTTTTTTTAGTTTTAACGTAATTTCACGAGCGCGTAATTGCGTTACAACTCGCGTTATATACTGTACTTTACCTTCGACCTTACATTTATTCGCTTAAACCAGGGGCCGCCGAACTTTTTCCATCGCGGGCCTTATGTACAATTCTTAATAACCTAGCGGGCCAAGATATAATCAATTTTATAACTAATTTCAAAACCTGTAACAAAAAATCGTTATAGGATTTTAAAATGTGACATTTGCGGAAAATGTAACGCTTGCCGCGGGCCGGACTCGATGAGGTCGCGGGCCGTATTTGGCCCGCGGGCCGTAGTTTGGAGACCCCTGGCTTAAACTAAAAACATGTTGAAACTGAATCTTGTCAGGGTGACGTTGTATTAATTGCCCAGTAATGGCAATGTAGGACGACTACCAACTAAACAAACGAATTACCGTTCGAACAATTTTCCGTCGAATAATATATTGTCCAATACATTGATTGAACAAATTTAAGGATACGGATCGTTTTACTCACTCTGAAGTGTTTATCCAATAACATACCATTGCGATGGAAGTACCAATAAGGCATGGCGTGGAGTTATTGTGTCGGTTGTTGTTTTAACCAATACGTTGTAATCTGGCGTTTAAATGTCACTGTCACTTTTGATATTTAAAGACGAACAGAGGAATGCAGTGGGACTCGGCGGACGTTAATTGTAATTGGCTAATAAGTATATAATATAGCGAGGTACATAAGTGGTAATAGTACATGTTACACATTTATGTACAATATTTAACATTTATATGCTCTATATATTCGTACGATTGGTGAAAACAGTTCGGTAATTCATCAATTACAAAGTGGGAGTACTTAAAAACAATATAAATGAAATCGAAATTGCAAATGCTACAATTTGTAGAACGATGGTCATCGATGCGTTGACTCGATTAACATTTGTAAACAGCGTTCGCTCTTTTTCTGTGTCAGCAAGTGAACACCCGTAGATCGAGGTGATAATAAAGTGTGTATTAAGGAAAGGACAAACCGTATTAACTAACCCGAAGAGCCGAAGAAGCCGAATTGGCCCCTAAACAGAATCTCATAAATCGGCATTACGGACGAGTGTAATCCACGGTAGCCGTCTCACTGGTGCTGGGCACCGCCTTTTATAAAAGACTCTTCTCTCTCACCTCCGTCCTGCCGGTGCCGCATTCTACCATCTACCCATCTACCATCTCTTCTCTCTCGCCTCTCTGATTTATAAGCGCTGCTATTGTAATCTCGGTTATGCTTATGTGTATTTTTCAGTGTCACTCGGACCTCACTACCGTTGAATCAGGATACTGCATATATGAATTTGTTTATGTATGGGAGCCGTATGATTTATTCCGGCTGAGCGGCATCGGGATGACCACAAAAATGCCACTTATCAATAACGTTAATGAACGACCTCGAGGGAGCTTCAGATGATACTATTAAATAACTTTAAAAGCAGCCATATATCATCCACATACCGAAAACTCGAATTCCGCCAACGTGACGAATTCACTATCTAATTCAGTGAACCTCAAACTTTTTAAACATTCACAGATATATTCGATGATTTCCCGAATTACGGAGTATTAATATAATTAAATAAATAATAAACGAAGTTTCTCCGTATATAGCTGAATCAAAAGTGTGAACATGCCTCCGACAGGAATCAAACCAGCAACCTCTGCATGTTCACACTTTTGATTCAGCTCTATACGGAGAAACTTCGTTTATTATTTATTTAATTTATAGATATATTTTAATAATCAGTATACACACAAAATCATAAAACAATTTCGACATGATACCGTCAATGAACAAGTTGGTCCAGTATAGAACATGTTTGGATTACTGGATAATCTTTATTTTAATATGTTTGTATATATTTGAAGACCTCTGATCTAATGAATGATGAAGACGTCGACATCATGTAAAACACGCCAAGAGATACACGCTAATTACTCACTATACTAATTGCATAAGCAATCAGTTCCTGCTTGATGTACTCCCACATTACTGCTGCTTTCTTGATACAAACATAATTCGGATAGTGGATAATATATTTACGAAGCCGGTAATCCATTTACGAAGTGCTAATCGCAAATGCTCATGCGATAAGATCTGAAATTAAAAACCAGTTATATTTTACGAGAGCAAGTCTCGTGGGGAAGGAGCCAGGGAACATTAATGATCCGCATTCATTTTTGGTAAGCGATCGTTAAATAATTTATAATTGGTAGTTTTATGGCTTACTCCGGGCTTATGGGTAGTGATGGTGAGAAAGTAATAAGAAGTTGATTGGATTACTAATGTTAATTTAAAAGAAAACACAGTTCCGTAAAAGTGCAAATGCGGGTTTGTAATTATAGGTAATCAGTATCGAGCTACTATTATAAAGGGTGGGCCATCGCAAGGAATCTTTTTAAAATCTTAATAAAATACAAACGGCTAGATGGAATTTCATGATCTTGCATTTATTTTGTAGCCAAGAGTATCCGGTTATACATGAAATATGACATCAGTCAAATGGCTGCCACGGCTGGCCTTACAATAGTCCATTCTTCCGACCCAATTTTTCAGAACTTTTTCCAACGTCTGCCGTTCTATCTCAGCAATGGCATTTTGGATATTGATTTTAAGATCGTCAATCGTTGCTGGATCGTTGACATAACAACGTTCTTTAATGGCACCCTAGAGATAAAAGTCCATAGGCGCCAAATCGCAGCTTCTTGCTGGCCAATTCATATCTCCACGACGGCTGATTACACGATTTTCGAACTTTGACCGCAATAAGTCGATAGTTTCGTTGCTAGTGTGGCTTGTCGCCCCATCTTGTTGGAACCAAATGTTGCCCACATCCAAACCAGCAATTTGCTCCCAAAAAAAGTTTGCTATCATGGTCCTATAGCGGTTTCCGTTGACCGTTTCGCCAGATTCAAAGAAAAATGGGCCGTTGATGCCGCCGACCCATAATCCGCACCATACAGTCACTCGTTCGGGATGCATTGGCTGCTCAACGATCACGTGTGGGTTTTCCGATGCCCAAATCCTGAAGTTTTGCTTGTTTATATAGCCCCCGAGGTGAAAATGCGCTTCATCGGAAAAGATAATTTTTCGCCAAAATTCACCATCGGCTTCCAGCTGCTCTAAGGCTCAATTAGCGAAGTTGTACCGAAGTGGATGGTCAACTCCCTTCAACTGCTGTGTTATTTGGACCTTATAGGCGAATAAACCGATGTCTTTGTGCAAAATACGCCTCATGGTAGTGCGACTAATGTTCAATTGCAGAGAGCGATGACGAGTCGATGTTCTCGGGTTGGCTTGCACACTACGGGCTACAGCAGCAATATTCTCGGGTGTACGAACCGAACGAGCGTGTGGAGCTTTAGTACGGTCCAGTTTCAAGAACTTTGTGCACAAATTTCTTCAGAACACTTGCATTTGGTGCATATTCGCGGCCGAATTTTGTACGCAATTTTCGCACTGATTCTGCAATACATGAATTACATTCAAAGTAAATTTTTAACATTTCCCAACGTTCATCAAGCGTATAGTGTGCCATTTCGTTAACCGGGTGTTTTATACTGAAGAACTGTCATACATCAGATGTCAAATATCATGAAAGTAAAAATAAAGTGGTAGTTCAAAAAGATTCCAAGAGATGGCCCACCCTTTATAAAGGGTGTCCAAATTTGAGGTTGGGTTTTGAATTTTGAAGCATTTGTTCTCTAACATACAATACCGCGCTAATATTTAATCGTCATTGTGATACATCACCATATAAGTTATGGAGTAGCCTACAGTTCAGCAACGTATATTTATTTGTATTAAACCGAAGGTAAAGAATATGAAAATCATCCGTAGAACATACAATATTTTAGTTTTTAGTGATTTATTAGTACTTAGTAAAGATATTCAGCTTATCGATTTGCAACATGTATTTGTAGGATTGCTATGAGTTTGTTTTAAAACAAACCGCCCGAATTTTATGAACTGACGTGTATTTAATTTGACTTGACGTTAATGCTTAAACAAAAAATGTACGGTTGTGAATAAAATAGTGAACAACCCTGGCCGAAACGTGTAATTCCTGTCTCGCTATAAAGTTGGTCATGAGCATACGCAAAATTGTCTATCTTCAACCATCTCATAACTCCCAATGAAATATGAGTACGTTTTCATTCCTTGTATCCATGACGATAATAGTAAATATCATACTACTAAAAAATAAACATAATTAACGAGTTTTTATTGCATAAATTGCGCGCTATGGACTTGCGTGACATGTAGTTTCAACAGGATGGTGCCACTCAACGCGTGAAATATCAACTCTACTGCAATAAGTTTAAAGATAGACTGAGGGATACCAACAGTGCCGGGTTAAGGCTCAATGGGGCCCTAGGCAAATTTATCCCTGGGGCCCATTCTAAGAATGAATCCAAACTAATTAAATATTTATATTTATTTATAAAGGTTTCGAAAGACAGTTTTATTGCAAAAAAATTCAAATCGCAATGACACATTGAAATACAAAATCACAAATACAAGTAACACAAAATCAAATTGGTGCTTTTCTTTCTTTGGAATTTATAAAATCGGCAATTAAAGATTCGTGGTTAATTTCATTGAATCAGTTATTCAACGAAATTAACCACGAATCTTTAATTGCTGATTTTGTAAACTCCAAAGTAAAAAAATGGTGATGTGGCCATCATGTTACTTTCTTGATGGAATAGTTTATATTTACGCTTTCATGGTCTATTTTCAATTGAAATCATATTTTAAATGTACACCGAGCGTTGTGTAAACTCGGATGAAACTGACGTTTAAAACGTCAAAATTATGAAAGATGGCAAAATTATACTTCAAATTCAAAAACTCAGTTTACTCAAAAACTAAAGGGATTTCGAAAAAAACTTATTCTTTATAAGTTGTTCATTTAAGCATTCTCTACATTTATTATTTCACATAAATTTGCTGTAACTATTATAGTTTTATAATTATAAACCAAAAATTAAAAAAATAATAATAATTTTTTTTCTCGAATAAAAATGATTTTATGAAAAATATTTTCAAGCAAAAGATGTTTATTTCTTTGTTGTCTTCAATGTTTGTTTCAATGTTTTTGGGATATTTTTTTATATTTAAGAAAATATTGGCAAAAAACAAAAAACAGTTAAGGTAAACACCCACTTCCGGTGTACGAAATTTTACCAAAAGCTTTTCAGTTTTTCGGATTATCAAATAAGACGTATGTTCAAAGTTTCACATCAATTGCTTTATTAGTTTTTGAGGTACAACGCACACACACAGACACACACACACACACACACACACACAATTTTTTTCCAAAAATTGTTGAAATGGCATCTAGGGACCCCAAAACGAATATTTCTGTAAAAAAAATTTTTGAAAAAAAAATCACGATCACAATACTTTCTCGTGCTTCGTAACGGAGAAAGTAAAAAGCACCAAAGATGAAAATGTCAAATTATACTTAAAACACTAATGGACAGTTTACTCAAAAACTAAAGAGATTTCGAAAAAAACTTAGCCTTTATAACTTGTTTATTTTGGCATTCCATACAATGATTATGAACATAAATTTACTGTAACTATTATCGTTTCATAATTATAAACCAAAAATAAAAAAATCAATTTTTTTTTCTCGAATTACAATAATTTTATGAAAAATATTTTCAAACAAAATTTCATTTATTTGTTGTCTTCAGTGTTTGTTTTAGTGTTAAAAATAATATTGGAAAAAACAAGAACACCCACTTCCGGTGTACGAAATTTTACCAAAAGATTTTCGGTTCTTCGGATTATGAAATAAGACGAATGTTCTAAGTTTCATTTCAATTGCTTTATTAGTTTTTGAGATACAGCGCGCAGAGACAGACAGCTATACACACACATACACACAGACAAAAATTGACAAAAATTGCCATTTTTAAAGCTCAAAAATCGAAGAAGCTTTGATTTTTCAAAACCTGAACTCAAATAATTGAGATTCGAAATTCTAGAAAAATCCAAGCATGTTAATAATTTAATTTTCCAGATGATCACTATCAAACCCAAGCAAGAGCATTTTTTTGTAAATTGTAAAGGAGATTTCCGTAAAATAAATGAAATGAAATGAATGAAAGCGTTCGAATATTAAAAAAAAGTCTTGATTTTTTTTTAAACTGAAAACATTTACAGGCTTCATTTCATTCCGAAATCATCAGTCTTGAATATTCAAGCATAATCAATTACCTAGTTCTTCATTAATTCTCCATGGACATTTTCAACTTTCAAAAATCGAAAAAGCTTTGATTTTTCAAAAACCAAAAGAAACGCAGACTTTCAACTTTTACAGCATTATTTCGAAATAACTTGGCTTTAATATTATAGAAAACCAAAGTGTGTTAAATATTTAGTTTTTCAGACAATCACGATCGAACCAAGAATGGCTATTTTTAGGGGTTTTGAATGATGCTTTTTCGATTTTCAGAAAAGCATTATTCAGAACCAGAAACAAATGCAAGTTCAAACTTTCATAAAATTGTTTCTCAGCGATAAGGGTTTAATATAAAAAATAACCATGTCCGTCAAGGACCTAGTTTTTCAGATAATCATCAAATCCAAAATTTACAAGTTCCAACTTTCAAAAATGAAAACTGTCTTAAATACAAACTTCCAACTTTAACAGCATTATTGACGAATAATTGGACTTTATTTTTTTTTTCACCATCACCATCAAATCCAAAAATTGCGATTTACAATGCTCAGTTCAAAACAAAAGTATTGATTTTTTTTAAAACCATCTTGAATGCTAACTAAAAGCCTAAACTTTAACAACCTAATTGGGGAATCATTGGGCTTTAATATTATATAAAACAATCAAGCAATATTCATTATTTAGTCTTCTATATAATCAAAATCAAACACCAGAATGACCATTTTTAAAGCTCAAAAATCGAAAAAGTATTGATTTTTCAAAAATAATTTTAAATACAAACTTTCAGCTTAAACATCGTTATTGGGCAATAATTAGGATTTATTATTATAAAAAATCAAACTTTGTTAATTATTAATTTTTCTGGATAATCAAAATTAAACCCAAGAACGATCATTTTTAAAGCCCAAAAATTGAAAAAGTATTATTTTTTCAAAAACTGACGTAAACACAAACTTCCAACTTTAACATCATGGGGAATCAATCCAGAAAAACCATCAAAAACCCAAGAATTGCGATTTTCAATGCTCAAATATCGAAAAAGTATTGATTTTTCAAAAACTGACGTAAATGCAGACCTAACATTATTAGCACATAATTGAGCATTTGCGAAAAAAATCAAACCATCTTGTTTATTAACTTTTCTAGATAAATTAAAATTGCAAAGAATGCCAAAATGAACAACTTATAAACAATACATTTTTTCGAAATCTCTTTAGTTTTTGAGTAAACCGACTGTATAGCGATGGTATGAGTTAAATTACACGTATACAGTTTCTCAAGTTTCTACAATTTAATTTTGGTTTTTGGGTACAGAGATTTTGTGTGTATCAAATTTTATAATTTTGTTTTTATATTTATTGATGCCGTCTCCTTGGTAATCGGTCTATTTCACCATTCCAACGCTGCCCTGATAAACGTTGCCGCCGCCTGCTCCGCGGCCAGGGCGACGCCACATGACTATTAGAATTTGATCGGAGAAAGTAACATGATGGCTACATCGCCATTATTTGTTTATGTTATGCGATTCCGATCGTCTGCCAAATTTACAAATTAATGAATCGCAAATTTTTATTTTTGAGTGTGTGAGATAATCGTAAAACAAAATGGGGCTCCTGAATCTTTGTGGGGCCCTAGGCAACTGCCTAGTTTGCCTAGGCGGTAATCCGGCCCCGAGAAGGTGTCAGTTTATTTGCCGACTTCTTCGCATCAACTTATTCACAGAATAAATCATCAGGTTCAAAACGTGCATTTAATTGATTAGTAATAGTTTTTTTTTAAAGGATAGATGATTGACAGGAGTTCGGGTTAGGGAATCGAGGATGATAGTGACTTGGTTTAGCCAGCTAGGGCATTCAGCCACAACCGATATATAGAAATAATTCATATTTAAATGAAATGGGAACAAACATTAGACACCTAGGGACCCGCACGGCAATTTTTCGTGTTGAAAAAGTGACCGCCCGGACGGGACTCGAACCCGCACCAACGGGGTCTAGAGGCCGGACCTCCACCCACTAGACCACCGCGGCCTCCGATTAGTAATAGCGATTTCAATATTTCGGTGGAGTAATACTACAACTGGACAAGAAGTCTTTGCCTGGGATAGACGGAATACCACCTATATTTTATAAATATTGTTTAATATTAAATATGAGCTTTTTGGCATCTCCCTTTCGATAGCTTCCGGATAGACAAAAGACCAATTTTTAAATCAGGAGACCGTATCAAAATTCAACATTACAGTTAGTGCTTGGTATAGAATGTGTTTTTCCAAAAACCTTGGACAAACATATCGCAAAATCTATTTTTTGGGGTTGTAAAAACTTGTTAAGTATTAGGAGCAGACCTACAACAAACAACACACCTATTTGTTAGGTTGCCAATACATATCAAGCACCTTCGAAGAAAGAAAACAGATTATTGTTGTTTATACCGACTTCTCTATCATCAATCATTCGGTCATGATTTCAAAAGCGGGGCAAGTAGGGTTTCTAGAAAAAGAATTATCACGGTTATCTTCTATTTTCATCGGCAAATGACAATATGAGAAAATCTTTGATAAAGTATATGGAAAAATTGATGTTTTTTTTCTGGGTTGCCTCAAGGCTCGCGTACTGAATCTTTGTTTGGTATCATTTTTGTTAATGATATAGATAATGTAAGGGTGGAAATCAGACGATGGGCAAATTTACATCTTGGAGTAATACAAATACATGAAAACATCTCCGAGCGAAGATGAAATATTGGACATTGTCATGAATGTAGACGAAGCTGAGATAAGACGACGAGAAAAGTTTGTATAAAATGTGGATCGTTGATGTTTGAAATAGACCACATGAACGAGTATCCAAGGCCAATAAAAAAAAAAAACTGAACTTGTTAATTCAGAAGATTAACATTAATTTTCTTCGCCCGAATAATTCTTAACATTTCATTGTAGCTACAATTTTCTCGCTTCTTCTCAATAAAGCAAATATGCTACTATAAAGTATTATATTTACAATCTGCGGATTATATTTTTACTCACAAGCTGATTTTCTTTATATAGAAATAAGCTACTTTGTAGACAAGTGCAATAAAATTAATATACATCGGCATTGTGCGAAACGGACGATTATAATACAAATCCTAAATATAGAATGAATGGATTTTTATGGCTCATATATTCGTTTAGTTTGACAAGCTGGAATAAAATTAAATGCATATGAGAATTTGGCATTTCCGGCGAATATTATGTTTGTGTGATATATTAACAACTTATTTATTCTCGAAGACTAATCATTCTGACATAATTTATTGAAATATATCTTTATTAATTAAGACATTAAGGTATTTTTGAGTGCTGATTTTATCGCCATCCTTATATTTGTTTGGATGTTCAACAATTTTATTAAGATTGAGCGATAGTAGATAAATTATAGATTCTGGAAATATACCTTCATAATTTTTTGGCCTACTGTGGTAAACCTTTAATTCCATGGTCGAGTGTTGTGTCATGATTTAAAGTCGTTTTAACCTAAGAGTTATAGAGTTTTGAAAAAGTCTGGTGCTAAGTTGACTCCGATTTGTTTTTTCATCAAATATGTACTGAATAGATTGCACTAAGCATTCTCAAACTGGCTCCATAAATTATATAAAGCTAGCTTCTACGTAGTTGTTTAATAAAAAATATAATTAAATTTAAAACAGTGCCTCTTCTTATTATAATTTAGAAAAATATACAGGGTGTCAATTTTAATATTGCAAGATATTACGCAGTTGCTTTTACTAATCGATTAAGCAACAAAATGCCATAAAGATGATGTAATTAACTCAAATTTCAAAATAATTGATTGTGTTCTTGCAGTAAGCCCATAGTATATGCATTACAATGGAAACAATACAATTTTTTGTTGTATTCAAAACTTGCACGAGCAGACCCAGCGATTCTTTATTGCCATTTTCAAGTTTACAACCCATGGCCTTCTACGATTGCAAAAAATCCATTATGGTAGCAAAATTTATTCAACCATTTATCACAAAACCGCGTAGTATTCCGAATTCGAAATTTATTCACCGCGATGAATCAGCGTGTGCGTGATTTGTACGACCGAAAAATGATTCGTCTTTAAAACGATATATCGTTACTTGGAAATAGTCCCCTTTTTATAAATAATTAAAAAACGAAGAGGAGCAACAAAATCCGCGTTATAAATTAGACATATAAAAGCTAGCCTCGGCGACACCTCTTATGCTCCTCCGCGCCTGATTTACATAAGTTCATAAAAAGACGATTTATTGTCGTCAAACTGGATTCGGTAGCAAGTCGGCAGAATTCTAACTGTTCCTTAATTACGAAAACGTTGATATAAATATATTTGGTTAGTTATAACGTTAATGAACGCATGAATTATTCATTCGCTATCCGCTTTTTTTGTACTTCTTCCGTGCGAAACAATTCTAGTACTACGAATCCGTCATCTTGCGAAACTGTGTCTGCATTCATAAATATTAAATCGGTTATTAATAAAAATCAAAACCATAAATATCAATCACATTAATTAATTATTCATTATGTGTAAATAAACGCTCGTTTGATAGTAAATGGAAAGCGCTTGGAAAAAATTATGATTTATGATACCCTTTAAAACTTTCTATACTTGCAATTATGGGAATATTTCATTTAACAGGAGCTTGAATAAATTGTCGCGAGAATACAACTCACGAGTCACATGGTACATTTTCGACTAATTTGATTGGGTGAAATGGCAAAACAAAAACGTGTAAGAGGCTATCAAATCGCTGATAGACAGTATCACCGCATGTTACTGCTAAATTGTTTACAAGTAATCAAGTAATGAAATTTAGTTGAAACATCAGTATGGCGTTTATATTTTTTTCTCCGATATATATCAAACATTTAATTATCAAAATTGCAGCCAAAGGACGATGAAGTACGAGAATGAATTGACGGTAGAGTACTCATATATTTGATCAAAATCATTATTTGAATGTTGTAAAAATTATAAACGTCAAAACTAACGTTAAGCCGAGAGCAAGGCATTTCTTTAGTTTATAGACATTTGACAAAAAAACTTGTTGGCAGCCAATGTGTTACGGTCAAAATTAACGTGATTTTTTTTCAATCCCTTCGAGGGGGTGACAAATCAACTTAAGGTCTGCCAAACAATGCAGAATATGTTCATCTCTAATGAGAAAAAGTAACACCTTTGGGTTACTTGATTATAACTAACTAAATCCATAAAGATTAAAAATATATGCTTAATAATTACATTGCTGTATTCTCTTCCCAAATATAACTCGTGCTATGATTAATCCACGATAATACCACTCGTTAACGCCATCAGGAAATTGAACTCGTGCTGCGCACTCGTTTAATTTTCATCGGCTTCAACTCCCGATAATTTGTTGATTGCTCTAAAAAAACTCCATGTGCTGGGTTTTAATTGGTCAATTTTTGACAGATGAGAACTGATTTGAATAGTCATCTTTTAATCCATTTGCCTGTCTACAAAAACAATAAGCAATAATGCTCCAACCTGCTCTACTTGACTCACCCTGTAGTTACATATCTGTTTAATTAAACATAATTTATTGAATATTTTGTAAAGTTATTAATATCAAATGTTAATATAGTCTAGTTTGCATAACTTAATTTTATATAATTAATTGCAGTTACAAAATTCGACGACAGATTGACACACAATGAAGTTTCTGTATACGTCAAGTGTTCAACCAAATTTGGTGAAATACGTTTTAGACCAATAAATTATTCATGCAAAACCTCGAATCGTAAATCACTACAATTAATCATTCCTCCTAAACAGGATGTAAAATGATAAATTTTAAAGCGTGATCGAGAGCTGATATCCAAAACAAGCGGTTTGCAACAAAAGCGTTACTTAAAAATCAATCAGCGGAATTAAAAAATGCAAAAACGAATACTTTTACCACGGATTTCATGTGCCGTGAATATCAGGGTACACACGACCGTAACCAATTTAACATATGCCCGCTACCAGAAGTTTTACACTGCATAAATATTCAAATTTAAAAAGCCTCACGACTCTGACCTTTCATGTGAAGAAATTGCCTTCGCTCATTTATTAATGAAACGTATTTCGACATTATTGTACCTTTAATGGATGCATTCGGCAAAAGCGGAAAAAAATAACCTCGATATGATTGCAAAAATAAATTGCAAATAAGATTTAAGTGTGCGAATATTCGACCGGTTTATTATATCATCCAAAAAAGTTTTAAAATCATTAAAAGCCACTACAAAGTATAGCATACCGAAAACTGCAAAAATTCTACTGTAAAACGCAAAAGAAATTGTATAAAGGGGAAAACTCACTATCGTTAAATCATCAGCGATTCATACCTAAGATGTAAGGTTCTTCTGTTCTGGAGATTGTTGATTCTATTTATTACATGTATTATTTGGCCAGCTCATTAGTATAGTGAGTAAGTGCGTGTGCATTTGCCTGCTGTATCACGAATCGAGTGGATTCGATTCCCCGCCTGAGAGGGACATTTTTCGGATATTTCTGCTCAGGTCAGTGGTTGTTGTGTTCGTTTGTTCATTTATTCATTTCATTTATAACTTGTACGAATATTAAAATACTAGTTGATGGCTAGTGGTAAAATAACCACTGCCAGGCGCAAAGCCGAAAAAAAACATATATTATTCATTGTTTTTGTTCATAAAAAACTACATGGGCCATCGGTGATTATGTTGGACTTTGATTTGGACCAATTAGTTACAATTTCTTAAATACTAGCTGCATAAAAGTTGCACCAAATGTATTACGAATGGCTTCAAATGATTTGAAAAGAACTTTTTTAATATCCCTCAACTCGATTTTCTTCCTAAATTAAGTGTTTAAACACTAGACTCGATGGAATCCATTCTGCTATTTTACCTCTAAACGCATTTAGACAGTAAATTTGAATTTCCTCTCCCTTTAAATAAAATACTATGGTATGGTCCCGCCGTCTTAAGAAGCCAACTGAGGTGATTAACGTAGGGTCGGAAGGGCCGCTCGCATCTGGGTATTAGGCGGATGGTTTGTGCATTTCGAATGCCAATTTTTACCAATTTACTACGTGTTTTCGTCCCATGTTGATAATTTTTTTTTCGAGGCCAGGTAATGCGTTTTTGTGGGGTCACGGGTATTACACAAAAAAAAATATATATGACCTAACACCATGTCTCCTAACAGATTGAGTATCACTAGGTCAGTGTTTCTCAATTTGGGTGATATCGCCACGACATTTAAAATTGGGCGATTATCTGACAATCCGCTTTTGAGGGGCGATTGTTATTTTGCGTGGGCGAATACTTTTTCTATTCCGCCCAAGGAGATACCTCAAATCATTTAAAAATTTTCGGGTAAGGTGTCTACATCTCGGAAAATTAGAACCAAATATTATTAAACTTTGCGAAGTTTAAGAAAGCTCAAGGTTCTCATTTAAACTTTAAATTTCATGTAGCTTATTATTTGTATGTTATTTTAAAATTATATTAAAGTTCAATGGAATTAAAAATAGTGTAATCAAATTTTGCATTAACCACGATCAGTTAATTTTGCAAAATTTAAAAAATCAAGAAAATTCCTCGCCAAATTTATATTTTCTTTACCTTTGGTTTTGAAAAACTCGCTATAGTGGTATTTGGCAGAATATCAAATTGTTAAAAAAATTGATTATATTATTTTCAAGATTCTTAATTAACTTTTGCCTAAAGCAGTTTTTTTATTATTAGTTATCTGTACTTTTAATTTTATATTTTTGGAAGAAATTTCTTCGTGAAATTATAGAACCACGTCATTCAAGATTATTTTTTGTCTAAATTTCAGACAATTGCTAGAATTTTGACCATCCAATTTGTTTCCTAGCGCAGTCATTTTTATAAATGGCTCATTTAATTTCAAATCACCCAAAATAAGAAAATCTCGTTGCCCTCGTGTCACAAATTTTTGTAAAATTTGTCAGCAAGTACATAGTGAAAAATGGTAGTATTTTTTCAGAATTTTTATGTCAAAACTGGGGTCAGAGGGTCATTTTGAAATTTGATGCAATTTAACAAAATGGCATCAACGGGTAATGTGACGTTTAAGTTTGTAATAACTATAACCTAGTTATTTATGAACCAATTTTGTTCAATTTGGTGTCATTTAAAAGACAAATGTGTAAGCTACAAAATGGAATTTGTAAAATGCTGAAAACTTACATGTAACCTATACAAATGTGCAATATATTTTTTTATTGCAAAATGTATGCAAATTTCAGGAATTTATTACAGCAAAATCACAATTTTCACCACCTTCAACTTTATTTCTCATAATGCTTATAATCAATTGTTTTTACAATAAAAAGATCAGGAGGGTGTTTTTTGTGGTCGGACAATTAAAAAAAAAAACAAGGAAAATGCAAACATGTAGGCTAATTCTTAACTGGTTCGCAAAAAAAAAATCAAGATTTGTATTTTTTCTATAGCATCCTGAACATTCTAACAATTCATTTATTTTCAATTCAGTATTGTGATCGTGATTTTTTACTTTCTCCGTTACGAAATACGAGAAAGTAATGTGATCGTGATTTTTTTTTCAAAATTTTTTTTTACGGAAATATCCGTTTTGGCGTCCCTAGATGCCATTTCAACAATTTCTGGAAAAAAAAAATTGTGTCTGTGTGTGGGTGTGTGTGTGTCTGTGTGTGTGTGCTGTGTGGTGTGTCTGTGTGTGTGTGTGTCTGTGCGCGCTGTATCTCAAAAACTAATAGAGTAATTGATATGAAACTTTGAACATACGTCTTATTTGATAATCCGAAGAACTGAAAAGCTTTTGGTAAAATTTCGTACAACGGAAGTGGGTGTTTACCTTAACTGTTTTTTTTTTGTTTTTTGCCAATATTTTCTTAAATATGTAAAATATCACAAAAACATTTAAACAAATATTGAAGACAACAAAGAAATGAGCTAATTTTGTGTAAAAACATTTTTCATAAAATCATTGTTATTCGAGAATTTTTTTTTTTAATTTTTGGTTTATAATTATATATTGAAACGATAATAGTTACAGCAAATTTATATTAACAATAATTGTAGAGAATGCCAAAATGAACAACTTATAAAGAATAAGTTTTTTTCGAAATCTCTTTAGTTTTTGAGTAAACTAAGTTTTTGAATTTGAAGTATAATTTTTCCACCTTTCATAATTTTGACGTTTTAAACGTCAGTTTCATCCGAGTCTACGAAACGTTCGATGTACATTTGAAATATGATTTAAATTGAAAATAAACCATGAAAGCGTAAATATAAATGATACCATCAAGTCGGAGAAAGTGACATGATGGCCACATCACCATTTTTTCAAGCTGTCAAGATGCTGTTGAGCTTTTTCACGTAGAATTATTTCGAAATCTATTTAAGAGTTTTTCTAATTCTCTTGCAGAATCTTATTTTCAGTAAATTTTAAAAATTCTAAATCGTTAGCAATTGTTTTTAAATGTTTTCAAGCCAATAGAGGTTTTAAACGCCACACTTTCCTTGCAGAGATTTTCTCCTGAAATCTAGAATTGTGGTGGAGGTTTTTGCAGAATTATAATTATGAATGAATTTTGGGTAATTCCGGCAAATTTCAAGTCGGCGGCAAGTGTTTTTAAATTATTAGTTAATAATAAAATAATAATTAAAATATTTTAGAATTATTACAACCACACAACTGTTCGCAGGATACAATAGTACCAGTTATCCTTTTTTAAATAAAACTGCCATAGTTTCCAAGAAAATTGATATTCGCCATCAATTATACAAAATTCGGTATTGCTATATTTGTGTATTTTTATTTTTCTGCTAAACTAAAATTTCTCTCAAATTGATAACTAGTGAGTGACTGACCTATTTTAATTTTTCCAAAAACAATCCCAGTTATATATAAAAAAACTTGGCTAACTGGTACTTCAGTGGTTCTATAACTTAGGCTAGTTTTAATTACAATTTTCATGAAATCGGGTTTAATCAATTTTAATTTTTTTTTCTGCGAAATTACTTGATAACTAGAAAAACAAGTACCATCTAAATGCCATACTAGGTATTTTATTTTTTTAATCATGTCATTTTTTTATGTTTTTAAGATATCGTTGAATCAAATTTTCGTGGCCTACTCAGAATTCTCTGTGGTCCTTTTTTCTTTGAGCCCCCCTAAGAAATACTCTGTGGCCCTCAGGGAGGGCATATGGCTCACATTTTGTTACTAGAAAGTTTATATAGGTATTAATCTTTCGGAGATTTCAAAAACACATTATTCGGGATCAATCTGTCAAAATTTATTGAGCAGTTTCTGGAAAAACTGCAATTTTGGGCCTCAAAATGTTTCTTCTAGCGTAGGTATATTTATCCAAATTTAAACAATATATCGAAAGAAATTTGCAATTTACAAAACAATGTTTAGAAAAAGCGCATTTTGTTATCTAAATTTGCCTTTTTATGATGACATTTTTGTAACGCTTTTCACACGCTATTTCAGATTTCAAATGAAGAATTTTGTGAACAATTTCTGGATTTGTGGTCATCAAAATTTGGCTTCTAGCGCAGCCATTTTTGAAACTCAAGGTAAAAAACTGTGGAACTTCTAGAGCAATTCGAAAATAAACTGCATTTCGGTTATCGAAGTTTGTCTTTTAGTCCAGTAATTTTCATAACTGACAAGGAGAGGATCAGATGTGTGACTCACCGATTCGATCCATCTCTGGCACACGTGTAGGTCATGATTACGAGTGTAACAGGTGCAAGTAATAGGGCGCACTATTCAGCCGTTTTCGAGAAAAAAATTGATTGATTCTAAAATTAAGATATTTAAATACATATGGATTTATAAAAACTATAAAAAGAAAATGAATGAACCCAACTTCAACAATAGGGTTCGATCCTTCGACCTTCCGACTACAAATCGGAGGTTTTATCGATGCGCCAAAAGGTCGGTATATGTTTGTTAACGCAAAACATACGACTGAATAACAAATTAAAAACCATTTTTTCTCGAAAACGGCTGAATATTGCGCTCTATTACTTGCACCTGTTACACTCCTAGTTATGACCTACACGTGTGCCAAAGATGGATGAAATCGGTGAGTCACACATCTGATCCTCCCCTTGTGAGAGGGATTCATAAACGTTTATGAAGAGTAATCTCGTAAAATTTTAATTATTTATCAAAAGATGTGTGGAATCTACAAAACAATTTCTAGAATAAGTGCATTTTTGTTCATAAAATTACGCCTTCTATTGCACCCATTTCGGTTTCTGCAAAATTCAGATCATTTTCTTTAAATACTTATTAAAACACGATATTCCAGACTAATTTATTAAAATTCTAAACATCTATCGAAAGTAATATTGGGTTTAACTTTATTTTAAAATAATCCATATGTGCGCTCGGGTTATTATTGTAACAGCAGTTATATTATTTTATCTGTATTGCGGATAAATTATCAGATGTAAAAATCATAACTGGTAAAATTTAATCGCGTTTTGCAAATGAATTACGATAATGGAGTATACAGTATGCTTCGCTTGGCGCGTTCCTGGATAATAATTGACTCCTTGTGTGTGCTGTTAATTGACGACCTACATCGCGACTTAAAGGCGGCACCATTTGTAAAAGTCAATAAATAAGTCAATATTGTGTCCGGGATAAGTAAGTCACCATATTTTAATCAACGTTTTAATTAGGTACAATTATAAGATTAGGACTTTTAATTTACACTGACAATAACATAACAATCAACACTAATTTCGGCCTCTCTTCGTCTTTAAATTTGCTAAATTTATTGAATAGATTTCTTCTTACGAAGACAACTGTCAACATCTGTTTACCAATTATTTTTTTAAATAACTCTAATCACTCCAGTATTAAGTATGTCAGGATACCAGTGTGGTTCGTTAATTTTGAACAAGAGTTTATTTGTTAATGAGTTAATTGTTTTAATTATTTAATATAAAAAAATATTTATGTTGTTTTGTACTAAAGCAATAAAATAAAATAATTAATTATGACGTCATAGCGACTATTACTAGTGTTATAAAATGTTAATTCAGCAGCCATAAAAAAATATTCAGGGCTTTTATTTTAAATCTGAACATATGATTGTTAATGCCTATGTTCAATCATAAAGTAATCATATGTTCAGATTTAAAAAAAAGCCCTGTAGATTGGAAAACGATGCAGCTTTGACAGAATGAAGAATGCAAATTTAATAAAAAAATATTTTAATTGAACTGAATTGAAAAAATTACTATATTTTAACCAAAAGTTAGTTCTTAACGCAGTTAATTTTTTTATTCAGTTTAATTAAAATATTTTTTATTAAATTTGCAGTCTTCATTCTGTCAAAGCTGCATTATTTTCCAATCTACAGGGCTTTTTTCTTTAAATCTGAAGATATGATTATTTTATGATTGAACATGGGCATTAACAATCATATGTTCAGATATAAAATAAAAGTAAATGGTAATAAAATGACGTACGTCCCTGTATTTATTAAAATTTTATTTTTCTGTACTAGTTTTGGATATTATTATCCATCTTCAGCAGAAAAACTACAAAGATACGAAATATGTAAATTTATAAAAAACAAAGAAGATGGATAATATCCGAAACTAGTACAGAAAAATAAAATTTTAATAAATACTGGGACGTACGTCATTTTATTACCATTTACATATTACCCAGTAATCATGGATTACAACACCAACAATTTAAAATAAAAGCCCTGAATATTTTTTAAGGCTGCTGAATTAACATTTTATAGCACATGTGTGTGGGTAAAATTGTACATCTATTGTATAATATATGTAGAATTATATGCCTGTCTATTGACCTGTTGGCCTACTATACCTTTATAAACTTAAATTTACTTCAACTGGTATAAAATAATTATAGAAATTCCACAATTAAGGCTTAATACTCTAATTGCTTGTTATTCGTGTAAAGATTGCAATCTTGGCAATGTAATAAATGAATCTCGGCCTGTGGTCGCCCATTAAACGATATCATTTAATTATAACATGATCTTCAATTATTTCTAATGTAATCATCCTTTATAATAACTTTAATTTCATGATCATTAGTAATTATGTCACAACACCATCCAGATAAATTAATAATCGGCATATGATATTTATAAGAAAATTACTACCGGTTTGATTGCATGGATTTTATTGTATTGATTGGTACACAATTCAATATAAATGGAGTTGCAAATATTTAATCACTTGCCGAGATGTACAAAATATTATTTATTATTTAATTTTATCTTTATTCTATTATTTATTATCTAGTTTTAAATAATAATTTTGATTTTCTTCTAAATACAATATAATACTTTTTCTACGTCCGTTATGAAATGTACAGTTTTTTCATTAATTTGGGTTCATAAAATATGTGATTCCTGAACCCTACAAATAGCGTGAAAAAAGTGCCATAACGGTTCATTTTTTCACTCTTTTTCCTACTCGTGAAAAAAAGTATTACTTTACTACACTTGTTGCATAAATAACTATTAAATGTTAAAGTAAAAAATTGGAAAAATCAACTTTTCCAATAATCATCATAGACCAATAAAGTGTATATTCTTTTTCGTCAGAAGAAGTTTATTTTATTTTGGGAAACAAAAAGAAGTCCAGTGGTGCCAAGTCGTGGTTATACGGCAGCTTGGGCAGCGTTGACACGTCAATTTTTACAAGAGAGTGCGCTACCCTCATGGAACCTCTAGTGCCATTCAAAACACCAGTTCTGTGATATTACGTCCTCCCCAACGGCTTGCCAAAGCAGTTTTAGCATATCCGCGCCATTTTTACGGAAAAGTTTCACGTAAAATTTAATTGCGTAACGCTGCTTCAAATTGAGCGTAATCGTTTTTTCGACAAGGGCATGGTCACAGTATACTTACTATGCAGTAGTCTCATTTAAGCAAATTCGAGTTTTCAAATTTTCTTTGCGCATGTCACTGTGCAACCATTTAAACCCAGATATTTAACAACCACATGTGAATTATAAACATAACACAAGGCATACACAAGGCCAAAGTTGAACAGCTGATCGCCCGACATGCACTTTTACAATATATCGGTCAAAATACTAGATTATATTTTCTGCACAATTTTTCAACTCGATTTATCTATTAAAACAATTTGCTGTGCAAAACCAGTCAATATAAATGGCTCACTCAAGACATTACTAATTTATTACAGAATAAATTGAGCAGTGTAAACAATGCGTGGTAAAATGCGAAACCCAAAAGATCAAAGTGCCACTTCGGAGTGCAACTACTTAGCTTAGAGCTATCCTATGGCATGGTGATACCCTTTCGCCAGGAGCCTCACCGTTCAAACATACTTGGGCGGCTGTGGAAATTCATTACCGGAACTTTTTTGACAGACCCTGTATAATGCCGTAACATTAAGGATTTGATTTTGTTTAAAAACTCCCCTGCAACTAGATTAATAGTTTATTCGGAAAACTATACAAACAGCCTTTTTTGTATTATAAATACGCCATCAATTACATTACTACTACCCCAAAAAATGATCCCATACCTCAATAATGAATCAAAGTTAGCAAAATAAGCTGTTTTCACTACATTCACATTGCTATGTTTGGTTAGTACTCGGATAGCATATACAGCTTAGGTTATTTTGATGTTTAATTTAATTATATGGTCATCAAATTTTAACCTATTATCTATAGTTATTCCAAGGAAACTCGGTTGCTTACTTAGTTTGATAATATCTTCGCCATAATGTACATGTGATGGAGTTTTTGTATGTTCAGTACATTTGAATAAAATGCATTCTGTTTTGTTGTCATTTACGGACAGTTTTTTTTTTAACCAATTTTTACTTTTAAGAAGTTCCGTTCCTTTATTTACTATCTCGGTAAAGTTAAGAGCTTTAAGAAATAGGTTTGTATCATCCGCATAACAAGTAATTTCATTATTTTCACATATACTGTCTGAATCTGTGGTAAATGTTATAAAAAATAACGGTCCCAAAATGCCTCCTTGCGGAATACCCACATTTACTTCATTTCGTTTGATTGGCATTTGACTCCATGTTTTTCTACTTGGACAATTAGCGTCCTGTTACTTAAATAAGTTACCGACGTTGTGCCTACACCTCGGATTCCGTACGCTTCCATTTTTTTTGTAGCAATATTTCATGATATACGCTGTCGAAAGCTTTAGACAGATCAAGGAATATGTCCCATGCAAAATTGCTTTGATCTAATGCATTTAGTATTGACAAGATGTAGTCAAACAGTGCAGTTTCCATTCCTCGATTTCTTAGGAAGCCGTGCTGCGATTTGCTAAATATATTACGTTTCCATAGGAAATCAACTAACCTATTGTAAAGGGTGGGCCATCGCAAGGAATCTTAATAAAACACAAACGGCTAGATGGAATTTCATGATCTTGAATTTATTTTGTAGCCAAGCATATCCGGTTATACATGGAATATGACATCAGTCAAATGGTTGCTAGGGCTGGCCTTACAATAGTCCATTCTCTCGACCCAATTTTTCAGAACTTTCTCCAACGTCTGCGGCTCTATCTCAGCAATAGCATTTTGGATATTGACTTTAAGATCGTCAATCGTTGCTGGATCGTTGGCATAACAACGTTTTTTAACGACACCCCAGAGATAAAAGTCCATGGGCGTCAAATCGCAGCTCCTTGCTGGCCAATTCACATCTCCACGACGGCTGATTACAAGATTTTCGAACTTTGACCGCAATAAGTCGATATTTTCGTTGCTATTGTTGCATGTCGCCCCATCTTGTTGGAACCAAACCAGCAATTTGCTCGCAAAAAAAAGTTTGCTATCATGGTCCTATAGCGGTTTCCGTTGACCGTTTCGCCAGATTAAAAAAAAATGGGCCGATAATCCGCACCATACAGTAACTCGTTCGAGATGCATTGGCTGCTCAACGATCACGTGTGGGTTTTCCGATGTCCAAATCCTGCAGTTTTGCTTGTTTACATAGCCCCCGAGGTGAAAATGCGCTTCATGGGAAAAGATAATTTATCGCCAAAATTCACCATCGGCTTCCAGTTCCTCAAAGACCCAATTAGCAAAGTTGTATCGAAGTGGATGGTCAACTCTCTCCAACTGTGTTATTTGGACCTTATAGTCGAATAAACCGATGTCTTTATGTTCTCACTTTGGGCTACAGCAGCAATATTCTCGGGTGTACGAACCGGACGAGCGTGTGGAGCTTTAGTTTCACGAACTTTGTGCACAAATTTCTTTAGAACACTTGCAATTGGTGCATATTCGCGACCGAATTTTGTAAGCAATTTTAGCACGGAGGGTAATAACAAAGCGATAGTTTGCATAGTTGAGGTGAACCTAATATATGTTTTACTTTCACATGCATCTTAAAATATACTACAGATTTTAAAGTGGAACTTTAGCAGTAGATTTCACAAACATTTATTTAAGCCAAGTTTTTCGTAAGCCGGTATTATATTTTCAGCTGTATAAACGTTCTTTACACACCATTGACTGTCACTGTCAGTCACCGAATACATTTTTGAATCATTATTGTTTACATTAGAAATGGAGCCTTAGAAGAGGATTTAAGGTAAAAATACATCGAAATAGAAAATAATTTATTAATAAACATTGTAAGAGCAAATATTAATTAAAGTATGTGTAATGTAATCCTCAAATTGTGCAATCTGTTTACCATTTGAAAGATCGCTTACACAGCCGAAAATATAATACAAGTGTTATATCAATTTAAGCCGGTGTTATATTTATTATCACCTTTATTAAATCCACTTTAAGTTTTATTTAATAACATGAAGAATAAAATTTTATGAATTAGAAATTAGTCACAAATGTTAAAGATAATGAAAAACTGAATAATTGTTAACAAACATTTAAAATTGCAAAATTTTGAATTGTCGCTACATAATTATAAAATTTACATTAACAATAATTGTAAAGAATTCTAAAATAAACAACTTGTAAAGAATAAGTTTATTATATCTTCATCTTGCGACAAATTTATCGATTTTCTCTGACTTTTTAAGAAGGTATAAAAATCTGGAACATTGATTTTCAGATAATATCATGTAAATGTAAAAGTTCTGAATTCTATCACTTGGTAAGTAACTGTTATGAATTTTAATTAATCATTAAAAATATAAACTAACTTTATGACTAGATTCTGAGATAATCCCACATTAACATTATTTTGAGACATTTCGTGATTTAAAAGGAAACATAATTTTAGATATTTATATATTTATTCATAATCTAATCCTATATTCTGTAACAATATGGCAACTCGGACTAGTTTTTAGGATGTATCGAATAAAGTCAATTTGAGAGTTTGCATTCTTGGAAATTGAAAAAAAATTGCAATTCATTCAAAATTTGAAACATTTACTAAGCATATATCTTATCTTAAAATTCTATAATATTTTATTTAATGCATCTGCAACAAGTGAAGTTCAAATTTATTTATTAAAATTCTATATGCATACTTCTGTGAGTTTTAGGGTGTATCGATAAAGTTAATTTGTCAGACTGTGAATTTATACAGCTTATTGAAAAATAGAACAATTACTACTATTATTAAAAATGTTCCAAATCACTTAAATCACTTAAAATTCTAAATAAATTTGGTAACACAGACTAGATTTTTAGGATGTATTGAATTAAGTTGATTTCGTTGAAGTTCATTTAAATGAGGGACTTTTGGATAGAGATAATTAAAGAAACCAATGACAGATTCGATACCGGGAATATCAAACATGGATTAGTTATAATATATTACATGACTTTTTTTTTACATAAAAATGATGATGTGGCCATCATGTTACTTTCTCCGACTTGATGGTATCATAGCCATATATATATATTTACGTTTTCATGGTTTATTTTCAATTGAAATCATATTTTAAATGTACATCGAGCGTTGTGTAAACTCGGATGAAACTGACGTTTAAAACGTCAAAATTATGAAAGATGGAAAAATTATACTTCAAATTCAAAAACTCAGTTTACTCAAAAACTAAAGGGATTTCGAAAAAAACTTATTCTTTATAAGTTGTTCATTTTGGCATTCTCTGCAATTATTATTAACATAAATTTGCTGTAACTATTATCGTTTCATAATTATAAACCAAAAATTTAAAAAAAATAATAATTTTTTTTCTTGAATAAAAATGATTTTATGAAAAATGTTTTCAAACAAAAGGTGTTCATTTCTTTGTTGTCTTCAAAGTTTGTTTAAATGTTTTTTTGATATTTTTCATATTTAAGAAAATATTGGCAAAAAACGAAAAAACAGTTAAGGTAAACGCCCACTTCCGGTGTACGAAATTTTACCAAAAGCTTTTCAGTTCTTCAGATTATCAAATAAGACGGATTTTCAAAGTTTCATATCAATTGCTCTATTAGTTTTTGAGATACAGCGCACACAGACAGACACACACACACACACACACACAGACACACACACAGACACACACACACACAGACACACACACAGACACAATTTTTTTTTTCCAGAAATTGTTGAAATGGCATCTAGGGACCCCAAAGCGGATATTTCCGCAAAAAAAATTTTTGAAAAAAAATCACGATCACAATACTTTCTCGTACTTCGTAACGGAGAAAGTAAAAAATGGTGATGTGGCCATCATGTTACTTTCTCCGACTTGATAGTATCAGTAAATATAGCTTTCATGGTTTATTTTCAATTGAAATCATATTTTAAATGTACATCGAACGTTTTGTAAACTCGGATGAAACTGACGTTTAAAACGTCAAATTATGAACCATGGAAAAATTATGCTTCAAATTGAAAAACTCGGTTTACTCAAAAACTAACGAGATTTCGAAAAAAACTTATTCTTTAGAAGTTGTTCATTTTGGCATTCTCTACAATTATTATTCACATAAATTTGCTGTAACTATTATCGTTTCATAATTATAAACCAAAAATTTAAAAGAAATTAATAAATTTTTTTCTCGAATAGAAATGATTTTATGAAAAATATTTTCAAGCAAAAGATATTCATTTCTTTGTTGTCTTCAAAGTTTGTTTAAATGTTTTTGTGATATTTTTCATATTTAACAAAATATTGGCAAAAAACAAAAAACAGTTAAGGTAAACACCCACTTCCGGTGTACGAAATTTTACCAAAAGCTTTTCAGTTCTTCAAATTATCAAATAAGACGTATGTTCAAAGTTTCATATCAATTGCTCTATTAGTTTTTGAGATACAGCGCACACAGACAGACACACACACACACACAGACACAAAAAATTTTTTTCCAGAAATTGTTGAAATGGCATCTAGGAACCCCAAAACGGATATTTCCGCAAAAAAAATTTTTGAAAAAAAAATCACGATCACAATACTTTCTCGTACTTCGTAACGGAGAAAGTAAAAAAGAATGAAAATCAATTGATACTAAATCAAAATTTTCCAAATTTACTCAAAATAAAAATTGCCACTAATTTCAAACATTTTAAATTCACTCAAAATTGATTGTTTTTTAAGATTTTTAAATATGGGATAAAATTTGCCTTAATTTTCTGGATTACCTCATTTGAAATAACAAGAGTTATTTGAAAAGCTTAAAAACCGCTAATTTTCGCAAACTGTACAAATTTACGCGGAATCGATTCTTCTTTCAGATTTATTAAAAATATCTGAAAATATACTTCGTAGATATTTAGAAAATTCCATATAAATCTAGCGGAGGTAATATTTTAAGGTGTGCATTATTTAGGAGACTAAAAACAAATTTTCCAACTTTTTACTTGAAATTCGTCTATATTTACCAGTTTTTTTAATAATAATAAACAATTTATCGAATTCCGAACTAATTTACAAAAGGCCATTTCTTCCGATTTCATGATACAAAAAAATGACTTTTGTATCTTTATCATGACTGAAAGACACTATAGACCATTAACTAAAAAAAATGATTAAATTGCAATTATGTCTGAAAAATGAAATTTTCAAATATTCTTGAATATTGGCGTAATTTTCAAAACAAAACTAGATTTAAAGGAGTGATATTTGAACAATTGAATGTATTTTTTTAGAATGTATTCTCCACGATTCATATTTTTTTAAATTATTTTTCACGGATGCGTGAGAAACGTAAAAAACTAATTTTTAAAAACTGGTTTGAAAATTCGCAAATTAAAAAAAATCAAAAGTGATACATTTTTTTTAGAATTTATTCTCTGCGGTTTACATTTTTTTCGCATTTTTTTCTTTAATTAATCACTCATGTTTGAAAAACGAAATTAAAAAAAAAATTATTTTGAATAATGGCGTAATTTTCAAAACAAACGTGGTTTTAAAAGAGTGATATTTTAACAGTTGAATATTTTTTTTTTTTAATTTATTTGCTATTTTAATACATTTCTTTAAAATGTATTCTCTGCGGTTTATATTTTTCTAGATTTTTTCTCCATTGCGTCATTTATGTCTGAAAAATGAAATTGAATATTGGTGTATTTTTAAAAACAAAAATTACCTTTAATTTGTTTATTTTTGCCAGTTTTTTAATAATAACAAACAATAAATCCAATTCCAAACTAATTTACAAAAAGCCATTTCTTCCGATTTTATGATACAGAAAAAGAATTTTTGTATTTTTATCATGGCCGAAAGACACCAAGGAGCATTAAATTAAAATAAATAGAATAAAATACAAACAAATGTTTTGTATAATTTTGTTAGATTAAATTTATCAATATTACATAAATGGAAAACGTAATTTTAAAGAAAGCTTGTAACAGTATTAAGTTTGATATCTTTTTGCACCTTCAGGTTATTAGTGAAAATTTATATTATTGTTAAAATTGGTCATCCACATTGGTCATTTAGTATTCCAAAAAGTATTTGCACATAATTTAAAATATAATTAAAAAAAAAACAATGTAACTTTTTAAGCTTTAAAGTTGTAATGGAAAAGAGGCAAGAAAGTGGGGCCCTAAGCTATAGCTTGTGTAGCTTATACGTAAATCCTGCACTGTTGATGCCACAGTTACGTAAATCTGAAACATTGGAACTGCCCACCTCGTCATATTTTTGCTTATAACTTGAATAAAAAATGAAATCTCAACCTGAGCCCACTAAATGAAAAATAATGTTTTAACTTGGGAATGAATTAATATCATCGATGAATATTTCAATAAATAAACATTTACGAAAATTTTCAAGCTAAATTAGCATATTTCATCGCAGACAGGCTTTTCGCAAACTGATCAACATTTTTGCATTTCCCTGCGACTTTTGATCGTTTCTTTGCAGCAAACATGACAAGAACCTATAATTTTTTCCTACCAATACTGTCTCGAGGTTGAGTTGGTTCTTCAGAAACAGAGGAAGGAACATGTTGTAGTCCGATCAAACTATTAATCGCAATTGTTGTATTGTAGTTGTTAATTATTTGGCCATTCACAGAACATAATGTGAGGCTTTCTCTTTTCATCATTTACAGCAGAATTTGAGTGAATTGTCGATAGTGCAACATGTTCGTGAAAACCAAAGACTAAGACAAAGAATATTCTTTTCTAGAGTTATGGGAAGCCATTTGTTTTGGAATGTAAGGCTTATTTTTTCTTAAAGTACTAACGATTGTTGATTTTTATAACAATAAGTGTTAGCAAGAGGTGAAGTAGTAAAATAATTATCCATGGTAATATTTTTCCCATATAATAAAACACTTTTACTTTGTTGGTATAACACAAATTTTATTTTATTGTTGACCATAGTTTCGGCAACTCAACTTGCCATGAACAAAACATTAAGTTAACTTTATCAGCAACTCAACTTGCCATTAACAA
Organism: Ocypus olens; assembly: GCA_910593695.2. Lineage (NCBI taxonomy): Eukaryota > Metazoa > Arthropoda > Insecta > Coleoptera > Staphylinidae > Ocypus > Ocypus olens. Next base: position 46,518,579 of record OU343058.1, read on the forward strand.
AACATAAAGTTGACTTTGTTCAAGTGTTTTATTATATTAACAACATGTATAACGAAGTAGAAGCCTCCACCATAAACAATATATTTTTCCCACTTCCTTTAAATGATACTGCAAGTTCTTTTACAACTCTCTCTTCTTGATTTTCTTTCACGAACATTTCCAGTTTTTTCTGAGTACAGAAGGTACACATTCTCGGCATCACAAATTCACGAAATTTTGATTCCAGCTAAGAGGCTTCGATGGTATTAAGCGTGCCCGTTTTTGGAGCGATTATTTGAAGAGATACAAGGCCGGTTAAATTAGGGCAAAGTTGCCCAATCTGGAGTGTAACATAAAACATAAAATATTTCGACGACTTCCGAAGATATCCGAAAAAAATCGAAATTTTCAAAAAATTATTTTTTTTTTTGCGAGATTATTTATAGAGATACTTCGAAACAATTGACACTTTATCATTACCACTTTGTATGCTCTACAACGGGGTGATATAATAATAAAAATTTGACGTTTCGATTTTCGGGAAATTTCATCAGCTTTGTTTTCCATCTTGTATTTTTACATTTTCAAATACAGATTTTTTTTCTGATTAAGGTGATGTGTCATGTGTTTTGGTTTGGTCTAGCAGTTTAATAGATATGCCAAAAATCCTGTTTTTGCAAAGAGTGCCTTGGAAATGACAGCTACACTTTTGTTTAATACAGCAATTTTTGACACTTCGACTGAATTTCGTTTATCCTGACCTACAGTTCCAAAACTTCTATACATTTATAACAAAATGTCGTTTTCAAGTGAAGAAAAACGCGATATGCTAGAACTTTATTACGCATCGCATCGAAATGTGAAAGTTACTTCGGAAACATACCTTCAGCGGTATCCAGAAAGACAACAACCTGCTGAAAATTATTTTCTGATTCTTCATAGAAATTTAGCTGAGTTGGTTTCGCAGTATCCAAAAATCGAATCGTTTACCCTACACAACTTTTACCTGACTGTGTATACAAATAAATCCCTTGATTTATTCTCCTACATGTATCCCTAATTCATTTGAACGGACCCCTGTCACCGGCCCGCGCCACAAAACGGACCCGATTGCGGTGGTTTCGGGTTTGATAAGCAATTAAACATATTGATGGACGGACTGCGAGAGTTATTAAAATTCCAGCTGATTCCAATACATGTAAAATATCATTCTACCTGATGCCTATCTGGATGTTATATTGGAGACATCATCACGCAATTGACAGGTGTCAGAGCGCCAATCTGAAGACACAACTATACTTTTAACACCATTTACATTCCTATTTAAGAATGTTACGCAACGTCCCCTTATCTCTTGACGGAGGAGGACGTGGCCCAGAAAAGAAAAGTGGTCATCGGTTAGAATGGTATTTGTCATCGATTTGTACTATGAAACATCAATTAATGTTAAAGATACACGGGACTGGCCGTATGCTAATGCCGGAGCATTATTAATATTTATGGACAGAGGCCATAACCTGTTAATTATTCATATTATTCTGTGTAACTAACACAGTAACCGAGATAATATTTAGCAGTGGAAATCATATTCGGATAATTGATGGTGTGCTTTGATTATTTTATAATGGGCTCATTATATTGTGTCATTTCTACAGCTGCGGGTTCGACTTCTATATACAAATTTACTAGGAGTATAATTTTCTGCCATACAATTTTGCACAATTAATTCCTAGGAAATAATAATAATCGATGTCAAATTTCGACATCGATTGTTAATATTACCCAGGAGAACTGTTCAAAACATACATTGTTAATAAACTTATTTTTCTTTTTCGTATTAACTGTAATCTAGATTTAAACAGAAGATAATTTCAATTCTAATGGAGCAAAATTGTCTGACAAAAAATTTGCAAGTGCAAGGGCACATTGCTATATTCTTAGCCTACAATAGATGCAACCAAAACTTGAAAGTAAAAATATTTTTTATTTAACTTACAATTAGTCCTTAATTACAGTTATTGCAATGTATCTAAACCTTACAAAAAAGTTCGTATTTACTTTACAACGCAGTCCTCTGCAGCATCTATTACCTCTTCATCAGAAAATATTTTACGTCCTTTCAAACCTTTTTTTTTATTAAGGGCTGAGATCAGGGGCGGCTCGTTATATAGAGCCAAGGAGCTATGGCACTGCCAGTAGTTTCAAGTTCAGCAAAAAATTTTAATGAATTCTTAAAACACTCTTTAAACAACGCCTGTATGAAAAAATAGAGAAAAATCGCGATGCATTTATTTCCCAAAACGCAACGCCGCAGCGCGCCGTTAACGGTGCCAGCTTCTACCTGGCACGCCATTTCGTCAGGATATAGGTTACCGCGGGGAGACGCGCGGTTTTAGGGGTGCAAGAGGTCGCTCTCTGAACGTGCATTTGGTGCCAAATAAATTCTGGCTCATTACGTACGCGCGACGACGACGTGCACTTGTTAGTCATATTCTGCGCATTACACAATGAATTAAATTGAATCATTACGGTTTTTTTTTGCTCATGCGCTATTGAGAAAATAGTGCAAATTAAACAGCTTTTAGACTACTGCCTATTTTGATGATCGAAATAAAGACCGTGGTGTCAGCTTCCAACTCGGGTGCGTCGATTTCGAAATTGGTAAAGACTTAACAAGAAAGTTTAATCGGGAGGTATACTTAAAATAAAAACAACGGGCTGTGCGGATAAAGAAAACATATTTTTTCCGTGCGTATTGTTTTATGGTGAGATTACGAGCACGAAGAATGGTAAAATGTAAACGCACGATAAATGGGAAGTACACATAAAAGATATTTTTGTTTGAATTTATGAACCTTTACTTTACAACTCAAAATAACCTTCTACTAGGAAGATTAATTGTTCTTTCTTTCTTCAAAAAAAGGCGGGTTATATTTTATACCATCAACATGTTCCACGAGCCGCTGGTGAAAGTGAATTGTTTTATTTGAATTCTCTTTAAAATTAGTTTTATTATTTTGATCAATCAAAAAGAAAATTTAAAAAAATGTTTTGCTATTTAAAAAAATTATTTTGAGCAATAGACTGATTTTTGAGACTAATTTAAATAATTTTCTTACTAGAATATTCTGCATTTTTTATTATTAAGCCTGTATTTTCGATATTTTTGGACCAAAATATTCGTTATTTTGACCTAAATTTTCAATTTCATTGTTAAAATTTTCGACTTTTTAATTTTTCGGGTCGTATTATTGGTTTCTAGATTTTTTAAGTGTTTTATTGTCTAAATTTTTTTATCTTTTGGCTTAAATATCCTTTATTTTGACTTAAATTCTTGATTTAATTGTTTAAATTTTCGATTTTTTGTGCGAATTTTTTATTTTTAGATGTTTTGCCTGTATTTTCGATTTTTTTTTTGGTCTCAATTTTTTTTTCGATTTTTTTGTCTAAATTTTTTATCTTTTGGCCTAAATATCCTTTATTTTGACTAAAATTTTTGATTTAATTGTTTAAATTTTCGATTTTTTGTGCGATTTTTGTATTTTTAGATGTTTTGCCTATATTTTCGATTTTTTTTTTGGTCTCAATTTTTGATCTTTTGGCCTAAATATTCTTTATTTTGACCTAAATTTTTGATTTATTTGTTAAAATTTTCGACATTTTAGTCCCATTTTTTATTTTTCGGATCGAATTTTTAATTGAATTCCAAATTTTTCATTTCTTAAATAACATGAATTATTGATGCGAGAATTTTTCGAGTTTTGTTTGCTGAAATTTTCGATTTTTTTGGTCCGCATTTATTATTATTATATTTTGTCTTGTTTGTTTGTTTGTTAAATTTCTTGTCCTCTTGGACCACCATTTTAATTTTTAGGCCCAAATTTTAGATTTTTGGTCTAAATTTTTTATTTTTAGATTTTTTACCTTAAATTATTGATTTTATTGTGCGAAGTGTTGCATTTTTTGGCATTATTTTCAAATTTCTGGTCAGAAACTCAAAATAACCTTGGATTATGATGATTAATCGTTCTTTCTTTCTTCAAAAAAAAGCGGGGTATATTTTATACCATCAACATGTTCCACGAGCCGCTGGTAAAAGTGAATTGTTTTATTTGAATTCTCTTTAAATACAGTTTTATTATTTTGATCAATCAAAAAGAAAATTTAAAAAAATGTTTTGCTATTTAAAAAAATATTTTGAGCAATAGACTGATTTTTGAGACTAATTTAAACAATTTTCTTACTAGAATATTCTGCATTTTTTATTATTAAGCCTGTATTTTCGATATTTTTGGACCAAAATATTCTTTATTTTGACCTAAATTTTCGATTTCATTATTAAAATTTTCGACTTTTTAATTTTTCGGGTCGTATTATTGGTTTCTAGATTTTTTAAGTGTTTTATTGTCTAAATTTTTTTATCTTTTGGCTTAAATATCCTTTATTTTGACTTAAATTCTTGATTTAATTGTTTAAATTTTCGATTTTTTGTGCGAATTTTTTATTTTTAGATGTTTTGCCTGTATTTTCGATTTTTTTTTTGGTCTCAATTTTTGATTTTTTGGCCTAAATATTCTTTATTTTGACCTAAATTTTCGATTTATTTCTTAAAATTTTCGATTTTTTAGTCCGCATTTTTTATTTTTCGGATCGAATTTTTAATTTAATTCCAAATTTTTCATTTCTTAAATAACATGAATTATTGATGCAAGAATTTTTTCGAGTTTTGTTTGATGAAATTTTCGATTTTTTTGGTCCGCATTTATTATTATTATTTATTATTATTATTATTATATTTTGTTTCGTTTGTTCGTTTGTTAAATTTCTTGTCCTCTTGGACCACCATTTGAATTTTTAGGCCCGAATTTTAGATTTTTGGTCTAATTTTTTTATTTTTAGATTTTTTACCTTAAATTATTGATTTTATTGTGCGAAGTGTTGTATTTTTTGGCATTATTTTCAAATTTCTGGTCAGAAACTTATTTTTGGGGGCTGAAAGTGGTAAATTATTTTGCTTCTACCAAAATTTTCGATTTTTGTTGTCTGCATTTTTTATCTTTACGACCGAGTTTTCGATGTTTTGTCTAAATTTTTACCTTTTTATGCCATATCGTAGATTTTTACTTTTTTGGCCAATATTTTGTATTTTAGATTTTTTCGGTGTTTGGTCTTTTGGCCGGAATTTTTATTTATTTTGACTTAAACTTTCGATTTGTTTGTTAAAAATTTTAATTTTTTGGTCCACCATTTAGATTTGTAGGTACGAATTTCAGATTTTTGGTCTTTTTTATTTTTTGTCACATATTTTCTTAATTAGAATTAATGATTTTATTGTGCGGTTTTGTAATTTTTTTGCTATTATTTTCCAATTTCTCGTTGAAATCTTTATAATGTTATGTTTCTGTCAATGCAATGTACCATTATTTTCTGAATAAATGTATATATTATTATTATTATTATTATTTAAAAAAAAAACTTATTTTAAGCTAAAAAGTGTTATTTTAGACCAGGATTTTTAATTATTGGCCGATATTTTAAACCTTCGGCTATTGTTCCATTTTTTTTTTGTTTTTATTCGATTCTTTTTTTTTAATTTTGGATTTCTTGGTTTGCATTTTTTTTATTTTTGGCCTGAGTTTTCGACCTTTTGGTCTAAATTTAGACAAAACGTCGAAAACTCGGGCCTGAAGATGAAAAATACAGACTAAAATATCCAAAATTTCAACAAACAAATCGAATATTTTGGCCAAAAAAAACAAAATTTGGAACAAAATAGCTGAAGATCTAAAATATCGGAAAAAAATCAAAAATCCTGGTCAAAAAATAAAAATGCTTACCAAAAAACTTGAAAATACAGGTAAAAGAAAAATAACTTTTAACGAACAAAACTAAAAAATTCTCACATATAAATGAATAATTCTTTATTTTGGCCGACATTTTTTTTTTAATAATAATAATAATAATAATCTTTATTCACAAAATAATGTACATGAAATTAACAATAATAATTAACTTAAATACATGATATACAGGGTATTTCAGAGCTCTGGGATCGGTCAATCACGTGCTTATTTGTCAAAATTTTGAAAAATGTTTTATATAAAAGTTGTGCAGAATAGTGAGCTGCATGCCCTAAAATTATTTAAATTTATACAGGATGTCTCATAACAGAGTTACAGACCAAACTTATGTTTTTTAAATGGAACACCCTGTATATTTTAACATTTTTGGATTCCTCGTTACTTGGAGATTAACATGACCTAGGTTGTGGGGATTGAAACTGAGTCGTTTTTGTGTTATTCAGTTGTTTATACAAAAATTTGAACAAAATTGTTAAAGTGTTTCCCTAAAACTAATAAAGATAATTCATTCTAATTTAGTGGTAAAGTTTAGTTGAACTTTAGTCTTCAAAATTACTATATCATCCAAAACGTAACTCAGCGTATTATACAGGGTGATAGCCATTCGCAAACTGCACAATTTCTTCATTTTTTTAAATGGAACACCCTATATATTTTTTCATAATTTGAAAGTCTATTGAGTAAGCTTTCGTTTCATATCAGGTTTATAGTAATTTTGAAGACTAAAGTTTAACTAAACTTTACCACTAAATTAGAATGAATTATCTTTATTAGTTTTAGGGAAACACTTTAACAATTTTGTTCAAATTTTTGTATAAACAACTGAATAACACAAAAACGGCTCGGTTTCAATCGCCGAAACCTAAGTCATTTTAATCTCCAAGTAACGAGAAATCCAAAAATGCTAAAATATACAGGGTGTTCCATTTAAAAAAAAAACATAAGTTTGGTCTGTAACTTTGTTATGAGACACCCTGTATAAATTTAAATATTTTTATGCAGATCACTATTCTGCACAACTTTATATAAAACATTTTTCAAAATTTTGATTAATAAGCACGTGATTGACCGTTCCCAGAGCTCTGAAACACCCTGTATATACAAAAACACAAAGTTGAAAAACATGCACGTATTAAAATTATATAAATTTATTCTTAAAATAATTACATTATAAAGAATAACGTCAAAATGATTAGTTTGTTACAATTTTCAATATTTCTGCATTTTTAGGACCGACGTTTTGGTCAATTTTTTTTTATTTTTTTGTCCCACATTTTAGATTTTTTAACCTGAATGATTTTTTTATTTTTACGAGGAATTGTTTTATTTTTTTGGCAGATTTCTTTTTTTTTATTTTTATCCTTTGTTTTGGTTTTTGCAACCTAAATTTTTGAATTTTTTGTATTTTCAAGGGTTTTTGTTTTAATTTCAGGTTATTTATTTAATTTTATATCGTTTGGTTTCGTGGGTTTTAATTTAAATATGGGGTTTATTTTTAGATAAAATTAATTTACTGTGATACTTATTTGGAAAATATAGTCTGCGGGATGTTTAAGGAATTATTTCATATTCAAATATTTGTAGGAATTTAAGATTTTTTGTATCCAACAATTAAATGTCTCATTTAGGTTTTTCGTCTGATCTAAACTTATTTGCCAAGTACAAGGCAGCGGCGGCTCGTGGATCTTTGTAGAGGAGGCTATGAAAGAGACGCATACCTCTCGTGCTGAACTGCTTTCTCTTATAGAGGAAGAAAATACTTCGCTGCTGTTTTGGTCAAATTTTTTTTCCGCAGCCTCCTCGCCGAACATCCACGAGCCGCCGCTGGTTCAAGGGTTATCCGAGAAAAACAAACAATTGAAAAAGGGGTGGAGGGGTATATTGTATAAGTGGCTCTACCATCAACATGTTCCACGAGCCGCCACTAGCTGAGATGAAAGTGTCAGATTTGGTGAACAAAACATTTGTTGGAGCAATTAGAACCCTCGATTATAAGTGTTATTTTCAGGCGCGTTGTCCTAGCCGTGGGTTATATTAGTAACAATTAAAATATAAATAAGTTACGTATTAATTAAATACACAATTTATAGCCAAAACAATAAAAACAAGACTAAATGGCTGAAGATGTACTTTCGATGGTTCTTTCTCACTTTATCCACCTTGGTTGTAATAAAGTTCCTCTTATTATCATCATTAGTAGCACTAAAATCCAAGTATAGTTGTTTCAATAACTAACTTTCCTGTAATCCTAGACAAATAAAAGACGCGATTATACGCAAAACTTGTTTTGTTGACTCGGCTCCGTTTGCAGCTATGATTTCCTGCAATCCACGTTAATTTATGGTAAATGAAAGGCTCCAATTAAATTAAGAGACAGGTAATCATTTGCATGCGCATTGGACCTAAATTACAATTGCAATTAACGCTAACCAGAGAATATTTTTCCGGTCTGCACTTTTGTAGTCGCGCATAAATTCCCATTGGTCGAAGCGAAACGCGGAAGCAGCATCTGTGCTCTATCCACAAATGCAAATGTAACATCAATAAATAACAGTTAGCGTTGGAAAACTTAAGATAATGAATAAGTTATGTGACTTATTACAAGCAGTATAAGTGAAATGTTAATTTTATTATTGAAACCTCATTTGCATTCTGAATATATTATTTATTGTTGTAATATACAATCGAATTTTCACGCGGGATCCTAAATTTTAATTAAATTAAATATCAAGGTTTATTAATAATAAATGATTTTAAATTATCTTTAATTCTGAGCATGGTTTCTTGTCCAGATCAACGGTAGGGCTGTGTAGTCGATAAATAATCGATTAATCGGTTGTTTGATTATTACTCGAAAAATAATTAATTAATTATACTAACCCTTTGAGGGGCACATTTTTGGGAAGGAGATGAAACGGGGAAACTAATGGCACTTTGGCACTTGAGGTTTTCGGGGTCGCTGATTCAGATTTCGGTGTCAGAAATGAGTTTTGACAGCTGTCAACTGTCAAATCGGCTGTCAAGTATCGGAAAATGCAATGAAAATCGGAAAATATAGGTTCATTGGCTGATCCAGGAATGTTACAGACCAATAATGATGTGGGAAGAATTTTCCGATAGTTGACAGCTGTCAAAAACTGTCAAAATAGTCAGAATGTAGTGAAAAAACAAGTTGGGCGTCGTTTCCCGCTTCCTTCCCAAGGTCGCTGAACAAGATTGCAACATCGGAAAAGAGTTTTGACAGCTTATCAACTGCCAAACCAGCTGTCAAGTCATGTATTATAAAATCAAACCCAGTAGCCAGACGTTCATTGGCTCTCTGGGAATATAATTGATGACTAATAAAGTGGGAAGAATATGTTGGCAGTTGACAGCGGTCAAATAACTGTCACAGTGAAGAGAACGAAATCAAAATACAAGGTTGGCATGGTTTTACCGGACAGAATATCGATATCCGAGATGGGCATTGGCAGCTGGCAACTGCCAAACCAACTGTAAAATAATGTAATCAGCAAAGATCATACAAAAATCAGCATTTATTAAATATTTTGGGAGATTTGAGGACCAAGCTAGCTGTCAAATGCAGATCTTCGCTGTTGACAGCCGACACAAACCTGTCAGGATGGAGCAGTAGACTTAAAAATACGAATTGGACGTCATTCTATAGCTTTCTGAGACCGCTAAGTAATGTTAACACATCCAGAATGAGTTTTGGCAGCTTTACAATCACTCAAACTTTCAAATTGTGACAAGATAATTCACAATCATTGTAAGTTTTTTATCTTTCTTTTGTTTATTTCTAATTTAAAAAAAAAATGGTGATGTGGCCATCATGTTACTTTCTCCGACTTGATGGTATCATTTATGATACCTTCTTACTTTTTCCCAAAAATTGCACTAAAAATTATTTCCTGGAAAAACCACTGGTTCGATTCCGGGTTTCTATACATCACTGGAAAGATCTCTTCAAGACGCTTCAGAAAATGTACTTTCGCAAGAACAATTGTTAATTTGAAGCCCGTGACGCGTCAGCGAAGAAATTACGCTTTCATGGTTTATTTTCAATTTAAATCATATTTTAAATGTACATCGAGCGTTGCGTAAACTCGGATGAAACTGACGTTTAAAACGTCAAAATTATGAGACGGAAAGATGGAAAAATTATACTTCAAATTCAAAAACTCGGTTTACTCAAAAACTAAAGAGATTTCGAAAAAAAACTTATTCTTTAGAAGTTGTTCATTTTGGCATTCTCTACAATTATTATTCATATAAATTTGTTGTAACTGTTATCGTTTCATAATTATAAACCAAAAATTTGAAAAAAATTAATAAATTTTTTTCTCGAATAGCAATGATTTTATGAAAAATATTTTCAAGCAAAAGATGTTCATTTCTTTGTTGTCTTCAAAGTTTGTTTAAATGTTTTTGTGATATTTTTCACACACACAAACAAAAAAAATTTTGTTTCCAGAAATTGTTGAAATGGCATCTAGGGACCCCAAAACGGATATTTCCGTAAAAAAAAATTTTGAAAAAAAATCACGATCACAATACTTTCTCGTACTTCGTAACGGAGAAAGTAAAAAATTCTACCAACCACGTATTGTTTTGAATTATTTCTGGTTAATTCACCAAAGTCACGTCTACGAAGTGCCAAAAAATTTCTTACTTTGGAAACAATTTTTCATGGCATCCGCTTTGTCAACGCAGCCCATATAGGCATTATAATCCTTGGCTACAATCGGACAATTATTTTGAACAATAGAGTGATTTTTGAGACAAATTTAGACCATTTTCTTACTAGAATATTCTGCATTCTTTTATATTACGACTTTATTTTCGATTTTTTTATCTAAATTTTTGATCATTTGGCCTAAATATTTTTTTTATTTTGATCTAAATTTTCGATTTCCTTGTTAAAATTGTCGACTATTTGATCCACATTTTTTATTTCTCCCGTCGAATTTTCAGTTTTCACATTTTTGACCTATACTTTAATAATAATAACAATAATAAATTGTTTTTATTGCGAGAAAATAAAAATAAAAGTACAAGAAATATCATGGCAGAGTAGGCGAAGTTCAGTGAGGTAGTAAACCTCTTACTGCTCTTCCACTTAACCTACTAATTTACTAAACTAAAACTAAATTAAATTAAATGTACATTTAGGTTAGGAGTACTATCATTATTTTATTGCAACTTCTTTTGTAATCATTACAACTTTTCGATATTTTTGGTCAAAATATTTTAACTTTTAGCCTAAATATCCTTTATTTTGACCTTTTGCGATTTAATTGTTTAAATTTTTAGACTTTTTGGAATCATTTTTGATTTTCCCGCCCAATTTTTAATTTTTAGACTTTTTTGAATCATTTTTAATTTTCCCGCCGAATTTTTAATTTTTAGATTTTTTACCTGTATTTTCGATTTTTTTGGTACTAAATTTTCGATCTGTTGACAAATATTCTTTATTTTGACATACATTTTCGATTTAATTGTTAAAAATTTTAGTTTCTTTTTGTCCGTACTTTTTAATTTTTGGAGCCGAATTTTTAATTTTTAGATTTTTGAACTGTATTTTCGATTTTTTTTTGGTCTAAATTTTTAATCATTCTTTATTTTGACCTAAATTTTCAATTTAATTGTTAAAAATTTTGGATTTTTCGGTCCACATTTTTGATTTTTCAGGCCGAATTTTAAATTCTAGTTCCAAATTTTTGACTTGATTTTGAATAAAATATCTATAACCTGAATTATTCATTTAAATACGAGATTTATTTTATTTTTTTCCGGTATTTTCGATTTTTGTTTGTTGAAATTTTCAATTTTTTAGTCTGCATTTATTATCTTTAGGCCCGAGTTTTCAATGTACTGCCTACATTTTCGACTTTCCGGTCAACATTACAGATTTTTATTATCTTTTGGCCTAAATTTTTCTTTATTTTGACCTAACTTTTTGATTTTATTGTTAAAATTTTCGATTTTTTTGGCCCCCATTTTTGATTTTTCGTTTAGTCTGTATTTATTGTCTTTAGGGCCGAGTAATCATTACAACTTTTCGATATTTTTGGTCTAAATTTTTTAACTTTTAGCCTAATTATCCTTTATTTTGACCTTTTGCGATTTAATTGTTTACATTTTTAGACTTTTTGGCTTGCATTTTTGATTCTCCCGCCGAATTTTTAATTTTTAGATTTTTTACCTGTATTTTCGATTTGTTGACATAAATATTCTTTATTTTGACATACATTTTCGATTTAATTGTTAAAAATTTTAGTTTTTTTTTGTCCGTATTTTTGATTTTTGGAGCCGATTTTTTAATTTTTTAATTTTTGAACTGTATTTTCGATTTGTTTTTTTGGTCTAAATTTTTGATAATTTTCTATAATATTCTTTATTTTGACCTAAATTTACGATTTAATTGTTAAAAATTTTAGATTTTTCGGTACACATTTCTGATTTTTCAGGCCGAATTTTAAATACTAGTTCCAAATTTTTGATTTGATTTTGGATAAAATATTTATAACCTGAATTATTCATTTAAATACGAGATTTATTTTATTTTTGTCCGGTATTTTCGATTTTTGTTCGTTGAAATTTTCAATTTTTTAGTCTACATTTATTATCTTCAAGCCCGAGTTTTCAATGTACTGTCTAAATTTTCGACTTTCTGGCCAACATTACAGATTTTTATTATTATTATTGTTTTTTAATCTTTTGACCTAAATTTTTCTTTATTTTGACCTAACTTTTCCATTTTCAATCAATCAATCAATCAATGTTTATTCACGTATGCCACCTAGGTTTACATTTCAGTGTTAGTGGATGTGTAGGTCAATAATCTTATAGTTAATATTAAAATTTAAATCTTACATATAGTAATTGTCAATTATTATAAAATGTATAGATAGAATGAAATAAAACAATGCAAAATAAATAAAATAAAATGAGATAAGAAATTTACGGCGTACCCTCCATAAAATCATTAAATTTGTAATAGCACTTCTCTACAAGAAATTTTCCCAAGCGTTGTTTGAAGACATTTTATAGTTAAAATTTTCGAATTTTTTGCCCCCCCCCCATTTTTGATTTTTCGTTTAGTTTGCATTTATTGTCTTTAGGGCCGAGTTTTCGATGTTTTGTCTAAAGTTTAGGCTTTTTGACCAACATTGTGGATTTTGCCCTAATTTTTTCTTTATTTTATTTTTTTATTTCTCTTAAAATTTTTCTTTCTTTGATCCACTATTTTTATTTTTAGGCCAGAATTTTAGATTTTTGGTCTTAATTTTTATCCTATATTTTAGGTTTTTTAACTTGGATTAATTATTTTATTTACGAATTTCTGGTCAGAAACTTATTTTTGGCGGCCGAAAGTGGCAAATTATTTTGTTCTACCTAAGTTTTCGATTTTTTGTCTGCGTTTTTTTATTTTTAGATCAGAATTCTTGATTCTTTGGCCCATATTTTAAATTTCTGTATTTTCGATATTTTTGTTAAATTTTTTTATTTGTCTTTATTTTGACCAAAATATTCGATTGGTTTGTAGAAATTTTCGATTTTTTTTTGTTTGCAATTTTTAACTTTACACTTGTTTTCGATGTTTTGTCTAAATTTTCACCGTTTTAGTCCCTATTGTAGAATTTACTTTTTTGGCCTATATTTTGTATTTTCGATTATTTTGGTTTCAATTTTTGGTCTTTTGGCCAACATTTTCTTTATTTCGACATGAATTTTCTATTCATTTGTTAAAAATTTTGATTTTACGAATTTTAGATTTTTGGTCTTAATTTTTTAATTTTGTCCCATATTTTAGATTTTCTTAATTTGCATTATTGATTTTATTGTGCGATTTTTTTTAAATTCTTATATTTGCTATTATTTTCGAATTTCTCATTGGATCTTATTTTAAGCTAAAAAAAGTTATTTTTGGGGCTGAAAATGGCAAATAATTTTTCTTTTACTTGTATTATCTGCATTTTTATTTTTAAACCAGGATTTTTGATTTTTTCGCCGATATTTTTGATCTTCGGCTGTTCCAAATTTTTGATATTTTGGCTAAAATATTCGATTGATCTAGGAAGATAAATGGTTCTTTCTTTCTTCAAAATCTATATTGTATAAGTGGCTCTACCATCAACATGTTCCTCGAGCCGCCACTGGCCGAGATACCTAGATCTTTCATAGTGATAACACTAGACCGCATGATATTCAAGATGCAATTATGGAGGTAAAAATAAATCATATAGTCATGATGATGGTTGCGACCGTTACTACATGGTAATTCATAATAAGTTCACTGACAATTTAAATTGTGGTAAAAAACATAGTAAGTGTTTTATTCAGTGATTAAATCATTTAGCCCTTCCAGTATTATTACCAGCGGCGGCTCGTGGATTTTCGTATGTGAGGCAAAAACAAGATGCCCCTCGTGCTGCACTAGGGGCCTGCCCAAAGTGCCGAATGTCCAAAGTGCCGAATCGGTATTTTGCTCAAAGTGCCGAATTCTATACTACAGACCATGCCCAAAGTGTCGAACGACGCCAAGCGACGTCGCATCGTTCGTAGACCAGGCCCAGTAAGGCCCTAAATGCCGAATGCGCACCCTTATGTATGTTCGTAATGTGCAAAAATAATTTTTGATAATAGAAGTTTATCAATGGTTTCAGGGCTGGAGAATGTTTTTATTTTAATTTAAAATAAAAAAAAATGTATTTTTGTTTTAAATGTTTTTAAACGTATTATAACATTAATATTCGGCATTTTGGGACTGGTAGGTGCGTGCGAGGACCAAATTGGCGAATCGGCAATTTGGGCCTTACTGAGAGGTCGACGCGAGGACAAAGTGCCGAATGTCCAAACTGCCGATTAGCATTCGGCTCCGACGCCTCGTCTACGAACGATGCGACGTCGCTTGGCGTCGTTCGGCACTTTGGGCATGGTCTGTAGTATAGAATTCGGCACTTTGAGCAAAATACCGATTCGGCACTTTGGGCATTCGGCACTTTGTCCCGGACCCCTGCACTACTTACTCTAATAGAGGAAACAAATATTCCGTTGCTTTTTCGGCCAAACTTTCTTCCGTTGCCTCGCCGTCGAACATCCACGAGCCGCCGCTGATTATTATCTGATATAAACCCAATAGAACATGACAACGACTTGACTTATTTTTTTACGTGTACGAAGAGGTTGTATATTCAGAGTATTTTCGTCTTAAATGAATTTATTCAAAAGAGTTTCCAACACATCGAGAGACAAATATTTGTAAATCAGTGACCATCGCGGAAATATCTCAATCTACCCTCATAGATAAGATTTTGTCAATTAGTACAGGTGTGGGTTGGTGGTTTATTTATGTTTTCTATATACTCTAAGTAAGATTGCTTATTACAATATAGCATGAGCTTATACCTCCTTAAATCCTAATCAGAATTGCATACAAGATAAGAAACAGCGCCATTGAGGCAAGACCGGTATTCGATAACGTTGGCGTTAATAGCAATTCAGGCAGACTGAGGTGTAACAAGCTTTCTTATAATTAAATTTATACAAAAATAACTGTCACAATTTGCAACTAAACAAATTGTTTGTATTTTCAGGTGTAGCTGTGGAGGATTGTAATATTGGGAAAAATCAATATTTAACCACAATATCGTGAAGAACTATTAGGTGAGTGTTTACTTCTATTATTGTTACAGAAATGTATATAAATTCGTGTTTAATATTATAAATACCACCGCATAGATAGGTTTTTTTTGAAATAGCAGAACGTTTCGTGTAAGAATAAGGAACACCCAGGGGTGGATCAATAGAGGGACTAATAGAGCCCCCCAAAAAATTGATTTATCATCATACATTTTTAATACTTTTTCATTAACAATTCGCTCTAAAAATGTTTAATATTAATAATACAATGGCTGAAAGACCTCCGGTCGATAGCCAATTAAGAATTGCGGAAAACCATAATTTTTTATATGTATGTATATATATTTGTATCAATTCTTAAATAAAGATGTTTGTATATATAATAATACAATAATTGAAATTTAACCCTTTGCACTCGTATGTCGACTTATAGTCGCCAATAGTATATAGTGTATCAAGGGCCGAAAATCGGCTTTAGCAACCCGCCGCTTTTAGCAGCTCTTTCTTTCGATGAAAGAATTTGCCAAATTAGGTCATCCGTTCAAGAGTTATCCTTAAACAACGAAAAAGCAATTAAAGACGAATTAATTTTTTGGTCCATTGTACTTTATTGACTCGAAAAAATATAAAAACAATTGCCATCCACTTGAAACTTTACAAAATCACTGAATATTAATTCAAGAATGACTTGATATAAAATTCAAATACATTCCGTCGATTGCTTTGGCGATTTTTCATGTAAATTTATGAAAAATTATAATCACTTTTTTTTGACGCAAAAAAAATATAAAAACAATTGCCATCGACTTGAAATTTTCCAAAACAACTGACAACACATGTGATTCTACATTTCCGTAAAAATTAGAAATGCATTGTTTCTAAATTTTGGAATATTTCAATGTGAACGGAGATGAAATTTAGAAAAAAATTGCAATAAATTCGTCGACGCGAAAAAAATATAAAAACAATTACCATCGACTTGAAACTTTCCAAAACAACTGACAACACATGTAATTCTACATTTCCATAAAAATTAGAAATGCATTGTTTCTAAATTTTGGAATATTTCAATGTGAACGGAGATGAAATTTAGAAAAAAATTGCAATAAATTCGTCGACGCGAAAAAAATATAAAAACAATTGCCATCGACTTGAAATTTTCCAAAACAACTGACAACACATGTAATTCTACATTTCCATAAAAATTAGAAATGCATTGTTTCTAAATTTTGGAATATTTCAATGTGAACGGAGATGAAATTTAGAAAAAAATTGCAATAAATTCGTCGACGCGAAAAAAATATAAAAACAATTACCATCGACTTGAAACTTTCCAAAACAACTGACAACACATGTAATTCTACATTTCCATAAAAATTAGAAATGCATTGTTTCTAAATTTTGGAATATTTCAATGTGAACGGAGATGAAATTTAGAAAAAAATTGCAATAAATTCGTCGACGCGAAAAAAATATAAAAACAATTGCCATCGACTTGAAATTTTCCAAAACAACTGACAACACATGTAATTCTACATTTCCATAAAAATTAGAAATGCATTGTTTCTAAATTTTGGAATATTTCAATGTGAACGGAGATGAAATTTAGAAAAATATTGCAATAAATTCGTCGACGCGAAAAAAATATAAAAACAATTGCCATCGACTTGAAATTTTCCAAAACAACTGACAACACATGTAATTCTACATTTCCATAAAAATTAGAAATGCATTGTTTCTAAATTTTGGAATATTTCAATGTGAACGGAGATGAAATTTAGAAAAAATTGCAATAAATTCGTCGACGCGAAAAAAATATAAAAATAATTGCCATCCACTTAAAACTATTCAAAACAACTGGCAACACATGTAATTCTACATTTCCATAAAAATTAGAAATGCATTGTTTCTAAATTTTGGAATATTTCAATGTGAACGGAGATGAAATTTAGAAAAAATTGCAATAAATTCGTCGACGCGAAAAAAATATAAAAACAATTGCCATCGACTTGAAATTTTCCAAAACAACTGACAACACATGTAATTCTACATTTCCATAAAAATTAGAAATGCATTGTTTCTAAATTTTGGAATATTTAAATGTGAACGGAGATAAAATTTAAAAAAAAATGCAATAAATTCGTGGACGCGAAAAAAAAATAAAAACAATTGCCATCGACTTTAAATTTTCCAAAACAACTGACAACACTTGTGATTCTACATTTCCGTAAAAATTAGAAATGCATTGTTCCTAAATTTTAGAAAATTTAAATTTTTCAAAATTTAAAAAAAATGCAATAAATTCGTGGACGCGAAAAAAAAAATATAAAAATAATTGCCATCGACTTGAAATTTTCCGAAACAACTGACAACACATGTGTTTCTACATTTCCATAAAAATTAGAAATGCATTGTTTCTAAATTTTAGAATATTTCAATGTGAAGGGAGATAAAATTTAAAAAAAAATGCAATAAATTCTTGGACGCGAAAAAAAAATAAAAACAATTGCCATCGACTTTAAATTTTCCAAAACAACTGACAACACTTGTGATTGTACATTTACATAAAAATTATAAATGCATTGTTTCTAAGTTTTGGAATATTTCAATGTGAACGGAGATGAAATTTAGAAAAAATGCAATAAATTCGTGGACGCGAAAAAAAAATAACAATTGCCATCGACTTTAAATTTTCCAAAACAACTGACAACACTTGTGATTGTACATTTACATAAAAATTATAAATGCATTGTTTCTAAGTTTTGGAATATTTCAATGTGAACGGAGATGAAATTTAGAAAAAATGCAATAAATTCGTGGACGCGAAAAAAATATAAAAACAATTGCAATCGACTTGAAATTTTCTAAAACAACTGACAACACATGTGATTCTACATTTCGGTAAAAATTAGAAATGCATTGTTTCTAAGTTTTGGAATATTTCAATGTGAACGGAAATGAAATTTAGAAAAAAATTGCAATAAATTCGTCGACGCGAAAAAAATATAAAAACAATTGCCACCGACTTGAAATTTTCCAAAACAACTGACAACACGTGTGATTCTACATTTCCATAAAAATTAGAAATGCATTGTTTCAAAATTTCAGAATATTTCAATGTGTACGGAGATGAAATTTAGAAAAAAATAAATTCGTCAACGCGAAAAAAATATAAAAACAATTGCAATCGACTTGAAATTTTCTAAAACAACTGACAACACATGTGATTCTACATTTCCGTAAAAATTAGAAATGCATTGTTTCTAAATTTTGGAATATTTCAATGTGAATGGAGATGAAATTTAAAAAAAAATGCAATAAATTCGTGGACGCGAAAAAATTATAAAAATAATTGCCATCGACTTGAAATTTTCCAAAACAACTGACAACACTTGTGATTTTACATTTCCGTAAAAATTAGAAATGCATTGTTTCTAAATTTTGGAATATTTCAATGTGAACGGAGATGAAATTTAGAAATAATTGCAATAAATTTGTGGACGCGAAAAAAATATAAAAACAATTGCCATCGACTTGAAATTTTCCAAAACAACTGACAACACATGTGATTCTACATTTCCGTAAAAATTAGAAATGCATTGTTTCTAAGTTTTGGAATATTTCAATGTGAACGGAAATGAAATTTAGAAAAAAATTGCAATAAATTCGTCGACGCGAAAAAAATATAAAAACAATTGCCACCGACTTGAAATTTTCCAAAACAACTGACAACACGTGTGATTCTACATTTCCATAAAAATTAGAAATGCATTGTTTCAAAATTTCAGAATATTTCAATGTGTACGGAGATGAAATTTAGAAAAAAATAAATTCGTCAACGCGAAAAAAATATAAAAACAATTGCAATCGACTTGAAATTTTCTAAAACAACTGACAACACATGTGATTCTACATTTCCGTAAAAATTAGAAATGCATTGTTTCTAAATTTTGGAATATTTCAATGTGAATGGAGATGAAATTTAAAAAAAAATGCAATAAATTCGTGGACGCGAAAAAATTATAAAAATAATTGCCATCGACTTGAAATTTTCCAAAACAACTGACAACACTTGTGATTTTACATTTCCGTAAAAATTAGAAATGCATTGTTTCTAAATTTTGGAATATTTCAATGTGAACGGAGATGAAATTTAGAAATAATTGCAATAAATTTGTGGACGCGAAAAAAATATAAAAACAATTGCCATCGACTTGAAATTTTCCAAAACAACTGACAACACATGTGATTCTACATTTCCGTAAAAATTAGAAATGCATTGTTTCTAAATTTTAGAATATTTCAATGTGCACGGAGATGAAATAAAAAAAATGCAATAAATTCGTCGACGCGAAAAAAATATAAAAACAATTGCCATCCACTTGAAAGTTTTCAAAACAACTGGCAACACATGCGATTCTACATTTCCGTAAAAATTAAAAATGCATTGTTTCTAAATTTTGGAATATTTCAATGTGAACAGAGATGAAATTTAAAAAAATTACAATTAATTCCTCGACTCTAAAAAAATATAAAAACAATTGCCATCGATTTTATTGAAAATCATTGAATATTAATTCAAGAGTGATTTGGTAGAACATTCAGATACATTCCGTCGATTGCTTTTGCGATTTTTTGTGTAAATTTATGAAAAATTATAATCATTTTTTGCTGACGCGAAAAAAAGACATAAAAATAGCTGTAAAATACTTGAAACTTTATAAATTTACTTAAAATGCAATAATCTTAATAATCTTCCAAAAACTCAAAAAACTCCCATCATAGGTTTTCAAGATAACCGACTGACAACAGCGCTTCAGATTTTTTTTATCTTGCCCTTCTTCCGAGTGAAAAAAATATAAAAACAACTGCAACACGCACTTGAAATTTTCCAAATTTACTCAAAATACACTAATCTTAACAATCCTCCAAAAAACTCAAAAAACCCCATCACTGGTTTTCAAGAATTTAAGTTTCATTTCTTCCGAGTAAAAATGAACTATAAAAACAACACACTTGAAAATATTCAAATTTACTCAAAATACATTAATCTTAATAATCCTCTGAAAAAACCATAATACCCCATCACAGGTTTTCAAGATAACGGACCGAGAACTTTACTGATTTATATGTATATGTGTATATAAGTTAGGAAATCATTGAATTATCTCTCAGAGTCGTGGCACAGTTATGTTGTATTAGTATTAGTATTAGTTTTAAGTTCTATTTTAGTTAAATATTTTGTAATTTTGTATTTTTTATTTAAAAAAAGGGGATTCCCGTAAAATAAATAAATAATAATAATAATAATAATAACAGCCTTTAAGATTTTTAAGTTTCACTTTTTCGGAATGAAAAAAAACAAAAATAACTGTAACACACTTGAAACTTTTTAAATTTACTCAAAATACATTAATCTTAATAAATCTCCAAAAAACTGAAAGTACCCCATCATTGGTTTTCAAGATAACACAAAACACAAGAATTTTTGAAATCTGCTAATTTGTTCAAGAGATATATTCTTAAATAAATGCATTGCCATGTTTCTCGTCTCATGAAACTTTGGCAAGCATCGTTTTAATATTTAAAATAACAAATCAGTGTTTTTAGAATTAATTAAAAATATCTTGTTTCGTTTGAAACTGTAAGTAGTGCCATGGCTCCTTGGCTCTACATAACGAGCCGCCTCTGGTTTCAGTGGAGGCAGGTGAAAAAATACGTTTTGTCACTAATAAATACGAGTGCAAAGGGTTAATAAATTAAATTACACCAAATTTGCCTTATTTTGACTTCTGAGTCATCAAAATCGACAAACGTGTTTAACTCAATTTTAAAATCTTCGAACTTTAAATTAAAAATTAAAAAGTGCGATTTGCGCATTTTTTGTTAATATCGACAAGGTCTGTAATGGAGTAGAACTCGGGAAAAATTAAAATAATTTAATGAAAAATGAATAACACAAAATTAACATTTATTTTTTAAATTAAAATAAACTGACATTTTTGTAAAGATCACGATAAATGATAAACAATCTAGGTTTAAGGGATGG
The DNA here is from genome assembly GCA_910593695.2 of Ocypus olens. NCBI lineage: Eukaryota > Metazoa > Arthropoda > Insecta > Coleoptera > Staphylinidae > Ocypus > Ocypus olens. The sequence goes on from OU343058.1 coordinate 46,540,113, forward strand.
GAGGCAATTGCTGCAATTACCTCCCTTGAGCCCAGATTATTTTTCGTTTGTCGAATTTTGGATTTTTTTTCAAAAATTGGTCGAATTTTGGTTTTAAGGCGCATCGTGTTTTTAATAGACATTTTTAGAAGTTTCCTTGAAACTATGGTTTTCACTGCATGATTTGCCCATTGATTATGTTATCCTGCACACAATTTTCTAAAATTATTATTTATCTTAGAGGTAATCTGTTTTGTAGATAATATCTACGAAGACAACAAGTAGAACTGTAGTTTTCAGCCACATATTTTAGGGCGCAACTTTTATGGAATGCTCTTCAATATTTCGCTTCTTTACTAATTAGAATTATGTACTTTACATGCAAATTGTTCGAAGCAACCATTACTTTATTAAGTCGCTTAATAAACCGTCTTTGACAGCAAATTAAAAAAAATAAATAAATGATTGAATATTGGTATTTGAAACGATAATAATCATAATTTTCGTATCACACAATAATTATTAGAGGTGGGTGAGTCGATTAAAAGAATCGTCATTCAAGTGACTCCTGTGTAAATTTCCCGACTCATTTAGAGTCATAACATTTTTTCAGGGTAAATTAAAAACTTTTCGCTCTTCACCATTTTCAGGTTAAATTGACTTTTCGTTTTTTCAAAAGAGTCAAGAGTCACTTAAAAAGTCGACTCTTTTCAGTCAACTCCTCACGACGAGTCGACTAAAAAATGGTGATGTGGCCGTCATGTTACTTTCTCCGACTTGATGGTATCATTTATATTTACGCTTTCTTGGTTTATTTTCAATTTAAATCATATTTTAAATATACATCGAGCGTTGCGTAAACTCGGATGAAACTGACGTTTAAAACGTCAAAATTATGAAAGATGGGAAAATTATACTTCAAATTCAAAAACTCAGTTTACTCAAAAACTAAAGGGATTTCTAAAAAAACTTATTCGTTATAAATTGTTCATTGTAGCATTCTCTACAGTTATTATTAACATAAATTTGCTGTAACTATTATCGTTTTATAATTATAAACCAAAAATTTAAAAAAAATAATAAATTTTTTTCTCGAATAAAAATGATTTTATGAAAAATGTTTTCAAGCAAAAGATGTTCATTTCTTTGTTGTCTTCAAAGTTTGTTTAAATGTTTTTGTAATATTTTTCATATTTAAGAAAATATTGGCAAAAAACAAAAAACAGTTAAGGTAAACGCCCACTTCCGGTGTACGAAATTTTACCAAAAGCTTTTCAGTTCTTCAGATTATCAAATAAGACGGATGTTCAAAGTTTCATATCAATTGCTCTATTAGTTTTTGAGATACAGCGCGCACAGACAGACACACACACACATACACACACACACACAGACTCAAATTTTTTTTTTCCAGAAATTGTTGAAATGGCATCTAGGGACCCCAAAACGGATATTTCCGTAAAAAAAAATTTTGAAAAAAAAAACACGATCACAATACTTTCTCGTACTTCGTAACGGAGAAAGTAAAAAATGGTGATGGGGCCATCATGTTACTTTCTCCGACTTGATGGTATCATAGCCATTTATATTTACGTTTTCATGGTTTATTTTGAATTGAAATCATATTTTAAAGTACATCGAGCGTTGTGTAAACGCGGATGAAACTGACGTTTAAAACGTCAAAATTATGAAAGATGGAAGAATTATACTTCAAATTCAAAAACTCAGTTTACTCAAAAACTAAACGGATTTCGAAAAAAACTTATTTGTTATAAGTTGTTCATTTTAGCATTATCTACAATTATTAATAGCATAAATTTGCTGTAACTATTATCGTTTTATAATTATAAACCAAAAATTAAAAAAAAAGTAATAATTTTTTTGCTCAAATAAAAATAATTTTATGACAAATGTTTTCAAGCAAAAGATGTTCATTTCTTTGTTGTCTTCAATGTTTGTTTAAATGTTTTTGTGATATTTTTCATATTTAAGAAAATATTGGCAAAAAACAAAAAAACAGTTAAGGTAAACGCCCACTTCCGGTGTACGAAATTTTACCAAAAGCTTTTTAGTTCTTCAGATTATCAAATAAGACGGATGTTCAAAGTTTTATATCAATTGCTCTATTAGTTTTTGAGATACAGCGCGCACAGACACACACACACATAGACAGACACAATTTTTTTTCCAGAAATTGTTGAAATAGCTTCTAGAGACCCCAAAACGGATATTTCCGTAAAAAAAAAAATTTGAAAAAAAATCACAATCACAATGCTTTCTCGTACTTCGTAACGGAGAATGTAAAAAGTCATTTCGCCCAGCTCTAATAATTATAATTCATTTGTAACTTACTGCACCGTCCATAATTGACATAATTTATGGGTGTTGTAACGGTAATGTAGTCAGTACTAAACATACAATTATCATGTCGTTTCCTTATCTGGTGATATTTTAACTTCAACCACAATTAGTGTCAGAATTAGTACCTTTGGATCAAATTTAACACTTTCTCGCATCATACTTGAGTTTACTATTTTATCAAAGTGTACAGATCTTCATGCCTCCAAGAGTTACAAACCATTACCGACTGTATAAATGTACTCATTAAGAACGCGCTGGTTCCTACCACTGAACTTACAGACATACATTAATTATAACAATTTATTAAGGAGTTTAGCAAAAGTATCAGATAAATTAAAGGATCATTTATTTAATTAATTCCCTGTTGTGAAATGTATTATATTATATAAAAACGGTACCGGAAATATAAAAAAAATAATATAGTCTAATATAGATGAAAATGTGCATTATATATATTTTTTAAGATTAATAGAAAATATTCGAAGATTGTAGTTTCGAACGTTCGAAGTTCCAAATTTTCGAACATTCGAGGCTTCGAATTTTCGAAGTTTCGAAGTGTTGAATTCTGATTTGTCAGAATGCTAGTCTCAAGAGCACCGAGCACAAGAGAGATGGTTCTTGCGTTTAGGTCAAATGCAGATAGCCTAGAAAATTTGATACCAAATTAAAGGTTATTGTTCCTAGAGTGTGTAAAATTTAGATTTTTTTATCGCTTGGTTCCGGAGATATATACTGAAGGAAAAAAAAAATGAAACACTTTAAATTCGTGAAATTTCGACCATTTTCAAACCGCCATAACTCGGCGTATTTTCAATCGATTTTGATGAATCTTTGAGAGCAAAAAACTTTGAAGTGTCTTCTTTAAAGTCATGCATGCAAGCGTAACCCCTTCCGCCCCACTCTAGCACTCCTATAAAAAAAAATATTTTTCTGGAAACCATGTCCAACTTTGATGATGTCTACGGAGTTGGAAAAAAAATTTCGGCTCAATCCACCATAAAGGCATTAAAATTCCCTAAACAATTCCCTCTACAGGACTCAAAATACGAAGTTCCTACAACGATTTGGCACAAAGTTATAGGTGTTTGGAAAAAAAGCGAATTTTGTGGTTTTTTGACTCATAAGTCCGAAGTTTTTCAACAAAATTGTTATCGTTTTCACGAATGAAATTCTCGTTACATGTTCTTTGAGGTATGTACGAAAATTAATTGTTTGCGCGAAATCATGAATATTGCATTTTATACCTTAGATCTCCACTAACAAAAAAAATTATTTTAGGTCAAAAAAGCTTACTTTAACGATCTCTGTAGGGTCGGAAAAAAATGTGGGCCTAACTCACCATCATTCGTCCATTTTTCCATTTGTCCAATAAAAACAAACAAATTGCATTGACGGAAAAAAATTTCTTAGGTCTATAGAATATAAAACTGGCTCCGTCCATATTCAGGGAGCTTATTCGAATATTATGAGTCGGTTACGGATACATGATTTGGAGGACCGTAGATGTCTTTCAGATTTGTGTGTATTGCATAAATTGGTGAACGGTATGATTGATTGCACTTATCTTGTAGAGCAACTGGACTTTCATTTCTCTGACAACAATCGCCTGCTGAGATGCAAACCTTTATTCCGCGAGAAAACTTTATTGACTAATTACAGCGGCAATAATTCTATTAGTCGAATTATACGTTACGCAAATTTATACAATATACATGACTGGTTCGACATTTTTAACTCCTCATACGCCTCATTTAAGTTTTCTTTTAAGAGACACTTCAAATAGACAAATAGATTGTTGATCTCTGCGCTTGTATTGCTTGCTGCAATTGTATGTGTGTGTATATATATTTTACTTGTTTGTTAAATATAATCATTATTTGTTTTACATATATGTTTAGTACTTAAGTTGTTATATAAATTGTATAAATCTTTATTGTAATAGGGGTTTCCCGTTTCTAAATAAATAAATAAATAAAAAATTAAACACTTGAGATTTCCAAATATTTAGGTCATTTTCAAATGGCCATAACTCGGCTTCAACCGATTTCGATGATCTTTTGAGAAATAAAAAGCAAAATGTGTTCTCTTTAAGAGGGTTTATCCCCCATTCAAAGAGAGGGCTCTACGCCCCTCGAAACAAAAAAATAAAAAGACCACAAAATGCACTTTTTTTTAACACCCACAACTTTGTGCCAAATTGCCGTAGGAACTTCGTTTTTGAGTCCTGCACAGGTAATTAAACACATTTCAATGCCCTTTTGGTGGATCGAGTCGACACATTTTATCCAACTCGATACACGTTGCCAAAGTTGGACGTTCTTTTGCCCAAAAACGTGTTTTTTTGTTCTGGGGTTTAAGGGTTCGAAAAGGGATCATTCTAATCTGAGTTTACCCCCTTAAAGTAGGGCCAAAAAGAGATTTTTTCCCGAAAGAATCATCAAATTTGGTTGAAAAGCCGCTGAGTTATGTACGAAAAACCTCAAAATACATTTTTTTTCCAAACAGCCATAACTCGGTGCCAAATCATCGTAGGAACTTCGTTCTTCGAGTCCTGTATAGGGAATTGATCGGATTTTAATGCCTTTATGGTGGATCGAGTCGACAAAATTTTTCCAACTCCATAGACATCGTCAAAGTTGAAAAAGGTTTCCTGAAAAAACATTTTTTTTTCACAGGGAGGCTAGAGAAGGGCGGGCGGGGTTACGCTTAAGTTCGCATGCATGACTTTAAAGAAGATACTTCAAAGTTTTTCGCCCTTAAAGATTTATCAAAATCTATTAAAAATACGCCGAGTTATGGCGGTTTGAAAATGGTCAAAATTTCACGAATTTCAAGTGTTTTATTTTTTTCCTCCAGTATTATTTAAACTCTCTAGTGTTACCACAGAAAATATCGACAGCATACTGAAACTCATGATAATTCCTAACTATAGTGATGAGTGGTGAAAATCAGTGGTGATTTGTGCGAGGAGTATTATTTGGAAATGACCGTTTCTTGAATTTATCCTCGGGATTATGAAGTCAAGCAACGATAGGAGAGACGCATCGTCTGTATTATTGTGAATTACTTTATGAAGCTCACAAGTCAAAATGTATTTATCTCTATTAAATGCAGATAGAAAAACTAAAAACTCACTTAAACTAATGTAATGTAGTGATTAAAGTTGATTAAATGTTAAACTATGGTCCATGTGATTACTTGATGTTTAGTGATGTATGTAGAGCAATGCTGTTTTGTGATGTATTGAAGTTCCACCACCGTCGATTTGATGATTTGGTGACGTGTGTGTGTAGAACTATGATGTTCTGTTATTTAGCAATTAAAAGTTGATCAAATGTTAAACTATGATCCATGTGAATGCTTGATGTTTGGTGATTTTATGATGTGTTTGGACTAATGTTATATGATGTGGTGTTGTAGTGATGTATAAATTTCCTCAGTGATGGCGATCCCGACGATTTGTTGATATACATTTGAAATAGAAAAGTTTATGATTTAGTGATTTTTATGAGTGTGTATGTGTAAAACAATGATGTTTTGTGATGTAGTGAATAAAAGTTGATCAAATGTTAAACTATGGCCGATGTAATTGCTTAATGTTTTGATATTTTGTGATGTGTGTTGGACAATGATGTTTTGTAGTAGTACTGTACATTCTTTAGTGATGACTATCGATGGTTCCGCTGTGCTCCAGTGGCGGTTTTAAGGGGGGGGGGGGTGGCAGCGGCTAATCTGGTAATTACCTCTCCTAAGAATTTTTTGTTTTTTATTTTTTGCCAATATTTTCTTAAATATGTAAAATATCACAAAAACATTTAAACAAACATTAAAGACAACAAAGAAATGAACATCTTTTGCTTGAAAATATTTTTCATAAAATCATTGTTATTCGAGAAAAAAATTTATTTATTTATTTTTTAATTTTTGGTTTATAATTATGAAACGATAATAGTTACAGCAAATTTATTTGAATAATAATTGTAGAGAATGCCCAAATGAACAACTTCTAAAGAATAAGTTTTTTGCAAAATCTCGTTAGTTTTTGAGTAAACCGAGTTTTTGAATTTGAAGTATAATTTTTCCATCTTTCATAATTTTGACGTTTGAAAAGTCAGTTTCATCCGAGTTTACACAACGCTCGATGTATGATTTCAATTGAAAATAAACCATGAAAACGTAAATATAAATGGCTATGATACCATCAAGTCGGAGAAAGTAACATGATGGCCACATCACCATTTTTTTTAATTACCCGCTCTAGACTAGTTGGCTGGAAACGTCCTTGCTGTTCTCCACTGTCGATTGTGTGAATGTGTGATTATTTCTTGGAGTGATGTTGTGTGATTTGATGATGTATGTGTGTGTGTGTGTGTTTAAACAGTGTTGTTTTGTAATGTAGTAATTAAACATTGATCAAATGTTAAACCAAGATGCAAGTGAATGCTTGCTGTTTTGTGACTTTGTGACGTGTGTGGAATAATGATGTTTTGTGCAAAGTTTCTTTAGTGATGACGATCACGAAAGTTTGATGTACGTGTGAAATAATGTTTATGATTTAGTGATGAGTGTGAAAAAAAATCTATTCAGTTGCGAAACCCCATTATTTGGTGATCGAACTGAGTTGAAGCAAATATCAATATTTTGATATTAAGAAATTAATCGCAGTCGCCTATGAATTGAAATCCTCATATCTTTCTTGCACAATGATCATTTTTGACGTTAACTGTCCGAATGACAACTAATAATATTGAATCAGAGACATGCGCACTTCAATTCATAGACGACTGCGATTAATTTATTTTTGAAACATACCGTATGAAACTTTGTAATGTCTAAAGGAGCGTACAACTTTTTATAGGGTTTCGCTACCGCCCGGGGATCGTTTTATTTCTACATTATCTTAACTACTGTCCTTTCTAGAAACCAAAACTTATTATTATAAGAACGCCATACTTAAGGAAAAATGAGTACATTGAAATAAAGCGAATAACATACTTATTCGCATCATAATGAAATCGGTTACTATATGATATAGAAAGTTGGTTAAATTAAGGCAAAGTTGCGCATTTTAATGCTGAATAATTTGTAGAAAAAAATTAAAGATTTTCCGACTACTTCCGGAGATATTCGATAATAACCGAAAAAGTCAATTTTGTTTTTTTTTACGACTTTATTACTGATTATTTAAAAAAATCAAGCGAACTTTCTTAAGACACTTTTGTAAGCTCCTTCAGAAAATTTATTTATTTTATTTATTTATTTTTCAAATGCGACGTTGTAAAGTTGTAACCTCCTTTATGAATGAAATATTTATATTGCATAAAAGCTGGATTTTTATAAGAACCATGGTTAGCTAATTAATGTTCTTAGAATCAATTACCTAATTCAAGACATACATAATTTATTTTAATCTAAATTGAAATTCCACGAACGGCGTTGATGTAAATAATACTTCCAGGAACTAATCTGATCTGTACGCAACACATTTAATCAGTGTTAAATCTATTCCTTCACGTCTTCCTCGCCCACATTCCAGACTTTTCGTAAATTAAATCTACTTTCAATCAATAATCGTTCAATCCACGCATTTCTGAGATAATTATATTTATATCGATGTTCTAAAACAGTGAAGAACATTCATTTCGGCCAAGATTAAAATCGAAATTTAGTAAGTAAACGTAATGTTTAAATAATTAGTACATAATGGGCCAACAAAAGCGCCACTCGAAAAATCGCGAAAAAACTCGATTTTTCAAACCGTCGTAACTTGGTTCAATTTGGTCGAAAATCGATTAATCTTTCAGTTTCAGAAATATTCAAGTTTTATCTTTAAGAATGTGTAGTTGATTTTGACCCCAAGTCCAACCCAACCCCCCGTAACAACGCGATGGAAAAAAAAAATTATGTAAAAAATTATCCAACTTTGACAAGCTGTACCGTGCGCAAAAAAAATCGGCGGGAAATTTCACCACAATGGCAGAAAAATTTAATCAATTTCCTTCAAATGCCTTGAAAATTCGAGTCGTTTCGATGATTTAGAGCAAAGTTATGAATTAAAAAAAAAATACATTTTTCACTTTTTTGGCCATAACTTGAGTAATTTTATACCAAAATCGATGAAGTTTTGCAGTCTGAACAGTTTCAAATTTTCTCTTCAGCTTCATGTGAATTGTTTTGTTGCTAAAACGATTCCACCCCCTGCCACCCCCTAAAGGAAAAAAAATGTTTTTGAAGTTTAAATGTGCAAATTTGGTTTCTTGTACCGTGTGCAAAAAAAAATCGTGGACTCAATCGGTCAGCATGGCAATAAAGTTCAATCATTTTCCTCCAATTTCCTCCAAAACTCAAGTCGATGCGATGATTTGGCGCGAAGTTATGCAGTTTTGAAAAAATTACATTTTGCGCCTAGGCGAATTTCGTACGAAACTCGATGGAATTTTACGATCTGAGAAGTTTTCGACTGACCCCCTGAAAACCCATAGAAAAAGTGTTTTGGATTGACAAAAAATGTTAAATTTTTGCAACTTGTAAAAATTCCATTTCGGTCATAACTCGGTCAATTTTGCTCAGGAGCCGATGATTCTTTGCGATCTGAAAAGCATAAGTTTCATTCCACCCTATCACCCCTACTGCAAAAAAGGTTTTCGACAGGGTGATAAAATCTGTTCATTTTAATTGAAATTTCAAACAAAAGACAAGTGAAAAATGTCATTTTTTCAAAAATTCATAACTTTGCTCCAAATCATCGAAACGACTCGAATTTTTGAGGCATTTGAAGGAAATTGATTAAATTTTTCTGCCATTGTGGTGAAATTTCCCGACGATTTTTTTTTTGCGCACGGTACAGCTTGTCAAAGTTGGACAATTTTTTACATAAAAAACATTTTTTTTTCATCGCGTTGTTACGGGGAGTGGGTTGGACTTGGGGTCAAAATCAACTACACATTCTTAAAGATAACACTTGAATCTTTCCGAAACTGAAAGATTAATCGATTTTCGACCAAACTGAACCAAGTTACGACGGTTTGAAAAATCGAGTTTTTTCGCGATTTTTCGAGTGGTGCTTTTTTTTTGACGCCGAGTGTAGAAAAATCTGACTTTTATATGTCAATTCCTAACAAGTGTGCCAACTTATATTTTAAAAACGAAAAAATCATGGCACACTTGAGGTTTTTTTTAATGAACATACGATATAATCATGCAGTTACATATAAATCAAGTCATTATTAGTGATAAACGAAAGAGTACTTTCTATGTTTGATAGCACTGTTTATTATTGGATATACAGATTTAAATTTTTTGAGACATTGCCAAGTGGATGTTTCAAAAAATACAAACAGATATGGTGGTGGTGTAATTAGCTGTAGGATTAAGGGTGGTGGAGTGTAAAAGTACATTAACATTACAGGTAGAATAATCGGAATTTTAAAAGAGCATTACAATGTGACTTAAATCAATTAAGGTAGTTAAAATAAAGCGGAATTATATAAATTTGTTTGTTCGTTGAGGAGATTAACGTTAATGGCTTTAGTTTGAAAATTTCTATTGATGTTTGGCTTAGCGATCTTCTTACAAGTATTTAATATTTTTAACTTTTTTAATAGTGGAAAACTATGTTTACATTCTATGGTTTGAAAAGGAACTATTGGTATGATTTAGTCTAACGAGCAAAAATGTTCGGTATTTCTTGTTTGGAAAGTTTTTCTGGTTTAACCTATAGATAAACTATTACACTGTAGACATACTAATTGATTAACTCCAGATTTTTTAGGACCAAGTAATGAAAATAATGTTTGATTATTTAGAAAAATGTTTGAAGACTGTTTTGGTTGTTTTTGGATTTTTTTTCTTGCGGGACTAATTACGTACACTTCTGTGCAATAAAATTAAGCACACAATAGTTCATTATTATACAGGATTCATAAGAGGGTATATTGTGACACGAGTGCTCCAATATAACGAGTGTCCCACAATGCCTCTTATTAAACAAGTATAATATACTATTTTTACTTTCTCCGTTACGAAGTACGAGAAAGTATTGTGATCGTGATTTTTTTTTCAAAATTTTTTTTTACGGAAATATCCGTTTTGGGGTCCCTAGATACCATTTCAACAATTTCTGGAAAAAAAATTTTTGTGTGTGTGTGTGTGTGTGTGTCTGTATGTGTGTGTGTGTGTGTGTGTGTGTGTGTGTGTGTGTGTGCGCGCGTCTGTGCGCGCTGTATCTCAAAAACTAATACAGCAATTGGTATGAAACTTTGAACATACGTCTTATTTGATAATCCGGAGAACTGAAAAGCTTTTGGTAAAATTTCGTACACCGGAAGTGGGTGTTTACCTTAACTGTTTTTTGTTTTTTGCCAATATTTTCTTAAATATAAAAAATATTTAATATTTTTTTATTTTTGGTTTATAATTATGAAAAGATAATAGTTACATCAAATTTATGTTAATAATAATTGTAGAGGATGCCAAAATGAACAACTTGTAAAGAATACATTTTTGTCGAAATCTCTTTAGTTTTTGAGTAAACTGAGTTTTTAAATTTGAAGTATAATTTTTCCATCTTTTATAATTTTGACGTTTTAAACGTCAGTTTCATCCGAGTCTACAAAACGCTCGATGTACATTTAAAATATGATTTAAATAGAAAATAAATCATGAAAGCGTAAATATAAATGATACCATCAAATCGGAGAAAGTAACATGATGGCCACATCACCATTTTTTCTACTTTGGTTTTAGTTAAGGAATTATTGCTAAAATAAAATATATACTTAAACCTAGTGAGTTTTATCTTTTAACATTTGGCAGCACTAAAAACATTTGATCCTTTCGAACGAATTTAATATTTGACATACGTATTTCTACGGCGATTTCAATAGTTAATTTTAAAACATATTAAATCAAGAATATTACTTACATACCTCCAAAAATAAGGGAGGTTGCCAAGGGTGCGATAAACAAACTATGTCCACGTAAGTTGTAATCAATTTAAGCTTATAAAATAATGCAACGCCTAAATGATAATCGAAATTTAAGGTTATGTTTACATTTGTTTCTCGTTCCTCGTGTCAGGCATCGATCGACGCTAATTCAAAATCCACACCGAATTAACACACCGACTCAAGCGGCTCTTTTTCGCCGCGAATGAAACATGCATTATACTCTCGCTGTTTCTTCCGTGATATTCGTTTTGCAGACAAAGTGATAATACATATAATAATACAAGCTTTCCTCTGTGTATGTTGTGTTGCCTAAACGTCGTCACCGAGAGCCAAGTGAATTCATGCGTCCGGCCATTGTCATCGAGTTCCTACATTTTCCACGCGGATAAAAAGTGAACAATATGACGCCTCCGTTTTCTTCAACCTAAGTGGTACTGGTGGCGAACTCCCCAATATGCATTCGAACATATTCAGTGTGTAACGCATTGGAGGGTTCCAATTATCCTATGAATTAACGGCAATTTCACATTTTGATGTCGACATATGTCACGTTTAAGTATTGTCAATCGCAACAACTAAAATGTTACCACAAATAATTTAATAATGAGCAAAACTGTAAAAAAAAATCTCATTATTAAACTATTTTTGATATAACAAAAGGTCGATTGTTAAACCAAAGTAGAAAAAATATGTTATAATTTAAAGCGGACTTCCTGGTTACGAAAATATATTAATTTGTCAATTTCCCTAATGTCAAAAAGCCACGTCATTTAGACAACCATTCGAATTATAACTAAAATAGGAAATGGTTTTTAGTTTTAGTCTTGGTTTTGCCTTTTTAATAAAGTTATGGTGTTTTATCATTTATTGAAAATGTTGCAGATCCGAATTATACAACTAGAATATTGCAAGAAATACTCATAAGACTTGTGCTTAATTTTTTCGCATCTTTTAAAATAATATAAACGTTGTTAAATCGTTTTTGATTGAGAAAGTTGACCATTATTCGGCCGAATAATTTTCTCCACAGGTGACGTCCAATCAAATAATAGCGGTTTCATTATTCAACAGGTGACGTCCAATCAAATGATAGCGGTTTCATTGCCCAACAGTTTAGTTGTTACTATGGTTACGATTCGTTTTTTGTCAGCGAACTGCCGCAATTTCCAAATAGAAAAATTATTCGTTATAATTTAATACAAACAGAAAAATCTTTAGGTAAATATTTAATATGATGAGAAAAAGTATAGTATTAAACTCGTGAACAAGTTGGCCATTGCCACTCGGGTAAATTGCAACTTCACCCTCGTGGCAATGGCCAACTTTCTCACTCGTTTAATAATATACTATTATTGCACAGAAGTGTACATTTCACACTCGTATAATAAATAACTATTTTTACTTTCTGCGTTACGAAGTACGAGAAAGTATTGTGATCGTGATTTTTTTTTCAAAAAATTTTTTTACGGAAATATCCGTTTTGTGGTCCCTAGATGCCATTTCAACAATTTCTGTAAAAAAATTTTTTGTGTCTGTGTGTGTGTGTGTGTGTGTGTGTGTGTGTGTGTGTGTGTGTCTGTGTGTGTGTGTGTGTGTGTGTGTGTGTGTCTGTGCGCGCTGTATCTCAGAAACTAATAGAGCAATTGGTATGAAACTTTGAACATACGTCTTATTTGATAATCCGGAGAACAGAAAAGCTTTTGGTAAAATTTCGTACACCGGAAGTGGGTGTTTACCTTAACTGTTTTTTGTTTTTTGCCAATATTTTCTTAAATATGAAAAATATCACAAAAACATTTAAACAAACTTTGAAGACAACAAAGAAATGAACATCTTTTGCTTGAAAATATTTTTCATAAAATTATTGCTATTCGAGAAAAAAATTTATTATTTTTTTTCAAATTTTTGGTTTATAATTATGAAACGATAACAGTTACAGCAAATTTATGTGAATAATAATTGTAGAGAATGACAAAATGAACAACTTCTAAAGAATAAGTTTTTTTCGAAATCTGTTTAGTTTTTGAGTAAACCGAGTTTTTGAATTTGAAGTATAATTTTTCCATCTTTCCGTCTCATGATTTTGACGTTTTAAACGTCAGTTTCATCCGAGTTTACGCAACGCTCGATGTACATTTAAAATATGATTTAAATTGAAAATAAACCATGGAAGCGTAAATATAAATGATACCATCAAGTCGGAGAAAGTAACATGATGGCCACATCACCATTTTTTATATACAAATTATATCATTGGTTACGATAATGTGAATTCTTATTAAATTTAACGAAACCGTGTCAATCAGAGAAACAAACAATGATGTCTGATTAAAAATGTTACGATAAAGAGCAATAAAATGCACATTTCATATTAGCTGACAGGGAACGGAAACCGCCCTGTCTAATAAATGACATTATACGCATAACTGGAATCTGGAGGCCCTTAGTGTAGGTCCATTCTTAAATTTGTACAGGTGAGACATGAATGGGAACTTCCAGGTATACTCCACGTTTCTTTTTTAAACTGAAATCAAAAAGGGATCGGTTGAATGGTTGCTTTTAAAACGTCTGTGTTGGTCGGAATTGTAGGCGAAATGCCTAAAAAGTTAAGGGGGTGATGATTTGTGGATTCAGCCTTCTAGTAGAACGAATTCTATAGATATTATCTATCGTGGCAAAAATTGTGAAATTAAGTATACACTGTGTACATAAAGTAAGGAATAAATTCTATTAAAATTCAGGGCATTTTCTTTCAGAAAAATGCTCGGACACGTGTATTATTATTTTTTAACGCGCATTTTTTGAGATAAAATTCAAATATACAGGGTGTTCCAAAATTGAGATATGACCCCTAAGTTAAAATTTTCAAATGTGAACCCCCATTTTTTTATTGCATTTATGGATTCTACGTAAAATTATGAGTATTTTTCATGTAGCGTACCCCATGTCGATATTCAGCCGTTTTCGAAGAAATGGCGTTTAAAAAATAAAAAAGTACGACTACTATTTTATTTCTGGTAAAAGATAACATGGTTTCATCGAAACATTGGAATTAATAAGGAGAAATCATTTCATTAAGTAAATAATGATTTTTCTTTATTAATTACAATGTTTCGATGAAACCATGTTATCTTTTATCAGAAATAAAATAGTAGTGGTACTTTTTGAAAAGCCATTTCTTCGAAAAAAGCTGAATATCGACATATGCTACACGAAATATTCCGTTGCTGTTTTGGTCAAATTTTCTTCCGTAGCCTATTCGCCAAACATCCACGAGCCGCCGCTGCTCTATCCTATCCTTTAAACAGTAGATGATACAAGAAAGTTTCACAGATGGAAAACTGTAAATAAAACATTAAAATGTTGACTTTCTGTTTAATAAATGAATTCATTTGTAGAAACTCCTGTTTCTGTAGTACTAGTTGGATTATAGAATAGGAACTATCCACCACTTTTCATAACAAGTGTAACATAAACTACAAATCTCTATTTTGTTCAATATAATTTCTATAACAATTCATTTGTAATGTTTGATATGTTTAACAAACACTAATGGAAAGGGTTTGTAGTTGGAGTTCAAATTAATACAGATGGTAGTGGGTGGGCCCCTGCGATGGCGGATGGTCCGTATCGTATGGTGGGTGGTCCCCTGCGATCGTGGATGGGCCACTACGATGGTGGATAGGCCGTATCGATACCCTTATAACAGTAGATACATCTCTTACAGAAAAAAAAATGGTGACGTGGCCATCATGTTACTTTCTCCGACTTAATGGTATCATAGCCATTTATATTTACGTTTTCATGGTTTATTGAAATCATATTTTAAATGTACATCGAGCGTTGCATAAACTCGGATGAAACTGACGTTTAAAACGTCAAAATTATGAAACATGGAAAAATTATACTTCAAATTCAAAAACTCGGTTTACTCAAAAACTAACGAGATTTCGAAAAAAACTTATTCTTTAGAAGTTGTTCATTTTGGTATTCTCTACAATTATTATTCACACAAATTTGCTGTAACTATTATCGTTTCATAATTATAAACCAAAAATTGACAAAAAAATAATAATTTTTTTTCTCGAATAGCAATGATTTTATGAAAAATATTTTCAAGCAAAAGATGTTCATTTCTTTATTGTCTTTAATATTTGTTTAAATGTTTTTGTGATATTTTTCATATTTAAGAAAATATTGGCAAAAAACAAAAAACAGTTAAGGTAAACACCCACTTCCGGTGTACGAAATTTTACCAAAAGCTTTTCAGTTCTTCAGATTATTAAATAAGACGTATGTTAAAAGTTTCATATCAATTTCTGTATTAGTTTTTGAGATACAGCGCACACAACAGACAGACACACAACACACACACACACAGACACAATTTTTTTTTCCAGAAATTGTTGAAATGGCATCAAGGGACCCCAAAACGGATATTTCCATTAAAAAAAAATTGAAAAAAAAATCACGATCACAATACTTTCTCGTACTTCGTAACGGAGAAAGTAAAAACATTTATGAAACAAATTAACTTTTGCAAATTATATTTGTAGAAACTCTTAATTATGCTTTACTGGTTGGATTGTACTATTGAACCCACCCGACATCCTTAGTATCTAAACGTAACCTACAAATTATGTTTTATTTAATATAATTTCAATGTCATTTCTTCAGTGATCAGTCAAAAATTTAACAATCACCAATAAACAGGGATTTGTAGGTTATGTTTAATACGAAAGGCGGTGGGTGGACCCTACACTACCCTCTTAAACAGTAAAACTTAAACGAGGGTTTCAAAGTTGGAAAACCTTCAATTGGATGTTGAAATATAACCTTTTGGTACTTTTTTTCCCGAAAATGAGTTTATTTGCAAATGCCCTGTATTTGTTTTACTGTTTGGATTCAAGAATAGGGCCCTTGATGCTTCTACTTTATCTCAATCTACTACCGGTTGTTCGATTTGTTAAACCATTTGCGTTTCTAGAAATTTTATGATTGCTGAAAAGTAGCGTTTGTAGTCGACGTTGAAGGTAATACTTAGGGCACTGGGAAGACTCTATCCTACAATCCAACCAGTAAAACACAATCCAGGATTTTTAGAAATAAACTAATTTTCTGGAAAAAGCACATAAATGATTGTTAGGAAACTTCAGTGAATCAAATTTAATACTTCTTTATCAGAAGAATCGCTGGTGAAATTTGAGGAACTTTAATTCATGATTATAAACCGACTGAAATAATTGTAACCTAACCTCAAAACTAAAAACGTCAAGTTAAATCACCATTTAAATTGTTAAATGGAGAAATTGCGACAGGATTTTTGTCGGCTTAACGGCATTTAAACTAGTTGGTAATACTGCATATTCACTCCTAAATCTCCTTTAGGTTTAATTGTCCTTTAAAATATGTTGATAATACTGGGGCGATAGTGTAATTTAAAAAAAAATGTTTAAATTACCACTCAATATGCTGATAATAATAATAATAATAATCGAACAAGTCTACCCATCAGCAAAAACTGAAGTTTACATATCTGTAGGATGTAAAACCCTATTATACAGAGTGTTCCAACAGTCTGTTCTTGGAAGATTGTGCCCACACTAAAATCTGTTTATGGATTATCGTAGATCGTGTCTGAATGCATCTTATAAAAATATTTTCATAGATACAGGGTGTTCCAGTTTTGAGTTACACACCAAAGTTGTATATTCTTAAATGGAACAGTTAGCTTTTAATGAGTTGTCATTTTGTATCGATGTTGTGATCAATTTATACATGATGTTCCAAAAGGAAAACTATATATCATTTTTTTTAAATGGAATCCCTGTATATTTTTACATTGAATTAGTTTTTTTATAGCTTCCATTTAATACCCCGTTTGTATGAATTAATTAAAACACAAACACAATAACTGTAAAACTAAACCCAAAAAACTTTATATCAAATGAAAGCTTATAAGAAAAATGCATTTAAAATCATACAAATATATAGGGTGTTCCATTAAAAAAAAATGAGAAAATGTATCTGTATAAATAGATCACTATATCCCTACAAAATGACATCCCATTAAAAGCTAAAGTAATAGAAATTTTTTTAACTAAATAAATTAAAATTGATTTTTTTAATGGCGTAGGCGTGAAACAATTGACGATTCAAATACCGTAGTAGCTTACATAAATTTTTGGCTTTTGAAATAGTTTATCTAAATATTGAACAAAATGCTGGGTGTTCCATTAAAAAAATACAAGTTTAGTGTGTAACTCAAAAATGGAACATCCTGTATATATGAACATATTTTTCAAACATGCATTCGGCCACGATCTATGATAATCCATTAACAGATTTTTCTTACAGCTTTTAGTGTGGACACAATCTTCCGATATATAACACTGTTGTGTTATTTAGAAATAAAACTTTAGTAATGTTTAATGTTTATATTTTTAGTCTCCTGGCACGTGTTTCGGTTAATTATAAACATTAATTATTTCCACTACCAATTGTAAGATTTACTGTGGATTCATTTGATAATCGTTATAACGAATCGTAATACGCTTCACCAAACTATAAGTAAATATGAATATAATCGTTTAATAATCGGACTTATTGTTAGATCAAAACCTGTTTAACAATGAGATTTATTGTTTAACGGTATTTGCTCATTGTTAAACCATTTTTGGTAAAATTTCACTGGTCGCGATTGGCAGAAGAGGAAGAGTAATATTGCGCAATATTGTTCAATTTTTACCGGCGAGAAACATGTAGGAAATTGTCACTGGTCCAACGGGCGCATGAATTCGCTAAAGCGCACGCGGCGGCGTATCGCGGAGACTCGACTCTCTCTAAGAGTTTCTAATAGAGATGGGTAACTCATTAGCGAGTCGACTTAAAGAGGCAACTCCTCGGAGTGAGTCGCGTAGTCATGTGACTCCTGTCAAAAATTGCAGCTTTCCTATTAGTCACGAAAGGTTTTTAAAAAGTGAGGGCTTTTTTTGGTCGTCAAAGGGGAACATTTTCCGACCGGTTTCGACCTTTCAGGTCCCATCAGTGTAGTTAGTTGCTGATGGGGAAACGGATATTACCATTGGAATATAAGTATATGAGACCTGAAAGGTCGAAACCGGTCTGTAGGTGTTCTGATGGGGGAACAATATTGCATGTTCACATTAATATTGTTATATTTGCCGCCGCTGGCAATGTCCATATCTTGTCGGTATTAAAGCGACCCGGATTTGATTCAGTACAGCATTCAGGCAATAGATTCCGCCACTTTGGCGTTTCAACCTGGAACATTTTCCATTTTTCGTAAACAAGCATGTTCTCGGATTTTTTCGCTGATTACTTTTTTCCAGACATACTTTTCATTTTCTACAAGAGAGTCATCAGCCGATTCCCGGAGTCGACACTTTCCGATGGACCCTTTTCGCTGAGACAACTCACCTGTCATTTCGCTCATCTCTACTTTGTAATTTATTGTATTTAACGCCACGAAAAGTTTTTGAAAAGTGAGGACTTTTTTGGTAGTCAAAAGGGAAAATTCTCCTTTTTTTAATAAGCATATTTCCTGGATTTTTTTGCTCGTCAAAAGGGAAAATTTTCCATTATTTTTGTGAAAATAAGCATATTTTCTGGATTTTTTTTGCCCATTACTTTTTTCCATACTTACTTTTCACTTCCACAAGAGAGTCATGAGTCGACTCCCGGAGTCCACACTTTCCGATCGACTCTGTTCGATGAGGCAGCTCTCCAAAAAGAGTCATTTCGCTCAATTATACTTTGTAATTTATTGTAGTTAACACTTTGTTTGCAAAACGAATAGCACGTAAGAAACAGCGAAAGGACAATGTCTTTGTTCAGTGCGGATTTTATGAGAATGCATTCACACGGCATCTCGGAACAACGAAGATAAATAATTGCCGGGGATTTAATTGTCCAATACGGCAGACAAAAGTAAACATAACCTATAAATTATTTATACATTTAATCACGAAAGATACTAGAAAAATCAATTGGTTTCGACTTACGTGGAAGTAATTTGTTTGTCGCTTTCATCTGCAAGAAATGTTTAAGGGCGGCCCCCGTTGGTGCAGTGGGTACAGGCGAGAGCTTGTGCCGGTTGCACCGCGTGCCGTGTGGGTTCGAATCCCAGCCTGGGCGAAATATTTTTCGGGGATCGAGAAGTATTCGCTCGGGTCCATGGTTGTTGTATACGTCTGACATGAGAAATGTTAATGTCATTTTAATACACTAAACAAATCGCCGTAGAAATATTAAATTTGTTCAAAACAAGAAATTGTTTTTCATATTACAATCAAAACTGTTTAAATTGTTATTATATTTGTATAATAATATTCAAATACCATTAAAATTTAAAGAGTGATTTTGACAGCTTTTTGTAAAATCTCATCAAAATATTCGTCTGTGCGATATTATTTTTATAATTGTGAAATCAATTCTTCTAGCAACTATGTACATAATTTGTTCATTATTAATTAATTATTAATATATCTGGTGTGTATAAATTTGCGGATAATCTACACGTGGCGATATTCTTCCTAAAATTCTGAATAGAAAATGTCGATGAAAAAATGTTCTACCATGCCTCATAAGCCATCAGGAGCCATTTAGAAAAAATGTACATTTGGCAACATAGCATTTACGAGCTGTCTTTTTTTTTCAATAATCTCATGATTAATTATGTGGGTTGGGTCAGAGTAGTAGGTAATAGATAGATGGAGCGGGGTTTATTTAAAGATGTATTTGCGCGGTAAAACAGATTAAGAGTAAAAAGTGTCGAGAGAAGTCAATTTTGACACGCGGGAACTAATACAAACCGAGGAAAGCCGAATTGACAAAAAATGGGAACAAGCAAGTTTGAATGAATTCGTTGTGTCAAAAGTGACATAAGCGGGCGTCGGCATTGCCGGCTCTACTTTTTATGAAAATAAGCTAATTAAGAAGTGTTAAAATGCACATTTGAGATAGAAAGATAGCGCACACTGACAAATAATTTTTAAACTAGTCATACTATCCAAATTACAGTTTTCTGCAAATTAATATCGAATAATAAAGCATATTTAACGACTAGATGTTCAAACTTTGGGGACCTCGTGAAGGCTTAGGAAGCATGGTACAACATTTTAGAATCAAGGTAAGCTGCTTAGAATTTTTGGAAGAATATCGCCACGTGTAGATTATCCGCCAATTTATACACACCCGATATACTAAACGCGTATATCACGTATCACGTTTTTTTACAATATTTTCAAAACGTTTATAGATGGCGTTTTGAAATTTTCATGAAAAATCACAAATAATTCAAGAAATATACCATTAAAATTTCAACCCTTTAGAACCAACCATTTAAAAAAAGTGTTGCCAACCCCTCAAAAAAAAGAAAAATTCCAATATTTATTTTTTCCTGAAAGCCGAAAACGTCCTCTAGGCGCCAGTGAAAACCGTGATTTTCCAACTCATCCCTAGACTTGGGGGTGAATGTTTGAAAATCGATTTTTCGTGATGCAGAGGTTCGCGCCAAACCTATCTCCTCCCAGGATTTTTGAGTTGGAGCATTCAAATATTGCTCAAAAAATCCCCAATGCCTCGGGACACAACGTTTGCTACCGCACGTTCCCGTAAAAAATTCCGTTGCAACCCCTCAAGCGTTTTTCTAAAAAATCACATTTCGGACGCTTCCGGAAAAAAAGGTGCGCTTCCCCTTACGGTCACGACTCAGAATTTCATAGAGATTTGTAGAACTAACTCCTCTGTACATTTTATATTTCTTACGAATTTTTCATATCTCCAACCCCTGAGGTGTTATTCAAAGAAAACCACCCCCGATTTCAATAAAAAAAATCTACAGCAGCCATTTTTTATCTCACGCAAGAAATTTAAACGGCATGCTATTGGGAATTGTATTTTGCGTTGAATAGATAAGAACTATATTTTTTGTGGGGCGCACCGTTTACGATCTACGGCCGATTTTTGAATGTTTTGCGGGAATTTTTTGAAGAATTTTGCGATTTTTTTTTTTTCGAAAATTAAAAATTTGACGACGGCATATTAGTTACTGATTTAATTCGCATCAAAGATTCCCATAAAGTTTTTCGATCCGATTTTTGGTTTTCGAGAGATGACGTTGTATACGGAAGGGGGAAGCGAAATTTAGCAGCGGGGCACAATTTTTTTTTCTCCAATCTGATTACACCACCGGAAAGCCCTTCTCAAGCCCAACAGAGAATCCAAATAAAATTTCTCGATCCGACCCCTCCTTCTAATTTTAAAAATTAAACTTTTATTTATTTTGCCGGTAAATATTTTCGATCGTTTTAAAATGAATTTTTCTATTCCTTTTGAAATCACGAATCTAACGACGGATTATGTGTACTGTATTGTGTGTACGTAAAACAAACTTTAAATTTTTTAAATCGTCCGGTTATTAACCGAGATATGGATTTTTGAATTATTGTCGTTTTTGAACGTTGAAAATTTTTCCCCTGAAAATCAAAAATAATTTCCGGGAGGGTTAGAACATTGAAACTTTGGGAAATCATTAGGCTTTCCATTTGAAACAGACCACCAAAGTTTGGTAACATTTCGGCACCCCGTCATCAGCCGCAACGGGGTGCCAAAGATCAAAACAACCCCTATCAGTACCGGCCTAAATTTTGTTTGTATGTTCGTTTGTAATATGTATACGCTTCTCAGACGCTCACCAAATAATTTTTAGAGGCCGAAAGTTAATGAAAAAAAATAAGCTTCTTCCTGTTAACGTCCGAGTGCTTTCCAAACAGCAAATTAAGAAGTGCATTGTCACATTTGACAGATGTCAGATTCAGAAACTGGGGTTACCACCAGATTACATTTTCGAAGTTCCTCGACGCGTGTGGTTTGTGAAAGTTCATTTTTATTTTTCCTTGCATTCGTTCGTCACCTGTAACCTTCTTCAATTTTAATAGGCTGCGCACAGTTTAATTGCTTAATTTTAAAAGGCCACCGTCACCGGTTTTTTTGCTCAATTCTAAAAGGCTACGCACGGACGGCGGCGCAGCGCAGCGTAGCGGAGCCGTCGTTCGTCACCGGTTTCTTTGCTCAATTTTAATAGACTACGCACGGACAATGGTGCAGCGCAGCGGAGCCGTCGTTCGTCACCAGTTACTTTGGTCAATTTTAATAGGCTCGTATTATGCGACGCACACAACCAGCCAAATAAATCGAGCTGCCACAGATCGCCTAATTAATTTAAAACCGGTTCATTTACATTTAAAAAAAAAATCAGTCCCAGCCAGGAAATGTAGAATGTATTTACAAGCTGGATATGAGATGATTTTAATTATAGCACCACATGTTCGATAGCCCACCACTGTAAACTTAGCAAATATAATCAAGAGATAAGGTTTAATCAACTTGATGCTTATACAAAAGCGTGGAGTTGCATTTTTAATCAAAACACAAAACAATCAGAAAAAGTAATCAGGTATGAAATGCAAGTTACAAGTTATGTAAGCATTAATAAAGAAATTAATCATTCAAGGGGCGCTTTAAATAAAACCACGCCCCCTGTCATAAAAAGGTAACGACCTTTTAACGTAAAAATAACTTGGTTAGGATGCACCTTAATTAAACTAGATAAAGTCGGACCAGCAGATGCATGCATCTAAAATTAAGATGCACGAACTTAAAATTTTAAAATACATGAAATTATACACGGATCAAGTACAGCTTTACATGTCTGTCCGGCCGCTCCGAGGCTCCAACGTCGGGCTTTATTATCGACAGGAAAACAACTGTCAAATGAGACCAACAAAAAATCGTTGCAGCTGTTCGAGGGGCGGGGCGCGCGATGGTGGTGCGCGCATGCGCCGCCCACGGGCGTGGTCTGGAGTATCGCTCGCGCGGTGGGGATAATTTAGCGGTTACGCCTACTGTGTGCTCGCTGCGTCGCGCTCAATTCAGCGGTCGTCAACTGCGAACATGAAATGAGAAGCTCCGTGCGTACGGATATTGCTGTTCGCTAACAAGTATGCAAACACGGGATGCCACTTTCCTACGTCTATATTATGCACACCGACAGGAATGCTCAATATATTAGTAAGCACACATGCAAAGTATCTCGCTACAGCTTGTAACTTTAAAGTTTAATGACGGGTTGGCGGTGAAATCAAACATGAATGTCAAATACTGTCAAACAATAAATAAATTGTTGTTTGCGTAATCTGAAAGTAATTGTTCAATGTTTTTTTTATGACACATGATTCCTGTAACACGGAAAAGGTGCAGGTAGGGCTCTTGTCTTTGTCTTGGTCTTTCTCTGGAATTAATTTTTGATTTACAAACGTCACGTTTAATAATTCTGTTTCGTCGCTCGTGCTTAGAAAATGTGCGCACGCGGGAACATTGTCTTCCCGCACTTGGTTCGCAAATAAGTATATTGTTATTTTAGTTTCTACTCGTAATACGTTCGAGTGGTAAAATTTACCAGTCCATTTCTCTTTCACTAAATTAAAAATTAATAATTATAGCCAGAATGGCCTTATAGACGACGTAAATTTTACTCTCCTCAACCCGAAATTTCTTCAAACAACCGACCTTAAATAAAAACGAGTTTATTAAAAGGTGAACACATTCAAATTAACTTTAACCCTTTGGATCCCAGTGGTCGTTGGAAGCACATGGTGAAAAAATGCTAACAAGCGCAATAATCTTTATCGATTGCGAAGAGGCCAGACGAAAAAGATCAACACCGAGATCGCGCTGCTTGGGACTCGAAGGGTTAATTATAGATAAGATACAAAACATAAAACAATTCTAGCTTAAAAAATCTTTTTTTCTGATTGAAACAATATCGAGTGATATTGCCTTAGTTACGATATGTCATAACGCACTTATATTTCCCTAGGGAAATATGAAGCGCTCATTTTTCCCTAATAATAATAATAATAATAATAATAATTTATTCATGCCAGAAACTTAAAAGTTTTACATAAGTCAAAAAAGAGAAACACTGACAATTGTATAAATGTATAAATAAATACAAGGTAGGCTAGTATTTGAATGAAAAGAAAAACATTGCATAGAGACATATTAAAATTAATAGTTTGTAAAAATTGAAGACAGACACTTAGCATATTGGAATACTTTTAGTACAAAGTTAAAAGATAGATAATTAAAATTTACAATGAAAAAATAAGAACATCGCATCAAAGACGTATTAAACTTAATTTTATATATAAATTGAAGACGAACAAGTAAAATCACAGACTACTTGTTTTACAAAATTAAAAGGATAAAATAATTAAGATTAAAAATGAAACATTGCATAACAACATATTAAGATTAATTGTATAACACAAATTGAAGACAGAAACAGAAACTAAAATAAACATATTGGAAATACTAGAAAGTACAAAATTAAGAAACATTCTGATTGGGATTAGATTGATAATCAGTATGTTACGAAAGTTTAAAATTAAAAGTATGTTAAAAATTCCTCCCAAGAGTAAAAGGCTTTATCGATAATTAATTCTTTAATGTATGACTTGAATTCCTTTTGAGGCAGCGCCCTGATAACCGGGGGTAGCGCATTAAAGAAATTAGGAGCCCAATAATTTGCCCCGTTGTGCGATTTGCAGAGCCTGACTTGCTTGATGTTGATATTTTCTTTATATCTCGTATTGTGATTGTGATTTGAACCAATAGTTTGATACTGCGTGTGATTGTTTTTGAGATGTAATAGGCATTGGTAGATATACAGACCGGGTAACGTCATAATGCGTAGTTCACGAAAGGCGGCTCTGCAATCATCTCGATAGCCTATTCCACCAACTATACGTACGGCTCTTCTTTGAAGTCCGAAGATACGATGGCGATGAGTTGAGTGACCCCATGCCAGCAGGCTGTAACTGAGGATGGAGTGACACATTGCAAAGTAAGTTGTCTTAAGGATAGTTGCCGAAACTGAATGAGACAAAGTGCGTACGAGAAAAATACTAGTACAAAGCTTACTCGCAAGTAAGTCGCTATTTGGACCCCATGTCATGGATGGATCAAGAAGAATCCCCAGGAATTTCGCAGACGCTGGATTGCCCAAGTTGTGTTTTTTCAACGTGAAAAGCACATGAGTGGTTTTGTCACTATTTAGCAGCAGCTTATTGCAGCTAAACTATTCATCGCATTTCTTATTTGATAGGAGGCTACGATGAATTGCCTCGTCAATAGTGTCCGCTCTGTCAACCAGGGTGGTATCATCAGCGTATATCACTTTGAAAGTATGTTCACAGTATGTTGGGAAGTCATTCGTGTAGATAATAAAAAGCAATGGTCCCAGGATAGAACCCTGGGGGACACCGTACTCAACCGGTAGGGGACTAGAGTGAGCACCACCATAGTTAACAGCCTGAGTTCTGTTGGAGAGATATGATTGAATTAGCTTTTGACTAGCCTTATCGAACCCATAACACTCCAGTTTAGCGATCAGAATGTCGTGACTCACGCAATCAAACGCCCTGCTTAAGTCCAAGAAGGAGGTCATACTGAACTCGCCGCATTCATACCCGGAAAGCAGCTCATTTGTGAGTGACAGAATAGCATCAGATGTAGATTTGCCACTACGAAACCCAAACTGAGCCGAGTTGAGAAGTTTATGTTGTTCAAAGAAATTAGTAATCTGGATCAATAAGATTTTTTCTAATACTTTTGCACATATAGGTAGAATAGATACCGCTCGATAGTTTTTGGGATCGTTTATATCTCCTTTTTTGTGAATCGGTGTGACAGATGCAATCTTCATTGCTTCCGGCACCGTTGAAGATTCGATACATTTATTAATGACAGAAGTAAGGGCTGATAAAATAGGCTCTTTGCAGTATTTTATTAAGTCAGAAGTGAACCCATAAATATCCTTACTTTTACTGTTCCTTAAGCTATTGATTGCATCTCTCACAGTAGAGGAGGTTACTGTACTACAGGAAAAATTAAGATCTGGAAAACTAGGCATAAGAGATATTGGGTCCATATTGGGGCTCTGAAAAGAGTTAATAATATGAGTTAAATGAGAGATAAACTCTTGGTTGAACTGTTCCGCATTAATATCACAGAGATTATCACAGTTGCGTTTAGTTTTACGACCAGAATTTGTTACCTGCCACATGGACTTGGCTTTGTGGTTTGAGTTTGCAATAAGATTATCATTGGCCTTAATTTTTGCTGATTTTATTGCTAAATTGTATTTTATACGATACGATTTGTAAATCTCAGTGAGCGAATTATCGTTGCTATTTTGTGTAGCCTTGTGTATGAGATTTAGATTTTCTCTCATTTCCCGGAGATTTTCGGTGAACCAATGTACATAATTAATCTTCGTAAGTTTGTTTTTAACTTCAATTTCAGGAAAAGCTGTTTGATAAGCACACATAAGTGTCTCGTGAAACAGATCATATTTTCTATTGCCTCCCTTATAACATTCCTCCAATCAGTACAATCTAGAGTATTGAAAAAAGCAAGTTTGCCTGACTGGGTGATCGGTCTAATTGACTTGCTAATTATGGGTTCGGGAAGAATATCCTCTTGGAACTGAAGATGTATCCCTTTGTGGTCTGACGACAAATCTAGTGGAAAAATCTTAAATCCATGTGGCTTGTAATTCACAAATACATTATCAAGAGTATTTGCGCCTCTAGTCGGAAATTCGACCGTTTTAGCAAGACCATACGATCTAAAAATATCGAATAGCAAATAACAAAATCGTAGCAACATACCAAATCTTCAAAATACGACGCCGAAATTCACGAAATTTTTGTTCCCTTCAGTCTTTAAAATCTTCGTACACTTGGTGTAATCAGCTTTGGATTTTACCGGAACCAAACATTCACGGTCTTTCGCCGCTTGCATTAACACATAGTTTGACATTTCACCAATTTATGAAACAACGCAAAAATCAAACCAGTCAACTATGATATTTACAAACAAGGCCCTTAGCAACGTTACCAATCCTGTAAATTCAAAAATTTACAATCCAATATTTTCCCATTTACAGAACAATATTCTTTCAACCAGAAAAAAACTATTGATTACAACACGGGAAATATGAATACATTTCCCTACACTATTCATATTTCCCTAGTAGTAATAATAGCTATATTTGTACTCGTATAATTAAGGTGATCAGGCAGAGGCGGCTCGTGGATTTCCGTAGGGAGGGCAAAGACAACGATGTCGCTCGTGCCGCGCTACTTACTCTTATAGAGGAAGTAAATATTTCGTTGCTGTTTCGGTCAAATGTTCTTCCGTTGCCCCACCGCCGAACATCCACGAGCCGCCACTGTGATCAGACGAAAATTGTCACATGATAAAATCGCACCAACCTCTATTGCCAAAAAAAACATGAAACCAGATGCTCCTGATAACAGAAAGAGGGAGTTTCATAAGAATTTGTTCTGGGCTGTAATGAGCGTCATCATTTGATCTTTTTAGCAGTGTTGCGTTTTCTGTTATGTTAGTAGCTGCGTATAGTCGAAACCGTGATAATATGGCATGTAAGCGAACTGTTTCCTTAGTCACCTAGAATTCTGGTGCGAGGTTTATCCGCAAACAATAATATTTACATGTGTGGTCGACCTCATTGATGCGACTACTTTTCTGCTTGAGACTATGTCCCGCCCACCGTTTCCGTCTTCGATGTCGCTTTATAATTACCAGACGTGGTACTTTAAGTCATTCTCGGATTTAGCGGATTTTTATTATTTTATATTGTTTACTTATCTAGATTTAGGTGAAGGGAGATAAGGAGATTATTTGATCGTCTTTTACAGAACAAATTTGTAATTTATGTATATTTCTGCTAAAAAGTGTAGAGAAGCCGAGAAAGCACCAGTCCAAGTTGACCGTTGCAATAGAAAGAGAATTTTCATTTAAAAAAAAATGGTGATGTGGCCATCATGTTACTTTCTCCGGCTGGATGGTATCATTTATATTTACGCTTCCATGATTTATTTTCAATTTAAATCATATTTTAAATGTGCATCGAACGTTTCGTAGACTCGAATAAAACTGACGTTTAAAACGTCAAAATTATGAAAGATGGAAAAATGTACTGTAAATTAAAAAACTCAGTTTACTCAAAAACTAAAGAGATTTCGAAAAAAACTTATTCTTCATAAATTGTTCATTTTGGCATTCTCTTCAATTTTTATTAACATAAATTTGCTGTAACTATTAGCATTTCATAATTGTATACCAAAAATGAAAAAAAATATTTTTTTTTCTCGAATAACACTGATTTTATGAAAAATGTTTTCAAACGAAATAATTGAATTTCTTTATTGTCTTCAATATTTGTTTAAATGTTTTTGTGATATTTTTCATATTTAAGAAAATATTGGCAAAAAACAAAAAACAGTTAAGGTAAACACCCACTTCCGGTGTACGAAATTTTACCAAAAGCTTTTCAGTTCTTTGGATTATCAAATAAAACTTATGTTCAAAGTTTCATTTCAATTGCTCTATTAGTTTTTGAGATACAGCGCGCACAGACACACACACACACACACACACACAGACACAAATTTTTTGTTTCCAGAAATTGTTGAAATGGCATCTAAGGACCACAAAACGGATATTTCCGTAAAAAAAATTTTTGAAAAAAAAATCACGATCACAATACTTTCTCGTACTTCGTAACGGAGAAAGTAAAAATAACTGAAAGTATCGTACACTGCAATAAATATGATGGAGAATTTTCAATTTTACGATGTAAACAAATATCTATGTACAAAAAAGCATGAACATACAGGGTGTAGAATTGGTTTGCATCATAGGAATTTCCATGTTAAATTCTTAATGTTCAAATATTGGCTCTTCAAATTATTTTAGAGAAAAAGTGTAAATATGTTTCTTGTAGGGGAAAAAATACTCTCAACATTGAGAATTTAACATGGAAATCCCTATGGTGCATGAACCAATTCTACATCCTGTATATCTATGTATAAGCGAGTGACCGGCATCTTCAAATAAATTAAAAACTTACTTTCGAAAAAATGTTTTTGAAGATGAAGAAAAGAAGTACAGGTCTATAAACTTTTCGAACGATTAAACATAATCAAAGTTTTCGTTCAATGGATTGTACTTTCGATAAAAACATCACCCGATCAGTAAAACTTCACATGTTGCTATATTTTAAGATACTTAAAACATAATGGCATAATAGTATATTCTGTAACAAGGTTAGAATGGAAATTCGATGCGAGTGGAATATTTCGAGCGCGAGCCGTGAGGCGAGCGCGAGGAACCACGAGCATCTGAATTTCCATTCTTACCGAGTGTCAGACTATACTTTCTCCTCGACCAGATCAAATAGACTAATAAAATAATGAACACAAAGAACTTACGTTTTATCACGTTTGTGGTTATGTTTATAGTATTTTGACAATTGTGGTATCCAAGGCTAATTGTTTTATTCGAAACGATGTGAGAATATTCATTCTATCCCTTGTTATGGAATGAATAACATGCAAAACGCATAAGCGCATTGTGTTTTGTTCCATAACAAGAGTGAGAATGTGTACGTTCTATAATCAAAATTGATTTCAGAATGCTTAAATTCTATGGTGGTCGTGGAGAAAGGTATTTCCGCCATTAATACGATTTTTTGATATACTAGAGAGAATTAAAAAAATAAATTTTGATTCGCTCCTGGAGCAATAATTTATGAATATATTTCATTTCATGTATTTTACGGAAATCTCTTTTGCAATTTACAATCAATAAATTCCGTATTCATTTACGTAATTTACAAGAAAAAAAAATATTTAAATGCACATTTTTATACATGAGTTCAATCATCAATATTATTATTTCATTGTTATCCGAAATTCTCAGGCAGAGGAAATCTGTGAAGCTTCACATGCTGCTATATTTTCAGATAATTCAAATCATAACGACATTAAGGTATTTCCATCATTAATACGATTTTTACTTTCTCCGTTACGAAGTACGAGATGGGGTCCCTAGATGCCATTTCAACAATTTCTGGAGAAAAAAAATTGTGCCTGTGTGTGTGTGGCTGTGTGTGTGTGTGTGTGTGTGTGTGTGTGTGTGTGTGTGTGTGTGCGCGCGCGCGCGCGTGTGTGTCTGTGCGCGCTGTATCTCAAAAACTAATAGAGCAATTGATATGAAACGTTGAACATACGTCTTATTTGATAATCCGAAGAATTGAAAAGCTTTTGGTAAAATTTCGTTTTACCTTATTTTACCTTAACTATTTTTTTTGTTTTTTTTGTTTTTTGCCAATATTTTCTTAAATATTAAAAATATCACAAGAACATTTAAACAAATATTGAAGATAATAAAGAAATGAGATTATTTTGTTTGAAAACATTTTTCATAAAATCATTGTTATTCGAGAAAAAAAATATGATTTTTTTTTCATTTTTGGTTTATAATTATGAAATAATAATAGTTACAGCAAATTTATGTTACTAGTAATTGTAGAGAATGCCAAAATGAACAACTTATAAAGAATAAGTTTTTTTCGAAATATCGTTAGTATTTGAGTAAACTGAGTTTTTGAATTTGAAGTATAATTTTTCAATGTTTCATAATTTTGACGTTTTAAACGTCAGTTTCATCTGAGTTTACGCAACGCTCGATGTACATTTAAAATATGATTTCAAGAAACCATGAAAACGTAAATATAAATGGCTATCACACCATCAAGTTGGAGAAAGTAACATACTGGCCACATCACCATTTTTTGATATACCAGAGAGAATTAAAATAGTTATTTATGCAACAAGTAAGTAAAGTAATACTTTTTTTCACGAGTAGGAAAGATTGCATGAGCCGAAGGCGAGTGCGGCAATTCCTACAAGTGAAAAAAAGTTGCTTTACTCTCGAGTTTCATACAAAAAAATTTTCTACGTCCGTAACTTTAAATAAATTTAAAAATTTGATAAAACCTTAATCAATTTTTATAAGTAATAATACTTGTTTTAAATAAAGAAAATAATAATAATCATCAAGTTTTCTTGATCGGAAACGAATGTTTGATATTTATCGGCGGAACTCGCGGCGTCTTGCGAAGCGTTCATGACACACTTTGCGCAAACAATTTTTTCGCATCTTATTAAATAATATAAACGTTGTTAAATCATTTTGGATTGAGAAAGTTGTCCATTATTCGGCCGAATTAGTTTCTCCACAGGTGACGTCCAATCAAATGATGGCGTTTTCATTGCCCAACAGTTTAGTTGTTACTATGGTAACGATTCGTTTTTTGTCAGCGAACTGCCGCAATTTCCAAATAGAAAACCTATTCGTTATAATTTAATACAAACAGAAAAATCTTTAGGTAATTATTTAATATGATGCGAAAAAGTATAGTATTAAACTCGTCAACAAGTTGGCCATTGCCACGAGGGTGAATTGCAAACTTGCTCACGAGTTTAATAATATACTATTTTATAGTAGCGTTAAAAAATGAACAGCTACGGCTCTTGACCGTTATGGCACTTTTTTCAAGCTTTTTGTAGGGTTCAGGAATCACATATTTTATGAACCCAAATGAATGAAAAAACTGTACATTTTATAACGGACGTTGAAAAAATAATTTAAAGGACTTCAATGGTATACATAGAAGAATTATTAAATGTTTTAATGGATCAGTTCTGAGTGGAATACCCTGCTACTTTCGTATGAAATTTCAGTATGTTTTTTTGCAAATTTTATAATATTCATTGTAATTTATAAGAAAGGAAGACAAAGATTATATAAGTAAATATGTACACAAAAATGAATGAAAGCGACAGTTTACGCATTTTTAAATACTTTCAAGCAAATATATCGTACTTACGGTTTAGCCTCCAGAATTAACATGATAATGTTTTGAAAAATTGGCATGACAGTGAGCAGGTTGAAAGGTGATAATCACAACAATAAATAGAATAAAGGGACGATTATTTAGGATGGTCAGTTGAGGAAAACATTGTAAAACCTGAAGTATGACACACAAAACCACGGCGAGCCCTAATCCCTGCCTCTAATCCTTATCGGTCCTTCCAAAAATTTCGAACAGGTACACTGGCAGCAACCACCAGCAGATGATATTAAAAAAAGCGAGATGTATTGGTTAAGTGCGCGGGGCACGCCCCGGGATTACCGCTACTTAGCACTGTGCCCCTAAACGGGGGGTTGGAATCGTATATTCACACTCTTTGCGGGGTGCCAACCGCAGGGTATTGCTAATAATGCGTTAATCAGAGTTCTTGGTAATTCTAGAAGGTGCAATTGTACATTGCCTCTCTCTAAGCACCCTAGGAATGGCCGGGTGTATGGGTGGGCACGCCGGTTTAATAATACTGTTATGAATACCAAGTAATCATTACTCTGAACCGATTAAGTAATTGCTATGCAGGAAGTGGCATGCAATTATACTCCCTGCAAACTGCTCAATGACTGGTTTCGAATTGATTGTTGTGGTTTAACACGGAGCGCTCGATAAAATTGCACCATACAAAGAGGTATTAAAATAAAAATGAAATTTAATTCGAGGCTATTTGTAGTAAATAATTAAAAACTTTTTTCAGCAACAACTTTCGTAAGAATAGGATTTGTTAATCTTTGCTACTTTGAAAGTGTACTTTATAGAGTTATGGGAACATACCGGGTGTCTCAATAAAGCATCAAATAAACTTTTTCGCCTGCCTCTACCGAAACCATATATTTCGACCATAAAAATCGGGCCAAAACTACGATTTAGCATATCTAGGGCCGAAATAGTATATAGTGTATCAAGGGCCGAAAATAGGCTTTAGCAACCCGCCGCTAGATTTATAAATAATAATAATAACTTCAAAGTATTATTTGCCCACCTAGCCCACTATGAAAATATTAAAATAATTAATTATATTGACTCCCTCTAGCTACTAAATTGTTCTAATTAAAAAAAAAATAGAAGAAAAAAAAAAATAAATACAATTGGGGTAGAAAGTTAAATGGTTCATCAATAATCTATATATGCGAGCATAAAGTAGACAGAGATACGTAAGAAGGATAAAGTCTGTCGGAGAACGCCGCGCGTGCCCTGTTATTATTATTCGGTTATTTTATTATCCTTTAGCCTGATTATCCCCGGTTATCCCTGATTATTACCTATCCGTATAGTCTGCCGTTATGTTACAATCCCACGAACCGATCAGCTCGTCGATTACTTCTGCTAATATTTTATGAATGAATGACTACCCCAAACTCGAACTGCGGCAATGGAATAAACAATTCAAACTGAATAATTGCATAACCCATTATTAGGTGATTATCATTATTATTACCAAGTGCCTTATTTTATTCGAAAATTTGCATAAATAAGTTATTAACTAACATTTTTAATCAACTGGCATTTTTCAAGTATTTGGGGAGATCTACCCAGATATAAGGAAAACAATTGAATGCAAAGTAATATTTTATTTTTTTAAGTAATTGTGGAGGTTTTCACTTCGTGATACATTTTGAATAATTCAATACATTTTTCCATTTTTTTTTTTCATTCAATACGTCAATTTATTTGAATTTTATTTTTTAACCATTGGTTCTTTCTACATTCATACATTTAGTCCAACGTTTCTCTAGTAAAGCTACACCCTAAAAAAAAAATTGTTTGATAGATCTGCAAAAAAACGAAAGGAGGATACCCCTTCTTAGTTTCTCTCAAATATTGCACTTGACATGATTTCCCGAAAAAAACTGCTCGTACTGCCCCGATGGTCTACACATCATTATACAGGGGTTACGCACCATAGGGATTTCCATGTTAAATTCTTAATATTCAAATATTGGCTCCCCAAATGATTTTAGAGAGAAAGTGTAAAAAAAAGTGAAAGAAATATTCTACACAACTGTCTCCTTGCTACTTTTTTACTTTCCATACAGGGGAAATCGAGGAAATTAAAATCAATATTTTAGCAAAAATAGGTGGTGCCTTGGAATTGCTGAAACAATAAGCCGTTAAACGTTCGCTGTCATTTTAATGTTTTAATCACAAATTTAGGAGTATTTTAAGTAAATCTGAATTAATATTATGGATTTGTTGAATGAAAAGATCCTACTGGTAAAATCGAACTGTTCTGCTAATAGCGCACGTGCAGTAAACCGCATTACTGTTAACAGAATGGTTCGCAAATTTCGGAACGTTCAACGGATGTTTGTTCCAACAATTCCAAGGCACCACATATTTTTGCTAAAATAGTAGTTAATTTCCTCAATTTTTCCTTTGTATGGAAAGTAAAAAAATAAGTGAGGATACGGTTGTGTAGAGTATTTTTTCTTTTCTCTACAAGAAACATATTTTCACTTTTTCTGTAAAATAATTTTGGGAGCCAATATTTGAATTTAACATGGAAATCCCTATGGTACGTAAACCAATTCGACACCCTGTATAGATCAAGAAATACAATTGCGTGTAAACAAACTTATTTATAATGGTCCAAGACTCTTATAAGCTATATTTTTTGTTAATCATAAGAACGAGAGAAATCGATGCCGGTTTCTAAATTTTGTTTAGCTATAATAATAAAAACATGGCTGGTCTGTCTGATGCGGCATGTTCTCGGAATCGGTCCGTACTGTGTTAATATTTTTAATAAGCTTATTTAAGGCCATGTTAGTTCCACATTTGATTCTGTTGTTTCTGAGACATAGAGGATTTAATTTTCAGAAAAGTCGAAAATTCGAAGTTTTCAACAAAATATATCTCTGCATAGGCTCATGATACAATAAAAATTTGTGGACAGAACCTAGTGACAATGAATTGAACTTTTCAGAAAAAAAATAGTAGAACATGTTAAGTCCACACGTTGAGTGTATTTTTTCAAAAAAATATGCAGAATGTTTGGTAGGAGCGGCATCATGGGATTCGGAAGGGTCTCTGAAATATTTTTTTTTCTGACTCAATGTAAGGTAGAAACGGAACTTCGATGAGAACCAATTATTCTGATGAACTCTATTTCGGCGAGAATTGCAAAAAATGAAATCTTATACATTTTTAAGCTTCTCTCCGTTGTGAATACGTAATATGGAAACCGTTACTTGGGATTTACAAGTGTCCGCCTAATAATGGTGAAATATACTTAAACATAAGAATTTACAAAAATCGTACTGCAAAATACAAAATATGAGCTCCACTTTATTTATTTATTAAATGTTTTTTTCAGTTTGTAAAGGTTACAACAACGGTTCGGTTGTCGTGCCTTTCATCTCCTCATCTTCGTGTTACGAACTCGTCGAACTGAATAGTCAAAACCGAACTGTCACTTTACTTTAGAACTTGTTTTTGGATTGTAAGATACATGCAAATCTTTGTTGTGTATACATTTTGTTCGACCGACGCAACTTCTTTTATTGTAAAAAACAATTCTACATTAAAATGCAGTTAAGGTTTCCAGTATTACATTTTCACATATGAGCAGATTAAAAATGCATAAGATTTAATTTTTTTGCAATTCTCGCCGAAATAGTGTTCATCTGAATAATTGGTTCTCATCGGAGTTCCCTTTCTACCATACATTGAGTCAGAAAAAAAATTATATCTCAGAGATCCTTTCAAATCCCACGATGCCGCTTCCACCTAACATTCTGCACATTTCAGAGGTCTTTCTGAAATCTTTTAAAGAAAATCAAAGGTGGCACTCACCTTTCAATTTTAATTTCAATTTTTCAAATTGAAAACATACACTCAACGTGTGGACTTAACATGTTCTACTATTTTTTTTCTGAAAAGTTAAATTCATTATCATTAGGTTTTGTCCAGAAATTTTCATCGTAGCATGAGCCTATGCAGAGATATATTTCTTTGAAAACTTCGAATTTTCGACTTTTCTGAAAATAAAATCCTCTATACCTCTGAAATATCCGAATCAAACTTTTTTTTGGGTCGTCATTTTGTGGAATGCCCCACGTATAGCTAAAATTTAAATACAAAGTATTTGTTTTTTAAGGAGATAAGTTCTGTAGAAATTAGAGACAAATAGCAAAGACATTTATGGACTTGTAATCCTAATCCCTCTTACTAAATTATTATCTTCATTAAATGTAGCATCTTTCCTAGTGTCCTTAAAAGGACCTGCGTTATTCCCTATACATAAAAATGATGATACAATGGATCGATATCACTTCTACCTATTATCTCTAAAACTTTGGACAAAGTGTTAGCAAACCAAACCAGCTAGTTTTTGGAAATGCACAATATATTTGCAAAATGCACCATGGTTTTTGCAGGGGAAGGTCAACGTGTTTTAAGAAAGGAATGTATTCTATTGCAACTTTTTCAGATCTCAGTAAAGCTTTCGACTGCATCCCATAATGTTCTCTTGCGAAAACTGTACTGTTACAACTTTCTTCCCTCAAGTTGTCTTATCTTACCCATCGGTACCAAAAGGTACGGGTTGGTGATTGTTGTTCTACGTGTGTACCAACGAACTTTGATATACCATAAGGGTCCGTTCGCGATCCTTTACTTTTTTAATAGACATCAATGATCTTCCCAATATCTATAAAGATTCATTAGCTGTTTTATATGCAGATGATACATCGATTCAATATGCAACTCATAATTTTAAGTCTATAATGGACCTAGAGGCTAATTCACTCATATTAACGCTAAATGGTTTACGTCTAATATGCTTTTATGAGAGCAATATGGTAAATGCCATATTGTCATTGGTCACATTGCATCCATTCCCAATAACCTGGCCAAAGTTTTTAGGTATATACATTGACTCAAAATTAACAAGGAATGAACACTGCGATGAACCTGCTACCAAACATATATTTATTGAGACGGCTTAATATCACGTTGCCTCAAATAGCGTTATGTAATGCATATAACATTGTCATTGCATTGAATGATTATAGTCTTTCTCGCCATATACATTTACTTTCTTTTTCCTCATCATACACTCCAGCACATCACAAGTGTTCATTCACTTAGGTGCTTATAGTCTGAATTTAATTTTAATTTTAGTAATTATACTGTAAACTTAGTAATTCTGCATCTGTCAGCCACAAATTTCATATAGCATTTTAGCACAGGGACACACTGGATTTTTTGGGCGAATATTTAGCTTGCAAAGAAGAGCTGTTAGAGTTATTTTTAATTTATAGAAAGGACTGCAAACTTATTTTTGTGCTACTTCCATATATTTTTGCACTCGAATGCTGATATACCTTAAAACAACGCGCATAGTTATCAAATACAAGGCAAGCGATTACACAAATTTTCTGAGATTAAAGAAAACCTAAAATTACATACATTTCAGTAGCCTTAAATTATTCAATATGCTGCCAGATAGAATAAATAATCTTCCGTTCAAGAAATTTAAAGCCAATTTAAATCAATATTTTATTATAAACGCATTCTACAGCGTACAGGAGATATTATCAAGTGATCTGTAACATATATGGCACTTGCCACTTTTAGTTTTTTATGCATGTTAAAGCTGTCACGTTTTTTGTCTAATTCTTCTATCTTACTACATTTTTTCGATAACCACTCTTCCTTCGCCATCGGTATGCTCTGTTACCGGCGTAGCTCAGATAGAGATGACAGTCGGATTCTGTAACAGAAAGATACATGTATTAGTACTAAGGTGAATTTGTGACCGACTTTGGCAACTAAGTACATCATTGCTACTTTCTGGACCGTTTGAGGTGGATAAGCGAATTGGAAGCCACGGGGATTCCTGGCAAGGCGCCCGCCTTAAGTCACTAACTGTGGTCAACCGGCGGATAACGGAATAATTCCTCCACCTACTAGCATTATTTTTGAGATTGCATTTTTATTTTCTCTTTAGTTTAATATTTACCAAGTATTACCTCACTTTTTACGTATTAGGACATGTTGCGCCGTCTTGTTGATACCATACCTGTTGGCATTCATGTATTGGTAGGTCATTCAAAAAATTGTTCAACTGATCTAGAAGTTGCGAATTCATGGATTCTCAAAAAAAGAAAGGCTTGATTATTTTATTGTTGTAAATGTCGCGTGAATTTTAAAATAATATTAATCTAGAGCAGTGATTCCCAAAGTGGGCGCCACCGCCCCCTTGTGAGTGCTGCAGCGATTCAGGGGGGCGCTGATGGCCACGGGTGCATTTAGGGGCGATGAATAACTGTAAGGGGGCAGTGATAATATAAAAGAAAGAAGAGAAGATTTAGTGAAACGTGGGTTCAGTGCGGTAACCAATTACAAAAAGAAAACCAATTGCAAATAGTCAATCTTGGTGATCCTATTAATTGCTTTTAAAATAAAAAAAAAAATCAGTAATATTTTTTTCTGGAAAGGGGGTGGTAGGACAAAAAAGTTTGGGAACCCCTGATCTAGAGTCTTTGTAGTGAAGTTATGATGGATGTCACAATTTAAATGTATCTTCTATGACTAACCATAAAATTATCATCTTCTAGCTCTCCTTAGATAAGAGAACAAAATTGAAGCGTTTATCATAGTACGAATAAATTGTGGTTAATATGGGTGTCAGTGTTCTTTCAAAATTTTTAACAATTGCACTTTACTTATTTTATCTAGCATCAAAGATGCTGTTTTATGCAGCGAATGTTTAGGATATTCTATTATAGATAGCATTACATTTAAAGTTATGTCCTCTTTAGCTAGAATTTTTTTCAATTCTAAATATCTTTTCTCTACAATACTTTTTGATCAAAAATGAAGGTACCTTACTCTTAAGCAAAATCTATATTTTCTGACAAAGTTCAATTGTGGCATCTGATGGTTGCATTTAGATTTTGGAGCATGCCAAAATTTTAAGTGTAGTTGTGTCAATATTGTTTTTCATTCCACCCATTTCTAACGATTTGGAACCAAATTTTGTCTTTAGGCTATTTTAGATATAGTCCGGTAAATAAAGGTCGGAAAACTAACCAAGTTGGGGAATTTGCAGAGGATGTTCATGTAAGGTGTAATTGGTAGATCTTGACTAGTACTTTGAAATTCTAAAATATCCTGGGACAAAAGGGTATGGGGCAGACCCTGAAAATGGCCCCAAGGTTCCAAAAATTCGTTTTTCAATAATATCTCAAAAAATATGGCATTTAGAGAAATTTTGATTCGGGGAAAAATGAAGATCAGTTCATTATCTACAAAAGTTGTTCCATGATTTTTTTTGCAACCGCAATACTTTTTGCACAAATGGGGGTTAAAAAATCTTTAATTTTGGTATTGAGAAAATATGGCAGTTTCTTATCAAACTTGCGATCGAGGGATCTGAAAATACGCTGAGCTTCATGTTCTGGACTGTAAAGACACATTGTAGATGGCGCTGCCACGTTCCCCTACTTGCGCAATTATTGCGGCTATAAATCGCAATGGCACATTGTTACAATAAATGTTGTTGAATGAAAATAGGGCAAAATGAACGAAGGCTTACCTTTTGCTCCAAATCACCAGTATTAAAAAGTTTCCAGTATTCTCCCCTTTTTATATTACAAAAATAACCTCAAATGTTTGTTTCACTTTTTAGCACTTTTTGTTTTTTTTCTAATTTATCGCAAATGAAAAATAAGAACAATCTGGACAAGCCAAGGACTTCTAAAACACATAATGTTTGGAAACAAATACACTGACACAGGCAGTGGCGGCTCGTGGAACGTGTTGATGGTAGAGCCATTTATACAATATACCCCCTCCTTTTTTGACGATTTATCTTTTATCAAAGTAACTGGTGTAAAACTGAATTAATTAAAAATTCTTGCTCAGCAAGTAGTGCCATGGCTCCTTGGCTCTATATAACGAGCCGCCCCTGGACACAGGGACAGCTGATTGCGTGCGTGGCGGCGACCACGCTTGTACGATACTAGTACTGCTCATCTACGCCGCGTGAGAATTATTAGAGAAAGTTTGGGGTTATTTATTTTTTCCTGAGAAATCGGAACATATGCTTTATATACATGAATGAAAAGCTTAGAATCTCATCTTTATGTTGAACAAGCTATAAGAGTGAACAAAATCGAGAGCTAAGAGGAAACAATCATTAAAAAAAAAATGACCGTACTCACCTTCCGTCGCCAATTCCTCAATTTCTGAAAAACTGCTAAAAGTGAGAAAAAAAAGAAAAATGCTATCAAAAAGGAGACATTGTAAGCTTTCCAGTGATCTGCCTTACAAAGCGATACAATGATTGATACATTTTTAATCCACGTATGTGCGCGAATTTTTTTTTGCGAAAACAGCAAAAAAACGAAAATGAAAAAGTGACTTTATATTAAGATGCAAAAAAAAAACCAAAACAACCTGTTTCTACACCTTTCAAGGATCTATTATCAAAAATGATCTGACTAAATGAGTATTGATAACAAAATTATGGGTCAATTTATAAAAGTCGAAAAAATCTCTTAAAAAAAAACTGGCCACTTTTTGCAATATTTTGGAATAATCAAAATGGGGCTCAATCACAGCATATGATAGCTATGGATTTCCCCTTTCAAATGAATCTTGAATCATCAAAAAATATTAATTTTAACTTAAGTTATCGAATAATTTGTCCGTCCAGCTACGAGTAAATGCATAAAACGTGCTATTCTGGAATCCGGGCAGGAGCTAGAAATACAGGGTACGTTCGGGTCCCGAATTTTCGACAAAAATGATAAGGACTATTTTTGTAGATAATCAACTGATCTTCATTTGTTGTAAAAAAAATCTCCAAGTGCCGTATTTTAGCAGGGGTTGGTGAAAAACCGATCTCTTGGAACTTTAGAGTCGTTTTTCAGAGTCTGCCCCATACCCTTTTGTCCCAGGATATTTTCGAATTTAAAAGTACCAGTCAAAATCTACCAATTAAAACTTAAATGAACATCCTCTGCAAATTTGCCTACCTTGGACCCTTCATTTACTGGACTAATATCCTTGCTATTAAATTCAATGCATATATTTGTTTTACAAAAGAAGTAATATTAAAAAAAATATTTTATTTTTGTTTGCTTTCTAAAGTTTTGAAATAATAAATAGTCTATATGAGAATTAACGTCTCATACTCGAGCATTATTTTTGAAGTAAATAACCTTCTGGAAAATAGAAGTAATCAAATTAACTGGTCGATAACTGAAACATTCGCGAAATATTCGTCATAATACAGAGCATATAAGCTCTTGTGTGAATGTAGTTATCGAGAGTTCTTAGGCCTGAGGCACGAATCACTGTTAAAATTATCCCCTCACGAATACATCTACGTATTATAGAAGTCCAATTATTAGTAGATCTCGAATGGAGAATGAGGAAAGTTGCGACAACTAAGCCCCGGCGAGACGAGTTTCATAGGCGTAGACTCAATTTCTATTCGTAATAACGTATACCATAGCAAATAAAACAAATTATATGCCAAAATCGTAGGTGACAATTTCTGTAAATTAGTAAGACGTAACGTAATACAAGCGGATTTTTTAAAGCCCGGCCCGGCCCGATAGTGAAAATTTAAAACCTGTGCCAAAGCCCGACCCATGCAGGCCTTTGATGTAAAATACATTAAAAAATGTAAATATGTGTATATTTCAATATCGCTATGTCTAGCGAATTGAATAATACATGACCAGTGTTGTGAGGAGCAAATGAATACCGCGTAATTTATCCGTCGCCGCAATATTAATAAATCTATGAATGAAGCATGGTGATGATTATAATCGCGCAGAACTAACGCAATAAATCATAGAGTGCGGATTCCGTAGTTAATTCGCACTAATCTAGTTAAAGTGTGTGCATAAATGGGGGCTATATAAACCCGACTTTTAAATCGCCTTTGCTATTCTTTAATCTCAGCTTAAAACCCCATTAAAGTCTGTATTACGTTTATACCATTATGTGTCATTCTGGTATTTACAAACCGTGTGCGGAAAGACAGCCTTCAGGCGAAACCATTTTTTTATTTGTTGTTGTTTGTTTACATCCGGATCAGTGATGCACTATTTACCTAATGAGAACGCCAGGGGCTATCATTAGTTATTGTGTTTATTTGCTAATGTTATAGCTATAATCTCTTAGATAATTAGTTCTTAATGGATTATATGCCGGTTAAGTGGTTAATCCTTCTTGTTACATTTCATTAAAATAATTACCCATTTTTTATTTAAAAAAACCTATAAGACCTGAAACCCATTGCTGATAAACAATAATCTACTCGATATCATAAATGCTACCAACAGTGTTGAAATATCATTTGAAATTACAGCGTTAAATTTTTAAACAAATTACAAATTGATGAAAATATTTATTTACATTGCGCGAATAAAATTAATGCAATTAATGCGGATTTGCAAGTGCGTATTGTTTGGGAATAAGCCCGCTTGATATTACAAAAGCGAATAAATACCGATTTAAGGGAATAAAATATAATTAAATTTGTAGCACGGCGCAATTGCCTGTTTAAATAAACAGGCTCCGCGCCCATAAATGATTCCGCTAAATTGAAATATCCGGCCGCACACCAAATTTAAATCGAATAAAACAAATGCCGATTAATTATTTTAATTTTACACATAAGCCCGTGCTCGTATTATTGTGGGGCTTAATGGCCGGCAAAAATCGGCTTTAATTGCATTTGGTAATTTTGCTATTCGCGCAATGCCCAAATCACATATAAAATATATGCTTAAAAATAAATACAAATTCTGTCACCAATAAATTATATAAGGAAACTTGAGCAATAAATTAATTTAATCGTGAATAAATAACAGTTCCTGGGCCGAAAGACTTTTAGTCGATAGTTCCTTGACAATCATAATAATGATGCAAATTAAATTATGTACTTTTTGTTTTTATTGGCGTAGGCGATTAGAGTTCTGCCAGTAATACATTCAAAGTGAAATAAATAATGTGAGACGAACACAACGATCAAGGATCAAGCGGATATTTCTCGGTCAGAAAAATGTTCCATCCGGCGGGCAATCGAATCCACTCGACTCGTGATGCAGCAGGCAGATGCTCGCGCTCTACTCACTACACCACCGAGACGTCTAATCGTCTAATTAAATTAAAATGATAGTAAATTTAAAAAAAAAATAACACCATGGAAGATG
Organism: Ocypus olens; assembly: GCA_910593695.2. Classification (NCBI taxonomy): domain Eukaryota; kingdom Metazoa; phylum Arthropoda; class Insecta; order Coleoptera; family Staphylinidae; genus Ocypus; species Ocypus olens. The sequence continues at coordinate 46,583,465 of OU343058.1, forward strand.
TGTATAAATAATAAGTTTTTCGCCTGCCTCTACCGAAACCATATATTTCGGCCATAAAAATCGTGCCGAAACTACGATTTAGCGTATCTAGGGCCGAAAAAATAATATGTATAATGTAAACAACCTTCCGCGGAATATGAGTAGGCTATGCAAAAATCTGACAGTGACATTTGAATGGTGCGCGATATAAAATTTCCTGATACACTGTTTTTACTTAAGGCTGGCGAAAAAATATCGAATGTAACTCATGCCAAAATATATTTACGTTTAGAAAATGAAGTCAGCGTCTATAGAGACAAAATTGGTCGTTGAAAAATGTTCAAAATCGAATTTTGTTTTTCCGTTATAACTCAAAAAATATTGTCGGTAGAGGGGGACAGAAAGTTAGGGCGTAATCAGTATGCGATAAGAGTTTGAAAGTGGACATTTTCGAAAGTTGACTAAACTCGGAAAAAAATTTTTAACCATTGGACCCTCAAAAAAGTACTAATTTTTTTTTTGTTAAACAACTACCCGAACGATTTTTATAAATAGTATGTCAAATTAAAAATCTCGCTAAGATCTATTGACCTGTTATATTTGTGATGTTAAAACTTCAAAATTAAATTGCTGAGTTCGGGGAATTCAAATGCAAAACATCAAAAATCGAAATAGTTAACTTTTTTATTATCGAGCGCAGAACAATGAAGGATACATAAAAAAGCATCAAAGAAAAGACGCAAATGTATTTATGTCTAGAATTTAAAGCTAGTGTCTACAGAGGAAAAGTTGGTCGTTGAAAAATTTTCAAAATTGGATTTTGTTTTTCCGTAAAAACTCGAAAAATATTGTCGGTAAAGGGGAACGGAAAGTTTGGGCATAATTCGCATGATAAAATCTACGCGATTAGTATTTTAAACTGGAAATTTTCAAAAGTTTAATAAAATCCGGAAAGAAATTCCCAAAAAACGCTTAAAATATTTTTTTTGTTAAAAAATTACCTTACCTATTTTAATGTCTTGTTTGACGTTCAATTGAAAGATATTGTAAAAATCTATTAACCTTTTCTAGTTTTGATGTTAAAATTCCAAAAAAATCGTAGAGAGCTCGCAGAATTCAAATCCAACGACAGAAATCGAAAAAGGCTCAACTTTATATAAAAATGGTGATGTGGCCATCATGTTACTTTCTCCGACTTGATGGTATCATAGCCATTTATATTTACGTTTTCATGGTTTATTTTCAATTGAAATCATATTTTAAATGTAAATCGAGCGGTGCGCAGACTCGGATGAAACTGACGTTTAAAACGTCAAAATTATGAAAGATGGAAAAATTGTACTTCAAATTCAAAAACTCAGTTTACTCAAAAACTAACGAGATTTCGAAAAAACTTATTCTTTAGAAGTCATTCATTTTGGCATTCTCTACAATTATTATTCACATAAATTTGCTGTAACTATTATCGTTTCATAATTATAAACCAAAAATTAAAGAAATAATAATTAATTTATTTCTCGAAAAGCAATGATTTTATGATTTTTTTATATTTTTAAGCAAAAGATATGCATTTGTTTATTGTCTTCAATGTTTGTTTAAATATTTTTGTGATATTTTTCATATTTAAGAAAATATTGGCAAAAAACAAAAAACAGTTAAGGTAAACGCCCACTTCCGGTGTACGAAATTTTACCAAAAGCTTTTCAGTTCTTCGGATTATCAAATAAGACGTATGTTCAAAGTTTCATATCAATTGCTTTATTAGTTTTTGAGATACAGCGCACACATGCAGACACACAAACACACACACACACACACACATAGACACACAGACACCGACACAGACACAGACACAGACACAGACACAGACACAGACACAGACACATTTTTTTTTTCTTCCAGAAATTGTTGAAATGGCGTCTAGGGACCCCAAAACGGATATTTCCGTAAAAAAATTTTGACTCAATTTACGTTTAGATAGTGGAGCTACTGAAAAGTTAGTCGTTGAAAAATTTTCATAATCGAATTTTATTTTTCCGTAATAACTCGAAAATATTGTCGGTAGATGGGGGACGGAAAGTTTGGGCGTAATCAACATGATAAAACCCATGCTATAAGAGCTTGAAAGTGGACATTTTCAAAAGTTGGCAAAAATCGGAAAAAAATTCTTAACCCTCAAAAATGTACTAAATAATTTTTTATTAAAAAACTACCCGAACGATTTTTATGTTTGATATATTAAATTGAAGATCTCGTTAAGATATATTGAAATGTTCTATTTGTGATGTTATAATTTCAAAAGTAAATCGCTGAGAGTTTAAATTGAAATTATCAAAAATTAAAATAGTTAACTTTTTTATTATGAAGCGCAGAACAATGAAGTATACATAAAAAAGCATCAAAGAAAAGACGGAAATTTATATACATTTAGAATTTGAAGCTAGTGTCTCCAGAAGAAAAGTTGGTGGTTGAAAAATTTTCAAAATCGATTTTTTTCCGTAATAACTAGAAAAATATTATTTTAAAGTTAAAGAGCGTAATGGGCAAGATAAAATCCAAATCCAAAATTCGAAAATTGGCTAAAATCGGGAAAACATTCTTAACCATTGGACCCTCAAAAAAGGTACTTTAATATGTCAAATTGAAGATCTATAGACCTGTTCTATTTGTGATGTTAAAATTTTAAAATCGCTGAGAGCGCGGGGAATTCAAATTCACAACGCCAAAAATCGAAAATTGACTACAATCTCAAAAAAGGTAATAAATAAATTTTTGTTAAAAAAACTACCCGAACGAGTTTGATGTTTAATATGACAAATTGCAGATTTTAATTAATTGGCAACTGCGATTAATTTCTCTTTGAAACACCGTACTATGATTCAAGGAACTAAAGTAACTTATTTTCACTAATTCATCGAATCTAAATGAGGTGCATTTTTATAAAATTATTTTTACTCATGAATATCTAATACCATTATCATCTTATGTTGTTAATCTTGATTAATACCAATGTACTTATAGAGTAAACAAGTTCTTACAGGAAATCTAAAAAGAATTTCTCAGTAGAATTTCTTGCAGGTAGCCCGTGGCGTTCATTTGTTCTCTCACCGCGGGTCACCAATGGCCATCAGATTTAACTAATGACCTAACCACAAAAGCCCATCCAAGCTCGCACAACAAATAACACCTTAATGTGTATATAATTTGGAAAAATTCGCATTCCCAGTAATCCGCGCCAGGTAAATTTAATTGTATTAAACACAATACCCTAGACGAACACAAAAACCTTCAACCGGATAACGAGTTCAAGATGATATCGGTACACTTTACGAAAACTCAGAATTAGAATAATTGTTGTTCTATTTCAAATCGTTAAGGCCAATGTACAAATAATTTATGGGTATCGATGTTGTTTTGGAAGATTGCAGGTAAATTTAATTAAATGCGGGCTGAAAGACCTTAGGTGAATAGCCCTTGCGTCAGTCTTGTTTCTTAAATTAAATAAATAAGAAATGTAATCATGTAAATAGGCTACAGATAATGTTTATATTGGAAAAACAGAGTTAAAACATAAAATAGTATATAGTGTATCAAGGGCCGAAAATAGGCTTAAGCAACCCGCCGCTTTAAGTGAAGGGTTTCTAAAGCGTTTGCGTCGTTGCTTTGATGCTTTTTACTTTCTCCGTTACGAAGTACGAGAAAGTATTGTGATCGTGATTTTTTTTTCAAAATTTTTTTTTACGGAAATATCCGTTTTGGGGTCCCTAGATACCATTTCAACAATTTCTGGAATTTTTTTGTCTGTGTGTGTGTGTGTGTCTGTCTATGTGCGCTGTATCTCTAAAACTAATAGAGCAATTAATATAAAACTTTGAACATACGTCTTATTTGATAATCTGAAGAACTGAAAAGCTTTTGCTAAAATTTCGTACACCGGAAGTGGGTGTTTACCTTAACTGTTTTTTGCCAATATTTTCTTAAATATGAAAAACATCACAAAAACATTTAAACAAACATTGAAGACAACAAAGAAATGAACATCTTTCGCTTGAAAATATTTTTTATAAAATCATTGCTATTCGAGAAAAGAAATTATTATTTTTTTTTTAATTTTTGGTTTATAATTATGAAACGATAATAGTTACAGCAAATTTGAGTGAATTTCATCCGAGTTTACGCAACGCTCGATATACATTTAAAATATTATTTCAGTAAACCATGAAAACGTTAATATAAATGGCTATGATCCCATCAAGTCGGAGAAAGTAACATGATGGCCACATCACCATTTTTTATTTATATATTTCTATATATAGTTGACTATTTAGATTTGGACTTTTATTTGGATTTGAATTCCGCGAGCTCTCTGCGATTTAATTTTGGAATTTTAACATCAATACTAGAAAAGATTAGATTTTTTGAGGGTCTTTCTTTCCAGATTTTACTCAACTTTTGAAAATTTCCAGTTTCAAATGCAAATCGTGTGGATTCTATCATGTGAATTACACCCAAACTTTTCGTTCCCCCCAACGGATACAATTTTTTTGAGTTATTACGGAGAAACAAAATTCTATTTTAAAAATTTTTCAACTAACAACTTTTTTCGTATAGACACTAGTTTCGATTTTTAAACGTAAACATATTTGTGTCATTGCTTTGATGATATTTTTAATGTATACCTCGTTATTTCGCGTGCAGAAAAGTTTTATTTTTTTTATTTTTGTGAATTTGAATTCCCCGCGCTCTCAGCGATTGAATTTGGAAATTTTAACACCATAAATAGAAAAGATTTATGGGCAGGGTGAGTGGTTGAAGTTATTGAGGGGAGGAAAGGAGCCACTAAAAGTGATAAAGGAAATTGAAGTGAAGAAATCAGAAAGATGCACGTGACAGAAAGGGAAAAAATAAAATATAAGAAAAGTGTAAATATATAATAGAAGTGTAAATATATAAGAATTGTAAATAATTAGATTATATGCCAATAAAAAGGAATAATAATAAATAGAAAAGATCAATAGATAACGAGATCTTTAATTTGACATATTATACATCAAAATCGTTCCGGTGGTTTTTTAACAAACAAATATTTAGTACGTTCTTTTCCGATTTACCATTTGTCAACTTTTAAAAATGTCCACTTATTATGCGGATTTCATCATGCTGATTACGCCCAAACTTTTCTCTCCCCCCTACCGACAATATTTTTCGAGTTATTACGAAAAAACCAAATTCAATTTGAAAATTTTTTCAACGATCAACTTTTTTTCTATGGATACTAGCTTCAATTTTTAAATAAACAGGTCTATATATATTTTAACGAAATCTTCAATTTAATATATTAGACATAAAAATCGTTTTTAATAAAAAAAGTATTTTATATATTTTTTGAGGGATTTTTTTTCCCTCTTAGTCAACTTTTGAAACTTTTCACTTTCAAACGCTAATCGTGTGGATTTTAACGTTCTAATTATGCCCAAACTGTCAATTTCCCCCAACCGTCAATAGTCTTCGAGTTATTACAGAAAAACAAAATTTGCTTTTGAAAGTTTTTCAATGATTTCTTCCTAAGACACTAAGCTTTAAGTCAGCTTTGAATCTGTATAACTTGTTCTTCTTAATAGAGAACATATATTTTCAAAGAACATACATTTTTATCAGATTCAGTCCAACACATGGGGAAGTTGCAATTCTTAAAAAATGACGAAGAAATATTGATGGACAAATTTATGGTCTTTCTTTTATTTCTATCTAAAAAAAAATGGTGATGTGGCCATCATGTAACTGTATAATGGTATAATGGTTATTTATGATACAAGTGTAAAAAGTGATTTTTTCACCACGATACTTTTAATACGCAATAAAAATATTTATACTTTCACGGTTTATTTTAAATTTAAAAGATATTCTAAATGCACTTAATTTAATATTAACAGCTCGCATTGTTGGGTAACTGGAAGAAGAATGGATAATGTAAGCTACAGCAAATTATCTAAATGAACATAAACAAAATTCTGCGCTGTGCTAATTAAAGCTTATCCAGTTTCAGGTAGGTTTACACAACTAAAAAATTATGTGAATTGAATTGAATTTTTTCTGTATCCCTGATAAAATAGGCCTGTAACAGTTTTTGTATTAAATAAAAAAAGTTGATGTAACTGATAATATGTAAACGATTTTTCTAATATTTTTCAAGTTTCTATATTTTTTTCTAAAAACAAGAGTAGGATTTCGAAATAAATATTATTCTTCGCAAGCTGTTATTGTTGGAATTTCTATAATTTTAGTTCACTATTATCATTTCATAATTTTAAACCAAATGTATACAAAATGCATTTATAAAGAAAAGATGTTCAGTTCTTCGTTATCTTCAAAATTTGTAAAAAAAAGGAAATGTGTTTCTTATTTTATTTTCTGGCGTCGACTACAAGGTCATCTGCTACCAACGGTGCATAGTTTTGGGTTTTAAGGTATTTTTCATATTTGAAAAAAAAATATTGAAAAGAAAACAGAAAACGATTAACGTCCGATTTTCAAAATTTTACCAAAAACTTTTCAGTTTATTAGATTATCAGATAAAGTTTTGTTTCAAAAATGGTCGTAATCGGGGGACCTATAAACAGATATTTCCTTTGAATTTACAAATTCGTTAATTTTCACGAAAATGCCGGTTTTTCATACGGAGAAAATAAAAAGCATGTCCAATTTCATAATTTTTGTAAAAGCCAAAAATTGTCTTAAAAAATCTGTATTAAGTAATCTAAATGGAGTGACGAAAACCGTTAACAAACAGTTCTTAATCTGTTAATGCTTTCGGTATCGGCGCCTGATGAAGTTTCCGGTATCAACATCAATCTCTATTTTAAGGTCCCCGAGACAATTTCGACCATTTTTGAAAAATCAATATGAGACATCTCAAATTCCCTTGTATAAATCAGAAAATTACATGATGGCCACATCAATTTTTTAGATGTTTCCATAATAAAACTCACAAACGCAATTTATTTTTCAAAACAAACCCATTTCCTCAACTATAATTTTTAAATCTAGTTTATCTCGAAATTTGTATGAAGCCAAATTTAGATAATTGCGATTTTCTCGAAGTGTTTGCATTTTTACGTCTGCCGTATTATTTCTATTTGTTGATATATGTATTTTAGATATTTGTTTTTATTTGCTATCTCAATTTTTTGTTTTAATTAATTTTTGAAATGTACAGGGTAAATCACGTTAGTACAGATATGATTATTTTTATGATCCCTGAAGAAATAATTTTGAGTGCAAAATAATTCAAACTTTGTCATTAAATAACCTATTCAACAGTGGCGGCTCGTGGATGTTCGGCGGTGGGGCAACGGAAGAAAATTTGACCGAAGCAGCAACGAAATATTTGCTTTCTCTATATGAGTGACATCTTTGTCTTTGTCAAACGTATTTTTATTTATTATACAAGGCATTTATAAGCTTAGAATGCAAAGCCTACAAATCAATTGCCTGACCTCGAGTTGGACGGTGATAAATCGTTAAAAAGCCAAAATGTGATAAAATGCTATACAGTGTGGAAATTAAGTAGCGGATAAATTCGGTAAAAACGAAATTAAATATTTTTGGAAAAAATCAACAGGTCGATTTGCTTTGATAAAAATACTTATTTTTGCATCAAAGTCGATTTTCAGTCGTCGTTTGTTTTTGAGTAATGACGTTATCCATTTTTTTTTTAATGACAGCACCCTATTTTTGTTTTTGATTTTGAGAGATCTTTTTATTGTCGATCTGCCAGTGTAAAAATGTTGCCATCTTACATAAGAAATTTTTCAGGTAAATGACAATTGAAAGTGAGAAACTGTAAATTTTATTGTTAACACAAAATAAACAAACACATCTTTAGAAAGCAAATGCAATTATTAAATTAAATGTTCTGCCATCCACAGTTCGAACAGTAGAAATTCTTCTTGAACATTTTAAATATTTTCAGGGCCAATTCTGCGCAGTTCATCTCTCTCGCGGGCCCTTCCATCGGTCCTCGCCTGCCAATCCACCTATTCATAAAGCAATTGTTCAAAAAACCGCACATACCGCGGGGGTGCGCCGTCTTGCTGAAACCATATTGTATTAAATGGAAAGTCAAGATCATTGTTGTTTGGAAAAATTGTGCTGAAACGTTGCAAAAACTCTAAATATCGGGTTCTCACCTATTTTTTCCAAAATTATTTAATTTCGGTTTTACCGAATTTATCCGCTACTTAAGTTCCACACTGTATATGCCTGATAAGGTGCGAAAAATTCGTATATCTATTTTTACAGCAAATTAATTTTGAAGATGTATAACTAGTGAAGACGTTAATTTACTTTTAATCACTTGAAATCCAAAATAAGCAGACTAAATGTAAAATATTGGGAAATGTGTAAGGTTTCCGAAAAAATCGTGCATTTAAGTTTTAGTGTTACAAAACTGAAAAATTTAAAAAAGTTTCGGTTGAAAACATTAAATTTTGATTTTGAAATTTGTTTAAATTATAAAAGCGGTAACGAATTTTTAATCATTCAAATCCCAAAATATAGTAAATCATATACAGACTATTGGGAAATGTGAAATCGTGCATTGAGCAATTTTATTTTTTTTTTTGGAAAAAATTCATCATTAAAATAAATTTTTATCATTATTTAATTAACATTTTATTATTTAAAGATATACATAATAAAAATAAGTGTCCCAGTGTAGATCCCTGAAGAATCCCATTTAACGATGTATATTTTTCAGAACTGACAAAAGACATACTTTTCTCTTGAGTGTAAACAGGATGCATTTAGAGGTATCTACACTTAAAACCCAACGCTTGCAATTTTTTTTAAATTTCGGGTATTATGATGAACTTGATCAAACGCTTTACTAAAATCAACGTTTTACAGAGTTGAATTTAATTATTTAAAGTATTTGAAATTGTCTCACTAAAATCACACAAACTCGTGATTGTAGAACGTTTCGAAACCGCCCAATAATTTTTGACATTTGAATTCATAAATGGCGATCCTAAAAACTCCGACAAGGGTATTTCAGCTGGATCAATTAACCCGCCAATGGTGACCTACTGGTCTGTGAGACCGGGTGTGTTGAAAAATTCTCCGTTATTGTTTTTTGTTGCAATTTCGAGTAGCTGCCGCATTACAGAGCTTAAATTGATTAAATATCTTTGTTTTGTTGTCAAAGAGCATAAATTAAAAAAAAACATGAACTATTAGTAACACGTTTCGAAAATTTTTTAGTTAAAAACCCCGGTGCGTGAGACCGGCGACACCATTGATCAAAGTCAAATCTGCGTCGCCTCTGGCGGGTTAAGAAATGAACATTTTGTGTACTGCATATTGGTGCAGGATTTTGTAAATTCAATTTCTAACATCGAATTCTTCGTTGGCGACCCCGAAAACTCCGGATTGAGAAGATTTGTGGCATTTCGTCGAATTTTTGTTATTAAACATAACTTATGTTAGAGTTTAATGCATGTTCGTGCCCTATTCTTCAACATTTAGAATTTTTAGATTTTTTTTAAATTCTGTCTTGTAGTTTGGCTAAAACTGAAGAGCTGTGACCTGAAACATTTTTAGTTATAAAACTGAAAAAGATATGATTTTAAGTGCAATTTTCCCATGTATTATAAATATGGGTAAATTTGATTTAATTTAATATTCATCAATTGGGCTGCGATTTGACACTATTTTTTTAAAATAAATATAACACTGTTACTTTGAATAAATTCAATAAAACGAAATGTAGCCTGAATATATGAATATTCAACCTGTTCGTATATTCATATATTCGTTTTATTGAATTTATTTAATGCTTTCTGCAACAAGTAAGGTTGTTTCTAAAGTGTTACTTTGTTTGTATAACATTTGAAAATTTATGATTTACGTGTAATAATAAATTTTCAAAAGTTATACAAACAAAGCAACATTGTTCTATTTATTTATTATATAAAATGTATAACGAAGTAGAAGCCTCCAGTATAAACAATATTTTTTTAACAAACAAGGGGGTGGCGTACACAAAATTTGATTTTTTGTACGGACATCCTAACGTATTATATATTTTTTTCTGTTTGATATGTGTAAATACTATTGTCTATTAGCACGCAATAAAAAATAAAAATTCTGTAGTTGTAGTGAAGATATCGGTTCTCATGTAAAACAAAATGGTGGAACATAACTACTACTTCATTAGTCCAATGTGTAAAATGTGTTCTCTGTAATAAACCCTGAAAGTCATCAAAGCCCGATGGTAACTTTCAAAACCGAGCCGATAGTCCATTGCGGAACAATAAAATCGAAAACTGCATACTCTCACGCCCCAAAACTGGAAGACAATAAACAACAATAAGTGCACCCCACCCCACCCCATCGAGGGTGCACCATAGGAGGCTCTCCTTCCAACGAGCGGCGCACAATGAGAGTGCCTCATCTCTTTTCCTACCCCATACCAACAATAGTTTACCTTTCCAATAACTGGCCAGATCCGAACCCCAATGTAATAATACACCTTCGAAAACGGATACAGCCTCAGTTCAAACAAATCGAGCATCTCGCGAGGTTCGCAGCGGACAGCACGGACTGCACACGCGACACAAACACCGACTATTTGCATTCTAATATCGAAATTTGTGGAGTATTTTTCGAAATAAAAAACCGGTGCGACGGTTTTTGGTGCGAACCGCGTGGACAGTTCTCCGGCACGTGTGTTTGTGGTTGTAACGCTCAGTGAAAACAGTGACTCGTTTGTTTTGGTGAATTTGGACGTTTGTTGTCAAAAAGAGGACGGTGGGTGAGGATTATAGAAACCCCAGAAGCACACCGGCGTGCCTTAGTTTTTACCGGGTGAGTAAAATTACTAGAAACAAATATGTTTACGATTGTTTGGGCCCGACGTAGTCTAAGAGGTTAATGCATTCGTTTGTGTTTCTCTTAATAATAATAATAATTTTTAGAGATATTATTTTGGTGACTTTGGACATTTGTTGTCAAAAAAAGAGGTGAGGATTATAGAACGCTTGAAGCACACTGGAGTGCCTTTTTTTACTAGTGAGTAAAATTACTACAAACAAATATGTTCAGATTCTTCGAGTCCAACATAATAATGATAATAATAGTTTTATTGGTGCCAGAGAACTCACAGTTTTTTTACACAGGTCAAGGAAAGATAAAAAAATTGAAAATACAAAAATGACACTACTTAAAATTAAAAATACAGGTAAAACATATCGGTGGCATTACTAACATATAGGTATAGGCGCATATACAATCATATACTTATACCATATATATAAAAATTATTTAGATAAGGCATGGCCATGATAAACAAAATCACGGTCTTAGATTAGTTCAGCACGTTGTTTACTTTATGTCAATTAATTACTTTGAACAACTGGTGGCGAAGACGTGATGCGATGTATCAAACCTGCAACGTACGTTCCGAAGTACAAAGCCACCCTTTATCTAAATAATTTTTATACATATGGTATGAGCATCATTCAGAAATTCCTCAAAGCTGAATTGTGCTTTTTCCATTAGGTATTTCTTAATGCGAAGTTTGAATAAATTAAAAGGCAGAGATTGAACATCATTTGGTAGGGCGTTGAAAAAAATGTATACAATAGTATCTAATAGTAGTCTAAGATTAATTAATAATAATAATAATATTTAGAGAGACACAATACATTTATTAAGACACATTTTCAAGGCAACTGACTCCAGCCTTAATATTCCCCTAAATAAAAATAGTTATACAATGAAAAATATAAAGTAATCCTTCGAGGAGTTGGCTGAGTTTAGTTTTAGTCTTCAAAGAGACGATGTAATTGTTGTTAAAGGCATTTAATTAAAAATGTACACAAGTATAAATAATATTACTTCCCTAAATAAAAAGAGATAGGATGAAAAATATAAAGTAATGCCCTTCGAAGAGTAAGGCCGAGTTTAGTTTTCGTGTTCAAATAGACGATGTAATTGTCATTAAAATCATTGAATTGAGGATGCACACTACTTTTAAAATTACAATTAATATAACATTAGTCCATATTTAATTTATCGAGAACAAAAAGTCTAACAATTGCATTTGGTATTGAATGCTGTTGATGATTAGTGACTAAATTCCTTAAATTTTTAAATTCTATATTTTTCTAAATTTTGAAAGGGCAGCGTATAAAAAATAGCACAAATAACTCGTTTGTTAGTAGTTTTATCGTACTTGTCCTTTAGAACATTCTAAGACAAGATTCCACTCTTTCGGACCAATTGTAAGTAATTACTACAATTATGTCGTTAAAACATAATCAGGTGTCTAAAGCGACGGTAAAATGATTTTTGAGAAGCATTGCACATCCCTCAGAAACAATATTTTCCATTTCTAAGTAATAGGTATTATTTTTGTAAATGCTTAGTAAAATTTTATTATTTGTATAATTCAGAAATTTAAAACGCCTTCAAATGACATAGTTTAGATCATATTCTAAAGATTAACATTCGTATGCATAGTGCAGTTAGTAGCTACTAACATGTATCAACCTAGTATTTTTTGACATGTTTGAACACTAGTTAGTAGAGATGGGCAAAACTGCTACTTTTGAATCACGTTGCTACTTTTTAATACCTGTGATTTTAAACCGTTACTTTGGTCATGACTATGTTAGAATTTTTATATACAGTATGTTTTTTTTATCGTGGGCCATAGGATTTTACATGCTCAAAATTATACCTTGCGTTAATGTATATTTTAACATAAAATTTTGAAGGAAATTTTAGTTAGTGATAAATCAATTACTTTTCCACATGATGCGCTTAATTAGATTAACCTAAACATGTTTTATTCCATTAAAAAATGAAATTAATTCACTAATCAATCTGACATTTCAGAAATTCTCGGTACTTTGATTATTTTTGCTCAGTTATTTATTTTAAATATTTTCATTTTTTAATGGAATAAAACATGTTTCAATTATTCTGACTAAGCGCATCATGTAGAAAAATAATTGATTTATTACTAACTAAAATTTCCTTCAAAATTTTATGATAAAATATACATTAACACAAGGTATAATTTTTAGCATGTAAAATCCTATGGCCCACGATAAAAAAAATACCCTGTATAAATTTTAACTTATTGTTATGCTTACACAATTTTCCCTTTTATATATATTTTTTTCGCTCGCAGGAAGGAAATAATAATTTTAACATTACTAAACCACAGCGAGTTTGTGGTTCGATTTCACGCCGGGCAAGATCATGTTTTTCTTTCTCATAAAATCTCAATTAATTAATTAATCATTTTTAGTCGATAAGTAATTGATTTCATTTTCTATGGTATACTATGTAATTTTTATAAAAAAACTTATTAAATATTTATTTGAAATTTAAATACAATACCCTGCATAAATGGGAGAATAAAGTAATAAATGTTAAATAATTTTTAGTACTGCCACCTTGTATTGTCTTTTTACAATCACGTTTTAAATAACAGGCAAAGTTTAAGTAGCAATCACAGTTTAAGCAGCAGTCATAGTTTAAATAGAAGTGATTTTAAGTAGCAATCACGTTTTAAGTAGCAATTACATTTTAAGTAGCAGTGATTTTAAGCAGCAGTTAAATTCGCCTATTAGTAACCGTAGTGACCTGTGATTTTTCAATACCAGTGGAAAATCATAGATATATGAAATATCGCCCATCCCTACTAGTTAGAAACATGTTAGTATAGTTGACCGAAAGATATAAGGCATTTGTGGCCTTTTACGGTATTTAACTTTCACTAATTTTTATGAAGGACCGGCCGCAAACTCTCACCCCCACCCCCAATAAATGGTCCGCAACGAATCCTCCTAACGCTGTCGTAGGCCTGGTTTCGGTATTTTTTTATTAAGGGGCCGATTCTTCAGGTATCCAAATTGGACGGCGCGCGAACTGTACTCATTAAAAAAAAAAAAACAAGTATCATTATATTGTTGTATTATTTTTAGTCTAGAATGAAATAAAACTATTCGGTTATGTAAGCCTCTGCAACGCACACATTTGTGTAGAGAAAATTCTACAATGCGGTCCTGACCAGCCCGGGAATATTTACGGGTTCGGTTTTACGATATGATGGCCCTAAAAATATTAAGGCGGTCAAACGGTAAAAGGCCATAAACGCCTTATATTTTGAATTATAATGTGTTTTTTTAATATTTACGTATTGATTGTTTAAATTATTACGGCTAGTAATGTAATCATACTTTATTGATGCCAATAAAAGTTGTTTTACACAAATCAACAAAAGAGCATTTCTGTCATTGCAGAAGAAAAAAAAAAGCTGCACGCTATGATAAAATTCAGGTCTGTTGTAGGGCTACTAAAAATGGTAAGGATAATGATAAGAAAATTTAAATTTAAAACTAAAAAATTTAAAAAGGTCGCTGAAAAAATGTATTTAAAAAAAATACCTTTGTTTTTACTATATTCAGAGAGTTAAAAACAGATAATAATTAATTTTTTAGATGTAGTTTTTTCTTGAGCGACCATTTTGTATTGGTGCGCCAGCCTATTTTAAATTTTGCAGAGGTTAAAGTCTGTAGCTTCTTTGTTCCTAAAGATATTTAGCTTAAAAAAACATGCTAAAGAGCATAAAATGTGCAATATTTTCTATCCAGTATATACTATTTTATATAAACAAAAAAAAGGTAAATGTTAGCGTTTTCAAAATAGAAACCTTGTCTTTTAAAATTGAAATTGTTAAAGATTTTTTTTCTGGATATGGTGTTTGTAGTACATTACTTTCCTAAAAAGTTCCAGGCCTAAGAGTTCCAGCCTAATCTTCTAATGAGTCTTAAAATATTGCAATTTTCAGTCTGAAAGATCTCAGAAAGGACTTACTTTAAAATTCCGAACTTTTCAGCTAACATTCTTGTAATTGTAATTGTAATAAACAGCGGCGGCTCGTTATATAGAGCCGAGGAGCCAATGCTCTACCTGTAGTTTTAAGCTCAGCAAGGAATTTTAAATCACCCTAAACACTTTTTGTCTTCATTTAATTTATTTAATGCTTCTGTAAAGGTTTTCAATTTCAATAATCGTTCGTTTTTTTTTTTTCTCAAAAAGAAGGCATATACTGTGGGCTAAGTGGCTCTACCATCAAAATTATCCACAATTTTTTTTATAGACAAATAATGTTCAAAATAAGCTCCTAGGCTAGAAAAACAGAAAATATTTTCTGAAGAAAAATTTTATTTAGTCATATTTTAGGCATTTCCAGTCGATTTACGACAAAAGTAATTTAGCGTATCTCCGTTCATGAATGGAAGTCCCACAAAAAAATTAACGACAAATAATGTTCAGAGCTTTTAGACATGAAAAAAATTAGAAAGAAAAATTCCGTCTCCGTTCCTGCAAAAACTTTTGGCCAAAATCGACAATATTTAGGTCAAAAACTCTAAAATTTGGAACAAAGAAAACGCATGTACAGGTCAAACATCTAAAATGCAGGCCCAAAAATCAAAAATTCTGATCTAAAAAATAAAAAATGCAGACCAATAAATTTAAAACTCAAGCGAAAGAATAGTTATTTATACAACAAGTGAGTAAAGTAATACTTTTTTTCACGAGTAGGAAAAATTGCAATTTCCTACAAGTGAAAAAAAGTTACTTTACTCTCGTTTCATACAATTTTTTTTTACATCCGTAACTTTAAATAAATTCGATAAAACTTTAATCAATGTTTATAAGTAATAACACTTTGTTTAAATGAAGAAAATAATAATCATGACGTTTTCTTGATCGGAAACGAATGTTTGACATTTATCGGCGGAACTCGCGGCGTGTTGCGAAGCGTTCATGACACACTTTGCGCAAACGATTTTTTAGTTGCGTTAAAAAATGAACCGCCACGGCACTTTTTTTCACGCAAAAGGGTGAAAAATGAACCGTTATGGCACTTTTTTTCACGCTTCCGGAAGGCTTCAGAAAACACATTTTATAAACGCAAATTAATGAAAAAATGTACATTTTTTAACGGACGTAGAAAAAAATAATTTACCATTTTCAGCCCATAAATAATAATACAAATAAGTACTTTGCCGATCAGAAACTGACTCGATAATAATAAAAAAATCTGGCCATAAAAAAACAATAATAGGACAAAAATTCAGAACCCCAGTTCAAAAATCTCAAAAATGCCGGCAAAAAAATTCACGCATAAAAATCAATAATTCAGGTTAAACAATCTAAAAATTCAAAATTTAGCTCAAATATTCGGAACTAAAAATTAAAAATGCGGGTCAATAAATCGAAAATTTTAACAAACACATCCCAAATTTAGACCAAAATGAAGAAAATTGCTGATCAAAAAAAAAAGCGAAAATACGGGCCAAAATTTTACAAGAAAATTGCTTTAAATTTGGAAACTCTTTTGAATCCAAAAATTTGCAAGATTCGAAGGAAGTTTCTTTCCTTGTATTTATCGTTGATTTGATCGTCAGCTTCCATTTGGAACAGTCGGCAACGTTGCAGTCAAATGGATAGGATACCCATTATAGAATCAAACGGATTCGCGCGAAAAAAATCAGTATTTTTTAAAAACCTTCGCGGGCCGTTAAAATCACCTGCCGGGCCCTAGTTTGGATACCTCGGCTCTCGTATAAACTTTTCCTCTTTGCCCAATAATTCACTTGACCAATTATGGTATTTATCGTATCATCATCTATTATGCTCATTTTATGCTTACCATTTATTAATAATTATTAGGATCATAATAGTACTGTAATTCCATAATGCATTAGTTAGTTACGAATCAACAAACGTTAATAAGAACAAATTTTGAAGTTATTATATTTCTATGCTAAAGCCGTTTTACACTGCACAATTTATTGAACAAGAAATGAGTTAATTTGTTGTGCAATTTAAATTGTCTAGTTTTACCCAGTAAATTGTCTCAAAAATTGAGTGGGACAATTTACAGTATGATACTAGACAAATTAAATTGCACAAGAAATTCACTCATATCTTGTGCAAACAGAATACAGGGTAAATAAAACTTGAAGCAAGTAATTGCTAACGCAATACAATGTGGATTATATAATTAATATACTCTACTTTTGAGGAACTCGAATTTGTAGAATAATGCTTTGAAAACACGATTGCAGGCAAGTTTTTTAGAAATATTCAATTTTTAGAAAACGTGAATATGTTATAAATTTTTAATTTGTAACTTTTAAAAATATATTTCACTTTCTTGACCATCTTGCCAGCTAGAATTGGTCAGCAGCAACTTTGACCTCCGATACAATAACGTTGGACACCACTGCATTAAACACACGAATGTACTTTTTTAGTTTTGTATTGAATAAAATTGTAGAGTCTAACCAAAATCTCGTGGCAAGTAGGGGTAAAGTTTGCGCAGAGTGAGAAAGTATCAGGAGAGAATACTTTCTCACTCTGCTCATCGAATTGAATAAACGTCCCCTCTCTTGAAATTTAAGATGGTCACTGCGCAATATGCCACGAGATTTTGTTTGGGCTCTACTTCTGTAAATAAATGAATAAATAAATGAAATCATAGCGAATATTAACGTATTCAAACTGGTATTACATTTTCTTGTCATAATTTGATTTTTGCGTTATTTTGAAATTACTTGCTTTACACGTTTACAAAAATGATCATAATCCGATGTGCTTTTCATAGTGAATTATTTGATGGATTCTGATTAAGCAGAATCATAATTCCTCTAAATACTTAATTTTATTTTTCTGGATAAAATTACTTGAAGCGTCGTTACCTGTATAATTTACGCGTTTGCAAAAATGCTTACAATCAGATTTACTTTTAACAGCGATTTATTTGATTAAGCTCAATCAAACATAAAGTTTATGACTTACAGGAATTAAGAACATTTCCACCGGATTTAAGGTACATTGCACTTTTTATTGGTCGACTTATAACCATTACCAAACATTTGCATTGATTTGCATAAGTTCGCCAATAAATCTCGATGATATGTTACCATAAGTAATCGTTATTAACGTTAGTTTGAAAGAATTAATATTACTTTTAAACACGAATTTCATAAATCGATTTTTATCGCACGGGTTCAAGTTTAGATCATGAAGTGAAGGTTTTGTACATAATAAGTGCACTTTATGAAAGCAGCTTTCTATTCGGTTTGTTTTTAATTTACACTCTTTACATCTTATTATTATTAAATTAAGGTACACTACATATAAGGTGTGAGCCACAAAATTTTGTTTCTGAGTGGCCATGCTTGAGTGAGAGAAGGAGAGAAACATAGCAGTCATATCTGAGATTAATTCATTTTTTTAAATCTAATTCAATTGAAGTAATCTAGTCTCATGACGTAATAATATGCGAGATACCTCATTTATCTCACAGCCAACTCTGAAACAAAATTTTGTGGCTCACACGATCGAAATAAGAATTTTATAATGTGGTTTTTATCGGTTTAGATAAGTTTAGATCGTAAACCGCTTGCTGAAAGTTTTCTAAAGAAATTCTAGTGCGCTAAGAATTTTATGCAAGTTTTCTACTCAATTTATTTTTATTTTACATCTTTTACATCTTATTATTCGAATTTATTTATACGTACAGTACGTGTAGTAACAAGAATTTCATGGTGTGGTTTTTATCTCACGCATTCAAGTTTTCCAAATAACTATTGCGATCAGAATATTATGAAACGAGTTTTGTTTAACCCTCTCTTTCCCAAATTAATTTTTGGAAATAAGAAAAAATTATTTTTTGTGAAATTTTTGTTTTAAGGCTCCTGGAGCGTACCTCTAAATTCATTTAAAACATTATTCACAAACGGATAAAGAAAGTGAAATTTTGAATTCACCTCTGTAAATATATTCTAAAGAGTAGCACGGATTTATTTTCTTTATAATAATGTTTACAAACAATTTGAATACTAATATTTCTGTTGGTATCCAATGCCCTTAATACCATATTCTAACTCAAGAAAATTAAATAAAAAAATGTGTCCCTATTTTTCCAGAAAACAAAATCGTGACTCTATATGGAGTCCTTGGGAAAAATGGTACCAAAAAAAAAATCAAAACACAGATTACGGGGACTTGATAAAAGATATGACGCCATATGGCATCTGCGGGAAAGAAAGGGTTAGTGGCTGTAGCGGGCTGTAGTGGATCTCAACATAAGTTAAGATTTGATTTATCACATGCAATGTTTCCAAAAGGTTATTACGGAAAAGCTAATTTTTGAGATGATGTATCAAACTTGTGATTCTAATTTTTAAGACACATAGCTATTTCGTAATACGTTTTTGAAAGCATTAAACGCATGCGATGATGTCATTTTTAAATTAATACTGAGCTCCTCATATTTTTTTCTTCCTCTAAACCTTTAAAAAGTTATTACGGAAAAGCTAATTTTTGAAATGATGTATCAAACTTGTGATTCTAATTTTTAAGATACATAGCTATTTCATAATACGTTTTTAAAAGCATTAAACACATTCGATGATGTCATTTTTAAATTAACACTAAACTTCTCATATTTTTTTCTTCCTCTAAACCTCCTCCTCTGGTACGAAGGTAGGTGACCTTATCTTCCAGTGAGGTAAAATTCGTGACAATAATGGGACGGGGACGTGAAAGCCCTTGTTTATTTTAAGATGG
Organism: Ocypus olens; assembly: GCA_910593695.2. Lineage (NCBI taxonomy): Eukaryota > Metazoa > Arthropoda > Insecta > Coleoptera > Staphylinidae > Ocypus > Ocypus olens. The sequence goes on from OU343058.1 coordinate 46,603,106, forward strand.
TTTCGGGTGAGATTAGAAAAATTCTGTAAGGAGGAGAAAAAAGCTGCGGTAAGCCGGTTGAAGAGTGCCGGCGGTACGCGACAGGTTTCTGGCATTAGTATTACCAGTACCGAGAAGTTCTTCGGCCACATACCAACAACAATTACTCGAAGCAATGACGTGTAAAAGTGTACACAATGTTATCAGTTTATTTTTGGAGAATGGTGGCGGAGCTTATTTTCTACCTTACTGAATTATTTCAATCAGAAGGTAAGAGATATTTGACTAGAGCTGGTGCACAACGATCATCCTAACGTATGGATTTTGACTTACAACCCTGAAGTAGAGGTCCGAGCTCTAGATCCAGTAGGTGCGGGTTCGAGTCGCGTCTGTGCGATCACTTTTTCTAACGAAAATTGCCATTGGAATGTATGGATGTCTAGTGTTTGTCCCATTTTATTCAAATACGAATTAATTTTAACATGGGTCTTAGATGGTTAAGCCAATTTCCAATCATCTACATTTTCCTACCACGAATTTACATCAACCTTCTTAAAAGAATGGAAATTACTCAAAAAGCGTTCAAAATTAATACAGGAAATAAATCATATAAATGATTACGTTTTCCTGAAGTAAGTGAACTCATAAATACATAATATTAGTGTATGGAATTTAATGTTTAGTAACATTGATTGACAAAATATATTAATTTATTCGTTATTTTTAACATTTGCGAAACTGCCTTTATATTATTTTTCATACTTAAAAAATAAGTAAACAAAAAAAGTAGTTAAATTAGACATCCAGTTTCGATGAATTGCTGAAAACTTTTTGGTTCTTCATATTTTATATTATTAATAACAATAATAATAAATTTCTTTATTTAAATAATTTCACAAACAAATTGATATTTGATAATAATTTGACAGTCACACGATTAATTTCTTCGTTATTTTTAACATTTATCAATGCAATATCATAATTATCTTTCCTTTTCCAAATAGCCTAGAGTTGGTCACGTGGACATGTATCCCAGGACCAAAAAAAATTATTAAAAAAAATATATAAAAAAAATATTTAAGCCCACTTCCGGTGTATGAAATGTTTCCAAAAACTTTTTAGTTCTGCAGATTGTTAGATAATGCGTAAGTTGGAACTTTAATTTAAAAATGTTTATTAACTTTTGAGCTATTGCGCCCATAGACACATGCAAATATTTTTCAAAAATGGTCGGAATTGTCTCAGTGGACCTTAAAATGGGTATTTCCGTATTCGAATATTTTTGCGAAAGTAAAAATATAGTATTGTCATATATTGATGTATTCTCAACGCCTTATGTTATTTGCTTGTTTGCTATGATACATTTTCAAATAACATTTTTTTTGTTTGTTTCAGTGTTAATTACGGACGGCAAAACGTCTCCAGTGGCGGGCGATCACCACAGTCTGCTAGCTATGGCGGGCTACCTGAAGACAGGGGCTGGGCCCCATTTCCCAGCCCATCCGAGCCTAACGGGCATGCCCATGCCTGGCCTGGGACCTTTCGGAATCCCGCACTCATTGGATCCAGTACCATTCCCGCAAGGTAAATACACGTTCATACTCATACAAAAAGAAATGTTTCCTTTCTAAACCTTTAAAGTTCACGACCCGCCAAGGTTCTCTTTACAGGCATCCTCGAAAAACTACTAAAATGATATACCTGAAATTTTGCACAGATATTCTATGAAACTTATAGGTCATTATAGGTCACGCGATCTGTTTATATAAGAAAGAATAAGTTTTTTTTTGTTATGCCACCTCATCGTATCATATGCAACCACATGTAATACATCTGTACCCTGGAACCCTCTCCATCTCCAGCAACTCCGTAACCACCATAGCATGTACAATTGCTGCCCAAAAAATAAGGTACCTACTGTGAGTCAATCTTTGAATTTTAATAGTGGGCAGCTATTACCACAATGTGTATCAATTTTATATATCGTGTGAGCCACAAAATTTTGTTTCAGAGTTGGCTGTGAGATAAATGTGGTATGTCGCATATTATTAAGTCATGAGACTAGATTAGTTCAATTGAATTAGATTTTTAAAATGAATTAATCTCAGACAAGACTGACATGTTTCTCTCTCTCTCTCTCTCTCTCAGGCATGGCCAACTCAGAAACAAAATTCTGTGGCTCACACCTTATGATGTGAAAGCATGCAGACTGTTGCAAAACACGAATGGAAGTCGTATCTGTCGTTTGCCCATTTTATGCCTGTAGGGCAATAAATACTACCTATTTATTTATTTACTCTATACAAACATTGTTATTGATATTTAATAATAACGATTGAAGCATTAAAGTCCAATTTAAAACAATACATTTTATAAAGAAGACACAATGTTGATTACAAAGGTGTCCTATTTTTTTACCACAATTGTACATAGTATATTGCGAGAAGTAATAATACCTGTTTAAAAACAGAACTGTGCTAACTTTGAATTTGCTCATTATCATACTAGGCAAAAAAACAAACAATTGGCACCGATTCTAAACTATCAAAAATGTATATTCTCTTCCAGAATTGTGTACAAATTTGAATTAATTCACGTCTAAATTTTGATATTATCATATTTAGAGTTAATTTTTGAGGTTACACATTGTCAAGCTAGCTAACAAACTTTAAAACAATTGTTACCGATTTCAAACTTGCCAAAGAATTAAAAGTATATTTTCCTTCATCATTTTATATTGATTTCAAAAATTCGTCTACAGATTTTGATATAGTCCTACTTTAATCTAAAAAATATTTCTTTCTAGTTGCTCGTTTCCCATTTGACCAAAAAAATAAGAACACTTGCTACAAATTTCAAGCATTCTGAAATTATTGAAAGTATATTCTTCTCTTACATTGTATAGAGAAGAATATAAATATAGAAAATCCTATGTCTCATTTTCGATAAATTCCTACTTAAACCTTGCTGAAAGAATTTTTAAAGTTAAGCATTTTTTCACTTCGCTAGAATAATTAAAAACAATTGCCGCCGATTTGAAATATGTCGTGTCTGGATTTTGATACAATTCTATTTAAACCGAGCTTAGTTGATTTTTTAAAGTTAAGCATTGTCCCATTTGGCTATATAAAATACTAAAAAACAATTGCTATCAATTGTAAACTAAATGCACATTTCATTCCCTCAAATTCAAGTTCAGAGTGCCGCCATTTTGTTTACAAGCAAGATGCGTCGATTATTTTTTGATATATCAAACATATGTCATTTCTGAGCGCATTTGAAAAATTTGAAGTAATTTCGCATGGGATGATATTTTTAGAAATTTTTTAATCACGAGATGCACATTTCACTCACGTAAATTCAAGTTCAGAGTGCCGCCAATTTTTTTTACAACCAAGTTGCGTCGATTATTTTTTGGTATGTCAAAAACATGTCATTTCTGAGTGCATTTGAAAAATTTGTGAAAGTAATTCCACGTGCGATGATATTTTTAGAATTTTGGTTAATCACGAGATGCACATTTCACTCACTCAAATTCAAGTTTAGAAAGCCGCCATTTTGTTTACAAGCAAGGTGCGTCGAATATTTTTTGGTATGTCAAAAATATGTCATTTCTGAACCCATTTGAAAAATTTAAAGGTAATTCCATATGGGATGATATTTTTAGATTTTAATATTTTTGACAGAGAATTTAGGAGATATACCGGGTGACCCAGCGATCTGTAAAAGCCCCATAACTTATTTGCTATTTGAGATATCGACTTATATTTTTCATAAACTGGTACCCACACCTATTCTACATATTTTAAAAATATGTATGTTTTTGTACAGGGTGTCCCAGTATAAATAACAGATCAATGTTATGTTTTTTTTAAATGGAACACCCCATATTTTATACTTTAGTTTTAATCCCCTTAAGAAGCTGATAAAAATAGTATAGGATACTATGGGTGTATTATCGACGGTTGGTTGGTTATAGGCAAATCTGTGGAAAAAACATGTACACATTGAAACCATTGCAGAAGCGTTTCTAGCAAAGATAGCATCATTTTTTATACACCAGAAAATTTCCCACGTCATGAAGAATAATACACATCGGCTTTGGTCCTTTTTTGTTCATACTGCTCTACAGGGTGTCAATATACGCAAAACAATGGATTACTATTTTTTTTCAAATGGAACACCCTATATACGTTGCCACCAATCTATGGCATTTTTAATAAGATTGCTAATGATATACAATTTGTATAACAAAATATTAAGGATTCTTGAGATTTATCAATAAGAATGTATTTCTTTTGTCACCCTCTGCTGATTTTTGGATTTTTAGCCAAAACTACATTTTCAGGAAAAATAATAGGAGACCAAAGTTGTAGAACGGAAAAATTCCGATCGTTATAGATCTTTCAACTTTTCAGATAATGCGTGCATAGCCCGCCAGAGCGCGCAAAATTGTGACCGTATATGCATTTTAGCGTTTTCTTTTCAAATTTTTTATTAATAAATTGCACTATACTTTATTTTCCGCACCCTCTAGCGGAAAAACGGGAAAGTATAGGGAAATTCAAATGATCAATATCGATTGAAAATGTTCCGCTCTACAACTCTTTATGGAAGCAATTTTTGCCCAAAATGCATAGTTTTCGCTAAAAATGCAAATTGAAAATGTTTGTATCAAGTTTTTGAATGGTTTTTTGAATTTTCAGCGAAAACTATGCATTTAGAGCAAAAATTGCTTCTATTAAGAATTATAGAGCGGAACATTTTCAATCGATGTAAGTCATTTGAATTATTCTACAATTACCCGTTTTTCCGCGAGAGGGCGTGGACGCAATTAATTAATAAACTATTTGAAATAAACGCTAAAATGCATATACGATCACGATTTTGCGCACTCTGGCGGGTAATGCACGCATTATTGGAAAAGTCGAAAGACCGATATCGATCGAAAATTTTCCGCTCTACAACTTCGGTCTCCTATAATTTTTTAGAAAATGGATAGTTTTGGGCATGGTCGGTAGTATGAAATTCGGCACTTTGGGCCAAATACCGATTCGGCACTTTGTCCCTTACCCTTTTTGAAGTATAAATTTAGCGACTACATATAATTTGAATATATAAAATATTACTTTAATTTAATAAATTATTTTTCCAACCGCCGCTCCTTGCCCCCACCCGCGGACGCCCATGCTTGTAAGCACCTCTAACTAAATTTCATGATAATTCTATTTGAGCAGAGGGTGACATTGTAGAGAAATACAATAATTTTAGTGATTTGACAAAAATATAAAAACCATTGCCATCGACTTGAAATTACATAGAACCTATTCAAGATTAATTTAAATCATATAAATTGGACTAAAAGTGTAACACGCTTCCGACAGGGATCGTACCTGCAACCTCCAGATTGCTAATGTGGGGCGCTGCAATCTAGTGTGCAATAATGAACAAAAATCGACCTGTCTTAGTGATTTAATTTTTAACATTTCATAGAGTAATTATGAAGTTTATGCTGAATTTTATCACCACTCTGTGTACATATATACAGGGTGTTCCACCGAAGCCGCACAATAATAGTATATTATTATACAAGTTTAATAAGAGGGTATATTGTGGCACGAGTTGGATTGGACTAAAACTATTATTGTTATAACAAATGATCGATTAAGAAAACCAAAGTAGAAAAAAGTATATGGACTTCTATACTTCTAACCTCAACATTTAACCGTTTTCGACATATTAAATTTACATTTGTTAGAAATTTAGTAATTTTTCATAATTTACTTTAAAAATAAGTATGTCCTAACTAAAGAAAATCGAAGAGATGTAATGTTGACTATAAATATCCAATACCCGAAGATACCTAGTGGTGTTTTATTTTTGGAATAATAAAATACAGCTTGTTCAAAATTTCATATTTAGACATTTAGCCAACTATACCCTCGCCGCGCTATGAAGGCGTCTGAGGTGAACTAAGGGTCATCAGAAGTGATTGGATATTTTGTTACTTTACATTCACAGATGTTTACACTTTACTTGCTAGCTATTGGTGCACTATCCACTTACATTTATACATCAGTGGTTTTTAAAAGGTTACAGATAGCTCCTCAGATGCCTTCATAGCGCGGCCAGACTTTATAAATCTCGATTTTTTAAATGGAAAACCCTGTATGTAAACATACATATTCTGAGAAAGAATACAATTCTGCATTGATCTATATTAGCATTCCCTATACCTATCTTCTTTCGTTTCCAAGATAATAACATGTTTGTAAAAATAAGGCAATATTCTGTGCAGTAAAAAAATAAAGGGAATTGAATTTATCAAGCGGGCACAGAAAACAAAAAATAGGCTAACAAACTTACTTCGTTGGCCACCTCGTCGATTATTTCTAGTTCTGCTTATTGTCTGTTTTACTTATTCGAAGAAAGTTCGTTTAGATTCCACTAAATCTCCATCTATTAGTTGACATTACATGGGAAAAGCTTTCATTAAATATTTAGCAGATCCTCTGTACAATTCTTAGGCATGTGAAATAAATTCAAAATATCGTAATTATTTCTAGGATTCATTTTAGCGTCACTTCTCTAATAAACCAAACAACAACACGTTTGACGTTTTGATTAAAAAAACAGTTTAAATCAACAAAGGTTGTATTTGTTTTCTAGGCCCACTTGATAAATTACATTCCTGTTAAAGCTTGAAACGCAAAAGTGGCGGAATCTATTGCTTGCTTGTTGTAATAAACCTAATCTAAATTTTGGCATAACCACCGACAGATATATGAATAAGCCATATATTGTTGTTCAGTACAGCATTCAGGCAATAGATTCCGCCACTTAAGTGTATCTACCTTTAACAGTGTTTGGAATATTTATATTCCAATAATAATCTCCGTTTTCCGAGGCAAAGTGGGACAGAATGGGCCGTTTTCTGGCCAAAATTCTGAAACTTTTGAAACGTCCAAAACTCTCAAACATAACCTAAAAATCAAGGTTAAATGATTTACCGTCAAAATAATTGTCATAATGGGTATAACGGTGTTGCCATAACAAAAATACTCATTTTTGGTCGTGTTTATATTAATTTGCACAATACTGTTTCCGATAATTAAAAAAAATATATTATGTCTAATAAATGAGCACCTCAACTTCGGTTGCAAACCATTTTGATAAAATTACTGATAACAAATTCACACAATTTCTAATGAATTTCATTGCCCAATTTAGTTATTCATGTCAGCAACTTTGATTATTAGCACAGACCTTGGATTTTAGAAAACCTACAAAAGGAAGTCGCATGAAGTAAATAAAGCTCTTGCTAGGAATTAATGATTTGGTGAGCTTAACATAACAACCTTCAAATTTTTGTTGCAATAAATTGATCGCCACATTTGCTTAACCTTTAATAGTCACTAGGGGTGTGATACACCCCAGCCTTTTTTCGACGTTGAATAAGGTCCTCAAATTGAAAGTAAACGGGACATGTTACTTCATCTACAGATAGTTTGAACCTTCTATTGTGGACCCCAATAGGTATTATTTGAGCTCACGCGTCAGTGTTAATGTGGTACCGGTTTGAGTCAATTCGTGAAAAATTGTGGGGTGTACGACACCCCGTGTGATCATTGTGCCAGAAAAAAAATTCTTAACATTTTCTTCTCTGTGGATTATTCCGAAATTGCCGAATCAAAAGCGCTGCGATATTTGTTCTAGAAGAAGCGACAAAAAGTCGCACATGCTATGTCGCATTTGTGAGAGGTCGATGTGCGACATACATCGCACATATTTATATGTGCGTCGAATGCTCTTTTGGGATCGAATAATTGTCTTTTACATTATAATAGCCTGTTTTCTTTATAATAATAGTTTTAAAAATATTTTCATATTCATATTTAACATTAAATTGACTTTATATTAGAAAAATACTAATATAATTTTTTCGTAAAAAATCCCACCTTCGATCATGAAAATAAATATACTTTTTGGACAGGTCGCAAAATTTATTAATTCCACTTGGAATGATACTATTTCAGGTTTTCAGTTTCAAACTATTTTATTTCTTAGCTGAAAATTGAAATTACTACCGTATTTTTTGTAAAAAAACTCATTTTTTTCACATGTAAAGTTGCAGGTTTCGAAAACTATTCACATATTCTTGTAACTAGATGTTCGAAATGTATCCCAGATTGTTATTTCTTGTTTTTTGTCAATTTAACATTAATTGACCGAAGTTCAAAGGCGTGGGGTGCACCACACCCCGAATGACTATTACGTCATTTTTCGGAGGTGTGACTATTAAGGGTTAAATGGATGCTGTCTAGTTGGTGCCACAAAACTTTGGATGTCATGCTACCACAATGATCGCCATTCACAGCGCATTTTCAGTATAGATCTATCAAACGGCGGACTTCCACATCTACTAATTGGAAGAATCATAGAAAACTTTAAACCTCTGCTCAATTGCCTGTTGAGGTCATTTGTAAAAGTGTCTAAATAAATATATTCTCTGTTTCATCAATGTCTAAGTTTCTATTTCATAGAAGGCTGAAGTAACACAAGTCTGATGTTTCTGCCATGCAAAGGTGGAAATGGTGATACCATGCAGGGTAGTACTAACGAATAATATATGAAAACCGATAACAGTTGGTTCTGTTTAGAATCAGGCAGAAACTTTCATAGTGGACCAATAAAGATATTACTTTTTATATTTTTTATTTTGCCACATTGACATACTCTTGTAAAGAAGGCAAACATCTTAAGCTGTTGGGCGACAAATTAAGCAAACTATCGGGATCTTATTCCTCCGAATTAACAGAAAAATAGTGAAAAAAATATCTTGGACAAAGAAACCTAAAAAATTTAAATTTCATATAGAATTAATTCTCAAATTAATGGAAAAGTAGTTAACAAAATCCCGTAAGTTCTCACAGGGTGGAAATTAAAACAATTCCTGTACAAATATTTCCACGAATAATCGCGAGGGTCAACATCATTTTACATAATGGTGCATTCATATTTTTTTCTACTGTCGTTAAGCTTTAATTTTTGAAAAATATTAATTTCTATAAATTAGTAGTTTAATTTTCTTGATATGCTTAATTCTGTACGTAACCATGGTAATAGGTGTCAACAAGAACAGCCATTTGTAAAGTTTAAATTATTTGTATTTTATGTCCTGCCCGCCAGTCAAAAATGTTTACAACAATATCAGGTTGATTTTAGGTCTTACAGTTCTACTTTACGCCCGCAAATTATTGCCAAAATGTATGCTTTAACACTAATGAAATAACTTAAAAAGGCCCTGATCATCAGATAATGCGCCTCTGCGGTACATTATATCTTACTATTTCTTTTGGTATGGCATGTGGTATCATCATTGTCATTACACCTTCTTTCTTTTTCAAGCGCCATCTCTCATGCTAACATTGAAAATTTTTTAAATTGCTGCTTTAAATAATTAAAACCCTATCCATAAAATGTATTAGGTACTCCACATTATTTATTCGGTGCTTTGGTTCATAATCGGGAACATTCGAAAGATATGCTGCAACATTCTGCAGAAAATACATTTTCCGCATATGTAAATCTTATTAACCTTGGTTGGTCTTATTCCAAATTTCGGAACAACTTGTAAAGCTTCTAAAATCAATTTCATCGGACATCGATATTGAATTTTCACTTCGCTCTGAGTGTGTGCGTGCGCGTTTATTTTTGTAGCCGATGCGACCCCGCAACATAGGTGCCGGAAAAATAAACAGACGGGGGTGGCAAAGCCACGCGTAACCTCAGTAATAGCCTGGGGCCTTTCCGGGGGCCAGAAGTGCCACTTTTGGTTTTCCGAGCGCAATGAATGCAGGGAACGCTAATAGATTTGTAAATATTAGTACACCCCCAGTCTCTGGGGAGTGAAATACGACACCGGAGTTAATGAGGGCTGCGAAGTTACGCATTGCACTATTTTTTTTTTTCGAAGCCAGAAAGAACAGGGGATGCAATTCATCAAATCACGTTTGATTTGATGAATTTTGATTTGAAGAAGTGGAGAATTTTAAATTTTGCTAATTTACAATCGGTTTCTGTAGTTGCGGGAAATTGTTACTCTTGATTGTTTCTTGGGGTATATTTATTAAAATAATTATCTATTAATAATAATAATAATAATAATAATAATAATAACTTTATTATCCAACAGTCTAAAGACTAATTACAGGACAATTTTACAAATTAACACAATTTAAAATAGAAAATAATTCTTACTATAAATAGAGAAAATTGACAAAGCGAACTAAAAAATAATGTGTAATAAGCATAATGGCGCAAAATAGACATAATAATACATTATTACAAAGACCCGTATTCCAGCTTGCTTCTAATGAAAGCCACAAAGAATTTGATAGGAGCCGTCTGATGCCGGAAAGACCTGGTATTGCGGAGCAGATATCCCAGAGTTTTATAGCTGTCGTTGCAGACTTTCCTTATGTGGTCACCAAAGTCAAGCTTGGAGTTCATTAATAAACCTAAGTCACAAAATTCAGAAACACGCGACAGCACCATTCCATCAAGCTTGTAATCGAATCTAATAGGGTTTAGACTTCTGAAGAACGATAGAGTTTTGCATTTATTAATATTCAACTTTAGACCGTTTTCAGTACTCCAGTTGCACAACGTGTCAAGGTCATTTTGAAGGTTGCAGTCACGAAATTCCTTTACTATAGATTTTAAGGTCGTCAGCATATAATTGATAGTCACATTTAAGATGGTTCCCCACATCATTTATGAAAATATTAAAAAGCAGTGGTCCCAGGACGGATCCTTGTGGAACATCGCTGGTTGTAATATCGTCCCTGGATTTAAAGCCCCGAAGTTCAACATTCTATTATACAAAGTGGGGGAGCAGTGGGTTTAATCTCAGCCAGGGAGTCATTTTGTGGTTGGTCAACTTTTGTTTGTCTCTTGAGAATGACCAAAGGTCGAAAAATAAAAATAGTGAAAGAAAACCAAGTGTTTTAATTAATCAAAATTATATAATAATGTTTCACCACGGGTTAAGTGAGAAATTAATGAATAATATTTGTTTGTCTCTGCAAATTTTTATACTTAAAGTCTTTCTACACACAATTTAACACGTTAACTGCCTGTAACAGATAAACGGATTGCCAGTGAGGCCGACGCTTGACTGTAAGGTTTAATTTCAAAGAACGTATCACGCACCTGATGTGTGGTCGGCCCCTGCGTTGTAACCAATATGCAAATAGTGCGCATTTGGCAGTAAATGTGTTAAACATTTCAAGGGGTGGATTTTTAAAAAAATATTCAAAAATTTCGGCCCCCGATACCAGTACGAGACTTGGACGTACTGTACATATATGAATTAGAGATGGGTATCTCACCCATCGAGTAGTCAAGTGATTCTGTTTTTTGCTCATCACTTTTACAAGAGTCAAAGGTCGATTCGTGAGTCGGCTCATTGCAGTCGACTCTTTTTCACGAATCGATTAATTGCATTCGTCTGTTTTTCACGAGTCGACTCACAAAAAAAGTGTAATTTTTCCTATCTCTAGCTATCTCTATCTATATGAATGTAATTCTCCCGATTAGTTGGATATCTGTGACCTGCATTGACTGGTTGATATTCACATTAGAGATGGGCAAACAGTTCAGGAACCGGTTCAATGAACCGGTTCTTTGCAAAGAGTGCTCAGGAACCGGTTCGGACAAAAGGAACCGCGGTTCCTCTTCTCTTTAATATGTACTTGGCTTTTTCTACAAAAATGAACACCAGACGCCTACCCCTACCTCCAGTGGAAGTCACCTGCGGAAACTTCATGCGTTTCCGAGATATGCGCATGAAGTTAACTGCGAAAATTTCATGCGGTTCACTCCACCATCTGCACGAGCTTCACGCGGTTCCTGATATGGACCGCATAAAGTTTTCGTAGATAGCTTCAAGCGGTTCGCACCTTGAAACGCATGGAGTTTCCGCGGTAACTTCATGCGATTCATACCAGAAACCGCATGAAGTTCGTACAAATAGCGTTGCCGTTGCGAACCGCTTGAAGTTATCTGCGGAAACTTTCATGCGGTTCTCATGAATTTCTTTTAGTCCAGACTTAAATTTTGAATAAAAATGTGAAAACGTTTAATTAAAGTCAACATTTTTTCAGGGGTCTTAACGGCTTTAAGTCAAATTTTGACATTCATTAGTCATAAAGTATTTTAACTTTAATTCAATTTGGCATGTTTTCTAAAAGCTTAACGACTAAGTCAAAATTTGTTTTTTTTCTCTTGACGCTTGTTGACTCTAACAAGGGGAGGATCAGATGTGTGACTCACCGATTTCATCCATCTTTGGCACTCGTGTATGTCATGACTAGGAGTGTAACAGGTTTAGGTTTAGCAAGAAAAAAGGGTTTTTTTTATTTGCAGTGTGTTTATGTACCAATTAGGTTAATGAAACAATATCGACCCCGTGACGCATTGGTAAGATCTCCGGTTTGTAATCGCAAGGTCGATGGTTCAAATTCTTTTGGTTTTCTTTTTTATAGTTTTTATAAATCCGCGAGTATATAAAAATGTTAATTTTAGAATAAATTATATTAATATCATTTTTAGGAGAAGGATTGTTAAACAAATTAAACAGAAATGTGGTTCGATCCGTAGACCTTCGGACTGTAAATCGGAGGTTTTACCGATGCGCCAAAAGCTCGGTGTACTATCGTTAACGCAAAAGATATATAAACATACAAATAAATAACAAATAAAAAAAACATTTTTTTCTGGAAAACGGTTGAATAGTGCACCTGTTACACTCCCAATCATGACCTACAAGTGTGCCAAAGATGGATAAAATCGGTGAGTCACACATCTGATCCTCCCCTTGTAAGTTAAATTTACACGTTAATTAAAGTTGAAACTTTTTTTAGAGGCTTTAGGTTTTAAGTCAAAATTCATCTTTTTTTCTTAACGCTTGTTAACTGTAAGTCAAATTTATACATTAATTTGAACATAAAGTCGTTTAACTTTAATTAATTTTTTTACGTTTTTTCTAGAAGGTTAAAGATTTAAGTCAAAATGAGTCTTTTTTCTTAACGCTCGTCGACTTTAAGTGAAATTTCGACATTACTTTGATATAAAGTCTTTTAACGTTAATTCAATTTGACATATTTTCTAGAGGCTTAACGGATTTAAGCCATAATTAGACTGTTTTTTCTTAACACTTGTCGACTTTAAGTTTTTACATTCAGTTGTCATAAAGTCTTAGAACTTTAAAGTAAATTTGACATTTTTTCCAGAAGGCTTAACGAGTTTAAAAATAAGTCTATCTTTTGACGCTTGTCATAAAGTCTTTTAACTTAAATTAAATTTGACATTGTTTCTAGAAACATAACAACTTTAAGTCAAAATTAGTCGTTTGTTAACTTTAAGTCAAATTTCGACATTAATTTGCACATAAAGTGTCTTAATTCTACCTAAATTTGAAATTTTTTCAAGAGGCTTAAGTCAAAATTAGTCTTGCTTTCTTAACGCTTCTCAACTTTAAGTTAAATTTCGACAGTAATTTCGACATAAAGTCTCTTGACTTCATTAAATTTGATATTTTTCTAGAGACTTAACGCCTTTAAAGTCAAAATTAGTCTTTTTTGACGTTTATCGACTATAACTCAAGTTTCGACATTAATTTGCACACAAAGTCTCTTAACTCTACCCAAATTTGACATTTTACTAGAGGCTTAACGACTTTAAGTTATAATTAGACCTTGACGTTTTTCGACTTCAAGTCAAATTTTGACATTAATTTGGACATAAAATCTCTTAATTTAACTCAAAATTGACATTTTTTCAAGAGGCTTAAGTCAAATTTAGTCTTTTTTTCTTAACACTTGTCGAAGTTAAGTCAAATTTTGACATTAATTTGGACATAATATCTCTTAATTTCACTCAAAATTGACATTTTTTCAAGAGGCTTAAGTCAAATTTAGTCTTTTTTTCTTAACACTTGTCGAAGTTAAGTCAAATTTTGACATTAATTTGGACATAAAATCTCTTAATTTAACTCAAAATTGACATTTTTTCAAGAGGCTTAAGTAAAATTTAGTGTTTTTTTCTTAACACTTGTCGAAGTTAAGTCAAATTTTGACATTAATTTGGACATAAAATCTCTTAATTTAACTCAAAATTGACATTTTTTCAAGAGGCTTAAGTCAAATTTAGTCTTTTTTTCTTAACACTTGTCGAAGTTAAGTCAAATTTTGACATTAATTTGGACATAAAATCTCTTAATTTAACTCAAAATTGACATTTTTTCAAGAGGCTTAAGTCAAATTTAGTCTTTTTTTCTTAACACTTGTCGAAGTTAAGTCAAATTTTGACATTAATTTGGACATAAAATCTCTTAATTTAACTCAAAATTGACATTTTTCAAGAGGCTTAAGTCAAATTTAGTCTTTTTTTCTTAACACTTGTCGAAGTTAAGTCAAATTTGGACATTAATTTGGACATGGTCTTTTGCTTTCAATTAAATTTTACATTTTTTTAGAGGCTTGACGGCTATAAGTCAAAATTAGTTTTTTTCTGGACACTTGTCGACTTTAAGTCAAATTTCTACATGAATTTATCATAAAGTCTTTTAACTTTGGTTAATTTTAGATGCTTAATAAATAAATAAATTAACCCGTAGCTTAAAAAATTCAATTCAATTTTATAATTTCATAATAAAGAAATTATACAATTTTGAAATTATTTATTTTATTCAAAACTTAAGAAAAGTATGATATACCGGGTGTGCATTTTCCTGCTTTCCCGATTATTTTTGAGAAAAAGTTCAAGAGTAAATAAATGATCAGAATTTAAAAATCTACCATATTTGATTTATATTTACTATTGATGAGAAAGAGGAGAAAATTAAATAATATTGTAAAAATAGCAGAAGCCATGACAGGAATAAACTAAAACTTGCAATTTTAAAAATCAATCTAAACATGTAAATATTTAATGCCCACTTCCCGTTTACAAATATTTACCAAAAGCTTTTTAGTTTTTCATATTGTCAAGTATAAAAAATAGAGAAAAAATTAAAATATATTGCTGTTGTGGCCACACTGTGAATACCCATATTCTATATTTTGTAATTAATTGGAAGCTTGGAAATAATTTCTGACAATCAGGTATATAACTATAGAAAAGACCAGTGAACCGCCCCAAGGAACCGGTTCACTCCAGTGAGTGAACCGGTTCGGAACCGTTCCCGACAGTGAAGCGTTTTTCCCATCTTTAATTCACATTCATCGTTCTTTATATTAGTTAGGTATTGGTAAATATAGAAAGATAAGAGATTTAAAATACTCATTTTAAATGGCTTTGTATCTGCTGTATATCCAACGTACCCAAGTATTTGCGTTTTTACTTTCTCCGTTACGAAGTACGAGAAAGTATTGTGATCATGATTTATTTTTCAAAATTTTTTTTTACGGAAGTCTCCGTTTTGGGGTCCCTAGATGCCATTTCAACAATTACTGAAAAAAAAATTGTGTGTGTGTGTGTGTGTGTGTGTCTGTGCGCGCTTTATCTCAAAAACTAATAGAGCAATTGATATGAAACTTTGAACATAAGTTTTATTTGATAATCCGAAGAACTGAAAAGTTTTTGATAAAATTTCGTACACCGGAAGTGGGTGTTTACCTTAACTGTTTTTTGTTTTTTTCCAATATTTTTTTAAATATGAAAAATATCACAAAAATATTTATGCAAATATTAAAGACAACAAAGAAGTGAACATCTTTGGTTTGAAAATATTTTTCATAAAATCATTGTTATTCGAGAAAAAAATTTATTAATTTTTTTTTCATTTTTGGTATACAATTATGAAATGCTAATAGTTACAGCAAATTTATGTTAATAATAATTGTAGAGAATGCCAAAATGAACAATTTATGAAGAATAAGTTTTTTTCTAAATCTCTTTAGTTTTTGAGTAAACTGAGTTTTTGAATTCGAAGTACATTTTTCCATCTTTCATAATTTTGACGTTGTAAACGTCAGTTTTATCCGAGCCTATGAAACGTTCGATGCACACTTAAAATATGATTTAAATTGAAAATAAACCATGGAAGCGTAAATATAAATGATACCATCAAGTCGGAGAAAGTAACATGATGGCCACATCACCATTTTTTGTAATAATTATTGGAATTTCCAACTGGTCATCATTATCCTCAAGACTGCTGTCAGTTTTTACTAAATTTAAATTTACGTTCGGATAAAACAGGTTATCGATATTTTCACCTTACGGTGGAAAGTATTTCAACACACGGGTCATGTAAGGAAACCGGGTGTGCACAGTTCATCGGAAACCTGCTAACTTGCAGACGACACCGGAATACATCGAGGGCTTCATTACACGCTTCGATTCCTACGTTTTCCGGGGACACGTTTTAAAACGCGTCCCGTTTCTATTTTTTTTTCTCCCCCGTTTCGTCGATAAGTTGATTTTTCGAGGGTCGCACACGTTAAAATCGTGCAAAACATTAAACTCGCCCGTTGATTTCACATGGTTTTAAGAGGCTGCTGCAACAACCGCCGCCGTCGGATCGAACTGCGATATTATTTATAATTTCCCGTCGACATTGTACGTTCCTCGTCCTTATCTAATCCCGTGTAACGTCGGGGGTGGGAGCGAGAGGCAGTTTCGAGAGGCGGCGGTCGGTATATACAGTACGGATGGTTTCAGGGAGAAGTGCTATGTCAGTGCGGAGTTGAGCCGATTACCGGGGTGGTGGGTGGTTTGTTTCCATGGATACCAGCAGTGAAAACTCTCAGCGAGGTTACGAGAGGCTCCTCCTGTGCAGGAGAGCAGTTTTCCACGTTGTTTCGAAATTGTATTTCAAGCGAGTTGACAATGTAACAATGTTTCACCATTAGATTTTACTCTCTCGCGCGCCACCGAAAGAAACTTAAATCTATTTTATTATTTTCCACATAAAAACAAAACCGCTGTATAGCTATAACAGGATAAAAAATAAATTAGTAGATTTTCTTTTGCGACACGACCCGAAGGCATCATCCAAGTGGAATTGGTCATTTTCCATGACTTAAACACTATACTTTTTCTAATCATAATAATTGTAAAATTACTTTTTATATTTCCTTTTTATTACCAACATTAACCGTACCGTAATTAACGATTTCACATCTACACTAATGCCAACGATTAAGTTTTTATTCTCCGTTACATTTAGTACAATGCTGCTGGAAGCTTGAACTACGTTAGTGATTTTGTTGCTTGATCTATACAGGCTGTTTCAAATTCGAGGCTCACCATGGGGATCTCGATTATTAGAAGAGATAAAGGGTATTTTTAAATTTGTCACTTTTGCAGAATTTTATGCTGAAAAATTACTTAAATTGTTTTGTTTTTGAGTTAAGCGCAAAAAACAGAAAAGACTGATTTTCGTTTTTTCTTTATATCCTCGTTATTTGAGGTGATATTTAAAGACAGTAAAGACGTTCTTACACCATTTTTTTTATTATCTAATAGATGGCATAAGATTTTTAGTTGTAACATGTTTCGTTTCTTTCGAACCATTTCTTATGGACGCCATATTTAATTTTCATCGCATCTCAATGCTCATTTTTTTGTGATGGCAATTATGACACGACATACATTTCTTTTCATAAATGAACATATAATCGTTTAAAGCACTTTTATTGGCAATATTATTGTCATCACAAAAAATTGAGCATTGAGGTGCGTTAAAAAATAAATATGGCGATGACGATGTTAAGAATTTGTTTGAATGTGTTGTCTGACTCATGTGCCGGTCAAAATAAGAATTTCCAAATAGTTTATTTGAACGAATTGATGGTATTGTAAGGTATTTTTAAAAGTATACAAAGTGTTAAAAAATATTTAAAGGGGTAGTATTATGAACCAAAATAAATAAAAAAGTCTTAATAAACATTCTCAAAGTAACAGTTTCGGAGATATGGAAGATTATTCTTGTGTGAAACATTTATTTGCACTTATTTATTACTTATTATGTTCAAACAAACAAGGGGAGCTTCTAGCAAAAACAGAGAACGGTGCCCTCCTTCCATTTATTAACAGACTCAACATCTTTGTCTGAAGCATATTTGAACTCTTTCTAAAACACCCTCATTGGATAGGATTTGTTCGCAGTTTTGATTCATTCTAAGCTACAACTCCTCGAGGCTATTTACAGGAATACATAGATTAATGTTTTCAAGAAATCTAGGGGGTTTACATCAGGCGATCTTGCAGGCCATAAGACATCTCCGTCGAAAAGTTTGGTCTAAATGTTCTCTAACGGTAATAGAAAAATGAGCTGGAGCACCATCATGCTGAAACCACATGTGTTGCCTGCAGTCCAGAGGAATGTCATACAAAGGAGGCAAAAAAATAACATTCCGTATCTCCAAAACCGTTACTTTGAGAATCCATGTTTATTAAGATTTTTTTGTTCATTTTGGTTCATACTACTACTTCCTTGAATATTTTATACTCTTTTCTTAACACCTTGTATACTGTAAATTTCCGGTAGTCAGTCACACATATCTTAATTCATATAGAGATTTTGATCGCATCGAAAAAAACTCAGCAAAAATGGAACTATTGTTTTATCTGAACAGTATAGAGAAATAATCAAAAGTTAATGTAGTCAAAATTCCATAGTTAACAATATGGAACATTACTTCCGAGATTTTGCGAATCTATTTAATGATTTGGGTCTAGTAAACAGAAGTTGTTAAACGAAAAAAAATCGTTGTCGAGACGGAATCAAGTGTATTGATGAATTTGGAAGCTACTTACATGATGAAAATTTGCCATTTAAAAAGGTATAAAATTTTGTTTCAGAGTTGGCAATGAGATAAATGAGGTATATCGCATATTATTACGTCATGAGGCTATTGAATAAGATTTAAAAAATGTATTAACCTTAGACATGACTGCTATGTTTCTCTCTTTCAGGCATGGCCAACTCCGAAACAAAATTCTGTGGCTCACACTTTATAATTCTCTAAAAAATCTTCACCAAAATTAACTCACCAAACAGATCGCATATCACAAGAAAACATAGATAATATTGTGCCTTAATTGCTTTTTATTCTCAAAAAACATCCTACGGCGGATTTGTTGGGAACAAGAAAATGCTTTAAAGCGCTTTAAAAAAATGGTGATGTGGCCATCATGTTACTTTCTCCGACTTGATGGTATCATAGCCATTTATATTTACGTTTTCATGGTTTATTTTCTATTAAAATAATATTTTAAATGTACATCGAGCATTGTGTAAACTCGGATGAAACTGACGTTTAAAACGGCAAAATTATGATGTTTAATGTTGGCGGCGTTTACTTCGTGGTACATCTTGATTGTAGATTGGAATAAAACACTTTAACTTTTTTATACCACTATATTTTATTTATGTTTACATAAATAAAATATAGTGGTATAAAAAAGTTAAAGTGTTTTATTCCAATCTCTTTATAAGTTGTTCATTTTAGCATTCTCTACAATTATTAATAACATAAATTTGCTGTAACTATTATCGTTTTATAATTATAAATCAAAAATTTTCAAAAAATAATAAAAAATTTTCTCGAATAAAAATGATTTTATAAAAAAAAATCAAGCAAAAGATGTTCATTTCTTTGTTGTAAACGCCCACTTACGGTGTACGAAATTTTACCAACAGCTTTTCAGTTCTTCAGATTATCAAATAAGACGTATGTTCAAAGTTTCATATCAATTGCTCTATTAGTTTTTGAGATGCAGCGCGCACAGACACACACACACACAAACACAATGTTTTTTTCCAGAAATTGTTGAATTTTTGAAAAAAAAATCACGATCACAATACTTCGTAACGGAGAAAGTAAAAAACATGTTTACTTAAATTTAAGTTTAATTTTGCTAACTAAAAATACCGTTTATTTTAGGATAATTTGGGTTTCTATTATATTATTATTAAATAAAAATGAATCTTCTCTACCCACTTATTGCAAATTAAAGTGGTTTTCTTTTTATTCCTTACGTATATGACAGGAGCTATGTGCAAATAAATTTAGTTTCGATATGAAACTATAAAGTTTAACCCTTCTGGCAATTATGAAAAAAAACAGATCCAATCTGTTGCCAACTCATTTTCTTTAATTACTCAAAACTGACATTTTGTAACATATCCTCTTGCTCCGTCAAATATCTGTCGTAAACTTTGTGATTTTTGAAGAGAAATTTCAAAACGATTTTTTTTGTTATATTTTGTCTATAATTATGAAAAGAGAAAGGTCATATCACCACTTTTATTATATAAATCTAATACAAGGCCAATTATTTGATTTATGAGTTTCGTGAAGTTAACTACTATTTAATAAAAAAAGAATTCTTTGTTTTTCACAGTTTATTTAGTATTTCTAAATATATTTCAAGCAGACATTCTAAATACATTGCAAAAAACGTAAATTTTAACCAATGCTCGTCCAATCTAAAGATTTTTGAATTGAAGAAACCAAAAGCTCAAAATTCTATTCATGCCGTGCATCTCAAGAAATAATTTGTAACTAGGCTATATAAGGCTTATTTTTACAATATACTCTTTATTGTTTTGCACGAGGTACCGTTATTTGAAGTTGCGCCACTGCCAATAACTCAAAAATCAACATTCTTTAGTAAATGTGGCTTAGTTTTGATAATAAAGGGCCAGGCTTTGTTTTTTTCTTTTCATTTAAAATATATTTTACATTGTTCTAATGTAATATAATTCATTCGTACAAGGCCACGTTTTGTTTTTTTTTTCTTTTAGATATACCTCGCATTGTTCTACTTGCAATCCAGTTAAAATCCAAATTTATTCGAAACAACAAAAGAAGCCATTTAATTCAACCGTAATATACATGGTGGCCCATTTATCCGAAATATCCATTGAAATATCTCCAAAACTACGCACCGGATCAAAAAGTTCTGAATATGATTTTCGGTGAATGTAAGAGGAATGTTGTTGATGCTGTAATGCTGCTGCCTTGTATGCTGAGCATGTTGCAGATAATATTCGCTCACGAACCGATGTCTATTTTCTTGAGATATTCGCAAAAATCAGGTTTCTTGCAATTACAGCGCCGGATCGAAAAAATGTTTCAGATAAAAGTTACTTATTTTTTTATATGGAATCCGAATCTGCAATAAAAAATGGGGGTTCCCATTTAATATTTCAAAGTTGCCCCCACCCCTTCCCAGGAGGTGGAGGTGAGGTCGACTTTGATATAATTGGATGACCCTCTTGCAGACTCACAAATTTTATTCAGAACTTTTTTGGTCCGACGCGTAGTGTGTGAGATATTTCAGTCTTCAGATAAATCGACCAACTAGTATACTGCTGGATCTTTTTTGGTTCTCCAAATTAGACATATATACATTTAGAACTTTTATTTTAACCAAAATGGCCAATCCGCATCTTTTTCGGAAACAACACTTTTACTAAATATGTCTTTAAACAGAACCTAAAAAATCTGACCAAAATGTTGAAGAATTAATCACAAGAGTCAATTTAGAATACGCTGAAATTTGTTGGTGATGACGATTAAAATAGTTTATTTGCCCCTTTACGAGAAATTTAGAAGTTAACTAACGGCGATTTCAAAGATTGGCTCTGTCGCCGCCATTTTGCATTAAAATGATAATACTAACTTTTTGTTTCATACCTCAATAAGTGTTAAACAAACCCTCTAAAAATAAATCCAATTCTTTTTTCCATACTCCCAAAATAAATTGTCAAATTTAGGCCTGTTTTTCGGCCGCTAGAGTGATTACCCCTTAAAGTAGTTGCTCCATCACTAGTTGTACTTATTCAGTTTTCCCATAAACTATTTTTTTAACAAAACAAATATTTACTGTAAAGAAGATATCTTCTCCTGTACATCTGCCATCAAAAAATAGTAGCCATATTGGCAATATCTGTGCTGAATGGCAAATTTCCCTCATTGAGTACCGTAGAGCGTCGATTATCCGAACTAATTGGGGGACATGGGTATTCGGAAAACCGGTTTTTTCCGATAATCTAATTGTACTAATTCGCAAATACATATTTATGTATAGGTGAATAAAACAGATATTTATTTATAAAATATCTTTAATAAGAACAGACAGTTAAGTTTCAATCGGCAAAATTTAGTTAATCGAGTAGTGGCAACTTGAAAGTAACAGGAAGTTGACGAGAAGATCGACGTTCAGATAATCGACGTTCTACTGTAATTTGTTTTGATAGTTGCTTCTTAAGATTATCAGCAACTATTTCTATACGTCTTCCAACAGTATTTGCTGATAATGAAATACATTTTGTTTATCTACGTATTTTTTTCCATTAATAATTTCCACCATTTTTATCGCAGCAGGGAGTACAAGTGTTTCCCCAATGGTTTGTGGTTTTTATCATTTGCAAATAGAAAGCTCAAGAGATGCTTCTTCATTTATCGCTCAATTTAGTAAATTTTCTTAAATTGTTGGCTGAGTATTAAATATTATTAAAAATCGTTCAAAAACTTCCATAGGTTCGTGTTCATGTTGAGAATGTTTAGTTTTTAATGATGGAGTCATACTTCCAGTACATAGCATCTCATGGCACAGTAAACATGAGGGAGTATAGTCGATTTAATAATTTCGATTTTTTAATTAATAATAACGTACCACCCGCGTAGTCCAATTTGGAGACTACTGGTCTAGAGACCAGAAAAAGATATGAAGAGCTAAAAATTCATCACACTACGTGCACATGTTTGTTTTCGTTTTATCTCCCTCACATAAAACATATCTTTATCTTAGATTCTATTGGCTATTACGTTTGGAGTGGTAACTTACATTGACCACATATCAAGTAATTTAAGATTTTTCTTAATACATATAACACTTTCTTAAAATTTCTATTTTTCCTTTTATCTTTTACAATATTTTAGCGAATGTAATTGATTTATATTTATTAATTTTATGCAAACACTTCTAAGGATGGAATTTGAATTTGGATTTAAACTTCTAAAATAAAAATGTATTACACAAAAATTATTATTGCTAGAAAATAATCCATCCTACAGTTGCTTTATAATTATAACTATTATACGCCCAAAAAATTTCATTTTTTTGGACCATAAATTAAACAGTTTTTAAACCGGTGAAGTAACCTTAATTAAAAATTTTACAATTTATTTAGTATTTTCAAATATATTATACATTTGAAGCAAATAATCTAAACAAATTGCGAAGAAAGTAAATTTTAACCAACGCTCGTCCAATCTAAAGATTTTTGAATTGAAGAAACCAAAAGTTCAATATACTATTCATGCCACGTATCACAACAAATAATTTGTAACTGGGCTATTTTTTATAATATAAAGGGCCAGGCTTTGTTTTTTTTTTAAATTTAAATATACTTTGCATTGTTCCAATTGTAGTAATCCATTCATACAGGGCCAAGTTTTCTTTTTTTCTTTTAGATATACCTCTCATTGTTCTAATTGTAATTCAGTCAAAATTCAAAATTATTTTAAAACAGAAAAAGAAACTATTTAATTCAAATCATTTGATACATTTCAATTAGGGCTCGTTGATACACGGATACACGTGTACACGGATAAATGTGTTCTTGGTTATCAAGCGGTTTTTCAACGTTTAAACCGATATTCGTGTTTAAACGGATATTCATGTTTACACGTGTATACGTTTAAACAGATTTTTGCGTTTAAACGTGTTGACGAAAATCGTTTAACGATTACGTTAACGTTTACGGGTTGTAAACGTTTATTAAGCTAAACGTGTTGTAAACGTTTATTAAGCTAAACGTGTTGTAAACGTTTATTAGGCTAAACGTGTTTTATTCGTTACAAATAAACGTCAAACCCTAATTTCATTGTAAATGGCCAATCAGCATCCTTTTCGCAAACAACTATTTTTACTAAATGCATTTTTAAACAGAACTTAAAAAACAGACAAAAAGGTTTTAAAAGAATTAATCAATAGAGTTTTATCAAATTTATTAGTGATAAGGATCAGAGGCGGCTCGTTATATGGGGCCAAGGTGCCACGGCACTACCTGTAGTTTCAAGCTCAGCAAGAGTTTTTAATTAATTCTTAAAACACTTTTTCGCCAGTTGCTTTGGTCTAGGAAGATAAATGGTTCTTTAAGGGGGGGGGGGGGGGTATATCGTATAAGTGGCTCTACCATCAAAATGTCCCACAAGCTGCCACTGATAAGGATAAAAAATATTAATTATAAATAAGCAAAAATGTATTATCCTACCAGATAACAAAAAAAAAACACAAAAATCACGGTTTTCTCCTAAACTGTTTAAATTAAATGAAGACGAAAAATATCCTGAATATGTCAAATTATTCGACCTGGTCGTATTTCTTTAAAATAAAGTCTTACTAAGCCTAAATGCAAATAACTTGAAACAATTACTTCCCTTGCCAAGGCCACGTCGGATATTGGATTTGCAAGTTATAAATAGTACAACATTCCTGTAATTGTTTAAAAATTTCAATTCTGTTCAGAAAATCTGGGCCATCAATTCGATCACTTGCTCTTTGGAAACTTTAATTTTGTTAGCGTTCTATTTCTGTTATACAAACATCTTTATTAAAGAACTGTTATATACAATTAAATACAAATTATTTTGCGTTTTATTTCTTTTGATTTAATTGGGGTACTATATAATAACTAAAGCGTCTTGAGTAGCTTCAGGCATTTTAATACACATGAATTAATTTCAGTACTCTACTTGGATTCTGCGCTGTTGCTATACATGAACTAATTTCGGTAGTCCACTTGGAGTCTGCGTTATTGCCAGTATTTTAATGTTTCTTTACTAAAGCGCCATCTATTGACCGTCGCAAAAAAGTGGCCGGAGTTTTCCTATCCAACTTGTATATCGAGCAACTGAAAAAAAAAAGTTTATTTGTTACTAAAATGTTATTAAGTGTACAGTGGCTTGTTTTTAATTTGTTGAAATATTGCTAACAAATTATCTGAAAGATGTAACTTATTAGAGCTAATATGCAATAATTTTAAAATTACAGCACAAGCGGCGAATTTTAACCATAATTTCTTCTTCTTTTGATAACTCTAAGTCTTCTCTAAATATGGTTTTATATGTTCTACATTTGTTCGGAATTTCTCCTTTTATTAGTACGTTTTAACCACATTTCTAAGAGGTCTCTTTTTTAGAAACAAAAATTATTTAGGATGTGTAGACATAAAGTACTTCACAGTATGTAAAAAAAATGTATCTGAACTAGTTTCGGGTTTAAAAAATCATTTGTTATTGTTATTTCAAAAGATTTCAACAATTTATTTTTGTTTTAACCACTTACAACGTATAGTTGGTTTTATGTAATTAAATTAATTATAAAGATCGTTACTGAATGGCAAATGCCTAAGTCAACACAAAGCAAAAAAAAAACTTCTTACAACTCTTAAAACATTTAAGCAAAAATAAATCTCGCCGAACCGCTCCACTTTAACTTTGGCGGTTATATTTTATGTCAATCAGTAACGGCTCGTGGGATGACTCATGGTATGGCCGAGGTAGCAGAGCCAGCCGTCTCTGCAACTGACCCTACCTATCTGTATTTCCACCACTGCTACCTCGGTCACCCCGCGAGCCGTTACTGATGGCAACCCATTTTGTTTATTGAAATGGAACATGTGCTCGTTTCTATCTTTTTAGTACTGTTATTTTTTCATAATGTTGCATTGAAAAAACCGAGAAAAGTCATATTTATTGACAGATATTACAAAGTTAGATTTGCCTCAGAAACTTGGATATTAATATTAAGAATGATTCATACATAAATGTTTAAGGATATTTTAAATATCGGTATTGCAGGCGAATTTTTCCGAAAGTACGCGATGATGATTGGGTTTTTTGATTGAGGGATTGCATTATTATTGACCGCAGTTCGGAATAGATCAATCTATGTCCGTCCTATCTAATTGTATTATTCAGCGTCTTCTACTTCCTCATTTGCATCGAATGCATGATGTTCTGTAGCAGATTAAATTCTATGTGTAATGATAACGAATGCTTATTTATATAGTTTTTGTTTTTTAAGTTAGTCTACTTTATATATTTTTTAAAGGAGAACCACGTATGATCACACCTTCGCCCTCAATGTCTCAACTCAAGTACACACTAACTTTGGTTTGATTCCGGCAAATTTCAAATACTGGAGAATTATGAACATGAATTTACCCCAGCATTTTTAAAAAAGGTTAAACACCCAACACCAATGATTTAATTAGCATTCACGTTATCAATCGGAAGAAAATTTATGAAATCTAAAAAGTTCACTGTTTAAACCGGTGGAAGTTGGACGTGAGTGAATTGATTTAAACGAAACAACAGTATCCTTCCGGATGGGGTCCTGGTGAGAAAGCGCAGCTGGCCAATGAATCCTTTGGGGTGTCAAATTGAATCGTTCCCGTTTTATTGGAGCATTTTAACCGTGAATTATACCCGGGGAGAGCGTGAGCAAAAAAAGCGCCAGATAAAAAAAAAACGCGAAAATGCTCCAGAAAATATTCACTCTGATAATCCCCGCAGACCATGTCCCCGGGCGTCTGGCGGCCCCAAATCCAAAACAAACATTCTGATAATATGCTAAACAACTACAAACAGGAATCCTGTTTGGACTAACTAAATTTTACATCAACATGTAAAAATATTGGAGTGAAATAATAATCATAAGAAAATCTTATTTTAGTTATATGGAAAACGCCGCTAGCCATAACTTCTTTATTTATTGACCGATTTCTATTAAACAAAAAATAAATGAAATGATTTTACAAGTTCCTCAAAGAGGCAACAATTTTTCATTTCAGCAATAGGCCACATTTTTTTTCGGCTTTGTATAGTAATGAAATTTTTCTTCGAAGGTTCGAAGCTCCGAAGATTCATAGAAAATCTTCACAGATTGAAGATTCGAAGATTCTATCCAATAAAAATGACAGACTGAGTCTACAGCTAGTTAGGTGAAAGTTGTACATATACAGGGTGTCCTAAATAGAGTAGGATTGCATGGGTATCTTTCTTATTCTTAAAGCTATAGATCTGGTTAAATGGGCAATGTTGTGCAGTTTTCTATGCTGATTCAGATTATGTTGAGAAATTTTTAAAATTCCGAGCAGTTTAGAAAATATTTGAAAAAAACTGAAAATCGCGATTTTCAAAAAAAATCAAATATCTCAATAATTATTAAAGATGCGAAAAAAAGTTTTAAATAAAAGTTTCTTGGTTTAATTAAAAAATTCAAGATGGCGGTTTCCGAGATATTAATACCAACTTTCTTATTTCAAATGGCCGCCATATTTGATTTTTACACGCATAAATAGACTTTTTTACACATGTATGAATGATTCATACAACTGATAAACTAATGTAAGATGACAGTTAGTCGTTATAACAAATTTTGTTTTATTTTTATTTATGCCTACTTGTTTTAAACTTACAACAATTAATATTTCCATTATTTTTTATTTTGACATAGATTGTTGTACATCGTTGAAAAGAGAGAAAAAAGTCTATTTATGCGTGTAAAAATCAAATATGGCGGCCATTTGAAATAAGAAAGTTGGTATTAATATCTCGGGAACCGCCATCTTGAATTTTATTTTGACTTGATTTCTATGTTTGCCTAATTAAACCAAGTAACTTTTATTTAAAACTTTTTTTCGCATCTTTAATAATTATTGAGATATTTGATTTTTTTGAAAATCGCGATTTTCATTTTTTTTTAATATTTTCTAAACTGCTCAAAATTTTGAAAATTTCTCAACATAATCTGAATCAGCATAGAAAACTGCACAACATTGCTCATTTAACCAGATCTCTAGCTTTAAGAATAAGAAAGATACCCATGCAATCCTACTCTATTTAGTACACCCTGTATATCTTCCTTATTAAAATTGAATATGATGTACTCCAGGCGCTCTAAGAAGCCCACTAAGATGATTAACAAGGACCGCCCGCATCTGGGCATTGGGCCAGTGACGGTTCGCGGGGTTTTTTCTGGTACGGCCGAGGAACAAGAGGTGGTAATACAGATAGGTGCGGACTCTGCAACTGACCCTACCTATCTGTATTATCACCTCTTGTTCCTCGGCCGTACCAGAAAAAACCCCGCGAACCGTCACTACATTGGGCGGATAATTTATGCGTCTGTGAACAATTCAGCAGGTTCTGCATTAAAATCATTACCTTCATAAAGCCCTACACAGCAATTCCATTACCAAAAAGTCGTCAAGAGAATGGTTACGACCATTACTACGTGTTAATCCATAATTAAACTGGAAAATTCAGTATGTTTTATCCCCAAATAAACAAGTAACCAAAATTTTGTTTTTTAATTTTTTGCCATTATTTATTTATCGAGCGCAGTCAGTTGAAGCGTTGAATTATTTAAATGGAAACTAAGAAAAACAGTTCGCTTTATGTACGGCGTGATTTAATTAAAAATTTAAATTGGTATACATAGTAAATAGCCGTTCTGTGTTCCAAAATAAAGGGGGTGCGGCTCGGCGCGCAAGTGCTAAAATTCACACTAAAATAAACAAGGCCTCGCCGACGGGGGAATATCTCACGGCACCGCCGAAAATTAATTTTCATTCTTTTATTGATCGCAATATGCAGATATGTATGGCAGTAGCTGCAATTTCTGGATTAGCCGGATATTTTAGGACCCGGAGTCAACTTATGCAAATAGGGGGTGGTGGTAGAAAAAGAACAAATATTTAAACAGGAATGCATGCTACAAATTAGTAGAGCTTGAATGAATGAACGGTAAATATTAATTTTGAAGATTTCAGCAAGAATTTATGAAATTATGATAAAAATTAATATTATTTAAAACTTATCTGAAGTTACTAATTGTGAGTAAAATCGTATATACAGGATGTCTCGTTTCGAGTATGCCAAACGTAAACAGGAAGTAAATAATATTATTCTGAATAGAAAAGTTCAAATAAACATATGTCCAATTTCTTTCCGTTATCGAAATAAATAATCTTAATAATTTTTCGATCGATATAAAATTTTTAACTTTCTTAAGATTTCCGTGAATTTGAAACAATTTTAGATGATTCGTCACTTGCACAATGGCTTAGGATGTGGTTCCAACACGATGGAGCACCACCCCATTATGCAAGAAATATCAAAAATTGGCTAAACATCAGTATCAGTACGTTAAGATAACAATATTATCTAATGTATTTTTATAAAACGGAAATTTTTGCCGGGAAATTCGAATTTTGACAATATAAATATCACTAAATAGCGATTATTTCAGAGACGTTTAAAGGTGCACCTCTAAATATATATATATATATAATGGGCGTCTATTGTTTCTTAATATGTGTGATTTTTTTCAGAATTTTCCAAGTGGCCAAAATAATTAAAAACCGCATTTTTGACTAATTTGAACTTTATTTATCACCTTCAAACGGAAAAAAACATTGTAAAACTTTTTATTGACACATTTTAGCTCATTTCTTGTATTGATGTATGCTACACAATTTTGTTTTGCTCATTTAGTGGGAAACTCCAATACCTGAAACCAAAAAAAAAATATCAAAGACTACTTTTTTCGTTAAAATCGAAAGGTGCAACTGCCGAATTAATATAAAATGTTAAGTAAGTAATTTTTACGTAAAATAAATGGTACTAATAGATAAGTTTATTTCTGAAAATATATGCCACAAAATGAAAGTGACAAATAAAGTTAAAATGAGTGAAAAATGCGGTTTTTAATTATTTTGACCATGTTCCACCACTTGGAAAATTCTGAAAAAAATCACACGTATTAAGAAATAATAGATCGCTATTATATATTTTTTCTAGAGGTGCACCTTTTAACGTGTCTGAAATAATCGCTATTTAGTAATATTTTATATTGTCAAAATTCGAATTTCCCGCCAAAAATTCCCGTTTTATAAAAATATATTAGATAATATTGTTATCTTAAGGAAATGATGCCTACCGAAAGTCAAAAAGCAGTTGGATGCACAGGGAGAATTAAAAACCAAAAAAACGTTTTTGACTATAGCAAGGGATGTGAGGGAGGTAGGGGGCTACTTTTTTTTCGAATCTAACTTTTTTATGATTATAAACAGTATTTTTAACCTCCCAGCTCATTTAGTTTGGGGGCACTTTTGACCATCTTATTCCGCTATACCCTTTCGAATTAGTAGCAATCGTTTTTCAAATATTTTAGCGAACAGAGTAATGCAGCAATATGAAACGCAGGAATAGAATCCTACAAAAATTTAATTCACTTCACAAGACGTCAATCTTTCAAAATAATTTTGGCTTTTCTATGTGCAGAAATTTTCAGTCGTTATGAATTTTTGAAAATGTATTTTTTTCAATGACGTACACTGTAGTGCAAAAAATTAAAAACTAAAAAACAGTTCACTTCACAAGGCATCAATCTTTTAAAATAATTTTGGTTTTTCCATGTGCAGAAATTTTCAGTCGAGTTACGAATTTTTGAAAATGTATTTCTTTTTTAATGACGAACACTCTTGCGTAAAAAAATAAAATTAACATGAAACGCAAAGATAAAATCCGACAAAAATTCAGTTCACTTTATAAGACGTCAATCTTTCAAAGTAATTTTGGTTTTTGAATGTGCAGCAATTTTCAGTCGAGTTATGAATTTTTGAAAACGTATTTTTTTCAATGGCGTACACTCTAGTGCAAAAAATTAAAAACTAAAAAACAGTTCACTTCACAAGGCATCAATCTTTTAAAATAATTTTGGTTTTTCCATGTGCAGAAATTTTCAGTCGAGTTATGAATTTTTGAAAATGTATTTCTTTTTTAATAACGAACACTCTTGCGTAAAAAAAATAAAATTAATATGAAACGCAAAGATAAAATCCTATAAAAATTCAGTTCATTTTATAAGACGTCAATCTTTCAAAGTAATTTTGGTTTTTGAATGTGCAGCAATTTTCAGTCGAGTTATGAATTTTTGAAAACGTATTTTTTCAATGACGTACACTCTAGTGCAAAAAATGAAAAACTAAAAAACAGTTCACTTCACAAGACGTCAATCTTTTAAAATAATTTTGGTTTTTCCATGTGCAGAAATTTTCAGTCGAGTTATGAATTTTTGAAAATGTATTTCTTTTCTAATGACGAACACTCTTGCGTAAAAAAAATAAAATTAATATGAAACGCAAAGATAAAATCCTATAAAAATTCAGTTCACTTTATAAGACGTCAATCTTTCAAAGTAATTTTGGTTTTTGAATGTGCAGAAATTTTCAGTCAAGTTATGAATTTTTGAAAATGTATTTTTTTCAATGACGTACACTGTAGTGCAAAAAATGAAAAACTAAAAAACAGTTCACTTCACAAGACGTCAATCTTTTAAAATAATTTTAGTTTTTCCATGTGCAGAAATTTTCAGTCGAGTTATGAATTTTTGAAAATGTATTTCTTTTCTAATGACGAACACTCTTGCGTAAAAAAATAAAATTAATATGAAACGCAAAGATAAAATCCTATAAAAATTCAGTTCACTTTATAAGACGTCAATCTTTCAAAGTAATTTTGGTTTTTGTATGTGCAGAAATTTTCAGTCAAGTTATGAATTTTTGAAAATGTATTTTTTTTCAATGACGTACACGAGTGCAGAAACTTAAAAACTAAAAAACAGTTCACTTCACAACACGTCAATCTTTTAAAATAATTTTGGTTTTTCCATGTGCAGAAATTTTCAGTCGAGTTATGAATTTTTGAAAATGTATTTTTTTCAATGACGTTCACTGGAGTGCAAAAAATTAAAAACTAAAAAACGGTTCACTTCACAAGGCGTCAATCTTTCAAAATAATTTTGGTTTTTCTATGTGCAGAAATTTTTAGTCAAGTTATGAATTTTTGAAAATGTATTTCTTCTTTAATGACGAACACTCGAGCGTAAAAAAAATAAAATTAATATGAAACGCAAAGATAAAATCCTACAAAAATTCAGTTCACTTCACAAGACGTCAATCTTTCAAAATAATTTTGGTTTTTCTATGTGCAGAAATTTTTAGTCAAGTTATGAATTTTTGAAAATGTATTTCTTCTTTAATGACGAACACTCGAGCGTAAAAAAAATAAAATTAATATGAAACGCAAAGATAAAATCCTACAAAAATTCAGTTCACTTCACAAGACGTCAATCTTTCAAAATAATTTTGGTTTTTCTATGTGCAGAAATTTTCAGTCAAGTTATGAATTTTTGAAAATGTATTTTTTTTTCAATGACGTACACGAGTGCAGAAACTTAAAAACTAGAAAACAGTTCACTTCACAACACGTCAATCTTTTAAAATAATTTTGGTTTTTCCATGTGCAGAAATTTTCAGTCGAGTTATGAATTTTTGAAAATGTATTTTTTTTCAATGACGTACACGAGTGCAGAAACTTAAAAAATAAAAAACAGTTCACTTCACAAGTCAATCTTTTAAAATAATTTTGGTTTTCCCATGTGCAGAAATTTTCAGTCGAGTTATGAATTTTTGAAAATGTATTTTTTTCAATGACGTTCACTGGAGTGCAAAAAAATAAAAACTAAAAAACGGTTCACTTCACAAGGCGTCAATCTTTCAAAATAATTTTGGTTTTTTATGTGCAGAAATTTTTAGTCAAGTTATGAATTTTTGAAAATGTATTTCTTCTTTAATGACGAACACCCGAGCGTAAAAAAAATAAAATTAATATGAAACGCAAAGATAAAATCCTACAAAAATTCAGTTCACTTCACAAGACGTCAATCTTTCAAAATAATTTTGGTTTTTCTATGTGCAGAAATTTTCAGTCAAGTTATGAATTTTTGAAAATGTATTTCTTCTTTAATGACGAACACTCGAGCGTAAAAAAAATAAAATTAATATGAAACGCAAAGATAAAATCCTACAAAAATTCAGTTCACTTCACAAGACGTCAATCTTTCAAAATAATTTTGGTTTTTCTATGTGCAGAAATTTTTAGTCAAGTTATGAATTTTTGAAAATGTATTTCTTCTTTAATGACGAACACTCGAGCGTAAAAAAATAAAATTAATATGAATCGCAAAGATAAAATCCTACAAAAATTCAGTTCACTTCACAAGACGTCAATCTTTCAAAATAATTTTGGTTTTTCTATGTGCAGAAATTTTCAGTCAAGTTATGAATTTTTGAAAATGTATTTTTTTTTCAATGACGTACACGAGTGCAGAAACTTAAAAACTAAAAAAACAGTTCACTTCACAACACGTCAATCTTTTAAAATAATTTTGGTTTTTCCATGTGCAGAAATTTTCAGTCGAGTTATGAATTTTTGAAAATGTATTTTTTTTCAATGACGTACACGAGTGCAGAAACTTAAAAACTAAAAAACAGTTCACTTCACAAGTCAATCTTTTAAAATAATTTTGGTTTTCCCATGTGCAGAAATTTTCAGTCGAGTTATGAATTTTTGAAAATGTATTTTTTTCAATGACGTTCACTGGAGTGCAAAAAAATAAAAACTAAAAAACGGTTCACTTCACAAGGCGTCAATCTTTCAAAATAATTTTGGTTTTTTATGTGCAGAAATTTTTAGTCAAGTTATGAATTTTTGAAAATGTATTTCTTCTTTAATGACGAACACCCGAACGTAAAAAAAATAAAATTAATATGAAACGC
This sequence comes from Ocypus olens, assembly GCA_910593695.2. Classification (NCBI taxonomy): domain Eukaryota; kingdom Metazoa; phylum Arthropoda; class Insecta; order Coleoptera; family Staphylinidae; genus Ocypus; species Ocypus olens. The sequence goes on from OU343058.1 coordinate 46,636,803, forward strand.
AAAGATAAAATCCTACAAAAATTCAGTTCACTTCACAAGACGTCAATCTTTCAAAATAATTTTGGTTTTTCTATGTGCAGAAATTTTCAGTCAAGTTATGAATTTTTGAAAATGTATTTCTTCTTTAATGACGAACACTCGAGCGTAAAAAAAATAAAATTAATATGAAACGCAAAGATAAAATCCTACAAAAATTCAGTTCACTTCACAAGACGTCAATCTTTCAAAATAATTTTGGTTTTTCTATGTGCAGAAATTTTCAGTCAAGTTATGAATTTTTGAAAATGTATTTCTTCTTTAATGACGAACACTCGAGCGTAAAAAAAATAAAATTAATATGAAACGCAAAGATAAAATCCTACAAAAATTCAGTTCACTTCACAAGACGTCAATCTTTCAAAATAATTTTGGTTTTTCTATGTGCAGAAATTTTTAGTCAAGTTATGAATTTTTGAAAATGTATTTCTTCTTTAATGACGAACACTCGAGCGTAAAAAAATAAAATTAATATGAAACGCAAAGATAAAATCCTACAAAAATTCAGTTCACTTCACAAGACGTCAATCTTTCAAAATAATTTTGGTTTTTCTATGTGCAGAAATTTTCAGTCAAGTTATGAATTTTTGAAAATGTATTTTTTTTTTCAATGACGTACACGAGTGCAGAAACTTAAAAACTAAAAAACAGTTCACTTCACAACACGTCAATCTTTTAAAATAATTTTGGTTTTTCCATGTGCAGAAATTTTCAGTCGAGTTATGAATTTTTGAAAATGTATTTTTTTTTCAATGACGTACACGAGTGCAGAAACTTAAAAACTAAAAAACAGTTCACTTCACAACACGTCAATCTTTTAAAATAATTTTGGTTTTCCCATGTGCAGAAATTTTCAGTCGAGCTATGAATTTTTGAAAATGTATTTTTTTCAATGACGTTCACTGGAGTGCAAAAAAATAAAAACTAAAAAACGGTTCACTTCACAAGGCGTCAATCTTTCAAAATAATTTTGGTTTTTTATGTGCAGAAATTTTTAGTCAAGTTATGAATTTTTGAAAATGTATTTCTTCTTTAATGACGAACACTCGAGCGTAAAAAAAATAAAATTAATATGAAACGCAAAGATAAAATCCTACAAAAATTCAGTTCACTTCACAACACGTCAATCTTTTAAAATAATTTTGGTTTTTCCATGTGCAGAAATTTTCAGTCGAGTTATGAATTTTTGAAAATGTATTTCTTTTTTAATGACGAACGCTCGAGCGTAAAAAAAATAAAATTAATATGGAACGCAAAGATAAAATCCTACAAAAATTCAGTTCACTTCACAAGACGTCGATCTTTCAAAATAATTTTGGTTTTTCTATGTGCAGAAATTTTTAGTCAAGTTATGAATTTTTGAAAATGTATTTCTTCTTTAATGACGAACACTCGAGCGTAAAAAAATAAAATTAATATGAAACGCAAAGATAAAATCCTACAAAAATTCAGTTCACTTCACAAGACGTCAATCTTTCAAAATAATTTTGGTTTTTCTATGTGCAGAAATTTTTAGTCAAGTTATGAATTTTTGAAAATGTATTTCTTCTTTAATGACGAACACTCGAGCGTAAAAAAATAAAATTAATATGAAACGCAAAGATAAAATCCAACAAAAATTCAGTTCACTTCACAAGACGTCGATCTTTAAAAATAATTGTGGTTTTTGAATATGCAGTAATTTTCGGTCGAGTTATGAATTTTTGAAAATATATTTTTTTCAATGACGTACACTGTAGTGCAAAAAATGAAAAACTAAAAAACTGTTCAATTCACAAGACGTCAATCTTTTAAAATAATTTTGGTTTTTCCATGTGCAGAAATTTTCAGTTGAGTTATGAATTTTTAAAAATGTATTTTTTTAATGACGAACACTAGAGAGCAAAAAATGTCAATGTCAAACTTCGAAAAAGTTATTTAAAATGGGGTCCATTCTAGAGAGATTTTGAAATTTTGTAGCTAAATCCAACGGATTTTTTTTACAATACCCGAAGTCATGCTTGTTTTTACAATTCAAGTTTTTTTAGGGTTATTGCTTCAGGCTGCGATATTTGAATTCTTGTAATGAGAAGTCAAAATTAGATTCATTCTGGAACTATTTTTGGGCGCAACAGACACCAAACCGTTTCAGACCTATTGACTTATTATAAAATTGTAGATATCCAATTCGAAAACTCAAGAAACTAATTGGAATCTTTGGTTTTCGCAGGCGAATCCTCAAAGAAACGAAGAAGAAATGAACAGGATGTCATTTACTTTATATAAATGAATTCATTCGCTAACCAGATTTTAAGTAATTTTCGAATGTAGCATATTTTCATCAATTATAAATTTGTTAGTAAGTAATGGAGCCATATTTTGCAGATTTTGAAGTAGCGCGGCGTTGATGTTTCTCGACTTAAATTACGTTCGAATTTATATATTTATTCGGAAGCCAAAAAGGACTGCACGGAGCCGGATTCTAATTTTAAATCCAAATAACTCATTTATCAAAAGGAGCCGTGACGTGAATGCGTTAATTTGCATCCGAATTTGTGTTGGGCCGGCGGCGGGTTAACAAATCAACGTTGGTATCGGGTTTAACTATATAAATGATAAGGCTTTATGTGCCGCGGGGGTTTCTGACTTTTATATATATTCCCAAGACCAGTAGCCCCGTTGAAAATAAAATCTAAATTGTCCGGCTCTATATTAATCAGTGTTTATGGGGGCCCGTTTTCGGGATTACGTGTCCAGCTGCGCTCTTTCTAGAAATTTTCGGCCACGAGAAATTATTAATTATTTTCCATAATTAATCGATTCGCTCCGCGTCAATTGTTACACGGTCGGTTACTTAATCCCTTCGTGTAGGCTGCAACCTCTGATAAAGACCTTCCACGCCCATATCAGCGCAGCACATCCCAGGAATGAATTGCTCGTGATGTACAGTGGCGTACATTAAAGTACTTGCTCTCATGGGTGTCCACAGCTGGGGGCAAGGCAGCTGCCCCCTCCTGAAAAAATGAATTTATTAAATTAAAGTAATATTTTATATATTAAACTTGTATGTAGTCGGTAAATGTATACTTTAACAATCACATCAAAATTAAAAATTATAACAAAAAGTGCGTTCCACGTTATGTTCGATGAATCCGAAAAAAATGACGTACAACGACGAGCTGGCACGGTTCCACCCGACGCGTATAATACAGTGCGATCGAATAAAAGTTAGTCAAAATAGGCCATGAGCCAAAATTCCTAAACTTATTGGCAAGAGTCAAGTTGGCGTATATTGAGATATTTTCAAATTTATGAACTAAGAAAATACATTCGGCGGCTTTTTGTTCATGATCTGCTTTGACTAATTTTTTATTCGATCGCACTGTATTATTACTGTACATTTTAGTAAAAATTAACAATTTGGACAGTAAATAGTTATTTTCAGCAATTGAAAATTTCCTTTTTACTGCCAACGTGCCATTTGTGATGATAGAAATTTGCGATTTTTGACAGTTGTCTTTTTTAGTAGTTACATTTTTTTCTTTTAATATCAAAAATACCATTTTTGGTTGTAAAAATCCACAGTTTTTGGATGCTACTAATTTCTTTATTTACTGTTGAATCGTACCGTTTGTAGTGGCAGAAATGCAAAATTTTTGACAATTTATAATTGTTACTTTCGACCATTGGAAATTCCCTTTTTTAAATATTGAAAAATGCCGATAGTGATAGTAGAAATGCTCAAATTTTGACATTTGGAAGTTTTCTTATTGTTGAAATTAAACCGTTTTCAGTAATGAGCAATTTTTGATAGTCCTGAATAGTTATTTTTGGTAATTGAAATATCCTTTTTACTGCCAACGTGCCATTTGTGATGGTAGATAAGTGCGATTTTTGACAGTTCGAAATTTTCTTTTTTAGCTGTTTTTTTTAAATATCAAAAAAATGCTGTTTTTGATAGTAAAATTCCATAATTTTGGGCAGCTAGAAATTTGCGATTTTTGACAGTTGTCTTTTTTAGTAGTTGAATTTTTTTCTTTTAATATCAAAAATGAATTTTTTTCTTTTAATATCAAAAGTGCCGTTTGTGATGTCAGAAATGCAGAATTATTGACAATTCGAAATTGTCATTTTTGACGGTTAAAAATGTATCTTTTTAGTATTGAAAAATTCCGTTTCTGACAGTAGAATTGCACAATTTTTGCCAATTTGTATTGTTACTTTGGCCGTTGGAAATTTCCCTTTTTTAATATTGAAAATTGCTGATAGTGATAGTAGAAATTCTCAAATTTTGACAGTGTAACATTTTTGGCATTTGGATATTTTCTTTTTATTGTTGAAACGTGTAATTTTTGACAGTATTGAATAGTTATTTTCGGCAATTGAAAATGTCGTTTTTACTGCTAAGTGCCATTTACGATAGTAGTGCGATTTTTGACAGTTCGAAATTGTCATTTTTAGCAGTTGAAATTTACTTTTTAATATCAAAAATGCCGTCTTTGATAGTAAAAAAAACATAATTTTTGGCAGCTGGAAATTTCTTTATTTACCATTGAATCGTGCCGTTTGTGGTGGCAGAAATGCAGAATTTTTGACAATTCGAAATAGCCATTTTTGACGGTTAAAAATGTATCTTTTTACTATTGAAAAATGCCGTTTCTGTCAGTAGAATTGCACAATTTTTGACAATTTATAATTGTTACTTTTGGCCGTTGGAAATTTCCCTTTTTAGCAGTAAAATTTTTTTTAAGTTTTTTTAATATTAAAAAATGCCGTTTGTGATAGTAAAAATCCACAATTTTTGACCGCTGCAACTTTTTTTTTATGTGGCGTTTGTGGTGGCAGAAATGCAGAATTATTGACAATTCGAAATTGTCATTTTTGACGGTTAAAAATGTATCTTTTTACTATTGAAAAATGCCATTTCTGACAGTAGAATTGCACAATTTTTGACAATTTATAATATTTGTTGCTTTTGGCCGTTGGAAATTTCCCTTTTTTTAAATATTATTGAAAAATGCCGATAGTGATAGTAGAAATGCTCAAATTTTAACAGTTAAACATTTTTGGCATTTATAAATTTTTTTTTATTGTTTAAACTTGTCGGTTTCAGTAATAAGCAATTTTTGACAGTACTAAATACTTATTTTCAGCAATTGAAAATTTCCTTTTTACTGCTAACGTGCCATTTGTGATAGTAGTACTATTTTTGAGAGTTTAAAATTGTCATTTTTAGCAGTTGAAATTTACTTCTTTTTTAATATCAAAAAAATGCCGTCTTTGATAGTAAAAAAAACATCATTTTTGGCAGCTGCAAATTTCTTTATTTACCGCTGGAATCGTGCCGTTTGTGGTGTCAGAAATGCAGAATTTTTGACAATTCGAAATGGCCATTTTTAGCATTTTAAATTTTCTTTTTTTATATATTAAAAAATGCCGTTTTTGATAGTAAAAATCCACAATTTTTGAGCTCTGCAATTTTTTTTGTGGTGGCAAAAATGCAGAATTTTTGACAATTCGAAATTGTCATTTTTGACGGTTAAAAAATGTATCTTTTTACTATTAAAAAATGCCGTTTCTGACAGTAGAATTGCACAATTTTTGACAATTTATAATTGTTACTTTTGGCCGTTGGAAATTTCCCTTTTTTAAAAAATATTGAAAAATGCCGATAGTCATGGTAGAAATGCTCAAATTTTAACAGTTAAACATTTTTGGCATTTGTAAATTTTCTATTTATTGTTGAAACTTTTGACAGTACTGAATGGAAATTTTCAGCAATTGAAAATTTCTTTTTTACTGCTAACGTGCCATTTGCGACAGTAGTGAGATTTTTGACAGTTCGGAATTGTCATGTTTAGCAGTTGAAATTTACTTCTTTTTTTAATATCAAAAATGAGGTCTTTGATAGTAAAAAAACATAATTTTTGGCAGCTGCAAATTTCTTTATTTACCGTTGAATCGTGCCGTTTGTGGTGGCAGAAATGCAGAATTTTTGACAATTCAAAATTGCCATTTTAAGCAGTTAAAATTTTCTTTTTTTTAATATTAAAAAATGCCGTTTTTGATAGTAAAAATCCACAATTTTTGACGGCTGCAATTTTTTTATGTGCTGTTTTTGGTGGCAGAAATGCAGAATTTTTGACAATTCGAAATTGCCATTTTTAGCAGTTAAAATTTTCTTTTTTTAATATTAAAAAATGCCGTTTTTGATAGTAAAAATCCACAATCTTTGACTGCTGCAATTTTTTTTATGTGCCGTTTGTGGTGGCAGAAATGCAGAATTTTTGACAATTCGAAATTGTCATTTTTGACGGTTAAAAATGTATCTTTTTACTATTGAAACATGCTATTTCTGACAGTAGAATTGCACAATTTTTGACAATTTATAATTGTTACTTTTGGTCGTTGGAAATTTCCCTTTTTTAAAAAATATTGAAAAACGCCGATAGTGATAGTAGAAATGCTCAAATTTTAACAGTTAAACATTTTTGGCATTTGTAAATTTTCTATTTATTGTTGAAACTTGCCGGTTTCGGTAATGAGCAATTTTTGACAGTACTGAATACAAATTTTTAGCAATTGAAAATTTCGTTTTTACTGCTAACGTGCCATTTGCGACAGTAGTGCGATTTTTGACAGTTCGGAATTGTCATTTTTAGCAGTTGAAATTTACTTCTTTTTTAATATCAAAAAATGCCGTCTTTGATAGTAAAAAAAAACATAATTTTTGGCAGCTGCAAATTTCTTTATTTACCGTTGAATCGTGCCGTTTGTCGTGTCAGAAATGCAGAATTTTTGACAATTCAAAATTGCCATTTTTAGCAGTTAAAATTTTCTTTTTTTAATATTAAAAAATGCCGTTTTTTATAGTAAAAATCCACAATCTTTGACTGCTGCAATTTTTTTTATGTGCCGTGTGTGTTGCAGAAATGCAGAATTTTTGACAATTCGAAATTGTCATTTTTGACGGTTAAAAAATGTATCTTTTTACTATTAAAAAATGCCGTTTCTGAAAGTAGAATTGCACAATTTTTGACAATTTATAATTGTTACTTTTGGCCGTTGGAAATTTCCCTTTTTTAAAAAATATTGAAAAATGCCGATAGTGATAGTAGAAATGCTCAAATTTTAACAGTTAAACATTTTTGGCATTTGTAAATTTTCTATTTGTTGTTGAAACTTTTGACAGTACTCAATAGAAATTTTCAGCAATTGAAAATTTCTTTTTTACTGCTAACGTGCCATTTGCGACAGTAGTGCGATTTTTGACAGTTCGGAATTGTCATGTTTTGCAGTTGAAATTTACTTCTTTTTTTAATATCAAAAATGAGGTCTTTGATAGTAGAAAAAAACATAATTTTTGGCAGCTGCAAATTTCTTTATTTACCGTTGAATCGTGCCGTTTGTCGTGGCAGAAATGTAGAATGTTGGACAATTCAAAATTGCCATTTTTAGCAGTTAAAATTTTCTTTTTTTAATATTAAAAAATGCCGTTTTTGATAGTAAAAATCCACAATCTTTGACTGCTGCAATTTTTTTATGTGCCGTTTGTGGTGGCAGAAATGCAGAATTTTTGACAATTCGAAATTGTCATTTTTGACGGTTAAAAATGTATCTTTTTACTATTGAAACATGCTATTTCTGACAGTAGAATTGCACAATTTTTGACAATTTATAATTGTTACTTTTGGTCGTTGGAAATTTCCCTTTTTTAAAAAATATTGAAAAACGCCGATAGTGATAGTAGAAATGCTCAAATTTTAACAGTTAAACATTTTTGGCATTTGTAAATTTTCTATTTATTGTTGAAACTTGCCGGTTTCGGTAATGAGCAATTTTTGACAGTACTGAATACAAATTTTTAGCAATTGAAAATTTCGTTTTTACTGCTAACGTGCCATTTGCGACAGTAGTGCGATTTTTGACAGTTCGGAATTGTCATTTTTAGCAGTTGAAATTTACTTCTTTTTTAATATCAAAAAATGCCGTCTTTGATAGTAAAAAAACATAATTTTTGGCAGCTACAAATTTCTTTATTTACCGTTGAATCGTGCCGTTTGTGGTGGCAGAAATGCAGAATTTTTGACAATTCAAAATTGCCATTTTAAGCAGTTAAAATTTTCTTTTTTTTAATATTAAAAAATGCCGTTTTTGATAGTAAAAATCCACAATTTTTGACGGCTGCAATTCTTTTATGTGCCGTTTTTGGTGGCAGAAATGCAGAATTTTTGAAAATTCGAAATTGTCATTTTTGACGGTTAAAAGTTTATCTTTTTACTATTGAAAAATGCCGTTTCTGACAGTAGAATTGCACAATTTTTGACAATTTATAATTGTTACTTTTGGTCGTTGGAAATTTCCCTTTTTTAAAAAATATTGAAAAATGCCGATAGTGATAGTAGAAATGCTCATATTTTAACAGTTAAAAATTTTTGGCATTTCTAAATTTTCTATTTATTGTGGAAACTTTTGACAGTACCGAAGAAGAAATTTTCAGCAATTGAAAATTTCTTTTTTACTGCTAACGTGCCATTTGCGACAGTAGTGCGATTTTTGACAGTTTGAAATTGTCATTTTTAGCAGTTGAAATTTACTTCTTTTTTTAATATCAAAAATGCCGTCTTTGATGGTAAAAAAAAACATCATTTTTGGCAGCTGCAAATTTCTTTATTTACCGTTGAATCGTGCCGTTTGTGGTGGCAGAAATGCAGAATTTTTGACAATTCGAAATGGCCATTTTTAGCAGTTAAAATTTTCTTTTTTTATATATTAAAAAATGCCGTTTTTGATAGTAAAAATCCACAATTTTTGACCGCTGCAAATTTTTTTATGGTGGCAGAAATGCAGAATTTTTGACAATTCGAAATTGCCATTTTTAGCAGTTAAAATTTTCTTTTTTTTTTATATTACAAAATGCTGTTTTTGATTGTAAAAATTCCACAATTTTTGGCAGCTGCCAATTTCTGTGGCAAAAATCGAAATTGTCATTTTTGACGGTTATTTATTCGAAATTTCTGCATGAAAGTTTTGCCCCTCCCCCCTTGAAAAATTTCTGCGGACGCCCATGCTTGCTCTAATTTGTTATCAACACACAAGAACGCATGAATAAAAGTGCCTTGACGATGTAAATAATCTGAAAGCCAGGAGGAGACATCCGTTCGAAATCGGGTTGGGCATCTATGTAGTGATTGTTTAATTGATACATTTATACAAATTTGATGATGGCTAATATGGACATGTAAGGCTAGACGTAAGCCGAACCAAAAAATACTTTAAATAATTATACTACCATAGTTACATATTTATAAATGGTGGACCATAATGAATTATGTATTAAATGTTGATTTCTAATTAAGGTCGGCTATGGAAAATCATTGTTTATGTCATTTTATGGACCAGGTAGCGTTTGACAAGTTTATTTTTATACCTTTAATATTTAAGCAGATAAATAAAAAAAAACCAGCCACCCTGTATTTAAATACTCCGTACAATCTCAAATCCAAATCCATTCCCCAATGTTTTTAATCCAATATATTGTTAAACGTACTGGCTAAAGCATAATGCATAGTTTGTTCATATTTTGCAGGAGTGAACCCCCGAAAGCAGCGAAGGGAGCGGACGACCTTCACCAGAGCGCAGCTCGACGTTCTCGAGTCCCTCTTCGCGAAGACCAGGTACCCCGACATCTTCATGCGGGAAGAAGTCGCCCTGAAGATCAACCTACCCGAATCCAGAGTTCAGGTAAATTAGTTTCGCCATCTAGCCGCCCCTCTCGTAAATATCTCATAATCTCCGAATATGAATGTAACAAATATGCCAGCCATTATATACGGTATTGTCGCAAGATGTATGGTTGTTTGTACTGCGGAGAGTGGAGACCGCTTGTTCCCGTCCGCACACACAATGCGAGGGGCGGCTTGTTTGCCTACCCCGTAATGATTCAATTTGAAGGCTGGTTAGCCTTTTCACTCCTCACAGCTGCTGCTCTCCAGCTTTGTTCGCCACCAATAGTTTCGCAACTGCACCAAACATTCGGGTGGTGAAAAAAAAAGAGTTGTGCAATCATAATAGCTACGATGGATCACGTTATACTCCCTCTAAACTAGAAAAGCTTGAATATAATTAAAAAAATGTAAAGAATTAAATACGAAACTATTTCAAATGCTGCAGATCTTACGAACAACAACTTAAGCCGATTATTAAATCTTTTGGCAGTTATTGAGTTGAGGCAGTGGTGGTTCGTGAACTTCCCTAGAGGAGGCTAACAGACAACGTCTCCATAACAACCAGTCTGAACGCACCACTTACTCTTATTAGGTACTGGACCACTCTTTTTTTTTCGTAGCCTCTTCTGACGAACTTTCACAGCGGCTCGTGCTGAGGTTATATATTTTACAAAATGCGGTATTAATTCACTGGCAAATATTCAGCACGTTAGTAAAAATCAAATCAACAATTTGTTGCATTAAACATCTTAATTCGATATTGGAAGGTATATGTGCTCTAATTACATTCACACTTCGATATCGAGATGTGGTACATATAAGTCAGAATTGTTTTCTTTGTCATTTTGGTGAATCTGTCCAAGTTCTATGGTATTGTTCTTAATTTTGATATAAAATTTGGATATATGTGGACCGTTCAAAACATTCACTACGCAAGGGCATTGACTGATATTGGTGTTATTTGTTAACTTCATTTTACGTCTAAAATCTTATGCTTGTTATTTCTTACTTCCATAAAGTTTTAATAAAGTGCCTGAACTTTATGGATGATTTCGATAGAATAAATCATAATCGATCGCAAGATTTTTGTGCATGCCTAACTTAATTATATAATGAATGTAATTGGCCATACATCCAAATTCAAACCCAGGCCAAAGTTGCTTAAGTTTCAATTATCTCTGGTCTGGCGCTGAAGTCGAATGCAAATGAACGTGATGTGAACAGTACTTTAAAAACTCTCAAATAAATCCATTTGAGCCACAGAATTTTGTTTCTTTTGAGTTGGCTATGCCTGACAGAGAGAAACATAGCAGTCATGTCTGAGATTAATTCGGTTTTTAAAATATAATTCAATAGTCTCATGATGTAATAATATGCGACATACCTCATTTATCTCATAGCCAACTCAAACAAAATTTTGTGGCTCACACGATATATTTTACTCCAAACAAATTATCCCTAATCATACATACAGAATAATGAGTATCGGCAATGGAGCTTTCAAGATATTCACAATCAAATAAATTTTGCTTCAATACTTAATTTACACAATTTTAAGCTTTTTTTGCTAAAAAATAGAAAAACAATTAAAACTTTCAAAATATATACAAAAGAGATTCGACTTCATGACTATAAAAATTCGCAAATATTCCTTGCCTAGATTTTGATAATCATGCTTGCACTTACCTTGCTTCAATTCCCAAGTTGCACAATTTTGAAGTGGGATAAAAAATATAAAATAATTGCCACAAACTTAAAACTTTCAAAATCTACTGAAAATAGTTTCGACCTCGCGAATCTAAAAATTTACAAATTTTTCTAGATTTGTATAATCACACTTAAATACACTTCAATTTATGCGTTACATAATTTTGAGGTCTGCTAAAAAGTAGAAAAAAAATGGTGATGTGGCCATCATGTTACTTTCTCCGACTTATGGTATCATTTATATTTACGCTTTCATGGTTTATTTTCTATTTAAATTATATTTTAAATGTACATCGAGCGTTTTGTAAACACGGATGAAACTGACGTTTAAAACGTCAAAATTATAAAAGATGGAAAAATTATACTTCAAATTCAAAAACTCAGTTTACTCAAAAACTAAAGAGATTTCGACAAAAATTTATTCTTTATAAGTTGTTAATTTTTTCATTCTCTATAATTATTTTAAACATAAATTTGCTGTAACTATTATCGTTTCATAATTATAAACCAAATGTAAAAAAATAATAATAATTTTTTTTCTCGAATAACAATGGATTTATGAAAAATGTTTTCAAACAAAATAAGCTCATTTCTTTGTTGTCTTCAATATTTGTTTAAATGTTTTTGTGATATTTTTCATATTTAAGAAAATATTGTTAAAAAACAAAAAATAGTTAAGGTAAACACCCACTTCTGGTGTACGAAATTTTACTAAAAGCTTTTCAGTTCTTCGGATTATCAAATAAGACGTATGTTCAAAGTTTCATATCAATTGCTCTATTACACACACACACAGACACAAGAAATTATTGAAATGGCATCTAGGAACCCCAAAACGGATATTTCCGCAAAAAAAAAATTGAAAAAGAAATCACGATCACAATACTTTCTAGTACTTCGTAACGGAGAATGTAAAAATAATTGCCATAAACTTAAAACTCCTAAAATATACTCAAATAGATTTTACTTCGCGAATCTATAAAAAAATTGCAAATATCTATTACCTTGATTTTGATAATTACACTTAAACACATTCTTAAGTTACACAATTCTGGTATCGGCTAAAAAATATAGAAACAATTAATACAAACTAAAACTTTCAAAATTTACTTAAAATAAATTGTACTTCATGAATCTATAAAAATTTGCAAATATTTCTTGACTAGATTTTTATAATCTCACGTAAGCACACTTTGCTTTAATTCTCAAGTTACACATTTTTGAGGTCGACCAAAAAATAGAAAAACAATTGGCTCAAGCTTTGAAACTTGTAAAATCTACTTAAATACATTCCACATCATCAATCTATAAAAAAATTGTAATTATTCGTTGACCAGATTTTGAAAACAACTCTTACACACACTTTGCTTCAATTTATTAGTTACAGAATTTTGGTTCGGCTAAAGAATATAAAAACAATTGATAGAATCTTAAAATTTACTCAAAATAGATTCTACTTCATGAATCTATAAAAATTTGAAAATCTTCCTTGCCTGGATTTGTATAATCTCACTTAAAAACACTTTGCTTAAATTCCTAAGTTTCACAATTTTGAGGTCTGCTAAAAAAATAGAAAAACAATTGCCACAACCTTAATACTATTAAAATGTACTCAAAATAGATTCTACTTTATGAATCTATAAAAAATTACAAATATTTTTGCCTATATTTTAAAAATCACACTTACACAAACTTTGTTTTAATTCATAAGTTATACAATTTGAAGGTCTTAAACTTACAAAATCTACTCAAAGTAGATTCGACTTCATGAATCTATAATTTGCAAATATTCCTTGCCCAGATTTTAATGATCACACTTACACAGTTTGTTAAATTCTTAAGTCACACAATTTTGAGGTCTGCTAGAAAATAGAAAAAATGGTGATGTGGCCATCATGTTACTTTCTCCGACTTGATGGTATCATTTATATTTACGTTTTCATGGTTCATTTTCAATTGAAATCATATTTTAAATGTACATCGAGCGTTGCGTAAACTTGGATGAAACTGACGTTTAAAACGTCAAAATTATGAAACGGAAAAAATATACTTCATATTCAAAAACTCGGTTTACTCAAAAACTAACGAGATTTCGAAAAAAACTTATTCTTTAGAAGTTGTTCATTTTGCTATTCTCTACAATTATTATTGACACAAATTTGCTGTAACTATCATCGTTTCATAATTATAAACCAAAAGTTAAAAAAAATTAATAAATTTTTTTCTCGAATAGCAATGATTTTATGAAAAATATTTTCAAGCAAAAGATGTTCATTTCTTTGTTGTCTTCAATGTTTGTTTAAATATTTTTGTGATATTTTTCATATTTAAGAAAATATTGACAAAAAACAAAAAACAGTTAAGGTAAACACCCACTTCCGGTGTACGAAATTTTACCAAAAGCTTTTCAGTTCTTCAGATTATCAAATAAGACGTATGTTGAAAGTTTCATATCAATTGCTCTATTAGTTTTTGAGATACAGCGCACACAGACAGACACACACACACACACACACACACACAGACAGACAGACACACACACACACACACACACACACACAGCACAAAAAAAATTTCCAGAAATTGTTGAAATGGCATCTAGAGACCCCAAAACGGATATTTCCGTAAAAAAATTTTTTGAAAAAAAAATCACGATCACAATACTTTCTCGTACTTCGTAATGGAGAAAGTAAAAATGGTGATGCGGCTATCATGTTACTTTCTCCGACTTGTGGCATCATAGCCATTTATATTTACGTTTTCATGGTTTATTTTCAATTGAAATCATATTTTAAATGTACATCAAGCGTTGTGTAATCTCTGATGAAACTGACGTTTAAAACGTCCAAATTATGAAACATGGAAAAATTATACTTCAAATTCAAAAACTCAGTTTACTCAAAAACTAAAGGGATAAAAAAACTTATTCTTTATAAGTTGTTTATTTTATTATTCTCTACAATTATTATTCACATAAATTTGCTGTAACTATGATTGTTTTATAATTATAAACCAAAAATTAAAAAAAATAATACATTTTTTTCTCGAATAAAAATGATTTTATGAAAAATGTTTTCATACAAAATAAGCTCATTTTGTCGTTGTCTTCAATATTTGTTTAAATGTTTTTGTGATATTTTTCATATTTAAGAAAATATTGGCAAAAAACAAAAAACAGTTAAGGTAAACACCCACTTCTCTTGTACGAAATTTTACCAAAAGCTTTTCAGTTCTTCGGATTATCAAATAAGACGTATGTTCAAAGTTTCATATCAATTGCTCTATTAGTTTTTGAGATACAGCGCGCAGAGCCACACACACACACACACACAGACACAAAAAAAAATTCCAGAAATTGTTGAAATGGCATCTAGGGACCCCAAAACGGATATTTCCGTAAAAAAAATTTTGAAAAAAAAATCACGATCACAATACTTTCTCGTACTTCGTAACGGAGAAAGTAAAAACGATTACCACAAACTTGAGGTTTGCTAAAAAGTAGAAAAAAACAATAAACTTGAAACTTTTAAAATCTATTCAAAATAAATTCTTTATCATGAATCTATAAAAAAAAATTGGAAATATTTCTTGCTTAGATTTTGATAATCACGCTTAAACACACTTTGCTTCAATTCATAAGATACACAATTTTGAGATCTGCTAAAAAATTGCCACAAACTTAAAACTTTCGAAATCTACACAAAATAAATTCGAATTCATATAAATTTATAAAAGTTTGCAAATATTCTTTGATTGTAATAATCACACTTACACAAACTTTGTTTCAATACAAATTACACAATTTTAAGGTCTGCTTAAAAATAGAAAAACAATTGCCACAAACTTAAAACTTTTAAAACCCACTCAAAACAATTCTACTTCTTGAATTTATAAAAAAATTGTAAATATTCCTTGCCTAGATTTTTATAATCACACAGACACACACTTTGCCTTAATTCTTTAGTTACACAATTTTAAGGTCAGCTAAAAAATGGAAAAACAATTACCACAAACTTAAAACTTTCAAAATCTATTTTAAATAGATTTGGCATCATGAATCTATACAAATTTACAAGTATTCCTCGCCTAGTTTTTGATAATCACACTTACACACACTTTGCTTCCATTCTTAATTTACACAATTTTGAGGCTGTTAACAAATAGAAAAACAATTGCCACAAACTTCAACTTCCAAAATGTATTCAAAATAGAACCTACTTCATTAATCTGTTTAATCTGCAAATATCTTTTACCTAGAATTTCAAATATTTATAGGCATTGCCTTAATTCTCAGATTACACATTTTTAATGTCGGAAAAAAATATAATAACATTTGTCACAAACCACGATTGTTCAAAATTTACTCAAAATAGATTATTTTTTATGAATCTACAAAAATCTACAAACATCTATTACCTAAATTTCTAAATAATCTCACTTAAATACAATTCGTTCGAGAAGCACGTTTTCAAAATCGGATAAAAAAATTGAAAAACAACTACCTCAAACTTCAAACTTTTAAAATTTACTCAAAATAGATTATGCCTCATAAATCTATAAAATCTATAATCTATCCGATTTGATGGCATAAAAGGGATTTTATTTATTGCAAAAAAATGTAGGGGTAATTCGACAAACTTATTCTTTACAAGTTGTTCATTTTGGCATTTTCTACAGTTTTTGTTAATATAAATGTGATGTAACTCTTTGTGTTGTCATTTGTACGCATCTCTATCTAGCGCAAATAAATCACTATCTATGAATTTCAGAATTATATTCCCAAAAAGGTAAAAAAAAATAAATTTTTAATTTTTTCTCGAAAATCAAATATTTTATGAAACACATTTTTAATGTTATGTTATTTTTAACATCTATATAAATATTTGTATAATATTTTTCATACTTAAAAAAATTCGGGTAAAAACAAAGAAAAGCTTAGAGTAAACTTTCACTTCCGTTAAAGAATGAGTTCAAAGTTTCATTTGAAAATATTTATAATGTTTTGAGATATAACACCGTCTAAGGATGTTTTTATCCCAAAATCTTTTAAAGAATCGGGAAACACAAACAGACATTATATAAAAATCGTTGGAATCATCTCAGACGAACTCAAAAATTATATTGAAAATGGCTTGCAGCCAAACTAGTCGGAGTAAATAATTCAATAAGTGAAACAGTAATACAATTTATTGAAACTCAGTTTACAAAAGAGCTACAAATGGCCATTGACCGAAGTCTTTCAGCCTAAAGTGAAACATATTAGTGATTTTTCTTAAATTTAATCATTTTTAAATATGATATTTCCGTTGAAATTTTGAATTAAAAAGAAAACACGAAATAATAGTTTTTCATATTATTAATAATAATAATAATAATGTTTATTTACGGAAAAATCCATTTTATAAAAATAATAATAAAATTAAAGTAATATAAAAAATATAACCTTAAAACTAATTTTAAACTGTCGGCGCACATACATACAAATATATACACAAACTCATAAATTTATTTACAATGTCTAATATTATGTAAAAATATTGAAAAATGAAAACAAAATGATTGAAATTCAAATTTTCATCAAATTAATGTAAAGTGTCCAAATCATTTATTTTCCAAGCCTTATGTTTTCAAATATACGTTTTGATTTTTGAAAATGCTGAAGTTTGATGATTTAACCTTCGGAAAGTTGCCATCTTGTTATAATTCAATGACGAATGAAGACTTTTCTTGTAAAATTAATGTAAAAGTCAGGTTCTAAAATCCCAAAATAACGATTTTGATTTTTGAAAATGCTGAAGTTTGATGATTCAACCTTCAAAAAGTAGCCAATTTGTTATAATTCAGTAACGAATGAAGACTTTTCTTGTAAAATTAATGTAAAACTCAGGTTCTAAAATTCCAAAATAACGATTTTGATTTTTTAAATAATCGAACTTGTTGGATTTTGATTAAAGCTGCACAATGTAGTCCACAAAGATTTAAAAAAATATGATTGTAGAATAAATTTAAATTTATTTCAAAATCAAACATTGTCCAAGTAGTACGGCTACAAAATCACGATTTTCATTTTTTTTAATAGAACATTTAGTTCGGATAATTTTAACATCATAATGTAGCCAGTTTATTGCTGTTAATATAATGAGAATATTCTGCGATTCAGCGCGCCTCGTCACGGGGATTATTATAAATCGCAAATATTCGAGTTATATTCAAAGTTTTATCCTATCATCAATGGTAAATCAAATCAATAAATTACATCTGACATAAAAAAAATAATAACCCCAATTTGCGGGTTTATTAACGTTTGTTGATTCGTAACTAACGCATTATGAAATAATAGTACTAACATGATCCTAATAATTATCAATATTTTTTTTTTGATTAAAATGAACATAATGGATGATGACGATAAAATGTAATAAAAACTAAACAGGCCATGATCAAAACGGGATATATCCATTAGTTAATGTGCCATTGTTTATATGAGCTGAAGATAACTTCTTCACCAAACCCTTCTACAATCCTATTAATATTAATAATCTTATTCTTAACTTGCCTATTCGTTACCGGATGATGGTTGTTCCCCAAGGCGATTTTGACTGCCTTCTTGAGTTGTTTAAGTACGAAATCCTTCTTCATCCTGATATACTCGTGCCATCTACCATTTCTTAAAGGACCAGTATAACAACAGAGATCGTTTAAAAGAGAATAAACCCACGCAAATATTAAATATGGCGTCCTTATAAAATAAGAAATATGGTACCCTTATCTAGCTGCGATATTTGTTATTTAAAAATTGCGGATTCCCGTTTTTTTCTTAATAACTTTTTAAAATGTATAATTTTTCTTAGCGAAATGTAAGTTCACACTTTGTTAATATAACCAAATCTCTATCATTAATAATAAGAAAGTTAACTATACTATTCTACTTGATATGGGATACCCTGTATATTATTTCCATAATTGTGTGGTACAGAAAAATTGTCTACCATATAACCAATTTCAAATAAATAGGGATTTAATAATATTTATTCAAGCTCGCACCAGAAAATTAACTTTTAAAATCTCGTCGCCCGAACGATAAATCCGTATTACAAATTCAAAACTTAACCCCTTACAAAAGTTGGCACGACTGCACCCGGGGGCGAATATTTCCCTATCAATTTCGATTGCATTTGTCGGTTCCCTCGTACGAAAATTGTTACTCTATAATACTCCCTTTATGACGGTGTTCAGTACGGGGTTTTATAAAGGCAGAAGGCGGGCTGTTTTCACGGAACAACCCTAAATAATCCCCGAACTAATGGAAAACTACCCCATGAATTGCCATTGTGTTATTGTACTGAATAAAATATATACAGTTATTCCATTGCGGTGAAAGATTTAGTTAGGGGAGAGTGAACGGCGAATGAAATGCTTTATATTTGATTGATGCACGTCAGATTTTTTATTAGTAAAATGAAGCGTGAGTCGTTTTTTAAAATGGATTTTTCTTTTTGTTGCAGGTTTGGTTCAAAAACAGGAGGGCTAAATGCAGGCAGCAGCTCCAGCAGCAGCAGAACAAACCGACCGCCCGTGTTCCTGCGGCGCCCGTTAAGACGAAGCCTCCTAAAGCATCCCCCGTGATTCCTCCGGCCGCTGTTGCAGCGAATGTTCCCACACCTTCGACGTCGGTTTCTCCACCGGTCGTAAACATTAAGAAGGAATCGCCTCAAGTTACTAGCTATAGATCGACGAACGGAAACCTTACACCTCTAGGGAGCAATACTAGTAGCGTGATCACAACACCTTCACCGCCAATCACACCTTCCAGCAATCCTCCCCTGAGCTATCAACACGACTCCTACAACTCCTTCAACTGGCACAACGGCCACAATTCCTCCCCGCACCACTACTACGGCCAAAACTACAATCCCGCTTACTACAGCCAGATGGACTACTTCAACCAGCAAGGTGGCCAGAACCAGATGCAAATGGGCAATCACATGGGCAGCGGCTACCAGATGGGCGGATACTCGGCGATGAGTATGGCTGCGACGCACCACCAAAACTTCAGCCCCAGACACCCGGACTGCAGCTTGGACTACATGAACCAGATGGTTTGAACCAAAACCATTTAAAACCGGAGCCCGTGCAGTATACCCCGTGTAGTTCTAAGTGTTGAGTACAAAAACGAACTAAGACGACAATCTTAATTTTCTATAAGTGCATATCAATAAATATGAGTGGAAATTGTGTTAACTAACGAGATTCAATTAGTCATAAACGTAGTACGAATTTAAAAAAAAAATGGCAGCAATTCGGATCGTCGTTATATATGTGGTTTGTACTATACAACTCTGTAAATAAAATTATTTAAATGTGCGCCTAACCTTGACGGCACTAAACCAGAAAACATGAAACGAAAAACACACTGTAAATACTTTAAAATGTAATATACTTTTAAATGTTTAATTTCGTCCATGTAAATTATTTAAGCGTATTTTAGTGTACATACAATAAATGAATTTTTATTTCGAGTGCTTATATATACTATAAAAAAAATGTATAATATATATATATATTCGTAAACTTTCGATAACTAAAACTCAGGAAATACATTTGAATTCGATTGAAATTATTTTCTGTGATTTTCATCATTGCATCGTGAGCGCGCGATTGAAATTATATTTCGATTTAATACCGGGATTTAACAAAATTGTAAAATTATATTATGATAGATAGTTTACAGTTGAATTATTGATGGATAATACAATTAATTATGAATTTGTAGGAATGTTTCAGTGATGTATATTTTTTAATTTTTCTCTGTAAACGCTACTCTACAAATTGTAAATATATATCTATAATTATAATTTGTGTTTTTCTTCCATTACCTTTGAGATCAAATTCGATTACTTCCTTAAGTTTAATAAAAGCAAGGATTGAGATTTTTTGTTGGTACTTTTTGCAGTCTATAAAGACAGCGCTATTGCGCGTTTTTTGGCCATCTGCTTCCAACGACCCCTGGGACCTAAAGGGTTAATAATCAAGAGACTGCTTAAATTATATTTATATTTGAGCGGCATCGGTTCGTGCAAGAGGAACTTTGCATTCTTCTGGAGAGGACAGTTGGTTTAAAATAAATTGAATTGTCCGACAGCAATCGACATAAGAAACGTAATTCAAAATAGCATGCATGATGTAACTTAAAATTTGTCAAAACATTGTTGAAAAAATAAAGCTGAAAACTAAAATCATTATAACCATAATCTTTGACCGTGTATTACAACAGAGGCCCGTCAGGATGGTTTTTACAGCCCCAACCAGAAAGTTTGTGATACGAGGTGGTTGAACCGAGTCAAATAAAACTGACAAGGCCGTAAAGGCTAAATGATTTGTATTGTTTTGTGGAAGTCTGGATCTTAAGGTTAATGATGGCGGTTCGTGTTGATCTTCTTGAAGGTTCACTGTAACCTTTATAAGGTACAAGAAATAGATTGAGGAATAGAAAATTTAATACTTTCTGCAATAAGTAAGGTTGTTTCTATTTTATGAATAGAAAACAGTTTATTTGCAGTGTGGGATACAGTAAGGAGAACTTATAAATTATACAACTTGACGAGTCTGGTGGATATACTGGGTGTTCGATAAAAATCGCCCAACGCCATAACTCTGTTATTTATTGACCGATATGAATAAACTAAACACCAAAGTCAATGGTGGTTTAAATACTAATTAATGACATCAATATTGTTTTTGTTTTCAATAATAACTTCATTGTCAAATGATAGTCAACTTAAAATTTTTAATTTTTGGCTGCATATAATGTTTGAATTTTTTTACACTCGACATTTTTTCTGAATCCAATAATGCCCAATATGTTGTATTTCGTTCAATATTCTGGTCTAAAAAAATTAAAATAAATCTTCCATTTAAAATTATATTTTTCAAAAATTATATATTAGCGTACCTTGGGAAAAACTGACAAATGTTCTTTGTTGTAAGGTTATGTCAAACATGAATAATAAGGACCTAATAAATAAATACCTACATTACAACTCGATGTAGAATAGAATAAGTAAGTAGTGCAAGTATTAATTTCCACCAGGAGTCACAGGATCGCAGAAATCAAAAGAGTAATTTAAGCGCGAAAATAATTTCACGCTTTTAATTTATTTTTAACAAAATTTTCACACAAAAATTTCTACCAGCAGTAACAGGATCGCAGAAATGAAAAAAAGTAATTTGAGCGCGAAAATAAATGCACAAAATTAATAAATTTTTAACAAAATATTCACACAAACATTTTCACCAGGAGTAACAGGATCGCAGAAATGAAAAGAGTAATTTGGGCGGGAAAATAATTTCACATTTTTAATTTATTTTAACAAAATTTGCACACAAAAATATCAACCTGGAGTAACAGGATCGCAGAAATGAAAAGAGTAATTTGGGCGGGAAAATAATTTCACATTTTTCATTTATTTTCAAAACAATATTCTTACAAAAATTTCAACCAGGAGTAACAGGATCGCAGAAATGGAAAGAGTAATTTGGGCGGGAAAATAATTTCACATTTTTAATTTATTTTAACAAAATTTTCACACAAAAATTTCAACCAGGAGTAACAGGATCGCAGAAATGAAAAGAGTAATTTGGGCGGGAAAATAATTTCACATTTTTCATTTATTTTCAAAACAATATTCTTACAAAAATTTCAACCAGGAGTAACAGGATCGCAGAAATGGAAAGAGTAATTTGGGCGGGAAAATAATTTCACATTTTTAATTTATTTTAACAAAATTTTCACACAAAAATTTCAACCAGGAGTAACAGGATCGCAGAAATGGAAAGAGTAATTTGGGCGGGAAAATAATTTCACATTTTTAATTTATTTTAACAAAATTTGCACACAAAAATTTCAACCAGGAGTAACAGGGTCGCAGAAATGGAAAGAGTAATTTGGGCGGGAAAATAATTTCACATTTTTAATTTATTTTAACAAAATTTTCACACAAAAATTTCAACCAGGAGTAACAGGATCGCAGAAATGGAAAGAGTAATTTGGGCGGGAAAATAATTTCACATTTTTCATTTATTTTCAAAACAATATTCTTACAAAAATTTCAACCAGGAGTAACAGGATCGCAGAAATGGAAAGAGTAATTTGGGCGGGAAAATAATTTCACATTTTTCATTTATTTTAACAAAATTTTCACACAAAAATTTCAACCAGGAGTAACAGGATCGCAGAAATGAAAAGAGTAATTTGGGCGGGAAAATAATTTCACATTTTTTATTTATTTTAACAAAATTTTCACACAAAAATTTCAACCAGGAGTAACAGGATCGCAGAAATGGAAAGAGTAATTTGGGCGGGAAAATAATTTCACATTTTTAATTTATTTTAACAAAATTTTCACACAAAAATTTCAACCAGGAGTAACAGGGTCGCAGAAATGGAAAGAGTAATTTGGGCGGGAAAATAATTTCACATTTTTCATTTATTTTAACAAAATTTTCACACAAAAATTTCAACCAGGAGTAACAGGATCGCAGAAATGGAAAGAGTAATTTGGGCGGGAAAATAATTTCACATTTTTCATTTATTTTCAAAACAATATTCTTACAAAAATTTCAACCAGGAGTAACAGGATCGCAGAAATGGAAAGAGTAATTTGGGCGGGAAAATAATTTCACATTTTTCATTTATTTTAACAAAATTTGCACACAAAAATTTCAACCAGGAGTAACAGGATCGCAGAAATGAAAAGAGTAATTTGGGCGGGAAAATAATTTCACATTTTTCATTTATTTTCAAAACAATATTCTTACAAAAATTTCAACCAGGAGTAACAGGATCGCAGAAATGGAAAGAGTAATTTGGGCGGGAAAATAATTTCACATTTTTAATTTATTTTAACAAAATTTTCACACAAAAATTTCAACCAGGAGTAACAGGATCGCAGAAATGGAAAGAGTAATTTGGGCGGGAAAATAATTTCACATTTTTCATTTATTTTAACAAAATTTTCACACAAAAATTTCAACCAGGAGTAACAGGATCGCAGAAATGGAAAGAGTAATTTGGGCGGGAAAATAATTTCACATTTTTAATTTATTTTAACAAAATTTTCACACAAAAATTTCAACCAGGAGTAACAGGATCGCAGAAATGGAAAGAGTAATTTGGGCGGGAAAATAATTTCACATTTTTCATTTATTTTAACAAAATTTTCACACAAAAATTTCAACCAGGAGTAACAGGATCGCAGAAATGGAAAGAGTAATTTGGGCGGGAAAATAATTTCACATTTTTAATTTATTTTAACAAAATTTTCACACAAAAATTTCAACCAGGAGTAACAGGATCGCAGAAATGGAAAGAGTAATTTGGGCGGGAAAATAATTTCACATTTTTAATTTATTTTAACAAAATTTGCACACAAAAATTTCAACCAGGAGTAACAGGATCGCAGAAATGGAAAGAGTAATTTGAGCGGGAAAATAATTTCACATTTTTAATTTATTTTAACAAAATTTTCACACAAAAATTTCAACCAGGACTAACAGGATCGCAGAAATGGAAAGAGTAATTTGGGCGGGAAAATAATTTCACATTTTTAATTTATTTTAACAAAATTTTCACACAAAAATTTCAACCAGGAGTAACAGGGTCGCAGAAATGGAAAGAGTAATTTGGGCGGGAAAATAATTTCACATTTTTCATTTATTTTAACAAAATTTTCACACAAAAATTTCAACCAGGAGTAACAGGATCGCAGAAATGGAAAGAGTAATTTGGGCGGGAAAATAATTTCACATTTTTTATTTATTTTAACAAAATTTTCACACAAAAATTTCAACCAGGAGTAACAGGATCGCAGAAATGGAAAGAGTAATTTGGGCGGGAAAATAATTTCACATTTTTAATTTATTTTAACAAAATTTTCACACAAAAATTTCAACCAGGAGTAACAGGGTCGCAGAAATGGAAAGAGTAATTTGGGCGGGAAAATAATTTCACATTTTTCATTTATTTTAACAAAATTTTCACACAAAAATTTCAACCAGGAGTAACAGGATCGCAGAAATGGAAAGAGTAATTTGGGCGGGAAAATAATTTCACATTTTTAATTTATTTTCAAAAAAATATTCTTACAAAAATTTCAACCAGGAGTAACAGGATCGCAGAAATGGAAAGAGTAATTTGGGCGGGAAAATAATTTCACATTTTTAATTTATTTTCAAAAAAATATTCTTACAAAAATTTCAACCAGGAGTAACAGGATCGCAGAAATGGAAAGAGTAATTTGGGCGGGAAAATAATTTCACATTTTTCATTTATTTTCAAAAAAATATTCTTACAAAAATTTCAACCAGGAGTAAAAGGATCGCAGAAATGGAAAGAGTAATTTGGGCGGGAAAATAATTTCACATTTTTCATTTATTTTCAAAAAAATATTCTTACAAAAATTTCAACCAGGAGTAACAGGATCGCAGAAATGAAGAGTAATTTGGGCGCGAAAATAATTTCACATTTTCAATTTATTTTTAACAAAATTTTGACACAAAAATTTCAACCAGGAGTAACAGGATCGCAGAAATGGAAAGAGTAATTTGGGCGGGAAAATAATTTCACATTTTTCATTTATTTTAACAAAATTTTCACACAAAAATTTCAACCAGGAGTAACAGGATCGCAGAAATGGAAAGAGTAATTGGGGCGTGAAAATAATTTCACATTTTCAATTTATTTTTAACAAAATTTTGACACAAAAATTTCAACCAGGAGTAACAGGATCGCAGAAATGGAAAGAGTAATTGGGGCGTGAAAATAATTTCACATTTTCAATTTATTTTTAACAAAATTTTGACACAAAAATTTCAACCAGGAGTAACAGGATCGCAGAAATGGAAAGAGTAATTGGGGCGTGAAAATAATTTCACATTTTTAATTTATTTTAACAAAATTTTCACACAAAAATTTCAACCAGGAGTAACAGGATCGCAGAAATGGAAAGAGTAATTTGGGCGGGAAAATAATTTCACATTTTTCATTTATTTTAACAAAATTTTCACACAAAAATTTCAACCAGGAGTAACAGGATCGCAGAAATGGAAAGAGTAATTGGGGCGTGAAAATAATTTCACATTTTTAATTTATTTTAACAAAATTTTCACACAAAAATTTCAACCAGGAGTAACAGGATCGCAGAAATGGAAAGAGTAATTTGGGCGCGAAAATAATTTCACATTTTCAATTTATTTTTAACAAAATTTTGACACAAAAATTTCAACCAGGAGTAACAGGATCGCAGAAATGGAAAGAGTAATTGGGGCGTGAAAATAATTTCACATTTTTAATTTATTTTAACAAAATTTTCACACAAAAATTTCAACCAGGAGTAACAGGATCGCAGAAATGAAAAGAGTAATTTGGGCGCGAAAATAATTTCACATTTTCAATTTATTTTTAACAAAATTTTGACACAAAAATTTCAACCAGGAGTAACAGGATCGCAGAAATGGAAAGAGTAATTGGGGCGTGAAAATAATTTCACATTTTTAATTTATTTTAACAAAATTTTCACACAAAAATTTCAACCAGGAGTAACAGGATCGCAGAAATGGAAAGAGTAATTTGGGCGGGAAAATAATTTCACATTTTTCATTTATTTTAACAAAATTTTCACACAAAAATTTCAACCAGGAGTAACAGGATCGCAGAAAAGAAAAGGGTAATTTGGGCGGGAAAATAATTTCACATTTTTCATTTATTTTAACAAAATTTGCACACAAAAATTTCAACCAGGAGTAACAGGATCGCAGAAATGAAAAGAGTAATATGGGCGGGAAAATAATTTCACATTTTCAATTTATTTTTAACAAAATTTTGACACAAAAATTTCAACCAGGAGTAACAGGATCGCAGAAATGGAAAGAGTAATTGGGGCGTGAAAATAATTTCACATTTTTAATTTATTTTAACAAAATTTTCACACAAAAATTTCAACCAGGAGTAACAGGATCGCAGAAATGAAAAGAGTAATTTGGGCGCGAAAATAATTTCACATTTTCAATTTATTTTTAACAAAATTTTGACACAAAAATTTCAACCAGGAGTAACAGGATCGCAGAAATGGAAAGAGTAATTGGGGCGTGAAAATAATTTCACATTTTTAATTTATTTTAACAAAATTTTCACACAAAAATTTCAACCAGGAGTAACAGGATCGCAGAAATGGAAAGAGTAATTTGGGCGGGAAAATAATTTCACATTTTTCATTTATTTTAACAAAATTTTCACACAAAAATTTCAACCAGGAGTAACAGGATCGCAGAAATGGAAAGAGTAATTTGGGCGGGAAAATAATTTCACATTTTTAATTTATTTTAACAAAATTTGCACACAAAAATTTCAACCAGGAGTAACAGGATCGCAGAAAAGAAAAGGGTAATTTGGGCGGGAAAATAATTTCACATTTTTCATTTATTTTAACAAAATTTGCACACAAAAATTTCAACCAGGAGTAACAGGATCGCAGAAATGAAAAGAGTAATTTGGGCGCGAAAATAATTTCACATTTTTAATTAATTTTCAACAAAATATTCACACAAAAATTTCAACCAGGAGTAACAGGATCGCAGAAATGAAAAGAGTAATTTGGGCGCGAAAATAATTTCACATTTTTAATTTATTTTCAACAAAATGTTCACACAAAAATTCCCACTAGGAGTAACAGGATCGCAGAAATGAAAAGAGTAATTTGGGCGCGAAAATAATTTCACATTTTTAATTAATTTTCAACAAAATGTTCACACAAAAATTTCAACCAGGAGTAACAGGATCGCAGAAATGAAAAGAGTAATTTGGGCGCGAAAATAATTTCACATTTTTAATTAATTTTCAACAAAATATTCACACAAAAATTTCAACCAGGAGTAACAGGATCGCAGAAATGAAAAGAGTAATTTGGGCGCGAAAATAATTTCACATTTTTTATTAATTTTCAACAAAATATTCACACAAAAATTTCAACCAGGAGTAACAGGATCGCAGAAATGAAAAGAGTAATTTGGGCGCGAAAATAATTTCACATTTTTAATTTATTTTCAACAAAATGTTCACACAAAAATTCCCACTAGGAGTAACAGGATCGCAGAAATGAAAAGAGTAATTTGGGCGCGAAAATAATTTCACATTTTTAATTAATTTTCAACAAAATATTCACACAAAAATTTCAACCAGGAGTAACAGGATCGCAGAAATGAAAAGAGTAATTTGGGCGCGAAAATAATTTCACATTTTTAATTAATTTTCAACAAAATATTCACACAAAAATTTCAACCAGGAGTAACAGGATCGCAGAAATGAAAAGAGTAATTTGGGCGCGAAAATAATTTCACATTTTTAATTAATTTTCAACAAAATATTCACACAAAAATTTCAACCAGGAGTAACAGGATCGCAGAAATGAAAAGAGTAATTTGGGCGCGAAAATAATTTCACATTTTTTATTAATTTTCAACAAAATATTCACACAAAAATTTCAACCAGGAGTAACAGGATCGCAGAAATGAAAAGAGAAATTTGGGCGCGAAAATAATTTCACATTTTTAATTAATTTTCAACAAAATATTCACACAAAAATTTCAACCAGGAGTAACAGGATCGCAGAAATGAAAAGAGTAATTTGGGCGCGAAAATAATTTCACATTTTTTATTAATTTTCAACAAAATATTCACACAAAAATTTCAACCAGGAGTAACAGGATCGCAGAAATGAAAAGAGTAATTTGGGCGCGAAAATAATTTCACATTTTTAATTTATTTTCAACAAAATGTTCACACAAAAATTTCAACCAGGAGTAACAGGATCGCAGAAATGAAAAGAGTAATTTGGGCGGGAAAATAATTTCACATTTTTAATTTATTTTCAACAAAATGTTCACACAAAAATTTTAACCAGGAGTAACAGGATCGCAGAAATGAAAAGAGTAATTTGGGCGGGAAAATAATTTCACATTTTTAATTTATTTTCAACAAAATGTTCACACAAAAATTTCAACCAGGAGTAACAGGATCGCAGAAACGAAAAGAGTAATTTGGGCGCTAAAATAATTTCACATTTTTCAATTATTTTCAACAAAATTTTCACACAAAAATTTCAACCAGGAGTAACAGGATCGCAGAAATGAAAAGAGTAATTTGGGCGGGAAAATAATTTCACATTTTTAATTTATTTTCAACAAAATGTTCACACAAAAATTTCAACCAGGAGTAACAGGATCGCAGAAATGAAAAGAGTAATTTGGGCGGGAAAATAATTTCACATTTTTAATTTATTTTCAACAAAATGTTCACACAAAAATTTCAACCAGGAGTAACAGGATCGCAGAAACGAAAAGAGTAATTTGGGCGCTAAAATAATTTCACATTTTTCAATTATTTTCAACAAAATTTTCACACAAAAATTTCAACCAGGAGTAACAGGATCGCAGAAATGAAAAGAGTAATTTGGGCGGGAAAATAATTTCACATTTTTAATTTATTTTCAACAAAATGTTCACACAAAAATTTTAACCAGGAGTAACAGGATCGCAGAAATGAAAAGAGTAATTTGGGCGGGAAAATAATTTCACATTTTTAATTTATTTTCAACAAAATATTCACACAAAAATTTCAACCAGGAGTAACAGGATCGCAGAAATGAAAAGAGTAATTTGGGCGCGAAAATAATTTCACATTTTTAATTAATTTTCAACAAAATATTCACACAAAAATTTCAACCAGGAGTAACAGGATCGCAGAAAAGAAAAGGGTAATTTGGGCGGGAAAATAATTTCACATTTTTCATTTATTTTAACAAAATTTGCACACAAAAATTTCAACCAGGAGTAACAGGATCGCAGAAATGAAAAGAGTAATTTGGGCGCGAAAATAATTTCACATTTTTAATTAATTTTCAACAAAATATTCACACAAAAATTTCAACCAGGAGTAACAGGATCGCAGAAATGAAAAGAGTAATTTGGGCGCGAAAATAATTTCACATTTTTAATTAATTTTCAACAAAATATTCACACAAAAATTTCAACCAGGAGTAACAGGATCGCAGAAATGAAAAGAGTAATTTGGGCGCGAAAATAATTTCACATTTTTAATTAATTTTCAACAAAATATTCACACAAAAATTTCAACCAGGAGTAACAGGATCGCAGAAATGAAAAGAGTAATTTGGGCGCGAAAATAATTTCACATTTTTTATTAATTTTCAACAAAATATTCACACAAAAATTTCAACCAGGAGTAACAGGATCGCAGAAATGAAAAGAGTAATTTGGGCGCGAAAATAATTTCACATTTTTAATTAATTTTCAACAAAATATTCACACAAAAATTTCAACCAGGAGTAACAGGATCGCAGAAATGAAAAGAGTAATTTGGGCGCGAAAATAATTTCACATTTTTTATTAATTTTCAACAAAATATTCACACAAAAATTTCAACCAGGAGTAACAGGATCGCAGAAATGAAAAGAGTAATTTGGGCGCGAAAATAATTTCACATTTTTAATTTATTTTCAACAAAATGTTCACACAAAAATTCCCACTAGGAGTAACAGGATCGCAGAAATGAAAAGAGTAATTTGGGCGCGAAAATAATTTCACATTTTTAATTAATTTTCAACAAAATATTCACACAAAAATTTCAACCAGGAGTAACAGGATCGCAGAAATGAAAAGAGTAATTTGGGCGCGAAAATAATTTCACATTTTTAATTAATTTTCAACAAAATATTCACACAAAAATTTCAACCAGGAGTAACAGGATCGCAGAAATGAAAAGAGTAATTTGGGCGCGAAAATAATTTCACATTTTTAATTAATTTTCAACAAAATATTCACACAAAAATTTCAACCAGGAGTAACAGGATCGCAGAAATGAAAAGAGTAATTTGGGCGCGAAAATAATTTCACATTTTTTATTAATTTTCAACAAAATATTCACACAAAAATTTCAACCAGGAGTAACAGGATCGCAGAAATGAAAAGAGTAATTTGGGCGCGAAAATAATTTCACATTTTTAATTAATTTTCAACAAAATATTCACACAAAAATTTCAACCAGGAGTAACAGGATCGCAGAAATGAAAAGAGTAATTTGGGCGCGAAAATAATTTCACATTTTTTATTAATTTTCAACAAAATATTCACACAAAAATTTCAACCAGGAGTAACAGGATCGCAGAAATGAAAAGAGTAATTTGGGCGCGAAAATAATTTCACATTTTTAATTTATTTTCAACAAAATGTTCACACAAAAATTTCAACCAGGAGTAACAGGATCGCAGAAATGAAAAGAGTAATTTGGGCGGGAAAATAATTTCACATTTTTAATTTATTTTCAACAAAATGTTCACACAAAAATTTTAACCAGGAGTAACAGGATCGCAGAAATGAAAAGAGTAATTTGGGCGGGAAAATAATTTCACATTTTTAATTTATTTTCAACAAAATGTTCACACAAAAATTTCAACCAGGAGTAACAGGATCGCAGAAACGAAAAGAGTAATTTGGGCGCTAAAATAATTTCACATTTTTCAATTATTTTCAACAAAATTTTCACACAAAAATTTCAACCAGGAGTAACAGGATCGCAGAAATGAAAAGAGTAATTTGGGCGGGAAAATAATTTCACATTTTTAATTTATTTTCAACAAAATGTTCACACAAAAATTTTAACCAGGAGTAACAGGATCGCAGAAATGAAAAGAGTAATTTGGGCGGGAAAATAATTTCACATTTTTAATTTATTTTCAACAAAATGTTCACACAAAAATTTCAACCAGGAGTAACAGGATCGCAGAAACGAAAAGAGTAATTTGGGCGGGAAAATAATTTCACATTTTTAATTTATTTTCAACAAAATGTTCACACAAAAATTTTAACCAGGAGTAACAGGATCGCAGAAATGAAAAGAGTAATTTGGGCGGGAAAATAATTTCACATTTTTAATTTATTTTCAACAAAATGTTCACACAAAAATTTCAACCAGGAGTAACAGGATCGCAGAAACGAAAAGAGTAATTTGGGCGCTAAAATAATTTCACATTTTTCAATTATTTTCAACAAAATTTTCACACAAAAATTTCAACCAGGAGTAACAGGATCGCAGAAATGAAAAGAGTAATTTGGGCGGGAAAATAATTTCACATTTTTAATTTATTTTCAACAAAATGTTCACACAAAAATTTTAACCAGGAGTAACAGGATCGCAGAAATGAAAAGAGTAATTTGGGCGGGAAAATAATTTCACATTTTTAATTTATTTTCAACAAAATGTTCACACAAAAATTTCAACCAGGAGTAACAGGATCGCAGAAACGAAAAGAGTAATTTGGGCGGGAAAATAATTTCACATTTTTAATTTATTTTCAACAAAATGTTCACACAAAAATTTCAACCAGGAGTAACAGGATCGCAGAAATGAAAAGAGTAATTTGGGCGGGAAAATAATTTCACATTTTTAATTTATTTTCAACAAAATGTTCACACAAAAATTTTAACCAGGAGTAACAGGATCGCAGAAATGAAAAGAGTAATTTGGGCGCGAAAATAATTTCACGTTTTTAATTTATTTTCAACAAAATGTTCACACAAAAATTTTAACCAGGAGTAACAGGATCGCAGAAATGAAAAGAGTAATTTGGGCGGGAAAATAATTTCACGTTTTTAATTTATTTTCAACAAAATGTTCACACAAAAATTTTAACCAGGAGTAACAGGATCGCAGAAATGAAAAGAGTAATTTGGGCGGGAAAATAATTTCACATTTTTAATTTATTTTCAACAAAATGTTCACACAAAAATTTCAACCAGGAGTAACAGGATCGCAGAAACGAAAAGAGTAATTTGGGCGCTAAAATAATTTCACATTTTTCAATTATTTTCAACAAAATTTTCACACAAAAATTTCAACCAGGAGTAACAGGATCGCAGAAATGAAAAGAGTAATTTGGGCGGGAAAATAATTTCACATTTTTAATTTATTTTCAACAAAATGTTCACACAAAAATTTTAACCAGGAGTAACAGGATCGCAGAAATGAAAAGAGTAATTTGGGCGCGAAAATAATTTCACATTTTTAATTTATTTTCAACAAAATGTTCACACAAAAATTTCAACCAGGAGTAACAGGATCGCAGAAATGAAAAGAGTAATTTGGGCGCGAAAATAATTTCACATTTTTAATTAATTTTCAACAAAATATTCACACAAAAATTTCAACCAGGAGTAACAGGATCGCAGAAATGAAAAGAGTAATTTGGGCGCGAAAATAATTTCACATTTTTAATTAATTTTCAACAAAATATTCACACAAAAATTTCAACCAGGAGTAACAGGATCGCAGAAATGAAAAGAGTAATTTGGGCGCGAAAATAATTTCACATTTTTAATTAATTTTCAACAAAATATTCACACAAAAATTTCAACCAGGAGTAACAGGATCGCAGAAATGAAAAGAGTAATTTGGGCGCGAAAATAATTTCACATTTTTAATTAATTTTCAACAAAATATTCACACAAAAATTTCAACCAGGAGTAACAGGATCGCAGAAATGAAAAGAGTAATTTGGGCGGGAAAATAATTTCACATTTTTAATTTATTTTCAACAAAATGTTCACACAAAAATTCCCACTAGGAGTAACAGGATCGCAGAAATGAAAAGAGTAATTTGGGCGGGAAAATAATTTCACGTTTTTAATTTATTTTCAACAAAATGTTCACACAAAAATTTTAACCAGGAGTAACAGGATCGCAGAAATGAAAAGAGTAATTTGGGCGGGAAAATAATTTCACATTTTTAATTTATTTTCAACAAAATGTTCACACAAAAATTCCCACTAGGAGTAACAGGATCGCAGAAATGAAAAGAGTAATTTGGGCGGGAAAATAATTTCACATTTTTAATTTATTTTCAACAAAATGTTCACACAAAAATTTTAACCAGGAGTAACAGGATCGCAGAAATGAAAAGAGTAATTTGGGCGGGAAAATAATTTCACATTTTTAATTTATTTTCAACAAAATGTTCACACAAAAATTCCCACTAGGAGTAACAGGATCGCAGAAATGAAAAGAGTAATTTGGGCGGGAAAATAATTTCACGTTTTTAATTTATTTTCAACAAAATGTTCACACAAAAATTTTAACCAGGAGTAACAGGATCGCAGAAATGAAAAGAGTAATTTGGGCGGGAAAATAATTTCACGTTTTTAATTTATTTTCAACAAAATGTTCACACAAAAATTTTAACCAGGAGTAACAGGATCGCAGAAATGAAAAGAGTAATTTGGGCGGGAAAATAATTTCACATTTTTAATTTATTTTCAACAAAATGTTCACACAAAAATTTCAACCAGGAGTAACAGGATCGCAGAAACGAAAAGAGTAATTTGGGCGGGAAAATAATTTCACGTTTTTAATTTATTTTCAACAAAATGTTCACACAAAAATTTCAACCAGGAGTAACAGGATCGCAGAAATGAAAAGAGTAATTTGGGCGGGAAAATAATTTCACATTTTTAATTTATTTTCAACAAAATGTTCACACAAAAATTTTAACCAGGAGTAACAGGATCGCAGAAATGAAAAGAGTAATTTGGGCGGGAAAATAATTTCACATTTTTAATTTATTTTCAACAAAATGTTCACACAAAAATTTCAACCAGGAGTAACAGGATCGCAGAAATGAAAAGAGTAATTTGGGCGGGAAAATAATTTCACGTTTTTAATTTATTTTCAACAAAATGTTCACACAAAAATTTCAACCAGGAGTAACAGGATCGCAGAAATGAAAAGAGTAATTTGGGCGCGAAAATAATTTCACATTTTTAATTTATTTTCAACAAAATGTTCACACAAAAATTCCCACTAGGAGTAACAGGATCGCAGAAATGAAAAGAGTAATTTGGGCGGGAAAATAATTTCACATTTTTAATTTATTTTCAACAAAATGTTCACACAAAAATTTCAACCAGGAGTAACAGGATCGCAGAAACGAAAAGAGTAATTTGGGCGCTAAAATAATTTCACATTTTTCAATTATTTTCAACAAAATTTTCACACAAAAATTTCAACCAGGAGTAACAGGATCGCAGAAATGAAAAGAGTAATTTGGGCGGGAAAATAATTTCACATTTTTAATTTATTTTCAACAAAATGTTCACACAAAAATTTCAACCAGGAGTAACAGGATCGCAGAAACGAAAAGAGTAATTTGGGCGGGAAAATAATTTCACGTTTTTAATTTATTTTCAACAAAATGTTCACACAAAAATTTCAACCAGGAGTAACAGGATCGCAGAAATGAAAAGAGTAATTTGGGCGGGAAAATAATTTCACGTTTTTAATTTATTTTCAACAAAATGTTCACACAAAAATTTTAACCAGGAGTAACAGGATCGCAGAAATGAAAAGAGTAATTTGGGCGGGAAAATAATTTCACATTTTTAATTTATTTTCAACAAAATGTTCACACAAAAATTTCAACCAGGAGTAACAGGATCGCAGAAATGAAAAGAGTAATTTGGGCGCGAAAATAATTTCACATTTTTAATTTATTTTCAACAAAATGTTCACACAAAAATTCCCACTAGGAGTAACAGGATCGCAGAAATGAAAAGAGTAATTTGGGCGGGAAAATAATTTCACATTTTTAATTTATTTTCAACAAAATGTTCACACAAAAATTTCAACCAGGAGTAACAGGATCGCAGAAACGAAAAGAGTAATTTGGGCGCTAAAATAATTTCACATTTTTCAATTATTTTCAACAAAATTTTCACACAAAAATTTCAACCAGGAGTAACAGGAGCGCAGAAATGAAAAGAGTAATTTGGGCGGGAAAATAATTTCACATTTTTAATTTATTTTCAACAAAATGTTCACACAAAAATTTCAACCAGGAGTAACAGGATCGCAGAAACGAAAAGAGTAATTTGGGCGGGAAAATAATTTCACGTTTTTAATTTATTTTCAACAAAATGTTCACACAAAAATTTCAACCAGGAGTAACAGGATCGCAGAAATGAAAAGAGTAATTTGGGCGGGAAAATAATTTCACGTTTTTAATTTATTTTCAACAAAATGTTCACACAAAAATTTTAACCAGGAGTAACAGGATCGCAGAAATGAAAAGAGTAATTTGGGCGGGAAAATAATTTCACATTTTTAATTTATTTTCAACAAAATGTTCACACAAAAATTTCAACCAGGAGTAACAGGATCGCAGAAATGAAAAGAGTAATTTGGGCGGGAAAATAATTTCACGTTTTTAATTTATTTTCAACAAAATGTTCACACAAAAATTTCAACCAGGAGTAACAGGATCGCAGAAATGAAAAGAGTAATTTGGGCGCGAAAATAATTTCACATTTTTAATTTATTTTCAACAAAATGTTCACACAAAAATTCCCACTAGGAGTAACAGGATCGCAGAAATGAAAAGAGTAATTTGGGCGGGAAAATAATTTCACATTTTTAATTTATTTTCAACAAAATGTTCACACAAAAATTTCAACCAGGAGTAACAGGATCGCAGAAACGAAAAGAGTAATTTGGGCGCTAAAATAATTTCACATTTTTCAATTATTTTCAACAAAATTTTCACACAAAAATTTCAACCAGGAGTAACAGGATCGCAGAAATGAAAAGAGTAATTTGGGCGGGAAAATAATTTCACATTTTTAATTTATTTTCAACAAAATGTTCACACAAAAATTTCAACCAGGAGTAACAGGATCGCAGAAACGAAAAGAGTAATTTGGGCGGGAAAATAATTTCACGTTTTTAATTTATTTTCAACAAAATGTTCACACAAAAATTTCAACCAGGAGTAACAGGATCGCAGAAATGAAAAGAGTAATTTGGGCGGGAAAATAATTTCACGTTTTTAATTTATTTTCAACAAAATGTTCACACAAAAATTTTAACCAGGAGTAACAGGATCGCAGAAATGAAAAGAGTAATTTGGGCGGGAAAATAATTTCACATTTTTAATTTATTTTCAACAAAATGTTCACACAAAAATTTCAACCAGGAGTAACAGGATCGCAGAAATGAAAAGAGTAATTTGGGCGGGAAAATAATTTCACGTTTTTCAATTATTTTCAACAAAATGTTCACACAAAAATTTCAACCAGGAGTAACAGGATCGCAGAAATGAAAAGAGTAATTTGGGCGGGAAAATAATTTCACGTTTTTAATTTATTTTCAACAAAATGTTCACACAAAAATTTCAACCAGGAGTAACAGGATCGCAGAAATGAAAAGAGTAATTTGGGCGGGAAAATAATTTCACATTTTTAATTTATTTTCAACAAAATGTTCACACAAAAATTTCAACCAGGAGTAACAGGATCGCAGAAATGAAAAGAGTAATTTGGGCGGGAAAATAATTTCACGTTTTTAATTTATTTTCAACAAAATGTTCACACAAAAATTTCAACCAGGAGTAACAGGATCGCAGAAATGAAAAGAGTAATTTGGGCGGGAAAATAATTTCACGTTTTTAATTTATTTTCAACAAAATGTTCACACAAAAATTTCAACCAGGAGTAACAGGATCGCAGAAATGAAAAGAGTAATTTGGGCGGGAAAATAATTTCACGTTTTTCAATTATTTTCAACAAAATGTTCACACAAAAATTTTAACCAGGAGTAACAGGATCGCAGAAATGAAAAGAGTAATTTGGGCGGGAAAATAATTTCACATTTTTAATTTATTTTCAACAAAATGTTCACACAAAAATTTCAACCAGGAGTAACAGGATCGCAGAAACGAAAAGAGTAATTTGGGCGGGAAAATAATTTCACGTTTTTAATTTATTTTCAACAAAATGTTCACACAAAAATTTCAACCAGGAGTAACAGGATCGCAGAAATGAAAAGAGTAATTTGGGCGGGAAAATAATTTCACGTTTTTAATTTATTTTCAACAAAATGTTCACACAAAAATTTTAACCAGGAGTAACAGGATCGCAGAAATGAAAAGAGTAATTTGGGCGGGAAAATAATTTCACATTTTTAATTTATTTTCAACAAAATGTTCACACAAAAATTTCAACCAGGAGTAACAGGATCGCAGAAATGAAAAGAGTAATTTGGGCGGGAAAATAATTTCACGTTTTTAATTTATTTTCAACAAAATGTTCACACAAAAATTTCAACCAGGAGTAACAGGATCGCAGAAATGAAAAGAGTAATTTGGGCGCGAAAATAATTTCACATTTTTAATTTATTTTCAACAAAATGTTCACACAAAAATTCCCACTAGGAGTAACAGGATCGCAGAAATGAAAAGAGTAATTTGGGCGGGAAAATAATTTCACATTTTTAATTTATTTTCAACAAAATGTTCACACAAAAATTTCAACCAGGAGTAACAGGATCGCAGAAACGAAAAGAGTAATTTGGGCGCTAAAATAATTTCACATTTTTCAATTATTTTCAACAAAATGTTCACACAAAAATTTCAACCAGGAGTAACAGGATCGCAGAAATGAAAAGAGTAATTTGGGCGGGAAAATAATTTCACATTTTTAATTTATTTTCAACAAAATGTTCACACAAAAATTTTAACCAGGAGTAACAGGATCGCAGAAATGAAAAGAGTAATTTGGGCGGGAAAATAATTTCACATTTTTAATTTATTTTCAACAAAATGTTCACACAAAAAT
Organism: Ocypus olens; assembly: GCA_910593695.2. Classification (NCBI taxonomy): domain Eukaryota; kingdom Metazoa; phylum Arthropoda; class Insecta; order Coleoptera; family Staphylinidae; genus Ocypus; species Ocypus olens. The sequence goes on from OU343058.1 coordinate 46,674,983, forward strand.
TTTAACCAGGAGTAACAGGATCGCAGAAATGAAAAGAGTAATTTGGGCGCGAAAATAATTTCACATTTTTAATTTATTTTCAACAAAATGTTCACACAAAAATTTCAACCAGGAGTAACAGGATCGCAGAAATGAAAAGAGTAATTTGGGCGCGAAAATAATTTCACATTTTTAATTAATTTTCAACAAAATATTCACACAAAAATTTCAACCAGGAGTAACAGGATCGCAGAAATGAAAAGAGTAATTTGGGCGCGAAAATAATTTCACATTTTTAATTAATTTTCAACAAAATATTCACACAAAAATTTCAACCAGGAGTAACAGGATCGCAGAAATGAAAAGAGTAATTTGGGCGCGAAAATAATTTCACATTTTTAATTAATTTTCAACAAAATATTCACACAAAAATTTCAACCAGGAGTAACAGGATCGCAGAAATGAAAAGAGTAATTTGGGCGCGAAAATAATTTCACATTTTTAATTAATTTTCAACAAAATATTCACACAAAAATTTCAACCAGGAGTAACAGGATCGCAGAAATGAAAAGAGTAATTTGGGCGCGAAAATAATTTCACATTTTTAATTAATTTTCAACAAAATATTCACACAAAAATTTCAACCAGGAGTAACAGGATCGCAGAAATGAAAAGAGTAATTTGGGCGGGAAAATAATTTCACATTTTTAATTTATTTTCAACAAAATGTTCACACAAAAATTCCCACTAGGAGTAACAGGATCGCAGAAATGAAAAGAGTAATTTGGGCGGGAAAATAATTTCACGTTTTTAATTTATTTTCAACAAAATGTTCACACAAAAATTTTAACCAGGAGTAACAGGATCGCAGAAATGAAAAGAGTAATTTGGGCGGGAAAATAATTTCACGTTTTTAATTTATTTTCAACAAAATGTTCACACAAAAATTTTAACCAGGAGTAACAGGATCGCAGAAATGAAAAGAGTAATTTGGGCGGGAAAATAATTTCACATTTTTAATTTATTTTCAACAAAATGTTCACACAAAAATTTCAACCAGGAGTAACAGGATCGCAGAAACGAAAAGAGTAATTTGGGCGCTAAAATAATTTCACATTTTTCAATTATTTTCAACAAAATTTTCACACAAAAATTTCAACCAGGAGTAACAGGATCGCAGAAATGAAAAGAGTAATTTGGGCGCGAAAATAATTTCACATTTTTAATTTATTTTCAACAAAATGTTCACACAAAAATTTCAACCAGGAGTAACAGGATCGCAGAAACGAAAAGAGTAATTTGGGCGCTAAAATAATTTCACATTTTTCAATTATTTTCAACAAAATTTTCACACAAAAATTTCAACCAGGAGTAACAGGATCGCAGAAATGAAAAGAGTAATTTGGGCGCGAAAATAATTTCACGTTTTTAATTTATTTTCAACAAAATGTTCACACAAAAATTTCAACCAGGAGTAACAGGATCGCAGAAATGAAAAGAGTAATTTGGGCGGGAAAATAATTTCACATTTTTAATTTATTTTCAACAAAATGTTCACACAAAAATTTCAACCAGGAGTAACAGGATCGCAGAAATGAAAAGAGTAATTTGGGCGGGAAAATAATTTCACATTTTTAATTTATTTTCAACAAAATGTTCACACAAAAATTTCAACCAGGAGTAACAGGATCGCAGAAACGAAAAGAGTAATTTGGGCGCTAAAATAATTTCACATTTTTCAATTATTTTCAACAAAATTTTCACACAAAAATTTCAACCAGGAGTAACAGGATCGCAGAAATGAAAAGAGTAATTTGGGCGGGAAAATAATTTCACGTTTTTAATTTATTTTCAACAAAATGTTCACACAAAAATTTCAACCAGGAGTAACAGGATCGCAGAAACGAAAAGAGTAATTTGGGCGCTAAAATAATTTCACATTTTTCAATTATTTTCAACAAAATTTTCACACAAAAATTTCAACCAGGAGTAACAGGATCGCAGAAATGAAAAGAGTAATTTGGGCGGGAAAATAATTTCACGTTTTTAATTTATTTTTAACAAAATGTTCACACAAAAATTTCAACCAGGAGTAACAGGATTGCAGAAATGAAAGCTTTTAAGAATTTTCCAAGGACTGTTTTATTTTAATTTCACATCTACTTATCTATTTGCCTATACTGATTTGCAATTTATGTTTTAACTAAAGTCCTTAACCTGTAGCCTTGATATAATTTCGATAAGTCTATTACCCACCGTTAGTTACCAATGCAACGATCGTATTCTAGAAAGTATTACTAACAGTATCACAGTAATGTCATTTTGGCATTGCTTAGACTTTCGTGGAATTCTTTAATCATTTCTTATTTCACAGAATGGCCATCAATGTTTACTTTCTGGACACGAATTACGTTGGATGTCGAAGTGTTTATCGTGATACAAACAAAAAATCAACATCATCATTGGAGGAGTATCAATAATGTACCTGGATCAGATGCTTGTCAGAGTTTGAATAGAGTTATACGATCTCGGGCGGGGTCATAGGTCAAAATAACTGCGTGACGAACTCTTGCCAGTCATAAAGCCATCGTTAGTAACTACTGACAGTCGTTTGCTACCTTTAGTGCAGCAAATACACCGCTCGTGTTATTCATTCCATCAAGGCAGCGCACACGTGTGCCGAACAACTTCCCATGTTTATAAAACAGCCTATAATAGAGACATCATAATAATAAAGCGCCTTTATACAAAGCCATAAATTATTAATTATTACTTAGCAATAATAGTAAATATTTACAGGCCGTTTGATGGCAAAACCGTACGATTGCTTGCGGATTTTATAATTCATTGGTGGAATTACAGAGGATAAGAACATTATAGGAGTGACTTGCACATAAACAGGTGTCTGAGGAGAAAATCGTGACTTCTTTTATTGGATAATTTTTGCCTTGTTAACATCCATTTACAAGATGTATGCGCACAATTCCGACCTATTGCTTCGGATGACTTTCGGAATAATTAACTTTGCAGCTCATAATTAATGCAGTTCTTCTGGGTTCAGTAAGAATTTGCGACTGAAACTATAAAATAACTTCAACATGCGCGTTTTGATTATTAAAAAAATGGTGATGTGGCTAATATGTAACTTTCTCGTGACATGATTAATTTTCAATTTAAATGATTCTTTAAATGTAAATCGAGTGTTTTGCAGGATCGGATGATACTGACGTTTAAAACGTCAAAATTATGACGGTTGAAAATGACAAATTCTAATAATCATACCAAACTGGCGGTTTGAGATTTCGAAAAAATCGTGTTCTTTAAAAGTTGTTTGTTTCATCATTCACTACATTTATTAATACTATAAATTACATCCGCAAATGTTACGTCAAATCATTTGAAAATTAAATGACGTATATTTCTCACAATGTGCGTCATTTAATTTTAAAAAGGTATAATCTTTCTTACTCAGCATAATATTTTATAACTATTTGTTCACGATAAAAGATTTTTGAAGAAAAAAAAACAATAAAACAATTTTGTCATTTTTCTGTTTCTATAGCTATGAAAATAATTTAAGCATTACAAAACAATACTAGACTACTTAGAGGAATACAATTTGCCAGCGAACTCGATCTTACAACCAACAAAGCATTAATTGAAAAATAAACATTTCGCAGGCGTTATTTTCCCAAGATACCCCATAAAAAAAATTCGTATCTTGAAATAAGATCGCAGCACATGAATACCTGTTAAATTTGTTATGACATAACCAGAGATATGGTCATTCATAAAAATGTGCAACTATAGATGACTTGAAGGTATTCGGAGCTGTTCGGGGGTTCTGGATTGGTGTGAATAAAAACCAGGTATGTACATTGCCCAAGGGACGTGTCACATGTATACGAGATAATATGATATGAATACAGAATAATTTTTTTTATGTATGCCCCCTATTATCAAACCGTGCGCTCTTACATAATGCTGGGCACTTGAGGAACTTCAGCAAATAGGGTGAACCGACGATTCTATAATAGGAATAAGATATGGACAGTTTCCCCCGAGGCGGATCAGCATATATAAAAAGGCAACTGTGATTTGTATATTATACTGTGTGTACGAGTGATTTAACAAGTACATAATATTATCTCGGGGGTTTATGTATATGGAATTATAAGAAACAGGTCTTCAATAAAACGAAGCATCTTATTCATTATTATGAGTGGTTTATTAAATGCTCACACTAACTTTATTAAGTTTAGCACGTTTATTTATTTAGTTTTACCTAAAAACAATAATTGATTTCTGGAGCGAAAATAATGATATTGGATTCCTTCTTAATACCAAACTCAGATGAGACAAGTAAATTTAAAAAAATAAAAAATATTTCACAGTATTAGATTTGAAAGATGGATTTTGTCAATTACAGTTAGATCAGAAGTCAAGTAGAATGTGTTCATTCTGAACATCCTAGGTAGGTATAGATTTTGTAGGATGTCTTTTGAGCTAATTTCAGCCAGAATTATTTCAAAAAGTAATACAAACATTTTTTTTGAGGTTTTTGAAGGAGTGGTACTATACTTTGATGACGTATTGGTTGCAGGAAATTCAAGTAAATAACATGATAAAATAGAGAAATTGAATTGATGTAATTTAACCAGAAATGTTGAATACTGCTGTGTAGAATTTAGAGGAACGGTTGGTAAATTTACTACAAAATGGTGGTCATATCGAAAATTTGCGGTAACCAGTGGTAGTCGTAAGAAATCCCATAACTTAAACAATTAAATATCGTTTACTGATTGTCATTAACTAAATTTGTTAAAAATATATAACAAGTTGAAATATATCCCTTACCTTATGACAACTAGGGATGGACGATATTTCACGTACCTGTGATTTTTTACTAGTATTGAAAAATCACAGGTCGTTACTGTTACTAATAGGAGAATTTCACTGCTACTTAAAATCACTGATACTTAAAATCACTGTTACTTAAAATCACCGCTACTTTAAATCACTGCTATTTAAAATTACTGCTACTTAACATCACCGCTACTTAAAATCACCCCTACTTAAAATCACAGCTACTTAAAATCACCGCTACTTAAACTGTAACTTAAACTGTGATTGCTCCTTAAAATCATCTGTTACCTAAACAGTGTTTGCTACTTAAACTGCGACTGTTACTTAAAACGTGATTGTAGGAAGACAATACAGAATAGCATTTCTAAATATTATTTTATATTCAACACTGTATACTCCCATTCACTCTTACATTCATGTTCAAATTACGATTTTCATCAACCGAAAAACAAATATATAAAAACAATTGCTACGAATGGTAAAACCAAAATGACTCAAAATTAATGTTGATTTAAGATTCGGTGCGAATATCTAAACATACATTCTGAAATAATACCCCGAAACCAATTTTGAAATTGCAAACCTCATGAACTAAAAAAAAAAATTGAAAACAATTCACCAAACTGCGAAAATCTCCAAATGCTCCTCCTTGTTTAGGTGCTCAAAAAATTTAAACGAAGATTTAAAAATATCCATACCTCTATTGACAATTGTTAAATTTACAAAAACCAAATTAATTTTAAATAAGCGATACTTCGGCCATTGAGGATGATTTTTTATGGAATTTTTCCTGCGTTTTATAATATTGTCTGCTGCGATGTTTTTGTTAAAGTGCTCCAAAAATGTAAACGAAAACTTTCAAAAACCAAATTGATTTTGATTAAGCGACACTTCGGACATTGAGGATGATTTTTGATGGAATTTTCTCTTCGCTTTTATATTTTTTTCTGCGATGTTTTTGTTCAGGTGCTCAAAAAATTAAAATTAAAATTTTCAAAAATTCATATCTCCATTGAAAATGGTTGAATTTACAAAAACCAAACTAATTTTGAATAAGCGGTACTTCGGCCATTGAGGATAATTTTTTATGGAATTTTGCCAGCATGTTTTATATTTTTTTCTGCGACGTTTTCATTCAAGTGCTCAATAAATTAAAACGAAAATATTCAAAAATCCATATCTCTATTGAAAATTGTTGAATTTACAAAAACCAAATTGATTTTAAATAAGCGATACTTCGGCTATTAATGATGATATTTTATGGTATTTTTCCTGCGTTTTTTTATATTTTTTTCTGCGATGTTTTTGTTCTGGTGCTCAAGAAATTAAAACAACCATTTTCAAAAATCCATATCTCTATTGAAAATTGTTAAATTTACAAAAACAAATTGATTTTGAATAAGCGACATTTCGGACATTGAGGATGATTTTTCATGGAATTTTTCCTGCGTTTTTTATATTTTATTCTGCGATGTTTTTGTTCTGGTGCTCAAAAAATTAAAACAGCAATTTTCAAAAATCCATATCTCTATTGAAAATTGTTAAATTTACAAAAACCAAATTGATTTTGAATAAGCGATACTTTGGCCATTGAGGATGATTTTTATGGAATTTTTCCTGCGTTTTTTATATTTTTTTCTGCGATGTTTTTATTCTGGTGCTTCAAAAATCCATAGCTCTATTGAAAATTGTTAAATTAACAAAAACAAATTGATTTTGAATAAGCGTCACTTCGGACATTAAGGATGATTTTTTATGGAATTTTTCCTGCGTTTTTTTATATTTTTTTTCTGCGACGTATTTGTTAAGGTGCTCAAAAAATTTAAATTAATATTTTCAAAAATCCATATCTCTATTGAAAATTGTTGAATTTACAAAAACCAAATTGATTTTGAATAAGCGATACTTCAGCCATTGAGGATGATTTTTTATGGAATTTTCTCTGCGCTTTTTATATTTTTTCTGCGATGTTTTTGTTAAGGTGCTCAAAAAATATAAATTAAAATTTTCAAAAATCCATATCTCTATTGAAAATGGTTGAATTTACAAAAACCAAACTAATTTTGAATAAGCGATACTTTGGCCATTGAGGATGATTTTTATGGAATTTTTACTGCGTTTTTTATATTTTTTTCTGCGATGTTTTTATTCTGGTGCTTCAAAAATCCATATCTCTATTGAAAATTGTTGAATTTACAAAAACCAAATTGATTTTGAATAAGCGATACTTCAGCCATTGAGGATGATTTTTTATGGAATTTTCTCTGCGATTTTTATATTTTTTTCTGCGATGTTTTTGTTAAGGTGCTCAAAAAATTTAAATTAAAATTTTCAGCAATCCATATCTCTATTGAAAATGGATGAATTTACCAAACTAATTTTGAATAAACGGTACTTTGGCCATTGAGGATAATTTTTTATAGAATTTTGCCTGCATGTTTTATATTTTCTTCTGCGATGTTTTTGTTAAAGTGCTCCAAAAATTTAAACGAAAATTTTCAAAAATCCATATCTCTATTGACAATTGTTAAATTCACAAAAACCAAATTGATTTTGAATAAGCAATACTTCGGCCATTGAGGATGAGTTTTTATGGAATGTTTCCTGCGTTTTTTATATTTTTTCTGCGATGTTTTTGTTCTGGTGCTCAAAAAAATAAAATTAAAATTTTCAAAAATCCATATTTCTATTGAAAATTGTTAAATTTACAAAAACCAAATTGATTTTGAATAAGCGACAGTTCGGACATTAAGGATATTTTTTTATGGAATTTTGCCTGCATGTTTTATAGTTTCTTTTGCGATGTTTTTGTTCAAGTGCTCAAAAAATTAAAACGAAAATTTTCAAAAGGCCATGTCTATTGAAAATTGTTGAATTACAAAAACCAAATTTATTTTGAATAAGCGATACTTCGGCCATTGAGGATGATTTTTTATGGAATTTTACCTGCGTTTTTTATATTTTTTTCTGCGATGTTTTTGTTCAAGTGCTCAAAAAATTAAAACAAAAATCTTCAAAAATCCATATCACTATTAAAAATGGTTGAATTTACAAAAACCAAACTAATTTTGAATAAGCGGTACTTCGGCCATTGAGGATATTTTTTTATAGAATTTTTCCTGCATGTTATATATTTTCTTCCGCGATGTTTTCGTTAAAATGCTAATTTCACATCCTTTTATCGCGTAGTAATATAATTACTATAAATTTTCGATAATTCGAATTTCAAATTATTCGGTTACTTTTCTCGTAATGTAGGCCACATTTTCTTATAAATGTGTATAATTTTTTGATGTTCATTATGTGCCATCAAGGTTTACGTATAAAAAATGCTAAATCCATTTGATACAAGCGTTAAAGCTAATCTGAAATTATGTAGCGGCCCTGTCACAAGTGCTTAACACAGTAGCCCAAAGAGGAATGCGTATCGGCGCAATGAAAAAAGTAATTATATCGAATTAATTCCGTGGCATTCCATGCATTTCCAAAATTAAAGTTTGTAATTCCGTGATAATCTACCTTTGGCTCTTATTTACTGGCATTGCTCCGACCACTGTACACAGTGGCAACATATTTTTAAATTCCAAATAAGTATTTGAATTATTTGAAATATACAACCTGATAAAAAAAAATAGAAAGCAACGATACTAATAATAATTATTAAGGTATTTTTCACCACTGTACATATCAGCATATACAGGGTATTCAATTTAAATGAAGACATTGATAGATCTCGAAAACTACACATCGAATAAAAAAAAAATTATAATTAAAATTTGTTCGCCTCGAAGGAGGACATCTAATGATACGAAACTCGACCGTCTACCCTCAACCCCCTAGGGAGTAGGGGGTGAGAAATAGAAAAGTTAAATAGGAACCCCCATTTTTTTGTACAGATTTGAATACTCCGGGGAAAAATAAGAAAGTTTTATCTGATTTTTTTTTTGTATTCATGACAGAATCTAATATATAAAATTCTCGTGTCACAGTGTTTGTAACAAAACTCCTCCGAAACGGCTTGACCGATTCTTATGAAATTTTGTGTGTATATTGAGCAGGTCTGAGAATAGAACGTAAACTATTTTTCATACCCCTAAGTAATAAGGGTGGTCCACCGAAAAATTTTTATTTTTATTTTTTGGTCAAATTTTTTTAATTTTTATTTTTTATGATTCGGCATTAAAAAATACATATAACCCTAAATTTTCACTTTTCTACCACCAACCCCTATTTTTTAATAGCGATTTTAGTACTTTAATAATTTTCTACTCTCGGCGATCGACCGCTCGATCAGTTATTCCTTTTCCATTGTTTGCGCCGACGGTTATTAATGGGTTTTAATGGGCTTACCCTGTAGATTCGTATCGATAAATGTAAATAAATAAGTAGCTGAAATTATAAAAAAAAATATAAACAAAATATTAACAGCAAATGCTGCACTGAGCTCAATTGCAACACTTGCATCCGATGAACAATTAAGTCGGCTTTAAATACATAAATTGGTGATAACGATTGATTTATAATACGCGCGCCATCTCTTGGTGGTTGGAATGTCGCTCGCGGTGGTGTTACGAATTAAAATATTCTGCGGAAGATTCTGTGCGCGGTTGAGAATTTTTTTAATAATTTTGCCATTTAGTTCGAATTCGTTGATTATTAAAAAAAAAAATGAATTTTTGAAGCAATAATTGCATGTTAGAGCGATCATGAATTTCAAAAATTTAAAAAAATATATTTCAACTGGCGATACATGTTTTTATTAGTAACAATACACTTCTTACATTCTTTAGCTTTAATAATTTTGTTATTTAGTTCAAATCCGTTGATTATTAAAAAAGTTATGAATTTTTGAAGCAATAATTGCACGTTAAAGCGATTATGAATTTCAAAAATTCTAAAAAAATATTTCAACTCGCGATACATGTTTTTATTAGTAACAATACACTTCTTACATTCTTTAACTTTAATGATTTTGTTATTTAGTTCATATCCGTTGATTATTAAAAAAGTTATGAATTTTTGAAGCAATAATTGCACGTTAAAGCGATCATGAATTTTAAAAATTCTAAAAAAAAATATTTCAACTGGCGATACATGTTTTTATTAGTAACAATACACTTCTTACATTCTTTAGCTTTAATAATTTTGTTATTTACTTCAAATCCGTTGATTATTAAAAAAGTTATGAATTTTTGAAGCAATAATTGCACGTTAAAGCCATCATGAATTTTAAAAATTCTAAAAAAAATATTTCAACTGGCGATACATGTTTTTATTAGTAACAATATAATTCTTACATTCTTTAACTTTAATAATTTTGTTATTTAGTTCAAATCCGTTGATTATTAAAAAAGTTATGAATTTTTGAAGCAATAATTGCACGTTAAAGCGATCATGAATTTCAAAAATTCGAAAAAAAATATTTCAACTGGCGAGATAGATGTTTTTATTATTAACAATACATTTCTTACATTCTTAAGCTTTAATAATTTTGTTATTTAGTTCAAATCCGTTGATTATTAAAAAAGTTATGAATTTTTGAAGCAATAATTGCACGTTAAAGCGATCATGAATTTTAAAAATTCTAAAAAAAAATATTTCAACTGGCGATACATGTTTTTATTAGTAACAATACACTTCTTACATTCTTTAGCTTTAATAATTTTGTTATTTAGTTCAAATCCGTTGATTATTAAAAAAGTTATGAATTTTTGAAGCAATAATTTCACGTTAAAGCGATCGTGAATTTCAAAAATTAGAGCCTAAACCGTTTTCGGCCACTATCGTCACCACTTTATTTGCTTAATTTCAATGGGCCACACACGGACGACGGCTCAGCGCAGTGGAGCCGTCGTTCGTCACCAGTAATAAGCCACGTATTGACGACGACGCAGCGCAGCGGAGCCGTCGTTCGTCACCTGTTACCTTGCTTAATTTTTAAGAGCTACGCACGGACGACGGTGCAGCGCAGCGGAGCTGTCGTCTGTCACCAGTTATCTGCCTTAATATATATGGACCATTCGCGGTCGACGGCGCAGTGTAGCGGAGCCGTCGTTCGTCACCCTTGCTTAATTTGTAAGGTCTACGCACCAGTTTATTTGCTTAATTTTAATGGGCCACACACGGACGTCGTCAGTCACCAGTTATCTGCCTTAATATATATAAATATATATGGACCATGCACGGACGACAGCGCAGCGCAGCGGAGCCGTCGTTCGTCACCTGTTACCTTGCTTGATTTTAGAGGACTACGCACGGACGACGGCGCAGCGAATGTTGTGTATCATAGAGCATTACAATAATAAACACTATGTTTTTGAATATTTTCTTTTTATGAATTATACCAATTCGAATTCAATATTCATAGTTAAGACAGGACAACGTCTGTCGGGTCAGCTAGTAATTATATATATTTTTTTATTCGATGTGTAGTTTTCGAGATATTTCAATATCTTCACTTAAATTGAGCACCCTGTATACAGTACACCTTTATTAGACACATTTCATATACAGAACAATTAAAACATATATTTTTATTTTATTCAGTGTCATGTCAAAAGGTCTATCGATCGTTGGTCTTTCTGCCCACATATCAGCATATTTATACCTTCTATTTCTAAAATAGATCTAACAAGTAACCAGGATCGGCACTGGAGGTACACAAGGTATAATTCGCAATGATTATTGGCAATATTCGTGATGAATAAGACATAGAAACAGGGGCGACTCGTGGATGTTCGGCGAGGAGGGTATGGAAGAAAATTTGACCAAAACAACAGCGAAATATTTGCTTCCTCCATAAGAGTATGTAGAGCAGCACGAGCGGCATCTCTGTCTTAGCCTCATCTACGAAGATCCACGAGCCGCCGCTGCATAGAAAAGTAACAACGGATTCATCACATCGATTTGAATGAGGGTTTTCCATTTAAGAGGCCACCAATTTTCACTAATTTTATAATTAACACCAACCATCATGAAAGCACTAAAAATAAAATCACTTGGCAATGATTTCTGCAATTGCGATTATTACATTTGCATCATTTAATGTAAGGGAAACAAAAACGTGATACCATTTGTATGCAGGAGTATAATAAATATATTCTTATTGAAAGATTACTGCTCTATTTTAAAATTTATAAAGACGTAAAAGGTTCAGGTAAATCAAACTATTAAAAATATATAATACCCGCAACCGCTGGCCTTCCGCAGCCTACACGCCACCCAAGCAATTTATTAAAATATTAAGCATCATTGTAATGTTAAATTATACTCATTATAATCCCAAAAGTGTGATATTTACGATACAAAAAGAGGAGTCCCGGAAACCATAATTCAGGTAGCCTGATTCCAAAACGGGATATATTTACTTATAAATTGTACACGGACCGGAGCTCCCGGCCGGATATCAAAGTACAAACGGAAAATAGGATTTCATAGATAGTTTAAACCGATCTCATTTTTTTTTGTACTCTTTTTCATCCCTGATGTGAATTTATTGCCGGTCTTTTTTTGTGGCGCTGTCATCGGGAAATTTTATGCAATTGTGCAGCTTTCGCTGCGCGCATTGTGGCGAAAAGCGTCGACTCTGCGGAACTCCCACATACATTACTGGATTAAGGGATAAAAAATTGGCGTGTCCTTTTTGTGCTTACATTCAGAACATTCAGAACTGCTGCCCTATTTTTATGCGATTATCTGGGACGACCGCTACTTTTTTAATAATAATTAATGGGGCGACGTCAGTGTGACTGACAGATTTCTATTAAGCGCACACGGATTATATATTATTGTATGGGTAATGGAAATCAATATTTCAATTAAAAAATAAATTAAGAAATCGTAGTTATAGGGTACGAATGTATTTATACAGGGTTTCCTGAAAGTAATGGAAAAATTCCATAAAATCGTTGATAAACCCTAACATCCCACCTAAATATAAACACCCTTCAGTCACATCACATCAATTCATTAATTCGAATCATGTAGACAGTTCAGCTAGCTAGCAATTTATTTTTTGTATTTTTCATAAATTAGATTCAAGACAGGGCAGAAAGACCGATGGTCGATAGCCCAAACGGACATACTAACACTTAAATGTTTCTCTTTTTAATATTTGTAAATATTGAATGTTTTGTCTGAATAAAGATGTTCTCTCTCTCTCTCTCTCTCGCTGATAAAAATATTTCAAAAAATTGCTCGGACAGGTCGATTTTTATTTTATAATTGTCATCTAGAGATATAATTTTCAAACCCGTACCCTTCAGCCCCTAAGAGCTAGCAACCCCAACTTAAATTGAAATAGCAAATTATTATGAAACGATAATAGTTACATCAATTGGATTGATGAGGCTGTTACTTGGTGAAATTCCAAAAATATGTGGTAACTCAAACACGTGTGTTGAGAATTTTCATAAATTTTTGATGTCGAAACACTGCGACATATGTTTCGCCACACAGTGGCTTCGTCAGGCAGATGATTAATCAGTTTCTTCCCATTTTCGTTATTCGGATATACCGTGTGTTCTATAAAAAGCGCCCAACGCCATAACTCTGTTATTTATTGACCGATATGAATGAACTAAAAACCAAAGTCAATGGCCGTTTAAATACTAACAAATGACATCAATTGTGATTTTTTTCAATAATAACTTCATTGTCAAATGATAGCCAACTTAAAATTTTTAAATGGCAGCATATAATGTTTTAATTTTTTTTACATTCGACATTATTTTTCTGAATCCAATTATTATTTTATTAAAATAAATCAAAAATTATAATTAGCGTGCCTTGGAAAAAAATGACAAATGTCATTTGTTGTGAGGTTATATCAAACATGAATAATAAGGACCCAATAAATAAGTACCTATGTTACAACTCAATGTAGAATAGAATAAATAAGTAGTGCAAGTATTAATTCACTTGCGATTTAGATGTTCTGTGATTATTGTAAACACTAAGTAAAACTTCGAACTCTACAAGTCCACGAAATTGTCGATCCACTGTCTTGACTTTTTAAAGGCTCCATATCGTCTCAAATTTCCTTCAGACCTTCTAAATTTAGGTTCCGGTATTCGCCGCTCTGGAAACCGTGGATGGTAAATTCGTGCCTCAGCTCTTCGATTTCTATTACATAGAGAATAAATTTGTAACACGTCTGTTAATTCGCTATTGTTCATGGTTATGTCTGAAACACACACTAATAACAAATGGTTGACATTACTTATGCAATAAATGACATTTGTTGATTTGATTTTTTTTCAAGGCACACTACATTTATTACCAAAACTATCATGTGAACAAGATTTATTGTAATCTTTTTCTGACATAAATATTAACTTAAAACCAACATAACGGCCATAATTGGATTCAGAAAAATAATGTCTAATATTATAAAATTAGAAAAGTATATGCAGCCATTTAAAAATTTAAAGTTGACTATCATTTGGCAATGAAGTTGATTTTAAAAAAATACATAATTGCCGTCATTTTATAGTATTTAAACAGCAATTGACTTTATTTTTTAGTTCATTCAAATCGGTCAATAAATAACAGAGTTATGGTGTTGGGCGTTTTTTATCGAACACACGGTATTTTCTTTCTTTGCTAAATTTACAGCAGTCACTCTAAGACAACCTACTCGACCTGGTTGTCTCTGTGCTGTTAGAAATCGCATATCTTCTTCTATTTTCATCATTTGTATGGCGTCAAAGTGTGCAATATCAAACAAGTTCTTAAGAAACTTATCTCCTTTTTGTCAAATAATGTCTCCAGTCTTTTTGAAGTTTCTTGCAAGTTTCGGCATTCTGCGTGTAGCTTTTGTAATTTATGGATTCAGTGTCGAATGGCTTTAGTGGGTATTCTTGTATTTTCCCAAAAAATGCCTTCTCGCGATCTGCAAAACTCGCACTTACCGGCGCATTTAACTTTACATTTACTGGCCGTTTTATGACGCGAAGAAATTAAAGAGAAAAATTAAAAAATGTAAGCAGAATGCCATTTTTTTGTTTTTCTAATTTCTCTTTCTGATCAAATGCACTGATAGAGAATGATAACATGAGGGACAAGTTAGCCTTCTTAGATTAGATTATTTTCTAACCTTTGTCGTCTTAGACCAGAAAGGGAAAATGAAGTTTTAGGTACGCCACTGGACTCCAATCATATTCATGAAGCTAGTGTCAATATGTATGAATACAAGCAAGTATTACTCATAATTGTTTAAATTGCCATTATCTAATTTGTAACTAATAGTCGTTTAGGGTTGCTAAATAAACAAAAAATTTCGCATCTTATTAAATAATATAAACGTTGTTAAATGGTTTTTGATTGAGAAAGTTGTCCATTATTCGGCCGAATCATTTTCTCCACAGGTGACGTCCAATCAAATTGTAGCAGTTTCATTATTCAACAGGTGACATCCAATCAAATTATAGCGGTTTCATTATTCAACAAGTGATGTCCAATCAAATGATAGCGGTTTCATTGCCCAACAGTTTAGTTGTTACTATGGTTACGATTCGTTTTTTGTCAGCGAACTGCCGCAATTTCCAAATAGATAAATTATTCGTTATAATTTAATACGAACAGAAAAATCTTTAGGTAATTATTTAATATGATGCGAAAAAGTATAGTATTAAACTCGTGAACGAGTTGGCCATTGCCACTCCGGTAAATTGCTTCACCCTCGTGGCAATGGCCAACTTTCTCACTCGTTTAATAATATACTATTACATACTAAATTTGGGCGAAACTTTAGGTCTCCGTCGGCATGGGATGGAATTCATTCAGAGGGCTCGAATTTGTTTGTGTTATACTTACACTAAGCATAAACTTTTTTGGGGGCGAGACCGAACAAATTTCGAAATTTGTTTTATCACGTATAAGTAAGGAACACCCTAATAGACTAAATTGATTTTTATTCTAAATTAACTTGAGACAACCTCTATTTATTTCGAGGAGCAGCAACATGGGAATTTAACATGTAAAACCACTTTTTAATACTTTACTGCTTCCCCGATTATGTTAGAGAAAAAATGCATAAGTAAAGAAATGTTGAAAATATGACAATCTACTACTTTATCGAAGAGAATGGTGGACAAGTCACACTCAATCAGCAATGGTACATACAAATTTTAACACGTGTGCACCTGATCTACGTCGATTCTGTCGTGTACGTAATTGGGCATTTTTCAGCAGGACGGGGCAAATTGTTATACCGCTGCTGCATTTCGTAAATTTCTTCAGAAACATTTTCAAAATAAATCAATTTCACGATTTACTGACGTCCCTTGCCCTTCACATTCGCCAGGCCTCGCCTCCCCCGGGGCATGGCCAAAGACGCCGTCTTCAAAAGGTCGATTAATTAAAGAATGTCATTCGAGCCTTCTTCACAGAACTGAGACAACTCTTATTCGATAACACGACGACTTCGTTATGAAGTCTGCCTTGAACGACGAGGTGCACATTTAGATCATCTAATAAAGTCTAAATAACATGTATTTCTTAAATAAATCGAAGAATCACAAGTTCAGTACTCTTTATTAACATATCTACCTAATGCCATTACAATCTCCAGTTTATACGGTTATTATAGAAAATACCTAGTGAAAATTGTAGAATAACGTTGTAATCTGTAAACGATGGTATAATTGGTATACTCTGGCCGCTCTATGAATGCGTCTGAGGTGATTAACGAAGGGTCGGAAGGGCCGCCCTCATCAGAAGTTACTTTACACTCACAAATGTTTACACTTCACTTGATAGCTATTGGCGCACTACAGGCTTCTATTTATAAATCAGTGGTTCTTGAAAGGTTACAGATAACTTTGGAAAAAAATGTGCATGCATGTGCGTTGAAGTTTTTAGGTCGATTAAGTATTCTAATACCATCTGCCTGTCTCTAGCATCAAGAACAAGAAGACTATACTGCACTGATAAGGACTAAGAGTCCAAAACCAGTCTATAGTTTGTCATCCGATGGGGAAACAATGATTGATTGCTTGTTTTTTATTTTGGATTTTGGTTCTGCCAAAACTACGTAAATAAATACTACAACCATTTTACGTTAATTTCCATATGGCCTTTTAAGTATACAGGGTGTCCCATTTTAAATTGCCACCCCAAATAATTCTCTTTTAATTGATCTTACTTTAAGAATGTCAGTGAATGTTATTTTACTTTGTATTTTATTTTGTATGTATATTTAGTATTTAGATTGTACTTGTATGTAAATTTGACGTTTTTATATGTATCAATTTTACATTTTGTAAACTTTTCATGATAAAATAAAGATGCACTACACTATACTATACTAAATATCTCGAAACCTGAGCAACATGGCAAAAAATGTTTTAGAAGAAAGTTATAGGGTTCGGAGGGGGACATGCGGTGGTGACCTTGAAAATAACCTTGGCTGTAATTTTCAAGGTCAAACGAAGGTCAACTTTAATTTTTCAAATAGAACTCCCTATTTTTTATTGCGGGATCGTATTCTGCGGGAAAAAATACAAACTCTTTGTAGGAAACGTTTTTTTTTTAATTCTTTTTTTAAGAGTCTTTTCACGAATTTTTTCCGTCATGTTGTTTGAAATCTTAGATGAATCCAGGCTGTGATTTAGCATCAAAGGTGCAGAAGCAGAGCAACGCGACGAGCCGTCAGCTGTTCCACGCGACGTCTGATGGCATTAAGTTTCATCAATATTCAAACTTTTCAATTAATTAGTACAGTTTCTATCCAAACCCTTCGAAATGTTCAAGTAGACTTTCGACAGCGGGTACAGAAGTGCATTAACGAGGTTGGACACTTGATCGAGCATTTGATCTAAGAACAAAAAAACATGATCGAACCTCCAGCCACTGAAACCATGTGCACAATGATGTGCAAAATCTCATCGGCAACCTCCGCGTGGTGCACATCGGGTAACGCTAATGCCGAGGGTAATGCATGAATCACAGCCTGGATTCATTTGAGATTTAAAACAACATGATGGACAAAATTCGTGAAAAAAAACTCTCTAAAAAAGCATTTTAAAAAAAAACGTTTCCTACAAAAAGTTTATTTACAATATCGCAATAAAAAATAGGGGGTTCCATTTGAAAAATCAAAGTTGACCTTTGTTTGACCTTGAAAATCACAGCCAAGGTCATTTTCAAGGTCACCACCACATGTCCTCCTCCGAACCCTACAACTTTTTTCTGAAACATTTTTTGTCATGTTGCTCAGGTTTCGAGATATTTGGGATGGCAGTTTAAAATGGGACATCCTGTATAAAATTTAATCAACATTTGAATAACTTATTTAATTATAAATAGAATTTGTAATCTCCCCACCAGAAATAATTCTTTGAAATATTACAGTTGAGGAGATGAAATGTCTCACATTCTGAATCTCTAGATTACCTCAAAATTATATTTAAAAACGTAGCTTTTGAACGCATTGCTTCATTTTGCTATAAGAAGACAAAATAGATAAATTCGTTGTTCAAAATATTATGTTTGTAGAAAACGGTTCCTTTCGGAATTTTTGGTGTTTTACCATCTTCGTACAAAGAACTGGCAAACATTGTTTTCGAATTCGAAATTTCGACGGAAATATCCATTTTGAAGTTTCGGATATTTTTTAAGTGTTTGTGTGCGCTTTATCTCAGAAACTAATGGAAATATTGAAACTTAAGCTTTATATGTTAATCTAACGATCTGAAATGCTTCTGGAGAAATTTTGAAAACAGCAAGTGGATGGAACCATTTTTGCTATTTTATATTTGTTTTTAGATATAAAAAATGGTGATGTGGCCATCATGTTACTTTCTCCGACTTGATGGTATCATAGTCATTTATATTTACGTTTTCATGGTTTATTTTTAATTGAAATCATATTTTATATGTACATCGAGCGTTGTGTAAACTCGGATGAAACTGACGTGTAAACGTCAAAATTATGAAAGTTGGAAAAATTATACTTCAAATTCAAAAACTCAGTTTACTCAAAAACTAAAGGGATTTCGAAAAAAACTTATTCCTTATAAGTTGTTCATTTTAGCATTCTCTACAATTATTATTAACATAAATTTGCTGTAATTATTATCGCTTTATAATTAAAAACCAAAAATGAAAAAAAAAATTATAAATTTTTTCTCGAATAATAATGATTTTATGTAAAATGTTTTCAAGCAAAAGATGTTCATTTCTTTGTTGTCTTCAATGTTTGTTTAAATGTTTTTGTGATATTTTTCATATTTAAGAAAATATTGGCAAAAAACAAGAAAACAGTTAAGGTAAACATCAACTTCCGGTCTACGAAATTTTACTACAAGCTTTTCAGTTCTTCAGATTATCAAATAAGACGTATGTTCAAAGTTTCATATCAATTGCTCTATCAGTTTTTGACATACAGCGCGCACAGACACACACACACACAATTTTTTTTTTCCAGAAATTGTTGAAATGGCATCTAGGGACCCCAAAACGGATATTTCCGTAAAAAAAAATTGAAAAATAATCACGATCACAATACTTTCTCGTACTTCGTAACGGAGAAAGTAAAAAATGGTAAAGCCTGCAGCGGCTGCTCGTGGATCTTCGTAGAGGAGTCTATGACAAACGGGCTGCACTCCTTACTCCTATAGAGGAAGCAAATATTGCACTGCTGTTTGGTCAAATTTTCTTCAGCAGCCTCCTCGCCGAACATTCATGAGCCGCCGCTGATGGCTTGCAATTTTTGAAATCCTACTTTGAAAAAAATCAGCCAGGCATATCTAATGATAAAATGATCCTCTACTAACCACGAACTCGACCGATTAATTAGTTGATTGAATTCGCATACACCCTTTAATGAATTATACAGAGTGGTGATAAAGTACAAAATTCATAATGGCCCTTTTTAAAAATTGCTCGGATAGGTCGATTTTAGTTCATTATTGCGCACTTTTCGGCGCGCTCAAAGATATTGTGACGTCACTAGTGTTTTGCCGTTAGACGTCATCAGAATGTTTTTAAAGAAAATTCGTTTTTTTTTATTTCACTTTTTTAGAGCTCTTCATTTTCGTCATATATTTTTGTGAAAAATACGTGTAATTTGCTCTAAAAGGAAGAGGAAGTCATGGACGATTTTTTCAAATACAATATTTTTACTTCGCAACTTTTGTAGAGCTTTTGATTCTCTGTACAGCCATATTTTTTTACGAAGATGATCATTAAAATTTTTTGGAGTTTTTCCATCTCTTGTATCTGGATCAGTATTTTTCAAAAAGTGACCTTAAAAAGAATTGAGAGCTCTACAAAAATTGTTAAATAAAAAATTAAATTCTCTTTTAAAATAATTATGATGACGGCATACGTCAAACATTAGTGACATCATAAAAAGTGGGCTATAATGAACAAAAATCGACCTATCGGAGTGATGTTTTAATTAAAAAAAAAACATTTCATATAGCACTTATGAATTTTGCTCGGAACTTTAACACCACTTTGTATATTAATAAGTGAAGAAATGTAGTATTTAGTTGAAACCCAATTCACATCAATTTAAGTATAATGCAGTATTCATCCCCAAATTTTAAACGCTCCAACGGTGTACTGACGTAATACACATTTAATGCGGAATTGATCCGAACTACAATTATTGATGACCATTCATGTTCGAAATAGTGGCACCTGCACAGTTAGAGGTGTGAACTGTTACCTGTTAGAAATTCTAGCAAACGGGATGTCCGGCACCTTTATTACCCTGGCCAGGAACTGATGTCCGAGGGGATTCCCACGCAATCTTTTACTGTGACATACCTAAATATTGCGTGTAATTTGTTTGTAGTCGCAGCATAGGTGAGGACGAATCGTCCCTAAATATGTCCAGGTATAATTTATAGCAACGTGGGGGCGATGAATGGATCCTCCTTGGGTAACGCAGGAAACACTTTTGACTTTTCATTGATATTGAAATTAAAAAAAACGTCTTGGGTTCCTCCAGAAAACACTATCAATTTCCGGTATGTTTTTGTTCCGTTTCGAATGATTTATAGTAAAATAGCTTTTGATTCTTTCGAAATATTTGATGCCTTACATTGACTACGCATTTATTTTTAATTTCTCGTACATTTAAAAACTGTCAATCAATGTTATCTTCAAATTATCCAACCTAAGTTTAATCAACACCCATCACGTTTTTATTATTAAATGAAATGTAATAAATAATTTAACATCCTCTTCTACAGAACAGATGCGGTTATTCAACGTATTTTTGACTAGGTAAGATGTGTAAATATTTCTGACAGTGACAAGTCGACAATAGATTGCGCATATGTTGCCTTTTTGATAAGTCAGAAGCTTACAAGTGAAAAAATGGTGACGCGGCCATCATGTTACTTTCTCCGACTTAATGGTATCATTTATATTTACGCTTTCGTGATTTATTTTCAATTTAAATCATATTTTAAATGTACATCGAACGTTTGTCGACTCGGATGAAACTGACGTTTAAAACGTCAAAATTATGAAAGATGGAAAAATTATAATGCAAATTTAAAAGCTGAGTTTACTCAAAAACTAAAGAGATTTCGGAAAAAACTTATTGTTTACAAGTTGTTCATTTTGGAATTCTCTACAATTGTTATTAACATAAATTTGTTGTAACTATTATCGTTTCATAATTATCAACCAAAAATGAGAAAAAATAAATAAATTATTTTCTCGAATAACAATGATTTTATGAAAAATATTTTCAAATCAAAGATGTTAATTTCTTTGCTGTCTTCAATATTTATTTAAATTATTTTTTGATATTTTTCACATTTACAAAAATATTGGAAAAAAAAAACAGTTAAGGTAAACACCGACTTCCGGTGTACGAAGTTTTACCAAAAGCTTTTCAGTTCTTCGGATTATCAAATAAGACGTATGTTCAAAGTTTCATATCAATTGCTCTATTAGTTTTTGAGATACAGCGCGCACAGACAGACACAAACTCACAAAGACCCACACATACACACACATACACAATTTTTTTTTTCCAGAAATTGTTGAAATGGCATCTAGGGACCCCAAAACGGATATTTACGAAAAAAATGGTGATGTGGCCATCATGTTACTTTCTCCGATTTGATGGTATAGCCATTTATATTTACGTTTTCATGATTTATTTTCAATTGAAATCATATTTTAAATGTACATCGAGCGTTGTGTAAACTCGGATGAAACTGACGTTTAAAACGTCAAAATTATGAAAGATGGAAAAATGATACTCGGTTTACTCAAGAACTAACGAGATTTCGAAAAAAACTTATTCTTTAGAAGTTGTTTATTTTGGTATTCTCTACAAATATTATTCACATAAATTTGCTGTAACTATTATCGTTTCATAATTATAAACCAAAAATTTAAAAAAAATTAATAAATTGTTTTCTCAAATAGCACTGATTTTATGAAAAATATTTTCAAGCAAAAGATGTTCATTTCTTTATTTCCTTCAATGTTTGTTTAAATGTTTTTGTGATATTTTTCATATTTAAGAAAATATTGGCAAAAAACAAAAAACAGTTAAGGTAAACGCCCACTTCCGGTGTACGAAATTTTACCAAAAGTTCAGTTCTTCAGATTATCAAATAAGACGTATGTTCAAAGTTTGATATCAATTGCTCTATTAGTTTTTGAGATACAGCGCACACAGACAGACAGACACACACACACACACACACACACACACACACACACACACACACACACACACACACACAGACACAATTATTTTTTTCCAGAAATTGTTGAAATGGCATCTAGGGACCCCAAAACGGATATTTCCGTAAAAAAAAATTTGAAAAAAAAATCACGATCACAATACTTTCTCGTACTTCGTAACGGAGAAAGTAAAAAAAATTTGAAAAAAAAATCACGATCACAATACTTTCTCGTACTTCGTAACGGAGAAAGTAAAAAAAATGTGCTACCAATGTTTTCATGAACTAGTAGGTAATAGTATTGATTGAACTGTTATAAATTACGACTGCTTATTACTATTATTAGGCATTATTATGTGTGTCTGTGTGTGTGTGTGTGTGTGTGTCTGTGTGTGTGTGTGTGTGTGTCTGTGTGTGTGTGTATGTGTGTCTGTCTGTGTGCGCTGTATGTCAAAAACTAATAGAGCAATTGATATGGAACTTTCAACATACGTCTTATTTGATAATCTGAAGAACTGAAAAGCTTTTGGTAAAATTTCGTACACCGGAAGTGGGCGTTTACCTTAACTGTTTTTTGTTTTTTGCCAATATTTTCTTAAATATGAAAAATATCACAAAAACATTCAAACAAACTTAGAAGACAACAAAGAAATGAACAGCTTTTGCTTGAAAACATTTTTCATAAAATCATTTTTATTCGAGAAAAAAATTTATTATTATTTTTTTAATTTTTGGTTTATAATTATAAAACGATAATAGTTACAGAAAAATGATGTGAATAATAATTGTACAGAATGCCAAAATGAACAACTTCTAAAGAATAAGTTTTTTTCGAAATCTCGTTAGTTCTTGAGTAAACCGAGTTTTTGAATTCGAAGTATAATTTTTACATCTTTCATGATTTTGACGTTTTAAACGTCAGTTTCATCCGAGTTTACGCAACGCTCGATGTACATTTAAAATATGATTTCAATTGAAAATAAACCCATGAAAACGTAAATATAAAGTCGGAGAAAGTAACATGATGGCCACATCACCATTTTTAAAATTGCAATTCGAAATTACTTGTCGTAAAAACTGCCAAAAGTCAAACGAATAATTGGTTAACAAAATGCAGTGCTGCTATTGGTTATTTACCCTGATTTTCCCATAGTCCTATATATAGTGAGATTAAAAGTCGCTAATAGTTGGCAGCCCTTAAAACATAACCTAACTCACAGAAGTTCAGTGGCGTCACTAAGAATGAGAATTTTGTCGTGAAAACCCTGAAATTTAAATAAAACAGCTAGATCATGAATCCTATATGTATTAATTATAGTGATGAATAACTGCTAATGTTTAAAAAAGCCAAAATCGGCAGATTAAACAAAACTATTTTTAAAACAAGTAACCTTAAAAAATCACAAGACCGTTAAATTTACAAAATGTACACTGCACTGCATTGGACATTTTCAGACAGCCAATATGATTTTACTTAAATTATTATAGGGATTTTCAGAAAATGTGCTGACAAATATTTTCGACATTCTGTTCTGACGGTATGAAACAGCAATTTTAAATTCCATTCTAAAATTATACGTTAACATCCATAATTTTCTTTTTTTCGGAAAAGTGTGTTCAATTAATATTAATTAAAATTTGACAGAAAAAAGAAAAAAACATATTTATGTGATTCTTGGATCCAAATTACTTATTTAACACGTTGACCGCTTTGTCAGTCACCGGTGACTGACACTGAAGTATTCCAATGGGTCCGTGTCAGTCACCGTTGACTGACACTGAGTACATAAAAAACCCGTAATTTCATCTAAAAAATGCATCAAAATCAATTAAATAAGTATATTCTTACTCATTTTATAAAATAAAACTTAAAAACAAACAAAACTTTTTTTGCCATTTTACAAAGAAACTTGTTGGCAGCCAATGTGTTAAGACAAAAATAAGATTTACTTTCTTTTAGTTTAAATTTAAATGTTTTTTAAACATAACACTTGGTAGTTTCACAGTTCTATTACTATATTATAATTAATAACGTACATATTATGCAGACTAAATGAGTACATTAAAGTAGTGGAATAAATTAATTAACAATATCTTAATGATTTTAATTGGATTCGAAAATGTTATTACACTTTTTCGTCCCAAATCCAACTAATGCACACAGAAGTGGAACGAATATAAATAATAGAATTAATGTTAATTCCGGTAGCTGACTAGCTGGACGAGCAACAATTTCAATACCCAATCGTACATTAAGCAGACTTGACCTATCTATATAATCTTCAAGCTTAGTTACCCACAAAACGCCAGCCTCTATATAAATTAGCATTAAAACGCATAAAACGTTCAGTCGTAAAAATAATTGAATAATTTTGCGCGGGGAGATGGCTCACGTGTAAGCCCAAATAAATAAAACAGGAAAGCGCAGGGTGGCTGCGTATTATTAAAACCACGATCTCTTCTACCAATTTCCACCCCCCGGTGTAATGGGGCATAGTATATAAAGTAATAAATTCGGATTTGAGAATGGGGACTCGCTGACGGGCACATAAAGGTCCCGACCCGACGCTGATAATATTTAAGGGTGCTACCGCTTTGTGCTGACCGGAAACCCACCCATTTTTTTAGGAGGTCGCATTAAAAAAATGTCGGACGTTTTTATGACTTTTCATATTTAAAACATTTATAAATAGTTATAAACGGCGACGGTTCACATGGGAATGTCTGGAATTGGTTCACGGTTCCAACAATGTCTTTGTTGAATTTTAGGAAGGTGCATCAATGAATTTGGGGGTTAAAATCTATCTTCTTATTAGGTTTAAATTGATTCAGAAATAATAAATAAGGTACCTCCTGATCAGTGTTGCCAAGTCAGCGGAAAATCCGCTAGATCTGGCGGATTTTGAATTCGAATTGCGGAATAATTTTCGTTTTAGCGGCTGGCGGATTTTCTAACGGAATTGTGTCGGATTGTTGAGAAAACTAGCGTAATTTAAAAAATCAAATTTAAACTTTATCTTCGAAACATATATTTTACAAGAGAAAAAGCAAAAAATCACAAAACACATTTTCGAAAATTGAAGTTAGTTTTAAAGGTAGATGTTCTGTGACTATTCTAAAATATTTGGGGAACTCTTATCATATCAGAACTTATTTTCTTTTCGATTTTTGTTTTATTTAAGTGTTAACTTAAAACATGAATTTTTAATAATTCATAAATTACAGAAAAAGTGACATTTTCAAAAATTTAGTTTTATTATAAAAGTCAGTTTTAAATGAAGATACATTTGTTATTTATCCATGTTACCGTTTTCTTTCTGATCTTTTGCATATTTACAGTTGTTCTACACCCTGTATGATTAAGTTTTTTTTTTATATCTGTCATCACTCATATTTTTTTATTTATTTATTGAAACTACTTATTTACATTATGTATATTGAACTATGTAAACCCATTATTACTGGCACACGAAAGAAATTAAATTACATAGATGTTTTGTGAATATATTTAAAAAAAAATTAGATTTTTTCCTTCAACAACTTTTTTCAAAAATTCATCTCACGCAATAATTGACACATTTTCAAAAATCCAAGTTAATTCCAAAGGCAGATAGATGTTTTGTGAATTTACTTACTAAAATTTTTGAGAAATTCTATCATATCAGTATTTTTTTTGTTCGACAACTTAAAATGTTAATTTTCAAAAATTCACAACTTATGGAAAAAGTGACACATTTTCAAATATTAAAGTTAGTTTTAAAGAGAGATATTTTGTGAATATTATTTAAAAAATAGATTTTTCAACAACTTGAAATATTAATTTTTAAAAATTCATAACACGCAATTTCAAAACTTAAAGTGAATTTTAAAGGTAAATGTATTATGACTGCATTGGAGTTTTTAAGGATTTAAATCATATCAGTATTTTCTTTTAATTTTTTAACTTAATTTTTACTTTCTCCGTTACGAAGTACGAGAAAGTATTGTGATAGTGATTTTTTTTTCAAAATTTTTTTTTACGGAAATATCCGTTTTGGGGTCCCTAGATGCCATTTCAACAATTTCTGGAAAAAAAAAATTTGTGTCTGTGTGTGTGTGTGTGTGTGTGTGTGTGTGTGTGTCTGTCTGTGCGCGCTGTATCTCAAAAACTAATAGAGCAATTGATATGAAACTTTGAACATCCGTCTTATTTGATAATCCGAAGAACTGAAAAGCTTTTGGTAAAATTTTGTATACCGGAAGTGGGTGTTTACCTTAACTCTTTTTTGTTTTTTGTCAATATTTTCTTAAATATGAAAAATATCACAAAAACATTTAAACAAACTTTGAAGACAATAAAGAAATGAACATCTTTTGCTTGAAAGCATTTTTCATAAAATCATTTTTATTCGAGAAAAAAATTTATTATTTTCTTTAAATATTTGGTTTATAATTATAAAACGATAATAGTTACAGCAAATTTATGTCGATAATAATTGTAGAGAATGCTAATATGAACAACTTATAAAGAATAAATTTTCTTCGAAATCCCTTTAGTTTTTAAGTAAACGGAGTTTTTGAATTTGAAGGATAATTCTTCCATCTTTCATAATTTTGACGTTTTAAACGTCAATTTCATCCGAGTTTACACAACGCTCGATGTACCTTTAAAATATAATTTCAATTGAAAATAAACCATGAAAACGTAAATATAAATGGCCATGATACCATCAAGTCGGAGAAAGTAACATGATGGTCACATCACAATTTTTTTTAAATTATAACTAACGCAAAAATGGACATATTTTCAAAAATCGAAGGTAATTCTAAAGGCAGATGTTTTGTGAATGTACTACAATTTTTGATAAATTCTATCATTTTTTTTTTGTTCGAGAACTTAAAACCCAAAAATGAACACATTTCCAAAAATCAAAGTTAGTTTTAAAGGTCAGTCGATCTGTCGATTTATTAAAATATTTGAGGAACTCAATTTTGCTTTCGATTTTTGTTTTGTTAAGTATTCGACAACTTAAAATATTAATTTTCAAAAATTCATAAGCCGCGCAGAAATAGACTCATTTTCAAAAATCAAAATTATTTCTTAAGATAAATACATAAGTTTTTAGAGAATTCAATCATATCGATGTTATTTTATTTTTCTATTTTTTCTTTGTTCAAATATTCGACCACTTAAAAAATAATTTTTAAAAATTTATAACTCACACATTTACAAAAATCAAAGTTTATGTTAATAATAATAATTTATGTTATATCTTGTAAATATATTAAACATTTTGAGGAATTCCATCATATAAGCATTCATTTACTTCAGATTTCGTTTGTTCGCTTGTTTGACAACTTAAAACATTAATTTTCAAAAATTCATAACTCACGAAGAAATTGGCAGACTTAGTTAGTTTTGAAGGTAAATGTTTTGTTAAAATTTTAAAATTTTGATGGAATTAATATTATATCAGTATTTATTTTTTAGATTTTTTTGTTTAAGCCAAAATATTAGTTTTCACAAATTCTGACTGATTTTTAAAAATCAAGGTTAATTTTAAAGGTGAATGTATTATGATTGCATCAGAGTTTTTAAGGAATTCAATTATATCGATAAGATTTTCTTTTTCTAGTTTTTCCTCGTTCAAATATTCGACCACTTAAAAAAATTATAACTCTCCCAGAAATTTTCAAAAATCAAAGTTTATGTTAAAGGTGGATCTTGTGAATGTATTAAATATGTTGACGAATTCCATCATATAAGTATTTATTTTCTCTAGATTTGTTCAACTTACAAAAAATAATTTTCGAAAAATCATAACTCGGAGAGAAATTGGCGAATATTCAAAAATTTAAGTTGGTTTCAAATGTGAAAGTTTTGTCAAGATTTTAACATCGTTGTGGAGTTTTATTATATCACTATTTATTTATTTTTTGTTTTTTTTTTGTTTAAGCCAAAATATTAGTTTTCACAAATTCATAACTCACGCAAAAATTGACTCATTTTCAAAAATCAAGGTTAATTTTAGAGGTAAATATATTATGATTGCATCAGAGTTTTCAAGGAATTCAATCATATCGATATGATTTGATTTTCTAGATTTTCCTTGTTTAAATATTTGACCACTTAAAAATTAGTTTTTAAAAGTTTATGACTCAAGCAGAAATTGACACATTTCAAAAATCAAAGTTTATATTAAAGGTAATTCCATCATATAAGTATTTTTTTTTTAGATTTGTTCAATTGTTCGACAACTCAAAAATTCATAAGAAATTGGAAATTTTCAAAAACTCAAGTTAGTTTTAAAGGTAAAGGTTTTAAGTAGATGTTTTGTAGAGATTTTAAAAATTTTGTGGAATTCTATACTCCACCTACTGATAGATTAGACTTTTTTGACATCTTCAGTGACCAACACTAAAAAATGAAAAGTACCAACACGGATTCGAGAAAAATGTAATTTTTTGTGACTCAAGATGTCAAAAAAGTCTAATCTATGAGTAGACGGAAGATATAATATCACTATTTATTTTTTTAGATTTTTTTTGTAGTCTTCTATTACTAAAAATATTCATTTTCGAAAATTCATTTAAATTTTTTGGGAATCCAATCATTTCTGTATTTATATTTCTTTGGATTTATTCATTGTTCTACCTAATATTCAACCCAGTTCAAAAAGCAACCGATAGATGGGCCACCCTATATAACAAAGTGTCACACCAAACTTATGTTTACCTTTTAAAATGGAACACCTTGTATATGTTAAGATTTTTACATTCCTTATTACTAGAAGGTTCAAAGGATGTAATATTGCAGGGCATTCTTGCAAAATATTAACAAAATTGTTATAGTTCTATCCTGCTACCGGTGAAGATAATTAGTTATAATTTAGTGGCTTAAAAACCTGCATCGGTGGTTTCGTATGTCTTTGCTGCAACTTTTTCAGACTGTAGTGGACAAAATGCAGGTCGCAATGATGATCGCTAATATCCGGAACGGATGAAGCACGCAAGGAAGAAGAATTTGGTGCTACAGTTTTGTTGATCTTTAATCTTAAAAATTCCTTTATCATCCGAAACATAACTTAGAATATTATAAAGGGTGAAAAATTGCACAATTGATTACGGGGGTGCAAGAAGAGCTCTTGCCACTTATTCCTATAAAGAACAAATCTTCAGTAGATGCAAGAACCACACATCTCCAAGCTGGTGCATCATTCGTTAAGTATTTCTTCAAGTGTTTTTTGTCCGTCCTGAACAATTAGCTGCCCGTTTCTTATGACGACGTCCTCAATTTTTGGTTTGGTATGTCTTCGCTGCAACTTTTTCGGACTGCAGTGAACAAGGTGCAGATTGCGATGATTGTCGCTAATATCCAGAACGGATGAAGCACGCAAAGTAGACGGAGAATTTAGCGCTAAAGTTTTGTTGATCTTTAATCTTCAAAGTTTCTTCATCATCCGAAACATAACTTAATATTATAGAGGGTGATGGCTATTCTAAAATTGCACAATTGATTACGGAGGTGCAAGAACCCGACAACTCACTTATTCCTTCAAAGAAAAAATTCTTCGGTAGTAGCAAATATTCCGTTGCTTTTTCGACCGTTGCCTCACCGCCGAACATCCATAAGCCGCCGCTGCATTGATCTATATCAATATAGAATTGAATTCTGCGTTAGAATATGTAAATATATATAGGGTGTTCTATTTAAAAAGATTGAGATTTAATGGTTTAAAGTTGACTAAATGTGGTATGAAATTTTAAACATTCTGTATTCTATAATTCCAAAACTAAATCACCAGTGGGTACCTTCGGATATTGGCTTTTTATAGCCAAAATTACAACCCTTCGATTTTATTTTGTTCGGAGCTACGTATTTTTAAAGTGCATTATGAAAAAGCACTGAATTTAAAAAAAATGTCAAATTTTTCGAAAACGCTTAAATTTGGAGGTGATGCTACTTAATGATTTTTTTCATAGAAGCGAAGCGGAACTATGGATCGTCATTATTCACCAGTTAGCGGTTGAAAACGATAGGTGCTGATTAGGTTAAGTTTCTGGTCAGTGACGCACTCAGGATTTCATTTTGGAAGGAGCCAATAGGAGATAAAATATTTTTGCGAATGTAACCATATATTTTTAAGAATAAAATTCAGAGGCTACAAAACTTGGAATTCAATTCCTAGCAAATGTTAGTATAATGAAGGAAAAAAAAATAAAATGCTTTAAATTCGTGAAATTTCGACCATTTTCAAACCGCCATAAATCGGCGTATTTTCAATCGATTTTGATGAATCTTTAAGGGCGAAAAACTTTGAAGTGTCTTCTTTAAAGTCATGCAGGCTAAATTAAGCGTAATCCCTTCCGCCCCCTCTAGCGCCCCTGTGAAAAAAAAGTGTTTTCTGGAAACCATGACCAACTTTGACGATGTCTACGGAGTTGGAAAAATTTTGTCGACTCAATCCACCATAAAGGCATTAAAATTTGATCAATTCCCTATGCAGGACTCAAAGAACGAAGTTCCTACGACGATTTGGCACCAAGTTATGGGTGTTTGAAAAAAGTGCATTTTGAAGTTTTTTGGCACATAACTCATTGA
Organism: Ocypus olens; assembly: GCA_910593695.2. NCBI lineage: Eukaryota > Metazoa > Arthropoda > Insecta > Coleoptera > Staphylinidae > Ocypus > Ocypus olens. The sequence continues at coordinate 46,706,072 of OU343058.1, forward strand.
CTTTCCAACCAAATTTAATGATTCTTTCAGGAAAAAATACAATTTTTGCTCTACTTTAAGGGAGTAAACACAGATTGGAATGATCCCTTTTCGAACCCTTCAACCCCCGAACAAAAAAAAACACGTTTTTGGGCAAAAAACGCCCAACTTTGGTGACAAAAAATGTGTAGACTCGATCCACTAAAAGAGCATTGAAATGTGTTCAATTACCTGCGCAGGAGTCAAATAACGAAGTTCCTACGACGATTTGGCACAAAGTTATGAGTGTTTGAAAAAAAGCGAATTTTGTGGTTTTTTGACTCGTCCGAAGTTTTTCGACGAAGTTGTTATCGTTTTCACGAATGAAATTTTCTTTGCATGTTCTTTGAGGTATGCATGAAAATTAATTGTTTGCGCGAAATCATGAATATCGCATTTTGTACCTTCGAACTCCATTAACAAAATTTTTTATTTTAGGTCAAAAAAGGCTTACTTTAACGATCTCTGTAGGGTCGGAAAAAAATGTGGGCTTAACTCACCACCAATAATCCATTTTCCATTCGTCCAATAAAAACAAACAAATTACACTGACGGAAAAAAAATAAAACAATTGAAATTTGTAAAAATTTAGGTAATTTTCAAATGGCCATAATACAACTTCTATTCAACCGATTTCGACGGTCGATAAAAAGCAAAATGTGTCCTCTTTGAGAGGGCTCTGTGCCCTTCCAAACAAAAATATAAAAAGACCACAAAATGCACTTTTTTAAACACCCATAACTTTGTGCCAAATCGCCGTAGGAACTTGTTTCTAAGTCTTGCACAGGTAATTGAACACATTTCAATGCCCTTTTGGTGGATCGAGTCGACACATTTTATCCAACTCGGTACACGTTGCCAAAGTTGGACGTTTTTTTGCCCAAAAACGTGTTTTTTTTTGTTCGGCGGTTTAAGGGTTCGAAAAGGGATCACTTCAATCTGAGTTTATCCCCTTAAAGTAGGGCCAAAAAGAGATTTTTTCCCGAAAGAATCATCAAATTTGGTTGAAAAGTCGCCGAGTTATGTGCGAAAAACCTTTTTTTTTAAACAGCCATAACTTGGTGCCAAATTATCGTAGGAACTTCGTTCTTTGAGTCCTGCATAGGGAATTGATCAGATTTTAATGCTTTCACGGTGGATCGAGTCGACAAAAATTTTCCAACTCCATAGACATCGTCAAAGTTGAAAATGGTTTCCTGAAAAAAACATTTTTTTTTCACAGGGGTGCTAGAGAGGGGCGGAAGGGGTTATGCTTAAGTTCGTATGCATGACTTTAAAGAAGACACTTTAAAGTTTTTCGCCCTTAAAGATTCATCAAAATCATTTGAAAATACGCCGAGTTATGGCGGTTTGAAAATAGTAAAAATTTCACGAATTTCAAGTGTTTAATTTTTTTTCCTCCAGTGTAACTTGTAATAATAATAATAATTTATTATTTCCATAAAGATTACAAAGCAATGGAAAGTCGGCAAAGGTTAATACAATTAATTCAAAATACATTAACACCCTAACGATGACAGTTTGTAAAACTTTCGTTTGGGACCAGCAAGTTTTTCACGCCTAAACAAATGAATATTTTAATTATAAAAATAATTATCAATCATCATTTTCTCTTCTGGGTTTTAAGGAGACTGAGCCCACGGAGCCCCCTTCAGAGAGGACTTCTGTTTCTGATAATAGATAAGATAAGATAAGATAAGATAAGATAATTTTATTGGTGCATTACCGGAAGTTTACACAGGTCAAGAGTTTGCATAATAGTAAAAATATTTAGATAAAACATATTGGCGTAAGTAAACAAGCAAACTAGATGTAGATATAATTCTAGTGTAAAGCCTTACGTTGTATAATAAAGGACTTCTTATTTATATAATATGAAATAGATATTATAGATAAAATATTTACATTTATGTACGATACGACATATTAAAATCAGCACAAACATATTAATTAGTTGTTTTAAAATTAAGCTTAATTAACACATATGTTATAATATAGATAATTACATGATAGCCTAAAAAAATATACAAATTAAAAGATAGTCCAAAAATGAGACCAAAGATTGCATGGAATATTGTGTAGAGTGTAAGAAGCCAGGTAGCTGTTCAAACCCTAATTTGGTATAGCATAATCCGCGCTTAGGTGTTCTTCAATATTGTAAAATACCTTTCCTAGAAGATATGCTTTTAGTCTCATTTTAAACTGTTTAGTGTCAAGCAGCTTTATGGCCTCTGGAAGTTTATTATAAATTTTCGGTCCGTAGTAACTTGTACCATTTTGTGATTTCGATAGACGATAACGATGCAGGTAGATATTAGAATTAGTCCGTGTGTTATGACCATGAAATTCATTATGTACACGATATAGTTTAAAGTTTTTGTGGACATATATTAGACATTCTAGTATGAAGAGTGAGGGTAGCGTTAATAATCCCAAACGAGCAAATGCAGCCTTACAATCTTGCCTATACCCTAGTCCAGATATCACCCTGACCGCTCTCCTCTGAAGCCCAAATAATCTATTTATTATGGTCGAATGACCCCATGTTATTATGCTATATGTTAAATACGATTCTATTAGTGAAAAATATATAGTTCTTAGAGCTTGCAGAGGTACACAGTTGGTGAGTTGTCTTAGAAGGTATATGTGTCGGCATACTTTGCCTGCCATTTTATTACCATGAGTGTGCCACGATAACTTATTATCTAAATGGATGCCCAGAAATTTGACATTAATTTGATTAACAGGAGGAATACTTAGTGAAAATGTGATGTTAACCGTTTTTTCTTTATTTATTGTTAATTTATTAGTAGCAAACCAATTTGATGAATTTGATTCGCTCATTTTGTTTTGCTCTAAAGCTGATTTTAAATCGGACGATTTATTTATAATGGTGGTATCATCCGCATAAAGAAAAAATTTACCTTCTATATCTGAGTACGTTAAGTCATTAATGTAGATTAAAAAAAGGAGGGGCCCCAGGATAGACCCTTGTGGTACCCCGTGTGTTAAGTCTACTTCATCTGATGATTGTTGATTTATTATTATTGTTTGTTTTCTTCCTGTTAGGTACGAGTTTATAAGTCGACAACTTCTGGGATGAAAATTGTAAAAATACAGTTTCCGCACAAGCGTCTCACAACAGACACAGTCAAACGCCTTGCTGAGGTCGAGAAAGGAAGCAGTTGTGTGCAGTCCTGTCTCAAATCCGTTTAGAATCTCCTCAACAAGTGCGCTGACCGCATCCACCGTAGATCGCCCCTTGCGGAAGCCATATTGTTGATTAGATAGTAAATTTTCAGTTTCCACAAATTCTATTATTTGGTCAAATAGTACCTTTTCATAAACCTTCGACAGTATTGGCAAGATGGAAATGGGTCTATAGTTACTTAGATCAGATGTATCACCTTTTTTATAAATCGGCATAACCCGCGCTTTTTTTAATGATTTGGGAAATATGTTCATTTTTATGCATAAGTTAATTAACTTCGTTATGGGAATTACTATGACATCAGTTATCTTTTTTAGTAAAGTTGAGGAAATTCCATAAACATCGCGGCTTTTTGAGCTTTTTAATTTTTTTATTATATCTCTGACTTTGACGTATGTAGTTTCTTTAAATTTGAAGTATCGTGAGCTTTTGTTAGGAAATGACTTTGCCATTAGAATGATGGGGTCCTCGTTCGATTCGGGTAAATCTTCGGCAAGTGAATTAGCTACGTTAGCAAAAAAATTGTTAAAATTATTAGGATCAATATCACATGGTTTTTGACATTTTGTACTGTTGCGGTAATTATCAACTACAGTCCATAGAGCTTGTGGACTATTAGATGCGTCATTAATAAATGACGCATTACCAGTTATTTTTGCATTTTTTAGAGCTATTTTATATGTTTGTAAATATGCATAATAATTGCCTTTCAGATTTGGATTTCTTGAATATGCTTCTTTTAGCAAGTGTAATGTTTCGCGCATTTCGCGGAGATTGTTATTAAACCATTTAACTTGTTTTTTAGTACCACATTCAATATTTTTTTCAGGAAAACTAATGTTAAAATATTTATGCATAATATCAGAGAATAGGTCGAATTTGGTTTCAGCGGAATAGGATTCATTTTCAATAAAACTCCAATTCGTCGATTCCAGTAGGCCATAAAACTGATTTACACCATATTCGGTAATCGGCCGCATTATAATTTGTTTTACATTTGAGACGGTTGGTTTAATTTTAATGTTTACGTGAATACCAATGTGATCTGAAAGGTCATAATCACAAGCTTGAACAGATATATATTTAGACTCTATGTTCGTAAAAACATTATCTAGGCAGTTTTCTTTCCTGGTTTTAAAGTTTACCAAACTAAATAAACCATGGGTTGCTAGTAGATCGCACAAGTTTACGGCATTTTTTTCTTGTGTGTTGAACAATACATTAAAATCGCCACCAAGTATAATCTGATTTTTCTTATCTATGGTTTCTAACATTGTTCCAATCACCGATAAAAATTCATTAAAATCTCCATCGGGAGACCTATATATACATATGATAGTTATGTTATGCTTAATGAGAAACGATGCAGAGATTTCGCAGTGTTTTTCTTTGGACATGTTATTTATGTTTTCCAAATTTTTGGTAGTATTTACACTTTGGGCAAGCTGCATCGTACCCCCATGCTTAAATTTAAGTCGTGCAAAATAGGAGATTACACCATAGTTCCCTAATTTAAAAAATTCAATTTCTGGTTTTTTTAGCCAATGTTCAGTTAAACAAATAAAATCATAGTTCACGCCATTGTTTTGTATAAAATATTCAAGTTCATTCACTTTATTCCTAGCGCACTGAACATTCAAAAAATATAGATTTAACTCAGATTCACTATCACATTTTTCCTTGTTCTCGGCCTGCCCGTTTAAAAATATACCGGCTAATTACAATTCCTTCTGGCCAGTTTTGCGGATCAGTGAGTTTTTCGTGGTATTTAAAGTCGGCGCTAATTTTATAAGCCTTTTTCGAGGAGTTTATTATTACCTGTTCACATGTAAAGTCCGAATTATTTATAATGCTTTTTATGTGTTCCTTCATATCATCTGTAGCTACTTCTCCACTCACCCGCTTCACAAATAACCATGTCTTCTTTTTCTCAGCTTGAATATTTGTTGATTGGAGCTTGGCTGTTCCTATGATATGATTTAATTTTTTGTTTCCTTTGCTGTTATTTGCAATTTTCCTACTATTATTTTCAATATATTCACTAGTTTGAGGAGAAACTATTGAATTTTTAGTAAGTATTGTCTCGGTAGATTGTATTATCTGGCTGAATGTCTTTTCATGCTTCTTTTGCCCATTGTAGATTGGCGGTTCTGGGTTTTTGTTTCCGCGTTTCGTCTCCGCCGGGATCGATATTATTTTCGCAGTATCCTCAGGTTGCGCCGTGAAATGTTCTTCGGTCTTTGCTGAGGCATCCTGCGACTTCGGTTGCATCTTCTGGGTCGTGGTTCCGGATGCGATTTTAATTGTGGATTTTTGCCGAACGGGGCAATTTATTGCATCTTCCTTTTGATTGATAGATGTCGCTGAATAACTTAAATGCGATGTAGTAGATTTCTCCATTAGAATAATGTGCTGTTTCAAGATTATAATTTTATCTTGAAGCTCACTTATGATTATGTCCTTATGAACCAGCAATTCCTTGAGGTATTTTATTTCTATCATACCTTGAGAGTCTTCAATTTCTTCGATGTTCCCGTCTTGGTCGGAATTGAGGTTATGACTGCTATCGATGTTTGTGGATCCACAACAGATCATTGTGTTCGCATTAACAATTTTCATGTGTTTCCTTTTTTTGTTCTTGAAACATCCCTTATGGGCCACTTTTTCACAATATGCACAAGCAGTTTTGGTACACTCGTTTACTATTAACACATTGCAAAATAAACACGCGTTAATCCGTAGGACAAAAATTTGAAAATGTGAAAAAAACAAAATGCACTATTATAGGTATATTAGAAATATGCACATCAGTTTTAGTTAAAAACAAATAAAAAAAATAGTTCAAAATTATTGACTTGTGTTTTTAAATGTATTTAGTGAAGTTAGTATTGATTGTTGATTCAAATAAAATTACGTTTATAAATAACTACATAATTAATGAAGAAGATGGTTGCGACCGTTACTCTATGGTTATCCATAATTCAACAGAAATGAAAAATAAAAATAAATAAACGTAATTTTTACTTTCTCCGTTACGAAGTACGAGAAAGTATTGTGATCGTGATTTTTTTTCCAAAAATTTTTTTTACAGAAATATCCGTTTTGGGGTCCCTAGATGCCATTTCAACAATTTCTGGAAAAAATTTTTTTGTGTCTGTGTGTGTGTGTGTCTGTCTGTCTGTCTGTGTGTGTGTGTGTGTGTGTCTGTCTGTGTGCGCTGTATCTCAAAAACTAATAGAGCAATTGATATGAAACTTTCAACATACGTCTTATTTGATAATCTGAAGAACTGAAAAGCTTTTGGTAAAATTTCGTACACCGGAAGTAGGTGTTTACCTGAACTGTTTTTTGTTTTTTGCCAATATTTTCTTAAATATGAAAAATATCACAAAAATATTTAAACTAATATTGAAGACAACAAAGAAATGAACAACTTTTGCTTGAAAATATTTTTCATAAAATCATTGTTATTCCAGAAAAAAATGTATTAATGTTTTTTTAATTTTTGGTTCATAATTATAAAACGATAATAGTTATAGCAAATTTATGTTAATAATAATTGCAGAGAATGCCAAAACTAACAACTTCTAAAGAATAAGTTTTTTTCGAAATCTCATTAGTTTTTGTGTAAACCGAGCTTTTTTTTAATTTAAAGTATAATTTTTCATCTTTCATAATTTTGACGTTTTAAACGTCAGTTTCATCTGAGCTTACGCAACGATCGATGTACATTTAATATATGATTTCAATTAAAAATAAGCCATGAAAGCGTAAATATAAATGATCTTATCTTGTCGGAGAAAGTAACATGATGGCCACATCACCATTTTTTATATTAATTTAAGTAAATAATTAGATGAAAATAATAATATGAACTGTTAATAGTTTCACCACGTGCCAAATGATAACTTAATTGAAGAAAATGATACCAATTTAATTCCAAAATGCCCGTGTCTTTCACCCAATTGTCCGATACAAGAAATGCACTGGCAATTAAATCGAAACCCGCCGAAAGATCAAAAGCACCGTCAAACAAAGTTTAAACTAACCATATGATTGCGTCTGCAGATTTTAAACTGCCTTTCCAGTCTCCAAGGCTTCCACTATTCAATTACTTCCAGGATGCATCCGTTCAATGATCACAAATCGGATTTCGCCGTTTGATTTTCAGTTGGCATTTTATTCCCGGCGATTTTCCAGTTATTGCTGAATGCCCATTAAAACGCGTTTAAATAACGAAAAATAATTGTATTTTATTATAATTGACGTTTCACGGACGTAATTGCGTGCTTTACTTTTAATCCAATTATTTGAAGTCCGTGACAATTTCACACCCATTACACAAAATAACAATAGCGTTTTGAAACATTTTAATATTTACCGCGGTCGGGTTTCCACGCAGTTAATTTGTTTTATATGTAAAGCATTATCTGTGGATCAATTTGAAAAGCTAAATTGAAATCATTTAAATGCTCCATGTAATAAAAAATTTATTCAATAAATATTTCCGTTGTATATTCGAAATTAATAGTTATAATTTAATGAAGTGACCGACTGTATGAATATATTAATGATGTAAATTGTATCATGCAAAACAAGGGCCAACAAAGAAATGCAGAAGAAAAGTGTAACATAATACAACATCACTCGGCGTCAAAAAAAGCGCCACTCGAAAAATCGCGAAAAAACTCGATTTTTCAAACCGTCGTAACTTGGTTCAATTTGGCCGAAAATCGATGAATCTTTCAGTTTTGGGAAAGATTCAAGTTTTATCTTTAAGAATGTGTAGTTGATTTTGACCCCAAGTCCAACCCACCCCCCGTAACAGCGCGATGGAAAAAAATGTTTTTTATGTAAAAAATGGTTCAACTTTGACAAGCTGCACCGTGCGCAAAAAAAATCGGCGGGAAATTTCACCACAATGGCAGAAAAATTTAATCAATTTCCTTCAAATGACTTAAAAAATCGAGTCGTTTCGATGATTTGGAGCAAAGTTATGAATTTTTGAAAAAAATTACATTTTTCACTTTTTTGGCCATAACTTGAGTAATTTTGCATCAAAATCGATGAACTTTTGCAGTGTGAACAGTTTTAAATTTGAATTGTTTGGTTTCTAAAACGATTCCACCCCTGCCACCCCTAAAGGAAAAAAAAAGTTTTTGAAGTTTAAATGTGCAAATTTGGTTTCTTGTACGGTGTGCAAAAAAAAATCGTGGACTCAATCGGTCAGCATGGCAATAAAGTTCAATCACTTTCTTCCAATTTCCTCCAAAATTGAAGTCGATGCGATGATTTAGCGCGACGTTACGCAGCTTAAAAAAAATACATTTTGCGCCTTTTTGGATATAACTAGGTGAATTTCGCACGAAACTCGATGGAATTTTGCGATCCAAGAAGTTTTCGACTTTCGTGAAAATCCATACAAAAAGTGTTTCGGATTGACAAAAAATGTTAAATTTTTACAACTTGTAAAAATTCCATTTCGGTCATAACTCGGTCAGTTTTGCTCAGAAGCCGATGATTCTTTGCGATCTGAAAAGCATAAGTTTCATTCCACCCTCTGTGACTCCTAGTGCAAAAAAAAAGTTTTCGACAGGGTGATAAAATTTGTTAATTTTAATTGAAATTTCAAACAAAAGACTTGAATTTTGGAGGAAATTGGAGGAAAATGATTGAACTTTATTGCCATGCTGATTGAGTGAGTCCACGATTTTTTTTTGCACACGGTACAAGAAACCAAATTTGCACATTTAAACTTCAAAAACATTTTTTTCCTTTAGGGAGTGGCAAGGGGTGGAATCGTTTTAGCAACAAAACAATTCACATGACGTTGAAGAGAAAATTTAATTGAAACTGTTCAGACTGCAAAAGTTCGATCGATTTTGGTACAAAATTACTCAAGTTATGGCCAAAAAAGTGAAAAATGACAATTTTTTTTTTCAAAAATTCATAACTTTGCTCCAAATCATCGAAACGACTAGAAGATTTAAGGCATTTGAAGGAAATTGATTAAATCTTTCTGTCATTGTGGTGAAATTTCCCGCCGTTTTTTCGCGCATGGTACAGCTTGTCAAAGTTGGACAATTTTTTACATAATTTTTTTTTTTTCATCGCGTTGTTATGGGGGGTGGGTTAGACTTGGGGGCAAAATCAACTACACATTCTTAAAGATAAAACTAGAATCTTTTACAAACTGAAAGATTCATCGATTTTCGACCAAATTGAACCAAGTTACCACGGTTTGAAAAATCGCGCTTTTTTTGACGCCGAGTGTAGTAGACACGCCTTACAAAAACTTGACCCTAAATTTCTAACTATGATTGTTTACCTGATAACTGATTTCTGTGCATTTTTTTTTAATAGTTTATAACTACAGTATTCTTTTTACTTTTGACTAATTGTACTCCTATGAATGAGAAAAAATATTCAAATATTCATTATTATTCTTTCTCTCTATTTAACTAAAAATCGTTGTTTATAACAAATGGATTTGTCTGTTTGTTACAAGAGTTTGATTAATAAAATATACGAAATTCAGTGTTTGTAGCTTGAATTTAAATAAAAACGGAGGGTAGTGGGTGGGCCCTATCCCACAATCCAATCAGTTGAACAAAAGCTAAGGATCCTGCAAAGGACACAGATTACAACTACAACGCAACATTGGATTTTTATTTCTTGGTTTTATTTATTTATTTCCAATTGTACAACCCTTGTTTCTGATTGGATTGTAGTATAGAGCCCACCCATCATCGTTTATTTGTTTTTTAAATACTTAAGCTAACAACGTTTGTTTATGACAAATGGTTCATTACAAGAATTTAATGAGTAAAATTTACGAAAAACTGCGAATACTAGCTTGAATTTCAATTAAAGAGTAGGGTGGTAGGTGGTGGCTATCCCATAATCCAATCAGTTTAACACAAGCGAAAGTTTTTACAAAAGAAATAGTTTACAATTGAAGGCATTATTATTATTATTTATAACTTGGTTATATTTCATTACCTAATACTTATGTTCTTTAACTGATCGAATTGTAGAATAGGACCCACCCACCCAGGGGCGGCTCGTTATACAGACCCAAGGAGTCATGGCACTACCTGTAGTTTCAAGCTCAGCAAGAATTTTTAATTAATTCTTAAAACACTTTTTCGCCAGTTACTTTGGACTTTCTTCAAAAAATAAGGAGGGCCGGGGGGAGGGGGGTTATATTGTATAAGTGATTCTACCATCAACATGTTCCACAAGCCGGCACTGATTATAGCTGGAAACTAAATGACAACCATCAAAACTCAAAAGTTGAAAAAATTGCACTCGGCGCTTATAAAAATTCTAAAAAAATATTTCGGTCGAAATAAGCTTCAAATCTTCAAAATGCATCCAGAATGAACCTAATTTTGATAATCAATTTCAATATTTGACATAGTATAGCTGGAAACAAACTGACAACCATCAAAAGTTGAAAAGCAGGGAAAAAATAGCAGTCTCCGCTTATAAAATTTGTAAAATATTCATTTCAGCTTCAAAATGCATTCAAAAACAATCTAATTTTGATAATCTACTTCAATATTTGACATAGTATAGCTGGAAACAAAATGACGACCATCAAAAGTTGAAATTCACAGAAAAAAAAAGTCCAATCTGCGCTTATTAAAATCGTAAAAAAATAATTTCGGCCGAACTAAGCTTCAAAATTTCAAATTGCATTTAGAATGAATCTAATTTTGACAATCCACTTTAATACTTGACATAGTACAGCTGGAAACAAAATGACAACCATCAAAAGTTGTAGAAAACAGAGAAAAAATTGCAGTCTGCGCTTATAAAACATGTAAAAAATTCATTTCGGTCAAAGTAAGCTTCAAAATTTTTAAATGCATTCAAAATATACCTAATTTTAATAATCCACCACAATATTTGACACATTATGGCTGGAAACAAAATGGCAATCCTCAAAAGTTGAAAAACAGAGAAAAAAATTGCAGTGGCTGCTTATAAAAATCGGAAAAAAATAATTTGGGCCGAAATAAGATTCAAAATTTTAAAATGCATTCAGAATAACACTAATTTTGATAATCCACTTCAATACTTGACGTAGTACAGCTGGAAACAAAATGACAACCGGCAAAAGTTGAAAAAAATTGCAGTCTGCGCTTACGAAAATTGTAAAAGATTCATTTCGGCCAAAGCAAGCTTCAAAATTTCAAAATGCATCCAAAATGAACCTAATTTTGATAATCCACTTCAATATTTGACACATTATGGCTGGAAACCAAATGGCAATCCACAAAAGTTGAAAAGCAGAGAAAAAAATTGCAGTCGGTGCTTATAAAAATCGTAAAAAAAATAATTTGGTCGAATTAAGCTTCAAAATTTCAAATTGCATTTAGAATGAATCTAATTTTGATAATTCACTTCAATTTTTGACACATTATAGCCAGGGGAGGCTCGTAATGTAGAGCCAAGGAGCCATGGCACTACCTGCAGTTTCAAGCTCAGCAAGAATTTTTAATTAATTCTTAAAACACTTACTTTGGTGTAAGATGATAAATCGTTCTTTTTTTCTTCAAAAAATTAGGGGCGGGTGGGGGGTATATTGTATAAGTGGCTCTACCATCAACATAATGCACGAGCCGCCACTGCATCCACCACCCTTTGCTTTTCAAATACTAAATCGAAAAACGATCGTTAATGATGATTGGACTTTTTTATTTGTTACAAGAGTTTAATTATAGAATGGCCCCATCCCACATTGTAATGGTGGTGGGTGGACCATTTCTCATAATCCAATGCCATAATATAAAGGTGGTGGGTGGGCCTTATAACATAATCCAATTACTTGAACGTAAGCCAAGGATTCTACAAATGAAATAGATTACAACTGCAACACTACATTATTTGTTTTTTAGAGAGAGAGAGAGATAATACAATTATTGAAACACTTTTACAAATGACCTCAACAGGCAATTGACCAGAGGTTTTTCAGCCTATATTTTTTAAAAAATTTTAAAATTTATTTATTTACATTTATGCAACTCTGGTTTCTTGTTTTTCTGATTGTATTGTCTGATCACCATTTGTTGCTTCAAATTCAGGTGCTAACTAGTTACTAGAGTTTAATTGATATCATTTATGAAAATCGATGTTTGTATTTTATTATATTGTAAGATAGGGCCCATCTACCATAATTCGTTTTTAAGAAATACTTGAGTTAACAATTATTATTTATGATAAATGAACTGTTGTTAAAATTTACGAGAAACTGTAATTGTGGCTTGAATTTGCTTAGAAGGACATATGAGGGTGGTGGGTGGTCTCTATCCTAGAATCCAATCCGTTGAACATAAGCTAAGGATTCTACAACTAGAAGCCACCATTTGTATTTCTTTATTTTGTTTATTTATTTTCACTTATGAAACCCTTCCTTTCTTTAACTAATTGATTTAAAAGATCGACATCCTCTTTATCCTTACCAGATTCTGCGTGCATTTGCTATTTTTGGACTCTTTCATGTAATTTATCAAGTTTGTATAGGGTGGCCCATCTATCGGTTGCTTTTTGAACTATCGCTTATTTCGGCTTTGACAGCTCGAATGACTTTGCCAATGTGTTAAATATTTAGTAAAAGGTTTGGGGTTTACGAAATGGTTAAGTTTACGCTCGAAGAAAATTGGGAACTTTTGAAAAAATACTTCCAAAATGGTGAGTCTTCAACCGCTCATGTAAAGAGCTAAAAATAATTAAAGGGATTGATGTAATTAACTCTTTTATCATATTCAAAAATATGTTATCGAAACTAATGATTGCCGGGATTGACGTCACAACAAAATGTTTTGAATACACTCGTACGGACGCAAAATCTGAGCCCTTGTTTTGGAGGAATCGCGAAATGGCATCAATTCCACCTAGTTGGTCCATTTTACCCCCAATTATTTTGTTCTCTCGGCGCTACAATCGCCCAGTTACTTTCGGCCGGGGATTCGATGTCATCGTGCGGTCCCCATTTCTGGACGATTGGCCCCGTGTACAGGAGATAGGGCTCGTTCGCTGCTTTGACAGATTACGCCCTACTAAATAATAGATTACTCGTTACTAGTAGAAAGGTTGCTGGATATCCGTTGCTTTTATGTAACGCTAATCGCATCGTTTGATGACAGATGTGTTTCGAAAACAAATTATTGGCGGATCTTTTTCCATACTGTATACGGTTAATGCCCGAGTGTAATTAACTGCACGGTTCGTGCTGTACGAATGTTTGTATTCTTTGTGCGTTGCATATTTAAATGAAAAGTTCAGAATCGATTTACAATAGTTATGGAACACTAATTCAGATTTCTGAACATCGTTTTAAAAAATTTACATCTACATTAGTGGATGCGGAATCTCGAGAAATACGATAATTCACGGATTCACATTTTCACTGCCGAAACGGTTTTATTTTTTTTGCCAGGCTAATTTTGAATTTTCTCACTTTTAAGTTTGATAAGCAAAAGTAATGCCATTTTTAGTGTCTCATTTGTGATAGGAATGTACAAGGATATTGCATAGTTTCATCTTTGAATTTAGGTAAATAGAATTGCGTATATTTCTGCGAAATAGACATAACTTATGATTTCTTTACTTTTTTTCCCGCACTATTAACTTCTTCTTCTTTCTATTTTTTGTGTTCTATAATCTTACTATTCTGCCAGTGTTCTCAACTTAGTTCTTTTTCCTTTTGTTTTCTAGATTGTACTCATCTTATCTTATCAGCTTCATATGCTCTATTGTTTCTAGTCAATAATGTTAAACTTTTGTAGATTCTTCCGCCAGGTAGTTTTGGATGTAACTATACTTGTTAACCTTAGCAACAACTTGAAACAATGATGGTTCGCAAACTTTCGTAGAGGAGGCTAAGAGAGAAAGGGATGTAAACAATCGCTCATGCTGGACTACTTACACCAGTTTTTCTCACTTTTTGAACCAAATGCCCGCTTTGTAAAGTCCTCTTCATAAATCGCCCACTTTTGTACTGGTGACGATACTGTAATTTCGTTGGTTTTTATGGACATACATTATGTAAGATTAATCTATTGAATTCTCAATGATCTGTTAAATCGCGATTGCCAACGATTTTATTAGAAAAAGTTAATTTTTGATAATCAAAATTCAATTTCTGGCTCCGCCATATTTGTATATACAGTATGTTTTTCTATCGTGGGCCATAGGATTTTACATGCTAAAAATTATACCTTGTGTTAATGTATATTTTAACATATAATTTTAAAGCAAATTTTAGTTAGTAATAAATCAATTACTTTTCCACATGATGCGCTTAATTAGATTAACTTAGACATGTTTTATTCCATTAAAAAATGAAATGAATTCACTAATCAATCTGACATTTCAGAAATTCAAGGTACTTTGATTATTTTTGCTCAGTTATTTATTTTAAATAATTTCATTTTTTAATGGAATAAAACATGTTTAAATTATTCTGACTAAGCGCATCATGTAGAAAAATAATTGATTTATTACTAACTAAAATTTCCGTCAAAATTTCATGATAAAATATATAATAACGCAAGGTATAATTTTTAGCATGTAAAATCCCATGGCCCACGATAAAAAAAATACCCTGTATATTTTAATCATCACTACTAGGGATGGGCGATATTTTACGTATATGTGATTTTTCACTGGTATTGAAAAATCACAGGTCGTTACAATTACTAATAGGCGAATTTCACTGTTACTTAAAATCACTGCTACTTTAAATCACTGCTATCAACTAATGAAATTGGTCATGAGGGTGTTAATTTATTTGGGTCTGGCCTAGTTAGTCTTAAATTAGAACTTCGATGGTTCGATGATTTACCCAATTACGAAGTAAATATAAAAGAATTTGTTTCAATTTATGACATCTTTTATTTACAATATACTTTTATTTCTTCTTTTGTCATTATGTTATTGATGTGTCAAATATGATTTTGAATTAAAAAAAATATAAAAAATTGTGAAGTGGCCATCATGTTACTTTCTCCGACTTGATGGAATCATTTATATTTACACTTTCATGATTTATTTTCAATTTAATTCATATTTTAAATGTAGTTCGAGCCGTTTGCAAGATTGAATGATACTGACGTTTATAACGTCAAAATTATAAAAGATGAAAATGATAAATTATAAAATTTGAATAGTCAGTTTACTTCAAAACTAATGAGATTTGATGTAACGATTATCGTTTCATAATTATAAACCGAAAATGAAAAAAAAGATTAATGATTTTTTTTTCGAATAACAATGATTTTATAAAAAATATTTTCAAATAAAGACGTCCATTTCTTTTTTGTCTTGAATATTTGTTTAAATGTTTTTGTGATATCTCAAAAACTAATAGAGCAATTGATATGAAACTTTGAACATAAGTCTTATTTGATAATCTGAAGAACTGAACAGCTTTTGGTAAAATTCCATACGCCGGAAGTGGGAGTTTACCTTAACCGTTTTTTTGTTTTTTTTTTCAATATTGGAAACAACAAAGAAATGAACATCTTTGGTTTGAAAAGATCTTTCATAAAATCTTTGTTATTCGAGAAAAAAATGTATTAATTTTCATTTTCGTTTTTAGTTTATAATTATGAAACAATAATAGTTATAGCAAATTTATGTACAAAGAATAAGTTTTTTTCGAAATCTCTTTAGTTTTTGAGTAAACTGAGTTTTTGCAATTGAAGTATAAAGTTTCATCCGAGTCTACGAAACGTTCGATGTACATTTAAAATATAATTTAAATTGAAAATAAACCTTGAAAGCGTAAATAACTATGATACCATCAAGTCGGAGAAAGTAACATGATGGCCACATCACCGTTTTTTATTCTGGTGAAGAGAGAATAATTTGGTTAAGTAGTTGCGAAGACAAATTATGTAAGAATAATTTGTCAGATTTATGACGATCTGCAAAATCAGTTTGAGGATTAGCAACGGCTTTGGAAAAGTCAATTTTCTGTAAGCAAAATCCAATTTCTAGTAGAGCCATTTTTGTTCGGGCAAAGGCAGAATAATTGTATTGGGTAGTAGAAGGTACATTTTGTATGATTATTTTGTCGAATTTGTAACGATCTTTCAAATTGCGGGATTGGCAAGATTCCTAGAAGTAAAAATAATTTTCACTAAATACAATTTCCAGTTCCGCCATTTTTGTTCCGGTAAAGATAATAATAATAATAATAACAATAATAATAATAATAATAATAAATGACTTTATTTCTTGCATACAATTATATTACAGCACATAATTTATTATATATATTAACAATAAGAAAAGGGCGAGGTTCAGTTTTGAGTATCAAAATTTGATACAATCATTTTCTTGGGTTGTTATAAAGGTACAATAAATAAGATAAATCCATTAAATTTTTAATGATCTGTCAATTTGCCCATAAGTTCATTCTTGTTGACCAACATCCATTATTGTTATAGCAAAGAAAAGGTATTTGTAAAGATGTGGTATGTAAAATTATTTGGTCACATTTTAGAGGATTTTATAAAATTATAAGTGCGATTGGCCAAGGTTTTTCTGGATATAATTCAATTTTCGCTAAGCAAAATTTAATTTGTAGCAAAGCCATTTATGTTAACTAATAAAGATTCGGTAATTTTGTTGAAACGTAATAAAGATGAATACGTATAATCAATTGGGTACGACGATGCCAACGGTTTTCCTAGAAAAAGTGAATTTTTGATAATAAAAATGCAATTTTGAAAGGTGCTACTTTTATTCTGCAGAAGATACAATAGTTTCGTCGGGTGCATTATGTAGGAATAATTTGTGTATTAATGATCTGCCAAGTTATTTAGAGGATTGGCAATGGTCTACCAAAAAAAAAATATTTTCTGTAAGCAAAATTCAATTTCTAGCACTGCAATTTGTGTTCTGGTAAAGATAGAATAATTTTAAAGGTACATTATGTATGATTATTTTGTAAAGATCAGCCACATTTCGTTTGAGATAGGCAACAGTTTTCCTACAAAAAACCAATTTTCCGTAAGCAAAATCTAATTTCCAGCACCACCATTTTTGTTCTGGTAAAGATACAATAACTTTATTGGGTTTGTGAAGATACATTATGTAAGAATAATCTTCTAAATTTAAAATGATCTGATACATCGCAAAAAACATTGCCAACAGTTTTCTTAGAAAAAGTAAATTTTTGATAATTAAAATTCAATTTCTTCCTCCTCATTTTTGTTCTGGCAAAAGTTACAATACTTTTGTTGGCTTTTTGTAAAAATACATTGTGTTAAATTTTGAATAGTATGTCAAATTGGGCATGGGATCCTCAACAGCTCGGGTTAGATATTAGTAAGACATAAACAAAAAATGAAAGAAGCAAAAGTGAAATAACTTTTATTACTAAGGATTTTTTTGAGATTTAATTAGAACCTTGAGGTTGGTGACCTTTGCAAAGTCTTTAATTTCAAAATGTATTCGCCCACGCAAAATGATCATCGCCTTTTAAATGCAGATTGTCAGATAATCGCCCAATTAAAACACCGATCGCCCACCAGGGGGCTACATCGCCCACGCTGAGAAACACTGACTTATACCTATACAGTTTGCGCTTAAGGCTCTTGGAGCGTACCTCTAAATTCATTTAAAACATTATTCACAAACGGATAAAGACTTAAAAGTGAAATTTTGAATTCACCCCTATAAATATATTCTAAAGAGTAGCACGGATTTATTTTTTTTATAATAATGTTTATAAACAATTT
Organism: Ocypus olens; assembly: GCA_910593695.2. Lineage (NCBI taxonomy): Eukaryota > Metazoa > Arthropoda > Insecta > Coleoptera > Staphylinidae > Ocypus > Ocypus olens. Next base: position 46,724,060 of record OU343058.1, read on the forward strand.
TAATACTAATATTGCTGTAATTTAGAAAAAAAAATCCGTCGTACCCTGGGGTAATTTATTTGAAATTTATTATTTAAATAATATTTTTTCATATTTTCGAAACTGTATCCGAAATTTGAATAATAAGTTATTCATTTTAATACTCTGTCGTGGTGCGCCCTCTGCGGCTTTCTTGTTTAACAGGCTGTGTATATAAGAGGATGCGTTCCCAAGGCGGTTTCTCGCTGTAACTTAGCCGCGTTATCTAAATTACACAGTGGTGTTACTAAACATATACCTCTTTCGTGACAAGAGGGATTATACAAAAACAGTTGTGTGGAATTATTATATGAAATGTATTTATGATTAAAATTTCTTCTCTTTGGTCCTGACAACCGGCTATCTACCCGACGATTTCTGTGTATTTCATTAAAATATTTTAAATGAGCCTGTAATGTACTACAAAATTAAGAAATGAAATTAATACTTTGTATCTCGTGCATGAATGCAAAAAATATGTTTAAATTATGGCGGTGACGGACAGATTGAGTCAATTAGATTATGATACTTTCATGGGCCTACTGTAGCAGGTCATGTTTTCACTGAAAACCCGACAATTAACAAATGTGCTAACAGGGTTAATTAAAACTTAAAAATTGAAAATTAAAAAATTAAAAATTCAAAATTCAAAATTCAAAATTAAAACTTCAAAATTAAAAATTAAAAATTAAAAATTAAAAATTAAAAATTAAAAATTAAAAATTAAAAATTAAAAATTAAAAATTAAAATTAAAAATTAAAAATTAAAAATTAAAAATTAAAAATTAAAAATTAAAAATTAAAAATTATAAATTAAAAATTAAAAATTAAAAATTAAAAATTAAAAATTAAAAATTAAAAATTAAAAATTAAAAATTAAAAATTAAAAATTAAAAATTAAAAATTAAAAATTAAAAATTAAAAATTAAAAATTAAAAATTAAAAATTAAAAATTAAAAATTAAAAATTAAAAATTAAAAATTAAAAATTAAAAATTAAAAATTAAAAATTAAAAATTAAAAATTAAAAATTAAAAATTAAAAATTAAAAATTAAAAATTAAAAATTAAAAATTAAAAATTAAAAATTAAAAATTAAAAATTAAAAATTAAAAATTAAAAATTAAAAATTAAAAATTAAAAATTTCAATATATTTTGTAGGAACGTTTGTACACATCTATTTTAGTTTTCAAGAAAATTAATTATTTCTGAAATTCTGTCCTCAAAAGGGCAACTTTGAATCTGCCTGTAACTTCTTTGACAGTTTCCAATTATATTGCTCATAGAGGCATCCTCTAGGTACAATCAGAGATATACATCAAATTTCTATCTTATTCTTACGAGAAGTTTCAGGCAGATTTCAAGATGCATTTTCGAGGTTAAAATTTAAAAAAACTAAAAGAAATAATTGTAGAAAAGTTCCCACAAAATATGTTGCAATTTAAACGAGGAATCCAAAATTATAATAATATATAGGGTGTTCTATTTAAAATAACAAATTTGGTGCTAGAGAGTTGAAAATATTTCACATGAGGAGAACTGATTTAATCTTGTGTTGAGCGACAATCCCGTAAACTTTTAAGAAACGGTTTAGCGTAGACACCTTGATATACAATCTACTATTATTGTTCACTTTGAAAAGTAGGCCATGATGGTATCACATGTAGACGCCAATAATGTAGAATACTTCAATTGTTTTCAAATTTATTGGCGGGAATAGAGTAAATTTTTCAAAACATAAGCAATACGAAACACGATGTAAAGCAGCAGCAATGTTTCGTTTTCAGAACAAATGATGATACAATGAAATTAAATAGGAATAATCATTACTACCAAAATCAGGGACAGCTTAATATAACAGGAAAGGTGACCTTGTTATTTTATTATTCATACTCATCAAGGAATTTTCGTAGAAAATTAATTTAAAATGAAAATTTTTTGCGTATTTTTTTATTATAGAATGCAGAGATACAGAGATATGAAGTAACAAAATGGTAAAACTTTTAAAATACTTTTTCCTTAGTCACATGAATAGACTCTAGAAAAGCTAGAAATGACGTATTAGATAAATCAATTTCCCTAACTTCTCTTCTGAAATACAAATTAAATATGTTCTTTTTTATTTAAAAAACGATTAAATTTAAGAAAAAGCACTTGATATGTTTCACTTAATAAATTATTAATTCCGACTGCTTTCGGCTGCAAGCCATTTTCAAGGAATGTACATACATATCAAGTTATTTTTCTTACATTTAATCGTTTTTTAAATATTAAATCATGTTTTGTCAAGTGATCAATGAGAATCAAGTTTAAAACTAAATATGGTTATTTTTTAAACAAGCTAGAAACATGCAGATGGCCAATTATTTAATTTTCATATATTTTTTAATTCAGTATTATTTTTAGTTATTATTAAATTTGTTTCATCTAGTAACACTAGATAAGTTTAGCACTGTGTGTCCTTGTCAAAATGTTTTCTGGTTTTTTCATTTTAATAATAACATTTACAGTTTAAAGTTTCACATTTCATTTCAGAATAATTTTCTAAGTTAGTCTTGTATGTAGAAATAAACGATCTTAAAACCAATGTTATTATCTAGTAGTACTAGTAATAACATGCAAATTTCTTTTGTATCATTCAATATCCGGCGTGGCACTAGCCAGGGAAGTAGTTGTTTCAATAAGTTATTTGTTTATAGTAAGACTTTATTTTTTGCTTGCAGAGTAACGAACAGGTTGAATATTCATATATTCAGGCTACATTTCGTTTTCTTGTATTTATCTGTTATTTTTTAAGTAAAAAAGAGTATACCGTCATTAACGCACTCATATGGGTTCGTTAATGGCTCGCCGAGTGCTTTAATAATTTATTTTTTCAAGTTTGGCGCCGTTCAAATTCAGAGCCGTCAACCTGTGCTAAATTTTCAGAGAGATAGTTTTGAGGGTATGTGATGTGTGGAAATCGCAAACTAATTTCAAATTGAAATGTCAATTAGTGCTATCAACGACCATACAATTTTCTAAATATTTATGGTCGATTTTTTAATATAGAAATGAAATAAAAGGGGCAAAATAGAAAAATACTGCAAAAAACTCGTTCATAAGGCCTTTTTTTGCACTTATCGAACTCGTTTTTTTAATATAGTATTTAGGTATTGAAAAAAATATGAGGCCACCATCATTACTTTCTCCGATTTATCTATAGTATTGTTTTTTCGAGATATTTTTCATATTTATCGATTTTTATACAAAAACTGGTGAGATTTCGTGAAATACTAATTACTTATAAATCGTTAATTTTGGCGTTTTCTACAATTGTTTATTAAAATTTCATGCAACTAGTACAATTTCATAATTGTACCAAAACAAAATGTTATAAATTTTTGTTTATTCGGAAATTAAGGATTTAATTAAAATATTTATTAATTTGTTCATTTTTACTTTGTGTTCAACTTTTGTTAAAATATTTTTGTAATATTTTTCATATTTAGAAAAATATTGGAAATAACAAAGAAACTTCCTTAAAAAAATTATAAGTCAATTTTGCAAAAAATAACAAGAATAGTGAATTCATCATCGAAGCCTACACTACGGAAATACTCGGAACAAGCGCGCTTGGAGCTGAGATTTTTCGATAATGAATTTACACAAATCTCTCGTTACTTCAGATAAGACGGTCGCTCCCTTTTACAAACATACACAAGATTCTAATAGTCAGTCAAGTCAAATAACTATAATAGTGCTGAGCGCCAAAATTTCATTCAAGTGGCTGGTCCACTCTTGACGACCACATCCTTGTCTCGCTACATTAATATCACATATGGTGCTCTTCTAGGGGTTTCGCGGGTTAGATGTAAGAGCAAAGGGTTGGTTTGTTTATATTTATATTTCTTCGTCGGTATCCAATGCCCTTAAGTATCGAATATATTCAGTAAAACCAGGTCGATTTTTTTATAAAAATAAATTTTTGCATGAAAGTCATTTGTTTTTGAGTTATGACGTCATCCATATTTCGTCCCCTATTTTTGTTCTTGATTTTGAGAGATCTTTTCATTGGCGAACTGGAAGTATAAAAATGTTGCCATCTTACAGACGCGCACCCAGGGGGTGGCTATCGGGCTTGAGCCCCCTCCCCCACAAGACATGTATATACCGAGTGTTGACCACCAAACCTGGCCATAGGAAAATACCGTTTTTTAGAATTTATATATTAATTGTAATGCCTTTGATATATTGCACTTTTATTTAATGTCATATTCACGGATTTTCAGTTTACACATATGTTTATGAATGTTATTATATTCGTGAGCCTAGCCCCCTAGCATTTATTTAATGCTTCTGCAACAAGTGAGGTTGCCTCTAATTTATTTTGCATGTACAAATTTTGAGGTATTTTGATTTGAGAAAAACAAATTTTGTGCAAGAAATCCATAAGTGAAAATGTATATTTTATTAAAGGGAATTGGAGTGGGTCATGGCAAAATATTTATCTAGTAATTATCTCCGGTTTTTGGAGGGGTTTTTCATCTCTTTATCGTACCTACCAAACAGTAAATGTTAGATGAACGCCAACACGTGACTGGCTAATGAGAGCGGCACGTGCGAGACCAACTACTCCGACTAGTACTTCATCTGTGGTCACGTGGCCGTATCCTGTGTATAAATCGGCGATGTAACCTTAGAGTACGCCCCATAGGGATTCCACTTTTGTTACTTGACATCCGACACCGATCCTCTGGATAATTAAAATTTAATATTGCAAATGTATACATTTGTAATAATGTGAAAAAATAAAGGAATCAAATATTCATCTCTACAATCCACACTGTGGAATCAAATGAGTTAATAAAAGATAAAAATCAACACTTATTATTACATTATTTTCAAAATGTTTCACCAAGTGTTAAGTGAGAAAGTTATTCAAGAAAAAAACAAATGAGTTAAGTTGATGAATAAAATAATTTAAACTAAATGGCAAAATAAACAACGCAAATTTTGTTGCAGAGTTACGAATAGATTCAATATTTATAAGGTGTGAGCTACAGTATTTTGTTTCTGAGTTAGCCATGTCTGAGATTAGTTCATTTCTTAAATCTAATTCAATTGAACTAATATGAGATAAATGAGATACATAAGGTATCTCACAGCCAACTCGGAAACAAAATTTTGTGGCTCACACGATATCAAGCGTACAACAAAAATCAACGACGAAATTGGCGTTGGAAATCTCAAGTCATGTCTACACTAAGATCACACGCGTGAAATGCTGGTTGCGGTTAAACGGTGACATGCCAGATATTATAATTAGGGTTTAATAACATCTGAAATGTCAACTTGACAACCAGTACTTTACGCGTACGCGTGTGATCTTAGTTCGGACATGACTTTAGATTTCCAGCGCCAACTTCGTCGTCTATGTTTGTTGCACGCTCGTTATATTCATGCTAATTAACAATGCAGTTTGCAGATTGAAATGACTAAAATTGAACTTTTGCATTAAATGACAAAATTAACAATATAGTTTCTTAGAAACGACACTCAAATGAAATCTGGTGTTGAAGCAAGTGGGCGAAATGACTCGTTTTTGTGAGTCGACTCATGTGTCAATTCACTTCTCTACTCGACTAATTTCCATAAGACGACTCTTTTAAACGACTCACTCATGAGTTACCCATCTCTAGTACGTACTACTTCAATCATTAACAAAAGTAACTTTTATTGTTAACACGTTGACCGCTTTGTCAGCCACCGGTGACCGAAGTAGTCCAATGGGGCTGCGTCAGTCACCGATGACTGACAATAAGTGCCTACTTTAAACTTACTATTTAACGCTGTCAGTCACGAGTTAAATTAAATAAGCATATTCTTACTAATTTTATAAAATAAAACTTAAAAACAAAGAAAATGTTTTTTGGCCTTTTACAAAAAAACTTGTTGGCAGCCAATGTGTTAATAAAATCTAAGGCGGGGATACATCAGTCACAAAGCATATCCATTGGATCAGATAATGAAGATGTAATTTTCATTATATCGCCGTATAGGTCTTCCTATTTAGATATTGGTGAATGGAAGAGGAAATGAGAAGGTGAATACAATGGGCAGAGGTAAAGCGTGTACGTGTACGGTATGCGTGGTAAAATTTGTGCTAAGATAAGAAATAGATTAGAGAACACAAACGGCACGCGACCACCACGCTCCCATTGTTGGTTCAGATTAATTTAGGGCATATTCAATCAAACGCCGGTTTCGTATTTCCTGCTGCCGCATGCGACCGAACGGGGCGCAATCGGGCACCACCCTCGATGGCCTTTTCATTTGTTGGTCCTGCGAATTATGCGCTGGGAATTAGCCCGGGAGCATATCGCCAGGTTTTAACATTGATCTACTTATGTACTTACGAACAATTAATCAACATAAATTACCAACCGAGTTTTTTAATGATAATAATAGTAATTGTATTTGTTAAGCTTAACCCAACTAAGTATCGAACGCGTGGCCTTTCAATGGTGCTGTATGTGTAATGGATGGGTATAAATGAGGATCCTGAAGATCCATTCATCTTGCCTTACATGGTGAACGGCTTAGAATATTCTAATTTATATGCAATTAACTAACTTTAAACATATATACCGCCGGTAAGATGCAGCATCTGACCGCCACTGAAATGGAGCGTTTGTGAATATGTCATGTAAACGCTTGCAAAAGCTGATTCAGGAGTGAAAATTACTCAAAGAAGCTTCCTCTTTTCATATGCAGAACAATATAATTCTATTGAAAAATAATCTACTGATTATTTTGTCGATACATACAAAAATCTTAAAGTATGATACCGAATAAAAAGTGTACATGGTGACTAGCGTAAGTCGAAGTTCGCAGAAATGTTACTGTTTAACATGTTTCCGGAAATTTAAAAAAAAAACTGTAATTTTTCTTTTGGGAACGGTTTTACGCCCTCTGCAATTCCGCATAAACAGAAAATAATTTTGTGCTACGTATAAACACAATGTTTCAGATAATTCTTTTTAATAAACAGGTTCCCTATGTTCCCTTGTTAGAAGTTCAGACAATTTTCTTTAACAAGTTTGTAAAACAAGTTATTCAAGATTAATCTGTCGAAACGTCAAGCATTTGTCGGAAAAAATGTGGAATTTACAGAGCAAATTTGGGAGAAAGTGCATTTTTGGTCATAAAATTTTGCCATTTTTGTTATTGCTGAGTTCGGATCATTTTCTTTAGGCAATTCGAAAATAATATCGATACATATTAATATATTCAAATGTTAAACACTAGTCTAACAAAAGATGCTCTTTTGTGCGCAAAAAAAGCATTTCAAGCGAGGAGACGAAATTTGAAGAAATAACATCGTTCTAATAAAGCCATTTTTTTGCAGGGAGAAGGCAACGCCACCTATAAGCATAGTTGGCGTTGGTATAGGAGCTAGAGATGAGTGAGTCGAATAAAAGAGTCAACTCTTAGAAATGTCAAGTGACTCCTGTGAAAATGAGTGACTCATTGAGTCATACAATTTGTACAGGTGAAGATTTTTTTTCTCATGACTCTTTTCCATGAGTCGATTCATTTACTCCATCTCAAAGAGGAGTGACAACTAAAATTCTGCACACCGGACATTACCTGCGCATGCGAAGAAGATATATTGCTTTTGACCATTTTAAAAGGCTTGCATGCAGAATTTTCGGATTTTAATTGTTATATATTTTGTGGAGTATAGCAAAATTGCTACTTTTAAATTACCTTACTACCTGTGATTGCTACTTTTGAATTACCTTGCTACCTGTGATTGCTACTTTTAATATCAGTGATTTTTAACTGTAACTGCGATCTGCTATTCTAAATAAACATATGGCTGACCTTGATTCAGTTCAAGATTCGAGAAGCTTTTGGAGATTTTCGCAGAATCTTATAACAGAATGTCTGTTCAGTAAATTTTGAACATTTCAGATTTATAGCGGTTGTTTTTTTTTCAATTTTGAATTTTCAAATTACAGTATTATTTTCATGCACTTATTTTAAAATCTATTGAAGGGGCGTTTACAGATTCCTAATAAATCTTTAAGTAGAATGTATTTTGAATATATTTGAAAAGTTTCACCAATGTTTTTTTAAAGTTTTTATCTATTCATGAAACTAGCAATTTTAAAACTAGCCAAATGCTGTTCTCGTGCAATTATTATAAACGGGATTGTTTGTTATTCTTTCCGAACCCTAAATGTGAAAATATAGTCAAGAAGCATTTAGCAATTTTTGTAGCATCCTAAATTTAAATATATTTTGAGTAAATTTGGAAAGTACGCGACAATAATTTTTCCATTGTTGTTTTGCTTCCGAAAAGACGCGTGTTTATAGTGACGATTTGCGTTGTTCTCGGGTGTTTATATCAAAATTAGTGAAGCTTTTCCAGATTTTTGCAAAATCGTCAAGTGGAACAGATTTTGAATAAATTTGAAAATTTTCAAGTATGTGGCAAATGTTTTTCTATGCTTGCGCTGCCTCTGAAGGTGTTCCTCTTAAAGTTATTTTAAAATCCAGCCTAGAAGCATTTGAAGATTTTAACTGAATCGTAGAGTGGAATACATTTTTAGTCATTTTGAAAGGTTTCAAGTATGTGATAATTGTTTTTATATTTTTGCAAATTTTTAAATAAAATAATTAATGTCGAGCATTTGGAGATTTTTGCAAAATCGTCCAGTATATTTTAAGTAGTTTTAGAAAGTTGCAGATTTGTATCAGTTGTTTTAATTATCTTTTTATTTATTATGATCATGAAATTTGTAATTCGGCATTAAGATTATTTTTCATGAAACCGTGGAAAAAACTGCAAATTTTGTAAATAGATCTTCAAATCCGTAAAATCATTCTTTTCAAAAATTTCATAGACTCTGGAACGTGTTCAAATTTTAATAATTTACAATAACGTATCAGGGAATTTAAGTGAAATTTGTAAACATTACATCCAAACACCATTTTGATTTTAAACTTTTGTAGAGACGATTCCGTCAATGTTTCGAAAAAAATGTGTCTGTGAGTCCGCCACCTCAAAAACTATTATAGAAATTGAAACAAAACTTTAAATGTAAGCTTTATTTGGCAATCCGAAGGACTGAAATGCTTTTGGTAAAATTTTGAAAACCGGTTTGTTTTATTCCATTTTATTAGTTTGATAAATAAAAATAGAAGTTGTTTCTTTTGAGTTCTCTGTATATATCATAATTTTGTTAAGTGTCTTTTTATTTTTTTCATTTCAGAGAAAAACATCTATGACTTCATTTCGTTCAAAAGCAAGTCCTTGTTTGAACGTCTTAAAATTAATGATAGTTTTCTCTACGAATGTCTTACTTTGTGGTCAAATAATGCTTCGTTTGAAGAAGCCAGGAAGAAGGGTAGTAAACGATTTAGCTGAAAGAGCGGTCAAGTTGATGCAAGACTTTCATTTAATCACGGTTAAAAAGGATCAGAAGCAGTTTTTATTGTGTTGCGTGCAAGAATATCTGCAGAATTGTCCAGACGGTAAAAACCAATCTTTGAAAAGAAAATTTAAATATATATATTTTTTTATATTAAATATTTACATGATTTGGGCATATTCGAATTTTATTTTCCAATTGAGTTCTAGATCCTTCCATATTAACTACAAATGTTCATGTTTAATGTTTGGCAACAAGTCGGCACGGGTTATTATCCAATCGCGATTATATTTATTATTCGAGTTTTTGAGGTCAAATCGAAAAAAAATGAGGGTATGCGAATCTGATTTCGCGAGAAAAAAATGTCTTGGGACATCCTACTCTATATTTTGTCACTTTATGAGAAATGTCTATTATTTCCTTTACGTGCAAATAAGTCTTTAAAATCGATACAATCCTCCATAAGGAAGAAGAAATTACTGCGATCACATTCTTCTTTTGACGCCTTTTACCTTAGTTCAGCAGTTTAAACGCGAAATGAAAGCTTCAAACGATCGGTACATACAAACCTCTACAAATCCTAACAAAGCTCTTGGACCACTAGTCAATTCCCAGCGACCAATATAAAAAAAATCGGTAAACAAACAAACAACCTCCACTGCGGATAATTTTAATAACCTTTTTATCCATAGCAAAATCGGTGATAGATATTTTGCCAGAGGGTGACACCAATTCGATTTCGTTAATGATAGGTACATATCTCATAATATTTTATATTTGCAGAAGTATCCTATGCTAAGGCTAGAGGAGTCGTCATGAAACTGAAAATAAAGTGTTCGAAAGTTGTAAAGGGTGTCTCAACAAGAGCGCCGGATTTAATTTTCAAGAAAAACACATTTTTTATCCCCTTTTTTTTAGTGCGTTTTCGAAACAAACGTTGATCATTTGAATACTTCTCCATATCTTCTAATCGCGTGGTATGTACGTGACAGCTGTCAATAAATAATCAGCGTACTACTCGCACAAACAAAATGGCGGCAAATTCAAATCCGGAGCTCTTGTTGAGACACCCTGTATATGACCTTAATATTAATGCAATAAAACTGGTTAGAGATCTTTTTGTTAGCCCTATTACAAGCTTGTTAAGTATGTGATTTAATATCGGAATTTTCTTCATTCTCTAAAGATCAGTAAATGTATTCCAATATTTAAAAAAGGAGATAAAAATTAGTTGAATAACTATAGACCTAAATATATGCATCCTGCCCGTTTTGTCAACAATTTTTGAATCAATTATGACCGCATACCTGTCTGCATAGCTTGAATCTAACGTCCGTTAATATGTGATTCGCAATTTGAATTTAGACGAGTGAAATCAACAGTAACTGCAGTAAATCAATTTATAAATTTCACTCAAGACGCATTTGAAAATAATGAAATTGTTGCTTGCTTAAAGCATTTGACTCCGTGTCACATCAAATCCTCCTTAGAAAGTAATACTTTCAACAATATCTCACCCGAAGCAGACATATAATAATAATAATAATAATAATAAGTATTTATTGTCATTGAATGATTACAGTGTTTGTAATTACATTTTAGACACGTCAAAGAAAATTAATATTAATTATTTAACTAAAACTAATTACATAGATAATCGCCTAAACTATAGTATACATTTTCAGATAAATATTTTCGAAGAGCTCTTTTAAACAAGTATAAAGTTGATAACATTTTTATATTATCAGGTAATTTATTAAATACTGTAGGGCCTAGTATTTCTGGGGAGTTGCAAGATAATTTTAATCGACGATGCTGTATATAAAGGTTATCCTTTTGCCTTGTTGAATAAGCATGTATGTCGTTAATTTTAGTGAAACTAGTGCGGTTTTTGTATATGTGTATACAAAGTTCAAATATAAACAGGCATGGTAGAGGTAATATATTCATAGTTTTGAAATGCGGTTTGCATGAATTTCTGGGTGTAATATATGTCATACATCGGATTATTCTTTTTTGTGCAATAAAAATGGATTGGAATGAGCTTGAGTTGCCCCAGAAACATATTCCATATACCAGTCGTGATTGAACGGTAGCAAAATAAAATGTTTTAAGTTGGCTTGCTGTTAGGATCGATCTTAGCACTCGGATTTGATAGCACGACTTATAGAGCATTTGAACTAAACTTTGACAGTGGATGTGCCAGTCAAGATGTTGATCAATGTTTATACCCAAAAATTTAATTGTTTCACCTGTGCGTAGTGGCGTTGAACCTAATTTTAAATTTAAATTTAAGTCTTGCTTACATTGCCTATTGTAGAATCGCATATAAACAGTTTTATCCGGGTTGACAACTAATTTGTTTTGAATAAACCAGTCTACTAATTTATGTATTATAATATTGCAGTCAATTTCTAAATTCTTGCTTGAGGAGTTGCTAACAATTGTGGATGTATCGTCTGCGTACATAAAAATGTTAATTGGTACGTAGCTTGCAAGGTCATTTACGAATATGATGAAAAGAATTGGTCCTAGGATTGATCCCTGCGGTACCCCTAATTTAATATTTTCTTCAGTAGACGTAAATACCTTCTTGTTTGGGCCATCCGTGAAGGTTACTTTAACACGTTGCCGTCTGTTTGTTAGGTAAGACCTAAACCAATCGTTCGCGATTCCCCTTATTCCATAATAATTAAGTTTATCTAGCAATATATTATTATCAATACAGTCGAATGCTCGGCTCAAATCGACAAATATACCAACTGGATATTCCCCGTTTTCGAGGTAATTCATTAGATTTTTGTAAAATGAATGGAAAGCTGACATTGTTGAATGGTTCTTCCTGAAGCCGTGTTGTGAATGTGTTAAAATATTAAATTTATCCAAGTATTCTTGTAGTCTATATAACATGCACAATTCAAATATTTTGAAAAATACTGATACAAGTGCCACTGGTCGATAATGTTCAAGTTTCAAAGGGTCGTTTTTCTTATAAATAGGAACGATGGTTGATAATTTCAGCATATCTGGAAAAATTCCAAGTTTAAAAGATTCGTTTATTAAATGTTGTATAGGTTTAGCTAGAGTGTGGGCAGCTCTCTTGATTATACAATCAGGGATTTCATCAAAACCACATTGCTCCTATCCTACTTAACGGGTAGGTAGCAAACTAACGATGAATAGTTATTAAATTTGAGACAACCTCACTTGTTGCATGCAATATTTCTCTTGGTCTTAATTAAATGTATCAAAAATTGTCACAACATTCCGCGAGAAAAAGTTTTCAGTGTGGTACAGATGTTACAATAGTATATTGTACAACGAGCATATAATGATCGCAAATCGTTCGAGTGATTAATAGCCATTATATGCGAGTTGTACACTATACTTTGTTCACGAAAATTAAAATCAAGATCAAAATTTAATTTAAAATTACAATTACAATCAAAATTAAAATTAAAACCAAAATTAAAGTTGTCATTACAATTACAATTGAAAAAAAATTTAAAATCAAAGTTAAAATCATTATTAAACAGAGTAAACAAAATACGCCATAACTCTGTTATTTATTGATCGATTTTATTGAACTAAAAAATGATGATGTGGCCATCATGCTACTTTCTCCGATTTGATGGTTTCATGGTTTATATTTATATTTTATGGTTTATCTTCAATTTAGATCATATTTTAAATGTACATCGAGCGTTTTGTAGACTCGGATTAAACTGACGTTTAAAACGTCAAAATTATGAAAGAAGAAAATGATCAATTTTACATCAAATACTTATGGTCAGTTTACTGAAAACTAAAGGGATTTCGAAAAAAACTCATTCTTTATGAGTTGTTCATTTTGGCATTCTCTACAATTATTATTCATTTAAAGATGTAATTATTATCGTTTCATAATTATAACCTAAAAATGAAAAATAAGTTAATAATTTTTTTTTCTCGAAAACCAATAATTTTATGAAAAATATTTTCAAACAAAAGATGTTCATTTCTTTGTTGTCTTCAATATTTATTTTAATGTTTTTGTGATATTTTTCATATTTAAAACAATATTAGAAAAAAACAAAAAACGGTGAAGGTAAACACCCACTTCCGGTATACGAAATTTTACCAAAAGCTTTTTAGTTCATCGAATTGTCAAATAAGTTTTATGTTCAAAGTTTCATATCAATTGCTTGATTACTTTTTAAGATACAGCGCGCACAGACACACAGGTACACAGCGACGCAGACACACATACACACACACACACAAATTTTTGAAAAAAAAATCACGATCACAATACTTTCTCGTACTTCGTAACGGAGAAAGTAAAAAGAGTTGATTTCATTAGGATTGATATCACAAGGTTGTTTCACAATTAACATTATTTTGACTAGAGTTAATAATTTTATGATTTGACTTACTTTGGCATCTTCAAGGGCAAAATAGTAGGTTTTCTTATAGCTCAGCTAGTTATTTTTGGGTTCAGGACATCTAATAGATGCCTCACGCATTAAGCAAAGCGACTCCCTCATTTGCTTTAAATCGTTATTAAACCATTTGAAATTCAGTTTATTTTGCTTGCCAATTACGTTTTTTTTTTTGTGGAAAAGATTCCACGTCACCATGCTGAATAGTTTGAAGAAATAAATCAAATTTGGAATCAATCTTAATAGTTACTTCATCAAGAAAACTCCAGCTGATTTGATCAAGATGATTATAAAAATGTATCTTACCCTCGTTCCTAATGGGGCGAAAAATGTTTTTAACCATCTTTGTGCTAACATCATGAGTGTTTAATTTGATCCCGTTAAGTCAATTCCCTAAGTCAATTCCTATCATCTATGCTTACTTGATGATAATAATCATCTAGAACAAACTAGAGAAGTAACACTGTACAACTGTGAATAATCACGTAGTTATGAGGCACGCGACACAATTCCATACAGAGCTATTATCTATGACCCTGGTTGCAGTATTAGCTATAAGTAAAACTAAACTACATAGACGTACAGGATTAATAACTGGACACTGGTCTGAATAAAAATATGCATAGAAAGACATACCGTCTAGGTCTCAGATGTTTGGAAGACGGAAAAGCTCGGCATTTACGTGGCATTCAAAATAAAACACTCAAACCTAAGCTAACTTACTTATAATTAAAGCCGAAAACAATCCCTACTTTATAAACAGGGTTGCCAGATGAAAAAACTTTCAAAGGCGCATACTAGGACCACAGAGACTAGTGAGGGACGCACAAAAACAAAATCAATAATAAATGCTTTAAATGAAGACAAAAAGTTTGAATATATGCATATTCAACCTTTTAGTAACTTTTAAATAAATTCGTTAGTTATGAACGTTTGCGACACATCCTGTACTTACCTATTCCAGTATACTTGCACCTGTAGCCATCCCCATTCATCTATTTATATCGCTATCGCGATCGCATCTTAATCCAGAAACAAAAGGATCAATAATGTAAATGAAATAAGTAGCGGGCGGGCATTGAAAGAATCGAAGAAGGGTTAATCTGAGATGCGGCCATGATTCGAAGTAATTTGTGACATGAAGCGAGTGTATTCTGGTGTCTCGTTGGTGTAGAGGTATTACAATTAGTGGGCAGTGGCATGCTGTGAAGGATTAGGACCAAGTAATCAGGATTCCTTGTTCGGAGCAGACCCCACTGGGACTTCGCCATGACTGGCATAAGACAAGTGTTACGATAATACCCAGTGAACACTATTTACCGTGTACGCGTGCATTAGGCTTGGCACCGTGTTATCGTTACTATTTATTTAAGAAAACGAATCAGGAGGAATCGCATTGTGATAAATTGTAAAAATATATACACGTAAATCTTGTAACTTACGTGAGTTATTCTGTGCGAATATTAAATTGTCGCCTTCGTTAACCCTCTACTGTTTCCAAATGGGAACATAATTTTTGTTAAGCAAAGGGCTGCTATCTTACGAAATAAATAATTAGTAAAATAAATAAAAAAGATTCGAAAATTGTAAGAAATCCTCAACAAAATTTATTTTTGAAGAAATCTTTCAGATGACATTATTTTTTTCTTTATTTCTCAACTGGTATAGCAAACTTGTTCTTACAGCGCACAGAAAAAAAACTAAACAAACCAATTACAAGTAACTCTAAGGAAATTGAGCAATTCATAGGAATATTGTCTCTCATGAGACAACTTTCCTCAACCACGTATTGGACCACTAAAATCAGAATGGTTCAAATTACGGACGTTATACCTCTAAACAAACTCAAACGCTCTCTTAATATTTTGATAATTGTGTTGCTGCCAAAAATACTGATAAAATTACGTCAGTACTAAACCAAATAAAAGATTAACCAATTTTATAAAAAATATAATTTTGTCTTATTGCTTTAACCATTTAATGTCAAAACTTATATTTTTATGTATAAAAAATCATGCAATAGAGGGTTAATGGTAATTCTCTATGAATTTGATATCTATAACGTTAGTCACAATAATAAGAGCAACATTTAAAAAAAACACCTTCAATAATAGATTTGAAAAAGGATCATAGTGACATGTTAATTCAATAGCGTACTCAGATTGTTTTTCTTTGAATATTGGTATATAATAATAATAATAATTAAAATTGGATTATATATTTAGTCCATCAACCTAATATAATGGACTCATGCCTTCAAGAAATAATAATATTGTTTATTGATGACCACTAGTGCATACGTCCAGTGGCGGCTCGTGAAAGATATTGATGGTAGAGCCACGTATACAATGTCTTTTGAAGAAAGAACTATTTATCTTCCAAGTTCAAGGTTATTTTTAGTTGTAACGTAAAGGTTTTTAATTTTTAACAGAAGAATTTAAATAAGCTGAAATAGTTATAACTCGTTTATTTGCAATAATTTTAAGTTTTGTAAATTCAAATATACAAACATTAGTAGACAATTTCCCAGAATAGCCGGATATTTTTCTTTGATTTTAACAGTGACTAATCATTTATATTTGTTTACCAATTTAAATGTAACTATAAATAGTTTAGTTTTCTTAACAAATGTAGGACACACATTTTTTTTTCAATTATACTTTAAATTTATAAATAAAAATGTTGTCAATAAATTATTTTTAAATTGCTTAATAAATATTAAATATTTGTCTGAAACTTTTTAATTGAATATTTTTATTAATATATTAATTTAATTAATATTTATAATTTAGATTGAAATTAAAGAAAAATATGGGTAATTCCAGTAATTTTCACCGATGCAAAAAAATCGAGGTCCTTGGATTTTTTTCAAACTTTGGGAGATGGATTGTAGTAACGAAAAACTAAGTTTTCTCAAATTTCAGCTTCCCAGATATTAAACTTACAATTTGCGGTGTGAATTAAGATTTTTGAAAGATCAGCATTTTCACGAATTTCTTAACCTAAACAATAAAACCTAAACCTAAACAATAAAAAAAACATCCATATATTAATTTAAAATGTTTGTATGTTGAAACGTTATTTTCACAAAAATTCAATCGATATTCTCGTTGCTCTATTTTTACCGCCTATAAAACCACTGGTACCAAACTTTCAGGGATTCCTTGGGAACATTAGAGAAATATATCCTCTAAATTTCAGATCAAAACATTCAGATAGAAAAATGTTACGTAGGCTTAATCATGGGAATTTTAGTAACTTTTAGCAATATTCGTTTTTGGCAAATTGCTAATATTTGAACCACTGTATCTCCGGTATCCCTTAATTCCCTGGCACAAACATTTCAGGGGTCCTTTCGGAACATTTCAAAAGTAGTTTCTCCAAAGTTCATTTCAAAATATTCTGGCAGAAAAAAGTTACGTGGTTTTGAACATGTCAGTTTTAGCGGTTTTCGATAAAATACATATATTTGAACCATTGTATTTCGGGTGTCTCTCAATTTTTTGGCATCGAACTTTCAGAAGTTTTTCAGAAATATTCATAGAGTATACTTATTGAATTTAAGCTAAAAATATGCATTCAAGAAAAAGTTATGTAAGTTTAAAAATTGGTATTTTGGCTATTTTCCACAAAATAACGAACTTTGAACCGCTGTATTTTTGTTACCTCTAAATTATTCATCATCAAACTCCCAGAGAATCTTTAAAAACATTTCCGAAGTACACTCTCAAAATTTCAACTCAAAATCTTCAGAACGAAAAGTAGGTTTAAAAATTGGAAATTATAAGATTTCGTGCCGATCTTTCAAAAATCGCAATCCACAGCTCAAATTGTAAGTTTAATATCTGGGAAGCTGAAATTTGAGAAAACTTAGTTTTTCGATACTACAATCCATCTCCCAAAATTTGAAACAATTCAAAGGACCTCGATTTTTTTGCATCGGTGAAAACTAGTGGCCATGAGAAAATCCTGGAAATAATTTTTAAGTTCAGTATTTCGCCGCAAGGGGTCGCAATTGATAGAGTAAATCATAAAATTAGGGATTACTCGGAAAATGTTCATATTAAGCTATAACTTTAAAAACATCATTAGAAACCCTGAAAAATTCCGCAAAATTTCTGTCTGAGGCTCATTGGCGTACCGACTTTAATAAGAGTGGGGGAAGCTCCTGAATGTCTAATTATTTAAATCGTTGTATCTTCTAAACGGCATATCCGATTTTAGCAAACTCAGGCTTGTTTTAAAGTACCTTTAAATTTTATGTCTAGTACCACACGATAGTTGCGAATAATTGCTAGGGGGCGCAATTTGCGATAATAACTTTTTTTTTATTTTCTCCACGAATAATTAAATCATACGGTGTAATTCTCATATGATAATCGGAAAGTAAATTGAAAACCG
The DNA here is from genome assembly GCA_910593695.2 of Ocypus olens. Taxonomy (NCBI): domain Eukaryota; kingdom Metazoa; phylum Arthropoda; class Insecta; order Coleoptera; family Staphylinidae; genus Ocypus; species Ocypus olens. Next base: position 46,742,321 of record OU343058.1, read on the forward strand.
CGGTCCGATAATTTTTTTAAATTTTTTAAATTTTTTTATTTTTAATATTAACTTTAATTTAATTGATATAGTAGGTTAAGTGGAAGAGCAGTTAATAGTTGAATAAACTAACTGAACTTCGCTTACTTTCGTAAATTTAATATTTGTGATTACCTTTGCATTAATAAAGACAATTTATTATTATTATTACTATATCTTCGTTCGTTTCAGAGTTATTGCAAAAATAATCATTTTTGACACTTTATTTGAAAAAAATATGGTTTTTATTACTTTCGTAGGTATTTAGGTTCTATTAGTAATAATTAAAATTCATTCGGCACATTTCGTCAAAACCACAATAACGTTTTATTAATTATTCGTGATTAATTCTTTGGTAAAACTTTTTGTTACATTATTTTTGTTGGTAATGCATTATCCAGGCTTAGTACTGGTCCAAATTGTGCTTGGAGTGTGTTTAAAGGGCCAACAGGCCAAAACGAACAACAGGAACAAGTAGAATCGGGTAACAAACCTAACAAAAACGCAAACAGCAACTTATGAAAAAAAAATATAAATTTCGACAGCCGAGAACTCTAATTATCTCTCGTTTCTGAAAAAACTATTTTAAACGTTATATACTTGTCAGTTTTTACCATTAGCCATTATCTATTAACATTAGTTTAATTATAAATATGAATGTACGTATTCCACACAATTAATGACTATTTATCTAATTGTAAGTACAATATTATAAACATATTCAAAATTAATAATTACAATAAAAGTACATTAACTAACAGTACGTAATTAGAAAATAAACCAGCTTATACAGTATTCGCGCATAAAACAAAATTAAATATTCAAATGAGCATTAAATTTTGAGGTTTAATTTGTTTTTATAATTGAAATGTGGCACGTTTTGATATACACCTCCATTAAATTATAATTAAATCTAGCAATTTACATAATTTTAATTAAAGCGAACGAATTGTGTAATCGCGTCCCAAATTTTCAATTGAAATTTATCCCGGCACCGCGCCGGATTCGGGGCTAATTATTAAAATTATAAAATTATGTTTAAAAACGTTTTACATCAATCACCAATTGAAGCTTTAATCTTCTGTAATTTTATTCAAACCGTTTAATTGAGTTGTTGCGTAGCCCGTTTTTTATTAAGTATTAATTTGCGAATTATACAAATTGGTGCGTAATTTTCGAAAAATCGGCACCCCGTTTGAAATATTTAAATAGCGTAATGTATTTAGGTAAATCGTAAATTTTATTACACGGCGATAAAAAGTCTCTGATCCCTGGGGTATTTGGGTATCTTCTTTGTGCATTATATCATGTAATAAGTAACTGTTACGGCAATTAATATGTAAGTATATAAATAGCTGAGTATTAGTGCTAGACCCACCTGCTTACGGCTTTGGATAGTATTGAATAATTAGTATGACCATAAATAAGTAATTCTCTTTCTTGACGGATCTATGCGGAGGAACTCCGGCGGAGCGAAAGTGAAATTAGTACAGAATTAATAAAACACAAGAAACGGGATTACGCTCTAGAATGTTTAATTACTTGTACAAAATGTTTTAAGTAATACATTTGTAAGGATAATTTAACATTAATTTTATCATCAATATTAGCTATCAATTTATTAGGACATGCACGCGATGTTACACATTGATTTCTATGCGATTATTATTCGATAAACAGAAAAATAATTGGATAAGCAGTCTCCTAAGCAGGGATGAATTCAGTGGGGGTTATGGTCACCCTCCCCTAAATTCAGTTAATTAGTTTATTTTTCGTTAATAAATAATATAAACGTTGTTAAATCGTTTGTGATTGAGAAAGTTCTCCATTATTCGGCCGAATCATTTTCTCCACAGGTGACGTCCAATCACATGATAGCAATTTCATTGCCCAACAGGTGACGGCCAATCAAATGATAGCGGTTTCATTGCCCAACAGTTTAGTTGTTACTATGGTTACGATTCGTTTTTTTGTCAGCGAACTGCCGCAATTTCCAAATAGAAAAATTATTCGTTATAATTTAATGCAAACAGAAAAATCTTTAGGTAATTATTTAATATGATACGAAAAAGTATAGTATTCAACTCGTGAACAAGTTGGCCACTTCACCCTCGTGGCAATGGCCAACTATCTCACTCGTTTAATAATATACTATTATTTATTTGTTTACGGTTACACCTTTGCAAATATAGAAATCGAAAAAGTGAAATTAAAATTAAAATTAACATCGAATAATTTAATAAACTATACACATACGACAATGAAACTTAAAATTAGAATATCAAACAAATAAATCAAAGTGTTGTACAAACAAAGTAAAAAGTGCTTTATTCTATACAGGGTGTCCCAATTTAAATTGCCACCCCAAATATTTCGAAACCTGAGCAACATGGCAAAAAATGTTTCAGATAAAAGTTGTAGGGTTCGGAGGGAACATATTCTAGACCTTGAAAATGACCTTTGCATTAATTTTCAGGGTCAACTCTCTATTTTTTTTGTGGGATCGAATTCTACGGGAAAGAATACAAATTTTTTGTAAGAAACTTTTTTTTAATGCTTCTTTTAGAGTTTTTTCACGAATTTTGTCCGACAGGTTGTTTGAAATCTCAGATGAACCCAGGCTGATTCATGAATTACCCTCGGCATTAGCATCAGAGGTGCGGGAGCAAGATCCCTGGATATTACCCCCCTTGTCTTTTTTCTCTGAGGACTAGTCAAGGAGAAAGTATTTGTTGAAGCTCCTACAACAGTGCAGAACATAAAGGAGAGGATTAGGGCTGCATTTCGAAACAATCTGAAACTTCCATCTGAAACAGTTTTTGTCAATTAAATAAATAATAAACGAAGTTTCTCCGTATATAGCTGAATCAAAAGTGTGAACATGCCTCCGGGAAATCATCGAATATTTTTTGTCAAGTTGCTTAGGTTTCGAGATATTTGGGGTGGCAATTTAAAATGGGACACCCTGTATAAAAGCATGTATAACGAAGTAGAAGCTTCCTACATAATAAATAGTAGTTAGTTAATTTAATAAATAAAATTATTATTCACTATGCGCAAAAATGCAACGTCGTATTCTTTTGTTGTAGGAGTGGTAAAACCTATGATTTTTTCGGGAACAGGTCGGAACAGTTTCAGATGCATACCTGTCCCAAAAACCTGTGACTACTCTGGGAGAAGCGCAGTGGACATTTTTCGTTGCATTTGCAATGTTTTCTCATTTTGGTGGAAATTAGAGTTAATAGAATTTATTCAAAATACTTCGCATATTTTTTTCGAAAGAAACCAGAGGTCCTTAGTTTGTAAACCTATCAACCTCAAAGGAAAAACATATTCATATCTCCCTTATAAATATCTACTAATATCATTATTGTCTTATAAGTGTTCAATACAGTAAGTGACAGTGACACATATTTTTATCAGAAAAACGTCCCTACTCACCTCAAATTGTCGTATGGGTCAATATGATCCGAGCAGTACATGAATAGATACAAATGAACGGAAGATTAAATGATGTGTCTTCGCAATTGCTTAAAGAAAATTATCAAAATTTTGCAATAAAAAAATAATAAAATTTAAATAAACCATACTCTTTTAAAGTGGAAACTAACGTAACCAGGCATATGGCTAGGAAGTGGAAGAAGCCCGGTTGGACCTTCAGAAGTTCATGGTTTTCCAGCGGGTCATAGTTGGATACGAATTCGTTCCAGACGTTAGTTAAGTCTTCGGTTAAAAAGACAACGTTACGTGGTAACGTGGTCATTAATTAAATGACCCAAAATTGCTCTTTCTCTACAATTTTTTCTGTAAATGGCACATTTCTTTTTACAGTTTCTTAAAATGTTTACAAGAAATTTACAACAACATTTCTGATGATCAAAAAAGCATTTCTTCCAAAAATTACTGTGGCAAGAGACGAAATTTGATGATCAAACAAGCACTTTTTCCAAAAATTACTCCATAAATTTTACCATCCTTTTCACAGATGCTTGAAATATTGCTGGATTAATCTTAGATAATGTGTCTTCACAGATATTCGAAGAATCTTACCCGAACTTTGCAATAAAAGAAAATTTTGCTTTATAGGAGGAATTTTTTAGGTTGTAAAAAGCATTATTTTCAATAATCCTATCAATTCCCCACTTATTTCGGCGGTTGTTTATAATGTTGGCAAATAAATATTTACTAATGTATCTTTGCAATACAATAGCCTGAGGAAAATTAACCGAACTTTGTTGTAATACAAATGGCTAGAAGACATTTAGATGACCAAAAATGCACATTTTCCAGAAATTCCTTTGTAAGTTCCACATTTCTTTGAACGGAGGCTTCTAATTTTGTCGGATGGATCTTAAATAATGTGACATTATAACTGCATCGGAATTTTGCAGTAACAAAAATGGCACAGTTTGTGTTGACCAAGAATGCACATTTTCCAGAAATTCATTTGTAAATTGTACTCCTCTCAACAGAGACTTCAAATTTTGTCAAGTGAATCTTAAATAATGAAAAAATTATAACTGAGTAAAAAGATTGTCGAAATTCTGCCTTGACGAAAATGTCTGCGCTAAAAAACAAGTTGTGTTGCCCAAGAATGCACATTTTCTAGAAATACCTGTGTTCAACTTTGTTCCACATTTCTTTCGACAGACACTTTAAATTTCATTAGATGAATCTTAAATAACGTGAAATTTTAATTGCATAAGGGAAATTATCGGAATTTTGCAGTAACAAAAATAGTTGTGCTAAAAAACTATTTGTGTTGACCAAGAACGCACATTCTCCAGAAATTGCTTCCTTTCGACAGAGATTTCAAATTTTGTCACATGAATTTTAAATAATGTTAAATTATAACTGCATAAAGGAAATTATCAAAATTTTGCAATAACATGGCAATGGCTGCACTAGGAAAACAATTTATATTGACCAAAAATACACATTTTCCGGAAAGTGGGTAGCGGTATAAGATGGGTGTGGCGACCCCCGCGCGATTTGAGTTAAATATTTAAAAAAATGAGATTTGCATGCTCATTAACTGTTATTTTCGACTTATTATATTATTATTACCAAGTTATGGAAAACAAAATTTACTTAATTTGAGTTTTCGCGCGAACAAGTGAAAATATTAACACACGGATAAGTGGATAATGAAGGTCGTTAATATGGCTACGTATGCTATTTGGCCCCTTTTTGTAAGGGCACAAGAAAGCTTTAAAAAAATATATTCTTGAAAAACTATTTTTTTTTCACATTTTTCTGCTGTTTACACCAAGTTTTTGGAGTTCCATGACCCGTAAAAAAATCAGGAAAATGTGCCGTTTTCTTGTTTTGGGTGTAATAAAATTAAATCAATTAAATCCGATCACACAACTGACCGGAAAAAAATACACACAATTTTACAGTGGAATAATTGAAGAAAAACGCATTTTTTAATACATTTTTGGTAAAAGTCGAAAATGACAGTTAATCAATCAATCAAATCAAATAATGTGAAATTATAACTGTAAAAATAAAATTATCAGAACAACAAAAATGGTTGCGTTAGAAAAACAGTGTCTGTTGACCAAGAATGCACATTTTCTAGAAATTTCTTTGTAAGTTCCACATTTCTTTCGACAAAAGCTTCAAATTTTGTCTGATGAATCTTAAATAATGTGATATTATAACTGTACAAATAAAACTATCGAAATTTTGCAGTAATAGAAACTGCTGAGCTAAAAACCGTTTGTGTTAACCAAGAATGCACATTTTCCAGAAATTCCTCTATAAGTTCCATATTTCTATTGACAGAGGCTTCAAATTTTGCCAGACGAATCTTAAATAATATAACATTATAGTTGAATACACAAAATTATCTAATAACTGTGCAGTATCAAAAATGGCTTAGCTAAAAGTTAATTTCTGTTGACCAAAAATGCATATTTTCCAAAAATTGCTCTGTCAATTTCACATTTATTCCAACAGATGCTAAAAATATGAATACATCAATCTTAAATAACAGGTTGTCAAGATTCTGAAAAAAATGATCCCACCGTTGCAATAACAAAAATGACTACAGTAATTAACTCATTTTTAATAGAATTTTCTACTGAAATTTCTTTGGACATATCTTTCAAATTTAGTCATTATTTCCAAATAACGTAGCTTTATAATTGTCCAAAGAAAATTATTACAACTTCACAGAAACAAAACGATCTGCGCTAAAAAAACATTTTTTAACCAAAAGTACACTTTATCCAGAAATTCCTTTATTAATTTCACATTCCTTTCAACAGATGCTTCAAATTTTGCCAGCTGAGTCTCAAATAATGTAACATTTGATTGCACAAAGAAAATTATAGAAAATTTGCAGTAACAAAAATGGTTTGTTGATTCGCGTTGACCAAAAATGCACTTATTCCAGAAATTGCTTTGTAAATTCCAGATTTCTTTCGACGAAAGCTTCAATTTCTTTCAGATTCATCTTCAAAAACTTCTATTTTTTTTGACTTAGGCATGAGCCATTCAGTCACGCCCAGGTTATTATTTTATGTATTTCAATTTGGGATGAGCTAATGAACAAATGAACAAATGAAGAATGTCAGACGTATACAACAACTATGGACCCAAGCGAATACTTCTCTCGATCCCCGAAAAATCTTTCCCCCGGGCTGGGATTCGAACCCACATGACACGCGGTGCAACCGGCACAAGCGCTCGCCTTGAATAAAGAAAACTTAGCAGTAACAAAAATGGCTGCGCTAAAAACAATTTGTATTAACCAAAAATACACATATTCCAGTAATTTCTCTGCAAATTACACATTTATTGCGTTAAATGGCTGAATATATTGATAGATTAATCTTAACTAAAGAGTTTTCATATTGGTGACCAAAAATTGCTCTTTCTCTAGAATTTTTTCTGTAAATGGCACATTTATTTTCATAGTTTCTTAAAATTTTTACAAGAAATTTTGAACAACATTTCTGTGTAATTTTCCACAAAAAAATCCCACCTTTGCAGCAACGAAAATAGCTGCGTTACAAGACACACTTTGATGACAAAAATGGACTTTCTCCAGAAATTGCTAAACCCCACACTTATTTGTGCTAAGGCTTGAAATTTTGATGGATTCATTTTGTATACTTATCTAAAGAAAATTAGTCGAACTTTGGAATAACAAAAATGACTGCACTAGAAGATAAATGTGTATGGCCATATTCCGGAAATTTCCTTGTATATTCCACATTTAGTGAGATTAATCAAATAATGATATTTTATAAGCTTAAAGAAACTTATCAAAACTTTGCAGTAACAAAAATTGCTGCGCTAAAAACAAATATTTTTGACCAAAAATACACTTTCCCCAAAAATTGCTTTGAAAATCTCACTTTTCTTCAGATAAATGTTTAAAATTTTGATACATTTCTATTTACATTTTTCGCGCACCGCTCACTACATGAAAATGGTTAACTTTAGGAATTAATTGCAGAACAAGGGGTTATTGCAAAAATATAAACAACCTAAATTGTGAAGGTTTAGACATTTTAGAATGTGGTAGTTATTTTTATTTCCGATAGTTTTCATTTTTATTTTTCTTACTCCCTCTACCTCTGGGCAGAATCTCGCGTTTCGATCGCACTGTGCGGCGCTCGAAGACAAATGTTGATGTCCAAAAATGCACTTTCTTCGGATATTGCACTGTAAATCTCACATTTCTTAAACTGTAATGGATTAATTTTAAATATTTTCCTGGAGAAAATTGGCCATAGCAAAAATTGCTGCTCTAAAAGACAAATTTCGAATACCAAAAATGGACTTATTCCAGAAATTGCTCTGCGAATTTATCATTTTATTCGACAGATGCTTTTGTAAACCAATCTCAATAAACGCGAATTGGCCAAAAAAAAAGGTATCATTTATACAGCAATAGAAATAGCTGCTATAACTAAAAAAAACGACCTTCATTATCCACTTATTCTAGAAATGGGTCTTGTAAAATCGACATGGATTGGACAGATGCTTGAAATATTGATTTAATAAATTATTACAATTGCTATGGAAAAATTTATCAGAAAAAAATGCACTTATTCCAGAAATCGCTCTGTTAATTCCACATTTCTTCCAACAAATGCTTTAAATTTGAATATAATTATGCTAAATATCGAGTCTTCACTATTATCGGGATAAGGTAATCCAAACTTTGTAGTAACAGAAATGGCTTCACTGGAAGCCAAATGTTGATTATCAAAAATGCACACTTTTTCCAGATATTGCTCTGCAAAAGAATCATTTCTTACGTCAGATGTAAAAATTTGGACAGAATAACCTTGTATAACGTGACCTTAAAATTACTTTAAAAAAAAAATCATACGAACGTTGCAGTAACGCTAGACCCAAAAATACGCTTTTCCCAAAAAATACTCTCTAAATTTCACTTTTTTTCTGATAGATACTTAACCCGCCAACGATGGCCTACTGGTCTGTGAGACTGGGTGTGTCGAATAACTTTATTCTCAGTTATTGTTTTTTGTTGCAATTTCGAGTAGCTGCCGCATTGCAGAGCTTAAATTGATTAAATATCTTTGTTTTATTGTCAAAGAACATAAATTAAAAAAAAAAAGACATGAACTATTAGTAACACGTTTTGAAAAATCTTTAGTGCGTGAGACCGGCGTCACCATTAAATTTGCATCACCAATGGCGGGTTAAAATTGTGTCAGGATAATATTGAATAACGTTATTATTTTTTGTTTTTTAAAGAAAAGGGAATAATGGTTGACGGGAATTCGGGTTGAGGAAGTGCGGATGATTTGGGAATTGGCGTAAGCATCTAGGCTATTCGGCCTCTAACGATATATATTTTTTGAGATTTCATTTTTAATAATGAATGAGACATACACGGCCACTTCTTAGTTCCGAAAAAGTGACCGCACGGATGGGATTCGAACCCACGACCACGAGGCCCGTGAGCAGGAACTCTACTCACTAGGCCGTGGCGGCGCCAACATTATTTTATTTTACATTTTCTATAAATCGCTTCGTAAATTGCACATTTCTTTTGAAATTTTGTCGGATTTGTAATGTATAATTATAATGTAGGGAGTCTGCGCGAATCAGTTGTAGTGCGCAGTCGTCAAAAATGCAAAAGAGAGTACATGTATGGCGGCCGGCAAGTCAGCACGTTTTGATTATTCGCGAATGAAGTTACGTTTATATACATAGAATAGTGTAAAAGTGTGTGGGAAAATAAAACTATACGTGTTTGGGGAAATTCATGTTTCCATTAAACCACCCATCCAGAGACACTACAAGATTAATCTTGACTAACGTGACAAAAATGGCTGCATTAGAAAACAGATTTTGTTTACTTTTTCCAGTAATTACTCTGTAAATTCCACATTTCTTGATAGATATTTGAAATTTTGATAAAATAACTTGTCTTCACAATTTCCTAAAAGAAAATTTTCCGAATTTAATCATTACTTCGTCTTATTTTATTTTTAGTCTTGTTGTGACACCATGATCACCTTCATCTTCTTATAACCACTATAAAATGTTTCCTCCACGGTTGTTTCTCCACCGATATTTTCTATTTTCCTGCAGTCATTAGCGAGTAAATTTTAGTTACGTTCGATCTTAGAGGTCAAACTTCTTCCAGCCATTCTCCAGTCTTTGCATTTTAATTTTCTGCCAATTTAACGCAAAATTAACCTAAAAATAAACCTTTAAAAACTCCAAGATTACTAGATTCACCAACAATTGCAGACTCCAGTGAAGGTGATCCATTTTTGTTTGGACAATACTGTGCCGAGATTTTCTTCCATATATTTATGTATTTATCTTATTATTTGTTTTTTATGTAACAAAAATCGCGATGTATTTGACTAATATATTTTCGTCGAAAAACTTCGGACTTATGAGTCAAAAAAACACAAAATGCACTTTTTTTAAACACCAATAACTTTGTGCCAAATTGCCGTAGAAACTTCATTTTTGAGTCCTGCACAGGTAATTGGACACATTTCAATGCCTTTTTTGTCCATCTCGGTACACGTTGCCAAAGTTGGAGGTTTTTTGCCGAAAAACGTGTTTTTTTTGTTCGGGGGTTAAAGGATTCGAAAAGGGAACATTCCTTAAAGTAGAACCAAAATGAGATTTTTTCCCGAAAGAATAATCAAATTTGGTTTTTTCAAACACCCATAACTTGGTACCAAATCGTCGTAGGAACTTCGTTCTTCAAGTTCTGCATAGGAAATTGATCAAGTTTTAATGCCTTTATGGTGGATCGAGTCGACAAAATTTTTCCAACTCCATAGACATCGTCAAAATTGGAAATGGTTTCCTAAAAAAAAATTTTTCACAGGGGGGCTAGAGGGGGGCGGAAGGGGTTACGCTTAACTTCGCATGCATGACTTTCAAGATGACACTTCAAAGTTTTTCGCCCTCAAAGATTCATCACAATCGATTGAAAATACGCCGAGTTATGGCGGTTTGAAAATGGTCGAAATTGGTGTTTCATTTTTTTTCCACCAGTGTAGATAATTAAATTAAAAAAAAAAACACTCGAGCTGTAATGAACGCTTGAACATTTTTTTCTCATTCTTATTGCTAATTGATTTGTCGTGTTTACTTGTCCCACATTCCACTGCCGTATCAAATTCACTATCGATTCCGTAGAACATTATCACTGGTGTCGGGTTACAATCAATAGACCTCCCCTCTAATAAAATGCACGCACAACACACACTACCCTTGTTATATAAGGGTAGTAATGGTTTCTAGAGATTTGCCAGAGTAATTTTACGGTTGCGATAAAGACATTTCCCTTGTGGCTTTCCCAAAAGAGATATTAAATTATCTGACAGATGGTAAATACACGTATTAATCGCAAACTGGTTGATGATTTTCAGTTGGACATGTGTCGAGAGGGATCTTTCGAATACTTTCTGTTTAATATGGCGGGATGGGTTTGTCAATCCTGCGTATATAAAACATATTCGAATGTATTGATTGTAAAGTTTGGTGAAAAAGAAAAATGTTCCTTTGTATCTGTTATTAAAATTACTACATTTCTTTTAATTTTAAATATTCAATCGAAGAAATTGCCATATTAAACAATAGCTATTTGTGTATAGCTATTTGTGTATTTGCGCTCGTAATTAAACACAAGATGTTTTCTGCGATCGCTATTATTACAAGTTCTTTCAAAACCAGCTAAATATTGGCTTTATTTAATTCAAACGAGCAGTAATATTTAACCTCAAATCAAACCAAGTCAAAGGTAGAGGTAAAGGTAAATGTTTGATACAAGACGTTCCAGTAATTTTGCTTATGTATGTATATATACATTTATTTTTCTTTTTAGATTTAGGACTTTGTATTTTTTATAATATTCCTACAATAACAAGAAATAAATTATTGTTATATACTTGTTGATAGCAAGCGCCCAGTCAACAAGTTGTTGCTATAGGCAACGTGCGACAAAATACGCTGACGTTTGCTGCTTTGAAAATTGTACGTTCTCAAATGAGAGCTGAAAGTTTACTACTTTTATTAATGGGAGAAAAAATTTATGAATACATAGTTTATATTACAGAGTATGAAACATATAAAGCATAACAATAATTTATTTTTCTTAATATTCAGCTATTTAGCTAAATGTATATTTACTTAGATTAAGGCTAAACGATACCGCCAAAAGTATACCGATAAACTATTTATACTGCATTTATCCATTCGTTCCACTAGCCTTTGAGATTAAATTTCCTGCATTGTCCGCAATGGGTGGCTAATCACTCGCTAATACGGCACACAAGAGGGTGAACACCCCTCGACACCGTCTCCTGGGACGCACGTATAAAATTACTTCACCGCACATTCAATTCAATCAGAATGGGCCAAATTAAAATTCATTAGACTGCCTGCTGTCTTGGCCCGTTTTTACAAGAGCCCTCCAAATTAATGTGGCGAATCTGGGCGATGTTACGAAACGCACCCCGCACCCCGTACGCCGTAAGTGCATAGGCGAGGTGGATTAGTGAAATTATTTCTAATGTTATTGTCGGCCAAAATGTATGTGGGTGACTATAACAGGACGTGCGTGGAATAGAAACGTTCAATTTCATTATGAAATATTATTTGTAGCCGGGGCATTTCGGAATGGACAAAGGCTTCCGACACAAAGGAGCTTTCAAGGTTTGAACCTAGAAATCGAATTCGAAATGGTCTAAGAATAGATATTCATTACGCTGTGTGGTAACGATGAGTGTAAACGAATAGTTTCTAGGAATATTTTTAGATTTTGCGTATTTCAAGTTCAAGGGTTTTGCTCCTGTTCCTGTCATGGGTACGTCAGTAGTTATACTCTGGCCGCGCTATGAAGGAGTCTGAGGTGATTAACGAAGGGTCGGAAGTGATTGGATATTTTCTTACTTTACTCTCACAGATGTTTACACTTTTCTTGTTATTGGTGCACTATCGGCTTCTATCAGTGGTCCTTGAAAGGTTACATATAACTTTGGAAATAAATGTGCATGCAACTCAAGATCTCATGTTCGCTTATTGAGAACCTCAGGCATTCGAGACGCATGAAGCACCCGCCCAACATGCAAATGAGGGCGGTCCAAGTTAATCGCCTCAGATGCTATTATAGCGCAGCCAGACTTTATTTCTTTGTTATCTTCAATATTTGTTTAAATGTTTTGTAATATTTTTCATATTTAAAACCTACTTTCTGGGTACGAAATTTTACCAAAAGCTTTTCAGCTATTCTGATTGTCAAATAAGACGTATGTTCAAAGCTCTATTAGTTTTTAAGATACAGCGCGCACAGACAGACGAAGTACGGGAAAGTATTGGGATCGTGAAATTTGTTTAACGGATATATCCGTTTTGAGGCGATTTCAACGATTTCTGGAAAAAAATGTATCTCAAAAACTATTACAGCAATTGACATATCACTTTGAACATAAAAAACTTTTTTCCGCTACCGACAACGTAAATAAGCATTGCATCCATAGTTACAGGTACCGTAAGTGGCTGACATTCGTGGTGTTTGTTGTCCTTGGCGACGGAACTTAATTCTTACTTACTGACCTAGGAAAATAATAAACAGAAACGTAACGCTCCAACATATAGGCGAGCAACACATTTTCGTCTATACCTAGCATCGGCATCCTTTTTTCATAACCACTGCCTAAAAGAGTCATAATAGGGCACATACCTTTTCGATTTTGTCGGTAACAGGTTCTAACACGCAATATTCGCAGTTTCGTTTGCATCCATGCCCGCAAAAACTGTCACTGGATTGACACAAACAAACAAAATTCGACATTGTTTTCTCGGTTGCTGGGTTGCCATTAGAGGCATAGGTGACTATAAAAATTTTAATCCCAAATGTTACAAGCCGTATTTTAGAATATTTTCTGATCTTTTTTAAGTATTATATTTCCGGTAGCGGAAAAAAATTAATAAGCAACACGGAACGTAATGACAATTAACATTTTCGGCAAGCGACGTATTCGCCTACCTCAAATGTTAATACGTCCTTACGTTCCTTGTTGCTTAAATAACTATTAAACAAATATTGAAGGCAACATCTTTTGTTTGAAAATATTGTTCACGAAATGATTGTTTTCCGAAAAAAAAAATTAAATGTTTGCTATTTTTGGTCTCTAATTATGAAATAATAACCGTTACATCAAATTTGTATTAATAATAATTGTAAAGAATGCCGAATTGAACTTATAAATAATACGTTTTTTCAAAATATCTGTCTTTCTAAATACCTCTTCACAGGAGTATGCGGAATGGTATCTTGAAGACTGTTAGTTGGCTTATAGTAAATTGACGGTGGATTATTAGAATTTGAAGTACAATTTTTTCAATTTATTTGTTGTAATTTTCTATTTCATTTGGTCTGCATTTTTATTTTTAAGCGATTTTTGTTGTAAATTTATATTTTTTTGGCTTATGTTTTAGATTTTGTAATCTGCATTATTTATTTTTATGCGCGAATTTTTTATTTTTTTACAGTAATTTCGAGTTTTTATTTTAAGACTTTATTTCAGATTTTGCAACTATCTAAACTCGAGTTGTTAATTTTTGGCCTGTATTATTTTAAGAACTTTATTTTAGATTTTGCAACCTACAGTTTTTATATCTAGACTCTATTTCTTACAAGGTTTTTGTTTTAATTTTAGATTATTTACTTAAATTTATATTTTTGATTTTAATTTAGGCATTTATTACTTGTTTCAAGTTAAAATTTGATATTTATTTAAAAATATATAGTCGAATTATTTTAATCAAGTGCTTATTTTTTTTTTAATTATTGGCCTGAATTTTTTATTTCTAGACCAAGATTTTTGATTTTGGCTAATTTTGTTGAAATTTTCGATTTTTTGTGTGCATTTTTTTTATTTCTAGGCACAAGTTTTTGTTTTTTGGTTTAAATTTTCGATTTTTTTGGTCTATATTTCAGATTTTTTTAACCTGGATTATTGATTTTTATTCGGGAATTTTGGATGTTTTTGTTAATATTTTCGAGTTCTTTGGTTTAAATTGATTTTGATTTAGTTTTTCGATATAACTTTTCTGTTTTTGGCCTTACTTTTACTTTCTCCGTGTGAAGTTCGAGTTCTTGAGCTTTTTCGGAGTAACTGTAGCTAGAATTCGAAGGTTACAAAACAGCTAACTGATGTTTGAAATAGAACAAAACCCTAATTTTGTGTATTTACCAGAAGGTATTTCTATAAACATAATGCATTCGTTATTTGTGGAAGAATATAATCTCAATATTCAAAATTTACTGCAGCGTGTTTACAAAAACCGTTGTGATGATTTATGAATCAATTTAAATTAAATTGATCATGCAACCGTTGATTATAACTCGATTGTGTTATATTAAATATAAACAATTTTTTTTCTCAGTAAGATTTTGACATTCGTAGTGAGCTGACGTAAATCTTTCTTTTGATTATTCACCAAATCATATATCTTTTGCTGTGTCTTTCTTCTAAAATCGCCGCGTGCGGATATTTTCTGTACTCGTATTATATCAAGAATAAAATTGACTCATCGTGGATTTCGCGGAGATCATTTATATTATAATAAACAGAAGAAGAATAATTTCTTTTTCCGGAAACATAAAGACTTGTGTTCAATTAATGGGCTGAGGCCGCTTTCGGATCCTGATGTAAAAAGATTAAGATACTCGACCCACAGGACTGTCTAGCCGAGAACCCTCTGAACCTAGAGGTAAGTTAATAATAATAAAGATAAATACATCGACTCAAACTATAATGGTAAATTTGGACTACCGATGTCAGACACATGTGCTGGATCAGAAATTGAATTCCCAAAATATAAGTGATGAAGAAAAACATTTGTCTAGCCAATGCTACATATTTTCAACTGCTATCGATACTTGTATCAACGTTCAGAAGACATACGTTTCTACTACTGACTACGATGATGCGCCTATAATAGTGTAAAATTATAAACCGCTTGTCTTTGATATGTTCAGAAACTGATGATGTAAACGCCAAAATTCATGAAATAAACTATATCAACTATATCAACAACGAAAGAAATACATCTACGAAAAGGTGAATCTTTCCACGCAATAAAAAGGTACTACAGAGAAAAAGCCCAATGTAATGTGCATTAATTTCGACTTTATGCAAAACTTGCCATTGCCACAAATCCCTACTAATTTAATATTTTTTTCGCGACAATTGTGGTACTGTATATTTGGTGTTCCTGATCTTGTTACAAACAAAGCTGATATGTATAATATATAGCCCATTTTCTGGAATCTGGCGGCTGTGGTCGTAAAAGAGGATCGGAGCTCGGTAAGTAGGGGACGTAATATTTTTTATCTCAAATCAATCTTTGTTGAGAAGTACTGGTGTAAAAGTGCGTATACCAATAGGAGCGAAGTACAGTAATAAATGTATGGGATGTAATTAGACGAACCACAAATACCTTACCTTCGAGGGTGCGTTGATCCTCAGGGCAGACCGGCCGTTTTACGACCTCAGCCGCCAGATTCCAGCGAACAGACTATACACATATTATGAATGATGTAATATTCATGTTTTTTCATTACTTGAAGAATTTAGATTGTACCGAATGTTTAAAAAGCGGGTGTCTAAAGAAGTTTATAACACAAATTGCATACTATACTTTTTCTACGAGTAAATTGGTAAAATTTTGAAATTATTTTATCATCTTAAATGCACATGGTAATAGTACAATATTATTAAATTAGTCTACTTGGTTAAATATACATTAACTGTTACGGTAGAGACATAATGGGAATTGCTAAAGGAAATCATTGATTCTCCTAAATTTCTTTGATGTTGTGTATTATTTATTGTTATTGTTGTGTAAGTTGAAAGTATTCCTTGTATCATTTACTTATTTTTTATTTTGACTGATTGTTGATAAGTGACAACTAACTTGAATCACTTAGCGTCATGAAAACGTATGCAATAAATGGCATTTTAGAGGCACTCCTATTTGCTTAATGCTCAAGACAGAAACGAAAATGTGGTATAGTGGAACTTACAGAAGAATGGGAACTTATTAGAAATGCTCGTGCAAAGTCTGGTCCATCTAAGCTAATCAAGGTGGACCCTGTAGAAGGGAATGCCATAGATCAGTGTTTCTCAAACTTTTGGGGCCAAACGTCCACTTTGTCCATTTTAGTATGGTTTAAAAGGATATTAAGAAATATTCACGACGAAATCTGAAATTTTTGATTTTATAGAATTACTACGATATTGAACGTGTTTTTGATGATTATGATGAATTATTTGTTGAAATGTAAAGAATTTGTTTCGTTTTTAAAAGTATGATGAAATATTAATAATGGATTAACGAAAACTGTCAAAATCATCCAAGTTCAAAGGCAACAAATTCGCGAATTCGATTTTTAAATATTGTTGAGGTGTTACAGCATTTCTTGGTAATGATAACACTGGTTTACAAAATTTTACTTTTTGTCTGTTGCCGCAAATTTAACAGTTGATTATATATTCTGTTGAAACATAGTTTTCAAATCTACCGCCTAAATTTGGCCATTAGCTCGACTTTTGGAATTATCTTTAGATCAGCGTTTTTATCATTTTTCTAAACACTTCCGATAACGACCAGTGTGCTGTGTGTATTAAAGAAAGTTTTTCGCCATGAGCAGTTTAAAGAGGTTTAACTAATCCACAGCATTTTTGCTATATATGTGGCGAATATACATTTGAAAAATGCAGAAAACCCATTTCCGCGTTTGTGACAAATGTGTATTTGTTGTACTTCGACTTGCCTTTGGACAAAAATAATAAACTCTGGGCTTCTAATTCCGTTTGTAAATCCTTTCGGTTTGGAACGACAACAATTTGGTGAGAACCTAAAAATCACGTGGACGATTGTTATTTTGTAGTGTTACTTTAAAATGAATAAATCGAAAGAACCGACATAAATGGGTCTATCCAAATACTACATCAGTTCAGCGTCCCTTACGGCATTCTGATGACGTCGCAGTTCAGTCGAACATGGTTTCTGAACAATTTTTCCAAACTTCAGAAGATGACATTTCAGGAACACGATCATTAGACAACCATTCTGACTTTGAAAGTTTACCATCTACACCTCAACGTTTCTCACAAAACGATCTCGATGATCTTGTAAGAGATTTGAACCTTTTTAAACAATTTGCCGAATTGTTAGCATCACGATTGAATGATAAAAATTTGCTTGCACCAGATGTTAAAATTACTTTTTATCGCGAAAGAGAAAAAGAGTTAGTAGGTTTTTTTTTGCTCAGGAAGATAAGCTGGTGTTTTGTAGGGATGTCCAAAGCTTGTTAAGAAAAATGGGTTTAGCTCAATATGATCCAAGTCAGTGGCGTTTATTCATTGACAGTTCAAAACACAGTCTCAAATGCATTTTGTTACAAATACGCCGGTATACCCATTGCCCATAGCACCCATTTAAAAGAAGAATATGACAACATTTCGTTAGTTTTGAATAAAATAAATTATTCTAAACACCAGTGGGTAATATGTGTTGACTTAAAGATGGTAAATTTTCTGCTCGGTCAGCAAAGTGGTTATACCAAGTTTCCTTATTTTATATGTCTCTGGGACAACAGAGCCAAGCAAGAACACTGGGAAAGAAAAGATTGGCATTTAAGAAAAATGGTGCCTGGTAAACAATGTAATCAACACTCCGTTAGTAGCTCGCGATAAAATTATCTTGCCGCCATTACACATTAAATTAGGCATTATGAAACAATTCGTTAAATCCCTTGATAAAAATGGAACCTGTTTTTCTTATATCTGCCGCAAATTTCCCCACCTAAGCATGGAAAAGATTAAAGTAGGAATTTTCATGGTCAGCTTACAAAAGATACAGACTTTGCAGCGTTGATGACAGTACTTGAATTCAAAGCTTGGTCCGCTTTTGTCTCAGTGATGCAAAATTTCGGAAGAAACCGAAAATCGGAAAATTATGTTGAATTGGTGGAAGAACTCATGTTAGGTTTGAAAAATTTGGGATGTAATGAGTAGCAAACTTCACTTCCTACAAAATCATCTTGACCGTTTCCCTGCAAATCTAAGAGATCTAAACGAGGAACAAGGCGAACGTATGCATCTGGATTTACGCGTCATGGAGGAACGTGATGATTTTTCCCAAAATAAAAGCAGCATTTTATTTTAAAAATATAACTTACCTATATCTCGAAAACTAAAGCTGATAGAAAAAATCTGTTGACAGTTTTGAAATCAGCGTCTAAAAACTAGTCAACAACAGCAAAAAAATCTGAGGCAACAGATACACTGTAAACCAGTGTAATTTATATTATATAAAAGTATAAAAAAAAATTCATGTCAAAGTAACGAAAATTAACAAACTCTGAAATTTTTCAAGATCAATATCAATAAAATATTGTTTTTGATTTTGAAAGATTGTTTACCTTGCGAACGCCTTACTTGATTTTGATGATTTATATTCCAAAATTTAGCGAATTTGGTTACATTTAAAAAAAAATTAAAAAAAGATACATATAGTTCAAAGCAGTAATGGTTGTTTACAACCAACTGAACTTCGCTTGTTCTATGTATTATTATTATTATTATTATTATTATTATTATTATTATTATTATTATTATTATTGTTATTATTGTTATTATTATTATTATTGTTATTATTATTATTATATTATATATTATAAGTTGCCAAAATCCGTTGTTTTCTAAGTTCAAAGTTAACAAAACCGCATTTTTTATTTTGAAAAATTGCTCAACTTCCGAACGTGTCTCGATTCGGTTCTGACTTGGTAGGACCGTGGCGATGAATTTGCTAGAATCTTATCCAAGAAGCGAGGCTACATTAAATATTGAGAGCAAATTTTCGTATGTGGCAAAGACATCAAGATACCGATATTTTTTTTTTAAATCAATGTATTTCAGAAACCGTCTTTGCACTTTTTCAATATTATCTATACAATGTTGATATGTTGGATTCCAGACGATTCCAATTCGCTCCTTACATATGCAAAATATAGCTGTAAAATTGCATGCGTGCTCCTGAAGGCCCGAGTGTTACGTTTAATGAAACCAAGCAGCTTGAAACTTTCAGCGCAAATATTATTAATGTGCTGGTTAAAGTTCAGTTCACTGTCAAACGTAATCCCCAAATCCTTGTATAACAGAGCATCTTTCCAAGCAACTATCATTAATCTTATAACTATAGCTAACAGCTGATCTTTTTCGTGTGAATGATATTTGCTTACTTTTTTTCTGTTTAAGGGCTGGTCATTATTACAGCACCAACTATGAATGCTTTGAAGGTCATTCTGTCAGGCCGAGAATAGAGCAATCTTGTTCTGACATAATTGTTCTAAATAATTTAATATCATTGGCATATATTAAAACTTCCGAAGTTAAATTGAAGTTAAGTAATGTCATTAATAAAGATTAAAAATAACAAGGGTCCAAGATTAGAACCTTGCGGAACCCCACTACTGGCTATATATTTTGATTACTGACATCCTTGGTATTCAACGTATTGTGTTCGATTGGTAAGATAACTTTTGAACGAATTAATGACGTTATAATGGCAAACAATAGCTTCAAGTTTTTGTAAAATAATGCTATGATTAATTGAGTCAAAGGCTTTAGCAAAATCAGTTAGAATTACATCAATCTGAGAACGGTTATCAAGAGAACCAGAAATACATTCTGTAAAATATACTAAATTTGATGAAGTACTTCCTCATTAAACCATGTTGTCTTGTTCTGATACTGTTACGAGATAGGAAAATTAAGTTGATTGGCAATAATAATTTCCAATAATTTAGCAAAGTTGCTTAGAATTAATATAATCCTATAATTTGTAATAATTAAAAATGGGCGAAACACCTGTGATTTTCGACATTTCCGGTAAATACCAGATATTTTTCAGGGGTGTAATTAGATTATAAATATAATCAGTGAACTTTGTCAGGTTCTGATGTAAACTTATTCCTCATGCTCTTTCACGACCGACCGACCGACCAACCGCAACCTTTAAAAATTATGAGTAATTCTCTAGATTGTCTAGCCAAATAAAATTCGTGGTCGGACTCTTTCTTGTCTTCCAAATTACATTTTTTTTCTCCAGAATTCGTCGCCAGGGATGATAAAACGGATATTTCAAACACAATAAAATAAGTGGTTGCAATTTTTATCAATCAAATTAATTCGTAGCTTTTGCCTTTTTTTTAGAAAATCGTCGCAAGAGCTACTCGTTGACTGACTGACAAAAACTGCAACCACTTTTTTTATTGTGTTTGATATATCCGTTTTATCATTCCTAGCGACGAATTCTGGAGAAAAAAACATGTAATTTGGAAGACAACGATTTTGACTTTAAAGTAATTTAAATTATAGATTGGTCACAACTGGGCAACACTCCACAGGGCCAACTACTTGACTTCACAAGAAGTTTAGGTTGGCTTGAGGAGTAGGGCTCAGGAGGCGGCACAAAGGACCAACGAATGGTCTAAGCGCTGCGACCATTTGGTCGCCCTCCACAAACCATCAATCAATTTAAATTAAATTAGAACTGAGATTTCGATTTTGATTAAGTTTTAATAAACAAAGACAATAGCCATCTATAGACTGCATGAGCTCGAATTTCGACTGACATGTTTGATTATTATTTTTAATTGCAAGACATTTTTGTCTTTTTACCAAGTCTTTGGTAGTGAACGGTGAATATTAAAATTTCTAAGAATTACTAATAATTCCCCGAAAAAAAAAATACAAAGACATCGTAAATAATTACGCAACATATTAGCTTTCAGCCCACATTTATAAGTGAGGGAGTAAGCTCCCGTTCGATTGTCCCTTTTGAACAGAGGGCCCCATTCCGCCATAAAGGTCTATCATCGTCAGTGATTACAACCCCCACGACAACAACAAAAAAAAAAATACACATCAGAGACTTTCGTACAGCACTAAAATACGAATCAATAGGGATTACGAATATTTAAACAGCGGCCAAAATGCTGGAATCGAACTCGAGTGAACTTGACTCGCAGGAGAAATATTTCCAGCGGGACTCTTTCTCCTTGGCAGCGTAATCCTACCGTGATCTCGCTCGCGCGAGCGACACTCTTCGTCGGTTGCACCGCCGAAGATCTCGTCGCATCCTTGTCTTATCTTAACCGTTTTCCGCGGAGCAGAATCGAATTGATTTACTATACCCTGTTCGGATTGGCCGACTAGTTGTCACGTGAGAACGCAAGCGCCGTATCTCAGTAGGCGTTTAAACAATGGTAGGCGTGGCCTGTAATTTATTACCCAAGTTATTTACTCTTTCGCTCTATGGAGAATCTCTAATTCAATTGCTATAATTGAACTTATTGAAGGAGCGTTTGGTTATACGTCCGTATAAAAGGTACATCAGACAATGTGCGAAGATGCTTCTTCGGTTGGGCGATGATTGATACTACGAAACATCAATAGAGGAAAGGAGTATTATGACGTCACAAGGATAAAATCGATGCGCTTTGGAGCTGGTGCAGTGTTGACAAGGGGATTGCTATTTTTTTTTGTTTTGGTTACGTATCAGCTTTTAACGTTTATATTTCTTTTAATTTCTTTTTTGCGAAATGGAATTACAGATTTTCAGTAGCGCGCCTCAGGGTGCTTCTCTAAACAGAGGCGCGGATAGGGCCACCGGAACACCAGGGGCCAAATAATGAATATACAGATGTAACAAAAATTGTTTTCATTATTTATATTTTTTTTGGTAAAAACAGTTTAGTGTAGGGGTGAAGGTAAGAACTTTTCGAAGCAGGTACATTTTGGCAATGCGTACCTGCCAAACATGACCAAATTGTGTTAAATGCCTAATTTCCACAATAAAGCAATCTAATTGCACACCATCCTGGAACTTCGCGAAAGCTCGGTAGAGGAGGCTGCGAAAGAAAACAGTGGCTCAGAGGAAGCCAAGAGATGGATCATTGATGGATCCAGAGGTGGGATGGTCAGTTGGGCAATTGGGCATTTTTTTTAATCTCTCGGGAACTTCACGAAAATGTAAAAAATAAATGTTCATTTTGTCCTCAACTTTTTTTAAATATTTGTTTGCAATACCTTCTGGATTAGCCACTGAAATGGATGTTAACGCGTCTCCAAAATAATCGTTTGAGATGTAATACCTACTTTGCAATTAGACTCTTCAGCAATAATATAGAAGAAATTGTTGAAATCAATTCAGATTTTCAAAGAAAAAGTTGTGTCGTCTTTACGGTAAGGCTATCAAGGCTGCAACCTATAGGCCAGCACCACAAATTCTTCAAAATGTTCAATTTTAAATACACAAATAATAAATGTCTGTTTAAAATTTAATTTTATATCACAAGTTAAAAACTATTAACCATGAAGAATAATATGCAATGTGTGTGCATTAGAGGTGGGTAGCTCACGTGTTAGTCGACTCAAAGAGGCAACTCCTCAAAGTGAGTCACGAACTCAAGTGACACCTGTGAAAATTTGCAGGTCAATTTGTTTTGCTTCAAACTTTTTTGAAGGGAAAATTTTCAGGGTTATACCCTTTTTTGTGTCTAGGCATGTTTCCCGGCGTTTAGAGGTGAGGAACTTTTTTGCTCACCACTTTTTCAATTTTTTCGCGACATCGTGAACTGATATTTCCGTAAAATTTTTTTTTTTTTTTATTTCACGATCACAATACTTTCTCCTACTACATAACGGAGAAAGTAAAAATAAGTAACTTTTACCTGAAACATTTTTTCGATTCGTGATAGTTGGCGCTGCAGTCGCAAGAAACTTGATTTTTGCGAATATCTCGAGAAATTACACATAAAATCGAAAAAGAAAAACACATTATTAATTTTTCAAAAAGCAATTCAACGACTCGAAACTCGATCCATCCTAACAGTGGCGGCTCGTGGAACATATTGATGGTAGAGCCACTTAAATAATATACCCCCTCCCCCTTTTTTTGAAGAACTGTTTATCTTCCTAGACCAAACTGGCAAAAACGTGTTTTAAGAATTGATTAAAAATTCTTGCTGAGATTGCACCTACAAGTAGTGCCATGGCTCCTTGGCTCTATATAACGAGCCGCCTCTGCTTTCGACAGCAAAATATACTACTTTTGACAGCTGAAACATACAATTTTTGACAATTCAAAAAAGTTGAAAAAAAAATTTTTTTATTAGCTGAAAAATACTGTTTTTGGCAGCTGAAACATACCATTGTTGACACATGAAAAATACTATTTTTGACAGCTACAAAATACTAATTTTCAACATCTGAGGAATACCATTTTTGTCAGCTGAAACATAGCAATCCTGACACGCGAAAACTACTATTTTTGACAAAAAATACTACTTTTGATAGCGAAATATAATACTTTAGAGAAGCTGAAAACCACATTTTTGACAATTCAAAAATGTGGAAAAAGGCTATTTTAACTAGCTGAAAAATACTGTTTTTGACAGCTGAAACATACCATTGTTGACAAATGAAAAATACTATTTTTGACAGCTAAAAAATACTAATTTTGAACATCTGAGAAATACCATTTTTGTCAGCTGAAACATAGCATTCCTGACACACGAAAGATACTATTTTTGACAAAAAATACTACTGTTGACAGCGAAATATAATACTTTAGACAGCTGAAAAACACATTTTTGACAATTCAAAAATGTCGAAAAACGCTATTTTAACTAGCTGAAAAATACTGTTTTTGACAGCTGAAACATACCATTGTTGACACATGAACAATACTATTTTTGACAGCTAAAAAATACTAATTTTCAACATCTGAGGAATACCATTTTTGTCAGCTGAAACATAGCATTCCTGACAAACGAAAAATACTGTTTTTGACAAAAAAATACTACTTTTGACAGCGAAATATAATACTTTAGACAGCTGAAAAAAATATTTTTGACAATTCAAAAATGTCGAAAAAAGCTATTTAAACTAGCTGAAAAATACTGTTTTTGACAGCTGCAACATACCATTGTTGACACATGAAAAATACTATTTTAGACAGTTAAAAAAAATTAATTTTCAACATCTGATGAATACCATTTTTGTCAGCTAAAACATAGCATTCCTGACACACGAAAAATACTGTTTTTGACAAAAAAATACTACTTTTGACAGCGAAATATAATATTTTTGACAGCTGAAAAACACAATTTTTGACAATTCAAAAATGTCGAAACAAGCTATTTTAACTAGCTGAAAAATACTGTTTTTTGACAGCTGAAACATACCATTGTTGACACATGAAAAATACCATTTTTGACAGCAAAAACTACCAATTTTCAACATCTTAGGAATACCTTTTTTGACAATTCAAAAATGTCGAAAAAAGCTATTTTAACTAGCTGAAAAAATACAGTTTTTGACACCTGAAACATACCATTGTTGACACATGAAAAATACTATTTTTGACAGCTAAAAAATACTAATTTTCAACAGCTGAGGAATACCATTTTTGTCAGCTGAAACATAGCATTCCTGACAAACGAAAAATACTATTTTCGACAAAAAATACTACTTTTGACAGCGAAATATAATACTTTTGACAGCTGAAAAACACAAATTTTGACAATTCAAAAATGTCGAAAAAAGCTATTTTAACTAGCTAAAAAATACTGTTTTGGCAGCTGAAACATAGCACATTTGGTAGCTGAAGAATTTTCTACAACTGTAAAATGCAACTAGAGTCAACTGAAAAATACTATTTTTGACAGTTAACAAAAACTAATGTTCAACATCTGAGGAATACCATTTTTGTCAGCTGAAACATACCGTTATTAGCAGCTAAGAGATACAATTTTTGACAAGAAAAAAAAATCAATTTTTGACAACAAAATATACAGGTTTTGACAGCTGAAACATGCCATTTTTTGACAGTTAAAAAATGTCAAAAAATTTTACTTTTAATAGCTAAAAATACCATTAATATAGGTGGGAAATACCGTTTTTAGCAGCTGAACAATATCATTTTTGACAGCTGAATAATACAATTCTTAATCGCTGAAAAATACCATTCTTGATAACAGCAATACACTAGTATTGACAACTGTATCATACCATTATTGTCAGCTAAAAAATATAATTTTTGAAAACAAAAAATTCAATTTTTAACAACAAAAAGTACAATTTTTGAAAGCTGAAAAATGCAATTTTTGTCAATTAAAAAAATATCGAAAAATGCTGCTTTCGATAGCTGAAAATACCATTTATATAGGTGGGAAATATCATCGTTGACAGCTGAAAAATATCATTTTTGACAGCTGAAAAAAATATCATATTTGACAACTGCAATAAACCATTATTGACAACTGTAACATACCATTATTCTCAGAAAATGCCATTTTTGACAATTAAGAAATGTCAGCCGAAAAATACCATTTTTATAGGTGAGAAATACCTTTTTGGACAGCCGAAAAGTACCATTTTTGACAACTGAAACATATCATTTTCAACAGTTTAATAATACTCTTCTTAACAGCTGAAAATGCCATTTTTAACAACTGAAAAATACCATTATTGACAACTGCAACAAACCATAATTGACAACTGTAACGTACCATTATTGCCTGCCAAAAAATACAATTTTTGACTACAAAAAGTCAATTTTTGACAGCTGAAAATGACATTTTTTGACAATTAAAAAAAGTCGCAAAAAGCTGTTTTTGATAGCTGAAAGATAATATTTTTATAGGTGAGAAATACCTTTTTGGACAGCCGAAAAGTACCATTTTTGACAACGGAAAAATATCGTTTTTGGCAGTTTAATAATACTCTTCTTAACAGCTGAAAATGCCATTTTTGACAACTGAAAAATACCATTGACAACTGTAACAAACCATTATTGCCTGCTAAAAAATCCAATTTTTGACTACAAAAAGTCAATTTTTGACAGCTGAAAATGCAATTTTTTGACAATTAATTAGGTTGATTATAGGTGAGAAATGGCTTTTTGACATAAAAAAAACATTTTTGACAACTGAATAATATCATTTTTGACAGCTCTTAATAGCTGAAAAGTGCCATTTTTAACAGCTGATAAATACGATTCTTGACAATTGCAACAAAATATTATTGACGACTGTAACAAACCATTATTGTCAGCTAAAAATAAAATGTTTGACCACAAAAATTACAATTTTTGACAGCTGAAAAATGCAATTTTTGACAAATAAAAAACGTTTGAAAATACTTTTTTTGATAGCTGAAAAATATCATTTTAATAGGTGAGAAATACCTTTTTTGTCAGCTGAAAAATAACATTTTTGACAACTGAATAATATCATTTTTGACAGCTCTTAATAGCTGAAAAGAGCCATTTTTAACAGCTGAAAAATACGATTCTTGACAATTGCAACAAAACATTATTGACAACTGTGACAAACCATTATTGTCAGCTAAAAAATACAATTTTTGACCACAAAAATTACAATTTTTGACAGCTGAAAAATGCAATTTTTGACAAATAAAAAACGTTTGAAAATACTGTTTTTGATAGCTGAAAAATACCATTTTAATAGGTGAGAAATACCTTTTTTGACAGCTGAAAAATAACATTTTTGACAACTGAAAAATATTATTTTTGACAACTGAAAAATATCATTCTCGACAGTTGAATAATACATTTCTTAACAGCTGACACTGAACTACTACGGGTAGTGCCATGGCTCCTTGCCTCTACATAACGAGCCGCCCCTGAATTCTATATTAAACAGTCGATCACTATTTCAAGTATAAATTTCCATCGCGAACATAAATAACAAATTGGCTCGCCGGCTCTTTTCGCATTATAAAAGAGCTGAATATACATTACACGTATTCTTCTCGGAAGGCGAGGTTGAGTCGTCTCCTGTAGACACAGTTTCTCCGGGATCGTTCTTGGGTTGCGTCTTATCAGCACATAAATACACATAGTACGTTATATCTACAGCGGCTCTGGCAAATAATCGTTATGCTCGCGAGCGTTCCAGGAGCAGGTGCCACGTGTTCGACTTGCGTGGTGAAAAATTCGCAACTCCCACCGGAGCGAGCTCTCCGCTTCCCTTCTCTCCCGGAAAAACTCTTCGGCCAATGGAAGCGTCGTCGCCCGGAAGCGGTAAGTTCCGGTGTTGTCTTTTTGCCGCAGACGAATTACTAATATAATGTTCATCACGTCTGATGCGCCTGATTATTATTTCCCCCCCTGGAGCTTACTTGAACAGTCATAATTAAAAACTACTTTCCCGAGAAAGTAATTAAAGATCCCCCGGTAATTATGAAAAACTTTAAATTGTTGGATGTAATTAGTGGAAAGCAAGAGTCATGATAGTCTTTTGAAATAATAATGGATACAGATAGTATTTTATCAATGTTTAAACAATTGGTAAGGCCCACGCAATCTAGTTTACTTAAATGCTCAACAGTATTATTTAATAGTTATTTAAGTAACAAGGAACGTAAGGACGTGTTAACTGTTAATTGTCATTACGATCCGTGTTTAATTTTTTTCCGCTACCGGAAATATAATTCTTACGTTTCTGTTATTTTATTATTTTCCTAGGTCCGTAAGTTGAAAATTAACTTCCGTCGTCAAGGACAACAAACACCACGAATGTTATCAGCCACTTACAGTACCTGCAACCATGGATGCAATGATTGCTTACGTTGTCGGTAGCGGAAAAAGGCATATTTGTGTTTTCTTAACTAGATTTTACCAGACCACAATCAGCCCTAGCGTCTTTACTCATGATAATAATAATAATAATAATAATAATTACTAATTTATTACAAGCCGCAACACCTTTGAATCACACGAACACCGACACTGACAGCAAATTTTATAGAAATAGATGATCAGATTTTGAAAATGAGTCAAGCAACGGATACTCATCAAGCAAAGGATTTTCAGCTTTTCCCCGAAACCTTTGATTGGATGACCGGATTTGGAAACTCTTCCATTAAATGCTGTAAATGACATATACGAGGTGAGTATAGTCTGTTCTCCGGAATCTGACGGCTGTGGTCGTAAAAGAGGGTCGGAATTCAGTAAGTAGTGGACGTAATATTTTTTATCTTAATCCAATCTTTGTTGAGAAGTACTGGTGTAAAAGTGCGTATACCAATAGGAGCGAAGTACAGTAATAAATGTATGGGATGCAATTAGACGAACCACCAATACCTTTTCTTTGAGGGTGCGTCGATCCTCAGGGCGGACCGACCGTTTTACGATCTCGGCCGCCACATTCCACCGAATATGCTATAAATGAAATCATGATACTGGCAACGTAGCGTTCGATCTGTCAACACTTGAGACGCGGGACTTGAACATATGATACGCCTTCAGTACAAGTTTGAACTTCCTAGAGCCATTAGTGTGTCCGTAGCGTTTCTTTTTCGTGAAACAGTATTTTTTAGTTTCATCAATTTCGAGCAACGATGTGTTATCAGGTTTTGCTACAAAATTGGGTACAGTGCAACGGATACTTTAAGAAAACTTCGGCAGGCTTGCGGAGACAGTGTTTTGTTAAGGACTCAGGTTTTTCAGTGGTTTAAGGTATTTTTAGAAGGAAGATGAACCAAGTAGCGAAAAGCCTTCATCTTGAAAAACCGATGATAATGTAGACAGAATCCGAGATCTTGTGCGTTCAAACATCAGTCGACAGATTGCGGACGAGTTTAATTTGACTCACATCGCCGTGCAGATTTTGACCAATGTCTGAAATATCTGCGCAAAAATGGTTCCAAAAAACCAAAAGGATATCAGGAAGGAAAGGTTCCTTGACTTTTTGGAATCTGGACCGTGTCATCACTTGTGTCCAGTCTTGGATGTTTGAGTACGACTCGGAATTCAAGCGCCAGAGTATGGAATGCACATTTCAACCTCTCTAAGAATGATCATGTCGAAGATTAAATACATTTTAATAATCATTTTTGAATTTCGCGCAAATCATTTTATAAAGTGTGTGCCTCAGGGTAAAACGGTCAATCAACACTTTTACTGAGAGGTTCTTGAAACACTTCGAAAAAGGGTCATGCATATGAAACCAAACGTCAAGAATAACTAGGTGTTGTATCACGACAATTGCCTTGTTACACAGCAATTTCAATAAATGAGTTTTTGCCCAGTAAAAACATTCCTGTGGCTCCTGAACCTTCTTATTAGTGATGGGATCATTCGAATGACGATAATCGATTCATTCGATTATCAAAATAATCGATTACCTCCAGAACTTATTTTTTTAATTCGAATGATCATTCGAATGATCGGTATTCGAGTGATCATTCAAATGAGCATTCGAATGATCATTCGAATGATCATTCGAATGACCATTCGAATTATCTATACTCGAATGATCATTCGATTGGCATTCGAATGATCATTCGAATAATTTATTCGAGTGATCGGTACTCGAATGAACAAATCGAAAACTGGCTATTGGGATAATCTGAATGACCTTTTGAATGTTATTATACCAATTTGTACTCGAATATATATCATTCAAAACTTTACTTAGCGTATTAATAGAATATCTTTCCCACGAAACATTACAGCGAAGTACTCTGATATTGTTATATTCTAAATTATAATTTTACTATGATATATTTCTGAAATCAGAACACAAGTATTTATGAACGATTTTGAGCGAAATAACCGGAGTTCTATTTTTAGTATTTAAGTCACGATAATTTGAGTAATCATTCCGATATGTCTATACCACTTGAAAAATAAAAATACTCGATTCACGATCATTCGAATTATTATTCGAATTATTAATCAACTTTTATTTGAATGAATAATCGATTTTCGTATCATTCGAATGATCACTCAAATAATCATTCGAATAAATAATCGATTTTCAGATCATTTGAATGATTATTCGAATGATCACTCGAATTATCATCCGAGTGATCACTCGAATTATCATCCGAGTGAATAATCGATTTTCAGATTAATTCGAATAGTGAACATTCGATTATGCCCATCACTACTTCTTACACGCCTGGCTTGTGTCTTTGTGACTTTTTCCTCTTTCCGAGATTGAAAAATCACCTCATAGGGACACTTCAAAACATTACAGGAAGGAATCTGCCAAACTTCAGGTATGTATGCCTCCGATCAATTCAAATAAAAAAAAAATTATCAACATAAGTCAGTATGACAATTGCGAATGTTTAATCAAGTCGACTGCGGTTAATTTATCTTTGAAACACACTGTAGCATTGAATTGTATAGTTAAGCTTGCAAAATAATTTTGTATAAAACATTAGCAATACCAAAGATTATTGCGATAGAGAGAAGATTATTAAGTGATTAAAACTGCAAGTCCATCTAATGAAACAACTTTACTCACAATACCACACTCCAAGATTATCGATTATCTTCTCCTAATATAACCATAAAATGTTTCCACGGCACTCAATCCATGCGATAAAACGTTTTTGTAGCGAGTTATTGAAACTTTAATGGTGGAAAAAATAGAGATTTTAATAAGCATGTAGGTATTCGATGGAATATGGAGTACACTTTGCAGTGAGTACTTCGTCACGGCGGTTTGCGTAGCAATTACTTGGAGCTTTGCATCCTATTATCTTACTATAAATTATTCCACCTCAACAAATTAAAAACATGTGCATGTTATGTTTACGTCGCAGCTATTAACAACAGTACTAAAAACTACAGTTTTATTAATTATCGAGTAAGTAATTATTTTGTTGTAATAATTGCTTCGTTCAGGAGTTATTTTTCACAAGCTCATCCTGACAATTATTGCCGGAAGTTATGTTATAGTTAAATCTCAATTTAATATACCGGGCGACTGTAATTAATTGAGACTTTTGTGAAGTTGGCATCAAAGATATTGGCAGTACAAAAGCGCCTGTGCCCTGTCGTAATTAATTTAAAAGGGAATTTAACTGAATTGAAAAATTCACTATTTTATGCTCAACATAAGTAATACATTTTTCAATTCAGTTTAATTTTAGATTTTGGATTCTTTTTGAAACACAC
Source organism: Ocypus olens (assembly GCA_910593695.2). NCBI lineage: Eukaryota > Metazoa > Arthropoda > Insecta > Coleoptera > Staphylinidae > Ocypus > Ocypus olens. The sequence goes on from OU343058.1 coordinate 46,773,878, forward strand.
CTTAATATTGAATTGCATAGTTAAGCTTCAAAATATTCTGCGTTTCAAAAAAAAAAATTAACCACCCTGGAGGAGTTGATGTAGAACTATGAAATTTCTTGGCAATAGGTGATGTATGTTGATATATAGTTGATGGATTTTGAAGGCCAAGTGTCACTTCTAAAAGAAATTATCTCTAATTATCTCTTTCATATCATCTGAGAGATTATTTTAGTTTACTTTATTTATCGCATTAGTTTGCAGCCTTTTATTGCTTGATCTAATTGTTAGTGCCTTAAAAAATGCCGCGAAAAAAGTGCGAAGACGTGGAAATTTTCATCAAATTACACGATTTGAAAGAGGACGAATTATCGGAATGCATAATGCTGGTTTAGGATTCCGTGAAATTGGCAGACGTGTTGGTCGACCACACGTCAGTGTAAACCGAATTTGGAGAAATTGGCAGGAAGAAAGCCCAGAAGCTCGCCGTACAGGCAGTGGACATCCCAGAGTGACACAAGAACACGAGAAGTGCAATTCGAGATCCTGCAGAACCAACACAATCGATTGCAATAAATTGGTTAAGAGCAATTGGTCGTAGAGTCTCTATGAGCACCAATATGCTCTTTTGGTTTGCGATCTTATCGTTCCACTTATCGTCTCCCTTTAACAATTCAGCATAAGGCCAACAGGCTGCAGTGGATCCTGAACCGACAAGACTGGGATCATCAATTTGTAGAAATTTGTAGATTTTGTTTATGGTACTCTGACGAACGTTTAAGGGTTAGACGACCTAGAGGTCAAAGACAACATTTTCAATTTGTTCAACATCGTCACACGACATTAACTCCTGGTGTAATGGTTTGAGGGGCAATATGCTACGGAGGAAGGACCTCTTTAATATCCATTCCGGGCACATTAAACGCGGGCCGTTACATTGATACAGTCTTGGAACCCATTCTACTTCCATTCATCCAAGACCATCCAAGGGCAATTTTCCAGCAAGATAATGCGCGACCTCATACTGTTAGCGTAGCTACAGACTTCCTAGAACTTAACAACATTAATCGTTTGCCTTGGCCATCGAGATCACACGACTTGAACCCCATAGAACATGTCTGGGATATGATGGACAGAACATTGCGTCGTTTACAGCATCCTCCAAACTTTAGATGAACTACGTCACCAGCTTCAGATAGCCTGGGACGAGCTGCCTCAAGATGCATTAGACCATCTGATTTCAAGCATGCCCAGAAGAGTTGCTGAATGCATAAGAGTACGCGGAGATATAACGCATTATTAAATTTTTTTTCTTAATAAATATTATAATTTTTATATCAAAATTTAATCAATTGTATATCAACATAAGAAATTTCAGAGTTCTGCGTTAACTCCTTCAGGGTGGTTCATTTCTTTTGAAACCCCGTGTAGGTAATATTTTTTTGTATTCTCTAAACAAAATACAATATATAACATATCATATACTTGTTTCTCATTGATTATTTGGTGAAACATTATGTTAATATACGTTTAAAATTAAAATTCACTTTAATCGTAAAACAAACCAAGTGAATTTTAATTTTAAACCTATATTACAACCCTTGATCATGATCTGTAATTATTGTTTGCAATACAGATTAAACATTATCTTTGTAAATTATTTCAAAAAACAAAAAAACCAATGAAGAAGATAACAGATACGGAAATCACGATGATCAAACTAAGGCAAACGAACAAAGACTAATGAGATAGAAAAATAGAAGAAAAGGAAATATAAAGACTAAAGAAGACCTAGAAGAGGATTTAATAACCACAAACATCGCAAACTTACGAGTGGAAAAGAGAAATCGGAGATAGGAAAAAGAAATTCAAATAGGCACTTGGAACGTAAGGGAAAAGGAACTAATAGAAGAAATTGTAGAGCATAATGCTGAAATAATGGGAATAATAGAATCTACAAAAAAGCAAAACGTATGCAGAGAATACATAAAGAATACTCGATAATCCGGGAAAAGAGAAAGCTAACACAGGAGTAGGATTAATTGTAGCATCAGACAGGTTAAACGACATCATAACGAAGACAGGTAAATGATAGAATACTGACAGTAGATATCATACTAACAAGTAAAGAAAAGTAGAGAATGGTAACAGCATATTGAGAAAATGAAGAATCAAGACGAAGGCAGATTCTATGAGGACTGACGAAGGGAAATAGACGATGAAACCGAGAACGTACTAATCATAGGAGACCCAAACGGAAGATTGGGCAAGTAAAACGAAGGAAAAGAATTGGGAAGAAACAAGGAACAATAATGGCGAGAAAATAATCCAACTCTGTATAGAAAATAACTTAATAATAACAAATATAAAGTTGAAACACAAGGATAACAACAAATACCGAAAAAAAAATCGATTATTGTCTAATAAGCAAAAAGTGTAACAAAAGTAGCAAAAAAAGCCAAGATTGGAAGCGATCAAAATAGACATAGCAAAAAACAACAAGAACAAACAGACAAGAGAAGAGAAAAAAATAAAGACGTGCAAACTAAAAGAAGAAGAATATTGCAGATAATAAATAGGGAATTTGCCAAGTAAAAAATATTAAAGAAATACTCTAAAAATGAACCACGATTTAAAAAGAGTTTGATGGAAGCAGCAAGGAAAGGCTACATAACAACAAAGTGGGCAACACATACAATATGGTTGTCCGAGGAAATCAAAGTCAAAATCAAAATCAAAAACACAGACAACTAGAAAAAATACCTGAGAATAAATAAAAGTGAAGATTATGAAGAATTCATAGAAAGAAGAATAAGCAAAAACAGATGGATGGGGTGAAGAACGTAAAAGTAACAAGAAACGCCGAAATAGGAAGCGATCACTCAATACTCAGAATAGACATATCACGAAAATAACAAGAACAAGCAGACAAGGATAGAAAAAATCAAGGAGAAACTAAAAACGTACAAACCAAAAAAGGAATAATATCGAAGAGTTAATAAGTACGGAATTGGCGAAGGGAAAAGATAATAAAGAAATAGAGGAAAAGTGGACAACGTTTAAAAAGATCATAAAATTCTTTTTAGCAAGGAAAAGCCGTCGGACAACAAAGGTAGGCACAAATACGGAATGGTGGTCCGAGCAAATAAAAACAAAAATCAAAAAGAAAAAATAAAGCTGCAACAAATACCTGTGTACGAATGAAAGTGAAGATTGTGAAGAATACAAAGGGAGAGGAGATGTCAAATTAAAGGCACAGAAGGCCAAACATCATCAAATTCTTTTTAGCAAGGAAAAGCTGTCGGACAACAAATGTAGGCAAAAATACAGAATGGTGGTCCGAGCAAATAAAAACAAACATCAAAAAGAAAAAATAAAGTTGCAACAAATACCTGAGTGCGAATGAAAGTGAAAATTGTGAAGAATACAAAGGGAGAGGAGAAGTTAAATTAAAGGCACAGAAGACCAAACAAGAGCCTAGAAGGAAATTTTCGTTGAAGTTGACGAAAAACTACAAAGACAATAAAATAGTAGATTACACTGGTCAACAAAAGGAAAACACCAGATTATTCATGAAGTTGCTTGCCACAAAAGTATGCTGAACTAAATTTAAATAAAACAGAAAACTGAGGTGAAAATTTTAGATGTCGAAATTGGTCGAACGCGCGCGATTGGACAGCTATTCCTCGGCACCTGGGTAAAATTTAAAAAAAAAACGGAAAACGGGAGATTGTTTGTATGGTTTCTTGCTACAAAAATATAGTGAACTAAATTTTAAGAAAACAGAAAAATGAGGCAAAAATTTTAGATGGCAGAACTCGCGTGTATTTCTCAGCACCTGTGTAAAATAGAAGAAAACGAAAAACGGGAGGTTATTTGTGAAATATTTGGCTACAAAAGTAGGCCAGCCCCATCGCTCTAACGTTTTTCATTGGCGAGCAATTAAATAAATTCAACACCAAACCACAGAAATGATGACAAATCAAAATGTCAAATTGCATGATAACCGTAGCTTGCAGAAGAAAACTGATTTCAGATTTGAAATCAGCATTTTCCAAATACTCAGAATCAGTTGAAACATCTTATGCAACAGAAAATATATTTTTTTTGTTGCCCAGTGTTATACATATATCAAGGGCGAGAAATGCGTGATTTTTCCCGAAGTGCAAATTTGTACCCAAGGGCGAAAGTTTGAGGGATACAACGCACTGAGCGTAAATAGCATTATCTCCCGAGGTATATAATCCTATATTTTCACAAAAGGGACATTTTTAAAGTAAAACGTTCGTTCCTATATCCGAACTTAGGAAAAAATGGTGATGTGGCCATCATGTTACTTTCTCCGATTTGATGGTATCATAGCCATTTATATTTACGTTTTCATGGTTTATTGAAATGTACATCGAGCGTTGCGTAAACTCGGATGAAACTGACGTTTAAAACGTCAAAATTATGAAACATGGAAAAATTATCCTTCAAATTCAAAAACTCGGTTTGCTCAAAAACTAACTAGATTTCGAAAAAAACTTATTCTTTAGAATTTGTTCATTTTGGTATTCTCTACAATTATTATTCACACTAATTTGCTGTAACTATTATCGTTTCATAATTATAACCCAAAAATTGAAAAAAATTAATAATTTTTTTTCTCGAATAGCAATGATTTTATGAAAAATATTTTCAAGCAAAAGATGTTCATTTCTTTGTTGTCTCCAATGTTTGTTTAAATGTTTTTGTGATATTTTTCATATTTAAGAAAATATTGGCAAAAAACAAAAAACAGTTAAGGTAAACACCCACTTTTGGTGTACGAAATTTTACCAAAAACTTTTCAGTTCTTCAGATTATCAAATAAGACGTATATTGAAAGTTTCATATCAATTTCTGTATTAGTTTTTGAGATACAGCGCACACAGACAGACACACACACACACACATTTTTTTTTTCCAGAAATTGTTGAAATGGCGTCTAGGGATCCTAAAAAATTTTTGAAAAAAAAATCACGATCACAATACTTTCTCGTACTTCGGAACATCGCAGGGAGAGAAGTGATTATTTCTATCCCAAGGGAGAGAAATGATTACTTCTCTCCCTAGGGAGAGAAATGTTATTTCTCACACGATGTCGTCATCTGAGAAATCAACTTTCTCACCAGTTGATGAAAAAAATATTTTTCGGAACATCGAAGCAATTAAAACTGCACAGCCTGATGAACATAAAAGATAAAGAAAAATAAACACAAATGAATATAAAATAATGTAAAGGTGAAAACAATATTTCGAAGAGATAATTCATATAGAAACACAGACCAAAAGTAAGCAAGAAAAAGATCGGGCAGCCGATTCGACAGCAAAATGGAGGAAGCCGAAGAAATAACAAAAGAAACGATAATGGAAGCTATGGAAACACTGAAAAATAAAAAATCACCAGTCAAAAATGAATTAACTGCAGAAATGATGAAAAGCATGGGAGAAGAGTGAGGGAAGAAAATGGAGGAAGTCGAAGAAATAACAGAAGAAACGACAATGGAAGCTATGGGTACACTGAAAAATAAAAAATCACCAGGCAAAAATTAAATAACTGCGGAAATGATGAAAAGCATGGGAGAAGAGTGAGGTTAGACAATGGAGGAAGTCGAAGAAATAACAGAAGAAAAGACAATGGAAGCCATACAAAAATTTAAATGGAAAGTCACCAGACAGCAATGAAATAACTCCAGAAACCATGAAAGACATGGGAGAAGAGTGAGGTAAGAAAATGGAGGAAGTCGAAGAAATAACAGAAGAAAAGACAATGGAAGCTATATAAAAATTTAAAAAATGGAAAATCACCAGACATCAATGAAATAACTCCAGAAACCATGAAAGACATGGGAGAAGAGTGAGGTTAGAAAATGGAGGAAGTCGAAGAAATAACAGAAGAAAATACAATGGAAGCCACGAAAAAACTGAAAAATAGAAAATCACCATGCAAAAATGAAATAACTCCAGAAATGATGAAGGACATGTGAGAAGTGGGAGGTAAGAAACTGACAGAACTAATAAACGAAATAATATAAAAGAAGATACAGGAAAAGAAACATCACATCATGGCAATGTTTGACTTCACTAAGCGCGCTTTTTTTAAACGAGGAAAGAGAGAGAGAGCTTTCTTCCACTGGCTTGATTATTGCTTTGTTTCTGGGTCGTACGTCATTTAAAACATATCATTTAAAAAAATAACGTTCCTAAATGGCATGAAATGTAGATTTAAAAAATAAAAAAAGATTTTTTTTTGCTTTATGTGGTTTGGTTTTTATTGGCATCCCAAATAGTACCTATCACTTTGCCGCACCCTGTATATCAAGGGCGAGCAATGCGTGATTTTTCCCGAGGTGCAAATTTGTACCCAAGGGCGACTGGCTTGATTATTGCTTTGTTTCTGGGTCGTACCCATAGCACCACGGTTCGTCACCAGTAATCACCTTAGAAATAAAATCTGGGTCCTCTCCCAACTGATTTTTTCAGCGCAAGACAGGCGTCAGTGAGAAGGCGAAGGAAAATTTTGGCTGAAACCCTTCTCATGTGCAAATCTTCGGATAGGATCCTTTGAATTGAACTCCATGACACTCCAGATATCTCACAAAGTTGATCAATGATTTGGAGACGCTCTTCACGAACAAGGGTGTTGATTTTTTTCAACGGTGTCGTCTGTTCTCGAAGTTGAGGGGCGCCCAGAACGAGGTTGGTCTTCAATCGAGATCAGTTCATTCTTGAAATGCGAAAACCACTCGTAGACACGTGTTTTACTTAGGACATCATCCTCATAAGCTATTTTAAGCATCGCAAGGATTTCTGCTGTCGTTTTCCCCAACAGAAAACAAAATTTCACATCCGTGTGTTGCTCCCGGCAGTCAGTCATCTCACGTTTTCGCCGAAATGGAAAAAATTGTGACTGACAAAAATCCCACGGATGAACGAATGCACTAGCAGCGACGAGACTCCGCACTCAGGGAGGGTCACCACTCATAACTCCCCACTGGAGAACTTGATCCCCATTTCGCCTCCCCCCACCACAATCCCGTTACTTCTGGATCCCCCTCGTAGTAAGAAAAGTGATAAGACCTAACATACAGTAGTAAAATTTGGACAATGACGGAACAACCAATGAAGAGAATAAATGCAACAGAGGTGAAATTGAACACAAGACAAAACTGGACAAATTAAAGAATGACACAAACACAGAATCTATACATAGAGCCAATTAATAAAAGAGTAGTAGAGGTATTACTACTATATTACTCAAAAATAAATGATGACTGATAATCTTGGACTTTCATGCCAAAATGTGTATTTTTATAAAAGAAAATCGACCTGTTCGAGGATTTTTTCCAAAAATATTTTATTTCGGGTTTACCGAATTTATCCGCTACTTAATTTCCACACTGTAGGTACCGGGTGACCCAGGGATCTGTAAAAGCCCCATAACTTATTTGCTATTTGAGATATCGACTTCTAGTTTTCTTGAACTGGTACCGACACTTATCCTGCATATTTTAAAAATAAATATGTTTTTGTACAGGGTGTCCCAATATACATAACAGAACAAAGTTATGTTTTTTTAAATGGAACACCCTATATTTTATATTTTATTTTCAACCCTCTTGAGAAGCTGATAAAAACAGTATAAGATAGTATGGGTCTATTATGGACGATTAGTTAGTTATGGGCAAATTTGTGGCAAAAACATGTACACAATGAAAACATTGCAGAAGCGTTCCTAGCAAAGATAGCATCATTATTTATACACTAAAAAATTTCCCACATCATAAAGACTAATACACATCGGCTTTGGTTCTCTTTTATTCACAGTGCTATACAGGGTGTCAACATACGCAAAACAATGGAAAACTATTTTTTTTCAAATGGAACACCCTATATAAATTGCCACCAATCTATGGCATTTTTATTAAGCTTTCCAATGATATACAGTTTGTATAACAAAATATTAGGGATTCTTGAGATTTATCAATAAAAACATATTTCTTTTGTCACCTCCTGCTGATTTGTGGATTTTCAGCCAAAACTATGCATTTTCAGGAAAAATTATAACAGACCAAAGTTGTAGAGCGAAAAATTTTCGATCGACATAGGTCTTTCAACTTTTAAGATAATGCGTGCATTGCCCGCCAGAGCGCGCGAAATCGTGACCGTATATGCATTTTAGCGTTTTTCTTTCAAATTTTGTATTAACAAATTGCACTATACTTTATTTTCCGCACCCTCTGGCGGAAAAACGAGAAATTATAGGGAAATTAAAATGGCCCATATCGATTGAAAATGTTCCGCTCTACAACTCTTAATAAAAGCAATTTTTGCCAAAAATGCATAGTTTTCCCTTAAAATGCAAATTGAAAATGTATATATCAATTTTTGCGTTTTTCAATGGTTTTTTGCATTTTTAGCGAAAACTATGCATTTTGGGCGAAAATTTCTTCTTTTAAGAGTTGTAGAGCGGAATATTTTCAATCGATGTAGGTCGTTTAAATAATTCTATAATTACCCGTTTTTCTGCTAGAGGACGTGGAAAATAAAGTATAGTGCAATTAATTAACAAAAAATTTGAGAAATACGCTAAAATGCATATACGGTCACGATTTTGCGCACTATGGCGGGCAATGCACGCATTATTGGAAAAGTCGAAACACCTATATCGATCGAAAATTTTCCGCTCTACAACTTTGGTCTCTTATTATTTTTTCAGAAAATGCATAGTTTTGGCTGAAAATTCAAAAATGAGCAGGAGGTGACAAAAGAAAAATGTTTTTAGGGATAAATCTCAAGAATCCTTAATATTTCATTACACAAATTGTACATCATTGGAAAGCTTATTAAAAATTCCATGCATTGGTGGCAAGATATATAGGGTGTTCTATTTGAAATCCATTATTTTGCGTATGTTGACACCCTGTATAGCAGTATGAACAAAAAAGAACCAAAGCCAATTTGTATTATTCTTCATGATGTGGAAAATTCTTTAGTGTATAAAAAACGATGCTAGCATTGCTAGGAGCGCTTCTGCAACTTTTTCAATGTGTCCTTGTTTTTGCCACAAATTTGCCCATAACTAACCAACCGTCCATAATAGACCCATACTATCTTATACTATTTTTATCAGCTTCTCAAGAGGGTTGAAAATAAAGTATAAAATATAGGGTGTTTCATTCAAAAAAACATAACTTTGGTCTGTTATGTATATTGGGACACCCTGTACAAAAACATACATATTTTTAAAATATGTAGAATAAGTGTCGGTACCAGTTCAAGAAAACAAGAAGTCGATATCTCAAAAAGCAAAAAAGTTATGGGGCTTTTACAGATCCCTGGGTCACCCGGTATATACTGACCGACAAAAAAAACCGGCCTCCCCGAAATATGTCATATAAGTTCCTATATCTGCAAAGTATTTATGTATGCAAATCGAGAACTCATTTGATTTTCTTCATAACTAGTGTATTGAAATACCTGTTTCACTCATACTTACATCTAATATTCATTTTAACAGCTGAAATTATCTTTTAATAACATCAAATTTGATTAGCTCAACGCTACGACGGTTAAATGCTGTAATTCAGGCTCGAGGAGGACTTACACGGTACTGACAATAAGCAGGAGTTCAATTAAAAAAACTATCAAATTTTTTACACAAAGAAAAAAAAGTATTTGTTGTGCTCCTGTAATTTTTTAAAATTAAATTACCTGGTTTTGTATTACTTCGTCTTATTTCTCCAGATCTTTGTAGCAGTGACGGTTCGCGGATTTTTTTCTGGTACGGCCGAGGAACAAGAGGTGGTAATACAGATAGGTGCGGTCACGCAGCCAGCCGCTTCTGCAACTGACCCTACCTATCTGTATTACCACCTCTTGTTCCTCGGCCGTACCAGAAAAAAAAACCCGCGAACCGTCACTGCTTTGTAGCCTGTTTCACCAATAAATGGTTCAATAACCGAATACCGTTGCTAAGTTGAAATAATGAATATTTAAGAGCTTTTCTCAAACATTTCGATGTGGCCGGTTTTTTTCGCCGGTCAGTGTATTTTATACCGGCACAGAGAAATTGTATTTCCAATTAGTAAAACAAGGGTCGTCAAATTTTAATATTGTACTACAGTTCGATGTACGAACGTAATCTGTCAATTTACTGTACGTGATGGCGTAGAACGATCAGCTGTGCTTTAGCATAGACGCGAACGTTATTAGTGGCCGTTGCTCGGAATCGACGCTAGCGCTAAGGAAGCGTACACGTGTAACCGTTCTTTTCCTCGGCTTTACTAATGCGTAAGTGTTGTATGTATGGTACGTGTTATATTCTAATAATTATAAGGGCTGAGTATTATGTTTAATGATTTTTATTTTAACAAGTATGACGCCCTTTATTGGAAAATTTAAGAAACATTTTTAAATCCCTTGGGATCCAAAACCCCGTTTTCTTCTCGCATTCAGAACAGGTAAAACTGATTACCACATACTAACGGTCGCAACCGACATCTCTATAAATTATAGGAGTAACATGTAAGCGTTTTACTATCACAAGTTACAATTTCAGATTTTCCTGCAAATACCGAAATATCCAACACGCAAGCCCATGCAAATTCAGCTGGTCTCCTAATGAAAATATTGGATAATCAAAACGTGCCAGTGATTCTGAGGCGGTGGAAGCGCGTGTAGGAGAAGCATTCATTTCTTAAAGCGAGGGATGACGCGTGAGCTTTCGGTGTAGTCCTGCGATTATTATGTTGCCGAAGCAAAGGAATATTATAGAGCTTTTACGATTTCGGCGGAAATACGATTGTAATTTGTAGATGGAAATGTGGGTGGTTGTGTGTGAGTGGTGAGTGGTGCGATTCGGTTCGGTGTTCCGAAGAAGATGGCACAGTGCAGCGGTTGGGATGCGCGCACGTCACTGCGAGGGCGTGGCCGGACCGAGTGAAAAGTTAGGATCAATTCTACTTATTTAATACAGCCTTCGTATTAGGAGCGTGTATATAGTTAGGAATCCACTGTAAACCGATTTGCGCTAAACTCGGGTTTTATCTACACTAAGTACCAAGGCTTAACTCGCATTGTGTTTGACTAAGTGAACAAATAGATGGAGTGATATTTATTGACTTTCTATATATTCGAAACGCTTTTCCTTTTCCGCCGAAATTCCATTGATAACAACACCACTCGGACAAGGTGAGTTTTTCAGCACGTTATGATTATGACTGCTTTCTAAACACAACATAAACACACACGCACACGTATTTTAAATTTTGTCTACGAATTTATTTACACAACGTGAACCGAGCTTTGTTTCTTGCTTTTTAAATCTTATTAATATATGCGTTCGTTCGTTTATTTAAATTTATTGCTTCGTGGAGTCGCGGGCTTAAGCTCTTTTGATTAATACGGATTAGTTTTACGGATGGCTTTTATTTATTCGCGCGGTGCGCTCCTGCAACGGGCATTTGCAACAACACACATCGCGGCTGAAAGAAACTGAAAATATTATTTTTCAACGCATTAGTGATGCCCGCACAGTATTAAATTTAAATTAATCGTGTGACAATTTATTATGCTAAAAAATCAGTGAATATCGCGTATTCGTTAAACAAGTGCATTCGAATTGGAACGTGTAACTAGAATTCTGATTTGAATCTGTTTTTTGCGTGTAATACAGAAGCATAAAAAACGGACTGTTTATATAAATATACTGTTTTTTTGAAAATGCACACTACATTAGCTACTCCTGTAATAAGGTAACGATTATAAAAAATACAGTAATAAGGTAACGATTATAAAAATAAAAGCAAAATATAATAAACATAAAAGCAAGAGTTTTTGTATAATTAATTGTTTTAATTCTGAACGTTTACAATTAACTTTAAAATTCCATTAAGAAGGCGAAATTATTGTAAGATTTACGTATTGGTAAATAAGAAATAGATATTAATTCTTCCAAATAAAAGCTCAGTTTAGATTCTGAATGTCTCTTGAAAATGCCCTAATAAGGCGAAACCAGTCAAAAATTTTAAACATACAGAATCTAAACTGAGTTTATATTTGGTTTGTTTCGTATTACTATTATTAACAAAATTAGTTTTACATTAATATTGCTAAGCATAGTTTTTAAAGAGTATACGGCCATAATTCAGAATTTCACAGTGTTGTAACAATTTTAGATCATTTTACTAATTACATGACATTATAAAAAAACTTCAAATTCTTAGCCGATAGGCTAAATTCCTCAAAACTAAAAAGTCCTCAATTTTAATAGGTAATTACTACGTTTTGCCTATTGATATGTATTAACAGACACATATATGAGTCATAACGGGTGATCTAAATTGAAATCGCATATAGGAAATGTAATTTTAGGTAACAAATGGAGAATACCATCTTTAAAATTTTGCTTTATTAGATCGATTAATTAGGTGAAAAAAATAGTTATTTATGCAACAAGTGAGTAAAGCAGTACTTTTTTTCACGAGTAGGAAAGATTGCCACACGAGCCGAAGGCGAGTGCGGCAATTCCTACAAGTGAAAAAAAGTTGCTTTACTCTCGAGTTTCATACAAAAAATTTTCTACGTCCGTAACTTTAAATACATTCAATAAAACCTTCGATTTTTATAAGTAATAATACTTTTTTTTTATTAAAAAAATAATAATCATCAAGTTTTCTTGATCGGAAACGAATGTTTGACATTTATCGGCGAAACTCGCGGCGTGTTGCGAAGCGTTCATGACACACTTTGCGCAAACAATTTTATAGTAGCGTTAAAAAATGAACCGCTACGGCACTTTTATTCACGCAAAAGAGTGAAAAAATGAACCGTTATGGCACTTTTTTTCACGCTACTTGAAGGGTTTAGGAATCACATATTTTATGAATGCAGATTAATGAAAAAACTGTACATTTTATAACGGACGTAGAAAAAATAAAGTAAGGTCCGTTATTTTGAACAAAGCCATGACAACGCCGATTAGATGAACTGTGCACGCTTGAAATGCCAGATTATTTTGAATTTGAAAAGTTTTTTTAAATTATTTTTAATAATAATATTAATAATAAACGACTATGTGTAAAATAGCAAAATAAAAAAAAGTTGGGATTCACATAATAAGGACATTAATTTTAAGAATAAACCATAAGCCGGGTTTCAGTTTTGAGTTAATACTCAAGTGTTCTACCATCCAAACCTTCTTCTATCACATACAGGGTGTCTCGTTTTGAGTGTGCCAAATGAAAACCGGAAGTGACTAATGTTATTCTGACCAGAAAAGTTCAAATAAACATACGTCCGATTTCTTACCGTTATTGAGATAAATAATCTTAAAGATTATCGATCGATATAAAATCTTTAAAAATTGATTAGATTTCCATGAATTTTAAGCATGTTTAGATGATGTTCTACTTGCACAATGACTTATGTTGTGATGCCAACACGATGGAGCACCATCACGTTATGGAAGAAATATTGTAAATTGCCTAAACATTCAATTTCCTGGCCACCTAGATCTCCAGATCTTACACCTGTGAACCATTATTTCTGGGTAAACATTATTGATGGGCATAATCGAATGATTACTATTCGATTTAAACTGAAAATCGATTATTCATTCGAATGATCATTCGAATGATCTGAAAATCTATTATTTATTCAAATGATCATCCGAATAAAGGTTAAAGTAATAATTCGAATTATAATTCGAATGATCGTGAATCGAGTATTTTTATTTTTCAAGTGGTATAAACATATCTGAATGATCAGTCAAATTATCGTGACTTAAATACTAAAAACAGAACTCCGGTTATTTCGTTAAAATCGTTCAATAAACACCTGTGTTCTAATTTCAGCAATATATCATAATAAAATTATAATATAGAATATATTGTAATAATATCAGAGTACTTTGCCTTAATGTTTCGTGGGAAAGATTACCGCCCGGCTTAATGTATCGAATTATTGCGTCTCAAGTTTTTCATTACCAAAATAAACAACGTCTTCCGAGTGTCCCATGCGTCTCTCGTTTATTTTTTTTGTCAACTTTCATGAATTTATTTTCTAACCTTTCAATGCCAATCGAATGATCATTCGAATATAGATAATTCGGTCATTCAAATACTCATTCGAATGATCATTCGAGTACCGATCATTCGAATGATCATTCGAAAGATCATTCGAATACCGATCATTCGAATGATCATTCGAATTAAAAAATAGGTTCTCGAGATAATCGATTATTTTGATAATCGAATTAATCGATTATCGTCATTCGAATGATCCCATCACTAGTAGACATGAAACAAAAAGTTTGTAGCGTTTCAATAATTACAAGATCGGATAATAAACGTTGCCAAGGAACTTATAAATTGTTGTATTAGTGCACAATTTGAACATTTACTTTAATGCTGTTTTATCTTTCTCTTTGAATTACTTTTGTTCATGACCTAATAAAATAAAATTAATTATCTATTATTGCATTAATATTATTAAAAATGTTGCTTGTTACTGCTCAAAAATTAGTAAAGACGACAGTAATTTTACTGGATGTAATTAACTGCAACTGGCAGGTTGCACTGTTATTTTTATTTTATTTTGGTAAAAATAATATTATCTACTTCCTGTTTTCGTTTGGTACACTCGAAACGAGACACTTAGTATAACAATACATACATGTAATATACTGAAGGAAAAAAAATGAAAAACTTGAATTCGACAATTTTCAAACCGTCATGACACGGCGTATTTTCAATCGATTTTGATGAATCTGTGAGGGCGAAAAAATGCTCATTTTTTCAAACACCCATAACTTTGTGCCAAATCGTCGTCGAAACTTCGTTTTTCGAGACCAGCACAAGTAATTGAACACATTTTAATGCCCTTTTCGTGGATCGAGTCGACACATTTTTTCAAACTCAGTACACGTTGCCAAAGTTGGACGCTTTTTTGCCCAAAAATGTGTTTTTTTTTTGTTCGGGGGTTGAAGGGTTCGAAAAGGGAACATTCCAATCAGAGTTTACCTACTTAAAGTAGAGCCAAAATGCGATTTTTTCCCGAAAGAATCATCAAAATTGGTTAAAAAGTCACCTAGTTATGTGCGAAAAACTTCAAAATGCACTTTTTTTCAAACACCCATAACTTGGTGCCAAATCGTCCTAGGAACTTCGTTCTTTGAGTCCTGCATAGAGAATTGATCAAATTTTAATGCCTTTATGGTGGATCGAGTCGAAAAAAAACGTAGACATCGTCAAAGTTGGACATGGTTTCCAGAAAAAACTTTTTTTTCACAGGGGTGCTAGAGGGGAGCGGAAGGGGTTACGCTTAGGTTCGCATGCATGACTTCAAAGTTTTTTGCCCTCAAAGATTCATTAAAATCGATTGAAAATACACCGAGTTATGGCGGTTTGAAAATGGTCGAAATTTCATAAATTTAAAGTGTTTAATTTTTTTTTTCTTAAGTATATATTATTCATTTGGGCATTATCTGCAATTAGGGTCTATCAATTACCCGCTGTCTCTATTTTTATTCAACTTACAAACCTTCTTTCTTGGGTGTTTTAAAACTCTAGTGATCTTACTAAAAACTATCATTAATTGAACAGTATTTTCGAGGTTAGGTTTAAGTGAAAATGAGGAGGGGTTGGTGGGCCCTACTCCACTCTCAAATCCTTAGAACACAAACGAGACTTTTTCAGTTTACAAATCATCTTTTTTCTATGGTATTTTAAAACTTTTAAAACTCTGGTGATTTTACTAAAAAGTTTAATTCAAACAATGATTTTATGAAAAATATTTTCA
This sequence comes from Ocypus olens, assembly GCA_910593695.2. NCBI lineage: Eukaryota > Metazoa > Arthropoda > Insecta > Coleoptera > Staphylinidae > Ocypus > Ocypus olens. The sequence continues at coordinate 46,789,682 of OU343058.1, forward strand.
AACTAAAGATATTTATTTCTTTGTTGTTTTCAATGTTTGCTTAAATATTTTTTTAATTATTCATGTTTTAAAAATTATTGTAATTTTTTTTTAACAGTTAAGGTAAACACCAACTCCCGGTGTAAGAAATTTTACCAAAAGCTTGTCAGTTCTTCGGATTGACAAATAAAACTAATGTTTAAAGTTTCATATTAATTACTGTATTAGTGTTCGTGATAAATGCAATAATTTTAATTTTGGGTTCGTCGCTTATGAAGTCCATCGTATAAATTAACATGGAGATTTCAATAGGTGTTAAAAACAACTAAGTGGCACATCTATACACCTACATCTATACTACTTTTATAAAGTGGCCTATATTAGGTTTTATAGTTAGAAAATAGAGGGTAAATACTCACAGCGGTTTTCAAAATTTGATCTATCTTTTCAATTTGTCTAAAAGAACTTATGTTTGTTTCGTTTGTTTCGTTTTTAACTACAACGTACATATTTCTTAAAAATAAGTAGACCTGCATGAAATTTGTATAGAAATTTAACAGGACCGCAAAGGGTTAAGATGCATAAAACAATACAAAATGCAATAATTTTAATTTTGGGTTCGTCGCTTATGCAGATCATCGTATAATTTAACATGGAGATTTCAACAGGTGATAATAACTAATAATAATAAATAAGTTTTATATTAAGATGATTACATCCATAATATGATAAATTCTATCTATGTTGATGAAATACGAAAAAAAAATAAGTTTCAAGTTATTCAAGTGCATACATCAGCAACGGGGAAACCCCGCGCTCAGAATATAATCGGGGAATCCCCTTTCCGGATCTTGTAGTCCGTGTTAATTTGGTGAATACCTAAAGTATACGACAATAATAGACGTCACCTCCAGAAGCAGCAAATAATACTGCATTTTGAAACAATGTCAAATCTCAATGCATCGAAAACCAGGGGCGGCTCGTTATGTAGTGCCACGGAGCCATGACATTACCTGTAGAAGCTCAGCAAAAAATTTTAACTGATTCTTAAAAAAACTTTTAAAATGTTAAACAACACCTGTAACACCGCGTGGAAGTTCCACATTAATTTCAAAAGATGGTTAAAATTTTGACAGACTTCTTCTGAATAATGCGACTTTACAAATTTTCAAAGAAAATCATCGCACTAAAAGGCAAATTTTGATCATCAAAAAGGCAAATTTTTCAGAAATTCACTTGAGAATTACACATTTCTTTCGACAGATGGTTGAAATTTTGACAGACCAATTTTGAATAATGTCCCTTTATAAATTTCTTCAAAAAATAATCACAAGTTTACCACAACAAAAATGGTTGCACTAGAAAAGCAAATTTTGATAACAAAAAAAGCGGATTTTTTAGAAATTAACATGGCAATTCTACTTTTATTGCTCCAGATGGTTGAAACTTAGACAAACTAATTCGGAATAATGTGTCTTTACAAATTTACAAAAAAAAAATAATCGCAAATTTACCACAACAAAAATGGTTGCACTAAGAAGCAAATTCTGATGACCAATAAGGAGCATTTTTCAGAAATTTGCATGCGAATTCCACATTTATTGCAACAGACTAACTTTGAATAATGTGTCTATAAATTTCCAAAGAAAATAATTTTCTTCTAAATTTTCGATTTTTTTGTTAAAATTTTCGAATTTTTGCCCGCAATTTTGATTTTTAGGATCGAATTTTTGGTCAAAGTTTTTAATTTTTTATCCTATATTTTAGATTTTTTTGACCTGATTGCTTTTATACGCGACTTTTTTTTATTTTTTGCCGATAATTTCAAGTACAGTTTCTGATTTCTTGCCCTTAGGTTTTCTAATTTGAATAATTTTTTTATGGGCGATTTTTTTACTTTTTGGTTACTTTTTGACTGCCGTTTTCGAGTTTCTGGTCGGCAACTAATTTTGAGCTAGAGAGTTATTTTAGGAGCTGGAAATTGCAAATTTTTGATTTTTTTTTGCCTATATTGTAGATATTTGACCTGTATGTTTCATTTCTTCGTTCCAAATTTTAGAGTTTTTGCCCGTAATATTCTTTATTTTGGTTAAACTTTTTGTTTTTTTTTTTGATGTTGAAATTTTCGAATTTTTGGTCTGCATTTTTTTAACCGCGAATTTTTGATATTTGTCTAAATTTTCGATTTTTTTGTGCTTATATTTTAGTTTTTTACCTTAATTAAGAGCTAATTCTGCAAGTGATAATTTTTTTACGATTTTCCAAAACATTGAGTGCAATTTCCGTTCCCTCTAGTGCAGTTTTGAGTCAATTCCTGTTGTTTTCAGTAGCAATATTGCAATTCTTTTTACAAGTAATGAAAAGTACACTCTTTCTGCATAGTTTTAGTAATTTTGGAGCTAGTTCTACAAGTGATTAATTTTTTACAATTTTTCAAAACATTGAGTGCAAATAATTTCCTTCACTACAGAGCAACTTTTGAGTTCATTCCCTTGTTTTCTGCAGGAGCATGTTGCTGTTTCCAGGAAATTAAAGAAGTCTATTTTTGAATAATTATTAATAATAATAATAATAATTGAAGTTTTTTTGAAGCGAAACCTTCAAGTAATAAATTTATTTAATTTTTGAAATCGTTGAGTGCAATTTTCCTTTGCTACAGAGCAAATTTTGAGTTTTTTCCTATGTTTTCTGGGGCTAATCATCCCGAGTGCTGAAAATGGCAATTTTCGTACTTGAATTTTCAATCTTCCTGTTTTCATTTTTTATCGTTAAGCCCTGATTTTGATATTTTGGTTTAAATTTTTAATCTTTTAGACTTATTTTTTTTCTAAATTTTCGATTTGTTTGTTAAAATTTTCGATTTTTGGTCCGCAATTTTGATTTTTAGGCTTAACTGTTTTTTGTTTTTTGCCAATATTTTCTTAGATATGAAAAAATCACAAAAACATGTAAACAAACTTTGAAGACCACAAAGAAATTAATATATTTTGCTTGAAAACATTTTTCATAAAATCATTTTTATTCGAGAAAAAAATTTATTATTATCAATTTTTGGTTTACAATTATAAAACGATAATAGTTAGAGCAAATTTAATAATAATTGTAGATAATGCTAAAATGAACAACTTATAAAGAATAAGTTTTCTTCGAAATCCCTTTAGTTTTTGAGTAAACTGAGTTTTTGAATTTGAAGTATAATTTTTCCATCTTTCATAATTTTGACGTTTTAAACGTCAGTTTCATACGAGTCTTCAAAACGCTCGATGTACATTTAAAATATGATTTCAATTGAAAACAAACCATGAAAACGTAAATATAAATGGCTATGATACCATCAAGTCGGAGAAAGTAACATGATGGCCACATCACAGTTTTTTAAATTTTAATTCAAGAATTGTTTATTAAAAAAAAGCAGGATTAAAAAAAAAACACTTATTTTTGAACATTTGTGGAGCATCGAAAAAAAAAATAAAAAAACTTTATAAATCCCAGCGAGTAAATTCTAGAAAATTTGTATTCACCTTTTTTTCAAAGCCACTTTCCATTTTTTTAAATCAAGCACGTTCGAGCTTTCGAATATTTTATTTTTGGCGATCTTGATCATTTAAAGTGCTTAGGTGAAAAAATATAAACTATATAAAATAAATTATAAAATAAAAGTAAAAATTGAAAAATAAAATTAATTTGCCAAAATATTACTATTTCAAAGCAACTTTTGTTTTTGAAAACCCACCGATTTTCAGGCAAATTTATAGAATGTTGTTTTTTGAGTATTAAAACATTGAAGAAAAAAAACCTCAAAGGACAAATTCTAGAAAAATTACATTTAATAACTAAAATGTCACTCTTAAAAATCCAGTATTGTTTTAGAAAACATAGCAATATCCAAGAGAGGTAATTTTTTTAAAACTTTATTTTTCAAAAAAAATAAAACTGAAAAAAATATTAACGGCAAAGAATTCATTATAAAAAAATATATTCAATTGTCAAAATACCACTCTTTTAAAGTTCCTTTTGGTTTGAAATATTCACTAACTTTCAAGCAATGTACGAATTTTTGAAAATTTTATTTTTTGAGTTGTTGAACATTTGAATAAATTAGAAAAATATATTAACTGCAAAGAATTTATTCTAACAAGAAAATAATAATTTTAAAAACATTCACCATTTTTCGAGCGAGTTGCGAACTTTTTAATATTTTGTTTTTGGCATTGACCATTGACCATTGACCATTGACTAAAAATATTAATTTGTCAAAATATAATTTCTTGAAAGATATGCAACCTTTGTTTCACAGGCAAATTACTAATTTTATAAAATTTTGTTTTTCGAGGATTATAGCATCGAAAAAAAAACATTTGAAAAACTATTAAAATTCTAATTAAATTCTAGAAAAATTACATTTTATTACCAAAATATTGTTCTTAAAAATGCTATTTTTTATTTTAATCTAGCAATTTTCAAGAGAGGTAGTTTTGAATTTTTTTATCCTATATTTTAGATTTATTTTAACCTAAATGATTGATTTTTATAAGCGATTTTTTCTATTTTTTTGCAGATATTTTCTAGATTTTTTGATGGTTTTTGATTTCTAGCCCTTGATTTTAGATTTTTTACCTTGAATTATTATTATTTTTTACTTTTTGGTTACGTTTTGACTAAAATCGAGTAAATTTAATTTTTTTCAAAAAATTTTTTTTGTTTTTTTTTCAAGACAAACCATTCTGAACACTATTTGTCCATAAAATCTTATTGTGGGACTTCCAGGAACTGAGCTTTTCGAGTTTCTGGTCGGCAACTTATTTTGAGCTAAAGAGTTACTTTGGGGGCTGAAAATGGGGAATTATTATCGTTTTCCTTGATTTTTCAATTTTTTGGTTTGAATTTTTTTATTTCTAGACCAGCATTTTGGATTTTTTTGGCCTATATTTTAGATCTATGGCCTGTATTTTTCATTTCTTCATTCCAATTTTTTTTTTGTTGTTGAAATTTTCTGCAATTTTTTAACCGCGAATTTTCGAAATTTGTCTAAATTTTCGATCTTTTGGGGGTATATTTTAGTTCTTTGCTTTAATTAAGAGTGTATGTTTTATTGGTCTATACTTTAGATTTTTAACGTGTATGATTGATTTCTATGTGCAAATTTTTGATTTTTTTGCCGGTATTTAATCCAATTTTCATAATTTTGACGTTTCAAATGCCAGTATCATCCGATCTAATAAATTGTGAAAATGGCTCTACCATCAACATGTTCCACGAGCCGCCACTGTCGAAAACTGCGTTTTTTTTTCATTTTTAAAGCCAGTTTTGTGTGTTAAATATAGTGTTTGGAATTGGACCAGTACATCCATATTATTTACAGGAATGCCATCATATCTCAATTTCGAATTTTAGCCGAAAACAAAACTGAAATCGATATTAAAATTTAAGTTTGTATCATCCTCTCTTTTTATTCCTTCGCAACTCTTTATGGTTCATATCAATAACCATCAATCTGATGTACGTGTTCCATCGTGTTGTAAAATGATTATTTTGTTACTTGCACCACAATATAAATCATTCCTGTGTTAAACGCTATATTTACATATAAATGTCCACAGTAGTGATTTAGTATAAATTCATCCGATATTAATGAAAGAAAATATTGAATAACTAAGTTATCCCCTTTATTGCAGCACGTAACTGAACGGTACAAGACAATCGTAAATCTTAAGGTTGTTTTAAAGTCAACTAATTCCACCTTTCCACTCCTTAAATATTGCATACTCGAGCCGCCAATATATTATTCAATAAAATTAATACTGTAATCCGAGCAGAATTTATCAGAGGGTGCCGCGAAGGGATGTAAATTCTTCACACCCCGCGCCCGATCGGCGTGAGTGGGATTGGTTTGGGATTGGTTGGGAGTTCGGCGTCGGGTTCGTGTTCCGCTCACTCTAGGCCGTGATCCGGATTAGAAAAAGAGGCAAAATTCATATAAGACGATTAGTTAGCTAGTAAATCCACGGATCCGGTAAAGAGTATTATCATTATATTATGATTATATTGGATTTACTTGTGCCGTTTCGGTTCGCGCCAAGTCAGTAGAACGTCGCCTCTCTTCTGCTGCACACACAAATCGCAAATCATCTCTCGTAATGTGCGCTGTAAATATCGCCTGTTACATTTAATAAGTAAACAAGTTAACGTGTTACTGTTACTGTGCCGTGCCGTGCTTTAAGGTGCTCCTTGTAGTTTACGGTGCGCCCGACAAAGATGACCGCTAAGCCGGGAATGTCTTTGAGAAAAACGAGGATAACTGAGGATGGCGAGAGTGAGTTCATTATCACTACACAGCTAAGAAAATAAATGCAGATTTTAATTCAGTGTAATGCAGTTAATAATATTTAATTAATTATTTTTACGTTCTATTTTCACCTCGGCAAACGCCAACTTTGCACACTTAATACACAAATAGCTATTGTTTGATAAATTATTAACCAATTTTCATTTTAGCCAATACATGCTTTTTCGATCTTGTTGGTGGATAAAAATATTTTAAAGGAGAAAAACAGCAGTCAAAAAATCTATTGTGATATTTTGATTATTTTAAAAAAAGAAAAACGTATTGCATATACAAACAAAACTAGCATATGTATAAAAATTATTTATTTAGGCATGGCCATGATAAACAAAATCATGGTCTTAGATTAGTTCAGCACGTTGTTGACTTTATCTCAAATTATTACTTTGAACAACTGGTGGTAAAGACGTGATGCGACGTATCAAACCTGCAACGTACGTTCCGAAATACAAAGCCACCCTTTATCTAAATAATTTTTATACATATGGTACAAGGTGTGAGCCACAGAATTTTGTTTCTGAGTTGGCCATGCCTGAGAGAGAGAGAGAAACATATCAGTCATGTCTGAGATTAATTCATTTTTTTAAATCTAATTCAATTGAACTAATAATAATATGAGACATTACCTCATTTATCTCACAGCCAACTCTGAAACAAAATTTTGTGGCTCACACGATACAACTGAAAGATAAGCTAATTTAACTAACGCAAAAAATAGAATAACTTTCTACACTTCATTCGAATAATTTACTTACTGAATAAATTTGAGACTTGTTGCAGAAGTATAGATTTCGTCTTTATTAAATTTACTTTACTTACGCTATTATTTAAGTAAATCAAGTAATGAAATACGTGATAAAAATGAATGACTTTTTATCTGAGGACCGTCATCCGCGTGGCCAGAGACACAATGCTAAATGAAAGCCGAGAACCAGTTTTTTTTTATCTAAATCTCGCTACCGAATCTCCTCAACAGAACTTCTAGGCTTTATCAATCTGATGTTGGGACACTACTTTAACGCTCGGATTGTTTCATATCAAAAATAAATCGATTATATGGCCAGGCTAGTTTGATAACACTCACTGACATTAAATATAATCCCCGGCCTACCGGGACATTATTCAGCACATAAAAGGTTTCGTGTGGTTTGAATGCCGCAGAGGGTTCGGATGGCTGCGTACATACTGCGAAGTCATTTGTTTCACGGAATATTGGAATGTCGTTAATTTTACACTGTAAGTTTAAAAATAATAGTGTATTTCAGAGTCGTATTGAGCCCGGGTCCAGAGGTACTCATTATTCGGTACTTGACAAATAACTTGATATCTATAGCAGTGTTTCTCAATGTTTTTTCACTCTTGGCCCCCAAAAAAAAAATTCAGTTTAATCATTTTTTTTAAATCACATTATTTTAGAAAAATAAAATACCCAGTGTGTTGAATTTAGACGGCACCGGATAGTACCATCAATAGTTTTTGTATAAATCGGATAGTTTAGCAGAAAAACAATATTTAATTTTTTTTTATTCATATTTGGCTACCGCCTGGCCTTATTATAATACCATTGGCCAACATAACAATAAATAAGATATCTATCATAAGATATCGTTCGCTTTTCATTCGTGCTAGGGAGACAAAACAGGAACGACATTCTTCCCGCCTAAGGGCACTTCAAGGCATTTTGTACCACTAAACAATACTAAGCCACGGGCAATGGGAGGACCCACAAAGGATAAAAACAAAGGACTCTCATTCACCATTAACCTACAACTTACAAACTACTTCAAACCGTCAGCTTAATCGACCGAAAGTGCTCAAAAACCCGCATATAAACCTCAACGTTTCTTGACTCTAAAATTGTCATATAATTGAAGGGAAGGGTTAAATTGGAAAAAATTGAGTTAAACAGAACTTCTCTCTCTTGATATTACAGCTCATCATAATGTGTTCCAAAGTTCCTCTATCACCGCATTCGCAAAATGGGTTATCTTTACAATGAATTTTATATAAGTAGGCCGGGCATAAACCGTGATTACAACGAAGTCTAAATATCGTTTTTACAAACATTTTTTATATAAGTAGGCCGGGCATAAACCGTCTAAGTCTAAATACCGTTTTTACAAACATTTTTGATGAATCCTTAGATTTCAAAAACCATGGAATAACAGGAACCATGGGAGAAATACTTTTGTAAAAATTACCGTAACTCATGTTTTGGTAAAATCCTGGTCGAGTTGCTTCCTCAGATTATTAAATAAATCGGATGGTGTCGACGAGATTTAAAATTAATGAATGAATTGATATGAATCTTTGCTTTTGTAATATTTCGAAATCTAGGGAAGGAGTGTTTGTAGAATCTTAATTAAAAAAACGCGTTAGTAAATTTTGAAACTTTTAATTCACTAGCAATTTATTTTATATATTTCTTAGCAAAAAAAAAAAATTTATTTTGTATTCAGCCTTATGCTTTGTGCCTGGGAATATTTAGAAATATGCGGGTGTAGATTTTTTTCGATGGCAATTGTATTTATATTTTTCTGAGGTCACAAAAATGTTTTGACATTTCTACAACTTCACGGTTTGTTCGCAAGGGATTATCTCAAAATCTAGGGAAAGAGTGTTTGTTGAGTTTTCGAAAAAAATAATTATGACTGCGTTTTGAGGAGATTTTAAAAGTTCCAAGTCGATTGCAAAGGTTTTTATATTTTTCTCAGGTCATAAAAATTATTTAAAATTTCTACAATTTTATGTTTTATTCGCAAGGGATTATCTCGAAATTTAGGGAAAGGGTGTTTGTAGATTTTTGCAGAAAAATAATTATTACTACATTTTGAGGAAATTTGAAAAGTTCCAAGTCAATGGCAATTGTTTTTATATATTTTTTTTCAGGCCACATAAATTATTTAAAATTTCTACAATTTTATGTTTTATTCGCAAGGGATTATCTCGAAATTTAGGAAAAGGGTGTTTGTAGATTTTTGCAAAAAATAATTATGACTGCGTTTTGAGGAAATTTGAAAAGTTTCAAGTCAATAGCAATTGTTTTTATATTTTTTTTTTCAGGCAACATAAACTATTTAAATTTTCTTAAATCTTATGTTTTGTTCGCAACGGATTATCTCGAAATCTAGGGAAAGGATGTTTATAGATTTTTGCAGAAAAACAATAATTACTACATTTTGAGGAAATTTGAAAAGTTTCAAGTCAATGGCAATCGTTTTTATATTTTTTTTCAGGCCACATAAATTATTTAAAATTTCTACAATCTTATGTTTTATTCGCAAGGGATTATCTCGAGATCTAGGAAAAGGGTGTTTGTAGATTTTTGCAGAAAAATAATTATTACTAAATTTTGAGGAAATTTTAAAAGTTCCCAGTCAATGGCAATTGTTTTTATATTTTTTTTCAGGCTCATAAATTATTTAAAATTTCTACAATTTTATGTTTTACTCGCAAGGGATTATCTCGAAATCTAGGGAAAGGGTGTTTGTAGATTTTTGCAGAAAAATAATTATTACTAAATTTTGAGGAAATTTGAAAAGTTCCCAGTCAATGGCAATTGTTTTTATATTTTTTTCAGGCCACATAAATTATTTAAAATTTCTACAATTTTATGTTTTATTCGCAAGGGATTATCTCGAAATCTAGGGAAAGGGTGTTTGTGGATTTTTGCAGAAAAATAATTATTACTACATTTTGAGGAAATTTGAAAAGTTCCCAGTCAATGGCAATTGATTTTATATTTTGTTTTCAGGCTACATAAATTATTTAAAATTTCTACAATTTTATGTTTTATTCGCAAGGGATTATCTCGAGATCTAGGAAAAGAGTGTTTGTAGATTTTTGCAGAAAAATAATTATTACTACATTTTGAGTTTTGAAAAGTTCCAAGTCAATAGCAATTGTTTTTATATTTTTTTTCAGGCCACATCAGCTATTTAAAATTTCTACAATTTTATGTTTTATTCGCAAGGGTTTATCTCGAAATTTATGAAAACGGCGTTTGTAGATTTTTGCAGAAAAATAATTATGACTGTGTTTTGAAGAAATTTTAAAAGTTCCAAGTCGATGGCAAATGTTTTTATATTTTTCCCAGGTCATAAAAATGTTTCAAAATTTCTTCAATTTTACGCATTGTTTTTAACGGATTATCTCTAAATCTAGGGATAGGGTGTTTGTAGATTTTTGCAGAAAATAATTATGATTGTGTTTTGAGAAGATTTTAAAAGTTCGGTGGCAATTGTTGTTATATTTTTCTCAGGTCATAAAAATGTTTTTAAATTTCTTCAATTTTACACATTGTTCGCAAGGGATTATCTCGAAATTTGTAGATTTTTACAAAAAATTAATTATGACTACGTTTTGAAGAAATTTTAATTAGAAAAAATTTATCTCTTTCGGAATTAGCTTCAAAATTTCAAAATTGATCCAAAATGGCATATCATTAAAACAATTGGCATATCAGAGCTGGAAACAAATTGACAACACTCAAAACTTACAGAAAAAAATACATTTGGCTACTAGAAAAATTGTAAAAAATTCAACTCTTCCAAAATCGTCTTCAAAATTCATATAATATGAAACTATTTTTGACATCCCTTTAAAACAATTGACATACCAAATTTGGAAACAAAACGACAAGAATCAAAACTTGAACCGAGGAAATGGAAAATTCGCGATAAGAAAAACTATAAAAAAATAATCTCAGCTGAAATGAGTTTCAACATTTTAACATTCACCCAGAAAGAACCTTTTTTTGACCTACTATTAAAACAATTGACATATCAGAGCTGAAAACAAAGTGACAACATTCGAAACTTAAATTACTGAAAAGAAAATTACATTCAGCGATTAGAAAAATTGTAAAAAGGTTATCTCTGCTGGAAGTAGCTTCAAAATTGTAAAATCCACCCAGAAAGAACCTATTTTTGACATAATCCTAAAACAATTAACATTTAATAGCTGGAAACAAAATGAAAACAATCAAAACTTAAAATACAGTAAAGAAAATTACAATCAGCAAATAGAAAAATTGTAAAAACTTCATCTCTTCCGGAATTATCTTCAAAATTTCAAAATTCATCCAATATGAAACTATTTTTGACATTTCTTTAGAACAATTGACATCACAGCTGGAAACAAAATTGTAACAATAAAAACTTGAACGGAGGAAATGGAAAATTCGGTGAAAAGAAAAACTGTAAAAAAATAATTAGCTGCTGAAATTAGCTTCAACATTTTGAAACCCATCCAGAATGAACCTATTTTTAGCATACCGCTAAAACAATCGACATTTGAAAACAAAACAGCAAGAATCAAAACTTGAACTGAGGAAATGGAAAATTCGCGATAAGAAAAACTATTAAAAATCTAATCTCTGCTGAAATTAGTTTCAACATTTTAACATTCACCCAGAAAGAACCTATTTTTGACATATCAGAGCTGGAAACAAAATGACAAAATTCAAAACTTAAATTACTGAAAAGAAAATTATATTCATCGATTAGGAAACTTCATCTCCAGCAGAATAAGTTCCAAAATTTCAAAAAATTTCAATTAAGATCCCTTTAAAACAATTAACGTATCAAAACTGGAAACAATGTGACAAGACTCAAAAAACTCGATGGAAATGAAACTGCAAAAAAATATCTCTTGCGGAATGTCATTCAAAATTTCAAAACCAATCCAGAATAAACGTATTTTTGATGCACTGCTTAAAAAATTGACATAACACTGCTGAAAATAAAATGGCAACACCCAAAACTGGAACTGAAGAAAAAATTGCATAGCGCGATTAGAAAAATTGTTAAAAATTTATCTTTGCTGGAATTAGCTTTAAAAAATAGAATTTGCAGAATTGTGCAGTTTGCGAATAGCCATCACCCTGTATAATACGCTGAGTTATGTTTTGGTTGATAGAGGCTAAAGTTCAATTAAACTTTACCACTAAATTAGAATGAATTATCTTTGTTAGTTGCAGTGGAGCACTTTAACGATTTTGTTCACATTTTTGCATAAACAACTGAATAACACAAGAACGGAATGGTTTCAATCCCCTAAACCTAGGTCATTTTAATCTCCATGTAACAAGGAATCCAAAAATGCTAAAATATACAGGGTGTTCCATTAAAAAAAACAAAAGTTTGATCTGTAACTTTGTTATGAGACACCCTATATAAATTTAAATATTTTTCTGGAGTGCAGCTTACTATTCTACACAAGTTTTGTATTAAACATTTTTTGAAATTTTAAAAATAAGCACGTGATTGACCGTTTCCAGAGCTGTGAAACACCCTATATGTAAAAATTCAAATGATGTTTGGGGTCTACCAGAATTCATTTACACCCGGTATATTCAAGACTTATTTTAAGACTTCTGAACTTTTCAAAAACTATTTTTTAAAACTTGCTTCGGGACTTTTTTCAACTCTCTTTGGGATTTTCTTTTCCAGGACAACTTTTTTTGGGTCTTTTTTAGGACCTTTTTATGGAATTTCTTGCAAAACTTTTTTTTGAATTTTCTTTTTTAATTGCATCTTTTCAGGCCTTTTTTTAACTTTATTTTCAGGACTTTTTCTTCAAGACTACTTTCATCAGGATTTTTTTAAGTCTCTTTCTCAGGATTTCTCAGGATATTTTTGTCTGGAATTCTTAAATTATGTGAAAATATACAGGGTGTTCCAATTGAAATAAAAAAGTTAAAGTAATTTCCGGTTAAACCGGAAATTTAATTTTTATTAAAAGTCCGCATATTATTTAAAAACACCAGACTAAATTTCAAAAAGATGTATGTAAAAATTCAAATGATATTTGGGGTCTACTAGAAATCAGTTACACCCGGTATATTCAGGACTTATTTTAGGACTTCGGGACTTTGTCAGGTCTTTTCAAAAACTATTTTTTAGAACTTTCTTCAGAACTTTTTTTGAGTCTTTTTAGGACCTTTTATGGAATTTCTTGCAAAACTTTTTTTGGGATTTTTTTTAATTGCATCTTTTCAGGACTTTTTAAGACTTTGTTTTCAGGAATTTTTCTTCAAGACTTCTTTCCTCAGGATTTTTTTAATTTTCTTTCAGGACATTGATTTCGGGATTTTTTTGAGGACTTTTCTTCAAGATTTTTTTGTTCTTTTTTAGGAAAAATTCCAAGACTTTTTCAGAATTTTTTCAGAATTGATTCCTCAAAATTTTGTTAGAATTTATTCCTCAGAATTTTTCTCCAGGCTTTTTGAAATTTTTTTTCTGGACTTTCTTTTCAAGGCTGTTTTTAGAACATTTTTTTTAGTAGTGTTTCAGGTATTTTCTAAGGATCTTTTTTAAAGAATTTATTTTAAGGACTCCTTTAGGATTTGTTTCAGGACTTTTTGTGAGAACTTTTTTCAAGAATTTTCTTTCATTATTATTTTTCGGGACATTTTCCGTTTTTTTTGAGGATATTTTTCCGAGGTTCTAGGAACCTTTTAAGGAATTTTTTCATTACTTTTTCTCAGGATATTTTTATAAGAAATTTTTTGCGACTATTTATCGGAAGTTTTTTCAGGATATTTTTAGGACATTTTCTTCAGGACCTTTATTCCAGGCTCTTTTTCAGGACTTTTTTCCAGATTCTTTTTCAGTACGGTTTTTCAAGACTTTTTGTTCAGAAGCATTTATTTGGGACTTTTTCATGATTTTTATGAATTATACTTTCTTTCAGCACTATTTTTTTAGTCCATTTTTCAGGCTTTCTTCAGGATTTTAAAACCTTTTTTAGATCTTTTCAAATGCCCTTTTTCAGGTCTTACCAACGGCCTTTTTTCTGGACTTTTTTTTGGGCTCCATTTTTTCTAGACCTTTTTCAGGACTTTATCAGGTTTGTTTTAAGGATTTCTTTTCTCGACTTTTTTAAGGACATGTTTTGTCAGGATTTGCGATGGGTAACTCATGACTAATACATCTAAAAACTCTAATTTAGAGACGAATTAAATTATGTAAAAATATACAGGATGTTTCATTTGAAATAGAAAAGTTAAGGTAATTTCCGGTTAAACCAAAGTCAGAAAAAAATGTACGACAAAGAATATGCTAAATTAAAGGCCTAACAATTTTAGCTAGGTGCGCTATATTCGTTAGTTTGACATTTCAAGTTCAAAGTCATAATGATTTTATAAAAATGTGACGTAATTAGAGGGTCTTTTCGAAGTTTTACGGCCCCAGGGTATTACTAAAATCTTTAGGACAAAATTTTTTTCGGTTGCGTAAATTAGACTGTGTCTATGCAGATTGGAAAAAGTGTGAATCAAATGTCAAAATACTGTTATTTAATAGAAACCCATAGATGGCACTGACGTTTTAAAGTTCTGCTCGCCAAAGGAACAAAAGTGTAATTTACCATCTTTCAGGTGTACAAAGGAGCGTTCGCGCAGCAATAAATTGTTGAGTACACTTGATTTGTACACTTTTCCCCCATTATGCTCACTTAATTCGATTGAACGATTTTAAAGAGCAAAGCGCGCGCACAGCGGTGCCAATATTCCACCCTCTATTGTCGGGGGGGTCTCGAGAGGAGTCTACAACGAATCAAATAAGTAATACATGTCGGGGGGAGTTTATATCCTTCCTAATGATCTGTTCATTGAAAACTCCTCCAGCCGTAAGGATATTATTGATCTTGCGATTTCTTTTACGTAGGAAACACGCTCAAACTAACATTCCCATAAAAGTTAAGTAGGATGCCGCGTCCTAACAAATTGATTTATCTGGCCGAATAAATCACAATACCGATCCAAACATCCGCAAAAATTGTAAAGATGCTCATGCTCTTTGTTAATCTATTTCTACCTAAGTTTCCTCAAGTGTTGATATCGAAATAATGATTCAGTTTATTTAAAAACGTAATTATATATTCAACATTTTTATTACAGAGCACCAGTGGCGGCTTGTGGAACATGTTGATGGTAGAGCCATTATACAATACCCGTCGCGAAATGACGATTCATCTTCAATTCGGTGGTGCGGCTATGCGGAGATTTGTTATCGCGTTCTCTCACTCTGCGCAAACTTTAGCCCCAGGTGACGTGAGATTTTGGTTTTGCTGTACTCTCGCAGAGGAAGAAAATATTCCGTTGGTGTTTTGGACAAATTTTCTTCCGTTTCTTCCGCTATTCACCAGTCCTTGTTAAGTTTCAATATTAGAATAGAAATATTTCAATATAAATTCCACGATTGTAAATGTAATACACATAAGACCACCTTCAGTGAAAACAAAGCCATAAATTATGTTGAGAGGGCAATAATTGGCAGCAGATAAAATGTTCAGACTTGATAGCAGAAAATCGTTTTAAACGGTTTAATTTGTAAATTGTGATAAAATAAACGTTTCGCCACACAATAGGTAATTAACGTTTTATATTGGAAGTATTATTTTAATTCCCGTAACATGGCATTATGCAAAGTAAATGAAGTGATGGGTTAACGCACGATTTAATCGATATCCAAGGAAATCCTTTAATTAATTGCACAGCAGATTTTGTATCAAAATCCTTCATTTCAAACAACATCCAATTATAGTTATACTTAATTGTATTTAATAAAATATATATCATTGTCGGGGACTATTAAGCATGCATCGAGTATCAATTATATCTTTAACATATAATTAGGTATTAATATTTCTTGTACGAGGGTCGGTCAGAAAGTTTGCAAAAATACCGCAATAGAGAGGAAATGGTAAATTTAGGGAGAGCTAGGTGTGGATCAGGAGAGAGAGGGAATGTGTATTTTGCGAGTGGAGAAGGATACATGAAGACGAAGATTGTGTGACGGATGAGTGGAAGGAAGAAAAAAAAGGGGGATGAATGGAATGAGAGAAGCCGGAAACGGGGTAAAGATACTGGTAATACTGGGGTGGGAGAAGGAAAGCAGAAGGGGTGGGGAAAAGGGGTAAGAATGTAAAGGAGAAAGAAATGTGTAGGATATGCCAATATCTTTTTTGATAATAGTGTCATCTATCATGTTTTTGACTTCAATTAAAAATATACTGAAGGAAGAAACTTCGTTCTTTGAGTCCTGCATAGGGAATTGATCAAATTTTAATGCCTTTATGGTGGATCGAGTCGACAAAATATTTCGTCAAAGTTGGTCATGGTTTTCTGAATAAACATGTTTTTTCACAGGAATGCTCGAGGGGGCGGAAGGGGTTACGTTTAAATTCGCATGCATGACTTTAAAGAAGACACTTCAAAGTTTTTCGCCCTCAAAAATTCATCCAAATCGATTGAAAATACGTTATGGCGGTTTGAAAATGGTCAAAATTTCATGAATTTCAAGTGTTTCATTTTTTCCACCCGTGTATATCATAGTAGTCTGGCTTTTACTTATCCAGACAGGGAAATCTTATTTTTTTTATCGCAATCGTCAAGTCCTGAAAATAATCTTGAAAAAGACCCGAAAAAAATTCCCAGAAAATTCCTGTAAAAATCCTGGAAGAAGTTCGGAAAAAATACGAGAAAATCAGTACTGAAAAAAAGCCTTAAAGTCCTGAAAAAAGTCCTGAGAAAAATCCTAAGAAAAGTCCTGCTAAAAGTCCTGAGAAAAGTTCTGAAAAATGTCTTGAAAAAAAGCTATGAATAAAATGACATGAAAAAAAAATCCGAAAAAAATCCGAAAAAAGTCCTGAGAAATACTAAGAAAAGTCCTGCTAAAAGTCCTGAGATAAGTTCTGAAAAATGTCTTGAAAAAAAGCCCTGAATACATGAAAAAAAAATCCGAAAAAAATCCGAAAAATGTCCTGAGAAAAATCCTAAGAAAAGTCCTGCTAAAAGTCCTGAGAAAAGTTCTGAAAAATGTCTTGAAAAAAAGCCCTGAATGAAATGACATGAAAAAAAAATCCGTAAAAAGTCCTGAGAAAAATCCTAAGAAAAGTCCTGCTAAAAGTCCTGACAAAAGTTCTGAAAAATGTCTTGAAAAAAGCCCTGAATAAAATGACATGAAAAAAAAATCCGAAAAAAATCCGTAAAAAGTCCTGAGAAAAATCCTAAGAAAAGTCCTGAGAAAAGTTCTGAAAAATGTCTTGAAAAAAAGCCCTGAATAAAATGATATGAAAAAAAAACCGAAAAAAATCCGAAAAAAGTCCTGAGAAAAATCCTAAGAAAAGTCCTGCTAAAAGTCCTGAGAAAAGTTCTGAAAAATGTCTTGAAAAAAAGCCCTGAATAAAATGACATAAAAAAAAACGAAAAAAATCCGAAAAAAGTCCTGAGAAAAATCCTGAGAAAAGTTCTGAAAAATGTCTTGAAAAAAAGCCCTGAATAAAATGACCTGCAAAAAAAATCCGAAAAAAATCCGAAAAAGTTCTGAGAAAAATCCTAAGAAAAGTCCTGCTAAAAGTCCTGAGAAAAGTTCTGAAAAATGTCTTGAAAAAAAGCCCTGAATAAAATGACATGAAAAAAAAATCCGAAAAAAATCCGTAAAAAGTCCTGAGAAAAATCCTAAGAAAAGTCCTGCTAAAAGTCCTGACAAAAGTTCTGAAAAATGTTTTGAAAAAAAGCCCTGAATAAAATGATTTGAAAAAAAAATCCGAAAAAGTCCTGAGAAAAATCCTAAGAAAAGTCCTGCTAAAAGTCCTGAGAAAAGTTCTGAAAAATGTCTTGAAAAAAAGCCCTGAATAAAATGACATGAAAAAAAAATCCGTAAAAAGTCCTGAGAAAAATCCTAAGAAAAGTCCTGCTAAAAGTCCTGACAAAAGTTCTGAAAAATGTCTTGAAAAAAGCCCTGAATAAAATGACATGAAAAAAAAATCCGAAAAAAATCCGTAAAAAGTCCTGAGAAAAATCCTAAGAAAAGTCCTGAGAAAAGTTCTGAAAAATGTCTTGAAAAAAAGCCCTGAATAAAATGATATGAAAAAAAAACCGAAAAAAATCCGAAAAAAGTCCTGAGAAAAATCCTAAGAAAAGTCCTGCTAAAAGTCCTGAGAAAAGTTCTGAAAAATGTCTTGAAAAAAAGCTTTGAATAAAATTACCTGAAAAAAAAATCCGAAAAAAATTGCTTAAAAACACTCGAACAAAGTCTTGAAAAAACGTTCCAAAAAAAAGTTCTGAAGCAGGTTGTCCTGAATAATAAATCCCAAAAATAGTCCTGCCATTCCGCCTTTATTGAAAATTTCAGAAAAAAAGTTTGACTAGCGATGAAAGTAGTTCAGTATTCAAATTCAAAAGTTTAACGCCAACTAAAATACGACAATGGTTGGATTCCTCATTTTTGGAGCTGCCTCTTCGAATATTCATATTGCCAAGGGTAAATCTAGATGTATCGAAAGTCTTCAATCCAGTAGAGTGGTCTAATAATGGCCAATCGCCTGAAGATTGAAATCGTTTAATCACAAAAAATGCTGTATGAATCATTGACTGGTTAACTGTGTTCTTCATTTTCTCCGAGCGCCCATTCCAGACGAAATAAGCATCTTGCTTCGGCTAAATGTATTCTTTGTGAATGGTGGCTTCGTCCCTAAGGTTTTTCTTCCAGAAACGTAGCCTTGCTGCTTGCCTCTAGGTATTTCACATTTCGTTATAGTTTTGCCTTCTTTATCTTCTGAATTACTTATTTCACAAACTAGTATTCGAGATTACTGCTTATGAATTTCGCCATATCAAATGTCACACGAGAATTTTGTTTTTCACAAACGGGAGAGAAAGTCGATTTCTCAGCCCTCGAAATCGTGAGAGAAATAACATTTCTCTCCCTAGGGAGAGAAGTAACATTTCTCTTCCTAGAAAGAGAAATGATCATTTCTCTCCCTAGGGAGAAAAATGATCGAGCGAGGTACCATTATTTTTTTTAACTGTCACGTCTGACAGATTTTTTTTCTAGGTTGGGTTTTACGAACGAACGTTTTATTCCTAAAATTTCCCGTTTGTGAAAAAAATAGTATACATATATACAGGGTGGTTCAAAAGTCTGGAAACGGCGAATTTATTTCACGCGCGGGTGGAAAATCGGAATTCTGATACTGGGGCCTTTAGTAATTTTGCCTGAGGAATCGAATGGGCCCGTGAGATTTTGGGCCCGATGGGGCCTTATAAAAGATATAAGACCCAACTTTGAAATTTCAAATGCAAACCTACATTTTTTATTGAGGATTAGGATTCAGCGGAAAATTTTACATCCAAATTGGCTAAAATCCAAAAAATGTTGGTCCATTTTTGGGCCCCATGGTGCGTTTTTTGCTCAAAAGTCTGGGGACGTCGGGTTCATTCAACCCAGTCGAGAAAAATCGAAAAACTGATCTTGGAGTCTCTAGAACTTTGCTTGGGGAATGAAATGGGCCCATCACATTTTGGGTTCTATCAGGTTTTATGGGACTTCCATGCCAGAATGCCTTGACGACTAACATTTAATTTTCCCGCCAATTACCACTTCTTCAATTGGAAAATGTGTGGTATCAACAAGATGGAGCACCTGCGCATTTTGCATTACTCGCTAGGCAATTTCTCAATGACCAAAAAATATTGGATTTTAGCCAACTTGGATGTAAAATTTTCCGCTGAATCCGAATCCGCAATAAAAAATATAGGTTTGCTTTTAAAATTTCAAAGTTGGGCCTCATATCTCTTACAAGGCCCCATCGAGCCCAAAATCTGATGGGCCCATTCTATTCCCCGGGAAAAATTACTAAAGACCCCAGTCTCAGAATTTTGATTTTCTACCCATGGGCGAAATAAATTCGCCGTTTCCAGACTTTTGAACCACCCTGTATATATCTCGGGAGAGAATGCTAATCGGTCTATAGTTCTCTATGTTGGTTGCATCTCCTTCCTTTTTTAAGTATCAGAGTGACTTCTGCCTCGAACCAATCTTCTAGTACACAATGTCGTTTTTATTTCTATATTTTATTATACGTATATACAGGGCTAGCTCACTTTATTTATACACTAATTTATTTATGTATGTGTTCTCTATTTATTCACTTATTACTTATTTATGTATTATCCAATTACTACTTATTATTTTTTATGACGTATGTAAAACTTTACAGTTGTGGCATCAATAAATAAATATGAATATGAATATGAATAGTATTCTCCCTTTTAGCAGGCACTTGTCAAAGATACCTGCGATACCTTTCTCTAGCATGCTTTATCCCAGTTTGAGCATTTCTGTTGTGATGTTATCTTCCCCTGGGCATTTACTCTTTTTTTTCATTTGTGCCTTCTCTATTTCTTCTTTCTATAGAAAAACAATTGCCACCTACGCCAAATTTTCCAAAATCATTCAGAATCCAATCTTCTTTAAGATTTCATCAACACGTGGAAACACCTCATCCTTAAATTTGGATATAATCCCATTTGTACAGACCGGAGTTAATTTTTGGAATTGTGCATTTTCCCACTCGTTTGAAAAATAGAAAAACAATTGCCACCAACGCCAAATTTTATAAATCTATTCAGAATCCATTCCTCTTTAAGATTTCACCAACACGTGGAAACACCTCATCCTTAAATTTGGATATAATCCCATTTGTACAGACCGGAGTTAATTTTTGGAATTGTGCATTTTCCCACTCGTTTAAGAAATAGAAAAACTATTGCCACCAACGCCAAATTTTATAAATCTATTCAGAATCCATTCCTCTTTAAGATTTCACCAACACGTGGAAACACCTCATCCTTAAATTTGAATATAATCCCATTTGTACAGACCACAGTTAATTTTTGGAGTTGTGCCTTTTCCCACATGTTTAAAAAATAGAAAAACGATTGCCACCAACGCCAAGTTTTCCAAATTTATTCAGAATCCATTCCTCTTTAAGATTTCACCAACACGTGGAAACACCTCATCCTTAAATTTGGATATAATCCCATTTGTACAGACCGGAGTTAATTTTTGGAATTGTGCATTTTCCCACTCGTTTGAAAAATAGAAAAACAATTGCCACCAACGCCAAATTTTATAAATCTATTCAGAATCCATTCCTCTTTAAGATTTCACCAACACGTGGAAACACCTCATCCTTAAATTTGGATATAATCCCATTTGTACAGACCGGAGTTAATTTTTGGAATTGTGCATTTTCCCACTCGTTTAAGAAATAGAAAAACTATTGCCACCAACGCCAAATTTTATAAATCTATTCAGAATCCATTCCTCTTTAAGATTTCACCAACACGTGGAAACACCTCATCCTTAAATTTGAATATAATCCCATTTGTACAGACCACAGTTAATTTTTGGAGTTGTGCCTTTTCCCACATGTTTAAAAAATAGAAAAACGATTGCCACCAACGCCAAGTTTTCCAAATTTATTCAGAATCCATTCCTCTTTAAGATTTCACCAACACGTGGAAACACCTCATCCTTAAATTTGGATATAATCCCATTTGTACAGACCGGAGTTAATTTTTGGAATTGTGCATTTTCCCACTCGTTTAAGAAATAGAAAAACTATTGCCACCAACGCCAAATTTTATAAATCTATTCAGAATCCATTCCTCTTTAAGATTTCACCAACACGTGGAAACACCTCATCCTTAAATTTGGATATAATCCCATTTGTACAGACCGGAGTTAATTTTTGGAATTGTGCATTTTCCCACTCGTTTGAAAAATAGAAAAACAATTGCCACCAACGCCAAATTTTACAAATCTATTCAGAATCCATTCCTCTTTAAGATTTCACCAACACGTGGAAACACCACATCCTTAAATTTGGATATAATCCCATTTGTACAGACCGGAGTTAATTTTTGGAATTATGCATTTGCCCACTCGTTTAAAAAATAGAAAAACAATTGCCACCAACGCCAAATTTTACAAATCTATTCAGAATCCATTCCTCTTTAAGATTTCACCAACACGTGGAAACACCTCATCCTTAAATTTGGATATAATCTAATTTGTACGGACCGGAGTTAATTTTTGGAATTATGCATTTGCCCACTCGTTTAAAAAATAGAAAAACAATTGCCACCAACGCCAAATTTTACAAATCTATTCAGAATCCATTCCTCTTTAAGATTTCACCAACACGTGGAAACACCTCATCCTTAAATTTGGATATAATCTAATTTGTACGGACCGGAGTTAATTTTTGGAATTATGCATTTGCCCACTCGTTTAAAAAATAGAAAAACAATTGCCACCAACGCCAAATTTTCCAAATCTATTCAGAATCCATTCCTCTTTAAGATTTCACCAACACGTGGAAACACCACATCCTTAAATTTGGATATAATCCCATTTGTACAGACCGGAGTTAATTTTTGGAATTATGCATTTGCCCACTCGTTTAAAAAATAGAAAAACAATTGCCACCAACGCCAAATTTTACAAATCTATTCAGAATCCATTCCTCTTTAAGATTTCACCAACACGTGGAAACACCTCATCCTTAAATTTGGATATAATCTAATTTGTACGGACCGGAGTTAATTTTTGGAATTATGCATTTGCCCACTCGTTTAAAAAATAGAAAAACAATTGCCACCAACGCCAAATTTTACAAATCTATTCAGAATCCATTCCTCTTTAAGATTTGTACGGACCGGAGTTAATTTGATTCCCAGAGATAAATCGTTCTCTCTTTCTTCAAAAAAAGAGGGGGAAGGTATATTGTATAAGTGGCTCTACCATCAACACGTTCCACGAGCCGCCACTGTTCCTTTGTAATTATGCTTCGGTCTGTTAAGGAAATAAAGATTATTATTATGTATCTGATTTTAATAAAATAAATAAATAGTTTAAAAAAAAAACTGCAAATACTATTATAAAAATACGTTTAACTTTGTTTTCTATAACTTGGATATTTATTAAATAGAAAACAAAGTTAAGAGCGTTTTATAGTATTCAAAATGTATAACGAAGTAGAAGCCTCCAGCATAAACAATAAAAATAGATATTAATAACGTTATAATTAATAAATATTAGATTTGTATTATAAAAAATTAAAAATCTTGCAAAGAGCTTTACAACTGACTGAAATTATGACCACATGAAAAAGTTTCTTCAACCCCCGCCTCCTAAATCAAACGCGTGTTCAAGTTCCAATAAAACAGAGTAAATCCTTAATATATCCTTGGCACGGAACACTGATTAAGTACAATGTAGTTGTGCCGTTGAATTGCACACTCGAAGGGCCGTACGCATGTTCATTTTGGAAGTTAATAAACACTAGTGCCGTTTTATAGCGTGCACTTGAAACCACGAAGCTTTTGTGAGGTTGCGGATATTAATATCGTCTGTGGCGCAGATATATACCCCATTTGGGCCGATATTAAACCGCTCAAGCCTTCGGCAAACACTTTGCCCGATATTTTCATATCGGCACAGTCGGTAAATTGCATTTCCTCAGAATGTCATTAGTGACATGGGATGGGATGATTAAACAACAATTTAAATCCCCGAGCCGTGTCCTCCGGGGAAAATTTGAATGCATTTGTTGCTAAAAAGGTTCAAACCAGCGTGTAATTGATGTAAAAGCCACAACGTTCACACACCGACACCCGATACCATCGAACTCTCGATCGTATCTCATTTACCTGAAAACCTGACAATAATGTTCACGTAATTTGTGTGTTTCAGGTTCGCGGGTAGATGTGGCCAAACAGCCTGACTGCTGGGTAAGTGAAGAAGACCCTAAATCCGAACGTCCCCTCAGATACCAATTATACGTGATTGGGTTTAATGTGTCCTAATCTCTTGTTTATATAGACAATTTGAGAATCCTCGATGGGGAGGGATTGTTAAATCCGTCTAATAAAACGTGATGTATGTATCGCTTGGTGCAAATAGTGTAGCACGTGCGTAAGTTAAATACGCGGGTGTTATTAGCTATTGACATGATTTGGTGGACAAATAAAAAAGATTGAATGTACGGGCGATTTGTTTCAATTAAGCGCGGGATGTTTTTGTTAATCGGTAATAAATTAATAATAATATTGTAATAAGGGAAGCAATTCAGGAAACATTTGGAGAACTCATCTCCAGGCTCTAAATTTTCCACGTGAGGCAATCTACTTGTATTTGCGATGCTAATATTTCGTTTACATCTTCTAACTAACCAAACACTTTATCTTTTTCAAAAATCCCGTCTTAGACAAAATATGAATTTTCAAATTTTTTGTCAAAGTATCCCTTAGCATTTGCAAAACGATTCCGCAATCATTTAAACGGATATATCCATTATGAAGTCCTCCCGGACTATTCCGACTATTAAAAAAAAGTCTGTGAATGATAAAACAATAATGCGATTTTATTTTCAGTCCGAAATTTAAAACTTACTGGAGTGAACATTTAGAAAATTCATTTTATTGCAATTATTACTTATGGCAATATATTTCACCAAGTGCTAAATGAGAAGAAGCTAACTAAAGCAGTTTACATCTTTCATAAATTCCAACAAAGGAAAATGTCAAAAATTTTAGCCGAAACTAAGAAAAGTGAGGCTAAAATTTTGTTCGAAATTAAAACAATTCTAAATAAAGTCATTCGTTTCAAATTTATTTTTAAATGCTAACATATACTTTTACGTATATATACTAACCAAAACAATTGAATCTTTTCAAAACGCCGTACTAAGGCCAAAGCAATGAATTTTCGAAACGGTTCCTGCACTAAACATAAACGTAGTCACTTTTTTGATTAACGATATTTCAGTTATTTGTTGATAGAATTAAATAAAACTCAGTAAATAAATTGAACCATTATTCATTTAAACAATTTTAACAAATTAAAAAAAAATTAAAGCTACTAGATTTCATGAACAACAATGTCAGAAAATAAAGTATTTGAACTTTAATTTAAAAAACAAAAGTAAGCTTAGGTGCTTAATTTTGGGCCATTTTGTACTTAATATCTAGTGTTGCCTCCTCTAGCCTGTACAAGTGAGGCGCATCGTCGAGGCATACTACGTATCAGCCCAGGGCGCTACTCACAAAGAGGCGCCAAATGGTTCGCAAAACAATAAATGGTGATGTGGCCATCATGTTACTTTCTCCGACTTGATGGTATCATTTATATTTATGCTTTCATGGTTTATTTTCAATTTAAATCATATTTTAAATTTACACCGAACGTTTTGTTGACTCGGATGAAACTGACGTTTAAAACGTCAAAATAATGAAAGATGGAAAAATTATACTTCAAATTCAAAAACTCGGTTTACTCAAAAACTAACGAGATTTCGGAAAAAACTTATTCTTTAGAAGTTGTTAATTTTGGCATTCTCTACATAAATTTGCTGTAACTATTATTGTTTCATAATTATAAATCAAAAATTAAAAAAAAAAAATGGTGATGTGGCCATCATGTTACTTTCTCCGACTTGATCGTATCATTTATATTTACGTTTTTATGGTTTATTTTCAATTGAAATCATATTTTAAATGTACATCGAGCGTTGCGTAAACTCGGATGAAACTGACGTTTAAAACGTCAAAATTATGAAAGATGGAAAAATTATACTTCAAATTCAAAAACTCAGTTTACTCAAAAACTAAAGGGATTTCGAAAAAAACTTATTCTTTAGAAGTTGTTCATTTTGGCCTTCTCTACAATTATTATTCAAATAAATTTGAACTATTATCTATTATCGTTTCATAATTATAAACCAAAAATTAAAAAAAAATAATAAATTTTTTTCTCGAATAGCAATGATTTTATGAAAAATATTTTCAAGCAAAAGATGTTCATTTCATTGTTGTATTCAATGTTTGTTTAAATATTTTTGTGATATTTTTCATATTTAAGAAAATATTGGCAAAAAACAAAAAACAGTTAAGGTAAACACCCACTTCCGGTGTACGAAATTTTACCAAAAGCTTTTCAGTTCTCCGGATTATCAAATAAGACGTATGTTCAAAGTTTCATATCAATTGGTCTATTAGTTTTTGAGATACAGCGCACACAGACACACACACACACACACACACACACACACACACAGACACACACACAGACACAAAAAAAAAAATTCCAGAAATTGTTGAAATGGTATCTAGGGAACCCAAAACGGATATTTCCGTAAAAGAAAATTTTGAAAAAAAAATCACGATCACAATACTTTCTCGTACTTCGTAACGGAGAAAGTAATTAATACATTTTATTGTCGAATAGTAATCATTTTATGAAAAATATTTTCAAGCAAAAGATGTTCATTTTTTATTTTCTTTAATGTTTGTTTAAATGTTTTTGTGATATTTTTCATATTTAAGAAAATATTGGCAAAAAACAAAAAACAGTTAAGGTAAACACCCACTTCCGGTGTACGAAATTTTACCAAAAGCTTTTCAGTTCTTCTGATTATCAAATAAGACATATGTTCAAAGTTTCATATCAATTGCTCTATTCGTTTTTGAGATACAGCGCACACAGACAGACACACAGACACGTACTTCGTAACGGAGAAAGTAAAAATTGCTGGATAATTTTTATTTTTATTATAATTGATTTCTGTGATTCAGAGTCAGAACCAGATTCAGGTTGTACACCTACTGCTGCTAAACTTTTATGTGCTAATAACACAACTCAACAAATACAAGACTCTGAAGAAGGTGGCCCAAGTACATCAGAAATGATAATAAAAAGCACAGAAATATTTAATAAAAAGCACAGAAAATACAACAGTAATTCCGGACGTTCTGGAGTTCAAGGATGTTGCTTATTTAAAATGTAGCAACAATCTTCCAATATCGAGCCAACTTCGAAAAGAAATGATTATTCGTGGATCTTGCATATTTCAAAACCAAGCCAGTTTAAATGCAGCAACAACATCAACTAATCGTCTAATGCCAAAATCTTGTTTTTCTCGACGGGCCGGTAATGAAGAGGAAGGAACTGAAGTCAGTTAACCGATCTTGGTAAGCGTACTGCTTTTGTTGCTTACTGTTTATTACATCAAATTCCGCTACACAATCATCTTTCGTAACATCTGCTGGTTTTAATAAATGGAAGAAAAAATGTAAATTGATTAGTCATGAAAGAAGTCCAAATCACCGAAAATCACTTACGGCTTGGAAAGAACAGAACGAAGATTAATAAGTAGAACGAGAATCGATGTATCATTAGAAGCGAACATTCAGTCCGAAAAAGAACGGTGGCGAAATATATTGCAAAGAATATTCGCTTGCATGAGGTAGTTCATTATACAAAATCTTCCTCTACGTGGCCATGTTAAAAAACTAGCACTTCAAGATGGTACAAATGTAGGAAACCTATTATCTTTACTTAGACTTGTAGCTCAGTTTGATCCGCTACTAGCAAATCATCTTAAACATGCCACAGAAACTCCAAAAACTGTCTCATATTTATCACCACAGATTCAAAATTAATTCATTCATCTTCTGGCATCTACAGTTCTAAATCAACTAATAAACGATATCAAAAGAAAGAAATTTTATGGACTTTTCTTTGATTCAACTCCTGATATATCTCATCGAGAACAAATGTCACAGGTCGTTAGGTATGTAGATGTTGATTTTATCAATAAAAAAGTTTCCACCAAAGAATCTTTTTTGGGTTTTATTGAAATACATGCTAAAGATGCAGCCTCGATCAAAAATACAATTTTAGAGAAATTAAATTCCGATGAAATTTCATTAACAAACTGCAGATCACAATGTTACGATAATGCTGCCGTAATGGCAGGTCACACATCTGGCGTTCAACAAAGAATAATGAAAAAAATCATAAAGCATGATTTGTAAATTGTGGTAACCATTCATTGAATTTAGTAGGAGTTACTGCAGCTAAACAAGATCCAATCGTTGTGACATGTTTTGGAATAATCTCTTTTTCTCACGTTCAACGTTACGATGGGAATTATAAAAAAATGCTTTAACAAAAACTGTCAAACGTGAATCTGAAACACGATGGAGCGCCAGAATACAAGCGGTTAGCGTTATCGTCTATGGGCTAGAGAATATAGAGGAACTATTAGAAAAATTAAAAAATCAGCAGAGGACACTACCACTACAAGTGACACCAGAAGTGAAGCTACAATTCTGTTGCTAAATATACTAACTTTTAGTTTCATAACTTTAGTTCATTTCTGGTATGAAATCTTAAGGAGGATTGATCGTGTGCAGCTCAGATTACAAGATCCTAGAATCAATTTTAGAGAAGCGTTCCATAATCTTGAATCATTAGCGACTGAAGTAGCCGAAATCCGAGACAAGCTCTGTGAACAGGCAATGGAAAAAGCGAAGCCTCTTTGTGAAAAATGGGATATTGATACAACAATATGTGTAAGAAGACGCCGTAAAATGCCCGGAGAATTGGCTAGAGATGTTGGGCTTTCCGCAGAAAGTGAAATTTTTTACGTTATGAAAAGCGTTCTTGATCGTCTCCATCAAGAAATATGTACACGATATACACGATTAAGTGACCTTAATTTCAAATTTGGATTTACACTAGAATTTATTAAACAAGGATAATGTTGATAACGGCCTTGAAAAAAATTGTACAAATTTGGGTGAATTTTATAATACAGATTTCAGTGGATAGAACTCTTTATCGCAATATGTGACTGCAAAATGTTACTCCAGTAACTCCATTACAATACCTTACTTTTATAATCTCGTATGGAGAAAATGTTTGTCCAAACCTGAGAGTGGCACTTCAAATACTCCTGACTATCTCAGTATCAATTGCTAGCTGCGAACGTTCATTCAGCAAATTAAAATTAATTTTGACATATCTACGACCAACGATGGGACAAGATTGTCTAAGTTACCTAGCATTTTTAAGCGTGGTAAGAGAACAATTTTAAATGATCAACTTTTGTGATATTATTGACAAATTTGCTTCATCAAAAGCAAGGAAAATTTATACATAGTAATTAGATATTCCGCGTCGTTCAAACATTTTACGCTATATCTTGTTTATTACAACGAGAATTAGAATAAGGTTTAGGTAATTTTTAAATAATAAATAATTCAATATATTCACTGAGTTTGATGTAAATCTATTAGATATTACGGAAATATTGAAAACCAAAAAAGTGACTACTTTTATGTTTTGAGTAGTGTATTTTAGTCAGAACTTACAGTTTTGTTTATTATTTCTAACGACAAATACTCGAAATTTACGTTCTCTGAAATTGAAAATAATCGTTGTAAAATTTTTTGCCAGAATAAAAAAAATTGTACTACGATTATTTTCCATTTCGGAGAACATAAATTTCGAATATTTGTTAGAGATAATAAACGAAACTTCAGAATAAACGGTTACAAACATTCTGTCGACGAAAATAAATATATTATATAAAAATAATACGCAAGTCATCTTGTGGGCTGGGAAAAGTCGTCGTTCGATAAACCGATCGGCCAGGTTTGGGTGGTCTAGGTGGCCATATTATGCTGCTCTCAATCCCGGCTTATATTTATGCGATTACCTTTAAAGGCTTACAAAATTGTACTTTGCACTCAAATATCAAATATTTCGTCTCTACTTTTACGAATGCACTCCACTTAAATCACGCTGACATGAATGATACGATCATGAATATTTTATTTGATAATATATGTATCTCAAATCTAAGTGCAATATTCTATTGCGAGAAAAAAAATTATATTGCCCAAGAACTTTATTTATTTTTCACTAAAAACAATTTTTTTATAAAACGATCTTAAGAATTAATTTTACTTTCGTCAAAATTCCATTAAATCGAAAGCAAAATTTTGAACAATTTTGAATTTGAATAATGTAGTTATAAATGATGTATTAAAGTAGTACGCTATGGAAACGATCGATACATGGACATCGTGTTTAATAATAAAATTCAAATTGGTTATTAAAAATTTTCTTTTAATTTCGAAATTATTAGCATAGGGCTGAAGGACTAGGTTGACGGTCCTTTCTAGCGTATGTATATTTTGTATGTATGTTGGAATAAAGTTCAGGTATATATAAGCATAATTGTTTATTTTATTTCGTGGGAGTTACAATTTTAAATAATAATAATTTCTAAGTAGAAGAAATTAGATAATAAATAAAATAGTACAAAACAACTTAATTAAAGTAAGTAATGTAGTTAAAATGGTTCAACATTATAATTAATGCACCTTTTCAAAACCGAATTTATTACTTTTCCAACGGAATGTCTATCAATATTAGCAAAAACTTCTTGTACAGATTCTCTAAGGTGCCATATGACTTTTTATACGCCCTATCTTTGAATAAAAATCAAAAACAAACATTTAACAACCTTGGCGGCTGAATATTGTATTTTTGTTTCACACATACAAATTGTATTTTTTTTTGTAAAAGGGGTTGGTGTAGTCGGTACTGGCGAGCGCTTGTGCCGCGTGCCGTGTGGGTTCGTATCCCAACCCAGACGAATGATTTTTCGGTTTCGAGAAGTATTCGTTCGGGTCCGTGGTTGTTTGCATAAGTCTTTCATTATTCATTTGTTCATTTATTCGTTTAATTTATAACTTAAAATATTTATTATGATGATGGCTAATGGCTAATGGTCATAGCACCAAGGCCAGGCATAACGCCGAAATCAAAAAAAATAAAAAATTCGGGAATATTTCATTTAAATGATTTCGTACCGTTAGTTGATTATATGGTGGTGCCCCACCATGTTAAAACCACTCGAGCATACCACCTATCTGTAACGGCAATTCATCCAACATATTATTAAAATCGTTCTCCAGAAAATAACGATCACCAGTTAATGTACCTTAAAAAATGTACGGACCAAGAATTGTTGTACTAATGGTGCCGCACCAAATATGAAATCCAAACTTAACTTAGAGTCTCCTCTGTTTAACATGATGCGGATTTTCTTGCATTAAAAAATGTTTATTATGTCTATTAAACATGCCGCTGTTTCTAAATCGTGCTTCATCCGTCCAGAAAACTTTAAATCTATGAGTCAACTTTACTTTTATGTTAATTAGAAACCAAGTGCAATATTCAATACTTTTATTGTAATCATTTAGTCATAAAAGTCGTCCATCGATAGAAAATTGTATGGTAGAAACAATTTCGCAAAACCTCATTCAGGCTAGGATGGCAAAAGCTACTTGACATGCCACAGTACCCGACGATTATTTTTAATAATAATAATAAACATTTAATTCATGTTGGGAAAAATACATGACATAACTGATAATTAGTATTAACTACAATCATAATCAACCGCTGAATTAATCAGTGGCGGCTCATGGAACATGTTGATGGTAGAGCCATGCAAATCTAATTTAATTTTTGTAGAATTTAGTCGGCACGTTTTATATATTTTTTAAATTTTCACTCGAGTAGTACACAATTCGAATACTAAAATTTTCAAAAATTCACAACTCGCGAAATAATTAGTGGATTTTCAAAAACTGCACTTAATTTGATAAAACAATGATTTGCAAATCTAATTTAATTTTTGTAGAATTTAGTCGACACGTTTCATATTTTTTTTTTAATTTTCACTCGAGTAGTACACAATTCGAAAACTAAAATTTTCAAAAATTCACAACTCGCGAAATAATTTGTGGATTTTCAAAAACTGCACTTAATTTGATAAAACAATGATTTGCAAATCTAATTTAATTTTTGTAAAATTTAGTCGACACGTTTTATATATTTTTTAAATTTTCACTCGAGTAGTACACAATTCGAAAACTAAAATTTTCAAAAATTCACAACTCGCGAAATAATTAGTGGATTTTCAAAAACTGCACTTAATTTGATAAAACAATGATTTGCAAATCTAATTTAATTTTTGTAGAATTTAGTTGACACGTTTTATATATTTTTTTTAAATTTTCACTCGAGTAGTACACAATTCGAAAACTACAATTTTCAAAAATTCGCAACTCGCGAAATAATTGGCGGATTTTCAAAAACTCTATTTAATTTGATAAAACAATGATTTGCAAATCTAATTTAATTTATTTTTGTAGAATTTCGTCGACACGTTTTATATTGTTTTTTTTTTATTTTTTGCTCGAGTATTACACAATTCGAAATCTAAAATTTTAAAAAATTCACAACTCGCGAAATAAATGGCGGATTTTCAAAAACTCTATTTAATTTGATAAAACGATGATTTGCAAATCTAATTTAATTTTTGTAGAATTTCGTCGAAACGTTTTATATTGTTTTTTTTTATTTTTTGCTCGAATATTACACAATTCGAAAACTAAAATTTTCAAAAATTCACAACTCGCGAAATAATTGGCGGGTTTTTAAGAACTCTATTTAATTTGATAAAACGATGATTTGCAAATCCAATTTAATTTTTGTAGAATTTCGTCGACAAATTTTATATATATTTTTTTTTAATTTTCACTCGAGTTGTACACAATTCGAAAACAAAAATTTTCAAAAATTCACAACTCGTGAAATAATCGGTGGATTTTTAAATACTCTATTTAGTTTGATAAAACAATGATTTTCAAATCCAATTTATTTTTTTGTAGAATTTAGTCCACACGTTTTATATATTTTTTTTAATTTTTACTTTCTCCGTTACGAAGTACGAGAAAGTATTGTGATCGTGATTTTTTTTTCAAAATTTTTTTTTACGGAAATATCCGTTTTGGGGTCCCTAGATGCCATTTCAACAATTTCTGAAAAAAAAAATTGTGTCTGTGTATGTGTGTGTGTGTCTGTGTGTGTTGTGTCTGTCTGTGTGCGCTGTATCTCAAAAACTAATACAGCAATTGATATGAAACTTTCAACATATGTCTTATTTGATAATCTGAATCTGAAGAACTGAATCTGAAGAACTGAAAAGCTTTTGGTAAAATTTTGTACACCGGAAGTGGGTGTTTACCTTAACCTTTTTTTGGTTTTTTGCCAATATTTTCTTAAATATGAAAAATATCACAAAAACATTCCGATATCACAATGTTCCATCTAATAAAAAATAATCTAAAGATGAGGCTATCAGATGCAAGGCCTTTAAGTTCAAATCCGACAAAAATTTCAACCCCTAAGACGAGAATTCCACATGTTTGCGTCGCCAGAAGAAGTTCAACCATGCCAGCGATTACTGGAAAAATATAAAAAAAGTGAAAGACAAACTGGAAGCATAATAATAGCGGCAGATACGCTGGAAAACAAGAAATACACAAAATGAAAGTGAACGAAAAGACGCAGGCAGTAACCAAGGATTTAAATTTTGGCTCGAAGAGCAAGATATAAAAGTGATGCCTGCTTCATTGAGGGGAACCAGAGTTTAACAAAAGAAAGAAAGAAAAATATAATTCTTCTTGCATCCATTGTTGATAAAGACACTGCAGTTGAGGCTTATCTTTTTTGCGACAATCCACACAGACAGTAAATGAGGACTTAAAATTTGGCTTGAAGAACAAGGAAATTTCAACAAAAGTGATGCCCTCTTCATTGGAGAAAACAGAGTTTAACAAAGGAAAAAAAAACATCATTTCTACAAAATTCTTCTTTAGAAGTTCCCCTTGCATCAAACGTCGATTAAGACACTGCAATTGAGGCTTGTCTTTTTTGCCACAATTCACACGGGCAGTAATTAAGGACTTCAAATTTGGCTTGAAGAACAATGCAATTACAACAAAACTGATGCCCTCTTCATCAAAGAAACCAAAGTTTAACAAACGAAGCAAAAACCATAATTTCTACAAGATTCTTTCTCAAAAGTTCCACTTGTATCCTTTGTCGGTCTTCATCGACTGCAGATGAAACAAATTTTTTTGCGACCATTTTATGGTTGCAGATAAATCTGGAGAAATGTGTTGTCGTTGTGATCAATGAGCTCATAACCTATGTGCTGGTATTAATGGTAATGAGTGGAAGACTTACGCTAGCGATTTCTATAGCAATAACTAATAAAAAAAACGAATTAAAACTACTATTTATAAAGAAGTAATTTTCATTTCAATATTAATATTTTATTTTGCATAATCTTTGCTTGCTTAATAAACATTATATTGTGTGAATCACAGTTTCAAATCTTTATTCTCCTTAAGTTTCAAAGTACAAGAGGTCAGTTCCAAGGTGCACGAGCATCTCATATCTTCGAATAAGTTGCATTATATTTTTAATATTACTTGTTACACTAAACTAAAGAAAATTAGAAATCTAAGCTTTGGTTTGTGTTTTATACAAAAAATTATAAAATGTCTCCCTTTCACGGATAAAGAGTAAAACCATTCAAATTAGGTAATGTAAGCAAAAAGATTTCGACAAATTCCTAATTACATTATAAAAGGGCTGTTCCCAATTCAATTTTCACGGAAGCAAAGTCGCAGAATGAAATCACCTAATTTAAAAGCGACACAATAAGTCACTCGGTCGGTTTTATCTCCCGGAAACCGTGCCGGCAAAATGGCGTGTTAAGGGCGCGTGTCAAATTTGAGACAATAAACAGTAGCAGGCGGGAGGCTAATAGAGTTGTCTAGTTTGGGGTTGGAGAGGGTGCTTATCGGGGTTTTCAGTCGATGACCATCACGAGGGAAGCGCACCACTCAACTCACTTTAGTGAGCAGGGTGTGAGAGAGTGTGTGCTGTGTGTGTGTGTTTGTGTGTGAGCTCTGGGAGACTTGAGATAACAAAGCCACCCTAACTCACATAAATGAAACTATTTATTTTTATAAGAAATGTATAATCACGTAAATTATGATGCAATTGGCGAGTACAGTTGAGATAGTGGTCAGTTTAAAATGTGAGGATTATTCAGAAAATATATATTTTTTAAGAATTTTATTCTATTAGTACGAAATGGAGTAAGACCAGAAACACACAAGCAATTGTATATTAAAAATTTGAACTTGCATAATTGCAATTGAATCATGACGTTAGTAATGCACGAATAACCCTTTTAACCAAATTAAATAAAGACGAAAAGTGGCCAGATTATTTTATATGTTCATAATTCTGCAAAGTTACGAACAGGTTGAATAATTCATATGAGGGGGATTCGTAAAATAAGGTTCCCATGATTTTTAATAATAGACAGCTATATTTTTGTTCTTAGTGTTGTACATCATTTTAAAGCTTAAAACTTATGCTATTTTTCTACATAATCGCCGTTTCTGTTCAAACACTTTTGCAGACGATGCTCCAGTTTTTCTATCCCCATGTTATAGAATTCTGCCGACAATCCTTTGAGGAATCGAGTAACCTCTTCCTTGACTTTATCATCGGTATTGAAGCGTAAACCACCCAAGTGTTCCTTTAATTTTGGGAATAAGTGATAATCACTTAGGGCTAGGTCGGGACTGTAGGGGGGTGGGGGCACAACAGTCCAACCAAAATCTCTCAGCAGTTCTTGGGTTTGATGTGAGACATGAGGTCGAGCGTTGTCATGGAGAAACCTAACACCACTGGACAATCTTCCTCTCTGGCGGTTCTGGATCGCACGTTTCAGTTTTCTTAATGTATTGCAATATCTGAGTTTACTGTTGTTCCATGAGGCAAAAAGTCGATCAAAAAAAAAGGAAGGGCCTCTTCTTGTCCCAAAAGACGGTTGCCATGACTTTCCTAGCAGACTATGTTTGTCTAAACTTCTTCGGCTTCGACGAAGTCGAGTGACGCCATTCACGTGATTGCTGCTTGGTTTCGGGGGTAAAGTGATACGCCCATGTTTCGTCGCATGTAACAATGGAATCCAAGAATTCTTCCTTGTTGTCTTCACATTGTTGCAGAAACTGCCGGGAACACTGACACGTTGCTGTTTGTGGTTTTCTGTGAGAATTCGCGGTACCCACGGCGCACACACTTTGTGATAGCCTCATTTTTCGGTTAAAATCTTATGAATTATAGTGTTGGAAGTCTCAGAAATACAGAAAGCAAGTTCGTTAATGGTGATCCTCCGATCTTCAAGCAATAATCTCTCAACTTTTTCGACAATTCCATCTGAAACTGAAGGCCTTCCGCTCATGTCTTCATCGTGAATTTCTGTGCGGCCTTCACTGAATTCTCTGCACCATTTGCGAACATGTTGAACAGATATGCAATTTTCCCCATAAACTTCGATTAACTGACGATGACTGTCAATAGGTGAAATCCGTTTTGCACTTTAAAAACGTATCACAGCGTGAATTTCGCATCTGGCGGTAACAACGATAGGGAGCTCCATCTGCGAAGCGATGTAGCGTGGCGGGAGAGGTGGGAATAGAGAGAGGGAGAATCTTATTTTGCGAATCCCCCTCGTATATTAAGGCTAATTTTCAACTTTATTTAATGCTTCTGGCGGTCTTCAATTTTAATTTCTTAACACATTCGCGTCATTATTAAATACCAAGACAGCTGAACGAAGAATCAAAAATACCCTCGTAGTATAGAGGATGCTATAGAATAGATAAAAAATCATATAAAATTAACCAATCAAATTTTCTTGCATTACGCTCCAGAAAGCAATCGAAAAAATAAACGAGAAACCGAAATAAAATTATGCAAAAACTAACAACAACTGAGGTGGTTATATTATATAAAAAAATGGTGATGTGGCCATCATGTTACTTTCTCCGACTTGATGGTATCATTTACATTTACGGTTTCATGGTTTATTTTCAATTGAAATCATATTTTAAATGTACATCGAGCGTTTTGTAGACTCGCATGAAACTGACGTTTAAAACGTCAAAATTATGAAATATGGAAAAATTATACTTTAAATTCAAAAACTCAGTTTACTCAAAAACTAAAGGGATTTCGAAAAAAACTTATTCTTTATAAGTTATTCATTTTGGCATTCTCTATAATTATTATTAACATAAATTTGCTGTAACTATTATCGTTTCATAATTATAAACCAAAAATGAAAAAAAAAATACATTTTTTTCTCGAATAACAATGATTTTATAAAAAATGTTTTCAAACAAAATAAGCTCATTTCTTTGTTGTCTTCAATATTTGTTTTAATGTTTTTGTGATATTTTTTATATTTAAGAAAATATTGGCAAAAAACAAAAAACAGTTCAGGTAAACACCCACTTTCGATGTACGAAATTTTACCAAAAGCTTTTCAGTTCTTCGGATTATCAAATAAGACGTATGTTCAAAGTTTCAAATCAATTGCTCTATTAGTTTCTGAGATACAGCGCGCGCGATCTCGTACTTCGTAACGGAGAAAGTAAAAATCATTTTGGTTTTTAAAAATATTCCAATTTTCAAGTAAGTTATGAATGCTGAAAAAATATTTAAATTGCTATAAAAACTAAATCAGTTAAAAAGGTTTTATTCTTGCAAATTGATTTTTGCTCTTGACGATACACCATTGTTTAAAATAAAATTATTTGAGTTGTGGAAGCGAAAATTGGAAATATCAAAAGTAAAAGAAACATTTTCGTTTTTAAAGATGTTTCAATTTTTAAGTGAGTTATGAATGTTTCAAAAAACTATTATAGTTGAGTAAGAGAAAATTGAAAATCGGAAGAAAAGAAACACCTAATCAACCGAAAAGGATTTATTTTTACGGAATCATGTTGGTTTTTGAAAAGAATTCAATATTTAAGGGAGTTATGAATGTTCAAACAGAAATTATTTGAATTTCGGAACAGGAATTTAAAGGAATTAAAAAAACACATGAAACGTCAAAATCGCGAAAACGGTTTTATTTTTTGGAAATCGTTTTAGTTTTTTGAGTCATGAATGTTCAAAAAATAAAAATTTCGGGTAATTCTAGTGTCGCGAAATTTTTAAATTTTGTCAAAATTATAAAGTACAATCAATTTTGAGTTAATTTAGAAAGTTACCTAGTTGTGACTATTTGTTTTTGTATTTATTTTTCTCCATGAAAAAAAATAACTTCAAATTATAATACACTCGGGTTTTAAGCAATTATCTCTAATTCTAGTGTAGGAATTTTTTTTAATTTTGTCCAAATTATAAAGTACAATTAATTTTGAGTATATTTAAAAAGTTACCTAATTGTGGCTAGTTGTTTTTATATTTTTTTGCCCATGAAAAAAAAAATAACTTCAAATTATAATACGCTCGGGTTTCGAGCAATTATCTCTAATTCTAGTGTCGGGAGATTTTTTAATTTTGTCAATATTATAAAGTACAATTAATTTTGAGTATATTTAAAAAGTTACCTAATTGTGGCAATTGTTTTTATATTTTTTTGCCCATGAAAAAAAAATAACTTCAAATTATAACACACTCGGGTTTCAAGCAATTATCTCTAATTCTAGTGTCGGGAAATTTTGTAATTTTGTCAAAATTATAAAGTACAATCAATTTTGAGTATATTTAAAAAGTTACCTAACTGTGGCTAGTTAATTTTATATTTTTTTTTGCCCATGAAAAAAATGACTTCAAATTATAATACGCTAGGGTTTCGAGCAATTATCTCTAATTCTAGTGTCGGGAAATTTTTTAATTTTGTCAAAATTACAAAGTACAATCAATTTTGAGTATATTTAAAAAGTTACCTAATTGTGGCTAGTTGTTTTTATATTTTTTTTTGGCCATGAAAAAAAAAACTTCAAATTGTAATACGCTCGGGTTTTGAGCAATTATCTCTAATTCTAGTGTCGGGAATTTTTTTAATTTTGTGAAAATTATAAAGTACAATCAATTTTGAGTATATTTAAAAAGTTACCTAATTGTGGCTAGTTGTTTTTATATTTTTTTTTGCCCATGAAAAAAAAAATAACTTCAAATTATAATACGCTCGGGTTTCGAGCAATTATCTCTAATTCTAGTGTCGGGAGATTTTTTAATTTTGTCAAAATTATAAAGTACAATTAATTTTGAGCATATTTAAAAAGTTACCTAATTGTGGCAATTGTTTTTATATTTTTTTGCCCATGAAAAAAAAATAACTTCAAATTATAACACACTCGGGTTTCAAGCAATTATCTCTAATTCTAGTGTCGGGAAATTTTTTAATTTTGTCAAAATTATAAAGTACAATCAATTTTGAGTATATTTAAAAAGTTACCTAATTGTGGCTAGTTAATTTTATATTTTTTTTGCCCATGAAAAAAATGACTTCAAATTATAATACGCTCGGGTTTCGAGCAATTATCTCTAATTCTAGTGTCGGGAATTTTTTTAATATTGTCAAAATTATAAAGTACAATCAATTTTGAGTATATTTAAAACGTCACCTAATTGTGGTTAGTTGTTTTTATATATTTATTTTGCCCATGAAAAAAAAAAAATAACTTCAAATTATAATACGCTCGGGTTTCAAGCAATTATCTGTAATTCTAGTGTCCGGATTTTTTTTAATTTTGTGAAAATTATAAAGTACAATCAATTTTGAGTATATTTAAAAAGTTACCTAATTGTGGCTAGTTGTTTAATATCTTTTTTTGCCCATGAAAAAAAAAACTTCAAATTATAATACGCTCGGGTTTCAAGCAATTATCTCTAATTCTAGTGTCGGGAATTTTTTTAATTTTGTCAAAATTATAAAGTACAATCAATTTTGAGTATATTTAAAAAGTTACCTAATTGTGGCTAGTTGTTTTGATATTTTTTTTTGCCCATGAAAAAAAAAATGGCTTCAAATTATAATACACTCGGGTTTCAAGCAATTATCTCTAATTCTAGTGTCGGGAAATTTTTTAATTTTGTCAAAATTATAAAGTACAATTAATTTTGAGTATATTTAAAAAGTTACCTAATTGTGGTTAGTTGTTTTTATATTTTTTTTTGCCCATGAAAAAAAAATTACTTCAAATTATAATACGCTCGGGTTTCGAGCAATTATCTCTAATTCTAGTGTCGGGAATTCTTTGAATTTTATCAAAATTATAAAGTACAATCAATTTTGAGTATATTTAAAAAGTTACCTAATTGTGGCTAGTTGTTTTTATATTTTTTTTTGGCCATGAAAAATTGTAATACGCTCGGGTTTCGAGCAATTATCTCTAATTCTAGTGTCGGGAATTTTTTTAATTTTGTGAAAATTATAAAGTACAATCAATTTTGAGTACATTTAAAAAGTTACCTAATTGTGGCTAGTTGTTTTTATATTTTTTTTTCCATGAAAAAAAAAATTACTTCAAATTGTAATACGCTCGGGTTTCAAGCAATTATCTCTAATTCTAGTGTCGGGAATTTTTATATTTCAAAATTATAAAGTACAATCAATTTTGAGTATACTTAAAAAATTACCTTAAATCCGAAACTAGTCGAAAATAAATCAATTTAATCACGAAACAAACCAAGTGAATCTTGTTCTAATTTATATGAATATATAAATAAGAGCTCCTGTGACGGCTTTCAATTAATTATTATTAAAAATTAATTAAGAATTTACCATTACTCATTTTTATTCAAATAAAACGCGATTTGCCATCGCAGTCTAGACATTCTGCTGTTAATGCAATTTTCTCCAAAATGTTTTTGAAATCCGTAAATGCTTCTATGCAAGAAAAAAACAAATTGAGTATTGAAACATTGTAGATACTACAAAAAATGTAGATTTCTAACACTATAAGTGTCCTTTTACTAGCATATCGAGACACATGATTTTGTTTGTAAATAACCGTTGAGGTTTCAATTTACAGACACCGAATACAAGTTCCACCTTTCCAACCTTTCGACTGCTTTGACTGCACTTTCGAAACGCAACAATTCCATCGCGCGTATAAAAAAAAAACAGTATTATTTAATGTGGGATTCTAGGATATTAAAGTAGATAAAATTGAAACGGCTTAAGAAAACTGTCATCGAAAAATCTTGGGTGTCCGATTTCACTAACTAGTTCTCGTGACATATACGGTCCTCATTGTCCCGGTTGGCAAGAATCAAGTTTCGGTCACACCCCGCGCGAGGACGTAAGCCTTACACACAAAGAAAACGTCATACCTTGCCAGATTAAGACAGATTAGAATACATTTTCGAACGACTAATGCGGAGGGTTCTTGTTTTTGTATAAATTGACGCCTCTCAGTTCAGACAACGATGAAAATGCCCACACCCGAAATTATACTTAATAATAATAATAATAATAATAACAGTCAAATAAATTAAAAATTAAACATGCAATTAACCTCTTCACGCCCAGGTCAAAAAAATGAAAACAAAAATATTTTACAAAAAAAAAATTACACCTTTAGCGCCATCTATGGAATATATTTTTTCATATTTCTTTGCATAAATGAGTCAATTTCTGACAGTGGAATAATATGTCGTAGAAAAAGGTAAGAAAAAAGTGATTTCTCAGGATTATCCTATAGCCCAATCAAAGCTACATGGGCGCGAAGTGGTTAACGCGGATTTTTTTAAGTGAAAAAAATCAAATTTACTTGCAAATATATAAAAAAATCAAGACATAAACAATATCGACGTTTAAAAGACAGATGACTGAAAATTTCATAAAATACATTAGCAATCATGACGTTTTTTATGACAGATTCAGGCTGAAAGACCGCGGGTCGATAGCGGTTTAGCAGAAATAATTTTGTAAATTTTAAATGTATTATATTTGTTTAATATTGTACTGTCTGCAAATAAAGATATTGTATATATATATATATATATATATATATATATATATATATATAAAAAAAATTGGTGATGTGGCCATCATGTTACTTTCTCCGATCTTGATTGCATAACAGTTATTTATATTTTTACCACCATGGTTTATTTTCGTTTTAGATCATATGATACTTACGTTTAAAACATCAAAGTTATGAAAGATGAAAATAACAAATTATACTTCCAATTCAAATAATCTTAAATTAGTTTATTAGAAAACTAAAAAAAATCCTAATAAATTCTTGAAAAAAGTATTAAAAATAAATCTTGATAAATCCTGAAAAAAGTCCTGAAAATGTTTTCTAAAAAAGCCCTGAAAGAGTTCTGGTTATAAAGTTCCAAAGAGAATATCCGAAAAAAGTCTTGAATAAAACAGTCCTGAAAAAATCTGATAAAATAGTCCTGATAGAAAGTTCAGAAAAAAACGTCCAGAAAAAAGTGCTCTGACAAAAAAATATCTTGAAAAACAGGTTCTTGAAAAAGACCTGAAAAAAGTCCCGAAAACTGAGTCATCACAAAAAAAATCTGAAAAGGGTCCTAAAAGACTGTAATAAAGCACTGAAAATAGGCTTCGAAAAAGTTCGAAAAAAAGGCCTTAAAAAGATACTGAAAAAATCCTGTAAATAGTCCTAAAAAAAGTTTAGCAAGGAGTCCTTACAAAGGTCCTAAAAAAGACCCGAAAAAGTTCTAATAGAAGTCATGATAAAGCCTTAGAAAAGAACTAATAAGGCATTAAAAAAGTCTTGATAAAATAATCGTGATAAAAAATCCCGAAAAACGTCTTGAAAAAATAATCGTGATAAAAATTCCTGAAAATAAGAAAAAGACAAAGTTCTGATAAAACGGCCAGAAAAAAGTATTGAAAAAGCATACAAAAAAGTCCGAATAAAGACCTTAAAAAATCCTGAATAAAGTTTGTGAAATAAAGATCCTAAAAAATTTCTGAAAAGTCCTGTGAAGAGTCCTTAAGAAGGTCCCCCGAAATTCCGGAAAATAGTCCTCACAAAAGCCTTAGAAACGATCTGATAAAAGGCATTAAAAAGTCCCAAAAAAAAGGTCCTGAACATAATAGTTTTTAAATAATCTTAAAAAAAGGCCCTGAAAAAAAAATTCGAAAAAGATAGGTTCTGAAACAAAACTCTTGAAAAACTTCTGAAAAAAGTCGTAACAAAAGTTTTGAAAACATTGTCCCGTAAAAAAATCCCAAAAAGAGTCTTATAAAAAGTGTAAGAAAAGACCTGAAAAAAGGCATTAAAAAAGTTTCAGAAAAATAATTCAGATCAAAAATCCTAAAAAAAAAGTCCCAAAAAGAGGCCCCGAACAAAAACTTTTTAGTCTTGAAAAAAATTCAAAAAAACTCTTAGCAAAAGTTTTGAAAAAATCGTCCTGCAAAAAATCCCAAAAACAGTCTTGCAAAAAGCCTAAAAAAAGGCATTAAATAATTCAGATTAAAAATCCTAAAAAGGCCCAAACAAAAACTTTTAGGTCTTGAAAAAAGTTCTAAAAAAACTCTTAACAAAAGTTTTGAAAAAAACCGAAAAAGAATCTTGCAACAAGACTTAGAACAGATCTGAAGAAGGCATTAAAAAGTCGTGAAAAAAGTTCCTGAAAAATAATCCTGATAAAAAAATCCTAAAAAGAAGCCTCAAAAACAAAAAGTTTTTAGAATAAAGTCTTGAAAAAAAGAGTATCGAAAAATATTCCGAAAAGAAAAGTCCTGAAAAAACATCGTTAAAGATGATTCCTGAAAATATGGTCTTAAAAAAAAAGTCCTGCAAGATAAGTTCTAGAGAAAGGTTCTTAAAAAAGACCTGAAAAAAGAAATGAAAAAATCGTGAAAATAAGGTCGAACAAAAAAAACCTGAAAAAAGATTCCTAAAAAAAGTCCTGAAATTTTGATTTATACTTTCATGATATTTTTACTTTCTCCGTTACGAAGTATGGGATCGTATTGTGATCGTGATTTTTTTTTCAAAATTTTTTTTACGGAAATATCCGCTTTGGGGTCCCTAGATGCCATTTCAACAATTTCTGCAAAACAAAATTTTGTATCTGTGTGTGTGTGTCTGTGTGTGTGTCTGTCTCTGCGCGCTGTATCTCAAAAACTAATAAAGCAATTGATATGAAATTTTAAACATCCGTCTTATTTGATAATCTGAAGAACTGAAAAGCTTTTGGTAAAATTTCGTACACTGGAAGTGGGCGTTTACCTTAACTGTTTTTTTGTTTTTTGCAAATATTTTCTTAAATATGAAAAATATCACAAAAACATTTAAACAAACTTTGAAGACAACATAGAAATGAAAATCTTTTGCTTGGAAACATTTTTCATAAAATCATTTTTATTCGAGAAATTTTTTTTTTCTTTTTTTTAATTTTTGGTTTATAATTATAAAACGGTAATAGTTACAGCAAATTTATGTTAATAATAATTGTAGATAATGCTAAAATGAACAACTTATAAAGAATAAGTTTTTTTACGAAATCCCTTTAGTTTTTGAGTAAACCGAGTTTTTGAATTTGAAGTATAATTTTTCCATCTTTCATAATTTGGACATTTTAAACGTCAGTTTCATCCGAGTTTACACAACGCTCGATGTACATTTAAAATATGATTTCGATTGAAAATAAACCATAAAAGGGTAAATATAAATGACGAACAAGTTGATGAAAAATTCTGAAAAATTTCATGAAAATAGTCC
This sequence comes from Ocypus olens, assembly GCA_910593695.2. Classification (NCBI taxonomy): domain Eukaryota; kingdom Metazoa; phylum Arthropoda; class Insecta; order Coleoptera; family Staphylinidae; genus Ocypus; species Ocypus olens. The sequence continues at coordinate 46,834,099 of OU343058.1, forward strand.
ACCCAATTACCGATTTGAACGCTTACGAAGTTCCTTTATTTAATTATTTATTTACTTTTATTACTTTATTTATTTATAGAAAAATACGATTTTTTGTTTTGATTAAAAAAAATAATGAGATTTTGGCAATTTGCGTTGATTTAAGGTGGAAATTTTCCAATGATTTTTAAAAATGTGTTAAATTCGCTACATGTTCACATTTAAATCATCAAATCTAAGAACGCGTTCAGCAGTTACGTAATTAAAAAAAAATTGTTTTGACTTGAGAATTTGCGTTTTTTGACAATTTGAATTTTTGGCAATTTGCGTTGATTTAAGATGGAAATTTTACAATGATTTTTCAAAACGTATTAAATTCGCTACATTTTCACGATTAAATCATCAAAATCTAACAACGCGTTCAACAGTTATATAATTTTTTATAAATACGATTTCTTGTTTTGATTTAAAAATTTACGATTTTGGCAATTTGCATTGATTTAAGGGGGAAATTTTCCAATAACTTTTCAAAAAGTGATAAATTCGTTATAATTTCAAATTTAAAAAATCAAAATCCAACAACGCCTTTAACAGTTATATGATTTAAAAAAATACGATGTTTTAGTTTTGATTTTTGACAATTTACATTGATTTAAGATGAACATTTTCCAATGATTTTTTAAAATGTGTTAATTTCGCTACATTTTCACGTTTAAATAATGAAAATCTCACAATGCGTTTAGCAGTTACCTAATTATTTTTTTTTTGTTTTGACTTAAAAAATTGCGTTTTTGACAATTTGCGTTGATTTAACATGGAAATTTTTCAATGATTTTTCAAAAAGGGTTAAATTCGCTACATGTTCAAGTTTACATCATCAAAATCTAATAACGCGTTCGACAGTTAAGTAATTTATAAAAAATACGATTTTTGGTTTTTATTAAAAAAATTGAGATACGTTGATTTAAGGTAGAAATTTTCCAATGATTTTTCAAAAAGCGTTAAATTCGCTACATTTTTAAAATCCAACAACGCGTCCAACAGTTATATGATTTTTTTTAATACGATTTTTTGTTTTGATTTAAACATTTGAGATTTTGGCAATTGATTTAAGATGAAAATATTCTAATAATTTTTTTAAATGTGTTAAATTTGCTACATTTTCGCGTTTAAATAATCAAAATCTAACAACGTGTTCAGCAGTTATGTAATTAAAAAAAATAGTGGTGAGGCCATCATGTTACTTTCTCCGACTTGATGGTATCATCTATATTTACGCTTTCATAGTTTACTTTCAATTTAAATCCTATTTTAGATGTACATCAAATGTTTCGTAGACTCGGATAAAACTGACGTTTAAAACGTCAAAATTATGAAAGGTGGAAAAATTTACGGGTTTTCGAAAAAAACTTATTCTTTATAAGTTGTTAATTTTAGCATTCTCTGCAATTATTATTAACATAAATTTGCTGTAACTATTATCGTTTTATAATTATAAACCAAAAATTAAAAAAAATATATAAATTTTTTTCTCGAATAAAAATGATTTTATGAAAAATGTTTTCAAGCAAAAAATGTTCATTTCTTTGTTGTCTTCAAAGTTTGTTTAAATGTTTTTGTGATATTTTTCATATTAAAGAAAATATTGGCAAAAAACAAAAAACAGTTAAGGTAAACGCCCACTTCCGGTGTACGCAATTTTACCAAAAGCTTCTCAGTTCTTCAGATTATTAAATAAGACGTATGTTCAAAGTTTAATATCAATTGCTCTATTAGTTTTTGAGATACATATTTTTAATGCCTTTTTGCAAGACTTTTTGGATTTTTTGCAGGGTGATTTTTTGAAAACTTTAGGTAAAAGCTTTTTATAACTTTTTTCATGACTAAAAAGTTTTGTTTGGGGCTGTTTTTTTAGGATTTTTAATCCGAATTATTTTTCTGGAACTTTTTTAATGCCCTTTTTCAGGTCTTTTCTTAGGCTTTATGCAAGACTTTTTTTGGGATTTTTTTTACGGGACAATGTTTTTAAGACTTTTTTCAAAAGTTTTTCTGAACCCATCTTTTTCGAATTTTTTTTCAGGGTGTTTTTTTAAGATTATTTAAAAACTATTATGTTCAGAACCTTTTTTGGGACTTTTTTAATGCCCTTTATCAGATCTCTTCGAAGGCTTTTGTCAGGACTATTTTCTTCAATTTTCTGGGGTCTTTTTGGGTTTTTTCTGGAACTTTATAATCAGGACTCTTTCAGGGCTTTTTCAGAAATCTTTTTCAGGATTTATCAAGATTTGTTTTGAGGACTTTTTTCAAGAATTTATTAGGATTTTTTTAGTTTTCTTATAAACCAATTTAAGATTATTTGCATTGGAAGTATAATTTGTTATTTTTATCTTTCATAACTTTGACGTTTTAAACGTCAGTATCATCCGATCTAAAATGATAATAAACCATGATAGTATAAATATAAATAACTGTTATGCAATCAAGTTCGGAGAAAGTAACATGATGGTCACATCACCATTTTTTCCAGAAATTGTTGAAATGGCATCTAGGGACCCTAAAACGGATATTTCCGTAAAAAAAATTTTGAAAAAAAATCACAATCACAATACTTTCTCGTACTTGGGAAAGTTGGGAAAAATAATTCAGTAGTTTTTGTTAATTTTTTTCAAAATAATACATGCATTAGTTACCCCTATATTAGTTTGTATGAAAGTAGATTATATTACTCGGCATTAAAGTAGTACTTTTCATACTGAACTCAGTGTTTGCGGGCCACCTTTCCATCAAAAATCCAAAACCACTTACTCGGCTATTTTAAATTTAAATGCACATTTTTTACATGCGTTGAATTATCATGCAGAAAATATATTTGCGGCAGAAATAATCTCACTCTAGAATGTATGCAAATATTGAGTCCATGCGTATATTAAAAAAAAATGTTTATTTCAAACAACCCGCGTTTTATTCTTATTTTCACGTGTCGCGCCGCACCGAATCAATATTCCCTTGAATAATATTATCCAATATTCCATTAAAACGTTATTCCATCCGAACCCGAAAAGTCAATAGATAGGTAAGCACAGGTGCGGGTAATATGTAATTTTCGAGTTCAATCGCCCAGAAAGGTAGCCGAGGCGTTTCTGGTAACATTTTGGGCGGCGGAATTAGCGGCCCCTGTGACCGGTGCCGACAGAGTAACCAGGATAATAACAGTATTTTCTACATAGGTGACCAATTCTGGGAGTGCTTTACAAGTTTCTGGCTCCTCGCTGTCTACAAATAAGAAATTACCGAACGGGGATCATCCCCGGAATATTCGGGCTTAGTTGGAATTAAATGACGTCGGCCCGTTCTAAAGGTGTTTTTTTAAACCCTTACCTGCAGGATACCTCCGATTCAATGAAATTCACCAGGTAGTAATCGCTATTGTGATTACATCTCACACTTGAATACATTCTGTGCTCTAATGAGTGCAGAGTTTTCTTTTTTTAATCTCCACGATCTAATGGTAGATGGTAAGATCATGCACGGCACTCCTGTTTATTTATATATTTAAAAGGATTGCGCCAATTAGCGTTGTAAACGATTTAAATCTGTGCAGATGGGGAGAGGGTGGCGACCAGCAAAATAGAGTTAGCCGTGACGTGATCAGCAAACTGATAACGTTAATGATGCACCATTAGCTAAAGGAGGTTCCCTCTATTATATAGAGGAGCCGACTCCGCGTCGCATAAAGAAAATGATCAAATAAACGATTTCGAGGGCGATTAGTCCCTTAATTAAATTGAAGGATCAAAAATGGTGCGCGTACGCTCGCAATTAGAATAAGTAAATTAAGGACATCAAACGGTTGAGCAGAGGTAGCATTCATGTTAGCTCGCATTTTATGTAATTAATTTACGTTTCGTTTTAAAGGTAAATATTTCAACTCTTTTATGATTTTTACTTTCTGTTAGGAAGTACGGGAAAGTATTGTTGTAAATATCAGTTTTGAGGTTCCTAGAGACGATTACAACGATTTTTTTCTGTCTGTTTCTGTCTCGCTATACGAGGGTGGTTTGAAAGTCCGTGCAAAGTCCGAGAGATGGCACCACCGGCGCGTATCGAGGTCATGTTTTGTTAGTAGCATCTCTTGAATGAACGCACACCAAGTTTCAGCCATATTGGTCTATTTCTTCGTGTTCGGCATTCGTGTGAATCAAGTCGAGTGATTCGAGCTGTTCCAGAAGAATCCGGAGGACTTTAAGCATCGTTTCATCACTGTGGATGAAACATGGATACATTACTATACTCCTGAGACCAAACAACAATCTAAACAATGGGTTGCCAAGGGGGAATCTGCACCAAAAAAAGCGAAGACCGTTCCTTCGGCAGGAAAGATTATAGCAACTGTCTTTTGGGATTCGCAAGGGATAATCCTCATCGACTATTTGGAAAAGGGTAAAACTATTACAGGTAAATATTATTTATCATTATTGGACCGTTTGAAAACCGAGCTGCAAGAAAAACGCCCGCGATTCGCCCACAAGAAAGTCCTTTTCCATCACGACAACCTCAGCAGTTGTGGTTGCAAAATTAATGGAAATAGGATTCGTCCCCCCCCCCCTATTCTACAGACTTGGCTCCCTCGGACTACTATTTGTTGCCCAAATTTGAAGAAATGCCTGGCGGGACAAAGATTTTATTCAAAGGAGGAGGTGATTGCAGACACTAATGGCTATTTTGCAGACATGGACAAATACTATTATTCGGAAGGGATCAACAAACTAGAACATCGTTGGACGAAGTGTATAAGCCTAAAAGGAGACTATATCGAAAAATAAAAAAGGTTTACCCCAAACACGTTAGTAGTTTTTATTTTTGCACGGACTTTTCAAACGCCCCTCGTATCCCTATCTGTTTGGCTGTGTGACTATATGTCTGTGCGCACTGTATTTCAAAAACTAATACAAGAATTAATATGAAACTTTGGACATAATCCCTATTTGGCACTCCTGAGATCTGAAAAGCTTTTGGTAAAAGAATTAATAAGAGCTATTGCTTGTCCTTAATTTTGGGGAATCTGCTTTACGATACCATATATTCTTTTCCTCCATGGTCCAGTCTATTTGAAGTATAAGGTCGTACAGTTGATTAAGGTTAGCCTTCTTAAAATTAAACACGTACCAGGTGTGTAAATATGAAACCGCAATTTTTGTATAGAAAATACACGTGTATTGTACGAAAATGATAAATATTTCATTCGAAGTATTGCCCATCGCTATCTATACATTTTCCCCAACTCTCTGACAATTCAAATTCGTGGTAGCCACCCAAAAAAAAAAAATCTCTTTTGAGGCACACCAGTCATCGAGCCATTTTCGTACATCCTCGTAAGAAGTGAAGTGCTGCTCAGCACGTGCGTGTCCCATCGATGCAAATAAGTAATAATCGGGCAGAGTAAAGTCTGGCAATGGACTCGGACGTACTGGATTGTTCAATATGCTTGGACAGATTCCACAGCAAAATCCTCTGCGAGACCGGACGCAGTTTTCGCGAAAGCTGCTGCAAGACGATGAGGACCTGCCCAAAATGCAACAAACTGTGGCGTTAGAGATGTGCAAACAGTTCAGGAACCGGTTCAATGAACCGGTTCTTAGCAGAGAGTGCTCTGGAACCGGTTCGGATAAAAGGAACCGCGGTTCCTCTGCTCTTTAATATGTACTTGGCTTTTTGTTCAAAAGTGAAAACCACACGCGTACCCCTACCTGTAGAAGCGCTCGGATAGAAGATATACGCATGAAGTTAGATGCGAAAATTTGATGCGGTTCACTCCACTATCTGCACGAGCTTCATGCGGTTCCTGGTATGCACTGCATAAAGTTTTCGTAGCTTCAAGCAGTTCACACTTCAACCGCATGAAGTTCGTGCAAATAGTGTTCCCGTTGTGAACCGCTTAAAAGTTATCTGCGAAAATTTCATGCGGTTCTCGTGAATTTTTTTTTTTAATTTAACTTAAAGTTTTACATTTGGAATTTTAAATGAAAATGTGAAAACGTTTAATTAATGTCAACATTATTTCTAGGGTCTTAACGGCTTTTTTCTTGACGCTTGTCACTTTCAGTCAAATTTTGACATTCATTAGTCATACAGCCTTTTAAGTTTAATTAAATTTGGCATTTTTCAGAGGCTTAATGGGTTTATGTCAAAATTAGTCGTTTTTTGACGTTTGACGATTCTAAGTCAAATTTCGACATTAATTTGAACAAATAGTATTTTACCTTTAATTCAATTTGGTATATTTTCTAGAGGCTTAACGACTTTAAGTCAAAATTTGTCTTTTCTCTTGACGCTTGTTGACTCTAAGTTAAATTTACACATTAATTTGGACATAAAGTTAACTTTTTTTGGACGCTTTAGGTTTTAAGTCAAAATTAGTTTTTGTTTCTTAACGCTTATTGACTTTAAGTCAAATTTATACATCAATATGAACATAAAGTAGTTCAACTTTGATTAAATTTGACATTTTTTCTAGAGGGTTAAAGATTTAAGTCAAAATGAGTCGTTTTTCTTAACCTTCGTTGACTTTAAGTCAAATTTCGACATTACTTTGTTATAAGTCTTTATTTTTCAAAAATTAGTATACAAATTTGGAATACAAATTAATGAAATAGTGTCAAAAGATAGTACAATACAGTGTAATAACCACAAATTAATAGTCTTTTAACGTTAATTCAATTTGACATATTTTCTAGAGGCCCTAATTAGACTTTTTTTCTTAACACTTGTCGACTTTAAGTCAAATTTCAACATTCAGTTGTCATAAAGAGAACTTTAAATAAATTTGAAATTTTTTCCAGAGGCTTAACGAGATTAAGTCAAAATTAGTCTATCTTTTGATGCTTGTCATTAATTTGTCATGAAGCCTTTTAACTTGAATTAAATTTGACATTGTTCCTAGAAACGTAACGACTTTAAGTCAAAATTAGTCGTTTTAGGGGTTTGTTGACTTTTTGTTGAATTTCGACATTAATTTGCACATAAAGTCTCTTAATTTCACCCAAATTTGATATTTTTCTAGAGGCTTAAGGGTTTAAGTCAAAATAAGTCTTGCTTTCTTAACGCTTCTCAATTTTAAATCAAATTTTGACATTAATTTTGACATAAAGTCTTTTAATTTAACTCAAATTTACACATTAATTTGGACATACAGTTAACTATTTTTGGACGCTTTAGGTTTTAAGTCAAAATTAGTTTTTGTTTCTTAACGCTTATTGACTTTAAGTCCAATTTATACATTAATATGAACATAAAGTAGTTCAACTTTGATTTTTTTCTAGAGGGTTAAAGATTTAAGTCAAAATGAGTCTATTATCTTAACGTACGTTGACTTTAAGTCAAATTTCGACATTACTTTGTTATAAAGTCTTTTAACGTTAATTCAATTTGACATATTTTCTAGAGGCCATAATTAGACTTTTTTTCTTAACACTTGTCGACTTTAAGTCAAATTTCAAGATTCAGTTGTCATAAAGAGAACTTTAAGTAAATTTGAAATTTTTTCCAGAGGCTTAACGAGATTAAGTCAAAATTAGTCTATCTTTTGATGCTCGTCATTAATTTATCATGAAGCCTTTTAACTTGAATTAAATTTGACATTGTTCCTAGAAACGTAACGACTTTAAATCAAAATTAGTCGTTTTAGGGGTTTGTTGACTTTTTGTTGAATTTCGACATTAATTTGCACATAAAGTCTCTTAATTTCATCCAAATTTGATATTTTTCTAGAGGCTTGAGGGTTTAAGTCAAAATTAGTCTTACTCTAACGCTTCTCAATTTTTAGTCAAATTTCGATAGTAATTTGGACATAAAGTCTCCTCACTTTAATTAAATTTGACATGTTTTCTAGAGGCTTAACGCCTTTAAAGTCAAAATTCGTCTTTTTTTACGCTTATCGACTTTAAGTCAAATTTTGACATTAATTTTGACATAAAGTCTTTTAACTCTATCCAAATTTGACATTTTTCTAGAGGCTTAACGTCTTAACTAGTCTTTTTTTTCTATTTTAGACTTTAAGACAAATTTTGACATTAATTTGAACACATAGTCTCTTAATTTAACGTAACGACTTTAAGTCAAAATTAGTCGTTTTAGGGGTTTGTTGACTTTTTGTTGAATTTCGACATTAATTTGCACATAAAGTCTCTTAATTTCACCCAAATTTGACATTTTTTCTAGAGGCTTAAGGGTTTAAGTCAAAATGAGTCTTGCTTTCTTAACGCTTCTCAATTTTAAGTCAAATTTTGACATTAATTTTGACATAGTCTTTTAATTTAACTCAAATTTGACATTTTTTTAAATTCAAATTTAGTCTTTTTTCTTAACGCTTGTTAAAGTTAGGTCAAATTCCGACATTAATTTGGACATGGTCTTTTGCCTTTAATTAAATTTGACATTTTTTTTTAGAGGCTTAACGGCTTTGAGTCAAAATTAGTCTTTTTTCTGGACACTTGTCGACTTTAAGTTAAATTTCTACATTAATTTATGATAAAGTCTTTTAACTTTAGTTAAATTTGACATTTCTTTTAGATGCTTAATAAATAAATAAACAATAAATTAAACCGCAGCATAAAAAATTCAATAATATTTTATAATTTCATAATTAAGAAATTATACAATTTTGAAATTATTTATTTAATTCAAAAATTAAGAAGAGTATGATATACCAGGTGTGCATTTTCCTGCTTTCCCGAATATTTTTAAGAAAAAGTACAAAAATACAAAATAATTTTGTCCAGAAAAACCATCAATTTGGTTTTGTGGATGATTTTCAAGATAACTGAAGCTTATTAGATGTGCTCTACATTATTTGAATACCTTTTACATTGACAGTTATGTAAATGGATTTAGAATAAATTTTGAGTACCTTTCACCGTAAAAAAAAAACTAATTCCTAATAAAACCAAGGTTTTGTGGATGATTTTCAAAAAAACTTTAAAACTACGGCTTATTAGACTTGCTTATAAGAATATTTGAATACTTTTTGTTTTGGCAGAGTAATGTAATTGGATTTAGAAAAAAAAATGAATATCCTTCCATCATGAACAAAGCCAATTCTAAAATAATTATGAATAGAAAAATAAAACCATGGTTTTGTGGATGATTTTCAAGACAACTTTTAAACTTGAGCTTATTGGACTTGCTCTACATTGTTTGAATGTTTCAATACCGTTTATTTTGACAAAGTTATGTAAAAGGATTTAGAACAAATACTGAGTATCCTTCCATCGTGAACATAACCAATTACAATTCCGAACATTAATTGCTTCTTTTAAGAGAAAGACCCGGTTTTACATGTACGGAATAACTATTCTAGGGTTAATTTATTTCATCTTTGTTCGCCGGATAACGCATGACATGCACAGTAGCGTAGCGTCAAATTTTGGACCACAGAAACTAAAAAAAAGCCCATTTTTACTTTCGCCGATAGAAATTCGGGAATGTATTGTTTTCGACCCTATTTGGATCTACTAATGATTCCTGATGCCATCGATGATTTTTTCTATTTGTCTTGATTTTATATAACTTCTGTGACTATTTTGTTTAGTGTAATAAAAAGAAAATGTATTTTATCGAATTTGCAGATGCAACCCCGAAAGCGAGCTGTCATTCACGGGTTTTGGAGGTACCTGCGGCAGTGGATCTTCAGGTATGGCGTACCTCAAGTCCACACCGTATCCAGTGCCAGGATTGGGTCTACACGGTCTTCCAGTCGACTCCCTACATTCATCTATGGGTTACCCGGGAGGTAAAAAAAAATATTTCATACAAAATACTATACAATATGTATTCTCGGTATGTAAGCCGTTCAAAAATAATGGCAACTTTGAAAATTTAATTGCAAATTTTAGAAATATAGAATTATTGCTGTAAAAAATTGTTTATGAACAATAATAAAAACTGTGCCTTGCAGTAATTTTCAGAAATTGGCAAATAGTTTTTTTCAGTTTTTGGCAATTTTTAATCTATTTACCAATTTTGGCGGTTTTTTTTGTCATCAAATAATAGCAATTTATGTATCAAAAGCGCAAATGTGTTCATTGCTGATTGTGAGAAGTTGCAATTTCTCGAGATTAGACGTACAGTATTACTGAGCACTCGAGACGTATGGGGGTAAAGTTTGCGCAGAGTGAGAGAGTATTCGGAGAACGCGACAACAAATCTCCGGAGCCAATTAAATTTGAGAAGGGCACCGCGCAACACGCCACGAGTTCTTGGAAGAACTCTACTTGTGCTCAATATTTTCTACTCTGGCTATAAAAAAAACCTTAATAAAAAAAGTTAAAGTTACATTTAATTAAAGCTAGAACTATGGGTGACAGTTGACCGTTGTTCTTCAGAAAATGTAAGGTTTGCGATGTCATATAAAAACAGAACATATGATTACGTTAACATCGATGAAAATCTTACAAGCAATTAAATGATTTTGGATGTAGGCGGGTAATTTGAATTAGAGGAAACGGTCTTTAATTTAGAACAAATTTTAAAATGTTAGTTCCAACCCGTTAAGGCGTTAAAGTAAACGAACTTTGAAGTGAACTCTACCTGGATCTCGAAGCTTATTGTTGAGCAATAAATAAGAATATCCAAATCGTGTAGAGTGGAAAAACACTGAAGTGCGCCTGGCTCTTAGGCTACGGCCACACGGGCGTGAATTGACACCGCGTTTGAGCGGAAAAACGCCGAAAAAATACACCACATGAATTTAAGCTTGACTGGCCAGACGCTGCGTGAATTCCCGCTGTTGGGACGGCTCGCGGGTGCGTCTTCAAGGTTACCCACCAGAAAATGCGCCGCCTGGGTCCATTTGCTTGCGGGATTTCACGCGAGAGGAGTGGCCACACGGACGGAAAATCACGCTATAACCTATTTGTCCTACCATCTTCTGGTTTTTATCTCGTCATTGAATTTTTTGATAGTGAAACAATAATTTTCGAAGTGCAGAAGCACCTTTGTCTTTATGATTTAAAACATACAGTTTATGAAAACAGGGATTTGAAGACGGATTGCTGGATTTCTGTTCCCAATAATGAATAAATCCAGTATTTTCTTTGACATCGACGACGTAAAGGGCGAATAACAACAGCAGTACAAAAGTGGAACAACTGCATTTTTATTTCAAGAATTTGGTCCATTTCTCACAAATTTTCCAAGGACTCTGACGCTCGTGTGGCCACGGCAGAAGGGGATTTCTTTTGTGCGAAAAGACGCTAATGTGGCATACTACAGCGGGAATTCCGGCCAGCGTGAAAAAAGGCGAAATAAAGAGCGTGAATTCACGCCCGGGTGGGCGTAGCCTTACACATCAAAATTTTAAGTAATTTCTTTTTATGTAATGTAGCTTGAAATTTTGTATACAGCACAAATATGCAAAATTATATAAATACATAATCTGCCTGTAGACCAGTGGTTCCCGAAATTTTTCGATTCACTTCACCCTTTCTGAATACAGTTTTTTTTTTCACAAGGGGTCCTAGTTTAAATTAAAGTATACTTTGCAAAAGATAAAATAATTTTTCTTATCACATTGAATGAAAACAGATTTTTTTGATATTTTGCATCCTAATTGCCGAAAATGTGACCAAAATATGAAGGCATTATTCGAATTATAAGAAAATTGGTATATGGGGTTATTTGAGATCGCTTTTTGAGGATTAGTTATTTCTAATATATAATTCAATATAAGATATATACTCTTTTATAAGAAAATATATCAAAATTCTTCATCTGAAGAATGCGTGGATTCTGGGGGTAGTTCACAGTAGTTTCGCACCCTAAGTAAGACGGCCTTTATTGGTAAATATTGTGCTATTACATCAAACATGTTATTTTTGAGTTTAATAAACAGTGTGCGCTTATATGGAATATTTTCAGTAAAACCGAAATAAAATATTTTTGGAAAAATTCCTCGAACAGGGCGATTTTCTTTTATAAAAATACACATTTTTGCATGAAGTCGATTTTCAGTCGTCATTTGTTTTTGAGTTATGACGTCCGCCATTTTGTTTTTAAATAGCAACCCCCTATTTTTGTTCTTGATTTTGAGAGATCTTTTCATTGTCGAACTGGCAGTATAAAAATATTGCCATCTTATATAAGAAATTTTTCGAGTAAATGACAATTGAAGATGAGAACTTGATATTTAGAGTTTTTGCAAAATGACCTTGTTCCAGCGCTTGTAGTAATTTTTCTAAACAAAAATGATCTTGACCTTCCATACATACAATATGATTTCAGCAAGACGGCGCAACCACTCACTATGCGCGTTTTTTTGACAATTGCATTACGAATAGGTGGGATTGGCAGGCGATGACCGATAGAATAGCCCATGAAAGAGATGAATACGCAGAATTAGCCTGGAAAATATTCAAAATATTCAAGAAAAATTTCTACATGATCGAAAACAAAAACAAAAACAAAAAAACGCGCATAGTGGGGGCATGCGCCATCTTACTGAAACCATATTGTATTATATGAAAGGTCAAGATCAATATTGTTTGGACAAATTGCTACAAGCGCTGGAATAAGGTCATTTTGAAAAAATTCTAAATATCGGGTTCTCACCTTCAATTGTCATTTTCTCGAAAAATTTCTTATGTAAGATGGCAACATTTTTATACTTCCAGTTCGACAATGAAAAAATCTCTCAAAATCAAGAATAAAAATAGGGGGTTGCCATTTAAAAACAAAATGGATGACGTAATTACTCAAAAACAAATGACGACTGAAAATTAACTTTAATGCAAAAATGTGTATTTTTATAAAAGAAAATCGACGTGTTCCAGGATTTTTTCCAAAAATATTTTATTTCGATTTATTCCATACTTTAGGCGCGCACTGTATAATCAGCCCGAACTTTTTCGATTCCCTGCGCCCTTTCTGAATACAGTTTATCTAAGGCGCCTTAGGTTTACCTTTAACAAGTACACTTTGCGAAAGAGTGAATAATTTATTTCATCACATTGAATTGAAAACAGATTTTCTTTTTTGATATTTCGCGGCGCCCCGCAGTGCCGAAAATTTGGCCAAAATATGAAGGTGTTATCCGAATTTTATAAAAATTTGTATATCGGGTTTTTTGAGGTCGCCGAGTGAGACGCCGAACTTGAAAATTAACAAAAAAAAATGGGAAATCCAATAATATAAAATATGTAAATCGGAGCTAACGTAGAGAATGTAAAGTACAAATGAATAAAAGAAAACGTTCTCCAGCTGAAACCACTTCTTCTAGGTCTGCGTCTTCATCTTTAAAAATACGCAACTAATTGTTAGTTATTGTAAAGCAAGGGTCTTCAACCCGCGGCCCGCGGGCCGCTTGCGGCCCGCCGATATGTTTTCTGCGGCCCGCCAACAGCACTCTCAATGCTGAATACAGTGACATAACTTATTTCTGCGATGTTCGTTGGCTGAGCCGAGGTAAAATGTTAAAACGAGTTTTTGACTTGCGAAAAGAAATTGCCGATTTTATGCAAAGTAAAGATAAAGCTGCGCCGCATTTCAGCGATGAAGAATGGCTGGCCGATTTGGGTTTTCTTACCGATATCACATCACAACTCAATGACTTGAATCAGAAATTATAAGGAAAAGATTATTTAGTTCACGAATTACTTGATTTTTTAAAAGCGTTTGGAATTAAAACTCGAACTATGGATCAGCCAGTTCCAAAGAAACATTACCACGCATTTTCCTCATCTGTCATTATTCCAGATTTCGAATATGGACAAATATATTTCTGCACTTCAGGATCTGAAAACACAATTCCTTGATTTTCGGAGAGACGAAAAGTACCTGAATTTATTTGCTCGTCCATTCAGCGTTTCGGTTGAAGAAGTTCCGGAAAAATTTCAGATGGAATTGATAGAGCTACAGTGCAATTCAACCTTAAAAAATAAATTTGATGTTGATTTGATTGATTTCTATTCGAAATACGTCTCCATTACAGATTTCCCCAAAATCAGAGATCATGCATTGAAAACAATATCACTTTTTGGATCCACATATACATGTGAGCAGTTATTTTCACGCATGAAAAACGTGAAATCCAAAACGAGGACCAGAATCACCGATGTTCACCTTGAGAACAGTTTGAGGATTGCAACCAGCAATATTAAACCAGATATTGATAAACTGGTTAAAAATAAGCAGTGTCAGACATCTTATTGACCAATTGCATTGTATTGATTTTTATTTGCCCCTTTTGTTGATGTTGGCTCAATAAATAAATGTTTTCTACTTATCTACTTATTTAATCATCCTGACCATTGCCAATACAAAAAACCTTATAAAAATACCTATGGTGCGGCCCGCTGTGCAGAAAAAATAAATTTTTTGGCCCTTGATTTGTAAAACGTTGAAGACCGCTGTTGTAAAGAGTTGTGATAAACTTTATTTTTCCAATTCCAAGAATAATATCACATCCGCTAAAAGCATGAATAAACAAAATATTATCTGCTACTGCTGCTTTGTACTTAAAACTTTGGGTGAAAATAGTTTTCTCGGGTTTCGTTCTTTAGCTGGTTTAGAAAAATATATGTTTTCGTTCGATTTTTGCAAGCTAGACAGAAGAACTAGAATATCTATGTCTTCTCCCACGATGATAACTGATTGATATGTTGACGACATTTCCAAGGCTATATTGATAAAACGTCTTCATCTTCTGTAGCATGTCGAACCGCGAAATTATATTGCTAGAAATTTCCCATTAGCATCGATATAATTTTTTTTTACGCGGCTGCAACTCAGAATCCATTTACCGCGAGAAAAAATGTTTTAGATAAAAGTTGTAAGAACTGTATAAAATTGATACTAACTATTTTGAATGAAAAATCAACTGGAAACTGCGAAAACAGTTTTCAGCCCCATAAAAAAACAAGATGGCGGCTTGTCCCGACCTCCTTTTTAATATATCTCATCGGATTCCTGACTAGGGATGCCATCTTCATGACATATCCAAAATTCATTACCACCCCGACAATGGATTTTAGGACGATTTTTTGCCTTAAATGACTGGCCTATTTCTTTCGTCAATAAAGATAATAAACTATGATTAAAATTTGGTTTTTCTTATTAACACGTTCGCTGCCACTACAACTGGGAAGTATAAAGTCGGACGCACTAGCGCGTCGGCGGCAGCGAACGTGTTAAATACAACTTTGGACACCTACTTGACGCTGTAGGTGTCCAAAGTCAAAGTGAAACGGAAACTTTTGCAAAACTTCAGCAGGCCTACAGTTTTTTCTGTGGTTTAAGGCATTTTCAGAAGGAAGAGAGTCGATGGAAGATGAACCACGCAGCGGAAGGCCTTCAACTGCAAGAACCGATGAAAATGTCGACAGAATCTGGGAACTGCGTTTAGATTGTCGGTTGACGATCGGTATGATCAAAAGAGTTGAATTTGAGTCACATCGCCATTCGTCAGGTTTTAACCAATGAATGAGAAAAACCTGCGCGAAAATGGTTCCAAAAAACCTTTCGCGGGAGCAAAAGGACATCAGGAGGGAAAGGTGCCTTGACTTTTTGGAGTCGACTAAAAATTATCCCCATTTTTTTGAACTGGTGACGAGAGTTGGAGATTTGAATATGATTCGGAAACTCAACGCCAGAGCATGGAACGGCGCACTGCAGGCTCTCCAAGGCCAAAAAAGGGTCATCAAGAACTATCGGATCCTGCATCATGACAATGGGCTTTGTCACACAGCAATTTCATTAAACCAGTTTTTGGCCCATAAAAACATTCCTGTAGCTCCCCAGCCTCCTTACTCACCTAACTTGATTCCTTCTGACTTTTTTCTCTTCCCTCAATTCAAAAGTCATTTGAAGAGACGTCATTTTGGGACACTCGAAAACATTCAAACTGCTGAAGGCTATCCCAGTATCCGGGTTTCAGAACTGGCTTCCCAAGGGAATTACTTTGAAGGAGACAACTTTCAATTGTAATGATATTCGAATAAAACTAATTTAAAAAATAAGTCTCATCACTCAATTTCCACACCTCGTAGGCCTTTTGTATACTTTGAACACAAATATGATAATTTTATATTCGCAAGCCGTATTATTGCGCATTTAAAACACTCACTATATCTTACGACTTTAACGGCCCGTCATTGACTATAAGGATCAACTTTATTTCAATGATTGATATTTTATAATTCTATCGACCTTTATCTTTCAAACTAGCTTAATTTTTAAGCTTCTTTACAACTTTTCAATTTAGGATTTTGGCCAGATTTAGAGTGTAGCTGGACCACTGTGCGCAGGTATACTTTAAAAAGTACCTCCTTCCTGGAGAAATTCTTCCAAAAATCAAGGATAATAGGAATAGTTAGGTTGCAAATGATGCACTGATAACACAATTGTGCGACGAACTGTCACTTCAGGTAAAAATCATTATTTACTTAATGAAATGATTTTTTCTTATTAATTCCAATGTTTCGATGAAACCATGTTATCTTTTACCACAAATAAAATAGTAGTTGTACTTTTTTAAACTCCATTTTTTCGAAAACAGCTGAATATCGACATAAGGTATGCTACATGAAAAATACTCAAAATTTTACGTAGAATCCATAAAAGCAAAAAAACATGGGGTTCACATTTGAAAATTTTAACTTAGGCGTCGTATCTCGATTTTAGGACACCCTGTACATTTGAATTTTATCTAAAAAAATGCGCGTTAAAAAATAATAATAAACGTGTCCGAGCATTTTTCTGAAAGAAAATACCCAGAATTTTAATAGAATTTATTCCTTAATTTATGTACACAGTGTATGTGTTTATGAGAAGCTGAATTATCTCCTTCATTCAATTCATAATAACCTGGTTATTTTCCAAAAATATTTAACAAATTGCAAAAATTAAATTCGCCCATCAGAATAATTCCGTTAATAACACCACCCCGCCACAAGCGTAATTTAAATATATGGGAATTATGGAAACCGATGAATCAAAACGTGCGCGATCGCACATTAAAAATTAAACGAACTGAATTTATGATTATTCGTAATTATAAAATCCCTATAAAACAACAGTGCGGATTTTCTACGTAATTCCCCAAATTCTATTTATATGGTTTATATATTTGTAATTGAAATATATTTATATATCAATAAGCCGGTGCTTTTGGCCAATTATTTAAATTTACATCAATTCAATTAACGCGAATGGAATATGCTGGCGTTCAAAAATATCCTCTATAATTCGATAAGCTTTTTGGCGAATATTGCATATTTATTGAAAATGTTCCCCGGTTAATTCCTATTTTCACAAACGTAATTTAATGTGACACCGAGGTATTTATTTCAATTGCAAATTTTAAACCCTTCTGATTACATTTAATACACGGCCGTAACAGTATTATAACTACGCTTAATTACATTCAGTGCCGTAACTACTACACTCTCATTTACCTTGGGCAAGGTTTCATTTTTTGACCTCTTTTTCTGTTAAAAAGTACGGAAAAGTATTGTGATCATGAACATTTTTTTATTTTTTTTAATGAAAATATCCGTGATGATTTCAACAATTTCTGATTTTTGTTTTTCATCTTTCATAATTTCGACGTTTTAAACGTCAGTATCCTCGGATCCTGCAAAACGCTCGATGTATATTTAAAATAATTTAAATTTTCTCTATTTTTTTATTTTATTTTATTACTGTCTCATTTTATATCTATGTTTATTTTTAATTATGTATGCTGACATGTGTAAACTTACTGGTATCAACACAAATAAACAATGATAGTATAAATATAAATAACTATTTACCTATTTCAAGTAATTATCTTGATAACTATAGACTAAATTGTGATTTAAAAATCATTAATATACAGCGGTATAAGAAAACTGAAATTGTGAGAAACAACTGACAACACATATGATTCTACATTTCCGTAAAAATTAGAAATGCATTGTTTCTAAATTTTAGAATATTTCAATGTGAACGGAGATGAAATTTAAAAAAAAATGCAATAAATTCGACGACGCGAAAAAAATATAAAAACAATTGCCATCGACTTGAAATTTTCCAAAACATTTTGCAACACATGTGATTCTACATTTCCGTAAAAATTAGAAATGCATTGTTTCTAAATTTTAGAATATTTCAATGTGAACGGAGATGAAATTTAAAAAAAAAACTCAATAAATTCGACGACGCGAAAAAAATATAAAAACAATTGCCACCGACTTGAAATTTTCCAAAACATTTTGCAACACATGTGATTCTACATTTCCGTAAAAATTAGAAATGCATTGTTTCTAAGTTTTAGAATATTTCAATGTGAACGGAGATGAAATTTAAAAAAAATTGCAATAAATTCGACGACGCGACAAAAATATAAAAACAATTGCCATCGACTTGAAATTTTCCAAAACATTTTGCAACACATGTGATTCTACATTTCCGTAAAAATTAGAAATGCATTGTTTCTAAATTTTAGAATATTTCAATGTGAACGGAGATGAAATTTAAAAAAAAATGCAATAAATTCGACGACGCGAAAAAAATATAAAAACAATTGCCATCGACTTGAAATTTTCCAAAACAACTGACAACACATGTGATTCTACATTTCCGTAAAAATTAGAAATGCATTGTTTCTAAATTCTAAAATATTTCAATGTGAACGGAGATGAAATTTAAAAAAAAATGCAATAAATTCGACGACGCGAAAAAAATATAAAAACAATTGCCATCGACTTGAAATTTTCCAAAACAACTGACAACACATGCGATTCTACATTTCCGTAAAAATTAGAAATGCATTGTTTCTAAATTTTAGAATATTTCAATGTGAACGGAGATGAAATTTAAAAAAATTGCAATAAATTCGACGACGCGACAAAAATATAAAAACAATTGCCATCGACTTGAAATTTTCCAAAACATTTTGCAACACATGTGATTCTACATTTCCGTAAAAATTAGAAATGCATTGTTTCTAAATTTTAGAATATTTCAATGTGAACGGAGATGAAATTTAAAAAAAAATGCAATAAATTCGACGACGCGAAAAAAATATAAAAACAATTGCCATCGACTTGAAATTTTCCAAAACAACTGACAACACATGCGATTCTACATTTCCGTAAAAATTAGAAATGCATTGTTTCTAAATTTTAGAATATTTCAATGTGAACGGAGATGAAATTTAAAAAAATTGCAATAAATTCGACGACGCGACAAAAATATAAAAACAATTGCCATCGACTTGAAATTTTCCAAAACATTTTGCAACACATGTGATTCTACATTTCCGTAAAAATTAGAAATGCATTGTTTCTAAATTTTAGAATATTTCAATGTGAACGGAGATGAAATTTAAAAAAAAATGCAATAAATTCGACGACGCGAAAAAAATATAAAAACAATTGCCATCGACTTGAAATTTTCCAAAACAACTGACAACACATGCGATTCTACATTTCCGTAAAAATTAGAAATGCATTGTTTCTAAATTTTAGAATATTTCAATGTGAACGGAGATGAAATTTAAAAAAATTGCAATAAATTCGACGACGCGAAAAAAATATAAAAACAATTGCCATCGACTTGAAATTTTCCAAAACAACTGACAACACATGTGATTCCACATTTCCGTAAAAATATTAGAAATGCATTGTTTCTAAATTTTAGAATTTTTCAATGTGAACGGAGATGAAATTTTAAAAAAATTGCAATAAATTCGACGACGCGAAAAAATATAAAAACAATTGCCATCGACTTGAAATTTTCCAAAACAACTGACAACACATGTGATTCTACATTTCCGTAAAGATTAGAAATGCATTGTTTCTAAATTTTAGAATATTTCAATGTGAACGGAGATGAAATTTAAAAAAAATTGCAATAAATTCGACGACGCGAAAAAAATATAAAAACAATTGCCATCGACTTGAAATTTTCCAAAACAACTGACAACACATGTGATTCCACATTTCCGTAAAGATTAGAAATGCATTGTTTCTAAATTTTAGAATATTTTATTGTGAACGGAGATGAAATTTAAAAAAAATTGCAATAAATTCGTGAACGCGCAAAAAATATAAAAACAATCGCCATCGACTTGAAATTTTCCAAAACAACTGACAACACATGTGATTCTACATTTCCGTAAAGATTAGAAATGCATTGTTTCTAAATTTTAGAATATTTCAATGTGAACGGAGATGAAATTTAAAAAAAATTGCAATAAATTCGACGACGCGAAAAAATATAAAAACAATTGCCATCGACTTGAAATTTTCCAAAACAACTGACAACACATGTGATTCCACATTTCCGTAAAGATTAGAAATGCATTGTTTCTAAATTTTAGAATATTTCAATGTGAACGGAGATGAAATTTAAAAAAAATTGCAATAAATTCGACGACGCGAAAAAAATATAAAAACAATTGCCATCGACTTGAAATTTTCCAAAACAACTGACAACACATGTGATTCCACATTTCCGTAAAAATATTAGAAATGCATTGTTTCTAAATTTTAGAATTTTTCAATGTGAACGGAGATGAAATTTTAAAAAAATTGCAATAAATTCGACGACGCGAAAAAATATAAAAACAATTGCCATCGACTTGAAATTTTCCAAAACAACTGACAACACATGTGATTCTACATTTCCGTAAAAATTAGAAATGCATTGTTTCTAAATTCTAAAATATTTCAATGTGAACGGAGATGAAATTTAAAAAAAATGCAATAAATTCGTCGACGCGAAAAAAATATAAAAACAATTGCCATCGACTTGAAATTTTCCAAAACAACTGACAACACATGTGATTCTACATTTCCGTAAAAATTAGAAATGCATTGTTTTTAAATTTTAGAATATTTCAATGTGAACAGAGATGAAATTTCAAAAAAATTGCAATAAATTCGACGACGCGAAAAAAATATAAAAACAATTGCCATCGACTTGAAATTTTCCAAAACAACTGACAACACATGTGATTCTACATTTTCGTAAAAATTAGAAATGCATTGTTTTTAAATTTTAGAATATTTCAATGTGAACGGAGATGAAATTTCAAAAAAATTGCAATAAATTCGACGACGCGAAAAAAATATAAAAACAATTGCCATCGACTTGAAATTTTCCAAAACAACTGACAACACATGTGATTCTACATTTCCGTAAAAATTAGTAATGCATTGTTTCTAAATTTTAGAATATTTCAATGTGAACGGAGATGAAATTTCAAAAAAATTGCAATAAATTCGACGACGCGAAAAAAATATAAAAACAATTGCCATCGACTTAAAATTTTCCAAAACAACTGACAACACATGTGATTCTACATTTTCGTAAAAATTAGAAATGCATTGTTTCTAAATTTTAGAATTTTTCAATGTGAACGGAGATGGAATTTTAAAAAAATTGCAATAAATTCGTGGACGCGCAAAAAATATAAAAACAATTGCCATCGACTTAAAATTTTCCAAAACAACTGACAACACATGTGATTCTACATTTTCGTAAAAATTAGAAATGCATTGTTTCTAAATTTTAGAATATTTCAATGTGAACGGAGATGAAATTTTAAAAAAATTGCAATAAATTCGTTGACGCGAAAAAAAAATATAAAAACAATTGCCATCGACTTAAAATTTTCCAAAACAACTGACAACACATGTGATTCTACATTTCCGTAAAAATTAGAAATGCATTGTTTCTAAATTTTAGAATATTTCAATGTGAACGGAGATGAAATTTCAAAAAAATTGCAATAAATTCGACGACGCGAAAAAAATATAAAAACAATTGCCATCGACTTGAAATTTTCCAAAACAACTGACAACACATGTGATTCTACATTTCAGTAAAAATAAGAAATGCATTGTTTCTAAATTTTGGAATATTTCAATGTGAAAGGAGAAAATTAAATATAAAAACAATTGCCATCGACTTGAAACTTTCCAAAACAACTGACAACACAAGTGAATCTACATTTCCGTAGAAAATTAGAAATGCATTGTTTCTAAATTTTGGAATATTTCAATGTGAACGGAGATGAAATTTAAAAAAAATGCAATAAATTCGAGGACGCGCAAAAAAATATAAAAACAACTGCCATCGACTTGAAATTTTCCAAAACAACTGACAACACATGTCATTCTATATTTCCGTAAAAATTAGAAATGCATTGTTTCTAAATTTTAGAATATTTCAATGTGAACGGAGATGAAATTAAAAAAAAAACGCAATAAATTCAACGACGCGAAAAAAATATAAAAACAATTGCCATCGACTTGAAATTTTCCAAAACAACTGACAACACATGTGATTCTACATTTCCGTAAAAATTAGAAATGCATTGTTTCTAAATTTTAGAATATTTTAATGTGAACGGAGATGCAATTTAAAAAAAAATTGCAATAAATTCGACGACGCGAAAAAAATATAAAAACAATTGCAATCGACTTGAAACTTTCCAAAACAACTGACAACACATGTGATTCTACATTTCCGTCAAAATTAAAAATGCATTGTTTCTAAATTTTGGAATATTTCAATGTGAAAGGAGATGAAATAAAAAAAAAATGCAATAAATTCGACGACGCAAAAAAAAATATAAAAATAATTTCCATCGACTTGAAACTTCACAAAATCATTCAATATCAATTTAAGAGTGATTTGGTAGAAAATTCAAATACATTCCGTCGATTGCTTTTGCGATTTTTCGTGTAAATTTATGAAAAATTATAATCATTTTTTGCTGACGCGAAAAAAACATAAAAATAGATGTAAAATACTTGAAACTTTATAAATTTACTTAAAATGCAATAATCTTAATAATCTTCCAAAAACTCAAAAAACTCCCATCATAGGTTTTCAAGATAACCGACTGACAACAGCGCTTCAGATTTTTTTTAACTTGCACTTCTTCCGAGTGAAAAAAATTATAAAAACAACTGCAACACACACTTGAAATTTTCCAAGTTTTTTTATTTTTGACCGTTGACTGGTCTTGCTAATAAAAATGGTGTACACCGGAAACTTTAATACCGACGTAGCGTTAAAGCAGCAGATGTGCACCCTTTGGCGAAATTTATAATTATGCGAAAAAACCTTATAGAAATTATACAACGTTTACAGTGATTATATTCCTCCGTTCAGGCAAGATTAATTATTTCAAACTGAGCCCCTCGTCATGACACGCTGATAATAACGAGTCTCCACTTTTAATATTCCGGCGACCAAAAATTAATTCCACATTATCGTCATCTGCCTTTCGGGCTTTAATCAAGCAAAATGCTCAGGGGACGATTCTAATCCGCAACTGTTCGATTTGCAGGTAACCAGAGGAAGCAGCGAAGGGAGAGGACGACGTTCACGAGGGCGCAACTGGATGTGCTCGAGGCGCTTTTCGCGAAAACAAGGTATCCGGACATCTTCATGAGGGAGGAGGTCGCTTTGAAAATTAATTTGCCCGAATCGAGGGTGCAAGTAAGTGATGAATTTTTGAGTTCTTCAACCTTAATCATAATTATACTCGTACAAGGTGAAATTGGATTGGAAATCCTCTTTACCGCATAGACTCGGCACTCCGGAGTGTTTTATTATATTATAAATATGTCGAGATAAATCTTCAAAGCAACCGCAACCGTAATACGCTACGGTATAATAGAAATAAACGGAATGACTAAAATATAATCTGTGATTGATGTACTCGGTGTATGTTGGTATTGTTAAAATGATATAAATGCCGCATTCCTACATAAAATATAATTTGTTTATAACCCCCTTTCTGTGTCGTAAATTTTGGATGGGATACGAACTGGTTTCTTTGATGGGGGAATTATAATGTGTTTGTTTACAGAACTTATATGATAGTACTCTTTTGTAGCAATTGTATTTTTAAGTAGATATTCGCGCCTGTTCAAATATATTTTTCACAAATTACAATTATATGAACGTCAAATACTTAATAATACGTGGAGCAGGATCTAGGATTAGGAGCGTTCATTTTCACGAGCGTAAAAAAATATAAAAACAATTACTACAAACTTGAAACTTTCTAAATTTGTTCAAAACTGACTAAATTTATAATTAAGTACGAATCCAAAAGCCTTCCTTCAACGTATTCAAAAATAATTTCAGGAGAAGAAAGTTTACTACAACTCCAGGATCGTTCATTTTCACGAGCGAATAAAAAATATAAAAACTATTGCTACAAACTTCAAACTTTCTAAATTTGTTCAAAACTGACTAAATTTATAATTAAGTACGAATCTAAAAACCTTCCTTCAACGTATTCAAAAATAATTTCAGGAGAAGAAAGTTTACTACAACTCCAGGATCGTTCATTTTCACGAGCGAATAAAAAATATAAAAACTATTGCTACAAACTTCAAACTTTCTAAATTTGTTCAAAACTGACTAAATTTATAATTAAGTACGAATCTAAAAACCTTCCTTCAACGTATTCAAAAATAATTTCAGGAGAAGAAAGTTTACTACAACTCTAGGATCGTTCATTTTCACGAGCGAATAAAAAATATAAAAACTATTGCTACAAACTTGAAACCTTCTAAATTTGTTCAAAACTGACTAAATTTATAATTAAGTACGAATCTAAAAACCTTCGTTCTACGTATTCAAAAATAATTTCAGGAGAAGAAAGTTTACTACAACTCCAGGATCGTTCATTTTCACGAGCGAATAAAAAATATAAAAACTATTGCTACAAACTTGAAACCTTCTAAATTTGTTCAAAACTAACTAAATTTATAATTAAGTACGAATCCAAAAACCTTCCTTCAAAGTATTCAAAAATAATTTCAGGAGAAGAAAGTTTACTACAATTCCAGGATCGTTCATTTTCACGAGCGAATAAAAAATATAAAAACTATTGCTACAAACTTGAAACTTTCTAAATTTGTTCAAAACTGACTAAATTTATAATCAACTACGAATCCAAAAACCTTCCTTCAAAGTATTCAAAAATAATTTCAGGAGAAGAAAGTTTACTACAATTCCAGGATCGTTCATTTTCACGAGCGAATAAAAAATATAAAAACTATTGCTACAAACTTGAAACTTTCTAAATTTGTTCAAAACTGACTAAATTTATAATCAACTACAAATCCAAAAACCTTTCTTCAAAGTATTCAAAAATAATTTCAGGAGAAGAAAGTTTACTACAACTCCAGGATCGTTCATTTTCACGAGCGAATAGAAAATATAAAAACTATTGCTACAAACTTGAAACCTTCTAAATTTGTTCAAAACTGACTAAATTTATAATTAAGTACGAATCCAAAAACCTTCCTTCAAAGTATTCAAAAATAATTTCAGGAGAAGAAAGTTTACTACAATTCCAGGATCGTTCATTTTCACGAGCGAATAAAAAATATAAAAACTATTGCTACAAACTTCAAACTTTCTAAATTTGTTCAAAACTGACTAAATTTATAATTAAGTACGAATCCAAAAACCTTCCTTCAAAGTATTCAAAAATAATTTCAGGAGAAGAAAGTTTACTACAATTCCAGGATCGTTCATTTTCACGAGCGAATAAAAAATATAAAAACTACTGCTACAAACTTCAAACTTTCTAAATTTGTTCAAAACTGACTAAATTTATAATTAAGTACGAATCCAAAAACCTTCCTTCAAAGTATTCAAAAATAATTTCAGGAGAAGAAAGTTTACTACAATTCCAGGATCGTTCATTTTCACGAGCGAATAAAAAATATAAAAACTATTGCTACAAACTTCAAACTTTCTAAATTTGTTCAAAACTGACTAAATTTATAATTAAGTACGAATCCAAAAACCTTCCTTCAAAGTATTCAAAAATAATTTCAGGAGAAGAAAGTTTACTACAATTCCAGGATCGTTCATTTTCACGAGCGAATAAAAAATATAAAAACTATTGCTACAAACTTCAAACTTTCTAAATTTGTTCAAAACTGACTAAATTTATAATTAAGTACGAATCCAAAAACCTTCCTTCAAAGTATTCAAAAATAATTTCAGGAGAAGAAAGTTAACTGCAACTCCAGGATCGTTCATTTTCACGAGCGAATAAAAAATGTAAAAACTATTGCTACAAACTTGAAACTTTCTAAATTTGTTCAAATTTGACTAAAATTCATCATTTTGTAAAAATACTAGATACGCACGAGAATAAAGTTCACTGTAATTCTAACGTTGCAAGTTTTCCTTAAGCGGAAGAAATACAAAAACAATTGACATTCTGGATTCCAAAATTTACTCAAAATGAACTGTACTTTACTTTTTGGTCAAATTTAAACACACTGCACTCAATTCGGAAATAATAGCACAATCAAAGAGCTCAGTGCAATTCTGAAGTTGCGCAATAAATCTGGTCAATAAACAACATATAAAAATAATTGTTACAATTGTTTAAACTTTCCAAATATATTAAATTGATAATTTATTAAAAATCCAAAAACATAGATGACTAGACTTCAAGATAGTTGTACGTGAACAGAGCAAAGTGTTATATTAAAGCTGTGAATTTTACCGAGCGAAAAGAATATCCAGAAACAATTGCTACAAATTTGAAACTTTCCAAATTTACTCAAAACAAGTAACTCTTTCAAACACCGTAAAAATCTGAAAACACGACTTCACTAGATTTCGCGATAATCACAAGAGAACATCACCGATTGCAATTCTGACGTTCGCATTTCCCCAAACGGTTGAAAAAAATATAAAAACAATTGCCAGATACCGTAAAAATCTGAAAACACCCCTTCACTAGATTTCGCGATAATCACACGAGAACATCACCGATTGCAATTCTGACATTAGCATTTCCCCGAGCGGTTAAAAAAAATATAAAAACAATTGCCAGAAGCTTGAAACTTTCCAAATTTACTCAAAATAAGTAACTCTTTCAGATACCGTAAAAATCTGAAAACACCCCTTCACTAGTTTTCGCGATAATCACACGAGAACATCACCGATTGCAATTCTGATGTTAGCATTTTCTCAAGCGGTTGAAAAAAATATAAAAACAATTGCAAGAAACTTGAAACTTTCCAAATTTACTCAAAACAAGTAACTCTTTCAAACACCGTAAAAATCTGAAAACACCCCTTCACTAGATTTCGCAATAATCACACGATAACATCACCGATTGCAATTCTGACATTAGCATTTCCCCGAGCGGTTAAAAAAAATATAAAAACAATTGCCAGAAGCTTGAAACTTTCCAAATTTACTCAAAATAAGTAACTCTTTCAGATACCGTAAAAATCTGAAAACATCCCTTCACTAGATTTTACGATAATCACACGAGAACATCACCGATTGCAATTCTGACGTTAGCATTTCCTCAAGCGGTTGAAAAAAATATAAAAACAATTGCAAGAAACTTGAAACTTTCCAAATTTACTCAAAACAATTAACTCTTTCAGATACCGTGAAAATCTGAAAACACCCCTTCACTAGTTTTCGCGATAATCACACGAGAACATCACCGATTGCAATTCTGATGTTAGCATTTCCTCAAGCGGTTGAAAAAAATATAAAAACAATTGCAAGAAACTTTAAACTTTCCAAATTTACTAAAAACAATTAACTCTTTCAGATACCGTGAAAATTTGAAAACACCCCTTCACTAGATTTCGCGATAATCACACGAGAACATCGCCGATTGCAATTCTGACGTTCGCATTTTCACGAGCGGTTGAAAAAAATATATAAAAAGAATTGTCACAAACTTGAAATTTTCCAAATTTACTCAAAATAATAGCGCATAATTCCGTCTGGGCTTCTGTAAAGACCT
Source organism: Ocypus olens (assembly GCA_910593695.2). Lineage (NCBI taxonomy): Eukaryota > Metazoa > Arthropoda > Insecta > Coleoptera > Staphylinidae > Ocypus > Ocypus olens. The sequence continues at coordinate 46,861,880 of OU343058.1, forward strand.
GGAACATATATGTATGACCCATTGGGACTGAAAGGGTTAAGATGTACCGATATGTTGTAGACAATATAGTGGCTATTTTTTTTAAAATAAATTCTCAAATGAGCTTTTATTGTTTTTGTCTCTTTTAAAAATATTGTTGTAACTTTAGTAACACAGTTTAAATGCGTATCCTTTTTTGTTATTGCTAAAGCAATAATTACTAAATCATCTATACACAAATATTTTTATTCAGCTGTTACTAAAACAATAATTACAAAGTTATATATACACAAGTATTTTTATTTAGTTTTTATTGTATTATTTTCTAAATTATTATTATTACTTCTTTTAAATGTCTCTCACAATAAATCTTTTTGGTCGTTTCTGTTTTGTATTAGTTTCATGTATGTAGTGGACAAATGAGAACGTGTGCCAACAATAAGGGTGTAAAACGGGGCACGTAGAGTACATCCAAAAGGTAAGGAGAGTGTATAGAGGCCGAGGTGCCCTGCAATAAATCACTAACGACCATTAGAAAGCGATCTATTTACGGAGTGAATGGCAAGTTGTTAGTCTCCTGGCGAGATGCGGAGGCACGTCGCACCTCCGGCCCTTTGTGTCACACGATTTAGGGGGCGGCCAAATTACCTACCCTCACATTTCACTCTCCGACGGTGTACAAAACCGCACTACAGCTACAAATTACACTATGGGAGGGAGCCCTCCGTATAAACACATGATGTTTTTTCGGAATTTCGAATTTTAAAATCTTCAAAAAAAGGTACGAAAATTTAGATGTGTTCTAAGAAAACCTCTAAAGACTGTTCATTCAGGTTGGATTTTTGATTATTTAAACAGGAATAAAACTGTTTTTTTTTAATACAAGAAATTTGTACGTATCATCTAATTGAAATTTTGTACACGTGTATCTAACTATTAACAGTTGGATTACATTAATGATATTGCAAATGTGTATCCGCTTTAACTATTAGTAATTAATACACGTATAATTAGTAAGGCACAATTAGTGCAGCCAGTAATGCCATATGTCCAAAATATTAATCATTGCAGGGTATTTAAACGCGGTTAATCTCCAGCAGCTACTCGTATATTACGTTTGCATGATATTCTTGCACAAGCAAACGAAACCGTACAACTTTTACGGGTGACACGAAACACGAAATAGCCACACAACGTGTGGTTTCTATAGTCGATAAGTGTCTCATAGACATATTGTAAATTATTCGTTTAAAGTAGGTTGATTTGACTACACATAATAATGTTATTTGAACACTGTAAGACTTAGTTTTGCAAAAATACAAACAGCTTGAATATTTATACCAGGTGGCTCACTGGAGCATCAATGTAAATTTTTGACCTTAAATATTTAATGATCTATAAAAAAGTTGAAGATAATTATCGACTCTATAATCGAAATAGTTATTTAAGCAACAAGGAACGTAAGGACGTATTAACATTTGAGGTAGGCGAATACGAGGCGAGGTACTATTCATACAAAAAGATGTTACACAAGTCAGGACAATAAAGTATTAGCATACATTAGATATCAGAATATTATTGTTAGAAAAAAGGAAAGAATAACATACATGTTCGATTCATAAGAATCAGTGCCACAACGAGAGAAGGCAAATAAGTGTTAAAAAATTAATTAAAGTCTTTTAGAAAATCTTCTCAATCAAAGTAAGCTTTGCCGAGTAAAAATATCTTAATATGAGTTTTAAAAGGCTTTTCGGGTAGGCACCTCACAATTGGTGGCAGAACGTTAAATAATTTTGGCCCCCAGTAATTCGAGCCCGCTTGACACTTGTTTAATCGTGTTCTTTCAATGCGGATATTATTGAGCTCACGAGTACTGTGGCTGTTAATTGAGTTGTTCGTTACGTAGAGATGTTGATTACGTTTTACATATAATAGGCATTGGTATATAAACAAACAAGGCAAGGTCATTATTCGGAGCTGTAAGAATAAAGGTTTTGTTTCAGATCTAAAACTGGTTCTAGCTATGATCCTCAAAGCTTCTCGTTTTAGACCAAAAATTCTCTACCCGCAGAGTGCCCCCATGAAGTCAGGCAATAAGAGAGTAAGGCATAATAAGTGGTTGTTAGGACACTTACTGACACTGAGTAAGCCAGATTGCGAAGTAGGAAAATACAGCTGCATAATCTGGTAGAAAGGTGGTCCGTATGGTTATTCCATGTTAAAGCTGAATCAATGTGAATACCTAGGAAGATGGCAAACGATTCGGTGCCGCATAGACTATGTTTCAGGGTAAAAAGAACATTGACCGTCTTGCTCTCATTTAAGTGCAGACGATTAGCGCTGTACCAGTTTTGGGCCAGTGCGATCGCATCTTGACTTTTTTCTAGAGTTACATCAAGCTCAGTATCAGTACTCACTATAGTAGTATCATCAGCATAAAGGATGACAGATGTATCAGTGAAATGTTTAGCAAAGTCATTGATATAGATAAGAAACAACGAGGGGTCAAGTATGGATCCTTGAGGCACATCATGTTCAATTCCAAGGTTCAGATATATGATTCTTAATGCTAACGACTTGGTTACGATTTGAGAGGTAAGATTTTATTAGGTCTGAGCTTGTTGGGTCAAAGCCATAGTAGTATAGTTTTTGTATTAATATTCTATGCGACACACAGTCGAAGGCCTTGCTAGGGTCTAGGAATGACACATGTGAATAGGCACTATCCTCGAATGTTTTCATGATAAGTTTGGTTAGATGCAATACAGCATCACTGGTAGATAGGTTTTGCCGGAAACCAAATTGATGTGATCTGAATAATTTATTTGAGATCATATATTGGACAATTTGATTGTGTAATATTTTCTCCAAAATTTTTGAAAATACAGAAAGAATAGATATAGGCCGATAGTTATCCACTAGTGTCTTATCCCCTTTTTTATGTATAGGTGCGACCACAGCTATTTTCATAGCCTCCGGAACGGTGGAAGTCGCTATACATTTATTAATAAGATCTGTAAGGGCAGGTATTATTGCTTCTTTACAGCTTTTTATCACATTTACAGACACATCATAATAATCAGTGCAATTGCTGTTGTTTATACTATTAATAGCTTGTCTGCCTTCATTTGCGGATACTTGCCTAAATTTAAATTTAGTATCACATGTACCAAAAAGTGAAAATTGACTAGTTACAATCAATAAACCATCTTATAAGAATCATGTTGTTGATTCAATGCCAAAAGACAAAAATATGTCAATGTTACGATTATTGTGCACTTAATTCTATACAATTGGGGGGTTTACTAAGATCGATTTTGCTGCGAATAACACATTCAAGTTGAATGATTGATAATGATATGAAAAAATTAATTTATGATGAAATCCAAAAAGTCACACCATTTCAGTGGCAAAAGACCATTGAACATGATTGCAGAAGAAGCAAAAATGTGGAAGTTAGATGGCCTCATGAACACAGCTGTTGATGGAGTCATTTAGCAGAGGACTCGCCTCCAACAGATTACTCCGACAATTATAAGGAGTAAAATAAAAGTTCCCTGACTAATTTTAAAGAAAAATACGATACTCTTCGTCTTCTACGATTAAAGTGTCTTAGGCCTCGAATTATAATGTCTAGTTACGGTATGAACTGACGGTGGACCCGAACGCACCCGACCAAAACGCGAACGTTTATTCTGGTGCGTTCGGGTCAACCGGCAGGTCGCCCCGTAACCAGACATTGTAAAACCGGGCTATAGAGACTCTTAACTTACTTTTCGTCTTCTACAATTTAAGAGTCTCTAAAAGACTTAAATTGTAGAAGACGAAAAGTCTCGCATTTCTCATTTTAGTGATAAGGAGAATTACAATTAACAATAATGCAGGGTAGCATTCGAATTCAAAATTGTATCTTTGAATGATTTTCTGTAAAGATTATCTGTACCTGAATTGTTCTTTTTTTCATCACCCTGTATACAAATACTTGATTATACTTGATGACGTATCAATTCTTAATAAAAAACTATATTTATAAGTCGATCAAATTATTATCAATGTTAGATCAGTACTTTATACAGTGTACTATATTTTATTACATATACCGGGTGAATTCTGGTAGACCTCGAATAATTTTTTTTATTTTTACATATATCTTTTTGAAATTTAGTATGGTATTTTAAGAGAATAATATGGGTCAGCAAGTGGAATTTTAATAAAAATTCTATTTCCGGTTTAACCGGAAATAACCTTAACTTTCCTATTTCAAATGGAACACCCTGTATATTTTTACACAATTTAATTCCTCTCTAAATTCTGAGTTCCCAGATGTATCATAAGTGACCCATTGGTTGTTAGTTGTTTGTTTAAATTTAATCTAAATTTGTTATTTTTTTAAATTTAATTTAAATTTAAACAAAAAATTAACAATCGAAAGGTAACTTATGATAGATTTCTATACTCAGAATTTGAAGAAAAATTAAATTATGTAAAAATATATAGAGTGTTCCATTTAAAATAAAAAATAAAGATCATTTCCGGTTAAACCGGAAGTGGAATTTTTATTAAAAATCTACATCTAGACACACTTTATTCCCTAAAAACACTAAACTAAATTTCATAAGGATATATGTAAAAATGTAAATGATAGGACCCAAATATCATTTGCATATTTGCATATATCTTTATGAAATTTAGTATAGTGTTTTTTAAGGAATAAAGTATGTCTATATAGGGATTTTTAATAAAAATTCCACTTCCGGTTTAACCGGAAATGACCTTCATTTTTTATTTTAAATAGAACACCCTATATATTTTTATATAATTTAATTCGTCTTTAAATTCTGAGTTTAGAAATGTATCATAAGTTACCTTTTGATTGTCAATTTTTTGTTTAAATTTAAATTAAATTTCAAAAAACAACAAATTTAAATTAAATTTAAACAAAAAACTAACAACCAAAGGGTCACTTATGATACATCTGTAAACTCAGAATATAGAGAGGAATTAAATTGTGTAAAAATTTACAGGGTGTTCCATTTGAAATAGAAAAGTTAAGGTCATTTCCGGTTAAACCGGAAATAAAATTTTTATTAAAATTCCACTTGCTGACCGACATTATTCTCTTAAAACACTATACTAGATTTTAAAAAGATATAAATAAAGATAAAAAAGATATTCGGGGTCTACCAGAATTCAGTTGCACCCGGTATACCGAGGTAAAAAATTGTTCTGTTTTCAGCGGCATTTAGACAAAGCTTTGAGAGAAAAAAGTTGCTCAATTTCAAAAATGCGAATTGTTTTTTTTTTACATTTGCCAATAAAACTAAATTGGCTGTATTTTAACCTTTATATCAACACAATCTAATCGCACGTTCGATATGCAGTTGCAAAAATCAAAAATACTAATTTTGACTTGGAAAAAATGATGATGTGGCCATCATGTTACTTTCTCCGACTTGATGGTATCATTTATATTTACGCTTTCGTGGTTTATTTTCTATTCTAAATGTATGTACATTATTTTTGAATAAAACTGTGTTTATTATTATTAATAATTAGCTACACTTTGACGTTTAAATTATCAAAATCCAATAAAAGTTGTGCAATTTCAAAACATCAAAATCGCGATTTTTGAGAAACTACAATTTTCACTGATTTCAAAGGAATTTGTTTTATGCGTTTGCGAATAAAACAAAATTGGCTATATTTTAACCTATAGATCACATCGCAATCTAACAGCACATTCGATAGTCAAATCAAAATTAAAATTACAAATTTTGAGGTGTACGATTTGAAAAAAAAATCAAATTTGACGTTATTCGATGATTTCATTAAAAAGTTTGTTGATACATTATTGAATCGTACTTAATTGGTTATATTTTAATGTTTGGATCATCATAATCTAACAAAACATTAGATTTATTAAATTACAATTTTTAAGTACAGGACTTGAAAAACATTCGATTTTGACGTTTTTTTGCCGATTTTATAAGAAAATTTCCTGAAATTTACTATAATAATTCTATTTTATCGTTTCAAGCAAAAAATCTAATGATTTTTAAAAAAAATCAAGTCTCAGACTTGAAAAATACGCAACTTTGACGGTATCAAATAAATTCACAAAAAAAAATTACTCATATTTTAAGTCTACTAAATTAGCTATATTTTTTGTTCGACTTATCAAAATCTAACAACGTGTTCCGAAGTTACACAATTTTAAATATCCAAAATCACAATTTTCGGCGCGTAGTAATTGAAAAAAATGCGATTTTGTCAGTATTCATTGATTTCACTAAAATGATTGTTAAAACATTTTAAAATCATACTTAATTAACTATATTTTGACATTTTTATGTTCAACTATCAAAATCTAACGTGTTCCGAAGATACACAATTTCAAATATCCAAAATCACAGTTTTCGGCGCGTAGGAATTGAAAAAAATGCGATTTTGTCGGTATTCATTGATTTCACTAAAATGATTGTTAAAACATTTTAAAATCATACTTAATTAACTATATTTTGACATTTACATCATCAATTTCGAACAACGTGTTCAAAAGTTGTGCAATTTGAACACGTTGTGCGTCACATGTTGTCGCAATTTTAAATTTAAATTTTAAATTGTAATTTGAATTTTTGTATTTTTATATTTTATATTTATATTTTATTTTATATTTTGTTTTATATTTTATATTCGATTTAATACTTAAATGTACAGGGAGAATCCCGTAAATATATATATTATTATTATTATTATTAATTTTCAAAAATCAAAATCATAACTTTCGTGACGCACGATTCGAAAAACATGCAGATTTAGACGTTTTGTAGTGGCAAATATATTTTTTTATATACTAGATTTAACAAAAAATGTTCAGTGAAAAAAAAAATTATTTTTGGAGTAAAACTTGAAATACATGTAATATATATCTTTTTCACAAAAGATCGACACGTTTTTGAATCATAGTAAATGGCCACATTTTGATGCTTCAATTATCCTAATTTGCAATTTTGAAAAATACAAATCACAATTTTCGAAACGTACGACTCGAAAAGCGTGAGTTTTTGACGTTTTCCGAGACAATTTATTGTTACGTTTTTTAAATGTACGAAAGTCGTTATATTTTGGTGTTTAAATAATTCAAATTTAACTGCGTCTGGTGGATGTGTAATTTGCAAAAATCGAAAAAACCATTTTCGACACGTACTACTCTACTAAATAATGTGCAGTTTGAACGTTTTGCAATGGTCTCACGAAAAAACTTTCCAATAAATTTTTGAAATTTACTCAATTCTTTATACAGGATTCTTCACGCTATACGGCACGGAGTATTGTGGCCAAAATGCATGACTTTCAAAAAGTTTGACTTTTGTGGTATATAGGGGCCTATTATAGTTACTTTTTAAAATTAATTTTACATTATACAGGGTATTCCAAACGCCCTAAAAGTATCAAAGTTGTGTTTTTTTATGGAACACCCTGTATTTTTTGTGGGTTACTTTAATACTCCCTATACCTATTGTTTACCGTTTTCGAAATATTTGAAGATATGAAAATGAAATTTTATTTTATCCCCAGTGATTGACGTTGAACCATTACTATCATTTCTATTGTTTGGTTTAAGGTTCGAACTATAGAGCCAACCATGATTTCATACAAAAAATTATACAGGGTAATAAAAAAAATGCGGTAGAAAAACCCAACTTATAAAATTGAATAACTTTGTTTTTTCAAATGACACACCCTGTATTTAGTAACGTATTCTCAAGTAGAATCCAATTATCTTTTAGATTGTATAAAGGTTCCCTGTTTATAATCTCAATAGTTTTTTTTTGTATTCGCCGATTTTCATTCAGGAATTATTATTATAAATTTAAAAATATTAGTGTTAAAAACGTAAATTTTCTGTACGGTACAAACTATACAAGATAACTTAAATATTCCTCGGTAACATAAAACGTAACTATAATACGTAAATATCAAATCTATTAATGATATTACACTTTAAATACATGAAGAAATTTAAAAAAACTCTTGTATAAAACTCTTGTAAAATATCGAATTTTTAAGCAGCATGGAATAAACGCTGAAACTAAGGACATGCTCACATATTAAAATTTAAGCTGAATATAAATGAGACATGAATGTTGGCGTAAAAACAACTGCACGCAATTAGACATTAAAATATGCAACTTTTTATGGGAACTTGTGAAAGCACATGAGAGGTTTAGTTATCGTTATAATCCGTGTTGTTTTATTTCAGGTTTGGTTTAAAAACAGAAGGGCCAAGTGCCGGCAGCAGCAGAAACAACACAATCAACAGCAAAACGCGGAAAAGAGCTCCAGGATTAAAACGAAAACTGCAGCTTTAATTACGAAAGCGTCACCGCCGACTGCAACGAATAATAACAATACTAATACAAGGTAAATGAAAATTGCCCACGTTTTACAGATTTACCTGATCCCCTCATCTTAATGTATAAAAGAGTAACAGGTAAACAAGAAGAAAAATATGCAATCTATAACAATTAATACACAGTGGGCCAAAAAAAAACGGTACACATTGTAAATATTCATATTTTCAATAATAATTAACGCATTAAATATTGCTTTGAAAAACGACTACTTACATACATATTCGGGCCCGGCATATAAGTGCGATATTTTCGCGTAGTTATTCGGTTCCTGCAGCGAGTTGAATGGATTTTATATTCCTCACTCCAACACCTGTCCCACCGGGAGACCATCACTACACTTCCTTTTTCCGAACTTGGATTTATTTTAATTTGGGGAAAATTTCACCACTTCACTTCACGTGTTTTGTTTAGTACTGTCAATCTTGTCGTTGCCAACCTTATTTTCATAACTGTTACCTAATATATGTAATTACATGTTCCTATTTTCTTTTCATTACGTGTTTGTAATGATGCAATTACACAAAATGTAAACAATTGTTTTGACAAGTTACAATCATGAGTGTAGAAATAATTATTTATTATACGAGTATGTGTAAGTAATTAGTCCCGCAAGAAAAATTAATTTTTAAGGGACTAATGAGTAATTCCACATGAGTATCCAAAATCGTCTGTAATTGCATTAAATATTGAAATAATTAAAAAAAAAACATTTTATAAGAAATTTTGACGTTTTGAATTATTTCAAAAATCTTATGAAGGGGATCTATGTATTCCATGCAAAGCGTTTGTATGAATAGAGACAGCATGAATCGATTTGTTTTGATGCCAACGTTCGATAGGCGGGGGGCTTTGTTGTACTCTCCACACCTGATTTCCGTCATTCCGAACGTAAACAAATATTCGTTATTTTTATTCGGCTAGTTTACTTCGTTTCTTAAGTTAGTCTTTAATGCTAATGTCAAGTATAGTTGTTATAAAACTAACGAATGTTTGTTTACGTTCGGAATGACAGCGATTAGGTGTGGAGAGTACAAGAAAGCCCCCCGCCTATCGAACGTTGGCATCAAAACAAATCTATCCCTACAAGTGTAAATCCAATGTATTACTTGTCTATATTATACTTAGTTTGAGATTCCATGAGTCTCTCAATGGGTAATTAATCTTACTCAATGGGTAATTAACCTCAAATGACCACAGTAATTATTACACCCGATTTTGGATTGATTGTGTTTTTCTAATAATCACGTTATGCTTTATTTTAAAAATAACTTACTTGCTTCAATCTTTTAAGCAGTTCTTCGACTAGTTCACCAATAGTACACACAACGCCACACGTGAGAGACAGCCCTAACTACGTGAAGCCAACTCTTGCAGTTACCAGCAATAGCACGAGTTCACCGCCGGTAAGTTAGACCACTGCTGTACAATGTGTACAATTTTTGAATTTTTTTTCCTGTGTACTGATAAATTTTATTTCTTTGAATGCATGAGTGTCAGAGGTTTTTGATTCATTTGAACTCATCCAAACACTATAAATGCAAATATTTGTTGACCATAATGAAACCATGATTAAATAACAATAAGTTACACTTAAAACTTTGTTTTACCACTGTATATTTCAGTGACGGTTCGCGGAGTTTTTTCTGGTACGGCCGAGGAACAAGAGGTGGTAATACAGATAGGTGGAGTCACGCAGCCAGCCGTCTCTGCAACTGACCCTACGTATCTGTATTACCACCTCTTGTTCCTCGGCCGTACCAGAAAAAAACCCACGAACCGTCACTGGTATATTTGATAAATGTGACTACAGTGGTAATACAAAGTGTTTTATTTCGAAATAATGAGCCCTATTCTGTTTCCCTGGCCCTATAAAGTTTCCGATTCTGTTTCACCGATCGAGTTTCGAATGACGTCAGTCGAAAAATAAGGTTCAGTTTTATCACCGAATTTGGAGCAGGTGATAAGTGTGTGTTACAGTGACCGTTCGCGGGGTTGTTTCTGGTACGGCCGAGGAACAAGAGGTGGTAATACAGATAGGTAGGGTCAGTTGCAGAGACGGCTGGCTGCGTGACAGCACCTCTCTGTAGAGTTCATCCGTTGAGAGCTGACGGTGACTCATGCATTTTCGTACTAAGAATTGCTTTGTATAATTTATATATCTTTTTCTATCATGTACGAAACAGTGTGAAATAAAAGCCGAAACGTGTGTCTGCGTGTTAAAGAATAGGGCAGCGTAAACGTAGGTCTAAGCTCACACACAAAACACGGAAGCGCTACGTCAAATAACATAACCGTAAAAAGTTTAGATTTCATTTCGATCGAGTTAATACTTAATTAATTCATCATGCTCAGAAATAAATCGCTAAAAAGTCAGTCTCAACATATATTGATTAACGTGTTTAATTATTTTGAACGCAAATCGCCAAATGATAAACCGGTCTGAAAATACATAAGGTGGGCGCGAGAATTTTTAAATCTCCCGCCAATGAAAATCAGCGCGGCACCAAATTTTCTTACGGACATACGTTTACTTAAATATTATAATAAAACACTTTTAACTTTGTTTTGTTTACTTAAATCTTGATTCATGCGATTTTAAAGGATGAGTCACAGGCTGCTCTCAGCGGCCCGACTATATTACCACCTCTTGTTCCTTGGCCGTACCAGAAAAAAACCCGCAATTTTACCGACATTTACGGGATTTTAGCAATCCATTTGAGACGCCGAAATGTGAATTTAGAATATTTGTTTTAAAAACAACAAATTTGTGAGTGTTTCGAATCAACACACCAATATTAGATGGTGATTAGTAGTTTTCAATTCCATAATTCTTCAAATTTAACTTAATTACAGTTCGCTTCAAGTGCACTCGGTACTGATTTTCCCGCGCAAATTTGAAAAATGGCGAAAGCATGCCGTAATTAGTTCACTTGCTTCGATTTTACAGTGTTGTCACACTTACTTTATCACGTTAGAAACGGAATACCAATTTGCCGTTCGATCGAAAACGATGTGATAAATTTTCACGGCGTAGTTATCACCGTGATAAAAACAGAATAGGGCCCAATAAGTTACAATAAGTTTGTTTTACCACTGTATATTTGATAAATGTGACTACAGTGGTAAAACAAAGTTTTAAGTGTTTTATTTCGAAATAATGGGCCCTATTCTGTTTTTATCACCTTCTAAAAGTTTCCGATTCTGTTTCTATCACCGATCGAGTTTCGTCAGTCGAAAAGTAAGGTTCAGTTTTATCACCGAGTTCGGAGCAGGTGATAAGTGTGTGTTAACCATAAAATTGTGAAAATGGTCTTTATTTCGCTTTATTATTGCTGCGGGAACAAGAAGCCAGTGACGGTTCGCGGGTTTTTTTCTGCTACGGCCGAGGAACAAAAGGTGGTAATACAGATAGGTGCGGTCACGCAGCCAGCCGTCTCTGCAACTGACCCTACCTATCTGTATTACCACCTCTTATTCCTCGGCCGTACCAGAAAAACCCCCGCGAACCGTCACTGCAAGAAGCATCCGTTGAAAATTATTATTTGCTGCAATTTTACCGACATTTACGGGATTTTAGCAATCCATTTGAGACGCCGAAATATGAATTAGAATATTTGGTTTAAAAACAACAAATTTGTTAGAGTTTCGAACTAACACACCCATGTTAGATGGTGATTAGCACTGTCAATTCCATAATTCTTCAAAATTAACTTAATTACAGGTCGCTTCAAGTGCACTCGGTACTGATTTTACCGCGTAAATTTGAAAAATGGCGAAAGTATGCCGTTATTAGTTCAATTGCTTCGATTTTACAGTGTTGTCATACTTACTTTATCACGTCAGAAACAGAATACCAATTTGCCGTTCAATCGAAAACGATGTGATAAATTTTCACGGCGTAAAGTTATCACCGTGATAAAAACAGAATAGGGGCCCATTATCAAGATGCACCACCAAGTAAACGCCACCAATATTCAAGAATAAGCTACTTGTTTATAGTCCAGGCGCGGACTGGGCCATCGGGACATCGGGAATTTTCCCGGGGGGCCGGTTATAATACAAATGCAATAAAAAAAATGTTTTAAAATATTTATATTTTTTGTATAAAAAAACTAGTGCAGGGGGCGCAGGTAAGAACTTTCCCGGGCCGATAAATGTTGCCAGTCACCGCCTGTTATAGTCTTAAGGCGCCTACAGACGATGTGGCGAACGACGGCCAACGTTGGCGTTCGTGATGTTTGTAGGTTTGGGCCAACATTTGTAAACCGTAGACTGACGAATGTATACTACACACGATGCGTCCAACATTTGATACAGGCGTATGCTCTGCAATACCCCTTGGTCTACCCGTTTGATCCGTGAAAGATTTGCCGCCTCCTAAGCGAACGTCCACGAATGCCAACATGTGTGCACATTCGTGATTCGCGGAGTCTACACACGATGCGGCAAATGCACGAACGCCAACGTTGGCCATCATTCGCCACATCGTCTGTAGGCGCTATTACAATTAGTAAGACTCAATTTTGTAGAAAAAAAAAACACAGGTTATATTCGAAGTTTCTACACGTCACTAAAGATCTCATTAAGACCCATCAGAATATATATAAAATATACTTGCATAAGAACAAATGTCGATTTGAAGCCCGTGACGCGTTCGCAACAAAAAAAAAAAAACAAAAACAAACAAAATGCACTTTTTTCAAACACCCACAACTTTGTGCCAAATCGTCGTAGGAACTTCGTTCTTCGAATCCTGCATAGGGAATCGATCAAATTTTAATGCCTTTATGGTGGATCGAGTCAACACATCTGTTCCAACTCGGTACACGTTTCCAAAGTTAGACGTTTTCTGCCCAAAAACGTGTTTTTTTTTTGTTCGGAGTTTAAAGGGTTCGAAAAGGGATCATACCAATCTGAGTTTACTGCCTTAAAGTAGGGCCAAAATGGGATTTTTCCCCAAAGAATCATCAAATTTGGTTGAAAAGTCATTGAATTATGTGCGAAAAACCTCAAAATACACTTTTTTTTCAAACACCCATAACTTGGTGCCAAATCGTCGTAGGAACTTCGTTCATTGAGTCCTGCATAGGCAATTGATCAAATTTTAATGCCTTTATGGTGGATCGAGTCGACTCCGTACACATCGTTAAAGTTGGACATGGTTTCCTGAAAAAACATTTTTTTTTCGCAGGGGTGCTAGAGGGGGGCAAAAAGGGTTACGCTTAAGTTCACATGCATGACTTTAAAGAAGACACTTCAAAGTTTTTCGCCCTCAAAGAATCATCACAATCGATTGAAAATACGCCGAGTTATGGCGGTTTGAAAATTTCCACCAGTATATATCGACTTACTATCAGCACCGTTCAGTCCCAGAGAAAACCGCCTAGATAACTAATATAGATAGGCCACTCTATGTACAAAACCGCATTCTCTATATTGCCTTTGATTTAAAAAAAATTAATTTGTTGCTCTAAAGCTTTTTCGTTTTGCGACGATTGCATTGTGATTCCAGTCGACTTTTATAACGCTTCAACCCCTCATAGGTTCGAACTCGGCTCATGGCTTCTTCACTAAAGGTTTGTTCCGACTGTCGGTGTACTTTCGCCAAAACCTTTAATAGTTCTGAACAAAATTTAGGACTAACCTCGTTTAAATCAATCATGCCGGCCATCGAAATGAAGCAAGATGCGTATGCTCTTAATATACTATATATTACAAAATTATTACATATAATACAATATTATAACCTGGGCGGCCTGCATGCGGCCTGATTGTGCCGGTTGCGGCCGTGTGGGTTCGATTCCCATCCCGGGCGGAAGATTTTTCAGCGGTCGAGAAGTATTCGCTCGGATCCGTGGTTGTTGTATACATCTGACATTTTTCATTTGTTCATTTGTTCATTTACTCATCCCAAATTGAAGACATAAATAATAACCTGGTCGTGACTGAATGGCTCATGCCTAAGTAAAAAAAAAATATTATAACTACCGTGAGATCAAAAAGTCGACAATGTTTTGAAAATAGGGATTATAATTGAAATAATATTTTGATGAACAGAGGGTCGTCGAATAGATGGATCAGAGAGTCGAAGAGGTGGACCAGAGGGTCGGCAATAACCGGAGGATCGAAGAGGTGGGCCAGAGGGTCGAAGAGGTGGACTAGATGATCGAACAGGTGGACCAGAGGGTCGGCAATAACCAGAGGATCGGAGAGGTGGACCAGAGGGTCGAAGAGGTGGACCAGAGAATCGAAGAGGTGGACCAGAGGATCGAACAGGTGGACCAGAAGGTCGGCAATAACCAGAGGATCGAAGTGGTGAACCAGAGGGTCGAAGAGGTGGACTAGATGATCGAACAGGTGGACCAGAGGTTCGGCAATAACCAGAGGACCGAAGAGGTGGAACAGAGGGTCGGCAATAACCAGAGGATCGAAGAGGTGGGCCAGAGGGTCAAAAAGGTGGACTAGAGGGTCGGCAATAACCAGAGGATCGAAGAGGTGGACCGGATGGTCGAAGAGGTGGACTAGAGGATCGAACAGGTGGACCAGAAGGTCGGCAATAACCAGAGGATCGAAGAGGTGAACCAGAGGGTCGAAGAGGTAGACTAGATGATCGAACAGGTGGACCAGAGGTTCGGCAATAACCAGAGGACCGAAGAGGTGGAACAGAGAGTCGGCAATAACCAGAGGATCGAAGAGGTGGGCCAGAGGGTCGAACAGGTGGACCAGAGGGTCGGCAATAACCAGAGGATCGAAGAGGTGGACCAGAGGGTCGAAGAGGTGGACTAGAGAATCGAACAGGTGGACCAGAGGGTCGGCAATAACCAGAGGATCGAAGAGGTGGACCAGAGGGTCGGTGGACTAGAGAATCGAACAGGTGGACCAGAGGGTCGGCAATAACCAGAGGATCGAAGAGGTGGACCAGAGGGTCGAAGAGGTGGACTAGGTGATCGAACAGGTGGACCAGAGGGTCGGCAATAACCAGAGGATCGAGGAGGTCGACCAGATGGTCGAAGAAGTGGACCAGAGGGTCGAAGAAGTGGACCAGAGGGTCGACAATAACCAGAGGGTGAAAGAGGTGGCACCCACGCGCGCCTGCGCCCGCGAGTGAATCTGGTGTCAGTTTCTTCGTAGCTCTTGCAGATCTTGAGATACCGCTCGGACTTAACATTGAGTCATCACGTCGTTTAGTTCAGAACGCCGCTGAGCGGTTATCAGTAGATGGCGCTGCGCGCGTGTGCGAGAGAGAGAGAGAGAGAGAGAGAGAGAGAGAGAGAGAGAATATCATTCGCATCGCACTCCGATAAGACCAAGGCGAACGTGAACAGGATGTGGTATCATTACGTAACTGCATTTGATGCTAAAACATGGTCAATTAATTAATTTTATAGAATGAATTAAAAGAAAAAGTGTTGATTGTGAAGTTTAAAAAAATATCAACATGGTAAGATCTATCCAGTTTGAAGAGCATTACTACGAGGGTCATTTTTTTTCAACCTCCGATGGGCCATAATAAAAAGACAAGTGTATATAAAACAATGATTTTTATACCAAAAGTTGTGTACACTTATGGTTATTTATCAATTTCCTAGCTGGTTTACATCAGAAATCAGAAATTGTATTAAAATTAAGAACAAAGCACGTAAACATTACAATCGCAATAAAACTGAAGAGGCATACAACCACTTTAAAGTAACTCGAACCCATTGTAAACTACTTATATCAACAGCGTATAAGAATTATATAGATATAATCTCTTCCAATGTTTCTACAGATCCAAAGCAGTTTTGGACATTTATAAACAGTAAAAAGAAAACTACTCGAATTCCTGGTGTTATGCACTACAATGGTTTGGAATTGGTCTCTCCGGAATCAATTGTCAAAGCGTTTGCTGACTTTTTTCAAAATGCTTATACAAGGAGCTTAGGTTTTAATGACATTAGAGTTACCTATAATAATCTACCAACTATTAACATAACATCTATTAGCCCTGCTGATATTCTAAATGCCATAAATAGATTGATAAATAAATGTCTTGTGGTATAGATGGTGTTCCAAATTCCATTATAAAAGATTGTGCACATATCCTGGTTAAACCCCTAGAAACAATTTTCAATCTCATTCTAAAAAACTTTCCCTTTAATTTGGAAACAAACAAACATCTGTCCTGTATTCAAATCAGGCGATCCTAGTGACATTGTCGAATATAGGCCTATTGCCTTGTTGCCTAATTTTGCTAAAGTTTTTGAGATGACAGTCTACGATTCCATTTACCCGAATGTCAAAAACCTTATTTCTCCATGTCAGCATGGTTTTATGGAAAAACGATCCACGGTAACTAATCTCAGCTGCTTTAGCGAATTTGTATGTAGCGAACTTGACCGTAAAGGTCAAGTTGATTGTATTTACGCAGACTTCAGCAAGGCCTTTGATCGTGTAGACCATGGTATTTTACTTAAAAAACTCACTGAATTCGGCTTTCACGTTAAACTAATTACTTTAATTAAATCATATTTATCCGACCGTCGCCTTCAAGTATCTGTAAATGGGCACTCTTCAACTACATTTCTTGCCTATTCTGGTGTACCCCAAGGATCAAATCTGGGACCATTACTTTTCCTTCTCCTCGTTAATGATTTAAGTACCTCCTTACATCATCCCCACCTGTTTTTCGCAGACGATCTCAAAATATTTTCACCGATTTTAGATATATCGTCTTGTCTGTCTCTACAGAGTGCACTTAATACCGTATCTGATTGGTGTCGTATCAATAAATTATATCTTAATGTTAATAAGTGCAAGACAGTTACCTTTTCACGGAAAAATAATCCGCTTCTATTTGATTACCACATTAATGCTCAATCTTTAGGTAGATGTTCTACCTCAAAAGATTTAGGAATAGTTTTTGATTCACAATTCACTTTTAAGGAACATATCGTCTCTATCACTTCGAAAGCTAGCCGAGCACTTGGCTTTATCATTCGTAATAGTAAATTATTCACATATCAAAGGGCTTTGATTTCCCTGTACGATGCATTTGTGCGTCCTATTCTGGAATACGGGGCAATTGTTTGGGATCCGTTTTACCAAAATCATATCAAATCAGTGGAAAACATTCAGCGTAAATTTTACAAAACAGTCTGGTTCAGGAAATTTGGAGTATATCCACCTCAGGGTTTTAACCATGATGAACGTTTGGAGGAATTTAATGGAGTTCCACTTGCTAAACGTAGATAAATACAGGGGCAAATATTTCTCTTTAAAATCATTCACAACTTAATTGATTGTCCAGAAGTGTTAATTAATGTAAACTTTCACACTCCTAGGTTGTCTATTAGAAGTTTTAATTGTTTTTATTCTTCCCGTGCAAATTCTAATATTATTGAAAAATCCCCTGTTTATAGAATATGTAAATTTCATAACGGGATTGCATCTGAGTGCGACATATTCAATTGTAGCTTGAGCCAATTTAAAATGTTTTTGAACAATATCTAATTTCTGATGTATATGATCACTGTAGCTTTGTTTATTTGTTGTGTGTGTATATGAACTTGTCTATATATGTATATATGTGTGCGTGTATACATATGTACATATATGCAAGCATACTTATTATTTCTAGTTGAATTCCTTAATTTTATTTAATTTATTTTATCATTTTGTTTTTTTTTCTCACTGTAATTACTCTGTAATTGGGCTTTTGCCTGTTGGGTAATAAAGATTATTATTATCATTATTATTTATCGACATAATCACCTTAGATTGAGGCATTTGTCGTACCTGTGAACAAGCTTTCCAATACCCTCTTCATAAAATGTTGCCGCCAATGAATTTAAATATGTCTTAAACAGTTCTTGCCCAGCGCTGCCCTCCTAGCCACTTCTTTAGTTCAGGGAAAACGTGAAAGTCACTCGGCGCTGGGCAAGAACTGTATGCCGGATGATCTAAAATTGCTCAAGCAGCCGTTGGGTCAGAGCAGCCGTGTGAGGACGGGCGTTGTCATGGATCAAAACAACTCCAGAAGTCAGCATGCCTCTTCTTTTGTTTTGTATGGCTCTTCGCGGACGTTGTAATGTTTCGCAATAATCAGCTGCATTAATCGTAGTCCCTGGCTGCATGAACTCCAAAAGCGACACCTTTTTGGTCCCAAAACACGGTAGCCATTAACTTTCGGTTTGTTTGAACTTTTTTGGCTTGTTTGACGAGCAATTGTTGTTTTCTTTCGGGTATGGCTAAGAAGGAAGCGCTTCCAAAATAACCAGGAGCTTCAAGATGTCAATACACGTTTAAATTCATTGGCGGCAACATTTTATGAAGAGGGTATTGGAAAGCTCGTTCACAGGTACAACAAATGCCTTAATCTCCAAGGTGATTATGTCAATAAATAACCATAAGCGTACATAACTTTTGGTATAAAAATCATTGTTTTATATACACTTGTCTTATTATGGCCATTCGGAGGTTGAAAAAAAATGACCCTCGTACATTTCAGTTTCCGAAAGCTATCAATAGATTTGGATTGATCCTCACGGTGAAGCCGAGCGCGATATTGTTATGTAAATCCTAAAAATTAATTAATCTACAAGCCCTCGAAGTTGTGGAGGCTGGTTTCCAACTGGATAACGGTATAACCACAAGGCATGGAAATAAAACCAAGAAGAAAGACAGGAGCTGCATCGACAACAACAAACAGCAGTAGCAAGTTAAAATAAAATAAAATGTGATGATGACGATGAAGAAATGATGAAAATAATGACGGCATTGGTGATATTTTCCTTAAATTTCTTTGTTGTCTTCAATATCGCCAAAGTGTTTTTGTAATACGTTTCATATTTAAAAAATGAATGTAATATAAGTAGCCATCATTACAAATTCGTTTCATAAATAACTATTATGTTCGACTTTACGAAAACAGTAAATTTGTGGGTTTCTTTTTAAGCCAAAATGGTGTCCATTTCGTACTAGTCCCATAATTGATCAAGTAAATTGGACTCTTATGTCAGTGTCAGAAATTACAGATTTTAATTTTGGCTAGAACACCCAATACATACAATGCAAATTACTAATGAAAAGAGAGAGATCAACTACGATAGTGGTTTATAGCGATAGTACTTACGTATTCATCACACTTACTTCTGAAAAAGTTTGCAAGGTTTGGACGTTTATTGTGCGAGTTAGATTGTTTAACCTATTTCTATGAAATTTTTAATGAATGACATTAGAATGGCAGCAAATGCACACTATGATTAAAATATACAGGGTATTTTTTTTATCGTGGGCCATAGGATTTTATATGCTAAAAATTATACCTTGTATTAATGTATATTTTATCATAAAATTTTGAAGGAAATTTTAGTTAGTAATATAAATCAATTATTTTTCTACATGATGCGCTAGTCAGAATAATTTAAATATGTTTTATTCCATTAAAAAAATGAAATTATTTAAAATAAATAACTGAGCAAACATAATCAAAGTACCTTGAATTTCTGAAATGTCAGATTGATTAGTGAATTAATTTCATTTTTTAATGGAATAAAACATGTTTAAAGTAATCTAATAAATCGCATCATGTGAAAAAGTAATTTATTTATTACTAACTAAAATTTGCTTTAAAATTCTATGTTGAAATATGTATTAAAACAAGGTATAATTTTTAACATGTAAAATCCTATGGCCCACGATAAAAAAAACGTACTGTATATAAATACATTGCTTCAGTTTGTATTTAAAAAGTATTCTTAAAAATGCTAAAAGCAGTCAAACATAAAGCTTTGTCTGTAACTCGTCCACAATAGCACTTCATGGACTCGCCTCCATAATGAGCTTCTCTCGCATCGCTCGCTCGGCCATAAAATGTCTCGTGCAAGAAGGTGCTATTTTATGGACTTGTTACATAAATAGCTATTAAGTACCATTAGATGTAATTGTAAAGTATAGTGCATTACATGAATTTATTATGTATTGCAGGTTGTGTCTTCAGCATATACAAATTCGGCAAACTCGAGTATATGGTCACCCGCTTCGATAGACAGCTTCTCCTTGGACCAGCACCGCAGCTGGTGCGGAACAAACCAACCCTCGGTCCTCAGCACAACAAGTGCGAGCACGAATTGTTATAACAATTACTCATATTACACGAATATGGATTACCTTAGTTCGAGTACGATGGGACATTCACAATTTGCTGTAAGTATGCGAATAATATATTTGTTAATTAATGTCTCATTTAACCCGTGTTGAAACATTTATGTATTATTCTGATTAAAACACTTGAATTAATCAGAATAATGCTACATTTGGTAATGCGAAGATTAGTTACAGAATAATCTATCCAACACTTTTCTAAATAACTACACAGTGGGACAAAAAAAAACGGTACAAATTGTAAATATTCATATTTTCAATAATAATTAACGCAATAAATATTGCTTTGAAAAACTAAATATCTACACTTTGTTGATTGCAAAAATGATTAATTGCATTTTTGGAAAGTTTTTGTATCGAGGATATTTCACATTAATGAAGGCTCTGCAATAATGCACGTTTCAGGAATTCGTACTGTACGTGGTCTTCCACTTATTTGTTTGCGATTATTGTTACTGTAAGTTCCGAGTTTAATTATTAATCACTGAATACTTGTAACCGACCAACCCTTTTGTGGGTATTTTGTTTGCGATTATTGTGACCGTAAGTTTTGAGTTTAATTATTAATCACTGAATACTTGTAACCAACTAACCTTTTTGTGGGTATTTGTTTACAATCTTTCGTGCATTAACAAAGTGAAACAAATGTTAAATGAATATTTTATCTTCTTTACTTTGGCAAACAATTTTTGTGACAACTAAAATGACTGATAGAAGTGACAGCTAATGTCCGAGATTCATTTGAGAACAAAAACAAATCATGGCCCACTAATTTTGATACCTACAGATGCGATGCGGCGGTGCATTATAAACCCCCAGCCTTGCAGCGCCTTCATTAATGTGAAATATCCTCAAGAAAACTTTTCAAAAATGCAATTAATTATTGTTGTCATCTACAAAGTGTAAATATTTTGTTTTTCAAAGCAATATTCAACGCGTTCATTATTATTGAAAATATGAATATGTATTTAAAATTTGTACCATTTTTTTTGGCCCACTGTGTATATCCTATTAAGGTACTCGACTTCCATGGCAAATTGCTGTGAACCGCTATAAAACTAGTTAAATTCCCTGTTGAAGCGAATGTCAGGTCCTTAAGACGAAATTTATTTTATAGTATTGGAAATAATTACAAATTGTGATTAAGTTTCATGTTGATCAGGAGCGGCTTAGAATAAAAAAACAGAATCTAAATCTTATACAACTACTATGAGTTGTCAATAATTTTAATCAAACTGGTAGTGGGAAACAAATTCGTGTTGATAATACCAAACAATAAGAGTTCTTTACAAATCATTTCTTGTCGTGATAAAACCTGTTGGTTATGTTATGTAAAATAAATGTGTGACATTTGCTAGATAAGACACTACTATAACAATTTACCATACTTTGGTAGGGTATTTGACAAATAATTAAAGAACTCTTCTTTCCCTCGTAAAGTTAGCTTACAGCACTACAAATAGATTTTTCACTTTCATAAACATCAGTAAGCACTCAACAGAGTACTCATAAGTGAACCGTTACAGGAATGGTTATTTACCTCTAAGAACTCTACCAACTCTCCTAAAAAGGAATACAATTCTAGGATAAATTTCTGACTTCAATTTTAGGACTCTGCTAAGAAATCCAGTAAAAAATTGCATGGATTGCAAATTATTTATTTTATGGAAAGAGTTGTACCAGCAAGAAGTAATCATAGGCTCTACTTATATGTAAATTTAGATACTTTTAACTATTTACTATAAATTACACTTCACTTATCCTTGTTACGTAGAAAATCTGCAGCTCTACCTGGCCGACATTACAAACATTTCAGAAAATGTCTAGAAATGATATAATTTAGTTTGATGAAACAGCGATACAATTTTCCTGCAACAAACATTAATGACCACTTGCACCGCAGGTACTTAATCGTGGTTAAAAAGTTAATCATGATTAAGCGTCTGATTAAGTCAAAATTCGGGAATATAAGTGTTATAAATTTGTAAGATATCCCAAATATGTCTCTTTGATCAATATGTAATTGTCTAAACAATTTGCGAATAAAATTGTTGTGTTTTAAAGAAGTACTATCTTCAATAACAGGTTAAGTGGAAGACCAGTAATGGTTGTTTACAACCAACTGAACTTCGCCTGTTCTCACAAAAAATATTTTCTTGTAACTTTTTTCTTTAATAAAGCCAGTTTATTATTATTATAATAAAACAAATCACTAATCATAATTGAATTGAACTAATGCAATAAATATATTTTCAGGAAAATAGTTTAGAATCCAGTTGGAGCAAATCCCGAGACGAGACTTCATGGTTCTACAATGCGGGCTGGGACAGGAAATGAGACGAGATGAAATCCATAAAATCCGAACCAGAGTGGCAATAGATTATTTTATTTAGAGACTCGTCGCGTGCTGAATCAAAATTCTAAACCATTCATTACACACTAAGTACAACGTTTTATATACAGAACTTGATTTCACGACAAAAAAACATTCTAAAAGACTTCTCTTGACTTTAAACAATAAAATAACGAATTTACGGAGATATTAGTTCATAGGTTCGCAACCTAGTCTTAGATATATTATTGTGCCAAAATGAAGATCTTCATAGAGAATCCATCGAAACGACATTTCTAAATAATTGGAATCACTTAAAAGTGTACATATCTTAGGTTTAGTAGATTAATAGGGTAAATGTTGGTTTCGAGAAGTTCGAATTAGTGCAATAATTGTGTTAATATATTTTCATAGGCTAAAATTCCTCCGCTCATTGGAACTTCTCTGTAATACTTACTTTTTTTACCAATGTTCCGTGATCGTTAGTTCACCTTCCTATAAAGAAGTATTGTATTATCATTTTAAGGCCTAAATTCTTTTGAAACGAAATTTATGTATATGTATAAAATAATTTGTTTACATTTTATTCATAGATATTTGTATACATTCCCAAATTTAATAAAAGAAAATCAAAATAACAATTATCCTAATAATCCAACTATAATTTGCTAGCTCTTCAATCCGTACAAGAGGTATTCAACCAACACTTTCTTATCGTTTTTATCGATTTTTTTCGCTACGTCATCTTTCTGCTCTGAACTGTCACCAACAAATATGTCCCTTATTTTATCTGCATCCAAACTATACTTTTTGCAAATCATTTCCTTGAGGGGAATATCGTAGTAGAGTAAAATCTTGTTGTGAAATGTAACATAAACAAAGCAGGTAACAGGTTTTTCACCGGCCAGTAGGGTGTAGTACCCACTTTCGAAGGCCTGGACGGACTCTCCAAGTTGGAAACGGACTGTGTGCTTCTCCTGGTCTAATATGTAAGTGTGGCCATCCCAAGAACATGCGACTAGATCGTCAGCGCCATTTCCGGTTACATCCAATTTGGTTAGAGCAAATATTTGATGATCAACAGCGATCGCCCTAAAATTTTAATCATTTAATGTAAGGAAGTGATTAGGAAAATGGATGCATTTCAGCTTTTGGTGTGACGGCCAAGATATCAAACTGTTATTAAACTGTCTAATGGTTATTAGCTGAATGTATTACTTATTAGGAGAATAAATATTTTCTGTAAATCAATGTCATTTTAATAATGTGGTCAGATTATACATGTTGGTAACAGGTAGGCAATCCTGTTTAATGATGATTAAAGAGATTATTATAAAGAGTTATGTCATTATTATTACATTCATTTACTTTGAACTTGTATAGTGGCACCACTATGTCAATACTTCATTATAGTCAAAACAATTACTTTATACAAATGTAATTTAATGTATGTACCTAATTGAAAACATTTAAATGCTATTTATAAAAACAATTATTATCAAAAATGATAAATTATAAGGCATAATCTCAAAAAAAACAATGGCAGATACAAAAGCACTTTTATTGCTGAAGGTTCTATTCACAAAAATTGCCTCTGATTAATTGTTGTTTTTCCAAGTTGAATTTTTCAAATTATTTAACTTATTTTCCCAAAACATTTTAAGCTTGGTGGTACCATAAACTGACAAGGGAACTAACCCAAGTGTTCCCCTCCAATTTGAATGAAATTTGGAGGATTTGTAGAGGGAGACAAAATATTTGTTACGTATTTTTTTGTTTAGACTAGGTCAGACCTTAACCTTCGAATTGATAGAAGGAAAGCTATTATCAGACCAAACAATAGGCTAATCACAAATCAGTAAAAACTACCTCATAAACATGCAGCTTTCCCACTAATCAGTACAGTCCATTTCACTGTGATATACTGGCCGAAAACACGCTATAAAAAATTCCGGTCTGCCAAGGAATACAATTTTGATTACATTTGAGTACATGTAAATTTGAACTTACCATAAAATTATTTCATTTTGTACTAGCATTATGGTACCATCCAGAGTTGCTACCGCATATGGAGATCCTTTACTTTCTGGTACCTCTTCGTCATTTGTTGGTTTTGTTTTGAGATCGCCTACAATTTCTGTAGATATATTTTGATTCCGCATTCTTGATAATCCAAGAAATTGGTAATCAATTGATGATCCAGTTAGTGACTCACTTAAAGAACTACAATATCGTAAGAATTAATTGTCTTTCAGAGAATACTACTTAAAGGTCAGTTATTACAAATAATAATTATTGCATTGAAAGGGAATGTAGAAGTTGGATGGATTTAAAATAAGGCAGTGAATTAGCCTCTTCAAGGACAGAATCACATTTGTGTATGTTTAAAAAAAACGTATAAATTATATGCGAAAAAGGATTTGGCGTGTTACATAGCATCTGAAGCGTATAAAACTGTCACAGTTGTGCATGCCTACTATCTTCCGTTCAGTGTGACTGGTGAAATACCATTTGTTTTTCAAAAGATTTTAAAATTTTAAAACTAATTTGTCTCTGAAGTATTCATTGATATCAACTGCTGTGTTGTATATAATAATCTAAATATAACAATTCATAAACAAATATATGATACATACTAAAAAACAGATACTGTTTAAAGAAGATAGAATGCGCATGTTTCTTAAAATTTAAATCTAAAAGTAAAGGTGCGATCTTTAATGTCTACAAATATAATTTCAGAATAGTCCATGGGATTCATGGCTATGTAAGCATATGCATTAAGAGTGTTCAAGAAAGCAAAACAAGCTCTTAATTTACAATACAGCCATTTTAGTAAGAAGTGGCCATGCTCGCCAAGATAACTGCCTGGAGTCATACTCCAAATAATCGAATCTTCCAAGGTGCTGATACAGATCGACATTACCCAATTACCTTAGCAGTGTTAACAGCTTTTACCAATCTTTGCCTGATACGATCTCGGCTATTTGTAATATGTAGGGTCACTCATTGGTAGATTGGAACACATATGATGGGGATGGTTTGAACGTGTAGTTAGATGAGGGATATTAGGAAGAGTTAGGAATGAGAAGGAAGAAAAAGGAGACAGTCAGTTAATTAATTAATCCATCACCTGTAATCGAATACCAGCTTGTGCCAATGTTGAGTGTTGAAGTTATTAATCAGTTAAGAGTAAATAGTCTAAGCAGTTAAGTGCAAATTGTCTAAATCTATCCTATCTATCTACAGTAGGGGGCGTCCCTCACCGATTGTGACACATCTTGTATATGTTGTAAAGCATCAAAAAGTTAGAGACCAGTTTTTTTTATGTGCTTATCTCAACGTTGAGGGAGTGAAACCACCTCTTGAAGAAAACTGTCTTTTTCATTTGTAGCATATATCTTCTAAAATACGAGGTATATGAAAAAATGTTTCATATACAAGTTTTACATTATTTAATACTCTTTGCAAAGATGTTTTTTGAAAAAAATGAAAATTTCCCAATCTTTGCCGTTTTCTTCTACAACATATACAAAGTGTGTCGCAATCGGCGAGGGACGCCCTCGACTGTTCCCTTGTAAGTACTTCAAGTAATTAATTGGTTCTTTTATGTGTGAAGCTTCACTGTTGTGGATGAGACCAACAGGTAACAATATGATCCAAATTGCATGGATAGTTTAAGTTTTACTGTTTATAAGTACATTTATTGCTAGTATCTAACTAACCTGCTAGAATCACTGAAATCGACATTTTCATCTGATTGATAACAAATCCTCATAAATGTTCCACCTGGTTGAGCAATTAGCAGGGCTGGCTTATTGTCCTCGTCATGGTGTAGAGTAACTGATCCAATTTGTTTGGCACATTCCCATTTATTCAATCCAACTAATTTGGCTAAAAATGCACACGAATACTGGCCAAATCACATAATTCTTAGTTAAGACATTTATGACATTATTATAATGATTATATCAGTGACACCGTGCCAATTTTTGTATTCTTTTTCTTCTTCAAGCAATATACAATTATTTTCTACAAGGACATATAACAGACATAATCTGTACTGCCCACCTAAACATTCACCAAATCATTTCACATCAGCCTTGCTAGAGTTAATTATACTCTGTTTCATTTTTATTTTTAACCAAGAAGGCTGTGGTTTCATTTTATAATAAAGTTTTACACATGAATACCAACAAAAATGATCTGACAGTGAAAAAAATATTAAATATCTGATTTCTAACAACATTGCCTAATTCATATATTAAATGATTATATCTGGAACTAATTATATTGTCAAACACCTAGTATGTTCTATTTTAATTAATAAAAACCGGAAGAATGTTCTGCATGTCATAAAATTGCATTCAATTTCACAGTAATAAAATTATCGCTACAATGAAGATACTTAATTTGACGGCAACATTGCCCACTGTTATAAAATATAACCTCTTTTTTTTTAAATAAAAGTTTAGTGACTTTTTACATTGGCGAACAAAACTGCCACCCTAACAGAGCCAACTTAGTTAAAAATAAAAATGGAAGACAGTTTACAAATAAAATATCTTACATATTAATCCCTCATCACTTGTTCCATTTTGTTTGAATGTCGGAAAAGTATTAAAGTTGTCTTTATTCGGCTGCGACGGATCAAACCATCTATACGAACGAACCACACGATCGGTCAAACCCAACACCATTTCAATACACCCGTCTCCATCAATGTCATCTAACAGAATATACTAAAAAATGCTACATATTATACAGAAAAAGCTCTTAATTCAAAATTACCTTGGCATTCGCTGGGATGCGTTGGACGTGCACCCTTTTCAAGTGGTTTCTCTCCCTTTGTGACTTTCTTTCATTTCCAGTAGAGTCTGTGGTCTGGCTCTCAAAACTTTCTCCCGATAATATCTGCCCGTCAACCTTGAAAAATATGCAAGAATATCGATTTTGGTATTTCCTCAAAGGTAGGGCACAAGGGTAAAGGTCGTTCCCGCTTGCCTCCCTGTCTTATTACGCCACTGATCTACAAGCATGCTCGGAAATAATTTAGGTAGGAAAAAGAGGAATTATATTGGCAAACCTGCTGACAAAACCAGGAAATTATTTTGCCCCCAAGGCCAAAGGATAAACACAAACAGCAGTTTCCAAATACATTAGCACAAGTGAGTATGAGAAAATATGAAAGGGCAGCGCAATCTATTAAAACTACATCCCAGGTCATCAGCTCATCAAATTCGTGATCAGCAAGGTTAACACGTTCGCTGCCACCGCAATTGGGATTGCATTTACGCAAGTATAAAGTCGGATACACTAACGCGTCGGTGGCAGCGAACGTGTTAATCAGCTGGCAGCAACAATGGAGATACCCGCAAAAAGGTGAAGTCAGCTATACCCAGTGACCTTGGCCTAAAGACAGTCAATAATGCCATCGTATCTGGTGGTAGAAATATCTTTTGGAGTCAACAGCAATAGCTGACTCGCTGACGGAAGCCGAACAAGACAAAAGGCTGCAAGGGCCTAGCCTGACGACCATGAACCACTATAGTGGCTTTAATATTTTTGCTTCTGTTACCTTTTTATCATGAATAGTCAAAATAAATAATTAGGGTAATTTCAAGTCTGTTTTTCTATTTTCTATTGGCTCTTCTTATGTTGAGTTCTTATATTATTCATGTTGTTTGTGGAGTGATAAGATCAGCAGTGCTCAGTTACTATGCCTGAAAAAACTCTTTAAAAAAGGGTTAAAGAGCTGAACAAGGGGTTGAAATTGTCAAATCCATGTAAAAAATCGAATTGAAACGAATACGAAAATACGAGTGGGGCCTACAGATTACTCTAATTGCGAAAACACCTAGAACTTGCATAAAAAAGGCTGAGCAAGATCTATGGTTTAACCCTTTCGGCCCTGGTGGTGGCAATAGCCACCGCAACATTTACATGTCTCTACTTACTATGACAATCCATATTTTTGCTGTTTATCACTAGATGTCACTTCAACAAAGCCTCACTAATTAATTCCTTTACTAATTAATCAAATGAGTTCAAATTTGGTATTTATGGTCTTAAGAAGCTCCCCATCAATAATAATTAACAAACATTTTTTTTTTTCAAATTTAGAAATCCAGAGCTGAAAGGGTTAAGAGGCAAATTTGCTGGAGATGCATGGAAAATGGCTACAAGTCTGCACATATGGGCATGCTGCATGTGAGAGATGCGGCAAACCAAAACTTAAGTAGCCATCGGCACAGGTCTGGACACGAACCACTTTCAGGAGAGCAAGTGATAGAATGCAATGAAATCGGCAATGCCAAATGTGACCGACACATAATGATGATGAAAGGGGGTGTTCTCCCCCCCACGCCCGTACTTCGGCACGCCCCCTCAGCCGATCTAATTTGATTGAGTTTAATTGGACATATAACAAGTACCTATAATGAAATAACTCCACTTTTCAATTAGTGCCAGCGCCCTAAAGAATTTTATAAAAATGCCTTAAATACAATGGTTTTCTGAAGACCAAGAGAGCACCGAAGATGACCAACGTCCAGGTCGACCTGAGTATGTTTCAATTCCGCAAACAGTGATCAAAATCAATGACATTGTGCGGGGAGATCATCGTATGAGCATTCGGATGATTGCTGAGACTGTAAATGCCGATAGAGAAACTGTCAGAAAAATTTTACATGACGAATTGAACATGAAGAAAGTCTGTGCGAACTTGTTTTTTTTTGCACCAAGACAACGCACCTGCTCATAACGCACTGTCTGCGAAGCGTTATTTAGCCGCTAGAGGCACTCCGGTGCTCGAACACGTGCCGTTCTCGCCTGATTTACCACCCTGTGACTTCTTTCTGTTTCCAAAGATCAAGTGTGCCGTAAAAGGAACCCTGTTTGAGTCGATGGAAGAGATGAAGCGAAAATCAGCGGAGCTCCTAAATGCTCTTTTGAAAGAAGACTTCCAGCATTGCTTTGACCAATGGAAAACACGAACCGAATGGTGTGTGGCGAGGGAGAAGAGTACATTGAAGAGGAGCATTCGATTATAAGGTGTAAGCCAGAGAATTTTGTTTCAGAGTTGGCCATGCCTGAGAGAGAGAAACATAGCAGTCATGTCTGAGATTAATTAATTTTTTTTAATCTAATTCAATTGAACTCATGATGTAATAATATGCGACATACCTCATTTATCTCACAGCCAACTCTGAAACAAAATTTTGTGGCTCACACGATAGAATAATTTTTAAAATAAAACTCTTTTTCATAAGCAGTCTCGTTTGCAGAACTACTACAACTCGGCCAACGAGCACTTTTGCTTGCAAGTGCTTGGTAACACCGTTTGCATTTGTGGCGAAGGCGTAGCTGTAAGTGGCAACCTCAACGGCAAATTACTTCAGTGGACGTTGAGAGAAAAGAGAAGCAACTTGTTCGATCTGGTAACATAATTCGACCTAATGGCTTTTAAACGAGAGAAGAACTTCTTTTGCGTGGGAAAACTTCCCTTCCATAGCCTCCTCATGCAGATCAAGAAAGAAATGACCACTATATCAAGCCCTCCGAAATGTGCCATCAAATCAAAACACCTGCTTCTACCAGTAGACTAATGGAATTAATTCAGTGTATTTCGATACTGACATTGATGATATTGTTGGTAGTTTTCAAACCCCAAACCTCAATTGTCATAGTGCAGGCCATTCCTCAAAACAATAGAGTGCTGATAGCATGGCGTAGATAAAAGGCATTCACTCCAAAAACAAGGACAAGCTAAAAAAACGCACAGCGTTAGATCGGATGACCTGGAGAGCTACAACATCAATAGCGCACCATTCGACCCAGCACGGCCAATCCAGTGATGATGCTGACATGATGAGGCTTCACAATATATTAGTTCTGTGGTCGATGCCGCCATTTTGGATAACATCATCTCTAGTGAGGATTTCAGTGTTTTCAACAGTTAAGTATTTGAGGCAAAAATTTATTACCGCATGTTTTTTGTCCTGACTTACCAGGTATTTATATATACATATACTTACTCTATCTACACCTTGATCTGAAGGTTCTATTTGTACTTCTTCAGCCTCAGCGTGTTCTTCAGGACCTGCATATATATAACACCAGCCATCTCCAGTTACAACCACTAGGCAGTTTCTGTTCTGATTAAAAATATCACCTACTGCTATGCAGCAAACAAAGCCCAAACCAGTAATAGTTTGCCATTCTTGATTCTCCTGAAACAGGCCACAAGTTTGTTCACGAGTGCTAGAGGTCATTCGTGATGTAATAACAAATATGGTTTTATGACTGTTATCAACTCTTATAATGTACAAAAGTCTTGTGTGGGATTATAAGAGTTAATAATAATAATAACATATATATCGACATCATACAAACATTTTACAAGTAGAAAGCTTATTGATATACAAAAATTAAAACTAAATTAGGAAAAACATACAGCACAGCACGCCTTAAGTTTAAACTGTACTAAAGATAAACAAGTAAAATCAAGAATATCGAGGTATCAGTTGATATAATAAAATATAAGATGTACGACTGTGTGGAACATGTAAGAGTGGACAAGAACGGGTCATATAACTGAGCAGATTAAAAAAAAAGCATTTCAAGCACTCTTCGGACGAAATTTGATTGTTAATAACTTTAAAAGTAAAACATATGTCATAAAATTCCCAACTTTTTGAAAGTTAACAAAATCCCTTACGTGATCTAGATTAAAAATGATATCTTGAATATACAGTGCCATCTCCAATCTGTCAACATAAAGTCTAAAGTGAGGCGACCAAATTATACTGCAATATTCTAAAACTGAGCAAACTATAACAATCATTAAACCCTATTTCTCCTGCAGATGAATGCTACACTATATCCACGTTCTTTTCATCATAAGTCAGAATTTGTATCACAACAGTTGAATTTTTTTTTTACTTCGGTGTTAACCATTCAGTCACGACAATTTTTACTACTATTGATTTTTAATTATAAATGGAGATAACTACTTTATTTATACAAAACTTATTTTATTTTACTATTAAAAGAAGCTATTTTGGTTAAAGAAAATATTGTCTGATAGATTATTAATATTTACAGTTTAGTAATAATTATTTATTTGTGTTTAGTCTACAAATTGAAAATGGCAAACTGAACAGTTGGAGAATCCTTTATAAACAGATTTCTTGAAGCTATGATTGTCAAGGAAATGTTAGTCCGAATTTATATTTTTATCTTGTAATGGACACTTTTTAAGAGTTAATATGACTCGCCCATATGAGTATCGAATATCGTTCATATATACTGGCCGCCATAAATAAATGAACACCCAATTAACGCTGATGTAGTTTAATGAAATTTTCAGAAAACATGTATTTTATTTGTATTAAGCAATGATGAAAATTTCAACAAGATACAAAAAAAGATTAATAAAGTTATAATCAACAATGAAGCAAAAACTCTTGCTTAGTTTAGTTACTTAAGTGTCAATGCAAAGCATAGTTTAAGCTTACTAAGTAAACACATTAAAATTGAAATAATGCCTCCTGTACGAAAAAAAAAAAACCTTTATTGGCATATTTAGCAAAACTATTTACAATCTCCAAAAAAACAACTATACTATATACCCAAAAATACAATTATAATAACAATCATTCTCGGGCTCTCTCTCTCCTACATTTTTTTTCCTCCCCAATTTCTGCAACATCTTTACCCCGGCCCCATCCTCTCTCATCCTCCAGTACGATATCGTGCAAATTTCCATCAGTTAACCGAGATTGAACGTCACAGAATAATTGGACTGCGAGAAGCCGGATTATCAATTCCTGATGTTGCCGCTCGCGTGGGACATAGTATCGCCAGAATGCAATATGTTGGCGAAGATGGTCAGAAAATAATGAGGAACGATGATGTTTGTGTCCCGGCCGTCCTAGACTCACCACTCATCGTGAGGATCGTGCTCTTTGGCTTGTGGCTCTTCGGGATCGTTTTTCATCAACAAGAGAAATTGGTGATAGATTGAGAGGATTAACTGATCATCAAATTTCCTTACGATCGACGTATCGAAGAATTCGATCTTTAGGGCTCAGATCATACCGCCATCGCTTTGTTTACCTCACCGTACTGCACGGCGGCAATGGTTTAACGAGAGGTTGCATTGGACAAATCTCAATTTTCAAATTAGTTAGAAGACGTCCTGGAGAAAGACGCAATTTACAGTTTTCTGTACAACGACATAGGGTTAAGTGGAAGAGCAGTAAGAGGTTACTACCTCACTGAACTTCGCCTACTCTGCCATGATATTTCTTGTACTTTAATTTTTTTTTCTCGCAATAAAGACAATTTATTATTATTATTATTATTATATTGCTCTCATTCAAGATGTGATGGCCATCTGCCATGGAAGCTGATCTCCTCCAGTAGTTATTCAGGGAGCATTAAATTGCAAATTAATGTCAATGAATAGCCAAATTTTAGTTATTTGTCATTTTCGATGTCATATATAATTTTTGAGGATTGGAATGGAGCAAAATTTTTCACTTCCTGTTTAAAAATCTATCGCTCGGTACATTAACAACGTGTTTGAACCAGTCTTACTGCCATATCTGCAAGAAATAGAAAATCCAATTTTTCAGCAACATAATGCGCTGCCTCCTACCGCAAGGGTTGCTATCGAGTTTCTAAATACTGCTAATGTTAATCTGCTTCCATCACCAATTTAAAATGTGTGGGATATGGTGGAATTGAGAATAAATTATTTACAGCCACCCTCAAACAATGCAGATGCCCTTCAACAAAGTATTTTTTCCGCAACCGACAACGTAACTAAGCATTTCATCCATGGTTACAGGTATCGTAAGTGGCTGATAACATTCGTGGTGTTTGTTGTCTTTGACGACGGAACTTAATTTTTTACTTACGAACCTAGGAAAATAATAAACAGAAACGTAACGCTCCAACATATAGGCGAGCAACACATTTTCGTCTATACCTACAGCATTGGCATCCTTTTTACATAACCACTGCTTAGAAGAGTCGTAACAGGACACATACCTTTTTCGATTTTGTCCGTAACAGGTTCTAACAAGCAATATTCGCAGCTTCATTTGCAAAAACTGTCACTAGATTGACACAAACAAACAAAATTTGACATTGTTTTCTCGGTTGCTGGGTTGCCATAGGACGCATAGGTGACTATAAAAATTTTAATCCAAGCCTCGTATTCACCTACCTCAAATGTTAATACATCTTTACGTTCCTTGTTGCTTAAATAACTATTAGAAGCATGGGATAATATACCTCAGGCTACCATAGGTTTGCTCATTTCAAGTATGCCTAATCGGCTAGCTGAATGTGTAAGAAACAGAGAAGGATCGACGCATTATTAACGTTAACAATATTTTCATCATTTCTAAATACGAATAAAATAAACGTTTTCTGAAAATACCATTAACCTCTTCACGCCCAGGTTCGCCACATGTGGCAATAAGCAAAATATGAATACAAAAACATTGTACAAAAAAAATTACTTCTTTAGCGCCATCTATGGAATATTTTTTCATATTTTTTTGCATAAATGGTTAAGTTTGTGACAGTAAAATCATATTTCGTAGAAAAAGTTAACAACAACAAAGAAGTAATTTTTCATCAAACCTGGGATTAAATCAAAGCAGCATGGGCGCGAAGTGGTTAAAATACATCAGCGTTAACTGGGTGTTCATTTATTTATAGTGGCCAGTATAGATCAGATAGTCGCAGAGAGAACTAATTTTGTGTGAAAAACATTAACTTCAATTAAATACAGAGTCCGCCAAAAAAATGTATATACACTATTTATTATGTGTTTGTTTTACATTCAAATACTGATCACACATGTAGCACTGTCTGCAGTTAAGCACATGGTTACAGTAGATGTGAAAAATATTCATCATTGGCGGTCAGGCCCCTAAAGGAACGATGAGCAGTCAATTCTTCAATGGAGATCGCTGCACATACCGCTGTAAACTTTCCAGTTTGCCACTTTCAGATTTCAGCTAACACCTGTGCTGCTAATCTCCACTTCACTTGTACATTGCGTAAAGTCTATTGGTTATATACAGAGAGCTATGAAATTTAAAGAATGGTAATAGTATGCGCCTTTAAAATGGTGAGCGCAGCGATGAAATAGAAAATAATTTTTTTTTGGCATGTTATTTTCAATGGGCCACTCTGTTTACCGTGTGTTCGAGGGTATAAGCTGTGGACCAATACATTTTTTGTGATCGTTCGTTCACATCTTGCCGAACACATGGTCCGACCGCTGTACCACTCAACCAAAAGTTATCGCTCCGCTTTTCCATGAACGTAGACGTCTTTCGAAACAGGAATTATAAAGTTTGTTGTTTATGCCCATTATTTACAAATAATTTAAACCATAAACATATTTAAATATGTTTTAAGTTTAATTATATATTGTGCTATATTCAAAAAAATACTTAAAGAGATTTTATTAATAATTAAAACGATAATATTACTGAATTTATGCTGCGCCACTGGTAACGACCATCGGCACATTCCACGCGCATTCCATAGCTCTTCCTATTTCTCGCACAGGGTA
This sequence comes from Ocypus olens, assembly GCA_910593695.2. Classification (NCBI taxonomy): domain Eukaryota; kingdom Metazoa; phylum Arthropoda; class Insecta; order Coleoptera; family Staphylinidae; genus Ocypus; species Ocypus olens. The sequence continues at coordinate 46,897,350 of OU343058.1, forward strand.
TAGCAGATTTCTGTGGAGAAATAACAAACCTGCCCATCTAGAGAGCTGACGAAGCAGGACTTGTAGCTGCTGTAGCGTCCTTTGCGAGTATCATAAATTCATTACATGAACCTCAAACTTGTCAAGAATGCGTTTAATGTGAAGCGGGTTGGGGTTTTGTTTCAAATATCCGCTTCCACAGTCGTTGCATCTTCAAAAGCATTACCAAACCTAGTAAACCACTTTAAAATGCATTTTCACTGCTCGAGCTTCAAGCGTGCTCCAGCCATTTTGTTTTCTCACTCTTGTGATAATGATCAAATCAATTGACAATATCAATACTTCGATACAGTCTGACAAAGAGTATATACATTTTTCTGGCAGTCTGTATTGTAAAATAGAAATTTAAATGTTGCAGTTATTGCTTTTGCATGCGAATAATTCAGTTTGTTACTTAAGCCATACGCTTCTAATGGGTTACATAAGAGTCATGCCTATTTGCACCGCACCCAGTTATCTCTTTAATCATTGATTATAAGTTAATTTTATTTAATCATTGATTAAAGTCAGGTTAAAGTCCCAATTTTTAACCGGCCGAGTTTGGGCGGTTAGGAAGCCGGTTAAGTAAATACACGAGCGTTTGTGTTAAAAATAAAGGAACATGAAGGTTTATTACATTGAGGACGACGTTAGGTGATATGAAATCATTACGGAGATCAAATACAATTTATTTTATTTATTCAAGCCCTACATTTAAATGGCGGTATGCCAATCCAAGTGAATATGCAAATAAAAAATTTTGATTTATTAGATGAAGCGAGTTTTAGGAGAAGGTATGGATTAAGCAAATAATTCACATTCAATTTGTTGCAAGTACTTGAACATTTGAACATAAAATAGATTTTCTAAATAATAGAAAACTGTAAACAGCTGTTCATTTGGCATCTGAAGCATGCGTAAAGGCGTCAATTTCAGTGGCACCCATCCCACAAAATACAATAACCCCACAAATTGCCAACCGAATTTTTGCTCACAACCATTTAATCATCGGATACTAACCGATAGGCGGTGCAAACGGAGCGGCATGATTAACTTAAGTAATTGATTTAGTAATCATAGATTTGAACCCAGTGTGGTGCAAATGGGCATCACCCATGACCAGAACTCGTTAAGTTCACAAACAATGAAAATTGAGTTAGTGGTGCCAATTTGTAAAAGACTTTGAAACTCAAATTTTCAGCCTTTAAAACACTTCCAAAACTTCATAAGAAGCATCTAAAAAACATCTGTAGTTCCACAACTCGTACAGGAACAGCTCCAAAACTTGTTAAATGTCCAATACACACCACAACACCATAACTCGTTATGTCCAATGCTCATTCCATACGGATGTCTGTTCTTTTCTGCACCAATAAACTTTGAAACTTATTACTGGACCCAGTAGAAAAAAATAAACTGCAGATAGTATAGACAGTACACAACTTGAAAGCAGCAGCTTTCTTTAGCAATCATCATACTGAGATTGAAGGCGAGAAAGCTTGGACTGTCAAAAAAATTTAATTCTGCCTAAACTCCCTGATCAATATTCTTACTATTGAGGCTGTATTGTATTTACATAATTTTACAGTTTGCCTTGCGAGAGTTTATCTAATGACCCACAAACTCCAACAAATACATTTCGTTACACAAGGCTGGAAAACGAATATCCCAAGGGATCATGCCAAATTTCGTCAGCCATATACCACTGGCTAAGTAGCACTAATCCCGAAGGCATAAACACTACTGTGAGATCAAAAAGTCTAAAATAGTTGGCAACCCTTAACCCCTTCACGCCCAGGTCAGAAAACAAATCTTTTACACAATAAAATGTTTACCCGTTTAGCGCCATCTATGGAATACTTTGTCATATTTTTTTTGCACAAATGAGTAAGTTTGCCGTAGTGGAATAATATTTCGTAAAAAACATAACAAGAAGTAATATTTCAATAAATCTGAGATTATGATATAACGCAATCAAAGCAGCCTGGGCGCGAAGTGGTTAACACATAACCTAACTAACAGAAGTTGAGTGGCGTCACTAAGAATATGAATTTTGGCATGAAAAACTCTGAAATCGAAATAAAACAGCTAGATTATGAATCCCAAATGTATTATTAACACATTGCGGTCCGGGCAAGCTTATGCCTGTAGCCGCTAAATTTTAAGGTTTGAAGGTATTGTGTAAGCACATACAAAAATGGGCACAACATTTGCAATACGTAGTAAATATTTTTAGAATTGTACCAAGCACACGAGGTGTGTTGAATTAAAAACGAATTGCGCTTACCTTAAATATAACAATGTCTCCTTTCTCGTTGGCAACGATAAGTTCATAGTTCCCATCGTTGTCCACATCCCTGAGAGTAATGGAGTTCCTCAGCACGTTACCACTAAACTGGAATTCTAAACGGTTCACTAAAGATATCGCACGCATGTTTTTTTCTAAAATTTTACAGCACAATTCAAGGGCACCCTAGCATCTGGTAAAAACGATTTTATAAACTGCCATCGAGAAGGCGGCCACACTATAAAGGACGCTTTCGCAGTTACTAGGCCTATCGATACGGGACCGAAATTGTTCGAGTCCATAGAATGTCCCGTATGATCACCTTCCACCCAACAGTGGCCCTCTGGTACACGAATCACTTCACGTTTATAACCTAGTGTTGCTATTATGTCACCTGAAACAAACGCGGGCGTTTATTATAAAGTCATGGAATTCAATGAAATATAGTTGAAATATACTACGACCTCACTTGTTGCAAAAACATTCAATAAATTTAATAAAGACGAACAGATTGAATGTTTACATATTCAGGCTATACTTCTATATGAAATTCCTTAGGCGTGTGGAAGAAATAACAATAAAAGACAGGATAAGAAACGCAGAAATTAGACAAAGAGAACTGGAGGGTTAATAGAGTTTCTAAAACATGTCCCCGATGCAGCTGAAATTGAAGTTTACTTCTACTTCAACTGCTATAGATAGTTACTAAACAAAAATGTGTTTTTTTCTGATTGAAACAATATTGAGTGATATTGCCTTAGTTACAATATGTCATAACACACTTATATTCCCCTAGGGAAATATGAAGTGCTCATATTTCCCTAGGGAAATATAGACATCAAACAATTGTCATTAGGAGCTTCTCGCAAGAATTGTTTTAATTGCTCTCGGGACAACACCTCCAATTTCTTAGGAAGGTAACCTTTATGGATTTTACAGCTTTGGATTTTACGGGAACCAAACATTCACGGTCTTTCATCGCTTGCGTTAACACATAGTTTGACATTTCACCAATTTATGAAACAACGCAAATACCAAAACAAGTCAACCATAATATTTACAAACAAGGCCCTTAGCAACCTTACCAATCCGATAAATTCAAAAATTTACAATCCAATATTTTCCCATTTACAGAACAATATTCTTTCAATCAGAAAAAACTATTGATTACAACACGGGAAATATGAATACATTTCCCCTGGTTGTCTATACATCCCGAGGGCGGAGCCAACTAGCCAACCTCGGGAAATATACTATTCATATTTCCCTAGTTGTAATAATAACTATTAATAGGATGGCCTCTTGAAGATAATTCTTGATCACCAGTATTCTGTACTCCTGTGTGTGTAAGTAAACCCTGATACAAAATTATGAATACAGAAGCAAGCTGAAATGTGTAATTAAATTACTAACCGCAGATGTTTTCACATAAAATAAACTTTTCGCTTGTGATATTGAAATGCTATTTATTGTTTAGGTAATTGAAATATTTAAGACATAACTGTACACAATCACTTTGTAAAAGGACTAATGCTTTACATGTGATTGAATAAAAAACATCATGTTCTCATAAACAAAAGATAACATACCTTGCACACCAACAACTCGTTTGATGATTTTTTGTTCGGGATCCTTCGGAGAGATCAAGGATATAATGTCACCCCTTTCAATTTCGAGCGACCTGACGGCCCATCGGTTCAAAAATACATAATCTGTAATATTTTTATCAGGGTTGAGGGCAGGCTGCATGGAAATACCGTCGACTCTGGCTACATAACCGACTGTATCCAGTAATGTCACTCCAACTGGTAAACCCACAATTAAGCTTTTGATAAATATTGGAATTTTCATTGGTGTAATTTAAAATTATTTACGAAAATTTCATATTTATAACCTAACACTTGCTTGACATTTACGTAATTCGTGGTACCAACGTTGGAATTTATGTTGGCTACTTGAAATACCAACATTAATATTTGAATTAGTGGCGCTAATGTAAAATTAAGTAAATCTTGACCTAACCTAAATTAAAGGTCATTAGGTAACAGCAAATTTCATATTAAACATTGTTGTGGCTTTGTAAAATCAGTGAAATTAAAAGCTGGCAAAGCCAAGTTGTGGTTTTAATAAAATGAATAAGAAAGAATAAAGTTTTGCATATTTTCACCACCTAGAAACATCATTTTTGATCATGTTTTTGATCCCATCCTCCAACCAGCAAACCCGTTTTCAACAGTTTTGATAAAAAATTTAGAATAAAAAAAATCTACACTTTAGATTATTTAGTTTATTTATTGTTTAAACTTACGGAACACTTGTTTTTGGTTTAACTGGTTGGAGGATGGAATAGGTCCCACCAACCACCTAACACTCTCAAGTTTCATTTCTACGTAATCTGTATATGTAATGTTTTTGGAAACTTTCTAAATTAAAGTCTTAAAATAAGTTAACAAATAAATTTCCTTTACCTTTAGGCATTAAGCCAACCTATGCATGGGCCTTGGATACTGCCTCTGGGCCTATTTATACTCAGAGATACGTGTTTATAAAATGATGTTTTAGCGTATATGGCATAATATTCTTGCGCAGAATTGTTCGGATAATTTGCCCTAAGATTGTTCACTTTTAGTAAATCTAAATCAAGGACCTGCAGATATTGTGTTATTGGTTCTGATATTGAAGAATATTTACTAATAATTATTAAAGATTTGATTGTTCTGAAGGTACTGCAAGGATTATAAAACTGAAATGATGTTTGCTATGATTTAACATTGTCATTATTTGACCACTTATCAATTTGAATAACAATACTTGGAAGTTTTCTGAAATACACGAATGGTTCTCAATTTTTGTGTCCATCGAGTCTCGGGTAATATGAGTATTTGTGGAACAGAACAGAACAGAAAAATAATTAGTAACCGCTTTTATTGTACCAACTACATTCCGATTATCACACAAATCATTTAAATTATGAACCTTCGGATATATTTCTCTTGTACCCAACATTTGGGTTCGTCGAACACAACGCGAAATATGTTTCTTGTAAATTTTGACATGACTGTTAAAGTATATATTTAGCGACTTCAGACAAGTTAAGTATTTAGAAAATGACTTTCATTTTATAAATGCACCAGTGACGGTTCGCAGGTATTTTTCTGGTACGGCCGAGGTAGCAGAGGTGCTAATACAGATAGATGTGGTCACGCAGCCAGCCGTCTCTGCAACCAACCCACGCCTGCTACCTCGGCCCTACCAGAAAAGAACCCGCGAACCGTCACTGAAATGAATACATTTTCCCGAGGGCCCCATTTGTCCATGCTGTGGATGCACCCTGGTGGATCTATTTTGACCCAATCTCGATGCTGACCATAAGGATACATGTGCTTAAATTTAATACGAAACTAAGGCATCCATCTAGCGCCTATTGAGCCTACGCTAAGTTGACCAGACGTCCACATTTTGGCGGGACAGTCCCGCTTTTTAACAATTTGTCCCAAGGCTTTTAAAAAAGTCCCGACTTTAATGGAAATTAAGTTTTGTTGAATTGTGTGTCATGAAACATGAATTTGAGTGTTTTTAAAGGAAAGTGAGGACCTTTTTTATTTTTGCTCTTCGCTTTATGAAGTAGAAATTTTCAAGTAATGGATTTGGAAAGCGAGTCGTTTTAATTTTCTTTTTGCTCTTTGCTTTATATATTATTCATTTTCAAGTAAATAATTTAGAAAGCGAGGAGGATTTCTTTCCTCTTCGCGTTCATGTAGGAGACAACTTCCTTCAATGTAATGAATTTTGAAAACCGATGACTTTTTTCCCGGTAATTTTGTCCCGCTTCATCAATGTTAAAATCTGGTCACCTTCTCCTAAGTACGGCACTGTATACAATGCAACAATGCTACTTATTAATATTCCCACTTCTTCCTCCATCAACAGCAGAGAACACGTCATGTCTCAATTCTAATCACGTAAGTCCGGTAAGTCCGTAAAGCAATTGAATGTATCTTAAGTTGCCTATAGTGAATACATATTTTACAATTAATTGAGGAGCTGGTGGTATTCAGACAAGACAAATCAAACATTTATATTTACAAAATAAAAAACGGAACATATTTAATTGTTTTTTTTTATTTTGGTTGATAAGTTGCCGCTGCTTCATTAGCACGTTGACTGTCATCTTCTTTTTCAAAATTCCGATCAAAAAATTAAATATGATTTTTTCACAAACAGGAGAGAAAGTCGATTTCTCAGCTGTTGAAATCGTGAGAGAAATAACATTTATCTCCTTAGCGAGAGAAGTAGTCATTTCTCTCCTTATGGAGAGAAGTAATCATTTCTCTTCTTAGGGAGAGAAGTAGTAATTTCTCTCCTTAGGGAGAGAAATCATTGTTTCTCTCCCTGCAAGCAGCGGTGGATCGTGGATGTTCGGCAGCGGGGCAATTGACCGAAACAGTAACGAAATATTTGCTTCCTTTGGAACAGTAAGTAGTGCAGCACGAGCGACATCTTTGTATTAGCCCTCCCTACGGAAATCCACGAGCCACCGCAGCCTGCGAGGTTCCATGATTTATTTTAACTATCACGGCTGACAACATTTTTTCTAGGTTGGGTTTTAGGAACGAACGTTGTACTTTAAAAAAATTGGATGAATCCGTTAAAGATAGTGCAAGAAATCATATACAAAGTATTCCCAAAATAGACAGTCATTACACCAGATCATACAGGACAGCAAATGTAAGTTGGCCAGACGCGCAGAGAGCAAGCGAAAGCTCTCTCTCTCTCTCTCTCTACAGCCGGCCGAGTACAGTCTGTAATAAGCAAGCACAACTTCTTCGCGTGCGCTCTATCGCGCGCTCTCCTCCACATAATTAATGTACTGTCACTTTTGAAAATGAATGTACCGGCGCGCGAACTCTTCACGAAATCTATCAAAAGCGCCCTTCGAAAGTTCCGCCCACAATTTTGCCACTGCGCAACGGCAAGTTACGTTTGCCGTCCTGTACACAACGAAAGAATTCTTAGAAGAAGAGAAAACAGTAGATGATCTCCATAAAGAGTATGTACAGAAGTGTGAAGAAACAAAATTTTTAATGAAAAGTTCAATCTTTCTTTTCTTTGACGAAGATTTTTGTGTCGGCTTTAAACTATTAAATGCAGAAGACAAATCTTTCCGGTCTGAGGAGTGCAATATGCATCATAGAGAAAAAGAACTTTCAAGGGAAGAAAAAGAACCGGACAAAAATTATATGCTGCCATGTATGACCTTCAGACAACGCTTCGGTATACAAGAGGACTCACCTCTAATTTTTATTACCTTTAGAAACTGATTAACACGTCAAATTAAAGATTATGTCGACACTGCAGAAAACACAAGACAGTTGCAAGCTTGCAACAATTTGAGAATGTTAAAAACAAGACAAAAGTTCTTAATAATCATGAGTTTTCTTCAACAAAAGATTGAGTGAAATCGATTTCTATTGAAAAAAATCGGATAGTTAATACACTTTTTTTTCAATTTGAACAGCCGTAGCTGGCAAACAAAGACATCACATCAAACACAAAAAGCAAATCCGTGCCTCTAACATGCAAATTAGTGAAATTCAATCAAAATTGGCAATTCGAAGTATATCATATGTTAATTTGTTACAAGTTAAATAAGATTTTGTCACTAAAAATGGTCTAATTGTGTTAAATGGCAAATTTTTAATTACATAACCATTAGATTGAAGATGTTATTACTTGGTAAAACTGTTATAAACTGTAGAATATAACACGAATGTTAGAATTCCACTTAAGCTGGCCGCTAATGATCGTTACAAATGGAGTGGCGTAACCGCGAAGTGTTTGGCGCTGTTGGAGCGAAGAAAAACTTCTGGGGGTCATTGACACTTTCATTCATTACATCGCTCACGTAATGTGTTGCCCGTTGTTTGATAAGTATCGTGAATACTATTTCGTTATTTTATTTATTTTATACGAGAACTAGTAATGAATGATTTATTTCAACGGTGCATTCACTCAATGATGCCGAAAATAATTTAAAAAAAATGGTGATGTGGCCATCATGTTACTTTCTTTTTTTTTTTTTTTGAAGAGAGGAGAGAAGATCTTTTATAGACACCCCTATAGTGGGGTAGTGTTGGAGTCCTCCCCCTGAAGGGCGGGAGTATACCTACTAAAAACTCTCCTCACAGTAGAGCGGAAGGAGACCGAACCTTGACCTTGACGGTCAACCGCTGGGGAAATGTTACTTTCTCCGACTTGAAGGTATCATAGCCATTTATATTTACGTTTTCATGGTTTATTTTTAATTGAAATCATATTTTAAATGTACATCGATGAAACTGACGTTTAAAACGTCAAAATTATGAAAGATGAACAAATTATACATCAAATTCAAAAACTCAGTTTATTCAAAAACTAAACGGATTTCGAAAAAAACGTATTCTTTATAAGTTGTTCATTTCAACATTCTCTACAATTATTATTAACATAGATTTGCTGTAACTATTATCGTTTCATAATTATAAACCAAAAATAAAAAAAATAAAAAATAATTTTTTTTCTCGAATAACAATGATTTTATGAAAAATATTTTCAAGCAAAAGATGTTATTTATTTGTTGTCTTCAATGTTTGTTTAAATTTTTTTGTGATATTTTTTATATTTAAGAAAATATTGGCAAAAAACAAAAAAACAGTTAAGGTAAACACCCACTTCCGGTGTACGAAATTTCACCAAAAGCTTTTCAGTTCTTCGGATTATCAAATAAGACGTATGTAAATTTAATATCAATTGCTGTATTAGTTTTTGAGATACAGCGCGCACACACACACACAACACAAACATTTTTTTTCCCAGAAATTGTTGAAACGGATATTTCCGTAAAAAAAAAAATTTGAAAAAAATCACGATCACAATACTTTTTTGTACTTCAATTCTGAGTAAATTTGGAAAGTTTCAAGTACGTAGCAATTGTTTTTATATTTTTTTGGCCAAGTGTAAAATGAGCAACTTTAAAATTCCAATAAATTCTCTTGTCGTGGGTTTAAAGTAAAATCTAAGAAATGTCTGCTTGAGGTTTCTACTGGATTGTAATCTTGAATCTATTCTGAGTAAATTTGGAAAGTTTCAAGTGCATGGCAATTGTTTTTATATTTTTTTGCCAAGTGGAAAATGAGCAATTTTAAAATTGCAATAATTCTCTTCTCGTGGGATTAACTCAAAATCTTAGAAATGCCTGCTTGAGGTTTCTACAGGATTGTAATCTAGAATCGATTCTGAGTAAATTTGGAAAGTTTCAAGTGCATGGCAATTGTTTTTATATTTTTTTGCCAAGAGGAAAATGAGCAACTTTTAAATTCCAATAAATTCTCTTATCGTGGGTTTAAAGCAAAATCCAAGAAATGTCTGCTTGAGGATTCTACTGGATTGTAATCTAGAATCGATTCTGAGTAAATTTGGAAAGTTTCAAGTACGTAGCAATTGTTTTATATTTTTTTTTGCCAAGTGGAAAATGAGTAACTTTAAAATTGCAATAAATTCTCTTCTCGTGGGATTAACTCAAAATCTTAGGAACGCCTGCTTGAGGTTTCTACAGGATTGTAATCTAGAATCGATTCTGAGTAAATTTGGGAAGTTTCAAGTGCATGGCAATTGTTTTTATATTTTTTTGCCAAGAGGAAAATGAGCAACTTTAAAATTCCAATAAATTCTCTTATCGTGGGTTTAAAGCAAAATCTAAGAAATGTCTGCTTGAGGTTTCTACTGGATTGTAATCTAGAATCTATTCTGAGTAAATTTAGAACGTTTCAAGTGAATAGCAATTGTTTTTATATTTTTATATCTCCGTAACGGAGAAAGTAAAAATCTATGTTTTATATTCTCTTTATTAAAAAAAACAGCTTATAAAAAAAACAACACAAGATAATATAGATAACTCAAGACATTTTTTACTTTAATTATTGATCTGTTTTCAATATTCGGGTCGATATGTTGGATGTGGGTTGTTCATCTGAAATAATTCTCGACGACATGTTGAGGGCGTTCACCTCGGCCAAAAAAATTGCATCGTTTATCAACTTTTGGCAAATGGACACCATTCTTGGAGGCAGGGAGCGCATTTTTTCCGCAATGTGCTCCCCGAAAGCGTCGTGTTGCTGTTTTTGGTTGGCAACGCTCGGCGTGGGCTGGTCAAGTCTTTTTGAAATCTTTTCGGCTCGATCTGGTTTCGATCCGGGCCTTTTGCAACTTCTAGGGGGCGGGCTGGGAGTCGATTGTCGAGACACTGGAGCTTTTATGTCAAGCAGGCATTCCTCAAAACTATTCTGAAAATTATTTTACATTCAAATTTAACCCCTTCATACTCAGCTCGCCACAGGTGATGTTATTCTTTTATCATTCTTGAGGATTTGAAGCTAATTCCTACAATAAATAATTTTTTGGGAATTTTTCAAATCGTTGAATGCAATTTTCGTTTCTCCAGCTGAAGTTTAAAGGGTTGTTGTTTTGTTTGCAACTAATCTACGGCAATTATTTTAGCATGAAATTACAAATTTATTGTTCTTTTATCATTCTTGAGGATTTGAAGCTAATACCTACATTAGATAATTTTTTGGGAATTTTTCAAATCGTTGAATGCAATTTTCGTTTCTCCAGCTGAAGTTTAAAGGGTCGTTGTTTTGTTTGTAACTAATCTACGACAATTATTTTAGCATAAAATTACAAATTTATTGTTTTTTTATCATTCTTGAGGATTTGAAGCTAATACCTACATTAGATAATTTTTTGGGAATTTTTCAAATCGTTGAATGCAATTTTCGTTTCTCCAGCTGAAGTTTAAAGGGTCGTTGTTTTGTTTGTAACTAATCTACGGCAATTATTTTAGCACGAAATTGCAAGTTTATTGTTCTTTTATCATTCTTGAGGATTTGAAGCTAATACCTACATTAAATAATTTTTTGGGAATTTTTCAAATCGTTGAATGCAATTTTCGTTTCTCCAGCTGAAGTTTAAAGGGTCGTTGTTTTGTTTGTAACTAATCTGCGACAATTATTTTAGCATTAAATTGCAAGTTTATTGTTCTTTTATCATTCTTGAGGATTTGAAGCTAATACCTACATTAGATAATTTTTTGGGAATTTTTCAAATCGTTGAATACAATTTTCGTTTCTCCAGCTGAAGTTTAAAGGGTTGTTGTTTTGTTTGTAACTAATCTACGGCAATTATTTTAGCATGAAATTACAAATTTATTGTTCTTTTATCATTCTTGAGGATTTGAAGCTAATACCTACATTAAATAAATTTTTGGGAATTTTTCAAATCGTTGAATGCAATTTTCGTTTCTCCAGCTGAAGTTTAAAGGGTCGTTGTTTTGTTTGTAACTAATCTGCGACAATTATTTTAGCATTAAATTGCAAGTTTATTGTTCTTTTATCATTCTTGAGGATTTGAAGCTAATACCTACATTAGATAATTTTTTGGGAATTTTTCAAATCGTTGAATGCAATTTTCGTTTCTCCAGCTGAAGTTTAAAGGGTCGTTGTTTTGTTTGTAACTAATCTACGGCAATTATTTTAGCATGAAATTACAAATTTATTGTTATTTTATCATTCTTGAGGATTTGAAGCTAATACCTACATTAGATAATTTTTTGGGAATTTTTCAAATCGTTGAATGCAATTTTCGTTTCTCCAGCTTAAGTTTAAAGGGTCGTTGTTTTGTTTGTAACTAATCTACGGCAATTATTTTAGCATGAAATTGCAAGTTTATTGTTCTTTTATCATTCTTGAGGATTTGAAGCTAATTCCTGTATTAAATAATTTTTGGGATTTTTTCAAATCGTTGAATGCAATTTTCGTTTCTACAGCTGAGGTTTGAAGTGTCATTGTTTTGTTTTGTCACGCACTGCGAAGAAAGGAAGCTAACTGAATTGTCAATCAAGAAAATAAAGAAAAGGTATATTAAAAAAAAATGCTTTGATTCATGTCAGTTGTTTAAGATCATACCTCATCGTCACCATCATCAATGGTGGATTGTGCGCTGCAAAGTTGTCGAGGAACTTCCTGATCTTCCAAAAAATGTAATAAATTGTAGTACCAGAGTTTGGGCACATGCATTTCCTCTAGTTTAACACCAGCCCGCACTGATGCTTGCACCTACGGAAATAAATACAAATTGCATTATATTCTACATGTTCAACTATACTCCTTCTACTCATGGTAATCCTACTAGGTCGCCACAAAAAGTAGTACTTACGAAACTTAATTTATTACGAAAATCGCACTCAAGAATATTACCGCGTAGGTATGTAATTGGTCTATCACATCATTTAGAACGTTCTCCATGGCGGAAATCGAGAACAATAACAATTATAAACTGTCAGTAATGTGTCTATTGGCGACGTCGCGTATGAATATATTGGAAGGATACCGGTACCAACCTAACTTGCTGCAAAATTACATTTTTCTCATAGCCGTGTAGGTACCTTTCATTTTTTAGTGTTTGTCAAAAAAGTCCAATCCATGAGTAGATGGAGTATACCAAAATTTTATGAATTTAAAATCTTGGATATCAAACAAACAACTCACCTTGTTACGCTCTTTTCTGAAGGATCCGCGCATGCCATTAATTTTTTTCTGCACCGAGTCTCTCGAAGCTGCAGGGTCGTGTTCTCTGAACAATTCCACCAGTTCATCCAGAGCATGATTTTTTTTGCATTTATCGCGATAATTTGGATCTGCTACTCTCCATAAACAGGGAAGCTCCCTATATAAATTAATTACTTGCGTCATAAATTTTTTCTCCGCAGCCATTGATAAGTCTTAATTCTATGAATTATAATGTTACATTAATTAAAACATGGAGCGATGGAGTGTTGGAGCGGCGCGATGGCTTCTCAGACTGATGAAAATCCGGGCCAGCTCTCTAAACTCCACGTAATCCACACGACATTTCACACTCAAGGTCGAGTGGTACGTTCCATTCCGCGTGAGAAATTGGATTTGAACGGTCGCCACTGCTACAATGGCGCGTGAAACAATTCTAGCAGATTCTCTACTAATGTAATTGCATAACAGTACAACATATATATTTAGTTTAAAAGTAAACATCGAAACAATATAGACATAAACACGGGCAATGCCCGGTGTGGATTTTTGTCGGAATCCTAAACATCTGTCGCCCTTCGTGCTCGAGCGTGCACGACGGCAGTCCACACCCATGCGCCATCCTTTTTCATTATTATTTAACCTATTATTTCACATAAAGAAAACGATTAAGGAGTCGGTTAAGGAATAAATTCGCAGCGATAATTAATAAGATCATTTTACATTTATCACTGTTAGATACTACTAGTTTATTGTACCAATTTATGCCATTTTATGTGATCGTATTTTCTCTGTCTCTTTCCCACCCATTTGCCCACGTTTGCGCTCTTAAAGGCAGTAATGTTGCCTTTACTGGCGTCACCATGAGGAGTGCTTGCATGCAGGTACAGTCTGCAGAAACATGCATCCGGCTTTTAAAAATGATTTTATATTAGGTACATTGGCTCTTTTTGACACAAATAATACGAAGCATCTTTAGAACGCATGTTCTAACTGAAGGCTATAAAGGATTATTGTGTCCAAATAATATAATAAACGTTCCAAACATACTGTGTTGAACTGTACTCATATCTGGCACAAGTCCCACGCTCTAGCGCTACTAAAGACCGCTTCACAACAATCCGGGAACGGGAACCAAAAGATAAATGATATGATTCACATGTTGACATAAACAACCAATAACTAATATCCGGTAACGAGAACGAGAAGCTTGGTATATTTTTATCCCTGTTCCCATTATCGTTACCGTTCCCGGGTTGTTGCCTTTGCGTAGAAATCATAAAAAATACGGATCCGGTATTTTTTCACACAAGTGGCCCGTCAAATCCCTTTCATCAACGGCATTATACCTCTGGCAATGCGGGTCGAAGAGTACACCGAACGCGCCTGTGCAGTAACCCACCACTCATAATTAGACTAACACAATCTTATGAAACTGCATAATAAATCTTACCCAATAGCATATTTTAAGCATTACCTTCAATCAAGACCGCCCGTACGAATTTCATCCACTCATGATACTCGAATCGAATTCGAATTAAACTCGAAAATTCACTTTACTTTTCCGAATTTAAATTTCCCGCGCAAACACCAGGCGGCGCTAGTGCGAGGGACGCTACGTTGTAACTTCCGTTTTCGCACCATATTGATTCCAACTGCAGCCTGAGACGTTGCTCGAACTGTGCTCCGATGAACACAACTAAAAATCCGTGGAAAAATGGCTAGCATGATGGAAATTATGCAACATTGTCGGCTCTGCCTGGTCAAGGAGCAGGTGAACGTACCGATTTTCGAAGAACACGGCGACATTCGGCAGATCTTCCTCAAAATAACGGCCTGTCTGCCGGTCAAGGTAAGCAAGCGTCACCCGCCATGTTACTCCCTGTTTTCATTCCGATCCGTTCATTTCACCTGCATGCATCTTCCCAAACACTTGTAAAATAGATAATATTAGATTTCATAATATCAATAGTGGAGTAGAGTATTGATTAGCCAGCTCGAAGGTGTCGCCGGCTTTTTTATACGTTTGCCGTTACGAGAAAATGGCGATCCTCCTGCGCAAACAACGGACCTCGTTGAATTTTATCAGTTGTTTACGGATGTGGATACGTAATATTTGTTTTGTTCAACTACTTTATATTTTTGGTTATATAGAAAATTGTTGAAATTGGTGGATTCATGTTTATAATCCCGTTATTTTCTCGGCTTCCTTTTTCTACCGCCATGTTTGCAGCCATGTACCGTACGCTGATTAATTGTGTGCGTTGTTTTATATTGTAAAATTGCATTTGTTCTACTCCTTGATTTTACATTTTATTTAAAATCGTGTCGTTTTTTTTTAATGGTAAAACAATTTTTGTTTGTTAATTGTTTTTTTTTTATTGGATATGTAAATATTTTAAGAACTCAAAATAAACTAGGACCTCTTAAAATTTCAATTTTCAATCGTGTCGTTTGCTTAAATAATTAAAAACAATAACAAAACAGAACATAGGATTTTTAATGTTAATTTCTTTAATTGGAATATTTACATATCCAATAAAAAGAAAGAATAACAAAAATTGTAGTTATTATTTAAGTAAACACAATTGTTTTGAATGAATTTTTAAGAGCTCATACTTTGTATTGAATTCTCATACAGGGTATAGATAAACAGAACAGAATGTAGGATTTTCGATGTTAATTTCTTTATATTGGAATATTATCTTCCCTTGATCATTTTAGAGCTAAACATGTAAATAAATTTTTTGTAGAGTAAAAATTTATGCATACAGTCATGCTGTTATTTATTTTTTGCTTTAATAAAACAAAAAAATAATAAAATAAAAATCATAACTTTTCACTCGTTGCCATGAAAATAAAAAGAATGGTGCGTAGTTGACCTGTTTGACTTTTATAAAAGAAAATAGAAATAACAGCATGAATCCATGCACAACATTTGATGGCAAACATATCTCGCACTTCATGAAAATTGCCACCATTTCACAATTTGCACTTTTTGTTGCATACAATACATTTTTAAGGAAAAAACTTGTAAAGTAAACACTTATGAAGTATTGAATCAATTTGACAGAAGCCAACCGATCAACAGCGCATAATTTTTTTTGTTTTATTTCGTGGCAACCATTATTTTCGTAAAAATTAAAAATTATCATTTTTATTTTATTTCTGCATGCAGAAATTTTTACTCTACAAAACATTTATGTACATGTTTCCTCTAAAGTGCTCAGGTAAGATAATATTCCAATATAAAGAAATTAACATTGAAAATCCTATGTTCCGTTTTATTTATCTATACCAGTGGTTCCCAAAGTGGGCGCCACCGCCCCCTGGCGGGTGCTGCAGCAATTCAGGGGGGCGCTGATGGCGTGTAAACACAGAAGAGTTTCCGCAGTTACAAGAAGAACTGATGAAAGTAACTGCAAATGATTCAATAAATAGTTTCATAATTTCAAAGTTCAATATTTCTATTTTACACAATTCTTTACTACATTTTGCAAAAAGGGTAGAAACATTAATACATATATATTTCCTATTATTTGCCATCAAAATTAACAAAAATATATAATTTCTGGAAAGGGGGCGGTAGGGTAAAGAAGTTTGGGAACCACTGATCTATACCCTGTATGAGAATTCAATAAAAAGTATGAGCTCTTAAAATTTCATTAACAATTGTGTTTACTTAAATAATAGCTACAAGTTTTGTTTGTTTATTACTTTCTTTTTATTGGATATGTAAATGTTCAAGTACTGAATAAGAATTTAAAGTATGACCTCTTAAAATATTCGATATCGAATAATTTAGGTCGATTAAGCATTTAATTGCCATCACATTTTTAGCACCCCTGTAGCTTGTTGGTGATGGAACAATAATTCATATTTACCAAATAATTTGGTTTTTAAGAATGGAAATACAAAAAATTAGATAATAATTCTTACAAATAATAACATGTGCACTTGTGACAAGCCGCAAATTTCTCTCCATGTGCGGTGCAAATTTGGCTTGCAACTTGTGACATGGCACAATGTTCAGCGATATTGGTGGTGCAAAAGCCGCACGTTTTCTGCTAAGTCACATTACTAATTGGAATGTCCATCGTTGCGGTTGGGTGAGCCAATTGCCCTTAGCCACTTAGTTTAGGATTTGTTTGCAATTCATTTTGAGTCGAAGCTACAGGTTTTGAGGTTTTTTTAGGACAACTTGGCCGTCCGTAATAATGAGTCGAAGCTAAAGGTTTAAGGTATTTTTTTTAGGACAACTTGGCCGTCCGTAATAAGACAAATTATTGCTCTTTTTTTTGCACTACTAGTCATATATGAGTTGTCAATCCACATCAAACTGGACACGTTTCAAACCGAAGACCGGACTTCCGCTCTTTTGAAACGTTCATAACTTCGGTTTACTTTATCGTACAGACTACTCCGTGTATTCATTTTAAAAGTCTTGAGATGTACTTCAATTCGTTTCATATCGAATTAATCTATTTGTTATAAAAAATTACAATATTCAAATGTCTTTTCCGAGGCGAAAACACGCTCTAAAAAAATCCGAAGTGTATTCTTCGGTCAATTCTCTAAAAACCTGTTGAGTTACAAAATGGAACTCTTTGCAAGTGAATATGAATCATTTATGTTAGATTAGAGAATTCACACTTTATGGTAATTTAAATTATTAATATTCTCTTTCAAAGAAATGGTCAACTTTACCATCGAATAATGCAGCCATAAAGTAGAGGTTTTCTTTTCATGCTCGTATTCTTGAACGTCAAGGTTATGTTTTCAATATGTTTGTATTCTCACCATTGCACTGTTTTTTGAAAGCTGTCTTTAAATATAAATTCTTCGATTTCTCCGGAAGTAGCTGTTCTAGGATCTGCACCGCTACTTCCGTGATCACAGGCATATTCTCTTCAATATTCATATTGACAAAATCTGACTAATTTTATTAACTATCACCGTCACTTTTAGATAACTTTGATTTTTATTTACTTATTTAATTGACTAATTAAATTTGAATTGAAATTGAACTATAGTGAAAAAATAATATACCAGGTGCGGAAGTATGAAACCGGAATTTTTTTTTGTAAAAAGTACATGTCTGTTGTTTGAAAATGTTAAAAAATATTTTATTCAAAATAATCCCCGAAGCTATTTATACATTTTTCTCACCTTTCCGACAGTTTATGAATGCCACGCCAAAAAAACAGTTATTCTTTTAACACGTTCACTGCCGGAGTGCTTTTTATTATATTTTACGTTAGGGCCGGGCGGTATATTTCATATTGGGCAAAAATTTCATTTTTTGGGCCATATTGCGCAACTGTAGATATCCACGAATATTGAAGTCTTACGAAAGAAATTCTACAATATTTATCACCTATGCGAAGAGAATCGTGGAAATGTGTCTCGGTCATATTGACCGAGTCGTCAGTCAATGTGTTAAAGCGATCCAGTTATCCAGCTATATTTGTACATTTTCATGTGAATTGAAACGTTGTTCAGCGAGAGCTGAATTAAATCGATCATTTTCTGTTGGTAGCGATCAGTGTTAACGGTTTCACCAGGTTTTAGCAGCTCATAATATATTACACCTTTCTGATCCCACCAAACACAGAGCATAAGTGATTTGGTCTTGCAGTGGATGTCAATGGTTCGCCTAGACTCACGTATGATCTACGAAGCTTAGGATTCTCAATATATATCCACTTTTCATCACCAGTCACGATTCGATGGAGAAATGACTTTTTTGTATCTGCCGAGCAGCATTTCACATGTAGTGCTTCGATTTTCTTGCTGCCTTCCATTGAGTTCATGCGGAACTCATTTTCTCGCTTTCTGAACCTTTCCTATAGCTTTCAAATGAATGGAGACGGCTGTCTGCGTCATGTTAATTGATCCGTGAGTTCTTGTTGAGTTTGAGTATCATCTTCATCCAATAAGGCTTGTAATTTGTTGTCTGCCAATTTTTTCAGGGGTTTCACACAGTCTCCGTTTCTTCCGTGAGTTCTTGCTGAGTTTGAGTATCACCTTCATCCAATAAGGCTTGTAATTCATTGTCTGCGAATTTTTTCGGTGGTTTCACACAGTCTCCGTTTCTCATGTGAAAATCACCACTTTTGAATTTTTTTAACTACTCCAAACACTGTGTTTTACTAAGAGCATGTGTACCGTAAGCTTCGACAAGCATTTGATGCGATTCTGCAGCAGTTTTCTTTAAATGATAACTGAAAACCAATGCCGTCTGCAAATCGTAGTTCGTAGGCACAAAACTCGACATGTTTAAGGTTATAGAAAAATATATCGGTGTATGAAAAGTTTGTTGTTCTTTGTTGAAAATCGTTGTCAGCTGGCGCTGGTGAAGCGGTCATATGGTCCCTAATCTGATGGCGAGCACCATCTATAGAGAATTTCCGGTTTCATACTTCTACACCTGGTATACACCAAGGTGTTGAACGTCCTCGGGTTAAACTGCTCTCTGGCAATAATAGTAGACTTCTCTCTATGGCTATTATTTTAGTCTCTAAAACAGAAGGGATGTCTTTGTTTTGGGCTACTAAATATGCAGCTACATCAGAATTTTAACTTTGCTATTTGTTGGCAAGTAAAATCCTACCTTTCTTCATTCGAGTCTTGAATGTTTCACTAGATATGTCCTTTCTTTATATCAACCTGTAATCTGCGATTAATTTGTTGTTAAACTTTCTTTTGTAATCCTGCCAATCGTCATTAAGTCTATTTGGTTTTGTAAATAAATAAATATTTTGATTCTATCTGTTAGGTTTCGGTTAGTTCTGGGATCGATGTGTTTGTGCTTAATAATTTTAGAGACTAGTGTGGAACTTGGAAATAGATGAGTACGGCTGCTTGGATATACAGGGCCCTGCATCTCACCTCCCGTCTTCTATAGCTCAGTTACAGGTCGGCAAACATAACTTGCCGTTGGGCAGTGGCAAAATTGTGGGCGGTACCTTTGAAGGGTGCTCTCAACAGATTTCGTGAACAGTTCGCGCACCTGCTACATTCATTTTCAATGTGGAGGAAAGCGCCCGATTGAGTTTTTAATGAATAGCGCACGTGAAGAATATGTGACCGCTTATTACAGACTGTACTCGGCCGGCAGTGGAGAGAGAGCTTTCACTTCCTCTCTGCGCATTTGGCCAACTTAAATTTGTCATCCTGTACTAATTAAGTTAGGATTTCGATATTTTGCAGAATATATTTGTATACTAGGATGCATTTCAGGAAAATATTTTTGATTATACAGGGTGTCCCAAAAAAGTGCGACGTCATGATAATATATTTTTTTAAATCACATCCTATATATTTCATTGCTTATTTGGGTACCGTTTGTGGTTGTCTACATACTCCTATAATTTTATTGAAATCCACTCAGTGAAATTGCAAAAAAATAAAAACTAAAATATCAGTTCTGCACCATTGGTTTAAAAAATTAATAAAAAATAACAATAGTGCCTCGTTAATAAAATCATACAAGGTACTTACTTATTAAATAAGGTCTGATAGTCCTGTTAACCAAGTTTGATTGATATGAATTATACAGGGTATCAAAAACTTTAAAGGACTTTATTTTTCTTATTTTAAATTGGAGCCCTTGTATAATTTTATATCATTCCATGCGGAATTAAAAAAACAAACATTTTTCCTAATAACAATCCTATTGAAATTCTTAACGCATTTAAAGTTATTCAATCACAAATTCTTCAAATCACACAGGTAAACATTTTGTTGTTAATGGTATGTGGCTGGTTTATTTGTACCAATTTTCCGTTTCAGAGAACTTCTTGATGTTCAGTATAAATCAACAAACCTAGAGTAAATTTGATTTAAAACATATATAATTAATTTTGTCATTCATCCTTTAAACTTGGCAATTAGAGCACTCGATTCTTGCACAGAATATTATATTAGTGGAATTTTAACGCTGCATGTAGAAGAGGCCGGCCTAACAGGGTGTAGGATTACAGTATCGAGAACAATGGAGAAATATAACGGACGCCGGGCGCGGCTGCAACATGGCGGCTTCGCCGATAGGCGGGCGGATGTTGTTTACGGGCACGAAATACGCATGGAAATTTGATCAACCGCTAAACTAATAAAAAAAATAATCCAATCGTTTCGTGGTGATATTTGCATCAACTCTCATATCTTGTGTTGTAGCTCATACACGATTTGAAGAATACGTATTATACTTGGCCGCCATTTTAAATTCGTCTTCGTGATGTATAAACTGCTTCTTCGCTGGCCGTGTGCACTGCGCACGCGTTATATTCACCGACCTGACCCTACCAGGTTTTTCATGCGGGTCGATACGTAACGTCAGCTTGTTTAGCAAGGAAGTTTTTTTCCTATGGATATATCTAAAGTTGAAAATCGTCGAAATCCCAGTATTGCTGTGCAGGTTTTTTTTTTCTAGTTCATTCGTTGTAAGAATGTAAAATCTGCGGTGCAGAAAACCGAGACGTGTCTCAAATTACGGTCGGTCTGATACCTGCGGCAGTCGGTCTCGGCACAAACGTGTTTAACCAAGGTGGGTTGTATACCCAGTTGTTCAATTTTTTTTATACAGAACGAACTAAACGTCTTGAAATATTCGTTACGGATACTTTATCAAAATTAATTATTTTGGCTTTTCAGATTTATTGCTGCACTTCATTAGATAAATTAACGATAAAAAAAATATGAATTTATTCAAGTCAATTGTTCTCTCTCTCACGTTTCGACCATGCTGGTTCATTGTTTCTCAACCATTTTATCGTTTTTAACTGTTAAACTTAATGTCTTGTATTAATCCTGCCACGAATGTGTTTTTCCACAAATACGGCTTAATTTTTATTGTCGCGAATATGGTGGCATTCGTTAGTATGAGATAGATGCACCATAAAGGCGCCATCTATTGTCTAAACTAAAATAGTTTTATTTTCGTAATTCCTCAGATTAAGGAGTGGGTGCGCTGGTTTAATGGCAATCATCAGTTGTGCTGTTTGCCCCTTACTTAATAAAATCACATTAAAAAGGAATCTTGACTGGGAGTATGGTCAATAACCGGGAGCTAGAGCTAGTGGGATCGATAAGTTTAACGGCGTCAGCGCGAGTCTGGAAATGCCGGCGTTGGTTGGTCTATTGATGTGACCTTGTATGCCCTCAAATCCTGCCACAGGCGTAATTCCAAGGAGCAATTTACATCACTGCAATTACGATTTTATCAAATTAAGTAAAATATTATTAATGCGCGTAATCTGTAAATTTGAAAAAAGGTTAATTAAAAGAAATGGTTAAAACCATTGTTAACACACTTTGAACCGTGTTAAGAGGGGTTAATGTTGCGTTGGCACGTAATCTGCTATCGATTGGTCAACGGCGCAGGCGTTAACACGCGGCGCCCTTTTGGCGTCTCTAAAGAAAATAATGTATGTGCAAAAAAGTTATAACAAAGAAATGTAATATCATTAACCCTGTAGAACTCGCGTCATTTGGTGTAACGCGAGCACTCGCGCGTAAGCATTTCCCTCACGCTAAGCTCAGGAAGTAAATCAAACCAGTATTTTTCAAGTTTAAACTAATATTTACCATCTTTTAGACAGGGTTCGGACGATATATATCATCGGATATACAGGGTGGAAACTTTAACTGGAACAAATTCGCTATTTATGAAATAAGAAGTTCCAGAAAAAAATCCTCGGACATGTCGATTTTTGTTTTTATTGCGCACTTTTAGTGTCTTTAACCCTTTCGGTACGGGTATATCTGGCAATATCACACCCGACGGATGTAAAAACTGTCCATTTTTTATACATTGATTTCTAGTTGGATTTTGCTCCGAAACTAAAAACATATCTGCGGCGTCAATGATGAGCGTTATTCGGATATAAAAACAAGTAAATTCATCGGAACGCTTATTGATGCTACCCGGCTGTCGCAGAAATTACGTTAAAATGCTTATTGATGTGACCCGTCCTGAAAGGGTTAAAAATAGTATAACGTCTCTAGTCTTTCACGTATGACGTCATAGACATTTTTTTTTAATGGAAACCACACAGCATTTTTCATATTATTGGCCCAATGCAAATGGGACACAGTTTCTCATGCCTAGTAAACAAAAATTATTCAAAAATGACCCTTGAGGTATACCATTCCAGGTGCCTTGTATGCTTGTTATATTGTCATATATTGTTTTCTAGAACTCAAATGCAATATTATTTTAAAGGCGCATGGATTAATAATAGTTATTTGTATACCAAGATGCGGAAGTTAAGGTTTTATGGGCAGATGCAACACAATATGGCAAGAGATTAAGTCTTTTGTTTAAATTATTAGTACACGTTTCAGTGAAGCTAGAAGCGGCCTCTTTGACCTTTTCACTAATTTGTTCAGGATTAGAATAACCTCAGCCATATACAGCCACTTTCACTTCAATCTTGACTATGAATTTAATTATCCACTCGGCACAGGAACTCACGTTACACTACAAAAGTATTTCATATCAGAGTTTGGTGTGACACGGCGTACCAATTTCTCTTTTCGTGAATCCGAGATACTGATTCAGAAGCCAGCCGTTTGGTGTTGATTATTACGACGTTTTTTGTAAAACAAAAAATCAACTTTTATTTGTGCTATTTCACACCTTAATTATAATACACGGAATATGTGTTGATTTCAAAAATGAACATTATGATATTAACAATTACAATTACCAATAGAGAAAGGCCGGACTGAGTGTAGCAAGTGGTTTTTGATTACCTTTTGGTACTGCCTCCGATTGTTGGGGGTGAATTTTGTGGAGACCTATTTCAAAACACATTTTCTGTTTCCTGGAAGGATAGGCTTTCTAAAATGTGTCATCAAATGGCCTTGCACAACAAAGGGATATCTTGCAGAGTTTTACTGCACCCAGCCCCTTATTATAGGACCCTAAAAATTTGTCTCCAAACCAAGGGGCCGCCCACCCCAGAGAACCCCAGGGTGCTAATCACCACATAGCCATATCGAATTTTGAGAATATTAAATAGGGAAATTTATGAAGGGTCTGATTACCTGCAACACAAATTATGAATTTTGTACAAAATTTGGGACTACCCTGAAACATCCACAAGGGGCAACAACGATGGGTGCAATTTGCGATTTGTTTACTACCAACCATTAGTGATCCTTTTCAAGATTTAACCTTGAAGAAATTGAAATTTATGACTGCCTCATGCCATGGGAGGAGATTTGATGCTTACCAAGAGCAGGTAGTAGGTAGGGTAGGGCTAAGATCATAATACGTCCTACACAATATGAAATCTCTTAAAATATAAGGAAAAACAACTATAAGTTAAGTTATTGCTGTTACTCAGTAATTTAATTTTAATAAGGTTATCAATTGACATCGATCAATTAAAAACACTTTTTGTATTAAATTTCTAACAAACTAACAATGCGTAATTTTCTAGATGTTCAAGGCGATTTCCTGTGATTTGAATGTCAATTTTTTTGGTATCTAATTTGTCCTGTCAAAGCTACGAAACACTATTACCTGTTGTCAAATTTAAAGTACGCTTTGTTATGTTTCACTTGTATAGCAAACAATTTAATGACCGAGTTTGACACATCATTAGTTTTGGGAGGTGAAAATCTACACAAAAATTAAAAAAAATCAAGGTTCGAATTTAAAAAATAATTAGTTGATGTGTGCATCTAAATAAAGAAACGTATTTGAAGAATAAAATTATTTTTGGTAAGAGCTTAAAGAAGTGCTCTTGGGTTCTCAAAATAACCAGTAAAAAAGCTGTATTTTTTTTTCCGGTTTTTTATGAATAACTGCTGAATTAGTCGGTAGATGGTGCTGAATTAGTCGGCAGATGGCACTATATTGGCGGTCTACATTACAGTCAAATATCCACGTTGCAAGATAAACGGGATTCACTACTTGTATTCATGTTAATTTCCAGTAAATTATCAAATTAAAATTGAAATTATGACAGATATACGAATGTGCCCTCTGTTGCTGACCATGTGATAAAATCGAACTTTCGCATTGAGAATAAATATATAAATAAATATATAATATATAGTTATTTCCAGGAAATTCTTACATTGAGATTGAAAATATAACAGCTGCAATGACAGATATGCGAATGTGCCATCTAAACTTATCTTTGGGGCTTGCCTTTCATGTCGGTAACTGCATTTACCAATTACCAGCAATACCAATTTGATTCGTTTTTGAGTTCCCAAAAAGAGCCCGTTTTTTTTTAATTTAGATCTTCGACTGATCCTGGCAAAGGATCAACCACATCCATTTGTTGTGGATTTGTATTCTTATTATCTATATATTGGCGACGATTTGGTTTTTTTACTTCGACAGCCACATGACAGAATAGTGTTAGTGCCAAGATGGGTCGAACTGCCTGTAGTGATTCACGATCACGTTTTATTTTTTATTGTGTTTGAAGCAAGAAATCTTGACAAGTGGAAAAACAAAATTTTACAAATATATTTTTGAAATACATATGGTCAGCATTAATAAAAAAATACCTTCTAAAAGATTCAGTTATCACAGACTTTGGCCTACTGTCCACGTAGCACCACAACATCATCATTTTACGTTTGTGTGTAGCTTGCTTGCATCTTGCGTATCAGCATCAGGCTGCCACGACTTTCAAGCGTACTGCGAGACACAAACAAGCATTCGTGTACGAAATGACGGCCTCAGCAGCCAAGTTTGTTCGAATTATCGAAGAATATCCTTGTCTGTATAATGAAATACAAAATGATTAAACGTAGGAATAATTTTCTGATAGCTCTCTTGCCGCAACAAATAATCTACAATTCATGTTT
Organism: Ocypus olens; assembly: GCA_910593695.2. Taxonomy (NCBI): domain Eukaryota; kingdom Metazoa; phylum Arthropoda; class Insecta; order Coleoptera; family Staphylinidae; genus Ocypus; species Ocypus olens. Next base: position 46,923,093 of record OU343058.1, read on the forward strand.
TTTTCAATATACGGATGAAGCCAATACAATCTGTGTTGTTGCCCTCTAATAAAGATGTATGCTGCAATCACATCTTCATCATCGCTTGATAACATTTTCTCAGTGAAATAGAAACGTGCTTCCGCGATGCTAAACTTGAGAGAAATAAATCGTTTTGTTGCTTGCATGACGATAACATGGATATATCTAAGATGCAAATTACGCCTGTCGTCATTTGTAGTTGCATGCATTCGTCAAATGACGCCTCAGTGGACAGTAGGCCTTACTTGCATAGGAAAAATATTCAATGGGAGGAGAATAAAACATTGCTGCCAACAGGGCATAACGACTTGCTGCTTTATAAAAAAAAAACATCTAAAGCTATAAAACCTAAAATGAACACTTGTTTTATTTTTTATGGTAAGCATAAGTGATTGAAATGTTAAAAAATGAAATATAAGAAATACATCAGGAAAGAAAAAACGAATGAGGAGAAATCTTGATTATCCCTCACTATAAAGGATGAGAGAATAATATGAATAAAAGAAATTCCCCTTTCATTGCTATTCCAAATAATAAGCTGCAATACTAATCTCTATTTGTGCTTAAAATCATAAATTACAGCAAGGTAGAGATTCATCAAAAAGTATCACAATAACAAAATTAGGCGAGATACTTAAAAATATCACCGAGCTATTTGTGGATTTATGTAAATTCGAGGTTTCACGACGCGAATCATACAGTAGTAAACTGAGTTAAAAATAAATAAATAGGTAAACTCACATACATATAGAACACATAAATATTATTAAAATGGCAGAAGTATAATAAATTCAAGAGATAATCAATTCTACATAACAAGACAATTTTTCATTGTTTGAGACAAGAAGTAAACTGCTATAGTTGATTCACTTGCTGACTCGCACAGATATTTCTTATCATTTCTATGACAAATATTAGAAACTGACTCTTAAAAACAAGTATAATCTAGTAAATTAATCTAATTCATTAGATATGGAGTTTGTTTTATAAAATTATATTTTTTTATAATGAAATAAATAATAAACGAAGTTGCTCCGTATATAGCTGAATCAAAAGTGTGAACATGCCTCCGACAGGGATCGAACTTGCAACCCCAGATCTCGGGTCTGGGATGCTACCAGTTGTACAACAGAGGCCACACAGTTTCTTTCCCACCAGAGTACACATTCACACTTCCAATTCAGCTATTTTTAGATTTCGTAGGTGACGGTCGAGGGCGATACTAAGCGCTAACCTGCCGTGCCCGAGTCGGTGTTTTTGGGAATTAATGCGCCTTTAACGCTTCAAGTATATTTGATGGTTTCCCGAATTACGGAGTATTAATATAATGAAATAAATAATAAACGAAGTTGCTCCGTATGTTCACACTTTTGATTCAGCTATAAATGGAGCAACTTCGTTTATTATTTATTTCATAATATTAATACTCCGTAATTCGGGAAACCATCGAATATATTTTTTTAGTTTTATTATGATCAAATTTACTCCATTTGGCGGATTCATCTTCTTCATGTTAGATCGCCAAAAATGTCTTCCTTCCGTTCAACTCCTGAAACATCTTGTTCAGACGACCCATTAAATTAAATTATACCTAGAATATGTTACAAAAGTTTAACGTAGTTGGAAAACAGTACATTTTTTTTAAACATATTTAATCAAATATTGATTAAAATACTTGGTTTTGTTTTACAAATAATAAAAACAGTGAAACTAAATTTAAATAACATATAATACAGAAATATTTTACCACGAATTAGGTGAGAAACCACTTAATCATATATTTTATCATTACCAAAAATAGAATTCATTCCTTTATTAGCGACATTTAGATATCTTTCTTCAATGATGATCCAGATATTTCGTTATTTATTTTTTAATAATGTGTAATCAATATATTAATGGCAGAAAATATATTCACGCACTATTTTTGTTTTCCAGGTTGATCGAGAGGATAACCTTCCAAAGAAAATATGCGATGGCTGTTTGTACAAACTGGACCTGCTGTACGACTTTTGGAATACGTCCAGCAACGCGGAAAAGCAGTTACTATCGTGGCTCAGTGCGGCTGGCCTAGAATCCAAAGCGAAAATTGACGAAGATTTAATGGTAACTCCTACAGAAATCGTTCTGAAAGAGGAGCCCATCACTGACATGCCCAATGACATCCCCAATGATATGCCACCACATGACGACCTACCTAAAGACCAAAACTTTATGAAGCAACAGTCGCCCTTCGAAACTGTTGACTTTGCCTTCGGGGATACCAATTATCAGGTTTGTAAACATCATTAGTAAATATATTTGAGACAACCTCACTTGTCGCAGAAGCATTAAATTATTTTAATAAAGGCAAAATATAGCCTGAATATGTAAATATTCAACCTGTAGAATTAATAACATGCAAATTTCTTTTGTATCATTCAATATCCGGCGTGGCACTAGCCAGGGAAGTAGTTCTTTCAATAAGTTATTTGTTTACAGTCTTAGTAAGACTTAATTTTGCTTGCTGAGTTACGAACAGGTTGAATATTCATATATTCAGGCTACATTTTGTTTTATTGAATTCTGTAAAATGAAGTCTTAATAAGACCATAAACAAATAACTTTTTTTTTAAAGGAAGAAAAATTCAAAATTTTTACTTAAAAATGTAACTTTATTCAATTAGGTATTGTCCGTTTTTGTCGATGACCCTTTGCCATCTTTCAGGCAGTGTCATAATTCCTTGTTCGTAAAACTTATTACTTTTGCTAGCAATAAACTGAATTAAATGTGATTTTACATCATCAGTGTCATTAAAAATTTTACCATTTAAGGAGTTCTGCATGGAACAAAATAAATGGTAATCTGAAAGCGCTAGGTCAGGGCCCCCAACCTAATTCCAATAATTTTTGGCGAGCGACCAAACGTGTACGGCTTTGCATTGTCATGCTGGAAAGCAACACCCTTACGATTTGCCAATTCTGACCAATTTTGACACTGCCTTTCTTTCAAGGCTTCATTCCTATATACTGCACATAACTTCTTGTGTACGTGCAATGCGTTCTTGCCTTTTCGGAAATAATACAATAAAATATGTCTAAAATGCACCTCTTGTCCTGCCATTTTGAAATTTGGATGAAAACAGAACTAAACATCTAAACGAAAATTTTTTTCACTAAATTAAAAGCGGAAGTCCAAACAAGAAAACAATATATGTTAGATGCTTTGAGGACGTTAACATAACAAAAGAATGTGCTAATACCATCTATTGACAAAATCCGGAATCACTTAGTTGTCAACCCAATACTTTTAATACTTTTAATTGTTAATCATGGATTTGTTTAATTTTTACAGGACACACCTGAGACTATAACTACCACAGAATTAGCCCCTAGTGAAGGGGAACCAGAAGCAAAACGGCCGCGACGAGCCGCTGCCGCTTCTGCAGCTGCTATTACCGCAGCTGACCTAGCCAATTCCGAATCTGAAGAAGATGTCGATGACCCGGCGGACCAAACCGTCGCCAAGGTATGTATCTTTCATAAAAATTGACATTCTAAATAAATATTTTCTGTGCACATGGCTTAACAACAGATTCCCGGCCTCAAAATAAGACAATTTAACACAACTTTTCTAAAACTGAATTAAGGAATTCACTTCTAAAATTGTATAGATTTTAACACTTAATAATAATAATTAGTTCATTTAAACAGTGAATTTTTCAATTCTGTTTAATAATGGAGATGGCCGAAACTAGAGATGGGCAAAATTAGTCTTTTTTGTGATTAAAGAGTCTACTTTGTGAGTCGACTCAGGGCTGTTAAAAAAAAATGAGCCAAAAAAGAAGACTATAGTCGGGCCGCTGAGAGCTGCCTGTGACTCATCACTTAAAATCGCATGAATCAAGATTTAAGTAAACGTATGTCATTCAGAAGATTTGGTGCCGTGCTGATTTTCATTGGCGGGATATTTAAGTATTAACTTGATTGAAATGAAATCTACAGCGCAATATAAACAAACTTTTTACTGTTATGTTATTTGACGTAGCGCTCGCGTGTTTTGTGTGTATATGAAGCGTGCCAATGCGATGCAAGAGTCATGCGGGAGCTTAGACCTACGTTTACACTGTCCTATTCTTTAACACGCAGACATACGTTTTGTCTTTTGTTTCATACTGTTTCGTACATGATAGAAAAAGATAGATATAAAATGCAAAGCAATTCTTAGTACGAAAATGCATGAGTCACCGGCAGCTCTCAACGGTTGAACCATTCTCACCTATTAGTTACCCATCTCTAGTTGTAACCAATCCTCTTAATTAACTTAAGTAAATGCTTTGGCAAGTTATAAAAAAAATAAAATTGTAACGATACCGGCATTGATACTGATGATATTTGCTATCGCAGTTTATTAAGGTGCAACTCATCTTTTGAGGTAATATCTTTATCGGTAGACTAGTAAAACATAACCATCGTAAGTCAAAATTAATATCTCCATCGGTAGACCTGTAGAGTGTAAAACATAACCATCATAACTCGAAATAGAAAGAGACAAATAAATTAACTTGAGACAACCTCACAGATTTATTGAATAAAAGTAATCAATGACATAAAATAACGTGAATTTATGAATATTCAACCTGTTCGCGACTCTGCAACAAGTCTTACTCACTAGTAAAAGAGACTTTCATTAGTAAGTTTTTATGTATTTTTATAGTTTTTGATATCTTTTGCAATTACAAAAACATAAAATATGATTATGTTGCGCTATTTATGGAAACAGATCTAGTTTCGAGTCTGATGAAAAACAAGTGATATTTTATTTATACGCAGCTATTACCTCTTGTAAATACCAGTGTATCTTCTTTTTATAAAGGCTGTGAACTTATGCAACATAAACGGTTATTTTAGAGGTTCTAGAAAATTGTCAGAAGAGCTTTTGCGAATCACAATGATCGGACAGCGCATGCAAAATTATCAGGTCCTAAAATCACCAAAATATCCAAATGTTCAGCATCTTTTTCTGAAAAGAAAATAAACTTAATAGTTTGAAAATGACGAGCTGAAATTATTGAAACTATAGTAACTACTCCAAGTTAATAAAGTGATACCAACAAAGTTATTCGTTTTTATTTGAATTATTCAAAATGTATCACGAAGTGAAAGCCTCCACAATTATTTTAGAAAATTAACTGTTAAAAAATCACTAGTAAACTCCTGCAGTCTTAAGTAGTGCGGAAGTATTTCAAGTTTACTTACCACCAGATATAAGCTGATTTTCATATTGAGAGAATGTAAATTATATAGAATGTAGGAATTATTGGCACATGCAGTTTGAAAAAGTGGACCTGCTTAACACTCTTTTATGTTGGCTAAAAAGGCATTGTTCCCATATCGAAAAGTACTTGACCAGTTACAAGCTGTTTTTCATATGAAGGGAATGTAAATTTTATAAAATAATTATTGGCACATACTTCAAGGGCCCCAGTTTGAAAAGTGGACCTGCTTGACATTCCTTTATGTTGGTTAAAGGCATTGTTCCCATATCGAAATAGGTACAAGCAGTTTTTATATGAAGATAATATAAATTATATAGAATGTAGGAATTATTGGCACATGCTTTAAGCTTTAAGTTGACTTTCTTTTATGTTAGGAGGGGGGAACTTCAACCTCGCCTTAACATAAGCATGAGCACCAATCGTTGTAACAGTTAACTCTAACTGGTAATTGAAGACAAGCAGGTTTTATGGTAGTCAAGTACCACAATATCTCCAGGAATCCAAAATCATGTGCATGCGAAGGGTACAAAAGTGCACACACACGAAAACGGCAAAAGATACCTTGAAAATGATCATTTAAGTGTTCCACCAGTGTGGTTTTGTGGAGGAGTCCTGGGTGCACTTTGCCCACCAAGAAAGCTTTGACCAAGAATTTAATAATTCAATTGTGTATTTCAAATTTAGAATTGGTTAGAAAAAAAAAGATACTTCGTATATTTGTTTATATGTGAATCTTGAATCTTCGATTCAACTGGTGGTCGAAGTTTCATTGAACAGATTTCCATAATCAAAGATGCTGTTATAGCGACCCTAGCTTGGTTACGTAAAGATAGCATGGTACAATATGACACATTATAATATTACAATATGACACATTATAATATGGCATGTGAGTGAAGTGTCTCTTCTTAGTTGCTTAGAATTCATTGATGCGAGGATTATTGGCAAACGATAATATTTACAAGTGCGGTCGACCTCATTGGTTCTCGTTGCTTCGTTTGGGCTAAGCTCCACCCTCCTCTTCGGTCCTCGATCTCTCCATATAAGTATCAGACATGCCAAATATTTCTAGACTACAATATACCTCTTTTATCACCTGAGGAATAGAACATGTAGAGAAGTCAGTTATCCTAACTATATTTCATCATGTCTCCCTCCAATGAGTTAATGTTAGGTCTCAGTTTCCAAAGCAATAATAATGGCACATTTGAGATGTAGACAGCTTTCCAGGCTATCTAACATCGATAAATGACCCCAGTTATGTGAGTCCTAAATGACCAATTGTTGGATACATTTTGGAGAATAGAAGAAATTGAGCAGATAACCTAGCCTAGTGATGGCGAACCTATGACACTCGTGTCAGTGCCGACACACGAGCTCATTTTTGGTGATATGCATCTTCAAAGATAAAAAATTTCATAATTCAAATATTTGTCTTTCATAATGGCCAGAGTTGGTTATTAATAACAATATTATTACTTACGTTAATAATAATTAATAATTAACGAAATTATAATTAAGTAATACAAAAATTATACATATTTCTATTTTTGTTGGTTTTTACTTTGTGTTGTGTGACATGCTACGAAAATTATGTTTCGATTTTCCAAAATTTTGACACACCGAGCTCAAAAGGTTCAAATATTTGTTGCCTTGCAAAGGTGGCCAATTATAAAACCTCTCTATTATCTGTATCGGTAAAAGATTTATGTTACGTCCATTCAATCCTTTTTATTATTAATAAAGTGGCATATTAAAGTTTAGGTATTGTATTTATTAAATAACATTATCCCAAAATTATATTTTTTCCATTTAATATGTGGATATCTAAGCAACTCAATTGCAGAATCTGAATGAATTTTTCATTCAACTGTCTATTAAAATTGGCTATTTTTCCCGTAGAGGAAACCTTACCATTTGCGAATTAATTATTTTTATAATCCACTCCTTCAATACCTGCAAATTTATTGTCCTCGTGTATTTTGTTATAGCGACCCCAACATTGTACTCGCGAGTTTAAAAATTATATCCAAAGAATTCAGTCCGAAATTATTTTTCAGTCGCCACGCGCACGTGTACCTATAACCCCAGGTAGAAAGCGGAGCAAAATTTGGTTCCACTTTAACGAAATCACAATGACCAAGAGCCTTTGCGTTTACTGCGCGCAAGTAGTGAGCTGCTCCGGCGGCTCGACCGGCAACTTGCGGCGACACTTGAAGGCAAAACACCCCACAATCAAATGCAGAACCGGCGCCCGACGGAAAAAGGGCGATCAACTGGTGGATAGTGATGAAGAAGGTAAAACTGTCCGAGCGAGGAAAACCGAAGTATTAACACTGGTGTTTTTGTAGACTCAAGTCCATACACAGCTGCTCAAGCTGCTGAGATACATCACACCACACCAGCTTTAGACTCTGACCTTAAGATGCTGAGATTATTAAGTGTTGCTAGTGAGTGTGTAAAGTATAACAAGCCGGTTTCTGCAAACAAAGCATTGCAGTATGATATTCAGCTTGCGAAAATGGTCGTGAAAGAGTTTCACCAATTTGGTTTGGTGGAGGAGATAGAGTTTAAAAAGTTTGTCCATATGCTGTGCCCTGGGTACACTTTGCCCACCAAGAAAGTTTTGACCGAGAATTTAATTCAATTGTATTCTTCAACATTGGAATTGGTTAGGAAAAAAATTAAAGATGCTTCATATGTTTGTTTATCTGTTGAATCTTGGATGTCGGCTAGTGGTGAAAGTTTTGTTGCTATCACAGCTCATTTTGTTGATAATAACTTCACACAACGCAGGTATTTCTTGAAGTGTGCTGAATTCTGCGAAGAGAATTTGTCTGAAATTTTCAAAAACACCGTCCGTGAATGGTGTTTGGAGAACAAAATTACAGCTGTTGTTACTGATAATTCCCCAATTATAGTTAAAGCAATTGTTTGCTGTGGATGGAATCATTTACAGTGTTTTGCACACACTATTGATCAAATTGTTACGAATGGAATTTTTATTATCAAAACTGTTGTTAATAAATTTAAAACCGTGGTTGATTATTTTAAAAGAAATCCATATGCGCTGGCCAAATTATCTGACATGCAGAAGCAAATGGGTTTGCCGGAGTTAAAATTGAAAAGTGACATTGCCTCGCGTTGGAATTCTACTTATTGCATGATTGAACGAATTTTGATAATCAAAGATGCTGTTGTAACGACCTTGGCTTTGTTACATAAAGATAGCACGGTGACTCCTCTATCACCCGAGGAATGGAATATTGCAGAGAAATCTAAAGATATCCTAAATATATTTCATCATGTCTCCACTGAGTTAAGTAATGAAAGATACGTCTCGGTTTCTAAAGTAATAATAATGGTGCAGTCGATCCGCAGACACCTTTCCAGGTTTTCTAAGGATAGTAAATTACCCCGGTTATGCGAGTCCATGTTGAGCATCCTAAATGTCCAATTGTTGGATAAATTTCGGAAAATAGAAGAAATTGAGCTGATAACCCAGCCCATGTTCTTAGATCCCCGCTTTAAAAAATACGGATTTTCCGATCAAGAGAAATTTTTGGAGACCTACAATTCTATAAAAAACAGCGATAATGATCACTTAAATCCAGACCCTACCACCGACCCTCTAGAATTATCAGACAATGAAAAGTCTGAACTCCAATTTGAGCAGAAGGAGAAATGTTCCACCGTCCTTTGGGGAGATTTCGATGCTAGGATTAAGAATGCTATGTATCTGCAAATTCCATCGGCGGCTATTATTAAGGAGATGGATAGGTACTTGCAGGAACCTGTGGTTAAGCGCACTGAAGATCCGTTGCGTTGGTGGTCTGAAAGGGCTGGGCTGTACCCTCGCCTGGTGGAGATGGTGAAAAAGAGATTGTGCATTGTGGCCGCATCGGTGCCGTGCGACAGGGTGTTTTCAAAAGCGGGACAGATGCTGCTGGAGAAGAGAAATAGGTTGAGCTCCTCAAGAGTGAATGAAATTTTGTTTTTGAATAGTAATATGGAGTAGTTTTAAGAGTTTTTAAAAATACGATTAGGAAAAAAATTATTAAAATAATTAGTCTCGAGCTAGTTAGGTGAATAGGTGTTAACCCAATTATTTGTCTATTGTTAAAATCAGGAATTATACTTGTTATTACTCAATCAGTATTAAATACGTGTAATATGTCTTGGATGTAATTCTGCAAAAATTGTAATAAACAACAGTCTAACATTTTATATTTGCTTGTTAGTTAATGAATCGACTTTTTCTATAACCACATTTTCATACTCGGACAATAATACATACACACTTAAATACATTGGCCCACATTCATACCTCACATTTAGAGTCTCTTTTAACTATATGATGAAAAGCTGTGAGAATAATATGACAACGTATTATTTGTTCGGGCAGGAAATTGAAAAATTGAAATCAAAAATCGAAGAAATTTATATAAAAATATTAAAATTTTTGAATCGGCTGTATACATAAATTTTCGCATAATTCCTTTGGTTTTCGTTCTATTTACTTCGAATGTTTACTTTCCACTCAAATAAATGACACGTTGCCACATTATTCTCGCATTTATCCGTCATTTAGTTAATTAAAAGTGACTCTAAGTGAGATGTATGATGTATGTACGGGCCCATTGATTAAATTGAAATCAGCTTCAGTATTTTTGGATGACCAGCCATCAATAAATAATGCAACATTGTGGAAGATAATGAGGCTCTATTAAAAGTTCAAATTCTTCAAGTGTTGATGGTTTGCTTGTGTAAATATTATTTTTATATTCATTTACATATTTGAGTATCTGGTTTTTTTTTATAATGTTTGGTTGGATACTCCGGTTGTAATTCTGACTTTTGGCTTAAAATAAATTTGAGGTTATGTTTTACACACGGTTGCCATGTGCTGTCATAAAGATCAATTTAGTGGTGAAACAGGTTTCTTTTATTTTATTACCACTTCTGTCAAAAAATGAATTGCAAATTGCAACATGACATTTATTTATCAATGTCATTATATGACCAACAGTAAGGATATCCAAATAAATCAAAGAACCTAAGAAAAATAAATCCCAAGTCTGGTTGGTCAATAATAAAAAACTTAGTATAGTTATGTCAATAGTTGAATGTCTCCCGATTACTTTTTGAATGAATGAATACTTTAGATATTGCCCCAAAGTAGTTAAAAGCAAAATTGTCAGATAATTTTAAAACTTAAACTGAAATATCACTTGTCTAAGTTAGTGTTAAATTGTAATTTGCAGGTTTTCTCTGTTTTAATAATTTACATAAAGCCGTTGGTTGATGTACCCCACTTTTGGTTTTAAGTTTGCTTAAACAGTTCAAAAATATTTTTTTAAGATTTGGGCCTTCCCGATACTAATCTAATAAATTCACTTAGAATAGAATTCTTTTATCCAAATCATTTGCCAGCAATCAATAAATATACTTGAATTTTCACAAAAAGATAGTTGCACTAATTCTACAAATTTAAAAATTAGAAGGCTACAGTCACAATTTTACAAATTCACTTCAAATTAGTATCTTTATAATATCTGCGTAATTGATGGTTACAGACTGAGGACGAGAGTGAAGAAGATGAGGATGAAGAAATTGATGATGACCTAGACATGGCTGAAGTCGAACCAGCTTTTGTCGATGTGTCACAAGAAGCAAATCCGGATGCACAACCAGGCCCATCCGGTATCGGAAAAACCGGCGACGCACAGTGAGTACTTTTTTCATTATCGGGGCTCTTTTACCACTTTTAACAAAATGTGTACCCACAAAATACAACACGAAAAAACTTTCTACAAATAATTTCACTTATAACTATTTCAATAATTTGAGGTTTGAATTGCAATTGTCAAAATTATGTACACATCAAAATTTTTCATAAAACTATCTTTTTACATTATATATAGGAGAATACAACTTATACACATTTTGTTAGAATGTGACAAACGTTATAAAAGTAACGTTGAATATTTTCTTTGCACATGTTTCTTGATTCTAAAGTAGTGATTTTATATGTGTGGGTCATTTAACTGTAAATTTGATTTTTATATTGTGTACAATTTTTTAATCAGTACTGGCGTATTTGCATCAGTATTGTTTATCACATCGGATGTTTTTATTTGGTGGTGTATATTTGTGTATTTTGTGTATTTCGTGTGGTTTATAAATCTACACATTCTTTTGTGATAGATAGTAAACGAGCACAAATAATTTCATAATGCCAAGTCTACACATATTTTTGTGCTAGACTATTAGCATTTTCTGCAGGTGCCATCGAATCTACACATTTTTTGTGATAGATAATCACAAGCACTATTTGTTTTGAATAAGTGCTGAAGAAGAAAAATGTTCCTTCTCCGGATGATTTGAATTCTTTTTCGAACCATCACAGTGTTTCGTGCCAGTTTGGAGGCTCTGGCTGTTTATTGTAAGTATATTTTTATTTTAAAACAAATTTGGTGACTAGGTGCATACTTTAAACTATTCTGTTTACTGAAAGTGGTAATTAAATTAAGCGAATTATAACTATTACTTGCAAAAAGAGTTGAAAATATTTGTTTTGTCTTACTAGGCTAATTAAAACTGCACAGGATTTTTTTTTGTTTAAATTGGCTTATGCCTGACCTTGGTATTAATTACCGTTGGCCGAGTATAGGCAAATTTATTTTAAGAGGTCAGAAATATTTAAGAATATTGATTAAAAGTTTTTGCGCCCTTTTGATCTCGATTTGGCTTAATAATTTTTTTGTTGAAGTGTAACTGAGTTCGTTCCTTCAAAGGATTAATCTTATCAGGAACTTTCAATTTGTTGTTATCAAACACATTACACATTTTAGGTTTGTGACATTTACATCAGTTTCTTATTTAAAAGCACCTTAAATATGGACTTGTGTAATTCATTTGGCTGCTTATTGTAAGAAGTTTGTAGGAGTATCTCCCTATATTGTTTTTTAAATGCATTTTAAGTATGGAGTCAAATTACCATGGGTTAGCGAATACTTTATTTGGTTATTTATTGTGAGGAACTTGTGAAGTACCTTCATATATGGTCTTGATTCCTTATATATATATATCTATGAAATTGCTTTTTTTACATTACTGCTTTTGCGGTGCTTCTGGCCTATATTACTATTTTTAGTCTCTCTAAAGGTGAGAAATGTTTCTTGAAGCATTTGTTTCAAGAATTTTTTTTAAATTTTTTGTGGGACAGTAATGAAACACCGTTTTAGTGTTTTGATAGGTTCAGAATTGATTTTCAGTAGCTCCTGGTTTTTATTGGCACGCATTAATACCATTACTGCAGACTGGCGCCGATATACCTTTTATGTAGTACGTATGTTAAGTGTTGGTAATGCATGTACCAATGCTTGTTTTTTTAATTTATTCAATATCTGGTTTTGCATGAGTCTTTGTAAGCTATCTTCAGGTTGTTGGCAAGTCATGGATCCATTTCGTATTCTTTGTCCTAAGAAATTGTTTTCGCATATGCTTTTCCTGATGAGATATGAGATTTTTTCTTTGAGGGAAAATAACCCAGATGTTTTGTTTCTTATTATTTACGAGAAAATTGTTCGAAGTCCTTATTTTTAAGGTGTTTTCTTATTGTTTTAGAAGAGGCAGAATTCATTTTCAGGTTTCCTTAATTATTTTATTTAAAAAAATGGATTTTGAAAACTACGACAGTGATGGCATATTCGTTGATCATTTATCCACACATTTGGATGAGGATGATTTGCCACAATGTGATCATAAAAATGACTGGAATTTTTTTGATTCACTTGTTTTGAAGTGCATTTTTTATTCTTCACAAATTTTCGCACACTAAGTTCATGGTGTTACCCGTAGATAGCGTGTTACTATCCTCTACGTCAGTTTTCATCAACTTAAAACTGCTAAATATGTACATTAAGACAGAATTTTTACTTTGGTTTTAGCATTCGATTTAGTTTTCTAAGGAAACGAGTTGAGGGAAACATTTTGATTTATTTTACATTACATTCTCGGTATGAATAGACTTGGTTTACTCGGAGGTTTTCCAAGATTTAGTTTGGATTTAGTGTAATCAATCACCATTTTGCAGCTTAAAACATCGGTGCTACACTTATCAAGATAAAACCTTTCATCTTGAGCTTATTGAGACAAAATCTTTCGTCTTGCTCTTGTCAAGACAAAAGGGTTCTTCTTGCACTCATCAAGACAAAATCTTGTGACTTGAAACGAGACCTCTACAGTTCGCCATGGGCAGTTGATATTTACTATATCACATGCTTGTACATCCTTTATTTCTTTTATGGGCAAATAAATCTCTCATGACTCAAATTGTGTACTGCATAAACATTCATAGCAGCATCATATTTTTTTAAATTTGATCAAATTGCTTTGATTTATATTTTTAATTTCAAAAGAAAGGCTCTTCAAATGAATTTTTTGTGTTTCTTTTAGCCGAACTACAACTTAGTGAAGTGATCACTTGCTGTTCCAATGGTTTAAAATTCCAAAATTAAATCCACAAAGGTTCCTATCTTTCTCCGTTTAATTTTTTTGGGTTGTGCTTATTTGAAGGCTGATATTATTGAATTCTGTCTTTTTATTTTCTTCAGCAATTGACAATGATTAATTGTCTTTCCACAAAATCTAATATTGCCTGCAAGGATTAGTGTTTTAGAGGGGATCTTCCTCATCTTTTCCTCCTAAGCAATCGCCAGAATGTAGACTGCGAGGCCATCTCTGCATTTAGTTTTTTAACACGTTCGTTGCCGCCGCAATTGGGATTGCATTTACGCAAGTATAAAGTCGGACACACTAGCGCGTCGGTGGCAGCGAACTGTTTATTTCTATATTTATACACAAATTATTGTTGCCCTTCAAGACAACTGAAGTCCAATATCTGGCTATATGTGTTTGGTATTAAGGAAGGACTGCTAAACAGCGCTTAAGCAAGCCATTCCAGTATTTTAATTTCTAGTTTATACATTTGGCTTTGGGAGGCTTCTTCTGTGGAAGTTAGTAGTGCGCTTATCTGCCTTCTAAGATGTTTCCTGTATGATATCAGTTTTCTCATAATTTTCATTTATTTTATCCACGTGTTCATACCATTTTAGTTGATGCATCTCTAAATTTTTCACAACAGAGAATTTGAAAATTAATTTCCATTTGACAGTAAAACTGTTGATCAATTTCTGCAATTTCTGGTCATGTGTTTGATATTAGGGTTTTAGATAACACTACAACCATTCCACTATTATTCTTTTGAGATTATATTTGATCTCTTGGAGGCAGAAGTTACTATTACTCTGCTTATCTGCTTTGCAAGAAGGTCCTCATAATTTTCACCATCTCTGCTATTGTATCCACATGTCCATATTATTTGAGTTGCTTCTCCTATGAACTTTTATAACAAAATAGTTGAAAATTTGTTCCCTTATATACAGGGTCCGCCAAATACAGCCTTTAAGGAACAAAAAATATTTATTATGTGTTTGAATTACATTTAAATACTGTCTTCAGTTAAGCACATCGTTACTGTAGAATGTTCGAAATGTTCGCTGTTGGCGGCCATTTTTATTAAGCGTGCTCCAGCCATTTTGTTTTCTGTCTCATGATGATGAAAGTACCGGCATCTTTTGAGTGAAAGATTATTCTGCAATATGCTCGTAATTCAAATCAATTGACAATATCAATTTCTCGATATAGTCTGACAAAAGTGAATACATTTTTTTGGGGGACTGTATTTGATGTTTCTGAATCTTCTGCAGAAGTGCATTTGTGTACATCTTTCTTTTATATCTCGAGCACATAGTTAAGAGTTGTGCTACATCGAATTTTATTGTCTTTTTGTCTAGGTGTCATTTAATTTTGGGATCTATACCGCTTCAGTTCTTTCACCTGGGCTCTTATGTTTTGCTGTTGTCAACTACACCTCTTCAGAGGTTGTCATTTTTTTTTGTCATTATTTTCATATAATCTTTCTGGTTTATATCTGGACATTTTTCTTGTTAAAATCTTGTAATGAACTGTCCGTTGAGAGTTGCTAGTAGTAATTTAATACTATTATTATATGTTATATGACCTTGAATACTATTTTGATGAGAATATTTGCTTATTTTCACACTCGCTGATAATTTTCCCTTGATGATGATCTTTGATATTTTACAACCAATGTGTTACATAATTTGCAATGCACTGATGGTATTTATTAGGCCGTGCCTAAGAGGTTATCAATCCCTCCATCACAATTTGCGCTTTCTTGTAAAGGTCTGCTATTTTAATAATTTTTATCAACACAAGTACGTATATTTATCATGGAGAAATTAATCTAAAACGTAAAGGAATGATTGCTAATTCTAGCCCGGAGACATGTATCCAAATCTTAAGTCTCATGGCTAAATCTACATTTTTTTTGCAACTGTAGATAAGTGTAGGTATAGATAAATAATCATCTTAATGGTGATCGAGCACTGAATTTTACTCAAGTTTATCATGATTTTTGAATCTGCTTTACTAGGGTCGGGTCTTGTTAAGTCTTGGTCTATTCTGGGTCTCGCAAGTTACCATATTGTTTCATGTGCCACGTGAGTTACCTATAACTCCATGTCCTGAAGCATTAAAAGTGAGGTGGCCCCAGGGTCCCTATTTTAATCGTTCAACGTGTCAGTTAAAATGTTAAATATTAACTAGTTGTAATATTAACTAGTAGTTGACTGCCTTCTCAGTTAAATATAACTCATAGCTTGTTACGATTCAGGCGTCACGTGATTTATTACCTTGTTATGATTCAGGCGTCTTATTGTAACCTGTAACTCCATGTTCTGAAGCAATAAAAAGTGATACGGCCATAGGATCGCTATTTTAATGGCATTTACATGTCAAATATTGTCTTTCTTATTTATCATATTTTTGGTTGAGTCTTCGCTTTTCCAATATAATTGTTCGTCTCTAATTGTTATTATTGGCTTTTGAATTCATTCTTGATCATATTTTTGGTCAAGTCTTTGCTTTTCCAATATACTTGTTGGTCTCTAATTGTTGAATATTGACTTTTTAATTCGTTCTGGGCTACAAGTTCTTGGTTTCCATTTGATGCTTTCCTGGTGCATCTATTGATTCTCATGCTAATTATTCTGCTATCTACTAGCATATTGTAATTTTCTTTTCATAGCCATCTTTTTAATATCCGTTTATTTCATGAAGCCTAAGATATTGCTGTTGCTATGCACTGTTCAAATACACTGTGTTCTGGCATTTACAGATCTGATCTGAATTCTGTTTGCTGCAAGTCATCCATACAAATTAGATTTCTTTCATTTATTTTATCTCTTTGCTGTAAAAGATTTCACACATTTTAAAGGGCCTAAGTGCACTTCTCTCAGTTGGCATTAGAAGTGTGGGGGTAGGTGGTTTATAATTCAAGCTGTTGTTTAGCTTCGTACATTCAGATTTGTAAGTGGTCTATTTTTTGGACTGTAGTGTCACAACTTGCTTGTTCAAATTGTAATCCCATTTGCAGCAAAGAGTTAAATTATCAAGTTGCAATCTTCGTAAAGATTTATCAATAGGGCTATTCCATCTTTTATATTTGAGATGATCTTCGTTCTTAAAATGGTAATCTTTTGAGCAAGAATTTTGGAAGGTTTTTAATTCAAATACCATTGTGTTAGATATTGGGATATTTTCAGTATTTATTGCATACTCAGTCCCGCCTTTAAAGATGTTGTGTGTTTGTTAACTCTTTGCTGCAGGAGATTTCACATGTTTTAAGGGCCTAAGTGCTTTTCTCTCCGTTGGCACTAGAAGTGTAAAAATGTAGTTCATAATTTGCGTTTTTGTCTTCGTCCATGAAGCTTTGTAAGTGGTCTATTTTGTGGACCATTGTGTCACAAGTTGCATAAATTTGGTGGTTCAAATAGTACCGTATGCAGCGAAGTGTTAATAGTGATTTTGCTATTGTAAATTATAAATTAATGGCTGTACAAAGTTACAGAAGTAATCCTTTGCAGAAATTTCAGTTATTACATGACAAATGATTATTCAAGAACCTTCAGGATTATAGTAAATTCTAACAAATGCTCATATTTCCAACTCAAATTTTTGCTAAATTGCTAAATTATATACAGATTTTTTTTTAATGGCCTTGGAAACAAGTCCATATGGCCAGCTCAAGGTACAGAAATAGTATTACCACTTTAGTAAAGTTACATCTTGTTAAACGGTTTCAAGTATGTTTTTAGTTACTGTAATTTTTTGTATTGAAATTGAAATTTTATTGCTCAAAAAGTACAATTATTTAATTTATAAGAGAAATTGTCAAAGATATTGCCAACAGATATTTTACTTTCATTTAAATATGCTAAAGGAAAAACCTACAGATTTTATTTTTCTAGTTGGCAGTATTTTTTACATAAGCTTTAAAATAGGAATCTTATAATTACAAAACTACGTAAATAACAGCAAAAGAAAATAGTTTTTTCTATGAATCGTTATTAAAAAAATCTTTGGTTATGCATTTTAGAGTACTAGATAAAAAAAAATTGTGTGCCAAATTTGCTCATTTAAGTTTAAAAAATGATTAGTTTATTCTTGTTGATAATTTCAGCAAAGTGAAAAACAAACAAAATGTGGACTTTTTTGTCTTAAATTTTCAGGCCACATGGATTAGTTTTTTTTTTGTTGACAATATCACAAAGAATGATTGAAAGGCCCAATAAATTACTAAATTTTTATGGTGTTAATTTAAGTTTAGAACAAAAACGCATTTTTTAATTTTCCAACAGAGTGGTTTGTACATGTGAGTCAGCAACAACCAGTTTTAATAATTTGAAAATGTGTTGTGTATGTATCAAAAGTAAATATAATTTAATCAAATATAAGAAACAATATCACAAAATTTAAATTTTGTTATTCACAATACATACACGTTTAAAACGTGTTTAATTTAATTGCAAAAGTCAACATATGGAGAAGATTTTGGAGAAAAATGCAGTAAATAAGAACAGGCATGATTTTGTGTTATTATTTTGCAAGTTATATTTATATTTCAAATAAAATGAGTAACTTTGTTGGTATCACTTCAATAAATCGTTGTGACTAAAGTTTCAACAATTTTAGCTTGTTATCGAACTATGAATTCATAGTTTATCACTTTATTAAATTGTTGTGACTATAGTTTCGACTATTTTAGCTTATCAAATTATGAATTCATGGTTTGATAATGACAAGCTAAAATTGCCAAAACTATAGTCACAACGATTTAATAAAGTGATACCAACAAAGTTATTTGTTTTATTTGAATTATTCAAAATGTATCACAAAGTGAAAGCCTTTACAATTACATATATTTATATTTGAAAATGCAGTGCAGATAAAACTTCCACATCACAAGTTGATTTAAAATTTTCTATGCGAATCATTATTAGTTTACTAAATATAATTACTGATAATAAGAGTTTGTTAAATGAATCATGGAATAAGACAGTCTAGATATTCAAAGTCTTTGACTAACCTAGTGACTGCAGCATTAAAGAATGTAGTGCTATACTAGGCTAAAAATGATTATTTGAAATAATTAGATTATAGTGAATGTATTATTTGATAGTACAGTTAAATTATTTCATATTATTAAAAAGTATTATTAACACGTTCATTGCGGCTAAGATTTTTGTGTGACTTCATAATTTGCGATACGGGTCATATACAACCCGTACTTCTTTTTCGAAAATTGTGTTACTGCAAATCGAATGTAGTTAATCGTTACCACAAATTAATGTTAATCTGTGATCGATATCAAAAAAACTCAAAGTACGACAAAGTTACAACCTTTTTCCATAGGGAAGTCGAATGGAATTATAATTCCGTCCAGTACGGAAGTCCACAATGAGACGTAAAGAAGTGAACGTGTTAATAGTACAAACACATTTACCATCTTAAAAATGGTTGGTGCTGACTCATTTGTATATGATGTTACCTTCTTTGGTGGGGTTGTTTTGGACTTAGTCGGACCAAAAACTACATTTGTAGTTTTTAGTTTCATTTGGCAATAATCCCAAGTTCAAAATTTAAAGTGACACCGTTAAAGTGTGTGCTGTGCAGTGGATAAATACATATTTATGAAATATTACTTAATATTTCATATTTTTATTAGCTGTATGAAATATTTAATTTTTCATGTATTGTAGGAAATGTTATTTTATATTTCTTATAAAAAGTTGCATTCATAGATCTGTAGATGCAACCAATATCAAATGTAGCCATTTTTTAAGAAGGTAAAAACAAATAATGTATTTGCAATGTATTAAAATAACACAATTCTTGTGTGTTAAGAAGTTATTAATTTGTTCTAACCAGTTTATAGACAATGCAAAAATTGAAATTGGTTGGAGCAAACACATAATTTGTGAATTAAAGCAAGTTATTGTGTTATTTCTATATGTTATAAAATGTATGTCAAATTATGACCAAATTCAAGAAGCAACAAATAGTTATAAATACCAAACCATAATTGGATTAATTGAAAACTTTTATAAGTTGCAGATGTATTAAATAAAGACGACATTTGACCTGAATGTATGATTAATAACCTGTTCGCAATTCTGTAAAATTGTCTTGCAAAGACTAAAAACACAACTTCTTGTTTTAACCAGTTATTTGTTTTTAGTCTTTGTAAGACTTACAAACATTAAATATTAATATATTCAGGCCATATTTCGTTTTTATTTAATCATCATATTTGTTGGGGTTAAAACAGAATTTGCAATCAATCTCTAGATATTTACTTGATATTGAATTATTTTTGCATCTGCATTAGATTTATGAATTTAGCATTATATATATGAAAAATTGATTTATGTTTCATACACTTTTTAAATACAGTGCAGTGTGCGTATTATTTGCGCTTCGAATGGTGTTTTGTTTACATTATTTACAAGTTAACGAGGCTGCAAACTGGGTTGGCTGCTCGCTCCGGACTGTTTAGTGTTGCGTTTGAACACTAGATGGCGCGACCTAGAAAGCAACCTTTGATTCTGCTCAATTATTACCGATATTTCACACTGGGTGGCGCTTGCTAATGCAGTACAAGGGGGCGGTGCTATACATGGGTGGCTAGATCGCGGTACGCGTTTAGGAAGTTTTAGTATGCGTCGTCGCTCGCTAGATGGCGGCACGCGGCTAGGAAGTTTTAGTATGCGACCCTCGGTCGCTAGATGGCGGCACGCGGTTAGGAAGTTTTTGTATGCGACCTTCGCTCGATAGATGGCGGCACGCAGTTAGGAAGTTTTTGTATGCGACCCTCGCTCGCTAGATGGCGGCACGCGGCTAGGAAGTTTTAGTATGCGACCTTCGCTCGCTAGATGGCGGGACGTGTTTTGGAAATTTGTCGCCATGTAACACACTAGTCAAGCAGACTTGATTATATTTGAAGTCTGAATCAATTTAATAATCAAATTAAATAAGCTTTAATTTAGTTACAAATGTAAAGAGAATCTTGGATTCATGTGAACATTTTACTTATCTTTACTTTCGCAATATTTTACATTTTGTAAATTATTGTAATAGATATTTATAATATTTACATTGCTGATTTTTGTTGCATTTCCATTAAACAGTTTTCTGTACTTAGATTAAAATTTATAGTTAATTCACCATTCAAGGTGTGAAATTGAGCCTCATTAACCGATAAAAAAATACTTTAATTATTATTATGTAAATAAAACACCATTATCAGACAATTAGTTTAAAGTGCTGTGACTTGTGCTATAAAAAGTGTTTCTTCATAAATAGCTTCTTTGCTATTTTTTTTCGGTGGTAATATTTTATTTTGAAATATTACCTTGATGTCCACCATCGACACGCATCAAGATTGATAAATAGCATTTTTGCTATTTATTTATTTTGTTGTAAAAAAACATCGAGAGATTGGTATGGGATTTAAAAAAAATATTTATTGGCTTTAAATAAGTTTTTTTTTAAACCTCACATCAATTTTATAACGGATTTCAACAGATCAGCATCAGTTATCAAGGATCTTAATAAAAAACAGTTTGGTGATATTACACACAGTTTATTTCACCACTGGATATTGTTTTAATGTTCAGCTTGTATGTGATATCACAAATTTGTATTTTATTAAGCCTCTGATTAACACATCGTAGTTCACAGTTGTGATTGCAAAAAATAGCATGTTGCTATTTTTCTTTTTTACACAGTAACATTTCATTTTGAGATGTTGCTGTTCTTTAACAATTAGCATTTGTTAATTGTTTCATAATTAACGTTCAGGTAATTACTCATTTGGATAATTAACTGTTGGTTAATTGAAGATGGCGACAGATTTAGGTAAGTATGTTTTAATTATTTTCCGGTAACTTCAGTTCACTTTTAAATTCCTGGATCATAATGGAAATTCTTCATTTGTTGCAAATGAGCTAAATATAAAACTTAATAATATGAAACATTTGTAGAATCTACAAAAATTAGTCATCAATTAGATTATAAAACAACAACCTATTGTTGTTTTGTAGCCTTTGTAAGATTATTTTTGTATATTTTAGGAAGGTCAAGTATTTTTAAATTTTATTATCAGTGCTACTTTAATATTAAATCATGGCCAATTTAGATTTAATAATTTGAATTTCAAATAAGTGATCGTTTTTCTTCTTTTAAATTGAGCACTGGTTTCTCTCTTCTGGTACCTCATTTATTCAAGTCTTTCGAAAATTTAAAAAAAACTTCATTATTTTGTTTAAAAAATTAATATCTAAAAACACAATTTTAATTTTTTTTAAAGTGATTTAACAACAGAATTGGTTTAAAATTAAGAAAAGAACTTTCAATTTAGAAATAATTAAACAGGATAAGTTAAACTTAAGAAACAACTCTTAGTAAGACTTAAATTTTGCTTCCCGATGACACCTAAATTGCTCCACCCGCTGAGTATTGTGGTAAATACTGATGTTATGGTCGGTCCCTTTTTTTGCTGGTTTTGTGGGTGGAGACAATTTTAGTAGGTCGCGGTCGCAGTGTCAGCCAGCGGTGGCAGACGCAGCCTAAATGTAATTTCAGTGTCAGCCAATGGTGGTTGACGCGGCCTAAATGTAATTTCAGTGTCGGCCACCGCTCAACGTGTTAATAAAAAAAAAATCGTCATTGATTCAAGCACCAACCTTCGAGCTTCTTTCGACAATCTAATTTGTCCAAAAACTACTTCACACTACAGATTAAAATTATCAGGCCACTTTTTTGGCCGGCATTGAGGATCCACAATTTACATAATTAGTAATAAACCTTTATCATCGGTTAATTCATGTAATGGATCAATCCATATCATATTTGTATTGCCTATTTTTCAGGTTATAAACTGCCGCTTTACCCGCCAAGCTTTAAGCCGTGCTTTAAGCTAGGCTTATCGTTAAACCATGATTGAAAAACATCTAAAAATACCTTTACCGAGTTTAAGGTGGTTTAAGCCTCGTTAAGTCCGCCATTAAAAAATGGGCCCTCGATCCATTATCAAAATTTAAGCTTTGTCTGTAATCATTAGGCCCAACAATTTTTTTGTTCCAAATTCCACACCAAATTTTTTGGTAGAAATTGATTTTTGCAGTGGTTTTGGAAATTTGCCCACTAACGACAGTTTTGTGACTACACCATTTGTGGTAAAGCTTCAATTCGTGAATAACATTTAAAAAAATGTTCTTCCAGTTTCTATTTAACCTTGAACTAGGTAAATAAATCAGAATAGCTGGTGTAGTCCCGCTCTTGCAAAGTTTGAACTTATCGTGGTTTAAAAGCTTTTTATCTATTCAAAGCTTGTGTACTCTCGATTCCACAAAACCTGAATTTCTTACATCATTTTCAACCTCACTTGGCATATCATATGTAAAATATGCAAGTGGGCAGAGATAAATTTACAAAATTTTCAAAATACTGACATAAGCTCTCGTGTAACTCTCCTTGATGTCTTTAGGCGGGCATTTGCACTTGCCTTGAATTTTTAATAATAATGGCGAGTTTTCCTATTCTTATTTTATTTTCTTGTTCGTACAGCACCGCTGTTCGCGTAAAAAGGTTTGCACGCACTTATGTGAAAAAAGATATCAATGCCGATTTTGCGAGTTTGTTGCTTACTAAAACTATTGTATTAATTCCTATGGTGCATGACTTAAAATATAAGTCCGATTTTACAAAGTTACACTTGGAGCAAGTGGGCATTAGAAAAGTATAAAAATGGCATATATTTTTGTTGTTTATGCCGATTGTTTTGTTTTCAATTGATTTTGAAAGAAGCGCAAACTTTGGAGAAGAATAATATTTCCTGAGAATAAAATGTTTCCCGTATGTTGGATACGAAACATTCGTGAAATATACAAAATCTTGAAAAGATTTAAATAAATTACTACTTTTTCAAGAATATTAATAATTTCTTCATATAATTTCTTCATCTACCTGAAAAATTCTGGAGCTCATCATTCAGGTAGAAGTTATAATTTTTAATGGGTCGTACCGTACAAGCCTGGAATTAAAAAAATAAGTTAAATGCAAATAGACCTGGCTATAATATTCTAGTTAAAGTTACTTTTAAATTTAGTATCATCCCAAGTAAATTTGAGATTATTATTTTTAATAGAGAAGTATTCAAAGATGGAATTTAAACGCAAACAGACATTCCACAAAGACCGCAGGATAAATTACTTTTAAAATTAATTTCATCACAAGGAACTTCAACAGTTTCCTCACAAGCATCGAGTCATTTGTGTATTACAAATGGCGCAGTTAAAAAAAAAATTGTGCGAAAATTGGCACAATTAATTTTCCATAAATAAAAGTGGGGATCGTCCATGGGATTTGTGCAGTTAATTGTGTGTATCCATACCACTTAAACTTTGGGAAGAGAGACGCTGGATTCCAGGATTCGTCATTACCACATAGGTATGTATTTTTGTATCTCAAATCACTTGATTATTTTTTGTGTGTTGGTAACTATTGAAATCAATTGCTGCTAAATATTAGTAAAAGAAATGGTTGATAATTTCGTTTATAAACTATTAAATAAAAAATTAAATAAAACACACTTTTACTTAGTTAATATCACACTGTTTATTAATTAGTGACTGCAGTTTCGATTAAACAATGATCATTATCAAACTATAAGTAACAGTGTGATATTAACTAAGTGAAAGTGTGTTTTACTTAATTAAAAATGTATTAGGGAGTAAGTGCCGCCAACCTCAATCAGTTTTATAAAAATTAAACTTGAGAAAATCTCACATGTAGCAGATGCATTAAATAAATGTAATAAAGACGAAAAATAGCCTGAATATATGAATAGTCAACCTGTTGACTGTTATATGAATAGTCAACCTGTTGACTGTTATCTGAATATTCAACCTGTGACTATTTTTTGTCTTTATTACATTTATATCTTTAATACTTCCGTGAGCCGGTTTTAACATGACTACGCGTTTTAAGAAATTCGAAATAAGTCGTCCATTTTAAAATTAGGTTTTACATTAATTCGCTACTCATTGTAATTGTAATAATTGTATTATTGCTATTTGATAATTAGCAATGAAACTAAGAAAATTGATTGGAGTATAAGTTTATCATTATTTGGTGACTTGTATCCATCGGCGACTCGTGAAGAAAAATATTAAAATATCAAAACTCAGTTTAGTAGTTGGCTCCAAATCCATTAATAGGCTATTTATTCGTGGATCAATATCAAATATTTGTAGTTTTATTTTTAATTCTCTTGCGGATTCATGGTTACTTGGTTACTGTTTTCGTTTTAATCTCAAGCTATTGAAAATCGAAACTACGTTATTGCAAATGCATTAAGTAAATTTAATACACCAAAAAGATTGCCTGAATATATGTTTTGTTTACGAACAGGTTCGTATATTCAGGCTATATTTCTGGTTCATTGAAATCAATCTCAAACTATTCATACACTACGCTAACCGGTTCCAAAAGTTCAGATTATCCGGAGATATTGGGATAAAATACTTTTACTCTCCTTAATGATATCATTTGATGAAATTTTTCCTAAAAGGTCAAAAAGCTAATACCTAAAGTGCCAAACTTTTAAGCAGGTCTCTAAAAATAATTCATTTGGAGCGTAGAATAAGCTTTAGCCAAATTAACACGCTTATTTTCGGACATTTTCTTTAGCTATAATATTAATATTCCATTCCTACTAAGTAACCTCAACCCTCAATGCCAAATGTGTAAAAATGAATTTGCCACTCCCCATTTGCGAAAGCCAGATTCACATGTAGAGTTTTGTGAACAGCGCTTAATTAAATTCACCGAAAATCGGACTTGTAAGAACAGCATCCCTCTTACAACTGTATATTCATCAGAGATGGGTAACTCTTGAAGAAGTCGACTCAGAGAGTCAATTAAGTTGGTGAGTCAAGTGCGTTGGCGAATTGGCGAGTCAAGTGCGTTGTCGAATTGGCGAGTCAAGTGATTCGATTGAAAATAGGAAGGTCTTTGAGTCATAACATAGTCCCGATTGTATGGTTTAAAAGCTTTTTAATGGTGATTAGTGAAATGAGAGAAATTTTGAAAGTGGACCCCTTAAGCTCTTAAATTCATGTCGAGATATTTTTACTTTATTCACTAAGAATTATAACAATTACTCTTTTCATAGAGTGAGACCTTCAGAAGCAGATCATCAGAATGTGTTATTTTGTCCATTTCTAATATTCAGAGACTAAAAAATTCTAAAGAATCTTTAGATCACACTTCTCCACAACCCGCGAAAAAATTCTTCGACCTCAAATAAAGGACCCCTCACAAATTTCGGTGAAATTGACCAAATTTTGAATATGTTCCTTTCGGTGTCCAGGTCAAAAGTCTCCACGGGCACAAAGCTCGAAAATATTTCCTGCGAGCAGTACCCAACTCCGAAGGTTAGAGACCGGTAATCCCCGATTTCCTCTGATTTTACCTCTCCCCTTGCATTTTCTGGATATTTATAAGATAATCTCGCAACATTTTTGCTGCTAGATCAGCGTTAGCTCCTGCCATGTTGATAAAACATGGTGATACCAATTAATTATCGCTCCAGCAATGCGATAGAACTTGCCCAGGTTAGGAATATGCGGGATACTAATAGTTTGGGAGAAGAATTTGAATATGGCCAATACGCGCTTCAACTATCCATCGAGTCTTGGTCACTAGACGAGATTAATTCGCTGCTTCTGTATCCAGTTGACTTTGCCCTCGGGGAAGAAAAGATGGCATTTGCACTATTATTACTAGATTCTGCAGAAACGGAACAGTGCCTACGCCTCCCCATCATCCCTCGCTTCAGAATAAATCTAACTATTAAGGGGTCAGCCTAGTCAGAAATTTTAAAAAATCGATTTTTGGGTTTTGACATTTTCAGTAAGTACAATATTTGGAGAATATACCGTAAAAAGTTGGAATTAGTCCGATTAAAATTGCGTTAAAAGTTTACAAGGTCGATGGAGTTTAAAAATTCAAACGCGTTTTTCTCAAAACCGCACTTTAAACTGGTGATGACTTATAGAAATCTGGTCATTAAGCATGAAAGAAAACGGTGCTTGTAGGTATATTGTAAGTATCAGTAATTTCGCACAACAAACCATTTTTGTTGCGTCGATTTGGTCACTACTCAAGTTATTTCTTGTGAAATTTAGAGTTTATGGTAAGAAGTACAATAAGTTAACGAAGAACCTACAACAATGGTGTTCCTTCGTTAACCCATTGTATCGTGTAATCCACAAAATTTAGTTTCAGAGTTGGCTGTAAGATAAATAAGGTATGTCGCATATTATTACGATTGGTTCAATTGAATTAGATTTCAAAAAATGAATTAATCTCAGACATGCCTGCTGTTTCTCTCTCTCTCGGCCATGGCCAACTCTGAAACAAAATTCTGTGGCTCACACCTTACAATGTACAACATCTAGAATCTGGAGGATTTCCGTATTTACAGCAGGTGCTAGTTAACCTAGTTTACGCTATGGAGTCCTATCGACGATGCTCCGTTGAAGATTTTGATTTGAGTCAGAAATTAGTGCACGCCATGTTTTTGCGTATATAATTAATAGTGGTGCACCTCATCGACGATTGATTGAGCAGGATTGGTGACACGCTTCGAAAGGTAAGTCTGGATATTATTGATTATTTCAAATGGTAAAGGATAAGTAATGCTATCCTGTTTAAATTAAATTATTTTTTGAAAAGATCGCAACCTTCCATGGTTTTCCATGGTCATGTTTCACCTTACTTATACGGACAATATACAGGGTGCAGTAAAAATGGCGGATTAACTCGATACGTTGTCGAGCGTTACTTCGAGAGTATGAAAAAAAAAATCGGTAATGCATTTTTTCGAAGATGTGAAGGCTTTGGTGGAAATTATTTCACTGCTTAAAATCGGCTTACACTTGGGCTCATCAAATAAATTGTGCAGAGATACATATTTTCATACTTGTTAATATTATATACAATTGGTATTTTTAAATGCGAAGATTTGAAAGTTGAATAATTGATTTTCGCATTAAAATAAACCTACTAATGCCAGGTTTTTTTGAATAGGAAAATCAATTATTGAAAATCAAAATTTTCGCATTTGAAAATACCAATTGTACATAATATTAGCAAGCATGAAAGCATGTATCTCTGCAAACTTTATTTGATGAGTTGGAGTGTAAGTAATTAACGTTTTGCAGATTTTAAGCAATGAAATAATTCACAATCTTAAAAAATGCAATAATTTTTCTGAATTATTTTTTCCATACTCTCGCAAGTAATTCTTGACGACGTACAATTGAGTTAATCTGCCATTTTTACAGCACGCACCCAGTATACTTTTTAAATCTAATTTTTTCCTCAATATTCATATATTCATTAAAACAGAAGTCGTAGAAAAGTTTGCCTTTGTCATGCACTTTACAAAATGATGGACAAAATTCACATAAATGTTTTCTTCGCCAAAGAAAATACTGACATGAATTGCCTAAATCCACCGTGTTCGCTGCACAGGGCGGGTTATTTTAAAGCTACATTCACATGAAGTGCTCGAAGCTCTAACGAGGTTTCTTTTGTATATGTAAGGTGAAACACCAATTTAAAATTTGAATGATATCACGATAATACAGTAGATCTAAATACTGAACTTTCATGAATCTGATTTCATAATTGAAGCAAATTATAAAGCGGCAGATATTTATAAGATCTGTATATCTGTATAAATTTCCTGGCTATGAAACACCAATTCATATTTGATACGTAGGCTATTAGAAAATAACTTAATTTTGTGACTAATTGAATATTTTTGTTTGTTAAAAAAAGGTATTCATACTTAAGATGGGCGAAATGAGTTTTTTGTGAGTTTATTCAACGTGAAAAGTCAACAGAAAAAAGTGACTCATGACTTTAATTAACACGTTCGCTGCCGCCGACTACACTTGCGTAAATGCAATCCCAATTGCGGTGGCAGCGAACGTGTTAATAAGTATGTCTGGAAGAAAACCCATACTGATATTTTTAAAATTGTATCCACTTTTATTTACCTGAATAGCGCCGGTAATCCGTTCCGCTACGTTTTCTGATATTTCTTTCATTGCACTGCTCAAAACTGCTTTCCCGCTGCGTTATCTTTTTACGGTACCATCGCGTAACCAAACACAGAATCTCCGCCACGCAACTCGATGGATTAATTGTGGATCACAGACACGAACACATACAATCTACCACAAACTATTGCCTTTCACTGGCGAATCAAAATCCTTGTTATCATTGCTAGCACGGACACAACGCGGCTCTCACTCCATAACTGCACGTCACCAACTTAAGAGAACACCTGTTTACGTTAAGGCGAGAGCGCACGTGGCAGTGACGGTTCGCGGGTTTTTTCTGGTACGGCCGAGGAACAAGAGGTGGTAATACAGATAGGTGCGGTCACGCACGTCTCTGCAACTGACCCTACCTATCTGTATTACCACCTCTTGTTCCGAGGCCGTACCAGTAAAAACCCCGCGAACCGTCACTGGCACGTAGGGATGTGCATGTGATTTGTTTGTGAGAAACAAAGTCCAGCAGCTACATAAGCATTAGTAATACATTCGGGTCCATTGGACCCGCTTGCTAGACGAAACGGTTAAACCGGTGCATACTCTTGCCACCGAACGTAATTATTTCTGGCTGCATGACAACTTCCAAGGCTAAAATCATTGTCATACAATCGCTAAGTTATTCTAATCTTTTTCTTTAAATAGTTTTTTTTTTATCTTAAAAGCGAAGCAATCCTGATGAGACATTAATTTCGTAACACGTGTATAGATGGGCCAATGATTCTGTGTATTTAGTGTGTGAGCAGAAATATATTCAAGCTTTGCCATTGCAAATAATCAGTTGTAAAGGGTGGGCCATCTAACGCTTGGAATTTGAATCGGCTATAAAAAAAAACTTATGAATATTTTTTCAAAATTATGAGTATATTAGAAAGATTGGACATTTTCATTTAAGAATGAAACAAAACATCATTCAAATGCCTGCCAAGGCTGGCTTTTGGCAGTACGCTATCCGATCAACCCAATTTTTCAGTATATTTTCGATTGTTTGGGCTCCAATCGCATGGATGCAACTTCGACTTCGTGTTTCAAGGCATCAATAGTCTCTGGGTGGTTAGCGTAATACTTATCCTTAAGGATAACAAAAAAAAGTCCAACGGGGTAAAATCGCAACTCCTAGGCGGCCTATTCACATCAGCATTTCGGCTGTTTATTCGATTTCCAAAAACCGTGCGCAAAGGATCGATGGTTACGTTGGCCGTGTGGCAAGTGGCTCCGTCCTGTTAAAACCACATGTCAACCATGTCATACTCAATCCAACTGAAAACATATCGAGTCCATTTCTTGCACTAATTGAGCTTTGTAGGCCTTCAAACCGAGGTCTTTATGCAAAATTCTCGGAAAAGTGCGAGAAATGTTCAGTTCCTGAGAACGAGCGCATGTTCACGCACACTCTGAGCAACAGCATCAATGTTTTCGGCTGAGCACACTGGACGAAATTGCGAACGTGTTGTTTTATCCAGTAAAGATCTAGTGTTGAATTTATTTCGTAAATTTCCTACCGTTTGGGTAGAAGACACCACTTTGGAAGTGGTGAGAACGAAACGAGTTGATGTTGATGGATGTACACGCAAACTCTGAACAACAGCATCAATGTTTTCGCCTGAGCGCACGTGTTGTTTTATCCAGTAAAGATCCAGTTTTGAATTTGTTTCGTAAATTTCCTACCGTTTGGGTAGAAGTAAATTTTCAATATTTCGCAATTTTTTTCCAGTATAAAACGTCCCTTTTCGTAAATGTCAAACATAAAACTAAATATCTGTCAACTCACGATTACCTTTCCAAATTTAAAAAAATGGTAGTTCAAATTCCAAACGTCAGATGGCCTACTTGTTTAATTGTATCTTTCAATATTCGTCGTGGCTTTGGCGAGGACAGTAGTAGCTGTTTCCATATTTGTCGTGGCATTATCCAGGATGGTAGCTGTTTAAATACTCGTCGTGGCATTAGCTAGGACAGTGGATTTTTTAATATTCGTTGTGGCATTAGCCAGGACGGTAGCTGTTTCAAATATTCGTCGTGGAATTAGCCAGGACAGTTATTTCAATTAATATTTACTTATTGCAGTCTACGACTAATGTTCTAGATTACGGAGACTATCGTATTTTTAACCATCATTTTCAAACCAATATACCGAATTATCCTTGTTATAAAGATAATCCATTGAAAGAAAAAAAAAAGATTGGATGACTGTTTCAAAGAGTGTTTTCTAATAGCCTACGTTCAAGATGTATGAGATCAGAGTTTAAACCAATGTTAAGAAAGTGTGATCAATGGAAAGTTATTACATAACTAATAGCAAATACAGCTCAACCAAGCTTACAATCACGTGGAAAATATAAATGGTTTCAAAAATTCGCTGCAGTATAATTAATATTTATTAAAGGTAACTTTTATGAAAATTGCATTCAGCATTTAAGTGCTAGGTCACTGGTTTGAAAGTCTTCGGCAATATTTTAAAATCTTAATGATGATCATTGAAAGCTTTTCTAATAACTTATAAATGCGTATATATAAAATAATATTTCCATTTAATGCAAGAACTGATGAACACTTTCAACTGTGTAAGCTTGTTGGAGCTGTATATAGAACTGACCACAGTTGCGTTGCCATTTAAAAAAATGATTTTTAAGCAAATTCATATCTAGGCAAAGTTGTTTATTAACAGAAATTCAAACAATGAGAAATATCAAAATTTTTTCATCTCTTTTTTTGCCGATATGCTAATAAATAATAATATACATTTGGTACCACGAGAGAAGGGCAACTGTGGAACTATTTTTTTTTGCAAAATTTTGCGTTTACTTTGAAACAATTTCAGCTACCACTTCACTACGCAGAAAATCTGGATGCAGTCAAGGTAGGTGAATTCAATTTGGTCGTCGTTGATACAACAGTCCTTCGGGTTGGTTGTTTTAGGTGCTCCAAACGTTTAATTTTCGGTAGTTGTTGAGTAATTCTAAAACTAATGTTTCTTACTTTTACATTATTAATTGTAAACGTCAGTATTTTAGAAGAAAACCTGTTGCTGTATCATTACATAGTCCTTTAATACACTCACAGGCAAAAATATTGCTCATTGTTTTAGTCCTTTTTCTATTTATATTTTTCCGTTACCACTTTCGGTATTTTTTATTGAAAATTTCTTTGCACTGAAGTATTTTACGTATAATACTGGTCAAATAAATAACATATTGAAGCTTTACAGCAAATTTGTAGAGGCAATAATGAAATTTCATGATTTTGGTTGTAACATTTGATTAGAACGACAATATAACAATACTTTGAGGCGACATACTTTTTGGTAGTTGGTATTTCCCCCTATGGCTCTAACAATAGCCTGCATCCTCCTAGGCATGCTCCGCAGAAGATCTTTAATGGTGTCTTGTGGAATTCGATGCCATTTTTCCTGTGCAGCAATTCTTAATTCTGCAATAGAATTAGGAGCTGGATTTCGTGCTCGTATACATCGCTTGAGGATGTTCCAAACGTGTTCTATGGCATTTGCGTCAGGACTCATTGCTGGCCAGTCTAGTGTCTCAATCCCGACATCTTCAAGATACTGCATCACTGTTCTTGCGACATGCGCACGGGCATTATCAGGTATTAGCACAAAATTATCGTATTCACTGAAGCCAACATGCTCTCCAAGTATATTGCTAATGTACCAATCAGCACTCGTTCTTAACCCTTTCGGACCTGGCGGTGGCAATTGCCACCGCAACATTTACATGTCTCTACTTACCATGACAATCCATAATTTTGCTGTTTGTCACTAGATGTCACTTCAAAGCTAATTAATTCCTATACTAATTAATCAAATCAGTTCAAATTTGGTATATATGGTCTTAAATTTAAATTTAACAATCCAGGGCTGAAAGGGTTACATTCACTTCAATGAGCTCCGTGCGACTCTCCCAACTAATGCCTCACGATAGCATAATGGAACCGCCACCAAAGTTGTGGGTGAGATTACATTCTGCAAAACGTTCCCCCCAACCTTCTGTATACTCGACCACGTCCATCTGGCTTGCATAGCTGTATCCTTGTTTCATCTGTAAAAAGAACATGTCGCCATTGACCTTAATTCCACTTACTATGGTCTCTTGCAAATTGTAACCGTTTAGTTTTGTGACGTGGGAGAAGTCTAGGCACACCGGCAAGACCTTTTGGCCTTAAACCGAATTCCTCGAGTCTTCTTGTTACTGTTTTGACACTTACATTGACTTGTCTTGTAATCAGTAATTCGTTTTTGAGATGTGGAACAGTTGGTGTGCGATTTCGTAAAGATTAGAGTCTCAAATATTGACCGTCTTTTAGCGTGGTACATCTTTTGAGTCCTTGACCAGGCCGCCTTTTGTATTCTATACAAAAAATGCTGTACTATACGAGAAACAGTTGATTGATTGATACGCAACCCACGTGCAATATCTTCTTGTCTGCAACCCTCATGTGCTAAGGTAATAATTTTAACAGAAAGCAACTCCCTTAAATGTCGCATATCACTAACCAAAATGGCAGAACCACCAACAAAGCACGGGAAATGTCATTCCGATAACAAACAAAATAGTGGCAGTTGATAGTCGTCAAGGCACACCGTGCAATATTTATGATTTGTAACATTATTTCTTATTCAGCTATATAAGCTAAATCTAAGCATCATTTAATCTTAAATAAATTGTGGTATTCGTAAAATACTCCAGTGCAAAGACATTTCTTAATAAAAAAAATACAAATACAAAAAAAGCACTAAAGAAAATGCAATTTTTTGCCTGTGAGTGTATAATTGTCTGCAAGTCATAACTGGTGCAGTGGTTTTCATTATATCATTCATTGACGATTTTACAGAGTTAAACGGTTTGTCGATTGATAAGAACTTGCAAGATTGCCAGGGCGTCGTCTCATCACTAACATTATGTTTGCAACCTGTTGCAAGTCTTAAATAGTAATGATACCCAAATATTTTCTTAAAAAAATATGCATAACGCCATATTAACGCAGTTTATATTTTTTTAACTAAATTAATAGTATATTGTACAACGAGGATATAATGATATATTTCTCGGGGATTTTGCATTAAAAATATTGCATGCATCTTGTGGAGATCTCTACCAATCTCCAAAACTAACCATCATTAAGGTAATTTTTCACGTTAAGTTAGTTCACCCAAAATTAAACGGCAATGTTAATATTTCACAAGGGTACACTCTATTAGTTACAGAAAACATGAAAACAAAAAAAAACACACTGAGCAAAAAGATGTAAAATACCAACTCGATGTAGAATTATTTTATTTAATGTTTAAGAAACCACAAGTCGCACACCCACCAAACCATACATCATTGCATTTGTTGGAAAAGTATCTATTCAAAAATGTACAGGGTGTTACATAAAGAAAAAAACTGCCGATGACGTCATTTCTCGAAAAATTGGTTAGCTGCAGATAAAGTAATAAGAAAACAACAGACGTTTAGCCAGAAATTAGGTTTTTCGACACATATGCCCAACCCTGTATGTTAATTGTTTTAAATATTGTTATTTCAGTAAAAATTTGAAATTAATATAATTATTTTGGTTTGAATTAATTTAAAAAAATAATAATTCCAACTGAGATTTAATTATTTTTTAGCCACTAGATGCCTATTATCTTAGTGGGACTTAAATAATATATTCAATAGACAAAATTTCAAGACTCAACACTTGAACTGTAGAAAATTAAATTGCGTTCGGTGATTTAAAAAAATGGTGAAAAATTAATCTCTCCTGAAATTAACTTCAAAATTTAAAAATCGATTTAGTTTAAGTTTATTCCTTAAATCCCTGCTAAACAATTGGTATATCGGCCAAAAACAAAATAACACTCGAAACTTGGTTTAAAAAATTGCGAAAAAATATTTGAAAATCGATATAGATTAAACAAATTCATCCAAACTAGTAAAATAATTGACATATCTCGGCTAAAAGCAAAATATATATATTTATTTACGGAAGTTCATTTAAATACAATATACACTTTATTACAACAAATTAAAATAGAGAAATAAACGGTTTACGTAAAGCAGACAACAGCACGAACATACACATAAAAAAATGAACATATTAAAATATCATGGATACATAACGCTACTTGAATCGGGAGCAAAATTGTACTCGGCAATTAAAAGAGTTGTAAAAATGAATCTTGCTTAAATTGACTTAATTAATTTTGAATTATATCTAGATTTAATGTACTATTCAAGTCCCAATAAGACAATCGACTCTAGTAGCTTAAAACTAGAGATGGGCAAAACTGCTACTTTGGAATCACGTTGCTACCTGTGATAGCTACTTTCTAATATCAGTGATTTTAAACTGTGACTGTGAAGAAACGCATCTTTTGAAAGATTATTAGCTCTGTTTTCGATTATTTTGAAATAAAGTCATTAACGAATAGAGATATGGATTTTTGAAATTTTCGTATTTTTTTGATCATTTAGCCAAAAACATCGCAGAAAAAAAATATAAAACGTGCAGGCAAAATTCTATAATAAAATATCCCTAATGGCCGAAGTATAGCCAATTCAAAATCAATTTGGTTTTTTTTAAATTCAACCATTTTTAATATAGATACGGATTTTCTTTTTAATTTTTTGAGCACTTGAATAAAAACATCGCAAAAAAAATAAAACCCGTAGAAAAAATCCTTTAAACAATATCCTCAATGGTCGAAGTATCGCTTATTCAAAATCAATTTGGTTTTAGTAAATTCAACAAAATGACAACACTCAAAACTTCAATTATAGAAATCTAAATTGCATTCAGTGATGAGAAAAATTGTAAAAAATGAATCGCACTTGGAATCAACTTAAAAAATCTGCCCAAAATGAACCAATTTTTGAAATTCCGTTGAAATGATTTACATTTCACTTCTAGCTGTCAAATCCTAATAGTAACGATCCAAATTTGATTTCAAAGATTTCTGGACAAACGAAATTTTCGGATTATCAAATAAGACTTATGTTCAAACTTTCATATTAATGGTTTTATTAGTTTTTGAGATGCACCGCGCACACGGACACGAATTTTTTTTCCAGAGGCCTAGTTAGAAATTTCAAAAAAATCTATTTTTGGGATTTGACATTTTCAGTAAGTACAATGTTTGAAGAATATTCCCTAAAAAGTTGGAATTCGTCCGATTATAATTGACGAAGTTACAGGCGTTGAAAACACGCTACGTTCACATAGTCAAATGGTGTATTGAAATTTTTAACTAATTTTCTCAAAACCGCATTTTCTACACGGTGACCACGATATCCGGAAAACTAAATAGAGTGATTGAACGAAGGATTTTTTTCCTACGTGTAGTTTCTTTTTTCTTGGCGAAGAACCAGTGATATTTTCATGAAAATCAAAATTTTAATTTTGAAAGTCCCAGGTCAATTTATCGACAAACTGCTGTTCGTTCAATCACAATTAGTATCATGCGTGAAAATTGAATTTTTATAAGAAGTTTTGAAAGCGAAATCCTCGAACTTAAAAAAAAAGTGTCAAAATCATTAAAATAAAATAAGCAGTGACGGAGAACAACTAATTATTTATTAATAGATATTAAAATAGTAATAAGCAAATCCAGATTGTTTCGACACTAATAATACGCACATATTTAATTGAGATAGACGCGGGTAAATTCTAGAAAAATTATGATTGAAACATACTTATGAAAATGTTTGGCCGTAGGAAAAGCAGAGTGTTCAACACGGTTTGAAAGCTACCTTGCATTTACTCGCCCTACGGGTTCGTAAAGGCAAATTGGCACTCGCATGAAAAACGAAGCTTTCAAAACTTGTCAAACAATTACGCTGATCGACCCGAATGAGAAATCCAGAAAACGTGTACTTATCCGATGCTCCAAATCAAAAAAACTCCGGAGCCAAATTTAAAATAATATATATTAAAAATACAAAGCAAATTGCTTCGTATCTTAAGTTGTATATCTATAGACGCGTTTCGAGATACCAAAGTCATGATGTGTTACCAAAAAAAATAATCGAAAATAAAGGTCAAAAGTCTAAAAATTAAAAAATCGGCTCGAAAAATCAAAAATATGGACCAAAAAAAATTAAAATTGTAACAATTAAATCGAAAATTTATGTCAAAATAAAGAATATTTAGGTCAACAGATCAAAAATGTAGACCCAAAAGAATATAGGTCAAAAATCTGAAAATTAAAAATCCGGCGGGAAAATTTAAAATGGGGACCAAACTGTCCAAAATTTAAAGAATGAAATCGAAAATTTAGGTCAAAATAAGGAATATTTAGGCCAAATAAAAAAATTTAGACAAAAAATCGAAAATACAGGCTTAACAATTAAAAATGCAGAATACTCTGGTAAGAAAATAGTTCAAATTAGCCTCAAAAATCACTCTTATTGTTCAAAATAATTTTCCAATTTTTTTTGATAGATGGCGAGACAAGGTCTGGCTTCTGAAGGACCTCTTGTCTTGCGTTTACGCAAGCAACGCCCTTCACTTCCTAACCGTACCCTTGAACTTTTTAAGAATATGTAGTACTATTCGCAAGTATCTGTACAGGGTAAATCATAATTAAGTGTAAAAATTTAACCAAAGCTTCTTTAGGCAAATACAAACAAATTAACGTAATGCAACTTAGTACACTGTACACTGTAACAGTGATTGCGAACTTTTTTATGTGCGCTTGCTACAAATTTACAAATATTGATCAAGTTGCTACCGGGTCAAACGCTTTTTAAAAGGTGAGAAAAACCTATTTCAGAATTTTATTGGGAAAATTAAATTCTGTTCAGAATAACTTACAAACACTAGTCATAATTACTTTGTGGTATAAAAATCGATAACAAATAAATAAGATGACTATATCAGGTTCATATTTTGTCACTTTTAGTAAAACTTGTGAATCAGATTCATCATACTATTTCTAAAACTGTCTTTCATAAAATTCATTTCCGAAAGCATATGTAGAACAGAAAATCGCTGTCTCTAGTATTTTTAACAACTGATGGTTGAAATGTCAATGTGGCGGAATCTATTGCCTGAATGCTGTACTGAACCAAATCCGGGTGGCTTTAACACCGACAAGAAATGGACATTGCCAGCGGCGGCAAATATAACAATATTAATGTGAACATTATGGGGAAACAATATTTAACTGATGGTTACTTGCTTATTATTTCCTCCTATATTTTTTTTGAAAAACACCCAACAATCGATCAGTTTTAAATATTTCTAAGCCTTTTCTTAAATTGCCAAATGTTTCTTTCCGTATAGCTAGCACTGGCTTGAAAATCGTTTACTTGCATTACTGAATCTTCCAAATGCAGACACTCAAAAATCTCCAAATTAAGTTTATCTGCTGATATAAAATATGTAAATTTTGATGTGACTGCAAATTACTTGAATTGTTAAAATTCGTTAATTATCGAATTACAGTAGAAAAATCTTTTGTCAATTTAACTTGATCACTATATTTTAGCTCTGCAAAGATTTTTTTTTTATATTGAAAATATTTGTTCCATTGAAAATTTGTAATTTATCTTCGCTTGCTCTGATTGAATCAAACAACAATAACTGTTTTGTTACCACCTTGCAGTTTATCATTTGGTTCTTTTAATGGTAAGCACCACCCGGCAAAATAATGCCCATTCACACGTTGATCGCTTTGTCAGTCACCGGTGACTGACACTGAAGTATTCCAATCTTACTCATTTTATAAAATAAAACTTTAAAAAAGAGAACTTTTTTTTGACATTTTACAAAAAAAACTTGTTGCCAGCCAATGTGTTAGTAAATTATACTTTTCAATAATTTTCTCAGTGTGTAAACGATTCATATAAACACTCATAATCTCTGAAGAACTTTACCATGACTTAACCGTCAGACGTTTTACATAAGTAAACCATTTAATAATTCTGAACATTTTCGTAAAAATATGCGCTTTAATAAATTATATTTTTCAATAATTTTCTCATTATGTAAACGGGTCATTTAAACACTCATAATCTTTGTAGAACGTCAGACGTGCTTGTAAGTAAACCATTTAATGGTTAATGGAATTATGAAAATTTTCGTTTAAGCCCGTGCAGATATAAAATCGACCAATTTTGTAGCAACGATCATTCCATATTCCATTGGCTATTTAAAATTATTTTTATTTTGTTTAATGTTTATATTTAACACATTTAGTGAGAAGTGCAAGTTTTGTCTGCATGGGCCAATCCCATTTTCTTTAAATGTGCCTCCTTCAGAACAGAATACTGGCTTTTGGTATTTAACCTTTAGCCGCACCACTATTTTATAGTAACATAACTGCATGTTGGGGTCTTTCAGGACCCACGTCAAAAACTTTTTAAAAAATGCTTTCATTCTTTATATGTGAATGCAGAACTGCATAAGTGTTCATTGGGTTATTATTGACCTAAAAAAAAAACAGTTATACTGGGGACTCAATTTTGCATTTTCTTAGGATTGAAGAAATAAGCGGAGGAAATAGGAAAAATGCATTTTCTTTTTTAAAATTCACAGTACTTTTATTTCGTTATATTGAGACTTAAAATTGTAGGTAATGGTTCATTTCACATTACATTTAAAGAAAATTTCTTAAAAAAGAAAAATATTTATTCTGACAAAAAACTAAAATTGTGAAAAATCTGGTATTTTTACAAGAAGAAATTACATTCCACAGCAATGAAGAGATAAATAGAAGCGATGTTCTTCTCAATTTGATCGTTTGCATGAGCAGCATCCATATTTTGATTTTTTATCGACTTTTCTAGGATACATCGCACATCGTTGCTTCCCATCTAATTCTATTTTTTGAAATTTAGAGATTAGTTGAGTCTCTGCATTGAAGTAATGATTGAAAATTCATCTTCAAATCTTTTTAGAGCAATTCTTTCTGCAATCTTCGCTTCAACACTGGAAAGATCAAATGGAGAATTACTTTCTTAATAGAAATAATGGCATTAGTGCCAAGCAAACTTTGCAAAGCTTTAATTTTCACAGGATTCTAACATTCACTACAGCTTGATCCACCATTCCGTAGAAAATTCGCATAGGCCATTTGTTGGTTCTTCCTGTGAAGGTATATGCATGACACAATTGATTTTAACGTAACAAATTGTTTTTAACGTCGCACTCGATTGAACGTATATGCACTACTGGGGTCTTTGAGGACCCCACGCGTTGTTTGAAGGTGCATAGATTCAAATTAGAACACATTTTCTACTCAGTTCAAGCTGGTGACTTCTAAATCAGCGCGTTAGTTTTACGATATTTTAAAGTTTATAATGATTAAAATTACTTTTGAAAAAGAGTGGGGTCCCCTAGGACCCCTAAGTGCAGCTAAGGGTTAACCTGTACGATGCAATGAAAACCTTGAATCGGATGTCGGTGGGTAAATCACATGACAAAACCATTTTTCTCTCCAGTCATACCGGGAGCACCATCAGTCTCTAGAGAAACAATGTTGAAAACATCGATTTCTCGTTCTGCGAGTGCATTTATCATTGTGTTGCAAATAACTGTTTATCTTGTTGCTAATTCCTAAACTGACATTTTCTTTTTGGTATTAATCCTGACAGTAATAAATAAAAGTTGCTAAACAAACTGAGCCAGTTATGTCAGTACTATAGTTAAGACAGAGAAAATAGACAAGATTTTATGTCAATTTTTTGCTGGTGAGTTATATTTTAAGTCATTTCCAAAATTCTACCGTGTTTCTGGACAATGATGGCCTTTGATTCTTTGAATCATTTTTTCTTGTTAAATCAATGGTGAACTTTTTAACCATGTTTTTTTCATATGTTTGAGGCAAAGGAACTTAAAACAGACTTATTTAAATGACTGTAAATAAATTTTAATAGTTGTTGTTGACCGATTTTAAATTGCTCGATTAGAGAGGCAGGAGTTTGACGTAACAAGTGACGTCACGTGTAGATGGCGTTAATAATTTATAAGTGTATGAAATGATATTTATTTATTTATTTATTGTTCATAAACCCAACAGACTCAAAGTCCATTAACAAGGCTACAAGAATATATACAAATGTAGTACATGGAACAAACATAAATTACATTTAAAGAAACTTAAACCTAGGGTAAAGTTGACAATTTCAAGCATTCCATAAGATTTTTTTTAAATTCATTGAATGATGGATTAAATATGTCAACATTATATGACTTCTACGGTGCGAACGCTGGCTGTGGAACGCTCCAAATATAAAATTCCTTGATCATCTGCGGCCAAAATCCTCCGATACGTCAACCTTATTTCTGATAGTTGTGTATTTTTCATACCCCCACCCCTTAGCGTAATGACGCCAACGCCATTCTTTTTTTAAATGGAAACAATTTGTTTTATTTCACTAAATTTGTACGATGAATTAATTTAATTAATTATTATTTAAGAAATGAGTCAAATTCCACCAGCAATATTTCAAAATGTAAGGGGTGGGTTTTTTCACGGATTGGCTTTTTGCCAAGAGAGGAACCGTGCGCATTTTGAACATTTGATACATTCAAGTTTAAAAAATATATGTTTTTTCAATTTCTGAAATAAAAAATACAAAATATTTTTATACAGTCGTAAAGGGAATTAAAAGTACTACAAATTTAGTAAAATAAAAAAAAAACGGTTTCATTTAAAAAAATGGCGATGACGTCATTACGCAAAGGGGTAGGGGTATGGAAAATTGACAACTATCAGAAAAGATGAGGTTGACGTTTCGGAGGTTTTTGGCCGCAGATGATCGCGGAATTTTTTATTTGGATCGTTCCACAGCCGCCAACGTTTTGCACTGTATATCATTAAAGTGCCAGCAACATTTTCTTACGTACCACCTTTGGCACGCATTCCATGGGTTCGCCACCACTGCCTTAGCACCAAAATGCGCCATGGAAAAGATGCAGGGTATTAATTAAAAAAAAAATACTTATCCGATTCATTCAAAAATATCTCAAAATTAAGAAAACAATGATTAACAACTATAAGAAATGTCCAAAATTCCTCCCTCTCTCTTCAATAGAAACATGACATCGTCGTACTAATGATCTAGATACTTGCTGAATATTGTAATTTTGAGTGCATTAGTAGCCTCGAGAATTCTTTGCTGTAACTGTTCCCTTGTGTCAATTACCTCACGGTAAACCAGCTGTTTTAAAAATTCCCTTGAAAAAATTCAGCGGTTTTAAGTCGGGACTCTTTGGCAACTGTGTCAGGGGACCAAATAATTAATTTACCATTCCGTAACGATTCTGCCATTGTGGGGAGGTGCACCGTCTTGTTGAAAGAACATTTGTTGTGTTATATGTTACGGGATGTCTTCAAGTATACAAGGTGCTGCAAAAATGACGGATTAACTGAATGGTACGTTGTCGAGGATTACTTTAACCCGCTATTGCATGATTTATTTAAACATGAAAAATAAGTTTTTACATTAAATGGTTAAAGCGACAAGGCGAAAATATATCTTTTATAAAATTGGTTAATCTTTTATTTGGTTTAGTACTGATGTAATTTTATCAGTATTTTTGGCAGCAACACAATTATCAAAGAAATGAAAAAAAGCGTTTGAGTTCTTCAAACTTGTTTAGAGGCATGACATCTGTTATTTGAACCATTCTGGTTTTAGCGGTCTAATACCTGCTTGAGGAAAGTTATCTGATGAGAGGACATTCCAAATCGATATTCCTATGAATTGCTCCATTTCCTCAGAGTTACTTGCATTTGGTTTGTTTAGTTTTTTTCTATGCGCTGTACGAACATGTTTGCTCTACTAGAAGTAAAGAAAAAAAAAGTCTTCTGAAAGATTTCCTAATAAATAAATTTTGTTGATCTGTTAGAATAGAATAGGTTTTATTTATTTTAATAATTATTTATTTCATTTTAGCAGAACTTTGCTTAGCAAAAATTATGTTCCCATTTGGGAACAGTATGCAATAGAGGGTTCAGAGTATGGAAGAAATAATGAAAAAAATGTGTATTGTATTTTTCATTATTTTTTCCATACTCTCGAAGTAATCCTCGACAAAGTGCCATTGAGTTAATCCGCCATTTTACAGCACCCAGTATCATGCAGCATGTGCATGTCCCGATTACAATTTGCATTGGGGCGATTATCGAGTTTTCGTAACTCCAGTAAGAAAGCATTGTATATTCCTTCCATACATTAGCAGAAAATCGTTGTTGTCTTATGAATAAAGGTGAAGGTTTCGAAAGTTTGTAATTCCATCCCTGGTTAAATTTGCTTCATCGGTAAATTACTTGGATAGAATAAAATTGGGATCGTGATTAATCCTTTCAAGAAGTTACCGATAAAAAAAAACTACACGTTGCTCAGCATCCCCAGGATTAATAGCTTGTACACCTGGATAATGGTAGGGGAGTAATTGCTCCCTACGCCGAGTTCCCAAAACAAAACTTTGTGAAAGTTTTAACTGAGAAGAAATTCGGCGAGTACTTGTTGTAGGATTGTCTTAAAACCAAACCAATTACAGCTTTCTCCACTTATATTACATTTTCGCGTTGCGATGCACCAGGTCCTCGGCCTCGCGTTAGACCAACCAAAGGTTAAAGTGAAGACCCGATGATTTGGGATTCTGTGGTGGTATTCCCTAACGGCTGCTAAGGCGCTTGCATTACAAAAGCCATACAGGAAAACGATATCTCCTATTTCCTTGGAGTAAAATCACCCATTTTTACAAACAACCGAGATGTTTAAAC
This sequence comes from Ocypus olens, assembly GCA_910593695.2. NCBI lineage: Eukaryota > Metazoa > Arthropoda > Insecta > Coleoptera > Staphylinidae > Ocypus > Ocypus olens. The sequence goes on from OU343058.1 coordinate 46,966,730, forward strand.
AATTAATGACAGCCACTGTCAAAATTAGGGTACTTGATTATTGATTGTATTAGGTTAATTGCTTTGTGTTGGCCTAAACAACTTTGGTTATTTTTGTTACATCTAGTTATGACTCACCCAGTATATTTGCCCATCATTCCCGGAGGATTCGATTTTAGAGATTCGAGCGTGTTACCAAGACTAGATCTACACCTATTGACATGTAGTAGTAGTAGTTTATTAATGTTTTGACATAAATGTCTTACATACGTCAAGATAATATTAATACAATTAAAAAAAATAGAACAATGTACATCAAAGCAAATAAATAAATAAAAGACAGCGATAATTATAATCATAAATAAATATAAGCGATAATCATAGACAACAAAAAACATATTAAAACTAGCAATAAAATTTTAAGCCAATATCATACTGTGGTAAAAGTGGGCACTATTACAAATTTAAAAAATATTCGTACATGAAAACAAATCGCAGTAATGACATAATTATATTTAAAAATATGTATGACCAATAAACATAACATACAACCATAAGGTGACTACAATATTGTTGCATTAAGAGGAGCAATTAGTATAGATTCACAAAAAACATATTCCGAAATGTGATCTATAAAAATGTTAGCCATTTTTAAATTATAAATATATTAAAAATTTAAAGAAAATTTTACATAAATTAGGTCCTATAGACGCATTTCGTGACACCAAAATCATGATCAAGTCAACCAGATAGTAACCTTGCATATAAACAGGTCTAATTTAAGGTCTGGCTTCTGAAGGACCTCTTGTCTTGCGTTTACGCGAGCAACGCCCTTTTCTTCTCAATCGTACCCTTGATTAAACTTTGCTTAAGGGGGTCACTACAAAAAACATTTCAACAAATAAATCATCACTATCAAAAACACGTTCAATACCTCAGCATTTTTCAAAAATCAAATTCGCGATTTTTTTTTACTATGAATTTGGAAAATTTCAGATGCTTATCGATTTGACATTTTAACACATCATTAATACATTTAGAACACAAAATTTTCTAAATTTTGGCATTCAAATTATCAATTTCAAAAAACTAGTTCTGATTGCCGTCATAAACCAACCAAGTACCCGTTAGAGAAACGGAATTCAACTGTGCCGTTATAAACCAATCAAGTAGCTGTTATGAAAGAAAAACCATCAGGGCGCCATCTATCGTCAAATATATTACAACGTTCTGACATTATTTAAATATCGGCGATAGAAGTCGCCCTAATTGTTTTTCTTTCATAACAGCTACTTGATTGGTTTATAACGGCATAGTTGAATTCCGTTTCTCCAACAATGACCGTACTGTGCTGATGTGAGACTAATGTAGGTCTAAACCGGTCGCTAGTTGTCGACGGTGACATAATCGGAATTACACAAATAATTACGTATAGAAATGAATTAATACACAATTAAACACTTTTAGAAATGCTGTCAACACTTCAGCAATTTTTTTTTATCGAAAACTTGGTCGTGTAACCGTTAGTGGCTAAATGGCTTATAAGCCAAAGCCAATGAAAAGAAAACACGGCCTTAAGAATTTGAAATTTTTAAAATACACCAAATTCTCTGCATTTTGGCATCCAAAATTATTGATATATTATAAATAACAAGTTCTGAAGTAAGACAATTTTGCAAAAATGCTATTTTGTTGACTTTGAATTTGAAAAATTTCGGACTTTGGCAATTTTGGTTAACCCAACATTGAATATTTCTTAATACTTTCTTAAAATTAAGTAAATTCTATACATTTTAATATAAAATCATGATGATAATCAAAATCACGTTTAATACAATTTTTTTAAATAAAAAACACGGTTTTATTGTTGACTTTAAACAAGAGATAATTTCGAATTTTGGTAATTTTCTTTAACTTGACATAAATATTACTTAATATATTTTTTTAAACACACTGCATTCTGTAGACCAGTGATGGCGAACCTTTTTATGCGCGCGTGCCAAAAATTTGCAAATAGTATTTATCGAATTGCTGTTGTGCAGAATATTTTTTGAATTTGTTGTATAATTAATTTAAAGAAGATTTAAAAAATTAACATCAAATTCTTTTTTGTCCGATCGGTCATTTTCTTTAATTTACAAGCTTTGCTCTCCGGGCGGTTCGATCAACTTCCGGCCCATGGCTATAGAATGTCGTTAAAAAACCTCAAACGTGCCATGGTTTTTAATGTTTTTTAATTCAAGTTGGTAACACATATTGAGGTTATGTTACGTTCCTACCGATAAATTCATTTGCTTTGACAAACCACGAGGAGAAATCGTAGGTTAATCTTCCAAAATTTCTTCGGCTGTGTTAATAGTATCCCGAGTCCGTTTGACTGGTTTACGGAGACAGATCATGATAAGGTATTTTTAATTCATCATAAATAGTAGGAACACTAGAAAATTCTTCCTGAATCTCGGCCAAAGGTGCGTCGAATGAACACACCCAAATTCCGTCTACTTTAACCCCATTTCGGAAATAACCAACGTTTTTTGCTGGTTGCTGTAAACCATTGTGACCACAGAATAATTGTGACTTTTAGAAAGATCTGACGTTTTGTATGTTAATTCCTAACATGTGTGCCAACTTAATTTTTATAAAAAAAATCATGGTACACCTGAGCGCATTAGCCGACTTGACAGAATTCACATTTAAAAAAATATTTTAATTAATTAATTAATTAACCAATCGATCGGGCAAAAAATAGTATAAGCATATCGGGCGTTGGTGCTACCGGTCTCGGGTAAATATGGGGACCTCCGCTAACGCGTCGGTCCCCACACTATTACCCTCCACTGTTATAACGCACTTACCTTAGAATACTTAATATACTATAAAAAAATTAACTTACAAACATAAGTCATAAAAACTCAATATTAATGAGATTTTTTCTGTTGTAACAAGTTCTTTATATTTCATCACATTTAATTAAACACGCCGAACTAGATTTGTCAGTCCTTCCATTTCTAAAACTGCCTATTATAAAATTCATTTCCAAAAATGACTTGCAAGCATAAATAGGAGAAAAAACAAGTTTTTTAAAACTGCAACAGGTTTCGGGATATCAATGGAAGTTCTTATTATTTCCTCCTCTGCATTCGTTTGAAAAACGCCAAACTATCGATCATTTTCAAAGTCATTTCTCAAATTAATTGCATTTCTATAGGGATATCATTTTATAAAATCATTCAATAAAAAAAAAGCATAATAAATAAGGTGCAGTTGAAATTTGTGCGTCGGTTTTAACAACCCGCACCGGCCTATTTTATGTTTAGATAAAAAAATTTCAACTGCGCGCTCGAAGTTAGGTCACCACTTAAAATCGACACCGTTTGTTTTTATACAAGCGAACGAACTTATTCATTGATAGGGAACTGTGGCGTCTCTTTAATATTTCAGCGAAGGGGTTAAATCCATTTTATTTTATAGAAAATCGAGATTTGTCATTAGGGTTTTTTTTCTTTCTATATACGAGGAGTACGCAGAAAATTTTTGGTGCATGAATTTTTAAACACCCTGTATAGCGAGTCGCCCCTGACCATGAACACAATGGAAAGTTTAGAAAATGGATTTTTTTCAGATTTTGCACTGCTGTAGCAGCTAAACGAAAAATCTAAATCGCACGCGTTTTTTAAATATGTGCTGCTTGGGTGTGAATCAGTCGGATTCAATTAAAATTGGAGATTTTTTTATCTTTGACGAAAATTTGAAAAACTACGTCACCAGAAAAGATGCATTCAAGGCGCTTTAGGAAATGAAAACTCGAGAATTGAAAAAATCTACTTTTTTTTTAATAATCATCGCAGACCTTAATGTAATCCCTTTTTTCATCAGAAGAACAAGCGTTAAAAAATTTCATTTGGAAAAATTGCAAAAAGACATTACGTTATAGAATATTCGGAAAAAGTTGATTTTTTTCAGATTTTGAACGGCCGTAGCGGCTAAACGAAGGATCGAAATCGAACGCGGTTTTTAAATCTGTGCTCCTTGGGTGCAAATTAATCAGATTCAATTAATATTGGCGATTTTTCATTTTTGACGAAAACTTAAAAAACTACCAAGAATTGCATTTGAGACGATTTCCTGAAGAAACCACTGTTTCGATTCGGGTTTTCAATACGTCACCAGAAAGATCCCTTCAAGACACTTTACAAAATGTACTTGCCTAACCATAAATATCAATTTGCGTGGCGCGTCGGCAAAGAAAATTCGAAAATGAAAAAAAATCGAAAAAGTCAACTTTTTTAATAATCATCGTACACCTTCATGTACTACCTTTTTTTCATCAGAAGAACGCGCTAAATCGATAGGCGTTAAAAAAATCCATTGGGGAAAAAATGCAACAAATTTTGGCAAGTCACCATGAACAATATGGAAAATAGAAGCGGCTAAACGAAGAATCCAAATCGGACGAGTTTTTAAATGTGCTCCTTGGGTGTAAATTAGTCGGATTCAATTAAAAGTAGCTATTTTTAATTTTTGACGAAAACTTGAAAAATTACCCCTGTTCTTACTTTTGCTTAAATATTGCATTTAAAATGATTTTCTGAAGAAACCACTGGCTCGTTTCGGGGTTTCTATATGTCACCGGAAAGATCATTTCAAGAAAATATATTTGCCCAACCACAAATGTCAATTTGAAGCCGGTGGCGCGTCAGCAAAGAAAACTCGAGAAATGAAAAATCTTACCTTTTTTCCATCTTAATCGATTGGCATTAAAAAATTGTATCTTTTTATTTTTTGAAAAAGTGACCTTTTTTTGACTATCTTCAAAATGAGTCGACTCTTTGAGATCTACCAATTGCGATAGCGACCATTAATAACTGGAATAAATAAGATGATGATTATTATTCCGCTTTCGAATATTTTTCCGATTTCAATTATATTTCCGATTCCGAATATTTCTCCAATTCTGACTTCCGATTATTCCGAGAATACAACTCACGAGTCACATGGTACATTTTCGACTAATTTGATTTGGTGAAATGGCAAACCAAAAACGTATAAGCAGAATTGCCAACTGGTCACATGATAATTGATGACAACAAATGTTTTGTCCATTCAATGATACCCTAGTTGCAATAATTTAATGTTTCAATGCTAATTCTGTTACGGAATTATTTTTTTATTAAATTAATTGATCTACCTTTAAAACTACCTGTAATTTTTGAAAATCTGCCAATTTCTCCGTGAATTAAAAATGTAGGAAAATAATGTTTTAGGTAGTCGAAAACTTAAACAAAACAAAGAAAATCCAAAGAAAATAAATACTATGGAATTGTAAGCAATATATCTACCTTTAACATAAACTTTGATTTTTGAAAATGTGTTAATTTCTGCGCAAGTTGTAATTTTTCAAAAATGATTTGTTTAAGTTGCGAATTATTGGACAACGAAAAAATAGAAAAAGAAAGAATACTGATTTGAATTCTTATCATAATACATTTAACTTTAAAATTAACTTTGATTTTAAAAAATGTGTCAATTTTTGCGTAAGTTGTGAATTTTTGAAAATTAATATTTTTAGTTGCAACACATATTGTAAAACATTCACAGAACGACTGCCTTTATCTTTGAAAATGTGTTTATTTTTGAAAGTTATGAATTTTTGAAAATTGATTTGATTTTTAAATTATCGAACACGACAAAAAAAATTTAAGAGAAAATACTGATATGATGGAACTTCAAAAAAATGTTAGTAAATGCATAAAACGTCTGCCTCTTGAATTAATTTCGATTTTTGACATGTGTCAATTTTTGAGTGTGATGAATTTTTAAAAATTATTTTTTTAAATTTTCTAATATTTGAACTGAGAAAAAAAATACTGATTTGATTAAATTCTTTAAAAACTGTAATGCAATCATAATACATTTACCTTTGAAATTAACTTAAATTTTTGAAAATGTGTTAATTTTTGCTTGTTATGAATTGTTGAAAATTATTTTTTAAAGTTGTCGAATATTGGAACTAACAAAAAAATAGAAAAAAATTCTGATATGATTGGATTTCTTAAATACTTTAATGCAATCATAATACATTTACCTTTAAAATTAATTTTGATTTTTGAAAATAAGCCAATTTTTACGTGAATTTTTAATACTTAAATACTTCGAAAACAAGTTGTCGAATGTCTGAACTCGAAAAAAATAGAAAAAAATAATACTGATATGATTGAATGTCTTAATTACTTCAATGCAATCATAATACATTTACCTTTAAAATTAACTTAGATTTTTCAAATTGAGTCATTTTTTACGCGAGTTATGAATTTTTAATACTTAAAAAAAATCGAAAACAAAATTGAGTTCCTTGAAAATTTAAATCATTCGCTGAATGATAACATGTAAAACTAATTTTAATTTTTGAAAATGTGTTAATTTTTGCGTGAGTTATGCATCTTTACAAATTATCGAATGTCTAAACTAAGAAAAAGTAGAAAAAAATAATACTGATATGATTGTTTTTTTTAAATACTTTAATGCACTCATAATACATTTACCTATAAAATTAACTTAGATTTTTGAAATTGAGTCAATTTTTACGTGAGTTATAAATTTTTAATACTTAAAAAACAACAATAAAAAAAAATTGAGTTCCTTAAATATTTTAATACATTCACAGAACGGCTACCGTAAAACTAATTTTTATTTTTGAAAATGTGTTAATTTTTGGAAATTAACGTTTCGACAAAAAAAAAATCTTAAAAAAAACACTAACAAGATTGAATTTCTCAAAAATTTAAGTATATTCACAAAACCGCTGGTATAGAATTAACTTAGATTTTTGCAATGTGTCAATTTTTGCGTGAGTTATGAATTTTTAAAAATAATTTTTTGAACAACGACAAAATAAAAAAAATACTGATGATTGAATTAATTCAAAACTATATCACAATACATTTACCTTTAAAATTAACTGTGATTTTTGAAAATAAGTCAATTTGTACGTGAGTTATGAATTTTTAATTCTTAAAAAAAAAATTGAGTTCGTTGAATATTTTAATGCATTAACAGAACGACTACCTTTAAAACTAATTTTGATTTTTGAAAATGTGGTAATTTTTGGTGTTATGACTTTTTGGAAATTACAAATTACAAAAAATCTAAAAAAAATACTAACAAGATAGATTTTCTCAAAAGTATAATTACATTCACAAAATATCTGACATATAGAATTAACTTTTATTTTTGCAATGTGTCCATTTTTGCGTGAGTTATGAATTTTTAAAAATTATTTTTTAAAGTTGTCGAATGTCTGAACTAAGAAAAAATAAAAAAAAATAATACTGATATGATTGAATTTTTTTAAATACTTCAATGCAATCATAATACATTTACTTTTAAAATTAACTTTGATTTTTGAAAATGTGTCAATTTTTACGTGAATTATAATTTTTTAATACTTACAAAAAGAACAAAAATAAAAAAATAAAATTGAGTTCCTTGAAGATTTATTACATTCACAGAACGACTACCTGCAAAACTAATTTTTATTTTGTCGAATATTTGAACAAGGAAAATTTTTAAAAAAATTATACAGACTAAATCATTCCTTTCAAACTTGAATGCAATGATAATACATTTACCTTTAAAATTAACTTTAATTTTTGAAAATGTGTCAATTTTTGCGAGAGTTATGAATTTTTAAACATTGATTTTTTCAGGTGTCGAATATTTGAATAAGGAAAAAGTAAAAGTAAAAATATTGATCAATTTCTTAAGAACTCGAATGCAAACATAATACATTTACGTTTGATTTCTGAAAATTCATATTTTAAGTTGTCGAACAATTAAACAAAGCAAAAATTGAAAATAAAAGTTCCTTAAATATTTTCCTATAGCCACAGTACCACTGCCTTTAAATATATTTGATTTTTGAAAATCTATTTATTTTTGGGTGATTTTTGAAAATTAACGTTTTAATTTGTCGAACACTTGGCAAAAAAAAACATTTAACATCGGCTTTAACTCGGTGCTATCACCGGTGATAATAACACTAGTTATGTAACTCCCGAAAATATATCACAGTGTGATAATTCCACAAAATTTACATTAATTACGCAAAACAATATTGTTTCGAAAGTCACTTTACATTTTGAAAAGTCAAAAATGAATCAAAATGCCGGATTTTACTTGACTCAATGTGAAAAAATTAAATAAAACGCTAAAATTGTATTCAATTCCGAGAGCATTATTTTTTAAATTAAAATGGCGCAAAGTTGCCGGGATATATAAACATTCAACATGTACCCTTGATGATTTAAAAGCCATGCGAACATTCACATGTATTGTTTTATTTTTATATCACTATTTTTCATTTCGAGACACAATGATGTAAAATTTTGACTTGATTAGTGAAAACATTTTTATTTTTTTGCAGGCATTCGTACACCTGCGAGGAATGCGGAAAATCATTCCCTAAAGTTAAGAACCTTAACTGTCACAAAAGAATTCATACAAGGACGGCTGCCTCTTGCCCAATCTGCGACAAGAAATATGTATTTAAGGCATACCTTAAGGACCACGTACAAAATTGTGTTTACAACCCGTCAAAAATGATCCATTGTCAATTTTGCGATAAAAAATTTAAAACCAAATACATTTATAACGCACACTTAAAATTTCACACGAACGAATCGATGTTTGCGTGTGATTTATGCGATGCTCGCTATCCTGCTAACAACAAGCTCAGAGATCACAAAGATAGTGTGCACAACGGTGTTAAGTATGACTGTCCGCAATGCGATAAAAAATTCTCAAGGGTTGGATCTGTTAGGACCCATATGAAGTCCCACGATCCTATTTATATCAGGGAAAAGAAGTATACTTGCGAGGTTTGCGAAAAGAAATTCGCCGAAAGTAGTAAATTAAGAATCCACATGAGAACACACCAGCGCCAAAGTCATGAAACATTGGAGGAATGTTTCGTGACGACTGACAAACTGAAATATCATATGGAAGTTAGTAATAACAGAGTATCTTATGCTTGTGAGTTGTGTCTAAACATTTTTTTAAACTTGAAGGATTTAAAAGATCATATGCAGACACACAAGTAATCCGAACCATATAATGATAGTGTATTGTACAACGAGCATACAATGATGGCTATTAATCACGAGAACGATGTTTCCGGAACGAGCCGAATGCGAGTGGAGCAAGTCGTTCGAGTGATTAATGGCCATTATATGTGAGTTGTTCACGAAAATCCTATAATATGTGCGAGTTGAACACTATACTTTGTTCATGGCAACAATATTTATTATAAATATATTTGACAAAATGAATGTTGATATATTCACTTCTCCACTTTACTCTGTGAAATATGCTTCTGCAGCTTCTCTTACTTTCGGTGGTGTGAGTGTTAATGAAGTAGATGGCAAACTGTCCATTTTTCCACAGAAAATTAAACAACGCTCGCCAGTTTTGTTTTATAATTATTTGACAGATAAATAATGACAGATTTTGGTATCATGATTTGAATGTGTAAAAGGGCCCGTAACTGATGTTATCATAAATCGCGATCTGTGAATCAATCAAAGCGCCAATTAGCGTGTTTAATAACCATATTAAACACGCAAATGCGTGTTAATTGAAATTGAGTTTTAAATGTACCCCATTAATGCTGCCCATAAAAGTAAATAATGCGCATATTAAAAGATTTTCGTGAACATAATACGAGGGCAATCCACAAAGTGACAGACGTTTTGAAATAAAAAATAAACAAAGTGAAAAAACTAATTTTTATTATATACATTTTGAAGGTAAACTCTTAGGCTATTTTTCGACGTAATCGCCATATAAATTAAGGCATTTATCATAACAAAGTTTTACAAGGTTTTCAATGCCTTCTTTGTAGAAATCTGCCGCCTGCGAGTTCAACCACTGGTTTACACCGGCATGGAGTTGAGCGTCAGTGTCAAAGCGTTGCGTACCGAGCCACGTCTTCATCGTTCAGTAGTCGCTGACTGAAAATTTCCCATCCAAAATCACGCAAGAGCTCTTGAGTACGATTGGCTGTGTGTGGACGAGCGTTGTCATGGAAAAACAAAATTTCATCGTTAAGTTTTCCTCGACGCTTGTTTTGTATCGCGCGTCTTAATTTTCGGAGTGTTTCGCAATACCTCTATGAATTTATTGTTTGACCACGTTCAAGAAAATCAACGAAAATCACTCCCTGAGCATCCCAAAACACAGTAGTCATGATTTTCCTTGCTGACAGCGTCTGCAGACACTTCCTCGGTTTCTTGGGCGAATGCGTGTGACCCCATTGACAGGTCACGTGTTGTACCCAAGTCTCGTCACCAGTTACGATACGATCGATAACATAGTTTCCACTTTTGTCGTACTCTTCCAGAAATGTCAGTGCTGCAGCAAGTCTTTTGTTTTTGTGGTCTTCCGTTAGAATTTTCGGAATCCACCTGACATAAAATTTGTGGTATCCAAGTTTACCAACTACGATTTCATGAACTGAACTCCGTGAAATTTGGGGAAAATGTTCCGAGAGTTCCGTCATCGTGAAACGACGATTTTCACGGATTTTTTCATTCATTTTCACCAACAGGCCTACCACTGCGATCCTCATCGTGAACATTGGTGCGGCTATTTTTAAAGTCACTGCATCACTCATTATTCCGTTGCCGTACACGTCACAAATCTGGCGATAAATTTCAATCGGTTTGTAATTTTTCGCCAACAAAAACCTTATCAAACCACGCACTTCACAACTGGCGGGATTTTCAATTGCAACGCTCATTTTAAAACGCCACTGTATAAAAAGTACAATATGCACGATGCTCTAGTCACCACGGCTGGTTGCGTACTAGGTGTAGAAACATTCTGTAGCCAAGATGGTGGCGCCAGTGCCGCCAACTGCCGCGCCAGGCCAAAACGTCTGTCACTATCTGGATTGCCCTCGTATATTAATTCTAGTGTTGGGCATATAATATATGGTGAAGCTTTTACCACGAAGCCCTTGTTTCATTGTATTATTCGGATTTTTTTAAATTGCTGTTTTTGTTATGTCATAGTTCATTGTGAACTTAAGTTCGTGACTTTCGAAAGTATATAAATAGCATACAAATTAAATACAGTAGGCTACGTGGGTGTAAATAGTATGGTTATAGAATGTTATGTCTTACAATTAAATATGATAGTATTGTAAATAAAGATATATAAATAATATAAGCATGCGTGTATGTAAATAAAAACATATTCACAACTGTGAAATGGTAGATTGTTTTTTACGACTTAAAGTTGCAGTTTTTTGACGAGGAATTTTTGCATTTATTTTAGGCGAGGCGACGGCAATTTTCATAATCTCTTAGATTTATAAAATTAAATTAAAGGCCTCTGTTTTGCCACAATTACAAAAACTTTGAACAATAAGCAACTTCTAAATTTTACGTTTTTTCCGAAAATTTAACCAGTTTGCTGTGTGACGAGTATATCAATTCGCAATATTTTGTGATATGTCGAGTAGGTACTTGTCATATTGCCATTTCTTCATGACCAGTATACTCGTCAACAACAGCAAAAAATAAGAAATGGCAGTGTTCTGTGTTTATGTCAAGTAGATACTCAGTTTAACATCAAATATCGCCAATTTTTGACGGGTATACTCGTCAAACAAAGCTAACAGGTAATCACGAAAATCAATTTTTGCTTAAAATCGAAAAGTTTAGACGTTGGTCTGATCAATATTTTTCTATTTGCACCAGATTGATGAAAAGTTGAAACGCGATTTTCATATTCCCCGTGGCATTTAATTTTGTATAATTTTACTCAAAACTGATTGTTTTCTCTCAACTCAACGTTTTTAAGGGGATATCAAAATGGAACCTGTTTTGAGTAAATTTGGATACTTGCAACTAGGTGGCAATTATTTTTGTACTTTTAAAACCATCGTAAAGCGAGCAACTTCAAAACGACTGTAAGCAGTTTGTTCGTGTGATTATCTTGGAATTAGCAGAGGGATGTTTTTGGATTTTGAAGGGAATTATGGAGCAGGACCTATTTTGAGTAATTTTGGAAAAATTCAAGCCTTGCGGAGGGTGTTTTCATATTTCTTCAAACCATTGGAAAGTTAACAGTTTCAACACAAAGCATAAACTGTGTTCTCGTGCGATTATTTTGAAATCCATTGAAGGGGTGTTTTAGCATTTGTAAGGAATTATGAAACAAAAACTTATTTTGAGTGATTTTGAAAAGTTTCAAGCTTTGTGGAGTTTTTTTTCAAACCATTGGAAATTGATTGATTGAGGAGTTCCAACACTAAGCATAAACTAATTTAATTTATTAATGTTTATGACTTAAGTTTTACGTATGTCAAAGGGAAAAAGAAACACACTATAAAAACCAACGTAACTATAAAGTAATACTATAATCTATGTACCTACTAAGAAATACAACTATAAATTAACAATACATCTTTCGGCACAAATTTTATATCTGGAGGACTAAAATACTACGTGTGATAAGGTCTCGAGCAATGCTATTTAGATATTCGTCCTGTTTTATATTTTTGATTGGTTTGTTTGATTTTTACCCGGAAATTTTTGATTTTTTTTGCTGAATTTTTCTTGTGGTCAATGTTTTTCATTTTTGCCTTTTATGTTAGATTTTGCAACCTGTATTTTCAAGGGTTTTGTATTCATTTTAGGTTATTTATTTCATTTCATATTCTTTATGAGTTTTAGTGGGTTTTAATTTAAAAAATGGGGGGTTTATTTTTAGATAAGATTAATTTACTTTGATATGTATCTGGAAAATATAGTCTGCTGGATTTATGTTTCAAGAATTATTTAATTTTCAAATATTTGTGGGAATTTTTGATTTTTTGCGCCAAACAATTAAATTTCGGTTTTTCGTCTGATCTAAACTTATTTGCCAAGTACAATAGTAAACTTCATTCATCATTCGTTCAAGGCAGCGGCGGCTCGTGGATCTTTGTAGAGGAGGCTAGGACAGAGATGCCGCTCGTGCTGTACTACTTTCTCTTGTAGAGGAAGAACATATTTCGCTGCTGTTTTGGTCCAATTTTCTTCCGCAGCTTCCTCGCCGATCATCCACGAGCCACAACTGAAGGCCAATTTAATTTTTATTTTATTTTATCAACACCAAACCTGAAATAGTCATCCAGTCAAGAATTATCCTCTAAAAAAAACAAACAAATACAAAAGACAATTAAAGTATGGAAACGATGGGAGTCAATTGTAAGCAATGCAGGAGCTTTTATTATTGATTAGTTTATACAATGTGTTTCAAATAGAAAGTAATCGCAGTCAGGGGCGGTTCGTTACATAGAGCAATGGCACTACCTGTAGTTTCAAGCTCAACGCAAGAATTTTTAATTAATTCTTAAAACACTTACTTTGGTCTAGGATGATAAATCGTTCTTTGTTTCTTCAAAAAGGAGGGGGGGGGGGTATTGTATAAGTGGCTCTACCATCAACATGTTTCACAAGCCGCCACTGCATTTTTCAGTGTTTATTTTTAAATTCAGGAACTAAAATGTTCACGACCTGCTTTGATACATTTTTCAGTAGTTATTTTCAAAGAAAAGATATGCAGATTTTTGTTCATGGCCTGAGTTGACCATTTTTATAGAAAAAAAAAGTCAAAGTAGGTCGTGAACAAAAAGCCAATGGGCGTCGAAGTCATGGAGTTTACCAAAGTCTTGAGATTAAAATATAATTTATCATGTAACTGAAATTGAGAAAATACACGAATTGTTGATAGGTAAGAAACTAAATGCTTTTGTGTACATGGCTTAATTTAAATTATATTAAAAGTACACAAACAAAGCACTGCGGTCAGAATGGCCGCAGTAGCGTTCATCAAATACCTACATTCAGCCTAAATGAAAATAAATATGTTGACAGTTGAAAATTCTGAAAAACACGCCCAATGTCCTTTCTTTGTTCCTAAAAAAAAACTTCAAACTTCAATTTTGACTCCGTTCGTGTTTATTTTAAAAAGTATGAAACCCCAAAAAAAATAATGCAAAAACATTACAATACTAAGAATATCAAAATCAGTTTCAAAATCAGTTTGATTTTTGAAGATACAACAAATCTAAATTGGGTTATGAATGTTTAAAAAAAATGATTTGAGCTGTGAAAAAAAATATGAAATGGCGAAATAAAATTACCAAAAATTAAACTAAGAATGTTCCATTCTGAAGGAAACAATTTGGTTTTTGAAGATATTCCAATTTGCAATTGAGTTATGAATGATTTATAAAAAAAAAAACTAAAAACATGATTATGCAAAGATTAACATTAACAGCTAAAAAGGCCGTATTTTTTAATAACCATTTTGGGTCTTTTAAGGCAGTTGTGAAAGTTTCATTTCAACATTTTAATTTTTTTTTGAAACCAAGAAATTAAATGAAATATAATGATGGCCCACTGGCCGCGTACCTTAGCGCGCCAGAACCAATGCAGAACCAATGTTTGTGGATGTCTACTTTCATTCAATATGAATAATATGTTATAAATAATCGGTTGTGGCTGAATAATGACGCTGTCTAAGCCGATGTCCCATATCATCCATAATTCCCCAACCCAAATTTTCGTCAATCATCCTTCCTTTAAAAAAAAATGAAACAAATTAACAAACTGAGAGGCTGTATTCTTTAAAAAATCTTTATTGGCTTTGAAAATACACCTTTTTTAAGTGCATTTAATTATTTATTTATTCCCTACAGATGGTATGAACCTTTAAAACATTTTGATTTGAGTTTTGGGAGCTTAGAATTAAAAACATCGCAAAATAAACATTAAGCGCCGAAATAAAATTATGCAAACATTTGAAACAAACTGGAAGGCCTTGTTATTGAAAAATCTGAAGAAAAAAAAATATTTTTGAAAATATTCCAATTTTCACGCTAGTTTAAAATGTTTTAAAAAATCAGTGTTTTTATAGAAGCGTTTAGTAAAAAAAAAAATGAACCGACGAAATTAAATTGTCCAAAAGTTAAAAATCGATAAAGTTTTATTCTTTAGAAATGAACTTGATTTTTGAAAATACTCCAATTTTCAATGTGAAAAAAATTTTGATTTGGATTTCCACAACTCAAATCAAAATTTTTGATGTGAAAAAATCTTTAAAAAAATATCAAACGCCTAAATTAAGATATGCAAAAATCAAACCTAAATTTTTGATGTGAAAAAAATCTAAAAAAAAATCAAACGCCTAAATTGAATTATGCAAAAATTAGCAACTTAACAGACCAAATTCTTTCAAAATGATTTGGGTTTTAAAGATACCTCAATTTTTAGGTGAGTTATAGATTTTCAAAACATTTTGGTTTGAGTTTTGGGAGCGTAGAGTTACAAACGTTGAGAAATAAACATTAAACGCAAAAATAAAATAATTATTATTTTAAACAACCGAGAACGCTTTATTATGTTGAAATCAATTTAGTTTTTGAAGATATTCCAATTTTTAGGCGAGTTAAAAATGTTTAAAAAAATTATTTGTGCTGTAGACGCGTTTGGTAAAAAAAAAACATTGAAAAAAATAATGAAACAACGAAATGTAATTGTACAATAGTATATTGTACAACGAGCGTATAATAATAGCTATTAAATGATTAATAGTCAGTATATGCGAGTTGTACACTATACTTTAAATTAAAATTAGAAATAAAAATCGAATTCAAAATGACAATTAAAATGAAAATCAAAATTAAAGTTGTAATTACAATAACAATTGAAAAAATTAAAATCAAAGTTAAAATCAGTATTAAACAGGGTAAACAAAATATTATCATGGGCGGCCCGTTGGTGTTGTGGGTAGAGGCGAGCGCTTGTGCCGGCTGCACCGCGGCCGTGTGGGTTCGATTCCCATCCCGGGCGGAAGATTTTTCGGCGATCGAGAAGTATTCGCTTGGGTCCGTGGTTGTTGTATACGTCTTACATTATTCATTTGTTCATTTACTCTCATTATTCATACAAATAAAATATAAAAATAATAGCCGTGTGTGACTGAATGGCGAAAGCCTAAGTAAAAAAAAATATATATTATCATAAATCACGTTCTGTGAATTAGAGCGCGAATAGGCGTGTTTAATAATCATATTAAACACGCAAGTGCGTGTTAAATAACCATATTAAATACGCATTAGCGTACTCCATGTATGCTGCCCATAAAATGATATTTTACCATAATATGTAACGTATCCGTAGAAAATTACCGTGACATGCAACGTGTTAAAGAGACCCATACATTTTGCACTATTGAGTCTTCCGCTATTGGCAGCGTTCCCAAAGATTGTAATAACCCATATAAGTATTTCGTTATAAGACAACGATACAATCATGTAAAATTTTGGCTCCATATGTGAAAACATTTTTATTATTTGCAGGCAAGCGTGCTCCTGTGAAGAATGCGGGAAAGTATTCCTTAGTAAATATAAACTTGCCGGTCACAAAAGAATACACGGAAAGAAGACACTCTCTTGCCCAAATTGCTCCAAGAAATTTCTATTTGATACGTACCTTCAGACCCACTTACAGACTTGTCGCGTAGACGGCTCTAACATGATAGATTGTCAATTTTGCGATAAAAGATTTAAAAGCAAATACAGTTATAACGGACACTTAAAGGTTCATACGAAAGAATCTATATTTGAGTGTGATCTATGTGATGCGCGTTACCCTGCCAGAAACAAGCTCAAAATTCATAAAGACAGTGTACATCTTGGAGTCAAATACAGCTGTCAGTATTGTGATAAGAAATTTTCAAGGACAGGCTCTGCAAAGAAACATATGCAGTCCCACGACCCGATTTATGTTCGGGAAAGGAAGTTTAAGTGTCATTTATGTGAAAAGAAGTTTTTTGAAAGTCACAAATTAACAATCCATATAAGAACACACAACAACCACAGGCCCTTCAGTTGTGAAACATGCGGAAAATCTTTTGTGACGAGTAACAAACTAAAATGTCATATGGAAATTCATGGTTATAGGAGACAATCCCATGCCTGCGAATTGTGCCCAAAGAAATTCTTTAATTTGCGGTATTTAAAGAGGCATATGAAGACACACGATTCAGTTTATATTAAGGAAGAAGTAGTGAATGAGTAGTAATTTTAGTTTGAGTTGAATTGGGCATATAATATGCTTTTTTCAAAAACGTAACAGAAAGTTCTGAGCTGTCGAAATCGTGAAAGAAAAAACATTTATCCAAAATCGGGTGTAATAATCGAATTACAGTGGTCATTTGAGCCATGTAATGTTGCTCATTACTCCCTAGTGAGAGAATAAGTTTCTCTCATGGAATGCATAGATCCTTCATAAGATTTTTGAAATGTTTCAAATTGACATCATGTACGTCAAAATTTTATAAACATTATTTCAATATTGAATGCAATTACAGGCGATTTTGGATAAAATTTTATATTATACTCATGTGGAATTCTTCATTAGTCCCTTAAGAAAATTACCTTTCAACTTTTTCTTGCGGGACTAATTACGTACATTCCATATTCGTATAATAAATAACTATTCTTTCCCTACGAGGTTCCATTATTTATTTTAACTGTCACGGCTAACAGCGTTTTTTTCTAGGTTAGGTTTCAGAAACGAACGTTTTTTTTTTTTTTACTTTTTTAACACGTTTTTACTTTTTTAACACATGTAACTGAAATTGAGAAAATACACGAATTGTTGATAGGTAAGAAACTAAATGCTTTTGTGTACATGGCTTAATTTAAATTATATTAAAAGTACACAAACAAAGCACTGCGGTCAGAATGGCCGCAGTAGCGTTCATCAAATACCTACATTCAGCCTAAATGAAAATAAATATGTTGACAGTTGAAAATTCTGAAAAACACGCCCAATGTTCTTTCTTTGTTCCTAAAAAAAACTTCAAACTTCAATTTTGACTCTGTTCGTGTTCATTTTAAAAAGTATGAAACCCCAAAAAAATAATGCAAAAACATTACAAAACTAAGAATATCTTAAAGTTTCAAAATCAGTTTGGTTTTTGAAGATACAACAAATCTAAATTGGGTTATGAACGTTTAAAAAAAATGATTTGAGTTGTGAAAAAAAAAATGAAATGGCGAAATAAAATTACCAAAAATTAAACTAAGAATGTTCCATTCTGAAGGAAACAATTTGGTTTTTGAAGATATTCCAATTTGCAATTGAGTTATGAATGATTTATAAAAAAAAAACTAAAAACATGATTATGCAAAGATTAACATTAACAGCTAAAAAGGCCGTATTTTTTAATAACCATTTTGGGTCTTTTAAGGCAGTTGTGAAAGTTTCATTTCAACATTTTATTTTTTTTTTTAAACCAAGAAATTAAATGAAACATAATGATGGCCCACTGGCCGCGTACCTTAGCGCGCCAGAACCAATGCAGAGGGTCCTGGGTTCGAATCCCGGCGAGGGCATGGGTGTTTGTGGATGTCTACTTTCATTCAATATGAATAATATGTTATAAATAATCGGTTGTGGCTGAATAATGACCTACGCTGTCTAAGCCAATGTCCCCATATCATCCATAATTCCCCAACCCAAATTTTCGTCAATCATCCTTCCTTAAAAAAAAAAAATGAAACAAATTAACAAACTGAGAGGCTGTATTCTTTAAAAAATCTTCCTTGGCTTTGAAAATACACCTTTTTCAAGTGCATTTATTTATTTATTTATTCCCCACAGAAAATATGAACCTTTAAAACATTTTGATTTGAGTTTTGGGAGCTTGGAGTTAAAAACATCGAAAAATAAACATTAAGCGTCGAAATAAAATTATGCAAACATTTGAAACAAACTGGAAGGCCTTGTTATTTAAAAATCTGAAGAAAAAAAAATATTTTTGAAAATATTCGAATTTTCACGCTAGTTTAAAATGTTTTAAAAAATCTGTGTTTTTATGGAAGCGTTTAGTAAAAAAAAAAATGAACCGACGAAATTAAATTGTGCAAAAGTTAAAAATCGATAAAGTTTTATTCTTTAGAAATGAACTTGATTTTTGAAAATACTCCAATTTTCAATGTGAAAAAAATTTTGATTTGGGTTTCCACAACTCAAATCATAATTTTTGATGTGAAAAAATCTTTAAAAAAAATATCAAACGCCCAAATTAAGATATGCAAAAATCAAACCTAAATTTTTGATGTGAAAAAAATCAAACGCCTAAATTGAATTATGCAAAAATTAGCAACTTAACAGACCAAATTCTTTCAAAATGATTTGGGTTTTAAAGATACCTCAATTTTTAGGTGAGTTATGGATTTTCAAAACATTTTGGTTTGAGTTTTGGGATCGTAGAGTTACAAACGTTGAGAAATAAACATTAAACGCAAAAATAAAATAATTATTATTTTAAACAACCGAGAAGGCTTTATTATGTTGAAATCAATTTAGTTTTTGAAGATATTCCAATTTTTAGGCGAGTTAAAAATGTTTAAAAAAATTATTTGTGCTGTAGACGCGTTTGGTAAAAAAAAAACATTGAAAAAAATAATGAAACAACGAAATGTAATTGTACAATAGTATATTGTACAACGAGCGTATAATAATAGTTATTAAATGATTAATAGTCATTATATGCGAGTTGTACACTATACTTTAAATTAAAATTAGAAATAAAAATCGAATTCAAAATGACAATTAAAATGAAAATCAAAATTAAAGTTGTAATTATAATAACAATTGAAAAAATTAAAATCAAAGTTAAAATCAGTATTAAACAGGGTAAACAAAATATTATCATGGGCGGCCCGTTGGTGTTGTGGGTAGAGGCGAGCGCTTGTGCCGGCTGCACCGCGGCCGTGTGGGTTCGATT
The DNA here is from genome assembly GCA_910593695.2 of Ocypus olens. Lineage (NCBI taxonomy): Eukaryota > Metazoa > Arthropoda > Insecta > Coleoptera > Staphylinidae > Ocypus > Ocypus olens. The sequence continues at coordinate 46,986,560 of OU343058.1, forward strand.
CCCATCCCGGGCGGAAGATTTTTCGGCGATCGAGAAGTATTCGCTTGGGTCCGTGGTTGTTGTATACGTCTTACATTATTCATTTGTTCATTTACTCTCATTATTCATACAAATAAAATATAAAAATAATAGCCGTGTGTGACTGAATGGCGAAAGCCTAAGTAAAAAAAAAAATATTATCATAAATCACGTTCTGTGAATTAGAGCGCGAATAGGCGTGTTTAATAATCATATTAAACACGCAAGTGCGTGTTAAATAACCATATTAAATACGCATTAGCGTACTCCATGTATGCTGCCCATAAAATGATATTTTACCATAATATGTAACGTATCCGTAGAAAATTACCGTGACATGCAACGTGTTAAAGAGACCCATACATTTTGCACTATTGAGTCTTCCGCTATTGGCAGCGTTCCCAAAGATTGTAATAACCCATATAAGTATTTCGTTATAAGACAACGATACAATCATGTAAAATTTTGGCTCCATATGTGAAAACATTTTTATTATTTGCAGGCAAGCGTGCTCCTGTGAAGAATGCGGGAAAGTATTCCTTAGTAAATATAAACTTGCCGGTCACAAAAGAATACACGGAAAGAAGACACTCTCTTGCCCAAATTGCTCCAAGAAATTTCTATTTGATACGTACCTTCAGACCCACTTACAGACTTGTCGCGTAGACGGCTCTAACATGATAGATTGTCAATTTTGCGATAAAAGATTTAAAAGCAAATACAGTTATAACGGACACTTAAAGGTTCATACGAAAGAATCTATATTTGAGTGTGATCTATGTGATGCGCGTTACCCTGCCAGAAACAAGCTCAAAATTCATAAAGACAGTGTACATCTTGGAGTCAAATACAGCTGTCAGTATTGTGATAAGAAATTTTCAAGGACAGGCTCTGCAAAGAAACATATGCAGTCCCACGACCCGATTTATGTTCGGGAAAGGAAGTTTAAGTGTCATTTATGTGAAAAGAAGTTTTTTGAAAGTCACAAATTAACAATCCATATAAGAACACACAACAACCACAGGCCCTTCAGTTGTGAAACATGCGGAAAATCTTTTGTGACGAGTAACAAACTAAAATGTCATATGGAAATTCATGGTTATAGGAGACAATCCCATGCCTGCGAATTGTGCCCAAAGAAATTCTTTAATTTGCGGTATTTAAAGAGGCATATGAAGACACACGATTCAGTTTATATTAAGGAAGAAGTAGTGAATGAGTAGTAATTTTAGTTTGAGTTGAATTGGGCATATAATATGCTTTTTTCAAAAACGTAACAGAAAGTTCTGAGCTGTCGAAATCGTGAAAGAAAAAACATTTATCCAAAATCGGGTGTAATAATCGAATTACAGTGGTCATCTGAGCCATGTAATGTTGCTCATTACTCCCTAGTGAGAGAATAAGTTTCTCTCATGGAATGCATAGATCCTTCATAAGATTTTTGAAATGTTTCAAATTGACATCATGTACGTCAAAATTTTATAAACATTATTTCAATATTGAATGCAATTACAGGCGATTTTGGATAAAATTTTATATTATACTCATGTGGAATTCTTCATTAGTCCCTTAAGAAAATTACCTTTCAACTTTTTCTTGCGGGACTAATTACGTACATTCCATATTCGTATAATAAATAACTATTCTTTCCCTACGAGGTTCCATTATTTATTTTAACTGTCACGGCTAACAGCGTTTTTTTCTAGGTTAGGTTTCAGAAACGAACGTTTTTTTTTTTTTTACTTTTTTAACACGTTTTTACTTTTTTAACACATGTAACTGAAATTGAGAAAATACACGAATTGTTGATAGGTAAGAAACTAAATGCTTTTGTGTACATGGCTTAATTTAAATTATATTAAAAGTACACAAACAAAGCACTGCGGTCAGAATGGCCGCAGTAGCGTTCATCAAATACCTACATTCAGCCTAAATGAAAATAAATATGTTGACAGTTGAAAATTCTGAAAAACACGCCCAATGTTCTTTCTTTGTTCCTAAAAAAAACTTCAAACTTCAATTTTGACTCTGTTCGTGTTCATTTTAAAAAGTATGAAACCCCAAAAAAATAATGCAAAAACATTACAAAACTAAGAATATCTTAAAGTTTCAAAATCAGTTTGGTTTTTGAAGATACAACAAATCTAAATTGGGTTATGAACGTTTAAAAAAAATGATTTGAGTTGTGAAAAAAAAAATGAAATGGCGAAATAAAATTACCAAAAATTAAACTAAGAATGTTCCATTCTGAAGGAAACAATTTGGTTTTTGAAGATATTCCAATTTGCAATTGAGTTATGAATGATTTATAAAAAAAAAACTAAAAACATGATTATGCAAAGATTAACATTAACAGCTAAAAAGGCCGTATTTTTTAATAACCATTTTGGGTCTTTTAAGGCAGTTGTGAAAGTTTCATTTCAACATTTTATTTTTTTTTTTAAACCAAGAAATTAAATGAAACATAATGATGGCCCACTGGCCGCGTACCTTAGCGCGCCAGAACCAATGCAGAGGGTCCTGGGTTCGAATCCCGGCGAGGGCATGGGTGTTTGTGGATGTCTACTTTCATTCAATATGAATAATATGTTATAAATAATCGGTTGTGGCTGAATAATGACCTACGCTGTCTAAGCCAATGTCCCCATATCATCCATAATTCCCCAACCCAAATTTTCGTCAATCATCCTTCCTTAAAAAAAAAAAATGAAACAAATTAACAAACTGAGAGGCTGTATTCTTCAAAAAATCTTCCTTGGCTTTGAAAATACACCTTTTTCAAGTGCATTTATTTATTTATTTATTCCCCACAGAAAATATGAACCTTTAAAACATTTTGATTTGAGTTTTGGGAGCTTGGAGTTAAAAACATCGAAAAATAAACATTAAGCGTCGAAATAAAATTATGCAAACATTTGAAACAAACTGGAAGGCCTTGTTATTTAAAAATCTGAAGAAAAAAAAATATTTTTGAAAATATTCGAATTTTCACGCTAGTTTAAAATGTTTTAAAAAATCTGTGTTTTTATGGAAGCGTTTAGTAAAAAAAAAAATGAACCGACGAAATTAAATTGTGCAAAAGTTAAAAATCGATAAAGTTTTATTCTTTAGAAATGAACTTGATTTTTGAAAATACTCCAATTTTCAATGTGAAAAAAATTTTGATTTGGGTTTCCACAACTCAAATCATAATTTTTGATGTGAAAAAATCTTTAAAAAAAATATCAAACGCCCAAATTAAGATATGCAAAAATCAAACCTAAATTTTTGATGTGAAAAAAATCAAACGCCTAAATTGAATTATGCAAAAATTAGCAACTTAACAGACCAAATTCTTTCAAAATGATTTGGGTTTTAAAGATACCTCAATTTTTAGGTGAGTTATGGATTTTCAAAACATTTTGGTTTGAGTTTTGGGATCGTAGAGTTACAAACGTTGAGAAATAAACATTAAACGCAAAAATAAAATAATTATTATTTTAAACAACCGAGAAGGCTTTATTATGTTGAAATCAATTTAGTTTTTGAAGATATTCCAATTTTTAGGCGAGTTAAAAATGTTTAAAAAAATTATTTGTGCTGTAGACGCGTTTGGTAAAAAAAAAACATTGAAAAAAATAATGAAACAACGAAATGTAATTGTACAATAGTATATTGTACAACGAGCGTATAATAATAGTTATTAAATGATTAATAGTCATTATATGCGAGTTGTACACTATACTTTAAATTAAAATTAGAAATAAAAATCGAATTCAAAATGACAATTAAAATGAAAATCAAAATTAAAGTTGTAATTATAATAACAATTGAAAAAATTAAAATCAAAGTTAAAATCAGTATTAAACAGGGTAAACAAAATATTATCATGGGCGGCCCGTTGGTGTTGTGGGTAGAGGCGAGCGCTTGTGCCGGCTGCACCGCGGCCGTGTGGGTTCGATTCCCATCCCGGGCGGAAGATTTTTCGGCGATCGAGAAGTATTCGCTTGGGTCCGTGGTTGTTGTATACGTCTTACATTATTCATTTGTTCATTTACTCTCATTATTCATACAAATAAAATATAAAAATAATAGCCGTGTGTGACTGAATGGCGAAAGCCTAAGTAAAAAAAAAAATATTATCATAAATCACGTTCTGTGAATTAGAGCGCGAATAGGCGTGTTTAATAATCATATTAAACACGCAAGTGCGTGTTAAATAACCATATTAAATACGCATTAGCGTACTCCATGTATGCTGCCCATAAAATGATATTTTACCATAATATGTAACGTATCCGTAGAAAATTACCGTGACATGCAACGTGTTAAAGAGACCCATACATTTTGCACTATTGAGTCTTCCGCTATTGGCAGCGTTCCCAAAGATTGTAATAACCCATATAAGTATTTCGTTATAAGACAACGATACAATCATGTAAAATTTTGGCTCCATATGTGAAAACATTTTTATTATTTGCAGGCAAGCGTGCTCCTGTGAAGAATGCGGGAAAGTATTCCTTAGTAAATATAAACTTGCCGGTCACAAAAGAATACACGGAAAGAAGACACTCTCTTGCCCAAATTGCTCCAAGAAATTTCTATTTGATACGTACCTTCAGACCCACTTACAGACTTGTCGCGTAGACGGCTCTAACATGATAGATTGTCAATTTTGCGATAAAAGATTTAAAAGCAAAAACAGTTATAACGGACACTTAAAGGTTCATACGAAAGAATCTATATTTGAGTGTGATTTATGTGATGCGCGTTATCCTGCCAGAAACAGGCTCAAAATTCATAAAGACAGTGTACATCTTGGAGTCAAATACAGCTGTCAGTTTTGTGATAAGAAATTTTCAAGGACAGGCTGTGCAAAGAAACATATGCAGTCCCACGATCCGATTTACGTTCGGGAAAGGAAGTTTAAGTGTCATTTATGTGAAAAGAAGTTTTTTGAAAGTAACAAATTAACAATCCATATAAGAACACACAACAACCACAGGCCCTTCAGTTGTGAAACATGCGGAAAATCTTTTGTGACGAGTAACAAACTAAAATGTCATATGGAAATTCATGGTTATAGGAGACAATCCCATGCCTGCGAATTGTGCCCAAAGAAATTCTTTAAATTGCGGTATTTAAAGAGGCATATGAAGACACACGATTCAGTTGATATTAAGGAAGAAGTAGTGAATGAGTAGTAATTTTAGTTTGAGTTGAATTTGGCATATAATATGCTTTTTTCATAAACGTAACAGAAAGTTCTGAGCTGTCGAAATCGTGAAAGAAATAACATTTATCCAAAATCGGGTGTAATAATCGAATTACAGTGGTCATTTGAGCCATGTAATGTTGCTCATTACCCCCTAGTGAGAGAATAAGTTTCTCTCATGGAATGCATAGATCCTTCATAAGATTTTTGAAATGTTTCAAATTGACATCATGTACGTCAAAATTTTATAAACATTATTTCAATATTGAATGCAATTACAGGCGATTTTGGATAAAATTTTATATTATACTCATATGGAATTCTTCATTAGTCCCTTAAGAAAATTACCTTTCAACTTCATTCATTCATTCCACATTCGTATAATAAATAACCATTCTTTCCCTACGAGGCCCCATTATTTATTTTAACTGTCACGGCTAACAGCGTTTTTTTCTAGGTTAGGTTTTAGAAACGAACGTTTTTTTTTTACTTTTTTAACACGTTCGATGCCACCGATGCGCTAGTGCGCAATCCCAATTGCGGTGGCAGCGAACGTGTTAAAATATCCTGTTTGTGAAAAAAATGGTACATACAGGGTGCGGCATTTATCCTGGACACCCGAAATATTATAGAAACGAAGATTCGGAGAAAAAAGTGTTTCAAATAAAATGTATTTGATATGAAGCAGGTATATACTTTTTAAATTGCAAATCGGTTTTCAAGGCCATTTCAAGGTCAACTTGTAATGTTTAAATAGAAATCTGTAATTTTTATTAGGGCATCTAAATCTATGAATTAAAGCAAATAACTTTTATAAAACATATTTTTCTCTCCATTGCTTACTTTTTGCAATATTTGATTTTTAAAGAAAAATTAAACGTAAAAAACAATTTTTTTATAATCCATAACATTACAACAAGATATTCAAAATGATGCCATTAAACGTCAATACATTTCTGAAATCGATTATCTAATAAATGTGAATGGCACTTGATTTTTTAGTCTCGCGCGGATCCGAGGCTGACTTCAAAAATTATTCATAAAGACTAACATAAACAAATTATCTTAAATTGTTTATTAATTGTTTATCAATACACCTGTATATGGAAGTCAAGTATAACTATCGCCAAACGGCACTTATACATTTTTTGTCAATTGTGGATCCGCGGCAGATTTCAAAAATTATTTACGTTGCGATTTATGAAGTCTACTGAAAATTATCTTTAATTGTTTATTAGGTGTTACTTTCTACACCTATAAAAAAGTCACATAAAACTTGGAACACCAGTAGCTCCGAATCTTCGTTTCTACAATATTTCGGGTGTCCAGGATGATACCGCACCCTGTATCTCGGGAGAGTATGTTATTTTTCCTTTGGTGCGTTGTATACAAAGGGTATCCTTTAAACCAAAGTAGCCGTAAGTCTTATATCAAAAAAAAAACCGACATGACCCGAGAAGCCTCAAAATGGGTTTTTGCTAATTTATTTTTTTTAACCACTAAAATGTCATTTTCAAAATGTGAAAAAAATTACATATATTATTGAGTCTAATACCAAATTAGGAGAATTTTTCAAGGTCATTATAGTTTATTCAGGGTATTAAAAAAATGTTTGAAAATTTAAAAACAAATTTTGCCCACTGATTTAAAAACGGCGGAAAATTTTGTTTCGTCATATGATTGCGATCAATAAATACCGTCGATGTGTTTTTTTTCATCTTTTAACGTTTGGTGCGACATCTTCAAAAATTCGAATAACTAATATTTTTACGATATTTTCATTTTTTTATAAACATACATCTAGATCTTTATTCAAACAAATAATTACACATAACATTTTAATACACAAATAACTTAAGGGTGTTAGTCTGTCTGGGCTATCGACCATCGGTCTTTCTGCCCCTTATTTTATATATTTATCAACAATAGTGCAGTCATTTTAAGTCAAATTATTATTAGTATTTCAGTAATATTTTTTTTTTCGCTCCAAAGCGATCGGGTGACGGAAAATTTGATTTCGTCATATTATTCCTATCAGTGAATACCATATCTGCGATTTTTTCATCTTCCAATATTTGGTGCGTCATCTTCAAAAATTCGAATAACTAATATTTTCACGATATATTTTTTTAATATATTTATCAACAATTGAACTGAATTTTTTTTGGAAAGTTATTGGAAATGTTTCAACCTTTGTTTTTGCTTAATAAAGTATTTCAGTATTATTTTTTTTCAGTTTAGTATGAACAACTCCATTTTTGGTCAAGATATGACCTTGAAACCCTGAAAATAAAACTTGGTTTTTCAACCTTTAAAAAAATATTATAAAAATTTGAAAAAGTTCGTATATATTTTTGACCTAAAAATAAAATTAGGTCATTTCATAGGGTATTCATTTTTTTGTTTTTAAAAATTTAACGATTTTTTCTTCGCTTCAAAGCGATCGGGTGACGGAAAATTTTATTTCGTCATATTATTCCCATCAGTGAATACCATATCTGTGATTTTTTTCATCTTCCAATATTTGGTGCGTCATCTTCAAAAATTCGAATAACTAATATATTCACGATATTACATTTTTTTATATATTTATCAAAAATTGAACTGAATTTTTTTGGAAAGTTATTGGAAATTTTTCAACCTTTTTTTTTGCTTAATAAAACTAAATATCATTTTTTTTTAAATCATCTTGCGGATAGTCGGGGTAATTTAAAGTGAATGTCACGCCATCTATCATGTTAAAATTGAACTTTCGTTTTTTATAGTTCTAAATTAAATGAGAACGTTACTTTAAACGAAGCAGTAAAAGAAACAGAATTGGATAACTCGTAACACCTTTTCTACCATAACCTAAAATTTAAAAATCGCAATTCTTTGTTACAGTCCTGAAAAATAATCTCAAAGGTAGGTAAATTAAGTTTAAATGCGTAGTTTTTTTTTTTAAGTTTATTAGCAGTTTAGTTTGAAAAAGGGTAATATAAGCATTAATTACTATCCCTACCTTATATTCACAAACACGTGGTAAGGTGTAAAATTTCTGAAAATTTCCCGTAAATAAAAATTAACTTATACATCATAGAACTAAATCTCTATGGGACTCAATTTAATTTAAAGATATAATAATCAACTAACAATTAAAATGAATTAAACAACTTTCGACGTTTAATTCAAAGTTACCTGACAATGGACTACCACATAGTAACGGTCGCAACCATCATCTTCATAACAATTAAAATGTATTTAATTCCATTTTGTTTAGCCAAAAGGTCATTAAGGGTATTCATTTTTTTTTAATTTAGCTATTTTTTTCTCCCCTACGCGATCGGGTGACCGAAAATTTTATTTCGTCAACTAATAATTAAAATGTATTACATTCCAATATCTCCATTTTTTTGAGCCAAAACACGTGCTCAAAAATTTCAAAATTACCAGATGAATTTTCAGGGTTTTTTTTAGTTATAATTTAAATTATTCTTTGATATTTCAAAAATGTCAAGACCGCAGGGGTTTTGTTTCATAGTTTTTCAAACAGAAGATGTTCATTTATTTGCTGTCTTCAATATTTGTATTGATGTTTTTGTGATTTGTTTCACATTAAAAAAAATATTAGAAAAAAAACAGTTAAGATAAACACCCACTTCCGGTGTAAGAAATTTTACCAAAAGCTTTTCAATTCTTCAGATTAACAAATAAGGCTTATGTTCAAAGTTTCAAGTCAATTACTCTATTTTTTTTTTAATACAGCGCGTCTGTATGCGACACAAAAAAATCCAGAAACCAAAAAATTTCGGCAAAAAAAATTGAAGATTTTTCACGATCACAAGACTTTCTCGTACTTCGTAAGGAAGAATGTAAAAGTATCTAAACTAAACTAAAACATCCTGTTACTCTATTCTTAAATGGATAAAATTTTGCAGCTGAATTGTTGATAAATATTAAAAAAAAATCAAAATATAAAAATATTACAAATAAAAACGAATAACTTTGTTGGTATCACTTTATTACGTTTGAATTTGAATTATTCAAAATGTATCACGAAGTGAAAGCCTCCACAATTACTTATTTGTAAAAATATTAGTTATTCAAATTTTTGAAGATGACGCAACAAACATTGAAAGATGAAAAAATCACAGATGTGGTATTCACTGATCGAAATCATATGACGAAATCAAATTTTCCGTCAGTCGATGGCTTAGGGGAGAAAAAAAAAATTGTTAAACTGAAAAAAATAATACCTTAAATAACCTTGAAAACATAATCTAATTCGGTATTTGGGTCAAAAATATATTTGAATTTTTCAGGTTTTTATAATAATTATTATTAGTTCATATCTTGGCAAAAATTGGTGTTATTTATACGAAGCTGAAAAGAAAATTATTAATACTAAAATACTAATAATAATTTTTCATAAAATTACTGTTCATTTGTTGATAAATATACAGGGTGAGTTTTTTTTCATTATCACTATGGGGATCTCGGGAACGGTAAGAGATACAGATTCGGTTAAATGGGAAAAGATTTGCAGTTTTAAAAGCTTTCTCAAAATCTGTTTTTGTTTTTTAGAAAAAATGCATGGTTTACTTGATAAACGCAAAAAAATAAATTTTGGCAGTTTCTGTAATACGAAATATATCGTGTACCGATATAGTTACAAAAAAAAGTCAAAGGAAAAACTTTTAGGTGTTAATGAATTCTTCAATAATAATTTATTTTGATGATTGTCATTTGTTTCGTTGTGTAGATGTAATACAATCTTACATTTTTTCAATGGGAGTCATAGTCGGCGATGACAGCAAATTAATTCTGACAGATACTGACGCAAAGCAAAATGCTTGTTTATTTACTTGATTGTTTTATTTTCCATGGCTACATTTGATTTTGGCAGCTTACATAATTGTAAGAATGCGATAATTTGTGCTAGCTTTATTTATGAAAATAAGTATATCAACCCTTATATCATTGTAACCTGAAAAAAATATACTTTACAAAAATGTCATGGCCGACTGTGATTCCCATTAAAAAAAATGTATGTTTGTGTTATATCTACACAACGAAACAAAAGACAATCATCAAAATAAATTATTATTGAAGTATTCATGAACACCTAAAAGTTTTTTCTCTGACTTTTGTTTGTAACTATATCGGTATACGATATATTTCATATTACATAAACTGTCAAAATTTAGTTTTTTGCGTTTATCAAGTAAGCCATGCTTTTTTTTTCTGAAAAAAAAAACGGATTTTGAGTAAGCTTCTAAAACTGCAAATCTTTCCCCATTTAACTAAATCTGTATCTCTTACCGTTTCCGAGATCCCCATAGTGATAATGAAAAAAAAACTCACCCTGTATAACACATATCTAAATAACGTAAACATTTTAGTTATTCGAATTTTTGAAAATGATGCACCAAACATTGGAAGATAAAAAAAAAACAGAATACCATTCACTGAAAGGAATCATATGACGAAATAAAATTTTCCGGCACTCGATCGTTTTGGGGTGAAAAAAAATTGTTAAACTTAAAAAAAACAAATTTGAATACCCTAAATGACCTTAAAAATATTCACGTAATTTGGTATTTGAGTCAAAAATAAATTTGAATTTTTTCAGATTTTTATAATATTTTTTTAGTGGTTAAAAAAAATCTTATTTTTCGAGGGTTTCAAGGTCATATCTTGGCAAAAATGGGGTTATTTATACGAAATTGAAAAGAAAATTATTAATACTTATGTAAATACTAATAATAATTTTGTATAAAATTACTGTACAATTGATAAATATATATATTTAAAAAAAATCAAAATAACGTAAAAATGATGGCGCACCAAACATTGGAAAATGAAAAAAAATTCGTAGATGTGGTATTCACTGATAGGATTCATATGACAAAATTAAATTTTCCGTAACTCAATCGCTCAGGGGTGAAAAATTTTGTTAAACTTTAAAAACAAATTTTAATACCCTTAATGACCATCAATGACCTTAAACCGTTTCACCTAATTTGTTATATGGCTCGAAAATATATATGAATTTTTTCATATTTTTATAATATTTTTTAGTGTTTTAAAAAATATATATATTTTTTTTTGAGGGTTTCAAGGTCATATCTTGGCAAAAAAGTGCGGTTTATACGAAACTGCGTTTTACATAAAATAACTGCTCATTTGTTCATAAATATATAAAAAATATCAAAATATCGTAATAATAATATTAGTTATTCATATTTTTGAAGATGTCCACCAAACGTTAAAAGATGATATTCATTGATAACAATCATATGATGAAATATAATTTTCCGCCGCTCTTAAACTAGTGGTCATTTTTTCTAAATTTCAAACATTCTTTTAAAACCCTAAATAACCCTCAATGACCTTGAAAAAAACCTAATTTTGTAGTTGGGTCAGTAATATATGTGATTTTTTTGAGATTTTTAAAACAATTTTTAAGTGGTTAAAAAATTATATTTGAAAAAAATTCAATTTTGGGAATTCCCGGGTCATTTGAGTGGGTTTTTGATTTACGGCTACTTGGGTTTAAGGGCACAACTTATGATCATTATTTACAAGCAAATATTTTTTTCAGAAAATTCTTCGTATTAAACTGGATCAAAAGTGTGAACAAGGGGGAAATCATCTCATAATGATATTTATTTAAAAATCCGTGTCGGGTGGCATTTTGACCATCTTATCCCGGGATACCCTTTGCACCTCAGAAAAAAAATCACGCATTTCTCTTCCTTGATATACAATCTACGATTATCTCGACAGTATTTTTAAATAATAAAATACTAAGTCAACTGTTTTTTTTTTAATATTGTTCAAAAATTTCAGAACCAAAATTGGGTTTTATTATGTAATCGTGTATAGAAAGGTTTTTCCGAAAAATGTATTATAATAATAAATATATAATAAATTTTCAAGAATTCAATTATAACCTTAAAAAAAATAATTATATAAAAAAATTAAAAACGTTATTTGTGTTTAACATTGATAGGTCTTATTTGGCCCACCCTGTATTTACACTTTCATGGTTTATTTTCAATTTAAATCATATTCCAAATGTACATCGAGCGTGTTGCAGGTTTGGATGATCCTGATGTTTAGAACGTCAAATTTATAAAAGATGAAAATGACAAATTCTACTTAGAATTCTAATAGTCAGATTACCAAAAGAACTAAATAGATTTAGAAAAAATGGTGATGTGACCATCATGTTACTTTCTCCGATTTGATGGTAAATTAGTCCTGAAAAAAGTCCTGATAGAATATCCTGCAAAAATATTATTAACAGTCTTGAAAAAAAGAATATGGAAATAACATCGTAAAAAATCCTGAAAAAAGATCATTAAAAAGACCTGATAAGTTCTGAAGAAATCCCAAAAAGAGTCTTGAAAAGAAGTTCAGAAGAAGGCTTGAAAAAAATTCCCCAAAAAATAATTCTGAAAAAATGTAATTAAGAAAATTCTGAAAAGAATCCTGAAAAGAAGTCCTGAACAAGAGGTTCTTAAGAAAGTCTCGAGAAAGTCTAGAAAAAAGTTCTGAAGGAACAGTCCTGGAAATAAAGTATTGAAAAAAGAGTCCCGAAAAAAGCCGTGAAAAAAGTCTTCACGCAAAATACCAGAAATAAATGTCCCGAAAAAGAGTCCTAAGCCATGAAAGAAAGTCCTGAAAAAGTCCTTAAAATTCCAGAAATAAATGTCCCAAAAAAATCCTAACAAGTCCTGAAAGAAGGTCCTAAAATAAGTCCTGAAGGAAGTTTAAAAAAAGAGCCCTAATGAAATATCATAAAGAAAAATGTCCTGTAAAAACAGTCTATAATAAATATTGCCCTGAAAATAACATCTTTAAAAAATAAACAAAAAAAATTGTGAAAAAAGGAGCATTGTAAAAAGTCCTTAAAAAAGGTATTAAAATTGTCCTGAAAAAGAAATTCCAAAAAGAGTCTTGAAAAAAGGGATAAAATAAGTCCATAATAAAGTTCCTGAGATAAAAGTTTTGAAAATAGTCTTGAAAAAAATGCTGAAAATATCTAAAAAAGTTCTGATAAAAGGTCCAAAAAAGGTCATGCAAAAAAAGTCATGAAGAACATTCTGAAAATTTTGTTCTTAAGAAAGTCCCGAAGACGTACCGAGAAAAAGATCCTGTTAATAAAATTTTGAAAAGAAAACCTGAAAATAAAGGTGCCGAAAAAAGTCCTAAAAATAAGTCTTAAAAAAAATTCTTAAAAAGACATGAAATTATCCTCGAAAAAAGGTCTTTTAAAAGACCGGAAAAAAGCTACGAAAACTGCTAAAAGAACAAAAAATATTCGGGAATACGAAATTTTACCAAAAGCTTTTCAGTTCTTCGGATTGTCAAATAACACTTATGTTTAAAGTTTTATATCAATTGCTCTATTAGTGTTTGGGACAAAGCGCGTACAGTTACACACAGATAGACTTATGTAGAGAAAAAAATGGTGATGTGGCCATCATGTTACTTTCTCCGACTTGATGGTATTATAGCCATTTATATTTACGTTTTCATGGTTTATTTTCAATTGAAATCATATTTTAAATGTACATCGAGCGTTTTGTAGACTCGGATGAAACTGACGTTTAAAACGTCAAAATTATGAAATTATACTTACAAATTCAAAAACTCAGTTTACTCAAAAACTAAAGGGATTTCGAAAAAAAACTTATTCTTTATAAGTTGTTCATATTGGCATTCTCTACAATTATTATTAACATAAATTTGCTCCAACTGTTATCGTTTTATAATTATAAACCAAAAATTAAAAAAATAATAATACATTTTTTTCTCGAATAAAAATGAATGATTTTATAAAAAAATGTTTTCAAGCAAAGGATGTTCATTTCTTTGTTGTCTTCAAAGTTTGTTTAAATATTTTTGTGATATATTTCATATTTAAGAAAATATTGGCAAAAAAACAAAAAACAGTTAAGGTAAACGCCCACTTCCGATGTACGAAATTTTACCAAAAGCTTTTCAGTTCTTCAGATTATCAAATAAGACGTATGTTTAAAGTTTCATATCAATTGCTCTATTATTTTTTGAGATACAGCGCGCACAGACAGACACACACACACATTTGTTTCCAGAAATTGTTGAAATGGCATCTAGGGACCCCAAAACGGATATTTCCGTAAAAAAAAATTGAAAAAAAAATCACGATCACAATACTTTCTCGTACTTCGTAACGGAGAAAGTAAAAACCGTATTCTATATTAAGAATAAGGTTTATATTAAAACCAAAAAATTATAATAAAAATGATTTAATGAAAAATATTTTTAAACAAAAGACGTTCATTTTTTAGCTGTCTTTAATACGTATTTGAATGTATTCGTAATATTGTCCATATAAAAAAAATATTGAAAAAAAAGGTAAACGCCAACATTCGGCGTACTGAATTTTATCAAAAGCTTTTCAGTTCTTTGGATTGTCAAATAAGGCTTATGTTCAAAATTTCATATCAATTGCTCAATTAGTTTTTGAGATACAGCGAGCACAGACAGACACATACACACAGACACAATTTTTTTTCCAAAAATTGTTAAAACGGCATCTAGGGACCCCAAAACCCGTATTTCCGTAATTTTTTTAAATTTTCACAATCACAATACTTTCTCGTACTTCGTAACGGAGCGTTCGATTCAGTATGACATCGAGGAATGATCTGCAAATGCTATTTCCTTAAACTTCCCAACCACCTAATTAATTTAATTCTTCAAGTTTCTCTCTTTAGAATTCGGTAGTTACACTCAAACACATTCGGCCTGCAATAAGGTGTGCCCCAAGGATCCCCGCTATCCCCATCCTATACAATATCTACTGTGGTGATATTTGTAACCCATACCAAATACTTTCTCCAATTTGCCGACAACAGCATTAGTATCTCATGCCCCTTTCCTCCAGAGCATCATACTTTCGCTACAATAAGCTGTCAATTACCTTACTATCGTTATTTTTCACAGCAGAGCGTCGCTTAAACCTGTGTTCTCGAATTCAAACATTTATTTATTGTTATTAAATTTAAAAAAATGAACTTCAATTGTGGTGTCAAAATGAAATTATTACCGTGATAGTGTAAATAATATTTTCTAGAATACAGCCGTTTCATTTGTAACTAGCGGTGAGCAGGGCAAATGTATTCTTACATTTAATGGACTATAGTATGATATTGTTTATGCTGGAGGCTTCTACTTCGTTATACATTTTAAATATTATAATAAAACACTTTTAACTTTGTTTTGTATAACTTATATATTTACTAGCTGACCCGACAGGCATTGTCCTGTCTTAACTATGAAAATTGAATTCGAATTGGTATAATTCATAAAAGAAAATATTCAAAAACATAGTGTTTATTATTGTAATGCTCTATGATACACAACATTCTTCGTTTTATTTTCTGCCAACGTATTAAAATCGATAGCATAATCATGAATTGAGCAAAGTAACTACTGCGCTGCGCCGTCGTCCGTGCGTATCCCATTAAAATTGACCAAAGTAACTGGTGATGAACGACGGCTCCGCTGCGCTGCGCTGTCGTCCGTGCATGGTCCATATATATTTATATATATATATTAAGGCAGATAATTGGTGACTGACGACGTCCGAGTGTGGCCCATTAAAATTAAGCAAATAAACTGGTGCGTAAGCCTTAAAAATTAAGCAAGGGTGACGAACTACGGCTCCGCTACGCTGCGCCGTCGACCGCGAATGGTCCATATATATTTAGGCAGATAACTGGTGACAGACGACGGCTCCGCTGCGCTGCGCCGTCGTCCGTGCGTAACCTTTCAAAATTAAGAAAGGTAACCGGTGACGAACGACGGCTCCGCTGCGCTGCGTCGTCGTCAATACGTGGCTTATTACTGGTGAGTGGCCCATTGAAATTAAGCAAATAAAGTGGTGACGATAATGGCCGAAAACGGTTTAGGCTCTAATTTTTGAAATTCACGATCGCTTTAACGTGCAATGATTGCTTCAAAAATTCATATTTTTTTTTTAATAATCAACGGATTTGAACTAAATAACAAAATTATTAAAGCTTAAGAATGTAAGAAGTGTATTGTTAATAATAAAAACATCTATCGCCAGTTGAAATATTTTTTTTCGAATTTTTGAAATTCATGATCGCTTTAACGTGCAATTATTGCTTCAAAAATTCATAACTTTCTTAATAATCAACGGATTTGAACTAAATAACAAAATTATTAAAGTTAAAGAATGTAAGAAGTGTATTGTTACTAATAAAAACATGTATCGGCAGTTGAAATATTTTTTTTAGAATTTTTAAAATTCATGATCGCTTTAACGTGCAATTATTGCTTCAAAAATTCATAACTTTTTTAATAATCAACGGATTTGAACTAAATAACAAAATTATTAAAGCTAAAGAATGTAAGAAGTGTATTGTTACTAATAAAAACATGTATCGGCAGATGAAATATTTTTTTTTGAATTTTTAAAATTCATGATCGCTTTAACGTGCAATTATTGCTTCAAAAATTCATAACTTTTTTAATAATCAACGGATTTGAACTAAATAACAAAATCATTAAAGTTAAAGAATGTAAGAAGTGTATTGTTACTAATAAAAACATGTATCACGAGTTGAAATATTTTTTTAGAATTTTTGAAATTCATGATCGCTTTAACGTGCAATTATTGCTTCAAAAATTCATAACTTTTTTAATAATCAACGGATTTGAACTAAATAACAAAATTATTAAAGCTAAAGAATGTAAGAAGTGAATTGTTACTAATTAAAACATGTATCGGCAGTTGAAATATTTTTTTTCGAATTTTTAAAATTCATGATCGCTTTAACATGCAATTATTGCTTCAAAAATTCATAACTTTTTTAATAATCAACGGATTTGAACTAAATAACAAAATTATTAAAGTTAAAGAATGTAAGAAGAGTATTGTTACTAATAAAAACATGTATCGCCAGTTGAAATATTTTTTTTTTAATTTTTAAAATTCATGATCGCTTTAACGTGCAATTATTGCTTCAAAAATTCATAACTTTTTTAATAATCAACGGATTTGAACTAAATAACAAAATTATTAAAGTTAAAGAATGTAAGAAGTGTATTGTTACTAATAAAAACATGTATCGGCAGTTGAAATATTTTTTTTCGAATTTTTAAAATTCATGATCGCTTTAACATGCAATTATTGCTTCAAAAATTCATAACTTTTTTAATAATCAACGGATTTGAACTAAATAACAAAATTGTTAAAGCTAAAGAATGTAAGAAGTGTATTGTTACTAATAAAAACATGTATCGCCAGTTGAAATATTTTTTTAGAATTTTTAAAATTCATGATCGCTTTATCGTGCAATTATTGCTTCAAAAATTCATAACTTTTTTAATAATCAACGGATTTGAACTAAATAACAAAATTATTAAAGCTAAAGAATGTAAGAAGTGAATTGTTACTAATTAAAACATGTATCGGCAGTTCAAATATTTTTTTTCGAATTTTTAAAATTCATGATCGCTTTAACGTGCCATTATTGCTTCAAAAATTCATAACTTTTTTAATAATCAACGGATTTGAACTAAATAACAAAATTATTAAAGCTAAAGAGTGTAAGAAGTGTATTGTTACTAATAAAAACATGTATCTCCAGTTGAAATATATTTTTTTTAATTTTTGAAATTCATGATTGCTCTAACATGCAATTATTGCTTCAAAAATTCATAATTTTTTTTAATAATCAACGAATTTGAACTAAATGGCAAAATTATTAAAAAAATTCTCAACCGCGCACAGAATCTTCCGCAGAATATTTTAATTCGTAACACCACCGCGAGCGACATTCCAACCACCAAGAGATGGCGCGCGTATTATAAATCAATCGTTATCACCAATTTATGTATTTAAAGCCGACTTAATTGTTCATCGGATGCAAGTGTTGCAATTGAGCTCAGTGCAGCATTTGCTGTTAATATTTTGTTTATATTTTTTTTATAATTTCAGCTACTTATTTATTTACATTTATCGATATGAATCTACAGGGTAAGCCCATTAAAACCCATTAATAACCGTCGGCGCAAACAATGGAAAAAGGATAACTGATCGAGCGGTCGATCGCTGAGAGTAAAAAATTATTAAAGTACTAAAATCGCTATAAATAAATAGGGGTTGGTGGTAGAAGGTTAAAAATTTAGGGTTGTATGTATTTTTTAATGCCGAATCATAAAAAAATAAAAATAAAAAATTTTGTAAAAAAAATAAAAATAAAAAATTTGCGGTGGACCACCCTTATCATTTAGGGGTAATAAAAATAGTTTACGTCCTATTCTCAGACCTGCTCAATATACACACAAAATTTCATAAGAATCGGTCAAGCCGTTTCGAAGGAGTTTTGTTACAAACACTGTGACACGAAAATTTTATATATTAGATTTTTGTGACTTAAGTTTCGGTAATACAATTACCATTTTCAAAAAAGATTTTGTTTGAAAATGGTAATTGTTTTACCGAAACTTAAGTCACAAAAATAAATATATAAGTTATACAAAACAAAGTTAAAAGTGTTTGACTATAGTATGGTTTGAACAATGGATCTTTGCGCTTGCGTCATTACCGAAGACCTAGTTTTCTCGCCTTGGACGACATACGTACACACATTATTGCGCCTAATTCAATTTAGCGTAGAGAGTAAACGCAAATGTTGTCGGAGCTATAGGTTCAGTAATCTATGACGTGCACGCAAAGATCCATTGATCAAAGTATAATGACATTCAATATGGTTTACCATTTACAACAAACTTTTTTTTCTCTTCAAATAGCAATTACCCTGTTTTTTCACCTTCTGAATGACAAAAAATAATAAATATATGCATTTCAGCGTCGTGACAACCAACATGATATTTTACCATAATTTGTAACGTATCCGTACAAAATTACCGTGGCATGCAACGTGTTAAAGAGACCCATACATTTTGCACTATTGAGTCTTCGGCTATTGGCAGCGTTCCCAAAGATTGTAATAGCCCATATAAGCATTTCGTTATAAGACAAAGATACAATCATGCAAAATTTTGGCTCCATATGTGAAAACATTTTTATTATTTGCAGGCAAGCGTGCTCCTGTGAAGAATGCGGGAAAGTATTTTTTAGTAGATATAAACTTGGCGGTCACAGAAGAATACACGGAAAGAAGACACTCTCTTGCCCAAATTGCTCCAAGAAATATGTATTTAATATGCACCTTCAGACCCACTTAAAGACTTGTCGCGCAGACGGCTCTAAAATGACAGATTGTCAATTATGCGATAAAAAATTTAAAAGCAAATACAATTATAACAGACACTTAAAGGTTCATAAGAAAAAATATATGCATCAGTGTGATTTATGTGATGCGCGTTACCCTGAGAAAAACAAGCTCAAAATACATCAAGACAGTGTACATCACGGAGTCAAATACAGCTGTCAGTTTTGTGATAAGAAATTTTCAAGGATAAGCTCTGTACAGAAACATATGCAGACCCACGACCCGATTTACGTTCGGGAAAGGAAGTTTAAGTGTCATTTATGTGAAAAGAAGTTTTTTGAAAGTCACACATTAACAATCCATATAAGAACACACAACAAGCACAGGCCCTACAGTTGTGAAACATGCGGAAAATCTTTTGTGACGAGTAACATACTAAAATGTCATATGGAAATTCATGGTTATAGGAGACAAACCCATGCCTGCGAATTGTGTCCAAAGAAATTCTTTAATTTGCGGTATTTAAAGACGCATATGAGGACACACAATTCAGTTCATATTAAGCAAGAAGTGAATTAGTAGTAATTTTAGTTTGAGTTGAATTGGGCATATAATATGCTTTTTCAAAAACGTAACAGAAAGTTCGGAGCTGTCGAAATCGTGAAAGTAATAACATTTATCCAAAATCGGGTGTAATAATCGAATTAGTGTGGTCATTTGAGCCATGTAATGTTGCTCATTACCCTCTAGTGAGAGAATAAGTTTCTCTCATGGAATGCATAGATCCTTCATAAGATTTTTGAAATGTTTCAAATTGACATCATGTACGTCAAAATTTTATAAACATTATTTCAATATTGAATGCAATTACAGGCGATTTTGGATAAAATTTTATATTATACTCATGTGGAATTCCTCATTAGTCCCTTAAGAAAATTACCTTTCAACTTTTTCTTGCGGGACTAATTACGTACATTCCACATTCGTATAATAAATAACCATTATTTCCCTACGAGGTTCCATTATTTATTTTAACTGTCACGGCGAACAGCGTTTTTTTTCTAGGTTAGGTTTTAGAAACGAACGTTTTTTTTTACTTTTTTTAACACGTTCGATGCCACCGACGCGCTAGTGCGCAATCCCAATTGCAGTGGCACCGAACGTGTTAAAATATCCTGTTTGTGAAAAAAAATGGCACATACAGGGTGCGGCATTTATCCTGGACACCCGAAATATTATAGAAACGAAGATTCGGAGAAAAAAGTGTTTCAAATAAAATGTATTTGATATGAAGCAGGTATATACTTATTAAATTGCAAATCGGTTTTCAAGGCCATTTCAAGGTCAACTTGTAATTTTTAAATAAAAATCTGTAATTTTTATTAGGGCATCTAAATCTATGAATTAAAGCAAATAACTTTTACAAAACATATTTTTCTCTCCATTGCTTACTTTTTGCAATATTTAATTTTTAAAGAAAAATTAAACGTAAAAAACAATTTTTTTATAATCCATAACATTACAACAAAATATTCAAAATGATGCCATTAAACGTCAATACATTTCTGAAATCGATGTGAATGTCATTTGATTTTTTTGCCACGCGCGGATCCGAGGCTGACTTCAAAAATTATTCATAAAGACTAATATAAATAAATTATCTTAAATTGTTTATTAGTTCCTTCTCAACACACCTGTATATGGAGGTCAAGGATAACTATCGCCAAACGGCACTTATACATTTTTTTGTCAATTGTGGATCCGCGGCAGATTTCAAAAATTATTTACGTTGCGATTTATGAAGTCTACTGAAAATTGTCTTTAATTGTTTATTAGGTGTTACTTTATACACCTATAAA
Source organism: Ocypus olens (assembly GCA_910593695.2). Lineage (NCBI taxonomy): Eukaryota > Metazoa > Arthropoda > Insecta > Coleoptera > Staphylinidae > Ocypus > Ocypus olens. Next base: position 47,007,874 of record OU343058.1, read on the forward strand.
AAAGTTACATAAAAGTTGGAACACCAGTAGCTCCGAATCTTCGTTTCTACAATATTTCGAGTGTCCAGGATGATACCGCACAGTGTATCTCGGGAGAGAATGCTATTTTTCCTTCGGTGCGTTGTATACAAAGGGTATCCTTTAAACCAAAGTAGCCGTAAGTTGTATATCAAAAAAACCCCTTCATGACCCCAGAAGCCTCAAAATGGGTTTTTTCAAATATAATTTTTTTTAACGACCAAGAAGTCATTTTCAAAATGTGAAAGAAACAACACATTATTGAGCCTAATACCAAATTTGGAGAATTTTTCAAGGTCATTAAAGTTTATTCAGGGTATTAAAAAAATGTTTGAAAATTTAAAAACAAATTTTGCCCACTGGTTTAAAAGTGGCGGAAAATTTTATTTCGTCATATGATTGCTATCAATAAATACCGTCCATGTGATTTTTTTCATCTTTTAACGTTTGGTGTGACATCTTTAAAAATTCGAATAACTGATATTTTTACGATATTTTGATTTTTTTTATATATACATTGGGGTGGGTCGAAAATTTTAGATTTGCGACGGGTAGTGAAAAAATGATAGTTTTTATGATTCTATGTAAGGGAGCGACCGTGGTTTCGATCATGGGTTCACCCCCAGCTCGCACAAATGCCTCAAAAATGGCCATTTTGGTAGTTTTTTCATATTTCATCCAATAGCTCATACTGTACATGTTATATGTGCGACTTTTCGGTCACAAATTACTCATGGGTCTTCAACCTTTAGATAAAGTCCATTGGGACCATATTTTGATGGTAAACCGGTAGAGTTATTGCCCTCTGAAAATATCGATTTTTGGGGGTAAAACTGCGAGATGCTTGTTACCATGATAAATAGGTAATAATTAGATTCTAAACCACTCCATTTACTAATTTAGACTCTAAACTGCACCGCAAGTGCAAGAAGTTGGGTTTCGACCGAAGAAAAACTTTTTTTTTTACATTCATTTTCGATTTTTTACCTCAAATTGGCGAAAAAACACGAGACTCTTATTAAAATGATTAATAGGTGATGATTCGCTTCTAATCCACTCATTGTATACGTTTAGAATCTAAACTGCACTGCAAGCTTATGTAGTTCACTTTCGACCGAAGGAAAACTTTGTTTTTGCCGTTTACTTTCGACTTTTTAGCTTAAATCGTCGAAAATGTCGAGATGATTATTGCTATATTGTGATAAATTGTCTAAATGTGGATTTAAAAAAATACTCTCTGTCCTAATTTAACATCTTAACTTCACCGTTAGCTCATTAAACTGAATTCTGACCGAAGAAAACTTTTGTTTAAGCCTATTTTTGACTTTTTCTTTCCTGATGTGCCTATGTCAGGTTTGGTTAACAAAATGTTGAATATAGTGTACCAAACTAATTCTCTACACTCATTGAGCATATTAACTTGATATCAGATTCCTAGGATATGGAATTAAAGAAAATGATACATTTGCAGAGGCACACAACTATATAACTGAAAGAAGTGTAATGAAAAGTATGATGCATTATTATTTATTTTTATTTATAATATTACAATCTATAATCTCGTTTTGTCTCGAACGTTGGCATTTTCTTCTGAGAATCTAAAGTGTTTCTAATATTTGACTCTCGAGCATTTTGACCGCACACGAGATGCACAAGTTCCCGCAATATTTCGCTGGGAATTCTTTTCAATAGGGGAGGTTCAGTTACATTTGACCAATCTATCAATTCCGTGTAATCTGCAGCTTTAAAATTTAATGTTGGGATTTTAAAATCACGGACACCGTTTCTGATTCACGACATTCTAAAATTATGCGGTGCAGTTTAGATTCTAAATTTAAACAATGAGTGGATTAGAAGTTAATCATCACCTATCAATCACTTTAATAAGAGTCTCGTGTTTTTCGCCAATTTGTGGTAAAAAAATCGAAAATGAATGTCAAAAACAAAGTTTTTCTTCGGTCGAAAACCAACTTGAGGCGCTTGCGGTGCAGTTTAGTGTCTAAATTAGTAAATGGAGTGATTTAAAAGCTAATTGTTACCTATTTATCATTGTAACAAGCATCTCGCAGTTTTACCCCCAAAAATCTATATTTTCAGAGGGCAATAACTCTACCAGTTTACCATCAAAATATGGTCCCAATGGACTTTATCTAAAGGTTGAAGACCCATGAGTAATTTGTGACCAAAAAGTCGCACATATAATATGTACAGTATGAGCTATTGGGTGAAATATGAAAAAAACTACCAAAATGGCCATTTTTGAAGCATTTGTGCGAGCTGGGGGTATGATCGAAACCATGGTTGCTCCCTTACATAGAATCATAAAAACTATCATTTTTTCACTACCCGTCTCAAATCTAAAATTTTCGACCCACCCTAATATACATACATGTAGATCTTTCAAACAAATAATTATACATAACATTTTAATACATAAATAACTTAAGGGTGTTAGTCTGTCTGGACTATCGACCATCGGTCTTTCTGCCCCTTTTTCTTATTTATTTATCAACAATAGTGCAGTCATTTTAAGTAAAATTGTTATCAGTATTATTATTTTTTCAGTTTAGTATGAACAACTCCATTTTTGGTCAATATATGACCTTGAAACCCTGAAAATAGAACTTTGTTTTTCAACCACTAGAAAAATATTATAAAAATTTGAAAAAATTCGTATATATTTTTGACCTAAAAATCAAATCAGGACATTTCATAGGTATAAATTTTTTTGTTGTTAAAAATGTAACTATTTTTTTTTCACTCCAACACGATCGGGTGACGGAACATTTTATTTCGTCATATTATTCCTATCAGTGAATACCATATCTGTGATTTTTCATCTTCCAATATTTGGTGCGTCTTCAAAAATTCGAATAACTAATATTTTCACGACATTTTTTTTTTATATATATTTATCAACAATTGAACTGAATTTTTTGAAAAGTTACCTTTTTTTTTTGCTTAATAAAACTAAATATCATTTTTTTTTTTAATCATTTTGCGGATAGTCGGGGTAATTCATAGTGAATGTCACGCTATCTATCGTGTTAAAATTGAACTTTCGTTTTTTATAGTTCTAAATTAAATGAGAACGTTACTTTAAACGCAGCAGTAAAAGAAACAATATTGGGTAACTCTTAACACCTTTTCTACCATAACCTAAAATTTTAAAAAAACTCAATTCTTCGTTACAGTCCTGAAAAATAATCTTAAAGGTAGGTAAATTAAGTTTAAATACGTAGTTTTTTTTTAAGTTTATTAGCAGTTTAGTTTGAAAAAGGGTAATATAAGCATTGAATACTTTCGTTACCTTATATTCACAAACACGTGTTAACGTGTAAAATCTCTTAAAATTTCCCGTAAATAAAAATTAACTTATATGTCATAGAACTAAATCTCTATGGACTCAATGTAATTGAAAGATATAATAATCAACTAACAATGAAAATGTATTTAATTCCATTTTGTTTAACCAAAAGGTCATTAATGGTATTCATTTTTTTTTTGTTGAAAATTGAACTATTTTTTTCTCCCCTAAGCGATCGAGTGACAGAAAATCTTATTTCGTCAACTAGTAATTAAAATGTATTGCATTCCAATATATCCATTTTTTGAGCCAAAACACGTGTTCAAAAATTTCAAAATTACCAGATGAATTTCAGGGTTTTTTTGGTTATAATCTAAATTATTCTTTGATATTTCAAAAATGTCAAGACCGCAAGGGTTTTGTTTCATAGTTTTTCAAACAAAAGATGTTCATTTGTTTGTTGTCTTCAATATTTGTATTAATGTTTTTA